>OU696529.1:121452887-126252887 GCA_916048285.2 Bellardia pandia
ATAAAATTTTTTAAAATAACAATAAAAATATTTTTCAATATAACAGTAATTCTCAGAATAAATATGCCTTGCACCATAATGAATTTTTTATCATTCTGACAATTACTTTTATATTGAAAAATATTTTTATTGTTATTTTCAAAAAAAAATTTTGCCTCCCCTCAACAAATCGGCGTGCAGCAGCATTTAAGAATAATTTTCTTTCTACTTTGTGGTGGGAAAATTCTGATTAAATGCATTTACAAATTTTTAAAATTTAATTAAACTAATATGAACCGATTGAAATGTTATTATCATATAATGTGAAAGTTTTTAAATTTTCATATGTACGTACATATGTATGATTAATATGCATCAGCCACATAATGAAATATCACTCATACGTACGACTATATTAATATGAATTTATTATCACCCATACGCACTTAATATAAATTTATTATTATGGGAAAATAAATTGCATACCTCTAGGAGTTCCCTATTATTTAAAAAAAAATTATCAGCGTTGTCAACTTTGAAATTTCAAAACGCACCAAAATTGAAAAAAAGCGCACCATTTACAAAAAAAACGCACCAAGTTAAGAATTTCGTTTATGTTTCAAATATTTATTGAATTAATTTGAAATTTTTTAATATCATAAATTCTACAAAAAAAAAAACTTTTTATCAACGATTATTAGTAAAAGCAATAATAGTAAATGCCTTTTTTTAATAAATGAAGATAAAATAAGCATTTAACCACTCAAAATTTAACTCACAATATGATATTCGGAACAAAAGTACTAATTGGTAAAAAAGCTAATTTCAGTACATATTTGGTACTTTTTTATATATATATTTTTTTTCTAGTTAAAGTACTTCTATTTGATTTTTTCCACTCTAACCTGCTTGTTCGTCTACAGTTCAATTGACCAAACCATCAGGTTATACAAGAATTTTTATTTACATGTTTAAAATGTTAATTTGATTTTCAAACAAAGATTTTTGAAGAATTTAATTTCATTTATCATATATTCGTATTTAAAATACACTTTTTCATCGTATATGAGTTATGAATTATTAAATAACTGCAATTAAAAATTAGTAAAAATAAAGATTTCATCACATTTTCGAAACAATTAAAAACGCACTGAAATACACAAAAAAAATTTTACAGTGTTGAATGAAATGGTACTCAAAAAGGTGTATTTTATTGTAGAAAGATTTTTTCTCACACTGAAACAAAAAATTGTGTTGAATTTGCTTTGGTGCCACCATAAACTAAAAAGCGCACCAAAATTTAAAAAAAAGCGCACCGCGCACCAACTAAAAAATTTTTTGAAACGCACCAAGTTGACAACGCTGATAATTATGGCAGAAAAACTAAATAATTTATATAATAATAATTTATACAAATAATAATCATATTAATATCAACTCACATACTAAATCATTTGAAATCACTTTAAAATAAAAAAAAATATGCATAATATGATGTTTAAATACATTTCCTATTAATTAAAGTGAAACGAATGTCATCAATAGCAATATATATATACATATGTATATGTACATATTACATTTTAATGAGATATTAAAGACTTTGTTACAGCAAATGAAATCAAAATGATTGAGGTAAAATGCCAACCACTAATACAACATATTAATTTAAGGTATATAAAATAATACCAAAAAATATAAATTTTAAACCATTTATAACATGGGAAGCAAGTAAAAACATTATTTTAAATACATACCTGACGCATAGCAGTTAAAAAACCTTGAGGATTAAAGAAACCTGTCATCCAAAATACCTTTAAAGCACACAAACAAGGAAACTATTAAATATAATGAGATTTGCAAAAGAGCGCAAGTAACAAAGATTAAAGATACAAACTAAAGATATTTTAACTGTCTAGTTTTCTATTGCATGTAAAGCAAAATGCCAGCAAAAGAAATTTATCAAAAAGATGAACCACAAAATGATGAACACTAAGTAATTAAGATTTTTGTGGTTGCTCTTTCTATTCTTTCTTTTGAAATTTATACAAACACAGGAGTTCATTAAGTTTTTTGTGTTACTATACAATTTACCTTTGGCCTGTCAGTTGATATCCAAGTACGAAATTGTGCATTGCGTTCTAACAGCTCAGTATACCAAAATCCCAGCGTTGTTGATTCCCATGATATCTGAAAATGACATAATCAGTGGAGTATAATTAATAAATTAAAAAACGTGCTTTATACATATTTTTCCTTTAGTTATTTGGGTTAAAAGAAACTTAAAAGAAATAAAAATCATAGATTCGAATGAAACCCCAAAACTGCAATACTGCACGCTAATTAAATATCTATACGGATCTACTTGAGCTCCGACATCTCGGTCCTTGGAGGGTTTAATCCTTTAATCGGAACAAACGATTTATTTTCAAAAAATGTAAACTCTGTCCCACTCTTATAAGGTCCCAGAATATGTATTTACATTTATGAGTCTACAACTAATATTTCGATGTGTTGCAAACAGAAGGAAAAATTCAATACTTATCCTTTATGGTAGTGGGTAATTAGTAATTAGTAAAGAGGAAAATATGCGGATGTGAAAAGAAAATATAATAATATTGCCCATAACGCAACTATTGTTACTTTTTTATTTAGGGCACCTTTATATAAAACACACATCTTTTAATTAAATTTTAAATACATAAAATGAAAACATACTTACATGTTTACAATTATATTTAATTTTAATGTACAAGGAATAATTTGTTTGATACAAAATGATTTTGATATAAATCACAGTAAAAACACAATTAAACAACACATCTACTCCAAAATACGAGAAAATAACAGAGAAAAAGTTGTTTTTTAATTTTCTTTATAGTTACAGGTTCAGCAAAAAGTCTTGTAAGGAACGATTTTTGAGTTTTATTTAGAAAAAAGAAGAACCGATTTTTTATCAAACTTATTTTTTCTAAAATATGCACATAGATACAGTCTTCAAAATATTTTTCTTTAGAAAACTTTTACTAACCTGCACATATTTTATCATTAAATTCATTATTTAACTATTTACCACAATGCACCATTAAAGTTGTATAAAGAATTATAAAAGTATAATGGAAATATATTTTCTGCAAACTTGTTTCTTTTTTATTATTAAACTATTCTTACCCTTATTACTAACAAATCTTAAAACACAAAAACATAATTTTGTGCTAAATAAATTTAGCTTAAGGAAAGTATTTCTTGTGCCAGTTAAAAAAACAGTTTAGACAAAATGGATTTGTAGCTGTTTTTAGCTTTATTCACTTAATATGTACAAAACACCTTTTTGCTGGTAACAAAGAACAAAAGGGGCAGAAAATATGTGTAGATATAGTCACACTAAAAGCCAAAAAATTTTCTTTTTTCATTTGTTTTGAGAAAGCGTAAAAACTAAAATGTTTTGATTTTGCCTATTTTCTATTTCGTTTTGTAGCCTAATGCAATTTTTTTTAGATTTTTCCTCAAAAAAAAAAAAAGAAATCAGAAATGTCTTCTTTGATTTCATGTTTTCTTTAGGTGTTCATCGTAATACGTTTAAATATGCTAAAAATTTAAATGGCTGGCATTTTTCCTTTTCTGAATTCTGTTGTATGGGGTTTTTATGTTATTGATTTGGGTCGGCCAATACTTAATCTTTATTTTTTATGCGTCATCTCGTACATTATTTGTTCCATAAAATAAAATGTTAAATTTGGATAATTACAAAGAGCAGTATTAAAGACATAATAAAAAGGTTTTTATTTACTAAAAATTTTGTTACAGTGGCAGTTTTGTCATGGACATTTTTATTTGAAAGTCAATCAATATTATTAGTACATACATACATAAATAAGTTGCACTTTTATAATATATCTAAAGCATACATTTAAATGGTCAAGTTAAATTTTGTTCTTGTTATATTAACAAATAAATTTAGTTTAATTTATATATCAATAATTTATCACACAATCCCTGAAATAAATAAAACTATTTTCTGACTAATTTTATATGAATATCTCAAATTGTTTAACGAAATCTACTAATTGTTGAACAAATGTAATTAAATATTTTTTTAAACCACATCTCACAGCCGTACACGACCAACCATAATGATTCTTCATAATGTCTTTAAAAATACTGTTTACCTAAAATTTATTTGCCATGAAAATTGTCCTGATTTATAGAAAACAAGATATGTTTGGAATAACTTCAATTTTCTCCCCTCTTCATAACATAATTTACATCTGTATTCAACAACTCAAACCCTAAATAATTTAATGGAAAACATGTTGACACTATATTTAAATCAATTTCATGACAACATTTCTAGATATACTTGTTAACAAGTATATCAACAGGTTTTAAAACGTCTGTCACCATTGTTTTCTGTAAAATGCAAATGTTTTGTTACAACTTATAGCCCTTAAAATATTCATTAATCAAAAGTATGATAAAACAAAAGTTGTTGTTTAATTTTTTCAAACATAAAAACAATAAGGTATTGTTATATTTCGAAAATTTTTACTAAAGATTTACAATTTTTCTTAAAGAAAATCAATAATGTGTTTGTAGGAATTTAAACACAAAACATAATGTTTTTTTCTCTTTTAATAAAAAATATTTTACATTTTAAATATGGAGAAAATGACTTAAAATGTTTGAAGTAGAATCATTTTAAAAAGGGAAATAAACAATGAGCATAAAAAGAACGTCAATTCCATGGGGAACCTTAATGAGAACCTAATCGTTCTGTTTATGAAAACTTTTATTCCATTAAAACAATTTCGACTAGACCCAAACAAAGAGCTTGATTTAATTAGACGTGCAAAATTGCAATTAGATCTAGAAACGAAGCATTCAAAACTTGTTATAATAATAAACTCACTGCACGTAATTCTCTGTAAATCAAGACTTTGCTTGCACCAGCACTCATTCTATGCATTGTGTTGGAACTAGACAAATACGTCATGAGAGGGAGGATAGAGGGAGTAGTGTTTGTGAGCATTTGATTTGAAATTTCCTATATTGAAAGTGGCAGAGAATACTTTTGCTGGTAGTTTGTTCACCATACGGACAGTACGGCTAAAGAGCGAATTTTCCCTGTACAATTGTATCGTAGTGATTCCGATAATATGTAATGTCTTACTTTTAAGTCCGAGAAAATTATATTCCTTCTCATTGAAAAATACTTGCCTTGACGAGACAGAATTGAAGAGTGTGAAAGCGGTCTAAGTATCAAATTTTAAATTCTATAAATGATTTTTTTTTTTGTATTTAGTTCGTACTTATTTATTTTGTATCTTTTATAAACCGGTTTAACCAGATAAATGTAATAAAATTTACTGTTTTCCCCCTTTTTTTATGTGATTTTTATTATAAATAAATGAATTGTTTTTGGTTATTCGTTTTATCTTGTGACTTTTTTTAAGCGATTTTGGTCTAATTTTTACACCTAAATTTGAAGATATGCGGTTTTTCAACTTTACGGAACGAATCATCCATTTTGTGTGAAAATCAGTCTTCTTTTATGCGGATTTTCTTTATGCGGTTTTCTTTGGAACGCATCTTATTTTTTTTTGTTAAATAATATTTATTTTTCATTCGTTACACATGCATGTATGTAGGTAAAAAAGTTGTATGTATTTATAGTTATGCAACATAGTGTCTACATAATTAAGAAATTATAATAAGACTACTTCGAAGTAATTCAGTCGGTAAGTTATTTAGCAATTGCAGTTCATTATCGAGTTTTTGGTAAGAACCAATACAAATTTATTTTATGTGCAGATCTATTGTACTAATTCCAAAACTAAAATTATGACTAACCAAATGTATTGATTGAGATTTTATAATTTCGCAATTATAATTTTTGGAAATTTATAAACAATTTAATATCTAATATCTAATAATTGCACATAATCCGTGATAAAACTTAACAATAATAACATGCTTCATGCATGTGACAACAGTAAACATATAATTACAAACATACATACACATGTGCACAAATTGAATTTTTTGTTGTTTTGTTGTTCGTATACAAATGTACATATTACCTGTGAATTGAAGTCCTAAATACACAATTTCACATTTTAGTGTGGATAAAAAGAATTACACACTTGTTTACCATAAAGAAAAAATAAGCTGGAAAAATCACAGGAAATTTATTTTCTATTTTCAAATAACAATACCTATAATGCGTACATATGTATTTACGAAACAAAAATGCAATTTTATTCATTTTAAGCAAAATATTTCACCTTTAAAGGAATAAATTCATATTAAACACCAATTTTAAATTTCATACATACGAGTACATAATAGATACATAGGAGACAGTTAATGTCTAATATACGAGCTTTAAAATTTATGTTAACTATCACATTCAATGTCTACAAAAGCGATTATATTACTACAAAAAATGTTCATTTAACTAAAATTTAAATTTTAAATTTTTGCAAGATGAGCTGAGAAGCCCAAACCATTACTCCACCAATACTTCTTTGGCATCCTTGTTTCATCATGAAAAAATATTGTTTGCTACAAGCTGTCAAAATATGTTCATTTTTATGCAGTAGATACATATGCTGTGGTTTTCCTGTCTCTTTATTAAAGAAATAATTCATTTGAATTCATGACTCTTTTATATGTACTTATTCGCATCGCATATGTTATATATGAACTATTATTTTTTTCAATACATAAAAATCATTTTTTACTCCTTGCACCAAACAGACAGGTGCACAAAGTGCATCTGTACGTTTTTATTAAATAAATACAAAAGAAGTACATCTGCCGTTGTGAAAAAACTGACTGATTAAACATGTGATGGTATGTAAAAATAAGAATATAATCGCATATAATTTTATGTAAATCATATGTATACAATCCAGAAAACATCGACAATACTTAACAAGTGCATCAATATATGTTTTATAATAAAGTTTTTTGTATATTCAATAAGGGAACAATTATTACTTTGGATTTAAAAAAAACCAAAATATTAGTAAAATAAACCAGGGATTTGAAAAGGAATTACTCTGTTTAATAAAGCAAATCAGGGTCATTCCAACAATGGCCGAGCAAAAACATACAACAATATATAGTTTTGGGTTTTAAACCTATTGATCAATTAAATATCCAAATCGTAATTGCAACCAAAATGCTATTGCAGGCATTCCTTGTGACAGAGTGAAATTCAACAACCTTTTTATCAATGATGAAACATATGTACATATCGCACTTATTCCTCAAAAGCGTAACATTTCAAAATTTTCAAATTTTCACTTTTTGCAAAAAACCAAACCACAGAGGTCATATCCAGTGTGGCCATTTTACCATTCTTTTAACATTATTTATGAAACAAATTATTATCATTTTTTATTTTAAAATTTCTTCGCCGTATTTGCCTGCAAACTATTAAACAAAAAATTTAATAGTGGCAATCTTGCAAAAACATTTCAAACAAAAAAACTTGCTGTAACTAATAAGGTGTGTGCAGGAGCACAGTTGACTGAATTTGTTTACAATTTAATTATGTCAAAAGTAATAGCTTCTCAAGTGTTTTTGATAGTAGTACAATATTGTTTCTGTATTGTGTTGTATTTATTGCCGATTTGCACTCACCTTACATAATTCTTACACCATGGTTGTGAATAAAAAATTTTGCTCTCATTGTTTTTTATTTGTTTTGTTTTTCTATTCAGGGGTTTCACACTATAACTTTCTTCAAGATTTTTTTAACGAACAAAAAACAAAAATGATTCGGAACCAAACGCATAGAAAATATAAGTTTTAAATATGGACATAAAAGGGTAAGTTATAATACTAAAATAAAAAAATTGTTAACAGATATTAATTATATATTTTTATTTCTATATTATTGCTGATATCTTATGAGTAGCAGTGGAAATATTGGCCGAAGCAAAAACTTAAATAACCGGTTGTTTTTAGCTAAAACTGTATTTTTAGAAAATGTAAGTTTTCGAATAATTCGAAAATCGCCATACGGCCTTGAATGAGATTAAATATTGTCAAGTTACAAGCAAAAATAAAATTTTTAAAAATTTCTTCACTACAAAATTGAGAATATCAATCTTATTATTTTTTATGAACAAGTTTATATTTTTCAAAAAATGTAGGTAATTAACTTATGAAAGAGATTTATAGAAAACTTATTAGTATTGATTCAGCATAAGATGTATAGTAGTATAAAAAATTATAAGTATAAAAAAAGTTATAACTGTTAATGAAAATTAAGAAGTCGTCTTAATATTTTTTCCGACACTGTATATGTAACCAACACATGTACAAAGATCAACAACACCATTAAAATTAACTACTATGTAAATACAATCAGACAAGCTCTTCTTTAACAGTTAAATATACATGTATATAAATATGAGTATAAATTACAAATTATGAATACATATATAACTGACATACCTTCATCCATGATTCTGGAATACGAGCATCATACATAGCATCCAAAGATTCTTTTAATGCAGGACTCATAACAATCGTGCCATCAATTGCCAATTTCAGATCACACAAACAATTGTACACTCTTTTTATCACCTTTTGCATGCGATCAATTTCTTGTCTACAGTGTTTTATGAAATAAAAAATTAAAATAATAAAAAAAAAGTAGTATTACAAATGTATAATAATAATAAGACGAATACACACACATAGTAAACGTATGTAAATTTCGTTTTAACTCATAACAGGTAAAAAGAAATATAATTATTACCCGAAATCTATTTCTCAATAATAGTGAATTAAATAGATAATGTTTACTAGTGGTAGTAGGACAACAAACATTGGCAGGGCAGAAAATGCATTCCAACGGGCCAATTGTCTAAAAATATTACTTTACAACAGTATTCTATGAATTATTAAATTTATAAACTCAAGCCAAACAAAATTTTCTCTAATTATAAATATCAAAAGTTTAATAATTTTTCATTAAGAAAAAAAAAAACAGAAAAATTAAATAAAGAAACTTAAGACATCAACAACGGACAACAACGCATTAAATTTGAAATTATTTTTTTTCCCTGAAGATGACCAACAAAGTTGGTCAAAATATTGAATATAAACACTAAAAATAAAGAAACAAACAAGAGTTTTTTTATATATTTTTTTTAATAAAACATACCTCAAGCAGAATTAATGAAATACAAAGATTTTTAATAATAAACAAATTTAACTGAATTATCACTTGTTAATATAAATACAAATTATATGTATATTCCCGCATTAATGCATAATTTGCATGATTACTAAGAAGCACACTCAAGTACTACACCTCCGAGTAATACTAATTACTACAATAATTATAATTACGACAACAATGATGTTGAGTGAAAACATACATGTCATCGTCAACAGCATCATCATTAACACCGCTGCCATACTTCAAACATTAATTGCTTATTGATATGATATTTACCTTAAAAATATATTCATTGGCAACAGAATGCCCATACGTATTAAATTCTCACGCACTTCGTATGCATTATATTGTGGCGGCAATTTCCTTAACATATCATCCGCCAGCTGATAGACAATACTTTCTCGAGTTTCACCACCTCCACCACCACCTTCCTTGGGCTGTACACTGAGTATGGTATCCAATATTCCTGAGGATACATAAGAGCATTAAAATAAACTAGTATGTAGATACAAAACATGCACATGAATTCAATTTGTCTAGCATATTGATTTTGTTCATTTATTTTCCCTTTAGAAGATATATCAATGCAATGAGTACATTTGAACGTATACTCGTACGTACGTACATGTATTTATAGACATACTTAGCAAGATTCTAATTAACCTTGTCAATGATTTTCCATACAGATACATATATTAGTGTCTTAACCAAGTATATTTAGGCCTTAATTAACGGATTGGTAAATCTTAAGAATAATTAGCAAATTGTTGATGATTTCAACATACCACACATTTATGTTCGGTTGTGTTTTCACAATTTGATTTGTTTAATTTTATATTATCTATTAATTTACTTACTTTAAAATGTCGCTGTTTATTTATTTTAATATAGTTTAAACAAGTTGTGATGTATTACATTGTTTTAGATCATATTTAATGCTTTTCGCACCTAAGATTCATAATCCCACAATTTTTGCATATACTTCGGGAGCTTTGGAATTCCAGACATTCTTGATATTTTACCACATATCGTTTCCCGCTATTTTCGTTTGATCTGACACATTTCTCCAAATTTTTTCGATGTAGATATTTCTTAGCAAAACACAACATATTTTTAACATTCTGTTTTGCATCTCCGAACTACTAGCTTTTAATCCAGCTTCCAGAAGCCTTAACCTATAGTTCGATTAGCAAATAATCAATTTTAAGCGCCTCTGATGAACAAAATGATTTATTTTAACAGTGATCAAACCGTGTCGCTATTGTTTATTTAATGGCTCTTATCTCTTTTGAAGCTTTTTAATAATTAAAATTTCAAATAAAGTTTAGTGTTTGGCAAGACTAATTAAAAACACTTTACTGTACCAAATGCAATTGAAAACATTTGCGAACATAGAAAAATAAAATTTACAATTGACTCTATTATTTTCTTGTTGTTGTTGAAATGAAATTTAATGATGTTTTAAATACAAAAAAGAAAAACACATTAATAGAAAGCAGATTGGTATACTTATAGATTAATTAGTTGTTTGACAGTTAGAAATAACAAAGTTATTAATTTTTAAATGTTTTTGCAATGTCTTTGCATCATTGAAAATGAAGAAGCTTTAAAGACTAAAGACGAAATCTGCTGTAAGAATACCACTTCACGGCAATATGAAACTTATTCTTATTACGATAAAGTAATAAATACTTGGGTATCTATTCGAATAATGATTGTTCAAATAATCGAATAATTTCTTACGAATAATTATTCGAATAATTCTAAAATTATCATTAACAAATAACGAATAATTTATTTAATTTTATGTAGAGTAAGCGAATAAAACGAATAAGTATTTTATTGTTAATTTATCGTTTCTTTTAAGAATTTTTCATAATTTTATAATCAACAAGTTAGAGTTTATATTCGGCTGTGCCGAATCTTGAAGTTTTATAAGAGATTTATGTACATTTAAGTGATTTACGGAAGCAGACTAGACATTGTAAATTTTTTTATTTTTTTTTTTTTTTTTGTAAGAGTGTAAGAAGTATTCAGTGACTGTTTTCTTTCGTGCAAGAAATTTATTGCAGTCCAAAATTCATTTCAAACAAAATTAAGTTAAGTTATTTGATATTTATGTAAAAAAAATATTTATTATAAATTTCCGTGAAATGACATGCCAGTTCAGGTTTGAACAAAGAAAAAGGGGGCACCTTTGAACATGTTAATTTATCAACCGCAGTAGCAAACATTGTTGATTCTCTCTTATTTTCTGAAAATGACGAATCCAATGCTGATCATGATGCTTTAAAGGAAAATGTAATGTCACCTGAAATCGCAAGGCCTTTTCCGTCTTAATAATATAAAACTTATTTTTGATCTGAATTTTTTTTTATTTTTTAATTGTTAATGTTTATGTTTTTCTTAATAAATAAATCGAATTTATTATATATATAAAAAATATAAGCGTTTATGTTACTTTTGGACATAAGCGCTACAAGAAAAAATTGCCGTTCAAAACTGCCCAGCCTAGTTCAAAGCTGTGCCGTATGGGGGGCACATTTGAACACAATGACTTCATTCATTAAAAGAATAAAAAAAATATAAATCAAACTAAAAATAGGTTACTTGTAGACTTAAGCTAAAGTTTATTTTCATATACATATATTAGTTAAATTATGTAAAAAGTCAATAATTCAAAAATATAAATTTTTATATGGCTTGAAAGCAAAAAGTGTTCTAAGGTGCCCCTCTTTCCCCTAATATAGAACTTAGGTGACATGTATGCCGCCTAACTGTCAACAAATATGAAAATAGAAACTTTCGGCTTATCTACCTGCACATCCATATGTTCATTATAAAAGCTGTTATATGCTACCATGATTTAAACTTCTTATTTTAAGGCAAATAATATAAACTTATGTATTCACATTTAAATTAAATTTATTTTACTTTTCCTGCCAATTTTCTCATACCCTTAGGATAATACTCGCATGCATTAGTATTCATACGGAGTAGTAAACGACAAAGTATAACAAAACTTCAAAATATGTTTGACTTTACCTTTACGACTGTTGTGATTACTTATTATAACATTTTAACAAGTAAATTCCTTGCTAAGTTTCAGAAATTTGTTTGCCTTTGTGCAAAATGTTCCTCTTAACAAATATGAGAATTTCTCATAATGTCAAAATTAAAATTTACAATACGAACACCTAAAATGTCAATAAACTCTACACTGGCACTATCTGTGTATAAATGGAATAAATATATCTACATATAAAATTAAACTACCAAACCAGAAAGAAAGATACACTTCAATAACAATTACACCAAAACACAGAAAAAAATGTCACCAGAAAATTATTGATTTCTACCTGATGATAATTCTTCATCCCTTTGGAAAATACAAAATAACAAAATCTACAAACCAGCACACCTTCTTAATCAGGTTTCCTTACAAAAAAAAAGAAAAAACATATTTACTTTAAACACAATGTATAATGTATGTACATATGTGTTATGTGTAATCTACTCACCTTTAGCAGAATTAATTTGATACGTGATGTCAGCATTCGAATGTAAACCAAATACTTCAGGTGTATCATAAGTTGGTAAATTATTAATGTAATCAATGAAAGTTTGCAAATTTTTCGTATTGGGCACTTTGTATCCCTTGTAAAATTCGAACGCTGGACTCAGTAAGCCTTCACAAAACCATACGGCCGTGAATGTAGTCAACAAACGTTTATCGAAATCGTCCGTTACCCGACCACCATACTGTACCTCACCAATCATATAGACCAACGTTTGCCAGGAGACACCTTTTTTGGGATCCATTTCGTCCAAATGATTTTGTACAAACTGTACACTGGCTGCAAAGTCGGCAGCATTAAATTCGTAGGGCACATTCCAACCCAGGGGGCCAAATTTACGCCTCTCTTGTACAATGGTGTGCAGAAATGCTACCGTATACAATAGCGTCGGCCATTGTGGTGCTGCCGTATAATCCAAGAAATCTTGTGTGAATGCCTAAATGGAGATTTCAAGAAATTAATTACATAATCTTTATGTATATAAATATTGTACATACTTATGAATTTTTGTGAGTGCAATTTTATTTTGGAATTCATACCTGGTAGCTTCTTTTTAAGCTGGCACGTATACCTTGAGGAGGTTCGTTAGTGAATTTAATTGCCATTTGCAATAGACCAATTGGAAAATCTGAATGAGGTTCAGTTGTCACCCACATACGAAACGAATCATCAATACGTTCCGTCTCAACCAACATATCAATTACTTCTGTGCAAAATGGCAACGATAAGTGCACATTTTGTAGCAAAACCCAACCACCGTTCGCCATTGAATCCATAATCATTTTACGTGCATGAAATTCTTGTCCCTGACCCATTGAGACTGATTTAAGTGCTGTTTAAGGAGTGTGAAGAAAGTAGTATGCAAAATAAGTTTCAATTATTAAAGCATGTAATTTTTCAACATACGTATTTCTTTTTGTTTGGCTAAAGCAGCAATTTGTGTAGTGGGATCAGACCCAATAGAGAGTAAGCATACAAAAGGTGTTCGCGGCTCGGATTCGGACCATGTGTATTCCAAATCTAAGATTTGCATATCACTATATTCTGGTCCCAGGGATTCTAGAAAAATTAATAGTTAGTTAGTTTTACAAATAATTTTCAATGCTCTTTAAGGGTTTACCTTCTATATATTCTTTAGCCTGTGAAATTGTACGATCCGGACACCATGATCGTATTAATAATAATTTGCGAAAACCATCTAAAGACGTTTGATAGCCACAGGGTATTTCTTCATTTTCGGGTTTTTCAGATTCATACCAAGTGCGCCATTCACGTTCATTTAATTCAATCTACAAATATGTAGTACAATATATTGAATATTTTTGTATTAACGAATACTTATAACACAAGCTTAACGATATCGAGGAGACGTACAACTTTAGTACACTATAAACGTGAAGGGGCTTTCTCTTCCATTGCTCAACACTTGTAGAAATATATTTCAACTGAACTGATTACATTTTTTGACAAAATATCAAATAACTGAAAACTATTGCCACGAGGCTTTTAAAACTAGCTTCTGTTGTGTGAAAATTCAGTATGTATTTCTGATTATTACATATATCGGTGTCGATTTGGCAATAGTTGTCGACTGTGTTTCAGAATAAATAAACAAATTTTCGATTCTGCCAAAGGGTCATGACAATTTTAGTTTTGAAAATCAGTAAGAAAATATCACGGTCACCTTGCATTTTTTACCAAAAAAAATATGCTTTTGGCTGATTCCTAATAATACAGAATTGTCTGCCTTAAAATAATCATCCAAATCAGACTATAATTATAGATCAAGAAGCCAGTCTTTAACTTTTAATTTATAGAGACATTTTATAAATCATATTGAAAAGTCTACCACTAATAAAATCTGTAAAATAAATAAAAATTGGCTATATCTGAAAAACTGAATTCTGTACATAGGAAATCCATATCGATGGTTATAGGTTGACATCTCGTAACTAAAAATTTTTTTTCATGATGCCACACAATATCTGTATGATAAAGAAGTGATTTCTAATCCATAAACAAAACATGTTAATAAGATATTTTCAACCATCGCTATGAATTTCCCATGTAGATGATATACTAGATAATATACGTTTAAAGAATTCTGAACAGTAATATGGAATTAACAAAAGAGGTAGTGTATGGCCAAGACAATAAGTAAATCATGATCCATTTCGGGGTTTCCTACTTTTTTAAAGAAAAAATACACAGAAAATTCAAATTTAATGTTGACCATAAGTTGAGCGCAGTGCACGAAACGCATTCCTCACAGAACGTAAATTTTCGTAATAAAGTTGAACGATTTGTAAACGTTGTTCAGGCGTAAGTCTTTTCATTATGAAATGCCAAACAATACTAAACAAAAATCACATGACAGCATGAGACGACTTAAATCACCCGTTATTACTTTAACAAAAAAACGAGTCAGTATGTGTTCAAATTCCGAAGATATTAACTAAGATGAATATAAAATTTTACTCAACTAATATATTTCTATGGAACAACAGCTTTCAATTACAAAGTTGACTTAATAAAAGTTAGAAGCAAATAGCAACTGATACTAAATATATTCTGCAGTAACACAACTGGGATTGAGTTCACTGAGAACACAAAAAATTAAATGCGATTTAGATATATAAATAAAACTTTTAATTTATTGTTATACCACTCATTATAATAATACACTTTTGAATTTTCGGTGAAACCCACTTAAAAAAGACACAAAGATTTTTCAAATTGCACGTACTTGAATAAACTTATGGCTGTATCTATGTATATGAACAAATAATTATCAATTCACAAAAACCCAATTTCTATAGAAAATATTAACAAACATTTGTTTGTATATGCACAGTTTATTTAATATAAATAGTTTTCCTGTGAGTGCCATAACTAGAAATACATAGTTTTATTTTATAAACGAAATTTTTGATAAATTTGTAAACCACAAATATTCGCATTTGCTTACTAAATTTACTAACTTATAAACAGTAAAGAATTACCTTAACAATTCGACATCAGAAAAATAATCTACAGGAATAGCCTGTCTTGTTTACTGGAGATAACTCTCCTCGATATAGTTTTCTAATACCGGACTTAATAACGTCTTTGCACACTGTGAATTTTCCCCAACGAACTTGAATTCTTGGTTTCTAGCAGAAAACCCTTCTTCCAGAAGTAAGTCTGGATATCAACTCGATATGTCTTCATGATTTTATTTATTTTCTAGTCCAACTAAAGAGCATCTGGAAAAATTAAATCACTTAACAATGGACAGCAAACGTCTTCATTGGACTGTTAAGCTGACTGTTAAGTATTTAACTTTAACAACTATTGCCGGAAGTGTCTAGATGAAGAGGAGAAGAAATTGCTATCATATCATCTATGTGATATTCCCTCTCCAAAATAGCGTAGAATCACATATATTAAGACAGACCTATTTTGTTATCTGGACTATATCAAAAACGTATCAAAAAACAATCTAGTTACAAAGTCATTAGGATTAGGATTAGTTTCCATATATAATTTTTAGAGGTATCACAATTTGACAATGACAATGTTTGGTATGACACTTGTATGGCAGAAAATGTGATATTTATCTAATAAAAACGTAATGTAGAAATCGAGCAATCGACTAGAACATTTATAATTTCACTATATGGACGACTCAGCGGTAAACAGATAAACTTCATTTAAAGTTGAATTAACCTATACGTAACTAGTTCCATTTAAAAGTTATTATTCTATTTTAATTGATAAACAATATTCTACTTTATAATTTTTACTACTTTATAATTATTATATGAAGTTAATCCATTCTGGTAAGTAAGCGTTTGCATATAGAAAATTGAAAATCAACTAATTGCAATAGTGTTACTCTATGTCTATGATTTCCATCATACTATGTTTATATGGAATGTTTTGAGTTTGATGATTTATTCATAGAAAAATCTACTGAAGATTACATATTTATATATAAATTCTTTATAACCATACCCATTTGAATTTGCAAACAGAAAAGAAATGCAAATTAATAAATCCACCCACAAATACTTACCAATTCCAAAACATTAACAAACGTTTCCAATTTACTTATTTCAACTAAATTTAACCAAGTGATGTCCAAAATCCAACGGAATGGTTTGGGTTGAACGGCATTTAAATCCAATGATGCACCGCCCTTAATGAAAGCCATAAATTCCTCATGACTAATATTGCCTTTGTGATAGTCTATTTTAATTGCCAACATCAGAGTAAAGAGTTGTTTATGACGCTCGTACAGACTACGGTTGGTGAATTTGTAAACTTCATACGTTAAGTAGCGTAAAATGATGTTGATGCGTTCTTCGGTAACATTTGATTTGGTTGACTTTGTGATGGAGTTATTGAATATGACCAAGAATTGTTTAAGGGAATTCTGATACATCACATTGACATTGCTCATTTCAACGATCAGGAAATAGAGTATAGAACCACGTGCTGCCACCGCTCTAAATTCTTCTCTGGCCGTCATGATTTTACGTTCGGTAACTTCGGCGATTTTCAACTTTTCATTAACTTCTTCAGCCGTGGTTTTTGTCACCCGCAATACCTCAATGAGGGCCTCATCATCGACAAGTGAACCTTGTGAGGAACTTAAGCGATACAATAAATTTGCTTCCAGTTCTTTCATGTTCCTTTGGTTTCGCATAACAGTTTCAAACAGAGCCACCCTTTCGGCTTCTAAATCAGATTTTTCCATTAGAATCACTCTGCCTAGTAGCTGATCTTCCAAACCTCTCATGGTCACGGTAAAATCTATAATGGAAGTCTTGGCACTTACTTCGGGACTGAAAGGTGGATTTGGTAGTTTTGTGGTGATGTACAACATAAAACCGGGCATAACATCACATTCCTTGTCACCAACCAATACTTTTTCTATACTACCTGACTTTATGAAATTCTTTTCCAAAACATTATCTATAACAGGATCCAGCTCAACACCCACATCTTCTATCAACAGGGGTCTTCCCAAAGATAGAGCATCTTCCAAGTGAGTTCTAAAATATTTGTGGTTCAAAGAAGTAATTTGTAACTCATTCTGCTCTTCTTTGCATTTTATCCACAGTTTGCCTTGTGTTTGGGGATCTATTAATAAAGGATAACTACTGGACTGGGTGGCTATTAAAGCATTTTGCACAGACAATTCATCATTGGGCAGGCCTTGTAAAGTCCATTCGGATACCATGGACGAATCAACTAGCATACTTATAATGTTAAGGCTCGTGGTAAAAGGTATTGTTTTCTGTTTCAATATGCTCATCCAGGTTTTAATTAAGTTTGCTCGAAATTCTTGGTTGTAGGGACCACAATATGATAGAAAACCAGTTGCTAGCAATACATCTCCCACTAGTTTGCCCAATTGTATTTTAAATTCTTTGCTTTGATTGGTCCATCTAACTTTCTCATCCGACAGACCATTTATGAGAGCTGTGGCAGCTGTCATTTTACGTAAGCAAGCATTGGCCGCATCAGTTAGTCGTTGTTTTTCACCCACAGCTTTGTCGTATTGATTTTTAACTGCCTGTAGGGCTTCTTCACGTTCTCGTAGTTGATCTTCAGCTGCTGCAAGATCGTCCATAGCGAGCTATGTAAAGAGTAACAGATATGTTAAAAATCGTGTTAATTATTTTTTTTAATTCATATATGCAAAAGGCCATAGGGATTAATATTGTATAGGTCATGAATAAATTTTCTATTATCTTAAATAATCTCAAAAACATCCCCAGATTGTTAGGGATTTAGAAAATATTTCCTCCTTCACCTAATACCTTGTATCAGTTAACTGTATTATAGAATTGCGCATCATTATACACATAACATGTATGTATTTTTTTTGTATGGCATATTTGAAATTCCACTCTTTGTTTTGTTGTTAGGAATTTTTTTTTAGTTGTTTACAACATAAAAACAAAAGAACGTTCTAGAAACGAAAAGATGTAACGTTATGTCGTGAGCATCCATATATTTTTCTTTAATGTTCTCTCTTCGCTCAAAATATACACCCGCACATGTAGAAAATAAATAGCATCAGCAGTGTGGAGTTTTTTTTGTTGATTGTATGTATGTGGTATATCTCTCACTACAACAACAACACAGTGGAATGACAAATATGCAAAAGAATTTATAAACAGTTATATTTCTTGTGCTAAATGGAATGCGCATTCTTTTAATATAACAACTGACAAAAATTTTAAAGAAGTCAGTTGAGCATGAACAGTCGTAGAAGTCGAGTGCAAATTGTCAAACATAACGCTAGTTACTTTTTTTTCAAAAAATTATGTGTTATCAAAAAGAAAATATGCTGAATATAAAATAAAAATTGAAATACAAAAAAAAAAAAATTATCTGATATAGTGTCACAGACAAATAATTATTATAAATAAACCACACTAGATGTAAAAAAAAAAAAATTACGAGTTTTATAATTTGATATTCAAAATTTATTATTTAAATGAGTTATACAAAATGTTAAATGTAAAAACAAAATGCAGTTGCATATATATACTTAACTTTAAAATTACATAGTAAATAAAAGTAAAAACAGGTGAAAAATAAAAGCCAAAGATTGTAGTGTGGTGTTACAAATACGGAAGATTATTACGAAAAAGTAAATCTAAATTCTGCCTGTAAATATTAAAGGAGTTCGAATTGACTAACTTTCAATATACACACATCAATATTTTAAAGTGCCAGATAAATATCTAGACGTCTGACTAACATTAGTGCAAGAACAACAACAAATAATAGAACGGTTGCTTAATGAGTTGTAAAACAAACAAAAATTCAACAAAAGGTGAAACACCACACCAAAACAAGTGTCAAACAAACGAACATACAGTTTAACAAACAAAAGTGACAAAACAATTAAAATTCAAAAATAACTAAAGACAAAACCTAAGTGTCCGAACAAGAAAAAACAAATTAAATTTAAAACAAAGAAAAATATTAAAAAATGTAAACTTAGTGAAAACAAAATGAAAATAGAAAAGGAAGATTAAATAACACAAAAGTGGATGAACAAAACAAAATGAATGTAAAAGAACATCACACAAAAGAGATAAATAGAACAAAAGGTGGATGAACAAAATCAAAGTGATAATAAAATAAACAACACCAACAACTATTAATTAAACAACTATAAACATACATAAAATAAATAAAATGTGTTTAAAATATACAACACCAAAAACTACTATTTAAACACTATTTAAACATACAGTGGCTCTATTGCATAATCGGACAAGTGTAAACAATGCCAACAACAACAACAACAATCTCATCAACAACAACTGTAAGCAACAGCACCTACTTGAGCAACATCAACAACTACTAAGGCAACAACACAACAAGTTAATCACAGCAACAACAACGATGTCAACATCAGAAAGAAACAACAAAAACATTTAAGTATACATTAGTTTTAAGAAAACCATTAAAAATTATTATATTATTATACACATATATTATTATTTAATTATTGATTTTTTTAATAATCCTAAGTATTGTTATTACTGTATTAAGTATTATTATTATAGGTATTATTATCATTATAAAATATTATTATTATTACAGAGATAATTTTTTTTAATAAATAGAAAAATGGAATTTATAATGAAATTTGAAATGCACTAAATTTTTTTTAATTAAAAGAACGAAGGTTATACAGGTTGGTAGGTATGGATGAACAGTGATAGGAAAAAAAAGGGGTAACAGAAAAAAATATGAGTGTTTAAGTTACCACAGGCGTAGTCATAATTGACTAGTTGGGTGGGAAAAGTGCACTCCAAGTGACCAACACCATGTCACTTTAATGGTATTTTCCTCGTTTGAACCCTCTTGTCTTTTACAATTTTGCAAATTTTACGTTTTTTTTTGAATTAACAGCAATTTTAAGCATTTCTCTTTTAAATATATTTGTTTGTGTGGCAATTTAATAATGGCATGAATTTTGCTATGCTTACGCGTCAAAACATTCGGGTCAAGAACCACGCCACTGATGGCAGAGCTAGCCAAAACATTTTTTTTACATGCCATTGACTTCATTTGTTTTTTTTTAGACCTACTATTTTAAAGTAATAATCGATTTGACAAAGCGCGCGTAACATAGATGGCGCCCAACGAAAAGCCACCCGTAGGGTGACAGTAATTTTTTTTTAACACCGGTAAAGCACTTCAGGTTTATTCAGTGTTATGATTCGTTCACATACTTCGTAAGTCCCGGAAGGTACATCAGTACCATGCCTGCGTTGCGACGAAGTTGAGGACTTACTTAACACTGGAAGAAATTTGAAGCAATTTACTAAAATTTTAGAATTTCAAATATTTCGTTTAGTGTTGGTCGCCGTAACATAGATGGCGCCCAACGTGGGGCTTAAAGAAAAGGCAGACGTAATAGTCCAACGAAAGCTTAACGTAAAACGTAAAATTTTAAAAGACAATGTAAGTAACTTCATATAATGAATTTTGTCATTATTTTTATTAGACAACGAATTTTAAATATATTTGGATATAAAAGTAAATGTGGTTGAGCTTAAATGCTATTTTTGAAAACCCAACTGTATGAAAAATCCAAATATATTTGAAGTAAGTTAGGAAAAAATTATATGAAGTTGCTTGTTCAATGAGGAAATATATACCATTAAAAAATTAAATAGTTAACGTCAATTTTTTCCAGCAATCTCTTTTAAAAGGTTTCAAGAGCATAAAAGTCAAATGTTAAGGGATGGAACTGAACTCTCTTACATTTTTTGCGTTATGTTTTTTGGAATTTTTTCATGGAGTGGAGGCTTTCTGAAAATTTAAGAGACTTTAAATTTCATTTTTTAAATTGAAATTTATTAATTGCATTAAATTTAAAGAAAACCTTGAATATATGTATGCTGATGCATTCATGATTTTTTTTTCAACTTTTTTTATATCAGTTTGATAAACAAATTTCAATATGAAATAAACTTTATTACGATTAAAAAAATAATTGATAAATACTATGGATGTAGAAGTTTCTACATATACATATACTCAAACTTAACTATTTTTTTTAATTCTTTTATATATTTTTTTTTAAAACATTAGACTTTGTTTTATATTTTATGAAACATAAGATCAATGTTGTGTTAAATAAAATCATTAGCGGTAAAATTCTGATATAAAGAATCGAATATTACAAGACATGTTTTTGACACAAATGAAAAATATCACTGTTCACTCATCCACCAATTTGTTAACTGGAGTTTCTTTGTAATCAATAATATTTTTTTTGTAAACAATATTATTTTTTTTTGAAAAGCAATTGTTTTCTCAATTGGCACATAATAACTGACTTTTTTTTGTAAGCTCAACTGATTTTTTTTGATTTTTGTCCGTTTTGTTTTCATTGCTATGAACACTCGTAGTTCTGGCAAGGTTTCAAAAAGTAATTTGAATTTAAGTAGAGGTAGAGGAAAAAACGTTTTAGATACTACCCAATCATTAGAAGACTTACCAAGTACATCTACGTCAAGACCCCGTGTTGTTCATTCTCCACCACTTGAAAAAAACGTTCAGAGTAGTCTTAATCTGATAGACCCAAAAATTTCTTTAGACACTTGTAAGTCCGGTCAAGATTCCCTAGAGGATATTTCACGTCATATAGAATTTCAGAAAACAATTGACTTAACTATGACTTCCAAAGAAATAGACAATACTAGTGAGTTCAATGTTCCACAGTCTGCAGTTAATAACAATAATGATTTGTTATCAGCTGTACAACAGGCCATTAGTTTATCTCATGAAGAATTTAGAAGAGAAGTCAATTCTTTAAAAGCCACTATAACCAACATGACTAACTTGACTCGTGACCCTAGTTCTGCTACCAATAATCCAACCGTATTTCAAGAAGCTAGCTTTAGTCCCGGATTATTTGATAAAGTCAAACTGGAGAAATGGAACATTTCTTTTGATGGCACAGGTAATGTATCAAATTTCCTTTTTAAAATTGAAACCCTTGTTAAAAGAACTCGTTGCTCAGAAGAAAATTTACTTTCTAACTTCCATATATTTTTACGCGGTCGTGCAGATGAATGGTATTGGGATTTCATGAAACGGAATGAAGATCCTTCTTACGCAAATTTAAAATACGCAATTTCTCGTGAATTCGGTACTCTGGAAACAGATGACGAAATTTTGATAAATATTCACAAACGTAAGCAGCAACCAAAAGAATCCTATGACAGCTTTCACGCAATTATAGTTAGTATGAATTCTCTTATGGAAGACCCTTTACCAGATTCAAAATTAATTAAAATCATAATGAAAAATGTCCAGTCTAATTTAAGAATCATGTTATTTAACACCAGTCCAACTAGTCTGTTTAGTCTTAGAGACCTAGCTCGCAATGCCGAAAAAGTAATATATGAAAACAAAACATCTTTCCTTGATAACAAACCTCATCGCCACATTAGCGAAATTGAAGCTGATGCAGTGGAAGAGAAAGAAATTGATGATGATTTTGATCCCCAAATAGAAGCACTTCATTTCTCTCGACGTACCTCAAAACCTGATTATTCAAAAATAAAGTGTTGGAATTGTTTAGCTCTCGGTCATTCCTACATTTATTGTCCAGAAGAAACTAGGAGCCTTTTTTGTTTTAAATGTGGTGAGCGTGGAGTAGCTACTCCAAAATGCAAAAATACGCACCTGGGAAACAGGAAGCGGAGCGAGATGGCCACCGGGGACTCTCGTTCCAAAGCTTTCTCCCCGAGTCACAATTAGGTCAATCGATTAGGAATCTTCCACAGGAAGATAAATCGAGATCTACAGTCTCGGGAGAGATTTCTCCAAAATTTTCGGACAATCAAAATAAATTTTATAATGGCAAACCAACATTTTTCAAACCCACAGTTAAAACCTTAAAGAGTAGACTTCGTTTTAAGAAAAGAAAATCGTTTCGTAAACTAATAGAATCTTCGATATTATGTCATGAGAAAGACGAGAGACCTTTTGCAAAAATTCAAGTTTTTAATGATCATATTTACGGACTACTAGATTCCGGCGCTAGCGTATCAGTATTGGGCAAGAATAGCTTAAATTTCATTGAAAGAAATAATCTCACCTTAAGACCTTTTCGATCTTGCATATCAACGGCAGATGGATCTAAAAATTCAGTTTTGGGTCACTGCAAAATACCTGTTGTTTATAAAGGCATTACACGAGTTATTGATTTTTACGTTGTACCCACTTTAACCCAAGAAGCCTACCTCGGTTTAGACTTTTGGCGTAGTTTTGCCATCGCACCTGATATCATTCCAATTGTTGAGTCCTGTGATCTAGAGCCAGTAGACAAAATTAACCCATGTTTTCATGATTTAAATTCAGAACAAAAATTTCAACTTGATCGTGTAGTGTCAGAGTTCCCCTCTTTTGAAAAGTTAGGTCTTGGTTGCACAAATCTTTTAGAACACCACATTGACACCGGTGATGCAGAGCCAATTAAGTGCAAACATTACCCTCTTTCTCCTCCTAGACAGGCTGAAGTGTACCAAGAACTAGACCGTTTATTGCAAATGGGTGTAATAGAAGAGTCAAACTCACCGTGGTGCTTTCCCATAGTAAACGTAAGAAAACCGGGGAAAGTACGTTTGTGCCTTGACTCAAGGAAGTTGAACACTATTACAAAAAAGGACTCATACCCACTCCCCCACATTAACGGTTTGCTCAGCAGACTTAAAGATACTCACTATATAAGCGGAATTGATTTGAAAGATGCATTTTTCCAAATACGGCTCACAGACTCCTCCAAGGAGAAGACAGCATTTGCGGTTCCTGGTAGACCCCTCTACCAATATCGGGTAATGCCCTTTGGGCTTTGTAATGGTCCGCAAGCGATGTCCCGCCTAATGGATAAAACTATTCCATCTCGTCTTAGGGAAAATGTATTCGTGTACCTGGACGATCTTTTGATCTGCACAGCTACCTTTGAGGAACACGTAGAACTACTCTCTCAGGTCGCAAAATGTCTTAACGATGCTAAACTTACCATCAATGTCTCAAAAAGCAAATTTTGCCAAAATGAAATCAAATATTTGGGTTATCGTATTGGTAGTGGATACTTGAAAGTCGATCCAGAGAAGATTTCGGCAATCATAGACTTTCCGATCCCAAAAACGCCTCGTCAAGTCCGCCGATTCATTGGTATGGCGAACTGGTATCGAGCATTCATAAATAATTTTGCTAGTCTGTCAGGTCCCCTTACTGATTGTTTACGTAAACGTGAAGGAAAATTCTCATTGACCCCTGAAGCTATTGATAGTTTCGAAAAACTTAAACTCGCTTTATCTAGTGCTCCCGTTCTTGCTCAGCCCGACTTTAACAAAGAATTTATTATCCAATGCGATGCTTCGCGTGTCGGAGTAGGTGGTGTTTTATACCAAGTAGACGACGAAAATAGGGAAAGACCCATTTCTTTTGTATCGCAGAAACTAAACGGTGCTCAGCGGAATTACACAGCCACAGAACTGGAGTGTTTAGCTGCAGTAATCTGCGTAAAACGTTTTAGGCCCTATGTCGAAGGATCACCTTTTCGAATTATCACCGATCATTCGAGCTTAAAATGGCTCATGGGTCAGAAAGACCTAAGTGGGAGACTCGCAAGGTGGAGTTTAATGTTACAAGGCTTTGACTTTAAGATCGAGCATAGGAAGGGTTCGTTAAATGTGGTTCCGGACACATTATCTCGTTTTGATGTAGATTCTTTAGAAATTAACCGAAGTTTTCCTGAAATAGATTTGAGTTCAAGGGACTTTGATTCCCCTGAATATAAACAATTAATTAAAACCATTTCCGATAACAAAGATAAGTTACCTGACTTATGCGTAATCGATGAGCGTGTGTACAAGAGAGTGAATTTTCGACAGGGTATAGATAATGAAGAAGAGAATTTGTGGAGATTATGGCTCCCTGAGTTATTGACACATAAAGCTGTTAAATTAGGACACGAATCTAGCTGTCATGGTGGCTACTTCAAAACACTTTCGAGGGTTCGACAGAAATATTACTGGCCTTCAATGAGTTCAGACATAAAAATATTTGTAAGTAACTGCGATGACTGTAAAGTCATAAAAGCGCCAAACCAAACCCTTCGACCTCCCATGGGAGATGCATTTGAAACTAAACGTCCATTTCAGCGATTGTATTGTGATTTTTTGGGACCATATCCATCCTCCAAATCTAAAAACACCTATTTATTCATTATCATTGATCACTTTACGAAATTTCTTTTCCTTCAACCTCTAAGGTCTGCTACATCTATAAATGTAATTGATTTTCTTCAAAACTACTTGTTTAATACCTTCGGCGTTCCTCAGTACATTCACAGTGATAATGCGAAACAGTTTGTTTCCAAAGAAATTCAGGATTTTTTTTCTCTTTTCGAAATAACCCATATTAAAACGGGATTATACTCTCCCCAGGCGAATGCCTCTGAAAGAGCAAATAGAGAAATCATCTCTAAGATTAGATATTATCTTTTAAAGGAGACTAACCATCTAAACTGGGACGCTTGTATACCTAACATTTTGACGATATTACGGAGCGATTACCACTCCTCAATAAATTGTTCTCCATATTATGCACTGTTTGGCCAAAATATGTGCACGCATGGTTCCTCATACGTTTTATTGGAAAAATTAAATATGATGGAAGATGACACAATTATAAAACATGCAGATAAGCAAAATCAAATTAGACAGAAAATTTCCCAAAACATTGAGAGGGCACATGAAAAAGCCACAAAAATTTATAACACACGCACCAAACATGTTAGTTATCGTGTTGGCCAGGAAGTTTTTCGGAAAAATCACAGTCTTAGTAATTTTCAGAATGGTATTAATGCCAAGTTTTTACCTAAATACATTAAATGCCGTATTCGAGATAAAATTGGTAATGTACTGTATGACGTGGAAGATCTTCAGGGAAATTTGATTGGTAGATATCATGCTTCAGATCTAAGACCTTAGATTGTAAATGTTGTTTTTAGCCCGGCTTATCGTGGGTCGTGCCACACGTTTCTTTATTTTTGCGCGCTCTAAATCCTTTTCCTGTTCTATATTCAATTTACAATTTCATAACGAAGCAGTTTTGTTAGGGATTTAGAAAATATTTCCTCCTTCACCTAATACCTTGTATCAGTTAACTGTATTATAGAATTGCGCATCATTATACACATAACATGTATGTATTTTTTTTGTATGGCATATTTGAAATTCCACTCTTTGTTTTGTTGTTAGGAATTTTTTTTTAGTTGTTTACAACATAAAAACAAAAGAACGTTCTAGAAACGAAAAGATGTAACGTTATGTCGTGAGCATCCATATATTTTTCTTTAATGTTCTCTCTTCGCTCAAAATATACACCCGCACATGTAGAAAATAAATAGCATCAGCAGTGTGGAGTTTTTTTTGTTGATTGTATGTATGTGGTATATCTCTCACTACAACAACAACACAGTGGAATGACAAATATGCAAAAGAATTTATAAACAGTTATATTTCTTGTGCTAAATGGAATGCGCATTCTTTTAATATAACAACTGACAAAAATTTTAAAGAAGTCAGTTGAGCATGAACAGTCGTAGAAGTCGAGTGCAAATTGTCAAACATAACGCTAGTTACTTTTTTTTCAAAAAATTATGTGTTATCAAAAAGAAAATATGCTGAATATAAAATAAAAATTGAAATACAAAAAAAAAAAAATTATCTGATATAGTGTCACAGACAAATAATTATTATAAATAAACCACACTAGATGTAAAAAAAAAAAAATTACGAGTTTTATAATTTGATATTCAAAATTTATTATTTAAATGAGTTATACAAAATGTTAAATGTAAAAACAAAATGCAGTTGCATATATATACTTAACTTTAAAATTACATAGTAAATAAAAGTAAAAACAGGTGAAAAATAAAAGCCAAAGATTGTAGTGTGGTGTTACAAATACGGAAGATTATTACGAAAAAGTAAATCTAAATTCTGCCTGTAAATATTAAAGGAGTTCGAATTGACTAACTTTCAATATACACACATCAATATTTTAAAGTGCCAGATAAATATCTAGACGTCTGACTAACATTAGTGCAAGAACAACAACAAATAATAGAACGGTTGCTTAATGAGTTGTAAAACAAACAAAAATTCAACAAAAGGTGAAACACCACACCAAAACAAGTGTCAAACAAACGAACATACAGTTTAACAAACAAAAGTGACAAAACAATTAAAATTCAAAAATAACTAAAGACAAAACCTAAGTGTCCGAACAAGAAAAAACAAATTAAATTTAAAACAAAGAAAAATATTAAAAAATGTAAACTTAGTGAAAACAAAATGAAAATAGAAAAGGAAGATTAAATAACACAAAAGTGGATGAACAAAACAAAATGAATGTAAAAGAACATCACACAAAAGAGATAAATAGAACAAAAGGTGGATGAACAAAATCAAAGTGATAATAAAATAAACAACACCAACAACTATTAATTAAACAACTATAAACATACATAAAATAAATAAAATGTGTTTAAAATATACAACACCAAAAACTACTATTTAAACACTATTTAAACATACAGTGGCTCTATTGCATAATCGGACAAGTGTAAACAATGCCAACAACAACAACAACAATCTCATCAACAACAACTGTAAGCAACAGCACCTACTTGAGCAACATCAACAACTACTAAGGCAACAACACAACAAGTTAATCACAGCAACAACAACGATGTCAACATCAGAAAGAAACAACAAAAACATTTAAGTATACATTAGTTTTAAGAAAACCATTAAAAATTATTATATTATTATACACATATATTATTATTTAATTATTGATTTTTTTAATAATCCTAAGTATTGTTATTACTGTATTAAGTATTATTATTATAGGTATTATTATCATTATAAAATATTATTATTATTACAGAGATAATTTTTTTTAATAAATAGAAAAATGGAATTTATAATGAAATTTGAAATGCACTAAATTTTTTTTAATTAAAAGAACGAAGGTTATACAGGTTGGTAGGTATGGATGAACAGTGATAGGAAAAAAAAAGGGGTAACAGAAAAAAATATGAGTGTTTAAGTTACCACAGGCGTAGTCATAATTGACTAGTTGGGTGGGAAAAGTGCACTCCAAGTGACCAACACCATGTCACTTTAATGGTATTTTCCTCGTTTGAACCCTCTTGTCTTTTACAATTTTGCAAATTTTACGTTTTTTTTTGAATTAACAGCAATTTTAAGCATTTCTCTTTTAAATATATTTGTTTGTGTGGCAATTTAATAATGGCATGAATTTTGCTATGCTTACGCGTCAAAACATTCGGGTCAAGAACCACGCCACTGATGGCAGAGCTAGCCAAAACATTTTTTTTACATGCCATTGACTTCATTTGTTTTTTTTTAGACCTACTATTTTAAAGTAATAATCGATTTGACAAAGCGCGCGTAACAAGATTATTACTCTTTTACCAAACAAAAACGTATAACTTCACAATAAATATCTTTATTCTTTTGTTTCCTACTTCTGTTTCTTTAACACGTCAATATGTCTATCAACTAGTCGCTTTTTACAATCCTAATCCAATCATTTTTAATTATTCTTATTGACACTTACTTATGTATATAATCACTCATGTATATACAAACCAAAACATACATACCTTCAATCTAGCTTCCTGCAATGTCAAGTTGGATTTCAATGGTAGAACTTCTTTGTTAACACTGTGAAAGAAACCCATTGCTTTTGTCCAAGACAATAAACCAGCAACGTCACCACACACTCTACGTGCCATATCCATATTATAGTCTTCCATGCGAAAGTATGGTTGTAATAAATCAATCATTTCGTCATTTATTGTATCTTTAGGATAGTTTTGTAACTGCAACAGGAATGTAGCACTGGCCATCATCTGGAAGGAATATGCAAATAAAACAACACATAAATATT
Organism: Bellardia pandia; assembly: GCA_916048285.2. NCBI lineage: Eukaryota > Metazoa > Arthropoda > Insecta > Diptera > Calliphoridae > Bellardia > Bellardia pandia. The sequence goes on from OU696529.1 coordinate 121,482,675, forward strand.
GATATCAATTTTGCAAAAACGCTTGTAGGTGGTATACCTTTAATGATTCTTGCCATGATGGTTTGGGACAAGGCGTACCAGAGTCTGCTATACATGGATGTAGTTTACGTTTGAAAAGTATGAGCACACAGTCCATAATGCGCATAATAAGATGAGGTGGTCTACCCAATTTACGTACTGTTGCTATATGAGCCGGTTTGATTGTATTCAAAGCATTTTCTGCTTCTTCCAAAGCGGGTTTAGCTGCTTCCAGTTTTTCTTCGGCCAAAGCCTTTTCGTTGGCTATGCATGCTACCAAAGCTTCTGCCTTATCTTTTACTATTAACACCTGATTCTTAACAATTTCCGCCTGCATGGCTCTCTCAGTTACTTCCACTAACACTGACTCGGCTTTTTTAGAGGCTTCGACCAGCTCTTCTTCCATTACTACTAAGTCCATTTTAAGTATTTCCACTGATGCTGAGGCTTCCTTTAATTTCTCTAAGCCGGTGTCCATTTTTTCAACACCATCTCCTAATTCCTTTTGCTTTTGCTGGTAGATATTCTTGTAGCCTGCTATAAAGTTGAGATAGGACTTAGGTGTTACATGAGTAGCGCGCCGAAAACGTTGAAAGTATTCTTGAGAAGTTTCTGCCACAATATCTTGTATTGAACCCAAAGCATTGACAAGTTCTTCTTTCACTTCCGGTGTACACTCTATTTCAAAGTCACTCAGAAAGTGTCGAGAAACCGAGACGAGAGCATCCTTGGGCCAAGGTTGAAACCAGTCAATGGTGCAGCCTGATACCAATGCCGGAAAACGTTGTACCCGTGATCGAAAAGTCTCTCCCACGGGTGAGAAACAGAAGGCTACGTGAAGATTAACACAGGTACGGGCCAAAAAGAATTCCATCACACTCTCGGGGGTGGCAGTTTTACGTTGATTTTCTCGCTTCATGATGGGTGTTAACTCTTGAACAATTTCGGCTTGTTCATCTCGGGAGAATAGATTGGATATGACACCAGAGGAAAGTATATTATTAAGATATTCCAAAAAACCTTCCTCTTTAATATCCATATCAGTGAAAAGGAATGTGGTTCCTTTTCCCTGCACTCCACAAGTACGGTAAAGCAGTTTAAGATCTTCCAAAAAGTTTGCCACATTGTAAGAACGTGTTAGGGCAATTTGAAAGGTTTTATAGCCCGCTATAAATGAAGCCAACTTTGTAAGCGATTGTTTTCCAGAACCACCTACCCCAACCAGCATGACATTACCGCGTGGATGCCTAATAATACGAGAAATCTTTACCAAATGCAACATAGCATCAGGAAAGAAAACTAAATCCATCCCGGAACCTCGCACCATTTCATTAAACTGGGCAAGAAACATAACCAGACGCTCACGGAGTACTTCGTGAGAGGTCACCGGCTCATAGACTTTGGGCAATTCCATATCAGCATCTTCGCCCTCTTCGCCTGTAGGTTCAGGAGCATCACGCATAAAGTCAACAAATACCGGATTTGGTATAATCATTTGAACATGACTTTCACTCAATTCCGAACGCACCAGACACGATAATTCCGAACTAAACCACTCCTTATCGGGGAAATTGGTAAATCGATCAGCAAATACCCGAGTGCATTCGTGTTTCCACAAAGACATTAATACACTTTCCGAAGTAATCACCGTGGACAGGGTACCCACCATACCTTGCCAAATACGAGACAAATCTCTTAAACTGAAAACGTAATGAAATTTTGCAGGCGTTGGCAACAATTTTTCTCTAGTACGTTGCCATAAATAACGTGTGATAACAATTAATTTCTTAACCAAATTTCTGACATCCGGTATGAAACCTCTTTTAGCATTATAATGGCCCTCGCCAATTACACGGAATATTTTATCTATAGAATCATTATCGGGTATATTGCAGTTGAAAACACAAAATTGTCTTTTCAATCTAGAGGGAATGTCATTGCGCCCTCCACCCGGTAAACCCATAGCAGCCACATATTGCACATCTACGACGGTGGTGAAATCTCCAGGCTTTTCCAAGCTATAAAAACCTTTCATATCCATAGATTGTCTGACAATCTCATTGGTTACTTGGTCACCCCATTCGTTTATCTCGGGTAAATTAATATCGTCGATGAATACTATCAATTTGCGGCCACCAGGTGGACCAAAAGTTACACCTACTCTTTTTTCCACATAACTTTCGATAGTTCTTTGAAATTGATATGGACTCGTGGCCGACGAAAAGTTAAATGAACGTCCCATATAAGTTTCCACATTCATCTTCTTCATAAAATTCTTCATAATCACTGTCTTGCCGGTACCCTGCTCACCAATCAACATTACTGCCTTCTCTTGATTTGCTATGCAACCTATAAGATAATCCATGCGTACATTATCCACTATGGGCACTAGAATGCTCAGATAATCTGGAGTGGAAACTTCTGGATACATATAAGGTGTAACTAAAGTCTTCCATGACTGCCAACTACCCGTGGCCGAAACGAAGAAATCAAATATACTATTTTCACTGGTGGTACCTTTTGCATAATCCAAGTCGGGAAAAATTTCTTTAACATATTGATTGAGTTTAACACGATCCGTTGTATTGAGATAAGCTCCCAAACCCCAGGCTAAAGCAAAGATGTATAAACGATGTAAATGCTCTGGTGTGCAAGTATCTTCCTTTTCTTCAACCAAAGTTTCTTCGGCGGCTTCTTCTACGGATATAAAAACAAGAAATTGAAAGAAGACATTATAAAAGATTTATGATGATAAATTATTGTAACAGATGCAAAGAGAAGGCGTTAGTCAACTTTTAGTTAGACGAGACCACATTAAAAAAAGTTAGTAGACATAATCTAGTTCACAGGCACAAATTGTTACAAATATAAATATAATAAAATATATATAATAAAAATAAGAGTTTAAAATTGGTAGAGAAGAAAGTACATTGTTAATTTTGTTAGACGGAAAACCACTTTTTAAGGAGTTAGTACTAGACACAATTTTTCACAAGCACATAATGCATTGATTTTTAAAAATATGATAATTCGATTAATACTGGTATTATTAAAGGAATTTGATTAATATCAAAATCAAATTTTTACTAAAATTTCAGTCTAATATCGTAGCATTATCGAACATTTTAATAAAAGAATATGAACAATACTGGTATAAATCTTACCTGCCTGCCCGACCTAAATACTTCAATGTTAATATCGACAGATTAAGATCGAACAGATTGAGAATGTAATAGATTGTGTAAACTACAGCATTTCCATAAACTAAGCTATGCTACACTTCTTCTCTTACTTCAAATGCTCAATCTAGTTGTGGTAACAATAAGATAGAAACCCCCATGTTACCAACTGAAATGGAACTAGCGTTTACGAATTAAATAGAAATATAAATAAATACTTTCGCCTTGCAGATCAAAATTATGTTTTAAAGCTGAGATAATTTCTAAAACGGAGGGTATTAAACGTTTGAAAGGGTTCGATAACAAAATAGATTACGAAGCACTAGAATATTGCATGTGCCAATGACCTTCTTTAAGTCAAATAAGATACGAACACTTTCATCTGAAAACTATACCAAACATTGTATATCTTAGGAATTAGAATTGAAAATCTCTAAGCAACTATGTCAAGAAGACTATGTTGTTAATATTGTCAACTTTCCCACGCACTACAAGCTGATTAGACTTTCTTCTACTCAACCTAAACAAACATCCTAAAATTGAGTCTTCTACTCTACCTAAGCACACATCCTTAAATTGAGTCTTTACATGTAAGGATGTGCTATATTGCGCTCCGGCACAATAAAGTAGATGAAAAGGTCGATGACGATCTTACCAAGATTATAGGCTGCACTTGTGGGCGGAGGTGTTGAAAATAAAATCTTTAATCTTTCACTATTATGAAAACAAAATGGAATTTAAAGTTGCAAGATTATATGACAAACTAGAATTAAGTTAGGGTTGCACTGGAGCTTTGTAGGTTCGGTATAGAGCAAGGATTAGTTGAAAGGTCTATAACATTTCGGAGTTATGTAGAACCTGTGAGAATGTAGTTGAGATTGAGATTGTAGTGATGTTTATAGCAGGTTGTCTGTAACTTCGGTCTATAACACGGACCCTACTGAACATGTTTTTCTAATTATATATACGGAACATATTGCTAAAACTAAAAAACATTTCATTGTCATAAGTTTTTTTCGGAGCTATATCTTGCCTTCGACAGACATACATGGCTAGATCGTCATAGAGTCTTATAAGGACCCAGAATATATTTACTTTTTGGTTTTGCGACCAATATTTCGATGTGTTACCATCCTTATCCTTTTTGGTGGTGGCTATAAAAACATTCACCCAAATTTCTTAATGGCAGGCAACTAGCTACAGATTTAAATATAAGAAAATTTCTAGACCAATAATTTAGTAAAATAGTATTAATCGAATTATTGTTTGTAATGCTTAAAGAAATGAAAGTGCTTTGCTATTATAGTTTTAGACAATACAAGCTAAATTAGAAAAAAGTATTTACATAGAACAGTTAAAACAGAATCTGAAAATAGGTTTAAGTAAACGAAATTAATATACATTACCACCATCTTCTTCACCTACGGAATTACTGCGTTCTTCTTTAACAACTTTAACTGAAAACGTTAAAAATTATTCAAGTATAATAAATGTAATACATGTAGGTACTAATGGAAAACCCAAATGATGAAACCTTTAGCGAAACTGTATGTATTTGTCAAAAACATAAAAATAACTTACCATCTTGACTGTCTTTGCTAGACATACTAACAGCTTGTTCATCTTCCTTTTTAACCGGCACCAAACCCTCCAAAATCAGTAACATTTGACGTACAATATTACATTGCAGGACAGGCATAAGCAGTTTAAGATTCTGAGTGCCCCAACTAATCACCGGCACAAAAGTACGTTCAAATAAATCCGAGAATACGGTTTTCTCACCAGGAGCACGATTTTTAAGCCAGGCTTGAACAACTAGTGAAACATATTACTTACAAGCCCACTGAACTACTGTGCGTTAAAAAAAACTTACTGGGCCTTGAATCCAAACCTGAAGAACTCATATACACCATGCCATTGCGTGACACTGTTGCCGGTGAAGCATTATCAATATTATGTGGTTCAAATATAATCTTTACTGTAGGTGCCATGGTTAAGCGATCGCCATTCGCTAACGTTAGAGTTTTATTATCATCAAGCACGGAGTTTAGATTCTCAATCCATATACTATCCACTGGACCATCTAAAACCAACCATATATGTTCACCACTTTTTACTTTCAAAGTTTTACGCCACAGAGCAGAAAATATGCCATCAGTCCAGTCATTAGTGGCCACATCTAAACGACCAAACATTTGAGCTGCCGTTATGGCCTTCGGATTCATACGCATCTCACGATGATAATCGCCCATTTGTGTTAAGGCCTTCATTAAGGTATGTATGCAAGTGGTTTTACCCGCACCACTAGGTCCCAAAGTCATGATTCCATGACGGACATTTTGAGTTTCATATAGTTGAATAAGCTTAAGAACCCATGGAGGATGGTAAACCAAATTAGCTTCTTCGGCCTGTTGGGCTATGGCCGCCTCCAGTTCTGGGTAATTGGTTTTTTCGAGGGTCTATTGAGAAGAATAGAGAAAACATTGTTAATAGTTAACTTAAGAATCTTGAATTGAATTTTTAATTTCTAAAATACCTGATTGGGAAACAAATCCGATACCAGTGATATGAACAATGGCTCATCATCATCTATTAACTTCGATAGATTCATATCACGCAGGACTCGCATCACAATCGTACTCTCGCTATCCTTTGAGTTCCTTCGCTTTGCTGCACCCAGTGTCCTCAATACTGACAGTATATTACGCAAACCAAAATCGTAATGCACTTGTTTTGTCAACTGTTCTTCACATAGTTTGTATAGAGTGTAGAATTTTCGGGCTAATGTTATATTTTCCAAGAAACCACATGATGCCAATTTTACGCGTATGATAATTTGGCGATCGGGCACCATCATGGCCACAGTGCGAAATTGAATTTTCAAATTTTCGGGCAGTTCTTTGCGGCCAGCATAGCCAGGATTCTAGAAAGGAGAATGTTAATTAATAAATGTTTAAAGTATCCTAATCCTTCATAAGCAATAAAATCAGAAAGGAGAATGTATGGTAAAACTAAAAGTTCTACCTTTTTATACAATAATGGAAAACTCATATCAGTTGCTTAGGATCTTCACGCCCAGCCACATACAATACTTTAGCTTCAACTGATACTAACACACTGAATAATCATAAGTTCTAACCGACTATTGAATAAGATTTTGTTATTTATAGTTGAAGCAAAAGTGTCGTGAAGCAATTGGAATCCTCATCAGTAAATTATTAGAGATAGCCGAAGAATTGGGATCTCTTAAACGTTAATTTAGAAAATAAAACACTGTGGTCTACTTTATTTAATATAGCAAAGAAGAAAGATAGAGTAGTAATACAATTTTATATTCAACTCTAACCGATGCTGGGCTGGATAATGAAAAAAGTGGTTCTAATCATAATAAAGTGAACGATTATCTTCAGGCTGGTTCGAAACTGTGCTTATCTCAATTTAGATCAACCGAAAGTTGAATTTCCAGCAGAGAAGTTTAGATTGAGAAAAGTCATTAGAAGAGATTGTAGTGAAGATGTAACTATGAGAGTCATGAGAGCAAGAATTCAGCAGTAAACAGGAACATACAATGGTAGCCAACAGGAAGAAACCAGCAGAGAAAAACAGGAAGACAAAATGATAGCCAACAGGAAGAAACCAGCAGATGAAATCAAAAAGCGTCAGTAGAAGCTTTTACAGCGAAAGAGTAACGAGGAGAGTCATTACAAAAGGTATATAGCAGTAGAGCGAAAGATGATGAAATCTTTAGATCGACATTAAAGTTAGGAAACAACGTTTTTAATACTGTTTGGGGACATCGTAGAAATTATCTCGTCAGAAATAACCGGGCACAGTTATACAATCAGCATGTTTACAACTTACATGAGCTTCTGTTTCAGAATGCACGCGTGTAGATATTTTGCTTGCAAATTTACACTGGGAAAAATTAGGGGATTTACATCCAAGAATATTGAAAACGTTGGAGATAGAAAGCAGGAGTTATATGACAGCGGCAGTAGCTTTTTCTAAGAAGAAGTATTTAGTTTCTCAGTGTCTCAGTAATAATATAAGAGAGTAGTAAAAACAAGTGTTAAAGAGAGAGAAATTAAAAAAATTGTATATTCATTTTGATGTAAGAAGACCGTGGCTGATCCAGCTGATCCAGATCACCAGCTACCATAATGCCATATAAATGTGTCGAAAAGACTAACTAACTAAATAAAAACGTATTTTCTACAGAAATGCTTTGCTTCATACTTTTGAAATCTGATTCATTTTAAACGATGTTTTTTTGCGAAAATTCCAACTAAAACTAAATTATAATAACTATCAAAAAATTTTGCTATATTTATAATCATGACATGAACAGAAATATTTCACCATGATATGATTGATTGTGTTGGAATTCTATTATCATATATGCTACAATGTTGTCATATAACCAATTACGATTGAGGTAAAATCATAATTTGGTTTAAAGCAATCATATTATCATACTACTATTTTAATGTAATTATTGAACCATAATACACATGTTCCTATTATGATTACCAATAAAGAATAATGCTATGGGCATATGTTATATTATGATCTTATATAAACCATAATATAATTTGAAAGTAACAACAAAATCCAATATTATTATGACGCTGTTTCATTATAATCACCACAACCAAATATTTTTTTCTTTGCGGGTATAAGACGAAGTAGATACAAGGTTTCTATTGCTATAACTGGCAGTACATCAGAATATATTTTGGCTAAGCGAGCACCCATGTCAAAAAACCTGATCTGGAAAACTAGAATCGTTCAGGTACAACCAAAGTCAGAATACAGCAACATTTTTAGAATATAATTTTAAACGACTGCTACAACAACAACGATAGAACAACAAAATTTATTAATGTTATTTAAATCTAGTAAATTCCTCAACACAAAATTCATAAATTTATTTAAAACACTATTTTTTAAAGAAATTAACTAAACCGTTTTGAAATGTAATAAAATAAACATTAAAAAATATAAATTTTTTTCACTCGCTTACACATAAATACACAGACAGAAACAATAATAAATTTACGCTTTTACAGTTTATTATAAGAAAATACATAAATATAAACAGCAAAAATTAATGTTTTCTAATTAATTTACAACATGTAAGAAAGTATAGTCGGTCAATCCCGACCATATGACACCCTACACCCAGTATATGTATAAAACAGTTTTTCAGAAATGGGCGTTATATGGGAGATATAACCTATTATGGAGCGATCTTCCAAAAATTTAGTGTTATGATGTCTGTGAATATAAGTATTATATGTGTTAAGTTTTATATCGATATAAATAATTTTAAACGATTTATACAGCTTAAAGTGAATTACGGAGAGGGTCTTATATGGGAGTTTTGACTAATTCTAGACCAATCATAATTCGTTAAATATTATTTGGATATCAACATTTTTGAGACAGTTATACTCTTTAAAGTGATTTTCGGAAGTCCGCCTTATATGGGAGCTACGAGTAATTATGGACCGATCTGCACAAAATTCGTAGATGTAATTTGGCTTTATTTACCACTCATTTGTGATGAAATTTGTTTGGATACTTACATAATTCAAACATTTATAATCAGTAAACAGCAATTTCGGGAGCAAATTTGTATGGGGGCCAGGTGAAATAATAAACCGATTTCCACCAGTTTCAATCCCATCCATCCTTGGGCAAAAAAAATATAACTTATCAAGTTTTATGAAAATATCTTCAAAATTGCGACCTGTACTCTGCGCACAAACTGGACAGCCAGACGGACAAACATCGTTAAATCGACTCAGAAAGTGATTCTCAGTCGATCGGTATACTTTAAGGTAGGTGTTGGACTAATATTTCTGGGTGTTACAAACATCAACACAAATCCAATATACTCTCCCCACTATGGTGGTGTAGGGTATAAAAAAAACTGTGCTTATTCCTGATATTTGATATGATATAAAAATCTACTCGTGGGTTATATTAAGCGTGTAATTTGTTTTTGTAGGCTGACACAACAAAACATTTCCATGTGTTGTGTAAATATTTTCGATTAACACGATATTTGAAAAATTTCGTTGTGAAACCAAATTTTTATCCTTTAAGAGAAAAATATTATTTTTAAGTGAAGCATTTAGAATGTATGTGTGTATGTCAAGACGTATCCCTGAAGGAAACCTGGGGAGAGGTGTCTCCAAGTCGCCACTTTTGTCTGACTTTTTGGCAACATTGTCAACAAAGGCGGCACAATTATTAATTAATTATTAAAAAATTATTCTTTCAATTGTATGCCCCGATACAGTAGGCGATAGTGTGCCGGTCTATCATTTAAAGGGTTGCGGGTTCGATTCCCTCCAAAGACTATGGGTGTTTTCTAATTCATTTTTAATTAGAGAAAGCCTTTTAGTATTTTAGTTTTTTTAATAAAACTCCAAAAGTTAGCGAAAAATGCAATTTCATTTTTTATTTCAGAGTGTAGACAAAAGTGGTCCCAAAAGAACTACATACTTAGTCAGTATTGAAGCAGTCTACTGTTAGATTTTCAATGACAAGCTAATGCTTAAAGTCAATAGAAGATTAGTAGTACTACTGACGATGTCAATAGTTAATCACTACAATTTCACTATTGGTATTCCCTACAGGAATGTTTTAGAGGGTGTAGATTTTATTCACGTGTCAACTCTTTTGTATTTAATCAGATCATGATGAAATAAATATTTTATTGGCATGAAAAATGGATACTATTTTTAAATGTTAATACAATTTAGAGAATTTATTCATATACAATACATATGTAAATTGGTTATAAAGAATACTTGGAAGGAATACATATATAACTGTCACATGTAACTAGAACTTGAAAACAATTTGCAAGTTATTATTAAATCGGCTCCATTTTGTAGTAATATTAATAAAAGTAATATTTTCATCTAAAAACCTAAACAAGTTTGTTATATATGAAATTTTTTGAAAATAATTCTTATGTCATATAATTTTCAGGTGTATGGGTATAGTTTTGACGTTCTTAAACAAACTTAAAGTAATTTATCATAAAACCACATTTACTAAACTTTGCAAAAAAAACAACTTATGCTTACATTACAGTTTCCATGATCAAAATTTTGACAGCATAAAAAAGGCTAAAACAGCCTGTCATGCAGTATTTTTTTTTATCAACTATGTTCCAAAACAACTTTGTTCTTAATTTGTGTAACAACGAAACCAAATTCCTTTTACTCTTAATGAAAATTATAATTTTTAAATACAAATATTTACTATAAAAAAAAACAAAAAAGAAGTAAACCCAAAACAAAAATGACTGGTCGGGTGTTTGGTTGTTGGTTTTAGTTTAATTGGACCTTGGAGAGATGGTTGGTTTAATGTTCTGCAAATAGCAACAACAACGAAAGTTGATTGTTTAAAGGACGTTTTATGTTCATGTGTCTGTGTTTGCTTATATTTAAACAACTATCAGAGGAGCATTTAACAAGCTATAAAGTGTAGATAATGAGTGATTAATTGACTCACTAAGTCAGTACGAAAAAATAGAAGATGTTATGCTTACACTTTTTTTCGAAAATTAAATTCAACTTTGCACAATATTTCAAAGGTCAATTGCGTGTATTCAACTGAAAAACAGTCAAAAGAAAACTGGAAAAGTTTTTAAATTTTTTTTAACGATAAATACATATTTGCTCTCTTTCGCTATAAATTTAATTGAATGACAAGCTGAGAAATAAATTTAACACAAAAATTTTGTATTTCGGAAAAGAATTTTAGTGGAAATTTTTACTTTTATTGTTTCACTTGTCTCTTCTTATATAAAACAAGAACAATTAAACATTGAAAAGTGTAAAATTGAATTCTCTAGTATTTATATAACAATTGAAACCCGTTCTTAACTGGGCATAAATTGAATACTATTAAAAGTTAAAGTGCGACAGTAAAGACTTTATTATTTTTAACAAAGTTAAAATGTATATAATACTATTATTTGTATCATTAAAATTTGATTTGATAAACTTAATTTATTAAAACTTACCAACAATAATTCATAATGTATGCATTACAAATCGTTTTCATTATTCTCTACATTACCATAGTAAAGTAGGCATATTGAATTTGTGCAGATCATTGTAACGTTCTGAAATATTAGTCCAACACCAACCTTGAAATTCACCAATCGACTGGCAGGCTGGCAGGTACAGATCGCAATTTATGATTTATGAACGTATCCAAACAAATTTCACCACCTAAAAGTTGTACATTAAACCTAATCACATCTACAAATACGAGTATGATGCAGATCGGTGCATAATTAACTATAACTCTCATATAAGGACCACTTTCGAAAATTACTTTAAAGAGCATAACTCTCTTAATATTCATTTTAATATTTAACACAAATATGTTTTATATTTAATAATTACGATGATGATGATGATCGATTCATTATTAGTCATATCTCCTATATGAGTCCCACTTTCGAAAATCACTTTAACTACTATGAATCTCTTAAAAATATTGTTATCCATATAAAATTCAACACAAATAAGTTTCACATATAAAGATAGCATAACACCTAATTTTCTAACGGTAGGTAAATAATTAGTCGACGATTCCATAAAAGATCGCCTTTGAAAATAACTTTAACATGTGCACACACAAACAATAATTATATGCACAGTCATAACACTAAATTTTTGGATGACCGGTCCATAATAGGTCATATCTCCCATATAGCGTCTATTTCTGAAAAACTGTTTATTCACATATATTAGATGTAGGGTAGAGAATGTTTGAGCTTGACCGACTATACTTTGTTCCATGTTTTCACTCTTTATATTAAATTTATTTCACTTTACTACTAAAAAATTAATTTCTAGTATTAAAACAAACATACATACATATTAAAAATGTTTCTATGCATTCGTTAGATACTTAAAACTTGGCTAAAGAACTACATTACATACATACATTGATTACTACTTACCATCGTTATAAATATACCAAATTCTGGATTCATTTCGATGGTATCACCATCGGTAAATATAAATGATTTTTTCTTCTCCTTTTTGGCTGTTAAGACAACAGCAACTTGTTGCGCTGCCACCGACAAGACTGGCAATTCAATGCGATTGAATTCATCAAAACAGCCCCATGAACCGGATTGTGCTAAACCTTTGTAAATACGACCCAAGCCTCTGTAATATAAAACGTGTAATGAATTGAATATGTATCTAATTTTAATTTATAAAATATTTCTACAGCTATGTTGTATGTGGATAAAAAACATAAATAAACAAACCAAATAGTAATGCATGTCTATCTCGATTCAAGTTATGCGAGTATGTATGTATACGTAAATATCCTTATAAATAATTCGGTTAAAGAAAAATTATATACAATTTTAATTAAAATTCAATATTAAATAAGGATACACTGTGCACGTAGTACATCTCGTATATGGGTATTTGTTATACATTTTACAATATTATAAAGTTAAAAATAAAATTTACTTAAACATGCACAATTCAAGTTCAATATATTACTCATCTTTCATCTTCGTTAAAACTTTGATATAGTACAGTGGAACAGAATGGAAATATTCTAGAAAGAAATCTGAGATTTGTAACTGCCCCATTCGATTGACATGTTTCAATGTTATTGAATGGTTGCACAAGTATTTTAGTATATCAGAAAAATTAGTTTTAAATTTAGTTTTTTGAGAATTATTATTATTATTATTAATTATATAGTTTGTACTTTTGTAATCCTAAATAAATATATACATAATTAGTAAAACATTTCCTATTTTTGTACATTGCTACCAAATTTGATCCGCGGCTGGTAAAAAGCTTATATGGCATATTCAAAACATTGAGTTTACGAGTATGCAAATGTTTTCAGTTCTGGATTCCCTGCATTTGAATTTTAAAACAAATAGGGTAAATTCGAAATTTCTACATAAAATTGGTTGGACACATCCCAGCAAAAACTTCACTTACAAATAGCAAATTGTCGACCAGACTACTAAATCTATTAGAAAAAGTACTTATTTTTTGTTCGCAATGCCTTAAAAGTAATCCGTTATAATTTTGCCACTTTTAACCAAAAAATATGTAGTTGTAGACTGATTAAAACAAAATGTTATGAAAGAAATAAACTTCCTACGTTTATTTCTTATTGCAAAAAGATATTAATACAGATTTATAATCATTTCTCTTTCATTGCTCTTTCACACGTTTCAGTTTTAGCTGACCAGTTTTTGTTCGATTCTTGTTTGAAGCTGTCATTTTGTTCACACGCGTATCTTCAATGTTCGTACTCTTTACCATCAAGTTTTTACTTGCTCATGCAAACAACTTCACGCAGAATAAGACGGAGAAAATAAAAGAAAAAAACAACAGGAAAAGGAAAATTGACTAGTACCATCAATTATGTAAAACTATTACCATTTTAGGATCCCTATTTGAGATTGTAGAACAATTCGAAATTTTGTGGGAAAAATAGGTTAAATTCGAAAGAGCCTAGGGAAATTCCTACTGGTACATTTTTGGGATTTTCCATTCTTAATTTATATCCTTTAAAAAAGTATGAAAACATTATAGATTCCTTAAGAATCTTTTTTTAGAAAGCTAAGAGTAATAGCCAAATCTTAAAATTTATAATTAGTAATTTTTGGATTCTTCAAAGATATTACTTTGAAACTTTTATCATATGCTATTTATATACACCACCAAAAAGATGGGAGGTATTTTAAGTTTGTCATTTGATTTGTAACACATTGAGTTATTGGTCGTAAAACCAAAAAGTATAATTATTATAGGTCCGTATAAGATTCTAAGACGATCTAGCAACGTCCGTCTGAAGAACAATGAAATTTTTCCCAAACATTCTAAGTCTTACCGAAATGTTTGGTATTGAAATTGAGCAGGTTCGGTTTAGTAGGATCTGAGTTATAGGCAAAAGTTTCAGACAACCCCGATGTTTTCCAGATTTTTTTTATTTTCTTTAAATATAATGCAGATAATATCAAGAAATTATGCGCACTTTATTTTTATTATAGAAGGCCAAGTTCTATTGAAAATGGTAAGAATCGATTTACGATTTCTCATAACCGACATAAAAATTGCTTTCCGAAATATGGTTGTATGATACATAAATGTCATAAGTTTCATGATAAGGGAATTCGTAAAACGAAATTTCTTTATTAAGTCTACTTCCGAAAATAACTTAAATGTTCATAAATATACTATGAAAATCATTATCAATATATATATTCAGCGATTACTCAATTTTTTTGTGATCGGTCTATACTCATATAAAGTTCAATACCGAAATTTACTTTTATAAATCTCTTATAAACATCACAATCGAATAATCCATATACACATATAAATATTCGAACAGAATTTCTTGATGATCAAAACATAATAGAGCATATCTCCCTTATGAGGACTACTTTCGAAAACTCATTAATCTACATACATAATCCACCGCACTCGACAGTAAGGACCTCAAGTGTATCTGCTTTGAATAAGTGTACATCCAAAGTTTGCCTATTCGTATTCTAAATAAATAAGCTCCCGTTGAAAAAATTGTTAGTACTGCAGTGAGCAATTATGTATGTAAAAGACAGCTCACAAGCAATGAATTAGATAATATTATTAATCGCCGAATTTAGAACAACATACTTAGCCTTGGTATTATAACTTAATTTTTAAGATGTGGAAACATGTTGTGAAGTATATATTATTAGCTGAACATTGCCATAGTGGATATCTGAAAAAAATATGCTCAATTTGTTTTTTCTTCGCTATACAAATTTTCAAGTTTTGCTCGTTATAAGTTCTTTAGTATTTTTAACTTCTTTATTGACTTTGATATAGAACTACCCATATGTTAAGTTAATTTCCGCAATGTAATCACTCGTGTATGTACCTGAATGTTTGCAAATTTTTTTAGATTAATAACCTTAATCACCTTGAAATAATTAATTCTACTCAATAATTTTACATCATCAATATGTCTGGGTATAACTAAAGGAAATATAAAAAGGAAATATTTTGCGATACAGTTGAACACTGTTGAAATAATTGAATGCTGCCAATATTTTCAGTCATGTACATAATAGAGCGCTCCTTTGTCATATCAGTAAGAATTACTATTCAATCACTGCGAATTTACAATTTAAATATGGGAAGTAGTAATTATTACTAATAAAAAATTTACTAAAATCACAATTTTTATATTTTCTATATGTCTTGCAAAATATTTGCTCAATGGTAAACTCTAATATACACCCAAATACTCAGACAAACTTTCCAATTTAACTACCCACATACATTTGCACACATTCTACTTACCTGTAATCCATTTGATCGGAACAATTAAATACAACCACATATTTAGCCAACGTTTTACCCATGTCTTTTACAGTCTCAGTTTTACCAGTTCCAGCTGGACCACATGGTGCACCCCCCATACTCAGGGTTAAAGCTTGAGCTAATGTTATGTAGCATCTATGTATATGAGAAAAATTGAAAGAAGAAAACTAAATAAATTAAAACCAAATAAAAAAAAACAGAATGTTTAGTAAACTTTTTTTCCTTTAACTACTGCAAAATACGAATAGTAGGAGAATGATTAAATAAGTTTAACATTTTATTGAGAAAAGTTAAATGAAATAGTTTTCTGGTTAAAATGAAATTAAAGATATTTTTAAAATTTAATGTAAAGTAGTTTAATAATAAGAAGAGAATTTATAAAGAATAAAATTTATATACAAACAAATTTATAAAGAAATTGTTTTTAATTTAATTTCTACTACAAATAATAATAATAACAAATAATTTTTTTTTATAAATTGGTTTTATATCTAGAAAATTGTTTAATAAACGTCATTACAAACAATGTCATAAAAGCTGTAAACTAAGAAATTTGTTTACACCCAAAGTAGCCAACTTTAACATTCAATAGAGCTCGCTCTTCGGTGACTGATTCTTTTTGAAACAATACTTTAAAATCGTAATTCTTTTGTTTTGACATTCCAAAATTAATATAGATTATAAGAAAATAATAGTATTTAATATACGAGAGTTTTCAACGAGAACTTTGTTTGCAAAACCAAATATTTTATATAAAAATCATTCAAATGTGTATTGTTTGGTAATTGTAAATGAAAAACAAGTAAGGAAATATAGTGATAAAGCCCGACCATATATATATGGTTTTACCCAGTATATGTGTAAAACAGTTTTTTTTAGAAATGGGCGCTATGACCTAATTATAAACCCACCGTTTTAAAATTGGGTTTCATGATATATATGTATATGTGAAACACACTTGTGTTGAATTTTATTGAACACCAAAATTTTTAAGAGATATATGGTCATTAAAGTGATTTTTAGAAGAGGTTCTTATATGGGAGCTATGACTAATTATGGACCAATCATCATAAAATTTAGCCGCATGATTTATGTATGTTCATAGTATTTCGATACCAACATTTTTATGAGTGCAGTTGGCCTTATATGCGAGCAGTGGTCAATTTTTAACCGATCTGCACAGAATTTGTAGATGATAATTAAAACAAGTAAGAGTTTATATTCGGCAGTGCCGAATCTTATATACCCACCATCTATTATGGGGCGAACTTCATAAAATATTGTACAGTAATTTATATTTATTTTAGGTTTGTTTTAGTTTAATTTCATCTCAATAACAACATTTATAGGAAGTTTATGCATGTTCCAGTTACAATCAATAATTTACACTTTCTTTATATTTTTGCAGCGTGTAACATAAAGAGGTTTACTTTTGCACACAATAAATTAAGTACCAAAAAGCTCTAGGCAACTGATCTTAGCTTCAAAAAACTTCAAAATTGTTAACTCTGTATACTCTGTGGTTATCTTCGGAAGTGGATCTTGTAAGGAGCTATGCTCAATTATGGACCAACTTAAGCAAAAGTCAATAGTATAATTTTTACAACTGATCTGTGTAAAATTTCGATTCGATATACATATATGTTTATGCAGGTTAATGACCTATTGCGGGCCAAAATAAACTTTATATGACGACTAGGGTTTTCTATATTATATATTTCTATATATTTTTGGCTCTATGACCATTATTTCTATGTGTAACAAACGGAATGACAAACGTAATATATCCCCTACATTTTTGGTGGTGAGTATAAAACATTAAAAAATAATAAAATTTAAGGCAAGTGTTGAACTGATATTTATGGGCGTTACAGACATCAACACAAATTCACCCTCCCCACTATGGTAGATGCCCATCACGCTTACAGATGTTGATTCTGTTCTGAATTTTCAATCACATTTTGGCAAAATAGTGAATTTTTGAGTGAAATTAAATTCATTGTACTAGCAATTGTCAAAGTTTCTACTAATGATATGTCAAAAAGTAAATGTCAAAAGTTTCATGTTATTGTTGGAAAACAATGTTCTTGTTGAAACCCCCGTTTTTAAGTACTCACCGATCCGTTAAGGGTGTTATAACCAATCTATCCGTGCAACCCAAATACTCATTTTGGTAGGTGAAGGTGACATCGGTAACAGAAATCCAAGTTTTATCCAAATCTTCTTTAAAGTAAAAACGACATTGCTTCAACCATTCAAAATCATTAGCAGATTTTATGTTCATGCGGCACTGAAATTTAAAAATAAAACAAAATTTATATATAATACTCAACTATGCCCAACTCACCAATATATCAAATATATCCCTCTGATGTACATGAATTGTTATCAACGTCTCAAAATTGGTTCTCTCCATTTTCGTGAGATTTCTCGTGGTCTGATCAATTAGTGTATTTAAAATATCCAAAAATTTATTATTCGTTTCAGACATGACTTTCCTCTCATGCCTGGCCTGCATCAGAGCCATTTCCGCATCGCGTGTCCAAATCATTTGTATGCCCAATAGGGCAACTTGAGCCGGTACCTTCTCTAGAAAACCCAATAAAGTGAAATTGGGATCATTGATTGTGGCATAGGCGGTACGTATAATGGAATGTAATGACTGCTGTGCTGTGACCAGCAATTGAGTTAGCCATGTCTCAACAGAACCTTCAGCTCGTATGGCACGAACTAGCTGTATCATTTCGCCTTCGTTGGAAATGATGGCCATCATTTTGTTGTACTCGATATCATGGAATTTAACTTTACGCGTATTGTCGAAAATGGATAATAAATGGTTTTGTATGGTGTGAGAATCGGAAGCTTGACCTAAAATCTCCAATAAAGCTGGATCGGAGACAAAGAAAAATCTGGGAAACATCATACGCTTGCGTTCTAAGTAGCCGCTTAAAGATTTCTGGCATATTTCCAATTGTTCTTGCAGGTGAGGCAGCAATTGCTTTAACAAATCATCGCCTACACAACAGGCTACTACACCAGGAGTCTCATGAGCTCTCTGCATAATCTTTTGCCAGGATTTATCGATTTTGGAAAACCGTTTAGCTTCTTTAGGTAATTGCTTGGCAATGTCACCGCCCACAAATACAGCCTCCAAATAAACCCACATATTCTGCACCAATAACCATCTTTCCAAAATTTCATTAGAATTAGACAGATCATAAACCCATTGTTGGATTTGCTTGCGAAAAGGTGCATTATAGCGATTGGACAACAAAGAACCCAAAATCATTAAACTATCTTCCAGTTGACCTATAGTCTCTGCTGTGGTATCACCTCGGAGCAAAAGTTCGCCACGATTGTTAAAACTCATAAATTGTAGTTCGTGCACAGACCATTCATTGGTCACTTGCTTTAACTTCGCCTCAATATCTTTCTCTTTCATGGCACTTATACAAATATCCTCAATATCTTCTTTATGTTTTAACAAGGGAGCTTCCAAGATGTTCTTTAAAGAAAATCCCTCAGAATCAAATTCAAAAATGTAATTACTGACATCCATAATTCTTTGCCAATGGCGTGGTTTCATAGCCTTATTAGCCATTAACTCCAGCAAAGGACACATATCATTAAAGTCATCTATGGTTTTCTTCAAAGCATGAAATGCCGGCCATTCTTTTAAACCTTTGGGCAACTTACGACAACGATTTTGAAATTCCATCAACTCATTATTAATCTCCTCTATATCCACCTCATTCCAAGGTATATCATAATAACTACTAACACGGTCTATTACATCATTATAGAGTTTATATAATTTTTGCAATAGATTTAGTTCCTTTCTAATCTGTCCCAACTCCGGATAGTCGGTTTGTGGTAAACCAAATAGTTCTTCACCACTCTGATAGGTCTGCAATCTACGCCACATTCCCTCAAAACGATTTTGAAAGAGTATTAAGCGATCAGATGCTTCTCGGGGAGTTAAGCCGGCCTGCATGGGCCCAGCAGTGCGATATTCATTTACATACGTTATTTTATCTTGTTTAAAATTGTCCAAATTAGTTTTTAAATCATTCTGAAATGAGGGCTGCATTTCCAGTAACTTTACTTGAGCTTGCAGGGCACAAGCTAATAAATTTTGAAAGGTTGAACGTAGATTGTCTACCAGATCAAATTGCTCTCTTTCAACCTGTACTTCGTAGCGAGTGAGAACATTAAAGGCTTCCTGAAAAAAGAGAAAAATATGGCATTCGATTTATAATTATGTTGAGCATTTGACTAAAATTTAAATTGTAAAGAATTTTATTTACTTTAACTTTTTAAATAATTTGCTTTCCAACATTCGGTCTCTACGAAATTCAAGCAAACGAACACTAGTCATTCTGCGAATCTTGGATACATTTAATAAGTCCGGAAAATATTACTGTATTTCGATTAACATGATCTTATACAGATAGTATTTCGGTATATCGCCACTAATGCGGCTTTTTTAAAACTTTAATGTAAATAACTTTCGGTGTTATTTGTAATGGCAATTATATATATATCTTTGTCGATACCCCATATTATCAATATTAGGAATATACAATGAATAACTAAAAAGATAGGCAAAGAGAAAATATTATAGTGAGGTGAAATAGTTGATTTGACACCTCTAACTTTCGAAAATGCATCCATAGTCATATCTGAATCGAGCAAGAAAAAAATTTTATTATACAAGGGGACTTTAAACTTGATAAAAGACACGTTCAATAAAATCTATAAAATATATTATTAAACAACAAAACTATTCATATCGACTTGCAAGACTTCTTGTACAGAGCCAAACGCGATTAGGACCTCGTAGAGGATAAACATCTTGCATGTTAATACTTTTATCTCCTAGAATTGCAAACGTTTATTAACACAAGATGATTTGAAACTAAAGACTTATTTTGTATCGGAGGAGAGAGAGAGAACTGGTACATAGATATTTTTAAGTTCTTTATTGAAATAGGGTATGATTGAAGAAAATAGGAAATCTGGAACTAATTTTAAATATCTTACCTCAATAGGATCAATGCGCAATTCCATATCTACCTCCTGCTCTCTAATCTTACTCAGAGTCTCCATAATCATGCGCACATCATCTAAGTCTCTTATGGGACGATCTAGTTTACGATCCATTTCATTTATAACAGCATAAACATAATCCATTTCTTTTTTATATTTTTTCTTCATGGCTTGACCAATTTTGTGATTGCAAGCTTAAGGCGAAAACATAAACCATTCAAAATATCTTCGAATAATCTCACTATTAATGTAATTACTCACATTTAATTTCTATGGCCAAGCCATATTTTAATCGTTCATTATACACAGCAATACACTGGCCAAAAACCTCTATATCAGGTTCAATTACCAGATTTGCATCTAATTCCGCTAGACATCTTAAGGTGGATTCAAATTCTTGCAGACCAAATTCCATTAGCTGTCTGGTAGTACGATCATTCTTCCACAGGAAATGATAGGGTTTCCAGCGCTTTATATAAGTTTGAATTTCAGGTTTAATATTTTTTGTGCAATTCGATAAAAGATTTAAAGCCTTGGCCACCTCCTTATTATCCATTATAGCAGAGTAAAAGGATTTCAGCATATGAGGCATTTGAGGACGTTCCTCCGAGGCCAAGGTATAAAGTTTACGACGTTTGGTATTCCGATTACGACCCACTCGAGGTTGAGGTGTTATGGAGACTTGCTGTAGAGATATATTTATATGAGTACTAATATTTTATATGTATTTTGTTTAGTAGTATTTCATACTTACTGGATTTTCTTTGCCACTAGTCCATTGCGCCACACCTTTAGCTATGCCAGTTATATTGCGGGCTGCTGTAATTAATATTTCTTGCAATTCTTCTAGATTGGGTTTAATTACCACATTGGGAATTTGCAGTTGTGCATATAACGCAAATACCGGTTTTTTAATTAACGTTGCATCGTCATCCGCAATAAAACGTCGTCTTATAGTATCCAAGGCGGCCCTAATAACTTTAATTAAAACATCTATAACTTTGCGACTGTAATAACGCCTCATTTCGACCACAGCATTGCAGACCATGTCCTAAAATAAACCATGTAAAATATATTATTTATGTTCACCCTTGTCTAAGTATAACTGTTAACTAACCTGCATGCCTTTGGGTAAACTTTCCGAAGTGGCCAACAAAGTAAGAGGATTATCAAAACAAGACCATAAAATACTCCAATCTTGTTGTTGACCACCAGAAGCAGCAGCTCCTCCTCCAGCATTTGAAGTAGAAGCACCACCAACGGCAACACTAGTACTTGCCCCTGCTGTATCACCACCTTTTCTAGCCGAGGCAGACTGATCCTTAGCTGAAAATATTAAAAATTTGTCTAATTTTATTAATCATCTTATTTACAATCTTTCTAAAACGATAAACGATACCATCAAATAATGTTACAACACCATTTCCAGCTATTTCCTTAAACGTTTCTGTGGCCTTATCCACCAAATTTAAGACCTCTTCGACAGCTTCTGAAACCATTTGACTTTTACGATTCAATTCTATGGCAGCTTTGCGACAAGACTCTTCGCTTTTTTCCAAAAACTCATCAACGGACCAGATTTCATCATCTGTAATATTATATAAATATGTACAGTGGATCACAGCTTATTTTATGTAAAAAAATTAGTGTCATTTAAACGAAAAAATTTTATAGTCTAACAAACAAAAACATATATATTAAAGCTAAGAAACAGATTATTTCACTGTACGGATAGCTGAATGCTGCGTTGTTGGTTTTTGATTTTTCCGTTTTTTCCTTCTATCAATATTTTCTGTTGAATTATGTGACCGATTTTGTAACATCAAGTGTCAATTTAAAATAGTTGCACGATGCACAGTGGGATTTTTTGTGCAATAAGTCATTTTTTCGACACATAAAATTTAAGAATGTAATGATGCAGTTTTGTAGAAAATTGATTCAGTATGAAGAATCCATAAACAGAATCTAAAAAAACGTTTATTTGTCTTTGAAATAATGAAGTAAAGTCACATGTAAATTTTAGTCCAAAATATTGAAAACTGTTAAGGCACTTCTAAAGTGTTTGTACGTAAGATAATTTTATTGCTCTGATTTAAATAGCGATTTTCTTCAAATATAGCCTTTTCTGCGTATTTAAAAAAAAAAACTTATAAAATTCGCTCATATGGTTTAAAAGATATGATAGAATAAAATTTGTTCTATAATGTGCCGTGATTACAAACTTCCTTGGAAAAAAAAAAAGGTTGCTCGGTCGTGCTCGGTGCTCTCGCTATAATAAAATGAAAGGTAAGACTCCATACTATTATTTAAAAAAAAAAAAAATTTAAATAATTAATAATCTTTTATAAAATCATAAAATTGGTTTCCGATTTCATGAAATTTTTAATTTTAAAAAATTGCAAAAATATATTGCATAATTTTAGGCACGTGCGTTATAATGACATTAAGTTACAACAATAACTTATTTAGAATAGATTAAAAACAAAACCATATGATTTAACAACAATAAAAATAAAACAATTTGTGAAAATATCGAAGTGGAAAAGATATTATTAAAATGAGTTTATTTTCTATTGATGGTGAAGCAATCAAAATGGGCGTTTCCTTCTTACATGCTCGCATAAAATTTATGGAGTGCATACTTCATATTGCCTACAACAAACCATTTGAAAAATGGTCCGCGCTCAAGGACGAACACAAAAGTCTTAAACTGGAAAACAAACTTCGAATTCAGAAGGCCTCAAAGGAACAGATGGGTATACGAGTGGATGCAGTTCAACAAGAAACTGGGTCTACTAACGATGGAAATACGTCCAGGCGTTTCTTTTCTAACCCCGCACTTGTTGCCGATGTGACTGGTGTAGAGGAGCAACTAATTGATCGATTTCGCATTATACTACAAATAATAACATGTGGCAAAAAAGTTAATTCCTTGAAGTTCAAGAATTTTGCTCAAGATACAGCAAAACTTTTTGTTGAAAAATATAGTTGGTATTATATGCCAGTAACAGTACACAAAATACTAATACACGGAAAGGATATCATGGATGCGGCAATACTTCCTATTGGCATGCTTTCTGAAGAAGCCGAAGAAGCCAGAAATAAAGATT
Organism: Bellardia pandia; assembly: GCA_916048285.2. NCBI lineage: Eukaryota > Metazoa > Arthropoda > Insecta > Diptera > Calliphoridae > Bellardia > Bellardia pandia. Next base: position 121,506,426 of record OU696529.1, read on the forward strand.
ATAGAAATTATAGATTAAGGTTCTCCAGAAAATGTGATAGAGTTGCAACAAATACAGATGTTTTTCATCGACTTCTAGTATCGTCAGATCCTTTTATAAGTAGCATTAGATGTCAACCCCGTAAACAGGTTATGGAACTTGATGATATAGTTACAGAAATGATAGATGATGAATAAAAGTCTATATTTAAATGCATGTATTGAAATTTATTTATAAAATAATTAGTTTTGGTAATGAAACAAAAAGTTGGAAAAAATATAATATGGATTATATGGGCGGTGGGTAGAGGGCGTGGCCAATTTTGATGAAACTTTATATTTTTCTTAATTGAGCTAACCAAAGGCTCTGTGCCAAATTTCAAAAACTTTGGACCAAAAATTAATTTTGGGTTATATGGGCGGTGAGTAGTGGGCGTGGCCAATTTTGATGAAACTTTTTTTTTTTCTTAATTAAGCTAACCAAAGGCTCTGTGCCAAATTTCAACATTCTACGAGCACTCTTTATATTTTTTGCCAAACATTGTATGAACAAATCCCTCTGTGCGATGTAACAACGAGAATTGCTTTTAAACCATTCACTGGGGAAAATTTCATTAAAGCTTCCACAGCCCAAAAAAATTAGTAAACGCTTCATCCATGAAAATCGGATCCATAAAAAAGGCAGAAAGGCACCAAATAAAAATGTCAATGAGCATGATGAGCGACACATTTCAAGAAAAATAATTGCAAAACCAAGGTTATGAGCTTTACAACTGGCCTCCGCAGCTAAAGCTAACCTGGGTAAACTATATTGCGTAGAAACTGTTCGTGCCAACATGATTTTAATGGCCGAGTTGCCCATAAGAAACCGTTTATAAACCCGACAAAAAACGGCGCAGGCTAAATTTTGCCGAAGAACATGTGTGATAGGAATCAGCATTTTGAAATACGATCTTCTTCGCTAATGAATCTAAAGGCCCAACTATAATGTGCATATGCTAGCTTAAGCAACCCTGCGAATACATATAAATTGTATGTGGCAAACTATAATGTACTTAACGAAACTTTTCGTTAAGTTTTTCAACTGTCATTTGCTTAAGCAAAAAGCGAAACTGGTCGCATATTCCGTACGGAATCAGCTGTTTGTTGTTTGTTTGTGTTTTTAACAAAATGGAGAAAGAAGAAAATACATTTATTTTAAATTTAATAGAAAATGTGGAAAAAATAAGTGCCTTTATAATAAAAGGGCCCTTTTTATTTTAACAAAAATGTCTCTGTCGTGGTTTATTTCTCTGACAGAACAAGAGCGTCTTCTTCTTTTACAGTGTAGTTCACTTATTTCTTTTAATGTGCACAGGCCTTCAAGCGCTAACTTTAATATTTTTATATTATTTAAATTTTTAAATTTTTTCTCCATTTTTGCAAACACAATACGAAAATTAACAAAACATATGTAAACGTTTATTATTATTTACAATGTAGTGCTGCCACAGCTGTACATTTTAGTACTTTTGCCGAAAAATTAAAAAAAAGGAAAAAATATGCGTTTCGGGTACGAAGTTTTCTTTTAATTATGAAATAATATAATAATATTTATAAAATATAGCCATTTAATGGGTTTTTGTTAAAATAAAAACATTTTTTTTAAACATAAATGAGCAACTGTGGACAAAAAGTTTCAAAGTCATTGTAGCCACCTAAAAGTTAACTCTGAACTGGTTATGCATTTGACAGCCTTTTCGTTAACTTTTGCAATTTGCTTAAGCTTGCTTATGCATATTATAGTTGGGCCTTAAGATTAACATATTCGGTTAAAGTAGCAAGTCGTATGTTTGGCGGAAACCAAATGCAGAACTCAACAAAGAAAACCTAAAGGCAACAGTGAAGCATGGTGGTGGTAGTGTCATGTTTTCAGCTGCTGGTACTGCGAATTTAACATGTTCTATTTGACCAGTATAACGATCCAAAGCACAAATCGGATGTTATGTGGGTAATATATAACTGCCCACCATCGCTGTCGCCAGACCTTAATGTTATCAAAAATCTGCATAAGGAAACACAAAATTTTCAACAACAACGATTTAAAAAAGCACTAATGACGGAGTTGTAGAATATTTCGCCGACTATTACCCAAATCGCTTTAAATCTGTTGTACTTATAAAGGATATCACACCAAATATTAAATAGCGTAATTGCCAGTTTTAATATGAAGTTTTGGAAACTCATACGTGTCTACATAAAATAAGCTGTGACGTGAAAAAATTAGCATTTTTAGTTTGTTAGCTATAAAATTTATTAAACTATACCAATTTTTCTTTAAATTGACACCAATTTCTTTTTTAAGTTCCTGTTAGTTTTCTTTTTATGGAACTTTGAAAACAAATAAAGCACTGCAGAAAATGAGCTTTGAGCCACTGTATGTACGTATGTATGTATAGTGTTTAGTTTTTGATAAATAAAATTTGGATGTTTTGTTTTTACCAACCTACGGGCAAGACCTGTAGCGATATCTCCTGCATACACATTAACACATGTAAAATACGATTGGAGTAAATATCGTGTATTCTGGCAACCAGTACTTCAAATGTTTCAATCGCTTGTTTGCAGCGTTCATAGAATTGATTCCAATTTTGATTGGTCCACTAAAAATAAATTGAATTTATTAAACTTATTTTTAAACTTACGACACAAATAGTTCTGGATTAATAGCCATAGGTTCAGACAAGGACTGATAAATATTTTCAGTCACGATTATTTCATGGTTAATTAAAAAAACAAAAGGCAAATGTTTGAAAAATTTGTATGACAAATATTGAAGTTTCAATGTCAAGATTCCCAAATGTTATAGGCCATGGTGTAACTATACGAGGTGAGTGCAGTAGCACAGCTGACTGACTTTGTTTACAATTTACTTATGTCAAAAGTATTATTTTTTCAAGTGTTTTTGACAGTAGTACATTATTTTACACAAACAAAATGCATCTTGCTTATATACTGTGTACTATTTGTTGCCGATTTACACTCACCTTTTATAATTACACCATGTTATAGGCCCTTAATAACAAATTCTAAACTATTTAACTTTACATAAAATGTCTTCCACTTTAATTTTAATTTACTTACATTAATTGTGGTCAAGCCAGGTTTTAACATTGCTGTCAAACGTACCAGTTGCGGTAAAAATAATGGCCTTACTTCCAGCTTAACGGCTCTTACAGTACTCAAAAACATTTTTATAAGATGCTACAAATAAAAAGTAATTTAATAGAATTGTCACAGTACAAATCACAAATGCTTACTTACATTTAAAGAATCCTGTATGGTGATAAAATAATCCTGACGACTCATCAGTGTTGCCGCCACAATGGGCAATTCAATATTCAGCTTAGCCAACAGTTTAGCCTCACGTATCAACAACGGTATAGTTGGATGTAAATTAACAAATATACGATCACCTTGCAAAGATAACAGGGGCTGCAAGAGACAAGCATCTGCCACACTAACATCTTGATCCAGCCATATGGAAATAATTTCATCTTCGTACTCATGCAATATGGTCATAACATGATTGAAACGATGTTCCAAATCCCTGCAGGGGGGCAAATTACCCAAAACTGGGTGCTCGCATACAGCATCGACCAGTTCGCTGATATGGCAATCCAAAGAACGAGTCCAATAGACACGACCCGCCATGGGTGGAAAATTTCTGCTAACAGGTGGATCATCTCTTTGTTTGCGAAAGAGTTTCAAAACTCTTTCCACTTCCTTGTCCACATAACGTATAATGCGCAAGTATTTCTCATCCATTTTGGTTAAAGGTATTTTCTCGCTAACTTTTTCGAAACGTACTAGAAACCGTATACATTGAGGCGTTTCCCAGACGGTATCAAAATTCGTTTCAATAAGAGTAGCTATGGTATCTTTCAAAGTATCCGTTTTTCTTATGAACTTTTCATAATCCTCATTAAAGTCGGCATTACGATGGTCTAAGTAATCATATTTCTTCGACAATATATCCTTTTTGGCTTCCTCAAACAGACTTGAAGCTTCCTCTAAAGCTTCGATCAGTAATAATCCCTCTAATCTCCTTTCAAATAAATGATTATAATCGTCGATTAAGTTAAACATTGAGGTGATTTTCGATAAACGTTCACAAAATGTATCGAATTTTCCGAAGACAAAGTTCTCGGAAAACCCAAATGGTGTTTGATTAGGTAGAAATGGTTGCTCTCTAACGGTGTAGTAGGTCTCGTGATAGATGTGATTTAATTTAATACAATTACTAAGTTTGGTGCGCACTAGATTGCGGTCCTGCGACCAAATTGTTTCTTTGCATCGACATGTTATGTAGGATTTGCAGGTTTCTATCATTTGATTAGTGATCTGTAGATTGAACAAAATCAATATATTATATAATGTTTATGTACATATAAATAGCAAATAAATCGGTTTTTGGTTTTTGGTTTTACATACCTTAACCATAAGTGCTGAAGTTCTTTCAGAGGTGTTATAAAATTGTGAAACACTATAAATTAAACGTACTGTTTGCAAAAGGCTTAAAATGGACTCCTTCATGCAAACCTGAAATTGTGAAAATTATATAGAAAGTTAAATGTTTTTTTTTTTTATTGAAAAACTAGTAAGGCCGCGTTTTCACTATGTTTTCACTATGTCTTTTTTTTTGTCGAATTGTCCAAATTGTTGGCAATTGTATGAAAACGGGTTGTCATATGGCGTCATCATGTTTGCAATCATGATTGATAACATATTTTCAATACCAAACAATTCAGTGGAACAAAGAATTTCATTATTCTGTGTTTTTTTTTCGAAACTATATTGTGCCTTCCACACTCGGACGGACATGGATCGTCTTGGAATCTTATAAGAACCCAGAATACTTTAGTTCTATGACCAATATTTCGATGTGCTACAAATGGAATGACAAACTCAATATACCCCCATTTTTTTGATGGTAGGTATAAAAATTAAAATTCGAATTAGTATAAAATTCGATTAAGATGTCGTAATAAAGTGTTTGCTGAAGTTTATCAAAACAAAAATATGTTTTCGTGAACATTTGTAAATTGCACTCGTTTATACATACCGGATCATCCAAATACAACGAATGACAACAATGTTCCATAGCCTGAATAAATTTCGAATTATCCCTGGCCTCATTGTAGCAAAACGTTATTTTACGATCGGTTTCTTTCCAATCGCGCATCACCTTCGAATTAGCCAGGTACAAACAGTGCAATGTGAACTGAACCTCCTTCTCTTGCAAGTGTGCCAGAAGTTGAGAAAATTGTGCGCCACGTTTCTTCCAATACTCCAGTTCATCCTGAGGACCACTATGATCGTTTTCTTTGCGCAATTGTTCACTTTCACCCAATATCTTCATAATGCCCTTAATCCAATTGATTACCCTTTCCCCGAGCTGATTGCAAAATTCTTGATTCTTTGATAGGTCTTTGACCTCTTCGATTTGATCGATTTTCTCGAACATATCACAGCCATCATTGAAGACATTATAATGATCACAAACTTGCTCACAAACACGTAGTGCACTGCAAAAGGAACGTAAACCGGGTAGCAATTGTCCCTTAATAAGACCACAACTGATATCCTCCTCATCGCCTTCAAGACTGGGAAATGCCAGGGCCTGCATGAAAACATATTCGACAATGCGTTCAATGGAGGTAACCAAGCCAATATTTTTGGCATCAATAATGCCACAAAATCTAAAAGAAATATTGAATTTAACTTTCAAGCATTTGTTATAATGAAAAATCATTTAAAATTTACATAATTCTCAAAAATGTTTGTTTAACAATATGTTAATCGTTGTTTTTTCTTTTCCAATATTTATTTTAAAAGGCAAATATTTATTTTTAAATACAAGTATATATTATCCTTTTTTTTTTTTGTTTAACTTACAAATCCTTTTGAAAACCCTCCTCAGGCAATTGTTTTGTTACATTTATACGAAATATATAGATGCAAATGCCGGTAAAAGCACATGTCCATCCATCAGTTAGAAACAATTTCTTCTGCTTTACGGGTGCCGAGCCGCCTGGTGATGTTCCACCACCTTCACAAATAAAATAATAAAATAATAGGTATGTGTAACAAAAATTATGGTTAGAATATATATTCATGCATACATTGGATATGAATACACAAATGGAAAATAAATATTAGTTGTGCCAAAAATTTTTTTTTTAAATTTTCATTCATGAATTTATTTTATTTTGTTATATTTTAAAACTTTTTTTGTAAAATGATAAATTCTAAACATCACAAATGAAAATACGTAGGTAGATGTATTTATTACATACGTTAGAGTCGAATATTATTGTGCCCTTAGGGAATATTCATGGATATACATATGTACATAAGTATGTAGTTGTAAAAATACATCAATAATGATAAAATTTATGAGACTATCCTTGCTGATTGTCAATTGTCAGATATGAAGTCTGATAGCCATGATATAGATTTTAAATTTTAAAATATGTACTAAGTGAACGTACCCAGCAAACACTATATTTAAAGTATTTGCCTATTGTAGAGTAAGTTTGGTTAAGTTAGGGTCAGTATTTTTGCTTAAGGGGTTTTTACTGATACACTAAAATTCGCAGACTTGTTTAAGGTGTCACTACTATTTGTGGTGTATTTACATGTATTAGCAAAAACTATATATACATAATTGTATTTAATAAAAATTATTAAATTTAAAAGTATTAATATTATTTGGTTATAAATAACTAACTTACCTTGAGGTGTCTTCGAACTACTCGATGCCATAGCTGAACGTGAAGTGCTTGGCTTATTTGGATCTAGAACAGGTTGTGGTTCTGGTTCATCAACCTCTTGATAAAACCATAAAAGTTTATTTTTCATATTGGGCAGAAATAACTGATTGATTTCATCCAACTTTGAAAAAACATAAATGCTTTCTTTAAACAATTTCCAACAAATATACATATGTGCATATACATACATAGTTTATTTTTATACTAACCATATCACCCTCAAATATATAATCCATTAACTGATGCCGCGGCAATTGTGTGGCATCTATTAACAGTTGAAAAGTAAACTCCAAACGGGGATCCATTTCCCCACGCCTAGCCTTACGTTCACATTCTTCACGTCTCCGCTGTGCTTCGTCAGCGTCGGTGGCCATTTTAATAATAACGTTTCGATATCGTTATCCCAGACCAATTGTAGTTCAGATAAAATTAACATATTGTGTGTTTTCAGATAAAATTAACATATTGGAAGTGCACATTGTAAAACGAGGAGGAAAGATGTCGTTTCAAAAAATAATGGCAAGTACCAAAAACCAAAATCAAAGTAGACAAAGATTTTAAAAATTGTATTCTTGTAAAGTATGAATATAAACCAAAAATCAAAAACTTTTATAACAAAATTCAAAAAAGTATACATATGTATATGTTAGTAGAAGTTTTTAATATAAAAAAAAATTCAAAAATTTCTTATCAGAAGTGCAAAAAGTATGTAAATGCAATAATCTTAGAAACTAATTGAAATAAAGTGTTTATTCGAATATTGTGATTTAAATTTAACAATATAACACTAAAAATAAAACATTTTTTTATCTGACTCAGTCGTCAAATAGATTACACTAAATCTTCTTTCTGAAAAGTCGATTTACAAACCTATTAACTTATTAACTAAAAAACTAAACTGATTGACTAAATAAATATAATATAACCAATTGGTCTCTTTGTGGTAAGTTCTTCAGAAAAAAGGCGTATACTTGATATTTTACATTCAAGTTCAACAATACCATTCTACATTTTAAACATGGATAGTTCCTCTAGATACTGATGCAACACATTTTCCAGGCACTCAGTCTAGGAAAGACCATCATATGGATTCATATGATATATAGAATACCAACGACAGAATGAATAATAAGTACTTAATAGCTCCGATTCTCTTTTACAATGGTGAACACAAGTTTGCACATCTGTGGCCAATTAAAGCAAATATTTTCTGTTCGTTATTTTTTTGAAATGTTAATTTTTCCAACGTATTACAAGTCACCATAAGATCACACCACTACACTTTTTTGGTGGTTTTCTTTTCAAAATACAACTATCTAGAAAAAAACACTGGGATACTGGAAACAAAATAATAAACTTCATTTAAATATTTGCTTGACTTTAAAAACACCAGCACATCTCCTGGGGGAAATGCTTCTCACACCACCGTGTGAAGACCATAAATGTCTTAGAATTATAATTTGGGCATACTTTGCATATTTGAAGGTCCATAATTAGTCAAAGCTCTCATATAAGATCGCTTTCAAAAATCACTTTAACATATACAAATCTTTAAAAAGTATTTATATCGAGATAAAATTTAACACAACAAATATTTATATACACAGAAGTCATTTGACTAAATTATTGAATGATCAGCCCATAATAGCTCCCATATTGCGCCTATTTCCGAAGAACTGTGTTTACACATATACTGGGTGGAGGGTATTATATGGTCGGGCTTGACCGACTATACTTTCTTACATGTTTTCATTAAATTTTTTTTATTTCTAAAGGAGACTTCAATACCGAACTGTAAGATCTCTTTGAACTGTGTTGGAGCCCTTAAATAGAATTTAAGAGTCCTCTTTATGGGTTGTTTTTCTAAGTCTTGAAGCATGGCTAACAGACATACTGATCACACCATAGAATACACCATTTTAGTTAATAATTATAACCATATTGAAGGAAAATACTGTTGAAAACCGTATATATGTAATGTGCTAACCTCATGCCCTCCACTGTGTCTCCATTTTATGAGAATTGAGAATTACATTGGAATATTAATACTTGATTGACATGTTTTCTGACAGTCTTGACTGAATACATGATTTTCTACATCCACAAAAGAGGGAACGCCTTTCATGCTAAGGACTTTTGACTAAAAGTTCGAAGGAGTTAATTCTTATCTATTAGTCAGATCAAATTTAAAAGTTAAATGAATTTTATTAGGTGTCAGTACCATAATGTATTAATTTAATAATTCACTTAAAGATCTTGAATGAAACCAAAGAATTCGTTCTGCCCAAAACAATTTTATTAAATTAATTTTAGACATTTATAATTCTGGAACAAAATTTTACTGAATTAAGCTAAAATTTATATAATTCATTAATTCGAAGCTCAACATCTGCTTTCTTTGGAAATTTTTGTTGTCTATATAAGAACATCCTTCGCACCAGGCACGAGTACCAGGATAGACCTACCGGAACCACGCTGCCCTCTTTATTAAGTCTTATATTTAAATATTTGAACTATAAACTTTCTTTATATAGCAGTTGCCTTTAAACATTTCAAACAGGAGTCAACTTTTGATCCAATATAACAAATAGATGTTGATGAGCATTGCGAACCAAACCAAAAAAAAAAACCAGAACCAAAAATACTCTCGGAAGTACTAAAACCTGCGACAAAATCTTTATTAAAATGGAGATAGGGATATTGGCTAAGAGTAAATCAAACTAAAATAAAACTATTACTATTAATTACTATGTAAAATCAATTAATGTGTTAAGAGATTTGAACATTGCCAAATATCTGAGACTAATATTGGATACAAGATTTAATTTTAACCTAAATACAGGACCACTAAAGCGGCAATTGGGGAATCAAAACCTTGTACTAGTAATACTTTATAAAACCAATTCTAGTTATTATACAGGTGAACGGTTTAGTTGGATAAGAAAAATCACCAAATCTTGTTTGAACTTATTATGAGAATAATGCTGATTATGATAACAAATGCAATTAACACTACTTTTTCCAAAGCACGGTTCATTATCCTTAACGTAATAATGGTATATCTTCTCAAAACAAATATGAGAACTAGGTTTATGCCAAAACTTTAGATGTCATCAATATGGATCTTCCTATTGACCACAGAGTAGCTGAACTCGTATACGGTAAAAGGCTTATGAGGAATATATGCGATCTGGCAAAAGTCTCAAACGTGATCTGTCAAAAAACGGCTTTTGAAAAAAGTATCTCTACTTGAATCACCCGTTCATTAACACCAAGTATTTTGTTGCTTTTGACGTTTGCATTACATATCATACAATATTTTATTAAAATATGTACATGTACAATATGACTTGCTCTTTCAAAAACCTTGTAAATAAATATGATACAAAAATATTTTTCCAAAAATTATTTTCTAATTTTACCCAATACTTGTATAATCATCATATTACACTTTGGTATTAAAAAAAAAACTTTTTCGCCAATTCAAAAATTTAGGCTCGTGCATTAGACAAAACGTGACAAAATTTTATAAAAATAAAATAAATATATTTGTGAGGATATCTGTAATGACAAACAAAACATAAATAAAATATTTTCTTTAGAATAATTTCAATTTTGCAATGTTTGACAAGAAAAAATAATTTGCATGCCATTAAGTTGTTTATTTGAATAATAAAATACCCAGTAGAAAAAAAAACAAATTTCAATAATTTTAAACAATACATACTATGTATGTAGAAACAAAACTCGTTTAAATGTAGACTAGGTAAGTTTTAACACTTGCATGTCAAAAGTGTTGAACTTTAAGAAACTTTGAAGGAATTTTTACACATATTAATCGTAAATCATGTATTTCCCAACTAAAAAATTCCAAATGGGTCTAAAAAAATTCAATATTGATTAAACACTTATTTTTGTTCACTTTTTTATATGGCAACCACTGAAATAGATTAAGATTATATAAGCCTGGAAATTTTTTAATTATTTTAAATAATTATTAAATATTTATATTTCATAAATATGTATATAAAACCAAATTTGTTTAGTCTTTAATTATTTTCTTCACCTGCAGTATATCCCCCTCTTCTTCCTCCTCATCGGAACTTGTATCTCCACGTATTTCAGCAGCATGCTGTGCAAAATGTGCTCTGGTTTTTTTGTGCACAAACATCCTTCCTGTGTGTGTATTTCCAAGTAATTTTTTGTCAAAATTCAAAAATTTTACACTTTAATATTTAAATAAAAGTATTTTTACAAACTAATTATTTAATTTTACTATTTTTTTTTTAATTTTTTTCACAGAGAGCAGCAGTTTAAGCTGCAGTCAGTGAAGGATTGAAAATATTGTCTGTAAAAAGTATTGATTTAATATTTAAAAGTTACGCTTACTTAGTAACGGGTTGTTAGGAGCACCATCTAAAGGATTGAAATAAGAGTCAAAGGGAAAAATGAACTTTGTTTATAATTAATCGATTTTTATACGACTTTGTTAAGAAATTTTTAAGCTGTTGCTAACGTTACACTATCAACAAGTTGAATTACGAATCATAACCTGTTGCTAAAGTTTAATCTGCTTTAGTCAACAGGTTAAATTCGGAAACGTAACTAACTGTACATAGCCATCAGTTGTTAGGAGAGTAATTTAGGAGATTAAATAGGTTATGTCAAAATAATCCGTGTTTGTTTATCTTGACTTGTTAGAGGCCTGATAACTTGTTGCTAATTACTAATACCCTAGTAAACTTTGTGCAATTATAAACAAATTTTAAATATACATATGGATTTAGAAACATATCAGACTGATATATTCAGCTGTATTAAATCTTACATAACATTGACTTTAAAAGAAATTAATAATATTGAAAAAAATTATAATAAATCATTTTTCCACCGTTTTTATTGCTTTATATATTGTATTGTATTTCAATTTAAATTTAACGGTCGGTATCAACAAATAGCATGTTTATCAACATACGACATCTTTATCAACAATTGGCATGTTTGTCGACATACTCGTACAACTTGTTTAGCTTCTGTATAAGTTTTAATTTATAAACATTATTGAGAACACCCTGTTATAAACATAGCTGAGCAATATGACAATATTAAGTTTTTAACGACTTTGTCTGAATATTCTAGACACGAACATTCAAGGCTTGCAGCCATGAAAATTCTTGTACCTTAACTCCGAACCATCCAGAAATTATGACTGGTGTATAGACTAACAGGGTCAATCAAGTCAGTTGGTTTTTTTCTGAGTTATCGTAATTTAAGTGTGGTCTTATAAGTTTGTAAAAAGACAGAGTGTTCATTTAGAATTGTTTTTGTGTACATTTAAATAAATAAAGACTCGTTATATTTTCTTCAAACTACTTGACGCTTTTATTTTGCAATTAAAAAGAATTCTGTTTATTTAAAGGAAATAAACCACCGTTTTTAAAAGGTAAAAACGTAGCAATATGTATGCGCAAGCCAGGCAGTCCGGTTTTTGTGAAAAACCCGGTTATGTCCGGAATTTGAGGGCATGCAATAAATAAAAGCTTAATGTTTTGGTTATTGTTTTTATTGAAATTTGGAAGGTTGATGCGTCATCAATATTTTTACAAGACTTGAACCAGGAACGGATAAAATGGTTAATGAACGGTAAAATTGGTACTTTTATTCCTTCAACAATCAAGCCCAAACGAATAAACCATTTTTACTAAAAATTGGAACATTGATAAACTCTCATTAGGATGCGTCAATAAAAAAAGGGAAATACGGCACAAGTTTTCAAATTGTTTTATTTAATTCAAACTAAAGAGCTAAAAATGATAAAGACTTGTGCCTTGGTACCTTTTGTAATAACGGGTAAAAAGGGTTATTTTTTTATTTGTTTTTAATGAATAACAAACAGATTTAATATTTTAAATATGGATTTCTATAAATGAAAATAAGTCACCAAACAACATGTGGCCGTACCTTTAGAAAAGTATATTCTCTATTTACATTAAAAAATTCCCTATTAATATGTAAATAAAACTCGCTGATACGTATTGATGAACTGAATACAAAAACAATCTGGAAAAAATATTTAAATACAGTTTTCGGAGATGATATTTTTAAATATTTTTGTAACAGATATTGGTTTTGAAATTTGAAATTATTTTCAGACCTTAATGTTTTCTGATGTTGCCCTTAATTATGTAAAGGGTAGTCTTGAAGCAGATACATATAAAACCTTTTAATCGGAACGTCTGTTAATTTTGAATATCAATTTTATTATTAGCAAAAAATATTCAAAGGCAATTTTAATCTTACACATTATGATCAAAAGATGCAAAAAGTTCAGATTGCACCGAGTAGACTATATAAATTTTAAATGTAAGTTTACGGTCAGAAGAACAAAATTATTTAGGAATACCAATCAATGCTAAATACGGGAAAATTAAAAATGTAAAATGAAATTTAAAATGGTGTAGTTTCATAATAATAGAGACCGGTCTTAGTTCTAATACTGCATATGAAGAGAACATGTCACGTGATTAAAGATTGTCACACGAATAGTTGTATGTTCGTTGCATTTTCATTAGATTACTTTTAGATAAAGATTTTTAATATTATTGAATATTTACATTTGCCAACAAATGCAATTTTAAAAATAAAATTAAAACCTCATTATTTAAACACGTAAATTTATTTGTTTTGACACCTCTTCTTTCTATTTAGTCTCTTTATGCATTTGAGCAGCAGCACGCTGTGCCAAATATAATGCTTTTGTGCTCAAACATCCTTCCTGTGCAAATATCCCACAATTTTTGCCAAATTGTAAAATAATAATATATTTTAACATTTTATTGTTCACAATAAATATTTATTCAACTTGTTAAACTAGAATTAACTTAAATAATAATAGTACTCAGTAATACTTAGTACTAACATTATTAAATTAAAAAGTTTTACAGTAAACAGACAATTAAGCATCAACCGGAAATGACCGCATGTTAGGAGATCCATATAAGGCATATCCTATTGTTGGGGGCTTATAATCAATAATCAACAGGTTTTGAAATTAAAAGCAAATACTACAGAATATTAGGTTGTTTTAGAATTCATAGATTAAGAAATGTATTACCTATTGTTAGTTTGCTGGTGGCAACAAGTGATAAACAAATTGTGTAGATATTTATATAAATAAATTAATGTTAAATTTTGTTGATAGTGTGGTGTTTCTATTAAACGTGACTGAGTTGTATAAAAACTATAAATATGAACATATGTTGCCGAATTGTATTCATTTATTTTTGATAGTGGAAACTATATACAAGTATATTATATGATTTATTTGTTTGAAATTAAATTTTTTATTGATTGATCGTCAAAAATAATAAAAACAAATTAATAAATAAAAAACTAAACTATCTATAAAACTCATGCATATAGGCAGTATAAGTTTGGTGTCCTGGCCAATGATCAGATCTTTCGTTCATATAAACGTAGTGACTTTGACCTTGCTTGTATCGAGTAAAATTCTAGACATTTAATATTGACTTTATGTCTTCTTTTCTATATCTAACAAAGGTAAAGTAAAAATCTGTATTTTCGTAAAAAATATTTACTTATATTTGACTAGGACGATCCTACGTACGATGCGTTTCATTATAGAATGTGATGCTAAAGTCCATCATACTGATGGTGCATACTGGTGACTTTATTACTTGTAATAAGGGTAAAAGGTAAACGTTTATCAATAGGACAATGAAATTTTTACCATACATTCGTTAATCCTCCGAAACGCTTAGTATTAAAAACGGGCAAAATAAGTTCAGTAGGATCCGAGTTGTGGATCAAAGTTTCAGACTACCTCGATATTTTTCAGATATTTTTTGCTATTTGCTTCAAATACAATGTAGATAATATCATAAAATTTCGCACACTTTATTTTTTATTATACAGGGACAAGTCCTGTTAAAAATGATAGGAATCGATCCACGATTTATCATAGCTCACGTACAAATGTCTTTCCGGAATATGGCTTGTATGCTACATAAATATCTATAGAAAAGCAGTATCCATACAAAATTATACAATTATAAGTTTCAGTCAAAGTGAAATCTCAAAACGATATTTTGTTTGCATTGGTCCATATTTTGATTTAGGGTCCTTTTAAAGTCCACTTCCAAAAATCACTTAAATTCGCATAAATCTCTTATAAAAATCACTATCGAATAAAATTCAACAAGCATAATCCAAATATACAGCTAAATTGTCGTACAAAATTTCATGATGATCGTTCCTTTTTTGACCATGGGAACTACTCCCGAAAACTCATTAATCTACATAAACATACATATCGAACGGAAATTTTACACAGATCAGTTATAAGTATTATACTATTGACTTTTGTGAAAGTTGGTTCATAATTGGTCATAGCTGCCGTATATACTCGTAGAGGTGTACCCTTACTTAAAACTATTCCTGAGGATGACAATTTCAAAAAAAAATCATTGATTAGAAAACTGATTTCACAACTGTTTTAAATAATGTGCTAGCTCTGCAAAAACTCTTTAGAAGCAGTCCTAGAGGTGGCAAAAATAAAAAACATTTGTGATATGGTTGGTAGATGTTGCCAAGTTGTCAACAATTTAATAAATTGGTCTGTAGTCTAAAACATGGTTGTCTGTAATCGTTGAATACTAGAAAATCGTCGAATACTAGGAAAACCGCTTAAACCTACATGTATTCCAATCAGATTTTAGCCACCAACTAAAAAGAATACTATATACTAATATAAGCAATCAAAACATCACCAGGCTGCTGAGAGCTATAAATATATACGAGCGTCTGGCAAAGTAAAAGCCAGGTTACCTCACGTTCGATTTAAGTAAGTCCCAAGTCGACTTATACCTTTATATAGAAAGCTGGAATGCTTAAATCTTGTATTAAAAAATCTATAGTATGTGACTAATACACAACTTCGAAAAACCGTAACGCGGAACAGTTAAACGACGCCAAGCATTAACCAATGCAAGATTGAGGCGAAACTCTCTCGCAGGCAGCGAAAAAGGACAGCCTGGCCTGATTGCCCTTAACCGATAATGACAATGACGCACGACTTATTCCTCCACCCAGAGTTGAATTACGACTGTGCCGACAGAGTTGATAATCTTGTATATACTGGTGATATTATTAACCATGGAAAAAAAACATGGAAAAATATTTATCTTAAAACTTACCAACTTACACTTACTTACTTACCACCAACACCTCCTCAATGCTCAATGCGAGATATAATATATTTTTTTCTCCGACATGTTTAATTTTTTTCCTTTCGTAATATTTAACACAAAGATTTTCACAGACGAGGGCTAATAACAATTAGAATATAATTCCATGAAAAATTAAAAAAAAATACAAAAAAACTAAAAAATTAACAGGAATTTAAAAAAATGCAAAATACTTTTCTGACTTTTAAATTGTGATGCAAATTACTAAAATGCAGCAATAACTACGGGTAAATAAAAATTAATATTTTTAAAGTTTTTTTTAGGTTTCCTATTCTACATAATATTTATTATCAATTGCAATAATTAGTTAATTTTTTGACTTGATTTTAACAATTTTATGGTAAAATGAGTAGGCAAAATAGTTTTGCGATACACTGTATGTACTTCAAAATGATCTATTTACAACTAAAATTATATCAACAAATACAACGATTAAAAGAATAATAAATATATTGTTTTTAATTTGATATGGCAAAAGAAAAACGCTAACCATTTCACAAACAAAGTTAGTTAGTAAATATATTTTAATCAGTCTGTTTAGTATGCAATGTTTTTATGACACCTTTAAAACTGATATTATTTAGTTATTTTTTCACCTTATTTGCCTACTTGTGTTATTTCTACCATTCCATTTTCTTCATTTCAAACGACAAGAAAATAAACTTATAAAGAAAACAGCTCGAGGTAGGTAATATGTATGATGATAAAGCGTTACGTACTTTTATGATTGACTTGATATTTATTATTCTTATTATTTTTATTCTACACTTATACTTAATCTAACAAAGTGTGATAATAACAATTTACTCGTATTTTCCCAAACGACAAATAGCCAGTTTGTCATCCACTCACACGATTTTATGGAAAAATTGTCAAGTTTTTTTCAGTTAAAGTCAGTAAGTTAAGAGTGTGTAAAGTGAACAGTGTGTAGTAGGAAGATAAACACATCGCATACTTAAAATTGTATATTTTTTAAATATTAAATTAAATTTTTAAAATATAAGTAAAGAAAATGCATGAAGTCGGTGGGTTCATTGTAATATATTGTTACTTAATTATTTCGAATTGTATTGCACAACAAAAAGTGTCATATCTTACAATAACAGCTCAAAATAACATGTAACACTAAAGTTATGTTTACACATGGCAAATATTTACTCAAAAAAGCATAACCACTTGTTTTGGCACAAATTTGTTTGACATTGTTTACTCTTACAAGAGTTTTGCAAGATCAAACAGAATCAAATAAAATAAAATAAAATACAATATTCTTTGTGTCTTAACTAAAAAAAGGAAGTGCTTACCTTTTTTCGGCAAATATTTGCCAAGTGTGACCGACCGTACCTTAGGATAAATTCACACATGGCAAATATTTACTAAAAAAAAACTAACCAATATTTTTAGCACAAATTTGTTTGACGATGTTGCTTTGTAAAAGCAAACAGCATCAAATAAAATAAAACTAAATTTCTAATATGATTTGTCATTAGTAAAACAAGATAGAAACTATAGTTGGTCAAGGCCAAATATATAATACCCTACACCCAGTGCAAGTGTAAAAATAGATTATCAGACAACGGCGCTGATCTATTGTAACATTTATTACAAAATTCTGTGCATACTCGTATAAATACTTTTTGTGTCTCGTTATCAGCACTTTTTAAAGATTTATACATGTTAATGTATATTTATGGGAACTTTGATTAATTATGGACCGATATATAATTAGGTGTCATGATTTCTGTATATGTGAAATTTGTTTGTGTTGAATTTTGTTTGTATACTAACATTTTAAAAAAATTTATGGACCAAAAGCATTAAACCACAGCAGGCTACCGACTAATGTGTTTAATGCTTTATATGTGAGCTATGACTAATTATGAACCGATCATCATAAAATTGGGCCGAATGATTTGTGTATATAGGTACATATATGAAACATATATGTGTTGAATATTTTTTGGATACCAACATTTTTAAGAAAGTTATGCTCGTTAAAGTGATTTTCGGATGTGAGCTTTAGTGAGGTCAATTATCGACCAATCTGCACATTTTTTTCTGTATATGTGCAAAAATGTGTTCAGATATATCTAAATATAAAGTCAAGATTTATGATCAATAATTAAATCGACTCAGAATTACTCTCTTAGTCGATTTATTCTATATATATATTCTACACCTCCATAGTGGGGAGAATATATTGTATTTGTGCTGATGTTTGTAACGCCCATAAATATTCGTCGAACATCCGCCTTAAATTATACCGATCGACTCAGAGAGTAATTTACATTATTGATCATAAATCTTTGATCACAACATCAGCGCAAATACAATATATTCTCCCCACTATGTTGGTGTAGGGTATAATAATATCAAAATTTCAATGTAAACCAAACAAATCTTTCAACAATTTCTGAATAATTTGGTAAATATTATTAGAGTTAGTGTGAAGACATATCTTATCTTTAAATCTTGACATAGTAATCAAAATTTAAAAATATTCTTGTGTTTTTGAACTGAACTCTTTACTGAGAAGTTATTTCTGCATACAATCATTTGACATAGTTGGAAAAGATAAGCTAGACATGTATTTTTTTAAATGTCTTTACAAAAATTGTATGTAAACAGTTTTGTTATTTATATGTTAATAGAAGACTTTTGTAAAAATAAAATTAACCGAATTAAAAATCATGTTTTTATCACCAACTTCTATATAAATCTTTTTATACCTACCACCAAAAAAATGGGGGGTTTGTCATTCTGTTTGTAACACATAAATAGCACTTGGTTCTTATAATATTTTAAGACGATCTAGATTTTTTCGTCGGTCTGTCCGTCTTTTGAAGGTATGATAGAGCTTCGAAAAAAGACTTATAACAATGAAATTCAAATAAAATTTTCCTGAAAATTATTTTTTTTCCAAAATGGTTATAGACTACAGTTGTAGACAAATTCAATACGAGCATTTATATATTTTTTGTTACTTTCTGCAAATGTAATGCAGATAATATAACGACATTTTTGTTATATTTCATATAGTAGAACAAGTCCTGTTGCTAATGGTAAGCATTGGTCCAAGATTTCTCATTGCCCCCATGCAAATGTCTTCCCGTAATATAGTTCTATGGTACATAAATAATATAGAAAAGCAAAATTCAGCAACAGTAAGTTTCATGCGAATGGAAATCATTAAATTATATTTTTTTGCATCAGTCCATATCTGACCATAGTCCATAAAGTCCACTTCCGAAAATAACTTAAATTCTCATAGCTATCTTATAAAAATCAATATCAAGTTGAAATTAGACACAAATAATCCGCATGTCTATATAAATCATCATGGTGATCGGCCCGTACATTGTTAAACCTATATATAAATATCGATGTCGAACTGAAATTTTACACAGAAAAAGAAAAAATTTTACTATTGAATTTTGTGTCGAATTTTATTTGATTACCAACATTCTTAAGAAATTTATGATCGTTAAAGTGATTTTCGGTCATTTATGAGAGCTACGACTAATTATGGAGCGATCATAATAAAATTGTACCGCATTATTTGTATGCATATGAAATATATATTTCGTTAAATATTATTTGGAAACCATTATTTTTGAGAGAGTTTGCTCTTTAAAGTGATTTTTGGAAGTGGGCTACGACTAATTATGAACGGATCTGCCCAAAATTTCTAGGTTTGATTTGGCTTCATTTATCACTCGTTTGTGGTGAAATTTGTTTGGATACTTGCATAATTCAAACATTTATGATCGGTAAACCCCAATTTCTGGAGGACTTTTGTATGGGGGCCAGGTGAAATAAAGGACCAATTTTCACCAGTTTCAATCCCATCCATTCTTGGGCAGAAAAAATATCACTTACCAAATTTTATCAAAATATCTTCAAAATTGCCAGCCAGCCAGACGGATGGACGGACATCATCACTTTCTGAGTCGATCGGTATACTTTAAGGAGGGTGTTGGGCCAATATTTCTGATCATTACAAACATATGCACAAATCCAATATAACCTTCCCACTATGGTGGTGTAGGTACAACAAGTGGCACCACAGAAATATAAATGAATTGCGTCAACAGCTGTTTATATTTTCATTGTTTTGTTTGATTAGAGTTTGGAACGTGCGCCAAGATAGTGTTTTATTGTTTAAGATTTATTATTTTTAATGTTTTTATTTACTTTTTTGTTGTATTTTAGTAAAAGCTTCTATAAAATCAATAAACTTCTATTCAACCATTATGTTATTTAACAAATTCGAAGAACAAATTTATTTAAACGTCAGATTTACGTTTTGAAGAAATATATATAGCTTGTGTTTTATCATAATTTAACACGATTCGCCATTTGTTAAAATATTTATGTAACTCATTCAATGCTCTCTGAAGATTAGATATTACATTAACTGCCAACATATCCGAGCTAAGTATCACAGTGTCATTAGCAAAAATAGACATTTTGCAATAGTCAAAGTATTATTCATTCATAAAAACATGGACAACTTGTGTATAATCGTACTTTTTACTTAAATTTGTGCTCGCAAACTATGTAATAACTGCTTTATAATACAACTTATTTTTTTATTAAACCGATAAATAACAAACATACTTACATACAGTGGGTGGCCAAATTATTAGTTACACTTATTAATTAAGATTCAACCGCTTTTAATACGTATATAAATTTATTTCTTATACCAGATGTTTTCGTATTTTAATTCTGGTAATACTGTTAAATATTTTGTGCAGTGTCAACAATGATTGGTGACATTAGAGTGCAGTTGTAGATCATTATCTGTCATTCTGCTCTCAAGTGTGAAATATGCAATTTTGATTAAATTGATTAAAGTCTGGCATCACGATGAAGAACTAAAAGAAAATGTTCAAAAATGCATTCAGAGCATGCCAAAAAGGGTGCAAGCTGTAATTGATGCCAAAGAAGGTTCTACGAAATATTAAGATTTTTTTTTTTTTTCAAAAAATTTTGTAATATTTCTTTTCCTCAAATATATATTTTTAAAACAAAAGAATTTAATTTTAATTGAATTAGAAACACTTAATTTACCTAAAAGAACAAATAAAAGGATAAATTTCCACTATTTTAAAATGTTACACAGCTTCAAACTAAATAATTTGGCATGTGTAACTAATAATTGGGCCACCCACTGTACACGCATATTCGATATAGAATTTTAATCGTGCTAATTAATTTATTTATTTTTATTTTATAATATCCGGTTATATACTTTTAATATTGAAAGTTTAATGATGCAATAAACACGATGTCGTATCTTTGTTTTTTTCCTAAAATACATACATACCAGTATATGTATGTATACCATGTTCTTTTAATAAATGTAAAACTATATGTATTTGCAAAGTAAACTTTACTTCAATATTATTACTTATTTCCTACACCATTTTAAGTTAAAATTTTAAAAATCAAATTAATATTGAAAAATAATAAAAAAAAAATTAAATATTCTCTTTAAACAATTTTAAAAATTTATAAATGTTAAAGTGATTTTCAAAGGCGATCTTATATGAGAATTTTGACTATTTATGGACCGACCGTGTGTTAGGTGTCATGCTATCTGTATATGTGAAACTTATTTGTGTTGAATTTTATTTGGATATTAACACTTTGAACTGATTTTCAGAAGTAGGCCTCATATGGGAGCTATGACTAATAATGGACCGATCATAATAAAATTAGGCCGAATGATAAGTGTGTGTACATACATATATTAAACATATTTGTGTTGAATATTATTTGAATGCCAACATTTTTAAGAGTGTTATGCTCTTTGAAGTGATTTTTTGGAAGTGGGTCTTTTATGGTAACAATGTTTCGAACTACTCAAAGTGATCTGCACAAAATCTGTAGATGTGATTATTTGTCGAGAATTTTGAATTTTTGGATATGCGTATAAATCAAACATTTGTGACCGATAGAGTCATATTTCGGAAGGACATTTGTAATGGACCGATTTCAACCAATTTCAATTCCAACCGTCCTTGGGCTGAAAAAATTCCATGTAATAAATTTTATCGAATATATTCTCAAAATTGCAACCAGCGCACAAGCTTTGCATGGACAGTCAGCCAGCCAGACGAATGGATATCGTTAAATCACTTTAAATACTTTAAGAAGGCTGTTGTACTAATACTTATGGGCGTTACAAGCATTGTGCTGATGCTCCAATATACCTGTTCCACTATGGTAGTGTAGGAAACAAATAGCTTAAAAGTAAAAATTATAAATTTGTTTTATCATTTCGATTTGTTATGATTTCAAAATTCCCAAGCATTTTTGTGACAAAGTCGTATTACGTATTAGTCGTATAATTGTTTTTATTATCGAGATATAGCCATAATAATTACAAATGTAAAACCACGCCCACTCGAAACTCAACACAACATTTGAATGCGATCTGATATGTTTTGCAAGAACCAAAAAACAGATTTAATAAATCGAATTAGTCGTATATATCTGAGTCATTAATTTTTTGACTGATATCCTCCACCAAATTTTCATGACTAAATCTGATTTATGAATTCCTTATGGATTTATAGATTATCTGAAAACCTATTTTAACGGAACGACGAAATTTGCTAAATCGTGTCCGCTAACTATAAGATAATATACAATATATTTTATGGGCAGCAAACAAAAACATCGAACAAGTCTAACCATGTGATACTCTACACCAAAACATTCTATTAATTTATGGGTAAATATTTTCGATAAAATCATATGGTTAATAATCATATTTGATTTTGGTTTAGATCGGAGCTATATAGGGATCTCAAAAAACATGTGTCTCGTTTGACCACAAGGTCGATAGGTACACGCAGAGAAAAAACATGGTTGTGGTAAACATATTATGATAAGATTTAAATAGAAATAAATATTTATACACTTTCAACGTATATGAAAAATTTACATTTATTTTTAGTTACAGCTATGGACATATAAATGGCACAAACTTATATTGAGCATAAACTTAGGTATTTTCCAAACTTCAAAAATGGAAGTTTTATGTCTTATGATTGTTGTTGTTGGAATATTTGTCTTAACAGCGCTCAAATCTTCCACTATATTCTGCTTATAATTTACCGTTATTATGTTTTGCAAAAAGAATGCTGATTTTAAGTGGACATATAAATGGCAAACATACCACAACTGAGGAAAGGCGGATCATATGGAAAATGCATGAAGATGGAAAGAAAATGGCAGAAATTTCTGAAATAATGAAAATTTCTCAAAATAAAGTGTACAATGCAATTAAATCATGTGTTGAGAATCCCCATGTATTGATAGAAGAAAAAAGTCGGAAGCCAAGGCCTCGAAAAACAGATGTGCGTACGGATGGAGCTATTGTCAGATTGGCGAAAGTTGATCCATTCAAGTCATAACGGCAGATAGCATCAGAAATTAATGAATCTATGGACTTTGAAATATCAAGCAGACTTGTTAGAAGAAGATTAAGTGAGTCAAATTTGTTTGGGCGAATTTCTAGAAAAAAGCCACTTCTATCAAAAAAAAATATTTCAAAGGACTTGGAAATATCAAGCAGACTTGTTAGAAGAAGATTAAGTGAGTCAAATTTGTTTGGGCGAATTTCTAGAAAAAAGCCACTTCTATCAAAAAAAAATATTTCAAAGCGACTAGTCTTTGCCCGAACCCATAAAGAAAAACCCATTAATATTTGGAAAAACGTGTTATGGAGTGACGAAACAAAAATTAATAGAATAGGATCAGATGGTAGAACCTTTGTTCATCGTCCAAAAGGACAAGAATACAATCATCGGTTCACTCAGAGGACGGTAAAACACGGTGGATGTAGCATCATGATATGGGGTGCATTTCCTTGGCATGGCGTATGTCCCCTTGTAAAAATTAACGGAAAAATGGACAAGTTTCAGTACTTAGATATTTTAAAAAACCATATGGAACCGTATGCCTTCGATTTCATGCCAATTAAGTGAAAATTCATGCAGGACAATGATCCCAAACACTCCTTCAAACTAGTAAAAAATTAGTTTTGTGCAGAGAACATTGACGTTTTGGATTGGCCAGCCCAGAGCCCTGACTTAAATTCAATAGAGAACCTTTGGAAAAAAGTCAAGGTTGAAATCGCAAAAAAAAATTATAAAAATTTGGATGACCTGTGGTTGGGTGCTTAGGAAGCTTGGTATGCCATATCCAAAACAAAATGCCAAAAACTTGTGGAAAGTATGGGTCGCAGGTGAGAAGCTGTCATCAGAAATAAAGGCTACAGTACTAAATATTAACGGTAAATTATTTTTACAAACAAAAAAACAACAAATTCAACACTAAAATATTTTTTTTCTATTTTATAGAGATTGTGCCATTTATGTGTCCAGGTCATTTCAGTAGTATTTTCCTTAATGATGATTTTTTGTTTCATTTATAAATGAATTTCAATTTAAGTTTATATCAATTTTAAGAATACATAATAAACCTTAGGAAAAAACCTAAAATTTTTGTTTATTAATAGTTTTTACGATATTATAGCAGAAGAAAAACTTCTTGGAAAAATGTGCCATTTATATGTCCATAGCTGTATGTTTAAAAGAATTTTATTTTGTGATATTTAAGATTATTTCTTTTATATACACTTTATTTAGATCTTTTACACTTCTTTGAAATTTTTGTATTTTGTAGTAATATTTTAAATACGAATTTTTTTTCAATTATTTAAATCCCAATAACTAGTCTGATATCGCGCAGACAAACTACTAAACTGATGCAAAAGCATTCTAGAAATGGTAAAATAAAATACTATTAAAATTAAACATATTTTGTTTGCATTTTAAACATAATATGAGTACAAATATAGAAACTTATCATTTAATGGTTATTTGTAACTTTAAATCGTTGTATATAATATAATATGTTTGAATAGTTATCATTCAATAGTTATGGTAAACGTTTTTTAACAATAATTATGTTTCAGTGAACCATATTCAATTTTATAATTGCGATAAACATAAATATGTTTATAGTAACTAAATTATCGTTAAAATCAAATTAAAATAGCAATTATTTGTGTACCACAACAATACATTGTTACCAAAAACACAGTGTAGTTATTGTAACCATGTCCAACCATGTTTTTTCTCTGCGTGTATATGTTAAGCATGTTTGCTACACTATTGTGTAAATATATACTTAGCAACATATAGGTACTTATTTATTTATATCTCTGCTATAATTAAAAATAGTTTTGTGTAAAATATTTATTTTAAAATCTTACTTATCAGCTTATCTCATTTGTTTCAATTAAATTTTATACTAACCATATAAAAGTGTGATAAAGCATTTACACTTCTATCTATAACTGTTATCTGTTATTTTGATATCTATAAAATAAACAATTTTTATTTTTTAATCAAATTAGTTTGATGCATTTTACTTACAGTTAAATCGAGATCATCCACACCTCAGTGTGAATACGGAAAAACTGGTATTACGGAAACGGTGCAGCTTTTACAAAAATGGAATTTATTAGAGTTACAAAATAAATTCAAAGGTAAAAACTATATATTAATAATGACAAATCTTATTAAATAAAATGGACTTTTTTTTGTTTTGTTTTGTTTTCTATAGAAAAAACTTTTCTACAGAAAAAATTTATTTGTACAAAATATTTTAAATACATTTCAATTTCGGCCTCAGCGCCGTAAGGCATTATTGAGGCAAGTTGGCAAATTAATTAATTTCAAAAGTACAAATAAAAGACTTAAAATTAAGATTATTAAATTACAAAAAATATGTATAAAAACTGTTTTACAAAAAATAAATGCCAATCCCGAAAATCCCGGGATTTGATTTAAAAAATCCCGAAATTTTTTGGGATTTGTAAGTCCCGAAAACTAGTATTTGTTTACAAAGTCATCAACAAAAAAATTAATTTTACAAAAGTAGGTAGAAGAAATAAAGGTGAAAGAATTTTAAATTCAAATTAATTTTGGATTGCCAAACTCTAACGCACAATGGGATGTATCTACGGTTATTAGAATTGGAAATTCCTAAAAAAAAAGGCTTTAAAAGCTTAGCAGATGACAGGGGAAGAATTTGCTTTACTTAAACAAATAATGGTCATTTTAGATCCGGTTAAAGTAACAGATAAAGTCATTTGTAGCAGTGATATAAATCTAAAGTGATGTTGTACTTTTATTAAGGCTCAACGAAATATCAAAAATTGATTACATATTAAGCAATGAACTGGTGAAATCTCTTCTTAAAAAAACCCAAGAAAGAATGATTTACACGTACGTTTAAACTTTTAAAAAATTGAAGAGTGACAACACCTAATAATGTCTGTAATTATATGTAATCAAATATTGAATAAAGGTACGGTCACACTTGGCAAATATTTACTCAAAAAACCACAAATTTGTTTGACGTTGTTTACTCTTACAAGAGTTATGCAAGATCAAAAAGCATCAAATAAAATAAAACTAAATATTTGTTGTGTCTTGTAGTAAATAAACGAAGTGGTTACGTCTTTTCCGGCAAATATTTGCCAAGTGTGACCGTACCTTAACAAATATAATTATTTGTTTCAAAGGTTGAGAAAGGATTTTATATGCAATCAGTACTCGTATATAACAATTTGCTAACAGTTTTGCCCACAAATGTCAACAATGTTTTTCGTTAGCTTCGTATATTTTTAAATTATTAAAGGTTTATAAAATTTTAATAAATTTAAAAATTATAGCTATATTGGTGGTTACACGATCAAGTTTTGTCTTACAAATTTTAATATACTCACACTTTTTCAGTAATACATTCATACTTTTAAAACTTGATACGAGTTTGCTTTCAAATTTTCGTTCCAATTGTGTGCTTCAAGTTACAGTCAAGAAAACAGCTGTTTGCAATTTTAATAAACTAATTTTTTGGTTCTTTATAAACAAATTAAAAAGCACTTATTAAAGTTAAATATATATATTGTTTTCTTGCAGAAATTTTGAAAATAAATTGCTTTAAGTTGCACAGCTTTCAATTTTGGAGAATTGTGACAAGAAAAACTTGAACGTGTAACTGTAGCGTAATATACATACGTTTTCAAACATTTTTATATATAACATAAGTTACTTTTTTCCAATTTGTTTGAATAAGTAACAAAAATCCCGAAATTTAAATTTATGAAATCCCGAATTCCAGGATTTAAAAAACCAGTCCGATTTGGCATCCCTAGCCAGAATCAATCCAAATGTTAAAATGTTGTACTGAAAAATGTAATATACTAACATACATACGAGTATACATTTAAATATAAAAACCTTTGATTTGAAATTATATAATAAATAATTCACATCTCATTAATTTGAATACAACATTCTTACATTTTTTGATTGCATACTTTCAGAACACGATGTCACCTTGCGTTCTCTAATCTATCTCACTGATGAAGAAATTTGTGAGCTCATACCAAAAATTGGCATACGAACCATATTTCGGGCCATGTTAAAAGAATGGAGACACACCTATGATGCTATAGCTTATCCCAGAATGACAACATCGTCAGTAGGTGAAGTGGACAGTGATTCGTATTTGGATCAAATAGAGTTAAAAACAGAATGCAATTCCGAAGACTTTGATATGCACAATTATTCTACTGGTAAAAGATTGAGCATAAATCTCATAGAATTCATAAAATTCATATAAATTTCTATTCCAGAAGAAAGTGAGTGCATAAAACAAAATCAGGAAAATGAACAGAATTTAGACAGTAACAATAATGAAACACAGGTCCTGTCAGAGCCAGCAAATGCTCGAAATATAAGAAATCAATTCACTTATAAAGGAGAGCCATTTGTCAGTATATATATCCTACATAAAACCGACTTAAATATAAATACATTTTACCTGCTTTTCAGAATGTTCTCGATATACTCAATAGCTGTACAGATGGTCAAACAGTTTTGGAATTTTATAAAATTCATAATTTTTTAGATATAAAAAATCGTAAACGTATTGTTAATCTTTTAATACGTAATGTGGTTGAGCGTAAAGTTGAAAAATACACCGCCATATTTCACGATATGACGCGGCAATTGTTAGAAATATTTCCTTCTGAAAAATATGTAAGTTCTTATGTTTTGAAATGATTTAAACCTATTCTTTTAACACTTATCTTTGTTTTGATTAGGAAACATATTTTGTACCTCATAATGGACCCAACTCAGCACGTGGAGCTTTATACTATAGATACTCAAATTACACCAGGCAACTGCGTAAGGAAGGCTTATTGGCCTACAAAAAGCATAAACCTAGAAATTATATCAACTAAACGATAAAAACAAATAATATTTTGAATTATTATTGTTTTAATTCTAGTAATTATAAGAAAACAATTGCATATATAAGATAATTGAACAAGTAATACACTACATCCATTATATGTGTAAAAACAGTTTTTCAGAAATGAACGCTATAGGAGAGCTAAGACCTATTGTGGACTGATCAATCAAAAATTTATTACAAAATTCTGTGCATTTAAATATTTCTTGTGTTAAATTTTATCTCGATATAAACACTTTTAAAAGATTTATACATGTTAAAGTAATTTTCGAGGGGGGTTTTATATATGAGCTTTAATTAAAAATGATACATGTGCCAAATATTGAAAAATCCTATTCTTGAGTTAAAACAATTTTTTTTGATAGATGTGGGATATCTATAATTATCCCATTAAGCGATTATAAAGGCCTTAAAGTAAATTGTATAAGGTTTCTTTTGAGAAAAAAAAGCAAGGGCCCAAATTAAAAAAAAAATTAAAAAAAATATTTAAAAAAAAAATTAAAAAAAAAAATTTAAAAAATTAAAAAAAAATATTTTTGAAATTATTGAAGAAGTAGCTATCTAAAGTCCTTTGGACAAATTTTGCTAGGACCAATAGGTTACACTCATTTTAAAAAAAAAAACCCTGTATGAACAAAATTGACCAAAATTTCCAACTTTGATCCCCTCTAACTCCGGCACTTCAGAACATTGGGTCACTTGACGTGAAATTCACCATATACATATATTTTTGTTTTTTTTTAATTTATTTTCTTTGGAAAATTGAAAAAACTTAAATTTAAGTTTTTTTTTAATACCTTCACAATTAAAAACGGCACACTTCATTTTAAAACTTTTATTAGTATTCAAATTTATATAAAATTTAAGCAAAAATAAAAATATTTTTGACTTGTTACGTCACAAGAAGAAATTTTGCTCTTAATTTTACTCAGTTTTTGTAATAATATTACGAACCTGCGCAATGCACAACCCAACATGTGATTATCAGTTGAGAAGTCCGTATGATTCTTTCTATAGTCCTGCAGTATGTGGATTAGCCAAGTGCCATCGACTATACCAGTACGTTTTTATGGGCCTAATCGCTAATGCGAAAATCGAATTCGCGTTCTTTGAACTAATAACCAAAGTCTTTCCTATTTTCCTTCTGTATGCATATGTATGTATGTATATGTTAATATCTGTCTTTGATGACCTTGCTTGGATGTTCAGTTTCCAGAACAGTTTGAAGTCCAGAATGATTTATGAATACTGCGATATTGGAAGAGTGTGAATTCCGTTCTGCACAAGTAGAACATTGTAATACTATGTTTCCACGACGACTTGAATCACCTGCTTCGCCTTCTGAATCATGTTTATGAATCATGCTGTTTACATGACTAATAAACTTGATTCGATTTGACAGTTGCCTTTAATAAACAAACAGAATAAAAAAAAAACAGAATTTACACTTTGTGGAAAATGATTTTTTTTTAATGGACAAACAAAAGTGAGTGGAAAGTAGTTAGCTTATTTGAAAAAAAAACAAACATTCGTACGTATTTACTTTCTTTACTTCCAGCAACAAGAAAATAATTTGCTTTGTTTACAATAATATTAAATTTTTACAGCTAGTGCAGATAAACCTGCGATAAAAATTAGAGAAGAGTGCAATTTTTCGTGCTTCGCAAGTAGATTCAATATGAATTTACTTGATTCGCTCTTAAAATTTTGTATGGTGAAGCAAGTTGTTTCGCACATGATTGGGGTGTGAAGCATGAATAGAGAGCGAAGCATGTATCGTGGAAACATAGTATAAGAGAAACGGTCTTTAAACGAAAGAGCTACAGAACATCATATTCTTATACTCAACAGTCTTACATTTCATAGAATGCAATTAAAACAAATTTACCACCAACAATCCCACCCACTCATTTATTGTCAAACTTTTTATTTACACCCAAATAAATAGCAACGACGTTCAACGCAATAGTTCATTATTCCACCTGTTAATTTGTTTACATAATCGACTACAAAATAAGTAACAAGCATTCAGCGCAATTAAACGAACAAGAAGCAAAAGAACAAGATTATTTATAAACACTGTTGATAAATTGTTGACAAACTATCAACAAGATAATCTAAATAACTAACACTCGCTGGCACCTAGCACAATTATTGTCATGGTGTTTTCTCGGAAATGGCACAGTCATTCACAAAGGGTATTGACCCCAAACACAAACATTTTAAACAGTTCATTGACTTGTTGTTGGCGAAATGTAAAATAAATTTATGAATGAATGGCTGAATTAACAAAATGCAACAGTTGATTAGTAAACAAAATAAACACATGCATTTCATTGTTAAGTTAATATGTATTATAATAGTTTAATAAGTTTCTATGGTAACTATTAAATGTAAAAACTCTAACAGTTTTAAACATGCAAAAAAATACTCGTATGTCAATAAAAAAAAGTTCAAGGACATTAAACTGTTTATATGTGGAGCATTTAGCTAGACAGCCTGAGGACATTTAAAATACATATGTATGTAGGTTAATACCAAACAGGTGGTTTTTAAAAATCCTAAAGTGATTAAAACATTGTGATTGAAATTTAAAATTTATTGACAAAAAAAGTCAGTAACGAAGAAATAAAATGAGTGATCGATGAATTCAAGTTATTTACGATTTGTCAAGGTTGGCCGCCGATACAAAATGCTAATGATAACTCTAATTTGGATTATATCGATAACGATATTTACCGTTATTTCGGTAACAGTATTCAGAACATTCTAAGAAGAATGTTAGAGAACATAAGACAAATTGTTATAAGTCTTGGTAAAATGAGGTTGTGTGTGTGAGCGAACTACCCAGCAAACATAAACATAATTATATAAATTATACAAAAAAACTTAGATAGGAAACATAAACTCACAATTTATTTTCCGTAACATATAAGAAATTAACAACGAGATTGATATATAAACGGAACTTCTAATACTTTAAAAGCTGATAACATGCATGTTACCAAATGAATTATCAATCATAAAATATTTTTCGTAGTACATTATTAATTTGAAATGTTTGTTGGGAAGTATTTCTGAAAAAAATATAAAAGCATCCGCTGCATGTGCACACATTGCTGTCTCAATGACGACTGAATGAAAGAGATTAAGTGTATGTGTGAAGTGATCTCTGCACTATTGTGCTATAGGATGCCGACCTATGATTTAAAGTCGAAAATTTAGAAACCTCAGACAAAAATCGTACTTAACCTGAAACGCTCTTAGGGCCAACATTTTCCCATACTTTAAAAACCATGATAGTGCGAATTTTAAATATCAAATCAAATATCCTTTATCCCTGCCATTCACTAGTGGTGAAGGTAAGTAAAAATAACAATTACCCGCAAAAATTAGTTACCTAATTCAACAACCACGTGAAGCTGAAGCATACTTTGAGGATGACAAATTTCACTCTGGCAATATCATAATACATTGAGCAACTCTGTCTTTTAAACAAATACAAACAATCGATTTTCTCACTGTCACTAATCTGTCATCTCTAATAAAGTGAAAATTTTATAATTATTTCATTTCTTAACAAAAATTTAAATATATTGTTAATTCAATGCTTAAAAAAACGACAAAATGTCTGATGATGAAAGTATGTCTTTAGGACAATATAAAATCAAAGCTTCCACGGTGTGGACACAACGAAAACATTCACAACAAGGTCGAGAAGTAAACAGTAGCGAATACGATGAAATGTTTGGAGAACATATGGAAAACTACAGTGTGGAAACGACGGCACTGCATCGCAAACTGCAAAGCAAGATGGAAGCACTACGGATACTACGTAAAGAATTGGAAAAATTTCGGACAGAACGAGATCAATTCAAATTAATGGCGGAAACACTGCAATTGCGTTACGCAGCCTTGAGACGCAATAGCCTATCGGATATGGGTGGTTTTACCAGTGATACAAGTGGGGTGCCCGGCAGTAATAGTAAAACAAGTGTGGCTAAGATTTTGCACGAAAGTAGAGAACGCAACATTAAACTTACCACAGAAGTTGAGGCCCTAAAACAAAAGCTTTCTGAGGTTCAGGGTGACATTGAAGTTTTAAGAGGATGTCAAAAACCTGCTCCAGAAGAGGTAAAAAAATGTCATAAATCAAAAGTTTCAATCAAAGAGGAACCCTCAATGGATGTTTGCACTAAGGAAATGATTTTGCAGTGGAAACACGAACGCTCAAATTTTATTTGCCACCTGGAACAATTAAAGAAAAAGGTACAGTGTAAGATAAAATAGAAATATAAGTGTTTATGTTTGTAATTCATTTTATATTGGTTTATTTTTTTAATTTTTAGAATGCTCAATTAGCTTTTGACTTGAAAGCCGTCATTGATGAGAAAGAGGAATTAACTAATGAACGCGATGCCTACAAGTGTAAAGCACATCGTTTGAATCATGAGCTGCTAGTAGCTTTAAAGGCTAAGGAAACTCATCCCAAGGCAAATAACTATCACAATAATAGGGAGGAAAAAGTTTATTTAAATTTTGAATGCTTTCTTATTATTATTTTACATTAGTTCCTTGATATTGATAGTATCATTTTGGAGAATAAGTACCTGAATGAACGCTTGAAAAATATAGAAAATGAAGTGGAATTAACTAAACATTCGTTAAGCAAATACAAGGTAAGAATTATTATTGTTTTGTAACTAATAACTAAAGCATTTGTTTACTAATAAAGTATTAATATAAGTTTTACTAACTCACTATATGTATATTTCATTCCACTGTAAATGCTTGCATAACATAAGACTATGTTGGAAACAAAACGTAAAAAAGGTATCATAAAATTAGGTGCCCAAACACCAATAAATTTCGATGAAAATATATTGTCACATAAACAAGGTAAAGAAAGATTGATTATAATTTTGTTGTAAACTTAAATGTTTTGAGTTTTTTCTTGTTTTTTTTCCTTTTTTAATTTTTATTTAATTATAATTTAATAGAATCTTCTGTTCTATTCACAAATCCCATGCCAGTATATGTTTGATATTTAGGTATTTTCGGCTTTTTATAGATCACTTTTTTCCAGTTTAATCGTAGTATAATTATAATTGTATATTATCAAGTTAGTTCAGATGCGCTAAAAAATACATCTTACAAACGGCTCTATAACAAGTTCTTGAATCTACAGTGGCGCACAGCTTATTTTATGCAGTGCATTTTTTTTGGGGTTTCAAAGAAAATGGCCGAATTCCACAATGCAGATTCCTTGCTAACATATTCTTTGGTAAAATGTAGACGGCACCATTTTATATGTTTATAAACTATTTATTGCGTGCACTAGTCCATTAAAATCATGTTGACGTATGACACAACGAACAATTTAAACGCCATCAACCCAATCATAAATAAAAATTCCGCGAGAGTTTTTCGCTTTTCCCATTTTTCCTATTCAAATTCAATGTTTTAAAAAAATGAAAAGGGTAAAACCTACCGTGGATTTTTTATTTATAATTGGGCCTAATATGTTTGGGTAGATCCTATAAATTCCTATAAAACTATAGAATTACTTAATCATCACAATAAAAGAATTCGTGAAGTAGATCCGATATAAATATTTCTAGCTGATGTGGTTATGTTTATAGTCATTCTAGAACTTGCGATTTTAGAAGAGACTATGCGGTTGCGATATCACTAGTTCTGTTGGATGTAAGCAAAGAATCTGAAGCAGCTATGATTATAATCATTATAGAACTTGTAATTTTTAAATAAGAATTAAACCTTTACCTTTGTAGCTTTAATTATTATTTATTTTGTATTTTACGATATCTTTTATAGTTTTATTAAAAGTTGTTGAGTTCTCATAACAGTTAGATTTATAATGGAAAATTACATAATTCTACAAATTCTGACTGGCATTTGTCTGGTCTCGTAGCGGCTCCGCTGCATATATATATTACAGGGCAGTGGAAGTGTTATCCTCTCTGTTGGCAACTGTTAGGTCTCCATGACTGAAAGAGACATAATCTTGACTCCGCTGACCTAGTCTGAACACGTCCTCTGTATTGCCACTTAAGACTGCAATTTCATCTAAAAGCCGACACTCTGCTTGTGTTTCCTGTAAAGATACCTTGCCGTTAACTGCATCTTTTAAAGATATGTCAGACGTAATCCAGTGCCACCAGTGCATCTCTTCCAAGGCAACCTGCCGAACTATGCTGGCATCTTTTGCGCGATGTTGACGAGTTTCTT
Source organism: Bellardia pandia (assembly GCA_916048285.2). Classification (NCBI taxonomy): domain Eukaryota; kingdom Metazoa; phylum Arthropoda; class Insecta; order Diptera; family Calliphoridae; genus Bellardia; species Bellardia pandia. Next base: position 121,541,085 of record OU696529.1, read on the forward strand.
TAAATGCAGAGTCACCCCTTTTCCATTTTAGCTGCAGTAATGGCTTGTTTGTCCACCTCAGATAGTAAGTTCATGTCCAATCCCTGGGTGGCACACTTTTCCTCAAAGGTGTAATTCGACAACCCTATAATTTTAAACATGTTCTATATAAAACTATATTTTTACAACTTATTTAAAATACATACATAATTTTGATAAAGGATCAAGATTTTCGAATAATTTAAGCACAAGCTTTAATTTTCAATTGCCGATATAGAAATAAAAATTTGATTCAACGTATTTTTTATTCATAGTTTGTTAGCTTCACAACTGTTCTTCGGGACAATCTAATGTTTACCAATAATCCAAAATATATAAATATTTTTTAATTTAATTTATTTGTTTTAGTTAAAAATCTCTTGGAAAATGGCATTGATTTACCAACAAAAGCAGAAACTATACGTGATTTGAAATCACTATGTTTAACCCTGTTGGATAATCTAAACGATAAAAATTTGGCTCTTAACCATCAAAAGAAGACCAATAAGTAAGTAGCCACATGAAAAAAATACAAAATTAATCCCATAATATCATTTTACATTATTCTCAGAATATTGGCGACAAAAATAGCAGAATTAGAACAAAGAATGAAATCTTTAGCCGGTATTGAGACGAGTAACGATGATGAAGGCTTCTCAGCGTCAGAGTTCCTCTTAAGAGGCTACTGTCCCTCACTGGTCGATACAAATTCAAATTCGGCTGCCGAAGAGCAAGAAAAATCTTCAAAAGCCAGGGCAACATCTGCCAATACAACTACCACTTTCAAAAGTAGCACATCATGTGGTGAAAGTCAAGTGACTGAAGATTCTGGTACTATGTCTTCAGAAAATGAAGAATCTTTAAAACAGCCAAATGCTGCCAACTCCGATGATGGCATGTCTTCTTTGTCAACAGAATCTGGGCGTAGTATTCAGTCGTCTGAATACGATTTGACTAACAATGATATGATGGCACCTTTGAATTTAAACGATTTTACTGATGCCGCTCTCTATACCTATAAAACACCTTCCACCACCTCCGGTTCAGCGGGTGGTAAAACACAACGTCAAGACTCCTCAAGGTCACTGTTGCTACCCAATTCTATAGTGCGCGAAAGAAATGATGATTTGAAAGATTTGCCACCTGAATTGGCAGCATTGGTGCAAAAAGCTTTACACGAATTGGATTTAAGAGATTTTGACGAAGTTGTAGGCGGTATCTGTGAAGATGTGGCCGTCGAAGCCAAGGAAGATGCAGATTCCTCGAATATTGGTCAAGATAACAATGATATTTTAGAAGAAGAATTGAATAGTGAAGATGGCGCCATTGGTGGTGTATGTTCGAATTTAATTGAGGCAAATTAAATTAATGTTTTACAATTAATACCATTAAACTCTCTCTCACTTTCTCTAAATATATTCTAAGTCCATATCAGCCATAGATAAAGTTTTATTTCTAATATCTAACATCTTTGGTGAAACAAAAACAAATATAAAGCTGAAGTCGTCTTAACATTTGACAAAGTAACCCTTCCTCTCTATTTAACAAACAACTATATATTTTCTAGTCACTGTTTTATAAAAAATATAAATAAATAAAATATATAAACTAAACAATATATAACTGCCGCCCTCATATTTATACTCTATACAAATAAATTAAACAAATTCATGAAAACGTACCTTTTTAACCTTAAAAAAACCAAAGAAATCTGAAACTTCAAATATTGAATCGCAACAAAACTATAATTAACTCTTTCAACATACATACACATTGTTATTTATCAATATAAAAACCACACTTAACAATTTGTTATTTAACCGTACAGTTATTATAAAACAGCTTCAAACACAATAAATAACATAATAATTAATAGTAAAATAAAACAGCAATGGCTTAAAATATTCGTATTTATATTGATATATTGTTAAATTAAATAATGATAAAAAGACTAACAAATAAAGCTATATAAACGTTAAATTTAAAGTTTTTTCAATTAATTCAATAATATGTTGTAAGATGGATCCAGAATTATATTTGTTATATTTCGGTCAATTATAGTGTGGTAAAAATTTGTTTGTTTGCTTACATACATATATTTGCTCCATATAGTATAAAGCATTGTTCATACTTAACCCGGCCAAACAATAAAAGTTTTTTTAAATTTGGTGACAACGTTTCGTTTCTGTACATGGAGTGATTTCAAAAACGAATTCTTGACAAATTGATGTTCGGAAAATCGCAGGATGCTATACATTGAAACAGGTTTACTTACCCAAAAATAAAGTGAGCAAATCATGGAAATTCGATATGCAGAACAACAGAATATGTGCTGTCGTACTAAAAACGAAAACGTTAGATTCGGTTTACGGAACAGGAAGATAGCTTACGTTAATCTGCCAAAAAAAAAAATAAGTCAGAATATATGTATATGTAAATTGTACTATAAAAAAATAGAAACTTTGATTAACTGCAGGGGATCCAATGCTGTGCAACAGTTAATACGACCAATCAAAATAAAAACATGGATTTTTAAAAGAACAATTACATTTTAGTTTCTTTTAGCTTTCTTAAATTTGAATAAATGAGTATCAATTTGTTGTTTAAAAATATTCAAGCGCATTTTCTGTTGCCTAAATATTAGAACATTTATGCGACTGGTTTTTGTTGACACTACATGTGGGTCCATAGGTTATCAGCCATGTCACAGAATTTAATTCCGTTCAGATGTGGAATTAAGTCCCTTTTTTGATTCTATAGAAAAAGCAAATCGAAAAATGTTTTCGGAATGAAACCACTTTTAATTTGCGATGTGGAATTGTAATTTTAAGAATTTCAAGGTTTCATTCCGAAAAAATTGTTCGTTTTACTTTTTCTATATAAGCAAAATACGAAATTAATTCCACTTCCGAACGGAATTAAATTCTGTGACATGGCAGTATATTTACTTTTTATTAAAATTAAGAAATATATAGGTACATATATATTAAATGCTCAGTAATGCTCAGTCTAGGAGGCTTCAGTGTTTTCCACATCTTTAGGAATCTAAAAACTCACGAATATGGATTCCCTGTATACAAATCCCTAACTAATTAGTCGTTCTACTTTTGGATATTTTTTTACTGTCGAGTATTTTAACTTCCTCCAATTTTTTTATTCTTATTAGATAACTCCATTGTAATTTATTCTAATCAAAGTTAGTTAAGAATTAATTAATTTTCGTATATTCTAGAAATCTCTTCGTAGATTGTCAGACTATTACGTTTCTTTGTATTTCTATGGCTATCACTTTGTAAGTGCTACGTGCAAATGTTTTTGTATAGAGAGGAGTCATTTATTTAACACCATTTTTTTTAATCAAGACTCATAATTAGACCGACGCACATGGAACCGAAAGGAAATAATTTGATTGTTGTTGTTGGTGGGTTGACAGTCCTAGGCCGAAGAACTTCGAATCCTAATAATCTTTTCCATCCTAAGCACACGCAACTTAAATCAGGAACAAATAGTAAAGTAGGAACAAGTTCTCAAGGGAGAAACCTTATATTCGTACAAAATAATTAGACGGTTTAGTGGTCAACTGATCGAGTATCATCGTCGTTGAGTAATATTCAAAGTGTTTAAAGATCGTTACATATTCACGAGAACTTTGACCACAGCATGATGGCTCTTCTGGCTTAATTCTTTCCTTCCGGTGCCTCACAGAACGTGCCGTCCAAAACGTATGCCTAGCATGTGGACAGGGTCATCATAAACATAATATGTCCATTATTTCAAATCAAATCATATGTTATTCTTTTAATTTATGTATTATAAATATCAATATATAAAATACTGTGTTTCACTTAAATTCATTAAAACGCTTCGAAATGACATATTAATTTAAAACAGTCTTATTCTTTAATTTGTATAGGAAAAAATGTACTTAAATAGCTTAAACATAATTAATATACAACAATTAATAAATATATTTATGAAAACCAGTTTCATTTATGTATCAGTGTTAGACACAATGTTTAAATTTTAATTACACATAAAGCGTAAGAAAACAAACAAAACATCAATGTGTCAAAAATATCACTACTTCATTTTGTGAAATAGTTTAAAATTCAATGTTTTCTATATTTAAGCAGGTAACCAGCACTGACAACTGCCTCTGTTTGAATGTGGTTTGTATTTCATTTAAATTTCTTTCTTAGTGAAAATATATGTATGTATGTACATGAAAAAAAAACATGTAAAAACATTCAATATTATTAACTAACTTAATTTAAATGTATCTCGTATTGATTATCTTTACGAAAAAGGATATCGAAACAATGATAAACGTTGTAGGATATATAAAATTGTGAATTCCATAAATTGTATTTGGATTTTTGTGTGAGTAGGATTGTTTTATAGTATGACTCTTAAACATAAATATATATATACATGAAGGGCCTAGGTCACCCCAACATAAACATCGAACTTAATCTGTAATTAAACGAAAAAGAAGGAAATAATACAGAAATAATATTAATTTACGGATGAAAAAAATGGTGTAATGAACCAATGACTGCATGAATATTAAAAAGAGAAAGAAGTGGAAAAATTAATGCTTGTTAATATTGAATTAAATATTTGCAGATTTTTTAAATGTATAACCTCAACTTTTGCGATTCCAATTTAATAAAAAAAAGTTTTTAAATTTTTATTTATCACATAATTTTATTAAATTTGTTGGCTAAGCTTTAAGATAAATTAATTTACTACATACATACTTAATAAAATGTATAGATTAGTGTATTAAGCTGTTTGTTTGGTTTTTTGTTAATATGATTTAAGGAACAATTATTACATATTTTATTTGTTTACAATATTTATGTATAGTATATATATGAATATATATAAGTATATTAATTTTACATGTTAAGTTTTAATATTATATTTAGCAGTATTTTTTAAATAATTAATTTAACTGTGGTCAAATTTCTACAACTTTCAAATACATGATGAACATTTTTAATATAAACAAAGCATCTCCCTTAACTGTTAAAAAATCAATCTCTGAACAGATTTTTCGAACGATTGCTAGAGAACACAGCCAATGTTAATTTCCGAACACATGAATTTAAAAAAACATATTTCAATGAAAATACTCAAACCGATTTGCAAACCGACATTTAAAAAATTTAATAAATCTTACAAAACGTTTTGTTTTTATATTATTTTATTATAGTGAGCATCGAAATTGAAATATATTGCAAACATACTTAAAATAACTATAATTGTTTAACGTTTCTTCGAAGCATTTCAATAACACGCATATTAAATTTACTTTAACTAATTTGGATGAATATTTACTAAACTAATTAAAAAAAATGGATTAAATTATACAATTAAACTTAAATTACTTAGAAGAATTGTAAAATCATAGAAAACGAATAAGAAAGTTATTATTTTAAACGGCAGAGATCTTATCATTTGTGTATTAGTTTTTATTAGAAATATTTATTTTAATCCTAGAACAATTTTCTTTCTCGGTTTTCTTCCAAAAATTTTACAGATTTGAATACAGTTTTAATTATTTATTGTACTTTAAATACTTCGAATGTAGTTTATTAAAATACTGACTTTCAGAGTAGCAATAAAGTAGGATATATTAATTTTAAATAATGTAATTTTATTTCAGATGGGACCTTGCATAAGATGCTGTATGTTAGTTATAAAGTTAAATGATTTGAAAGAAGTAATTTATAATTCCAGTTCAAAATCTATATTTAGAATTTATGTCTTAACAATTCCATTAAAAGATTATTTACGAATAATTTATAGACGTATTGAATTAATTTTTTGATTCATTTAAGTTTTCTCCAATTTAAATCTATTGCAAAATCTTTCAACATTTTGTTTTGTAAATGATTAAAAACATTTGTTCATTCAATTTGATTTAGATTTGAATTAACAAATTTTGAATCATTCAAATGTTGAATTAATTTTATTATAAATTGATTATTTTATTAATTTATTCAACAACGAATGTATTCTGTTTAAAAAACAAGCCTTTGAATAAAGCTAAGCAATTCATTTTCATTTCATTCGATTTGTATTGGATTTGGTTTAACAAAAATTTTGCCATTCAAAGGTTGTATTAATTCTTTTATAAATTAATTCAACCTTTTTTATTGGTTGAATTAATTTTTTTATTCTTTTATGAATTAATTCAACCATATATATCCACATAAAAGCCGTTTTCATTTTATATAAATTGCCAACATTTATTAAATTCTGAATTAAGGTTTTAGTGATTTAAGCTTTAATTGAATTCACTAATTCGAAGCTCAGAGTAAATGCACTTAAATTCAGTATCATAAAAAGTGAAAAGAATTCCGAAATGAAACGGACTTTTTTTTAGAAATGATATGACTTATATTTTTTAAATGGAATTGTTATCATTTTATTTTTGTTATATCAATATTTTTATTAATTTCATTACCAAAAGCAGCACTAATAAAATTTTTTGAAATTAAGAAAATGGTTTTGAAACTGAAGAATCTAAATCGTAATCGATAGCATTAAAAACGACAGAATTAAACCCATTTCGAACGGAATGTGTGAAAGACCTTATAAAAATCTTATAATTTTGTTTAAATTAGGATTCTACTTTACCAACTTCTTTGGAAGCCATATATATCAAATAGCTAAACTTGAAATGAAAGCAACAGCGTCTAAAACAACAAAATTGTTGCTTTGTTTCTACAATAATCAATATCTTTAAAAATCTAATTTACTTTAATTATTCTTTTACAAATTCTAGATTTATAGATGATGTATGTTTCATATATTTTTCATAGTTTTATAGAGGATCTTATCACGTTTAAAGTAAATATTTGTAAACTTGTGCTGTTAAAATTCACATTGACAGACACCACGGGAAAAACAATATTGAGCCGTTTGAAAATTAAATGGAAACATGGAACTAAATGTCAATAGAAAAGATGTGATTTTTTAAGATGTGATTTTTTAACACAAAAGACAGTCATGGGAAAACAATTTCGAATCCTTTTTAAATTAGTAAACAAAATTATATGAAAGCTATTGAAACCATTTGATTAACTTTAAATGGATATGTACAGAAAATAATATTAAATACTTATTCCTTCTCAACTCTTATTTCAATTTACAGATTGAATGAGCAATTTAATATTTCCTAATTTATTACTATTTATTTTGCAATTTCAACTGTATTGTAAGAAATTGCAATTGTAAGAATTGCTGAAACTTCGTTCTTATTAAATAATTTTCTTAGTTTTGAAAACAATTTAATACTGTCCCCTTTATTAAAAACAAAACTTGCATGAATGAACTAAAAACACTTAAAAAACAATTGAACGCTTTTCGGAATTAGTATATAAACATTATTTCAAAGTTGTTTTTAATTAAAAATTAAATTATTGAGACCAACTGTTAACAAAAATGATTGTTTGTTTCAAAATCTGAAAAGTTTTTTAAACTGTATATTAACAAAATTCAAGGTTTTCCCGTGGTGAGTCATAAATTTCCATTCATTCGCTTTGAGTAATAAGTTTTCCGTGATAAAACTCTTTCGAAAACATTCTTATATGTATACAAATTAAGATTTAATTAATGTTAAAATATTCATTTAATTTAAATTATGACATCTATGTATATAGTTTTTAATTTAAATATAAAAATGAAATGATGAATGATTTAAAAATTTTTTACAAGTTTACAATTTCAATGTCTAATGAAAAATAAGTAATAAATATATGAAGATTTCTTTTTTTATAAAAAAAAAATATATTTTTGAAATGAACTTAAACGTTTGTATTTCTTGGATTAAAGTTGGCAAAAATTCTTAATAACGACACAATAAAACCATTATCATTTAAATTATTAATCACACTACGCCACATAATGAAAACCATGGACGAGAATGATGAACATGTCGATGGTAAAGTAGTGGATGTTAAATGTTTAATAGGAACCATAGATGACAACTGATGCGATGATTGTGTAGTAGTATGATTTGGCAGATTTTTGATGGTTTTAAAGCGGCGTTTTAGTAAATATCAGTTGATGAATGATATATAGTTAGTAAAAATTACATAATTCTCTACTAACCGCGCACATAACTCTTGACGCACGGTGGCGGTAAATTTATTGGCCACCACTAAGGCTGTGGTTGTGCCGAATACCAAATTGTAAAGTAGAACGATTTGGAAATTACCCAACCATTCGATGGCACCAAAATCTCCCAATAAATCGAAATTGGTAATACCTATAATTAATAAACATTAAAAATAAAATTATGTTATAGTTTTATTTAACCAATTCCAACTAACCTATAATACGGCTAAGTAATGGCAGGGCTGAACTTAAAATCAACACTAATGCACAATTAAGTATCAATTGTGATAGTGAGGTTTTACGCCTTTGTGGTCTAACATTACGCATAAAGGGCATGGTATAGAAACCCACCGCTGAAGTCGCACCCAAATAAAATATCAGACACACTTCTAGGCCGGCACCAAAGGGTCCTAACTTCGACAAAGAAGTTATACCCAAAGTAAATTGCTAAAATTAAATAAGAATAAATAAATAAATTTCGATTTTATAACTTCACTATGTAATTCAACTTACCCTGGTACTGAGGGGCAACGCCTTAATACCAATCAATAACTCCAGAGTATTCTGCACGACCAACAATATAGTAATGCCCGTAAAGAACAATAACAACAACATGGCCAATGGATAGACAAAATTTCTTTGAAATGCTGATGATTTCTTAAGTTTTTCCAACTCCTTACGCTCAGTTTCCAGCTCCCTCAGTCGTTCGTTTAATTTAGCTTGGCGATCATTAATATCACCATTCATTGGTTTTCTTTGTATTAAATGTGATAGTGAAGTTCTAAGTGATAAATTACTATTATAGTATCTAAAATTATTTTGACTTTGCTGATAATGACCATTCAACATGTTGTGTAATATATAGTTGCCAGATGGTGAATCGTATGTTGTGTTATTGGATGAAATTGTAGCGTTTCGAGATTCGTTAATGCTAACATTTTGTAGCTCTAAATTAGCTAATTTGCGTTTAACGCTGGCTTCTTCCATGTGAAAAGCAATGTATTCCTCGTTGACATCACGCATCAGATGGGGCTTAACCAAAACTTGGCCAACAACACCAAAGAGACGTACAAAGCCAAAAGGTGTGCAGACTGCAAAAGGAACGAAAATTGTGGATAAGTGGATGAATGTATGAAAATAAATTACAGTGGGGCACTGCTGAAACTGCGCTGCCTTAAATTATTAACAAAACATGTACATACTATGAGTGTTAATATAAAGTAAACAAATATTTTATTATTGTTTAAACATATGTTTTACAAATTAAAAACAAAATATATTGCGTAATTCATAATTAACTTAAGCAAAATATAACTCATTAACAAAAACTAGAAAAATAATGAAGATATAAAAATAATTCAATTTTAACGGTCAAAATAAAGTAAAATTATGTAAAACATTGTATTTAATATTTTGTTTGTAGTCATTTTGCATTTATCATAGCTAATAATCTTCCAGACATAGAATCAAAGAGTTTTTTAGTGAAATGAAGAGAAATTGTGTTCCATTCAACCTGTATTACCTTGCCAGAAATATTTCTTCGCCTAATTTGTTTGTCCAGATATTCCCACAGGTACTTAATTGCATTGTCTTGGTAACATATTTATAACAAAAGGTTTTGTTGTTGGTTCGCCATATTTTTTTAATTTTGACTCCAAATATCTTAAACTTACTTTCATCGGTGAAAAGAATCATGAAGTCTATCCTTTGCCTATGACTATGCTTTGCCCTGAACCGTTTGAAAACCTCGCCATTGAAAGTCGCTAAGGAAGTTCGTACTAAAGACGTGCATTAGTACACAACAAAGTATTGTACAATGTAGTATAATTGGTAAATACCTTGTATATGTTGTGCAAACGAGAAGTTGTAAAGTAAATGTTGTGCTGTTGTCAAACAGATGGTTGTAGATGTTGTGTCGTTCTGGTTTGATCACTCTACTCACAACATCGCATGTTCGTTCTACTATGTTGTATTGGGAACTACACAACATGCATTCATTTCTCTCTCTCATATACGCAAATACTTATTGTACTTATAGTGTGCTTTAATATGAAAAAACAAATGTGTTACTTTTTTTCAATTGCTCGAACAATACTAACAGATAAAAGATCTCAAATGACAGCGAATTCAAAGTCATTTAATGAAATAATGTTTGTCAATATAAACTCAAAAGACTGATTAGACTATCATTTTTTTACGAATTTTATTTTAAGTTATTGACTAATTAATTAATATGAAAAAACAAATGTGTTACTTTTTTATATACAAAATATGTACCAAACTAATGTGAATCTTAGCGATTTATGAAATCGAATTATATGTGTTATTTTTTGTTTGTTTATATGTACATTCAATGTACTACAATGTACTACATTGTACAATGCACATACGTTTTTATATATTTTTATTAAAATGAAATACTTTTATTATATTATTTTATTATTACAGTTATTTATTAATTAATAACAAAATGTGATTTATTTTCCTTTTTTAATATTCGAAACATGTACCAATCTAACGTGAATCAAAGCAATTTATGAAATCGAGTTATATAAAATTTTTATTTATTTTTATGTTATGTTAAAATGAATACCTTTGAAAAATTAGTATTTTTTACTATTCACCTTTTCTGGTATAAATACAAAATTTTTCCATCCCAAAAACAAATAAATTTGTCTTTTTATTCTATTTTACTGCAGTCAAAATAGTATTCCACAAATACTCACTACATCTGTTCGAAACGATATACTACTTTGTATTGTGCAACTTGTATGTAGTATTGTAAGTTGATACAACTCAACTACACAAAACCTACGAGAGTAGAGCACAACATCTACAAATACAACATAAATGAAAACAGGCACTCAAACTTACTCAAAAAAGAAATCATGGCCAACTTGTGCGATGTTGTGTACTAATGCACGTCTTTAGTTCGTACTGGATGAATTCAACTGAACAGCGCGAAGAAATCTCTAGTATGTCTTTTTATTGTCTACCTTTGCAAGTTTTCCTTTCAAGTTTTCCTTTTTGCGTTTCTTCAAAGTCTGATGTGGTAGTCAGATATTGAGAAATAGTTTTAAACTTTGAACGCAACAAAAACTAGTCGAATTTCCAGTTACGTTCTTACATTAAGATCAATAATAACTTCTCCTAAAGCTGGGCTGTTGTCTGATAAATTGATAATGCTCGTTAAAGATTACACAAGAGTTGCAATATTGTCTGGTTTCTAAATGATAATTAAGCACACAACTTTCCACGTGGGGGCAAGTTGGCTAATAAAGACATCTCGAAAATGTGTGAGGTATTCCAAGCCCACTATACCAGTATTAACATTAATATATTATCAAGAGCTCTCAAGGATTTAAATTTTGAGCTGCGTCGATAGCCAATAACAGTGTTGGAAAACTTCACATCATTGAAAATTAAGAAGCCGTTCTTAATATTTTTTAAAACAATGTGCTGGGATTCATATTCATGCCATGGTGTAATTATACAAGGTGAGTGCAAATCCGTAACAAATACAACACAATACAGGCATTATGTATAGTTACACCATGCAGTTTGCTATGAATTCATATTTTCAAATAAACTTAACTTTCTAATCAGCTATTTATTATCCATTAACGTTACTTACGACAGAGAGAAAAATGTACTATATAGTAACAAGGTTACTATAGCAATGATAACAAAATGTATGGCAACGATAAATAAAAATATTCTATTACAAAAAATAAAAACAGTTTTTAACAATAACCAAAAATATTAAAAACATTCAAAAATTCAAATTCAGCCATAAAGAAACATCTAAATAATGAATTTTCCCGGAATTGATGAAGATTTTTTAGACTTTGAATCGAAGGTCAGTCAAGTTATGAAATTGCTGGAAGACATAAACAATGCAAATAAAAAAGAAGGCGATGAAGGAGCAACAAAAAAACCGTAAGTTTAAACCAAATTGCTAACAATACCACACAATTCCTTACAAGCCTTACTTTTAGAACAAAGAATATAATGGATGAAATCAATGAAAATGATTTTATAATTACGGTTAAAGAAGACCGCACATCTATTAACAAAAATTCTACAAACAAAATCGATGAAGATAATAAGAAAGATGTTGATGTTGCCGAAATGGATAAATTTACGTTTATGAAGCAGCTAGAACAAGATGCCGAAGAAAGAACTAAAAGCAAAAGAGAGCGTGAAAGAATAGCGCAAAATTTTAGAAGGTGGGATGAAAAATTGTATTGACCAGTTACGTTAAATATTTTAATTACTAATTCCTTTTGCAAATAGTTTAGGTAATGAAGCTTTTCGTAAACAAAGCTATGAAAAAGCTATAAATATGTATACCAAAGCTATAGATCATGTTAAGGATAGTCCTATTTTGTACAATAATCGAGCCTTGTCTTATATGAGGTAAGTATAACTTTTACATATTCTTACAATTGCCTTTCAATCTCTGTGATTTCATTAAAATTTTTTAAAGCTTTTGGTTAATTATTTAATCATATTTTATATCTCTTACATGCAGATTGAAAAACTATAAACGTGGAATTATGGATTGTGATTATGTTTTGAATAAATTGGAGGAGAAAAATCTGCGTTCTTGGTTATATCGTGCTGCTGCTTATAAACGTTGCGGCGATGACAAGAATTACGAAACCAGCATTAAATTGGCTCGAAAACACAATCCCAAGAAAACTGATTACATTGATGATTTTTTAGATAAATTTGCTAGAGAATTTTAATGCAATAAAAACATTATTTTAATAGTCCTGATTGTATTTAGTTTTTTTTTAATAAATGTTAGTATAAAATTAGAAAATCAATTCGATTTGTTGGATCTTGATATAAAAAAATTTAAGTTTTTTCAAATTCCCTTCCATTTAAGCTTTTCTTTATCATGCTAAGCATTTGAATCAAAAGCTGTGAAATTTTGTCTAAATCTACAGATCCTTGATTAACATTTAAAATTGTTTACGATACAAAAATATTCCTCGGAATTTAATTTGAAACAAGTTTTAAATTTTGCACATGTTTCTGAATTAGAAAAAAAATTTACAAAAAAATAAGTTGTGAAATTAAGTTAGAATAATGTATCTGCTGTACATGGAAATATAAAACATAGCGTGAAAGAGTAAAGAGTAATCTTAGGACATACATAATGTTTTTTCCCAGGAAATAACTCTCGACAACTGTAAATCTTTAGCTACAGGCGATAGAATTGAGATAGGGCGCTATGATTCAGATTGGAAATTATGTTAAATTATATGTACTAGATATATGGAATAAGAAATTGGCGAATTGAGAGTTCTAGAAGTTTGATTAGATATTCCAAACCAGTCCAACACTTCATCGAAGACATTGATCACTTCTGAAGAGTTATTGTATATTTCGAATAGATACATAATTGCTTTTCGAAAGAGGGAAATATAAAATCACTTATAAAATTAATTATCCCGACAATTTGGGTTTAAGTGACGGAAGGCTTGAGATGCTTGGATAAGGGCAGGTGCTTGGCATTGCTGCTGGGTATTCTATTGGTCCAGAATAAAATTAAATCTCCCACAATGAGTACGCATAGTGTGCCATAAACGACAGCATCAAATGTCAACCCAAATAAAATATGAATTTTGTTTGGGCTCCTACCACCACAGGAACTATTCGAAACTAAACCAAGACAGTGGCCAAATAGTTTAATCGTCCCTTTTGCAAACGGCGCGCCGACTAAATTCATCAGCTTCGTAGACAAACAACTCCTGTCAGTCAGCAGAGTTGCAGCGGAAAATATAGCAACAGAAGCAACAGTTGAGACATAGCATTCGTAAGATCGCAACATATTTCAGTATTGAGTTCATTCTTAACTCTATATACAGATAGGATATTAAGTTTAGAACAGAGAAAACGGAGTGAGAGTACTTGCCGTTAATCACAATAGCAATAAGTCTAATCTACCATACAGTTTAGAAACGGTAGTTTTCTGGGATCAAGAAAGACATGTAAGAGACAAGGCTAAGTTTTGTTCGTAAACATCACAACCTTCCATTCATACATCACAATTCAATCCAATAGAAATTAGATTGGCCCCGACAGTATAAACACCTTCACCTTGGTGTAAGCTCTTACAATAATTTTTAGAAAAAGCATAGACCTCAAGTCCAGATTTATGCGCAGCTTCTGTTCAGGATAGTTATGATACCCCCACATATTTAATTGTCCTTGGCCTTGACCTCATTCCTTTACAAACAAATTATTCGCCACTTTACTTATCGTTTTTCATACACATGAGCCACAATTTGGCATAATTATAAAGATTAAATTAATGTGTCGTATTTCAAAATAGTTATAATTTTTTAGCCTTTATGGTGATATTTAAGTGCACTTTTGTAAGTGTTAATATATCTTAAGCTAATTGTTTTTATTGATTGTTATACCCTACACTTTTTGAGTCGATTTAACGATGTCCGTCCGTCCGTCTGGCTTCCCAAGGACGGATGGGATTGAAACTGGTGGAAATCGGTCCATTATTTCACCTAGCCCCCATACAAATGTCCTCCCGAAATAGGAGTTTAACGATCATAACTGTTTCAATTATGAAAGTATCCAAACAAATTTCACCACAAATGAGTTGTAAATGAAGATAAATCACATCTACAAATTTTATGAAGATTGGTCCATAATTAGTCGTAGCTCCCATATAAGGCCCACTTCCGAAAATCACTTTAACGACTATAAATCTCTTCAAAATGTTGTTATACGAATAAAATTTAATAAAAATAAATTTCATATGTACAGAAATGATGGCACCTAATTTTATAATGGTTGGTCCATAATTAGTCAAAACTCCCATATAAGACCCTCTCCATAATTCACTTTAACCTCCATAAATCTTTTAAAACTATTTATATCGAGATAAATTATAACATACACAATATTTATATTCACGGAAGTCATGGCATTAAATTTTTAGATGATCGGTCCATAATAGGTAATATCTCTCATATAGCGCCCATTTCTGAAAAACTGTTTAATTTATATACTGTGTGTAGGGTATTATATGGTCGGGCTTGACCGACTATACTTTCTTACTTGTTTTTATTATAACTATTCTTATAACTAATCTTATATTTGAATCGTGATCTTTAAATACATTTTGAGCAAAATTACAAAATTCTTATAACTAATCTGATGACTTTTGTTAAGTGTATATTATAAATTATGGTATATGTACTCGTATACTAAAACAATTAAATCTGACAAGTACGCGAATAGAGTAAATATTTTGTTATTAACAGAATTTTCTCTTTTAAATGTTCATTGAATTTAAGTTTAAAATAAAAGCGCACATTGCTATTTTTCTTACAATTTCCAAAAAGCAATTACCACAGGTGTATAGAAAAGTATATAATGATTAAATACATAAAATAAATTAAAAAAATTCAAAATCTTACAATGCAACAACATTAATTAATGTTAACAAAAAATAACTTACCAAGTAGCAGTAGCACACCCAAAAACGAAACACATGAATATAAAAATGGTAAATGAACGCTGCCCAAATCTATAAATAAAAAAGTGAAAAACAGAAAAAAAAATAATAATTAATGACACTATCAGATATGGTGGTAATATGTACTACTAGGAAGGTATTACAATACACTGCACCCAGATAAATTATTGAGAATTACAAGCGTAAAATTTACAATAAATTTCCGGTGCAGAGATAATGAAATTGAAAACTTACTTAATAGTGATAAAAACCCAATCTTTTCTGGGTCTATAACAGCGGATAGAACATACGTAAGACCCAAAACAACAAATGCCAATAGGCTGAATACTGTAAATGTTTCATAAACTCTAGGTATAATGCCTTTTTTATGACCAGAAAATCCTGTCGATTCTGTAAATAGATAAGCGAATGGCAGGAACACAAACAGGGAAAGATTGGAGAACAAAAATACATGATTCCAAAGACCTAAACAGAAACAGTAGAAAACAATTACAAAAACATAAAGCGACCATATATGCAGGTACGTGTGAGTTATTTCAAACAAACTAACCCACCTTGGATCAATGAACTATTTAGCCATTTAACGTAGTAACTATTTGGATAAAGTAATAACACTTCATTGCTAGCTATGGAGACGGGTAATAACAGTGCTGCTCCAACTGCTATTGCCATTGAAAATGTACAAAGCCACGAGCTGTAAAATAATAAATAAAAAAATTACAATCAATTCAAACACAATGCAATATACGAGTATATGTATACTCGTATATAATATACTCGTATTTCTAAGTTTATTTTTTATAATTATCGATTATGGTTGGTGTGGTTAACGTGACTACTTTTTACTATTATTGGACATTTTATTTTATTTTCTTACCTTATGCGATATACTAATAATTCATCTTCATCATTGGAAAATAAATCATCACGATCTTTGCGTCGAAAACGTGAAATTAACACGTACGATGCAAAATATAAAATAATTAAGAGGAGAAGAAAAATCTGTAACGAAACAAAGAAGATAAAATTTAATAAATAACCTGTTCATTTTATATATAGTCAACTTCTTTTCTTAATATGTACATATTTATGTATTTATATCAAATATATAGTAAATAAATATGTTTAATTTAGTTTTTGAAACTTATCAATTTTAGCAAAGTAGATGAGTTATCATCTCTTGTTTAAAGTATTATTTATTAAGAATGCCTTTAGATTTAAGTAAGACCAAGGAATATTTAAATCTTTAAACAAAAATTTAAAACTTAAATTTACCTCAAATTAACTAGGTTGTAGATCAGCTCTACAAAGTTTTGTTCGAAGTTTTGAGATTTTGTATGTAATCTTGAAAGCGTATGTGTGTCTCTTTAATGTTTCTAAACACATATTTTAACAGTCGCACTTCTAAGTCGCTAATATACCAAAGTCCTAAGAATTTTGTATGGTTATGTTTAAATTCAATTCGTAACAAAAAAAATCGAAATATAAGCATACAAATTCAAATCATTTTCTTTTCGAATTACACATTAACCAACCTGGTATTATTTTTCATTCCCTATAATTGCAATCATTGTGTCCAAATTTATTTTTAAACAGTCTTATATAGTATGACTTTACTGTCAAGATTTAATTTCGATAATCTGTTGATTAGGCAGTGCATTGTTGGCTTTGATGTGGCGATGCCAAGTAAGACGTCTATGCAAATGCATATCAAACTATATTATATAATCAAATTGTGTTCAAGTTGATAAATGTGACATGTCCAAAGTTTCTCCTCCTAAGTGTAAATCTAACATGTTTACTCTTAATCTAATTTACTTTGCAGTTATCCACTAAACAAACAAACTTTTATTTTTAACTTTTTTCAAATGTTATCTAAATCGGTCTTTTCACTCTTCCTGATAAGAAATCTGGCAGTCTACACTGAAATTGCCTGCCTTTAAATAGAGTGTGGAATTATTCTATTGGAAAAGTGCTATAAAGTATAGTATAATATATCAATATCCGGTATTTTGCCGCAAACCGTCTTAGAAACTGGATGTGAAGGAAATCGATTTTGAAAAAGAAAAACAAATTTATTTCTCCCTTTTTATATTTTGTTTAATGTTTCTGAAATATATTTGGCAATTTCTTAAATATAATTGAAATATTCTAAAATATAATTAGAAACAAATCTTATTTGAAATCTATTGAAATTCATCACACCAACTGAAAACGACCGGTAATCAACCAATTTCCATTACATTATACAAACTTATTTGACGTTGTTTAGACAGCAAATAGCATCAAATAAGACTTAAGACACACACTTTTTATCGTATCTATTTTTTACTCAATCAAGTTTGTTTATTCCACAATCAAGTTTGTGTCTTAAGTCTTATCTAAGCGAACGTTATCGTTCGACATCGTGGGCCAGGGGGTAAATAACTGTTAAAAAAAATGTTGTTTTGAAAATAACAAAAAATTGCATGTGTGAAGTTAAATTGCGGGAAGGCTTTTGTATGGGGGATATGAGAAATCGTGGACCGATTACTACCATTTTCAACAGGACTTGTCCTTCTATAATAAAAATTAAGTGTGCAAAATTTTACGATACTATATATATTACAAAAAATATTTAAACAATATCAAGGTTGTCTGAAACTTTTGTCTATAACTCGGATCCTACTAGACCGATTTGCAATACCAAACATTTCGGTGAAACAAATAATGTTTGGTAAAACTTCATTGATCTAAATCTTGTCGTGCCTTCAATAGACGGACGGACATGTCTTGATCGTCTTAGAATCTTAGAAACTCAAATTGGTTCTACGATCAATTTTTCGCAATGACAATCTTAATCTTTTTGGTGATGGGTATAAAAACTTATTAAATATTGCTAACGGTAGTTCATGTTAATTTTAAGTCTTTCGGTATGATATTTATGTCTATTAAAAGTTTTCTCTTGATTAATTTTTTACACATATTTTTAGGTATATTTTTATTTATTAATTTTGTTTTATAACAATTTTATGATGTTGGCCAATCTACTCATTTTTTAATCTCAATGGTAATATAATTTTTCAAAAAATAACGATACATTCTTTATATAAAATACATGAACCAGATGCTAGTTGTTACTTTGAGATTTAATGCGATTGGCGTCTCAAAAATGTTGGTAAAAGTTTATGAGTACATACTGTTACCTAAATTTGTGAGACGTCAATGTATTAAAAGTGTAGGACAAACACGCATGAAACAAATTTTTGTAACTTTTCCCTTTAAATACTTTTAACAGCTTATTCGTAATCTCAAGAAAAAGTTTAACGATGAAAAAAGTAAATTAGCAAAATAACAAAAAAAAAATATAATTCAACTAAAATTTTGGAATGGACTGGATGGATCGGAATGACTAAAATTCACCTAATTAATCAATAATTATAATTGTTCTAAATAAATTAGGTAAATAATCAGGCTCGAGGACTGCCAAAAATACATAAAGATGGAGTACCACTTAGACCAATATGTTCCTCAATAAACTCTCCAGCTAATGAACTATGTAAGTTTTTAGCGAATATTTTAAAAAAGCTTACAGAGAATTCAGAATTTAATGTTAGTGATGCCGTGCAATTTAGAGATAAGATTAAGAAGAGTGCAATATGTGATGACGAAAAACTTATATCTTTTGTTTATAACAGACCTCGAGCCTGATTATTTACCTAATTTATTTAGAATTTAAAAGGTCGAAACAAAAACATATTTATTATAATTGTTCATTATTGCAGCTCATTTACTGATTATTCTTTTTTCGATTAAGCAAAATTCTTATATCAACACGAAAACCATTAAAACATAAACATTACCATTTAAAAGATAAATAAACTAATAAACTACATATATTAGATATCTTACAATTAAATGTCTTTCCCTAAACAACCAACATATTTTCAAAATTATCAAAATCAATAAACAAAAATGTATATTATTTGCATTAAAACAAGATAAATCTTATTTGAGCAACTAAATATTACTTATCAATCAAAAAATAATTTCAAGTGTAAAGTATTATCACATAATTTCATTACAGTTCTATATGCAATACATATTGTATATATTATAATACATATTGTCTTTATAAAACACAATTTAACACACAAGAGGTCTTATAATTTGTTATCTCTGACAAAGTTAATAATAAATCTATTTATAACAAAACAATAGTCAATCATTTAATAAATAAATAAACAAAATGTGTAGTAAAAGTCCCACAGCAAAATGGACTTTGTAATGGGAAAATATCTATTGGTTGGCGAAAGAAAAAAATTTTGAAAAATAATAATATAGAAAAACAATTAACAAAATAAATACAACAAGAGGTGGACAATAGTCAACTTGAAATAAAATAAAGAAAACACTTGTTGATAATAATTGAAAAGAAAAGTTTTGCGAAAGATATTGAAATTTAGTGAAATATTAATTTAGCGCAAATTCAAACGAACTGGTTGCTGCTTTCAATTATTGTATTTTTTCTGTTTTATTTATTTTTTTCTTAAAAAGGAATTAAAGTAAACGAAATATGTCGAATTTATTTTGTATGTATGACAGTATGACATAAAATATCGTAAACATATACCAAATAAGAAATAGCTGCAATATTGCCAATAACAATCCCTGGTTTCAGAAATTGTACGACATTTGATTTCTTACTCTGTTTATTTTACATATAAATATTTGTTATGATTGCTGTCATAGTGTAACTATACAAGATCAGTGCAGTAGCACAGCTGACTGACTTTGTTTACAATTTACTTATTTCAAAAGTAATACTTTTTCAAGTGTTATTGACAGTAGAACATTACTTTACACAAACAAAATGCCTGTTGTTTTTGTTTTGTGTTGTATTTGTTGCTGATTTGCACTCACCGTGTATAGTTACACCATGATTGCTGTCTTTCAGAAAAAAAAACATCGAAAAGAAATGTAAAACATAAACAGATTTTATTTTTAAAACGAAAGTATTAGGGAGGTCAAACGGGACTTGTTTTGTAAATCGCAGGATTTTAAAAATGTAAATCTCGGGATTTCGAGTCTTCGGGATTTTTGTGTTTTTATATTATTTATGAATAATAAAAACTATTTATTTCAAAAAAGTTTATTATATTAAATATAAATATATATGAAAGAAACATTTTCTCATAGCTATAATTTTTATATTTATTAAAAGTTTATAAACCAAATGTTGCATTTTATAAACAAACCATTAATAATTCAAAAACATTGTATCATTACATTGAAATATTAGATTGACATAAATTAAATGTTATTTCGCCTTTAATTTACATACTTCAATTACATTTATTATTTCACTAGTTTTGCAATAAACATTTTTAATTAATTTCTAATATCAAACATTTCTATCTCATTTTCAAATTCGGTCTTTAATTTTGGGTTTTTTCAAAAAAATTTTAAGTATTGTGTAAATTATCCTTCTTTTTTGGTTTCTTTTAAGGAGAAATTTCACCGCTTAATATGTAATAACTTTTTAGTATCTCTTTGAGCAAAAAGAAAAGTTCAACATCGGCAGAGATTCATAACAGTCAAAGATTTAAAATGAAAACTACAATTTGTTTAAGTAAAAGAAATTCTTCATCTATCATCTGTAGAGCTTTTAAATCAATTAAAGCTTTTTTTATAAGAACTTCCAATTCTAAAAACCGTAGACACATCTAATAGTGCGTTTGAGTTTAGCAATCCAAAATTAATTTTAATTTAATTTATTTTTTCGACATGCTTTTGAAAAACTTTGTTGATTTTGAAATGTTTCTAAACTTTTCAATGCTAAGAATGTGTGTGTCAAAAAAGCAGATAAAACAATTATAGTTATAGGATCTTTTACACAAATACTTATTTATGGGATTTATTAAACCCGAAAAATCACGGAATTTTTTAAAACTAATTTTGGGATTTGTCAAATCCGGAATTTCGGGATTGGCATCCCTAGTACATATACATACATATGTATACACAAAACTATTGTTTTATTTTGCCAGTGCTTATTTTTTTTACTTAACACTGTGGTTTTGAATTGCAATTTTTATTATGAAATACATATTTTTATATTTGTTTACATAATAAAATTACTTGAATTACAAAAAATGTTGTAGAAAATTAAAAATATATTATGTACATGGCAGGAAAAAATCTAAGCATACAAAATAAAAGAATCTTGATTCTTTATTTTACAACTTATTTACAGTTCTTGACTGACGATTTAGTCCATAAATGAATGAATTGAAGACGGATTGAAGGGGTTGTTAAATATGTATACATTGTCATAGAACTACTATGTTGATGTGTACGCTGTGCACCGGTTCATCGAAACAGCTTTTCTGACATTTCTTGGCAATGTCGTCCAGCAGCGTAATAGAGCATTGTCAGGCAAATATTTTTAACAAGTTTTTTATCTATACCCCAATTGCTGGAAATAAACGTTTTGAGAATCTTATTTTTACTTCGCAATAAGTGCTTAATGATTTGGCACAAGTTGAAAAGGGCAAGAAGTTGTCATAATATTTATATTTAGTCAGAACTTCAATACGTCGACTGAATTTGGCTACGTTGAACATCTCTGAAACTTCAATAGCTTGAAAAGCTGTAGTCTGAACAGGACTGAAGAATTGTGAAGTTTAGTTTTGGATGGTTTTATATGCATCCTTTTGTATCTTTACTCACTTGTTTTGCAAATTTGCATATTTACAGTGTTGGATAAAAACTTAGAACGTCCTCTTCATTTCCAACGGTGCAAAGAAAAAAAACTTAAAAAAGAATAACTTTATTTATTCATACTATCAACTACTGATATCCTATGGTTAATCTATACATTAAAATACGCCATAATAAAATGGCTGCCACGATAATATTGTCATGTCAGTTATCATGTTACGATATTATATCTAAAGTGGAAAAACTATATGATTGCACATGAAATAATTATAATAAGCGTTCAAATTATGGTAACATTTCTAATCAAAGTACATATAAGTTTTACAATTACAAAATTTGGCAGCAATCATAAAATCTAATCATTTAACCAGAATCCAAGTAACGATTTCGATTTTAAAACGAATTTATATATTTTGGTGTAAATCGAATTCCCTTGACGCTTGAGTCAAGAAACCTTTTGCAATTTAAAAATTCTGCAATTTGCAGAATATCAATTTGTAAATTATTTGTTTTGGAAAAATTCAAATTGCTTTATTTGGAGAATATAGGGTTAGTATGACGCTGTCCAATTATAGTAATGATCAAGAAAATTATATCGCCACATGCATAAATAATTTAAAATTTATAACTTAAGTGTATTAATTCTAAGTACATGAGTGTATTAATATCTATAAACATTAAAGGTTTTTTGTTAAAAATTGAAGTAGGAAAATATACCATTTAACCCACCATAAACTACTGTACATAATTTATGAATACATTAATATAAAAACAAGCATTTTGCAATGACAATTTTGCAAACACAGAAACATAAAGAATTTCAAAAATAAACAATTTCAAAGTCTTTAAAAAAACATCATAAATATTGTAGATAAAAACAAGTAAGAAAGTATAGTCGGTCAAGCCCGACTATATAATACCCTACACCCAGTATATGTATAAAATAGTTTTTCAGAAATGGGCGTTATATGGGAGATATAACCTGTTTTGGACCGATCATCCAAATATTTAGTGTCATGATGTCTGTGAATATAAATATTATGTATGTTAAACTTTATCTCGATATAAATACTTTTAAAAGATTTATGGAGCTTAAAATGAATTACGGAGAGGGTCTTATATGGGAGTTTCGACTAATTATGGACCGACCATTATAAAATTAGGTGTCATTATTTCTGTATATAAGAAACTTATTTGTTTCAAATTTTATTTGAATACCAACATTTTTAAGAAATTTATGATCGTTAAAGTGAATTTCTAAAGTGGGGTTATATGGGAGCTACGACTAATTATGGACCGATCATAATAAAATTGTACCGTATTATTTGCATACATATAAAATATATTTGGGTTCAATATTATTTGGATACCAACATTTTTAAGAAATTTATGATCGTTAAAGTGAATTTAAAAGTGGGGTTATATGGGAGCTACGACTAATTATGGACCGACCGTTATAAAATTGTACCGTATTATTTGCATACATATAAAATATATTTGGGTTCAATATTATTTGGATACCAACATTTTTAAGAAATTTATGATCGCCAGACGGACGGACGGACATCGTTATATCGACTCAGAAAGTGATTCTTAGTCGATCGGTATACTTTAAAGTGGGTGTCGGATCAATATTTCTGGGCGTTACATATATGAGCACATATCCAATATATCCTCCCCACTATGGTGGTGTAGGGTATAATAAAAGTGTGAGAATATGTTAATTTTACACACAATTAATCATTTGATGTCAAACAAATTAAATAGAATTATGTACCTACTACATTTTAAGTAATTTGGAATGGGGGCAACAACATTTCAATTAATAAACGAGAACATACATAATAATACAACTGTTAGATTTGTAGGTTTTCATATAGTCCATTCGTTCATTCACATTTCAATGAATACACTACAGGCAAAAATAAAATAAAATTATACTTATGTTGTCATTCATTAAAAGGTAAAAGTGATTTATTATTTATTTATGATATTAAACAATTATATTTTATTTTCGAGATTAAGGTCTAATATTGTTTTTATTTTTATTTTATATTTATTCCGATATTTCGCTACAACAATGTGTAGCATCTTCAGGGAAACAATAGCCCCGATAGACTAGGCTATAGTTTGCCGAACTATCAGTCAGAGGGTTGCAGGTTCGATTCCTGCCAAAGACTCGGGGTGTTTTCTGCAGATAAGCCAAAAAGCTTCGCAGTTTGTGTTTGTTAATTATAAAAAACTGACATCCGAACATCTTGTTACTTACTGGTGGTTGTGATTTAAAAAGAAAAATTATCCACTTCCGAAAATCACTTTAAAGAGCGTAACTCTCTTAAAAATATCGGTATCCAAATAATATTGAACACAAATATGTCTCTTATATACATATACATATAATATAGTAGAATTTTAAGATGATCGGTCCATAATGGGTCATAGCTCCCATATAAGGCTCACTTCCGAAAATCACTTTAACGACCATAAATTTCTTAAAAAATGATGATACCTAATTTTATAATGGTCGGCCCATAATTAGTCGAAACTCCCATATAAGAGACCGCAATTTACTTTAACCTCCATAAATCTTTTAAACGTATTTATATCGACATAAAGTTTAACACACATAATATTTATATTCACGGAAGTCATGGCACTAAATTTTTGGATGTTCGGTCCATAATAGGTAATATCTCCCATATAGCGCCCATATCTGAAAAACTGTGTAGGTGTAGGGTATTATATGGTCGGGCTTGACCGACTATACTTTCTTACTTGTTTTATTTTAGTAATAACTTTAAATAATTTAAAAAAACGCTAAATTTTGAGTTAATTAAACAAATAGAAATAAATTACAATAAACACAATTGTTTATAATTTTATTGTTAAAGTAAATATTGTGTTCTAATTTTGTTTATTTTTATTTCTGTTTTTGTCTTATATTTATTTACTTAAAAACATTGTTTTTATACCCTACACCACCATAGTGGGGAGGGTATATTGGATTTGTGCATATGTTTTTACCGCCCAGAAATATTGGTCCCACATCCACCTTAAAGTATACCGATCGAATCAGAATCACTTTCTGAGTCGATTTAACGATGTCCGTCCGTCCGTCTGGCTGGCTGGCTGTCCATGTAAAGCTTGTGCGAAGAGTACAGGTCGCAATTTTGAAGATATTTCAATAAAATTTGGTACGTAATATTTTTGTGGCCCAAGAATGGATGGAATTGAAAATGGTGGAAATCGGTCCATTATTTCACCTGGCCCCCATACAAAGTCCTCCCCAAATTGGGGTTTACCAGTCATAAATCTTTGAATTATGCAAGTATGCAAACAAATTAGTACTAAATGAAGCTAAATCACATCTACAAATTTCGTAAAGATCGGTCCATAATTAGTCGTAGCTCCCATATAATTCCAATTTCCGAAAATCACATTTTGAGGACCATAAATCTCTTAAAAATGTTGTTATCCGAATAAAATTTAACAAAAATGAGTTTCTAGTGTACAAATAGGACTACACCTAATTTTATAATAGTCAGTTCATAAATAGTCAAAACACCCATATAAGACCCTCTTCGTAATTCACTTTAACCTCCATAAATCTTTTAAACGTATTTATATCGAGATAAAGTTTAACACACATAATATTTATATTCACGGAAGTCATGGCACTAAATTTTTGAATGATCGGTCCATAATAGGTAATATCTCCCATATAGCGCGCATATCTGAAAAACTGTGTAGATGTAGGCTATTATATGGGCGGGCTTGACCGACTATACTTTCTTACTTTTTTTCTTTTTTTTTTTTTGTTTTTAAAATACAAATTTTATTTCCGCTATTACAGTTTAGAAATTCGAGTTAAAACAAATAGAATTGATTACTTAAATGTATATGCCACTACGTGTTTTTTTTTTGTGTTGACTCTCTGAAATAATTCATTCCCTTAGTTGAAAAAAACATATTAAATAGCATATGTAAACGTCAACAAACATGCTGTTACACTAACCGACAATTCGTGACAATTTTTTGTAAACATTTAATCATGTTATAGTGCAAGACAATTTACTTGGTATTTAACTATTGCACACCATCATTTTCAAATGTTTCCTATAAAGACTAAAAGTTCCATTCATATAATGGAAGTAGAGAACAAGGGCAGGAAATCAAATTTAGCATATGTAACATAGAGTAGCAAAGAAGATTGGCTCATATTCTAATGAATTAGGTTTAGATGTTCGGTATCAGTTACCTATCTATGTACACAGTTGTCAACTAGACTTCTAATTGAAAATTTACGTACGCGCAATGTATGCTATTAAATTAATATTAATTTTCATATATTTTTATGCTAAAAAAAACTACTCAAAAATGCAACCATACTTCAAAAACGGTCATTATTTTACATTTAGAAATGCACCGAAGCGTATACTTCCGTTGGAAATTTAATATGTCTTCTTTAAATTTCTTTTTTAATTTTCCCGTCACTGGCAAAATTTTAAATAATTATTGAGTATTAATCAAACAATGACAAACATTACATGTGAATCATACAAGTAGCACAAAGATGTGTTTAAATGTAAACAAAACTTTCACTAAAACTTAACAAAAACTAATAGATTTATTTATGTTATTAGTAAATATTGTATATTTTTATTTCGATACAAAAATAATATCAATTTATTGTTGCAATATAAACAATTTTATTAATTTTAACTATAAAAAAATACAAGCATGCAAACAATAGCGCTGTTAGAAATGATAAAGGACGTAAGAAGTTCTTTTATTTACATAAAGTAATTCCAGCAGAGAGAGAGAGACAGACAGAAATTGTTCACTGTTCAGTAAAGTTTTGGCCCGTTTTAGCTCTTTATCAAAAGCTGCAATGGATTGGTGTCGAAGAAATCGGGTCTTCATAATAGCAAAATATATAAACGCCTCTAATTGTCCCCAGCTTTCGCCATTTAGAAAATATTGGCCTATTGTCGAAGGATAGTTAAAGCGGAGTAGTTCTTGACTATAAACAAATGTTGTGTAATCTATCAAACCAAAAATATATGCGATCGAATTTTATGTGAATAAGTCTTTTTCAACATTCTATTTTCTTTAATTTAAATTTTTGTCAATACAAAACGACAAACCTTGTGCATTAAACAAAAGAAAAACTGTAAAAAAAACTATTTTTCCCCATTAAAAGTCATAGGAATGTCGCGTTTTGGGTTGTGACCTTAATTTTTTTACTCTGTAAAGCAGGAAAAAACTGTCAATAATTACTAATTTAAGCAGGAAGTTTGTTAATAACAAAAAGTTTTTTTAATTACAGTGGTGGACATAAAGTTAGCACACTTAATATATGTTGATTTCAAACGTATTTTTCTTTAATATGATTATAATTATTAAATCAAATTTTTGTCTAGTGGTTTAACCTATATGTGATCAATATGTCATGTTATTTTTTATTGTATTACACTGTACAACATTTTTCAGGTGATAGATTCGGAAGTCAATTCTGATAATTGTTTATTAAAGTAGCCCCAAAAAAAAGAAATTCTGCATCATTCGTTTGGTCATGTTATATCAAATAATAATTTAAAAACTAATTTGAAGTTAGTAAGTATCGTATAGGGAATTTGTCACGTTTTAGGCTTTTTGTTTGTCATAACTCGAGAACCACTAGTCCGAAGATGTGCTGCTGTTTTTAAATACAAAGGATACTAAATATGTATTAGAATTTAAATAGCTTCTTTTTTCTTTTTTTTCTGTTTTTGTGAATAAAATTTTTATTTAGTGCTAAATTGGAGTTTTTTTTAGGTATTTGTATTCTTAAAAAAAAACCACCGAAATGCAACAAATTAATGTTGTGGCATGATCATAGGGTGACATTTAACACGTTGGAAAAATAAAGGGTTTTAAAAATTAATAAACAACAGAAAATAATTGATTTAATTGCCAACAGATACTAAGTGTGCTAACCTTATACATATAGTTAAAATTAAAAAAAAAAAAATTGTGACTAAAATAAAAACTTTTTTAAAATATGTATATAAAGTTTAATTTCCCCTTTTTACTTCATTAAACGCTATTCTTTATATAAAAAATAATAGTGTCATAATGAATATGATGCTAAAATTTCAAGGTTTAAAATGAGAACATAGAAATTAAAAAATAATTAAAAAAAAAATCAAAAATAAAAATACAAAAAAGCTTAAAATTTAGATGAATGATAATATTTAAACAGAAACTCATTTCACATCTATTTAATATATTTGTTTATTAAAGAAATTTATAAGTTTGTGTGAATAAAAACAAAAAAATAATTTTATATTAAAATCCCCACCAAAAAATTTTTTGCTGCTGTATATGTAGATGTTTGTAATAGCAAGTTAAAATATTTGTCGTCAAAATAAAAACATTTTGAATCTTATGAAACGTTATATAGGAACTAATAATAAAAAAGTTTTTAATGTACAACATTATTTAGTATATTCAAGTGTATTGTAAAGTCATTGACATTATATGAACTTTTATATTTAACCCTAAAAAGACATAAACAAGCAAAGTAGCTCGACAAAAATAAATCCGTTAATAGCAGTTTTTATACCTTGGCTTAATAATAAAACAAAGCTTTTTTGCAACATAACGCTTAATATTTTAATTTAGCTTCATTAAATTTAGATTACAAAATAAATTTGATTATTCTTTGTTATAAATAAAGTAAATTGTAATGTTTTGCATGAACATTTAAGCTAAAAGTCCACACCAAGAGTTTACGCGTTTCTCACGTTCTAAACAACTGTCAAAAAGTAGAATCAATGTTCAATCAAAGCTGACTTTGACACATGAAAACAAATGAAAAGCAAATTGATTTTAAAGATGATGTCACTAGAAAAAATTACAGCTAAAAAAACATTTTTTATATGAAATTGACAAACAAACCGATAAAAAACGTCATCAGCTGAGCTTACGACATCACCTCCGAAAATGCATATGTATATAAAAAACAAAAATGATTTCCGCGAAAAGTCTTCACATGTAACTTGAAATACTTGACGCTAAAAACGTTTGGAAAAATATAAACAAGGTGTGGACCTCCAGCTTTTCCCTTCACAATATAAATAAAATAAAAATTTTATTATTATAAATAATACGTTTAAGGGTTAATCCAAATCATACGCACATAAAATGTATAAAAATGAAATAATAAAATATGTGTGTATTTAAATATAAAACAACGTTTTTCTATTTTTTCTGTTTTTCTTCTTCGTATATGACATCTTGAAAAATCTCCATAAATTTTCATTGCATTTTTTTGAGTAGGCTGTTTGGTATGAGAATGGTAGGTACATTATTTTCAGAAGTGGGCATAGAAATTGACAAATTAAATTTACACTGTAATAATTAATTTTATGTGCATAAGGATGCTAAAAGTGGGAAGAAAGATGATATACTTAACTACATCTACTACTCCCTTATATCTATATATAGCTTTTTTGAGTTTTTTTTTCAATTTGAGAACTTTTGAACTAAAGTATATTTTATTATTAACGGTTAACTGTGATTCATCATTGGTTTGTTAAATGTTTTTGTAATAAAGAATATACTTCTTCAATAATTTTTAAAGTTTTTCGATTTATCAGATCATACGTTGTTTAATTTAATTCGGCAATAAACAATTAATTTGTTTAATCATGATTAATTCAATATTTTCAAATATTAAAATAAATTAAATAATAAATGTTTTAATATTTACTGCGAGCGTCAATATAAAGTAAACACCTAATATTGATTAAACAAATGTATTATTATATATAATACAAGTACAAATTTAAAACAAAATATATAACATAATTTATAAGTGAGGTTAGCAAAATATAACTCATTATCAAATACTACAAAAATAAGAAACATAAAAAAAATAATTCAATTTTAATGGAAAAGTACCAGATTTTAGCATAAAAATTAAGTAAACAAGTATATGTATTAAAATTATGTATATTTTATTTGTAGTCCTTTTCCCTTTATCACAACTGACAATCTTCTAGACATAGAATCAACGAGTTTTTTAGTGAGGTATGTTTAGAATCATTTCCCTGTTGGAAAATCCAGTTCTGAGCTAGCTCTAATTTCTCTGCACTATTGTCTACATTGTTTTTTAAAATATCCAGATAATCTTTCTTTTTCATTGCAGTTTCTATAAATCTAAGATTACCGAACACTAATGCTGCCATACACCCCAAGTACTAAAAGAAGAAAATAAAATTAATATCTTCTAGCATTTCCTCACCAACATCCACGTGTATTCTTCTTAAGGAACGTACACTGGCCTTGTATTTTTGCCTGATCATTCTCGGAGAGGCTGAGGTTTTTCTTTATTGAACGTAGTATTTTCTTTGTTAAGTTTCTGATTACTTTTAATGATATTTTCGCTTTTGCTTGTATCCTTTTATAACATAATTTACAGTACTTTTTGGAAACATTGAACCCGAAAATGTTGGATTTTTAAGGAATTTGATTTTCCAATGCTTAGCACTCGTTCAAATAATACCCTGAATAAATCACCCCTATCGTGAATAAAAATTCCACATGAAATTTGTTCACTTTTCACATTTTTCCTATTTTAATTCAATGTTAAAAAAATAAAAGGGAACAAATTTCATGTGGAATTTTTATTCACGATAGGTGTGTATAAAACACAAAAAGATTTATTGTTGTGACCGGATTTTATGTGAAGAATACTTCATACGTCTTTATAATGTTTGCTCAACAGCCATATGCTACTTTTTTATTCAAAAAACACAAAAATATTTATTTAAATTTTTCGAATTTATTCATAACACAAAATATACAAATATATATATGTATATACATATGTATGTGAGAACTCGAAATTAAACAAATTAATTTAAAAATAATGCTATCAATAAATAATATTGCATACATAGTCATTAAAATATACTATATAGAAACAGCTTTGAAGTTCTGTTATTATCATTTTGTTATCTGCAAAAAGGAAATTTTTTAAGAAATTTTATCAAGTGCTTTGTTAGTTAAAAAACCAGACGTGGTCCAACCAAAGTTAAAATTTTAAAACGTAAAAAATTTAAAAAAAACGTAGACAAACTGACAAATTTAATAGAAAAATTATTTACAACTAGGATTGCTACTACTTATGTTTAAGAAAACGAAAGGAATGTAATATTTATAATTAGAAAATTGTTTTTATTAACACAAGCAAATGCTTTGATAGTGCGTTTTTTATAAGCATGATTTTTTTCGAGATAGATTATTAAATGGAATAGATATTGCTTACGAATAAATATCACAAAAGTCTCACTTACGTTAAACTACTTAAAGCATTGATCGCATAAAATCCAGCCATACTACAAAAGTCTTCTTTAAAAACAAACATTACATACCTTTATTCTCTAAAATTCAATCAATCGCAACATATTTGTACTGAGTGCTGAGCAATGATAATCAAAATAGAAACAAATCGTATATAAAAATTGTGAATACTTTTCAAGCCTACCATACAATTACATATCCCAAACAGCTACACAGACTGACAATTTATGTTGCAGTAAAACGGGAATGTAGATGCAAAATATAAAAATACAAAAATATTTTATTTTAACAAACAATTTGCAGTTTTTGTCAACTCCTCAACTAAGACTTTGAATGTTTATATAAAGTAATGCCTGCAGGAACATTAGCTTTCTCTTATTAAGCATCAATAATATCCACGTGATTTCACGTAATAGAGAAATCGTCCAATTCAGCAATATAGGGCTATTATCAATGAAAAGTTAATAACGATAAACAAAAAACTAATTTTTATATGTGAAAAAAATTTTAGTTTATTCTTTTAGAATTTTCTTAAATATTAATAAATGATTATAAATTTGAAGTTCAAAAGTATTAAAGTCTTTTTTATACCCTACACCACCATAGTAGGGAGGGTATATTGAATTTGTGCATATGTTTGGTCCAACACCTACCTTAAAGTATACCGATCGACTCAGAATCACTTTCTGAGTCGATTTAACAATGTCCGTCCGTCCGTCTTGCTGGCTGAAGATATTTCGATAAAATTTGGTATATAATACTTTTTCGACCTAAGGATGGATGGGATTGAAACTTTTGGAAATCGATCCATTATTTCACCTTGCCTCCATACAAATGTCCTCCCGAAATTGGGGTTTACCGATCATACATGTTTGAATTATGTAAGTATCCACACAAATTTCATTAAAAAATAGTGGTAAATGAAGCCAAATCACATCTACAAATTTTGTGCAGATTGGTCCATAATTACTCGTAGCTAACTCTACGAGACAAAAATGTTGGTATCCAATTAATATTGAACGCAAATATATTTCATATGTATACAAATAATACGGTACAATTTTATAACGGTCGGTCCATAATTATAATATAATTAGGCGAAACTCCCATATAAGACCCTCTCCGTAATTTACTTTAAGCTCCATAAATATTTTAAAAGTATTTATATCGAGATAAAGCTTTACACATATAATACTTATACATATTCACGGAAGTCATGGCACTAAATTTTTGGATGATCGGTCCATAATAGGTAATATCTCCCATATAGCGCCCATATTTGAAAACCTCTTTTATTGATATACTGGGTGTAGGGTATTATATGGTCGGGCTTGACCGACTATACTTTCTTACTTGTTTTTTTTTTTTTTTGTTAAATAAATATTAAAACATTTAAGCGTCTGAATTTTTTTTGATCAATGCTTTATTTGAGAAAAGTAATATAAGATGTAGATGTATGTACAATATGTATTATATTCAGTGTAACTACAGAAAATATAAACCGAACTCCGTCGTTCCAACGTCAAGGTATACCAACATTTTTTTTTTTTTTTTTTCGAAATAATAACACTTCTCACAATATTGTTTCAGCAAAAATATTACGCATATTGTATAAATGTTGTATTATTATATATTGTATTTTTTTATATACATACTTGTACTTCTTAAATTATTAAAAATTATTTATTATTGTTCGTTGTTATTGTGCTTCATACGACGAATTTACACAGCGAATTGTCACCAACTAGTTCGTCGTGTTGGGCGAAATTCGTCGTTCGTCCCAGTTGTTTTCCTAGCATAAATTTGTTCTATGCAATAACTTTATTTCATTCTTTTTAAACCCCTAATAAATTATCGATTTATAGAAGCGCTTACAATAATCGTCTAAACTGAAACATTTATTATTTTGGTTTGGTTTCATATTTTTTGTGTAAATATTTTTATTTTTAAAGTTTTCAAGCTGTTTGTTTATATGTCTCTCTGTCTATTACACAAAATCCTTTCAAGCATCTCAAACAATATGTTTGTATATTTAAAAACTGTTGATTAATGTTGGTTGTTTATAAAAAGTATTACGTCAGTTAGGAAAAGGAGATGAATATATAAAAAAAATTTTTTGAAAAATATATAGTAGGTACGAAACAATTATTGTGGTATTAAAATACGATGATTTTTTTAGTTTGCAAAATTTAATAGCTAAAAGGTAGACAGATTTAAGTGTCATTTTTACTATTCAGAAAGTTTTTAATTATGTAGTCTGTTTCAGATTACTACGTAAATTAATGTTAATTGGAATTTGGAATTTTAACTTGTGTGCAAAAAATCCGATGTTAAGTTTTAAAGTTTACAAGCAATTTCTTGTCACTACCTATAGTCGTACTGATAGAGAAACTGCAAAGTTATTTACTATTCACAATATAGGAATATTTAATACCCAGCTCCACCTATGCTCTATGTTAATAACTCTATCGAGTTAAACTTTGTAATCAAGACATAGTCTTCCTTTTGAATATACATAATTCAATTGACATTTACATAAGAACATGTTTTTTTTTGGGTTTATTTAAATTGATAAGAATCGGCCATTTATCTGCCCTTCCTATATCAATTTTGTTTTTTTGGAGTTTGTATTGTTAAGGCATAACATATTTACATAGTTATCTATTGGTAAAGCACATATAAAGCATTATTTACATAGTTCCATCGCATAAATATTTAATTATTTATGTAACAAAAAAGCGATTATATACTTTTGAACCACAAGTTGCAACCCAATTATAAATATTTAAGAAAATGTAAAAGAATTAACTTAAATTTATTTCATCTTATAAAATCTCAGCAATCGTACAAATAAATATGTATATTAGGACTGTCAAGAAAATCAAATCACTGGAAAAAAAGTTTTGGTGCCAGGCTTTACTTATGTATTGTTTGTTTTTTTTTGTCCCAACGTCTGGTCTATTTAAATTATTAATCCGCTGGTTCTTTTAGAATTAAAATTTTTTGTGGCATAAATTCTATAAGTAAACTCATATTTGTAGCTTTTTCAATAACTACTTACTTCTTAAATACACATGTATATGCATCAAATAATTTATTTTTCTTATAAGCACCATTTAAATAAATAAAGATATAAAGTTAAAAATCCACACAACTAGTTTGGGGTGCCCAATTGAACATTGTGCAGGTTTAAATCAGATTTATTTAACTCATTAACAAAGTTAATTTCATTGAAGTTTTCATGCATGAATAAAAACATTAAAGCGAATGAAGAAATTTGTTAACGAAATTAATCAGTTTCGTGTCCTACATCAATTCGAATTATAGGCAAAGTTAGTCAAGATGAAAGTACAAAGATAACAAAGATTTAATCGATAAATGTAGGCATGCTGATGATTATCAATATCACATTACTCAAGTTGGCAATTCTTATTCTAGCACACAATACAATATAGTTAAAATCGATTTTAATAATTATTTTCATAAAATTTTTATTGGTTTTACGATTAATTGGCATAGTAAAAGTAAACTGAAAAATTATTATTAAAACCATTTTTGTTTTAACTATCATAAGTTCAGAATATGTAGAGTAAAATAAAATATTAACGAAAATATTCAATGTAATTTGACATAAAAATTTCAATATTCAACAGTGATTAACAAAAAGAGTTTTTTTATTTATATTTTTTAATTAACCACCTGTGGCAATAAGTAGAGCGATTAGCACATGTTTAATGTTTAAAATAAAACAATTCAAAAATGTACTAAAGTGTATTTAAAAAATTAAAAGATATTCGTCTAGGTTTTATATTCCACTACGAAGTGAAACTGAAATCGTTTTATCGTTTCGTCATAGACATTTTCACGGCGTTCTAAAAAAGCGAGTGAAACTTTTATTCTACAATGAACCAACTGGAAATAACATTTTACTTTTCAAATTACTTCCACAATATTTAGAACACAAACTTAAAAAAATGTTCACTTCCAATTCATTTTGCAAATTTAGAACCCAGGTAATTGTTAAGTAATTTTCGTTGTTGTTGTTGTTGTAACAGCAGTAATTGCCTAAATTTAAAATTTAAAAAACCTTCAAAGTAGAATAATAAGTGCATTATATGTATTAACGGGCTTTATACTATATAAAGTACTGCTTTTGTATTATATAAAGTATATATATTTTTTTAAACAACAAAATTCTTAAGAAATCGTTTATTATAAAAAACAGAAATGTTATGATAAATAACAAAATTTCGTTATTTGTCAGACCTGGGGGATCTCAATTATATTTCAATTACAATTACAATTACATGTAATTTGTAATTGAGGTAGTCTAAATTACAATTACAAGTAATTGTAATTGAAAGTAAGGACTTAACTCAATTACAATAAAATGTAATTGTAATTGAAAAATGTCAATTACAATTACTTGTAATTGAAAAAAATCAAATACACATTACATGTAATTGTAATTGAAAATGTTCAATTACTAATTACAAGTAATTGTAATTGTAATTAATCAACAAATAATTACTTGTAATTGAACAAAATTCAATTACATTTTTAAAACCATAAAATAAAACTTAAAATTCTTAAAACGATTTTCTAAATTATATGAAAAAAAATTGTTTGATATATAAAAAAAATTATAGAATAATTATGAATTTATTAAATTGTATTGTACAAAGTTCGGTAGAATGAAATTTTTTTATAATATGTAATTGATAATTTTTGTAATTAAATACTTTTTTGACAATAAATACCTAAAAAAGTAATGATTACTTGTTTTTTTAAATTACTTAATGAAAATTTTTTTTTTCCAATTAAATGTAATTGTAATTGGATTTTTTTCCAATTACAATTACATGTAATTGTAATTGATTTTTACTTCTTTTTCAATTACAAAAAAAATGTAATTGTAATTGAAAAAATTCAATTACAATTACATGTAATTGTGTAATTATAGGTGTAATTAAATACAAAATGTAATTGAGACCCCCCAGGTCTGTTATTTGTAATGTTTTTAAATACTAGTTATGGCTGTCTGCTCACATAACCTAACCTAATGTTTTTAAATTTGTAATATGGATATCCCAAAACCGATCCGTTACGGATGATAATTATCTCCATGAAACAACTTTATGCTTTTAATATGTAAACTTAAAAACTTTCAGTTGATACTTCGAAATTCTATTGAAGTCTGACTAAAATACTACTTCCTAACTCTAAACATTGATCTTTCCTGATTTTTTGTGTGAAATTTTTAAATTCTATCACTGAATAGGTACATAAAGATATTATTTTAGATAAATAAGAATGCCATTCCCTTTGTAACATTTGTTTGAGACTGTATATTATAAAGATTTTAGTATGTCCTAAGGATAATTGAAGTTAAGCCAAATCCTTTTAAAGCAAAAGCATTTACCTATTGTAGTTATTATTAACATGAAATTGTCAGAAGAACAATTTTAGTAAGTTGTTGTATAACTTAATACAAATTGTAAAATATATGTATCCATAAACAAAATGTATATATGTAAGTATAAATTCCAGTACAATCATGATTTATTCACAAACAATACTAAAAACCAATTTTATACCTAAATTCTACACCATATTGTTATGTATCCTTTTTTAAGGAAAAAAAAACGTGATAAAAATCTCGTGCCAAAAGGCAGCTACTAGAATAAACCAAAGCCAGTTAAACAATTTCTAATTACATATGTATAATTTTGCAAGTAGTAGCTGGCGTCTACTATACTTACGGTGACCATTTTTGGGAAAGGAAAATACAGGACATATACAAAATTATGTTAAAAATTAAAAGAAAAACAGAAAAAATAATCATATAATATATTTATTATTATTATTATAAAATTAAGTAACAACAAAAACAAGTCTTCTTGATTAGAATAAAAAGTTAAATAAAAAGTTTTTATAATATTATAATTTAAAAAAATAAATTTGGTTTTATAAACAGTCTTCTTGACTAAGGCTAACAAAAAAATAGAAAAAAACTACATAAATGATAAATTTAGTTATGAAGTTTGATATTTTTCCACAGAGTGGATTTTTTTTTTAACATTTCAATTTAAACTTGCATTTTGTAATTAATAATGATCTTAAAGTATTTACTTTTAATTGCGATTTTTCGGTTGTCCAAATATTATTCATTATTGAAAACACTCTCTCGGTAGCAGCATTTGAAGCTGGTAGACATAGATAAAATTCAACAAGTATCAATATATTTTTATATGCAATCACATTTGTCTTAAAGTGATTAAAAATTTCAATCCATCTTTCATCTACTGATATATTTTTTACCCTCCAGTCTTCTATTTTTTCATTATTTGCAAAATTTTTCACGCAGCTCACTTCATCAAATAAATCTTCATTATTTATTTTTAAATCATTTCTAAATTCATTTAGATAGGATAAAGTTTTTTCAATCTTGTCCCAAGATAACATATTTCGTAACAATATCCAGTCTAAAATGTCTACATCTCTAAAAGCTTTATCCCACTGATTTAGGTAATCAATGCATGTTTGGTAAAAATTTGTTATATGTTCTTTAGTTATTGTTTCATCAAAATCATTACTTTTCTGTAATTCGAGAATAATATTTTTGACGGTAAGGGGTAAAAACAGTTCCTTTTTCCGTTCGACCAATTTAAATTTTAAATCTTTTAAAATAATTGAAGCCTCAGGCATTGAAATATTTTGTGATTCTACTTTAAGAAATAGCTTTATTAAATGTTGAAGCTTGGCTATAATGAAAAGATAACCATAATTCAGCACAAAGATTCATAAAAAATTTCGTAATATTGTCGGACATTTTGGTTGAGACATAAAATATAATTTTAAAGATTCAAATAGTTTTATGATTCTTTCCAAAGCAGGCATTAAAGTTAACCATCGAGTTTTGCTATGTCCTAGTAACTTTTTATATTCTATTTCAATATCTTCACATATTTCTTTGAAATTTTCAATTCTAACTGTATAAATATATAAAAAAGAATAAATTTTGACAATAATAACTTCAATATCAATAGGTAAGCATTCTGCTGCAGTTTGTATGCAGTTGTTCAAAATATGTGCAGAGCAATTTACACCTATCAGTTTTTGGCCAATGAAGTTTTGCATTTTGTGAAAGATATTATTCTGACCTTTTCTGGCTGCACCACCAAAATTACAATTTGTGCTGTCTCCACAAATCGCTATCATTTTACTAATTATTTAATTTGTTTTCAAGAGTCTCTTGCACATATTTTGAAATAATATCTGAAGTTTCTACAATAAGGTCTTTAACATCCAAAATCGTAATCTGAATTCCTTTATTCGGCAGAAAGTATCGAATTAATATTGGACAAATTTTAACCTTTTTGTGATTCGAACAATCTAAATATGTTGTGATACATTGAACGTTTGACAAATCTGCTTTGATTGTATTTAATGACATTGGTGTAAAAATATTGTTAACAATGGATTCAC
Organism: Bellardia pandia; assembly: GCA_916048285.2. Classification (NCBI taxonomy): domain Eukaryota; kingdom Metazoa; phylum Arthropoda; class Insecta; order Diptera; family Calliphoridae; genus Bellardia; species Bellardia pandia. The sequence goes on from OU696529.1 coordinate 121,580,287, forward strand.
ATTTTGTTCTAGCACAAGAATATTTGTCAGTGAAACACGATTTGATCAGTTTTGATGTTCAATCGTTAGACCTAAATGAAAAATTGTGCAGAACACTGTGAAATGTCCAAGTACCTTCTACAATAGCCAGGTCCTTTCTTTATCATTGAATGTATTAATTCTTAAAAAATTCGTTAAAACTTTGCTTGATGATTTGGCTAAATCTGCTCTATTATGTTTTTGTGTTTGCAAGTGCTGTTTAATATCAGTACGTCCACTATTTGCTATAGAAAAATGTGCCAAACATTTTTCACATCTCACCTCTTGTTGTTGCTACTTGTTGTTTTAATAAATGGAAACTCGCTTTTTAAGTCATCATTGAAATTACATTTTATTTTTGTTGGAGCCATATCTCTATTAAAATGAATGCTATTTTAACTTTTGGAAATGTAGGGAAAGTATACAGTTGGATTTTTATGATAATTTTGTATTAATGTTCGTGCAATGTATATGCTAAAAAGAGGACATTTGCATATCAAATTAGGAAATAAGGGACATTGTACTGTCCTGTATTTACAAAAAAATCTCAAGGGACAGCATGTTAAAAAACAGGACTGTCCTGTAAAATACAGGACGGATGGTCACCGTAACTATACTAAAAGAAAAAATAAAATGAATACGATTAAATTGTTTTTCAAAAACAAAAACAAAAAATCAACCATTACACAGCATGCTGTCTGGCGCGTCAGTCAGTGATAATAATGTTGGTGGTAATTTTTATGCCTGAAATGTAACCAGCGTTGAATTTGCTGACTAAGAATTATCAAAAGCACACAAATTTCTGCTTAGCTTACGCTTAAAACTTTGTTAGTGAGCAAGCAACAGCGCAGCGCAATATAGCTATTGCTAAAAAAAAAACTATTGACTGTAGCTCAGCAAAAGCATAAGAGAATTATTCAAAAACTGTAAGTTTTAAGCAACAGCAAATTTTTAAAGTGAATTTCTGTGGCTGACTGTGTCAGTCACATAGTAAAGTTACGTTTTTTTGTTTTTTGACTTTGTGCTCTGCTTTTGTTTGTGTATTTTCTTCTAGTTAAAGTTAAGCACATACGTAGTACTTGAAAATAGTTAAGCATTTTTAAGCCCTGTAATGTAACAATTCGTTGATAAAAAATGTGATTGTTTGAAAGTACAGAAATATTACAATAATCTAAAAATATCAACACCAATTAACTAGTTTTTAAAAGATACAACAAAATGTTTACCAAAAAAGAAAAACAACTTCATAATTTTAAATATTCTTTCCACTTACAATATGTTCCCGTACAGTGTTATGAAATATTTGTAACTTGATGTCTGTTACTTCATCCTCTTCATCCTCCTCCATGTTGTTGAAGAATTTTTGATATTTTTCACTAATAGTGGCCAGTTTAATGGTTAAATTTTATACAAATTTATAGCAAAAACAAATATTTTTGTTTAAAAAAAGAACACTTGGATTAACACATAAACTAAACTCCGCAGGGGCCAAATTTAAATACATATGTATGTACCTATCCAACCAAAGCTAATTTAACTCTTTATCGAATTTTTTCTTTACCACTTTCCTCACAATATTAATCGAGCCAAGACACTTGTTGTTGTTATTGTATTTATAGATTTTATTTTCACTTTTTTAAACTATTCTTACCAAGTTGTTTAAGGATTTCTTTCTACGTATATTTTATTTTTTGTTTTGTTTGATTCGTTAAAATCTTGGTTTTGCCCTTTCACCTTTTCTTTTTGATACCTATTTGACGTGTTTTACAATGTTTATAGATTTCTTTTGATACATATTTTATTTTGTCTACCAACTGATAAGAAATTCACTTTTATACATTTTGATTTATTTACTTTTTCAAATATGTTTGTGTATAATTTATTCCAAATTATATGTATCAATATTAATTTTATAATGAAAATTGTGTTAAAACTAGTTTTCTTAAATTAATTTTGGCAAAAATCTATTAACAACAAAAATTTTTCCGAATTTTCACAGCAACGCGTACAGAACTGAACTAAACTTCTGCTAAATACACAAAAAGAAATTTTTACTACAGCTGATTTCATTTTTGTAGCAAAATGTTAACATTTTAGTACAAATTAAAAAATATATATAAACAAATATTGCCACATCTGTGAAATGTACCAGAGTTGGCCATACAGCTTAAAAAACATAGAATGTATATATTAAATGCTTGCCAGTAGTTGTCCCCACGAGCAATGCGTTTGGGACAATTTCAATCGTTTTGAGTAGACGAATAAATAAGAGATCTAGCTTTGTCTGCCTGTCAGAGACACGGTAAAGCCTCGAGGAATGAAGTTAGGTAGATGAAATGTTCCCTAAATATTCTTCTACTTAACGTTTCTTGAGATAAGGCCTTAGGAGAACAAACATTTCCCAAAATATTACTTGTCAGTACGAAAAATATGGTATTGAAATGGGCGAATAGGGTTAAACACACATTTTACAACAAAACGACCATCCTTTCGACATATAAAAATATTTAGAGCCTAAACTAGGAGACCAAGAAAGAATTTGTCACAAATCTCCAAAATATTTGAATCAAAAAATATAATTGCAATTTTGTAAATTCTTTAAAAAAAACTCTTGCAACTCTAGTTTTTAGTACTGTTAATATTAGCATTTCTCTTTAAAAAACAACTCTGTTATTTTTCACATATTTATATTTGTTCGTAACACAAAGTATACGTGAAGAAGAAACCAACGTTTTATAAAGAAGTCACAGTAATTTGTAAAAATAATGTCCGTGGTCATAGAAACCACAATCGGCGATCTTACTGTAGATCTTTTTTCCGATGAGAGGCCTGTAGCTTGCTTGAATTTCTTGAAATTGTGTAAATTAAAATACTACAATTATAATCTTTTTCACACAATAGAACAAGGATTTATTGCCCAAACCGGTGATCCGACTGGGAATGGAGATGGCGGCAGTTCGATTTGGGGAGTTGTCGAAGGACATCATAAAAGATTCTTTGAAGCTGAAAGTTTACCGAAAATCCACCATACAAGTGCCGGTCTTTTGTCGCTGGTTGGAGCGGGAAAACATTTGGTGGGCAGTCAGTTTTTCTTTACACTGGGTGAGAATTTAACGTCTTTGGACGGCCAGCATTGTGTGATTGGTGAGGTTGTAGAGGGTCATGAAGTGCTGAGACAATTAAATGAATCTATAGTAGATGAAAATTTTCGACCTTACCAAGATATCAGAATAACCCATACGGTCATATTAGAAGATCCCTTTCCAGATCCTAGAGGTTTTCGAGAACTAAGTCGTTCACCCTCACCGAGTGCTGAGCGATTGAAAAATGGACGTATCGCTGCTGATGAAGATATTGATGACACCGATGGCAAAAGCATTGAAGAGATTCAAGAAATGCTGGCGGAACGTGAAGCCAAAGCTAGAGCAACAATATTGGAAATAGTTGGTGATTTGCCAGATGCAGAAATGGCACCTCCAGAAAATGTTTTGTTCGTTTGCAAACTGAACCCAGTCACGAATGATGATGATTTAGAAATCATATTCAGTCGTTTTGGAAAAGTTAAAGGCTGTGAAGTTATTCGAGATCGTAAGTCTGGAGATTCTTTACAATATGCTTTTGTAGAGTTTGAAGAGCAAAAGTCGTGCGAAGCAGCTTACTTTAAAATGGCCAATGTTTTGATAGATGATCGCCGCATACATGTAGATTTTTCGCAATCAGTGTCGAAAGTAAAGTGGAGAGGCAAGGGTAGAGGTATTGTAGGCGATAGCAACGGTTTAGATTTTAATAATTTACGAGATAAAGGAGACAGACGAAATAGCAATTCAAGGAGAGATTATAAAGAAAGAAACAATGCAGCGACAAGGAGGGATCGAGAAATTCGTGAGAATCGATCAAAAAGACAATCACAGTCTCGGGAAAAAGAACGTATGTCGTCTGTTGAAAGGCGGAAGGCACGAGAGGAACGTCATCGTGAGCAAGAGAAACTGCGAAGAAAGTCTAGATCGCGATCTCGTAATCGATCATTAGAAAGAAGCGATAGAAGGGAAAAAGACAGAAGTTCTTACAATAAATCAGAAAAGCTGCGCAGATATTCTAGATCTAGATCTCGCAATCGATCAATTGAAAAAAGCGATAGAAGACAAAAGGTCAGAGGACATTACAGATCAGACAATGGCAAACATGAAGATAGATCTCCTTTGGCAAGGCAGCGCCAAAATACTTACATTGATAAAAGGTACAATGATAAATATAATTCAGAAAGAGACAGATCAGAACGGGCTCTACAATCAAATTATAATAGACACAAATCACCACAAAATAGGCAAAAACTCGAAAGAAAGAGGGCATACAATTCTCCAGAGTATAATATAGAAAATAGTGCAACATCCTCGAAGAAACACAAAAAACAGGAACACAAGAAAAAGTCAAAGAAATCAAAGCATGAAACTAGCAGCAGCAGTGAAGGATCATCGGATAGTAACTCTTCATCCTCTGAAACAAGTTCTAGCACTTCAGACAGCTCTTCGGAGGAAGAACGAAAGAAAAAGTCTAAGAAATCTAAACAAAAGAAAAATAAATCAAAGAAAAGTAAATCTAAAAAACATAAAAAATAAAGCGAACGAAACATAAATACACAACACATATTTTTTAATTTAATTTAATAACAATATAGGTCGAAAAATGTATAAAACTATTTTTTGTCTACTGTAGCAGCTCCGCCACAACAATTGCCTTCGTTTGCTTTAGGTGATTTGCCCTTACGCCGTTTTGGTATTTCAATATCAGGATTAAAAGGAAAATTTTCCAGTCGTGTAGTTTCAGGAGTAATTCGCAACTCTAAGAAATTTCACAAAATTAATAAAGATAATTACTTCGTATTTTCAATAACTTACCATAAACACCCTCATCTTTCTTTTTGGCCTGAATTACATTTGTGCGTAGCTCCTTGTCCACATCTAAAGCCAATTGCACCATCTACAAATAAGTCATCCTTTGAAAGGGACTATAGATATTTATTTATAAATGGTCTACCTTTTTCACATTGTCCACATTTGATTCAGTCATATTCTTTTTGAATCGTTCGTTTATTTCTTTACGACCAGCCTTCAAAGCTCTGTCATCTCCGGCAAATATATACTGCCTTGTGCGATGTAGTTTTTTAAATGCTTTTATTACCTTGAATAAATTCAGAAATTTTAATTGAAATTTTTATTATTGTTAAAAAAAAGTTACCTCACGTCTAATTTGCGACATTTTTGAATAAAAAATGATTGTTGTTTGTGTAACAGCTGTTTATGTTGATAATTTAGTTATAAAACCCATGGTGCAACTATACAAGGTGAGTGCAAATCGACAACAGAAACAACAGGCATTTTGTTTGTGTAAAATAATGTACTACTGTCAAAAATACGTGAAAAAGTTTTACTTTTGACATAAGTAAATTGTAAACAAAGTCAGTCAGCTGGGCTACTGCACTCACCTTGTATATTTGCACCATGATAAAACCACTGGAATGCGCATAGTTGTTGCATTTCGTAGTTTTTTTAATATAAATATTTTTCCGTTATGCATATGTATATCGAATTTGAATAACATATTCAATGTTCGAGTCGTAATTTAGCTCTGGGTGCAGAAAGAACTCGCGCGTCATTGTCATTATCGCTTAAGGGCAATCTCGCTGCCTTGGAGAGAATTGTGTCTCACTTTTGCATTGGTTAATGCTTGACGTCGTCTAACTGTACTGCATTACGGGTTTTCAAAGTTGTGCACTGGTCACATGCTATAATTTTTTTTAATACAAGATTTAAGTGTTCCAGCTTCCTACATGAAGGTATAGGTCGACTTGGGACTTACTTGAATCGCTCGTGGGATAACCTGGCAATTTGAGAGATTAATTCTCCGCCAACCAAATTTATATTTTAAAAAGACTGATTTAACTGAATAAAAATATCTTATGAACTGGTATTTATCAGCATGACTGGGAATTTTTTTCTTCTAAAGTCATTCCAAAGTTAAAAGAAACAAATTCAAAGCTTTCCTAACAATGTTCGTTAGTTTTTTCAGTTATGCAATTCCTTGACTAATGCAATTCAAACGCATTCCATTTTTTGATATACATATGGATGGATGTATATGCAGACAACTTTAGTGTAGCTTTTTAATTCAGGATTGGTCCACTTCTAGAGGAGATGTAATTCTTGATAACAAGTTTCAGTTGCAACACAAGAGAAATTGTTGTAACCCTCATGAAATTGCTTGTTTTAATCAAATGAAGATTCTTGGAGTTATCTTCAATAAGAACTTATTATGAAATCAAAATGTCAAGTCCAAAAAGAACCAAATATTGAATCAGCTTCCAGTTCATGGTTTGGTTTAAGATGGTATTTTCATTTAAAATGATGATTACTTTCGCACTGAAACTCGGGGTCATTGTATATTTCGATTCGAAAGCAAAAGCTTTCGAAATACAATACAAGAAGTATACAAATTCGAAAGATTTTCTTTTCGAATAGAAATACACAATAATCTACCTGGTCTTTGAAAGACTATATCTATTGAATCCCTTAAAATTTATCTTCGATCAATCTATCGAATTGAAAGATTATTGTTGCTGAGTTGTCAGCCCTTGGTCAAACAATTTAGGTTCATTCCAGAACGTGGAACCTGCTGTTGTGGCAATGTCTTTTCTACTTTTTATATTCACAGCACAAGCCACTGCAATCGCGCACAAATTGAGAAATAGAAAAAGGTTTTAGCCGGTAAAACAAGAGTCGCTCTAGCACGACTTAGATCAATTTATGCCCAGCATGTGGTTAAAGGTCCTAATGGCACTCACCACATATTTAATTGTCCAGCCAGCTCTACTTCATTATGTCCAGAAGATAGTATATGAACTTACTTTGTTGAAATAGCATAGTTTCTTGGACTTAATCTGGTAAAACTAGGATTAAATATTGTAAATTGTTTATGCTTTACAACAACATACCAGACTATAAGGAGGAGAGACAATTTATTTTGGAGAACGATTGACTCTAGGTTAAAAAGAACATATCAGTGTGGAGTTGACAGTCTACCATCCCACAACAATTATACCTTCGCATATTGGCCTAACTGAAAATGAATTTGCGTATAATGATACCTAAAACCCCTTGTCACCACAAATGTTGGCAACTACTGTGACAAAACTCTAGTCTTTTCTTAGACAGCAGAAAATTTTTTATGTAAGATCAAAATATTAATAAAATGTATTGAGTATTCTTTGCACAGCTCCAAGTCAGCTACCAGACATCCAATAATGATTTTATAAAAATAGCATTTACGATATTTAATCTAGTATTCATTATTCACTCATTTGTATATTGTTTTTATTTAATTTGTTTGAAATAACATATCAGTAATTTTGTTTCTTATATTATGCGCCAATATTCTTGTATGCATTTTGCAAATCAATTTGAAAAGTATTTTTAAATTAATAAACAAAACATCGGTTTTAATTTAACATTTGAGCTAAGGTAGTCTTCAAAAATCACAATTACTTTCAGTCGCTAACTATAATTAAAGTTAAAAATATCTGTAATTTGCTGTAATTTTTCGGGGATATACAGGGTGGGCCAAAAGAAACCAAGGGGTGTAAACTTTTTCGTTTATTAATTTTTTTTTTTATTTTTTCTTTCAGATTATATAATATACAAAAGGGAAATTCTTTTATACGAAGTATGAAAAATGATGTCTCTTAAATGACCACCGTTTTCAGCTTCGCACTGATGGGCTCTTTTTAGAGCATTTTCCATAACATCTTTCAAAACTTGTGGCTGTAGCGTTCGAATTTCTGCAACAATTTTGGTAAAACAATGAGAATGCGTTGTTCATTCGTGTAGCGCTTCATTTTTACCAACCTCGTACCTTCTACTAGCAAACAATAACAATTGTTCAAACGTCAAACAATTACACTTCGAATGGCGCCAAATTTAAAAATTGCGTTCTAGTTGGGACACCCTTTATTTACCCAGTTATTAGTAATATGTATAACAAAAGCAAAATCGTTTGCAAAAAGAAACAAAACCAAAAATCGATTTTAGATTTGATTGCCATACTCTATTAAACACATATTCAGTCTGCTTGTCACTTGCATTACATTTTCAATACTTTGAGTTAATTTTGAATACATATGTACGTTCATAAATTACGTTTTTTATTATTGTAAAGATATTATATATGTATTTATAAATTTAATCTTAATTTGTTCTTAATAGTAATAATTTGTTTGAATATTTTTTAGAACAAGCACTATGTTTAATATTATTTATGGTTTTTATTAAATACAATAAAATATAGAAGCTATTCTTTGGATTAACTAATTATGAATTAAATAAATTGAGCTATGCTATAATTTTAAATAAAATTTTGCTTAAAAAATAAATACATTGCTTTTCGCTTATAGTCCATTCCGCTTAAAGGCCAAAAATGGATATAAGCCAAAATTGTCATATTTACTTGCAGATATAATCTATAAAATTGCTTATAAAAAAATCGGTTATAGTCCAAATTCGCTTAAAGTCTACAAAAGTTGTGCAACTATAGTAGTGGGCTATAAGCGAAAAGTACTGTATACCCCCTGCTCTGTAAACCAAATTCGAGTAAAGTTTTCGTTTTAAAACCTTGTTTGGATATCTATAAATCGAAACCCTATTATATACTCGTTTAACTATTTCAATGAACATAAATTTGTGGGCTATTCGTTTTTGAAACTCGATTTTATTTTAAGCACTCGATTTACAGAACAGGACAATAATTGTATGAGAAGGTATATTATAAGTATGCTTAAAAAAACTTTAAGCAATCTGCGCACACTTGTGTTGTTTTCATTTGTGATTTTGAAAAACTCTTTCTTTTATAATGTTTTTACTTATTTAAAACATGGACTGCAGTGATAAATTTTCATTCGCAAACAATTTCCAACTCGATATTTTTAATTTTTTTGTCATAAATACGTTAGTTAAGATATTACGTTTTAACCTAATTATAATTATTATTTATTTATGTATATTAAAGCAGATAGTTTATTAATTGAAATATAGTATTAGTTTTATTTTCTGATTTACATATACAGTTGTGTCGTCAGTTTAAAACATACTTGAATTAAAAAGTATTCCTCGGAAGGTGAGCAAAACATATGCATTTTAGTAACATTATCTTAATCAAACACAAATAAAAATTGCTTTCCTAATTTCATTCACTTTGTATAAATTTACCTTGATGAAAATTTAAGCTCATAACAGGGTTGTGCCGCTTTTAACTAAGTCTCACTTTTTCAATGACACAGTTAAAAGTTGTGGCATTCTTGCAACAATTTATTAACTAGCATGTACTTCTACTTTTAAATTGAATAATCATTGAAAAAGAGGTATTTAGTTCAGAGCGACAATTGCACAATATGTATCTCAAAATATTCACTATTACATTTATCTATCCGCTTTGGAGCACAAGCACTAAATTTTCGTTTCTTATATTTATAATGTTAATAAAAAATCTTATTAGGATTATTGTATTTATATAAAAAAACCTTGTGCCAAAAATAAAACATAAATTTATTAAGTCTAAATAAATTCTACTTCATTAAGCCATCATATACCTAATACTTAACATTTAGAGCGAAGTTTCACAATAACTCTATTCAAAAAAATACATGTTTTGGACTGACTCTAACAAATTATTTTCAAACATGATTCATCATAAACCACAATTTACAAAATTTTTAAATTTTAATATGAACAAAAAACAACTCTCAATATTCTAAATAATGTGTTTATGAAACAAAGTTAGTTTAAAGTAAGTTAAATGTAGTTCATTCAATAACCTCGTGTTGTAGACTAGTAATACTTTTTAGCAATCTCAAATTTATGTACTTAATTTTTTATAAACCTTCGAAAATGGCTGAGACAAATCGCCAAATATAAAGTGTACAGGATCACGAGTACATTTGATTAATTGAAAGAGCAAAGAAATTAATTGATAAGTCAGAATAATAATAGCATATATAGATAAGACATAAGATAATCCTAGGGTATACTCATCAAAAACTTCACTGCAATCATCGGGAATTGTGATAGGAATATTCCAAATACGCCCTATTAGCATTGGGTGACAGATAGCGGTAAGTGTTAGGTAGACACCAAATGCAAGTGTTAATATACCCATAATTATGCTGGCCGTAAAGTATGGCAGATTGTATTGGCCAATGCAACAGTCCAACCAGTAGCTGTGATGACTATGCAACATTATGCAAGCATTGCATACATAACAGTGTATAGTACGAGCCGAGACATATTTTCGACAATTATGACACATATTTGTTTGATGCTGATGCGTACCACGATTGTGTAGCGACTTACGTGGAGAATCATTATCTATCAATAGAGCTGTATGAGCAGCAGCTTCTTCTTCTTCTTCGGCGGCTGTGGCTTCTGAAATATCAGCTAGATCATCTTCGTTAGATCTGGAAGGTAAATCATGACAGGCCATGGAATTCTTACGTGTCAACCACATCAAGTAAACCGTTATGCAGGCCAGAATTACCAGGATAATGTTTTCCTCTGGCAATATTTCCAACAAAGGCAAAGCAAACTCTAAACCCACACTCAGATACCCAACTGACCATAACGTCCACATGAAAAAAAATTTTGTTTTCACGTGGTTGCGTTTTACAAAATGATGGGCATATGCCAAAAACACTACACATGCTCCCAACATGATGTACGATGTTATCTCATTCAAAGCAGACAAACCAATAACCAGGGGATATACCACACCTGGTATAACCGCTTCCATGGAAATACGTTTGGCTCCACCGCGCCATGGTATACGTAATCTATCCTGGAATGTTAATAGCATATTTTGCTTATTCTGAGTATTTACCCGTTGACACGTTATAAAACTGGTAAAGGCTAAATCAAAGTCCAAGCAATTACAGCAGCAGGCCAATATATGATTTCTTTGTTGATGCTGATCTAAATATTCACAGCAACAAAGTCGTGTATTATGTGTGAAATTATTTTCCTCTTCTTCGGCTTTTAGAGCTACAGCCATATAATCACAATTGGCCATTATTTAAAATATTAGCATTTCGTATAGATTTTATTCATAGAAATATTTCCAAAATCAAAATCCAGGCAGCATGAAAATATTAAAAAAGACACTGTAATTTTAAGAAATAGTATTTTTGTGCTTAAAATAAAATTAAAAGAACTTAAAAACTTTACATTTTAAAAAAATAGCACTAAATGTTTATATTCTTACATTTATTTAATATGTAAATAATGTAGTTTTCACAACGAAAAATAAATTTTTTAAGTGCCGAAAATATACAAAACACACACTATTGTTGTGTGTACAAACGTGCGCAAAGATAGCGTCGATTTTTAGCGTCGAAAACGCCAAAATATATTAGTGATTTTGGGAATTCAGAATAATGGGAATTTAAAAATACGCAAAGTATTTCAAAGGAAAATCATAAAAACACAAACAATAGCATTAGGAATTCAGAACAGAACTTAAATTTTAATTTAATTTAAAAAAATAAAAAATATTTTATAAGAAAAGTTGGTTGAAAATAGTCAGACAAATATGGGATTTCATATTTCATGGAATACAGGCGACGTCAAGCAACTACCTATATAGATTATGAAAGTACACCATCTAAGGTATCTAAAACGCCTTCCGTGCAAAAAATCCGCTGACCAGTTTTCCAGAAAAATGGCTTCATCCAAAATGGCCAAAAAAATCTGGGATTATTTATTGCTTGGAATACAGGCGACGTCAAGCAACTACCTATATAGATTATGAAAGTACACCATCTAAGGTATCTAAAACGCCTTCCGTGCAAAAAATCCGCTGACCAGTTTTCCAGAAAAGTGGCTTCATCCAAAATGGCCAAAAAAATCTGGGATTATTTATTGCTTGGAATACAGGCGACGTCAAGCAACTACCTATATAGATTATGAAAGTACACCATCTAAGGTATCTAAAACGCCTTCCGTGCAAAAAATCCGCTGACCAGTTTTCCAGAAAAGTGGCTTCATCCAAAATGGCCAAAAAAATCTGGGATTATTTATTGCTTGGAATACAGGCGACGTCAAGCAACTACCTATATAGATTATGAAAGTACACCATCTAAGGTATCTAAAACGCCTTCCGTGCAAAAAATCCGCTGACCAGTTTTCCAGAAAAGTGGCTTCATCCAAAATGGCCAAAAAAATCTGGGATTATTTATTGCTTGGAATACAGGCGACGTCAAGCAACTACCTATATAGATTATGAAAGTACACCATCTAAGGTATCTAAAACGCCTTCCGTGCAAAAAATCCGCTGGCCAGTTTTCTAGAAAAGTGGCTTCATCCAAAATGGCCAAAAAAATCTGGGATTATTTATTGCTTGGAATACAGGCGACGTCAAGCAACTACCTATATAGATTATGAAAGTACACCATCAAAGGTATCTAAAACGCCTTCCGTGCAAAAAATCCGCTGACCAGTTTTCCAGAAAAGTGGCTTCATCCAAAATGGCCAAAAAAATCTGGGATTATTTATTGCTTGGAATACAGGCGACGTCAAGCAACTACCTATATAGATTATGAAAGTACACCATCTAAGGTATCTAAACCGCCTTCCGTGCAAAAAATCCGCTGGACAGTTTTCCAGAAAAGTGGCTTCATCCAAAATGGCCAAAAAAAATCTGGGATTTTAAATAAAATAGAATCAGGGTAGTGTTAGGACATAGACTCAAAGAAAATTGAGTAGTATACATCCCACTGAATAAAAAAAAAAGTTTTCCAGCATTTTTTCATAAACCACGTGCTTTTTGCTATGGAGGAATCAATTTCTTTAAGTGTAGGAATTTTTTTTTGTTTTAAGCGCGTTTTTACCAAATCAACCGCATATATAAAGATGACAAATACATGGTTGCAATAATTACCAAAAATGTAATTGTTTATTTTATTGTCAACACGCAATGCTTAATTATATTTTTACCAATGAATAGAAATGAATTCATTAAAAAAATTAGAAAATTAATATTTGTTGTTCACAATTTAGCGATTGAGTTGATTGTTTGGTTTTTATTTTGTTTTTTATTATCGATTGGGAAAATGTATATGGATAAATAAAAGTCTACAACAAAAATTAAACGTCTTTAAACTATTCCTTCCACTTTTCAGTTGATAGACTTTAAGTCCTTTTATAAAAAGTACATATATTTGACTTTTTTTTTAAGAACTTTGCAAAATTTGTATCGCACAATTTAGTAAAAATTCAGCAATACTAATAAATGATTCCTAGATGTGATAATTGACAAAATATAATCATGTTGTCAGAGATGACTTTTATGTCAAATTGTGCAAATAATGCATATGAAACCTCATTCAATCGACTGTTAGCCGAAAATCCTATATCCAAAAATAGGTCAGAAAAATGTCGATCAATAAAATATTTTTTACAATAGGTACGTTGAATGAAATATATTTTGTCAAGAGAAATATAATCATCAAAGATATATACACTATCATAATCCGAAAATATATGCAGTCACGTTTATTAAAGAAAACGCTGCATAAAAACAGTGTTGAAAACGCTAAGCTGACAGCGCTTTATTAAAATTGCAATACAACTCTGTGTCAGTAGATGCAACATTGAAATATAATAATAAAGCATCATACTCCATCATAATAAAAAAAAACAAGTTTTAAAAATTAAAATTTTTATAGAAACAAATGAAAAATTTCTAATGCTAAAAATGCAAACAAAAAAGTTACAAATCTCAAACATCATTCAATTATACTATTATCAAAATTGAAAACAAAATCAGTAGATACAATTTATTGTTCTACTAAAGAAAAAAGTTAGCGCTCATTGAAGAATATCTATACAGCCCAATCATGAATAAAAATTCCGCGGGAATTTTTTTCCCTTTTCTCATTTTTCCTATTTAAATTCAATGTTAAAAAAATAAAAAGGGGAAAAACTCTCGCGGAATTTTTATTCATGATTGGGCTGATAGAATTTTAATGCATATCATATCTGGAAATATGTACATCTAGGACAATTCACATATTCTTATCATAAAAATAAAATCTGATATAAACCAGGATCTACACAGCATTCACGATAGGGGTGAATTTATAATCCGCACGCTTTTGAAGCAACTCCATCTCTTCTTCACTTAGTTTTACGGTGGTTCCCTCTTCCTTAAGTAAAAAGTGTTGCAGGAACAAACGTAACTTTGTTTAAATTGTTGCAACTTTCAATTCTTGGCCAATCTCTCGAAAGCTTGATACAATTCCTGCTCCTCCGACGTTCAAAAATGCGGTATGATGCTTTATTATAAATTATATAATGCATTATATTTCAATGTTGCATCTACTGACACAGAGTTGTATTGCAATTTTAATAAAGCGCTGTCAGCTTAGCGTTTTCAACACTGTTTTTATGCAGCGTTTTCTTTAATAAACGTGACTGCATATATTTTCGGATTATGATAGTGTATATATCTTTGATGATTATATTTCTCTTGACAAAATATATTTCATTCAACGTACCTATTGTAAAAAATATTTTATTGATCGACATTTTTCTGACCTATTTTTGGATATAGGATTTTCGGCTAACAGTCGATTGAATGAGGTTTCATATGCATTATTTGCACAATTTGACATAAAAGTCATCTCTGACAACATGATTATATTTTGTCAATTATCACATCTAGGAATCATTTATTAGTATTGCTGAATTTTTACTAAATTGTGCGATACAAATTTTGCAAAGTTCTTAAAAAAAAGTCAAATATATGTACTTTTTATAAAAGGACTTAAAGTCTATCAACTGAAAAGTGGAATGAATAGTTTAAAGACGTTTAATTTTTGTTGTAGACTTTTATTTATCCATATACATTTTCCCAATCGATAATAAAAAACAAAATAAAAACCAAACAATCAACTCAATCGCTAAATTGTGAACAACAAATATTAATTTTCTAATTTTTTTAATGAATTCATTTCTATTCATTGGTAAAAATATAATTAAGCATTGCGTGTTGACAATAAAATAAACAATTACATTTTTGGTAATTATTGCAACCATGTATTTGTCATCTTTATATATGCGGTTGATTTGGTAAAAACGCGCTTAAAACAAAAAAAAATTCCTACACTTAAAGAAATTGATTCCTCCATAGCAAAAAGCACGTGGTTTATGAAAAAATGCTGGAAAACTTTTTTTTTTATTCAGTGGGATGTATACTACTCAATTTTCTTTGAGTCTATGTCCTAACACTACCCTGATTCTATTTTATTTAAAATCCCAGATTTTTTTTGGCCATTTTGGATGAAGCCACTTTTCTGGAAAACTGTCCAGCGGATTTTTTGCACGGAAGGCGGTTTAGATACCTTAGATGGTGTACTTTCATAATCTATATAGGTAGTTGCTTGACGTCGCCTGTATTCCAAGCAATAAATAATCCCAGATTTTTTTGGCCATTTTGGATGAAGCCACTTTTCTGGAAAACTGGTCAGCGGATTTTTTGCACGGAAGGCGTTTTAGATACCTTAGATGGTGTACTTTCATAATCTATATAGGTAGTTGCTTGACGTCGCCTGTATTCCAAGCAATAAATAATCCGAGATTTTTTTGGCCATTTTGGATGAAGCCACTTTTCTGGAAAACTGGTCAGCGGATTTTTTGCACGGAAGGCGTTTTAGATACCTTAGATGGTGTACTTTCATAATCTATATAGGTAGTTGCTTGACATCGCCTGTATTCCAAGCAATAAATAATCCCAGATTTTTTTGGCCATTTTGGATGAAGCCACTTTTCTGGAAAACTGGTCAGCGGATTTTTTGCACGGAAGGCGTTTTAGATACCTTAGATGGTGTACTTTCATAATCTATATAGGTAGTTGCTTGACATCGCCTGTATTCCAAGCAATAAATAATCCCAGATTTTTTTGGCCATTTTGGATGAAGCCACTTTTCTGGAAAACTGGTCAGCGGATTTTTTGCACGGAAGGCGTTTTAGATACCTTAGATGGTGTACTTTCATAATCTATATAGGTAGTTGCTTGACGTCGCCTGTATTCCATGAAATATGAAATCCCATATTTGTCTGACTATTTTCAACCAACTTTTCTTATAAAATATTTTTTATTTTTTTAAATTAAATTAAAATTTAAGTTCTGTTCTGAATTCCTAATGCTATTGTTTGTGTTTTTATGATTTTCCATTGAAATACTTTGCGTATTTTTAAATTCCCATTATTCTGAATTCCCAAAATCACTAATATATTTTGGCGTTTTCGACGCTAAAAATCGACGCTATCTTTGCGCACGTTGTGTACAACACATTGAAACAAAACATCTGTTTAGTTACTAAAGTCCTGCCAGATTTTTCAATTTATCGGTATTTTATGGGATTTTAAATATTTTAACATAACTACTTATAGGGAACTAAATCATCTGCCAATGTTTTTCAGTATTTTTTGTGGTTCCACAACTCTCCAACAACGTATTACTAAATACAATTATAAATTGAGTCATCAAAATGTAAATTAATTTCGACATAAATCGAGATCGTGTGTTGATATATGTATATGTATAAAAACGTTAAAATTTTTGCCTGGTCTCTTAGTTTTGGGTTTATAGTAGAGTTTTTTTCCCGCAGTTATTCGCTTCCCGGGAAAGCGGGATTTTTTTTTTAATTTCCCGGGATCCCGCTCCATAGAAAAAATAAAACGTAAGAAACCTTCCCGGTCTCATGCACAACAACTTTGCCGAAGATCATCACATGATGAGATGCATAGTTTGCGAGAATAGAATAGTAGAAATGAATTTCAAAAAAGTACTGAAATTTGGCCCTTTTTACACCTTTATATTTTTTGTGTGGATGGAAGAATATTTTATCCTATTTTTATTTTTAAATTGAATAAATAATATCAAATGTCCGTTTTTACCCCGTTTTTGTCCCTTTTTTGTCACCCGTGAAAAAATAATTTTCAAAAAAGTACCTATTAATTATCCGTAATACGTACTATTTGAAAATAATAGTTCATGGATTTTTAAGTGATAAAATACATTTTGATAAAAGGTACCAAAAAAGAATACAATTTTAGGCCATATTCGAATTTCAAAAAAGTACCAAAAAAATTCTAGTCTTTATTGATCTGAACAATATGCATTTAATATACTATTTCTATGTTTATTTATGTAGGAGATATACATGTTAACGGAGCATTCTACAGGGACTATTTTTACCCCATATGGTCACTTGAATTCCGAATTTCAAAAAAGTACCAGACACCTGTCGGCTCTTTTTTTGATATTATTATTTCTAATAATCATTCTTGATTATTGGTAGTAAATAGCGATTATTTAGTACTCAAATCTATTTACTATTTCCTCATTCATTTCGTAAGAGATTAAGAAAAACTAACAATATAAATTTTAATGAAAATTGAATAAACATCAATTTGTAATAATTTAAATTAAACAAATGTTTTATTTTTTCATTTTTAAAATACATTTATTTAAAATAAATGGTATATAATTTAAAAAATAATAAAAACTATACCTACATACATACATAAATACATAATATTTACGAGAAAGAAATCTTATTATCAAATTATTATTCCTGAAATAAAGTTGAAAACAATGGAAAGTAAAATTTTAACCCCCTTATTCATAAAACTTGTCAAAGGTTTATAACAGGCTTACAAAGCAAATTTTGTATGGATATTTGCCTTGATAAGTTTTTATGAATTAGACTGTAAGATTGTAAGATGCTTGTCAAAGGTTTATAACAGGCTTACAAAGCAAATTTTGTATGGATATTTGCCTTGTAAGCCTGTTATAAACCCTTGATAAGTTTTTATGAATTAGACTGTAAGATTGTAAACAAGTTTGATTCGACAAGCGAAAACATTTTTGAATTACAGCAAATTAGGGTTTAAGTTAATCACCCAGTCAGTCAACAAACAGCACCATACCTTTTATTTATGTTAGCCGTTATAAAATGTCTACAGGTGCTGAAATGTTATTAAAAGCGAACGAAACATAAACAATCCCCTAAAAACAACTCAGTACACAAGAATACAGGATCAAAAAGGTAGAACAGAAAATGATACTGCCACTAAAAGTCAACACAGCAACATCTGTTTAAAACCTCCCCTTAAGTTTTTCGACAAAATTTGTCAATAATTTCTTAACAATCAAAAAGGATATTGATTTTTCACTGAAAACGACAATTAACGAATGTAACAGAAAAAATCTTAGTTGAATCATACTTTTGCTAAAGCGGCGCAGAAAACAAGTTGAAAGATTCTTAATTTCTTTATATAAAACAATTTTAATTAAATATTTGCAAAAAAAAACTACAAAAAATACATACAATATTAAAGGAAAGGCTTATAGATAAACGTGACCAATATTTAACTATTTAAAGCCAAAGAAAAAATGTACTTTTAATAGATTAAAGACCTAAATATTTGTTTTTGAGCAAACAAATTTACTTCACATTATACTTTGTGCTTCAGATACCTACATATATATGTAAATAAAAAACAAATTATATGTTCTTTGTAACCTCCAAATACAAAACTGTTTTTTTTTAATTCTGTGTAACGTAAAAGCAACAACAACAAAATACAATGGCGCTGGATTTTGTAGCCACCTATAAAGTTTTAGTTCTGGGTGATTCCAATGTCGGTAAAACTTGCATCGTACACAGATATTGTGATGAAAAATACTATGACACATACATCTCTACTATTGGTGAGTACCTCACATATACCTATTTTTCTTTTAATTTTTTCCATTGTCCTTTTTTAATACAAAGTGAAATTGTACAAATAAATAATTAGTGTTCTGAATTTAATAGATTTCCTTGCAATTTTATTATGTTTATCTAGTGCTATTGACATGGATTTTATTTAGAATTAGAGAAGATATTTAATTAGAAAATGTGTTTTATATGTATATAATAATGAAGCATAACAATCTTGATATAAATTTGATATAAACTCGATGTTTCTTTAGCCAAAATAAGTAATTTGTATAAACAAATTTAGATAGAGATAACAATAAAATAATTAGTATAACATACATGTTATCTGCGCTGTAATAACTTAATCCAGATGTTTGTAAAAATAAAGACTAGTTATTTACACATAAAGTTGGACCGGATCACGAAAGCAATTGTTGTGGTCACTCCCTAGAACGGAGTAAAACTACTAATTCTAATATTTGTTTATTTGATCTTAACAGATTGTAAAAATAAATATCAGATACATGTAAATATGTATGTAGGTGCATATGTATGTAAAATAAATATTTAAGCAACAATTATTTAAAATACAAATTGTAAATGGATTTGACCTACTAAAGAAATTTAAATATTTTTTTAGAAATTCCAGAGGAACATTGGAACATTTTCTTTTTATACCCTTCACCATCGTGAGAAGGGTATATATAAGTTTGTCATTCCGTGTGAAATTTCTACAATATAATTTTCCGACCCTATAAAGTATATATATTCTGGATCCTTATAGATAGCGAAGTCGATTAAGCCATGTCCGTCTGTCTGTCTGTCTGTCTGTCTGTCTGTCTGTCTGTCTGTCTGTCTGTCTGTCTGTCTGGATGTTGAAATCAGTTTTGTGAAGTCCCAAGATATGTTCGGGATCCAAACCTTCAATAATTCTGTCAGAAGTGCTTTCGAGAAGTTTGCTATTTAAAATCAGCAAAATCGGTTTAGGTTAACCAGAGTTATGAACCAATATGTGAGACCACCTCCATAAAAATTTGATATTTTTCGTCCATTTTATTGCAATATTTTGAAATATATTGCAGATAATACCATGAAATTTTGTATACGTTGTTTGTACTATAAAAGAAGAAAGTGTGCGGAAAATAGTAACAATCGGTCCATGATTTCTCATAGCCCCCATACAAATATATATATTCCCGAAATATGGCTTAATGATAAATAAATGCCTATAAAATTGGAATATCAAGACAAAATTCAGCAAAAATAAGTTTTATACAAAAAGAAATCACAAACCGAAATTTTTTTTTAGTTCGGTCCATATTTGACCATAGACCCCATATAAAGTCCACTTACAAAATTCACTTAAATACGCATAAAACAGATATAAATAATGTTAAACGGCTAAAATTTGATATAAATACTCTTTATGGGCAAATAAATTATTGTACCAAATTTTATGGTGATCGGCCCAGAAATGGTCATAGCCCCCATACAAAAATCTTCCCGAAATATTGCTCAATTATACATAAATGCCTATAAAATTGGAATATCAAGACAAAATTCAGCAAAACTAAGTTTTGTGCAAAAATAAATCGCAAAACGAAATTTTTTTTAATTCGGTCCATGTTTGACCATAGACCCCATATAAAGTCCACTTCCAAAATTCACTTAAATACATATAAAACAGATATAAATAATGTTAAACGGGTAAAATTTTACATAAATACTCTTTAGAGGCAAATAAATTGTTGTACTTAATTTTATGGTGATCGGCCCACAACTGGTCATAGCTCCCATACAAGGACCACATCTGAAAAAGACATTTTTCCCTATATATATTGTATAAATATCGTTACCGACTCAAAACTTTGTACAGATCATGTACATATATACAAAAATCATTCCACACAATTTTGTTAATTTCGGTCTATTTTTAACCGTATGCCCCATATAAAGCCCTCTTCGGAAAATCCCTTTAATACTCATAAATCGCTTATAAGGGCAACAATCCAAAATTTTACACGGATCATTTACATACATGCCTAAATCTAACTGCTGGATTTTGAGAATATCGGTCCATATTTGACTATATCCCCCACATAAGGTCCACTACCGAAATCCACGTTAATACTAATATATATCTTAAATATACCGTTATTACGTTGAAATTCTACGTGAAATATCCCCATATGCATGAAAATAACTGTTCCAAAATTTAAGAAGATCGGCCCATAATTTGTCAACCTGCCATATAGAAGCATTTCCAAAAACAAATAAATTCGGGTCAAAAAATATTCTTTTCGGATTTAACCCATATTCGGTCCATATTTTATAATCATGATATATATCGTTGGAAAGCTATTTTTAATACCTTTTATTTAATGTATTACAAATTATCAAACACCCAGTAGTTCCCGAGATATAGGCCAATATATTTTCAACTTTAAGGGCCCGCCCCCTCGAAAATAGGCGTGGCCGCCAAAAAAAATTTTTTTTGCTGGTATCTCTTCTAAAATCCCTATTTGTTTTTTTTTTTTTAACAAAATCACTAAAACCGAATTGTACCCCTTTTTATACCCTTCACCATCGTGAGAAGGGTATATATAAGTTTGTCATTCCGTGTGAAATTTCTACAATATAATTTTCCGACCCTATAAAGTATATATATTCTGGATCCTTATAGATAGCGAAGTCGATTAAGCCATGTCCGTCTGTCTGTCTGTCTGTCTGTCTGTCTGTCTGTCTGTCTGTCTGTCTGCCTGTCTGTCTGTCTGTCTGTCTGGATGTTGAAATCAGTTTTGTGAAGTCCCAAGATATGTTCGGGATCCAAACCTTCAATAATTCTGTCAGAAGTGCTTTCGAGAAGTTTGCTATTTAAAATCAGCAAAATCGGTTTAGGTTAACCAGAGTTATGAACCAATATGTGAGACCACCTCCATAAAAATTTGATATTTTTCGTCCATTTTATTGCAATATTTTGAAATATATTGCAGATAATACCATGAAATTTTGTATACGTTGTTTGTACTATAAAAGAAGAAAGTGTGCGGAAAATAGTAACAATCGGTCCATGATTTCTCATAGCCCCCATACAAATATATATATTCCCGAAATATGGCTTAATGATAAATAAATGCCTATAAAATTGGAATATCAAGACAAAATTCAGCAAAAATAAGTTTTATACAAAAAGAAATCACAAACCGAAATTTTTTTTTAGTTCGGTCCATATTTGACCATAGACCCCATATAAAGTCCACTTACAAAATTCACTTAAATACGCATAAAACAGATATAAATAATGTTAAACGGCTAAAATTTGATATAAATACTCTTTATGGGCAAATAAATTATTGTACCAAATTTTATGGTGATCGGCCCAGAAATGGTCATAGCCCCCATACAAAAATCTTCCCGAAATATTGCTCAATTATACATAAATGCCTATAAAATTGGAATATCAAGACAAAATTCAGCAAAACTAAGTTTTGTGCAAAAATAAATCGCAAAACGAAATTTTTTTTAATTCGGTCCATGTTTGACCATAGACCCCATATAAAGTCCACTTCCAAAATTCACTTAAATACATATAAAACAGATATAAATAATGTTAAACGGGTAAAATTTTACATAAATACTCTTTAGAGGCAAATAAATTGTTGTACTTAATTTTATGGTGATCGGCCCACAACTGGTCATAGCTCCCATACAAGGACCACATCTGAAAAAGACATTTTTCCCTATATATATTGTATAAATATCGTTACCGACTCAAAACTTTGTACAGATCATGTACATATATACAAAAATCATTCCACACAATTTTGTTAATTTCGGTCTATTTTTAACCGTATGCCCCATATAAAGCCCTCTTCGGAAAATCCCTTTAATACTCATAAATCGCTTATAAGGGCAACAATCCAAAGTTTTACACGGATCATTTACATACATGCCTAAATCTAACTGCTGGATTTTGAGAATATCGGTCCATATTTGACTATATCCCCCACATAAGGTCCACTACCGAAATCCACGTTAATACTAATATATATCTTAAATATACCGTTATTACGTTGAAATTCTACGTGAAATATCCCCATATGCATGAAAATAACTGTTCCAAAATTTAAGAAGATCGGCCCATAATTTGTCAACCTGCCATATAGAAGCATTTCCAAAAACAAATAAATTCGGGTCAAAAAATATTCTTTTCGGATTTAACCCATATTCGGTCCATATTTTATAATCATGATATATATCGTTGGAAAGCTATTTTTAATACCTTTTATTTAATGTATTACAAATTATCAAACACCCAGTAGTTCCCGAGATATAGGCCAATATATTTTCAACTTTAAGGGCCCGCCCCCTCGAAAATAGGCGTGGCCGCCAAAAAAAATTTTTTTTGCTGGTATCTCTTCTAAAATCCCTATTTGTTTTTTTTTTTTTTAACAAAATCACTAAAACCGAATTGTACCCCTTTTTTATACTCTGTTTGTTAAATTACACTGAAGATTATTATGAACATCAGACAGACTCTGTAAATTATGGTAAGAATTGGTAATTAAATCAATTAAAAATGGTAAAAATTAGACAACATTTGAAAATATTTTACATAAATTATGTTGGTCGTAAAATTGTCTTTCAAACAATATATCAAATACTAATAAAATTTGCACTAAGACTGAATAGAAAACACAGAATTAGGATATTCTAGTCTAGTGTAGTTTCTGTATTTCTTATTACGCTTAGGTGAAGGGTATTTAAGATTCGGCACAGCCGAATATAGCACTCTTACTTGTTAATATTACAGTTGTTGTTTGTTGCCATTTACATAAGTACATACAAACATAGAATTTTTTTAAACTAGAAACAGAAAATCAATTGACATTTCGTCTATAAAGACTGAAGACGTTTAGCAATATGTATGACAAAAATTTTACTTTTCTAGTAAGTCAACCTAATAAAAGATCTTTAAATGATATTCATATTTAGAGAAAATAATTTCTTTATATTCATTCTGATTTGAAAAATATATAATTCAAAACAAATTTACATTTTTTCAAGATTAAACATATATTATATTTTGACCGCTTAAGTGTAATAAGTCTGTCCAAGTAAATATTTTACATTATAAATCCTTAAAAAACGTTAAACCAAAAATATTGATTATGATATGTCAGATTATTATACCCTACACTACACCATAATGGAGTATATTGGATTTGTGCTGATTTTTGTGACGCCCAAAAATATTGGTTAACACCCAACTTAAAATATACTAATCGACTTAGAATCACTTTCTAAATCGATTTAACGATGCCCGTCTGTCCATTTGCCCGTCTGGCTGGCTGTCAATGCAAATTTGTGCCCAAAGTACAACAGGGGCCAAATTACCGCATTCGATATCTAGTAAAATTGATCGTAATTTTCTTATTTGAGATTATGGCATTCGATATCGAGCAAGAACTTTAGTACATTTTATCATAAATTTTGCTATCGAAATCAATTTCGGTCACAATTTTTAAGATATTTCAGTCAACGATTGGGATTGAAATTGGTGTAAATCGGCCGATTATTTCTTGTATGGGGGCTATACAAATGTCCTCTCGATTTAGGACTTTATCGGTCATAAATATAATACAATTATCCAAACAAATCTCGGTCCATAATTGACCATAGCTAATTACTGTTAATGTGTTCCCTTGCCAATTCAATCTTGGCCAGTCTATTTTTCGTGAAATATTCATTAGATGGTTCTCTGAGTAACGTTTAATGATAATTTTATGGCAATGGTCGCTGACGACATGAACGGATCTTTTTATCAAACAATTTATAAATGACTGATCATCTTGTTTGCTGGTTTTTCGTGGAAGTCCGCCTTTATGTTTTGTAGCCAAAGTACCCGAAGAACCAAAACGGCATATAATTCTTAATATAACGCTGTGATGAATATATTTTTTTTTGTAATTGACGTCACGGAATTACCGTTATAAAATCAGCTATTATTTTTTCTTTTAAATGGTACTGAATATTATTTTCGTGCCATTTGATAGAGCAACTAACGAAAAACGTCCACATCGAGTTAGAAAGCACGGAAACAACTAAAGAATAAATGCAAATTTTCTCTATAGGTATGCCCGTAATATGAACTTTGAAAATAATAACGGCATTTGTTGTTAGTAACTTTTTATTATTAAAAGTACTCGTAAATGTTCAAAGTTACGTGTATTAGTTTTGTCGCTGCATTCTTGGACGTTCTTGTATAAATAACAAATTTTTTAAGTAACAAGCAACAAATTGTATATTATTGTTTTTAACGTTTAAAGCGTAAATTCTTTTAAATATAATAATATTTTCTATTAAATAGGCATTATTTTTAATGTTATTGTAAAGTTCCTTGGTAAGCAGCAGTCCGTGCTTTAGTTTTGTTCGATACTGCATACACAAATCATTCGGCCAAATTTTATGATTATCGGTATATAATTAGTCATGGAAGCTATAAGGCCCACTTCGGAAAATCACTTTATCATAAACCTCTTAAAAATTTTGGTATAGTTACAAATAAAATCCAACACAAATAAGTTCCATAAATACAAAGATCATTTCACCTTATTTTATAACGATCGGTACATACAAGTTAATAACAGCTTTCATAAATGATCCTCTTCTAAAAATCACTCTAACATGCATAAATCTTTTATAATTGTTGATATCGAGATACAATTTAATGCATATAATTTTTATACGCACAGTAGCTGGCCTGCTAATTTTTAGCTAACATTTCTGAAAAACTGTTTTTACTCACAAACTCGGTGTAGTACTTTCTCACTTGTTTAACAATAACTTTGTTATTCAAAAGCAAATTAATCAAAGAATTAATTTGAAACTCATTCAAATGTTTACTGTATGTATGTACTAAGTACATTGTACTTAAAAAAAGTAGGGTTTGACAATGATAAATTTAAAATGATATCGAGTAGTTGTCAATCACGACCAATAATATTTTGGCGAAATGGAATTTTTCGTTAATCAAGTCACGGATTTTGAGTTTTGAGACTGTAATAGAATCATAAGGTAAATGAAATATGTATATGACCCAATCATGAATAAAAATTTCGCGGATTTTTTATTCGTCATTGGGCCAATAAATGAAAAATTTTATCATAATTCACCGTAACCAAGTTTCCATCCGAATTTTCTAAACAAAGGCCCAATCACAAGTTCAGGCAGTGATACATTTAGCACTTCTTAACTTCTTAATGGCGGTCTCAGAAGAACGATTATGTTGACCGAAAATATGAATTTTACAAAATGTGGCTTGATTTTTTATAGTGTGAATTTTCGAGCAAAATTGAATTCATTGTAAAAATTCTGATAGTTTCTACTACTGATATGTCAAAAAGTAAAATATCAAAACTTTCATATCGTTTCATGGAAAACAAAATTCGTATTAGAAAACCCTTTACTTATTTTAAAACGCTTATTCGAAAAACATTACAGGTCTTATTTAGTTATAAAAAATAATCTGGAATGGTGTGTTCATAATGAAACATTATGATATATGTATGACCAATGGTTTGAAATAATTAATTATTATTCAAATTAAACATTAAACACTAATAATTTTTTTGGCTTAAGTCATTTGTACTTCAAAGGTAATAAATTAATTTTTTCACAATTTATTTTTTATTCAATTAATTCCTTATTAATTCTTAAAGAATTATTTTTTTAAATGGTTTTATGAAATTAATTGCATATAATTTTAATTCTCAATTAAGATATTAATGAACTAAGCTCATATTTAATTAGGTAAAAAAATTAATTTCACTAATCGTTTCCAGGATAACTGCAATTTCATATATCCCTATAATTTAAAAAAATTTCAATAGTTACATACTATATATCTAACACGTTTTAAATTCTATTCACAGGTATTGATTTTAAACAAAAACTGATTAATTTGGATGGTGTACCTATAAAATTGCAAATTTGGGATACAGCAGGCCAAGAAAGATTTCGTACTTTAACCACAGCTTATTATAGAGGCGCCATGGGTATTTTACTGATGTACGATGTTACCAATTTAGAAAGCTATAATAATTTATCATATTGGTTAAGAAATATACAAGAGGTAATATTGCGCAATTTTTCAGACATAATAAATTAGTATAAACATTTTATTTTTTTCCCATTTAGAATGCTTCACCGGATGTAGTCAAAGTATTGGCTGGTAATAAATGTGAATGTTCGGCCACACAAAGAATGGTGGATAAAGAGAGAGGGGAAAAGGTAAGTTTTCCTATAGGTCATTTATGATGTGTGTCTTTATTTTCAAATTAAATAAATAATTGCTATTTACAGATTGCCGAAAATTTTGATATGCCATTCTTTGAGGTTTCTTGTAAAAATAATATCAATATAGAAGATGCTTTTCTATCGTTGGCTCGCAAAATACGAGAACAGAGAGAAAGAAGGGTAACTTTATCCTAAATTGCTATTCAATTTATGTACTTACACATTTAATTTGTATTTCAGGGTGAAAATTTTGACAATGATGATAAACCTCAAGAGAAGAAATCGCCTGGTTCAAATGGTTTGGGTACTTTTAGTCTTGCCAGTTTATCGGAAGCAAATCGCTGTTCCTGTTAAATAAATTAAACATTAAGAAACATAAACTTTCAAATATTTTTCTAAGCAAATACTTATAATAATAAAACTGCAGAGATTAGAGGTATACAACAAATTTAATATGTCCAAAATATTATGTTAGCAAGTTTTATCATGTTACATGTATTATATGATTATAAAATAATGAACATTAGTAAAACCAAAAATCCAAAAACATATATACATATATGTATCTAAATATTCAAACGTACAGAAAATGCATTTTTATCATAGTTGATTAAATACAATTCTTTATTTTAGTGTTCATGTATTATTTTTTAAATTAAATAAATTTTTTGAAAATTTTGATAATTACACTTAGCGAAAAGTTTGAATAGCTTGTATATTATTATACAATAGTTAAATTTATGCCACAAAAGTAAAAGGATTTAGTATTAGAGAAAAAGTTTCGAAATTTATTAAAAAAAATTATAATAATAAATCTTATGTCAGAAAGTGTTTCAAAATTATTTTTAGTTAAACGCCCTTTGCCATATCTTAAGTTAGACAAGAATTTCACAAACTGAGAGCTTAATAATTTAATTCCTAACACAATGTTTTAAAATCTTTAATATTTCTTATTATAATATTAAACTCTTTAATTTGTTTGCCTTTCGAGAACACTACTTAACACGCACTTAAGCGATCACTTTTTACGTCGAATTTCATTAGCGGTGTTCAAATGTCATTTCAAATTTGTTAAAACTCTTGGAAAATAAGTAGAGAACAATTCCGAACATATTTCTCCCATTAACAATAATATACAAAAATAAAACCATTTAATTTGTTTTAGATTTAATTGAAACTATTATGAATTTGAAGTACATAATTAACAAATTTAATGGTATTAAAGCAACTCAAAATATTTGATAAAAAATTGTTCAGAAAATTGCACAGCATACAAATTTTGTAGATATGCAACAAACACATAGTTTTATAATTAAAAATATAAATTAAAATAAGAAACAACATTTTTAAGCTAAATTTACAATAGAGCTTGAATCCATGTACTTAGAAATACTTAATACAATAAACGAAATCCTTAAAAATAGGATTAATTTCCGGCGCATATTTATTTTTGCTAAGAAAACTTTTGTCCTAAACTCGAAAAAAAAGTCTATTGGTATCCTGATTTCACAAAAAAATCCTTTTAATTTTCTCGCTATATTGAAAATATATAAATATATTTTGCTAATAAAAACAAAACCCATCGAAATAAATTTTATGTTTGATTAATTGTAATTTATTATACATACATACTTCTTAACTAAACGCTCGAAAAGTATTTTTTTTATTTTTATAAATATAGTTTTCTTCTATTTTATTCAATCTATGTGCATTTAAATTTATTTTGCTAATTTATTTATATTAAGTGATTATTTTATTTGTGTTTTGTATTACTTATTTATAGTATGTAAATATCAACTTTTCTTGACATATTGTATTATTTTATGGTCAATTAATAATATTTTATAATGAGAACTTAATAATATTAATACATGCAAATTAAAACTTAAGTATTAAATTATTAAATCAGTATATAAACATAATGAATTCTATATAATCTTAAATATATAAGTGAGATTTTTATTAATTCTATGACAAATGTGTCACATATATATACTATATAATTGTAAAACATTTCAATAAAATACAATAATTAAAGAAACACATTTGAATTCGTTTAGTATGCTGTATGTATTTGAGAACGATAACCTGAAGATGAATTGAAAATAATATGTTTTAGAAGTTGATATGATTTATTGCGTCGAATTATTCATTCCGTTCCGCGGAAAAAAATTGTGTGCGGAAGCATAATTTTAATTTATTCATTCGGTTGCAGCGGTATTTTACCTTTTTGCGGTATCATCTCTACACAGATAATATTGCGGCATGCCGCAGGAATGAATTATTACATTTTACATATAAATCGATATTTCTTTCTGCTTAATACCCATTGTATTAAAACGTTCATGTTATGCCAATATGCCTCAGTTGGAAAACAAAGTTCTTATTGAAAACCCCTTTACATCTTTTAAAACCCTTATTCGAATAACATTACAGGATTAATTTAGTTTTAAAAAATTATCGGGAATGGAACAAGAAAATTAGAAACCATAATTTAAGCACAAATAAGTTATCAAATTAAACATTATCTCTCAACTATTTCATTCATTACGAATAATTTTTTGGCTTAAGTCGTTTGTACTTCAAAGGTATTAAATTCATTTATTTAAAAATTTATTTTTAATACAATTAATTCTTTACTAAATCATTAAATTTTTCATTAATCTATTACAAAACAAATTTATAAAATATAATAAAACTCACCACCAAAAAGATGAGGGGGTATATTAAGTTTGTCATTCCGTTTGTAACACATCGAAATGTTGGTCGTAATACCAACAAGTCTATATATTTTAGGTCCTTATAAGAATCTAAGACGATCTATGTTATTTTTAAATATAAATATAAATATGATTTTGAGACGCTTTCTATTCTTCAAGAAGGGTATGTGATCAATATTTGTGGGCGTATATAATGGAATATGTATGTTATGTATGTTAAATAAAGTGACTAGAAAGTAGTCAGTTGCATAATCTAAAATGAAATGAAATGGTCCATGTATGTAATGGAATCACGTGAGAACGACTAATTGCTCAGGCTGATTTATTTTATTCGATTTGAAATTCTCAGGAGATGGTTTGTAAAAAAAATTAAAAAATTCCTGGTAAAACTCGGAAATTTTAGGTTTTTAATATATTACCTCCTTTTC
The DNA here is from genome assembly GCA_916048285.2 of Bellardia pandia. Taxonomy (NCBI): domain Eukaryota; kingdom Metazoa; phylum Arthropoda; class Insecta; order Diptera; family Calliphoridae; genus Bellardia; species Bellardia pandia. Next base: position 121,610,556 of record OU696529.1, read on the forward strand.
ACTTCTCATTTTTCTTAATAAGAGACATTTTTTGAAGAAACTTGAAGAACTGACATCAAAGCCTCCTTTTTACTTCTCATTTTTTTAAGTATGAGAAATTTTAGCAAAACTACCTATAAAACCAAGTGATCTACAATTTAATTTTCAACGCGTCCAATTTCCAGTTCGCCTTGCATTCGCAATAAATCTCAAGGACAATCTTTAAAAGTGTGTGGGTTAAATCAAGAACCCCAATGTTTTTCCCACGGACAATTGTATGTTTGTATTAATTTTCTGTCCCATTAGAAGAACAAAAAACACTATTTACCATCAAGCTTTAATATATTTTTTTTTTTTTGTTTTTTAATTAATAATTGTTTCAATTGTTGTTGCATATAATAATAATCGAATTTTGAAGAAACTTTTTAAGCAATAAATTGATACAAATTTTTTCTTTTACTGAAATTTTTGTGTCTTCATTTTTAATTCTATATGAAATACAAATCATTAGTAAATACCGAGCGAAGCCGGAGCGGCCTAGTAGATAATAAAAAGTAATCGAAATGTAAGTAATTGAGCAATTAAATAACAATAGCGAGTTTATGTTGGATATGGAATGTATATATATGAAATGTTGTTCTAGTTTCTACTTGAGTTCTGTGTGCAAGTGCACTTTGATCGAAATAAAAGTGAAATAGTACTACCATTAACAAAAACTTGAATAAAACAAGTAAGAAAGTATAGTCGGTCAAGCCATTTAATACCTTACACCCAGTATATGTAGAAAAAGAGTTTTTCAGAAATGGGCGCTATATGAGCTATTCCTCACCGATCATCCAAAAAATTTGTGGCATGGCTTCTGTACATATAAATATTGTTTGTCTTAAATTTTATCTCGATATTAATAGTTACTTTTAAAAGATATATGCATGTACATTTAGAAATTGGGCCTTTATGGGAGCTATGATTAATTACACTGGTTTACAGCCAAAAAATACCAAGAACGCCACTTATCTAGATAAGTTAATTGGGACCTCCTGAACACGAAAAACGCTGTAATTTTTTTTTCTAAGTACCGTTTTTTAGATAACGGTACTTTTGTGTTTTTCGGTGTATGGTCCCATTCAAACCCTTGTGGAGCCCAACCGAAGATCCCGATCGAGATGAGTGGCATATCGTTGGAAAGGTAATCGAATGCCTTTTTCGCCGATATGCTGCAAATTTCTATCTAATAAGAAATAGCTGAGTTATGGCATCTCAAAGTTCGAAATTTGCCTATTTTTTACGTTTTTTTCAAAATTTTTCTTTTTTATTTAATTTTTTTTCTACGTTACAGTTAATATCTGAAATGTTTTATTTTTTATCCAAATAGTTTATTTAATTACCAACATTTTAAGCGTAATTTGAAAAAAATCTGATGAAAAATATAGTTTTTATTAAGGATTTTGTGGAACGACAATATTTTCATCTTCATTGCTTACACACTATATTCGGCGTAAATTCAAAAAATTTAAATTAAAATGACGAGCGACTTGAACTCTTACGTTTTTTTCGGATGGATCTTCGCGAATGAGGAACCAACAATAGTCAGCCATCATTTGTTCGTCCCACCAGCCTTTGTAACGTCTCTCGATTTCTTCCATTTCTTGGTGAAATCTTTCACCTTGTTCATCACTTTCGGAGCCCAAGTTGGTGGGGAAAATATCCAAATGACTGAATAAGAAGTGTAATTTAGGTGTCATATTTGAACCTAAAGGTTAAAAAGAATAAATTTTAAATCATAACGGCCTTTTTGATATACATGTTTTCACTCAACGCTTACCAATGGCATTGAATTTTTGCAGTAATGTATCGATCTTCTCTGCGTAATCAGGACTTCTGTAGTTTCCCAAAAAGTTTTGAACGATGTCCTGGAATGCTTCCCATGCCTCCAAATGAGCTGGACCTTAACACTCATTAAATGCTTGGTCACTAGACTTTCGGAACTGGGCCTTATGTGGAAGCTATGACTAATTATGGATCGATTATCATAAAATTTGGCCAAACGATTTGTGTTTATATGAAACACATTTGCAAAATTTGTTTGGATACTTATACACGTATATCACATTTGTTTGGATACGTGTATAAATCAAACATTTATGACCGATAAATATCTATTTCGTGGGAACATTCGTACGGGGGCTATATGAAATAATATACCGATTTTAACCAAACTCAATTGTCCTTGAGCCGAATAAATTTCTCGTACTAAATTTTATCGAAATACCTTCAAAATACGAGCTGTACTCTGCGCACAAGTTTACATGAACAGCTAGCTAACCAGCCAAACGGACGGATATCGTTTAATCGACTCAAAAAGTGATTCTGAGGTGAACGGTATACTTTAAGGTGAGTGTTAGACTTACATATATTTTTGAGCGCTACAAACATCAGCACAAATTTAATATACCCTCCCCACTATAGTGGTGTAGGATATACAAATTATAGATAATTATACAAAAACTGAAGTAAGAGCATACCCCAACATTTAGTGCTGTAATAATAGCTGAAATGTTACGTAAACTTCTGGAAAACCTGTACGATTAGAAGATCTTTGCATTCAAATGGCCTACATGGTAGAATGCGACGATTAAAGTAAGTTTGAGATATTTGGAGTCAAAAACATCCCAAAAATATGGCGAACCAAGAACGAAGCCTGTAATAAATATGTTACTAAGACGATAAAACATGACGGCGGTTCAGTAATGGTCTTGTATGGCGCCATCTTACATTTATAGAATCTACAATGAAAAAGGAAGATTAACTGTAGGCCCTAGTGTAGAGAAATTATAACTAGCGCTCAACTGGATTTTCTAACAGGGCAATGATCCTAAGCATACCTACAAAATTGTGAAAGATTGGTTGCTCATTCATTGTCCAAAAATTTTAGATCATCCTCCGCAGTCCCCAGACTTCAACTCATTTGAGAACCTATGGGAATATCTAGACAAAAAATTAGATAAAGTAATATTTCTTGAAAAGATAACATAGATGCAGTAATACAGGATGAAAGGGACAAAATTTCGCCTGATTTTACTAAAAAACTCGTGATTCTATGTACATATGTATAGAAGATTGTCAGCTGTAATAAAGGCAAAAGGACTACAAACAAAATATTAAATACAATGTTTTATATAATTTTAATATACCTGTTTACTTTAATTTGAAGCGAAAAATCTGGTACTCTTCCCTTAAAATTTATTTACTTTTTAATTTGTTTAAAATGTTTAATTGCAGTATAAATAATAAAACATGTTTTTAAAAATATTACTTTAAATTGACAATCACAATATGTGTAATTTAACTAACATATAAAATCAGCTTTTGACTTCGGATTACTTTGCAAGCCCTTCAATTAATACATAAAATTATTTTAAGTAGATCTGGTGGCTCTTACTTCTTTATTTTCACCATAATGTGGTCGATCAATGACAATTTTAATAACAATATTTTAAAACGTATGTACTTTAAGTTTACATATGTAAGTATATTATTCAATTAAAATAATTAATTTGCATGACATTGCAAATCAAAATCATACTATAATTTCTTTGCGTGTGCCATTAGGTTAACGAACCCATGTCACAATATCCATATGTAATATGTATATTGACATACATACAAACTTACTGTTAGCTAATCATTAAACAATAACGCCAAAAAGTCTATAAAAAAAATTGTTTATAATCACTAGTTGCATCATTGCTAGGCAACCAAAAGGCAATTAAAATGACCACAACTTAATGGTGGTTAATATTTTCTATTCGTTTCACACCAGTAAGGGCATAAGAACTTTTGTAATAAAAAATCTAAGCAATAAATATACAAAAAATTCTAAATAAAATGCAGAAAATTAAAGCAAAAGCATCTTCATTGCCCATGTTTAATGGTCGTGTATCGGATTCATCCACATCCAGTACCTCTTCGTCCGTTATAATAGCAACAAAAAATAAAAAACGCGCCACATTTAATAGTTTTCTTAAGCCCAACGTATTTTCAATATCAAACCCATCCAGTAATTTAACACAAAATCGCGAAGAAACTTTAGACTCTGCCGAGGCTGATGTGATTATAATAAATGCTGGCAGTTCAGAAAAGACTGTTCAAAGTGCACAAAAGTCATTTGGAGTTGCTGGTACAGAATTAAGTAATTATGGGAAAATTAAAGTGGTGGGTCAGGGCTCTTTTGGTATTGCGGTGTTGTATCGGCGTAAAAATGACAACCATCAAGTTGTGTTTAAGCAGATAAATTTAAATGATTTAACACCCCCGGAAAGAGATTTGGCTATGAATGAAGTGGAAGTATTTTCAAAATTACATCATCCCAATATTATAAGGTATTTGGAAGGTATAAGAAAATGACACAAATTTACATTATATTTAAATTCATTGCAGTTACTTAGGAAGTTTTATTAAAGATAATACTTTATTAATTGAAATGGAGTATGCCGATGGTGGTACTTTAGCTCAAGTTATAGCCGAACGTAAAATGAGAGACTACTTTCCAGAGCGTTATGTTATAGCAGTATTTGAACAAATATCAAGTGCGATTAATTATATGCATTCGGAAAATATTTTGCACAGGTGAATAATGTGAAATTTTAAATATTTTTTTTTAATTTACTTACATATGTAAATGCATATACTATACCTACACATTTTATTCATCTATAATTGAAAGGGACTTAAAAACTGCCAATGTGTTTTTAAATAAACGAGGCATTGTGAAAATCGGCGATTTTGGAATTTCAAAAATAATGAATACAAAAATTCACGCTCAAACTGTATTGGGTACTCCTTATTATTTTAGTCCGGAAATGGTATGTCAAACTAAATGATAAACTCTAAGCATAATTAACTTTATTTTCATTATTTAAGTGCGAGGGTAAAGAATATGATCATAAAAGCGATATATGGGCTTTAGGTTGTATATTAGGTGAGATGTGTTGCCTGCGCAAAACGTTTGCAGCAACAAATCTTTCGGAACTTGTTGGTAAAATAATGAGTGTAAGTAAAATTGTAATATATAAGTAAAGTAGTAAGTAAACATTATTTCAAAATTTTTTATTATTTTAAAGGGTTCTTATACACCATTACCCAAAGGATATTCTTCAGGCTTAAAAAGTTTGCTTAGCAATTTGTTGCAGGTATGTTAAGTAATCTAAAGATACATATATAAAATACTTCCAATATCTCACTTTTAATAGACTTAAACTGTAGTTTATTTTTAAACAATTTTAATAATTACTTTCCCTTTTCCCAGGTGGATCCCACTCGTCGACCGAAAGCTTCAGAAATATTAGAATATTGGTTGCCATTAATATTTCGTAATCTAGGCAAACATAAAGGGTAAACAAATGAAAATTAAACTTAAAATTAAATATAATACCCATTCTGTACCTATTAGATATTCCTATGAAGACGATGTCTGCTCAACGGAAAATTCAACTGCTAGTTCCAAAGTCTCGTCTTTACATGATGAAGTAGCAATACCTGAAAACAGTTCCCGCCGATCTACAATAGTCGATTTAGCTACGGCACAGACTGTAACTAAGGAAATAATGAAGGCCGAAACAGCCCAACCTAATGAAACTGTGGAAAAGAGGTAGTTTTTATAAAGTTAAGCTATGGATCTATTAGAAAAATAGAGCAAAAATATAAATTTTGTTGATAACACGATTTATTTTATTTTTGAAATATTTCGATAATGTGTTCATAGCTTTCGTTAGTCTAAAAAACATGTAAATATATAGACCTATATTCTTATAGATCTGTGTTATATCAACTAAAATCATTTGGAAATAGTTTTAGTATGAATCCCATACAGTTACCTGCAAAATCCTGCATCTTGTGTGTGGCTACAAGCGAAACACATTTCGTAGTGGTTAATAATGGTAATTGAAATGTATATCAAATGGATAGTATAAATATAAATACATAAGTATGTATATACATAAATATGAAAAATGTTGTATTTCGTATAATTAGATATGTACTTACATATGTATGTAATAAATAAATTTAAATTTTATTTTAAAATAGATGGTTCTGTATATACATGGGGTGAAGGAACCCATGGCCAATTGGGTTTAAGTTCATTGGAAGCATGGAAACATTATCCCAGTCGCATGGAGAGTATACGCAATTATCACATAATAAGGTTGAACATATTAAATTAAAAATATGACTTACAAATATCACAACATTAAACATTTTTTAGTGCTTGTGCCGGTGAAGGTTTTACTATACTACTAACTCACACAGGTTCCATACTAAGTTGTGGCGATAATACCAAATATGCCTTGGGTCATGATGACAACAAAACATATCATAGTCCGAAAATTATAGAGAAATTGGAAAATGTACACATAAAGGAAATAAAAGCAGGCACAACTCATGTTTTAGCTTTAAGTGAAGATGGTTGCATTTATACATGGGGCACAAATGTACAGGGAGCCTTGGGTTTAGGCAGTCTACAGACCCAACAGTAGGTTTTTTTTAATATAAATTGTCTAAACATCAGTTAAAAAATATTGTAATTTAATTCTTAGGAAAACACCACAGAAAATACTAATTTCTCATGTTAAGTCCAAAGTTAGGCATATATTTTGTGGACCTGATACTTCTGCAGTACTGTTCGAAAGTGGTGAAATGCATGTTTGTGGTAGTAACGATTACAATAAATTGGGTTTTGAGAAATCATCGAAGATAATGGCTTTGGTAAAAAAAAAACTAAAACAAAGAATAAATATTTAGTTTTAACTTAAATTCATGTTTACAGAAAAAATTGCAATTACCATATCCCATATTGGAAGCCAATTTTTCTGCGACGCTTTCAATATTTTTGGTAGAAGGTGGTTATGTCTTTACTATGGGCTCAAATACTTCTGGTCAACGAGGAGTTGGTCATTGCAATAGTGTCGTAGAATCTGTATCATTAGTAGATTCCATTAAAGACAGATACATTGTGGTAGGTAGCTTCAGAAAGTCCGGATGAAACAACTGGGACGTTTATGCATAAGAAAAGATAGATTTAATCATATTTGAATAATTTATTTTCAGAAATGCAAATGTAATGACCAGTGTTGTTTAGTTAGCTCTGATAATCATATAATAACATTTTGGGGTACTCGCAATGGCATACCCGGAATAGGAGAAGGCAGTTCGACAGATATTCAAGAAGCCGAAGTAATTTATGAAATTTTTCAATTATTAATATATTTCAAAATTTATTTTAATTTGTTCAAGGTACAATATCAAGCAATGGATTTAGAATTAGGCAATAACACGGCTGCATTTACAAATTTCTTGGCATCTGTATATAAATCAGAATTGGTATTAGATCCACAGGATATATTAGGGTAAGTTGCAGACTTTGTTTATATTTTTCTGCAAAACTTAAACTTAGTTTAATAAATTTCAGATTGTATTCCTCACATGAACAATTGGAAAAAGGTTTCTATGTGGTGGTAAATGATATTTTTCCTTTGCCACATAGTGTATTAGTATTGGTAGATACTACTACATCTTTAATTGCATCTATAGAGGAATTGTCATAATTATTAAGAACAAAATATTATCATTATTTACTTTTAAAGTTGTATTAAACTTTATTCCTGATTTTTTTTTTATTACTGAACGAAATTTTTAATTTATTTAAAAATTGTATTTAAACTGTTGATAACAAAAAAATAACATGTAATATTAATTCTCTTGGATTGTTTCATGGTGCAATTATACAAGGTGAGTACAAATCGGCACTAAATACAACACAATATAGAAATAACAGGCATTTTGTTTGTGTAAAATAATGTACTACTGTCAAAAACACTTGAAAAAGTATTACTTTTGGCATAAGTAAATTGTAAACAAAGTCAGTCAACTGTGCTACCGCATTCACATTGTATGACTTGGCTTGCTTTATTTGTAAACAATCCATAGTAATACGAGCAAGTAATTATGTTCAATATAGGTATGTATTAATTCTGAGCAGAGCTTATATTGCATTTTATTGCGAATTATAGTTTTAGTAATATTTACAATATATATTATGAAAAAACTAGTTCAACGCTGGCACTAATTCAGCAAATTTTTTAGATGGTTTTGAACCCGCGAAAAACAAAACAATCGTTTTTCCCATGTTAAGATTTCAAACAGCAGTGTAAATTCGAATGATTCAAACATTTTTAATTTTTTTTTTTGTAAAATACAATTTTTAATTTTAAATCCCAAAATATATTTATCCCTATCGATTACGGATGGCAACCGAACCTCAGTGGAGTTGACAGTGGCAACTGACAACTTTAAACTGTTAACTTCAGTTCCAAAGTATACTCTGTGCTTCAGTTGCCGAACATGGCAACCAAGAATTTGTGGTTGCTTTGATTTTTATTTTAAGTGACAAATTTTAAATGTTAGTTATTTTGCTGTTAAACTATTTATATTTTTAGCATATACATGTTTGTTTTCTACTCGATAATTCGAAAAACAGATTAAACACGAAAGTTGCCTTACATAATAACAACTTGCATGTCAGTTGCGTTAACTATTGGCAACCCAACTCCAGTTTGGTTGATATACATAATCGACCCATTAATATTATTTTATCCCCAACAAAACCTCAGATACCCAAACCCAAAATTGGATAATATACTATAATATATATAATTTTTACATACTTATAACTGATCTGTGTAAATTTTCGGTTCGACATAGATGTTTATGTAGGTTAATGAGTCTTCGGGAGTAGTCCTCATAAGGGCCGATCATGATGAAATTCTGTACGATTTGATTTATGCGCATTTAAGTGGTTTTTCGATGTGCGGGGTATATAGGGAGTACAGTCAATTATGAACCGATCGTCATAAAAATGAGTATGACGACTTTTATATATGTATGTATGTACTATTTGTGTTGAAATCTAACTTAATAATGATTGCAACGATGCAAATAAAATGTTTTGAGATTTCACGTTGGCTGAGACTTGTTTTGGCAGAATTATGTATGGATACGGTTTTTCTATAGATATTTATGTATCATAAAGCCATATTTCGGGAACACATTTGTATAGGGGCTATAAGAAATCATGGACCGATTCCTACCATTTTTAGTATGACTTGTCTTTCTAAAATAAAAAAGTGTGCAACATTTCATGATATTATATGCATTATATTTGAATAAAATAGTTAAAAATATATGAAAAATATCGAGGTAGTCTGAAACTTTGAAACATGGCTAGATCGTCTTAGAATATATAGACTTATTGGTTCTACGACCAATATTTCGATGTGTTACAAACGAATGACAAACTTAATATACTTTTTGGTAGTGGTATAAAAACTGCATAAATAATATGAATGAGAGTTTTGGACACTTTCTTGATAGATGAAGGTCATGGCTACATTTCCTCATACTTATCTGGTTAACTTTTGAAGTTGTAAAAATGTTAAAAACTCGTGCCTAAATTCTAAAAAGTTCTATTAAGAAAGTATTAAAATAGGTGTAGTAATTACTACGGCAGCTTTCGCTACCAATCGGTTGCTAGTAATCTACTCATTATAGTTAGTGGAGCCGACTTGCGATGATAATCAATCTGTTGAAATCAATAATAAAACCATATTTTTATTAATTCTAAAATTATTATTTATTAAATGAATAATGCGAAATAGGCATATATATATACTTATAGTGTATGATGCATTGTTGTAATGGTTATCATGAATTTTTGTTTTTTTTTTTTTTAATAAAAAACATAATGATAACGAATATAAATAATAAAAAAAAACTGACGTATAAACAAAAAGTATACAAGTATAAAAACAATTTAATATTGTTTCCTATTTGCGTAATGCCAAATTATTTTGCAAATTAAAATTCATAAGTAAAACAAAGGTAAAGAAAATGTATTTGAGTAAACAATAATTTAAATTTCTAATTACTTAAACGTTTTAATCGTTTGTAAAATGGATTTTTGTTCAGTGTGTATTCGGTTGAGGATCTAATAGCGTGATGATACGGGGCCACCATAACGATCTTGGCCTTGACGACTGCCACTATTATACATGCCACCACCGGCACTGGGATAACCACTAGAACGTTCATTATAGGTGCGATCATAACGATCTTGGGATGAAGGAATGGTACGCCAAGTATTATCATCTGTTACATTAGATTTAGGCCAGCCAGAGCCTGTTGACATTCCATTACTGGAATATTTCATAGATGCACTACTGCCACCGCCCATGTGCGATGATGATGAGGCCCAAACAGCATTGCCACTTGAACTAGCCCCATAACCAGCAGAACTGTCATAACGTTTGCCGCTACTGAAATTAACGTTTAGTTTTGCAACTCGCTAACAAATATTTCTCAATACACTACCTTATGTCATCCATACGCCTGTAATTATGAGATGAATTACGGTCATCATAACGTCCGCTACCGCCTGAACTCTTATGCAGTGATGAACTGGAATGATAAGAGCTGCCTCCGACAACAACATTGCTAGTTGAAGGCATATGACGTATTTCAACTTCACGCTTGTAGTCGTCTCGTGACGACTTGCTTCCTGCACTGTAATCGTCTAGACCACGTTTAGAAGAAGATGAAGCCAAATAATCAGAACCACGTTTAGTATAATCGTCTGTACTACGTTTGGTTGGTACCGCCACATAGTCATCAATACCCGAACGCTTAGCACCAGCACCACTGCTGCTGTAATCCATTCTTTTCGAAGAAGATGAAGTGTAGTCATCTATACGTTTGTTGGCAGAAGTGCTGACATAATCATCTCTTTTGTGAGTACTAAATTATACAATATATTATTTATATATTTCTTTTTTATATCATTGTATTTTATGTAGTATATACCTTCTTGAGGGAGCTAAAGATGCATCAAATCTTGGTGGAGGAGGAGCATCATAACGATCTATTGCTGAAGTACGTTTACGATCATCGGCATAACGATCATCACTGCCACGTTTGTTTAGACGTTTAATAGGATCATCACGAGTCTCCATAATTCTTTAAGTAGTAAAGCAGGATCCAGCAAAACACACAGGATACACAATAGAAAATGTAGAAGAAAAAAAATAAATCAATATTAGTAAATGACTTTGCATAACCATAACTTTAACTAAGAACCCCACAAACTAAATTTGGAATCAGTTTATTTTCTAATTCCAAAGGGGGGTTAATACGAAAAATACACGCGATAAAAGCAACTTTTTACAACTCGTCAAAACCAACGAGGATCTTTTTATGGGGGAATTTTGGAATGAAATATTTGAAGGGAACAAGAGCTATCAATGTCTTCTTTAGAAACAATAAAAAATATTTGCGCAGAGATTTGATGAATAACTCACGTTATTGAAAAAAAAATTTGGAATGAAGGTTTTTTTCAGAAAAAAAAATTATATGATTCATTTTTTAAATCTAGGTAAATACTTCTTGGAAAAATAATGGGCGCGTTATATAGTAGTTTGAGTTGTTTAAACAACATATCATACTTCATTTGCTGACGTTTAATTTCTATGCGCTCCAATTCAAGTTTCTCACGCTCCAACTTCTGGCGCTCGCGTTCCAAACGCAATAATTCAGCTTTTTCTTGTTCCAAACGTTTGCGTTCATTAACCAATTTTCTACGCTCCTCTGCTAAACGTTGTTCCTCCAAGCGTTGACGTTCTCTTAGTTCCCTTAATTCTCTGCGACGACCTTCTTCTTCGCGCATCTCACGTTCACGAATTCGCTGGCGTTCTCGTTCTTCGCGTAGTTTCTTATACGACATTATCTCCCGTTGACGTATACGTTCACGTTCACGTTCGCGTTGACGCTGCTCTCGTTGACGATCAAAGTTATTGTGCATAGAACGATGTTTTGTAGATGAAGTCTCGGAACGAGCCTTTTCACTGCGACTAGTATCTTTGGCATAATCCTTCTTGTCTTTGTCATCTTTGGGACGTGAATTTTTATCTCTATCATCTTTTTTAACAACACCATTTTCATCTTTCTTACCCGCATCACTTTTACGTTTACCATCTTCTTGCGATGATTTACCACCATCTTTGCTGAAAGATTTCTTATCATCATCTTGTTTTTTGGATTCTGAGCGCGATGAACCAGAAGTTTTGCCACCACCATCCTTTGCAGAATTTGTTGAACTACCACCAATTTCATTTTTAGTACGCTCCACAGATATAATACGTCCATGTAATTCTGTGCGATGCAAATGATCAATACAACGGCTGGCATCACTCGATGATGACATTGTCACATAGCCATAACAACGTGTACCGGGAGTACGAGTATTCGTCACTACCTTGGCTCCAATTACTTTACCATATTTTGAGAAAATCGTTTTCAAATCACTAGCTCGTGTCAACGATGACAAACCGGATACCCATAAGTTGCGAGATGTATTCGATGATGATGATGATTTACCACTGGCTGATTTTGAATTGGTGGCAGAGTTATTGTTGGATGATGATTTTTCTGGAAATTCCATATAAATAATAACAGAGTAGAGAGAGAGAAGGTTGAGTTATATATAAATTTGTTGTTTTTTTTACTATTTTTTTGGAATAAATTAAATTAGGTTTTTATCACTTTAACTTGCACTTTTACTGAAACACTTTTCTTTTGTGTGTATATTATCTGTGTGTTTTTTTATATTCTTTAAACTAAATCTAAACACTTGCTTTATTTTGTTTATTAGGAGAAATTGTTTTTCAATGCAAGAAAGTGTGAATTTAATGTTGATGATGATGTAAACATTTATATGTTGATAGCTATAAACTGCCACTATAGATGAGAAGGATTTTTAAAATCTATGTTGCTTTTTCGTTTAGCCTATGTCTCATGTCTGAATTCTCTTCTGCATTTGTAGTTATCAAAATATATATATTTTAGTGTCATAAAACCAAAACCTCACATATTTTCCATTTTTTAGGCCAACAAAGATGATGAAAAGATTATTTTGATTGTTGAATGTTTCCATTTGTATTATGCTTTCGCTATCGGTAATCAAATCCTATTTTCAAAGACTCCTTTGATTTTTTCTCATTGATTATTTCTGCTTTATGGTCTTTACTAAAGGACATTCGAAGATAAATTTTGTTTTCTCCAAATATGAACATGTATTTGTTAATATCTTTTCTTCCTTCCACTGGGCTTTATAAAACAAAATGTATTATTAGTGATTGCAAAGCTCACTATATGTGTTATTTATTGTTTTAAGCAGCTCTTAATTAATTAGTAGATGACTGATGATTTTTAATTTAATCGAGAATTCTTTTAATATAAAATATGTAACGTCATGGAACATATTTACTTTCCCGCTAATGTTGTTTCTGGTTTTAGACTTCTTTTATTGTTGATAACTATTAAATGTGTATATATATATTAGCATACACCATTTGTTATTGTTTAATATCAAGGCGCTCCAATTTAATTTTTTCATGCTCCCACTACTGGCGCTCTAGTTTTAAACGTAATAATTCGGCTAATGAAACTTTGAATAAACAATCTTCAAATAAAGCTGCTGGAGTGTATGTTTTAAAGTCGCCAGTCCGTACCACATTGAATAAGACTCGATGAAGGAAGTGGTGGTATACTTGGTGAAAACTACAGATGTATATTTTTGCGAAATAGTGTTATAAATTAACCAGCATAATGTCAATGTGCGATATTGTTTTTAATTAATGAATATTCTGCCTTTTGTACCTAACTTTTGTCAACTTTTAAATCTTCACCTGATCAAAAGTGTAGTCAAAAGTTTGAATTTAGCTTTATTAGTTTCTGTCATTGTGTACAATTATTTCAACTTACTACTTTCTCGTTATTAAGCTCGTTAAAAGATGAATTTTATTTTTTTCTAGTTTTAATCGCCGAAGTCGCTGCTGAAGGATTATTTTGTTGCATTAAAAACAGAAATACAAATTGTATTTGTTAAATATATTAACCACTAAATATCAATGTGAGGTTGTCATTTATATGATGTTTAATTTCGAAATAATTGCTCGGTGTAGTCGCATAATTTTTTTATATTTTCTTATACGATCCAAAAGTGCAATTTTAAAATTCTGTTTAAACTCTTCCACTTTATATGACTTATTTTCAGTTTAATTGTGTTATGGCAATGCTCCACGGAATGTTCATCATTTTGTAGTTTCTCCGTTGTTTTAGTTTCACATAAATTCACACTTTCTTGCAAATATATATTTTCGTTTGTTTTTTTTTTCTTAACCTGATTAAACACAGCCACTTATTCTCAATTTATATAATGTTTATACATACTATAACAATTTTAAACAAATATTAAAATTTTTTGCTTAAATTTCCTTTCAATTTTGTAAGTAAAGTTACCTTTATCATCCTTTGACTTCGATTTGTCGCTGAAAAGAAATTAAACAATGTATTTTTTTAAGAGAAATATCTCGTGGCTAACATTATATTCTTTGACATACTCTTCCTTTTTATCGCCACTTTTATCGTCTTTCTTTTTATCTTTATCGTCTTTGTGGCCAGATTTTTTATCATCCTTGCTGGATTTTTCTTGTTTACCATCTTTTAAGGATGATTTGTCTTTTTGATGAGAAGCTATATTTAAAACAATTATAAAAATAAATTACATATTTTTGTGTTTCCTACAACAATTGTATGCAATTATATTAAATTAAAAAGTTGGTTGATATCAAGGAAGCCGATCAAAATTTTGGATAGAAAAATCAACTCTTAGAAAAAATTTGATAAATTTCAAACCCTTATTTGCATAGGTCTCCATGGGATATCAGTGTAAAATATTTAGGTATCATTCTAGATTCTGAAGTAAACCATAATCATTATATTCAATCCCGTTATGTTCTATTGTGCACCAGTCTGGTTTTCGTCAACGAAATGTCATATAAATAAGGTCCAGGTAGGACAAAATAAACTTCTCAAGATGTTATTTAATTTACCCTGGCATTATTTTACTCGACGTTTACATGATCTTGCTGGATTCGAACAGACTGACTACAAATTTCAACAGAAGATGCATAACTTCAATCTACCCACATATCAATGATCTCTTATCATCGTTATTTTACTAGTAGTATAGTTTTTTTAATCGATTCAAATAGGAAAACATTTTTCCTTCATATTAAATTATTAAACAAACTTGTAAATACATATGTATATGTAGGTATATATTATTTAAAAACCACTACTAAGTAGAAAAGGAGCGTTGCTTCTAATCTCTTTACCACCTAATGTATATATAATTAATATTATCGAAATAAATAAATAAAATAAAATATAACAAAAGTTGTAAAAACCACTTATTTCGCGAAACTTAGGTAATTAATTCAAAAATAAATTGGTTTTTTCCTAACTTAAAAATCAAATACACAATATAAACTTACCAGTCTTCTCTTTGTCATCAGGAGCTTCGTCATGTAGCAACTGCTGTTCATCCTCACCAATTGTTAAATTAATACCTTCTTCATTGTCGTTATTGCCAGCATCACCAATAGTTTCATCTTCATTATTTAATAATTCATCCGAATCATTATGTTTAATTTCTTCTTCCTCTTCATGTTCAACTATGACACATTCATCATCAACATCACCTACTTGATCGACTTCGTCATCGTCGTTATCATAGTCTTCATTTTGAGGTTGTTCTTCTTCTTCATCAATGGGTTCTTCCTTTATTTTAACTTCTTCTACAGGTTCCTCTTTAGATTGGGATTTATTTTTATCATTTTTATCTTCTGCGGAAACTGATTTACATGCTAACGTCTTTTTTATAGGAGTACCTTTTCCCGCAATAAAAACATGTTTAGCCGGATCTAAGCCTTCCCCTTTGAGTGCCTTAAATAATATTTAAAAAATAATTATCTCAAATATAAGTTTTGAAGCATCAGTACCTTCTCCAACCGTTCTATTAAAATAGACTTTGGTCCAATTGTGTCCAATTTTCTTTTCTCTAATTCTTCCTTAAGGTCACATACACGTAATTCATTCAATTTTTTGCCTGAATCAGACATTTTATAAAATTGTTATAAAGTTTAAAACGTTTGTATTAATAATTCTCTATAGGTATATTTAATTAGGTTATTGCTTGTTTAATCACCGATCAACTTATGTGGTTTGTGAAAAATTTCAGAAAATTGAATCAACTAATTTTTTCCGTCCGCAATGCTTTGTGAAAATTTTTTTCTTTAAAAATAAAAATGGCGTAAATGTTGAATAGTGGTGCCGAGTTTAGAGTTGATTTAAATATCAATGAAATGAAATGGAATTGAACAAGCAAAACTATTTAAAAAAATAAGCATTTTAATTAACAAATATTTAAAAAAAAATTCAGTTATGCTAAATTTATTTTTTATGGCTTATATGTAATATGTAATATAAAAACTATAGTTAACTATTTTCATACTAATCACATATGCACCTTTTTCAATTATAAATTTAATAAAAAAAATTGTAATTGAATTATTCTACTTCTTGGTGAATTGATAGCTGATTGTGCGTATTGAGTTATTCGCCCAAGGTGAATTTAAATACTAGGTGATAGCAAGGTGAATTTAAATACTAGGTGATAGCGTAGCGCCAGCTGATTATTCATGGTGAATTTGAAAATGCCAAAAAGTTATATAAAAAAAAAACTTTTTGACAGTGACGAAAGTTTTTCATATAGAAAAATGCCTGTTGTTCTTGCCTTGTTGTAATTGTTGTAGCAATGCGGTCACCTGGTATTTAATTTCACCATGGGTGATAGCGTAGCGCCAGCTGATTATTCATGGTGAATTTGAAAATGCCAAAAAGTTATATAAAAAAAAAACTTTTTGACAGTGACGAAAGTTTTTCATATAGAAAAATGCCTGTTGTTCTTGCCTTGTTGTAATTGTTGTAGCAATGCGGTCACCTGGTATTTAATTTCACCATGTATTCGCCCGTGCGCTTTCAAACGCAGCAATTTATTAAATATTATAGCGATATATTACAAATATCTCCTGTCTCTATATTTTATAGAAAATTAAAAAGTAAATTATTTTGATTATTTAACTGATTGTTCGACCTTTTTATTTTTTAAACAATTATATTTTATTTTCGAGATTAAGATCTAATATTGTTTTTATTTTTATTTTATATTTATTCCCATATTTCGCTACAACAATTTGTAGCATCTTCAGGGAAATAATAACAACATTTTATTCTTTTAAAATTGGACCATGTTGGGTAAAAGGGGGGTAAACTTCAGTGAGCCCAATCGGCTAAACCGATTTAATTGAAATTTACAACATAGATATATCCGTGCTATTAATCTTCAAAATGCTATATCATTTTTCAAAACATGGACCAGGTCGGGGGAAAAAGAGAAACCCCGGTAATCACAAACAGCTAAATCGATTTGATTAAAATTATTAACATAGATAGACCCATGGTGAAATTAAATACCAGGTGACAGCATTGCTACAACAATTACAACAAGGCAAGAACAACAGGCATTTTTCTATATGAAAAACTTTCGTCACTGTCAAAAAGTTTTTTTTTTATATAACTTTTTGACATTTTCAAATTCACCATGAATAATCAGCTGGCGCTACGCTGTCACCTAGTATTTAAATTCACCTTGGATAGACCCATGGTGAAATTAAATACCAGGTGACCGCATTGCTACAACAATTACAACAAGGCAAGAACAACAGGCATTTTTCTATATGAAAAACTTTCGTCACTGTCAAAAAGTTTTTTTTTTATATAACTTTTTGGCATTTTCAAATTCACCATGAATAATCAGCTGGCGCTACGCTATCACCTAGTATTTAATTTCACCATGGATAGACCTATGCTTTGAAGTTTCCATAGGCTATATCATGGTGAAATTAAATACCAGGTGACCGCATTGCTACAACAATTACAACAAGGCAAGAACAACAGGCATTTTTCTATATGAAAAACTTTCGTCACTGTCAAAAAGTTTTTTTTTATATAACTTTTTGGCATTTTCAAATTCACCATGAATAATCAGCTGGCGCTACGCTATCACCTAGTATTTAAATTCACCTTGGGCTATATCTGTTTTCAAAACATGGACCAGGTTAGGATAAAAAAAAACGGTAGTTTCAAACGGCTGAACAGATTTTATTGAAATTTAAACGAAGATAGATAGATCTTTTTTCAAAACATGAACCAGTGCACATGTTCTGTAACTGGTGTATCGAGAAACTTTTCGACTTACAGCCTGTTTATGTAAGATGAATAACTAAACAAACGCCAAAAATAAAAATGGCGTAAATGTTGAATAGTGGTGCCGAGTTTAGAGTTGATTTAAATATAAGTGAAATGAAATGGAATTGAACAAGCAAAACTATTTAAACTATTTTCCTATTTTGGGTTATGTAACACGAAAGTCA
Organism: Bellardia pandia; assembly: GCA_916048285.2. NCBI lineage: Eukaryota > Metazoa > Arthropoda > Insecta > Diptera > Calliphoridae > Bellardia > Bellardia pandia. The sequence goes on from OU696529.1 coordinate 121,628,975, forward strand.
AATTTTTTGACGAATAACGTAACAATTGACACATTTTTTTGGTTTGTGTATCGCGTTTTTAAATGTCAAACAAACGAAAGAAAGACGAATAAAATATTTCATTCATTCAAAAGAAATATACATATAAGAAACAGCAAAATTTTAAAAATTTTGAAATTGAAACTAAAAAAGGAAAAATATACACAAACAATTATGTGCTTATTTATGTAAAAGCAATGTATAATGATGATGAAAAATTATTTTTTTATTTATTTAAAATTTTTTCAAAAATACATAGCCATTGTTTATAGTAAATTAAAATATTCAATATGAACAAAAGTAAACAAAACAAATATATTTATATATAGGCAATACCGTGATTTGACACATTGTTAATTTTTACGCCCATAACGCAAATGAAGACGAACAATAGAAAGCGCGTTACATAAACGGAAATTGTTACGTTATCGTTAACGTTTCGTCCAGTTTCGTTTAACTTCAAACGTATAACATAAACAGGCTGTACAATTTTTGAAATGAAACAGAAATGCCATAAATTTAAACAAACAGCTCTGTTTTCACAAAACTGTGTCTGTAACTTTTTTTTCGTCAGTTTACAGAAAAAGAATGCCCAACATTCCTGAATTTTATTAGCTACAATTGGAAGCTATTGAAATCCGCTTTCGAAATGCTTAAACCGCTAAATTTGAAAGAGTAATTTAACAACAACCATTTCGAAAATTTTTATTTCTATATGAAATGCTCCAAATCGGATAATTTCTCGAAAGTAACATTCCTGAATTTCAATATCCCTAATTAAAGGCTATTGAAATCCGCTTCTGAAATGCGTAAACCGCTAAATTTGAAAGTGTTATTCAACAACAACCTTTTTGAAAAATTTTACTTAGATATGGCTAATTTTTCGAAAGCGAAATTACTGAATTTTAATGACCCTAGTTAGAGGCTATTGAAATTCGATTTCGAAATGCCTAAACCGCTCAATTTGAAAGAGTTATAGAGCAAAAAGCTTTTTACAAAATTTTTAACATTTTTTATTTTCATATGGAATACCCCATAATCGGATAATTTCTCGAAAGTAACATTCCTGAATTTTAATTAAAATTTAAAATTCGTTTAAAATTGTCTAGTTGGTAATAAGCTATATTTTGCTGTATTTTTGTCATTTTTTGTTGTGGTTTGCCAGGCACGTGTATTTTTTATATGATTGTATTATATGAAAAAAAATGTTTGTTACACTAATGGCCAGTTTTTAACTTAAAAATTAAAGTGTGTTTAAACTCAAGTTCTGTTTAAATACCAAATTCATTTTTATAGATCATATTTAAATAGAACTTAAATCACTGACTACGTCCATTCAAATACAACTTGATTTTTTCATACTACCATATGATTTTGACAGTTCTGAAAATTGTGAAAATTTCGCATTGAATTTTTTTTTTATTATTTGAAAAAAATATTTAATAAACTTGCCGCGAATAAAAATATTGTGCTTATTATTATCAATATCAACTAAATATCAAAGAAAACAATGAACTTAGAGGAAGAGGACATGAATGATGCAGCTTTTGTCCATTTAGATTACAACAATTTGTAAACTAAATATGAAATCAGCTTTTAAATGAAGAAGTCGTTCATTTTTTTTTTTTGATATTTAATCAAACTTAATTTTAGACTGAAAAAATGAAACCGTATTTAAATACAACTTAAGTTTAAGTAAAAATTAACTTACACTGTTTTTTATCGTCACATACACGTTATTGAAATTAATCTGTGGTTGATTTTCACTATTTATTTCTTCACATAATCCCAACAAACAAGTAATCGGGTTCAATATAAATGTTTATTTGTTTGGTATTACTAAAATCGATAACTTAAGTAAAAGAACTAGGTTACACTTTTTACGATGACGTTTGGCCGCCATATTGGTCTTTCCTTCTTTTTGTGACCACGTTCTCTACGAGTCGTATGAAATTAATATGAGCCTCACAATATCTAAAAAACGGAAGGTAATTTTACAAAAATACTTTTAAATTAAATGTATTTCACCGTAATTTTAATGAAATGTTAAAATGTGTAAAAATTTTATGTGAAAAGTGTTAAAATTTCATGAAAACGTTAAAAATCATGAACTAACCTCAAAATGTGCAATTGTCAAATTTTTTTGGCTTGTCAACTTGTAGGACTTGGCCACAGATAAATACAATAAATGTATACACATTAAAATTAGTGATTCTTTTAAATAATTAATTGTGAGTGGTGATGATTGTAATGATGTGTGTTTTTTTTTTTTTTTAGTTTGTTGCCGATGGCATGTTCAAGGCTGAATTGAACGAGTTCTTGACTCGTGAACTCGCCGAGGATGGTTACTCCGGTGTTGAAGTACGTGTAACCCCCGCCCGTACTGAAATCATCATCATGGCCACTAAGACCCAACAGGTTTTGGGTGAAAAGGGTCGCCGTATTCGAGAATTGACCGCAATGGTTCAAAAGCGTTTTAACTTTGAACCTGGCCGTATCGAATTGTACGCCGAAAAGGTCGCCACCCGTGGTTTGTGCGCCATCGCTCAAGCTGAATCTCTCCGCTACAAGTTGACCGGAGGTTTGGCTGTCCGTCGTGCCTGCTATGGTGTTTTGCGTTTCATCATGGAATCTGGTGCCAAGGGTTGCGAAGTTGTTGTATCTGGCAAATTGCGTGGTCAGCGTGCAAAATCCATGAAATTCGTTGATGGTCTCATGATCCACTCTGGTGATCCATGCAACGATTACGTTGAAACCGCCACCCGACATGTTTTGTTGCGTCAAGGTGTTTTGGGTATCAAGGTCAAGATTATGTTGCCCTACGATCCTAAAAACAAGATTGGCCCCAAGAAGCCTTTGCCTGACAATATATCTGTTGTTGAACCCAAGGAGGAGAAAATCTATGAAACTCCAGAAACAGAATATAAAATGCTCGCTGCTGTGCCCATTTATGATGAAGCTGCTGAAATCTAATCTAGCAGAGTTTTTTTCTAATACATTAATTTAACAATTCTTTATAAGAATTACAAGAGTAATGTGAGGGTGATGTATTCTTTTTGTATGCAAATGTAAAATTAAAATAAATGTACAATTTATTTAAAAACAAAATCTAAAAAGTTTTCTTTGTTTAATTAATAACAGGGATCGCTTTATTTTATTTAACTGATGTTTTAATAAACAACATACATATATATGTACGTATATGCGGCCATGTCACAGAATTTAATTCGTTCGGAATTCGAAAATTTTTGCTTTCGAATCGGTAACCCCCTAGTTGAAAGGTGCATGAACGTTTTCAGTAAAACCTTTCAAAAGAAATAAAAGAATTGTGTTTTAAAACTAACAATATTTTTATTTTTTTGAGCACGTCAAAAATGCGAATTAGAAAATAATTGAAATAAAAGATTTCGAATTCATTCCATAAAATCTTCCCAATTATCAAATTCTTTAGCTTAATTTAAAAACCTTTATTTATAATTAATTGTTGAATTAATCCATAATGCAAATAAAAATAACTTTTGATAGGATACACACTTTGAATGATTCAAATTATAGTTAGGTACATATTCAGCCCAATCATGAATAAAAATTCCGCGGGAGTTGTTTTCCCTTTTCTCATTTTTCCTATTTAAATTCAATGTTAAAAAAATAAAAAGGGAAAAAACTCTCGCGGAATTTTTATTCATGATTGGGCTGATTAATAAATAAATATGTATGTATCTATGTTTGTATTTCATACATATTTGTTTTTAATAAACAAATAATCTTCATTTGAATTTAAGAGACATTTAATGATTTTGTATATTTCTATAATCTAAATTGTAATAAATAGATTTGAATTAAACATAAAATTGATAAAGCGGTAAGCAAGCAACTACATAAATATATAGAGAATGAAAAATTACAGAAATTAATTCAATATGTTTGAAGTAAGCCTGTGAATTACATAATTCGTATTGTTTGGTATAATTTAATGCTTGAGACATAGTTTTAATAAATTTCATAATTAATTCTATCGAATCTTTGCTTAAAACTGAGGGTCTCATTTTAAACAAATTTGTATAGAAAATATTAAAGTTTCAACCGTTTTCCCAGAATTATTCATGCAATAAAGGTAAAAATGAATTTGTTAATATTTCATTATCAATTAAGAGGTACTATATCCTAAATAATTTATTAGTATTTAATTGATTTTTCGGATAATTAAAAGAAAAAAGCATTTGTGAAGAAAGAAAAGTATTAACTATGAACCTCCCAAAGACCAAACAGGACATAATTAAGGCCGTGTTAATTGTTCAATGAAAGCTGATAACATACATACATATATTTGATGCTACCCCAACCAAACCCATGTGGATCGAGAATATATATACTTTATAGGGTCGGAAAATTATATTGTGGAAATTACACACGGAATGACAAACTTATATATACCCTTCTCATGAAGGTGAAGGGTATAATACAGAATAAGGATATTCTAGTCCTATAACCAGTGTAGTTTTCGTATATCTTATTACGTTTAGGTCGAGGGTATTTAAAATTCGGCACAGCCGAATATTGCACTCTAACTTGTTTTTATATATATTTTATTTCGAAGAAAATACAACCTACGCCGGGCTCCCTTTAATATACAAATAAAATATATTATAAATGATATTAAAATAAACTGTGATCTCCTTAATCGTATTGCAAATATTCTGACAAAAGCAATTTAAATACCAATTTTAGAATATAATTTTGTCTGATTCTTGTTTTGTTTTTCTTTTTCCTTTAAGTGAATACAACATAATCCCTTTTTTTATTAAGGAACTTGTTAAACATTCACTGATTATCATCATCTACATAAAACATGATAAACGAACGAGGAAACAAATGAATGAATGGGCAGCAATAGCTACAGCATCAGCAGCAAACAGCAACCAACAATATTTAAGTTATTTTCTTGTTAAATTACAATTATGTACGTTGTGTTCAATACAAATACTTGATTTGGATGCCATCTTAGGTTACCGGCCATGTTTTGTGAACAATCATGTCTTGGACCTAAAAAATAAGAAAGATTATTTTTCAAAAATAAAAATTTAAAGAAATTGTTTATGTGTTCTTTAAAAAATACTTTGACATGTTTTTTTTTTGTTTTTTTTATGTATTTTGCAGGGTAATCCGGAATGACCCACATATTCAGCAAAATTAAAAAGGAAATGTAAATGCAATTAATGAATGAAAGGTACTATGGAGAATCATATTTACAAGCATTTAATTTCAAGTTTTTTGTAACTCTTATTTTGTTCTCCTTAAGCACAGTGATCAAAAGGAATCAATTGTTTATGTAATTTGACTTTTAAATAAACATTAGAATTAAGCAAGTGAATAAGTATGTCATAACGTTATGATACACCGAAAGGTGTCATAAATACTCCACAATGTAACAATTTTAATATTCAGAATTAATGGAGGTATATATGTATATACATATGTACATACATATATACCGGGAACGGCGCTTAACGAAAAGAGTAATACCGTTTATTAAATACATACCTGGTTCAAAAATATTTTGGTACGATTTAGTAATACTAGATTTATCCAAATGAATTGGATATTATTGAAAGTATGTTTCAATTATGGAAAAATATTCATATTTTATGTTCGTATATTTGTATTATAAATTTGTTTTTGTCATTTTGAAGGTTTGACAACATAAACATAACATTTGCTCAAAATTGTGTTCACAATCAGATAAGTTGTATCATACAATGTACAACATACAACATCACTTGTGAATTGAACAATTCCTTTAAAACATTTTGTGTATAACTGGATGAAAAACAACAACTTTGAGCAGCGCCGCTTCTGCAGTGTTTGTGGGATACCTTTTCAAAACTTTTATATTCTCCTTGGCTACTCCCAAGTAAAATTTATTTCGATCAAACCAGCTGTTTGATTTATTTCCAGATTTATTTCCAACAAATTTTTATTGCGCCCACTGTACATCGTTTCAAGTTGAAATTTGATATAAATAATCCTCATATATATATAAAATATATATATATAAAACCAAATTTATGAAGATCAGCACATAATTGGTCAAAGCTCTTATATAAGGATAAACACATTAAGCTACATACATATATAAAAATCGAATTCGAATCAAAATTTTACACAGTTAACTCATGTGTATGCTCAAATCAAATTGCATCCCATTTGCGTTGTCTTTAGAGAACTGCATTGTTTCTCTTATTGCGATAAATCTAGAAACCATAATGAAAACTAAGGAGGTTGCCCTCCTAAAACTACTGGTACTAAAAACCAAAAAAAAAAATGTCCGTGCGTCCGACATTCAAATACAATTGAAAGGCGATAGGGCCTAAAGAAGTCCAATATTTTGTTTCCGATAACATTTTAATGCATAAATCTACCAAGGTAACATTTACCATTGATATTTCCTAGTAATAGAAAATATAAACTTAATCGTATAATCGTATAAATGCACTTTAGTACATTTTAATTTTAGGCTCCAAAAACAAGAATTATGTATGAATTCCCACCAATGCGATGTGAATTTTTAAGTATTTTAGTTTTTACTACTTTAAATTGAGTATAATTTTCAATTCTATTAAAAACAAACTAAATTTTTACAAAAAACAAATGCAATTTTTAATACTTTGTATAAAAAGAAGCCACCATTTATTAGATTTTTTTCTAACATTAGCAATTACGATTACAAGTACATGCTACAAGATCACGCATCAAATATCGATGGAACAGAGTCATAAATCTAAATTGGATGCCACAAGAGGATTCATTACTTTATGAGCATTCAGTTAGGCAACAACTTTAGCATTAGAAGGGTGTTATAATAAGTGGTGTTTTATAGATAATAAGAAAAATGTTGTTGACATTAATAAAGCTCATCTAAGAAATTAATAGGGTTAATTGTTTATGGAGTCTGTGATCCATGTACAGGAGCTTATAAATATGTTGAGCACATTAGGTTATATTAGATATATTTTATTGTTGAAGTTCTAGATTCTGATATTAGTAGTTAAAAAACTTTGAAAAATAATATTAAATAATAAAGTAATATAGTATCTGAATCTTTTCACATAATTTATAGGTCTTAGATATCAGGGAAACACATTAAGTTTGTTCTCTATTTTACTTTTAGCACTCAACACTTTCTCCAACTATAAAATAACCTCATTTTTCAAAATATTCTGTTTTTTACATTAAAATCGTTGTTATTTTTAGTTTCCTAAGAGAAATTCCCAATTGTTGTTTTTGTGTCGTCGTAACATTAAAAGGCACCTGTTTGTTGTTGCAATAGTAGTTGCTTTTGTTTTAAATTTTAAAGCTATCGTCGGTGTTCAACATAAAAAAATTAAGTAAAAACATTTTTTGTTGTAACAAAACACTAAAATTGTAGCGAAAATCTAATAAAAACGTGAGCATTCCAAAAGTGCAGAAATAGACAAATCTTGAGAAAAAATTTAAGCAAAATAAATAAAATACTTGTTACTATGCGCTATAAAATACCAGGGGCGTTTCAGAAATTAGATTAATTTCGGGAGAGCAGTTGCCCGTTATTGCTCTTGCAAGATTCCTCAAGCTAACCTTGTCCAATCTTAACAGTAAATTGGTGCTTGATAGTTCTAACTTAGGTCATATAGTCCTTGAATGAATTGTAGGGTGCACAATCCTTCTCCTTCCGGAACATCGCAGTTCCTTGGTACCCCAGCTCAACCCATCATCAGCCCCTTCAAGACGTCTATACAGTACCTTACTAATTTGGATCCAACTTTATTTCGCATTAGAGCTTTCAACGCTGCCTGACTATCCACATACATTACATTCGTCGGGAAGACTATAAGTTCTATCCATGATGACCATCCCGGTTCGTGTACCTAGTTCCATCTTAGAACCGTCCGTGAAATCCGAACAAACCTCAAGCAGTCGGTGGGTTCCATTTTTCCATTGTTCCCTAGTAGAGAACGTGATCGTTGGTACTAACTATATACATACATGTATGTTTTAGTCATTTTAATTTGCATATTCCGTACGGCTTCTGTGAGATCTAACTAGTAATGAGTTATATAAGTCATTACTTGTAACTAGTTTCAGTGATATATATTAATTACATATTTCTAAGCGGTTGTAATAAGTATTTACTTACTATGACATCATTTTGTTAAAAGAATGAGTTAATTTGTTATTTGTTACGATATCGAGCAAGAAATTTAGTACATTTTATCATAATTTCGATATCGAAATCATTTTTCGATACGATAGCTCATTCGATCACGAATGCGGTAATTTGGCCCCAGGTTGAAAGATTTTGCTAGGTCAATTACGTTCTCCTAATTAAATAAAAATAAATAAAACATTTGACACGCCACTGTTTCTCATACGATCTCATACTGTTACAAAAAAATGGCCTATTAAGTCTATCTATCTGTAAGTGTTCAATGTGTTTTAGTATTCAATGAATTTGGAACATTTTGTCTACCGTGCTGTGTAAATAAATGAAAAGACAACAATTACATACCTATAATAAAATTCTAAAAGAAAATTCATTAGCCTGTTTATTTAGTGAGTCTTTAAAAACGCAACTCAAATTCAAACAGAAATTACTTTCTGAAATTAGTTTACAAGTATCGTAATATATTGTTTTTCACCCTACAACAGCACACAGTCTGCACAAATTTTTGAATTTACTGCCCTATAAATGTTTTACGCTACTAGAACATTAAAAGTCTCCCTAATTGTCTAACTATTACAATAAATACAAATTTACAGAAATCATTTATTAGTAAATAAATATTTATGTAATTATATTATTTTGACACTAATTTTAAAATCATAATTATAGATGTACGTTACTATATGGTCGCCTATACTTTCTTATATGCTTTATTTTTAATTTTTTGCCATCAACCGACAAAAGCAAAGCTAGGAAGAAAACTATAAAAAATGAAAACAAAACAAAAATTGTTACCTGTCAGTTTTATTCGAAAATCATGCAAAATACATTAAACTCACGAAAATCGCATAAAACACAGTATTTTGTGATGCATTATAATGCCGTCTGTTTATGAACAGTTTGTGCAAGATTGTGTGTAGAATAAGTATTTATGTATGCATGCTTACTTATGTCAAACACTGTATTTAAGTGAGAGAAAAATTTGTGGCTGCCGAATAAACAATTGCAGAAAAAAACAACATTTATTTATGTTCGCATAAAGATGATGTTGATGATGATCACAGTGTTGGAGTTAGTAAAAGTTATATAAATACTATATATAATTAAAAGTAATTTATTGTTTTAAAATACGTAGTATTATAAAAATTGTTATTCATTCGTTACTGTTTTGCAAAATACAATTCTAAGTTAATTAAATTAATTTTTGTTCGTTTATATAAGAGAAAGTTGCTAATAGTGGGCAATTTTTCATTAGAAAAGAGTGTTGTATTAAGCCGTGCTCAATCTTATACACCCATTACCAATATTAAATGTAAATTTCACCAAGATTATAAATCATATATTTAAATGGCATCTAGAGCAAAACAAGTTTTTCATATATTTTGATCAAAATTTGTTTAATAATTCTACCTATTTTTGTTTTTGGACATCAATATTAGCAATAACTATTGTAGCAAGGTATCCTCATTTGGGTCCTATTGTGTTTTAGGTTTTTTAAATAACGGACAGGCGGACAATGTGTTCAAAATGTTTTTGTTTTGTTTTTATATTGATATTTATTAGATAGAAATGTATGTTAATGTATTTTTCGGAAGTGGTAAATTCGGTACGACGATTTTTACGGTACAGTGCAATAACTCCCAAATGAAATAAGTCCCAATGGAAAAATGAAATAAGTCCCAAAAATATTTCCATACAAATTGGGACTTATTTCATTATGAAATAACTTATTTCATAATGAAATAACTCCCAATGCATTGGGAATTATTTCATAATTTTTGTTGGGAGTTATTTCATTACGAAATGAAATCAGGTAATATTGCAATGTGTGAAATATGCTTATTTTGGATTCCTCAAACACAGCAGATACGCGAGGAATTCCATACAAAAATCATGTATTCTTTCATAAGAAGTGGAAGCACTAGAAAACTGCTACTTGCCTTATGATACTGCCTCCGAGGAAGCATCATTTTTTGCTGGGTTCACAAAAGTGAGAAAATATTTCCTGAGGTCTACAGTACCACATTTCTTTATTTGGTATTGCTCTTAATTATGATTAAAACTGCATTGTTGTGAGGTAAGGCTGTTCAACAATTGGAAATAAAGGAAGTTCTTTAAGCTAAGATTATTATCTTTTAGACATCGTGGTGAGGGGAAGATAAGACGAGTACACACTTGATTGTACTAACAATTCGCGTTACTCTTTTATTCGTTTTACATATGTATGTGTATGCAAATGTGTGTATACTTTCAAATAAACATACGAGCGATTTAAGCAATTAGAATTGTGCTGTGTGAACAATGCCGACATTTCAAAGAATAAATGGAATCAATCTTTTCAATAACTGCTTCGTGTAAATTGGGACTAAAATGCAAACAGAAACAAGTTGCTTGTGTGAAGGGTGATTAATAAAATCAATTTGATACTATTTAAATTCAATTATCTCTTAAATATTTCAGTTGTGTAAGAATTATTAAATTTTTTCTCACTTAATAAAGGTACGGTCACATTTGGCAAATATTTGCCGAAAATGACGTAACCACTAAATAACATTTATTTGAACTCATTTGTTTACTTAAAAAAACTTTTCTTATTTAGGCCAAAGCACAACAAATATTTAGTTTTAATTTATTTGATGCTGTTTGATCTTGCAAAACTCTTGTAAGAGCAAACAACGTCAAACAAATTTGTGCTAAAACAAGTGGTTACGCTTTTTTGAGGAAATATTTGTCAAATGTGACCGTACCTTAAGCTGCAAATAATCTATTTTAATTGTAGCAAATTTTTTAACAATGGATTGCAAAAATTTTCTTAACATTCCAATTTATTTAAAAACCTCTAATTCATCTTCATAAGACACACAATTAAATCATATTTCGTTTTTATGTATAAAGTTCCAAATTAAAATGAGACTATTTTTGCTAAGAGTATCTGCTAGACACTTTGACGACATGTTTTATGGCATTGTGTGCTGTAGGTACAACAATACAAAATATAAAAATTATTATTAATAACAATATGGTTTAAATATAACTTAAAGGTAACACATGTTAATGATCATTGTTAACAATGTTTCCAAAATTATTAGACTTTAACATATGTATGTATTTGTATCTATATACATAAAAGTGATTGTGTGTTTGTATGTATGTTTATTATTATTAGTTTGGGATCTATAGACGGTTAAACGGCTGAAACGATTTGCTTGAAATTTTCACAGTATATTTCTGTGTGTCTGGAAAGAGCTATAGGCTACTTTTTTCCTGAAATTTTAAGTGGGCGTGGTACCTACCATACAAAGTTAATTTTAAAAATCAAATACTTAGGAAACTATAATATCTATAGTACTCAAATTTTGCATGAGCAATTCCTTTGTTTGTTTAAATAATTGCGGAAAAAATGGGAGTAGTAGCGACAGGGGCCGTGGCACCTCCAATATGATGATAATTAAAAAAATCAAATATATGGTATACAATAAGATATATGGTACGGTTATTCTACCATCAATATTAATATTTAGGACTATCAATAGTGGGCGTGTCACCTCCCATAGATATGATGAAGCTATATCAGCTATCAATATTAATATTTAGGACACCAATGCGCTAACTAGCAACAATATTAAGTAAATGTTAAAAATTGTATACATTTGAAACCCTTATCCTAAGTGAATGTGTTTGTTTGTTTGTATATTGTAAATCATAATAAGATAATATAATAATAATTAATTTAACAGAAAAACTGTAGATTTTAATAACTTAATAATTATATTTATTTAACTCTAAATTTTTATTTCATTACGATATGGGTAGCGAAGCACACCGGATTTTAGCTAGTAGTAAATATAAACTGAATGTGTGATGCGATGATATACATATGATGTCATTATGAGAGCACGAACCAATTTATTAACAAATTATTATGAAATATTTATAAAATCCTAAGAGTTAAGAATAGTATACAAATGTACATAAATGCAGTATTCTAAATACATAAAGATTATCTGCATTTAAAATAGCATAAAAAACAAACAAGTAAGATTGTTATAACCGAACAAATTATACCCTAGACTTCAATGCAAAATAATATCTTAAATACTCGTATCTTATTTGAAAGCGGCGACATTTAGAAAGTTAAGTTTTACTACAAAATAGAACAGGATTTATTATGCTTAATAGAGTAAAACATAAGGAGAAATAATAGCTGAATTTTAGAATTTTAGCATATTAGAAACGAAAGATCTAAAAAATACAGATGTAAGTACACTAGAGCCCGATTTGCGTCTATCCTATTTGCGTCGCCTTTCTAAATGTGGTTTAATCCGCTTTGCGTCGGCTTTAAAATTTTGTATCACTCTGCTTTGCGTCGATTTGGGTCTCTATATACCATAATTCTATAATTACATGTGAATATTTTGCCTACTTGCGTGTATAAACGGGAATTCCCATTTTATTCTTACTTACCATATGAAGTTACGTGCTATTAAATTAATTTTGGTAATGCTTTTATGTACGAGTACATATCGAGCCATTACCGCCAAAATAATGTATCCCACACCATAATCGATTGTTGTTTTTTTATCGAAATCGATAGTTCAACATCATTTAAAATTATTAAAATTAAATGTATTACACAAAACAATATTTACATTATAAATTTTAAAATAATGGCTTTATTCAAACTGATTTTATTTAAAAAAAACCTTCCCCTGTAAAATTTTGAGTTTGTGGGATACATTTTTTCGGCGGTTATGGCTCGATATATGTAGCTATATGTACATATGTACAATCTGTACTGTTGATATCGAAAACAGCCATTAACGATTTGTTTTATTAATTTTGTGATATTTTCAATTAGTGTTTGGGTTGTTATTTAAATAGTCTTTTAAAATCTCATCAATAATATTTTTAATGATTTCACGAGTTCGTATATCGTACTTAGTCAAATTGAGTTAAAGCTGTTTTTTTCGTTGTTTTTGTTTTTGAAAGCAATTTAAATGATTGTTTATGACATTAATTAAGAAGAACCGCACAACTAACAAACTAGTTAGTTGTATTTATTAGTTTACTATTTATTAACTTGCAAATAATGAATAAATAAAATTTATGTAAAAATGTAAAAATTTTAACATTTTTATGAAATTCAATTACCTATGGACTTAAAACTCATACTATACATATCATCAGTTATTTTATTTTTAATGTGAGTATATATGCACTTATAAATACACTAGAAAAATTAATTAGTTAATAATTATTCAAATTAAGTAAATGTGCCATTATTTTGATTCTGCACAGACATGTTGAATTTTATAAAAACTAAAACTACATGTCAATCGGAGAAGCCAGCTAAAAATGGCTAATTATTTTTAACATACGAGTATTTTTAATGCCGCTCTACTGTTCACAGTAATAACAGCGTGACTCAGACTGGTGTTTCAATATTTTTTCTGAAAAAACTGCTGTGTCAAATGTAAATACAATTTGCTTTAATTCTGTTGTTTATTTAAAAAATAAAGGACAAATCACAATAGAAATTCAGTTGTCTTTTATTTGATACTGTTTGCTCCTACAAATTACTTGTAAGATTAAACATTGTCAAACAAATTTGTACTAAGAATAGTGGTTACCTTTTTTTGTGTAAATCTTTATAAGTTAACCAACGAAAAAGTATCTGAATGTAGAACGTGAGTTCATAAAATCTTGATACTTCATCATTATAATTTTGACCAAAGAATTCCTAATTTCCTCAATCGGATGGTATTACTCTGAAATTCTCAAAAGAAGTTCTTCTATGTAGAAAGACCTTTGGAAAAATTATTGTTTCTTCAACCGTATACTGTAGTCTAGATGTACACAGTGGTAATCTGACCTATATTTACCAATAACAAAAATATCTACTCTATAAAAAGTTCAGGTTCTCTTTAGATAACTCGTCTGATACTGCTCCAAACTAGTCTTCATTTTCAAGGATGCGATTAAGAAAAACTTAAAAAACAATAACTTTGTTAATTCTTACTATGAAACTACTGATGATTGTGAATCTATGAATCTCTTTTATAGTCATCAAGTTAATAAAGTTGATCATTGAATTTAATTTTAAAAGGAAAATAATAGATGTTTGTAAGGTCCATAAATATTAGTCCACCACGCACCATTAAGTATTCCGATCGATTTATCGTTAAAACGACTCAGAAAGTCCGTCTGAATAATTGGGATTGAAATTGGTTGAAATCGGTTCATTAATCCATTACCCCCATACAAATGCCTAAGCTGTACATTTTATAATGGTCGGTTTATAATTAGTCAAAGCTTCGAAAATCACTTTAATATGTCTAAATCTTTTAAAAGTAGAGATAAAATTTGACACAAAATATATTTATATGCACAGAAGTCATGCCACTAAATTTTTGGATGATCAGTCCATAATAGGTCATAGATCCCATATAGCGCCCCATTCTAAAAAAAACTGTTTTGCACATATACTGGGTGTAGGGTATTATATGGCGGGCTTGATCGAGTTTACTTTCTTACTTGTTATACTCATCACCAAAGGGAGGTATATTAAGGGTATATTAAGTTTTTAATTCCGTTTGTAACACATTGAAATATTGGTCATAGAACCAAAAAGTCTATAGTCTTTATATATGTATATATGTATGTATATAGTCCTTATAAGATTCTTAGCCAAACTAGTCGTGTCCGTCCGTCTGTGCGTTTGCTAAAGGCACAATAGAGTTTCGAAAATACATAGTGCAATGAAATTTTTAACAAACATTCTTGGTTCCACCAAAATGTATGCGCGCATAAATCTCTTTTATACTACAGGTACCGGCAGAAATTTAATTTGTAATTTAGTAAAATGTCTATTCAATTATTTTTTAGCATGTCCGATCTGCATTGTGATATATATTGTGGAATAAAGAAACACAATTTGTTTATTATTCTATTTATTGAACTATATATGTATTGTACTAGCTAAACCCGGTGTGCTTTGCTGCCCCCCCCCTCGTCATAAAATAAAATAAAACGTATTTATATATTTACAAACATTTATTTATTTAATTTTAATGTATTTATTGCAATGCTTTAGGCGAGACCATGCCCCTTTGTCCACTTACATAGTCAAGAATTTATTAATTCGTAAGAATATCCTATTGTGAAAATTTAATGACGATCGGCCCAGTAGTTAAGACTATATTACGATTTTTAATTTTCCTAAAAAGGGGCGTGGTCCCACCCACTTTTCTCCTGGTATGTATTCCTAATTATGCCAATTCCATATGTACGACATATCATTGAAGTAGGTCAAAAAATTCCCAAAATATGGCGATTTAAATATTTGGGTTATATGGGCGGTGCCACCCCCGTGTGTACAATCAAAACTTCATATAGCCTATTATTCCTTCCAGAGTCACAGTAACATGCTGTGAAAATTTCATCAAAATCGGCTCAGCCGTTTTGGAGTCCATACGTTACATACATACATACATACATTGCATTTTATATATATAGATGTGAAATATTATTTATAAAAATACACATCTCAGTCTACACTGATGACTCAAAGATAGAGACAGATTCGAGAATTTTTTTCTGATTTTTTCGTTGATTCAGTGGCGAAAAGCCATGGCCAATAGTAGGCGATCTTTAAACACTCGAATAATTATGGGTCCTAGGATGTGTAACAGTTAAACAAATCGTGGAAAAATGTGGCGCGTGGAAAAATTCATATGTTTTTGATTGCGATATCAAGTATGATCAATATGATTGTCAATTGTTAAATATCCAGAATACACGGACCTCTTTGCCACTAGAAACAAGCAAAACTACACAGGATCTTAGCAAGAACTAGATCCTTATAGGTATACCTTAAGATGTACTAATATATCATATATACAACATAAATTTAATACAATTTACTATTATTTATAATGTACCATTACTAACATTTTTTCTCAGGTGCGTGTAAAACATCTCATAAAATCAATGGTCACACATGGAATTGTTTTTGTGTTAACATCTATCTTACATACAAACTTCATCAATTCGTATAAGGTACAACGTTCTGTACGCATGAAAAAGGAAAACTAAATACATGCAGTTTCTCATCATCATTATTAGTCTCATTGCCATTCTGATTAATGGGTTTTTGTTGAATGAAGACACAACTTTGCATTGAAATCAAGAATGCGTTCATCTATTTAGTATATTCTTGTTTGTTCATTAACAACCATTCTTCACTATTCGTAGTTACAACATCAACATGAGAATTATTTTTATTTTAGTTTTATTTTACTTGTATTGACATAAAGTGCACTTTTAATATGTACAAGACTTATTTTGGTCATACATATTTCCTCAGTTATTGATAATGATGATGAGAACATAAATAACACAGCCAATGAATTAAACCTCAGTTTACTAAAAGGGGTTTAAGGGTGCATGGGAAAATGTTTAATTATTTATATATTTCAAATTTGAATCTGAGAAATATTATGATGTTAGTTTTTTAAAAGTAAGGCTTATTTAATATAATGAAACATTATATTTATAACTCTTATACAGTTATTTAATTATTACTATGTATTATAATTCCTGCTCAGTTTGAGGGTTAAAGTTCTTTGCTAAAAACAAAAATCTATTAGTTTTAAATAAGAAACTACCAAAAAATTGTTTTGTTTCTTTTTGAGGTTTCTATATTGAAATCCAATTATTATTTTATTACCATGTAAACAGTTCTTGTAAAAAAAAATTAAAAAAAACCACTAAAACTTTGTGAAGAACTTGTACTAATGGTATGTGGATGCTACAAAAAGCTCTACCAAAATTATAGTTTGGTTGCTTTTGTATTGAAATTGTTTTTATATGGAAATCTAGCGCAAGGTTGACGGTGTCAAGCATCACATGCAACAGCACAAGCACCAATAATGCAACTAGAGTTTTAGATTTTTTGTAAACAAACGAAATTAAATAGACAAACAAAATTGTTGCAACATTTCTTTTGAAACGTAGTCACACTGGACTTGAGCTTGTGAAGATTGGATTTACTAAATTGTTATTTAATAAATGTTGCATAATGCAGGTTAATTAATAACGGAATATAATAAATTTAAATAATAAAAGTTATTTTATAAAACAATTCACAGTGATTTTACTACAATTTATTGAAAAAAACTGTATGAAAATCATTAAAATTTGTATTGTATTGCAAAGACAATTTGACAATTATGAATGAAAAATTATATTGGACAGTTGTCTAATAGGAACTCGCATGCAGATGTCAATTCTTTTATGGAAATTTTGAATTATATTTTGGAAAAATGGCTGGTCTATTTCATTAATCACTTCACTGAATTTTAGTTTTAAGGTTTTTAATAAATTCGATTAGTCCTGTGACTTTAACATAGCTACCCAAAAAATAATCCTGTGGTGTTAAATTGCATGGTGTTTCATGAAGTTAAGCGATCGGGAAATTTGGCTTGCTATAAATTAATTTTTTTGGTGACTGCATCCACATCATCAACATGTAACAAGCATTTCCTTTAAATTTTTCAAGAAAAAAATGCCCAATCACTTCATCATATCACTAAACATGCTACATTCAGGCATATTCAGCATGTAAATGCTTCACAACAATTGCTTTTGAATTTTGTTGAAATGTCAAAGCTAATATTATGACTAAATAATTGCCAATAATTACGTGCTTCCTGATATCCTTTTGAAATTAAACAGACTTAATATTTCAAGAGTTTTAAATTGGTGTTATAATTAAAAAAAAAATATTCGTTAATGTAAAACATCCTATAAATATAAAAACTGTTGCTGTGTGAACAGACTGTACACACAGAGAAAAAATATTATTGTACATGTTTACCACAAAAATTTCAATATTTTTAGAAGTTTTTACTTATTTTATTTATATGATTGCGGTAACTATAATATGGTTAAGTTACGATTCAGATGACTACTGCAATCATATATACGACTGTAGTAACTATATCTATATTTGTGGCAATTATGTTTATGATGAATCTATTTATCATAATTTGTTGCTCTTTTATTATGATAGAGAACAACATAATATGGTATAATCTTTCATTATAAAACTAATTACTATGTATAAACATTACATAATTGCTATACCCATATATAAGATTGCTATTGCTATAGTAATATGTATCGTAACTTAACCATATTATGGTTGCTGAAATCATATAAATAATTACATTGACCATAATATTTAAAAAAATTTTTAAAAATATTAAAATAGTTGTGGTAAACATGTACAACTATATTTTTTCTTTGTGTGTAGTATACATATGTTCTGTTCTTTTTTCAGCATACTTTCAAGAAAAACTATAAAAAAGTTATTGCTTAGAAGTAGACAAAAAAACATCATTGTGATAATTTATGTTCAACAATGTTCCTGTCAATATTGTATTGTTAGTTTTTTTTTAACTAAAGCACAAGTGGTACTTTTAAGGTAGGGTTTTAACTAGGAAACATTTTCCCGGGAATTCCCAAATTTTTTTTGAAAATTATTTTGAAGTTTCAATACATTATATATATGTTATTTTTTTAAGTTTCAATACTGTGTTTATTGATTTTGAGAAAGTATTTTAAATGTTTTTGGGCAAAATTTACTAAAGTTGCCTTCTTGACATGTCATCATGTCAATAAGAATATGAATTTCACGTATGTGGACTAATCTTATCGATGTTATATTTTTGTTCCAACAAACTATGTCAGAAAATTTGTAGGTACAACTATGAATGCCATCAAATATAATTTTCAACGTTGACAAAAATCTTCAAAAAATTATTAGTTTTTAGGTTCACTAAATATTTAGTAAATTTCCGGCATTTTTCGAAATTAATAACTTACCGGAAAATTAGAAACCCTAGTTGCATGTAAATGCTGGAGTGGAAAACTGCTAGAAAAACACAAACTTAGTTTCCACTACTATATTTACTCACAATGAGCATTAGGTGGCAAAAAGCGGCTCACTTTATAGACTTATTATTATTCAAATCTATTTGTATGAAAAGGGTGTTACAAAATAAGTAATTACTTTTGTTTTTGTTTGTTTGCTCCCATAAATGTACCACTTTCGAAACACATAAAAGTATGCATAAATCTCATATAAACATAATATTAAAATTGAAATTCGTCAGCAATATAAATTCTCATAATAAATTAATTGCTGTACCGAATTTTATGCCCAATTTAGGATCAAAATATTTGTGGCTTGACAAAAGAATTAAGTTTCTATTATTCTGAGTTCAATCACCAAAGTTATGACATGTCAAATTGAGGTAACAAAATCAAAAGTAAATAATTCCCGTTTTTCGATATGGAACGTCGTTAAATATGTATGTATATGCATTTAGTAATATTTTTTTAATAAACTTTAATAATAATTACACTAGTTGGTTGCTAATAAAATAAACTATGAAATCCGATTTTTTTTTTTTGAAAAGATTTTGTTGTACATATTATTTTTTTCACATTTTACTCAATACGTTACCATATGGTAATCGTGGGTCGCCTAGGGTACATGTTTTTCTATGCTTTTTTGTACATTTATCTAATTATTTATTTATATTTTGTTAGCTTTTTATAAATTTTACGCCTTTTAGAGTTATATCGTTGCAACAAATGCTTGGTTAAATTCAAGAGCTCTATGAAATAGAATACAAAATGATATACCAACTACCAGAAATTTTGCAAAGTCTTCACTTTGAAGACAACTCCGAGGCTTTTTAAAAAAACGGTGCAAATACCGACAAAATGTGGAAGTTGCCTCCTCTTACTGATAATTTAAAACCACAATTTATGGAAAATGATTGTCTTTTGATGAAAATATAATATCTTACATTGGTACACATTGATATAAACAATTCATAAAAGACAAACCATTACGATTTGGGTATAAAGTTTGGTCTCTTTGCACACCATCAGTTTACTTGGTTGTTAGATGCTTGTGTCCAATATGCTTGGCAGCTTTATCGAAAGGTGCAACCGACTATAAGTCAAAATCAATTTCCACGACAATTGGCAGTATACTACTGCAAACTTTACTTCAGAAAAGCTAAATCATTTGGACTGTTATGATCAGATTGGTCGTTTTGTAGTACCATCTAATCGTAGATATTGTACCGGTGAACGATGAAAAGTTAACGGACAAACAGCATGTATAAAATGCAACGAGGACTTTGCGTAAAGTGTTTCGCCGATTACCATACCAAACCATGATTTATTTCATTATTTCAGTTCAAGGAGTATCTTTATATTTTATACTTATAAAAAAATACAGTTCAACCTTGGTATAACGAATCTTAAGGGGATTAGAAAAAAACGTTATATCGAATAATTCGTTACAATGAGGTTCGTTATATATAGTTGCACTTCTATTCGTTATAACGAGGTAATAAAAAATTTTGTATGTAACTATATTAATCATCTGCTTACCATTATTGTTTCATATAATTTGGATTAATTCATGGAAATCGTTATGAAAAGGTTGTACGTTGACAAAATTCGTTAAATAGAGGTAAATAATTCTTTCTATATCGTTAGTCTGCAGTGAATGAAAATTCGTTATAACGAGGCTATTGACAAATGTATTCGTAATAGAGAGGTTTATTTTGTATTAAATCTTATGGAGCGTTGTAGGGGATTTCAAAAAATTCGTTAAATCGAGGAATACGTTACAGTGAGGGTCGTAATATCGAGGTTTGACTGTATTTTAAAGCAACTAAATAGTTTTGTGATCTAAAAAAAACTTATCAAAAAACATTTTCTTTTTAATAAAAAAAACTGTATCCTAGGCGACCCAGGGATACCATATGATAACGCTAGTTTTTTGCATTTCCCGGAAAAGCGTCACAATGTATTGATAAACAGACTTAATTTTTGTGCTCCGGAGTGCGATATATTTAAGTACACGTCGTTCCAACAAAATATAAGTAAAAAAATGTTCCGGGCAATACCGGGTTAAGTACATACCCAGTATGGTATCCATTTCGGTAAAATTTTAATTGAAAACATAACTTTTGCCTTATTACAAGTTTTTTTTTGCCACTCAACAGTTTGAAAAATTTAAGGAAAGAAATGTAAACATACACAGCTGTTTATATTTAAACAAATTTTTGGCATTTATGTCGTCGAGATGTTAGTAATTGAATCGTGGATTTTTTTTCAAAAAGCGACAATTGAAATTTTGAATTTTTGTCGCTAATATTGAAATTGGACACATTGTGCATTGTGCAAATTTGAATCACTATCCCGACTTTGAGAACATATCAATTTTGAAGGCAGAAAATAATTAGAAACGTCGGTTTATGTTAGAAATGTTAGAAATTATAAATGCACCAACAAATCTTAGAATTAATTTTTAAGCAGATACAGATAATATTGCTCAAACCTATAGACACTTAATTTATAAAAATTTTGTAATTTTTTTTAAAAATTTTATTTCCCTGAAGTTGTTGCACATTTTTGTAGCGAAATATAAGAATAAATAAGAAATAAATAAAAAGAAATTTTGAACTTAAGCTGGAAGAAAATATATTTTTTAATATTCATAGAGTCATAATCCGGGAAGAAATTTGTATGTAACGATTCTTACTTTTTTGACAGGCTTTGTGCCTTTGTAATAAGAATAACGTGTGCAAAATTTCAAGATATTATCTTATCATTTAAAAAAAAATAACAAATTTTGTGAAAATAAGGACTTTTTTGGAAGTCGATTTACATTTTGAGTTGTAATTCTGGTTCTACTAGACCGATTTTACTGATTTGTTCTACCAAACTGTTTAAGAATATAATAAACACTATTTTGCAAAGCTTGTTGATTTTGATTGTATATTTTGGACATGAGAGTGTTTTACACAGACAGGTGGACTTATCTTAATCGCCTTAGAATTTCAAGAAAATATATACTTTGTTGGATCTCCGATAAATATCTCTTATCTTAAACTATTCGAGAATTCATACATGTAAGTAAGCAACTAATAACACCTAATGTGAAAACACCAATTTTAAATGTTTAGACATGTGTTTGCTTATGTCATACCAGTATCTAGTTTAGAGTTCATTTTTTTTCTAACAAAACATTTATGACATTTTATTATTTTAGTATTTGTAAGATTATGAAATCAGTATTTGAGCATGTGAGTTTTCCATATTTTTATGCAATTGTTGGTCAAAACCCAATAGCACTCATAAAAACAGTATACATAGTGTCTTTACAGCATTCTTAACAAATGTTAACATGACTTTTCTATGTTCCAATACACTACGAGTTACAATGTGAGATTTAACAATGAACAAAACATCTCCTTTAGTTTTTCTTGTTTATTTTCCCAATATAAATATGAAATTGCACAAGTTTTTCTTTGAAATTTTGTAGGGCTTTTCTGTATATGTATGTACTTTGTTGATAGAATCGTGTTCAATTAAATTTTGGAAACAAATATTTAAAGTTATCCTAATGTATCACGATTTTGGCGATGGCACACTGTATGTAAATTATTTATAAAAAAAAAGAATTCATATTCATACACAATCTACATATAATGAATTCGTAATAAAATATATTATTTAGGTTTATTTTAGTTGCTATAAACATATGAAAAATGCATTAAAAAGAATAAAGTACTTAATTATTTTATAGTTCAAATATGAGATATGAGCTGAAAGTTATAAAATTAGATTTCAAAGGGTTTTTAAATGTTGCAACCTTTAATGTTTGTGTGAAATTATATTTAAATAAGTTTATAGTTAATACTCTTTCAAAAATATTCATGTTTTGGCGTTACTTACTACAAGAGCATGTTAAACATGAATTATATTTGTGGTGACATTAGCATTGCCAGTGTTTTTTAGTTCAGTTTTGTAGGAAATTATTTTAATGGAATGATAAATAAGTATATGGACATATGTATTTGGGAACTTTTTAGCATTTATAAAAATTAATATGACATTTTATATGGTTTTTAGTTTTAAATTGATCAAGTTTGCAGCAATTTGACATTTTTGAAAAAACTTTAGGATTTAACTCAAAACTGTCTGTTAACGATGGCAAAGAACAAAGAAAGTTAATAAAAATTCAGTCCCATTAAATCTATTATCTTCATAACGTTAAATTTTCCTTTATGATTCGACGGCTAACACTTTTGAAACATATTATTTTATGTACATACAAATAAATATATGACCCGTCATTAAGTTTGTCTACATAAATATTAGCCAAAAGTTATTACAGCAATTTTGCAAATGAAAAACGCCCTGATCGTAGGAAATAAACAAAAAAACTGTAATAAATATTTCAGTGAAGCCCACACAGGATGAATTATATTAAATTTACACTCAATTCTTTTTCACAAGCCATAAATTTGTATTTAATCCATACATTCGTTACACGAATCCAGAGACTAGTTGAGGAACAAATTCAAGGAACAACAAAGTTGAAATCACTGACTAAAGAAATTTAATATGGACAACTTTGGTGGTGGTAATTGATTGTTGCTGTTGAAATAATTAAATCTTTTTAAACAAATCACTTACACAGGCAGGCCTTAAGTATTTTTTGTAGTTTCTTCAGGTATTGGTCGAATTTGAAAAGCCGTTAGAGATAAATTGTTAGCAATTTTTACAATTATATGTTGTATTAAGTTAAAACTGTAAACAGACTGGTATTTTTCGAAATTTTCATTAAAACAGAAAATGTGTACAATGCGCACCTTCTCATACTCGTCTCTGTAAAAATGTATATAAGTATGTTGCCGAATTAGTTGTATTAAATGAACTTTTCGTTTGTAGCAACATAAATTAGAAAACCAAAAAGGGAGTTATGATGGCGCTACTAATATTTTGACTACCTAAATCATTCAATTGACAGGAAATTCTCTTGCAACCATAAAGTTCGCCCCGGTGGAAAAAAGTATAGGTGCTCAATCATCTATGTAAAATTCCAATGGGGTAGAAATGGCGAAACTGGTGGCATGATCTGCACGGAGCTCGACACATGAAACTCGAAGCTGACTAGAAATTTATCTAGCACCATGGGATCAGTTAGAAGCCCGGGGATTCGTCCCTTAACTGATAATTGGTTGTAGGTCCCTTCGGGGTACACCTGATGGCTGTGGTTTAAACCTAAAATCGCAGGAAAATCGTTGGTTAAAAGACTGACGTTTGTGCTAATGGCAAATTTCGGACCACGAAATTATCTCTAGGTGTTGTTGCCGAATCAACAGAGTTACTTATTAATAGTGGTGTCAGTTAACTATGAGTTCAGGAATGTCCTGGACTAGGTTGATGGACTAAGCTATGGTTGGCAGCAGTGATGCCAACTTTTGAGACTCAAAACGCGTAAACATTTTTATAAAACGGGATAAATGGAAAAAAATCCATATAAAACCACATCCAATTTTCTTTTTTTCGCGTTTTGAGTGACTAAAATCGGACTAAATCTAGCCCGAAAAGGGCTAAGTTGGCATCGCTGGTTGGCAGGGATTAGAATGCCCGAACTCTCGAACAAAATGTTTGTACAGTGATCTCTGCAATTGCTGTATGAGAAGTTGTGAATTGTGTATCTTGCGAGACATGCAATATTGTATGTCCTTGCAAGGCATGCAATGCGTTGGTTGGCCGTTCGTCATCCCGGTCTAAAGAACACCATGTGGTCATGTCAATTTATGATGATACTGCATGTACAACCCTCGGTCTCTGTAATCACCAAGTACGACAATGAGAGGAAAACGGACAAGTCCTACGCTTAAGAACAAGTGGAAACTCAAACATTATTTTGTACCCATGGTACTATGATGATTTTGTTCTAGTTCTCTGAAACGAAGAATGATTTACCAGTAATTATCACTTCTCGGAACGCAGTCAACCACATGCTACACAACAATCTGACAACCGTGTAAACTGACAATTTCGGTTGACAGATAAATTCATTGTGTGACAATTGTGTGCAAATGAAATTGTTAGTTTTCTTACAGTCGTCTAAACTGACAATTTACCTTTTGCTAAAAAATTTTCAATGTCAGTACATTGCTAGCACATTGCTAGATATGACAACGTTGTAATATCTGACGATCGTGGACACATAGCTGAAGTAATTGTTTGTCATCTGACCAGTCTTGGTAAGAACATCCATGATCCATTGACCTATTAAGTAGTTCTCATTGTGAGTTTCTAAATTTCCTTAACTTTTCACAGTTTAAGATATAAGAAGTAGCACCAATGAGGGTAGTTAAAGAATAAAGGAAAATTAAATATGGATTCGGTAGCTTTTTGTAATTTTGGCCGTTAAGTTTTCCAAATTTGAATAAAGTACTAAAAAGAAAACTAATATGTAATACCTACCAGGATTCAACACATAACTTTAAAATTGTAACACACTGATAAGGAATTGTAAAATATTTCAAGAAGTTCTCTGTTAACAAACATAACACAATGAGTAATTTCTCCACAACAATATGTCCTTCATTGTAGGGTGCTAATAAAACATGAACGATTTCCGGCTTAAAGCCAACAACAAAAACAATAACAGAAACTTTTAGGTTGAACGTCTGTCTAACTACACATCTATTCCGTGAAGCATGAGTGAGAATTGTATATTTGTAGTGATGTGATATTTTGTTGTAAGTTGCTTGTTTGTGTGCACAAATGTTTCGATGTGCAACATGTGCAACTGTAAACGTCTACAAAGAAGCCGACACAGTAAAACTTAAATACATAGATATTTACAAATACATACATACTTATATATAAATAAGTACATGATAAGCCTTAAAAACGTCTAAAAATATTTGAATTTATAGAAAAAAATTGCTTTACAAAAATTGTTGTAAATTGTAAATATTATAGAAATCTTTTGAAATTATACATGCAAGTGCATGCACACGACATCGCACTAGACATCAATTGGGTTTCAAAGGAAAAATATAAAAACATTTGTAAAAACAGCACAAGCGATTTTTCAACATGTGATGAGATGTAGAAGAACAGGCGCCGTTTTATACATGTTTCAAATAGGTACAAGTAAACGGTTTATTAAATAAAAATACGTATATGTATATGGGTGCTTCCACAAAGGGTACTGGAGCATAATTATTTGGAATATATTGAAATTTGGTAAAACTTTTGCATTTGTAGTTGAATGATGGGTGGATTGCTCTAATCTGATATTTTTTGATTTAAAATATTTTTAATATATTCAATAGCTTTAGTAACTTCAGAACATTTTCTGAAAATGTTTACCAACGGACATTTTATGTGCTTTTGTAGAATGTATGTATGGAATATAATATTATAGAATTTAAATTTTAGATCAATTAAATTATATGTAAACCAGTCCATAACAATGTAAACTGCATATTTGAAATTCTTTAGTATTCCTAGAATAAAACTCTGGAATGCAATTCAGTCTAAATCATAACACTGCAAATTGAAACTGAATCGATTTTACTTGAAACCAAATTTTCATACCCCCCTTGATGTAAATGTAAACGACCATATACCAATCATAACAATTATCATCATCGTCCTCATCTTCAGCAGCAATATTACCTGTGAAAATGTAGTGTTTGCTGTGTGCTGTGCTGTGATTTTTGTACCACAAACTAACATTAAATTTACACTGTTAAATTTGTGTAAAATATACGTGTGGAGAATCTTCGTTTTCTTCCTTCACAGAATCCTATACAATTTAGAGTACAATATATACAATTGTATCCACATACGAATAGACACACTTGGTATCTATTAAATCAAAAATTACACATAAACGTAAATTATTTGCACGGATCGTGTACAATGTATGTATTTACTACATCAGAAATTGCAAAAAGAAAAATATAAACCAACTAAATACTACAAAATACTACAATATTATATTTTTACTAACTCGTACTTGCATACATACATTAAGTATACATATTGGTGAAGTGCTTGATTCTTTGATTCTCTAGCAGCCTTAATGTTTTATAGTGGCGACATACATGCCATGCGAGTACATGCAGTCGTAAATGCGTTAAAAATAAAATATTAGATGAAATTAAGGTGACCAGTTATAAGATTTTTTTATTTAGCAAATTTAATTATTTGCTTGAATGTTGAGTGTACAAGTGTTTGAAATTATGATAACCGTGGCAAATATTTTTAGTGTGTACCTTATTTAGAACTATTCCGTAAAAATATTTGTTAGAGAACCCGTTTATATTTGTGAAAAATCGGCTAATATTTCTGAAATTTAAACACATACCGCATTTTGTTGTGTTTAATTAAAGGTAAATGTCTTGGCTATATACTAATCCACTCAGAATCACTTCCTGAGTCGGTTTAATGACCCGTCTGGCTGGCTGTCCATGTAAAGCTTGTGTGCAGAGTACACAAGGTTGCAATTTTGAAGATATTCCAATAAAATTTGGTATGCGATATTTTTTCGACCCAAGGACGGATGGGATTGAAACTGGTGAAAATCGGTCCATTATTTCACCTGACCCCAATACAAATGTCCTCCAGAAATAGGAGTTTAGCGATCATAAATGTTTGAATTATGCAAGTATCCACACAAATTTCACCACAAATAAGTAATAAATGATGACAAATCAGATCTACAAATTTTGTGCAGATCGGTCCATAATTTATCTAGTTTCCATATACGGTCCACTTCCGAAAATCACTTTAAAGATCATAACTCTCTTAAAATATTGGTATTCAAATAAGATTCTACAGAAATAAGTTTCACAATAATGATGACCCCTAATTTTATAATGGTCGGTACATAATTAGTCAAAACTCCCATATAAGACGCTGTCCGTAATTCACTTTAACCTCTTAATCTTTTAAAAGTATTTATATCGAGATAAATTATAACATACACAATATTCATATTCACGGAAGTCATGGCAATAAATTTTTAGATGATCGGCCCATAATAGGTAATATGTCCCATATAGCGCTCATTTCTGGAAAACAGTATTATACATATACTGGGTGTAGGATACTATATCTTCGGGCTTGACCGACTATTGTTTCTTACTTGTTTATTAAGTTGGCATTCTTCCTTCTTGTCTTAAGCTCAGATCCGCTGTATCCCTTCTTCTTAGTCGAATATAGCCACTATTATTTAATATGTTGCGGGCTAATGGGATTGGGTGTAGGTACTTCAAGCTCATAAATGTAACAGAAAAAGCGATTGAATGCTTTTGAAACACAAATTGATATTCAATTATCAATATTTAAGAGAAGTTAAAAGATGAAACTAAAATTCTTCCTATAACCCTTTAAATTTCCTTTAACAAAATCCCAAAATGGTTAATTGTTCGAAGCTAGGAACAATTGCGAGATTCATATATTTTCCTATTACATTATCTAATTGTAGTTTTGAATAATGACAAGGAGCTAAATTGGTACAAAACTTTACTGAAGATTGCTGACTCATAATAAGAGGCAGCAAACATTTATACAGACATTATTTTATATGAAAATCCAAAGACCTAGGTGAAGAGATAACACAAGGGATGCTTCACAGATCACAACAGTAAATTGCTTGCCAAACCATGGTCTGTTTACAAAATTTATACTTTTTGTATATTTATATTTTGAGACGGCATCCTCTCATAAAATTTGTCTGTTTGTAGTCCATTTTTACATATATTTTATTATCCATAATAAGTTAAGAAGTTATAGAATTTTTTCAAAAACTTTGTCGTAAATCATAAATGCACGTTTGGCAACAAAATTCTGACCTTTGGAAAATCTTTTATTTGATATAGCTAGATATTATTTAGTTACACAGAAAATATTTTCAATCATAAATCAGCCAATTAACCCAATGATTAAACTAACAAAATAAAATGAAACAATTTTTTAGTTGATTCAATTAAATTTTTGAGTTTTGATTGACAAATTTAATTGATAAATCAGCCAATTAACCCAATGATTGAAATATTAAAATAAAATTAAAAAAATTTTTAATTGATTCAATTAAATTTTTGAGTTTTGATTGACAAATTTAATTGAATCAATTAAAAAATTTTTTAATTTTATTTTAATATTTCAATCATTGGGTTAATTGGCTGATTTATCCCTAAAAATATTTTCTGTGTAAAGAACTTAGTATTCGAGATATATACACAAATACTACAATTACATTTGGAGTATAAATATCTCATTTATAAACATTTATAAACATTTATAAACATTTATAAACAGGTTTTCCACACGTTGAATGAGAATTGAAAGAAAGAAAATGGATTTCACATTTTGTCATCTTCAAATATGATTACATTTCTGCATACTTTGATAAAAATTCTCAGTTGCTAAGATAAAGTAATATTATTTTTTTTTATTTTTTATTTATTTAAAAAATATGCCGCAAGCCCATGTAACCAAAATTAGCAGTACTACTAACAATTCAATAATATTAATACAATTATTTAGATATATAACAATAATTTAAAATTAGAAGAAAATATAAACAAAATGTTAAGATTAAAATAATAATAATGAAGAGAGTCCCCAATATTTGCACAAAACCTATAAATAATGTATAATTGCAGGAAAATGATTGTTAACCAATGATAACCATGTTTGAATGTACCATGGACAGCTCGAAATAGTTCAATATTCATTTATAAATTTGACAAGAAAATGAGTTTGAAATTTGATAAACTGTGTGAAAATCTGCGATCCTCATACGGAATCATTGAATTCCATAATCTCGATATAGTCACGCAATACGATCGACTCATAACAATTGAGAAGTGTCTAGGTATAATAAGCGCATGCGTTGTACTAGAACTACCAAAAATAAATTTTTGTAACAGATATAATGGATTTCCATATTTAACTGTCTTATAAAAAAACAAGATTTTCCTCATATTTATATATTGGTCCAATTTACACCCTAAAATTAGTTTCTGGTATTCGGAAACATGTTCCCGAACACTTAGACCGTAAATATATCGAATTAGCCTATTGAAACATCGTCGTAGTTTCAAAATATTTATGGCAGATGTGCTTGAGGAAAAAGACTTAAGACATTATAAGTAAAACAAATGCTTTCTTGAGATTTTTTTGAAATCCACGAAATAATAAAACATCACAGTGATTCTATGATAAATAATATACGGTCTGGTCACCTGTATTCCAAGTGTTTACTAACATCATTCCAGTCAGTCATCTTCCATGTAGTGCAAAGGCTGCAAGCTTCATCCCAATGCAACAGCCAACATATGTACATACTAAATACATAACTTAAACCATTATTCTTTCAACTTCTTATAGTATTTTTCACATTCACAGTGTATTTAAAGTTATTTTTCTTCATCCCCAGCTTCATTATTTTCTTCAATATACAACGAGCGAGTATGTTGTGACGATGTCGATGTTGCAAATTGCTTATTGGTAAATTGATTTAAATATGTTGTTGCTGCGTGGTTAATAACTCATTTGATGTATTTGGTGTTTTTGTTTTTTTTTGTTGTTGTCTTCAACTAGTGCCTGTTCACATCTCCTTCAATCATGTCGTACGTCCATAATTTACCTACGCATTGAGGCCATACAGTTGTGGCAGTTGTTTTGTAAGAAACGGCAACAGCAAAAGCATCAGCAACTACACACATGCAGCGGAAAATTGTTAAATTTCTAATTGTAGCATTAGTTAACCGTCTTAGTTGGTTAAGAAACCCATCAATGGTGTTATTATGGTTATTGGCAATTAATGTTAGTCATTTGTCACTTATGTACGTTTTACTTTTTGTGTGTACTGTATTTTATTATATGCGCTATATGTAATTTGTTTTGTAAGTATTTCTGATTCACATGTACGCGTATGCACGTTGGGAAAAACTGCATTTTGCAACATAATGAATGGGTGGTAGGCAGGCAGTTGAGATTTCAAGAAAGGATTAATTTAATAGTTTAAGTGAAATTTCGTTAAAAACCTGTGATAGACACTGTGCAATTTCATTCAATATTAAATTCCATTAACATCTTTTTGTCTCTGCCAGTGAACAATTTTAAAGAATTTCTAACGTATTTAGAAGATGGTAATAACAGGAATTTGGGCAATTTATGACAAAGTGAGTGGGTTTTTCTTGTGTAATTGCAGCCTAGGAAAGTGCTATTTGTTTAATTTTGTTCTTAAGCAAAGATTTTTTGATGTTGGTCGCAAATTGAAAATATTAAAATATTTATTAAGTATTTAAAATTTCTAAAACGCCTGTTCAATCAGGTTGAAAAGTATGTTAAGGGGAGCGAAATAAATTTTAAGCCACATTAATGCCACATAATTTAATTTATTTATATAGTTGAATGTATAAATCAATAATCACTTCCCACCGGGGTTATCAAATACTTAATGAATATACATATTATTGCAAGTTTGTATATACAATGTATAAGTAATTGAATCATTTCAATAACACAGTGCTACAAAATCCAGATAAATTTCATATTAAATAATGTTATTTTAAACTTATTTTTCAATATCTATACCCATTAACTAATGCGGCAAAAAAATTTAAAGTAAAATATATATATTAGGATATCCATTTGAATGATGTTCGTTCGAATAATCGAAATATTTCTTACGATTATTTATTTGAAGAATTTCAAAAAGACCATTTTCGAGTAACGAATAATTCGAATAATTTTTTGAAGAATAATCGTATAAGACGAATAAATATTAGTGTGCTAATTTATCGTTTCCTGTTTAAATTTTTCATTTTATAATTAAAACAAGTTAGAGTGCTATAAATAAAAATAAAATAAGAGTTACAAAATCTACGCTATTATTAGGACCAGAATATTAAGTATTTCTTATTCAGATTTAGTGCAAATTCTATTAGTAAATTTTTTTAGTATTTTATATATTGTTTGATAGACAAGATTACAAGAGTTTATAGGTGTTATAGTGGCAGTGGACCCATTATGGACTTATATCTTCAAAATCCAGTATTCAGTATGTATGCTCCTTTGTATTTGAGGCTTATTTAGGAATAATTTCATCTAAATAACGTAGTTGACAAGAGTTTACTGCTTGTTATAATAATTCTCGGAATTCTCATCATATGATATTTGCATGATTTCTTAATTAAAATTACAGATCGGTATAAAATGTTGGTTTGATATCGATTTTTTTTAAGAGAAGTAACACTCTGGCAATTACTATACCTATATATAATTGAGTTACTTTCTTTGGAAAGAGGATACATAGTTGAAGATGTAAAGGTGGTGAAAGAAGATATCGATAATTATTAGAAATTTTTGTAGGTTTACCTGTTTTTTCAAATTGGTTTTTATATGGGAGCTATGATCAATTATGGAACGATCTTCATAAAATTTGGTACATAGAATTTTATATATATTAAAATGTATCATGTCGAATTTCAACAAAATATTGCTATATTTAAGAGAGATGTGAGTATTTAAGTATTTTTTGGAAGTGGACCTTATATGGAGGATATGGCCAAATCCAACAGATTGATTTTGCCATATACATACATGATCTGAACCGTTGTTTATAACAGATTTCTACGTATTGAAGTGATTTTCTGAAGCGGACTTTGTATGGGAGCAACATAGACCGAACTAATCAAATTTTTGTTTTGTGATTTATTTTCATATGAAATAAAGTGTACAAAATTTTCTCGTATTATCTATAATATATTTAAAGAAAATAGCAAAAAACTGTTTAAAAATATCGTATTTTGATGGAGGTTGTTACACATAACTCTGGTTCGCCTGAACTGATTTTAAAGCTTTTCAATACCAAACTGATTAGCAGAATTAAAAACTTTTTTTTTTTTTGTAAACTTTGCTTCTTTTTTACATATTTTTAACATGATAGTGTTTTACACAGACATCAATAACATATGTACTTTGTTGGACCTCAGATGAATATTTCTCACTAAATGACAAACTTATATATACCCTCCTTCAGCACTTGCAGTGGTGGAGAGTATGAAAACTAATAATTTAACATTTTTAACTTTATTTACAAAATAAGACATGTTTAATAAACAGATATTTGTATATTGATATAAATTAATCAATTATTATATAAACTTTATTTTCTCATGATGACATTTTGAATTTCAGAAATCTTAAAATCTTTTTAATAAACTTTTAATACAAACGAAAGTTAAATAAAGTTTTTCTATCACTCTAAATATTTGATCTGGTTCTTATACAAATATACGAGTATATAGAAAAATATATTGTAATAAATTGTATTTCGAGAAATAAATATTTGATATTTAGTAAAAACAATAGTGAACGAGTTTGGAAATTGTAGAGCCCACATATGGTGGCGAAATATTGGCAAAATCGAAATTATGTATTAATTTGCCCCATATTGATAGCTAAAATTAAAGTACTGAAAGTGATTGCAAACAAAATACTTATGGCATGTAACAAATGTCAAATATAGTAAGACACTTTTGGAAACACGAATATATTACTAAAACATATCTATACAGCGAATTAAAATACCTACAGAAGAACACAATAAATAAGAGAAATTAAATCATAATGGACCACTTCTATATATACCGCCGGTTCTTAATTGAATTAGTGTCATCCTTATAACCCAATCTGTAGTGGAGAATGTGGTGTTGCATATGTCAAAGAAAGTGATATTGAAGATTATAAAAATATTTATAAGTGATGTTATTAAAGATGGATTTATATGATACTGCTTTATGTACGATTTAATGAAAAAAAATTGTCATTTAACTTTATTTAAAAATTTTAAATTATTAGAATAATAATAATATGTCTTATACGTATTATTCATTTTATTCGAACAAGAGAAAAAGCGAATATCGAATCATTCCACTGTCAGTACTTTGAGGAGAACACTTGACAGAAAAGAGTATGTTATAGTATATTTTCTGGATATATTTAGGGGACGTGTTTAGGAAAAGTTGTAACTAGAGCCACGTCATAAGGTGAACTTGTATCATCATTTTTGTAGAGACTTATGAGTAAAATAAGTGGTAAGTAAGTAAGGTACCAAATTTTGTTTCTTATATTGAAAAAACCTTTCTATCAAAGCTATCTAAGTTATCTTATAGAATTGTAAACATGCTTTATTATTACTATTGGTACTTTTTACCGGAATATATAAAATAGCGGAATTTTAACCATCAAAGTTGGATTGTAACATTCTGGAATTTTTGAGTAAAGTAAAATGACTTGGAGTAATTTTGGAGACTAAGCCCTCGTAGAAACGTGATATGTAATACGCTATGAGATGGGAAAATAACATTCTATCTTATTGGATTTTAGCTCATGAACGCCCCTAGTTTCAGCCAAAAATTGTAAACTCATCGTCAGCGGTATTCGACGACAGCAAAATGTTTACAATAATAACATTCTATTATTTACAAGGTAAAGAGAGTAAACTACCTTGTTATTACTGGCTACATGAGTTCCACTCATTAGAAAAGACTGAAGGCAATGCTGAACTGATAAGTCGTCTCTAGGAACGAAGCATTAACCTATTAATATCTATATCGATATCCTACAGAAAGTAGTTAAGCCAATCTTGGAGCAGTAAACGGATTATGTAGTGCATACACTTTCAAGATCAGTATTTTACGATCATTCGGCATGATGTAATCTCATTCTCTTTGAACCGTCAAAGTCGAAAGCGATCACTGGCTCTCTAATTGTCTATGATAAACTTGACCTCTTTGTTTTTCATTGTTGAATTTACTACATGCAGCCATAGAAGAATCCAGGAACTAAACCTTGCGTTGTCGACTGTTGTTAGTAAAGCATTCAATTTCAATGAAGAAGGACGAAATGTCTTTTTCATTACATTTACAGAGTACACCTCTAGTTAGTATGTGGAAAGTGCAACAAACAGGTTGTCCCTGAACGAAACTGTGGCGCAAAGGAACTTTAATAACACATAATTGATCGTTTATCACTTGTATACCATTCAAAAATACTCCAGATTCTTTGGTACCAGAAAGGATCTCAGCTTTTTTGGCTCATAGTAGGAAATCGTTTACATTTCATAAGGTACACTTATTTGTCACAGTATGACTGTATTATGTGAGAACAAGTACGCAATCCTCGTAATAAATATTGTTAATCTACACTTTGAAGAGAAGAGAATGATGACTTGTACTTAAAGTATTACTTTGAACAATGTCTCCGAGACACAATTTCCAACTGAGAAACAAAATGATATGGCGAAATCCTTCTATTCTGCAGCACTGTGTCATAGATATTTTGCATCAATCAAGCAAATTTATTTCCATATAAAATGTGGAAGTATGGTTCATTTGCGAATTAGTTGGCTAAAACCGCTTTCAGTGTTCAGAAATCAAAGCAAAGCAAATCAAATCTAATAAAATTAAGAAATTAAGTGAAAATAAAAATATTTATCTAACAACCAAACAGTACAAATTTAAGAACCAGTAACAAAAATAAACCGCTAACAAGAAAAGGAAACTTTTCCAATTGTTGCTTAGCACTATTTTGTATTCGTACATAAATATAACAAAAAGTAGCAACACGCAACATACATGTACGTATTTATTTATATACATATGTTGTGGCATGTATTTGTAACTCTAAGGCAATTGCATAAAATTGTTGCTACCACAGCTAACGGGCAACATGTTAAATTTTCAACTATTTATAATAATTGGAGCAAATGTTGTGGCAATAGCAACAAAAATAAATTTTAAATTATTACCATCTACAGCAACAACAACAGCTGTAGAAACTAAAGGCAGCAACAGCATCAGCAACCACCACAATATTAATGATGAAGCATTTGTACAATTTTTGAAATATGTAAGCCAAGAGCAAAGTTTTACAACAATTGTTATATTGACAAATTGGCAATATGCAGCAACAACTTCTACCTGGCAACAACGTGACTATTGCGTAAATCTTAAATATTATATGGAATATTACCAGCATCACTTGGAGAATCTACAGCAGCAGCAACATCAGCCTGCTTTTGTACCCGTTATACTTTTGCAATCACAACAGTCCAACTATACGCTCCATAAGAAATTCAACAGTGAATTTGTAACGATTATTTGTATACCACCTCTGCCACCATTGCCACAGCGACAGGTCATTACAAAGGTTATACAGAATAATTTATTACGTGCTCTTAGCAAAAATCTCTTATACTTACGTAAAAATCGTGTCATATTGCGCTTGGATTTCAGCAGACATGAAGGTGAAAATCTGCAAAATATTGAAAATATTTTAAAATATTGTCACATGGAACAAATCATAAATATCATGATCATTTCTTATCAATTTCCCCACAATGATACAGATTATTATTCATATGAAAAGTTTCCTGAATTTAGGATGAGACGACACAGCTGGCATAAGGAGACAAAGTTATTTCCCAATAAATTAAGCAATTTAAAGGGCTATAAAATGTCTACACTACCAGATCAAATACAACCCAGATCAATGGTTTATAACGATAGCCAAGGACAGCAGCAGATTGGTGGTTATGTGGGACATTTTGTGCGCTACTTTGCCAAAGGACTTAATGCCACGTTGGTTTTGGCCCACGAAGTTAAGGAAGATGTTCCTATATTCTATTCGGATATTTTGAAATTAACACGCAATCATACTTTGGACATACCCGCTTCATTGACCGGACCTGTAAATGACACTGACTGGTCGGAATTTTCGTATCCCTTTGAAATAGCCAACTGGTGTGTAATGTTACCCGTAGAAGAGGAAATATCATTGGCTGAAATCTTCTTAGCTGTATTAAATACTTATTTTCTATGTAACCTCTTAGTACTATTTATATGCTGCACTTTTCTTCTAATTATGGTCTTTAAAAGAATTTGCACCTCTTATCACGTCTATTTATCAGATATTATAATCAATGATAAGGCTTTTAGAGCAGTTTTGGGCCAGGGCTTTCCTTTTAAAAAGCAAAAACTGGACTACTTTGTGGTTTATATATTTATATTGCTATCGTTTACCGGTCTTGTAGTTGTCACGCTCTATGGTGTATTTCTGGGCAGCTTTTTGACTAGTCCCCCAAAAAATCCTCCCATAAGAAGTTTTGCCGATCTAGAGAAATCTGGCACTAAATTATTCATTTATAAGCGGGAGTATGCTTTTATCTATCCTTCTGATTATCTACAATATCCCCGGCTCTTTCATATACTGGAGTCAAACGATGAATTTCTACGCATACGCAATTCTTTAAATACCAGCCATGCCTATGTTATAACGTCTTCTAGTTGGCCAGTTTACGCGGCCCGACAAAAACTATTCACTCGCCAACTGTTTCGCTATAGCACCGATTTATGCTTCAGCCGTTATCTTCATTTTTATTTCTTTTTACCAATGCATTCGGTTTTTCGGGAATCTTTACACTTGCTGTCTTTAAGGGCATATTCATCCGGTTTGTTTTTTCATTGGTTTGAGTCGAGTTTTAATGAATTGGTTTCATTGGGCCGCATGTCTTTTACCGATATGACTGAAGCACGTCAAGTGAAGCCAATTGCAGTAGCTGATTTGAAATTAATTTTTGTTGGTTTTTGCATTTTGTTAATGGCAAGTGTGTTAGTTTACATTGTGGAAATTTGTTTTCTTCGTTTTGGGTTTTAAGCCAGAAAGAGTACTATGCAAGTCAGATGCGCTGAAGCTTATATATGTATCTTTGCAACCAAATCTGGTATCAATATATCATACCAGTGATGGAAAATGGGTTGTTGGATTTTCGTACTAACTATATAAATAAAATGTATTTTTTAGACCTTCATGGTACCATTTTTAATACAAATAATAAAACTTTATCACAAACTTACTTTATCGAAAATTCGATATATCTTATGGCAACATTTTTAACATTTCAATTTTATACTCGATTGAAGTGATAAAAAGAATACGGTGTAAGATTTCTTCAAAGAATTATTATCTAACTTCTGGTGCTATTATAAATGCTATTAAACTGGTCTCTAGTGGAAAATGCTATCAGATAAAGCGTTTTTTCACGATATGCAACTAGTGTTCCAAGAAGAAAGTTACCAAAGGATACTCTAACAATTTCATTTAAATGGAAAGGAACAGAGCTCGTTTTGTAATAAAATGTTTCCTGTAAATTATCTTCATTTGAGATATGTCTGTATTTATTTAAATATATAGTTAGACGGCTACTTCTGAATCTTTAAGAATTATATTATCTAAAATATTCTTATATATAAAGTATCGAGTTATTTGCGAAAAGTTAACCTTGTTAAATATATATAAATGTATATATATATGTATATATGTGTATTCTTCGATTACATTTCCAAAGTAATTAGATTTATTATTTCAAGAATATAATCTACTTGCGAAGCACGAACAATTTCACTCTTCTCTAATTTTTATCACAAGTTCATCTGCACTAGCTGTATTGTAAATAAAGCAAATTATCCATTAAATAAAAATGAAAGGAAAATTCATACAATTTAATAAAATTAAATAAAACAAGTAAGAGTGCTATATTCGGCTATGCCGAATCTTATATACCCTTCACCTTTGTTGTGGATGCATAATTATATTATATACTTACATACATATACATATATATTATATTGTTACGTGTTTACCTTTTAAAAACGGTGGTTTATTTCCTTTATTCTTTTTAATTGCAAAATAAAAGCGTCAAGTAGTTTGAAGAAAATATAACGTATGTTAACTTTAACTGAATTTTGGAAGTGGACTTTATATGGGGTCTATGGTCAAACATGGACCGAACAAAAAAAATTTCGTGTTACAATTTCTTTTTGCATAGAACTTATTTTTGTTGAATTTTGTCTTGATATTCCAATTTTATAGGAATTTATGTATAATTGAGTAATATTTCGGGAAGATTTTTGTATGGGGGCTATGAGAAATCATGAACCGATTCTTACTATTTTTCGCACACTTTCTTCTTTTATCATACAAACAAGGTATACAAAATTTCATGGTATTATCTGCAATATATTTCAAAATATTGCAATAAAATGGACAACAAATATTAAATTTGTATGGAGGTTGTCTCACATATTTGTCCATAACTCTGGTTGTAATGAACCAATTTTGCTGATTTTTAACAGCAAACTTCTCGAAAGCATGCCTTATAGAATTATTGAAGATTTGGATCCCGAAAATATCTGGGGACTTTAGAAAAATTAATTTCAACAGACAGACGGACATGGCTTAATCGACTCCGCTATCTATAAGGATCCAGAATATATATAATTTATAGTGTCGGAAAATTATATTGTGGAAATTACAAACGGAATGACAAACTTATATATAACCTTCTCATAAAGGTGAAGGGTATAAAAAACAATGGATAAAAAAAAATTGTGAAAAATGTTATGGAGGATTCAAGAATGAGCTGCTTAAAAATAAATAAATTGGTCCATTTGTTCGCGTATTTTGTTGTTGCTGGAAGTAAATACGTACGAATATATTTTTTTTCAAATAATTTCCACTCACTTTTTTTGTCCATTAAAAAAATTATTTTCCACAATTTGTAAATTCTGTTTTTTTTTTATTCTGTTTGTTTATTAAAAGTAACTGTCAAATCGAAGCAAGTTTATTAGTCATATAAACAGCATGATTCATAAACATGATTGAGAAAGCGAAGCAGGTGATTCAAATCGTCGTGGAAACAAGAACGTCCGGCCACATGTTGCAATACCTGTTTAAAACTATTTCATAATAAATAGTGCGAACTGTTGCCTCACCCGCTTTATATAGTCCAGACCTTACCCCGTCCTATTGTTATATTTTTTTGTTCGTTGCAGAATGCTCTCTCTGGTATATTTTTTCCTAATATAATAATAATAAATTTTTTATTAAAATACTCACTTAAAAGACTTTATTCTCTTTTATTTCCATAAACCTTCAACTAATTCTTTTGTAAAAATAAAACATGTAGATCGATCTACTTAGATCTATAGTTTCAAGATAATATCAACACCAATAAATACCGGCACGCTTACATTAATCCAGTCCATATACGAGTATATACTCTGCCACACTTACACACGCACACACTCACATATATACACATATATATATATAATGAGCAACATATACATATGTAGTGCAGGTGTATATGTGTATGTATATGCTGGTAACTGATGTGATTGAACTGGCCGCCTATTGCAATTAAAAAATTTCTGCACGTTTTTTATTAAATCAGAAAATTTTGTTTTGATAAAACTGTCTAATGTTAAACTTACGTTTAGACTTGTTAATTCGAAATCTTTTTCCAATCAACCTTAGTATATCAAAATCATATAAATAAACTATTTTTCAATGTACTACGAGTATTTATAAAATTGTTTATTTATATATACATATCTATACATACATATTATAAGTAGTTATATAGATTTTAAATTGATATAATGTGCAAAGTGGGAGA
This sequence comes from Bellardia pandia, assembly GCA_916048285.2. Taxonomy (NCBI): domain Eukaryota; kingdom Metazoa; phylum Arthropoda; class Insecta; order Diptera; family Calliphoridae; genus Bellardia; species Bellardia pandia. Next base: position 121,669,642 of record OU696529.1, read on the forward strand.
TATTTATTTAAATGCACTTAATGCTTAATTAAACGTAAATAAAAAACTTGTTCGATTTTTATTTTATTTTATTTACCCAACATTTCGTTAGTTTTATTCTAACTTCTTCAGAGGTCTCGTCTAAAACTAACGAAACGTTGGGTAAATAAAATAAAAATCGAACAAGTTTTTTATTTACGTTTGGAAACAAACATTTGACCAAATTAGCCTGAAGGAAACTCCTTAATAATTAGAATAATTATAAACATTGGTCACAAAAACATATTAATCTGAGTTAATATTTTACAGCTGTGATGCTTCTAAACTCACACCCCTAACTCTGCAATAACTTTGTTTTAAATTAAAATTTCTATCAGTAATGGTAATAATACAAGTGTTCGCAATGTATGTATGTATGTATGTGTGTCGATATTTTTTGGCTGATTATCATTCAAAGGTGTCAGGTTTTCATATTTATTTAAAATAATTGGCCAATAGTTTACCACCAGATTTTTAAAGCTTGTCAAAATTGATTGCAAATTAAAAATTAATTGCAAATTTATTGCTTTTAATTTATTTGTCAATGATTTATGTTGCAGACAATATTAGTTGCTAAGTATTTCATATAGTTGTTATAATTGTGCTATTATTTTTGAACCACTTCCCCCCTGTATACTCTCTTCATAATAACACTAAAAACGTTTACATAAAAAAATCTCTTTAATGGGAGGGGTGTTTGCTTTTGGCAACGAAATATTGAAAGTGTTGTATACTATTTATTTTGCATTGTATGCTTTATGGAATTTATTTTGTCCTTTGGTTTCAGTTTTTATTTTACTTTAGTTATTTATATTTTTTTTTTTGTACTTGTAATATTTATTACAATTTATTGGTGATAAAATATTTGCTTTACCCGTGGGTGTTTATTAATAAGGAAATAACTAGTTCACTCGTTTAAGTGTTAAACTGTGGAAAATAGTTTACATCATATGGCACATTATCTTTATCTGAGTCATATGCAAATATTTAGAAAATCCATTTAATATGCCAAATATGAACATGTTTTGCTTCTCTCGCTTTTCTTAACTTAGATTTATGCTAATAACATTTAAAATTGTCCACAGTTTTCAACCTTAATTGATGCCATGCAAATTGTTTAACAAATTTGTAGAATTAAAGTAAAAATATGTGAATAATGTGCTGTGTAATGTAGAAAAATGTGTTTAATTTAGAGTTACTTAAAATAGTTGTGTTGTAATTGATATAAGTTTGAATTTGTAGGCTGGGAATATTTAAAATAAAATTATAAACCAAACTTAAAACATTCCCAACTAAATGTTGAATTTAGTGAATTTGTATTTTGAAATTTTAGAATTTAGTAGCACCAACAACGATACTATTTAAAATAATATAATTCTATGGTTAATTATAAATACTTACTTTCACACTATCACTGATTTGTAGCTAATACAACACACAATGGCTAATAGTAATTATAAACCTATAACTCATAAATTTCTCCAGTTTTTTCTTAATTAGGTCATTAACTTTTTTGTTAATGAAACAGTTAACCATCATTCATCATACCGAAGGTTAATATATGTAAGCCTTTTTCGCACATTCCTGTACAAATACATCCCATAATTTGTTTACAATTTAAGAAACCAGAAAATAAAACCAACAATACAATAAAAATTTCACTTTTTACGTGCTTACCATTTTAGGAGTTGTGGAAGCCAAAAATAAACAAATAAATCCTTTAACGTGATGAGATGACCATAAATTAACTTAATGCATTTTAAACATTAAGATATGAACTGCAATTTGTTTCGGTTTCTACAATGTTTTCTTTTGTTTCTGGCACAGGCAAATACAAAAAGAAAAAAAAAAAAACTGCAGAACTTTAAAATTAATGTTGTTGATCTATATAACCTAAATTGACAGAATACATAATTTAAAATGTAAATAGTTTTGAAAGAAATTATGCTTGATCATGGTTATAAATATATGAAGGTAGGTATGAAAAAATTAAATAAAGGTTTAAACATTCTGTGGTTTTAGTAAAAATAATATAATGATAACGATAAGTGAAATGTATTTTCTTTTATATTGAAACATTAGTTTCAAACATTAGTAAAACTCATTATAAACTCCACACTATAGTGGTGTAGGTATTAAAATTTATATGTACAATTGAATTATTCCATTAAGTAATTCTATTCATGTCAAAAAACATTACTGTTAATGATCAAATAATTTATTTATAAAGAAAAGATATTATTTTCCAATATGTGAGCTATTTTAACTCTTCACAATTTCAAATCCAACGAAACATTACCCTAAAATGTTTCATACAAATTGCATATAATAAATGATCTCATATTTTATGGTTATTTTCGTTGAATAGTAATCCATTTACATACATATTTAAAAATTACATAAATTGTAATAAAAATAATGTTTTAAAATTTTTTTTTGGTATGAAAACGTCAAAACTTATAGTTTTTGCACACAAAAATAAAGCTTGGCAATTTTTCTTTAAAGTTGTTTCCTCAAAAGTAAACAGTAATTTTTGACAAAGCTATGACGAAAACTCAAAAAACTTCCGGCAAAGCCGATGTCTGACAAAAATTCGGTTTGTGCGACTTTAAAACCATTTCCGAAAAATCTGAAAAATCTAAAAAATACTTTACTCTATAAGCTTTCAAATTAGGCTTGAGACCCAAAGACAACCTACCATACACCTTGTGAAAAGGTTCATGTCTTAAGTCTTTCGTTTTTCGAATAGAGCTCAGTAGGGTTGAGACAATAATTTTTCACTATTACTCCTGTTTATCAATCGGATTTTAGCACCATATGTTAAACTCTTAATTAAAAACTTTTGTTTCGAACTTGTCTTACCTTTTTACTGTTTGTGAATGTCAACGAAACTCCTAAAATTCAAATTACTTCCTGTAGAAATCCAGTTCGAAATGTCTGTGTTACAATATTTTATTATCACTGTATGTTCTACTACTTCATTCTCTCAGTCCCTAGAATCGGCTGAATTTCAGTTTATGGGGGACACCCCTAGAGAAAAAATCTAAATATGCCATCCCCTTCAGAATGTTCCCAGGAGTACGAAAATCATAATGAAAAAGGGGGCTCACGCCCCCTATGGGCGTGGCAGTCGAAAAACGACCCGGCCCACCTACGTAGACAATATGGGTATCAAATGAAAGCTAATGTCTTCACGATTCCAAAAATAGCCATAGTTGCCAGATCGGGCGGTTTTTGCAGCCGATACGGCCATTTTTGTTAAATAGGGGCGGGGGTGAAAAACGACCCATGCCACCTACTTAGGCAATATTGGTATCAAATGAAAGGAAATGTCTTCACGATTCCAAAAATACCCGTAGTTGCCAGATCGTCCAGAATTTGAGGAAGATATGTTAATTTTTATAAAATGGGGGAAGGACTTTTTTTGTTTATTTCTTTTTAGCTCGGCCAGAGGCCGAGCACTCGAGATCCCCGCCGTCTAGAATTAAGACATACTGGAGTTAAAAACCTCTAAGCCCGGCCGTAGGCCGGTCACGCAGAAAAACTTTACTAAGCGAAGCCAGTATAACAAATTTTCATTAATCAATCAGAAGCTTTCAAGAGTTTTCCTCGTTTCTTAATTTTGTACTTATCCTCATTTATGATTTGACTCTTGACACGAGAACATCACTAAATATGGATTGCGTTACTGCCTTTGACATTCACGACTGGGGTCGCAAAAAAAAAAAAAAAAATTTCCCCCACCCCAAATTTTGCCAAAATGGCCATATCGGCTACAAAAATCGCCCGATCTGGCAACTACGGCTATTTTTGGAATCGTGAAGACATTAGCTTTCATTTGATACCCATATTGTCTACGTAGGTGCGCCGGGTCGTTTTTCGACTGCCACGCCCATAGGGAGCGTGAGCCCCCTTATTCATTATGATTTTCGCACTCCTGGGGTCATTTAAGGGGGCGTGGAATTTTTTTTTTTTTCCCCAGGGGTGTCCCCCATAAACTGAAATTTTGCCCTAGAATCGTAGTAATTTAATATGGATTTCTTTTCGATCTTTTTTTGCATGTTTTTTAGTCTTTTAATTTTTTGAAGAGCCAATCCCAACAACATAAATATTATCTGAATGTGCAATAAATGAATTTTTTGCACAGTTATTAAGAAAATCCTTTTCAGGGCATTTACTGAAAAATAAAATTTATTTTAACTTTAATGTTAAACTTGGTTGATGGGTAAACTATTTTATCATACTGAAAATAGCTGTTTCTAGAAATTTCTTTTGATTAAGCTATTGCTATATACAAAGGAAGTATCTTTTTTTCATCATCATCGTTAACCACCAGGAGTTTGCTAGTTTTCCACGATCTGAAATAGTTAAATTTAGTGAAGCAAAACTAGTCTAAATTAATAGTTTGTGAAAAAGGCTTTTATTTTTCACAGTCTTGCAATTGTTGTAATGCGAAATAAGTAAAGTATGAAAATGCGGATTACTTCTCATTGGAAAATTTGTTCCTATCCACAAGTAATATTAAATAACATCACAACACCTTTTTAATTTTGATTTATTTAGGCATTTAAAAATACAAACCTAGGGGTTTTTCACAGCATCAAATTTTAAGAAACTAAAATAAACAATTTAAAATCAAAGACCGATAATAACTCGTCCCATATAATCAACATACAAAATAGTGATTTATATTTTGGTTTAAAAAATAAATCAGTGAAAATAACTATTATAAAATGATTTTTGTTCACATGGTTTGGTATAACCTTTATAGTTTTTTTGTTGTTTTGTCCCAATTTAAACGAAGCAATTCTTTAAGGTAAGCTGATTACCTTTTGAGCATCGAGGTGAGAGGAAGATAAAACGAGTGCACACTTGATTGCAACAATGATAGAAATAAAGATTACAACATTCTGAACACAAAATAAAATTGTTCTACACATCTTGGGTTCTAATTGGCTAATAATTTTTAGTTCTCTTCCTGCTCTTTCCTATTTTTGTTTATTTTAGAAAACTCTTTAAGCAAATTCAACTACTTTTACAGAACACATACAAATTTTGTAAGAAATTATAAATTTCACATTTGAAATAAACTTGGAAACCCCTACAAGAGGTTCCTGACGTCATCAAATGGCAAATCATTCGCATGGCGTAATCTTTGGTTTTATCATTCTTGCTGGATTGTACTAGCATTTGTATTGCATAGTTGTATACAAATTGTGTATACTCTCAAATAAAAATACGAGCGATTTAGGCAATAAGAATTGTGCTCTGTGAACACGGAAGAAATTTCAAAGAAAAAAACTGTATCAATCTTCTCAACAAAAATTGCTTTGTGTAAATTGGAATTTTTTAATGTCTTGGTGACAGACAAACTATTTCAATTGATCATGATAACTGTTTCTTTATTGTTCTTTTTTATTTACATTTTTTTGAACTTCAATTGCGGATATTTTGAATTTTGTTTAAAATTTACAATTTGTAAAATTTAAAGTTTTTTCCAAAATTATGAATTTTGTTTTGTTTTTCGAGTTTTTGCCAATTATAATTATGTATTTTTTTGATTTTGTTCTAAACTTTAAGATTTTCTGTTAAATTTTCGATTTTTTGTGAAATTTAAGGCCCAAATTTTGTAAAACTGGAAAATCAAAAAAAAAAATTAAAATCGTGTACAAATATCTCGCAAATTCAACTTTGTCGGTTTCAATTGTTGCAAAATGTTAAAGCTTTTAAAAACTTTAAGTACAGAACACCAACCTTATGGGTGCGTGTCTTAAGTCTTTTGATTTATTTGCCTGGTGTTATATTACGAAAATAGAAAAGTTGATAATTATGCGATATTTTATATTTATCTCATATAAAATTTAATTTAAAAGGATTTTATTTTAATTTATTATGTTCCATTATTCCATTCCATTATTTTAATTAATAATTATTTTTTATTTTTTATTTTATTAAATTCAACATTAGACGGAATATATCCACACAGAATAAATTATTGTCCGTTTTTTATTTATTATATTTATTTATTGAATTTCCTTTTAAAATAATTGTTAATGTTGTAAATAAAAATATGTATATTTGAAATATTCTATAGTTTGATTGTTGCATAATTAAATAAAATTATATTTTATTTTTCTTTTCCACTGAGATGTTTTAGAAATGTGACAATATTTTACATATATTTACACCCAGATATGTCATTCTACATTCGTGATTCTTAAACAAAACTAGTAAAAGAGCCATAAAAGTAATGTTAGATGCCCTTATTTGGCTGGTGGCTAATAAATGACGATTGGAAACAAACATGTCACGTACCCATCTCTCATACAAACCCCCCCAAGTACTGCTAATGAAAGTGATTTAAAAGTAAAAGTGATTAATTTCTTTCTTCACACTTTTACTCATAAAAAACCCACACTAAATCTTACAACAATTCAATAAAGTGGATATTGCACTATAAAACATAAAAAATACCTTCGCTTAAACAACATTGTTGTAAATTGATTGGATTAGCTCCACTAAAACAATGTTGCAGAAATCGAAGGCAAAACCATAAAGAATTCAAAAATGCAACAACATCAATTGGCATCTGTTTATTAAGCAATTTTTAAATTACTTGTAATTTAATTAAAAAATAAACAACAACAAAATAAATAAATAAAAAATAAACTCATTAGTGAAATACATTTCTTCGTCTTCAATTGGTCAGTTGTGTTTTGTGTACTTGTGTGGTTATTTTGTTTGTTTAGTCGTTTTAAAAATGGTCAGATACAAAACGCAAACAACAACAACAACAACAACTTAATTTTTTTCGACAAGATATCACGTGCCATAAAAAAACCAAAAGCTTATTGAACATTTATCCAAAAAGAAGAAAAATACATCTAGTTAGGTATATCTGTAGTTAAATTAAAACGTATACTAAACAGTTATTTGAAACAATGAAATCGGTATTTTTAAATAAAAAAGAAAATTAATTTTGTATCGAATTTTATTTGATAAACAAACAACTGAGTATCTAAGACTTAAGAGCCAAGATTTCTTACCTAAGCTGTGTATAAAAAACAAAACAAAAATTAATTTGATTTGCAGCTATTTACAATAAATGAACCAATTCCATTACAGATCTTTCTTTTAAGTACATACATAAGTTTTTGTATTATATTACGAGTATTCGAATACATACTGTGTTGTCATGCCTTAATTTGTTTATATACGGTACCGTCTTTGGTAAACTTTATAAGGATTTTTGTTACATTTTCCATACATGATTGCCATGAACAATAAATCATCCGGCATTGTATGTATCACTCAAATGACGTTTTTGTTTCTCGTCTCCTCTACCAGCCGCCATTCCTCCCGCTTCATTGCTTTTTCTTTCTAACTCATTCATTCATTTACTCTCTTTGTTGGTGTATGTGTATTTGTTTTCTTGTATATTTGGTGCTTTTTTTTAGTATGCTGTCACTTAAAGTACTGGTACATTTACATTAAACTGTAAAAGAAGGAAATGTACATAAATAAAAAGTTGTTTATTGTTAAAATTTATTTGGGGTTATTTTATTTCTTCTTGCTGTTATTGTGGCCACCTTCTTTTTTATTTATTTATTTGTGTTTTTTTATTTTGGCAAATTTGTTATGAAATCAAAAGATAAAATGAAAATAACATGTAGATTTCGTAAGACATTTGGAATAATTACGCCACAGGTTGTTAACCATTTTTTTGTTTGCCATATTTTGTTTTATTTAACTGGTGTTTTTTCGTATAATTTTTTCCTTCTTATTTTAAATAATTAGATTTGTGTTATGAAAAAATTAAAAAATAAAAACAATAAAGACAAAAACCGAAAAATATCTCGAGGGGTCTTGTTAGAATTTTGTTTCAATAGGGAATTGACCACAAACAACAAAGTGGAATAAAGCAATTTTTGTTTTTATTAAATTTTTTTTATCAACATCTTATTTTTGCACAAACAAATTAATTTGTATGCAGTTGTGGTAACACATATTTGAAATTTGTAACATGATTTTAAAAATGTGTAATATTTGTATTAAATCAATAATCAATAATGGAAAACTTGTAAAACTTCACATAAAATCTGGTGGTATAAATATTTTAATATTTAAGTATGAAAAAAAAATTACTGAATACTGTTGAACCGTAAATTGATAATGATTTATTAATATATAAGTAAACCTAAAAGAAACAAGAGTTGTCGTCTTCATTTCAGTAATAAACATCATTGAAACCTTTTCTTTGTAAGGCTTATGACTCACTATGGGTTTTTTGTTTATTTTGGCATAAACTCTAATTTTAAAGCTCTTGAATTGAAATTTTGTTTTTTTTACATATTTTATGCTTCCAAAATGACATATCAAGTTTCATATGATTTGGTGCACTATTTCATATAGCTGCTATATAACCGATCTGGCCAACATGCAACTAGGTTTTTGACGTTTCCATTAAAAATATTATTTTTAAATTTTCTATTATATTTGATGAAAAGAAAAAAATAGTAATTAAATTCAAATTTCAGTATTCATCTCCTATTGTGGCAGCATGTATGAGTAAGGGAGAAAAGTTGTTATTCTCCTCTGAGAGTTATGCGGCTAATTTTTGTTTTAGACGAGGACCAGCGCTTTTGTAATCACATTTTGGGCGACCCACTTTATTTGCTAACGCATATACCAGTGATTTCTATAAATATGCTTTTCACAAGACATTTTGGGTGCTTTACCTTAAATCTTTCCAGAGTTGAATTACACTCCGGTAAGTGTTTATTTATACAATTAACGAAGGCTTTCACTTTGTCATTTATTGACTTAATGTTCTCATTATTTAAATGCTGTTGAGCAATGCTTTTTAATATGTGCTGTTGTACGGCGTCTCCTGAGCGATTGTTGTTGCTCCATATGTCAACCAGCTCAGCACGACTAAACACATATTGTACTAGAAAGATTCGATTTTTTCGAAAACGTGTGGATTTGGACAAAAACGATTAGTTTCTTATTAATTTGCCCACTTTGGTTAATAATTTCTCATTAACAACTTTTTGCAACGCTTTGCCATGCAAAAGTACTGATCCACGAAACACAACTACACTTGTTAAGCTAATTCTAAAAATACACATAAACAAAACACGGTACAATTGGACAAAACCACACAAACATTAGTAAACTATAGTTTTACATACCTGGACAATCGTTTTCCATATTAATACTTTTCTTGAGTCTATATAATTACAACAAAATACTGTTTTTTTTTGGAACTAATGTAAGTCAATTAAAAATAGTTCTATTAGAAGCTACACAAAGACGTAGCGAAATTTTGAAATAAAATTTTTTTTTTTTTAAAGACCTTAAGCTTAAATAATTACTAAAATCTTAATAAAAAAGGTCAATGAAACAATTATAATAAAAAATAGTTCTATCACAAATGTATTTGAACTATAATTTCTTTTAAATTTTTTTCATGAAAAGGTCGCTGAATTTAAATTAAAACAAAAGACTTAAGAAACAAACTTCAAAATATGTAAATTCTTTTAATTTCAATTACATTTAAATAATCTCTTGATAATTTTAAAATTATGTCAACATATTATAAATAAAATTTGTATAATTAAATCAAATTTCATTAAATTTTAAATTAATTTTCAAAATTAATTTATTTTAATTTAGTGTGAATATTTCAGATGTTATAATTTTTTGTATGATGCCCAGCTGTGAAAAAGCTTACTGAATATACAATTTATTCAATTTGAATTATTTAAACAGTTCAATGCATCTTTTAATCAATTAGTAATGTAAATTAATCACTTCTTTTATTTAAATACTATTTTAATTATATATTCACACAATAACACCTATACTATTAAAAATCCACAATTTTTACGCATTTTAATTTACTAAATGAATATTTAACCTTAAAAAGCATTTTTATTACAAAAAAATAAATCAACTTAAACAATATTAATGTGGCTTGCTGCATGCTGCTGCAATATGTATGCAACAACCATAAAACTGTTTTAATTTCTTAATTTACACCAACCATAAATCATTGCAGAATTTTTTTTTAAATTTATAATGATACATATGTATAAATATATACAAGTTGTAATGTATGTAATAACTTGTACTTACATACGCATAGTGTAAAACACCTAGTTTTGTTCGATTTATGTGCAAAATAAAGCAAATACTTAATCACACAAACTGCAAAAGAAACAGCTTTGATTTAGGAAAACTAAAAAAAAAGTTTAACAACGTTTAATTCCAACGCATCTAATTTCAACATAAAACTTGCCGCCATTGACTATAGTGAATATAAATTAAGTGCAACAAAATTATAAAACTGGGTGATATGGTAAGATATTTTTAATAAAGTATAGACTTTGAAGTGTTTATTTATGACAATAACTTAAAAGAGTATTACATTGTAAAGCATTAAATAAAAATATAAAACCAATCAAATTTGTTTATTGATTGGATTGAAATTGTTATTTGATTATACTTAATAATGATTTATTAGATTTGGCAAACATTATATAAAGATCGGTTAACAACTGGTATAGATCTCGTCACTAGAAAATTAGTATGGAACATGAAATCGTTAAAATGTCCTCAGAAGCTTCTGGGCAGTGGCAGGATGGATCGAGTTATGTTGACGGTAAGGTTATTGATCTATTAGTACTTGTTGAAAAAGAGCTGCGGTTTCAGAAAACCCATCAATAAGCACAGTGGGATCTAATTCCATGATTTTGGTAGTCAACTTATGACTTTTTTCGCGAAATATAACCATATAACCATAACCATACCAGTCATAATCGTGTATAGAGCTTTTCTGTAAAATAAATTTTAATCATTGTATTTTACCCCTAAAATATAGTTTTTGCAAAAAGTGGCCATTTATATTTGTTGTTTTAGAAACTCACAATAAATTTTAACAACTTAGCCTAAACTATAAATAAAGATGAAGGTGCAACATGCAACAAAAAGTAATTAATAATTAGGTTATGTAGCAAGCACCAAGCTATCCATTCTTCTAGGACGTCTGTGCTTCTGGAGGGATATCAATTCCCTAGCTAGGGAATTTTAATGATTTAGTTTAAAGTAAGATCTAATAATGCGGGTGCTATAGCTTAATTGGTTAGCTCATTTGACCATTAAGCATGAGTTGGTATTCGTGGCCTGGGTTTGATTCCCAGCCGCTGCCACTCAATTACCATCAGTTCCTGATAATTATTAGTTGTCTATCTATCATAACTAATATTTATCACGCCACTAATTAAAATAAAGGCTATAAAATCAAGCTTTAAAAATAATGCGCCTACTCGCCACCTGAGGCGCTGCAATGCTGCACTAAACACAATCATAATGCGCAATTGCAGAGTTGTGATATAAAAAGCTTTCTTCGTTCAATACCTTTTCTTCTTCAACTATCCCCTTTCCAAAGAAAAGAACGCAGTTATATAAAGACATTTTAACTGCCTGTTACTTCTCTTAAAAAAAATGTACCAAGGAGAAAAGTCTGTTGACTAGTTTCTTTATAGTTTTTGATATTAGAAGTTCATTGCATGTCATATAGCCTTATACAAGACAACCATATATTTCAGATCAGATGGTACTCTTCGTAGACCAATAAGGCAGTACGTTTGAGCAGACTTTTTTGTGTTAATTTTGATTTGATTTAATAGATCCATGGTATATTAAGATATTTGAATTAAATTATTATTATTAAAGCTGAATTATTTATCTTGATTGAAATAAAATATATTCGTACAAACATGTATTCTCTGAGTTATATAGTTTTTAATGGATCATAAGGTTAATTTTGTTTAGTGTTTGAGTATACTAAACGCTTGTCTCTCAATGAATCAATAAAGGAGAACAAAGACTCTGCCTAAGGCTGAGCTTCTACTTATGAATATATTTAGTATTTATAGCATGGACCAAATCTGTGGAATGGAACTCTGACGCCAGAAATACATGAAAATATATATAGCTTGAGAACTTCTAACAGGAGTTTTTTGTGTCAAATTTCTATAGGGCTTTCTACGAGGGCTTAATTGTGTCCTTTTGAAAATTCCAGAATAATAACATCTGTAATTCAGAAATTCTGTAAATCATTTTTTTTATTGCCGGATTAACTATTCTTATTGGTTCATGTTAGTAGTAAGCCAATGACTGATTCCAAGAGATTCCTTTTTATTGTACCCAAATTTTATTGTTTTGATTAATTGTGCTTTAATATTTTAATTCATCAAATTAAGTTATTTTAAAGATAGCTTTCTAAATATGAAATCGATTGCTCTATGATTGCTCCTTGATCCATATATATATAATGCTTGCTTTGAATAAATATTTGTCGTGTGTGACCATACCTTAAGGTAAATTCTATTAAAACTGTTAAGGTATGGTCACACATGGCAAATATTTACTAAAAAAATCATAACCACATATTTTACCACAAATTGTTGTTTACTCTTACAAGAGTTTTCCAAGATCAAACAGCATTAAATAAAATAAAACTAAATATTTGTTTTATCTTGTCCTAAATAAACGAAGTTTTTTTTTTTAAATAAACTAGTTCAAATATATTTTATTTAGTGGTGACGTTTTTTTTTTTTTTTTGCAAATATTTGCCAAGTGTGACCGTACCTTTAGAACTGTTCTATAACTGGATGCTAAAATGTTATTTCCGGTAATGACTTTGAAATAATCAAGTTAACAACAGTTTTTCACCAATGGACTGGATATGGTCCTTGAAAAAATAAATAAAATAATAAAATCACATGAATGCTAAAATGAACTTGATCGGCAATTGTCAAAAAAAATTATAATTTCTCAATGTGAAAAGTTATTGAAATATTAGTGGGTACAGGCTCATATTAAGGAATATTTTATGTAGGAATATTTGCTTTGGTATAGATGACCAATAAAGATAATATACTGTTTTACAGAAAATTTAGTATCTATTTTAAAGTACTCAACATTCGACCACCACAAAGCTAAAACTGCTAAATGTTTACTTTAACTCGTTAAAATAAAAATTCCAAAAATATTTTGTGTGCACCTACATTTTTTGTGTTTTAATCATCTTCATTAAGTAGAAGTTGGTTCGTTGATCAATCGCTCATTGATCAATCAAACCAACAAACAAGCAGCTAAAGATACTAACAACAACTTAAAATACAGCAGCACAAATAACGATAACGACATGAGCCAACCCAATTGTCAAGTTAATTCTTATAAAATCGAATCGATTCAAGACAAGACACCAGACCAGACCAGACCAAGACCAAGACAAGTGATGTCAGTCAGTCCGACCGTAAGCATGTATAGCTTAAAAGGCGCTAATGCTACTACGCTTAAATTTTTTTAATTTTCTTTCAGATGCTGCTGCTGTTGTGTTGTTGTTGCTGTTGTATTAGTCTTGTAGTTTGTAAATATTTAAAATATTTTGCTTTAGCTGCTGTAACTTTGGTTGTCTTTGGTGTTTAAATATGTTTCTCTGTTATAATGTTTTTTTTTTATATAGTTTCATGTTTCTGGTTTTGTCCATTTCATCTCAAAAAGGGAGCTTGTTGCAATGACCATCTTGTGTGTCTGTCCGTGATTATCTATGGCTGGATGTATAGTATAATATAGTACTCGTATGTTGGTAAGTGTTAGTGGTCTGAAAACGTACACACTGTACTATGTACGTTGACAAGAGCAGCCTTTGGTGTTGTTTCTTTTATTTGGGCTTTTTTATATGAATCGTGTTAGAAGCGAAACAGCAGCAATAACACATCAACAATGAATGTATTTGTCGTTCGATATGAACAAAAAAAAAACAAATTAAATAAAATATATTTTTATATTCGTGTTGCATCAGTTTATAAAGTGTGAATATTCAAAATATTTTACCTCTTCAAATGGCAAACAGGTAATTAATTTTTACAAAAACGGTTATTTGGTGGGAAAATTGTGCGAAGTGCTAAAAGGAAAAAAATGCAACAAGCTACAACAAAGATGTTACTAATTAGTGGCAAGTATTCCTTTGGGGTTTTTTCGACCAAACTTTTATGGGTGCAGAAAAATCTAATAAATAACCAGCCCTGCCAACAATATTGTGTTGCAATCGTTTGAATAAGTTGCTTCTTTATGTAATAAAATTACTAAAAAAAAATAAATAAAATTAATTAATAAGAAGCATATGGTGAATTTTACGTCAAGTGGCCCAATTTTAAAAATCAATGTATTCCGATTCGGATGAAATTTGCGCATTGTACTATTGGATAGTAGGCCAGACACAAATTTTCAGCTCTATCAGTCAAGAACTGCCGGAGTTAGAGGGGGTCAAAGTTGGACATTTTGGTCCATTTTGGTCATACAGGGTTTTTTTAAAATGAGTGTAACTTTTCACCTATTGGTCCTAGAGAAAATTGTCCAAAGGACTTTAGATAGCTATTTCTTCAATCATTCCAAAAATATTTTTTTTTTTAATTTTTAAAAACATTTTTTTTTTAATTTTTTGGGTACAAATTTCATCCAAATCGGAATTCATCGATTTTTAAAATTGGGTCACTTGACGTGAAATTCACAATATATGCATTTTGCAAGATTTGGAAGATTTTTCTATTTGAAATTTCGTTAACTTTTGTAAATATATGAACATTATGGAACATTATTCGCGTCTGCCTGCATTGGTTGGTTGGTTGGTTTACGTGGTAGTTCAGTACGTGCGAACACTTAAGTAGAGTCGAAGGGACCCCGTTTTAAAAGACCACACCACTCGTCAGATTTAATGTCTTGTACACCATACTGTAGCTAATATGTGTGTGCAAAAAAGTCGTGTCCTGCTAGACCCAACCTGTAGCTGTGAGATATCTCAGCAGGTCATTAAGTTTTGACCCGGCTACCTCACCAAGGTCATTCAGTGTGTAGTTCCCCATGAATTTATGTCTCCTGATACACAGGGCTGGGCATTCGCAGAGTAGGTGAAAAATCGTTTCCTCTTTTTCGTCTGCCTGCATAATAGTCGCATGAAAAATAGTTCCAATAAAAAAACGAACGAAAGAGTTTATATTCGGCTGTGCCGAATCACCTACTATAATGTTGCACCGTAATTTGTATTTATTTTAGGTTTATTTTGGTCGAATTCCATCTCAATAACAATATTTATAAGAATTTAATGCATATTCCAGTTAAAATTAAGACTTTATATTTGCCTCTTTCTTTTATAACTGCCCTTTACTTTAACACACAATAAATTAGCTACCATAAAACTCTAGAAAATTGATTTTGGCTTTTTGAAACATCAAAATTGTCACTTTTGTATACTATGTGGTTATTTTCGGAGGTGGAGCATGCATGTGAGCTATGGCCAGTTAGGGACCAACTTCCACAAAAGTCAATATTATAATTTTTACATACTTATAACTGATCATTCTAAATTTCGGTTAGATAGGGATGTTTATATAGGTTAAAATGTTCTCGGTCCCCATAAAGAAGCTATAACCTATTACGGGCCGATCATCATGAAATTCTGTACGACGATTTATTTGTATATGTGAATTATTTATGTATGTTGAATTTCAACTTAATACTGATTTTTATGTTTATTTAATTGATTTTTCGAAGTTTGGGAACATGAACTGATCGTCATGCACATTTCTATCTATGTATGGACTATCTGTGTCGAATTTAAACTTGCTTATGCTTATAAGCAGAAACCGAAAATAACGGGTCCACTTCAATTTTAGTGGTCAATTGGCACCATTTATCATTTAAAATTTGTTTTTTGTTTTATATCACTGAGGGAGTGATTTATAAGAGAACATTTTAGGTTTGTGGGTGAGAGAAACAGAAAAGAGAGAAACAAGAAGTAATCATGATGAGTGATTTAAAATTAAATTTTTTCGTAAAGGTCAAGTTATAACTTTTGTCTTCGAACTTTTAAAATAAATGGCAAAATTTCATTTAATGCAAATCAATGAAGTTCGAATATGAAAATAGCTTTTATGTTGACCATAAGCTGAACGAAGTGCACGAAACACATTCCTCACAGAACGTGAATTTTCGTAATAAAGTTAAACGATTTGTAAACCTTGTTCTTTCTATAATGAAATGCCAAACAATATTAAACAAAAAAAAAATTACATCACAGCATGACACGACTCAAACTGATCTGTGAAAAAGGCTATTGAAAAAAGTATCTCTACTTGAATCACCCTTTATAAGCTATAAACAAATGTAATCATCAATGCCGAGTTACTCAGGATCCTTCCAAAGCATCTTCTGAGAAACACCTATACAACCAGAACCGCGTTCCTTCTATGGCTCTTACTTTGAGTATTCTCATTGCAAAACAGTTTAAAATTTAAAATAACTTCAATATACTTTTCTATTAGATAAGGTTAGTTCTATATCGTTTTAAAGAAGGTTTTGGAATGTATCAAAAAGAGTTTCGCAGGATTTAAACTCCTGATGCTCAAAGCAGAAAGTGTCGTAATGCCGATTCCATTCTTTGCGATATAGTGTCCAGATAATTTCCAGGTACTGCCGGCGAGACATAATCTATATACACAATAGTCTAGAACCTATAGAGTACCCAGCATACCATTCTAGGAGCGCTCCGAAAAAGGAGTCAGAAAAGAGTCCAACAGAAGAGCATTTTCGGAGCGAAAGAAAAATTTGCTTGTTACTGTCCTGAGTCGGCACGCAGTACGGCTCAGAAATTCCACTTAATTATGTGTGTACCAAAGCGTTGTTGTCCTGCTAATTGGGCTTTGAACAAAAAAAATATATGTAGCTGTGCCACACAATGATAAAAATAAGATTACACAGAACCCAAAAAACCCTCATAAAAGACTCTTTTCTGACAATTTCTAAGAGCATTTTCAGAGCTCAAAAACCCTCATAAAAGACTCTTTTCTGATATTATCTAAGAGCTCTTTAAGAGCCCAAAAAACCCTCATAAAAGATTCTTTTTTGGACATTATGTAAGAGCAAAAAAAACCCTCATAAAAGACTCTTTTCTGATATTATCTAAGACTCTTTCTGACGGACCATTTTCGAATGTAATGACCCTCTTTTCTGAAGGTTTTCGGATCAATTATGATTGTTTTTTGGCTCATAAAGAGCGTTAACGCCCCGAAAAAGTATGTCAGAAAAGACTCTTCTCGGACTAATATGGCTTGCTGGGTAGAATTCTTGGAGTAGTAAATTTATATAGCAAGTTTCCCTAGAAGGGATAATAACACACCAATTTCGGATTTATACTCTATAAACGATATGTACTTGCAGCCATAGTGCAACTCTCTAAATTAAATGAAAATATATGTTTTGTATTTTATTATAAATAGAAAAAAATCAATTTAAAATTAATTTACATACATATATTTATGTAAATAAAAAGCAATAGCCATATTGTCTATTCATAACCATATAATATGTGTTAACCAGTAAATTGTTAGAAAATGTGTCGATCATTTTACTTCATAAATTGATGCCGAAGCAAAATCTAAAACTAAAGAGCCTCAATCAAAACAAAAAACTGTAATTTAACAATAAAAACAGTTGTAAAATTGTGCGTATTTATTACAAATTACATATTTACAAGTACATTTAACATTTCGACATTTTATAACCGTTTGTTCGCACACATCTAAAACTGTCGTAGAGTTTCAATAGTTTATTGTGGATAAAGCATACATGCTACATGCATACATGTAAGAATATGGACATTCGCGCACGTTATCCAGTGTTGCCATAGCCGATGGAATTTTTATGTCTACAAGCGAGGTATATGCAGAAATATTCCTGACCTTTAACCTTCAGTCTCTCTAAGCGAAACCACAGCACTTAATAAACTAAAGCTTATTAATAAACTAAAGTATTGGACCTTATATTATACTATATATACATATTAGGGTGGTTTTTCAAAATTCATTTTCGATTTTTAACGGTGCTCACATCTAGAATTATGTAATTTAGTGTTAAAATACAATTGCGAAAATTTTAGCTCAATCGGACTATGCCTTCCCGTGCCGAAAGAGCCACAAAGTTTTCAAAAATGCCTGTTTTTCACGAAATAGCACATATTACAATAAATTTACTATCAAATGAAAGGTAATTATAATGACTTTCAAATATTCAAGCAAAAAATATTCAAGCAGAAATTAAAAATCGGGGAGTCCCCAATTTGATTTTGAAGTTGCGCGTGCAATGTTACTTTAAGAGAAATATTCATTTAAAGGTTTTTGTGTTAAGTGAACAGTTCGTACAAGAAAGATATTTAAGTCAAAATGGCTAGTACTTCGTTCAATGTTCGTATCCGTGCTAAAACTCAGATTTATTTAATTGGACATTCATCTCAACAAATAACCGGCAGCAAGCTACCATCAAACCATCAAGTACATACAAGGCATTTTTTTTATAACATGCGTAACATTGGATTACCTTTCTGTGAAGCCGCTAAACTCAAAAACTAAGTTTCTACCATATTTGCCCAAGTTTAATAAAAAAATGTTATACCCTTAAAACTTAACCTTGAGTGTGTAAGTAAATATGTATTAGAATCTATAAAATGTGTTCTTTTTCTCACTGCAATAGAAAATTTACAAAATATCTCATTCTCTTCTGAATCGGAAGTGGAAGAAATGGCTTCTGACGATGTATTTACCGGCGATGGAAAAATCGGAAAATTAGAAACTGAGAGTAAAAAGAAGAAATACAGTCGCGGATATAAAAAAAGTTATAACCGAACAGCTATCAATTTTATTAGATAGGTGCATTTTCAAAAACTTTGGGGCTTTTTCGGCACGGGAAGGCATAGTCCAATTGAGCTAAAACTTTTACAATTGTATTTTAACACTAAATAGAACATTTCTAAGCGTGAGCACTTACAAAGTTCGAAAAAAAATTTTTCCCCATATTCAATAAAACCACACTAATACATATGTATATACATTATAAACATATTTAAAGCAAGTAAAGATTTTAATTACTAAATATTAATGCTGGACTTTAGCCTCGGGCTGTGAATTCCTACAGAAGACTTTGTAACCGAACGGCAACACAGTGTTGTAATCACTCACACACTTCTTATGTTTCTATTGTCAGTTAGCGAAATATAAACAAGAAAAGACCGCCATTATCTGCTTTAAGCCGTTGTATTGATGCTTTTCCTTTATACATATTGTTATTATAGCTGTTGTTTATTTCGTTTATTTTTTTTTGCTGAATATATAATGCTAACACGTTTTTATTAAAAGTAAATAAAAGGATGAACGGCTAACAACATCGGCTTCGACAGCAGCAACATTATCACAAAGCTGCAATGATTGTCTTAGCATGCGTAATATACATACTCATGCAGAAATATGTACTTAAGCTAGCTATTCTTTAATTTTTTATTTTTTTTCATCTTCTACATTTTCTTAATCATTTTTACACGCATGTAAAAACATTTAATAAAAACACGCAGCTGTGTGTTACTATAGGAGCAAAATGCATAAAAAATTGCAAAAAAAAAGAAAAGAAAAATCAAACATCAAACATACATCATGCTCATACTGATAAATAGCAAAAACAACAGCAATAACAGCCAAATAACTGAAGAAGAAAAATCTTAAGAAGTTAAACACTGGCATCCATCCTCTTTAACATCGATTGAATGAACCAGCGCAATATACCAGACACGGCACAAATGCATCACAATCAAACTCATCAGCACCATCATCCTCATCGCCAGCTCAAGGAAAAAAACAAAACTACGCGTACAAGCATTTTACCATCATGTGCATTTATTTAAACTTAAATACATAGATACTCTAACACTTGCATACATTCACATAGCTGTACGCACTAACATGTGCATTAGAGTGTCTTGTAGGAAATTTTTTTTGTAGGTATACTTCTGAAATAATGTCTACTGATGATCATCATATGAGTGGTATTCCCCAAAAAAATAGATTTAGTAAATGATTTTCACAAAATTCAACATTTTGATATTGGTACATACATATATACATGATCTGTGAAAAATTTTGGACTTTGTATGGAGTCAAAAATTGAACGAACCGCACCAAATATGATTTATTTTTGTATAAAACATATTTTTTCTGAATTTTTTATTGATATTGTCATTTTAAAGGCGTTTATATGTACTATTTAGTCTTATTTCGGGAAGAAATTTTCTATAAGAAATCATGCACCGATTCTTACTATTTTCATTACATATTTTCATTATATATAGTTTGTTCTTTTATCTTATATATAACTTGTGTCAAATTGCGTGGCTTTATCAACAAAATCTTTAAACAAATTAGCAAAAAATTTGTGAAAACTATAAAATTTTTGCAGGTTGTCTCACAATTTCATTCAGCACTCTGGGGGGTTACTCTCTATTGTGATGCGAAAGCAAATTCGATGCGTTAAGGCTTCATTAGTCTTTACTTTCTGTTGCTGTTCTGTTCCGCGAAAATAAATCAAAAAATACAAATCAAAGGCTTTTTATTCTACAATATGTAATTACTTTCGACTAAAGTAATGAGTTTTTTGTCATCCATCGTTTATTTTTTATATTTTTATAACTTTTATACAAAAACTTAATTAAAATCAAAGAAATTTAAAAATTTTGTAATAAATGAACAATTTTTTTTTGTTGTGCAGATGTCAGCTGTTTTGTGCTGTCACAATTACTTAGCAAATTTTTATTTTCAACAGGTTCGTCCGCAACGGCACGGAAAATAACAAAACAACTAACGACTCTACACATTTTCCATTTCACAGAATCAAATCAGCTGATTCGGAACGGAGCAGAAAGTAGGGACTATTCTGCCTTAAGAGTATCAATTTGTACGCTTATAGCACCGAATTTGCTTTCGCATCGCAATAGAGAGTAATCCCCCTGGGTCTAATATACCCTATTTACTAATTTTCAATACTAAACTTTCTGATAAAATACAAGAGATTTTTATTTAAATTTCGTTAAGTTTAGTTGTGTATTTTGAATGTGATACATGTGCCAAATATTGAAAAATCCTATTCTTGAGTTAAAAAATATTTTTTTTTTAATAGATATCCCACTCGCATCCCATTATAAAGGCCTTAAAGTAAATTGTATAAGCTTTCTTTTGAGAAAAAAGGGCCCAAATTGAAAACAAATTAAAAAAAAACATTTTTGGAATGATTGAAGAAATAGCTATCTAAAGTCCTTTGGACAATTTTTGCTAGGACCAATAGGTGAAAAGTTAAACTCATTTAAAAAAACCCTGTATGACCAAAATGGACCAA
The DNA here is from genome assembly GCA_916048285.2 of Bellardia pandia. Taxonomy (NCBI): domain Eukaryota; kingdom Metazoa; phylum Arthropoda; class Insecta; order Diptera; family Calliphoridae; genus Bellardia; species Bellardia pandia. The sequence continues at coordinate 121,690,942 of OU696529.1, forward strand.
AATGTCCAACTTTGACCCCCTCTAACTCCGGCAGTTCTTGACTGATAGAGCTGAAAGTTTGTCTTTGGTCTACTATCCAATAGTACTAACCAAATCGAAAGACATCGATTTTTAAAATTGGGTGACGACGTGAAATTCACCATATAATTTTTTAGGTCTCAGATGAATATTGTCAATGTTTCATACGGAATGGTAAACGTATAAAAACTCTCATGGTGATGCAGGGCATACGAAGTTAAACTAATGTGTCTTATATTTTCGCTCCCACATAATTACCAACTAAAGGAATTTATCTAGATATTGGGGATTTTTCTTTTACTTCATTTTGGACAATATTTAGCAAAATCAATTTTAAGTAAAGAAATGAAGATAAAGTTATATACATATACATAGGTATATATTGCTCGGCAAAATATACCACATCGTTAATATTCAATAGCTAATATTAATGACAATCTTCAACAAATCTTTTATTATAATTACATTATAGAATCCCTACAACAGATTTCCAAAAAATGTCTGTTTGTCGGGATACTCTTTTCTGCATTTATGTGTGTGTGCTTGTATCTTGTACTAATGCCAATTAATATTCGCATGATCAAATGCTTAACGCTTATTTAAGTCTTGTAAATAAACAATAAACAGTAATAAACAAAGGAAAAATTAGAGAGTTATAGTTGGATATGTCCGATAATAGTGAACACTACACTTATTATAAACACTACACTTATTATAAACACTACAATAGTACTAATTTGTCAAAATTAAATAAAAGGCAAAAAGACAATATTGTTACAAAATGTAATATTTTTTCATAAATTAAGACTGGAATTAACTAAAAATCATAATCTCTATTTCCACCTTGTGAATTTTTACTCTGTAATTGATTGTATCTGGTGTCTTGTGTTATGAACGTCTTTCATATAAAGTTGTTATCTTTTAGATTAAAATTTTAGCAATCAGAAACAATTTTAATGTTTTATGCGAAAATTTATAAGAGCACAGGTTTTGTCGTCAGCCATTCTGCACTTAATGTCATTTTTTCATATACTACGACTCTATATTTATCAGACAGTGTAACGAAAAACTTTCCAGGTTAGGATGTCTATGTGATATCCCCATAGTTTGGGTGCTTTCGCATAATGAATACTATGGTAATGAAAATGCAGGTTATCTGGCCAGATAAGAATCTTTTTAAAAATAACTCCTATGGAGTTGCAACACCACTTGAGGCTAGTGAAGTCTACTATTCAAGAATATTGAAACGCAGTACTACTGATGATTATGTACCGTATGGACACTTTGAGCAGCGTAAACGGTTTATTGGCCGGTCGATAAGCATGCAAGCAAAATTTTGCTTAAAAATTATTGCAACAAGATCAAGTAATTTAACTTCCTTTGCGAATTTAAAAAGAAAGAAACAGTTTTTAACTTCCTCTGTGAATGTCTGAACGATCTATCTGAGACAATGCGTCATAGTTAACTAGTATCTAGTCTTAATAATCTTTCTCACTCATTGTGTGGTGTGCTTAAGCAACCAACAAACTTGTATTTAATAAAGTAGTCATTATCAATCATGTAATTTAAATCAAAAATAGTCTTGTATTAAATGTGAATTCTTTTTGAGCATTTTTAAAGACACTGTATTCTTGAATTTGGGTGCCTCGATAGACTAGGCGATAGTGTACCGGACTATCAGTCAGAGGGTTCCGGCCAAAGACTCTGGGTGTTTTCTGCAGACAAGCCAAAAGCTTCGCAGTTTGTGTTTGTTAAAAAAAAAGTATTTCAACGGTAACTGGCGAATGATACGCGTGATATTTTCCTCCAAGGCCTAAATCGAAGTGGATTTGTCCGCATAAACTTTAGACGTTACATATCCCCACAGGAAAAAGTCTAACGGTGTGATATCACATGATCTTGGTGGCCAATCGACCGGCCCAAAACGTGATTGATGCGGTGTTTGGGAGGTGACGCTGTCTTGCTGAAACCAAATGTCACTGAGATCACGAGTTTCAATTGCAGTCATCAAATAGTCGGTTATCATGGCACGATAACGGTCGCCATTGACGGTTACGTTCGCACCGGCATCATTTTTAATAAAATATGGATAAAGTGGCAGTTCTTGAATCTCTTCAGACAGCAATTTTGTTTGTTTACATACATAATGAGCCAGAAATGAGCCTCATGTTGACCATAAGTTGAGCCAAGTACACGAAACACATTCCTCACAGAACGTGAATTTTCGTAATAAAGTTGAACGATTTGTAAAACTTGTTCAGGCGTAAGTCTTTCCTATATTAAATCCCAAGTAATACTAAACAATAATAACATGACAGCATGACACGACTCCCACGTGATCTGTCAAAAAAAGCTATTGAAAAGAGTATCTCTACTTGAATCACCCATCAGTTTAATGTTCATCTTGCAGGGATGAACATTGATATTGTGAATATAGACCGTCACTTTTCTTAAGACTCTGATATATGTATACTTAATAAACCCACAGGTCGCTGGATTAGGATCTTAAAATTTTATATGTAATTAGAGCAGACACATAAACAATTGTATAACACTTATGGGGTTTTGCAGGATGGCTGATTTTAATTTTCAAATAAAATTCTTGAAAAGCAAAATTGCAAATCCTATTTCGAGGAAATATTATTAATTTCTGGCTTAATATGACTATACTCTAAAATACCATGGCCTGCACTGTTGTAGTGTAGGGTGTAGTATGACCTTAAATGTTATATTGGCTTCATTCAATTTCATATGATAATTGGTCGTATAAAGTTTTTTATTAACGGTTATTATTCATACACATGTAAGTAAGTATTGGCTATAAAAATGTAGTACTTGTAGTATTTATACTTGGCATACAAGTGTATTCTTTTGTTTTAGTTCTTCTGCTTAAGCTTTTGGTTTAGAATTTCAGTGAGATGAGATTTGATTCTACTTAGTGTGGGAAAAACGATTTTGTGGCACATGAGTAAGAGTAGTTTTTTTTTCCTATTATCGTGTGTTGTTAACTATCATTGCTACGTGATGTCAATTGTAAATATTAACGTGAGTTTTTCTGCCTATATTTTTTAAACTTTGACCATCAAATAATGATCCATGTTAAACGAAAAAGTGACATGCAGCATACATATTACAGAGATTTGTAAGAATTATGTTGATGACCTATGATTTGTTACTTCGCATTCTTAACATATACATAGGAATATGGGATGTAAATAATATAATAGGTGTTGTAAATTGTAAATAGTATTTTGATTGTATATGGCTAATAAATGCAATTTTATGGAGGATTTTTGCTGTATATTTAGTTATATGATAGAATAAATTATAACTAAAGGAGTTTTATAATTTGTAATAACGTTGAAATTTTCTACCTAGTATAATATAGTCAAAAGTTAAAAAAATTAGACTCTCAATTACAACTCGAAAATTATCTCATAGTCTCTACACTTTAAATTGAATAAATTCCAGACGTAAATTGTTCCAATTGCTATTTAAATAGAAAATGCTGACCACAACTTAAAACTAAATGAAATAAATCAACAATTCACAATGACTGCATGCAACATTTTATTTATTAATTCAATTTAATTTAAGTTTTTTTTCACATACTTACAGACGTACATGTGTTTTAAATATTTCTGTAAGAAAATTTTCATAACAAATGTTTTACAATTAAAAATCTAATTTACATATATAACACTTACAGATATGACTGCCAATGCGACTATTTTCCATATACAAATTTAATGAAGTTTAAAGGAGTTTATTGACTATTTACGAACTTATTAAAATAAAATGCTTTATTTTAACATATACACATACAAAGTGAAAAGATATTTGTGCCTGTAAATTATGCAATGAAACCAAAATTAATAAGATTGAGTTTTTTAAGCTAATTCGTACTTTAAATGAGAAAAATCGGTAAAAAAAAGTTCAACATCAAAAATGTGAGAAAATATTTCTTAAAATAATTTATTTTGAAATAACTTAAATACTTTGGAAACATTGATCTTATGTACTACTGCATTGATTATCATGGTAAGTAAGTCATGCATGTCCCAATTTACACGAAGCAATTCTTATTGAAAAGATTGATACAATGTTTTCATTGAAATTTTTTCGGTACATACGTTTGCATACACATATGTAATACGAATAAGAGTAACACGAATTGCTAGTACAATCAAGTGTTTACTCATCTTATCTTCCCCTAACCCCGATGTCCAAAAGGTAATCAGCTTAACTTAAAAAATTGCTCGTATAAATTGGGACTAATGCTGCACTGATTAACACATTGCCAATTAATATTCTAGAAAACTGGACATACGACTCTTTTGGGAAAGTGTAAGTAATATGGGATTGTTTGAGATATATATACAGTTACACCTTGGTATAACGAAGGGGATTAGAAAAAAACGTTATATCGAATAATTCGTTACAATGAGGTTCGTTATTTCGAGGTAATAAAAAATTTTGTATATTAGTCATCATCTCCTTACCATGTTATGGCGAACGATTTCCGTTAATAAATCAAAACACATTTGAAGGAAAACTCTGTATTTTGTAGTTTTAAAATTCAAAAATAAATTTTTCTTCGAATATTTCAGCCGTTAGTCTAATGCATGCTGCTGTCGACTATGAATGTAGGTTTGCTGGAGACGTTGTCGTTGCAAACACAATAATTTTGTGTGTATCTGTTTCATATAATTTGGATTAATTGATGGAAATCATTATGAAAAGTTGTAAGTTGATAAAATTCGTTAAATAGAGGTAAATAATTCTTTCTATTTCGTTGGTCTGCTGTGAATGAAAATTCGTTATAACGAGGCTTTGACAAATGTATTCGTAATTGAGAGGTTTATTTTGTATTAAATCTTATGGAGCATTGTAGGGGATTTAAAAAAATTTGTTAAATTGAAGAATTCGGTATAGTGAGGGTCGTTATATCGAGGCTTGATTGAAGTTGAATTCAGTTCACTTACAAGCTTTTGAAGAGAAAGAGGAGACTTGATGATTCCTAACACAATTATGATCATCAATGCAGAAGTCCATAAAATGTTTCTATAATCTTAATATCACACACCAACTAATAACCCATATATGAGTATGAGGCTATCATCATGACTGGTATTATATCCGTTGACATGCAAATGCTTTGACACCCCATCCGTTATGATATACAGGCCTATACTGGTAGCCAATATTGACGATACGTCCTTCTTAGTATGCGTAACTAATATTGGTAATGATGGTGCTGCTTGAGATGATATGTTTGATATCTATACATATGGATCGAAGACTGAACCCAGCATTTAAGTGCCTTCTTAGATTGGACTATAGTGTGCTGGATTATCAGTCAAAGAGATGCGGGTACGATTGCCGCCAAAGATTCTGAGTGTTTTCTGCAGACAAGCCGAAAGGCTTCGCAGTTTGTATTTGTGTTTGTTAATGGTTTGTTAAATTGCTTTGCTGCCATTTTTATGATACACTAGTAGTCGTCTGATCTCATAGCCAAATAGTAGGCTGGGAATCAGTGAATATCAGTAAATGAGTGAGTGAGTGACGTGTTTTTGAATAACTGGCTATTCAAACATTCTTGGAAATGTAACTAATATCTGGATGTTGCTGCCTCTCCTTTGGATGACACGTTTACGATTTATACAAATGCATTAAATTCGTGGTGGTTAAGTGGGTGGTCTTATATCTCTCGCTATCGTTCAGAATGAGTTTGAAACTGCCGGATAAATTCAGCATTATTTAGTATAAAATAACGTTATTATGGCTAAAGTAAAACTGGTATATCCAGTGAAATTATCCGAGTATGAAACCTGTAAACCTGTTGTTAAATCTGGCTCTGATGTGAGATTACGATATATGTTATTCTGGAATAAGGTCGAGAAGAATGAGTAGGAATCTTTGAAACACCTACTTTGGATTTGCCAACTTAATTTCGCGATTTGAATCGGGACATTGGACTGTCTGCATGCCCTGACGGATCTCTTAGAGCATGGATTCTTCTGTTTGTACGTGATCATAACAAGCTTTTGATTGGATATTGCTAATGGAAAAAAATTATGGTCTTTACAATCAAAGTTTCATAGCCAAATCTAGTAATGATTTCAAGAATTAAACTTCTGCTTATTGATCTGTTTATAAATAAATGAATAATGTCAACGCATTGAAATATTATCAACTAAAACACGCAAAACATTTTATGTAACAACATTTTGCATACTGGCAGGCCCGATTGTCACTCCGACACAAATACATTGAAATCAAACAACACACGCATTCGCACATACTTTTGAACACAAACATTTTAGCTGAGGAAAAAAATTGCAATTCTAGATCAAGGTCAAAAAGTATCATAAAAAACACAATACCAACAAATTCAGATGTATGCAAATAAGTACTTATTATGAGTGTAAGAGTGAGTGAGTGAGTGAAAAACCAGATCAATAGATGCCTGGTTAAAACATATATGTATATGCATTATGATAATGGAAGTGTAGCTGTATTTAGTGGCAACAGTAGCACCAAAGACAGCGTAATCAAACAAGTATTACCTGGGCTATAAATATGAAGTAGTGCACGCATAAGAATGCAAGTAAAGGGTTCTAACATTCTAGGGGGTTTTCGGAATTTTTGTTTAATCTGTTGGTTCTATTGTAGATAAAATTGTGATAAAAAACATGTAGAGGTGAAAATACATTACCTCGTCTCTAATATGTAACGTAAATACTCTAAAAAAGTCCAGGTTTATATTACACTACTCTTTGGTGAACCCTTTGCAGTATACAACTTTGTATACGCATTTTTCATGTCTCGTATGATGTAAAATGTAAAACCATAAAATAGTTTAATTTGCAAATAAAAACTAGTTTAATGTACGCACTAAGTAGTGTGTATTTAATATAAAAATTAATACTTAAAATTGTTTTATTATTACAAAAACTTGAGCAAGATGTGATTTTAAACACAAATTAATGCATTAAATATTAATGTATGAGTGTAGCTGCAATGCCAAGAAATTTTAATTAATTGATTAGTTTTGTTTTGGATAGCTTTTCACAGGGAAACACATATATAGGTAATTGAGATAAATATTAAACGGTTATGATATATGCTTTTTATACACAAAAGTCTGGAACAAAAAAAAAAAAAAAACAATTACATGATGATTTAAATATGCTCTTTCTTTAAGAACATTTCCCATATATTGCGTGTATAACTTTTATTTTTTTAGCTTTTTGTTTTTTAAACAATCGTACAATATAATACACTCCACTCTGTCTGAAATTCCATAGATCGGACTTTATTAATTTTGATTCCATTCGAGAAGAATATGTGCAGAATTCATTAAGTTCTATGATTTAATTGATTTTTCTGATACAACTGAGGAAATAAAGAGTAGACTGGCGTACTACTTATATTCAAATGAATATAATATTAGTATTGTACTTAATTAATTATACATAGTCTTTATATCATGCTCAGCTATTACTAATATTTCTAGCTGAATTTTGAAATAAATGAATAAACAAATTAATAAATAAATAATTAAATAAATAAATAAATAAAAAAATAAATAAATAAATAAATTTATTCAAAGTATTGGCCATTATTATATTTTTTTAATTTTTCAGGCAATATATGGATTCCGACCAAAAAAACTGCTCATCTTTTGAGACCAAAAACGAATCAAGCCAATTTCGGATATCCAGTTTTAAAGTGAAGCGTATCCTAGAGAGAGCTTTCTGCATCGATTGCAACAAATAAAAGTGGGACGGGCCAAGGTATGGATTATTAGGCTGGCTAGGCAAAATTTTCTAACCACTTTTTTCTAAATAGTTTTTAACAGTAGTTTGCAACATGTGACCTTACGTTGCCATGATGGATTATTACCCGTTCATGTCTTCAAATGAATTACAGTGACCATAAAATTGCCTTTAAAAATGTTGACGTTGTTGTGGTAAACATGTACAACTATATTTTTTCTTTGTGTGTATGATAAGAAAAAACTGCACGAATATCCCTATCCTAATACTATTTGATGTACAAATTATTGTTTATTGAAGACTAGAAAGACGCAAGGTACAAAATATTTCTGATAGGTAGACAACAAAAATTTTAAGGCCAATGAATTTAAGCCCACTGGGCACAGATAATAAAATTATGTTTTGTAAAATGAAACTCCTGCAGCAAAACGATACAAAAACGAAATGTATAAATAGCTAGATAGATTTTATTTTTCAGATGTGCAATAAAATGTTAAAGAAAAGTTTGTTTAAATACAGAAGATTTTCAACCTTTTCTAAACCTCTGTGATCATCTACTTTTGGGCAGACTTGGAATCTTAACACTATACAAACAGTGTCTAATTTCCCAAGTGTTTAGAACTCAGGGGCACTAACAGGGGCATATAGAAGTAATATGAAAGTTTTGACATATAACTAATAAAAGCTTCAACAGTTGTTATCATGAATTTAATGTCTCTCGATAAATACCACAGTACGTATGATTTATATTTTATAATTAAAGTGCTTTCACATGGCGTATAATTAATATACAATAGCAGAGCCGAATACGTATACGTAATGTACTTTCAAATTGAGACACTAGTTCGATAAAAATTATTAATGAAATTGTGAAAATTAGTTAGCAGAAATTTTGTATAAGACGTTGCCTTATACATTTATACTATTTTCCTTAAAGATATGAATTATTAACTTTCTTTTATTTCGCTAAAATTTTAACTAGTTTAAGTCAAGTGTTTGGTTGTTTCTACTATTTTTATAATATATTTTTTTTCGATAATTAAAGAATTTAAGAAACATTACTGCCAACTAGCGAATAATGCAAAGAATTTCATGTTGAATTATCACCTAAAAATTTAAAAACAGGTTGTGGGAATTCGTGTCGAATGCAAATATATTTACGTTTTAAACTTGAAAAAATATTATAGCAACATATGTATGTAGTGGTGGACATGAGGTTAGCACACTTCATATACATATGCACCCCTAGGTTGGCAGGTGGTCGTGTAGTACGGCCCACTTAGGTCCATATTCCACATGAAATTTGTTCCCTTTTATTTTTTTAACATTGAATTGTAATAGGAAAACTGTGAAAAGGGAAAAAATTTCATGTGGAATTTATATTCACGATAGGGGTGATGCTGTTTTTAAACGTATTTTTTTTTTAGTTATATGATTATATTTAATAGCTGCAATTTTATCTATTGGTATGTTCTATGATGTAATCAGTATGTCTTGCTATTTTTTTTATTGCAATCTTTTTTAATACATTCTTATTATTTGTGGTTAATTTGATTTGGACAATAATTTAAAACATGCAAATAAATTGATATATTTTGTGAGTTTTTTTTGATGCGTTTTTAGGAATTAATTAGTACTAAAAATATTTTATTGTTTTTTTTTTTTAATACATTTAATTTATTTATTGGATCTTCAGAAATGAAATGACAATAAGTTTTCGAATCTTAATACTAAAAGAAAATAATAAGTCCAGCCAGTGCTAGACAAAATATTATGATACTACAAAAAATTTATATCCACTGATCCAGTCATCTGTTTTGCGCTTGAGTTAAAGCAAGGGTATCCCTCCTTCTCAACCGAACATGGCCAGTAAAGTTAAGGATGTCTCGTGCAAGTGGGTTTGGATGGTGTTCAAGTTTGCCGACATATTTTGAGGCGTGTTTTGTAAATTCGACTTTCACCAAAGGAATGCCTAGATCTTTGTGGATTCGAGAATTTTTAACATACCATAGAGCTGCAGTAATTGTACGTAGATATTTTATTAAACAAAAGTTTAAAAGGGCATAACAATTGGCTAATAAAAGTGGCGCACAGAGGAATAGTGTAAAGTTATTTACCAGATTAACTGTATAGGTAGCTGCATTGGCTATATGGCAAGTATTTTAATTTGTTTAAGGTTGATGGTCTACAAAGCATTAGGCCATATTTGAAATTATGAGACAAAATGTTACACAGTAAAGAGGACTCTTTAATTTACATAGCTTCAGTGGCAGTCCAATTTAAGAGCTCCAACACGATTTAAAGAGACCTTTTAGAAAAATTCGGTATTAACGACTCCTCTCGAACTATGAAGAAAAGACTCAATGAATTGTACAGCATAGTAACAATGCCGACATTTGATAGACATAATCGTGAAAATATAAATGCCACAGACTGTTCTTTCAAATGAAAATAAACATTCCCCCATTCAATTTGAATTTTCTGTGGTTTTTTTTTTCTTAAAAAAAGTAGGGAACCTCGTAATGAAACACGCTTTATAAACATCCGGATTTAAATATATTTTTGTTAACCATTTTAGAAACAACATTTAAAATATATTTTCTAAAAGAATCTTTAAAGTATTATTTACATTTTGGTTTTGTACTTGTAAATAAGAAGGATAATAACAATGACCGTAAACATACAATATTTGCTTACAATAAATCAATGACAGCACAACTTTTGTTGATTGAATACAAATATGTGTGTATATATTTGATCGTATGCTTCATTAGCTAATATTTAAAAAAAAAATAATTTTAAAATTGTATTTCATCATATGTGAGCACCTTATTCAAAAACACCTGTATGACTGACTGACTGTATGTCATATTTATGTAGTATTTTATTTATTACCTCAAATAATATTTTTTATACAATAAAAAAACATTTTGTTGTTTTTTTTTTTTGTCTATTAAATAAACAACTCTAAAGATGATGATGACTTGTATTCATTAGCTTAAATGATGTATGTCGTGCAAATACGTAGGCCAAGACACCCATAAATTATGCTAAACAACTGCAATAGTTGTGACAGTGGCAGCAACAACTACTACTACTACTTTGCAACACGAGGTTAACGTGTACTACACGCAAAATTTATGCAAAAATTAAATTAAAATAATAATAAAAAAAAAACTAAATAAATAAACAAAATTACAAGTATTTGAAATAGTATATTTTTGCAAATCTATAACGATGCAACGTTGTTACACATTTTTGTGGATGTCGATGTTGCTGTTGTGTGTGATGCATGTTTTAGAGAAAAAGACTCAACGAGTAAATCAATAAATATATAGACATGTATACTTATTCTGGGCATTGGTACACAACAACGGCAGGAAGGGGGTAGATATGTACGAGTTGTTGTGTAGTATTTAATAAAAAAAAATATGTATCGAATTGTGTGTAAGTACGATGTATTTGAAAATTAATTAATGGAATTTTTCAAAATTGATTTGTGTGTAAGTTGATGTCAAAAGACGTTAATTGAAATGTGAGGTTGGCATATTAAAACAGTTTTGCGTATAAATTTTTATTTCGACAGTCGTAATTAAATGAGCATTTTTGAATGATTTCAAATATATATTTGGTGTGTTAAAATTATTGAAAAGAGAAAAAACTACTTTGCTAACGACTGTAATAAATCTGATATTTATGTATATGCCTTAATTAAAACTAAATTATTGTTCACATAAAATTCGGCCACACTGCAGAAGCTCTTTTTAAACCTAGTGTGTTGTTATTCTGTCAACAAATTCAATTTGATTGAATATATTTGTTCTAGTACTGAGCAAATATAAATCAATACAGAAACAAAGTCCCACTTTATATGAAGCCATTTTTATTGCAAAGATTGATACAATTTTTTCCTTGAAATTTCTTATTGCTTAAATCGCTTGTAGTTTTAGAGAGTATACACACATTTGTATAAACTTATGTAATACGAATAAGAGAGTAACACGAATGGCTAGTACACTCAAGTGTGTACTCGTCTTATCTTCCCCTCACCCCGATGTCTAACAGGTAATCAGTTTAGCTTAAAGAATTGCTTCGCGCAAAAGAACTGAAGCTTCCAAAAAGTACTGTAAATTTTATAAAACGAGGCAAGCAAACCTTAATCTTAGATCGAAAATAATATTACTAAAGAAACTACGAACTTACAAAGAAAATACTACTTTCAATATAGGTTAATCCGGCTTTGTATGACAACTATGCAAGTAACAAAAGGAAAATATGTGCTGCTTGTTGGTTTACAATTTATCTTGCAATTAAATATAAAGACGATCTTTAGTAAAGTTTGGGACTGATTTAGTCTTTAAGTCATTATTTAAAAGCAGCTTTGAATTGCTATCATAGAATTCAGGTCGACGTAACAGAAAAATATATTAGACCCTAAATGTGCCTAGCATTGGCCAATTGTTGAATATTTAACTATTTTCAAAGAAAGTTAAACGAAAAACAGAAAGGTAATCTAAACTTTGTATCATGATTTATATATATACACTGTGTTGCGTTACTTTAAATACAAGATGTCTGCTGTTTTTTTGTAAAGTTGCAAACAAAAGAGTTAATACTCTTAAAAAATATAATGATCTCTTTATATATTTAAAATTTAGGAGACCACTTCACTAATTTAATAGAGAAATTGAGCATTAACATTATGTCAGTATTTTATAACTATAATAACATTTTATGATAAATAAAGACGAATTTTCACGGCAATTCCATATAAACTTAAATGTCAAAATCACTAAGGTGAGCACATCACGACATTTTAAAGCAAATTGGTAAAAATTGCATAATAAGAATAAAAAACAGTTACACAGCCATGTCACAGAGTTTAATTTCGTTCGGAAGTAAAATTAATTCCGTATTTTCTTCTATAGAAAAAGTAAAACGAAACATTTTTTCGAAATGAAACCACTTTTAATTTGCTAGGAGGAATTGTAATTTTGAGCATTTCTAGGTTTCATTCCGAAAAACTTTTTCATTTTACCTTTTCTAAAGAAGCAAATATGATTGATTTGACGTTTCCAAGCATTATTATGAATTCTTCAAAATTACTAGATGATTTTTTTGAAAATAGTAATGAAAAGCCATTTATTTTTCAACAAGACAATGCAACCTATACATATAAGTCGTCAAACAAAGGGATGGTCGCCTTCGAGTTCAAATATTAATGTACATACTTAAATTTATATAAGGCTTTTTTATATATTATACATATAATATATAATATTGTATTTGGACACCAAGAGAACACACGAACATCATTAAATCGATGCAGAAAGCGGGCGAGTATATGTTTAGATGGGGATTAGACAAATCGTCACCTAAAATGCCCAAAGACGTAACCCTCATTATCATAATTTTACAGGAGAAGCAATAAACGTTATAAAATGAAAACTGTTTAATTGAAAATCGCGATGTGGGTTACGTCTTTTGTGTTTTATGAAAACGTTCAAATGATGTTACGTCTTTTCCATTTCTTGAATAAAATCGTTAGTTTGTAACGTAGAAGCATTGTATTTTAGCCTTGTGTTCCAGATTCAATCAAAAAACTAGTTTTGATTTTTTGAGGGTTACGTCTTTGGGCATTTCATGTGACGAAATACTTTTGTGCATTATAAACATTTTTTGCTTTGATTTAATTATGCAGCTTAGTTGAATTTATATGATGTGGAAAGTTAATGTAAACACAAGATAAAATGAATCTTAATTTCTTATTTCAGCTGTTCTTAGATTTTAATAAATTAGTATAAATTTGTATATTAAAAATATTTTATCGCTTTTTTTGTTACATAAATATTAAAATATTCATGCGACCTGATTTTAGGTAAACAGTTCTTCTTATGAAGTAACTCTATTTAGTTACATGCGAAATTTCTTTAAACTTACGCCAAATCTATCAATCTAAACTTTTATTTTTTTTTAAAGTTTACTTGCGATTTTCATTCATTCTTTTTGTGTTTGCAACATTGTACTCGTGTATTGCAATTTTTGAGTGTCTGTTGCATGTGTAGTTTAAATTGTATAAAAAGCCATAAATCAAGGTTGCAAATTATGTATATTATTATTATAAAAATATTAAATTCAATTTTATTATTATAAATATTTTTGTTTTATTTTGCTATATAATTTGACATAAATTTTACGCTTACAGTCAAATTCGTTAAACTTACATAGTACATACACATACAACTATTTGATGCAAGTTATTATGGCTAAAATAAATCATATTTTGGTTTTTCAAAAAATAAAGAAATCAAATTTTTGTGTAAATTGTTGTTGGCAGGTCAAGTTGTATATTATTTATGTATTTATATAATATTTAACTCAAATTGGCATATAATTTTCAAATACAAGAGTTTCAATTAAATATTTAAATTTGATTTTTTGCTAATGTTTGCATAAACGAAATGGATATCTATATGTTGTGGTAAATGATTTTTGAATTTTATTTGAAGAAAATTATAACTAGATTAAATTGTTAGAGAAAAGTTAGGATTTAGTCAAATAATACAAATTATTAATTATAATTTAAAATACTTTTCAAAATTTAATATTTATCAGATTTAACATTATATTCCAATATGTTGAACTAAATCTTTAACCATTATATATATACTCTAGAGCCCCGATTTACGTCTATCCCATTTACGTTGCCTTTCTAAATGTGGTTTAATTCGCTTTACGATGTTTTAATTTCGATTTACGTCGGCTTTGAAATTTTGTATCAATCTGCATTCGATTTGCTTCGCTTTATACCATAATTCCATAATTACGTGTGAATACTTTGCCTACTTGCATGAAAAAAGAAGAATTAAATATTTTTTATTCCTTCCTTAAAAATATATTTTTAATTATTTCTTTATAATAATGACAGAGACCTGCTGAAATAAATATAGTCAAACGTACTATAAGTCGTTTTTTTTAAATATAATTTTGATAGCTAAATTTTTAAATTTTGAACCCATTCAACAAAAAGTCAGCACATTTGTATAGAAAAAAATAAATTCGAATTGCATCGAATAATGACGCAAATCGGGGCTCTAGTGTACTGTAATACATTATATAGCGCACACTTTTAAAACTCTTTAAAACCGTTAAGCGTATCAAATTGTTTTAGCCAATTTTATGCAAAAATTGACACCTGTAAAGATTTTTTCCAACATTTTAATTATAATTTTATAAAATTAATTTTTTTACATTCATTTATGGCAACTAAAAGCTACAAATTTTTAAACAAAACAGATATATGCCCTTAAGCTGAAAATGTTGTAGCTTGCTAATAATTGTCATTAAAAGTGTCTATGTTTATTAAAAAAATTATAACGTTTTTTTTTTATCAATAACTCTAGCAAGTATAATCTGTATTGACCCACATTTTTCCACAAAATACAAAAACCACTATTTGTACATCTTTGCTTTAATGACAAAAATTTAAAGCAGCTGCTTGGAAAAAAACCTACAAAACAAGTGCCAGATTTTAATCGCTGCGCAAATTATTTTAAATTGTTCGAGAAAACATTATTAAAGTAATAAAAAAATTGTATGCTTTAAATTTAAATTTCAATTAGTTACACTTAAGAGATTTTCTAGATTATCATGGTTAATTTTGTCATATTTTGATTGAAACTAACAAATGTTAAATTTATGGTTTATATTTATAACTAAAACATGTCAATGTAAAATGTGAATGTAATAGGAGACTTTTACATGCACTTCAAGCGAAAGTGCATTTAAAGGAAAGTAATATTGGATTCAAATCACTTTATATTATTTAAATTATGTGTAGATGGTATATTTTGAGGGATCCACACTAGGCTCACTGTGCTTAAAATTTATACTGCCAAATTTGAACAGTAGTTGAGAAAATCTTAACATTTATTTTTTGATATGACCCATTGTGTAGTGTTATGTATTTAGCTAGAAAACTCTAATAGAATAAGTTTGAGCGGCGGATCTATTAATTTTTATTTATTCTTTAAATTTAACTGAAGCTCACTTAAAAGCCGGTAGCATAAATGTTTCAATTTGTAACAAGAAAAGCGATTGCATATTTTTAAATTAATATTTAAGAAAAGCTCAAAGAAGCAACACAACATTTCGATCCACTTGCGCTACATATTCATTCCAAGTCGCTAATATTTATTTATCCTTAACTTTCCTTTGCCAACATCCCAATTTCATTCAATTGGTCAAAGCTTGGTACAATTATGGAATTCATATATTTGTACCCTACACCACCATAGTGTAGAGGATATATTTAATATGTGCTGAATCAGCACTGCTGATGTTCGTAACGTTTAAAAATATTAGTCCAATACCCAGCTTAAAGTACGCCAATCGACTCAAAATCACTTTCGGAGTAGATTTAACCATGTCCGATATCTGGCTGTCTGGCGGTCTGGTTTGCTGTCCATGTTAATTTATGTGCAAAGTACAGTTCGCAATTTTAAAGACATTTCAATAAAATTAACTATGTGAACTTTTTTTTGGTCAAGGACAATTGGGCTAGAAACTGGTTAAAATCGGCCCATTATATCTCCCAGCCCCCATACAGACGTCCTCCCGATATATGACTTTATCGGTCACAAATGTTTGCTTACACTTGCACTAATCCAAATAAATTTTGACATAAATAAGTTATACATAAAATCTAATCACACCTACAAATTTTGTGCAGATCGGTCCATGATTAACCATAGCTCTCATAAAAGGCCCACTTCCGAAAACAAAACAAAATATCTTTTTTATATACCTATACACAAATCATTCGACCTAGTTTGATGGTAATGTATCCGTAATTAGTCATAGCTTGCATGTAGGACCCACTTGCGAAAATCACTTTAACGATCATAAATCTCTTTCAAATTTTGGTATCTAAATAAAGTTCAACACAAATAAGTTTTATAAATGCAGAAACCATTTCACTAAATTATGTAACGATGTATTTATATTTCCCATATAAGACACTCTTTTCAAAATCACTTTAACTTGCATAAATCAGGTCTTAATAAAAATTAAATTTAATGCAAATAATGTGCACAGGGGCCAAACTACCGCATTCGATATCGAGTAAAATTGATCGTAGTTTTCTTATTTGAGATTATGGCATTCGATATCGTGCAAGAAATTTAGTACATTTTATCATAATTTCGATATCGAAATTAGTTTTCGATACGATAGCTCATTCGATCACGAATGCGGTAATTTGGCCCCAGTTGTCATGATACCAACTTTTATGATGAACGGTCCATAAAAGCTCATGGCTCCCATATAGCGCCTATATCTGAAAATTGTGTTTGCTCATATACTCGGTGTAGGCAAGCCCGACCATACATTCTAATTTGTTTATTGTTACGTCAATCTGATTTTTTCGATATAGTAGCTTTTGAGTTTTGATGGCTAATGTGGTATCAGATCAAATATATTAAATCACTGCCTTTTTACCAAATGTATCCATTTTAATAAATTTATATTTTGGTTCGGCATTCCCTTAATCCTGGTAGCTTTTAGCAATAGGGCGAATTTTGTTAAAACTTTGTCAGAAAGAATGCGTCTGTCTGCTTTATAGCAACACTATTCTGTTTTTCAATTCGATTTGGATATTTAATTGCACGTTAGGTTCAAAACCAGCTTCTATTAATACGGTAGAGATTCGGATTTATAAATAATGTTATAAAACTTAAGATTGCAGTACTTTTTAATAGCTTTACCTTTTTGGATGTCGGATTTCTATGATTTTTTTATTCTATTTTAATCCTTAACTTTATATATAGATAACTTGATAACGAAATTTGATTTCTCTCTGAGTGTTTTAGTCCAAAACTTTCCCCGTCCGAGTATTATTTGTTTCGATCAATGCAGAACGATCTCTCAGGGTTACGCTTCAAAATGTTGTGATTTGTCGTACTTTCAACTAATATTTTTAACAAGAAGTGAATGTAGATAATATCATGGTCCGAACAAGATGCTGCGCAGTTTGTCATACTTTTAACCTATTGAAGGAGAAATTAGTTAATAGTGTAAAATACAGAAATGTTTGGGTTTAATGATAATCTGACTAATATAAGGCCATATCGCACATTTTCGTACATTTTAATATGGAATTTTACATGGAATTTAGATTCCTTGGCCCCGTGGCCGCACAACATGTTTTATGATCTCCCAGACCATGTCGCACGAAAATGTGCGTCACAAAAAACCCGTTCTAACTGCAAAATTAGGGACCAAAATAAAGTCGCGAGTAGTCAATATAGTGTTGATATTAGTGTTGATATTGGTCAGTGTGCGATTATAAGTAAATACTATATAAAAAACTAAAATAATGAGAATAAATTCTCATTCTCTAAAAACCTATTTTCTATCTACATATGTAGATTGCTTTACAAATCTGTTTTATTGGTTGAAAAAAACTAATAGTATCATTAGAGGAATAAAAATTATATTACTATATTGCAGAGAGTTCATGTTCCTCCAGTATGATACAAATTAGTTAAACTGTTACATACGAAATACAAAAAACTTTATGCTTTTCAAATTGTGGTGGAGTATCAAACTCGTACAAAACATTATTTTAATAGCCACCTTAATTACTCTGCATTGGTATGGGTACTCCCAATATTGCATGTGCATAAATACGAGTATGTATGTGTGTTCATAATATAAACTTTATATGCATGTCTGCAAATAACAGCAGATACTAATTTGTGACCACCTTATAATAACACTATTACATACAGATAACACATCAATGTTAGTTTCTATATTAGAGCACTTTAGGTATGTAAATAAAAAAATACTTTATACATACTCGTACATTACATACTTACACAAATGTATATGCATATATGGCATGCATAGTATGTAAGGTTTTTTTTCACAAAATTATTTATACAATTAATTTAAATTTGTCAGATTTTTATCGAAAATTTCTATCAAATCATTTTATTTTGATTTTTTATGCAAGTATTTTACCCAATATTTACTCCCATTTGAATAGATACAAAGAAATAAACGTTTATTTTTATTAATATTTAGTGTAAAAAAGAGATTAAGATTTGTAATATTTGCTTTGATTATCATTGGAAAATTTGCATATTTTATGTTAGCCTTTAAATGGCAGACAATTCGGACAACATGTAAAGTTTTATTTGGAAAATATTAGTTTAACCCAAATAGGGTTTAAAGGGGACTAAAGTACATATGTAGTTACATATAAAGAATTTGTTGGTGAGTTTACAGCTATATTGACAATTGATATATTTTGAAAAAAAAAAATTGAATTCTTTTACACTTCATCGCTTAATAAATGTTATATTTAGCGATCCACGTTGCCAATAATATTGATGTCCTCAATAAAATACTTTACTTTTTATAGCACGTTAACATCTTTAGTGCTCTTACTTAAAAAACTCTTTTTATTACTTTAACCATTAGAAAAATCTACCATAATCTTCAGTAGCTGGAGTCTCTTGCTTAAGACTTTAGATTTAGGTGCTATTAGAGTTGCTGACAATAATTTGAAATTTTGCTGTTGGATTGTTTCAAAATTACACCTTACCAATACTAAAATTTAGAATCGTACCCCAATAGACTAGGCACTAGGTGTGCCGGACTATCAGTCAATGGGTTGCCTGTTCGATTTCCGCCAAAGACTCTGGGTGTTTTCTGCAGATAAGCCAAAAAGCTTCACAGTTTGTGTTTGTTAATTATATTTAAAAAAGGACACATTTTCTCTTATCAAAAATTTTTCGAAATTTGTTCTTTTCTTTTATCGTCTCGCAAATTAATACAATTTTTAACAAACGTCATTAGGAATGGGAATGTAGAAGGTTAAAAGATGAAAAAGCCACATTAACAAAGTGTACTAACCTTTGTAAAACATATTTTTCCTGAACATATGGATATATTACTGTTGAAATCATATCTCTGTGACACTAAATTTCGGGCATTTAATGACATATTTTTATTTTATCAAATAAAACTATTTGCTTTTACAAAATTAATAAAGCTGAAATTATAACATTAGACAGAAATTAAGGGGTAAATGGTAGTCTCATTTGAATGAGTTTTAGAAACGGTGAAAGATAAAAGTAAATTGAACTAAGTTTTTGTACATTACGTTTTTAGAAGTATACGCTTTATCTGCTTTTACTTCTGGCTTTGCTATTAGTATTTAAATCTTGCAACTAAAACTTAAAACTATTTGATCTTAAAACAAGTTTGGTTCTTTTAAAACTTGTTTGAATTTGTTACTTGCATGCCGATCTGAATGGTGTTGCATTTTCGAGATATATGATTCACCAAATAAATGTACATTGTACAGGTGTATGCCTAGATATGTGGCCTGTTCATGTTGTTAAGTGAGACAGGCAGATTGTTTGCCTGAGTCCAATTGTGAAGAAAGGGTAAATCTGAAGTATATATCAAAGTGATGATCCCAGAACAGTTCTCTGGCGAAATTCAGCTTTACTTTCTAATGGCCAAATATGGTCCAGCTCTATCTAATAAATATATCTAAAAGCATTAATATATTATTTATGTTGTACGTAAAACCCGTTAGTGACTGACCACTTTTCATGAGAGACTCCCGCAATCATATTCAGATTATTTCGGTAAATCCTTTACGAGGGTTAAAGGTACGTGCTATTATTTCATTCATAGAATTTATTGTATTTGCGTCACTTGACTATATTCATTTATTTAATGCATTTTTAATCCAATGCTATTTGCAGTTGAATTTTTCACATACAATTTTGCATTGAAAAGCTCGTAATTCAGTAAGTAAGTAAAGATACGGTCACATTTGGCAAATATTTGCTGAAAAAGACAAAACCACTAAATAACATATATTTGCACTTGTTTATTTATTTAAAAAAAAAAATCTTATTTAAGGCAAAGCCTAACAAATATTTAGTTTTAATTTATTTAATGCTGTTTAATCTGGCAAAACTCTTGTAAAAGCAAACAACGTCAAACAAATTTGCGCTTTTTTAAGTAAATATTTGCCAAATGTGACCGTACCTTAGGTAAGTAAGTGCTTGTATATTGTATTGTGCACGCATTATATAAATTTTTATTTTTAAGAAACTCGTAACTACAAATAAATAAAATTATAAAAAAAATACTTAAGTTTTGTTTCTTGCGGTTTCACTACAACAGTGCAGAGTGAGTAAGTGAGTGAGTGAGTGGCTTTATTATGTTTTGCACGTAAACTGGAGCAAGTGATTTAAATTTAAATGTTGTTTATTTTATTTGCGCAGTTTATTTATTTATTTTATTTTTTCATATAATTTGCTTTTAATGTCGTTTATATGTTTTGCATTATTATGGCTCCGAAATGTCTGTCTATGATGATAAAGTATTATTAACCTTCAAACAGGTAGTTTTAGCTTGAGCATTTTTTTGTTTTAATGGAGTTTAAATGCGTTTTTTTTATAAAAGTTTTTCGAAAACTTGTGAGTAATAATTAGTTTGCTTATTGTTGGTTTACTTATTAAAGCTGGAATATAAATGTTAAATGAACTTGCCACAATATTTGACTTTGTGTAAAATGATAATGGAACAAGTGCAGTGCATATTTTTTAAGAGCTAAAAGCAATATTGCAATATTAGCACTTTCAATACAATATTTCACATTAAAAAATGTTAAAAACAATTTATAAAAAAATATTCTATGTTTCTTTAATGAAATGGTTGATAAGAAAATTTAACGTAATTAATAGCCAGTTATAAACTCTGAGCAAGATACTTTCCAAAATTATAGCTAATGTTGAACAAAATATATATTTGAATTGTGGTTCTTATTGGGAATAGAGAGGAATAACAAATATGTTGCTTTTTCCGCTTTCACATTCTTCAATTCTGACTCGTCAAGGCAACTAATTTTGGCTGAGAAGGGAAAGTAATTTTGGATGACGGTACTAGTCAATTTTCTTATTTCATTTTGTATATTTCTTTCTAGCATGTTGATATGCATTAAAAAGTACAAAAATTGAATGTTCAAAAGAGAATTGAACAAAAACTGGTCAGCTAAAACTGAAGAGTGTGAAACAGTACTCTCGGTCTATTTTGATGAAATTTCTTTCACTACTCTTGAGCTTACATTTATAAGGTTAACTTCGATGTTTAGTTATGACTCCTGGCACGAGTACTCTTTGTGTCCTTGCCTGTGGATTTCAGTCTATTTTGGCCACCAAGATCGTGTGACATCACACCGTTAGAGTTTTTCCTGTGGGGATATGTAAAGTCTAAAGTTTATGCGGACAAACCCGCTTCGATTCAGGCCTTGGAGGAATATATCACGCGTGTCATTCGCCAGTTACCAGTCGAAATGCTTAAACTAATCATCGAAAATTGGACTCAAGGGATACACCATCTGCGACGTAGCAACGGCTAACATTTGATAGACATAATCTTCAAAAAATAAATGCCAAAAATGTTCTTTTAAATGATAATAAACATTCCCCATTAAAATTTGAATTTTCTGTGTTTTTTTTTGTTTAAAAAAGTAGGAAGCTTTGAAATGGTTCCCGCTTTACTTTCTCACTTGTTTTAATTTTGAAAAGGTGGCGCCAGATATCCGATGATATCTCTAAGGCATTTTCAGACTAATGTGTTCATTTGTAGCATCAATTAAATGGCTTTTTATTTTTATATCTTCAGAGATAAGATTAGATTGTAGATGCTTTGAATTTTTTGATTTATTTACTATGTTGTATTTTCGCACTGTAGTACGTTCCAACAACTAAATAGTGGAGTGAATAGCAATCAAAATGCACATCTTTTAATACCCAAGTTTAGTGACGTTTCAGATGTATCTGTCGGTGCATAGCACCGCACAAAAGTTGGCGTTCGAACTATAGTACGAAATCCTGCTTTTACCACGTGGCCTCTAGTTGATCATTGTTTTATATGTTTCTTCATTTCTTGCTGACTGGTCAGCTTGCCAAAGTATATTACATATTAAACTCTTATCATTCTTTCCATCTGATTTCGCACAAGAGGATGTAGGAGAAACGACTGATGGCGAACTCAATTAGTAAGGATTAATGAAAATTTCTTGTATAAACAATTATAAGCAATTTGTTTCTACAATCAATATAATTGTTTTGCACATTTTCTTTGACAATTTAGCAACTATAAGTTACAGTTAACGAAAAACACTACAAAACTAAAATTTTTCTTACCACCCTCGTTGCAGTAAAATAATTCCAAAAAATCAATTATTTACAATAGTTTGCATAAATACACCTCATACATTTTTATGCGAATATTTTAAATGAGAACTGTAAAATATTCCACAAGCAAAAGAAACTGCATTTAAACAAATAAATTAAACACCACAAATAGTAATCGTTAAAAAACTACTACAAAACTATTTATACAGGATATAAAGCAATTTCATATTCTATACATATAAAAGATGTCTGAGCATAGATGCATGTTGGTTGTTGCAAAACACCAAATACTTCCACATACATGCATCCTCTGTTCGCATTATGCCCTGCAGCTGTTTTTGGTTTTATTCAAAAGACATTAAAAATCCTCCAATAAAAAGAGAAAAACCAACAAGAAAATAGTAAAGAAAATTAAACAAGAGCTGCATGCGAATTTGTAAATGATTCGGCTAATGATATTGCAATTTATTTTATTTGTAACAAATAAAACCACAAGCACAGAAATAGCAACACAAATAAATACACAGCATCGTCATTTAACATAAAAATTGCATGAGAACTCTTAAAACTCTTTGAAAAGCAATACTGCTGTTGTATGGCCAGGACTGAAATGACCATTGAAAGACAAAAATAAGTTCATGGAGACAAAATTGCAATGCATTTTTGGTATAACATTGTATGTTCTAGCAGACATAGTTTAAATTTGCTTAAGTTTTGTTGCAAAAAACAAAAAAAAATAAAAAAGTTAAATGTATAAAAGAAGAAGGACCTAGTTTTGTTGTTTAGTGTAGAATTTTGCCAGTTAAGCAAAACCAATTGTCATCATTGAATAAAAGTGTTACACTCGAAAAATATTATAGGTTTAGGTTAGAACAAGATTTTGGTGAAATAGATTATGATTGCAGATTGTTTGTCAATTTCAATACTTTAAACTTTGGATAAGAATCTATGGCACAAAATTGGAATTTACTTTTAGGAATCCAAAGGAAAGAGATACGGAAATATTTACAGCATCTCATATCTAAGTCTCAATTACTCGCCAAAAAGAGTTACAGACACAGTTATGTAAGAAATCAGCTGTTTCTTTCAATTTATAGCATTTCTGTTCATTCCACACTTTTTAATTATCTTAACGGCTTTGAGTTGTATATTATGACGTAATGACTTAATGACTTTTGATAGTTTTCGTCAAGAGTTACAGACACATTTTTTCTCACGATGGAATATTTTGTTTCACATCTTTTCGATGCGAAAATTTTCGCTAAAGTTACAGAACATGGTCACATATAATACTCTACACCCAGTATATGTATAAAACAGTTTTTCAGAAATGGGCGTTATATGAGAGATATAACCTATTATGGACCGATCATCCAAAAATTTAGTGTCATGATTTCTGTGAATATAAATATTAGGTATATTTAACTTTATCTCGATATAAATACTTTTAAAAGATTTATGGAGCTTAAATTGAATTACGGAGAGGGTCTTATATGGGAGTTTCGACTAATTATGGACCGACCATTATAAAATTAGGTGTCATCATTTCTTTATATAAATACATATGAACTTTATTTTTGTTGAATTTTATTTGGACACCAAAATTTTCAAGAAATAAAATAACTTTTCTTCTTTTGAGCTCGAGGTTTTTGAGAAATTTATGATTGGTAAAGTGATTTTCGGAAGTGGGCCTTATATGACAGCTACGACTAATTATGGACCGATCATAATAAAATTATACCGTATTCCTTGTATACATATGCAATTTATTTGTGTTCAATATTATTTGGATGCCGACATTTTTGGGGGAGTTATCCTCTTTGAAGTGATTTTCGGTAGTGCACCTTTTATGGTAGCTATGATAAAATATGGACCTATCTGCACAAAATTTGTAGGTGTAATTTGGCTTTATTTAATACTAATTTGTGATGAAATTTGTTTGGATACTTGCATAATTCAAACATTTATGATCGTTAAACCCCAATTTCGGGAAGACATTTTTATGGGGGCCAGGTGAAATAATGGACCGATTTCCACTAGTTTCAATCCCATTCGTCCTTGAGCCGAAAAAATATCACGTACTAAATTTTATCGAAATATCTTCAAAATTGAGACCTGTACTCTGCGCACAAGCTTTACATGGACAGCTAGCCAGCCAGACGGACGGACGGACTCACAAAGTGATTCCGAGTCGATTGGTATACTTTAAGGTTCGACCAATATATCTGGGCATTACAAACATTAGCATAAACCCAATATGCCTTCCCCACTATGGTGGTGTAGGGTATAATTAAAAAATAATCAAATAATAAAGTATAGTCCACCTAGTCCGTTCATGTGATATCCCTACATACAAAAAACTTATTAGTTGTGACACATTATCCACCCAGATATCTGTAGTCCACATCTAGAGATTATATTCACAAATTCGCTTTTGTTGAAAGAAAGTCTTTGTGTTGAGAGATACGGAAAGGATAATATCGGTAGGACGTTTCCTTGTCTCCGCAATTACCTGGAGCAACTCAGACGTCTCTTGTTGATATTCTGAACATAAAGGTTCTATAAACATTCCGTTTAGGAGATATAGGTCGTGCTTCTGATGTAATGGAAAGGTTTTTATAGTAGCATTTACGGATAGGCTTGACGGCTAAAACTGAACCGGCATATGTATGTATTTAGACGAGTGTAAAAATTTCAATCGCATTTTATTGCCTGTTTATATGTTAGTTGGAGTCTGATTGCCTCCGGCTTATAAATAAACTGTATTCCGATCATGTTTGTACAATGGTAACACATTTCATTTGTATATACTTGTAATGCTCGTACATACGTACTTATATATGCCTAAAAGATGTGTTTTTTTGCTGTTTGGTTTTTTTTGTTTGACCAATTGAGAGAGAAAGAAATGATAGAAAATTTATGCGCTGCACCAAATACCGCCAACGTAAGCAATAAATCTCATTTCATGCACCATCCGCCATTCAACTAACCATCCAACCAAACATCTACTTACTCTAAGCTAAATAGACAACAACTACAGCAAGTACAAGGATATAAAACAGAGCAATAATAGATAGCAAACAAAAAAAAAAAAAACAAAAAAACAACAAAAAGCATCTGGTAACATTGACCATTTTTAGTTTATACGAAAACCCTTTTATAGTTAACGCTAATGTGGCCAAAATGAACTTGACACTTGAATGCCCAATTAACAGTTTGCAGACTTTGCCGGTCAAAAGAAAACGAATTTAAACAACAATTTCGTAGCCAAAGTTTTCGGAGGGGAAAAACTAAATTTGGTTTATATAAAACACTCGAAAAGACGTTAGAAGAAAACAAAAGAATTTTGCTTATAGATCATAGAGACTCGTAGAGAGAAACAAATAAAGAAAAGAATTGCTTTGGCCAATATTTGTTTACTTTTGGGAGCTAAAATAATGTAAATTTTTTGTTAAAATAAACAATTAGGTGAACTATTAAAATAATTTTGTTTATTTGTTTTATTTGGTTTAGTTTATAGCAAATATATTTGAACACATGTAAGCAAATATATTGAAAATATTATAATAATAATATTTATAAACTTTCTAAAAAGCCTTTCATAACTTTAAATACTGTAAGTATTTATATGGAATAAAATGAAAGGTACTTTATTGATAATTCAGAGCCAAGTACATACTTATGTACATATGTACAATGTTTGTAAATATGTTACTAGTGAAAACGGAACTTTTTTGGTAAACAATCATAATTCTAAATACATTGTAATTGGAGTAAAATAAAGTTGTATTGTGGCCTAAATCACGGACTGTAGAAATTCGTTTACAATGTTGCAATATTGACTTGAGTATGTGCTCAAATGAACATAGGTAACCAATGAACTTCTTTAGGTAATTCAAAAAAATATTTTCATTTTAATCCATTTGAACTCAAAGTAAAACTGAAAGCAAAATGTTTAAAATAACTTTATTTTAGATGTATTTAGGAGCTAAATTAATACTTTACAAAAAAAATATAAAAAAAAGTTGTTCAGGTCGGCAAAATTGAGAAATTTTTCAAAACACGCCTGCGCACAGCGTTTTGATGCATTTTTTACATTGCCAACAAGTTTCCATATGACATACGGTACATCTCAACTGATTTGGCAGCTTTTCAGGAAAGTGTCCGATATTATCTAAAGCATCTCTGAAATAATTGAGTAAGGTTTCCTAAGTCCTAAGTCCCTAAGTGTCTCAAATAAAATCTGCTGATACTTCGGCAAAACTATAGCTGGTTCATCTTATCCTCGATAGATGTAGACGCTATGCCTTAGAAACAGTTAAATATAGCAAATAGATAAATAGAACCCACTAAAATTTTTTGCCTCGTATCGCTACTCAATATGTTGCAATTGATTGGTTAGCTTGATCGACTCCTCCCATCCCTTTATTTTTTTTTTTTTTTAAGGGAAGTAATACTCAGGCAATTAAATTGGGGATAGGTAGGAGAAGAATAGGTGGTGAAAGGAGAGAAGAGCTTTTCATAAGACAGCTGTATAATTGCGCGTTTTGTTTATTAGTAGTACAGTATTGCAACGCCACTGGTGGTGAGTAGGCGCATTGATCAAAGCTTGATTTATAGCCTTTATTTAATTATTTTTATTCGGTCGCGTTTCAATGCTATACCACCGAAGGAGGACGCTGTGATAAATATGAGTTATGATAGGACAGAAAACTAATAATTATCAGGAACTGATGGTGATTGAGTGGCAGCGGCTGGAAATTGAATCCAGGCCATGAATACCAACTCATGCTTAATGATCAAACGCGCTAATTAATTAAGCTACAGCACCCTAAGTAAATAAAATAGAATAAAATTTTTTGGTTTTTTCGCTACTCAATATGTTTTTTTATTTATTGGTCAGCTTGATCAACTCCTCCCATCCCTTTATTATAGTTTTGGAAAAGGAAAGGGATATTAACATCCACTCATTGCTCACATTTAAAGCTGATTTATCACAATATACGGCAAAGTCATAACAGTAGCCATCTGCACTTGCAATCATCTAATTTTTATATCCAAATCACACCGGCTTGCCTCTTGTATAATTGTTTCGTTATTTCGCCATTGACTCATCAATATATATATTTTTTTGAACTACACCCCATTGGAGAAATTTGGTGATTAGTCAGAGATCGTAATTTAAAATTTTTATAAGATGAACTGTTTTTATATGTATTTTAACAGCAATATATCAAATAGTAATTGTAAAAAAGTAAAACTTTGCCATATATTTTAGTAATTTTACCGTAGTTTTGTTGGAAAAGGTGCATTTTGTATAAAAATGATTCAGCTATCAAAAAAGGTGAGAACAATCACCCTTATTCTGTTTGGCGCGGTCGACACAAGACGACATCGTTTGTTTTAAATCTATATTCTCGTTGTCAATATTACCATGTATCGATGACTAACGACATTGTTGGTATTCTGTAACTTAAATTGACACCTTTCATTTTGTCGACGGTCTTTGTGTAGTGTTGTATTCTTTTGTGTACAAAGAAGAATTTGAACAACAATTTAAATATTAAAAATAACTGTAAAAAGAAAAAAAATTGTATTAAAAAAATATGGGGAAAAAATCAAATTACAAACACAAATCAATTTGATAAGCTGGTAAAAGAATTAAAAATAATCTGGCATAAGTCGGTTTTAGTGATATTTTTTAAATCACTTCCAAAATTTTATCCCAATAGAGTTTTGAATTTTAATTCAAATAAAAGTTTTTTTTGGCGGCCACGCCTATTTTTTAGTGGGCGGGGCTCCAAAGTTTGTAATATATTTAACTTTATCTTGAAAACTACTTGTTTATTATGATAGGTATTTTAAAGAACTTTCCAACGATATATAACATGACGTACTTATGTGGACCATCTATAGATCAGTTTCGGAAAATAATTTTTTGATCCGATATTCTTTTAAAAATCTGAAAAATCCGGGAAAACGTCGTTATGAGTAAGTAAATATATATTATAAATTAGTCATAAATTCCAACGATATATAACATGACGTACTTATGTGGACCATATATAGGTCAGTTTAGGAAAATAATTTTTTGATTCAATATTTTTTTTTTTAAATCTTAAAAATCCGGGAAATATGTCGTTATGAGTAAGTAAATAAATTACAAAAATTAAAAGTCAAGAAATTAAGGTTTAATTTGAGGTATAATATAACCGTGTAAGTAATATAGATCCGAAGATATTAAAGAAAGATTATGACATTTCAACATAAAAATACAAGACATTTTTAATGTGCGAAGCCGGTGTTCTGTACACCAGAGAGGAGAAAATTCCCTCATGTTTTCTTCTTTGCTGGAATCCGAATAACAAAATCATTTTGTTTTAATGAACATATTAAAAAAGTTTTTATTAATCCATAAACTTTTGTTTGTACCCAAAAAAGTAAACAAAACGAATCAGTTGACTCAAATATTAGCTATATGTGTATATGTATCGATAACCAGTGGACGTCGACACAAGACTGTTAGGGAATACCAAATTTGTATTGATGTCATGTTAAGGTGACGTTGACTCACAATTGACGACGCCAAACAAAATAAGAATGAATATTCAGGCATGTGATGGAAATCGAAAACGAACACGAATGAGTTTTAGAACTCAATTTTTTTGTAATATTTCTGTATTGAATAACTTTTATCACATAAAATATAAATATATTGGGCTACTAAAGAGAATTTTAAAACAAAAATTTAAAATTTAGATTATAAATGCATTAAAATGTATTTCCAAAACTGATTCGTTTTCGATTTCCATCACATGCCTGATTAAATATCTATAAGGAATTTAATTTTATCTATAATTTAGTTTTTCAAGGGAATAAATTTCTATATTTTAATCAAGCAATCAAGAAAATTTATATTTTATTTTGGTTTTACACTCATTGGTAATATAAATAGGCAAAAAACTTAATGAAATACATTGGTGTTAAATTCTATGGCTATTTAAACAACCATATCCATTTGGCCACGGTAGGCGTAAATGGGTTAAACTTTTGATTATGATTACATAAAAATGAAAACTTCAAACTTTACTTTTTGTTCACATATTTATTTATTAAATTTAATTCAGTTGTTTATTTGTTCAATTTTTTTTTGCTTTTCGAAGTCTACAGATAATAATAAAAATGTTTGTATGTATTTTTTTTTTTGAAATAAATGTAAATATCTTCGCAATGTTAATGAGAGTTTTTTTTATTTGTTAAGATTTTATTTGTATTTTTCTTTGTAATTATTTTAAGGATTATAATGGTTTGTTATATAGTTTTTATTTTCATTTGCTTTTTCATGTATAAATATTTAACAAAAAAGAAATAATTTATTGTTACTTTTATTTTTATTTAGATAAAGTACTTAATGACAAAAGGTACGATTCTGATTTTTTTTATTCAATGTGTTTTTTTTTCTAATTTTAAATGAAGTATTTTATTGCACTATTTAAGCAGAACAATGAAACGTAGATTGTTGTTTACAAAGGATATGAAAGGAAATGATGATACGACAAATATATATATACTACATTAATTAAATATACAATGATAATAAAATTCACAATCACTTTTTGTTTATAAATGCATTTTGTTAAGATGTTGTTTTTTTCTGCTGTGTTGTATGGACAAATTGGGAAAATTATATAGAACATAAATAATAAATAAATTAGACAAATTTCTTATCGAATCCATAGAACAAACAAGGTGTTATTTTAGTGGACGGTTGACATAGCCACCAGGGTTTGAATGTGAGCAAAACTCTTTAAAATTATTGAAAGGAGGAAAAATGCAGAGTTGACATTAAAAACAGAATTAGAAAATTATTAAATTATTTATGTAGAATTTTCTAATTGTACTTCAGAATAATCCAATTATATTTCAGAAATTTCAGTTTTTATTTTAGAAATTTCTAATCTATATAAATAAAATTGAAAAGCTGTCTGTTGTTAAGCGCATAACTTGAGAATGGCTAGAGCGATTTAGCTAATGTGCGTAATAGTCTGAATTGGAAAATTCTGAAATATAATTAGAAACTTCTCATATTCAGTAGGAAATTTTTGAAATACAATTAAAAACTTCTCAACTATAATTGGAAATGGTGTAGTTATTTTTCTAACGTAGTATTAAGTAGTTAACAACGAAATCAATGAAAACTGAAAATATAAGATGGCACGCCGGTCCACAAAACGTGAGATAATTATACAAACATATATTAAAGACGACTTCTTCTGGTGTATATCGACACGGTTGGCTCGGACGTAGTCTAATCAGGAGGTTTAATTTTCGTCAATCGTTTCGGCGCAACATGCCATACAACACGTGCAACAATTGATTTATTGAAGGAAAGCTTTAGTAACCATATAGTGCCATGTCACAGAATTTAATTCCGTTCGTAAGTGGAATTAATTCCGTATTTCGCTTTTATAGAAAAAGTAAAACGAACATTTTTTTCGGAATAAAACCTAGAAATGCTTAAAATTACAATTCCACATAGCAAATTAAAAGTGGATTCATTCCAAAAAAATTTTTCGTTTTGCTTTTTCTATAAAAGCGAAATACGGAATTAATTCCACTTCCGAACGAAATTAAATTCTGTGACATGGCTGATAGTTTCACGTTTCGGAACCGTGTACTGGCCTCAAAGAACGTGCGACTTAACGCAGTTTGACTATGTTCTGTGGGGAGATGTTATGTCGCTATTCTACGCCCATAGCCCGAAATTATTGACCTCTTCGAGGAAAACATTCACCACGTTATTGCCGATATATGTCTAGAAATGTTGGAAAAAGTCATCGAAAATTGGACCTCTAGATTAGACTCGGACATAGTCAGTCATATGCCAGAAGCCATTTTTTAATTATAATGCAAGAAGTTGATTAAATTTCATGTCAATTTAAAGAAATCATCTTTGTTTTATTTAATTTCAAAGTTCTATACATCTAAAAAAATAGCCTATATTTGATTGATATAAATTTAGAGAAGACCATCATCACTTTCGTTACACTGTCTTATATTCTTGGCCAAGATGAACCCAAAAGCGAATTTATGATTCTCTATTTTATGGACATTAACATAAGTTTGAATAAATATTTAAATTAAATTTTTTTAAATAATTTATGAACTAAAAAAACCCCACAAATAAATATAAAAATTTTATTAACATTTAAAACAAGACTAGTTTGTGTGAAACCCATACAAAATTGCACTAATTTTTATCTAAATAAATACAATTAAATTAAAAAAAATATACACTATTTGTTACAAATACTTAAGACTTAATTAATAAAAAAGTTTTAGATTTTGTATATCATTTAATTTAAATTGAATAAAGATTTTTAAGCCTTATTTGCGCTTATAACTGGGTTTTATATACTTTTGTGTTTTGTTTATATATTTCATATTAAATACCAATTTTAACATTTCATTTGTTTATAATATTTTTTAAAATTTTTACTAAAGCCAATTTGTGGTTGTTGATTTTTTTTCATTGTAGTTAATTTATATTATTAATGGGTTTTTTTTCATAATAAAGATATGATAACTAATTGCTAACGTTGATTTAATTTCTTTGTTTAAATTTGTTTGTTAGCCGTTTTTGTGAATGAATTTTTTGAATTTATCTATGAGATTTGTTTTAATTATTTCTTTATTTTTTATAGATTTAAATATTCAACAACAATACAGTAAACATTTTTTTCGTTTTATGGTTTTAGTTTTGGTTTTCTTTATCAATTTTGTTGGTTTCTTAAATTAAATTAATTTACATTTTATTTTAGTATTATATATAGTATATATTTAATGAATTGTTTAAGGAATGTTTTTCTTTTATTGTTAAAAATATGATTTTTTTTATTAACTTGTTTTTATTACTTTGTTTTTCTGTTTATTTAAAAAATGTTTGTTTGTTTGTTTTTTATTGTATTAGGTAAAATTGTTAAATGTTGTATTTTTACCGGTTTTATTAAATGCTTTTGTTTCAAATAGATAAATTTTATTTGGAAATGTTTAAATTTATTTTAGAGAAATGCATAATAAACCCTTTAAGGGTTTGCTTAAATTTGGTGGGGTTGTTATTAAATCGTCTCCATTTTTTATTGTTTGATTTTGTTAAAGAGCTTTATGTTGATTTAATGAAAAACTGTCCTATGATTTTAAATGCTTTAGATATTTTCTATTGTAGAACAATAAAATAAACTATAAACCTGATTAAATAATTGCTGCATTTACTAACACTTTTGGTTTAATAAGTAATTTACTCTATTTTATATTTTTTTCAGCTGTAAAAACTACTTAAGCTATTTAGGGAAGTTTCATAACTTTCTCTCATGTTTGCATTACAAGCGTTTATTTTACAAATTAATTTTAAGAACTTGATCTTAGTCTTTTACATCCCAGCAAAATCATCATATTAAACAATTAAAAAACAGTTTATATGCTTTTTCGGATAAAACTTTGAGGAAAATTCCTTACATTACTGAAGTATTTTATAACAAAAGTAAATATTTATTTAATTGAACAACATACAAATCATTAAAAATCAAAATATTCCAGCACTTTATTGTAATTTGACTAGAATGCAAATAAAGAACCTTTTCGCATCTGATGCGCAGTACGTTCGAAAAAGCTACAGTTGGCAATAACTGCAAATGTTTTGTGTTCTAAAATGTAACAGTGATGCAGCTGTTATGCAAACAACATAAAAACAAGCATCACAAAAATGGCCGATGCAATAAATGAACATCAGCATCAGCTGATTTGCATCAGCATCGCAAACTAAACACAGATGCGCATCAGATGCAACGCATTGATGCATTTCCGAAAAAGCCCATAATTATGCTTTAAACTTCAAAAATGTTTGTATTTAATACAATTATATATTGATATAATTTGACACTGAACTCAAGACTAGAATTTAACTTAAGCAGACAAAATGCTTTGTTTGCTAACTATTTTAAAAACTATTGTTTTTATTTTCCACCATCAATATTTATAGAAAGCATCTTCATAATTGTTCAAGCTTAAGGTCTTTTTTAGTAAAATCCTTGTACATATTTTATTTTTGATATTTCGCTACTTCTTTGGATAGCATCTTCAGGATAAAATGTTTTATAAATTATCGAAAATCAAATACATGTAATTTTTTTTGTTAAAAAAATCTTAAGGTTGAATAATTATTAAAATATTAATAACAAAGGTCAAATAAACTATTTAAATATTTATAGAAAACATTTTATCTGAACCTGACTTTAAACATAATCTGGAGTTAGAATCTGTTCCCGAACTGTTAAAATTCAAAATTTATTATTGAATATATTTAAGTTTTTATATGAGCTGAGAAACTCCATGCTTTAATTTAAGAAATATTTTAGCAAACGTCTTGTATTACCAAGTATTGTATTAAAAGCACTTCACATCTTAGACAATAGTATTGTTTTCTCATTAGGCAGGTACTTAGCACAACTGCTTTTTAATATATGACAAGCAGTAAACATAGAATCTGGTCATTCAAATGTAGAAAGTAACCAGTTATATGACAGATATTAATATATAAGTCATTATACGACTACTTCTAAGTCATGCATGAAAACTGATTTATGTCTATTGCACAGTTCAGACGAGTGAGTGGTGTGGAAGAGATTAATAATTTAAAAATAGATTTATTAATAATTTGGGTCTGGTAAATGTTACATAAAAATACACTTGAATTGCTGAGAGGCTATCAGCATTTACATACTGAACACCGCGAATTCATGAACTAGAATTTGGTTCATTCTTGAACCAAACATTTGATAATATTATTTTGTGAGGATCAGCTCACTAATGATCGTAGCTCCAATATAAGGTCACTACGATAAATAATTTCAATGATTAGAAATATGTAAATTAATTAGTAAAGTAGTATACAAAGATTACAATAACAAATATTTAGAACATTGGTACACAATTGTTATTTGATCCAATATAACGCCTGCTGTTAAAAATAATCTAAGGATTTCTAATAAATATATAAATAAAACTCTGATTAGAACTACAGAAAGTTTTTTCGTATACTTTTTTTTAATCAGATTTCCCGTAACCGGCTTAAGGAATACATAGTAGCTTATTTTTAACACATTTTTACACATCAATATGAGGAATAGAAACAACGTCTTCATATAAAACCAGGAGAAGAAGTCTTATGTAATTCTTGTTGAAAATCCTAAAGCAAATTATGAATACAAGAGACGCAATGATATATACAACAGTTCTTTAGGAAGTTGCAAAACATTCTACAAAGCCTTTATGGCGCTGAGGCGTTGAAAATATTATTGTATAACTATTATATTTAATTAAACAAAAAAAAAAAAAAAAAAAAAAAAAAAAAAAAAAAAAATAGGAACTTATATTATTGTTCTGACCTCAAGTCTTATTGTTAACTTACGATAATTTGATACGCTGGGGCACATAATATAAAACAGATGGGTAAATTAGCATGCAGCTTTTAAATGCGTCTATTAAGCAGATATGTCGAGAAATTTATCAGACGAAATAAGCGTAAGGCAAAAATCAATCTGAGCACTCAAAATTAGGAAGGTCCTATAATTCCCAGAAAGATAATACAAATGATTGGAATCTATCCTGGAAGGACCAAATTGAGAGCAGAGTAGAAAAAACTTTATACAGATGAACGATAGGTTCGAAGTGAGCGTAATACCAATGATAAAACATTTACACGAGGTTACTGCGATCGATTTGAATGTAGCATTTATATAGGGTGTTTTTGTTAGTTGCTAAGAACTTTAAGTTGGCAACACTTCTTAACTGGCGACAATTTTGTCAGCTTTCAAGTGATTTATGTTTAAAGTCGCCGGTCTATAAGCCCGAAACGATTGCTCACTTGGAGGACAACATTCACCACGTTATAGCCGATATACAGTCATGAATGTTGGCAAAAAGTCATCGAAAATTGGATCTCCAGATTAGACTACGTCCGATAATTTTTTTTTTTTTTTTTATTTTTGTTAACAAGTTATGTAATAAGAAAGCCTTCAATGGCCAAATAAATATTACAATTGACGATAATAAAATAGTCAAAAAAAAATATTAATGTTTTATTACCAACAGCCTCAAATTTGTAACATAGAGAAACATTCAATTAGTTAAAATGAATATATGCCTAAGTTAGCAATGGAATGTCAAATAACAAATCAGTTGTGATTCCTATTAAAATGTTCGGTTAACTTTCTGCGATAAGTGGTATAAGATAATTGAATAGAGTAAATTTCATGTCAATTTATGATTTTCAAAATAAATTTGCAAAATTTGAAAGCGTTGTTCAGGCGTCAATCTGTTTACGTTAAAATGCCAAACTAAACTGAACATAAATCACTTGACAGCTGATAAAATGGCCACCAGTTAAAAAAGTGCTGTCAACTTAAGGTTCTATACATCTAAAAAAACACACTTTAGTATGATGACATTCTATAATACAGTCGACCCTCGGTTAACGAACACCTTGCTTAATAACACAGTTTCGTATAACGACCAACGCAAAATGGGAAATATGTATCGAATTGCGCGAAAAACTTCTGTCGGTGTTCAGCTTTGGCATCATTTGTGTTCATACAGTTAAGAAGACGTGTTGAGACATACAAACATATAGTACATGTGCATTATTTGATTTTGTTAAAAAAGGGGAAAAGGCATAAAACTTCTCTGTTTGTGTTTAGCTTTAGCATCACTTGTGTTCATACAATTAACAAGACGTGTTGTTATTTTTCGTGAAAGTGTAACGTAACATACAAAGATGCCTTCAAATGTAGATTCGCAGGAATTATTTTTTTTTGTAATTTTTTCGTGTTTTCCATTGCAGATTGTCTAATTTCGTCCAATATTCAGTTCCTTAAAAATGATGACAAATATATTTTATATTACTTTCAATAAATATTGATGTTGAAATATGTTAGTGTATACTTTTTCCGACTTGGAACGCATTATTTTATTTTGCAGTGATATATATGGAAATAATGACTTTGCTTAACGAACGTTTCGCATAACGACCACGCTTCTGGAACGAATTATGTTCGTTAACCGAGGGTTCACTGTATAATACTTTTTATTATAATATTTTTTTTTATTAAATCTCGGAACGTTTTAAAATACTGTTTTTTAATATTTCGAAAAATATATATGAACTACTTCTAAGTAATGCAAATGGTAGTAGTTACTGGTATATTTAAGAGTAATATCAAATTTTTACTGGGATTTATTAATTATTAGAAATTTGTCATATAATCAAATAACGATTTCATATTGGTTGCACTATGTACTCGTATTTGTGGCTTTCTAACAGACTTCTTATTGTATTATTTATTTAAGCACTGCTTGCTCTAAACATTCAATATAAAAAATTAAAAATTAAATTGTATATAAATGTTGCGCTTTTGCAAAATTTTTCACCATCCCAAAAAAACACAAATTTTGTATGTTTAATTGTTGGGTTTGCGCCAACAAGGATCGCAATTCTGCAAATATTAAAAAATGATTTAAGAAATACCGCTGGTCAATGTGTCCATTTTAAAATAATTTTAGTACATATATTGTATTTATTAAACTTTTAACTAGTTGTGGCACTAAATCACTGTATTAATTTTGATGTAAAAGACAAATTTTCCTTAATAACGACCAAATGTCAACAATGAATGTGGTATGAAAGAGATCTTGTTCATAAGTACTAAAAATAGACAGAAAAAGAAAAAAAGAAAGAAGATAAAGTAAAATTTAAGCAACTGCAATTTGAATTTGAAATTTGTTTGTAGTTGAGAAAAAAAAAACGAATAAATTTGTGATCATGCATTTCTCCAAAATGAAAAAAAGAAGTATAATAAAAAATAAACAATAATACTCGGATTGTATGATTATGAAATAATAATAAATTAGTGTTAAAAAGGTTTGATTGTTTTAAGCTCAATAATAAAAAATTGTTTCTTTTTGTTGGTGTTTGTGCAAGTAAAAACATTTTTGTGCTAAAAAGTTTATATAAAAAATTCAATATGTATTTTGTTTTTGTATTGTAAAATTTGTGCAAAAAATTTCAATTTGTAACTTTAAAACATTCCGCCCTTATTAGCTCTTCGTTTGTATAATGTTTTTTAAGTATATGTTTTTAAAGTTTAAGACTAGAACCGTTTTTTAAATATTTTCTGTTTTTGTTTTTTTTTTTGTTTCAAAAAACAAGGACTTACTTTACTAACTTAAATTAGAAACTTAAAAAAAAAACGCTCAATTATAAAGGAAAAAAGTCTCTTTACGGATGAAAAAAATACACTATTTCGTTTTGGTTTGTTTGTTAGTTTCAAGTTTTAAAATTAGTTTTGGTCTTCTTACGCTTCTTGAGTTGTAGTATTGATCGATGTCTGTTGATTGGGGAATTCAAGACCTTGTAGTATACTGTTTTTCAGTGTTGATAATGGAGTGGCCGTAATGCCATCACGCAATGCCAATTGATAGGCCACCTCAAATGCTTGACCCAAAGTCAATATTATATCGGAAGCCAAGTCCTTAAATCAATTAATTCATAATTTATGCACAATTCTTTTTTTCAATAACAAAATAACACTTACCATACTCTCCACATAGAAAACATGACAATAGTGCACATCATTTTCCTTGGTAATGTAGGCAAAATGCCGTAGATCTTCTGCATCTTGACATGCACAGTTTATATTTTGTATTTCATGTTCACAAATGGTGTTCTACAAATCATAAATGAAGAGAAATCACAGAAAAGACAAAAATACATTTAATTGGAATTGCTAGGAAGAAAATTATTCATGAATCGTGCCACAAATATACCTTGCTGTTCACATCTATAAACTCTACACCCCTGTGCGAGATGGCCAATGACACTAGTATACGTTTTTGTGTTTTAAATGATTGATTACGGGCAGCATTTGTTTCTGACTGGGAAGACATTAACATATTGGTGGCAGCAGCAGCAGTAGCTGAGTTGTGCTGTTGATCTTGTTTTAGTTTTTGTATGGATTTGCGTGTCGATTCAGTGCCACGTAATTCTTTCACAACCGTTGAGCCTAAATACTGCAATAAATTAATTGGAATTTTATTTTTATCACAATATGACACAATTTTCTTTTGAGAGATTTAGGCAACATTTGTTGTTATTTTATTATTCTTAAATTTAAAAGAGCCATTAATTATAATTAATATATAGATGTATATAGATATATTGTGTAATAAAATATACTATATACTGAGAAATATACTATATTCTTAAGATTATTCTGTTTTATGAGGTTGACGTATGAAATTCAGTTCCATCTGACATCTGTTGCCATAATGCATGTGTTTGTTTTAAAAACAGCCGCATTAAATCAATCTATTAAGTTTTATATCTGTTACACATAAATATATTGATTAAAGAAATTCTAAAATAAATACTTTATTAAACAAAATTTAGTCGGTTCGTACTGTCAAATTTTTCCAACTGTCAAATGATTATTGAGCAAGCTGAAAATTGCGTATGCCTGAACACTTAAAATAATATTGTCAATTAACCAAATATCGACTCAATTAAGTTTCATATCTGAACACAGTATTACGTTGTTGTTAATACAACTGTTTGAAATTGTATATTTTGTAAAACGCAACGCTGAATTTTTTATCACTTATGTTGTCAAATTTAACGCCTTCATTTTATTGGCGTTAGTTTTAAAATTTGAATTAAAATAATATTGCTGAAAAAATACAATAGGCATTTACTAGGGAATTAAAACACTTAAAACATCTTCACAAAACAAATTATTCCGAATACCAAACTAAATGTCATGAAAGATTATAAACAGATAAATAACCAAACAAGTTTTTGATTGAGATTTCATATCGAATATATATGACTATAATCTCAATGGTCAAGTTCATCTGACCTATGACGAAAGTCATAAGCATAGGCTTAAGAAACAGTCGCGGAATAACGGCAGGAATATTCATATTTCTATGGCAAAAAGCGACCATTAGATCCTAAAATTTTCCACAAATGCCGGGTATCTATAGAAACGATAGTGAGACACTCAGTGCTTAAATTTGTCTGCGTTCCTGCTGAAGGAGACGTTAAATGACTCACTGGTCAAACTTGACATTGCCTTAAATTTTGAGTTAGATTTAGCCTTTTTATTTACCTTGTAGCCTCGAAATTTATGTTTTAGCCATTTTAAAATCTCCCTTTGTATTATTCCTTATTTTAAGATAAAAACTATTTTACTTACAATTATGTATGCTCTCCTTAATCTGGCATCGTTCGATTGTTAAATTAGTAAACCATTTGAAGAACAACCAACAGAACTTTGACCAATGATACTAAACTGTCGACTGTCAATTTTTACTCAATATCATCCTCACATTAAAATTTTTTAAAGTCATTAGCACAGTTTTCATATAAACTTGAACAATAGATATTAGATAAAATAAACAATTTCTAAATACGCCAGAAGTATCCAATTTTTAGTAAAACTAATAGAACAATTAAAGCAAAATTTACCAGCAAATATGAATGCACTTCGGAAAATTTACTTTTAACCATTGGTAATTCACTAAAGACAGGAAAACTAAATGTATTTTCTTATATTAAACCAGGATTCAAGCTCAATGGCGAAACCTTTCAAATTGTAAATGGTCACACGTAGAATGAACAGTTAAATTTTGCTTGGAGGTATGTCAGTTTAAAAATGCTTTGCAAGAAAATTCATTTGCTGAGTTGCAACATTTATTATTTAGCTTTTTAGTACGTATGTTATTTAGTACTATACAATTTGTAAACACAAAGCAAAGAAATCGAATTACAGGTTAAATGCTAAATACATTATTAAATACTCGCTGTTCTTGAAAATTCCTAGACACTCGTGATATTTTTGCAAATCCTAGTTCCAATTCTTCTGAGGATGAAAAAATTATTATGCCTAATTTATAATTATAGATGTTTGAAAAACTAAAAAGTTTGTACATTACTAACTCTCAAAAATAAGATTTGTTGGGTGGAAGTTATTTTATTCTTTAGCATCTAAAACTTATCAATGTTAAATTTTAAATTTACCGGATGTCGAAACCGATTGAAAATTATTAAATAAGTTAAACAAAAAATTTTGTCTGACATCTTCAAAATTTGCGATTTAAATCCTTTTAAAAGATTCATATTTATTTACGAAGAAATCAGAAAAAGTATATTGTTTCCATATTTCATAACTATCGCGTTATCAGATTGGCCTTAAATTTTAAATCATACTAAAGATTAAAATAGAATAATAAAAAACTATGTA
Source organism: Bellardia pandia (assembly GCA_916048285.2). Taxonomy (NCBI): domain Eukaryota; kingdom Metazoa; phylum Arthropoda; class Insecta; order Diptera; family Calliphoridae; genus Bellardia; species Bellardia pandia. The sequence continues at coordinate 121,732,324 of OU696529.1, forward strand.
TATATTTACTAACAAAATACTTATTTATCTATAAGTAGTCGTTAGTAGTAATACTGTGACATGTTTTATACTTGAAGTACATTTTAATTTAATACTTTAACTTTTTTTATTCGAAAAAACCCGAAAATTCGAATTATAATTGTGCTGACTTTTTTAACCTGTTCTGGCCTTTTTTTAATCCCATTTATCTTCTATTTTCCTAGTTCTGGTAAAACTGATGTCGTGATATTGGCATTCCTAACTTGATGAAAATACAACTAATTTCACATAAAACAACGTTAGAGAGTACCAACTTCTAAGGATATCAGACAAATTATATGGATATGCAGGATGTCTCAGAATTCAAATTCCATTCAAACGATTTATATGTCTGGGTCAATAAATACTTATTGGCAAAACTTATATATGTATCTTTATATGTATGTATATAAATATACCATATGGTGCAATAGTCTTAGGGTATCACAGTGTAGGTCCCTTACACTTGGACAGAAATGAGATATACTTCATGCAGTTGTCAATTAAATATTATTTGTATTACCATTAAAAGAAAATAGTTTTCAATATTAATAATTTACGTTATTGTTTGACATTTTAATAAAAAGAGCTTTTAATTTTAAATATTATCCTTTTTGATAATATTCTGCTCAAAACAACATAGGTACGGTCACATTAAGCAAATATTTACTCAAAAAAGCGTAACCTTGTTTTAGCACAAAGTTGTTTGACGTTATTTACTCTTACAAGAGTTTTGCAAGATCAAACAGCATCAAATAAATTAAAACTAAACATTTGTTGAGCTTTGGCCTAAATAAGAAAAGTTTTTTTATAAATAAACGAGTTAAAATATATGTTATTTACCGGTTACGTCTTTTTCGGCAAATATTTGCCATTTAGTTTCTGATTCGTAATACTTACATAAACTTCATATTTTATTTGTTCGTTGAGCAAATCATTTGCAGAATGACGCCACTTTGTGCGTAAATTATCGGGTAAACCCAAAAGTAACTCCGCTGGTGCACGTATATCCAAAGATGTTTGAGCCGTTGGAGTTTGTTGTGTAGCCTTCTGAGTGGGTGGTTGAGGAGCAGGTCTTTAAAAATAGAAAAATAAATCGAAAAAGGTATTAAATTATGTAGAAAGCTTAAACAAACCTATTTTTACGATAACCACTAATCGACTGTCTTTGAGTGCCATCTTTGTTGGTAACATTCAAAGAAATCTTGTTGGTCTCATTGTTTTCAGTCAGCGGAGTTTTGGCAGACTTTGGTTCACGCATATGCTTGATAAAGGCTATCGATTGCAGAATGCGACGACGATGACCCAGTTTATTGATTTCCAATACTGTTTGCAACTCAACATCCCAAACGCCACAAACACTATCCAAAGTGTTATAGAGATGTTTGCTGTATGTGGCAAAGAGAATAGGTAATTTATAATTAATTTTGATAGTTTTAAGAATTTACTATCCCACTTACTTAAATAATTCTGTATATTGTGGCAATTGTATGCTGTGTAGCCATTGCTGCAGAGATGAAACACCTTTCAATTCAGTTAGAGATTTGTTTTCTTGTTGATTTTTCTGTGGAACTTGTGGTAGAAATTCTGCTTTAGGTAAAGTTCGTATAAACCTGAGTAATTTGGCACCATCCTGTTGGGGTATATTTAAACACTCTATATCCGATTCCTCGAAAACAGCATTCTGAAAAGTACAAAGAGACAAATTTTCTTAACACTAATCTCTATGAATATTGTGGTTACGAACTCACCATAAACTTAACATTATCATAACCATGCTCGAATAGTTTCTTTTCCAAATGCAATAGTCCTGATTTCCTTAAACGACTTACTAGTTCTTGCCTTTCCGTTGGTACTTCGGTATCATCGAAATCCAAATCATTGGTAGGGGAAATGTCCGAATTTAATATACTACTACCGAAGGATTCTAGGATTTCGGAGATTTTCTTTCTAGCCTCTTCGGCATTGAAAGGACTTAGAATACTGCTCTCATGTGACGTTGTCGAGTTATTGGCTATGGAACTTGTATCTTCATTGGAACTTTCATTCGTAGGTTGTGACGAAGTCAACTGTGATTGTTCTTCATTAGAAGAGCTGTTGATGGAACTTTGATGACTTAAAATATCACTGGTAGGTTTCTCCTCGGACTCCTGTTTGACTTCGTTCATTTTACTACTGTTGTTCTGCACAATCGTCTTTGGTTCTAAAATGTCCTCGTACAGGTCTTCAGAGTCATTTTTCATTTCATGATCTTGATTCTCTGCTTCGTTGTTGCAATCAGTCGCTTCGTCTTCCAGCTCTGCTGTTGGCAGTTGTGGTGTTTGTGCTTTAAATAGTCTTCTCTCGGGTACAATCGGTTTGGCTGGTATCGGAGGTCTAGCTTTGTTTGCATTTTGCTGTTCCGCAGCTTGAGTTGTCATGGATATACCCCGTTTTTTGTGTATGGTTGCATAAACGGGCACCTGAGCTTGTGGAGGCAGTTGTTGTTGTGGTCTGGGTGGTGGTAGTTGGACTTGAGGTGGGTTCATTTTGGATGCTTTATTAACCGTGGCATAGGCCGGTTCTATTTTTAGTTTGTTGTTGCTATGGGCAGCCGAACCTTTAAGGAGGCCAGCAAATGGTTGATCTCCAATAAATTCTTCTACGTTTTCGGTGGAACCACTATGATCAGATAAGGAAACACTGGAACTTAGTGAACCCATGGAACCTCTAATGCCACCTGATCCTATAGTGGAATAGATGTTGGATGAAACAGTATTGGTATTAAGTTTAGTGGGTGAGGGCTGTATGTAGGCGTAATCATAGTGTGATGTAAGATTGGTGTTGTTACAATTATTATTGTTGTTGTTGCTGTTGCTATTCATATTTATTTGCCGCAGAGGTGAAGTACCCATGTCAACCAATAATTGTTGCTGTTTTTGCAATTGCAATAGAGCCGATCGGCGTTTATATTCTTGACTTAAAGGCCTTATGCGTTCGTGTATAATTTTTTCCGCCTGGCTTGAGGAGGGCGGAGGATGGTCAGGAGTGGGTGGTTGTTTATAGTTTGTAGGACTTTGGGGTATTTGGGGTTTATTCTCATCTCCCTTTTCATCTTTTGCACCCAAAGTTAAGGAGCTGCGAAAATATTTCTAGTTATAAATACCGGTTTTAATCAACTTGCCCAAATACTTACTAACTGTTACGATTCCTTTTCAATTTACGATTTGGATTGTATGATTTCAGGGTGGAATTTTCGTTACTAATTGTAACCTCATTAATATTATTTATATTTCTTGGTGCTGGTTTTGGTCTCTTCATTGAATTGGTAATTTCCTGATTTGAATTTGGCACTAAATTCTCTACATCATCACTATGATGACGTTTCTCCAACATATCAGCTTAATGAATAGAATATTTTTTTTATTTTGTGGAAATTATTGAAATGTTGTAAAAACTTTGAGCACTTACTACTTGAGCTTAATGATATTCCGCCCGATGTGCGTGCAGTTTCTCGGGCACTAGCAAACAAGCGATTCCCACGCTGCCGTTCTGTTAATTGTGATTCATCGAAACTTATGCCACTTACACTGCCGTCATTTGATGGACTTCGTGTTTGTCTTCTGCCATAGTTGTTTTGTGGCTGATGATTGGGTGAAGTGTAACTAAATGGTTGGCCACTGTTTGTGGGTGATACCGATAGATTACGTCGCGGTGGTTTCTTTGGTGGTCCTCCGGGTCCAAAACTGCTCATAGGCGGTAGATTGCTTACAAAACTAGAAACGCCTCCTGAAAAATAAAATTAATTCAAAGATAAATGTTCAAGAAAACACAGTAGTTCTATTTTTGCTTTAAAGACTTTATCTATTCACTCATAATAAGGCTGTTTATAATAATTATTAATGGTATGGATATGGATGATATGACATGTAGTTTTAGCAGGACTACCTTATGTAAATGAACCTCAAACATTTACAGGGACCAACATTTTATCTTGCAGCGGAGAACGATCAAAATATAAACATACAAAACTGTGTAAACCAGATTTTCTGTAAACAATGCCTTTGTTTTAAACAGCTGCCAAGAAGACCAGCCAATAGGCGTTCAAAAGAACTGCCAGGAGATTAAGAATATTAAAGTCAAACTAAGGCAGAAGTTGCCGAATTAAGTTTACAAATAATAATCTGTTTTATTCCAAAAATTTATTGTCTTTTTTCAATAGCCTTTTTTTGACCGATCATGCTGTGACTCGTGTCATGCTGTCATGTTATTTTTGCTTAGTATTGTTTGGCATTTCATAATGAAAAGACTTACGCCTGAACAACGTTTACAAATCCTTGAACTTTATTACGAAAATACACGTTCTGTGAGGAATGTGCTTCGTGCACTTCGTCCAACTTATGGTCAACATAATCGGCCTACTGAGCGTACTATTCGCAACACCATCACCCATGTTGAGAGACAGCATTCATTTTTGGATAATATTCCACCGAATAGACCACGAACGGCCAATATTTGATAGACATAATCTTCAAAAAATAAATGCTAAAAAATGTTCTTTCAAATGATAATAAACATTGCCCATTAAATTTAAATTTTCTGTGTCTTTTTATTGACAAAAGTAGGGAACCTCTTAATGAATCACGCTTTACTAGTTTTATTTTTCTTTCTTAGCCATTATAACTTATTCTAGCTTTTTGTAATAGTATATATCTCTCTTTTACTTTTATAGTTTCATGTTTCTATCACTGAACAATCGTAATGCAGTGCAACCCAATTGTACTCAATGATATTTAACACTGCAATGTGGGTCACTCAAACAAAACGATTGATCTGGGATTTTGTGTGACAAATGAGTGTTTAATTTATTGTGTCTGCATAAGACATATATAAGGTACACAACACTTTTAGTTTTTTTCCTTTGGTTTTGTAAAATTAGGAATTTGAGAAATTCTTGGACATATTCTAATTTTTCTTAAATAAGATTTTTTTTTAAATATTTTTCTGCAAGTAATTTTTTTTAATTCCTAAATTATGATACAATTTGTAATCTATTTATAACTAAACATTTTAAGTTAGGCTTTCTTTTATGTAAAATTTTGATCCTAGTCCATCATCTATTTTACTACCAAAATGTTCCCCAATATCTTTACTGTCTCCGAAGTTATCCCAAAAAAGCATTTGAAAATTGCTATGGCTTTCATATACAAAATGAACTGTAAACTTATGATCTTCTGTAAACTTATTGAAAAACACTTAATTAAACTGTGGAATTTCCAAAAAAAAAAATTCCAAATTTTATAAAATTACTTTCAGAAAGCAATTATTTCTTACCAGTTGAGCACCTCGACCTGGGCGAAATTGAAGCTGGTTCAAAACTGCTCACCGATGACGAGGGACTAACTCCCATATCGCTAGAAATTAAAAATAATTAATTTATAACAAAACTTAAGCAAACAATTCTTTGCAAAAAACTTACTTCTGAGACGTATTCGATTGACTACGTACGGGTGAATTTAAAGTATCATGATAAAAACGATTGTTGCCACCACCACCACACGTAGTGGGAGAGTTTTCATCCAATTGTAAACCACTATCTAAAGATTTACCACCACCATTAAATGTAGCACCAGAACTAAATCTCTGCTTGTTATAGGAAGATTGTTGCATAGACAGTGAATGATTAAGTAAATGATTATTGGAATTGAAATGATAATGATTATTATGTTGTTGCTTTTGATAATGACCAATCACATTGTGATTACGTTGACCCGGCTGTAGTGGTTGCTGATGGCGATAGATGACCTCGTCACCATCATCCGTATCCATTTGGTTGCGGAAATCTAAAATAAAAAAAAAATTAACACAAATTATATTTTATTTTATTTAATTTTAATTGAAAAGAACTTACTATTTATAACATCTATAATGTGTTTGGTTACATGTGCTGGAAATTCCTTGAGTATATCCAAAACAGTACGCTCTTCAGCATCGGTTGCATTAAGATCAATACCAGCTTTCAATAATGTACGCACCACAGACTCTTTGCCGCATAAGGCTGCCTCATGCAAAGCCGAACCTGAGGGTGTTAATAAGTTGACATTTACACCGGCCCCTAATAAAATCTCCACCACTTGTTTGTGGCCATTACGACTGGCCAAGTGTAGACAGGTGTGTGCAAATACACAACGTGTAGGTGTAGCTGGTGATGATAGCACCGATGGTGATGATGGTGATGGTGTTGATATTGAGCCAGAGTGTGGCAAAGGTGATGAGTGTCGTGATCTATTGTTAACTTGATTTTCGGTAGCTTTTTTGGTATAAGGAGCTATTAGTTCTGGATGAGCTCTAATTAGCAATTGTACTGCCTGTAAACGTCCATACTGACACGCTAAATCCAAAGGTGTTTCACCTTTCGTATTTCTCATATTAGGATCTGCTTCATGAGCCAATAACATAGACAGCACCTCGGTATATCCATGTTGTGCCGCACAGTGTAACGGTGTCTCCTTTTCTATGGTCTGTAGGTTGGGATTGGCTGGTCTATATGGATGTGTTAATAGCATTTTGACAATCTCTTCTTCTCCCGCCCAAGAGGCTAAATGCAAAGCAGATGAACCTCTCATATCGGGTAAATTTGGTGTGGCTTCATGAGCCAATAGTAATTTCACAATCTCCGTATGCCCATTTATGCAGGCATGATGTAATGCCGAATAGCCGCCACTGTCCTGTACATTAACTCCGGTACCTCGCCTTAGACTGGCTAAAGGTCCCGCACGCTTGGCTTTTTGATTAAGTACTTTTTCAATATGCGAAACATTTCCATTGCGTGCGGCCTCCAGAAATTCTTGATCTTTACCCATTTCAATGTGTGTTAACAGTTCTTCTTACGTTTTAAGGAGGAAAAGTTTTAGGAATTTCAGAAATAAATTAGGAATGTGATGTGCGTTTATGTTTTTTGATAAGATTTTATGATTTTCTGAAAAAAAAAGAAAAACATTTTTTTGTTAAATGCAATTTATCAGCTCTGTCTTTCTTTACATATTATGAGTTTCTCAAAAAAAAAATTGTACAATTCTAACTGAAAGTATTAAATTTGTTTCATAGCACAATTGTCACAGTGTTATTTAAAGCAATTTAATATTAAAAATAAATTTTCAACATCTTTTCAAAAAAGGGAAATTTATATAAACTACAATTACTGCTGCATATTTCACCTACAACTGTAATTATTAATAGTTATTAATTTTTACCCACAAATCTCTTTTATTACGGATAAAACTGATTTAAGGTTTTTACTCACGATCTTGGCTTTTCCTATTTTTCATAAACAATGCAACATTAAAACAATAACACAATTTTTTGTTTAATTGTCAGCAATAATTATAGCAACAAAGAAACTTATGAACATAACACGACAATTCACAAGTCAATTATCAAAGACATTTGCTGTTGTTCTCTTTTTTTTAATAATTATAATTTGTTTGTGTTGCAAACACGCACTTTCTGTACAAACTAATTGTAAAGAAATTACAAAATAGAGACGATAAAAATAAACGTAAAATAATTTAATAAGGATGGCTAGAATTTAGACGATTATGACCATACAATTACAAATATGTGTGAGTTTTAGTTATAATTTAGAAGGAAATGTTTAAGGATCTTTATTTTTTTTAAATGCTTAGCACTCCTTGAAATCAGTTCTTTTTCATTATTAAGTAAAGAAGATATTTATAATATAGTTCTTTAGGGGATATTTTATTTCCGAAAACATTTAACAAATTTTTACTTTTAATTAAATAAGAATTTTTAGTTATTGCAATAATATCTGGAAACCTTAACAAAAAAACTGAATTTTCTGAAATTTTTACTGATTTTAAACTATGTCTAAATCGCCTCCTCTGAAGCTCTTTAGAGATAAGGAGTGTAAAGTGTAACGAAGTTTATGTAGAAACTCTAAAACAAGGATTTGATAAATCGTTAATGCTTTTTTCCTTTTGTTTTTTTGGGACAACCTAATGTACAGCTTAGTAAATTAAAGCTAATAAATATGTAAAAGAACTCACAGAGAACTTTAAAGAAATTACTTTTTTAATAAGCAAAAATAAAACAGAATACATTTTAGACCTGAAATAACAAATATAAATTAGCTGTACTTAGTTTAGTTCATTGTATTCTCGAAACAATAATAATAATAACAATGTTTTTATGTTTTTACCGCAACAGTTAAACAGACAAAGGCAGAGACAATAAAGGTGCGCAAACACACGCAAATACACTCAAAATTATACGCATACAAACAACACTCACACCCTATATTTCACGCACGTACAAACATGCACAAAATTTATGTTTAAGGATACTTTGTTTACTACAAAGGTAGGTTATGTATGTACTCGTATGTCCTGTGGACAGATACACTTCAAAAGAGAACAAGAGAGAAACGGGAATTAGTAAAAAGTTTGAAAAAACAACTTTGCATTTTGTTTTACGCGCACCACGTTTTTGTGTTTTTTGTTTGTTTGCCAACAAAAAAAAAATGTATTTACTACAACACAATTTCTATGTTGCAAGTATCACAAACATACTTGAGCGACATACGAAAACATTTATAAAAGCGACTGGGAAAAAGTAAGGTAGCAGCAGACATATGTATGAAAAATGGGCGAGAGTAAGGATATAAATACAATACATAAACATATAGAAATATATTTATAAACATATTTATATGTACTTACATAGGTATGTGTATGTATCTGGTTATTTGGAGTTAAAGGAGACAACTCCCAAATAAATACGATTATGTGTATTTTAGTATATGGATGCTTACTCTAGATGCATGTTCTCGTTCATTTTACTTCAATGCGAAAATAGTAATAATGGAATTTGCTGCTGTAGACTTTAATAATAAATATATCTCATAAAAACACAACGGTATACACATGGACAGTATTGAGGCAATTAATAGGAACATCAAGAAAAAAATCTTAATATTTACTTAAGTTCAAGCTTTGAATTGAATTTCGCTCAAAATTGTGAATGGTGGATCCGTAAAAGCTATATTTCGTACAATGTGAGATTAATTCCAGTCAATATTTTGGTCGATCTGAGACTGCTGATATTAAGAATTTGTTAGAAAAATTGCCGCTGTTGGTCTTCTGAGATTCCATGAGTAGTTGTTGAGAAACCTTTAAACAAAATTCAGTTGCAAATGCGTTATCGGTGAATGGATTTCGTTACAGAGAGATGTTAACAACTAAATTTTGATCTATTATTGCTGAAATCGATATCAATGGCATGTAATTTCAACAGCACGGTATTGCATGTCACACAGCTACCAAAACAGTGAATTTTATTAGAAAAAATAATATCACTAAACTCAGTTGTTAATTATGCGTCTATGCTAAAGGTGGATTTTGTAGGGAGTCAATTACATCGATTAACACCTTAAATATAAAAATCTGTAACGTGATTAAAAAAATAGACGCACCATTTTTAACAATTTTGCAAAAGCCCTTTATAGCATAGACAAAAAGCCTGAAGCTAGAGAGAGGCATGCAATTTAAATTATAGATTTATTTTCGGGATTCAAATGTTTAAAGGTATGCTAAAAGGATAAAGCCGAGTAAATTTGGTAATCTTACATCTGCAAATTATTTAAATAGAACGTCATTTTTTTGAAATTTTAACTTTTTGGAGAACAAAATGCATAGGGCACTGCTACATGTTCAATAAATATCGTGATATTTGGATCGCGATCCATTTTAAAGTATTGATGGATCACGAGCGTATGCTACATGTTTAATATTTATCGTGTCAGTATTTATGTTATTTTTGTGCTGTGCGGGTCATTTATCAATGTCGCGAGAAAACCAAAAGGCATGTTTAGCTATTTGGCTTACTTTTTCATTGAAGAAAAAAGTGGAAAGAAAAATTTGAAGCAAAAAGTGGTTACAGGATCGGAAAAAAATATATTTTATATTATTATTATTTGTCACTTTTTACTGACTGAAAATGCTACACGTTCAGTATTTATCACGAGATCCACGATCCGCGATCTGGATTTCATATTTTAGGCCATTCTGTGATATGGGTCGCGATCCATCAATATTGCAGGCTACATGTTCAATAAATATCGTGATATTTCTAGTAGCAGTGCCCATAAAAACAGTATTATCTTTTATACTAATTAATCTATAATTTAAATCACATCAGATAGTACTAAAAAGTATTTGATACTATTGCACATTAAGTGTTCATAAAACGTGTGCTTGCATATTTTGCAACAGACATATGTACATATACATATACATACCTATCCATATAAAAATATTGTTAGTACTCTTATTTAAAAAGTGAACATAACATGATCATGTTGATATGGCCAAATACGGGTAAGCAGTTTGGTACTTCTTTGTTTAAATCCTTTAATATCTGTTTCACACAAACTTTTTCAAAGTGTAATATTTAGAAACATTCAAATTTTTAACACCAATCACTTATGTTTACTTTTTTCCTCGAAAGTAACTTTTTGATTATTCTTTAATATTGAATCATCTTTTGTAATTTGTGTCATACTCGTATATATAATGAACGTGATATCTTTTTAAAACTAGAACTAGGTACTTTTTTAAAACACATTTTTTCTTGATACATTTTCGTTCAGAAGTAATTCAATGGAACAATATCTATGTCACACTAACTTTTTTAAAAATTTATTGTATTATTTCCAGGTTTTGAGGATTTGATTCCGTTTTGAATATCCGTCATTAAGGGATACTTTTTTAAACATAAAACTAAACATATACAGTCTTGATAGATTAAAGACCAATATTTGAGGCTTTTGCTTAATCTAGAATTATAGATTTAAACACACGTGATATTCAATAACTATGTATAACATTTTTCTAGTGGAATTTTCTTCCAAAGGAACTATATTTAAATTTTGTATCATATAAAAGGTCTTTGAGAGGTGCATTCAATGGATCATCAAAAATTAAAAAAAAAAATTAAATTCAAAAATGTTGAAAATTTCAGACAAAATTTCAGCTTTTTTTTTAATTTTTTCATAGAATTTACTTAAATAAAAAGTTTAAATTTCTTGATTGTAAACATCATGCAATTTAACCCAAATGGTTTTTCCCGTTTTTTAAAATTCTATCTAGTTCAATTTTTATTTATTTTTTTAAAACCTAAATTCTTCCATGTTAATGTAATGGGGATTAAAATAACGTAAATTTTATAATCTAAAAAACGGTAAAACCATTTGGGTTAAATTGCATGATGTTTATAATCAAAAAATTTCAACTATTTATTTAAGTAAATTCTATTAAAAAATAAAAAACACTAAAATTTTGTCTGAAATTTTCAAAATTTTTGAATTAAAAAAAATTGTTTTTTAATTTTTGATAGCCCATTGAATGCGCCTCTCAAAGACCTTTCATAGGATACTAAATTTAAATATAGTTCCTTTGGAAGAAATCTGAAAAAAAATCAAAAAACCTCTAAAAAGGACATTTTTATCCTTCGATTCAGCTCACCAAATATTGACCCCAGGACAAAAAAATTGAGAAACGTAGTCTTAAAATTAATCAAATTTTCATATTAGTCGGGAACATCCGCAAACTTTATTTTGGGGCACCCTAATGTACATATGTATACTCTTGAATGAACTTCACTAGGGAGACGTTATGAAAGTTTTTTATTCTTGTTATTTATAATATTGTCCGTAATAATTAAGAAATATGAAATCCTAACTGAAGTGAAGAAGCCGTATTGGTCTCTGGGTGATGGTGTGGGGACAACCTCACACCGGCCTTCTAACCTACTCCCTCCTTATTACTTTACACACCTTTTCATTCTTCTAAAGGTACTTTTAAAATTTTCTATAATAATAAACTTAGAAACACGGTTACTTTTCTTAAGGGTACTTTTTGAATTTTCTATAATATGAAAAAGAGACATGAAATTTAAGATATGTATATGGTCCTAAGTTAGAACACATAAGTAAGTGAAACTTTTCTATTAATTCTTGAGTTTTCCATAATAATGATTAAACTAGACACATATGATCCTGTATGACTACAAATCATAAATTCAAAATTAATTTAGAAATCTGAAACTAGAGCCAAAAGTGTTAATATATAATTTTTAGAATTGATCAATAATCTACATTAATTAAGACGAATGATTTATTTCACAATTGATTAATTTAAGAACTTCTACATAAAAAATAAACAATCAAATCGACTTAATTTAGAAATTATAAAGTTCCATGCTATCGTAGAATTATGCTACAATAAAGAATAAAAAATTTGAGATGAACGTAAACAATAGATACTTCATATACTGAAATATGAGACAAACTCGCATTCATGAAAGTATCCATGAATTTTTTGCTATCCCTATTATTTTACTCTAAACTGTATACACTTATTTCCGTTCTCCGAGTTTGTTGTTTTTTCAGTGCCTACTTTCAACTGGCGTCACACACTCTATAGGGACAATTTTGAAATGAGTTAGTCGGGTTGATGTTGATGTTGGCACCAACTGATAATTATGTTCGCAGACTTTTGGGTTGGGTTTTGCACAAACAAACTCAAAAAAGGGCGAACGAACAAACAAACTGAAACAGAATAAATAAGATTTTGGCAAATAGTCATAACAACATGACCATATTCTTTATGTACACACAGTTCATAATACATGTATGTATACATATATATACTTCGACTTCTATATAAAAGTTCAAGAGTCTGCCATAAACATCATCAGCTGCACAATGATGTGAATGAAATACAATCGAGAATGAAAAATAAAAAAAAATGAAAACATTCAGCAGTAAAACAGCAAATTAAGCATATACAATATTTAAAGTCATTTTTATATATGACTAAAACTCATACAAAAGAAAAGAATCATTCACATAAACACTCTCATATACAGAAATACACACACAGACACACACACACGCATACAAATTTGGGTCAAAGGATATTGACCGAGGAAATGTTTATAATATTTCTATTTCTTTATGATTTTTTGTTAAAATAGGAAATTTGTATTAAAAATTTATCAAGATTACAAAAAGAGCACAAAACATAATCTTTAATTTCCACTAAATAAATATTTTGTAGGGTACAAAATTATTAACGAATAACTTGTCACTCAACCTCAAATCAAACTGAGAGAACTTGGTTAACAAGGGATTAAAGGGTAAACTGAAAGCACATTTTGTTCATTTTAATTTACAAGTATGTGTAAAGTTTTATGATTTGCAAGTATACAAATCGTTGTGGTTTTATAGGGGATTAAATGTCAACATTTACAGTAATGGAAAACCTATGGTACAGGCTTAAAATGAAAAATTGCGGGAGTATAATACACGGATTTACTTGAAACAAATTTTTCCTGCAAAAACTTTCTTAAATTAGAAATAGAAGACATACAAGTTTACACCTAACAACTGAAGTAATATGAGTATGTATTTAAAGAAATTCAAATAAGTTATTGTTATTAGTTTTATTTTAAAACTTATTTCTTTTAATCAAAATTTAGCAAAAGCCAATCTGGAATTTATTATAATAAAATAGATGTGTCACTTATTAAAAATCTGGAAAAACTTACTAAAACTTACTTAGATCTTACTTTTTAACATTTACTTAATCCTGTTTCACACTCTTCAGTTTTAGCTGACCAGTTTTTGTTCAATTCTCTTTTGAACTTGTCCTTTTATTTACACATGCCAATTCAATTTTTGTACTTTTTAATGCAAATCAACATGCATGAAAAAAAAACAAAAGGAAATAAGAAAATTGACTAGTACCGTCAAGTTTGTGCCCCTTTTATTCTCTTTTCCCTTCTCACCCAAAAATATTTGTCTTGAAAAGTCAGAATTGAAGAGTGTGAAAGCGGATTATTGTTTTCCTTGATAATTAAAAAATATATTTAATTTTCAATTTTACGATTGTAGAATCAGAATTTTTTATGTTACAACCGAAGTACGACTAAATTTTTAATATACGCCTATTTGGAATACTTGGAGGCAGTCTTAACTTTTGAGGGCAGCCCTACGGTACAGTAATTTTCGAGAATCTGATCAGATGTATAGAACTAAATTAAAGTGTCACATTGAAAGCAATCTGTACATGGGACAATACCAGTAAATTCTCCAATACTCCTAAAAAACTGGTCGCCATACAAATCCCATAGGGACAGAACAGAATGTTAACGAGGTTAAGAAAAATTGTCAAATAATAAACTAAAATTACAAGTATGTACAAAGAAAGTGTATAACAGGTTATTGCAATCCATTTATATATTTTTGTTATGCCGACCACTGCACTAAAAACATTAGTCATTACGCGCCATTGTACAAAATGCTAGACATATGGAGGATCTTAGCATTTAAAAAGAGAGTCTTTATATTTTGATAGACTATTTTAATATCGATTCCGAAATTTATAAATTTAAAGCGACTCATTGCTAAGACAAAATTTGTCTGTTTTGTAAGCTTGTTTAATCTCAGTGATCGGCATGTAGAACTGATAGAAGGGTGCGAACATAATCGGTTCTATACAGTTCATAAAAATACTTAAATTAGTAGCAAAAATCAACTTGTTACAAAATAGAAAGAAATTTCATAACATTATTTAAATCCACTAGTCCATGTTCTTTTTATCTGATCTTTTACTGATCATTGATAGGGACTAACTAGGGAAAAAGTACAATAATTAGCTTGCTAACCATCAACAGCGTAGAATTATGTTGAACCCAACCGATTATTTATGAGAATAAAAATAGCCAATTTTTTCACTAGAGACTAACTCCAATAAATGGTGTCTGTATAATCTGCTATATAAAAAACAGAAGTAGGAAACTATATTTATGATTCCAGGCATCTGTTTTGTTGGTAACGCCTATCTGGCCTAACAGATCTAAAACAATTTGAACATATCTGACTTATTCATTCTAGGACTGAATACCAGCAAATGGCTGTAAAGAGATAAGTACAAGTAAATTCCGGTACAACGAACGATGTGTTGTTGGCCCCTTTTTATTCGTCATATCGACGTTATATATAATTTTTTAACGTTGTGACTATTGTCGAAATTTGTTCATAATTTTTTTGTTTACAAGCAGTACTTTGTTACAATCAGTGTTTCTTTGCCTTTTCAAGACGAAAAGGTATAATTTTCTTTGTTACAAATATCGCAAATTACATCCTTCGACAGCTTTCTTCCTGGAGCACTAGTTACTCCTCTCAGAACAAACATTTTAATCAGGAAGAATTTTTGCAATAGAGAACAGTTTCGTCCGCATTAAGAATAAAATTAAAGACAAGATTGTAAGATTAGTTATTTTGAATAACTACAGAAAAGGATTTGTCCTTTCAGATTCTTTTTGGAATCTTTGTATTTACACAGTCACCCCTATCGTGAATAAAAATTCTACATGAAATTTATTCCCTTTTATTGTTTTAACATTGAATTTTAATAGGGAAAAATGTGAAAAGGGAACAAATTTCATATGGAATTTTTATTCACGGTCTTTTTTGAATATAGATAGTCAACCAAAACTTGGTGAAATATTTTTGTCCTTAGTTTTAGAAAGCAATAAAAAAATATTTTTTGAGGTGAGTTCTTTAGAGTTCTTCGACTGTTCTTGGTATCATTGACAGCTTGTTATAATTGTCAATGTCATAAATTTAGTCGTTCGTTTGACATTGTTTTATTTTTCTCAACATTTGTTATATCGAGCATAAATTCGTTATATAAGGTTGTTAATTTTAAAATTAAGCTGTTATATTTGATTTTTTTTAAGTGAGATTCGCTATACTGAGCTTTTACTGTATTATCTTTATCACTGTATCATGAGAAAATAAAAAAAAACGTTTTCAATGTATCAATAATATAATATACATAAGTACATATGTATGTATTGATTGTATCTTGTCTAACAAAGTACAAACAAACACGTATGTTCTAATTGGAATCTGTATTCAAGTGTTCAGCCTACATACACAGGAAACTAAATGAACCTAGATTTGATATAATTAAACTGAATGACAGGAATTTTACATATATTTAGAAGTATATATAAGTCTCATCTAATAGGAACTGACCACCTCATGTTTGTGGAAGATAAAAAATTGTAATTTTATATAAACTTAAGTTCATTTAAGTTATTTTCTTAAGCACATTTGTGAAAATAAGATAAACTTTTTAAAACCGTTTTGTTATTTTTCAATTCAATTGAACTTTGAAATGCAAATATTTTTATTTCTTTTTTTTTGCAATTAGAAATCGCATATCTTTGGTATTAATTTTTATTGTAAACAGTTATTTGTCATGATTCATTTATGAACACATTTATTTAAATAATTTTTTCTTTATTCGTTTTTTTTTTTAGATATTATTTTTTCACATATTTCTATTTTTGCGACAACTTCCATATAGGAAAATATTCTAACGTTTTTTTTTTCAGTTTTAATACTCGCACAGTACATATTTTGTATTTTGTGTATGCACTTAAAAGGCGTGTACCCGTTTAACATTTCACTTTTTTCATACGCGCACATATAGATAGAAAAATATTTTTTCACTACCAGGCAAGATTTTCTTTAAGAATTTCATACAATTTCTTTTAAATAGATTTTTTCTCAAACACTTTTAATACCTTTTTATTAATATTAATTTTATGAATTCATTATTTAATATATTCCTCTTTAGTATATTTCTTGGTATTTGTTTATTATTTTGTTGTTCAATAAACAATTAATATAGCTTTTTCGGGGTTCTTATTAGCTGCTGAGTCGTTGCAATTCTATTTAAAATTCTATTCATCGTCACTCAGTCAGTCAAACACCCAGCATAACAAAACACCCAGTCAGTCTGCCAAGCAGCCTTAACACACAGTAGCATTAGCTCCAACTATGGATTCGTCGTATTTGTTAACTTCAAATGCCTGTGTCTAATATGAAAAATATTAAACAAAACGAAAATGCTGAAGAAGAGGCCAACCAAATCGTACTACTGCTCATTTTTCGTTACATGCGAAACTAATTTATCCATGGCTTTCACTCACTGTGAGAATAAATTTTCAGATTTTTCAAGTGACAATAGTGAGAGAAAGTTTTGTTTTCTGGGCGGTAAAGAAGGGGGTTAAATAATAATAATATAGTGAGGAAAAAAAGAGAGAGAGAGACAGTGAGCGAGCGTATGTAAGTGTTTTGTAAATATAGGAAGTGGTGATGGCGGTGCGAGGGTGGATTTAGCATGTATTTACATCTGTATATTAAAAGTTTGTATTTAAAATTTAAATTTTAAATTATTTACATTCACCGAGCTTGGTATTATTTCATTAATATTAGAGTTATTTTTAGAAGTAAATTCTTTTTCGTTTTCAACTATCATCAATCTTAAATTTTAAAAAAAATATAAGTAAGAATGTATGGTAGAACTGTCCCCACCATACGTTATCCCATAAGAAAAATTTGTTGTTAATTTTATTTCAAAATTTTATTAGAAAATATTTTGGTACTAACAATCATTCTATCATTAAATAAAAAATATTCGCGCTTTCTTTGAATAAGGATAATCTACTTTGTCACGAAGCGAGCGTGGTTCTTTGCCTTCCCTTTCTGAATATATCGTCCCATATGTAGATAACATTCTTCCTGCTGTACTGGTTTCTTTAACGTGAACAAACAGTTTCATTCATTTTACAAATAGCATCAGGAATTAGATTATGCCTAACTTTATTTTTTAGCAATTTTTAAAAGTTACACTCTCTGGATAACTCCATATTATTAAAGACGTTTTGCATGATATCTTTTTTATTATAGATTCCCGTGCAAACCAAAGCCAGGTTTTTAAAGAAATTCCAAGAAACTGAAATTTTTATCTGCTCGAAAATCCAACAATAAAGCACATTTTCATGAGGGGACACCCATCATTCTTTAGAGATTTACAATTATTTTTTATAACATTCTTGATAACTTGATATCAATGTCAATGTTTAGAAATGTGTCGTTCATTCTGTGTTTGTTTATACCAGGCTTTTTACTGTATCAATATGACTTGTGTATACCATTGAATGACTTAAATGGCCACTTACAGACCGGTCTTTACCAGATTCTGAGAATACAATGATAGCGCGAGAAAGGAACATTACTTGGCGCGACTGTTGTACGAAGACAAATATACTGTGACCGTCAAAATAAAGTCAACACCACACAAAAGCTAATAATTAATATTGTATTAGAAAATTATATTGTATTTTTATACACATATGTATGTAGTTATTAAAATAGAATTGAATTCACAAACAAAAGAATCAAAACAAAAGCGTTTACCAATTTAATAGATTTATTGTTAAAATACACCACTTTTTATCCGTCAAAATAAAGTAAACAGTGGCAGGCATTCTTATACAAAAAAAAAAACCCCAGGTCATTCCATAAGAGTTGCAATTCTTTTAATTTTGCTTTGTTTGAAAATATAAGTTTCATAATTTATCATTAGACTTAGATAGAAATGGCAACTCTCTGCGTGAAATAGCTATCAAATAGGCATAACTGTACAATAAAAAAATTATAGACAAGTATACCAAAGATAATACCGTAGAAAATTTGAATGGTGCAAAACAACCAAAGCATTTTATAAAAACTGTAGTAAGAGCAAACCCTAAAACCAGTGTTGTGAAAATAGCAGAAAATCTTACGAATACTTCTGGAGAACCTGTAAACCTGCGAGTACGATTAGAAATAGGCAAATATTTTTTGCAAGGATAACCTAAAGGCAGTATGGATGAATGAAAAAAAGTTCGCTTGATTTCACTAAAACACTCGTTGATTCTATGCCCAGAAGAATTTTTGTGAACAAAATATTAAATACAATGTTTTACATAATTTTCATATACCTGTAATCGGTCGTTTCAGAGATTTTCATTTGTCTATTGAAACAATCTATTTTAATCAGTGCCAAATAAAAATAGAATTAAAAAGAAGTTCAGCGGATTTCTTAATTATAAACGGATAGACCTAGAATGTGAATATTTTTGCTGTAGTTGTTATGCTAACAATATAAATATTATGTAAAGGCATGTTTTGGTTTTTTGGTTTCATCGCTCTTTAAGATAATTCCCAATTTACCCACATACGAACATTAAGTACCACTTGACTTTTTCAAACAAAAAGAAACATACCCAAACAATTGGAAAATTTTCAAATAACAAAATAATTTTCCAATTATATAATTAAATTTAATTAAAGAAAATTTAAATATTTTCTAATTCTCCACAATGACAAATATTCAAATTGCTCACTGGCAGACACACAATATTTTCAAGTTTACTCAAAGTAAACAAAACAAATTTTACAATTTACAATACACCCGCTTATTTACATCGCTCACTTTACTAGTTCGCTCTCTAGAACAGACTTTATAAATTATATTAGAAACTTGCAACGCTCTCGTAATTAATTTCTGGCGCAGGTCTATTAACAACTGTCTTGTGTTAGAAAAGTTTATTAAACTCTCTATAATAAACAGTAACAATTGTCAAAACAATAGATGGCAACCAAACAGTAGCAACATACATAGAAAAAAAAAAACAACACCAGCCAGCCAGCCATCACAATAGACAATTGTAATGAATTAGAAGAAGAGCTAGAAGTGGAAAAATAAGAAAAAACATTTTAATATTTTTATTGTTATAGAAATAGCAAAAACAAATCATATGATGTTGTATGATATGATATAAAAATGTTTTGTGTTTGTTGTGTTTATGCCAAACTGTGCGTGTGACTGTGCGTTCGCTACACGCTGCGTGTTTAAACATAAAACAGATGTAAGACAAATTTGTTTGTGCAAAGAAAGGGGTCATTTGGCTGTGTTCCATGAGCATTATTTTCGAATGAAATTCGTAAGTTTTCAAAAGTACTAGAACGGAACGGAAGTTGACAAAAGCTTTTGCATAAGATAGAGTAAATAAATATATGTGAAAGCTTTTCTCTGGCTTTATAAACGGTAATAATGTTTACAAATTTGAATTTTTAGATTTTCGGATTTATATTTAAAAATGTTTAATATTACAATTATTCGTAAATTTTGTAAATTATTTCCTGTTGTGTTATTTACTGTCATTTACAATCATTTCAAATAAATACATTTGACAAATATAATTGCAACTTTGTCTCAATATAAATGACTAAGCCATTCATGCATTTAGCTCTAAATGAAATAAAACTAAAATTTAGATTTTTCATAATTTTTAAAACAAAATAAATATATCCTCAAATTTATCAAAGCCAATTAACAAATAGAAATCCGAAAATTTTCATTTTGAAATATGTAATTCCCACACTTTAATTGCGATTGAATAATTGTTGGCAATTACAATTTAAAACTGCTTACAAAACTACATTTGTTTATTCCATTTGCCAGTAAACAAAAAAAAAAAACTAAAAAAAATAAAAGAGCCTTAAAATACAAAAATAAATAAATAAATACAAAGAAATCAGTAGTTAGAGTGTGGTGGCATTAAAATAAATTTGACAAATTAACAAAGATACAAAAACAAAATTTCTGCTAAAATTCTATATTTAAATTGTATACCTAAGAAATAAAATCAGACATGCAATTTGTTGTAAATTGCATAAAATCTTAATATGACTGATTGCCACAAATAATAATAATAAAAAAAACAACTACTTTAACGGCAAATAGCAACAATATATAAAGAAACACTTTAAAATATTTCAAAACATTATTTAGAACTAATGCGATTACACTTGGAGAAATATATCAAGAATTTTGTTTAATAACAAGAAATAGAAATCATCTTAAATGGAGGAATTCTAACAAAAGATCCAAAAATTTATCAATTGGTACAAAAAAAAAGATAATAAAATTCATATACTGCAGTATTTAAAGTACTTCTAGGGAAGCGAAGAAGAAGTAGAATTTACAATTCGGAAATAATTAAAATTTGCAAGCCATAAATTTATATTAAAAGTTCTTGAATGTGAATATATATCATATTTTTGGTTTAAATTCTTAACAAAATGCCAGCTTTCCTTATGTTTCCTATGTTTCAATATTCCTTGACATTTTTTCTTTAACTGCATATTGCATATGTAGAATAATATTTTCCAAATAAAAAACTTTTTTACGACAAGCTAAAATCTAAACAAAAAAATTGCATAACTTTACTTTTATGTATGTAAAACACTTGAAATTTAAAATTTTCTGTCTGTCTTGCTGTCTGAAAACAGTTTGAAAAATATCAAAACAAAATTTAAAAATTTTCACAACAAATGACAAGAATTCAAATTGTTAAAGCAACAGACAGACGTAGTCAGTCATACACTCGTTACATACACATGACAAAAACCATTAAATATATGGGTTATAGATTTGGTATATAATCTATTGTGGTTGCTGTGACTCACTGCCTGCCTGCCTGGTGAAAAAAACACATATAAAAATCAAGCAAATAAAAAAATGCAAAAAAATAGTCAAAAATTATATTAAAATCGAAAATATAAACGTTTTAGAAACGCTCCTTTTTTGTTGTTGGTAATTTAACTTGTGTTTAACATGCCATTAGGGAGGTGCCACTAATGCACTCCACACACAGAAACGAACGACAATCAATATTTGCTATAAAAATTCTAAAGAAACTGAAATTAAGAAAAAAAAAACATAAAAAAATCAAAAAAATAACACGTTTATATAATTTATATGTATGTGTAACTGACCACCTTAATTTGGTCTAATGTGTATGTAGATGTGTGAGAGTTTGTTTATTGATGTTTTTTAATCCTTGAAGTGAGGCATCACAATTTAATAGTAATGATAAAACTGACATGTAACTTAGGTCTTGACATGTCATCTATTTGTTCGCACATGAATTTGTCTTGTGTACACAACTCTTGTCGATGTTATGTTCTTGTTTGAACAACATTGTCAGAACATTGGTTTTCACAATTATGTCTGCCATCAATTGTAAATTTCTTGCCAAAACTGCACTGAAGAGAGATGACAACTAGTAAGAGTCAGCCAATGTTTCTGAACAGTTTTCTTTGTAATTTTTAATGATATATCAAGATGTATTCAGGCTTTATTTGTATCTTTTTAAAACATCATTTACAGTACTTTTTGGAAACGTTAGATTTTTTGCGTTCATTAAACTGAACAATAAGTATTTGTTGATCAAACATTTTGCGACAGTAGAAATGTTCGGTTGTCAGTACTGCCTGAGGATGAAAGTAATATTTCATTCTCTAGATCATCGATTCCGGTAGGGCATCCTTATTTTTTTTCCGATTCCATCTTAATAATAAGAGTCCTGAAATCGATTGGTTGCTGTGTTAGCCAATGTCTATTTGTTCCCCGATCTCCAAATTTAAAGGCTTCAATTTATCTTTACGGTGGAACTCTATACAACTTCAGTTACACTAATTTCGAGTTCTGTGTGAGTTGCTGGGGACTAATGACTTTTTGGATTTCCAGAATATCTATTGAGTTGTATGGCATGGCAAGAATTATGGTGATAGATATCGGCCTCTTTAATACTTTAGCATTAAAATCGGACAAAACTTTAAAAACACTTAAATATACAAGCAATTATAAGATAAAAGAAAAAATGCTGTCATCCCTTGTTCAATGCTCACCCAGGTCCTTTGCCACTTATATATAGAATCTTACCTTTGATGGTGCTGGCATATTTTTTGATTGTTTAGTTCATAAATTCTCTGTAAATTAGCTCTGGTTAAACTTGTTTTTTGTTCTTTGAAAGCCTTCCTCAAGGCTTTTTAGTAAACCGATATATTAAATTGTATAAGGAGTGTATTGCAGTAAAGGCCTTTTTGAAGGGATTTTTTGTTCTCTTAGAGTTATAGATTTGGAGGCGGAAAAAAGTGTTTCAGTGATCATCAAACAATTTTTTTAATGTTTTCCTTGCTAAAATAAGGAAATTGCTTATAAAACGCTTTGCCAGCACCTAAACAAGGGATGTATTTGAAACCATTTAGACTTTGGGAACCTTTTCTTGCTTTCAAAGACTCTACACTAGAAATCTCAGTAACAACAATCAACACAATGGGGTCTCTGCGCATTTTGAAATCCTACTCCACATTTTGTTAGTGTCTATTACACCGATCAGACAGATCACTTTTTAAGTTTTTAGTATTGAGGTTAGAAAGACGCCACTAACAAGCCTACCTTTTTATACGAGGGCGGTTCGTAAACTTCGTAGTCTAGCACAGAAAGTGAATAGTAAGTTTTTCAAAAACATTTTTATTTTTCAATAAATATAATCTCCTGAACAATTCTATCCCTTGATTTAAATAGTTTTCCTCAAGGCCTTCAAAATAGTGGTTTTAACTGCAATTGCATCCTTATTTGAGGTAAAACGCTAATTCGTTGATTTTAGCCATTGTTAAAACACTCTTGTGCGCAGGTGCGTTGTCTTGATGAAAAATTATTTTTTTGTGTTGTAAACCAGGACGTTTTTCTCGAATTTTTACATATAATTGATCCAAAATGTTGTAGTACTCTGAATTTATTGTTTTATACTTCTGCATATATTCAATCAATAAAATACTTTTGAAGTCCCAAAAAACTGTTGCCATACCAGCCGATTTAATTCTTTTCTTTGGGGCACTTCCTCCAGCTTCAGTCCATTGCTTGGATTGTACCTTTGTCTCTGGAGTATAGTCGTGGATCTATGTCTCATCAAGAGATATGAAACGATGCTTAAAATCCATTTTATTTTTCTTAAAACGATCCAAACAAGCTTGAGAAATGTTCGTTCTTATGCGTTTTTGGTCGACTGTTAACAAATGCGGCACCCACCTTGCAGACAGCTTTTCCAACTGTAGTTCTTCATGCAAAATTAAATAGACTCGATCCTTTGAGATGCCCATGATATTAGCTATTTCACACTACAATTTCTGTTGTTGTTGATGAACCCTCAATGCTATGATCGTACAATATTAAATTAAATGCAGCAATACAATCTTTTACTCATGCATATGAAGGAGCACTTTCACCTAACACATTCACCATATTATTATGAATTTCTTGACCCGATAAACCTATTTTATTTAAATATTTAATGACCACGAATGTCTAATTTTTCCATTGTAAAAAAATCGCGGATGCGCCTTTTTTGAAAACCTCTTTCTACATGAACGAAATGCCTGATCGAAAAGAAATTTAACATGTGTTCAAAGCACAGATGGAGGTTTCCAAAACACTTAACTTTTTTCTGTTTTTACTGCGCTTGCTCTTCTAGGATAAGAAGTTTCCGAACCGAACTCGTAATAACTAATAATAAAATAAATAATCATTTTAACAAATAAAACATAGTGCTGCTGTTGCTCTTTAAAGTGTTAAAACTTTATGCATTAAATTACAATTTGGTTTCGTTTGCATACATTAAACTTCATTTTTTTCCATTTTTTTTTTTTTGAATATACATTTTTTATAGTATTTTTTTGCACATGTGTAATTTACTCGAAATTTACAATGAAAACCATCTATCACACACTGTGTGACATGTATGGTAGAGATATAACTAAACGAAAAATCGCAACATTTCCTTGCAAACAAGTCGAAGAAAAATTTACTCTGTTATTATTTTTAAAAAAAAAATCAAAATGCCAGAAAGGAAAAAAAGTAAAATTATGTTATTTACCATAATATTTTATGTGTTTTAGATTTGTCATTTCATTTGTGATGTATTATACTTATCAATGACCACAATTAAAATTTTGATGCCTTAAAAAATTTTAACTCAAAAAGTATGCATGGAAAAGGTTACTGGTTATATTTTCAGATACGAGAGTTTGCATAAGTCAAATTAGATGTTAGCAGAGTATTTTATAAAGCAATTTTAAAGAGAAGATTATACCTATTCATATACAGTGGATCACAGCTAATTTCAAT
Source organism: Bellardia pandia (assembly GCA_916048285.2). Taxonomy (NCBI): domain Eukaryota; kingdom Metazoa; phylum Arthropoda; class Insecta; order Diptera; family Calliphoridae; genus Bellardia; species Bellardia pandia. The sequence goes on from OU696529.1 coordinate 121,757,277, forward strand.
CACTCTCTTTGAAAAAGATAAAGTCGATATAACTTTTGAATAAAAAAAATATTGAACAAATGTGAGTAGAATTTTATACTACAATTCACGTATTTATAAAATTATTAAATAAAAATAAAAAACATATATAAAGGGTGGTTAAATTGTAAGGGCCGATGTTGAATGTGAACCACACCTAAACGCCAAGCTTTTTTTCGAAATTTATTTGACATTTCTCTATTTCAGACTTACTCAATTTGAACCATGGAGAGATACACAATCCACCAACGTGCTAAAGTTATCCAGACTTATTACGAAAATGGGCGTTCAAATCAAAATGCATATCGTGCCCTTCGTGATTTTTTTGGTCAATTTGATCGTCCAAATGTGCGTACAATCGCAAAAATCGTGGAAAAATTCGAGCAAACCGGGTCTGTAGAAGATGTGAGAACACCAGTGCATGCTCGTACAGCTCGTACTGCAGAAAATATTGCTGCTGTTCGCGATAGTGTGGCTAAAGAGCCGTCCACCTTAACTCGTCGTCGTGCCCAACAATTGCACCTCTCACGCTCGTCGTTGATGAACATTATGCATAAATACTTGCATTTACACGCTTACAAGGTGCAATTGGCTCAAGAACTAAAGCCTCTTGACCATTCCAAACGTCGTAAATGGGCAGAATGGTGGCAAGAAATGGCAACAGTGGATGATCAATTTTCGAAGAAAATCATCTTCAGTGATGAGGCACATTTTCACCTCAGTGGATTCGTCAATAAACAGAATTGCCGCATTTGGGCGAATGAGAATCCAAGAGTGATTGTCGAAAAACCAATGCACCCACAAAGAGTGACTGTTTGGTGCGGTTTATGGGCTGGCGGCATCATCGGGCCGTATTTTTTCCACAATGAGGCCGGTCAGGCAGTTAATGTGAATGGTGTTCGCTATCGTGAGATGATAACGAACTTTTTATGACCCGAATTGGAAGATATGGATGTGGACGATATGTAGCAGGCCGGCGCCACTTGCCACACAGCTAACGAAGCAATGGCTCTTTTGCGCAACAAATTCAATGGCCGTGTTATATCACGTAATGGCGATGTCAATTGGCCGCCAAGATCATGTGATTTGACACCGTTGGACTTTTTTCTTTAGGGTTATTTGAAAGAAAAGGCGTACGTCGATAATGCAGCAACAATTCAAGAGCTAAAGGATGAGATAATTCGGCACATTAACGGCATAGAACCTCCATTATGCCTCAGGGTCATCGAAAATTTGGATCATCGGATGTAGGTGTTCCGCCGTGGTTGCGGCACCCATTTGGCCGATATTTTGTTCCATACATAATTGAGTAATACCAATATATCATAATAAAATAAAAGTACAATAATTTCCTAAATAGTTTGTGTTTTTTTTAAAAACAACATCGGCCCTTGAAATTTATTTCAGTTGTCACAGCTTATTTCAACCCGCTTATAAAAAAAATATAACTATGTATACGTTTTGTACTTTTTTATTTTTAAAATTTGGAATGACCTGTTGCCACCAGCTTTGTCATTGGGCAAATATGACAAAGCAATGCAGTGAAACCTGTAATAAAATCGAATCGAATCTCCAACACCTAGACTGGCATACTAACATACTACCAACTAGCCTACATAGGAACCCTCTAATTATACCCTACACTACCATAGTGGGAAGGGTATATTGGTATTTTATATGGTTTCAAGGTGGACAGATGACTCTTTTATTTCGGCTCGAGTTCATTAAATTTAATTTTTCATTAAATTATTTTTACTGAAGGTAGGAATTGTTACATTGGCTTATAAGCCAATAAAAATTTTCAATAAATTTTAATAATAATTTTCATGTAACAATTCCTACCTTCAGTAAAAATAATTTAATGAAAAATTAAATTTAATGAACTCGAGCCGAAATAAAAGAAATATCAATTTGGACAGATGACTTAAAAATAATTATTTAAAATTTAATAACTCAATGTTAAGGTATTTTAAAGTTAAAATACTCATATTTAGCATAGAGCATTTAAAATTCGTTCATTTATCTATAGGTGTACATTACATTTGCTGATCAGTTATTTACCTAAGAGAAGAAATAAATACGACATACATGTATAAACCCAACTTCATATGACTTGTCATATGTTAGGTTGGTTGATTGGTAGGTTGGTTGGTTTGTTTGTTGTTTGGTTGGTAGGTACTATTCCAATGAACTACTCTACCTCATGTCCACTTGGTATGAGCGCTGTGTGATTGATGAATGTTAAAAATTTTGTCACTGTTGGGTGCCATTAGTTGCTGTTTGGTTTCTTTTTGGTCCCGGTCTCACACAGTGTGATTTTGCAAATGTTTTTCCTATTTTTTTTCCATACTTGATTCTTTTGGTGGTTTATTATAACATTTTTTTTGTTCCATCATTGTTGGGTGTTTTGTCAGTGGTTTATTTATATTTTTTGTTAGATTCAGTGTTGATTTGTAATTTGCATAAATTTTTGGTTATTTTTTTTTTAGTTTATTTTTTTGTATACATACTCGTAATATCTTTTTCGTTTTGGCTTATAAGTAATAATACACTGTTATTGAACTATTTTGCATATGGTGTTCTTTGATGAAAAAATAAAAAAAAAATATCAAACATTAACAATATAAGTGAACAAATATTTAAATAGTGTTAGTTTAGTAATTTTGGAGTTTTTTTTTTGGTGTTGCTTAGTGTATTTTAGGGTTTTTTGTTTTTAATAATTGAATTCAAGGCTTTTAAAGTTGAGGCTTTGCAAAAATTTATTAATATGTTTTTTTACACTTTTATTAATTAATTTCTAATTTTTTTTTAACAAACTTCCAACTACTTTAAGAAATTAATTTTATTTAATGGCAAGATCAATATACCGCCCATTTAATTGATAATAGACCTGTTTCACACTCATCAGTTCTGACTGTCAAGTCGAGTATTTTTCAATGAGAAGAGAAAATTATATTTTATGTTTTTCCTTCTCATTGAAAATTATTATTATCAATTAAATGGGCGGTATATTGATCTTGGCATTCCATTTATAACACATTGAAATATTGTCCGTAATCTGTTGAATTTACGATAGGGGTGGGGGGAGGGGGAGGTCGTAAATTAGCCGAAATATTTTTTGTTGTTCAAAAATGTTTGGAAACCAATTGAATAAAATATCCTTCTGTGCAACTTGGAAACCGAACAAGAACTTTTTCCAACGGGGGCACTTTGAAATTAAGTGATCGTTTTTACAATTTGCTTTTTAACATGTCAGTAGTAGAAGCTTTGACAATTGTTACAATGAATTCAATTTCGCTCGACAATAGATTCGCTGAAACAATCTGATCATACGAAATACATTTTTATTTATCTGGACACACCATTTGACTCGCATTTCATTTGACTTTTTAAAATACAAGATCAATTGATGCATTGATTTGCATGCTCAACCTTTCTCTGTCTGATGCGCTATATGTCTCAGAGGTAATCGCATCGATTACAGACTTAAAACTCAAAATCCGTGTCGAAATAAATCTGCCATTTTCTTAAAATATGATTAAAAACGATGCACAATTTTATCTTCTCCTCACCACTATGTCTGAGCTAAATGAATTGCTTCGTGTAAGTTGGGACTTATAGCACATTTTGGAATCATTGAACCCGACAGTGTTAGATTTTCAAGGAATTTCTACCCATTTTATTTCTATATTGACTTTTCATTGCACAGCACTCGTGTAAATATATTTTGATTGGATCAGTATTTTAAAAGTGTTTCTGCCAAAGTTTCTGTGTCCGAATTTTATGTGAACAATGCCTTAAGAATGCTGTGTAAGAATTTTATAATTAACTAATAGAATTTCCAATAAAACGTTATTTTTGTTAAGCGATGTATGTTTAGCATATTAAGCACTTACCTGCATTTTTGTAGAAATTCTACAAAAATGTAGAAACAAAATCATTGTAAGTAGGGTGAGTTTTTGGAAAATTGTACAGTGTGCAGGCACGTGTCACATTATTTCAATACTTTGTTCAGGTTCAACCCCTAATGAGAGACAAAAGTGAATTGAAGTTTATTAAATAGATATTGCATTGTTTTAATGTTTTAATACATTGTATTTAAACATGCCTAATTAAGGGAAACAAGTCCTACCAGATAGTGTTAAACTTCAAAAGTTTTGAAAGCAGTTCAATTAATAAATGCAGGGTGGCCCAAAATTAACGAAGGGGTTTGAATTCATTGTAACATTTTATTTAAGAAATAATTATTTTTAATACAGCTTATAAATGGGGAATATTTTTAGTTTAGTTAAGAAAAATAATATGTCTCAAGTGGTGGCCACTGTCTGCTTCGCAAATTCGTGCTCTTTCCAACACATTTTCCATAACATTTCGCAAAACTTCAGGTGTTATGTTGCTTATTTCGTCACGTATATTGCTTTTTAATTGATGGATGGTTCTAGGTTTATTAATGTAGACTTTTCCTTTCAAATAACCCCAAAGAAAACAGTCTGGGGCGATTTAACCCGGTGAACGCGAAAACCATTTAAAATTACTTGTACGCGAAATAATTCGTTCACCAAAAATGTCCCGTAAAAGAGCCATTGTGTTCCTGGCAGTGTGCGCTGTGACTCCATCTTGTTGGAACCATACTTGTGGATGGTTTTCCACGGCTGGTCTTAAAAAATTTTCCAACATTTTCCGATATTTGACACCATTGACGGAAACGGCGACCCCGTGTTTACTTTAAAAAAAATAAGGACCAATTATCCTTTCCGATAAAACACCACACGAAACCGTATACTTAGATGGGTGTAATTCTAGCTGTTGAACTACTCTCGGATTTTCCGTAGACCATATTCTGCAGTTTTGCTTATTAACACACCCATTTAATTGGAAATGGGCATTGTCGCTCATAATTAAATTATGAATAAAGTTATGATTTTCTTCTGCTTTTTGCCGAAAAAAAAACAGCATAATAAAGTCGTTGCTGGCAACCTGTCGGTTTTAATTCTTAGACAAGCTGAATCTTGTGTGCAAAATTCTCTTCAGCGACGCTCGTGAGAGGCCAAGTTTTGTCCAACGTCTCCTGGTTGATGTTTCTCCATCTTCCCAAATACTCCCCTGTACCAGTTCATTATTGTCATTCGTGTGCACCGTTCGTCTTCTGCCAGTACCAGAAGGGATTCTTACTGCCCCTTGTTGTCGAAAATTTGCAACCAGACGGTTTATTGTTGTCTCTGAGGATCCAACCAATTAAAATAACGACGATATGCATGGTGAGTCAAAATAATGGATCATTGATTTGAAAAATAAAGCTCAATAATTTGGGCACGTTGTTCAATTGAGTACTGGTCCATTTTAAATTCCTCAAGTCTTCTTTAGAAAATACTGAAAAGAAGAGATAAAAAAATTTATTAAAAAAAGTTATAAGCAATTCAAACCCCTTCGCCACCCTGTATTTGCTAAAATTTTTATAAATAAAGAAACTCCTATTAACAATTCATAGTATAATGAAATGTAAAAGAAATCTTTATTATTTACCAACCCTTAACTTTAAAAACTTCATATACTTGTAGATGCCAGTATATACGAACTGAAACCCCTTATATTGATTGCAATAAATTACATCAAACATATGTCAATAATAAATATGTATGTATGTATGTATGTAACTTTTATTGGTACATACGAATGAATAAGTTATGAAATTGTTAAAGTCATTAATTAGATTCGGCTTAATTGAATTACAAAATACGATTATGTAGGAATTTTGTATAAATATGTTTTTGTAGATTATAACAAATATGTCCACAATTTGTTATAGTTGTTCCTTATATACAATATTGGGTGTTTAAATGGAAACATTTTGTATCAATCAATAATGCAATAATTTAATATGATTTATGGATATACATATTAAGGATTTTTAAAAACTATTTAAACATTAAATTGTATTCATGTACAATATTAAATATTTTGCAATTAAATAAACAATTTAGTAATAATATAAAGTTTCTTTTACACCTAATGGATTGCAATAAATTTTATAGTTTTATTATTGTTGTCTTACACTTGAAAAGAATCTAATAACTAATAATATATGTACTTGTTTTAATCTCACCACCCACCTTGCTCAATTAAAACAATCTTAAATCTTAATTTTGTTTATCATTAACCTGCTATTTATTTCAAAATGCTTGATAAGTTGAAATTCTTAAATGCAAATGCAATTGTAATTTTACAAACTCTTTAAAGTACCTCTGCGTATAGTTAATCTCTTCGTATTCAAACTGCTGCACAACATATGTTCATGCATATTCTTACTTTGCAATATTACTAAGTTTTTTATATTATTTATTAAGTAAAACATTGACCGTGATCAAGTTCAAGTTGAAGTTTTAATGAAAAATTACACGTTGAAATTAAAAGTAGTTACAAGAGCAAGTAAATCTGTTTTGCAAGTCCAATGTTTTGCAGTATTTGTACATACATACATATTTATCTTGATAACTTTAAATAGAATCCGCATTGAGTTTTTTGTTAAATAGTTTACACTCCACGTGTATAGATTCATATTAGTTATTATTATTTTATTTATTTTAACCTGCGATAAGTCGAGAACTGACTCAAAAATCAAAAAATGCAGTAACTGTGGAGGTAATCATACCGCAAATTATAGAGGTTGTCCAATTTACACTCATTTGAAAGGCATAAGAACCAACAAGACGTCAGTATTGCCTAATCGCCCTCAACAGCCAAATTTATCATCGAGTGACAATTTCCCTCAATTATTACGGTCCACTAGTCATGTAAACGCGCCTAGTTCTAGACAAGTTTCTTACGCACACGTCGTTAAATCTAATATGCCAGGTCTGGAGCAGGAACCTAAACCCCAATATTCTGAGCCGCATATCAACAATCTAGAGGCAACATTGCAGACACTTGTCCAAACTATGAACACTTTCACGACCACCATGACATCCATGATGCAGGAAATGCTGAAAATGCAATCCACTATCTTGCAAGCCATTTTAAAGAAATGATTTATTTAAAAATTTGTTTCTGGAACGCGAACGGCCTCCGCCAACATAAAAATGAACTGGAATACTTCCTGATGGATAAGCAGATTGATGTTATGATGATTGCTGAAACTCACTTGACGTCGACAGGGTACTTCAAAATTAATGGCTACGAGTTCTACGATACTAAAGACCCCCGCGGAAGAGCTTGTGGAGGTTCGGCAATTCTTATAAAGAACAGAATAAAGCATTATCTAATGAATAACATAAGTGAGGATTACATCCAAGCAACAAACATTTGCATTGAATTCTGTCAATACAAATTTGTTTTATCATCGATTTATTCTCCGCCTCGATTTTCAATAAAAGAACACCAATACCATAACTTCTTTAAATCCCTTGGAGCTAGATTTTTAGTTGCTGGTGACTTTAACGCCAAACACACATTTTGGGGTTCACGTCTGGTAACCCCAAAGGGTCGCGTACTCTTCAACACCATTGCTAAAATGGGCTTAGATGTACTCTCAAGTGGACATCCCAACTATTGGCCGACGGACCGACGGAAGATTCCCGATGTTATTGACTTTGGGGTAATGAAAAATATCCCTGTAGAATGGATGCAAGTGGATCCTTCACTGGACTTGTCCTCAGATCACTCTCCTACTATCATTTCAATGCATTTCCCTCAAGTGTGTGGTTCTCCATTTATGAACATGACTAAGACCCGAGTAAGTTGGATAAAATACAAAAAGTATTTAAGTTCTCATTGCACGGAAAATGTTGTGTTGAGAACTACCGACGATATTGATGAGTCGATTGGCAACTTTACCGAGGACCTTCGACGAGCTGTGCATCACGCTTCCACTTATCACGTTGAATGTAGAAATAGGACAAACAGAACTTATTTCTCTGAACTCGAACATCTCCTATCAGAAAAAAGAAGAATGAGAAGAGAGTGGCAAATTCACAGGTCTCCTGAACTGAAAGCTAGGCTACGGGAATGCAGAGATATACTAAGACATTTCTTAGAAACCCAAAGAACGGCCTCACTTAGATCTTACTTGGAAGGTCTTGATAGTACCCCACAATCTGACTACTCGTTATGGAGGGCGGCAAGAGGTTTAAAAAGACCAGTAAGAGGAAAACCTCCTTTGCGAAATCCGACTGGTGACTGGGCTAGAAATGATTCCGAGAAGGGGACTTTATTTGTTAACCATTTGAGAAATGTGTTTACTATAAACAACTCAAATAATAACGAATCTGATTTGCCACCACTTGTTATAAGGCCTCCTGTACCTCTAAGACTAAACTTTCGTGATGTCCAAAACGCTATTGTTACTCTGAACCTTAGAAAGGCTCCAGGTATGGATAAAATCAACAATAAAATGCTTGTGGAGTTACCTCGTGTAGCAAGAAGAATTATCCTCTTTATCTTCAACGCTATTTTACGCCTAGAATACTATCCTGCAGATTGGAAGGTGTCTATGATCACTATGATTCCTAAGCCAGGGAAGGACCATACCAAAGTGGAGTCATATAGGCCAATTAGTCTACTGCCGACAATTTCAAAACTGTTTGAAAAATTGTTAATGACTAAATTGACTCCAATTCTGAATGACACTGAATGTATTCCTAATCATCAATTCGGCTTCAGGGCTAAACACAGCACCATCGAGCAAACACACAGATTGGTAAATGTGATAAGAGGGTCGTTTGAAGACAAAAAATACTGCTCCGCCCTTTTCATTGATGTGTCGCAAGCGTTCGACAAAGTTTGGCATGACGGTTTAATGCACAAAATAAAATTAACTCTGCCTGCTAACACCCATAAACTCATGGAAAGTTATTTATACGGTCGCAAATTTAAAATCAAAGAACGTGATTTTTTAAGTACCGCTCAGCCAATTGAATCAGGTGTGCCACAGGGTAGCATACTGGGTCCTACTTTATATTTGATATATGCCTCCGACATGCCGTCAGACCCTAAAATCTATACGTCAACTTTTGCAGACGATACAGCCTTTATCAGCGTCCATAAGGACCACCAAGTTGCATCACAGAATTTGCAGAATTATGTTTATAAACTAGAGAATTGGCTAGAGCTTTGGAAAATCAGGGTTAACGAACAGAAATGTATTCATATAACTTTCACATTGCGAAAAGATACCTGCTCGTTCATCAGAATAAATAATCAAATTATCCCGCAACACAATGAAGTCAAATACTTCGGCATTCACCTCGACCGCCGTTTAACTTGGAAGTCTCATATTGAAGCGAAACTTACTCAAATGAGATTAAAAGCAGTGCAACTTAATTGGCTAATCGGCAGAAACTCTACATTGAAATTGGATTGCAAACTTTTGTTGTACAATGCAATACTAAAGCCAATCTGGTGCTATGGAATTCAATTATGGGGTACTGCCTCAGCATCCAACATTGAAAAAATTCAAAGGGGTCAAAATAAAATTCTACGTATAATTACTGCAGCACCATGGTATGTTAAAAATTCTCGAATCCACAAAGATCTAGGCGTGCCATTAGTAAAAGTCGAATTTACAAAATATGCGTCAAAGTATGTCAGCAAACTTGAACACCATCCAAACCCCCTTGCACGAGACATCCTTAACTTTAGTGGCCACAATCGGTTGAGAAGGAGGGATACCCTTGCTTTAACTCAAGCGCAAAATAGATGACTGGATCAGTTGATGTGAAATTTTTTTAGTATCATAAAAATTTTTGTCTAGCACTGGCTGGGCTTATTATTTTCTTTTTAGTATTAAGATTTGAATACTTATTGTCATTTCAAATATGAAGATTCAATAAATAATTAAATGCAAAAAAAAAAAAAAAAAAAAAAAAAAAAAAAAAAAAAAAAATTTTAACCTTTATCAGTTTTCTCAGTTATTATCCACGCAAAAACTTCACTTACTTTGTTAATTTCAATGACTTCTAGAATTTATTATTTATTATTATTATTTATTATTATTTGCCACCATTTGCATTACTTAATATATATTAAAAATTATAAAATTAAATTTAATTTTCATTAAATTATTATTTTTACTGAAGGTACCACTGGTTAAAGATTGATGTTTGACTGTTGGCTAGCAGGTACCGCAGTGGTGCAGAGGTTGGAACTCAAAGAATTATCAATAAATTTTAATAGAGATTTCATGTTGTAAAAACAATCCCTACCTTCAGTAAAAATAATTTAATGAAAAATTAAATTTAATGAACTCAAGCCTAACTAAAAATGATCAAAAATTTAAAAATTAACAGTTCAACTAAAAATAATAATTGTTCTTAAATTATAAAATTAAAAATAATTTACTTAAAATAAATATATTTAAAAAAGTTAATTTATGATTATAAATTTTTTATTAGAAACATTTTGCAATTAGTTTCCTTAGTATTTGTTAAGTTTGTTTACGAGTACGGTTCGGAAACTTCTTAGCCTAGCACAGAAAGAGAAGAGTTAGTTTTTAAAAATCATTTTTATTTTTCAATATAATTTCCTGAAACTTCAATACACTTAGTCCGATGCTTAGTTACTAATTCTATTCCTTGATTTAAATAGTTTTCCTCAAGGCCTTCTAATTTGAGGGGAACCGCTTGCCAGCTAGCAATTTTTTAGATTTGAAAACAGATAAAAGTCACTGGGAGCTAAATCAGGAGAATAAGGTGGGTGGCCAAGCAACTCGTACTTTTATTCGTTGATTTTAGCCATTGTTACAACACTCCTGTGCGCTGGTGCATTGTTTTGATGAAAAATTATTTTTTTGTGTTTTAAGCCAGGACGTTTTTGTCCAATTTTTATATTTAGTTGTTCCAAAATATTGCAATAGTACTTTGAATGTATAATTTTACCCTTTTGCAGTTTTTAAATATATAAAGATATTAAAATTTTGGGAAATAAAAGTATTCACCGATTTTTGTTCTTTTAGCTGTGGGGCCTCTATTTGCGTAGAAAATTAACATTTACATTTTCGTTAAAAGTATAAAAGAAGTGATCAAGTGTTCTTTTCTATTTACATAGAAAAATGGGCTTTTATATTTTCCCTAAAAATATACAAATTTTATGAAATAAAAGTGATCACTGATTATTGTCCTTTTGGCTTTAGGGCCTCTATTTACTAGAAATAGAAAAATTTTGGTAAATAAAAGTAATCACAGATTTTCTACGGGATTTTCTTGGTTTCGTTCTTGGTCTCAAAAGATGAGCAGTTTATTTTAAATCTTGTTTTATAATAATATTTTTGTTATTATACATATAAAATATTATCCTTAATTCTATATCAATATTTCTTAATAATCCATACCCTCTATTTCAATAGCGGTCATTTGTATGGTCATTTGCTTTATATCAAAACGAGTTTAATTAATTTATATTTTTCCACCTGACCTTTATCTAACTCATTAATGACCTTGTAGCATGCGATTCTGCTTAAATATACATGAGCTTTTTTTTTAGTGGTTATTATCGCATTTGAAATTTTTTTATGTTCATGATGTTCATTTTGTGAGAACGAAAAATTAGTGAAAAAGAATACCAAAAGATTCAGTATTAAATTTGCAATAATTTGCTAAACAAATATGTAGACATAAATAATGAAGTATATGGAACTCCCAGCTAGTGGCGGTAGACGTTTAAGATTCTATTCATGACTTTCTTGTTCTTTAGCTCAAGTGGTTTTAAATCGTTTTTGATGGTTAAAATGCTACTATTTTTTTGTTGTGAGATATTTTAAGGACTGTATTCTTATATGGATTTTGGTTTGCTTAAATTATAAGCAAAATATACAAAATATTTAAATTTTTTGAGAAATTACTTGAAAAAGTATTGACAAATATTTGGAGATATAAAATATTTTAAGATATAACCAACATTTGATGTCTGATATAATTTGGTTTAAGTTAATGGATAGGTGAGCAGTCTATAGTTCAAATTCTATTCGTTGGTAAATAATGATAAAAATTTGGCAAAAACATGATTCCTAAAAGATTTAATTCTCTACCGTTCTGTGTTCAGTCTAGTTGTCTGTGCATTAAAATGCTCGTCCGTCCCTTTGGCTTTAACACACACAACGGTTTCTCTATAAAAATGTCTTTCTTTGATTTCCACTTTTATTTGCTTGAGTATCTTTTTGCATTTTGTTCTGTTTAACCTAAAACGTATTTTATTCATTTGATGTAATTATAATTTTCATAAATCTTCATCACATTTAATTGTGTTTGATAAGCGTGGAATATTCTTTTGAGAAGTTTTAACGTGTTGTTTTTTTTGTGCAAGTCTCCAAAAGCAGTGGTATACAGTTTTTCATATTTTTCTTTGTTTTTAGTGATTTGTTCTTGTGCTGTTAAAGAGAACTCATTTGCCGCCGCATTTTGTCTTATGAGTTCTAAGGGATTTTCTTGTGTTTTATGGTCACGAGAATTGCTGATTGATGCAATTTAGTAGTTGCATTTGATTGTTAAAGATAAAAGCTGGTAATATGGGCTCTAAAGATATACTTACTAACTTGTACTCGTACATGGCTGAGTCATTTCTTAAAGTACTTACGTTGTTGTGGTATGGCTGCTGATCATCGGTACAATGGAGAGCAAATGTTGTAAAAATACTTCCTGGTAATTATTGGCATTATTAAACGATCGATTGATATCATTCTGTTAAAGTCATTTTGTGCGATCATAATCTTTAAATTTACAAACACGTACTAGTTTGTATTTAGTTTGTTTGCTAACTTTACTTGGGTGGTATACAGACATAGTTTGAAATTCAAAATAAAAAAAAAAAAATCACACACACCACAAATTTGTTTATTTTTGCATACAATTCGGATTAATTTGCATATTGATGTGATCTCAATGTGACCAAATCAATTTTAAGATTTTAATAATTAATAGTTATAAATAATGATCATATGTTTTATTATATTGTTGTAATTGACGTATGTTACAGTAGTTATTGAATAATTTGCATTGAAAGAGACAAAACTGATTGGAAGACATAAGTTTGTCTTTAGTGGTGTAAAACTTTTTTTAAATTTGTTTTGTTTATTAAAAATACATAGCTACTAAAAAAATGGCATTGCAGGTCCAATGATTACAAAAACCTAAAGCTTTCAAAAAGTAACAAATGGTGTCTTTTAGCAATTTTCAAAACCAGGATCCTTCGAGGAAAATACATTCACTGAAACAAATTCCAGATCATTCTGACAGTAAAGAAGAATATGTTTGAATGCTGCTTTTCAAACCTTTTGTGCAATAAAATATGTAAATTATAGCGAATAGCATTGGATGGTTGGTTGGTTTACGTGGTAGTTCACTACGTGCGAACACTTAAGTAGAGTCGAAATGTTGTTCAATGTATAGTTTCCCATGAATCTATGTCTCTTGACACTCAGGGTTGGGCATTCGCAGAGAAGGTGGAAAATCGTTTCCTCTTTTTCCTTATCCTTACAACTACGATAATGGTCGTTATCGCCGATTAGCGTACTTGCCTAATATTCAGTGTCCTGTTAATACTGCCAGCAACCTTGATATATCCATTCTATTCCGGGTTATCAGTTGCATAGTACGTTTCTCGTTAAAAGATGTCCAGATTACATGTGTCTAAATTACGCCATCTACGAGCCCCGACCACTATTAATTCGTACGGCAAGCTTTTTTACTAAAGTAGACAACACATGCAAACCTATTTTTACTGAACGATCATTTTATTATCTTAATTTTAGAAAAAAAAATTTTGTTGTACTTCAACAACAACAACATTTATGTCTTTGAATGCTTTGCTTAAATGATAAGACAAATTTGTCCAGTATTAATTCGTACGGTGCGTTAAACATTTACTATTTTATTCAACATGTATTTTTTTTTTTAAATATTAATATTGCGTAACATCGCCTTTTGCCTGTACAACACATTTACAATTCTTTGGCATATATTTTAATAAATTCTGACATTATTCTGTTGATATAGAATCCCACATCTCTTGAAATTTTGTTTTTAAATCAGAAAGGGTTCTTTGAGGCAAATTTTTTAGGTTTATTTTCATTATTCCCCATATATTGTTGATTGGGCTTAGGTCCGGACTATTTGATGGCCAATTTAAGATCCTAATTTCCTTAGACTGCAGCCATGAATTGGTTCGTTTGGCAGTATGCGATGATGCTCTATCCTGATGAAACGTGTATTCACCACAGTCAGCCAGTTTTGGTATTGATGGCAGCAATCTTACTTCTAGTATGTTATTGTATTTTTCAGCGTTGACCATCCCATCAATAAAGTGCAGCTGTCCTACCCCTTTGGCAGATATACAACCCCACACCATTATGCTTGCTGGGAACTTAACTGTCCTTTTAAGGCAGTCTTTATGCTTACGCTTCGCCAAAAGAAGAAACGTTTACAATGGTGTCGGATACGGATGTCTTGGACTCAAAGGCAATGGAACTCCATCATATTTAGCGATGAATCTAAATTTGATGTGAGTGTCGGTGATGCGCGAAGGAGAGTAATCCGTAACAAAACTGAAGCGTACCAGCCCCGTCAGAAATGCGGACTTTACGAGCAAAGTTGTCCTAAAAAATCGATCAGATTTTCGGGATAGAACTTGTTTGTCCTGCTGACATTTCGCAAAATTTATGAGAAAATCAGTGGGTGTTAGCTGGTTTTGATTTGGAAACAGACTAAGCATCTTTATACTGTAATACAATTTCTAAATTGCTCATAATGTTATTTAATTATTTTATTATATTATTTTGTTCCTTTAATTCAAATCACAGTTTATCCCTAAAGCAAATCTTTGTCTATGTAGATTTTAGCAACAGAAAAACGTGGTCATATGTCATTACAAGTTCATGTGTAATTGTCAGGAAATGTTCATGATTCTCATATCAAATACTTGTTTAGCACTTTATTTGTTTGTGGCATCTCGAGAACGAAAAAAAAACACACACAAAACTCAATAAAAATGTTTAAAACAGTAGTTAAAATCTAACTACATACACTAGTAACTGCAATTTACTGCAAACAAAAAAACATATATACAGACTAAATAAAACTGTAAAGTATATTGGCAATCGTCTTACTTATAACAAACAAATAAACACACATACCTATCAACTGGCGTTTTTCGGATAAGTTACACCCCATGTATGTGTATAGATTTGGGATGGGCTCTTTAATGCTCTTTCTTGCTACTAGTATTTATAGACTATAGTCAGCCAAAGATATAGACAAACAATCATATATATATATATATAAACGGACTGATATATGGACAGACGGATTTGAAAAAATAAACAAACATTTCTGACCAAACCTATCTACCTGTTTCAAATTGACATTTCAATGCATTTATGATTTTAATCTTAAACTTGCACTGAAAAAAACTAAAAACTAAAGAAATAGAAAAAAACTAAAACATATACAAAGCTAAAACTTTTATAAACACACACACAAACAAATACATACATAGTATATTATAGTAGATTTTTTATTTTTGCCAGAATTGCTATTGTCAAGTGCTGCTGCCTTAAATTGAACTGATTTAGATAAATTGTGCACGATTTCACGTGCAACTCTTCTGCTTATATTTATTGAAGTTTTTCTTTGGAACTAAAGCAAACAAAAAATAAAATGAAACGAAACAATTCTGCAAAGAAAATGAATTAGAAAATATTGAGACGCTTGAAGCTGATTATAGCTTTACCCTACATTTTGATGAGCTATATTTCAAATCAGAGTTTGTATTTAGATTCTAGTGGAATTTTAAAAATTAAGTTAATATAAACATATGTTCATTAAGAAGATATCAAAGTTGAAAAGTAACTCGTTCTCTTTAGATGGAATTATAGAATATTTGACTTCCAAACAAGCGTTCTATAAAATAGTCAGATAAATTTTACTGGCGTTGCCAAATATCTTGTATTTAAATATCATGGATTGGATGAAGAAGTCAACAATCTCTATTTATTCCTGCAAGCTAGTCATTGAAAAAAGTAAAGTCTGTCTACAAAGATAATTACTAAGTCTTTACTGTAATTATTCTTGCAATTCCTTTGTGTGGGGTTAAAGTAAGGGTGCTTGCTCCTAGAAAAATAAAATATCTGCCAAATATAAAAAACGTACGGATATTGCATTTGATTTTTAAGACTGTAATAGATTCGATTGATTCTATATGGACTTTAGGTATTATTATGTTGACCGAAAATTTTGCGAATTTTACGAAATGTTGCTTTTCCACATCTTCAATTTACATAGCGAATTTACGAAGGAAATATAATTAAAAATTGTTAAACTTCTACAACTGATTTATCAACATGCAAAATGGTACAACTTTCATGTTATATATATGATAAAACATTATTTCCAACTACAAAAACCAACTGCTGACTGCTTTGGATGGACATACACTGTGCAATTCGCCAAATTACATTGGTGACAAAGTTTGCAAAATCATGATATCAAAGAGCGTTTAGACAATTGTCTTTATTGAAATAATGTTTTTATAAAGCTAAGTTACTTGTTGTAGTAAAAGGAATAAATATTTCTTTGAGTTGCATGATATGCTTCATGTATATTAATTCAGCTTTGCATCACATTTTAGATTAACCTTTGCTTCTTTCGAGACCTTAAGCGTGATTGGGTTATATTAAGACACAATATCAATCTAGTGGCTTTTAAGCATTGTTTCTCTTGATTATAGGAGTTGATTACTGGACATCTTCATAAAAGTTGTGAATGTTAATTTTCATAAACCACAACTGATTGACGCTACTCTATAATGGGTTGATTATTTAAGTAGTTTATAGAAAGGATTATTTAGGTTGCGAAAAACAGGGTCAGGGCAGATAAGGTTGACTGGACATTATTTGCAGTATAGCCTGGCAAATATTGCCATCTGAGTCTAAAAACTAAAATCAACACAAAGTTTTGAAAACAATACAGTAAATTGTGAAACGTTTCAGATAGTTTAATATCGTCATTTTAAATACGTTATTACTATCGCAAATAATCGCAATTTCCGATAGAAAAGCAAGAAGATGTTGCTATGAAAAGCTCATGGCAAAGTTTTAAAAGCTGCCTTATTATGATGATGAAAATTAACCTCAACAAGCTACAGCGACTAAAACTTTTTTCCGCAGCGAGATGCGGGTCCAAATTGTAAATTTATTAATATTTAATTTATAAATTTATTAATTTGGTAAAAAAAGCAATGCTTTGGCAATCAGCATGATTTTATCTTTTCAGTATCTGTGCAACTATAATTTCTGATATTTATGAATGTATATAAAATATGGCCTATAAAACTCATTAATAAAATTTTGACTCAGTTTAGCTCTCTGTCATTATACAAATATTACAGTGGTATTTAAATGTTGAACAATACTGGGTTATTGTCAAATGAAAGTTAAAGCGTAGTGATACTGCCTTTCATGACTAAAACAGCGTTTTGCATTTAGGAATAAGTATGCATCATAGCTGGATCAAAATTGCGATCCATTAAAACAAAAACACGAATTTTTATATGAGGAAAAGAATTTTAGTTTCTTTTTTATCTTTTCTCAAAAAAATTATAAATTAGTATCAATTTGTAATTCGAGAGTCTTATATAGTTTTTGTTTTGTTATATGTAATATTATGAACAATGCTGTAATTTTGTGTTATTAAAAAACAGCTATATATGATTTTCTGTTTGATCAAGAGGATGCTAGTAAGTTTGGATAGAACTCGATGGTCCTTCAAATTTGGTTATCGCTGCACAGTGGCGCCCGTAGAGCAAACGAGGTTGCAAAACTCAAAATTTTCATGAGCGCCGACCAAGTTTTTAATAAACCCATGTTATAGGAAACTTTTTTCAACGATTTTAAATATGCCACTCTTAATAATATCACATTTTTAGTTTAGAAGATATAACTCGATGGTCCTTCAAATTTGGTTATCGCTGCACAGTGGCGCCCGTAGAGCAAACGAGGTTGCAAAACTCAAAATTTTCATGAGCGCCGACCAAGTTTTGAATAAACCCATGTTATAGGAAATTTTTTTCAACGATTTTAAATATGCCACTCTTAAAAATATCACATTTTTAGTTTAGAAGATATAACCGTTCAAAGTTGACCGACTTTCGGTTTTCAAAAAAACACAATTTTTAGTAAATTTGTTGCGATTTCAGTTGTAATATCACGAAAAATAGGTAACGACTCGCCATATTTTTACTTTGTATTGGTTGATGTATTTATTGGATGTATAATGATAAAAAAAAATACCTGTTTGCTTTCTGTTTCTCCTGGTAAATAACTATTTAAAAATTATCCGTTTTTTCACTATTTTTCAATTTTGACCGAAAATGATTTTTCTACTAATTTTAACTTTGATAACTCATAAGTAGGCCCCTACAAAGCGTAGCACCCTTTCCAAACGCTCATTTCATAGGCTGAACAGTTATCTATCATATACTGTTTAAACTGTTTAATTATCTTATTTGGTTCAAAAGATATGATTTTTGCAACGAAAAATCTCAAATGGCGCCACTGTGCGCTGGTAGCAAAAAAAAAAAAAAAAAACAAGTATCCAAAATAAAATTTAAAATAATAATTCTCATTGTATAACAACACGAAAACGAAAGAAGATTTATAATATCATTGCTTAAAATTCATAATTTTATTCTTAATTATTTAACGAACAGAAAAAAACAAAAGACTTAAGACCCAAACTTGCTAAAAGTTAAAAATGTTAAGTTAAGCTAGATTTACACGATTGAAATTTTCTTCAAAATTGCTCTTTAAAATTCAAACTAGTGTAAACAGCAAAAATTCTTAAAAATTTATATATTTAATAGTTATTAATAGTTATTAAATAAATAAATTTTGAAGAAATTTTGCTGTTTAAACGAGTTTGAAGCATTTTGAAGAGCAATTTTGATAAAAATTTCAATATTGTAAATCTAGCTTTAGAACAATCAAAATCATTACCATCCTTTAATTGTGAAACCAACATAGAACACACTCCATTACAAATCCAGTGTAGGGTGCACAAACTAATCATGTATTCGTACATACTCACTACTAAACAATATTATTTAGTATAAATATTATTATTTTTATTACTGTAACTATATGTATGTATCTCTAACTGTAATTCTGTTTGTTGTGATTTGAAAGATGTCTTTTGATGATACGCTGCATTTTTATTTGCCCGTCCATTTGTATTTCTGCTAAATGTCTGTACGTTTCTTTTCATGGCTGTTATTTTTTTTTGTGTTTTTGAATTTAATATGCCACATGCTAGTATTGTTTTGTATTTCTTTTTTTTTTTGCTGTATTAGTTGTTGTTGTCGGCTGTATTAGTTTTTGGTTCTTGATCGATGGTTGTTTGTCCAAATCATTAATATTTGATACATTTATCATTTATTTATATTTGGCATATTAGTGATTTGATTATGTCACTATTAATGCTTATAATTGACATTATACGCTAAATCAAAAAGTCACATCTGCAAAACGGCCAATAAAAGTCTGCTAAGCAGAAATCATTCAAATTGATTTATATTCACATTAAACGTTTTTCATGTTCTATAACTTAATTATGTATGATTTATGGGAAAATGTTAAATTTTAATATTTAATGCGCTGATGGGAAAACAAATCAAATTATAGATTGTAATTGTGTTTATATGGAGTCATTGGAGTTTGAAGCATCTCCATTAAATAATGTAGTTTGAGATGATTTGTTGGAATATTTTAATTATTCACCATTTTTGGTCATTGAATTTAAAATAATTTTAATGTTAGCTATAGTGCTTTAAAAGTTTTTATTACTTTTTGTTATAGTTTTGTTTTTGTAAACTTCAATATCTCGAATTTCGTGCTCATGATTTAAGGGTTTGTTCTTATGATCTTATAAATGAAATGAATTTATCCATAAACGGTAATTTCTGTCTAACCATATCATATTTTCTTCCAATTTTTATTTACTATAGTTAATAAATATGCAAAAATTTTGCTTTATAATTCATTTTGTATTACATACATAAACTGGCTATAAATCTTTTACTTTGAATTCTTGTATTCATTATTACTCAAAATAATAAGTTTTTTATTTTACACATACATGTTTTAAATCTCTTTATTAAGTTCGTATATGAATGCTGCTTAAAACACACCCCAATCTCTTTATATATGTAGGTACTATTTGCTTTACATAATACATACATGCTATAAATATTAAACTATAAATAAAAACTATAAAAACTAAAGCGGAACTAAATAGTTTTTAAACGCCTATTTAGAAATAAGTTCTCACAGAGAAAACCAAAGTAGTGCTAGAAAAACTGACCTAAATTATTTATTGTTTATGCATGCAGTAAAATATTCGAATAAGTGTCCTTCTCTATCCTTTCCAGGATTTCTTTTTTAAATATTTATAGCCAACTAAATTGTAGAAGGATATCTGAAATTTTAATTCTCTAGCTAAATGTTAAATATATTATATAATAACATTTCATATTGAAAAAGGTCTGACCAGACTCATTTGTAAGACGAAGGGTTAAGGATTAACTTAACAAATAAAACTCATTGATAGTTGTATGGATGGTATTCATTTCATATGTCTAACAGTAGCAATAAAAACAAACATTAATTTATTATTATTTTGAAAAACTAATCAAAAAAATTTTTCGAATCCTTTCTGTGTGACTAGTCATCATTATTATACTCTAATCTATCAACTCTTTATTTAATATTTTCGCAAATTATCTCTGTACATGCATTGGAGGCATTTTTCATAAGTTTCTTTTAATAATGTCTTTATTGTGAAGGTAGGTTTTTTTTGATGTCAATGTAATTTGTGACAGCATTGAATAGTTTATGGTAAAATAACTATACGAGTACTATACAACAAATTGCAATGTTTAAAGTGTATATCTGTGTCTATAGGTTGGGTATGTATATGTATATAATAAATATTCTTACTGTAAATATGTCTGACATTAAGGTTTAGTACTAAAAATATATATATTTTTTGCTACAAATTCATTCCTAGAATATGTACAGTGGTGGCTATATTATTAAAATTTATATTTTGTTTTTTAAATTTTGTTATTATCTTTATATAATAAACTCTTTTTTATATTTTCCTGGTCTGTTTTTTTAGAATAGTTTTTAATAAATAAGGTACGTTTTCTTAAAATGTCTTAAAATTTTTCAGTAATTTATTAAAAAATTCTGGGATTTTTGAAACCTATATTATTCCATTTTGAAATGTTTTGATTAGTAGAAATATTTCCTTTGAAATTTTAACAATATGTTTAATACCATGCTTGTATTGCTCAACAGATCATAATGATAATTTAGCCTGTTATATTTTTAAGAAATATACAATACGAGCCATGATCATACATTGGTTAATAGGTAATCATATGAAAAATAAAATTTGTAGAGATCTGTTAAAGAAAACATAACTGTCCCTTATAGGCTCTGAACATTATTCTTGAACTTACTCCATTATATCTTCACTTAAGTACGGAAAGACTAACTGCCTTCAGATGCTAGAGATCCAGAACGAATGAACATTCAAGAATTTTGAACTTGCTTTCTGCACATCTTCACCAAACCTCCGTCTACATAACGACTTTAGTCCTTCAAGTAGAAGGGGTAACATGATTAATAGAATCACGTTAAAGTATACACTGAAGGATCAACGATAGAGCGTGGAATTATATAAGGTGTCGTTTGTAATGAACTCGAATTAAAGAATTTAATACAAATTCGATATCAAGCTGGTGTATTTAGCGCCAAGATATTGCCGATAAGGCAATCATATATAATTCTACAGGAATGGAATATTCCAGGTAATCATGTTACTTATGTTCTACTACCTATCCTGCTACTATATAATTAAATTAGAAAGAATTGTCTAGGCTAGGCCGTCTAATAGACATCACTATAGTTTAAGTTCCTGCGCATAGACCCTACTACTGTAATTATCTCTTTCTCGAATGCAGTATCTGTCACAATAAGCCGCGGAACAATTAAAAGTGAGATGTAGCTATTATCTTCAGAGGACTGAAACTTGAAATATGTACGATTGTTAAAATAATGTGGCCAAAATACAAAGAGACACACAACAAGGATATTTTGAGGCTTAAAACAGTATTAGTTTTATCACTGGGTAATTGATCAGCAGACTTAAACTTAACTTCAACATCCGCAGTTGGCTGGATTGCGGAAAACAAGAAACTGTTTTTTATTTCCTCTATGAATGCCAGGCAATTTATCTACTTAGATATAAACTTTTGAACTTGCTCAATGATATATTTAAAATATCTGGTATCAGATTATGTGAATTGAACTGAATACGTAAGATTGGATATATAACTACTAGTTGCAGCTGCTAAATTTGATATAGTTTTTTCCTATGTTATTGAGTAGTATGATCGTTTCAAAATGAAATCATTGTTAAAAACCCTTATAATTATACACTAAACAATAATAGTGGGATAGTATTATGCGTTTGTGCTGACGTTTGTAACACCCTCCTAAATGGATAAAGATCGACTCAGTATCACTTTGATTCTTTTTCACCATGTACAAATCATGCAAATATTTTTATATCCTACACCACACCACGCCAAAAATATTAATCCAACGAGCACTGTAAAGTACACCAATCAACTCAGAATCACTTTCTCCGTCCGTCTAGTTGGCTGCCTTGTACGCAGAGTACAGGTCGCAAAACTTTCAAACCACTTCCTTCTAAATGTGGCCTAACATGTGACCGAGTATGTTGAAACTTTACACTTTCATGTCTGAGCGTTTTTCGTTCAATGCTCGCTTCAAACGAATCATGTGACAGTCTGGCCAGATTTCAGTGGCTCATAATTTTTACTTAATAGCGTCGTAGAGCCACAAAATTATTGGCTGTATAAATTAAAAATGAGGGATTAATAACAAATGTCGTGTCTTTTTGAACGCGTATTTTGACTTTATTAATAATTTTGAAGGGTACATACATATACATGTGTTATTTATTCTTACTTTGTTATTGATTCTTATAGAGTTAACAATAAAGCTTGCGAGCAGCAGGGACATTGAATAGCATATCGATTAAGACCGAGACAATTAGGCATGGAAATCATTTTTGCAGTGAATCATTACTAGCGATGAAAAGATATCGGCCGCAAGTTATCGGGCTTCGCAGACGATAATTGGAATTTTAAAACATTTAGCGGAAATAATTGTAATTATTTTGCAACATGTATAATGTTTTCATTAAGTGATCAACACAATAAATATCTTCTATAGGTGTTTTTTTCTTAAAGACTTTTATTTTTCATTTAGTTGTATAAATATTTATAAAATTAAACAATAGTCTTCGTTTCCTTCTTTAAATTGGAAACTTAAATATTGATACTATGAATACTTTATTTCAATGGCCCCCGCTGTATATGTACAGTACATTATTATTATTTGTTATTTTATATTAAACATTTTTTTTTTGCTCCAAAAGTTGTTTGTACTTTATTATGATTTTGAATATTTTGAGGAGTGTCATTTGGAGGTTTCTATAAAAGCGGTTTAGTTTCTTTCAAGTTTTCTATCTCAGCTCTCTTGATTGCTTTATTTTTCTATATATATGTATATATATATATTGTTTTTTTTTATATTCTGCATCTTGACTTGACTTGAAATTAATATCATATATTATAAGAGATTTTTTATACTCGGGCTGTTGTTTGCTCATTGAAAAAAAAAATGACAATTATTTATGGTAATAAAGTTCCGCTATTTAAAATGTTTAAAAACACAAATCACATGTATGGAAAGGATTCCATAAAATTATGAAAATAAATAGATATTATTTTTTGTGTAATTTAGAATTTGCATAAAATATGATTTATATGCCACACTTCAATGATTTCTTAATCAAATTAAATACAATTATTATACATACATATGTGTATTGTAGTATATTCTTTATTGTTGTTTTGTGTTTATGTTTTATTTTTTATTATAATTGTGTTATTGTTGTCGTTGTTGGTTTTGTGTTTTATTGTACATTTCCTGGTTAACAGTAACCATTTACAATATGATTATTTCTTATTTTGACCATATTATCATCTAATGTTGTGTTTGGTCTCATTGAACAATATGAATTTTAAATGAGCCTCCCAAGGAAAGAAACAAAATAGAAATAAATAAATCTCTGAAAAAATCACCATATAAACCATTATTAAATGACCACAATCATAAACTTATTCATATTAAATACAGGGTAATGATTAAAAGTTGGACATTAGAAACAGAAAACTGCTTCCATGTCGTTACATTTTTAAAACTTGTTGGAGTCTTGCATCACCTTATTCCTGTAGTATGGAAGCCCACTGTCCATTCTTTATTTAATTGTTACTTTTTTAAAATAGAAGTAGTCTTGCATCAGCTTAACTATTCCTGTAGTATGAGTGTCCACTGTCCTTCCTTACATTTAACCATAATGTGTTCGTAATATGGCCTTTGGAAATAAAATAAAATACACTTGTTTGTAAATAATCGCAATTCAAGCATTTAATAACAAATTCACATTTTGCAAATCGTTAACGAGATTTATGATTTATTTTATAAAACTATTTATGTATGCATTCATGTTTAAACTGTTTTTATAGTTACAGCTTTAAAATACGCTTAAAGAACCCTTTAATGCCACATGATTTATCGGCCAAATTTGGCATAAATAACACAATTGGAATTTATTTAAGCAATTCAATGCAAATGTTTGTTGAATTAGAAAAAAAATCATAATAGAATATGTACTCGTATAAACACACTTATGTTTGATAAATCAAAATCGTACGCAAATAGATTATCTACATTTGGATGCTATTCAATGTATAGTTTTCAGATTAGCAAACATATTTGGAAAATTATACAAAAAAAAAAAAAAAAAAAAATATAACCAGACTGGGCTGAGAACATTAAACTTAGCTTTTGTGTACAAAATAATTAAATTATTCACTTTTGATAATTGTTTGTAATTAAAGCATTGTTCGCTTAAAATCCAATTGCATAAATATTTTAATATCTTCTTATGTAATAATGAAAGTATTGGCATGACCTTTTTTTAATATTCTATAATTTCTTTTATTCAAGCAATTAGGTCACTTAGTATGTCTATAAAAATGTTCTTTATATTTATATATTTATATATCCAATATTTCGTTATCACAATGGATAACTGCTAAAAATTTAATTCCTTTTAAATCCGTGTTTTTTCAAGTATCGCCTTTGGAAATATTGCGCCACAGATATTTCTTTCTCCTACTTTATTTCTCTTCTTTATAAATGATCTCCTATGTCAAACTTCTAATCCTATCTATTATTTTGCAGATGATAGCCATATTTTCTATTCATACTCATTTAACCATATACCAAACCCTTTGGAGATTGGGGAAATGAGACAAAACATGAATGATACGCTGAGCCAAGATCTTAAGACAATCTCGGAATGGAGTTGCGCGAACAGAGTCGATTTTAACGCACGTAAGACTCAATATTGTATATTAACGCAAAACAGATCATGTTGCTTCATTTGTTTTTATGGGCGGTGTAAATATTAAGGATTCAGATGTTCTTGACGTTCTAGGCATAAGAATCCAGTGTAATGTCCGCTGCACTAAACATATTTTTCAAGTGTCAAAAGAAGCGTTCAAGTGACTTGGTTTTTTAAAACGGTGTAGGAAATAATTCACTCCATCTGATCTCCTTACTATTTACACCACCTATATTCGACCGAAAATGGAATACAACTATCGTGTATGGGCCGGTGCTTCGAAGTCTATTGTGGAGTTACTCGACTGCGTACAAGAGAGGGCGAAGATGCTTATCGGTGACTGTAGGGTATCCAACTCTATTGATTCACAAGAGCACTGACACAATGTGGCTTGTGTTTCACTGTTCTGCTGAAATTAGGGAACTTGTTTCCGAAACACATAGTTTATTGCGTAATACACTTTCCTCAGTTAGGGCTCATTCATGCATGATCGACTGGACAGTGGATCGCACAGCACACTACAGGAAAAATTCGTTCTTTAGCCGTACTGTCCGCATGTGGAATAAACTACTAGCAGAAGTATTTCCTGCCACTTTCAATATTGGCCTGTACGATGTTAATTCTTTCAAGTGCAGCTAATAATAATGCTCCTAAATGATAGGTTAAAGCCCGTTGCCAATTACTCGACTTAAAGGTCACCAAGTTGTTTCAACACTATAATGTTGAGTCAATAGTTTTGGAAGACTTGACAGCGTTTGTCTTTTGTGCTACATTAGTTGACGTATGAAGTTGTTGTTTGCCTGAGACTGGAAGAGTAAATAATGAAAAGACAACTAAAAGCAGAAGCACACCGTTTGTCATCCATCTACTTAATCACCACCCTATCAACCATTTGTGTCCAGAGCTCATAATGCCACTTCCTTAACTTAAGTTAAAGTTCTTCAAGTGATCTAACAATTTTTTCAATTGTCCTGGTTTCCTCCCTCCCATAACCTATTTACCTAGTTCCAACACAATACATTGCATGAGAGGGGGTCGTCCCCTGAAGAAGCAGCAAACATTTCTGACTGCATTATTTTTATATAAATAGTTATCTGAAGTCATGATTTGTAAAAGATAGTGTCATTTCATTTCATTTGTAATATACATACAATGCGAATTCATTCTTTCAAAGCTTATAAACTTTTATTTGCTATTTAGTTTAATTTAATATGCGCTAATTTTATATTTAAACACTAATTATTTCTACAAAATCATTACCACAGACTGATTTTACCCCCTATATGTGGAAAAGACATTATGCCAGCTTGGTTTCCTTTAACTATTTTCCAGCAACAAATTTTCTTTCAACTTAACAGCTCGTTCAATCATCTTTGAAGTATTTGAAAAATTTTCAGGGTCTTTGCCAATTTGCAGTAAAATACAATTTTTGTGTTTTTCATTTTGCTAATTTCTTTGCCACTACACTGCATACTAAACTCGTAATAGGTGCTTAATTACAACATTATTTTTGACAGCGAACACTAAAAACACTAAAACTAAAATCTGTAGACAAAATTAAAATGAAAATGAAGGAAAAAAGTTATAACAATAAAATGTATGCACCTGGACAAAACCAAAAAAATAAAACAGAAAGTAGACTTAAAAAAATGTCGACAAAGTTTAAAAATGGTTAGCAACGAATACGAAACAACTTACGGTGGAATAAATAAAATTAAACACACAGAAACAGTGCAAAAGATCGTCCATTTACTTTTTGGCATTAAGTATTATTTACTCTTACTTGGAACCAACGGTTTCAGTAAATAATTATACCCAAATTTCTTTAGTAAAGTATTTTCTAAACACAGCAGCAGTTTTCTACTTTAATAAGATAAAAGCAATGAATAACTTAATTTTCCAAAAAAAAAAAAAAAACAGAAACAAAAAATCAAAGCAAAGCTAAATGCAGGCTCAGAAAAAAACATCAACAATAATACCTGCAGCTAAACTTCATTACAACTGAACATGCAAATAAAAAGAAAATTCATTATAATATTTAAAAATCAAGTTGTTTTCAAGGCATCACTGGTCAAAAAGACTCACATGTACGCTACATAGTGAAGATAATACAGAGGTTTTCAGCAAGAACTTCAA
The DNA here is from genome assembly GCA_916048285.2 of Bellardia pandia. Classification (NCBI taxonomy): domain Eukaryota; kingdom Metazoa; phylum Arthropoda; class Insecta; order Diptera; family Calliphoridae; genus Bellardia; species Bellardia pandia. Next base: position 121,784,975 of record OU696529.1, read on the forward strand.
TTATATTAAAAATAATTTAACAATCATTAATGAAAATGAAAATCTTCAATAACATTTTAGTTATTTCGTTAATCAGCTTCCACTCAAATTACCTCATTCTGTAAATAAGACCAAAAAATATTTTAAATTCTCAAATTTTTATATGGCCTGCATTAGATCTATTGGTTTTTTGTTATGTATCATAATGTATGTACTTTTTTAAATAGCCTATTATAGGGCACTTATTATAACCAATATACTAATGTGGCAAATAAAATATACCAACAAAACAAAGAAGTAGGTACAAAAAATTAAACAGCAAACTGTTAAAAATCACATTTCCTGCACTTGCAAAGGTAATTATCGCATTAGTCAAAGTTTTCTAGATGCATGCATGATGCAAGTGTGCAACTCCATAGACGTTGTAGTCAAAATATCAGAAGACGATGAAGAAGAAGAAGTTTAACAACACAAAATAACAATACAAAACAGTAGCTGTAAAAACATGACCTCAAACGTATTCTAGTACCTCGACTTTTGGGCAAAAATAATAAAACTGAACAGGGTTTAATTGATAAGGCAATACAGTTACTGAAAAGATAGTATTCATTTTTAATTATTATACCTTAGTTTATGATTTAAATAGTTTTGCGGAAAAGAAAAACTTAAAACTTTATTTTGAATCAATTATCGTTCCTAAGTCAAATTAACTTAATTTTCAATACCACTACTTCAGTACTAAAATTTGCATCAACACATAATGTGCATATGTAAGTATTTGAACATACACACGCGGATATAACAAAAACCAGACTCTTATACATATTTCCAAGTAGTGGTAATGACGACTTAAAAATGCAAAATACCTTTAAGATAACAACATGAATAAATTACATGAAAAACAATTAAAAATCTTTAACAATTTACGAAATGAACGAACAACAACTGACTTTGAACAACAGCAACCAAATGCAGCAGTAACAACAACTGAAACAGCAAACATCAATAGCCAGGAAAACTAAAGAAACTAACAAGTAAGAGTTTATATATGTATTTATATTCGGATGTGCCGAATCTTATATACCGACCACCAAATCACCTATTATGGGGTGATCGTCATACAATATTGTACCGTAATTTGTATTTATTTTAAGTTTATATTTGTTGAATTACAAGAATTTTAGGCATATAACAGTTATAATCAAGTATTTATATTAAGGCTTAGCTTAAGAAATGAATTGCCTTTTAGACATTGGGGTGAGGCAAAAATAAGACGAGTACACACTTGATTGTACAAGCAACTCGTGTTGCGCTCTTTTTTATATTACATATGTACATACTCTCAAATAAAAATACGAATGATTTCTTCAATAAGAATATCCAACACTATCAAAAGAGCTACTAGAGCATGATGATTTACTGGTCTTTTATTACAATTATTAGACCAATAATAACATACACTGCTTTGGCATGGTGGAAAAAAGTTGAACAGCTGACTGTTAGATCGCAACTTGACAAGGTCTATCGGCTCATCTGTATTTATATTATTGGGCCCATGAAGACCTGCTAATGATCCTAGTATTGCAGTACCAGATGTTAAATAGGAGGTTTAACATCCTTATACCTAAAAGGGATGAATGGTTAAATCAGACATGGTGGCAGACTAATGCGATCAAGTGCGGTTTACCGATGGTTCCAAACAGGCTAATGATGACACTGGGGCTGGCATATATGGGCCCAATTTTCAAAGGGGTATCCTAATGGGTACATTCCCATTTATATTTCAGGCGGAAATTTACGCCATCCTTATATGCTCTAACGAATGTCTGAGCCGTAGAGTTAGGTACAATAGGATTTTTATTATGTCTGAAAGCCAAGTTGCTCTCAGGGCCTTATTTTCATATGAAATAAGGTTTAGAGTAGTTATGGACTGCTGGACATCATTAAATGAACTCGGCACGCATAATGAACTTACCTTGTGCTGGGTACCTGGTCATGAAGGCCATGCTGGTAATGAACGTGCTGATTGCTTGGACAATAGAGGTCATCGACGTGGTAGTTCACTACGTGCGAACATTTAAGTAGAGTCGAAGCGACCCCTTCGACTCTACTTAAGTGTTCGCACGTAGTGAACTACCACGTAAACCAATTTATATGTATATGTGAATTGTTTGTATTAAATTGCAACTTGATAGTGATTTTTTAAAGAGATTTATGCGCATTTAAGTGATTTTCGGAAGTGGAATTTATATGAGGCTATGTCAAAGTATGGACCGCTGCAAACAAAATATGGTTTTGAGATTTCACTTTGCATAAAACGGAAAGACTGACGGACATGGCTACATCATCTTAGAACCCACCATATATTTTTTGATTCTACGACCAATATTTTGATGTGTTACAAACGGAATGACAAACCTAACATAATCCCCATCTTTTTGGTGGTGGATATGAAAACAACGAGACACATAGACCATCACCATCATCATCTTGGAAACATCAGGTGCATGTTGCACTGCAACGGGCATTTAGATGCTGGCAGAAGTAAAAGAAGTAGTAAAAGCGTTTGAGATACATAAGCATCGTTGCTGCTCAAGTAAAAACAAAATCGTTTTGAGTACTTAAGGTACTTAAAATGAAATAAACCATAAAAAATCCCAAAAACAAAAACAAGTAAAAGTTTATATACGGCTGTGCCGAATCTAATATACCCACCATCAAATACTTGATGAAATAATTGAAACCAAATTTTGTTACACTTTGTATTAGTAACCTTACATGAGTGCTATCAACTATTATGGGGCGATTGTCACTAGATATTGCACCTTAATTTTTATTTATTTAAAGTTTATTTTGTTTAAATTTTTAAATTTTAAATTGTAATTTCTCAATAACAACACTTATAAGAATTTTATGCATATTCCAGTTATTCCATATAGTTTAGGGAGGCGTCATGTGACGGAAGATAATCACATATTTATTTATCTCTTTCTTTCAGAACTGCCTTTTGTTTATTTTATTGTAGCGTGTAACGATTTACTTTGACACACAATAAATTGGATAACAAAAAGCCCTAGGAAACTGATTTTGGTTTTTTGAAGCGTCAAAATTCTTTTCTCGGAATTCTTTGCGGGAAGTGTAATTTTTACATACTTATAACTGCAAATTTTATGACAATCGTCCCATAACAGTTGATAGCACTTATATAAGGGATCAAGTATTCATAAATCACACTGCTGGTATTTGGTGGTGGGTACATGAGTTTCGGCACAGCCAAATATAAATTCTTACTTGTTTTTTATAGCAGTTTTTTTTACTTTAAAGGCCGTAGTTGCCCATCATTTTGATTTATGTGCTGTCACAAATGTTGTTTGTTGGTGTTTTGCTCATGTCTTTGGCAGTTTTAATACTCACCACCTAAAAGATGGTGGTATATTAAGATTGTTATTCTGTTGGTAACACATTGAAAAAATAGTCGTAGAGTCTATATATTCTGGGTCCTTATAAAATTATAAGACGATCTAGCCATGTCTGTCCGTCTGTCCGTCTGTTGAAGGCACAATAATACTTAAAAAAGAAGACATAAAGCAATGAAATATTTACCAAACCTTCTTTGTTCCAACGAAAATGGGCAATTATTTCATTAATAATTATATACTATACTATATATTTATATATTTTATATTTATGTTATAATTAAAAATTCCATAATAAAACTTCATATGTAAATTATAACTCAGTGGAAAAGTTAAAATTTTATTTTTTATATTTACTTAGTTTTATTCGTTTATTTCGATTAACTAATCTTTGAACTTGCAATGATTTCTGTAAATTTTTTATCACCGCAAAAAAAAATACGAAGGTGTAATAAGTTTGTCATTCCGTTTGTAACATATAGAAATATTGGTCGTAAAACCAAAACATATTACATATTATGGGACGATCTATCCAGGCGCGTCTGTCTGTCCGTCTGTTAAAGACACGATAGAAAATTAACAAAATCTGTCCATTAGAATCAGAATTAAGACTAAGATTTCAGACAACCTCGATATTTTTCAGATTTTCATATCATGAAAATTTCAAACTTTTTTTATGTTAAAGATGGACTAGTCTTGTTGAAAATGGTAAGAATCGGTTGACGATTTCTCCTAGCCCCAATCAAAAATAAAATACACACGTTTATGAGAGGCAACACGACTGCTCTCATATTAAACTAATTTTTATTGAAGTATTGACCCTATAGCAAAATTTGTAAACCAAATTAAATAAAATAAAAAGCAAAATAGAAAATTAAAATAAAAATTATTCCTCTTGCGAGTATTAATTGTAAAATTTTAAAAAATTTTTTTTTTACTTGAAGTGAACTTCGATTAAAAAATTTTTGAAAATTAAAATATCATGATCATACATATATGCATCAAGAGTTGTTAAATGTATCAATAATATTATATTAATAATATAATATCGTTTTTCATGTTTCATACATGAAATAAAATAACTCGTATAAATATCGTTATCGAAACAAAATGTAATTTGATTTTTTTCTGTAAGATTCATAAACTCGTATTTGTTCAATATTAGCAGAATCTAAAAATCAGTCAGGTCTCATATAAACTTCTTTCAAAAGAAATTAACTCAAAATAAAAGTATACCATGTTTTAAAATCCAACTAACTACTATTTTCTAATATTGCAAAATAGTACTTCATAAATAAGTTTACTTACTTATTTAGCACCATTGAACATGAAAAGACTGTTTGTTTGACGTTGTCTACTCTTGCAAGGGTTTTGCAAGAACAAACAGGATCAAATAAGTTAAAACTAAATATTTGATGTGATTTGGCTTAAATAAGAAAAAGTTTTATTTTTAATAAATAAACGAGTTCAAATATATTTTATTTATTGGTTACATCTTTTTCGGCAAACATTTGCCAAATGTGACCGTACCTTTAGTGACATTGTAAATCATTTTAATACTGTTCTTTACTTTTTGTGCAAATGTCAGCGTTATGCTTCTCAAAGAAATATGTTCAATTAGCGTCAAAAGCTGCTCAATATGGGTTTGAATAAGTAAATAAATAAATTGTGAAAAAAACAAATCAAAACCAGTCAACAACAAAACCAGTCGACAACTTTGTCACATTGTTTTAATACAAAGTAAGAGTATGTTTTTTTGTGAGCAGAAGTTTTCACTTTTTTTTTGTTTATTTATATGGTTGTTTATTTGCAAAATAAGAACCCGTAAAAGAAGGTAGATAAAAAAGTATCAGCATCTGAACTTTAAGTTGAAATTTTCTTTGGTGGTCTTTTGGCAGCAATGATAATTAACAGTGTTAAGGGAATTCATTCTATATCAATATTAATGTAATGAATTTTATTTAATTGCAAACATTTTAAAAATATTTACGCACTTTAAAGTGTTTTAAAGTGTGATCTTTATATGTAAACTTTTTCTTTTTTTTTTCTTCATCTAATAAAGGAAAATCTTATACGATTTTAATAAATTATTAAAATTAAAACATACCCCACCTCTATTACAAAAATTAATGAACAATAAAGCTATTATTCGAATACAATGAACAATAAAGCTTCGTTCGAATTCTATTGCCGTTAAAAACATTTAACTTATTTTTTGTAAATATTTGTAAAAAATTTTCACCAAATACCTGACAAAACATTACACTTTAATGTCTGCCACACTACGAAAGTTTTTTTATGGCTTTTAGTGTGTTACAGTTTAATGAATGGCGCTGCAGGTTTGTTTAATTTTTAGTTGGCGTCTCTTTAGTATTTCTTGATATCACCGTATAATTGTGTTGTATGTGTAGCGACCCCTGCAGAAAAAGGTTACAACACTGCAAGTTTCAGATTTTGCAACGGTATGTGTGGCATACTTCTACATGTATGTAACATGTAATTTTCTTTTTTAGGGTTTTCTGCAATCAATAGTAAGTAGTGTGAATGAACCAAATAGAGCACACTTTATTTGGGTTTGTGTATAATCAAATTTAATACAGAATTTTTAAGAAAATGCTTGAATTTTTAGGATAAAATCAAAGAGAATTAATATCATGACTGTGACAGAAAAAGGTGCGTTTTTAAACTTTAAAATGGCAGACAATTATTTAGCAAAAGTGCAAGTGAAACTATATTTTTTTTTACAGTTGTAAGCCTTTCACTGAAAAGGTTTCAATGATGTGTGTTGTTAAAAACAAGACTACAACTTTTGTTAATGAGTTGATGTTTGAAATTAAAAATGCAGAAAATTTAAATTTAAAGCGCCCTGGAGACGACTAAATAAACTCGCCAATCAGTGCATATGTGTGAGTGTCGTATGCTTGTAGTTTTAAATGAGACGTACAAATAATCACGTCAATCACCATTTGTATTTTGACTTGGTAGCGTTCGTATCGTCGATGCACTTTAACATTATGTATTATCACAAATAAAATACACCCGTATACTTTTTTATGACGGCAAATATAAAGCAAATGATTTTTTTTTCTAAATCACAACCGGAGACGCTCAAATAATCGGCCATCAAATAAAAAATCAAAACTTTTCGATTTACATGAATAATTACCGAGAACGTGTATATGTAGCCGAAAAATAACGATTGTGCTCATTTTATCGTCTATAGGGCGCTTAATTTTAAAGAGAATATGAAAATTTTTTATGATAATCTTCTAATGTTTCTATTAGATTTATTCGAATTCCTGATATTGTGATGTTATGGCGATGTTTGTCTAGGGACAAATACAAATTACTGTAATGTTATCCAAACTAGAGGTAGCTAATTTCCTATATTAAAATATACAAAGTAGATGCCTTTAAATTGTCCGCACTAAGGAATTCTGCCAGTAAGAATTCACAATTAATAAAATGAATTGGAACATCGATAGTGAGACTAATACTTACGTATGGATACTTTGTTTCATGGAGAGCAATGAGGATATCGATTCACAAGAAGTTGCTTTCTAAAGAATTACGGAAAATGGCTTCGGAGAACATTGTTAGCAGAGAATTTACCAGGAATGGGAAAATATAGTTTATATAACGAATGAGAAACCTTTAAAGGCATATATATCGCTTTCCTGGCAATTATTCTAGTGGTTTTAAAAGCCTTGGTAATCGTAATATTATTGGAGTTCGTAGGTGACTTTGAATTAAGCAGTATAATGGAATTTTATAAGATCAGGAGCGTAATACGGTCGAGACAAGAATCACAGTTGTACTTCGAAGTGTGGGAGAAGAAAACAAAGGGTAACATACTTGGGCAAACTCTTATATGGTGGCCGCAAAACATATATTATTTATTGGAAAATGAAGTTTACATATTTTGTAAAGTACTTACTATGTGTGTATGTAAATAGTTTTTATATAATTTATTGTCAGGCCTTTGAAAATAAATTCAATAAAGTAGCTTTAGATTGTAAGTTAATCGATATTTTAATGAACTGAATAATACTTCGGAGATTTAATATGTTATTAAAGAAATTAGGTGTCAGTAAAAAAAGCAAATTACAACTAATCCTAAGGCCTTCCGGATGGTGGTGTTTAGTGGAGCTAGCATGAATAATTTATAGCTTAATAATGCTGAATTTTTTTAAATTTTATGCTTTGATTTTGAAATTTATGAACAATATTAATTTATTTATAAAAGAATTGGCCTTTGTTAGCTTTGAGCTTTGAGCTGCTCTTCTTTTTGAGTCCAAGAACAAATCAAGCTAATTTCGAATACCCTCTTCTGTAAAAGTGTATGATCAAAACAAATAGTCTGGACTATAGAAACTTCTTAATCACTTCTTTCTAAATAGTTGTTAGTACATATTACAGCATATGGCCGATCGTTGGCAAGATGGAATATACCTTATTCATGCCTGGCCGCATAATACAGACCATTACCTTAGTACCAAGGATTTTTGGCTTCATTGTCAGTTCAACTCCTTGGCCGGGCTTGCTTCTCATCGCAAAAATTATTTCCTTTTATAGCATTTAGGCATCATTTCGTATATGCAAAATCGTGTTTCAAGATCTCTCGGCTTAAACTCATATGGTACCCAATTTCACTGCTTTCGGATGAATTCTGCTGCTCGTAAGCATCTTAAAATTGCTGCTTGAGTAGCTCCCAATGACTTGCAAGGTCTGGTTGAGTTTGACAATAATAAGTCAGTGAAAGAAACTTAAGACACTAACATCGGACAACACTGTATTAAACATTAAGTAAATTATTATATTTTTCCCCTGAAGATGATCAACAAAGTTGGTCAAAATATTGGAAACAAATATAGTAAAAATTAAATACGAAAAAGAGTTTTTATATTTTTAATAAAAGAGACCTCAAGCCAATTTAATAAAGTAAAAAGGTTTTTGATAATAATATTTATGGTCTTCAAAGTTTTTTTGGCCAGCCTGGACGATCTTTGTCAACCGTGTCAAGATCACCACTCCAAAGCACACTAAACATCTTTCGCACAATGAAACTGTAAAATATTCATCATAATCTCTGATAAACAATCATTATGCAGCAGTGCCGCTTTTTTCAAACTAAAGAAGTAAAGTAAAACTTCGTGCATATGGCGCCTTGTTGGCACAAAAATCAACATTTTCAAAACAAAAAAATGTTTTCTTGATCTATAACTATGTGGAAATAAATGAAAGATATGTACCCTTCGAAATGACATATAAGTTACTAAAGACAAAAATAGTATAAATTTGAATAACATTTTTTAATATTTGGGTAATGAAAAATCATCAAGAAATACAAATCAAAATCCGTAAACGTAACAAACGGGTTTCCAATTTGTTTGGGCTTTCATACGTTCATATGTTTTTATGAGATTTTTTCTGCAGCAGTTCTTCTTAGATTTGGTTAGAATAAATGATACCTCATCATATATATTTGTTTTAAATTCAACTCCAAATAGTTGATATGGTTCCATATTAAAATCTTTACCAGCAGTGGCTATTAATTAATTTTGAATTTCAACTACTTGCAAGAATTTAAAATAGAAAATACATTGGCAGAGCCTTCCAAATTTTACAAAGTTCATACAATTAATATATTCGTAGGCATATTTAAGTCATAAATATAAATTTATAATTATCTAATTATGCAATATATATAACCCTAATGTCAAATATATCTCAAAAAACAATCGAGACCAATAAGTCTTTTAGAGTAAACAAATTTTCAAAAAATGAATACCTACACGCTTAAAGTTCAAATCTGTACAAAACTTTATATTGTTTTAAAATATACTTATGTACATATCGTTAGCTAAGACGCAAACGGCCTTAACTAAAAAAAATCCAAAATCGCTTTTTGATGATTCTGATGCTTAAGAGCGATTTCTATATGATACGTGCACTGGCATATAAACAAACATATAAAACACATTTATTTTAAAACCAAAATAGATGACAATTATGCCCAGCTTTTGTAATGAACTAGAAACGAAATCTTTACCGCTTTACCGCTTAAAAGTATCTAAAAAGAAGTGGCAACATCTGCAGGATTTAAAACAACTACTTTCAAAAGATTGTCATTATTTCTATGATAGAAAACCTTTTGAAAACTAATTAATGCTTTTCTTTATTTTAATTCTTGCAACTCTTTAAATGAATTCTTTTATGTTAAATTTTTATGAATTATTTTAATTTAATTTTTTTGTGATGCAATATTAAAATTAATTTGCACATTATATTAAGGTTTATTAAAAATAAATAAAAAGCGTGTACAATTAAATTTATTAAACAGCGTTTTCCTAATAAATAAAAAAATGCAATTAATCTATTTTGTTTTAAAGTGTAGATAGGGCCTTTGGTTTCATAAAATTAGAGTATTAGATAGGGCTGTTTGCGTTTTAGCTAACGATGTGAAACTTGTGTTTTAATTTCAATATGTTTTTCAGGAGACAAATATTTTTTGTATTTAATGCAGAAATATGCAAAAACTCTCTCAAAACGATTAGAGCTTTGTTGCCAATTCTAAGTAAGCGCTTAACTCTTAACGCTAAAAACAAAAATTTAATATTTAAAGGTGTTATTAGACCATCTTTAACATACGCAAATCTCATTTGGTATAAAGCAGCAAAAACACATCTGAAAAAACTTCAGATAATTTAAAACAAATGTCTCAAGATCATAAACAACAAAAACTGGAGATACTCTACGCAACTTCTTCACTTCGAAACGGGTTATGAACTCATCGTTGATTTCATAAAGAGGATAAACAGCAGATATCATGAAACCATAGCAAATTCTCCTTATCAACTGATAAGTGAATGTAGAGAATAGGTTTAAGAGCAACCAAAAATATGTATCACCAAGTCGAAAATGATATGTATTAAATTATTATCTTCTGATAATTATTTTTCTAGCTATATTTGAAATATATTTTTATCATATAAAGGTTTTCCTATTTTTCCTTTAAATAAAATTATAAAGTAGACAGTAATTATCAACATCTGTCAATAAAATATAATTCGTTGTAGTATTTAGATAAAATCTCGAAAATTGTAAATAATATAAAAACACCTGTTAATAAAGATGATTTTAAAAATGAAAAGAAATGACAAAATGCCGCAAATATTTCCAAAAACACCTTGAGCTTTATGGTCCGGATTTTCTATATTAATTGGAATGCAAATGCATGCTTTATATGAACAATAGATAAGACATTTATTAGTTCATTTTATGACATGGTACCCATTCATGAAGTTTACCAAAGTCGCTGGAAATTTAGATAATTTTCATTGTTTATGGAACCCCTGAGTTAAACACGACATATGACAGCATATTTTATATTTCCAAATTATGCAACTAGTGTGAATTTGCAACATTGTTGCATGTAAATGTGAATACTCAACGAAATACAGACAACTTGAAACTAAATAAAAAATGTTAAAAATTTCAACAACATTAAGAAGGTAAATACCTACAACAAAAGCATTTAAGCAAATCAAAATAGTAGTACTTTGTTGTGTTACACTGTGAGTGAGTCTATAGTAGCTAGCAACAGCAAAAATAATAAAACTAAAGATAATGGGCAACATGTGGAGTAAGCGATCAAAAGATAGAAATCTCTAAATAAAACCTCAAACCTTAAAAGTTGAGGCCAAGGCTGTGTTAAGCTGCCACAATAACAAACAAAAAAAAAAACAAAAACACATACACATACACAGTAGATGAAAACAACAACAATAAGGAAGGTTGAACCTAAAGGTTGGTTGGTAGTAATTTTATGTTAAAGTTTTTTGGTTGCTGTTTATTGCCATTGTGGTCTCTTTGTATTTTAATGACGGCGCTTGGTTTGCCCACAACAAGCCAATAAAATGCACTTGAATTTGAAATTTTGTAACAACAAACCGCAACAACCAACAACACAACCAACAACACAACAAGCAATCATAGAACAAAATAAAAACAGTAACAATAGTGGTATCGTGCAAATTCCTTTAAACGACATTGAGATGCGGAAACAGAAGCTTTTTGTCCGTTATAGCTGGTGTATTCTTGCCATACACTAACATACACTAACACATATGATTAAAGTTCTATCATTTGGCTTCAATAGTAATACACGTACTCGTATTAACCTTAACATAGACACAAAATGTGCAGCTGTTTAAAGCAAAAGTCTTGTTTTTTTAACAGATTTTATTTTTTAACAGATTTTTTTTTTTTTTTGTGACCATTGCTTAAATTGCTGTTACCGAATGTGATGTGTTACGAATGAAATAAAAACCCTGCCCTTGTCGCTTGTCATAAAATTCTTAACAGCATATTAATTATTTTCTTTCTTGAGCATGTATTCCAGCACATGCTTCATATGCCTCAGATGCTTGCCACTGGTAGCCTTTACATCACAATTGTGCTGTATGTGTAGCAAGTGTTCTTTTTATGAACAACAACCACAACAATAATAACAGCAATGTTAACGAAATTATTGTTTAGTGTTTGCCACTAAATACAGTAGTTTGGCTGTGGAAAATTTAAAAATATTTGACTTATCGTTAAACCATAACAGGCCTTCATTGCTGTGATTCTACATCAGTGGCTGGCGTAAAGAGAACATAAAAATAAAATTAAACCGATAAAGAATGTACTTCCTTTATCTGTTGTAATCTGATGAGCTATTAATTGAGTAAAAAATTGGCTTTTATTGCTGAGCATATTCCCAAATAAAATGCATAGTTATGTTATTTAATTATATAAAGCAAGTTCACATAAAAAGCGGCCATACTACAAAAACTTTTTATAAATTTACTCGCAATACTTTTATTTCTAGGGATTTGGTTTTTTAATCATAGCTTCCGTTATTCTGTCAATTTTATTAAAAGCATCCAGAAACATAAAATAAATAAAAAAACTGGGTTCAATGAGGAAAATCCTGGGGCCAAATTACCGCATTCGATACCGACTAAAATTTATCGTAATTTTCTTAATTGAAATTATGGCATTCGATATCGAGCAAGAAATTTAGTACATTTTTTCATAATTTCGATATCGAAATCAGTTTTCGATACGATAGCTCAGTCGATTACGAATGCGGTAATTTGGCCCCTGGTCTCTCCAGTTCGTCATTATCATGGTGTAACTATACAAGGTGAGTGCAGTAGCCCAGCTGACTGACTTTGTTTACAATTTACTTATGTGAAAAGTAATATCTTTTCAAGTATTTTTGACAGTAGTACATTATTTTACACAAACAAAATTCCCGTTGTTTCTGTATTGTGTTGCATTTATTGCCGATATGCACCATGGTCATTATTTTATATTATTGGTATCGAAGAAATCAAGTCGTCGTAATCGCAAAATATATGCAATCAAATTAAACAATTTAGGGCCGCTGTCAAAGGAAAGATAAAGTGATGTGATTATGCAGTTATTGGCAATAAAAAATATTTAGCGTTTCATTAAAATAATCAAAAGAAGTTTTTTAAGAGGAAATATATGATGAATTTCACGTCAAGTAACCAAATTTTAATAATCGATGTCTTTCGGTTTGGATGAAATTTGCACCAAGGTTAGTACTATTGGATAGTAGGCCAAAGACAAATTTTCAGCTCTATCAGTCAAGAACTGCCGGAGTTAGAGGGGGTCAAAGTTGGACGTTTTGGTCAATTTTGGTCATACAGGATTTTTTTGAAATGAGTGTAACTTTTCACCTATTGGTCCTAGCGAAAATTGTCCACAAGACTTTAGATATCTATGTCTTCAGTTATTCCAAAAATATTTTTTTTAATTTTTAAAAATTTTTTTCTTTTAATTTTTTTTTTATTTTTTTTTTAATTTGGGCCTTTTTTTCTCAAAAGAAAGCTTATACAATTTACTTTAAGGTCTTTTTAATTGCTTAATGGGATGCGAGTGGGATATGTATCAAAAAAATTATTTTTTAACTCAAGAACTTTTCAATATTTGGCACATATATCATTTTCATTTATATATTAATTTTATTAAATTATTTATTATTATTAGTCTTATTTAGTATTATAAGTAATAAATAGGGGAAAAAATTAAAATAGTGCATATGTTAAAAATTGAAACACTTTCTTCTTTGAGTTGCAAATTTTTTTTTATAGATACCCCACTTGCATCCCATTAAGTGACCACATACAATTTGGTTACCCGAAATTTGTTACTCGAAAAAACATCAGTCATTTATACAAATTTATACATTTCAAATACATACCATGTGCACAGAGCTAAACTCACTACTAATTTCAATGGCTCAGTTGTTGTTCAACAACATCACCTAGGACAAGTTGGTGGACCTAACTTTGTTGCTCCAACAAACATCACTTTTTTGACCAACTGCTATTCTCACCGCTTTGAGTATCAACCACATCCCCTAGATGTACCCCAAACGCACCTAAACTAATTATCAGTTATGGGACAAATTCCCGGGCTTCTAACTAATCTTGTAGTTCTAGATAAGAATCTAGTCAGCTGTAAGATCAAAAGATTTGAAACAGTCAAACTGTAACCAGTTTCGAGCCAGTGCAAGCTCATGGCACAGATGTCGCCATATATCTCCCGAGGATTGTGACAGCGTTAAGGTGACGGATATAAACAATAGGACATATTGACAGTTGGATACACTATTTATATACTTTAAGAGAAAGTCTGTTAATTCATGGGTTTACTCAGGTTTAATCGAATATAAGGGAATATACTCAAGCCGGGATTTTCTTCTCTGTAAACTGGATCTGATTTATCTTTACGGAATTACACTATATTATGTACCAGGTCACTAAGACGTGCCGACTTACTGGCTAAACTTGGATGTTGTTCATGCAATCCAACTGGTTGTCTGTGGATACATTTGGCGAACAAATGTATTTCGATTCTTTTTTAAAATCATAAGCATAATTTTATTATAGTTGAAAATATCTACAAATGGAATTTGCTCCTTAAGAATACATCTTTTACATATTTTAGTAATATTAGTTTTTATTAATAATTTTACTTTATACAATCATCAAAACCACTGTTTTCAATTATTGTGGAATATTATGCTGGTGGTTTAATATTTTTCTGCCACTAATGTTGGTTAAAAACATACTGCCACTAATACTATATCTGTTGTTGCTCTTGTTGCTATGGTTGTTTGCTGCATTTGTCCATGTGTTCTTTTTTTTATTCATATTGTTGTAGCAAATGTTTTGGTGGAGATGTTATACTTATAACTGTTTCTCCAACAACTCTCTGCCAGCAGCAAAATGTTGTGTTTGACCGTAGGCCATTGTAGTTGTTTTTGTGTGGACTTATTATTGCCAGTCCAAAAAAAAAAATAGTTTGCTTTTTTCGGCCAAAACTGTAGAAGATGTCATGTATTTTTCGTTTTGCCACCCATGGTGGAGTTCATTGGGTTTTTTGTTACAATTTAACAGCATACTGTTTGATATATTTTTGGCCAACTTTTTTTCTTCCCCAGCACATGGACTGTTTTCAGGTTTCTTAAAATGAAACACGATAATTGTAAAAACTGATTGTTAAATGAAAAGAAAAAAGTTTGTCTTTTTTTTTGTTTTTTCGCTAAGATTTCGTAGAAAAAATTTTTATATACAATATTTTTTTACAGATTTTCTGGCTTTTTTCCTGAGACGATTCGCAAATCACAGTTATATCAAATAAGAAAATAGAAAATAAAAAACTGTTAATTCATTGTAAAAACAATAGTTTGATATTTGTTTGCTATTGTTATGGCTGTTGATAATGCTGCCGCAGCAGCGCTACTGTTGATGTTTTCGCTACTTTTTGTTTGGTTGCTGCTGCTGTTACTCTTAAATAGTGCATAAAATCAATTGACATTTCTTTTGTTTGTCTGTTTGGTTTTTTTCGTCTCTATTTCATTTATTTTCCATTTCAATTTACCATGTAGCTTGTTTTTATTGTTTTTGTTGTTGCTGTTTTTTTTCTTCTTATTAGAATTCGATTTTAGAGCAGTTTCTTCTACTTAGTTTGCCGTATTATAAACAATTGATTTGTTAGTTCAGCGTCACGGTTTCGATGTTTAATTTAGGAGACAATTGCTGATTGTTTTGTTTTGTTTTATTGTATTATTTTGTGTTTTGTTGTTGCTGCTGCTGCCACCGATGTTGTTATTTTTGTTGGAATTTCGGCTACTGTTATTTTAAATTGTTTTATCCGCTTTTGTAGCAATATCGTCTCCAAACAATACTAAAAATTTCTAATTATTAACGCTTTATTATACATACCATTGACACATTTGCTAATGCTGCAATGGTTGTTCCAAACAAAAGACTTAAGCAACAGACTTGTTATGCTTAGTTTTTTTTTGTGTTTTTTTTTATTGCTCATACGCCACGTTCGTGTATTAGTAGTTTGTGTTTTTAATTAAATTGTTTATTGATTTTATTAAATTAAGCATGCAAACAAAAGCTATTTGGTTGATAATTAAAGCCGTGAAATTTGATTATCTGTAAAGTTTTTTTGTTTTTGTTTTTTATTACTAGTGACTGACAATGTGTTTTTATTACACCTGAATTCTTCTTGAATATTCTGAATGCAGTGGCGAACAATAAAACGTTTTAATGCGGGAGAAATATATTCGAATATGCATATAAATAAATATCTGTTACATAATTAATATTTGTTTACTAGGTTTTTTAATTCTCTCAATACCCAGTAAAACAAAATCGTGTTTTTTGAAGCACTTAAAAGATAAATCACATAATTGAGCGCTTCAATAAAAGCGCTCTTTTGAAGCAGTAAATGCTTACGAATAAAATATACAAAAAAGATGTTCTTTTAGTGCTGACAACGAAGAAGGTTTAAAGCGAAAAAATAAAAATGAAATTATAGCCTACAGATTTACGTATGAAAACGAAAGTCAATTACAAAACGAATATCGCGCTTCTCAGTTACTATGAATTTTTCTTAAGCAAAAACATTCAGATAGAATTAAAAAAAAACACTTTAGGAAAGTGCTTATTTTGCATGTTTGATTAGGTTAAAAGTAGTGCTTATTGTCAGCAGAAAGTAGTCCTCCAAACCGGCAACACCTCATACAAAAATCATGCATCCCATCAGCAGGTTTGAAGAGATTTGAGATATAAATTCATACATAAAACCTGCTTCTTTTGGAGCACATTTTTTACTGGGTACTGAAAACAAAGCTACTTTTAATAAAATAAATAAGGAGGAAATTATACATTAACTGTAACATTGTTTTTTATCATCGATAAGTATTTTAACGAGTGCTGTCTACTTCGAAATAGCAGTGCTAATAAACCTAAAGGTGGTTCACTCCGATTTTTTTTTATAGCTCACAAGAAGAAACAAACAGTATAATAAGACGAATATGATGAAAAATTTATTGTATTAAAAAAAGCAATAAAATTCAGGAAATAACGGCTAATGAAGCTGTTCTAAAAAACATGCTACTGAACCTGAAACTTGGAAAATATGGAGTTAGCGCAGTACTGGGATTGAGGAAAACCCAAATACTCATGTCAATGATGATGAAAAAAGCAGCAAGTAATTTTTTTCTTTTCATCTCTTTTTGAAGAACGACTAACAATAATCTTCGGAAACTGCTTTACAAATCTCATAAACTTATCGAAAAGAGATACTTGAATATAGCTTGGCAATATGTATTGATATAGAAGGATATTAAGTGTCTAGTTTTAACGAATGTCTTAACAAATTTGGCTTAAACCATGAATTGTTAGCTTGGATAGGTCATATGGAAAAAAAATTGTAGACTCTTAGAATCATACTATTCATGATAAAGCAATACATATAATAAGTTAAAAAGCATCTGGGTGTCTATTTACTAAACAAAGTTTATCCAAAAAATAACGAGATTTTGTTGCAAGACAAATTATTGATATTGATCATAAAAATTACTTTTCAATTTGTATGAAAACTGGTCATTGAAATGATTTCTTTAAAGTAATTTAGCGAATGATGTGTAATTGATTTTACCAAACATACTACAAATACACAAACAAATCAATCAAATATTGCCATCCTATTATTATTACTTTAATATAATATTACATATTACAAAATTGTTAATAACTTTCCAGCAGATAAATTTGCAGGTTAACAGAGAACAAACTAATTGAATTTTAATCATACATATGAATGACCACCTGATTTCCATTATCAATCATCAACTAGTAAAACTGTAAAGTTTACCAAACATATTCAATTTTATGGATATAAACTACAAATTTTAATATGTTTATTTAAATAAATCACTTTATTAATATAAAACATCAACAATCGTCAGTTTATTTTAATTTGTTTTTAATTATTAACAGAAAATTATATGTGTCGAACAAAAACTAGCATTTTTATTTTCGGTTTAAAAATTTCTTGGTATATAAATCAAACTGTTTTATTGGGCATGAAAGCAAAAAACTGAATTAAAAATTTCATAAATAAATCTAAAATACTGTAAGTAATAAATATCATGAAATATTAATTGGAAATGAAAATAACCAGAAAATGGGGGTACAATTAAACTAAATCATATATTTTCTTAATGTTTAATAACTTGTCATTGTTGCTATGATTTTACTCTATAACTTTGTTATATTTGTGGTATATGGTTTACAATGTAATGTGATTTTAGCTAAATTTATTTATTTTTAGTTGCCAACAAAAAACTTGTAACAATGAATAGGCGCTAACATGTTAATGCATTTTTTCTCTCTCTCTCTCTCTGTTTTTTTAAGATAAATAATTGACATTTTCCTTCTATTAAACAATCTTATGGTTTCAATAACATACACAAAATGATGAATTTCTTAGTATAATTTTGTTGCTGCTTTTGTTGCTGTCTTGTCATTATTGCTGTATTTGTGTAGTTGTTATTATAAATGTTTGTCAACGTTGACATTTCCTTGTTAATGTTGACAAAATAAATAAAAAAAAAACTAGTAAATAAATACACAACAACAACGACCACACGTCATTTTGAGGTTGATAATTACAATGTAAAGTATGGTAACGTCAGTTGGGGAGATTATATGTAACCATAAATCCTAGCTAAAGTTATTTTATTCTATTACCTGCAGCAGTTTAAAAACTTGAAAATAAATAATATTGTATTTATTATTGATATTGTCTGACAATTGCTGTATAAGTCAATTAAATCCAATTTAGTGCGATATCTCTGTTATCATTTCCATATAACCACGCCCATTAAAACTGCTCACAGTGGGAGAATTTTGCAAAAAGGGGAAATAAATCAATAATTTCTAAATTACAATGAAATAAAATTGCACATGCCTGGACAGTTTTGGTTTTGAGTTGAGACCTTATAAACCCATCATTATTGCTGAAGGTGCCCAATCTGGAGTACCTAGAGTATGTGAAAAATTGAAAATGATCCCAATACTTTGTTTGTAAACCGATTTCAAATATAATGTACAGAAACCTCAGCGTACCTACATATTACCGTTTAAAGTTTTCGAAATATTTGCATATGGAAATTAAATTTTTAACTTTTTTTGACAGGTTCTAATATTTCATGAAGGCTGCTTGTATACACGTATTATCATCAAATGTTGATATATTAGCAAAAGAGTAAAACAATATTGTTTATTTTCTTTAATTTTACAATTGCCTTATTAAATAGTTTCATGATATTCATGGAAGCCAAATTGGTGACTGAAGCTATTTCTCAAATAATTTCAGCGGGCTAATAGGTACAACGAAGATATTTTCCAGTTCTTTCATGCATTGTGCCATGTTTTGTCGAAGGATAAGATTGACTTACTCAATAGTTTCATGATGTTTTCTAAATTATTTTTTAGGTTTGTGGGAAGATATTATTGTCCGGTAATTTCCTAGCAAAAATGTAGCATTTAACATTATACCTACAGATAACATGATTATGGCAATGCACGGTAACACAAATTTTTCTATTTATTACACTGCTGGATTGCTATTAGGTTATCCAAATTATGATTTTTCTTTTGTGTGAATAAAACGATTAATTCGAATAAGAGATTTTAACTTGTTTGCATAATACCATCACATATTTTAAACTAATCGAATAATACGTTATTGGAAAATTGTCGTTTTGAAATTCTTCCATAATTATTCCTAAAAAATTGTTCCATTATTCGCAGGATCATTATTCGAATGGGTACTCTAATGGCTGTTAATAATTGGTTCCAGTTTCCAAATAAGGTTCACACTTGCATATCCCTATAACACTTACAAAACTCGTTATTGAGATGAAATTGTACCAAAATTAGCCAAAATTAAATTCGAAATTTGCTTAACTTTTTTTATACAAATTTCCTTAACTTAAAAAGTTGATGCAATCGGGTAATTTAAACCAATTATTAGTTTTATAAATTTTAATATTGCACACAATATGCTTATCATAATTGGACAAAGAATCGGTAATTACATAAATTATAAATGATTCAAATTAGATACAATTTTCAAATATTTGAAATAAAATAAGCTTTACTTAATATTGTTTTTTAAACAACAAATAAAATATTTATTAATATCTAAATAAGAAACACTAAATATGATTATTCTAGGCTTTACACCGGTGTAGTTCCTGAAGTTATCATTATGAAGAATATTAGGGATTCGCCACAGCGGAATATATCACTCTCTATAAGAAAAAATATATCACTCACATTGTTATTGAGTGGATGTTCCTCAAAAACAATATTTATTTTTTTTATTTATTTTAAACATTAGCAGATAATTATAAATTACAAACTAATGGAATACAAAAGGCCATGACAACTTGGTCTTAGGCTTAATATTTTTATAATTATAATTAACAATTTTGCAAGATTACATTTCTTTTATTTTTTATTATGAATTTCTTTTAAAAATGATATGATATGGAGGAGGGTGTTTTTGTTAGGGATGCCAAGTAATGATATGAGATTTGATATATTCTTACAGGTCAGATCGCGTTGCCTCCTAAATTTTGGGCACGTTAGAAGTATGTGCTCAATGAAACTTCAGGGTGAAACATTACAGTCGCAGATTTTATTAATGGATAATTTTAATAGATGTCCGTGGAAAAACCAAAAACAGTAATTTTATAAAGAAATATAGAATTTTTGCTTCTAATGAAAACTATTGTATTATTATAAATTAAGAAACACTGGATAACATCCTGGAACTATTGCGACAGTTTTGAAAGATAGTTTTTTTAAATATTAATACAATACAATACAGAAACATCAAACATCGTGTAAAATAATGTACTACTGTCAAAAACATTTAAAAAGTATTACTTTTAACATGAGTAAATTGTAAACAAAGTCAGTCAGCTGTGCTACTGCACTCACCTTGTATAGTTACACCATGGTTTTGATTGTTTTTTTTACTCAGTTTTTAATTTAAAATATGTAATTAAAAAAATATATTCATTTTTAACTAGCCCTTTACAACTGCATGAGATATAAATGGTCTTGAAAAATGTCAAAATGGTCTGGGCACAGCAGTTAAGTAACCAAACAGTTGGTAAAAACTTTAAATAATCTTTGGTGTTCCATTTTATTAAATTAATAAGTTTCTAAATACATTTCTTAAAACATTACTTGGATTTGACGGTAAAATAAAATTGCAAAAAATTAAAAATTTGCAATATTCAACAGATAAATTGAGATCCATATAATATTTTTGTTGGCAAACTTTTCATGCTTCTTTTTTTATTTTTCATCAAAAATAGGTTTATTTACCTTCAAAATAAATAACGGAGAAATCACTTCCCAGTACCACTTGTAAAAGAACACAATATTATAAGTTGTTTCTGATGAAAAAAGTCTTGAGAAGCGTATAACAACTCGTCAAAATTTTTATTGTAATTCTATCCATATTTTCTGTAGAATACAAAGGAATTTGGTTGGAAACAGTTTGCTTAAATAAACTATATTTGTCCCAATAAAAACCAAACATTTGTATACAGAATTTCACTCGAACATATTTCCATTACTTAGTTACACCAAACAAAATTTGTTCAAAATTTATTTCGACACCCAAGAACTTGTTGTATATTTGACAGTGCCTCAGTTTTATACAACGGAAAATTACAATGCCAATGAAAATATTTACAATTTTTAATATTTACCGATACCGACTGTAGTTTTCTTGCATATTAATGCTGATATTTGATTTAAAGTACTTTTATGAGCATGATTATGCATTTTGTTGATAATTTGTGGCAATTAATGTTGAACTTTATTTTTTTTTTTTTTATAGATACAAAATACAATTTTTGTTTTATTGTCTGTAATATAAGATCTTTATCATAAAGTTAACAAAATAAGTAAACATTTTTTACAATTAATAACAGAAAATACAACTAATAATGAAAATGCTTGTTTCTGTCTTAAGTCTTTTGTTTTATACACGTCCATACATATTTATGCAATGCACAAAATCACAATAAACAAAAACTATTCATTGAAGAATTCGATAAAGTCACGTATTTATATTTTATTCATATAGAATTATTAAATTATTATGGTGTTAAATATATAATTATACAAAAAAACTATATAAATTTATTTTTTATTTATTGGCAACATATTAATAATTTATAGAAAAACTACACGTCATGTGATACACAGAAATTTATAACTAAACACATGAAACTTAGTTACTATTTGTATGTAAGCATATCAAAGGTGATAAATATTCGTAAATTTCTCAATATCACGTATTTAATAAAAAATTGAGTAGGTAAAAAAAAAATAAACCACAACGCATTTTCTATTTGTCTCTGATCATTTTGCAGGCCTTTTGCAAGAATTTTAAATTTACGATCATTTCAACAAGTGACGACAAGTGGCGCTGTTTTAAAACAGACGCAGAGCTTAAGTCAAGCTGGACATCAATGTGAACTGGACAAAAAAAGAAAAAAAACTATCAACTGTTAACATTTTTACATACGTTGATGATGATTAGAAATTGTCAATTATAGCGAAGTAATTGAAAAATTGATTTGCTAAAAATGCCTAGAAGGTAAATTGTGCACAAAAAAGTGGTAAATTTATGCAACATGTTGCAACAGACTCTGAGTGCGTAAGCAAAGCAAAGTAGTTGAAAACCAATATTGATTCATTTATCAGCAACTTGCTTAACATTTTTCTCATGTGAATGTTACAAATCTCAACTTGACGTTAGAAGCTAATCTGAGTTTTCTTTTTAAATTCCTTGTTTAACTCTAAACAGAAACGAATAATTTCTTTATTACCAAAAAGTCTTATTATTATTCAGAATGTTGGTTAAATCTTAGGTTAATGTTGTTTGTATGTGCTATAATTCTAGCAATTTATCATAAAAAATGATAAATGTAAAAAATTACCTTTAACTCTATTAAATATCATCAATTATGGGTGTTTTTTTCTTTCATATATAGTTAAAATGGCTTTTCGTTTTCTTACTTGTTTTTTGTTTTGTTGCAGATAAATTGAAACATACTTTTCTTAATAATTTTTCCATATTTTTATGTTTTGTATTTGTACTTAACATTTATAATTGCTTTGATGGTTTAAGATAGATCACTCAGACAACATCAACATGGTTATAATGTTGCTGATATACGTTGTCAACAATATGACACGATCCGTACACACGCATACTTGGCACGCCAACATTTTCTTGTTGATTGATTGATGAGAATGTGTGGCAAGGAAGTGAAACAGTGAAGCACTAAAACAAACTGTGTGTCTATGTTACATGGATTTAAAGATTTTCCAACATGTTGATCATTTCAAATATTTTTATAATTTTTTTATTATTTAATCATAGAAAATTATGATGAGTATGATGCACATACAAACATATATATGTATGTATATGTAGCTGTTGATAGTTTCGTAAAATAGCAGTGATAATAATAATAATGTCGATTTCCATTTTTGGCTACTTTGTTGAAAACAAGCAAACCATGTAATTCCTTTGAATTTTAAGGCTTTAGGAATATATAATTATCTTTAAGAAAGAATATATTTTCATATATGGTATTTTTACATGAAATAATTGTTATGATTTTAATTAAATTAAAAGCTTTTTAATGATCTTAACATGAGCATTAATGGAAAGTTTGTTGCAACCATAATAGTAGTGGGAAATCAGTGAATATGTGGAAAGGAACGTTTTAAATCGAATCTCAGTTATTCATGCAAAAATAACGAAGGAACATTTAACAAAAGGCATTATATTACTTTTCTCACCAAATTAAGTTGAAAACAGTTTAGAGTGCTATATTCGGCTAAGTACATATAAATATATTTAAAATAATTTTTGAAAATATTCTTAATTCGTTTATATTTAACTATCTCAATGACAATATTTATAAGAATTTTATGAATACTCTAGTTATAATCAAGAATTTACGTTTTGCACACTATAAATTAAGTACCAAAAGGCCGGAAGTGGAGTTTGCAGGAGAGCTATGCTCAATTATGGACCAAATTTCACAAAAGTCAATAGTACAGTTTTTACATACTTGTTATTGATCTGTGTAAAATTTCGGTTCGATATGTAGATGTTTATGTAGGTTAATGACTTTTCGGAAATAGTCTTTATAAGGGAGCTATGACCTATTACGGGCCAATCGTCATGAAACTCTGTAAGATGATTTATATGCACATATATGAGAATTATTTGTGTGGAATATCAGGGCAATAATGAGTTTTTTTTAAAGCTTTTTCGAAGTGAACTTTATATGGGGACTACGGTTAAATATGGAATGATCATCATAAAATTGGCTATGAATATTTCTATATATGTAAGGGATATTTTCGTCAAATTTAAACTTGCTGCTGATGCTTAAAAGATATTTATGTGGTGCAGAGGTTAGAACTTAAAGAATTCTGATGAAAGAATCAGGGTAATAATGAGTTTTATGAGATATTTATGCGCAGTGAACTTTATATGGGGACTACGGTTAAATATGGAACGATCATCATAAAATTGGCTATGAATATTTCTATATATGTATGGGCTATTTGTGTCAAATTTAAACTTGCTGCTAATGTTTAAAAGATATTTATGTGGTGCAGAGGTTAGACCTCAAAGAATTCTGATGAAAGAATGTGGTGCTTCTTGAAACATGTAAATTCAACCCAGGTTCGATCCCCAGCTCAGCCAAGAAAAAATTATCAACAAATTTTAATAAGGTTTCATGTTGTAAAATACCTAACAGTTAATTTTTTATAAATGTAACAAAATTACAATGTACATGTATTCATCTCTACAAATCAATGTAACTACATACTTGAGCATACAGATAACCATACAGTTTAACAATAAGAACGACAGATCAATGTTTCTTCTTTTTAACCTTTGTCCAGCGGAAGAATTTTACAACGTTAAAAGGCGGCATGGGTACAATTGTACCCTTATATACTTAACACGATATGTATGGCTTTTCCTATAAATATAATTAAATTATTGTGTTCTTATTTAATAAACAAATGATAGAACAGGCCCGTGGCTAAAAAAAAAACTTATTTTGCGTACACATGTATACATTTTTTGCAATTCCAATCAGATCTGTTTGACGTTTGGTCAGTACATACTATGTAAACAAAACTCTTATTTTGTTTGCATTGTTGTTGTTGCACCAATACTACCACCGTATACATATAAATACACTTGAATAGTACTTTGTTGTGATAACATACATACAGGGGAATACCCGTAAAGTAAAAACAAGTAGTAGAAAAATTGAATACCAAAAAATCGAACTCGAGACCGCTTCAAGATGATGCTAAGATTTGTCCGATTCGACAACGAAAATACACGTGCAGCGCGAATACAAGAAGATAAAGCTGCACCAATTCGGGATATATGGATAATGATGAACAAAAATTTAGAGAATGCGTACAAACCATATAAGTATATCACAGTAGACGAACAATTATTTCCTTTTAGAGGCCATAGCAAATTTACTCAGTATATACCTTCTAAGCCGGCTAAGTATGGCATAAAAATATTCTGGGGTTGTGATTCATCAAATTCCTATCCATTACATGGCCAAATTTATACCGGAAAGCCGAAAGACAAACAAATATTGGTGAACGAACTGTGCTGGACTTAGTTCAACTGTATAAGGGCTCCGGAAGGAATGTGGTTGCAGATAATTTTTTCACATCCTTACAATTGGGCAAAACATGAGTTTAGTGCTACAGTAAGAAAAAATAAAAAATTTTTACGCAGCAATATGCAGCCAGCAAAGGAAAGGCCTATCAACTCCACTAACTTTGCTTATAACAGTGATGCCACGATCTGTTCATACGTACCAAAAAAGAAGAAATCGGTGATACTACTATCAACTATGCACATGACAGGAGAAGTAGAAAACACGGATGCTGCTAAGCCAGAAATTATAAAATATTATAATAAAACAAAAGGTGGAGTAGATGTCATGGACAAAATGTTGGGCGAATACACCGTAAAACGACGAACATTATTTTATAACATGATTGACGTTGCTGCTTTGGCCTCCTATATATTATATAGAAGCCACCACCCAAACAGTATATCAAAACATCAACGACGAAAGTTCTTGAATGATCTTTCAAAACACCTATGTATGCAATCAGTCAAAGACCGTAGTGGCAACAAACTTATAACAGGTAAAAATTTTATTCGAAGTGCTATAGAAATGGTACTTGGACGACCTATAGTGGCAGCACAAAGTCCAGAAATTGGTTCCAAAGTACCCTTTGGTAGCCGGGGAGCATCAACGGTGGTTGAATGTGAGACACGCAAACAACGTAAGACTGGAAAGGCGTGTGCAATCTGCTTGAAACCTGTGTGCGATGAACACTCTATTCAAAGTACCACATGTTTTTCATGCAAGGAAACACCATAAAAATATATTGTTATTTCCTAAATAAAAACAACTCTGATTTATTTTCTTGTTTTTTCCTTACGACTTATATGAAGGTACAATTGTACCCCTTCAGCCTTTTAGGGATATCAAGTCAAAAAAGACTTATTTCGGTATGATATAATCAAAATTTTTTTTTTTTAATTTCAAATTGTAATCCGCAATAAAAGTTTAGAGATGTCAGAAAATTTTAGATATCTAGTATTAACAAAAAAAAAGTTATTGCAATTTAAAAACGAAAAAGTTACAATTGTACCTCTTCCGCCGGACAAAGGTTAAATCTGTAACAAATAAAAAAGGTCACTTTTTTTTATCAAGCGCATGAAGCGGACTTCTTATTTTAAATTCAATAAAATATTAATGAAATAAATAATTTAATGAAATTTAATTTAATGAAATAGTTAACACAAGTAATATATTTAAATAAATGTGTTTAAATAAAGATAAAAAATAAAACTTCAAGTGTTTTTTTTAACTGATCATGAGGATCAACACAGAAGACAATTAAATTCTCCTACATAAATTTGGTGATAAATTGGGGCTACGCACAAATTTGAACCGATCAACATCATATTGAGAGTGACGTTTTTTGTATATGTATGGACTATTTGTGTTGAATTCCAATTTTTATAAGGGATGTATGAGCATTTAAATGATTTTCACAAATGGACGGTATATGGGGGCTAAAATAAAATATGGGCCGATCATCATGCAATTTCGTACGACAATTTAAATTTGCATTGGAATTATTTTTGTTGAAGTTCAACATGATAGTGATTTTTATAAAAGATTTATGCCTATTTGAGTAATTATTGGAAGTGATATTTGTATGTCGCTATGTCAAAATACGGACCGATGCAAAGAAAACAATGTTTTAAGATTTTACTTTGCATAAAACTTATTATTGCAGAATTTTGTATGGATATGGCTTTTTTATAGGCATTATATAGTATTATTATATATTATTATAGTCATATTTCGGGAAGACAACTAGGAAAATATGTTATGGGAGGGAGGATAGAGGGAGTAGTGTTTGTGAACATTTGACTTGAATTTTCCTATACTGAAAGTGGCAGGGAATACTTCTGCTGGGAGTTTGTGCCACATACGGACAGTACAGCTAAATAACGAATTTTCCCTGTAGTGTGTTGTGCGATCCACTGTCCAGTCGATCATGAATGGATGAGCCCTAACTGAAGAACGTATATTACGTAAAAAACTACGTGTTTCGGAAACAAGTTCCCTAATTTCAGGAGAACACATTCCATTATAGTATCGATAGAACAGTGAAACACAACCCACATTGCTCCGACGATGCTCCAATGAATCAATAGAGTTGGATACCCTACTGTTACCGATAAGCATCTTCGACATTTATATAGTGGCTGTCAGAAATCGTGGACTGACTCCAACCATTTTCAACAAGACTTGCACTTCTTTAATAAAAATAAAGTGTGCCATATTTCATGATATTATCTGCATTATATTTGAAGAAAATAGCAAAAAATAGCTGAAAAATATCGAGGTAGTCTAAAACTTTGATCTATAACTCTATGTCGGATTATCGAAGCTCTATCATGACTCCAACAGACAGACGTATATGGCTAGATCGTCTTAAAATTTTATAAGGACTTAGAATATATAGACTTTGTGCTATTCGACCATTATTTCGATGAGTCACAAATGGAATGACAAACGTAATGTGCCCCACTTATTTTTGATGGTGGGTATAAAAAAGGTAAAATAAACTATAATAAGAAATATTTTCTACGTTACATACATACATAAATCAAGTTCCCTTACAAATGTTATCACTGATTATTAATGACATTAAATTCTCATATGAAAAGCAATTTAATCAGATAATTTTTATAGTAATTTTCAAGTTTAATTTCTTTGAGTTTTTTTTTAGAATTTTTTTGTTTTATTTAATTACAGATCGTAAAACTTTTATATCAATATTTGCATATTGTTTTGTTTTATAGATAACATTAATTTGTCTACACATATGAAATAAACCATAACGAGTAGATAAATTTGCATAAAATATAGCTCTAATATGGCTTTGATTGTGTAGTGCGTGTATGAGTGTGTTGTAAGTATTCTGTGAATCTCAATCAGTCGTTTGATTAAACCAGTTCATGGCATACCAGCCACTAAACTATGAATAACAATTTTTAGTTTTAGAGTTTTTTTTTGTTTGGTTACTGTTTGTGAAGTATTGAGACTGAATCACTTTAGGCATCTTCAGTTGAACGAACACCTACACAATTAACATCGAATTCGCCCACAGCTAAACAGTAGACTGGTGTTACTTCTTAATATCCATCTATAACTATGTGGATGCTGCTGTTACTGGTGTTGCCGCAGCTACTTGTAGACTATGCTTACTAAATGTGTGTAGCGTTGGGTTTGCTTGAGCAGTTGTTGTCTTAGACAAACATAAACTCATTGCATTGGAGGCTGTTCGGTTAGCAGCAGGCCGGCAAGCAGCCGATCAGCCAGATGTATGTGGTGCTCATACTTATAAGAATATGATGAACGTTGGTTTAATTAAAAAATTTCCAAGACAATTTACTACACTTACAGAGTGGAAGGTTTTAGCTGGTGCTATATTTTCACAAGCCGAGATATTAACAATCTCATAAGTTTATATTTGCGATGATAACAAATAATTTTGTCAATATGTTTTTGTATTCTGGGTATCATTTGTACAACTTGTTTCAATTTACACAAAGTAATTCTTATTGAAAATATTGATACAATTTTTTCCTTAATACTCTTCGGTGTTCACACAGCACAATTCTTATTGCTTTAATAGCTCGTATTTTTATTTGAGAGTATAAACACATTTATATATATATATATGTACTGATAAATTGTGCTAAAGCAAAGTGTTTTCAAGTTATACACAGAAAAGAGGCAGGGGACAAGAAGAAAAACAACGCTACGCTTTGATGAATTTGTTTTGGTCATTTGAAGAGCTAAAAATTAATTTATGTATGTGTATCTGTTAGTAGTCGCATAACTCGAACGAAGCTGGATTAAAAGCTCGCAGCAGAAGGTAGGTAACTTTATTATACAAACAGCATGTTAAAAATATGCTGTGCTTTGCTAGGAAATACTTACACCGGGAAAATTGGGGAGTTTGGGAATTGCGGCAGATGAAACGATGATAAATTTCTTTGGTTCTGGTATCAAAGCCCTTCGAAGGATGAAGAAGGTTTGTATCAATATCTAGGTTTGTTTTTCAGTTCAATTTATTGCATGGATGAAAAAAGGGCTAAAAGTTACCTAGAAATATTTTAAAATCAAATGCTACCATATACCAGATGAGAAATGGGAATTCCCAAGCACACATGCAAATATGCAAGTTCTGGTTTAAGCAATTGAAAAATAAAAACTGAAACGATAATGGAGGTTCAGCGAAATATTAATATATGTTGAGACATATAGATAGGATGATAGGCAGTTAAATACTGAAGAATTGATTTTTTATAAACACTAAATATTTACAAAATATTGACTAAATGTAAAAATTGTATTGATAAGCGAAATTATTTTACGACAAAGTTTCAACAAAGTTAAAATTTAATGTTATCTCAGACAGCTACAGGGTCCAAAATTTTATAGTGCAGCGAAACGGGGGAATGCCAGCACAAAATATATGTGACCCGGCCTATGAAAAGGTGGTTTATGACTCAAAAAAAATTTTCCACTTTTTTTTGGTTTCGATAGTTTTTGATCGCTCTTTCACGTGGTGAAAACTAGAAAGTCTTAACTTGCTTAGAAGTGTACTAAAAATGTAGGGAAAGAAGAGCACAAATGAAAGAAAAACAGAATTTTATTGAAAATCCAGAATTTTTTGGCTGCGTCTCGCAATTTATTTTTTGAGTCATAAGTCACCTTTTCATAGGCCGGGTCACATATGTATACAAAAGTGAATAAAAGAGCAATTTGCAGGTGTTTTCTAAAGATCACCTGTTTTGTCACCTCCTTAAGCTTTAATTTGTATATCTATTTAAAATAATGTAAAACAATACGAATTCTGCTTCTGATTTGACGCCATCACTCTTTAATAAAGAGTGGGTTGGATTTAGCTGCGTGTCTTTCATCAAAAGCTGCATAGACTTGTTATCGAGGAAATCAGGTCGAGCTAATAAAAAATATATGAACTTTACTTTGGTCAATTAAACAATATTAGGATATGGCAAAAAAAAAAAAATAAAAAAAATAGGAATGGTACGCTTGTTATTGACAATAAATAAATATTAGAAATTTGGAGTAATATTAATAAATAAGTTTAAAATTGTGATTGTACATTATATTTAAATTTTATTTCAAATAAGCACAAATTTTGTGTGAGTCTAAGTATTTTAAAGATTTTATATTATACTACGACGTATAACATGTTTACATTAAATCGCCCATAAACATATTTACTGTTCACATTACTATCTCTCACACTATACGCATGTGTATATTTACATGTTTTAATTTTTTTACTGCAGCATCAGAGCTTCTAAATGCTACCACAACAACTACTGAGCAACTGCACAGCACACCAAAAATAAAAAATAAAAATACTGGCGATGCGTTTATTGATGCCGCACAAACTCCCAATTTACACGAAGCAATTTTTTAAACTAAGCTGTTTACCTTTTAGAGATTACGGTGAGGGCAAGATAAGACGAGTACACACTGGATTGTACTAGTCGTGTTACTCTCTTATTTTTATTACATTGGTCTATATAAATGTGTGTATACACTTAAATAAAAATGCGAGTAATTTATACAATAAGAATTGTGCTGTGTGAACAGCGAAGAAACTTCAGGGAAAACATTTTATCAATATTTTTTTTTTAACAAAAATTGCTTTGTGTAAATTGGGACACAAATTTACTCACACAAACTCTTAATAACAACTAGAGAAGACATCTACGGCATCGTCTGCCTTAGCCAAGAAAGGAAAAATTAAAACAAAGTAGCATTTGGAGGCGGTTTACTTGTTGCAACGCACATTTTATGCCCCTTACACATACTACTTACCACTCACACCGTTTGCAAGCTTGCAAACGATCAGAGTATATATGGTCTAAATTTACCAATATTTATGTGAATATTCTGATTATTTTTAAGTGCAGTTGAATGTTCCTGCTACACTTGGTGTTTTTCAATAATTTTTATGTACACAACGTATACGTTGATTACGTTTATTTTTGATTTTTATGCATTGTTGTTGTTTTTGTTGTTGCTATTAAATACATCAATTTTTATTTGACAAGACGGTGTTAATACGAGTGGCATGTTTTTAATGGAAAACTATAAAAATGTTGTTTTTGCACCCCTCTCAAAAGGAATGAAAGAAGAGCAACAACAACATGTATTTTTCAATTAATTTTTAAATATGTTCAGTTAATAACAATGTTGTTTTTGTAGTTGTCTTCAGTTTATTGCGCAAAAATCAAAAGACTTAAGATGCAAGAGTGTTTGTTAATCAACTTAATTTTATTGAAAGTGGGTGAACATTTTTGGAAATTATTTGGCTGGAGGAGTTATTTATATAAAAACATATATAAACAACTGAGGGATTGTAGAACGTTCAGCGGAAACCGATATAGCTAAAAATCAATAAATTCTGACACAAGGTGTAGTAGAAATTTAGAACTTAAATGTATTCGGTTAAATTTTTGTGTTTGTAGGTAAACTTTTAAAAATAAAACGTTTATTCTAAGAAAATGTTTTCCTAAACTTTTTAAAATTTATGCTGTGGTAAAGTTTTTGAATAAAGACTGTTTGTAAATGATTACAGATGATTACCAAAGTGGCAGATGCATTTTTAATAGTGCTTACTAAATTAACTAAATTATTCTTAGTCTGGAAAAATATTCTCTCAATATCTTCTCAAAATATGTTCAGTTAATAACAATGTTGTTTTTGTAGTTGTCTTCAGTTTATTGCGCAAAAATCAAAAGACTTAAGATGCAAGAGTGTTTGTTAATCAACTTAATTTTATTGAAAGTGGGTGAACATTTTTGGAAATTATTTGGCTGGAGGAGTTATTTATATAAAAACATATATAAACAACTGAGGGATTGTAGAACGTTCAGCGGAAACCGATATAGCTAAAAGTCAATAAATTCTGACACAAGGTGTAGTAGAAATTTAGAACTTAAATGTATTCGGTTAAATTTTTGTGTTTGTAGGTAAACTTTTAAAAATAAAACGTTTATTCTAAGAAAATGTTTTCCTAAACTTTTTAAAATTTATGCTGTGGTAAAGTTTTTGAATAAAGACTGTTTGTAAATGATTACAGATGATTACCAAAGTGGCAGATGCATTTTTAATAGTGCTTACTAAATTAACTAAATTATTCTTAGTCTGGAAAAATATTCTCTCAATATCTTCTCAATATAAACATTCTGAGAAATTGGGCAATAGTAAGTTCACACGTTCTTTAAGAAAACCCCTTGTATTTACAATAAGTGGGTTGAATAGACATTTGGTTTAAATAATTTTTAAATTTCCAAATTTCTGGTCAAATTGGTATTAAATTTATAAATTTTGGTCTTGTAAAGTTTATGTTTTGAAGATGATGGGGTAGGTGCGGAACTGTGGCTCCCTTGAACTGGAATTTTTTTAAACGCATGCAATTTATATTTTATGGGTTTCGAGTTATAAGCATTTTTATTACAAATAATTATTAAAAAAATATATATATAATATGGGCATCGATTTTTGTGTATTATGTAGAAAATTATTTATCTAAAACACCTGATTTCTTTAATTTTAGTGATGAATTTACCAGTTGTTATTTTTTGACATTTTTATTAGCAATAATTTTATGTTGCATATTCTTATACACTTTATTGTTGAATTTTTGGTTAGACTGATTTTGTTCATTTCAACAACGAATATTTGCGGACATTTTTAGCCAGCAATGCCTACAGTAGACATGCATTGCTAGATCGTTGTAGATTCTAAGACTAAGAACTTAATAAGGACACCAACCCCCTTATTCATAAAAACTTACAACAGGTTTATAACAGGTTTATAAAGCAAATTTCCACACAAAAATTGCTTATTAAACATCTTATAAACCTGTTGTAAGTTTTATGAATAAGGCCACAAATGTCTATTCTTATGAATCGTTCCATACATGAGAGTAGTATTCCAACTTACCATAAAAAGTAAGCAAATCATATAAAAGGAAGTATGTATAAAAAGAGGAGACATATCTTTCGACACTTGAAGATTTCATTTACTCTGCGGCCTCAGTACTTGTAACACCCACTAATACATAATTAATGTTTGATTGTAATTCTTTCGGGTCATTCCGGTGTATCAATTGGTTATCTTTAAATAAGTAACCGTCAGTATTTGGTTATGGATAAAAAAGCTATCATAGTTACCTATTTACAGAAAACGAATGGTCGGACAGTGGTTAACTATGCTACTATAAGCATTAACCTTCATTTAGTGATACTTCCAGGAAATATATGATCACAGTTCATACTTTCCAGAGTAGAAAAGCCGTAAATCATATCGTAATTCACCACACGCCGTGAAGACTGTGCAACGTAAAACAAAGATCGGTTAGGTACAACTTAATACTAAACTGAAGATAAGTTGACAGCTTTAAATGTCTTGGAAATGCCTACTGATAACAAGTTACTTTCATTAAAATTATGAATAGAAATGATACCATAGCTCTAATAGATATATTATAAGGTGACATTTACTTGAACAATCGTTGTTCTAACTTTAGCTTCAGAAATTTAAGAATAAATTACTATTAAGCTTTACGTTTTTACAAAAAAGATTTTAATTTTTAGTAATTGCCATTAAACTACAAAGCTTCCAATATATACGAAACAGCTAAGAAGAGCAGTTCTTCGGGACTGCCATTTATTTTGATTTACAGTTATGTATTTTGAGATCGGCTAACGACCTTTTAAGAGCACGAGCTGGAGATAATATATTTGCTTATACTGATACTCTTTGAGGTACAGTCACTTATTGATAATTTTGATCTGCTAAGGTTTGGAAATAAATATTAGAAATTGAGTAAAAAAGAAACTACAAAAACTATCACCTTTCACCCACTTCCAGATGTCTATGATTATACTAATAGCTGATCCTAGCCCTTGTCGCTATTCATAAGTTATTAAGTTAGGTTGTATTTTCAAGTTACTTTACATTTAAAACAAACAGTTTTTGTGTATACAGCAGATTATGTGTATGATGTAAATGCATTGTGAATAGTCTATAAAAATTTAAGTCAGAATAGAAGTAAAGTTCATCTTCTACAATAATTATTGAAGCCAAACAAATACTTTTACCTATAAGACGCATATGTATAGTAAACAATTCATATAACTTCAAATTCACTCAAAACACTTGCAGATAAAATATTATTTTGATTTGCTAAACTATTCTAAAAGTTCAAAGCAAACTTGCTTTTAGCACATTCCAATTAGAATGCAGTCACACAATATACAGAATGTAAAACACTTCCTCAACATGTCCCAAATACTACTAATGACTTAAAATCCCACCATTTCATCTTAATTTGTAACCAAGACAGAAGAACAACTAAGTACACAAAGCAAAACAAAAGAAAATAAAATCTTTGTTTGTACCAAAAAAATTGATTTTTTAACATTTTGACCTCACAACTCTTTAACGTAAACAAGAAAATTTGTCAAAGTTCAGTAATTGTTTTGTCACCCATGTTACGTACTCGTACTCATACTGAAGAAAAAAAAAAAAAAGAAACAACAACAAGCCAAAAGATAACACTTTAAGACACGATTATCATTTTTTGAAAATCTTACAACAACTTATAAACATACAAACCAACATATCTAAATCTATATATACAGACATACAAACGTACGTACGTACATATATGTTTGTTTCTAAGACATATTTTTGACTCTAAACAACCCACCATATACGTTTTTATTTCCACGTCTTTGAGGTTAAATTTTTTTTTATTTCTTTCTTTAGACACGTACTCATACACCTCCATGGTTGGCATTACAATTAAATTGTATGATGACTTGAATGTAGCGTGTGAATCTCTGTTAAATGAAATAAAAAAATATATATATATATACACATACATGTCTTATATTAACATGTCCATGTATGTCCGTCCATTTTCCTTACGTCCGTCCGTCCATTCGTGTATGATTATGTGTATACGACTGTTAAATGTTTGTCTGTCTTTTAACTCTTGTATGATTAACATGAGGCATTTGCTTATTTTGTTATTTTATTTCCCTCGATAACCTAACAAATTTACAAGATTTTCATACTTATTTTGTTTTTTGTTTGGTTAAATATATTTTTGGTGTATTTCACTTTTTGGTCAAAAACTAATGTGCAGATATTTATGTCCACTTATACAAATATGGCATTGTAATGTTAGAGAAGCTACAACAATAACAACTGTTGTGTAGACAATTTAGTATTTTTTTGAAAACAAGGAATAATTATATATTCGGCAGTAACGAATTCTTTTCACTTATCACAAAAAAATGTTTATGGAATTTTTGTTACCGTCAACTGTTGGCAGATTCACTCAATAAATAATTAGTTTGATCTTTTTATTGAAAATTTTAAAGTCCTCAAATAATGAAAGCTAATTGAAAATTATAGCATTTTGAAAATCTTAGAGATATAAGAGTCTGTTAATTCTTAATTTTTTCATGCTGTTGAGCTTATTTCAATCCACAAACTTACATTACTGCCAATATATTGAAGACCGTTGGTCCCTCAATGCGGTCGGTGTTTGGTCATTATTAAAAATGAATATATTAAAATTTTGAATTATTTCAAAAATAAATTGATACCTTTACAGTTATGTAAAAAATATTGTATGTTCTACTACTTCAGGTTGCGGTGCTATAAACAGGACCTTTAATTTAGTTTATATCATCTATTTCATAGAAAATTGGATGAAGATAGCAGATATTTAGTTATTTTATAACGTTGCTGAATATGTAAAGTATAAAGTGTATGTTACCAACTGAATGATACCATTAATATATCCTTTATAAATTAGGTAACGGCTATAGAAACACATAATACAATGTCATATACATAAATATTATTAAAAACGCATCTCTACTGCAATGAAATGCTTAAAATAACATTTGCTTTAAAATTACTTTATGCTGATGACCATTTGTATGTAGTAAAAATCAACGTCATCGCCATCAACATTATTATCAATGGTTGCAGTAGTCATAGCAGTACAGATATCCCTAGTATGATAAAAACTTGTAATGCTGTATAGGTATTGAGTTTGTTAATTTTTAATTTTAAAAAAGCTTTAATTGATATATTAACAGACTCGAATGCTTCTTGGCTACATCCATGTAAAATTTTATCTCAATCGAATTTAATCGGATGCCAGATTTAATTCCAAAAAATGTTCGATTCTGACCCACGGTGCAAGTGCTGAATTGTTTAACATGAGTGTAAGTGTTACAACAAACATTATCAAGTTATACCGTGTTCGAAATGACATGTAAAAGCAATACTGAAAACCTGTGAAAGCAAACATTATTGAAATCATTTATTTATAGATATAGATCGACATCAACCTTTTGTAAGCATTCACAAAAATCTCTCGATAAGCTCTAGTCCAACATTCATAGATTTGGCTAAAATAATAAATATAAATATTGTGTCCATGTTACATATTAGTATATTGCCTGACCAAGACTGCAATTCTCCTGTAAAAGGCAGTTATAAAACCCATGTGGCTATGGGGAAGTAAAAGGCAGTAATAAAACACAGCATCGACTACCTAAAAAGAAAGCTGTCAAAACTCTAAAGGATAATAAAAGGTGCTACTCATAGGGATCTTAATGTCGCTACAATACGAGATCAAATACTCATTTATTTGAGAGACATAAATGCTTTTATTAATACCTTTTTCTGGATATTGAAACAAATACATTTACTTAAGACATTAATACACCTAATTCTGTTTTCATACGGTTTTGATTTAACACGGTTTGAAAATAAACAAATTTAAAATTTTTTACACGGTTTTATTTCATTTATCACGATTCAAAATCTTTTGGGCTTAAATTTTATTTGTTAAATTTAATTTTTGCGAAATATGTTCATATTACAAATTTAGGGGAATTCCCTTTTTGTGCATACAAGCTCATTTACAGGTCAGAGTAATTGTAAATAGTGCAAATTTAGAGGCATACAATCAAATGAACTTTCATACAATCAAATGAACTTGCCATACATAAATTTTTTTACATTACTTTTAAGATTAGAGTGCGAATAATTTTTTTCTTTAATAACTATGCTTGTGTAAAAACACATTATTATGGATGTATATGATTAAATATTATAAAGCTGAATAGTTCTTAAAAAATCCTTGTTTTTCACTAATTTCAAAAGCTTTTAGAAATAAAGAACCAATCACCTATTTTTCATACGATCAATGTCTTTTTTTACACGAAGTTTCCTGGAACCAATTACCGTGTAAAACAGAATTAGCTGTACTTATTCAACAAGATTCAACGATGACAAAAAACCAGAACACGAAAAAAAGTTATTTGGGCTATTAACGATTTGATTCAATTTTCAATCGGATCTTATTGGTTTGAATATAAAATAATTCGATTTGATAAACATTCCGATTCTTGGTCGACAAACTATGTATGTGCTGTAAGACTCATCACGAAAATCTTTTGTAGTTTGTGACGTAGACCATTATCAAGGATTAATAAAGCGATTCTACCATTATAAATATCCACGCTTTATATGATTGAAGATAATTTAGAGGCAACATCCTGCCATTCACTAAAGAAGTAATTTGAATTTATTTGTTAACAATGCATTAGCTTAATATTGGATTGTTTTTCGATAACTTTCTTCCTGAAGCACTAGTTTTTCTAGTCTGAAGAAAACTTTTATCTGGAAGCATTTTCGCGTTGACAAGAACACCAGGAGTTAGATTGTACTCAACTATAATGTTTGCAATTAATTTGTAAAGAGATGATTAATTGTGATGAACGTTTTCTCTGCCTGACCAAAAAACCAACAATAAAGTCCATTGGCTTAATTATCCTCTATAGAGCATAACATTTTTAAAATATTAATTTGTTCAATTCACAAGTATTGTTGTATATTGTACTGTCTGATTGTGAACACAATGTCAAAAGCAAAATATTGAGAACATTGAAAACTAATACTACAAGTGAGAAAAACAAAATATTTTCTGCATTACATGAAAAATACAATGCAGATATTTTAACAATTGAGTTAAGTTAGTAAAAATAATATAACGTTTTTTAAAAATTAAGTACAACTACATTATTTAAATTTGTTGCGTATCAATTTTATATTCTTGTTTTTAATTTGTCAACCAATTTATGATTTGAGTGTTACCCTTTGGTTAATTTTTTTTAACTAAAAGGAGCAATTTTTTGGTTGAGATACATATTTTAACTTTTGACAACACTTAAACTTTCATACAACATTCGGAACACTACGACACTACAACATCACTTGTGAATTGAGCAATTAATTACATAAGGTAATTAATATTAAAAATTTCGCTGTACACTATAACGGATTTTCACTCAAGTGATATTCATACCGGGTTTTTCAGCTAATTAAAAAAATTTTGGCGGCTCTTAACTGGCTATGAAAATAAACAACAGTTCGAGGAGATACATTTTCCAGACCGAATTACAAAAAATGCTAAAAACATACCAACCTTGTCAATAAAGTGATATCTGTACTATCTTACATCTTTTTCTGACTACTTAGACACAACACAAAAAACGCCATAGTCGGTGGTAGTTGTGCGTACGAATCCCATAACGTACATAAATAATTATTTTAGAGTTTATGATCATTTTTAAACAACACGAGTACTGCATATTTTTTTAGTTTCCTTAAAGAAGATTTTTGAATCTATTGCATGGTTTTATTTAAATGTTTTACAGTTTTGTCTAAAATAGTCAACAGGTGAGTTATGTTGAGAGTTCAAAGGCTCGAAATGTAACATTATTATCATATAATGTATGGTTGTATTTTTATAAATTTAACATGTTTGTAAACATATTCGAAAACATACATAAATATTTTATTTTTATTAATTAGATATATACTCGTATATGAAGGAAAAATGTGGTGTGTTGAGAAATGTATGGATTATTGAAATAAATTTAAGTTGTACATTTATTATCTATTAATATTATTTGAACTTATATTAATGAGAATTTAGCGAATGATATAGAACATATACATATATATTTAGTCAATATTTGAATGATAAATGGTTTTTAAACTTCGCCAGAAGGATTTTCCATTTTTAAAATGATTGTCTTAAAAGTCACCTAAAATATCGCAGCAAAAACTTTATCAACTTTAAAAATTTAGTCAAGTGATTACTTCAAATGCTACTTACACAATAACATTTTAGCACAGTATTTTAACACACTGATGCCCCTAATGTCAGTTCTCTTTTGACATTTGTGTAGTAAACACATGCGAAATACACGTTAATAAACAATGTTACGCTACACTGTTCCAGAACGCGGAATATTGCTGACAGAACTGACATTAGGGGCCTCGCAAAATTTATAGCATTTTCTGATAGGAGGATTACTTTTGCGCCACCTTGTACAACAGTACACAGAGGTATGTGGTACTGTTGATTGATTAATTTTAAAATTTTGTAAAACAACAAGCAAAGATCACGAAGTAGTTGCACAAAATAATAATAAAATTAAAACTATTACGTTCATATTAACAAGATATATTGAATTTTACACAAGACTATCTGCATATGGCTATAGGAAAATATTGGAACTTTTGTTGTAATCTCTATTTTTTGTGCATATATAATTGGCAGTATCTCCCAAACTACTGAGTGGAGTAAATATTATGTTAGGGTAGCATGGAGGTAATAATGTAGCTAAGTTTGTTTTTTTCTTTTCACGAAGTAGGTTAAACTGTTCTTCAGTTATGTTACTCAAAATCGTGTAACTACGTAATTTTTAAAGAAATTTATACCTCCAAAACTAGAGCAGAGTTAGAGGAGTTGGAGCTATAAACAATGATGTATACAAATTGACTAAAAATATTAAGGCACCATTTTTCGTGTTGGGTTGTGTTATTTATCAAAATATATTCATATGTATTTACATACATACATATTTATAAACAACAGTAAAATTTTATAATCACCCTCATGTGAATATCTTTGATTTTTTTATATGTTTAATGCATGAGATTCACTGATTGACCTGAACTGACCAAATTTACATAATTTACATTAACCAACATTTATTCGCAATTTAAAAAGCAATTTTCATATGAAAAAGCTCTAGGACTAACAAAAAAAACTCTAGAAATATTATCATAAATTAAAATCAAGAATATAAATTTATTTGCTTTAAGATATTCCCACTGCGATAAACTCGAACTGACTCCTGTGGAGTAAAGACAGAAAACAGAAAACGAAACAAAAATCCAAACTAAAACTGTTGCTTAACTATCAGCACATACTTAATAAATACTATATGCTAAGCAAATATATATTAATAGTGTATGTTTAAATTCAAAATCGACAAAAAGCAAATAAAGAAAATCGTTTTAAACAAATCATATAAAAAAAACAATGCTAACAAAATTTGCAGAAAAAAAATTAGTTTCCAAATAAATATATGTGTAAGCCCCCTTAAAATAGACACACGCGACACTAAAAACCTTTGAGTGTAAAGTGCAGCAAAAAATGTTGAAAAGGTTTTGCAGGTTCCTTTTGCCAT
This sequence comes from Bellardia pandia, assembly GCA_916048285.2. Classification (NCBI taxonomy): domain Eukaryota; kingdom Metazoa; phylum Arthropoda; class Insecta; order Diptera; family Calliphoridae; genus Bellardia; species Bellardia pandia. The sequence goes on from OU696529.1 coordinate 121,826,143, forward strand.
TGCCACATGTTTGGTTTTTAGTTGTGTTAGAACATGTTAAACTAATGGAGCACATCATATTTCATAAGCACCATGTTACAGGTTTGGTGCACGTTTGAATATTTTGACTATTTGTATTGGTTTACAATTACTATTGAGTATATTTATAGGAGATGTAGTTATGTATGTAATTACAAAACTGCTTATAAAATTAAAGTCATTTCTTTTTCTTATATTTTTTAGTTGTATAACTGTAAGATTAAAATTTATTAATATATGCTGATACAGTTGGAATTAATAATCAGAATACGTTGACAATTCAGAACAAATGAGAAAAAAAAATTGTAGTATATGTATAATTCTTTCGCATCCTTATCAGTAACCAATATTGACAATCTTTTCGACATGGTCTTCTCAGAATAACTGAAATATCCTTAAAAGTCTTATAAATATCGTTATTGAGATGAAATTTATTCATTAGTATGTGTCATTATACCCTACACCACAATAGTGGGGAGGGTATATTGGATTTGTGCTGATGTTTGTAACGCCCATAAATATTGGTCCGACGCCCACCTTAAAGTATACCGATCGACTCAGAATCACTTCTTTAGTCAATTTAACGATGTTCGCCTGTGCGTCTGGCTGGCTGTCCATGTAAAGCTTGTGCGCAGAGTATAGTTCGTAATTTTGAATATATTTCAATAAAATTTGCTACGTTCTATTTTTTCGGCCCAAGAACGAATGGGATTGAAACTGATAAAAATTGGTCCATTATTTCACTTGGCCCCCATACAAATGTCCTCCCGAAATAGGAGTTTTCGAGTAACGATCACAAATTTTTGAATTATGCACGTATCTAAACGAATTTCATCACAAATGAAAATCGGTCCATAATTAATCAAGCTTCCATAAAAGTCCCGCTTCCGAAAATCACTTTAAAGTGCACAAATCTCTTAAAAATAATAAGAATTATTATTTTTTATTTGAACTGTTAATTTTAAATCTTTGATATTTCTTTATTTAGGCTCGAGTTTATTAAATTTAATTTACATTTAATTATTTTTACTGAAGGTAGGAATTTTTACATGAAAATTATTATTAAAATTTATTGATAATTTTTCTTGGCTTAGGATTCGAACCGCAGTGGTGCAGAGGGTCAGAACGTAAAGAATTCTGATAAGAGAAAGTGGTGTTTCTCGAAACATATGTAAATTCAACCAACAACCCAGGTTTGAATCCTATGCCAATAAAAATTATCAATAAATTGTAATAATAATTTTCATGTAACAATTCCTACCTTCAGTAAAAATAATTTAATGTAAATTAAATTTAATGAACTCGAGCCTAAATAAAGAAATATCACAGATCTTAAAAATAATGTTAAAACACAATTTTATGTTGATCGGTATATAATTAGTCGTAGCTTTTCCGTTTAACCTCCATAAATCATTTAAAAGTATTTTCATTGAGATAAAGTTTAACCTACATAATATTTATATTCATTATATTATATTATATATTTGGATGATCGGTCCATAATAGGTAGGTAATATTTTCCATATAGCACCCATTTCTGAAAAACTGTTTTATATACTGGGTGTAGGGTATTATATGGTCGGGCTTGTCCGACTATTCTTTCTTACTTGTTAATAATTGTCAAACCTTACTCTTTAAAATACAATAAATATTTGAGTTATATTCATATAAATTCTTTGTTTTATTTATATTTAAAAAACAAAGTTCGTGTTGAAAATCTGTATAGGGATTGTTTAGTTTAAAGTTATAATATTTATAGTGAATTTCGTTGAAATAAGAGCTGACAAATACGAAAATATTTCAAAACCGAAAAGACTCTGTTCATGCATAGATACTTTGAATATTTGTTATGAGTTTTTTGTCCGTTTTAGAATGGTTCCTTCCTACATTAATATTTCTATTAGATTGCATATAAGTACCGAACTCTATGCACATGCAACTTTCCAGGAGTATGAGTGTGTAGCTATGTACATATATACATACATATGTTTATTAACTTATGACAGCTATAATTACAATTGTTTGTTTTTCCAAAAGGCCGTTTTATTGAATGTCTAGTCGAATATCCATTTCTTTTATTACAGTAAAATGATCATTTCTCTGCTGTTGTTGTCATAGATGCATGTGTTGCATGTGTGCAATTCTCTTGGTTTAACACTCAAATAGACATTGCATGATCATTTTTGTAGTTTTTATTTGATTTCCGAATTATATTCATGACGTGCATATTGTGTTTTTTCTGTATCTACTATGGGTATTTCTAAAAGTTTGTCTTTACCCCTCACTCCATCCATGCTTGTATGTCTGCAAATGTAGTTACGGATGTATTGTTTTTACATTTTTTTTTATTAACTTTAGGTATTATTTTCTGTGTTGTTGCCGTTTCTTGTCTAATTTCATAAATGATAAGTTTAGCAAAGAATAAGTTTGTCAAAAGAGGATTAGCAGGGAGGTTACTTTGCATGTGTGTTGCCACCTCTTTGTCCTCCTTATTCAGCCGTGAATGCAACAGATATACATGCATTCTTATATAGTTACAAACACTTGGGCTCCAAATTATTTGGCATGTAAGTATATTTGTATGTAAGTATGGATTTTGGTCTTGTCTTCCTGATTGTATACAATAAAAGTAACACATTTCTGGCAATAAGCATTATTTTTTATTTTGCATGCAATTTATGCCATTGGCTTATTACTGCATTTACTAACTGCAGGTTACATGAACATGAACATGAACACAAACATACATACATACTCGTACATACCTATACATTCATATATCGAAAATTAAATTCACAGCTACACTTACGACATACTAATCCCAACAAATATTTACATTAAATGCTAAACGTATGAATATCATAAATCATATTTTAAAAAATTTTGTTAGTTTTAGTTGATTATTTTTATTTTATATTTTTTGACAAATGTTTAAATTAAAATAAAAATTTTGTTTAATAGTGTTGTTTTAGCAAGAGTTTCTTAAAAATTCACAAATACACAACAACATATCTAAATGTGCAACATTGTTGCATCTCAAATAAATTTTAAATTTATTTGCTTTCAATTTAGCTTAAGTCGTTTTAATCGCAAACATAATTTACTTGATATTGTAATGTAAATGAAGCAACAAATTTTAAAATGCAATTATTATATTATTATTTTAACTAAATATCATCATGTCAATTGAAATTTTAAGCATATGCATATGTATGCATTTAAAACATTGCTCACATAAAATCCCGTCGCATTAATGTTTTAATGTTTATATAATAAACAAGATTTATACATGTTAAAGTGAATTTCGAAGGCGATCTTATATGGCTGCGTTGACTAATCACACTGTGCTAGTTATAAAAACAAATAAACAAACGGGGCACCTAGTGGGTAAAACTAAATCGAGTAGTGGCGTTATGGTTATGGAGGATGTAGCGTAATAAATATTCGCGTAATTCGAAAACTGTTTAATTTATTGAATTAAATAAAAAAACCTAAATTCGGCAATAAAATTATTTTTAAGTTGAATAAAACCCAAAACGTTATAAAATTTTTTATGTTCAGCAAGTGTCTTTGATAGTTTACCCAAAAATAATCTGCTCGGATTAAAAAAAAATTTTGTCCTGCTTAAAGATAATTTTTTTTGCCGAATTTCGGTTTTTTTATTTAATTCAATAAATTAAACAGTTTTCGAATTACGCGAATATTTATTGGGTTACATCCTCCATTTTTCAAACACCGCTATATCTCGAAAGCTATAGCTAACCTAAAAACCGGCTAACACCACTGGATTTAAAGTACATACTCGATTATATTGACCCACCAGGTGCCCCTTTTGCCGATAAAAGAAAAGTGTCAAAATTGAGCACAGTGTTATGGACCGACCATTATAAAAAAAGGTGTCGTAAGATCTGTATATGTGAATATGTTTCAAGTAAGTAAGTAAGTGTTGCCTTTTATTTGGATTGGGCCTTATATGGGAGCTATGGTCGATTGTGGACCGATCTGTACAAAATTTATAGTTTTGATTAGGCTTTATGTAAAAATTATTATATATTTGTTTGGATATGTTCAGAAATAAAACATTTATGACCGTTAAACCCATATTTCGGGAGGACATTTGTATGGGAGCTAGGGGAAATAATGGACTGATTTTAACCAATTTCCATCTCAACCATCAGCAGGCTGAAAAAATATCATGTGACAAATTTTATGGAAATTTCTTCAAAACAGCGACCTGTACTGTGCACACAAAATTTACATGGACAGCCAGCCAGTAAAATCGACTTAGTAATGCACTCTAATTTATTATATATTTATGTAATTATATTTAAAATAATTTCTATTTTTTCCTATAGTTTCTATAATTTATTCTTATAACCGCGTCTTTACTATCGTTGAATAAAAACCTCTATGCTAACATGACTATACCTAGTATAATAATATGAATTTGCGAAACGATTGTTTACCTTGCAAATTTTTGACAAACTTATAAGAATACGCCTTGTAAGAATAGAATTTGGAACGTATTATAATCTTTGCAAATTACTCTTTTTAATATTAACCTTACACTTTGCAAAGAGAAGATAAAAAGTTAAAAAACTTTGCAAATTACACTTATCAATTTCAACTTATCAAATTGTATAGATCTAAGGAACATACAATTTTGCAAAAGTTGATAAGTTGTTTTGTGGTATAGGGCCTAGATCGCGTACTTTGCCAGACGGACGGACATCTTTAAACCTGAATGTTAGAATAATAAATTTGGTGATTACAAATATCAGCTAAACATATATAATACAAATAACACTATATGAAAATATTTTTAGTAATCATTGTGATAATAGAAATATGTACTCATTCACCACTAACAAATAACTAAAAAACGTCTAGATATATACATATATTGCATTTTTCATCGTATGAACTCAATCATTTTTAATTCAAATGCAGAAAATTTACTACCCGTATTACTTGTTGAAGGGGAGTACAATCTTAAACACCCGTGCAAAGTTTGCATAGAAGATGATGATGAGGTAACATTATTACTTCGGATGGTGCAGTTTTATTGGCCCTAGATGACGAATAGATTCAAACGATTTTGAAGAGAACCTGCAATTTACTAATTTATATCACATTTCCATATATGACAGTGGAATTTGCATTGACTTAGTTATTGTTGTATACCTTGGATCGTTTGAGAGCTAAAATGACGAATAGAGTCTAACCATCTGTAGAGAACCTGCAATCAGATGATCTATACCACATTTTCTATATATGACAATAAAATTTCCATTGATACAGCTGTCGCTGAATGACTTGTTACGTTTGAGAGCTAAAATCTTCTTGCGTTATATTTAAATTTAGAAGTAAAGTTAGTATATTTTTCATAGATTGGTGGCCGTTATCACTTAATAGCATTAGTTACACTAGATATCTAAATATAATTATCATACGAATTCATCACCCCAGTAAAAAATGGTATTAGTTTTTTACATTTCCACATATATGTACCTTCCTGTAAACTTTACAGTGAAAGAAAATAAAATAAACAATTGTATGTAATTTAAAAACCAAATTTTTCATTTAATCTGATGCCGTAAAAGTACATTAACCACACTTAAACCCGTTGCACTATTTGTCAATTCGACACATTTGTATTTTCGTTAACTTGCTACGTTCTTTTTACTTCATTTCCAAACAAAACTAATCATACACAACTTATCACTACATGCCCCTTCATTTAAACTGTAACTACACTGAGCTGAGTTTAACAACTTTAAAAGATCATGCAACGAACACATCATTGTTAAATTAAGTTTAAAGCAGAATCCCATATGTGGGAGTTCAATTTCTAAGGCAAATACAATTGGTAAATGACTGTAGGGTATGGAGTAACGATTTATCCGCTAAATATGTAAATGCTGGTAACTTATAAACAACACCCATACACGAGTACAGCAGGCCAACAGCAGCTGTAGGGAAAAACAGAACACTCCAAGAAAACAAAAAAGTCTTAGCGAAAACAATGTTATATCTTTGCAACAACAAGCAGATGTCAGATGTCATCTTTAAAAATAAATTTGAATATGTTGAACATAAAAGAAAATGTTGTGTTGGTTAACAAGTTTATAGTTTTAAAAAGGGCAATTTGACCAATTCATTCATGATTAGAAGTGTTCTACGTTGTCAACGTCGTCATCAACATCATCGTAGTTATAGTCATTGTGTTGTCATTTTGTTCTTCCACTTGTAACAAACATCGAGTATTAGGTGGAAATCTAAAAGGAAAATGTATAGAATACTGTCTGAGCTTGAAACGAATTTTATATACCCTATAAAGTAAACAAAGCAAAATTTCTGTAATAATTTATATCTTTGTCAGTATGGAAAATATCTAAATATTTAGTTAATCATTGAAGGGCTGATAATTTCCAAAAAATGTTGCCCTAGACTTGTCGAACTCCTATGTAAATGCTTTTCTTTTTCAACATAATAGGATGTTACATATGAGTATAAAAAGCCTGAACATGTTGTAGTTACTTAAGCTTACTCATACTGTTGTTGTTGTCGGCTATTCTATCTCGTTAACAGACAAAATAGTGTTAATGTTTTGTGCAACACCATTTGTTGTGTTGTTATTGTTGTGACATTGTTACCAATAACACCATCTTTAGGTCCAAACATACAACAAGTAGATTTGTCTGCTTGTTGTCGTTGTTTAGCTACGGGTGTTAATGTTATTGATATTTTTTCTCCGTTTTTTTTAATATTATTTTTTACGTTTTCAATAAAGTTAAATCTCTTGTTAGCAACTTAAAAATATTAACATTGAATTTTGGCTGTTTTATAACTGGAGGTGTTGTTGTATTTGCTGTTATTGATATTTTTTGCCTGGTGGTTGAATGGCTTTAATCGCGGCGCAGTAAGTTTTTATCAATTCACCAAAGAGGAAGTAATCAATATTCGAAAATAAGTAAGAAAGTATAGTCGTTCAAGCCCAACCATATAACAGCCCAGTATTTGTATAAAAGAGTTTTTCAGAAATGTGCGCTATATGGGAGATATGACCTATTATGGTCCGATTATCCAAAAATTTATTGCCATGACTTCCGTGAAGATAAATATTATGTATGTTATAACTTACCCCGATATAAATACTTTCAAATGATTTATGGAGGTTAAAGTGAATTACGTAGATGATTTTATGTGGGAGTTTTGACTAATTATGAACCGACCATTATAAAATTAGGTGTCATCATTTCTGCACATATCAAACTTATTTTTGTAAAATTTTATTCGGATAACAAAATTTTTAAGAGATTTCGGGAAGTGGTTCTTATATGGGAGCTACGACTAATTATGCACCGATCTTCACAAAATTTTTTGATGTTATTTAGCTTCATTTATTACTCAATTGTAGTGAAATTTGTTGGATACTTTTATATTTCAAACATTTATGTTCGTTAAACTCCTATTTCGGGAGGATATTTGTATGAGCGCCAGGTGAAATAATGTACCAATTTCCACCAGTTTCAATCCCATTCGTCCTTGGGCCTAAAAAATATCACGTACCAAATTTTGTTGAAATATCTTCAAAATTGCGACCTGTACTCTGCGCAAAAGTTTTACATGGCCAGCCAGCCAGCCAGACGGACAGACAGACGGATATCGTTAAATCGACTCAGTGAGTGATTCTAAGTCTATCAATATACTTTAAGGTGGGTGTTCGACTAATATAGGCATTACAAACATCAGCACAAATCCATTATTCCCTCCCCACTATTGTGGTGTAGGTTATAATTAGTTTTCTATGGTGCTGATGTTTGTAATGCAGAAAAGTAATGGTCCTATATACACCCTTATGTATTTCGTTCAATTCGAAATTAATCGTTCAGTGTCACATAATGAACAGTTCGTCCATCAGTCTATATAAATACCGGGACTTAAGTTTGAAACCAAGTTAGGTATACTTCTGGCAGATTTTAACCTAACCTAGACAAATCTTCTTGGGCAAAAATCTTAAAATTCCTACTTTAAGGATTATTGTTATTCTTTCTTGGGTGTTATGGAAAACTGTTTCTACAAATTCTATTTATATATTTATAAATGTAAAAAAAAGGTTGAATATATTTGCATTATTTTCATTACCTTACTTCTTTAATGCAAAACATCCGCACAGTTTTGCATCCCACTGTAATTTGTCAAACCCTGCTACTGAAACAATTATTGATATAAAGGTTTGTGAAATGATTTTGTATAAAAATTTTACTTATTTAACAAAGATATATTTGTTATTTTCGTCATAGTAATTATAAATGAATACTACTGAAAAAGTTGCTTTAATGGAAACTTAATATAAAGGGTGTCGTTTTTAGATGTAACAGACTTTGAAATTAAATAAAACAAAGCTTAATGATTTAAATTAACATAACATTTATTTTATTTGAAAGGTAATCTGCTGGCATTATAATTTAAATATGACTTCTGACCGCCACGGCTGGCTCGGACGTAGTCTTATCTGTAGGTCCAATTTTCGATGACATTTTCCAACTCTCGATATGAGTTTCGAACAGAACCATGATTTTCAAAATAAATGTGCACAATTTGGAAGCGTTGTTCAGGCGTCAGTTGAAATGCCAAACCCAAATAAACATAAATCCCTTAACAGCTGACAAAATGGCTGCCAGTTAAACAGTGTTGCTAACTTAAAGCTCTATACATCTACAAAAAAATACCCTTTATATTACTAACGATTTCCTTCCATATTCGTTGCCTGTAAATATATGTATATCTTACTTATAACAAAACATTTACCATTAAATATGCAAAGTCAAATGAATTAAGATTAAAAACTACAAAGTATACAAACAATAACCGAATAGAAGCGTTTGACAAAGTTTACCAATGAAGAGGCAACATTTTTTGTAAATCATACAGAAGACAATTTAAGATACTAAATACGATACCAGACACATAGACACAATACGCTACCTGTATAATAAATTATTCATTTATAGTAAAATTTTGTAAATTTATGTATTTAAAAAGAAAAGAAAATCCTCAATATGTGCGTTTAACACAAAAAGCCACAACATTTACCAAAGCTATCACACAAACATTTATGCCACACACTACAACACTTTTTGGTAAAGAACTGAAGAAAATCAAATAAAAGTTCATGTTAAACGAAAGAAACCATCTTCCAGAGTTGATGATATGCAATCACATAATAAAATGCTGCTGTTATAGGAGACAGGAGACTGCAATGTTAAAGATGTTAAGGATAAATAGTTTATGGCGGCCGTCTTGGATGAAGAAAGAGTCTGTTTAAGCATATTATTATTGTTTATGCTTTAAAAGATATTTGGGATATAAACAAAAAGAAATTATTGGTAAGATTTTTATTTATATATATGAGTTTTGTTGTTTGCAGAGAGATGCATTAAAATTTGCTTAAATCTTTAACCTTTTTATGGGAAACGAGTTTTATAAATTAGGTATTGATATATAACTATAACGCACAAGTGACGAGATAAGAGATTAAGCTCTAAGTTGACTCTAACGAAATAGTTAAAGTAGATATTAAAAGTAGTACTAAACAAATAATTTCTGTAGAGATCAGGAAATAATGTGTGCCAATGAAAATCAAGCTATAAAAAGATAAAGGACATCACGTAATGGATGTGTTCTTTTAAAAATATGAGAACTTGAGTTAGTGTCATATACTGAACAAGTTCATCTGAGACCTGTCAAAGATTATCTATATAAATTACCCCTTTAAATTTACTGCTTTCACTAATATTGCACATCCTAGGGTTACAACTAGTATCTATCCCCATTTCATAGCTATAAATCTGAGACTCTCTTCCGTAAAACTGTTTACCAATAAAGAGCACTGTCGAGAATACTGTAGGTGCTAATTAACGACTTTCAAGGAACTTGTAATGTATTATTACTAGAGGGCAATCCTTTTTTATGTTTGCATATCTTTAGTACTTATCCAATTCTTAATGACCGTTATATTTTATGTACCTTTTTTATTAAATGCATATAGAAAATACTTGTCATTCCTCTTTTAACGTTTACTTGTTGAACAAGCGTTCATATTGAATTTTAAATAAATAATAATTAAAATATATATTGAAATATTAAAAATACGCGTGTTATTATTTATATGTAAAGATACAACAATTGGCGACGAGGTGAAAAGGAAAAAAAATTGTAAATCAGCATAAATAATTAAATAAAAGTAACAATCTTTTTTGTACATAACCTTGCAAAATGGAAGCTCAAGTGAAGACATTGTTGGAAGCCATTACAAGAATGACGACGGCAATGCAAGTGCAACAACAGGCATCAAATGCTGGTACTAATAGTGTCAACATAGTTTCAAATTTCGACGCATTTGATCCAAAAGCAGAGTCGTTTAAAACGTATAAGGAGCGCCTGGAAATACATTTCCAAATAAAGAAAATATTTCAAGATAAAGAGATGTGTGCAAAGTTGTTGTTACAGTACATGGGCTCATCAACGTACACATTACTAACAACATTGGTAGCACCTAAAAGCGTGGCCGACCTAAAATATGATGAAATTGTTTTAAAATTGGAAAAGCATTTTTGCCCCAAAAAGAACGTTTTGGTTGAGCAGCATAAATTTCTGTGCGAAATTCAAAATGAAAGCCAGTCAATATCAGATTTTGTTGCAGTATTACAAAAGAGATCGACTGAGTGTGATTTTGTGTGTGAGTGCAGGAAGTCAATTGCAGATATTTTCCTAAGATCGCAATTCATCAGGGGGTTACGTGATGGTTATATTCGAGAGCAGTTGTTACAAAAGCCAGAATTAAAATTTTCTGAAATTGTGGAAAAAGCAAAAACACTTGAAGCAGCGAAAATAGACAGCAAGGCCATTTCAAATAATTCAACGGGTTCAACAAGTGATATACTACAAGTGCGTCATCAACACAACAATCAAAGGGGAAGAAATCGAAGTCGAAGCATATCCAGAATATTTCATCAAAATGCTAAGACACCAGCTATGACTTCAGCAAGATTGCTTCGATATGCTTCTTTTCTACAAGGTTTCAACTATAAAATAGAACATCGTAAAGCTGAAAACAACGTTAACGCGGACTGCTTGTCTAGAGCATCAATCAACGATACACCACATTTTAAACATTTTTTGGATGAAGAGGTACGAGTAATTCAAGAGCAAATTATTAATCAAATTTCAACATTTTCAATTAACGCTACAACCATTGCAAAAGAAACGGATCTTGACTCAGAACTTTCAAAATTAAAAGCAGAATTGTTAACAGGTGAAAATTTCGACTGCAATTATTCAATTCAAGATGGCGTCTTATTCAAGGGTGATCGTGTTATTATACCAACAAAGTTACGTGAAGAAGTTTTAAAAGAATTACATCATACACACATTGGTGTTGTAAAAATGAAACAATTAGCTCGGAAGTATTGCTTTTGGAAAGGTATTGACTCTGATATAGAGCGGTTGGTAAAATCGTGTTCCAGTTGTGCTAAAGTGAGGAAAGATCCACCGAAGGTTATTACTCATCACTGGGAGGAGCCAAATGAAAATTTCCAAAGGGTTCATATAGACTATGCCGGACCGTTTCAAAACCACCATTTTTTGGTGTTAGTAGATGCTAAGTCAAAATGGCCAGAAATTCGTTTGATAAAAGATGCTCCAACTTCTGAGAAAACAATCACCTTATTGCAAGACATTTTTTCTACACATGGTCTTCCTCAAATCATCGTTTCGGATAACGCAACAATTTTTCAAAGTGCAATGTTTAAAGAATACTGTAGTAAAAACGGGATTATTCAAAAATTTATAGCTCCTGGTCATCCAGCTACAAATGGACTAGCTGAAAGATACGTGCAGATTTTAAAAACTAAATTAATAGCGATGGAAGATGATATTTTACCGTTAAATATCAAAATACAAAAAATTATTTTTCGGTATAGAGCTACTCCGCTCGCAAATGGTCAAACTCCATCACAATTATACCTTGGTAGAGATTTAAGAATCCAATTGGATGCCATACGCCCTGTTAGGGAAATCAAATCAACTTTGCGTTCACCTGTGGTTCGTAAAATTAGCGTGGGAGACAGGGTGCAAGTGCGCTGGTTTGAAAAAAACAAGCCAATCTGGAAATTTGGTATAGTAAAATCCAAATTTGGTCAACTTCATTACCAAGTGATACTCGATAATGGTTATGAACTTAAACGTCATATTAATCAACTATATAAATCAAATGTTGAAGTACCGAAAAAGTCCGTGACATTTGCGGAACCACCCGTTAAACAAAAACCAAATTTAGAGGAAGTTCACATCGAGCATAGAGTTACTAATCCAGTAATTCAACCAATACCACCTGAAGAATCTCAGCTGATAGCAACGCCGGAGGGGAGCTTAAGAAGATCAAGTCGTGTAAGAAGACCTCCAACTCATTTGAAGGACCACGTATGCTATTTTATTTATTTATTTATTTATTTATAAGTCTACGGATAGAAATCCTTACAGACCCTTAATTTACAATATAATTTAATTATTAATTAATATTAAGGTACAATATAATATTACGTTTTATAACACTGACATCAATAGAAAAATCAATAAGAAAATAAAATTCATTATAAACTCTACATAATCTTCTTAATGAATCAGCATTGGCATAATTGGATTGAAAAACTTGCAGATATAATGGTATATAATAGCGATTTGATCGTTGTGGAACATTAAAATTTATATTGCTTAGCAAAAAATCAGAATAGATATTACCATTAATTAAATTAAATAAAAAAGATACATTAAGCATGACTCTTCTGCTTTCCAAGGTTGGTAATTTTACTAATGACAGTCTTGAAGAATAAGATGGAAGAAGAAAATCAGGATTCCAAGTTGAGTTGCCCAGACAAAAGAGAAGAAACTGCTTTTGGACCGATTCAATCTTATTTATATCACAATATGCATCAGGAACCCAAATGACAGATCCATATTCCAAAATTGGTCTTACCAAAGAAGTGTATAACCGTTTAGTGATCGTTAGCTCCGTAAATTCTTTCGCCCATCGTTTTATAAAAGCTAGCACACCACGAGCTTTATTAACAATCATGTTTATATGATTTTTAAAATTTAATTTAGGATCCAGAAGAATACCAAGATCCAGAAATTCTGTAACTGATTCAAGTTGATGTCCACCTAATAAGAATTTACCGACAGTACTATTGATTCTTGAAAATCTCATATGCTTGCACTTTTTTAGGTTTAGTTCCATTAAGTTCAGAACACACCAATCGAAAAATTTGTTTAAATCTTGTTGCATGTAATTTTTTTCAGCATTATTATTGTAGGTATAAAATATTTTCACGTCATCGGCATACATTAAAACATTACAGTATTTAATTACACACGGTAAGTCATTGATGAAAAGGGAGAATAAGATTGGGCCAAGATGACTACCTTGAGGTACTCCAGAACTCACAATTATATCTTTAGATATGACATTATTAAAAAGAACATTTTGCTTCCGGTATGTTAGGTATGATTTAATCCAATTTAGACTCATTTGTGTAAAGCCCATAGAACTAAGTTTTATCAGTAGCAGATTATGGTTGACTTTATCAAAAGCTTTACTAAAATCAGTATAGATACAGTCAGTAAACTTCTTTTTAGTAAAACCACAATTAACTCTCGTAGTCAGCTCCAAAATATTAGTTACTGAAGAACGACCCTTTCTGAAACCGTGTTGATAAGGGGATATCAAAGAGGAGATTTGATGCAGGAGATTATCGGTAACACATTTTTCGAAAAGTTTGGGAATTGCACTCAGCTTTGCTATACCTCTATAATTCGCAATATTTGCCTTACTGCCATTCTTGAATAACGGTATAATAAATGAGTCTTTCCAAAACTGTGGAAAGTAACCATTTTTTAAAGAAATATTAAACATTATGTTTAGCGGTATGACTAACGAGTGTGCACAGTTCTTTAAAACACAACTTGGGACTCCATCAGGACCACAATGAATTGAGGATTTAAGTGTTTTTAAGACTTCAATTATTTGGGATGAATGAATTGGAGAAAAATATATTGAGTGGTGTTGATCAATTGGATGAGGGTATATATCCTGGGTATATTGAGCATCCGAATATGTGGTGGAAAAAAAAGTAGTAAACAAATCACTTATTACCAAGTTGTCATCAGATTCTTGATCATCATACTTCATCACGTTAGGAAAACCAATGGACTTTTTTTTAGTATTGACAAATTTATAAAAAGTTTTCGGATCAGACTTGAAATTTTGCTTTATATTAGATATGTAGTTTTTGTAGAGATTAGTATTTAGTAAATTATACTCAGCGCGGGAAACAGCAAATCTAGCATAATCAGACTGCAGGCCAGTTGTCTTGTATTTTTTAAAGCGTTTATTTTTAATATTTTTAAGTCTAGATAATTTGTTTGTGCACCAAGGAGGACCAGATTTATTATGTATGATTGTTTTTGGAATACATTGATTAAAAAATATTAGTAGAGTTTCATAAAAAGTTGATATCATTGAGTCAATAGATTCTGGAGCATTAGTTGATATTGAAAGAAGATCATTCCAATTGGTGTTGTATATATAATGGTTTAAATCGTCATAATTACATTTTTTAAAGCAGAAAACTTTATCTTGTGAATTTGAAGAACTGGATTTGGTTTTAAAAGAAACATTTAAGCTAATATCGAGAGTAGGATGGTAGCGGTCTTCAGGCAAAACGATTGGATCAGAACGTTGTAGTAAGCAATCAGTTGGTTCATTTATAAATACCAAATCTAATAATTTTCCAAACGAGTTGTAGACATCATTAATTTGGAAAAGACATAAATCGTGAAAAGAATTTAAAAATGCTATTATCCAGTCGTCAGCTGTTGTAGGAGTTAATATATATGAGTCTGCTAGAAATTTCCAGGATACGTTAGGTAAATTAAAATCACCTAAAACAAGGACTAAGTCTCCAGGATCAGATAAAGATACAACTGATTTGATTAAAGTAGCGTGTTCAGTATAAACAACTTGATTATTTTTATGTTTTGGTGGGATGTAAGAACAAGTAATAAACATTTTTTTATTCTGTAGTTTTGTACTGGTAGCAATAAATTCTATGCCGTTAGGAATATTAAAATTAATTAATTCAGATGAAAACTTCGTAGAGATTGCTATTAACACACCTCCTCCAATAGTATCAGTTTTCCTATCTGATCTAAAAATGTTGTAATTGCTACAAAGTATTTCGTTGTTGAGAATGTATTTATTAAGCCAAGTTTCCGTAAATGCAATGACATGGTGATTAAATGTGAAACTATTGATGTAAAGTTTATGCAGTTTTGTATTAAGGCCACGAACATTTTGATATGTAATGGAAAGTTGATTATCAATTGTCAAACTCAATTTTTTTGGTTGGTTGGAGGAATAGAAGGAAGCCGGGCAATATTGTTTATTCCCTGCTTGATTTTTGGTTCATAATCTCTTATAAAAGTATTGGCAGGCCAGAAACATGGATCAATTATTTTATTATATGTATCAGATGAAACAGTGATTTTGAAAGATGTGATGCTTCTTGGTTGAGAATATGAAAATTTATACGTTATAATTTCTTCATTTGAATTTAGTTTAGTATTAATGTAATAATTAATATCTTCAACAGTTGTTTCGGAGGCAAAACGGGATGCAAATATGTGTTTCTTGGGAGGTAAGACACGTAGTTCACGGGGAGCATTTATGTTTTCAGAATTATTATTATGAACTGGTTGTTTAGTGACCTCTGAAAATGACGGTTTAACAGCAGTCTTATTTTGATGCATGCCAGATATTGATGGAACCACATCCATATTCATGTCAACTATATTATCAACGACAGCAGTATTTGAATCAATAGGGTTACCCTTGTTTGCAATTCTAGCAGATTTACGTCTCGGAGAAAACTGAGATGGCGAAATTTGCGTAGATGTTTGCGTAGATGTTTGCGTAGATGTTGATTGTTGTGATGTTTTTGATGGAACCTTATAGTTTTCGAGAGTTACAAATTTATCAAACAGGCTTCCAAATTCAGATATGCGTTGATTGAGGTTAGAGATGTCATTCTGAATACCAATAAAAACGGATTTCCTTTCTTGAAAAAATTTATAAAAATCAATACCAATTTTTTTACAATTATTACAGCGCCAGTTCAAACTATCATGTTTATTAACAGCTTCAGCAGCAAGTGTTGGGATGCCAGTACATTTAAAATGCATTAAACCATGGCACAACCAGCATGTTAACATCCGCTCCTCAGGATTGGAAATTGAGCATTTATTATTTAAACAATCCATTTTAATTTATTATAATTTAATGCAATTCAAAATTAACAGATTAGATTCTATAAAAAAATGAAATGTTGTAAGCAGTGACACTAAAACTATATGACACAGCTGATTTATTATAATTGTTGTTATTATTCTTTTTATTATTCTCACGAATTATTTAAAGAGAGCAGAAGTTATTGTTGTTGTTATTATTTATGGTTACAGTTTTTAAATTTGCATTGATTATTGTTATTGTATTGTTGTTGTATTTTAATGAAAACAAAATCAAAATAAAAGAACACTTCAAAGTTTTGATATTGCTGATGTTATTGTTTGTTTGTTTATTAAATCACAGTTTATTATAGCACAAAATTAGTGATTGTTTTATAAAAATGCAATTAATAAGATCAAAAGAATATTTGTTATTTTTGTTTAATTTTGAAACAGTTTTAGGAAAGCACAGTAAAAGATAAAGGATTTTCTGATAAATAAGTAAGCGTGGGAGATTGTAATGTATTATTACTAGAGGGCAATCCTTTTTTATGTTTGCATATCTTTAGTACTTATCCAATTCTTAATGACCGTTATATTTTATGTACCTTTTTTATTAAATGCATATAGAAAATACTTGTCATTCCTCTTTTAACGTTTACTTGTTGAACAAGCGTTCATATTGAATTTTAAATAAATAATAATTAAAATATATATTGAAATATTAAAAATACGCGTGTTATTATTTATATGTAAAGATACAACAGAACTGCAATTGGAGATGCTATTAAGTTGGATTTAAGAGGTCCATACATTTATTAAGTGGCTCATATATTGAATTTTCTAATAAAGTGAAATACCTTGAGGTTACACAAGACAGAAACCTCGCACCACAACATCACAGCTATTACAACAATGTGTCTATTTGGTAGATATTGTGGTTTGAATTCAAGTATGATGTATTAGCATATGCCACCTTAGATTGGTGCAAGAAAGTTGAACTAAAATCTACCACCTTTTCTGTGTTTCTATTACTGGGTCAAGATAACCTGACACGCCTAGGCTTTTCGTGCTATTCTCTACAACCTACCCTTTCAGATTTTGGAATAGATTTGTTTTCATTTACAACACTTCTTGGAAATTAAAAAAAAAAACATTTTTTTTTGATTTAGCTTTTGGTAATTATATGCAAAATTTTGCTTTAGGTTAATCGTATTAAAAACTCAAAATTTCATGTTAAAAATATTTTGGTTTTTTATTATAGTTGAAATTTCTTGATTATAAACATCATGTAATTTAACCCAAATGGGTTTTCCCGTTTTTTAAAATTCTACTTATTTAAATTTTTATTAATTTTCTTTTAAAAGCTTTATTCTTCCCTATCTGACAATCTCTGTTAACTCAATTCGTTAATGTAATGGGGTATTAAAAAAATGGAAGTTTTATAAGCTAAAAAACGGGAAACCCCATTTTGGTTAAATTGCATGATGTGTATAATCAAGAAATTTCAAATATTTATTTGAGTAAATTCTATGAAAAAATAAAAAAAACACTGTCTGAAATTTTAAAAATTTTTGAATTAAAAAAAATTGTTTTTTAATTTTTGATAACCCATTGAATGCGCCTCTCAAAGACCTTTCATATGCTACCAAATTTACATATATATCCTTTGGAAGAAATGTGAAAAAATTCAAAAAACTTCTAAAAAGGACCTTTTTATCCTTTGATCCAGCTGACGAAATATTGACCCCAAGACAAAAAAATTGAAGAACGTAGTCTTAAAATGAATCAAATTTTCATGTTAGTCGGGAACATCCGCAATTTTATTTTGGGGCCACCCTAATGTACATATGTAAATATTTTCAATAAAAAATAATAATTTATAAATTTGTTAATTTATAAAACATTTAACCAAATATTTAACATGGCATCGGCGTGGATGCTATAAAATAATGAACTGTTCTAACAAACGGTTTAACTAGTGTTGCATCATATTCATAAATTCATCTTGCGTTTTGAACACTTACATATTTGAACTTTACCAATCTCACACAGTGAACAATATTTTTTTTTTTTAACAAAAAGTGAACAAAAACTCGGATTTCAAAAGTTGATATATAGTCATGTCACAGAATTCCGTTCGTAAGTGTAATTAATTCTGTAGTTTGCTTCTATAGGAAAAGTAAAACAAAAAATCTTTTCGAAATAAAACTTAGAAATGTTTAAAATTACAATTCCATACAGCAGATTAAAAGTGGTTTAGTTCCAAAAAAAAATTTTGGTTTTTGTATGCTTCTTTTTTAGAAGCAAAAAATTGGAAAAAATTTTTTGTTCGGAACAAATGGGTGAATCTACCATAAATGCCAAGTATTCCAGTTCAATTTTAATTCTCGTTAGAGCGTTAAGAAATGTCAGGTTCAAGTCATAGTTCAGTATAAATAAATTATATGTAAAGGAGATGCAAATGAGAATAATAAACGATAAAAAAGGAATTTTATTCCCTTAGAAAAAAATTTAAGAAAGACAATAATATTTATTGAAGTTTTTTTTTATTTTATTCATTAAAATTTTATTTATTTATTTATTTATTTTCGCCTCATTTGTGATATTTATCAGGTTGTTTGGCAATTCATTGAGGATTGTGGGTAATATGACATCTAACGTTCGATCTCCATAGCTATTTTTTTGTTAGTTTTATCTTAAATCTTCCCTCTGAGCGTAGTCTGGTGTTGTAAGAATGATCGATTCTTTCAAGAGAACTGTAGTTTTTTAGTTCCGTTAGTACTGTTAATCGATATATGCTTTTTATATTTAGTATTTTCAGATCATATGGTAGATTTCGTAATTGTTGGTTGGTAATATTTCCGGTGTTGTTGTTAGTAGTACGGTTGTTGTTTCTGCTAATGTTGTTGTTGTTTGAGTTGATCGTGTTGGTGCTGTTGTCGTTGGTAACATTTATGTTGGTGTTGTTATTGTTAATGCTGTTATAGTTGGTGATGTTGTAATTTGTGGTGTTGTTCTTGGTGCTGATGTTGTTGATACTCTTGTTTTTGTTATTATTGTTGGTAATGTTGTTGTTTATGCTGGTGTTGTTGTTGTTGGTGATGATATTGTTGGTGCTGTTATTTGATTCATTTGTGCTGTTGTTGTTGATCCTGTTGTTGTTGCTATTATTGTTGGCAATGTTGTTGTTTATGCTGGTGTTGTTGTTGCTGATGATGTTGTTGTTTGTATTGTTGTTGTTGTTTATGTTATTGTTGATGATGTTGTTTGAATCAGTGTTGTTGTTGTTGGTGATGATATTGTTGTTGCTGTTATTTAATTCATTGTAATGCCTATGATTTTGATTTATCCATAAGATTCTTAGGACACGGTTTTGTGTTTGTTGTAGCATTTTACAGTGGGATGAGTTTCCCCAAGCCGATATGCCATGCCTTATGTACGATTCCGCTAACGCATTGTATGCCTGTCGGAGTACACTGTACGATGTGGAATAGCTCAAGTGGTATAAAGAAACGGCAGCTTTACGTAGTTTCTTTTGTAATTCGATTATGTGTGTTTTCCACTTGAAGGCATTGTCTATATGTACGCCTAAGTATTCATGGCGATTCACTAAATTGACATGCTTTTCTCTAGTACGATAAGCGGGTCCTAATCATTTACAATACTGCCATGAATTCCTACAATTACACATGTGCTTGCTTATTATGTACAATATTTAACCGTAAAATACTACATCCTTTTGTATACATACTCGTATATATGTGTATTGTACATTTTTTTTGTTTGTCCATATCATTATTATTATTAATCATTATACATATGTATGTGTGGGTGTGTGACATAACAAAAATGTACAATAAAAGTTTCACATTTATTTAGTCTGACCAAAAGTTCAGGCTACATTAAAGGTATTTCGCACCATTTAAGGGTTAACAAATGGATAAATGATTTCGTGTGTATAAAAACAGAACTCATGCTGTGTTTAATTCATTTATTTGCACATTTTAATTTAATAAGATAATTTTTCAATAGGAAAAAAACTAGAATTTTGTACAATATTCATATATGGAAAAATAATATAATGCAGCCTGCTTCATGCATACATGCAGCCCAATTTGATGTATGCAATCACCAAATAAGTATGTAAGCGTATGTATGAATGAAAGAAAAAAAATGGAAAATACTGCAAATACGTATTCGTACATAAATGAATTATTTCGTAAATCAAGACAAAAATTAATAATGGAAAACCAGAAAATCCATGATGTTCATCATACAATCAATTTAAAGAAGATGTTTGTTTATTTGTTTGTTTTTTTATTTATTTATTTATTTAAAGTCTCTTTGTAAATTTACGCTAAAATATTTATCGTCTTCTTGTTATTTCTGTAAATTAATTTAATTTTGTGTTTTCGTCTAAGTAGTTACTTACAACATGAAATAAAAACTCATTAAATTTAAACATTTTATGTGTTAACGGTTAAAAAAAAAGAAGTCTACAATTTCTGCTAAAATCAATCATTGCCCAAAAACATCCAACAAAAAAAAAAAACTAAGTACAAAATTATGAGTGTTATATTTGGTTTGCAACGAATTGTTATTACTTTTTGCAGACTGGGTGCTTCAGAAACAAGTTTTTGTTTTCTGCCAAAAAGTCTTATTTTGTTTATATTTAAAAGTGAAATTTAGTTTACTATAAAATATTTAGGAACCGACATTATTTTAAAGATCATTTCATTGACAATATTTTCTTAGTCTTCTAAAAATCAGAATTCTAAATTAAACGATTTAACTCAGTATATCATCATGATTAGACGGTGTGTTGAAGGGAAAATAACATCTTTCCAAAACGCAGCATTGCACAAAAAACTTGCAAACATTCAAAACACACGCAACACACACGAAAACAAAACTCAAATCAGCCATTTACAACATCCAAATAAACATGGCAAGTAATTCTACTTTATGTAGACCGCTTTTGTGTTTGACAGATGATCATTCTTAATGAGCTAAAAAAAAACAACTTATTATTTTTAATGTTTTGTGTTTTATTTTGATTTTTTTTTTTGTTTTTGGCTACTGTGTTGTTGTTCATTTTATCTGCCCAACAAGTGCTACGAAAATTTGTGTCATGTCATCATCAGTAGCAGACAGAAAAAACAATCCAACTGGGAGAAAGACATTATTTTGCACAGTGGTATGGAAAATTGATGATCTCATAGGAAATAATTATACCCTACACCACAATAGTCCTACACGCATCTTAAAGTATACCGATCAACTCAGAATCACTCCTTGAGTCGAGTTAACGATGTCCGTCCATCAGTCTGTCTGACTGGCTGGCTGGCTGTCCATATAAAGATTGTGCGCAGACTACAGGTCGAAATTTTGAAGATATTTCAATAAAATTTGGTACGTGAAATTTTTTCGCCCCAATGATGGATGGGATTGAAACTGGTGGAAATCGGTCCATTATTTCACCTGGCCCCCATACCAATGTCCTCTCGAAATAGGAGTTTAAGGAACAAGGAGTTAAATTATAAAGGTATCCAAATAAATTTCACCACAAATAAGTATTAAATGAAGCTAAATCACATCTACAAATTTTGTGAAGATCAGTTCATAATTAGTCGTAGAATTTTATGATGATTGGTTAATAATTTGTCATAGCTCCCATAAAAGACTCTCTTCCGAAAATCACTTTAACGATAATTGTCTTAAAAATGTTGTTATACGAATAAAATGTAACAAAAATAAGTTTCATATGTATAGAAATGATGACACCTAATTTTATGATGGTCGGTCTATAATTAATCAAAACTCCCATATAAAACTTCTCCGTAATTATTTTAACCTTCATAAATCTTTTAAAAGTAGTATTTATATCGAGATAAATTATTTATATTCACGGAATTCATGGCATTAAATTTTTGGATAATCGGTCTATAATAGGTAATATCTCCCATAGTTTCCAAGACTACGGATATGAAAGGGGTCAGTCGCCTCATTGCTCATCACATACCTTCATTTGGCCAATTTATCAACTATACACTTATCGTTTAATCGTTAAATTATTTGTAGAAGTTTTGGCAATTTTTGGAAGTATAGCGACTAATTATTTGGCTGCCATTTCCTGAATTCATTCAAGAACAACACTCTGTATTTTCTATAAAAATTACTTTTTCCTGTGGGATAAATATAAACCCTAGAGTTTATGCGGACCGCTTCCAATCAGGCCTTGGAGGAAAACATCATGCCAATATTTTATAGACATAATCTTAAAAAACTAGAGGCCAAAAAATATTCTTTCAAATGATAATAAACATTCCCTATTAAATTTTCGTTTTTTTTTTCTTTAAAAAAGTAGGAAACCTCAAAATGGATCACACTTTATATACAGAACTTAGTATATAAAACATTGGCAAAAAATCCATATTGTAATTTAGCTTGTATCTCAACGATTTATGGTTATCGTTAAATAAATTTCCTTTAAGGATAAATGATATTTACACTACCAGTCAATAGAATAGCTCCATTGTTACTACCAAATGAAAATTAATTTTTCTCGAAATCAAATTGAAGAAAATGGTTTTAGTTTTCGGTCAATAATAGGGTGATCATTTAACTACAGTTTCCATAAAAACAATATTTTCAATTATGCCCCATTATTTTTTTTTATACAAGATTAACTTGAGATAGCACAAATAATGCTTGGTTTTTTTCGTTCCGTAAAATAGCTCCAGTTGATTAAAAATAATGAAACAAAGAACACATCAGTTTAAACTTATTTATTTTTCATAAATTAACTAAATAAGATTATTTCAAAAACACGATTTGGGAGTGAGGCATAGAGCTGCTTCAAATAGTTAAGCGAAACTTCCTCCCAAGCTTTTTTGATGGCAGCTATCAATGACGGCTTATCCTCAAATTGTCTACCAGACTCATACACTTTCCTTGCCAACCATTCTCACACGTTCTCAATAATATTTATATCAGGAGAGTATGGTGGCCATTCCAGTAATGCAACATTTTGTTGTGGAATCCAGTTTTTCACAACTCGTGCAGATGTAGCGGAGCATTATCTTGCTGGTAAGTCCACTAGAGTGGTCCAAAAGTATTATCGAAGTGAGGAAATGTTTTTCCGAGTACGCTTTTATAAGTAAATGCGTTCATTTTTGAAGATAAAAATTGGAGTTCGCAAGCTCCAAAGTAGGAGACCGCTCCCCACACCATTACACCACCTTTGCGGCTTTGAAGACAACTTAATCGATGTTCTTCTTCTTGAAGATCATGAAAATAGAAATTATATCCATCTGGTTCCTCCAAATTAAATTTTTTTCGTCTGAAAACACTACGCGTTGCCACTCAGTTTTCCATGACATATGGTTACGACAAAAGAGAAGCCTATTTGCTTTTCTGGCTGGATTTAGTGGTGTTTTTTTTGCAGCTTAAGTCTCTTCAGATGTTTGGTATTTTGAATTATGCGTCGCACTGTAGAAATACTTGCAGAAACTCAATTTTTAGCACTTATTATCGGCACAAAGTCATGCGAATTCGAAGCTGTTCTAATAAT
Source organism: Bellardia pandia (assembly GCA_916048285.2). NCBI lineage: Eukaryota > Metazoa > Arthropoda > Insecta > Diptera > Calliphoridae > Bellardia > Bellardia pandia. The sequence continues at coordinate 121,850,081 of OU696529.1, forward strand.
AAGACGCCGTTCTGCAACAGTAGTTGCTTTATTGGTCCAACCTTTTATATTTTTTCCGTAGCTCGACATATTTCGTAAAAAATTTCCTATACCACGGTAACTCCGTCAAAGCCCTGAGCCTCTGTACGCTTCAATTTTTCCTAGTTCTTCTAAAGATAATGCAATCCTACGACCCATTTTTTTAATCGTTATTAGATTTACGTCCACTTTATAAATTTACAACGTTTTGATAACAATCAATTGATCACAACTAAAACGACAAGCATTGGAGCTATTCTAATGAACTAAATTATTTGTATTATTATTGTAGGTAGTTGACAAAATGCAGAAAAAATTTATAACTGAACTATTTTTGAATTTTCTTTTGTGTCCAAAAAAATTATAAATAAAAACTATAAAAAGAGAGACTACCGAATAATTGAAATTTGTAACAGGTTTTAAGAGAATTGACTCATTAATTCATTAAGAGAAAAAGACGGAGCTATTCTATTGACCGGCAGTGTATGTACATCATAACAATGCTTCCAAACTAGGGTAAACCGCTAATGGTTTATAAACATATACCAGGGGTATATAACCTTAGAAAAAATTTAAATGTATATTTTAAAGATACCTAACTCTTGTCAGGCGAATTTGTAATTTGACAACCCATGTTAATTAATTATGTATTGGTTTACAGGCAATAGTTCTTCTGTTTATCCATCTCTACTTTCCTTAACCACACCAGAGGTTAAACCAATAACTTTTCCACAATTATTTCTAAGAAACTATTTTTGAAGATTTAACATTTTCTTACAAACAAATTAAAATTTTTGTCATTTACAAAAAAGTTCACTCTATTTCACTGTTTAAATTAGCTGGTAAAAAGAAAAAAAAAAGAGAACACACTACCATCAAGACTAAAGAAACACAAATTCGTACACTGCATAAAACATGTATTTTTCTTAGCAGTAAATGTCTCATCGTTTTCTTCGTTTTTCAGCATAAAAATCATGTTTACTATACAACATGCCAAAATGTTATCAATAATCAAAGAAACAAAACGTTACAACAGTTTGGGCTTTCCATTATTATTTTTTATTATTAATTTCTACATCTGGCCTGCTTTGGGGTTTCTATTGATGTGTTTTTAAAGCAGTTTGACATAAAGTATTTTGGTTGTTGCAACTTCAGCTTGTATAAAATATGTGATTCCTTTTTTGCAAATATTTGGATATTTAATTCATTTGTAGTTTATGCCTCCCTGTCAATCATGTACATGATCAATAGCTGCATCTTCATGGTCAATTAAATGCGCAAATGCGTATTTTTTTTTAATTGAAAAATTAAAAATTTAATAAAATATGCTCAATGGTAAATTATTTTCTATCAATTTTTTTTTGCTTTGAAATAAAAGGAAAAACAATATTTTAAGTGTATAACAAAATACACAAGTGATTTTAATTTTACTTGTCATTAGTTACTGCCAAAAATAAACAAAATATCTTTTCATCATTTTCAAGGCATCATCATGTTTCTTCTTTAAACGACTACTTATGCGAATTTGTGCAACTTTTGATGCCATACATTATTAAAAAACACACACCAAATACGTGTAAAAAGACTAAATGAATTGCACACTTTGTATTTACTAAAATTCAATTATTTAATGTAATTTTTCATTATTACCTACCACTACCACTCAGTCAGCGTATTAAACATTTATATGGCGTTAATGAAGAAGTTAATCTTAGTTTCATTTGTAAAAATCATTAATTATGACAGCACCAAAGGAAATACCAGCAAAAATATTTAATTGAAAAAAAAAATAAACATTTAAACAAATTTGGCTTTACTTTAAATACATTTTGGCAATAAATGCAACAAAATTTGTTGGTTTGGTATTTATTTATTTCATAATGTTTAGTGATAATATGGAAGTGAATATAAACTAATTTGTTCAAGAATTCATAACTAGTTTCAGCCAGTTTGGTCAATCATTAGTGATTAAACCTTTATTGTATATGAATTTTTCAATTTGTAAATAAACATCAGCAGTTCTTAATTATAAACAATTTAGAAAGTAGTAGAAAGACGATTCATATCAAATGAATTTTCAGCCAACAAAGCAGGACTGCACTGGGTATAGTTCTCTAATTCTATTTAAAATTTAATCAACTTTGATTTGATTTCAAATAAAGCACTCTTTAAAATAAAAGTTTTATAGTCCCGAAAAATTAATTCGATGTCTATAATTTCTTGGTTTAAAGGCGTCTTCATTATTGTCGCATAAAAACTCACGTCTTACCCCTCGTTTCCACATGCTAGTTCAAGTTCAAAAAACTCAATACACTTACAGTTTTTTACTAACACAATCATATTTTTCGCAATTGCAGCTCAACTTACAAGAGAATTTTCTTGTAAAGCTGTGCATAGACGGTTTTCAGATCTCGCAATGTGCTAGCAATGTTCTGACATTGAAAAATTGTTAGCAAAATGTAAATTTTCAATACTTTTTCTTACAATGTTGGAAGACAAAAATTTTGAGATGACACGGTTGTTAGACATTTTCTGAACATTATTCGGATAACGTTGTAAGATCTGACAACCGTTTGTACAAAGCTTAAGCAAATTTTTGACGCTTGCAGCAAGTAAAATGACAAATAAATAAACAATGCTACGCGTGTGGAAATAAAAGTAATGTTTATAATAGATTTTCGGGGTTTTACAACAAATACTAAAGAATAAGAACACAACTATACCGCAAAACATTTTAATAGTACTTTTAAAAATTAATGTATTTTTAAAAGTACATTTATAAAAAAACTTGTAAATTAAAATTTTTTCCGTATGTTTTTCTTTTGACAAAAGGGCAATACTGGATGCACATGTGTTTGAAAATTAACAGAATTTTATGAAAACATTTTGTTGGAAGTTTCTTTGTTCATTGTTGGGGGATTTAAAATTTAACAAATAACAAAGGATAGTCAGTTAAGCCCAACCATATAATATCCTACACCCAGTATATCAATAAAACAGTTTTTAGATATGGGCGCTATATGGGAGATATTACCTATTATGGACCGATTATCCAAAAATTTAGCGCAATGGCTTCCGTGAATATAAATATTATGTGTGTTAAACTTTATCTCGATATAAATAAGTTTAAAAGAATTATGGAGGTTAAAGTGATTTACAAAGAGGCTCTTGTATGGGAGTTTTGACTATTTATGAACTGACTATTATACAATAAGTTGTCATCCTATTTGTAAATAAGAAACTGATTTTTGTTTAATTTTATTCGGATAACAACATTTTTAAGAGATTTATGGTCCTTAAAGTGATTTCGGGAAGTGGGTCTTATATGGGAGCTACGACTAATTATGGACCGATCATCATAAATTGTACCATATTATATATATGTATATATACGAAACATATTTGTTTTCAATATTATTTGGATACCAACATTTTTAAAAGAGTTATGCTCTTTTAAGTGAGTTTCGGCAGTGGGCCTTATATGGGAGCTACGAGTAATTATGGACCGATCTGCACAAAATTTGTAGATGTGATTCCCCTTCATTTACTACTCACTTTTGATGAAATTTGTGTGCATACTTGCTTAAATCAAATATTTATGAGCGGTAAACCCTAATTTCGGGAGGACATTTGTATGGGGGTCAGGTGAAATAATGTACCGATTTCAACCAGTTTCAGTCCCATGCATCCTTGAGTTTAAAAAATATTACGTACCAAATTTTAAGAAAATATCTTCAAAATTGCGACCTGTACTCTGCGCACAAGCTTTACATGGACAGCCAGCCAGCCAGACGGACGGACGGACGGATATCAGAAAGTTATTCTGAGTCGATCGGTATACTTTAAGGTGGGTGTGTGTAACAAAACATCATAATTATTTGCAAAATTTTTGCAAATTAGATTTTTCAATATTAACTTTGCACTTTGCAAAAGATAACAAACGTGAAACAGAAATTCCTACGAGAATAACTTTTATATTCATCAAAAGCTTTGCAAAATACACTTATCAATATTAATTTAACACTAAACAAATTTTATAGTTCGGAAAAACAAACTAATTGAATAGTTTCACGTATGTCACCAATTTGTTAGCAAATACATCGTTCATACAAATAGAAAAAAATATAACAAAATAGAATTAATAGAAATAACTTTATTACTACAGCGTGTTATCTAGTACCAGTAACAATATCTCCTTTTCGAACAAGTTTCTAGCCCAAAATCCGCTACAAGCAGTAAAATGTCAGGTGTGCATTTATGTTTCAATAATAACAGGTGGTTCCTGTGAATCCCAAATGAAATATTTTTGACGGTTATAAAAAACATCGCTTAGAAAAATTCAACTTTAGTTTGTAGATTCATTGTTCTAAGTAAACTCCGAAACTGCACTGCACAAAGGGCAGCAGCTGGTTATAATAAATCTTAGTCATCTTGTCAACTATATACCAATAGTACAAAATAAGCAAACATTAATTACACATAAATATATTATTTTTTCAACTTTTTATTTATTAACAATTCCAGTACAAAAACTAAGATAGCAACTGCAATTGCTATTGAGTAATAAAACCACACCCAATAAAAATCATTCAATTGCAAAGGACTAGCCAAAGGTGGATAAGAAATATTCAAATGTATGGCCTTTCCAGCCGCAACCATGTCCACATAAGATTTACTCATCCAATAATCTAAAAGACCAGACTGCAATGTATTCAGTATAATTTCATTGATGCGCCGTAAAAAATATGAATTTGGACCCAAAGGAAAATCGAATTGCATAAATGTGTTGGGACACATGTTTGAGGCAAAACGAAAACTTTTCTTGCTGTAATAGGCTTGCAGGCCATTGTAGTAAAACATCTTCGAGGTGGTTGTGGGATATGCAAAACGTGTATCGAACGAATCACGAAAATGAACGTATTCTTCAAACTTAGAGAAGATATGAAATTTTCGATTTAAATAAGCTAGAGAGCCATTAGTTATATAATTTAAATATATCACATCAGTCTTAGCTATGGCCAATTTCAAGGACGATTTCTCCAGATCTTGGTAGGAGTTGATTACAGGTTCCAGTGGCGGTTGAGTATTTAATGCGAGTAAGTAGCAGCCAAAAACAGAGGTAATTGTCAAACCCGATAGCAGTAGCATTGTGTAAATTAGTTTTAATGAAAGTTTGCTACCCGAAGTGAAAGCAAAGCCCTGGCCCAACACACCACGTATGGCGGCATCATTTACTACGATTTCAGGCCATTTATTATACCAGAATTTATTATTCCCCGCTAAATACAAAACAATTGTAAATGTTGCTATTAAAATCATGGTTATAAACAGTATCTTTGAATGCAACACCACAAGGAATATTTCCTTAAATGTTAAAGGTTTTTCCATGGGCAAAAGTAAACACCATTTGCCTATTTCAAATGGATACGAAAAATCGCGTTGATCATCTTGGCCATATAAAGCCAAAGAACTGGCTGGTATGTCCAGGGAGTAATTGATGACATAACCAAATACATCTCGATACTCCAGCATAACATTGTGTGGTACTTTCACAGGATAGTAGAGAGTAGCGTTTAAAGTTTCACTTATGGCCCTTATAAAACGTCCAACATATCCATTAAGTACTGTTTCATTATTTGCATTATAGTATTCCATGGTACGTGGTTCTAAATGATCAACTATAGTGCGCAACTTATAGCCTTTTAAATTTTTTAAACGTTCCGGTAACATGGCAAAATCATGACTGTTCGAATCGTATATCCCGAATTCCATTTTAAACTCTGGAAATATTGTATATTGCACATATTTTCCAGTGTTGTAGAAGTCTTTAAAAATTACCACCACATTTAACATTTTCATTTTATGGCAGTGATGGAAAAAATCACTTAATTGTTTTGCATTTAGTTGTGTGTTTTGCACATCTAGTTTAATGATTATTCGTATAAAACGCATATAATTTAAAATATTGGCCAATTGTTCCAAAACAACGTAATTGTAGGCTGACATACAAACAATTGATAAAATCTGATTATTGAAATAATTGCCATATGGAGCTGTTATATTTCCAGTTAACACAGTAGTGGGTGTTTCCTGGTATCTAAAATATTCCCAGATGTTATTACAAAACTCATCTTTGCCATTTTCGTTCAGTATTAGTATAGCTTCGTAGGTGTCTTGCTGGTAAAACTTTTGGAAAAGTTGTTCATAAAACTTTTGCTCATTATTATTACTTTTTAATATGTTGTTAATTATTTCACTATATGCCACTTGTTGTAATTTCATAGCAAATGCAATGACTATAACTAATAATGATTTCAACATTTTACAAAAGTGATTTCGTTCTTTTTAGATTAGAGAGTACAACTGATTTTTCTTATGCTTGAATGTTTATTTTATAGTATTTCCTGCATTGCATTTGAAACACTTACTGTGTTAGTATACATTAATACGAATTTTTTTGTAAGGATACAAAATGTAAATTATCATATCAATCATCACATGTACTTTATGTTCACCCTTTAATAATTACTGAGGTGGACATATGCGCAATATACAATTATTATTACGTATATTAGTGTGACCCTTAAAATTTTTCATATTATTTGCGTTTTTAGGTTTCAACCACAGCCAGCATTGACGTGTACCCCAAAGAGAACTACAACCAATTATCGGAAAGTCTTACCAGTTTCGAGCCCCTGCAAAATCATGGCACCGGCGTAACCATCTCACCTTAAGATGGTAATATCATCAAGGTGATGGAATTACACTAGGATATATTACCCCCTGGGGGTACTAACAATCAAACAATGCCAGATAAATGAGAACATACATAATTGTAATACATAATTTGCATCCTCATTCCAGTACATATTTAGACAATTATTAAAGCCAGTTAATTGGAACTTACAACTTCAGGGATATTATAATTTTATTCTGATAATATTTTTCAGTAAATAATTAAATAATGTATTCATTACCTTCTACTCTATAAATTAGACAAAAGAATCTCATTTTATCAAACAAATACACATTATAGTTGTTGTTGTTGTTGTAACAGCAGTAATTGCTGAGTTGACAGCCCTTGGCCGAGTGATCTCGGGTCATTCCGGTGCGTAGAACCGGCTGTCGTGGGAATGACACATTATAGTATTTTGCGTCAGTTGAGCTTAAGTGAAAGTCATATTCAGGGGTGTCATAGAAATCAATATTGTCAGAATTGGTTTTAAAACCGACAAGAAAAAATGCTTTGGTGTCATAGGGCACTGCTACACGTTCAATAAATATCGTGATAGTAGAAATATCTCGAAGTTAAGAATTTTGTTTTTGTTTCAAATATTTATTGAATTAATTTGAAATTTTTTAATATCATAAATTCTATAAAACACTTTTTATCAACGATTATTAGTAAAAGTAATAATAGTAAAAGCCTTTTTTTAATAAATGAGCTAATAAACCAATAATCGGAACTAAAGTACTAATTGGTAAAAAATCTAATTTTAGTACATTTGGTACTTTTTTTTATATATTTTTGTTTTCTAGTTGATTTTTTCCAATAAAATTTGTTAGGATTCCACTGGTACTCTAACCCTGGTTGTTCGGCTACAGTTCAGTGGACCAAACCATCAGGTTATACAAGAACTTTTATTTACATGTTTGAAATGTTAATTTGTTTTTCAAACAAAGATTTTTGAAGAATTTGATTTCATTTATCATACAGTCGTATTTAAAATACATTTTTTCATCGTATAGATTTAATGAGTTATGAATTATTAAAAATTAGTAAAAATAAAGATTTCATCACATTTTCGAAAAAATTAAAAAACACTCAAACAGGAGTATTTTATTGTAGGAAGATTTTTTCTCACACTGAAACAAAATTGAATTTGCTTTGGTGCCACCATAATTTAAAAAAAAGCACACCGCGCACCAACTAAAGAGTTTTTAGTACCAAAAATTTAAAAAAGCACCAAAAATAGTTCGAAACGCACCAAGTTGATAACGCTGCATATAATGCAATACGAATAAAGCCTCAGTTAGCCGACTTCAACGGAATGTAGTGTAATGACGTAAAAAAGTAAGGAAATTCTATTTCGTACAGATTCATACATTACGGTGTTGCGTTACTTTACATCTCCATAACCATTTGCATTACTTTACACATAACAATATCCATCAGCTGTTTCTTACTGTTGCAGTTACATTCCATTACTGTCGGCTAACTGAGGCTTAAGAAAGTAACACATATGTATACTAGTATCTGTGTATACTCTGTGCTGTGTAAACATCAAGAAAATTTGAAGGAAATTTTAATATTTTCCACAAAAATTGCTACGTGTAAATTGGGACATTCATTAGTTTTTAATGTGTTGCTTATTATTATACTGTGTGCCATTTTTTGTATTTCTTTGACAAATACAACCCCTATAATTGCCAATAATTTCCACATTTCTTTGTAATGATGCGCTTTAGGATTGAAGCAACAACTGACTTGGTGTTTACTTCATTCCATTATTTTATAAAATTTTTTGAGTAGTGTTTTACATACGTTCACTTGTATAATTTGGTGTGGTTTCTGCTTTACATTAGCTAAATTACAATTGTGGGCGTTAGTGAGTTGTTCAATTATACCTATACTTATATTTATACTGAAATCAGTATTTATAAGAACATATCAGATAAAAGTAATTCATAAGTAAATTCGTCTGTGTAAAATTCCAAAAGAATTAAATTAGACCCTTTGAAAGCAATACAATTTTTAAAGGCAGTTGTAGAAAACTTGCTTTTTATATTAAATAAATATTTACTTCCTTATTTTTCTAAGATTTTTCTGTATTGGTGCATTAGAAAATAGTTTTCTTCTTCGATAAGAGGAAATCAAGAAAAAATTCTTTCCATTTCAGTTTCATTCTTTCCATTTGTCAATTTCACAGCGATACGAAAAAGTAGGAAGAAGGAGCTATCAGTCAATTATTGACTAATTTCCATTACATTTTTAGGTGCAATTTATCTTTGTGAGAATCTTATTTATTCGTACGAGTATATAACGCATGTTATAATTGATCTGGGCTGATCAAGCTGTTGCAAAATAGCGTATTGAAACGTTGACATACAAACTAAAGATACCTATTTCATTATTGAAATGGTTGCGATATGGATCTGTCTCTTTCGCTAATAACAGTTACTGGCAGTTCTTTAAATTTTACTGATGTGGGCTATTTTCGTTGAGTATTAAAATACTTTTAAAGATGGTTTTTGATATAATTCCTTTATAAATTCTCATTATTTTTTTTCTTATTGTTATTGCATTTTAAACTATTACCAATAATTTATTAATAATAAAGATCAAACAGACTAAATATAAGACTAATGCCCTTATTCATAAATCTTACAACAGGTTTATAAAGAAAATTTCCATACAAATTTGTAAGTTTTTATGAATAAGGGGGTAAATATTTGTTATGACTTGTCCTAAATAAATGAAGTTTTTTTTATTTTTTTAGTGCTTGCGTCTTTTTCGTCAAATATTTGCCAACTGCTGCCATACTCTTAGCAGTTGAAGGGGTATACGCGTTATTCAATTATATGAATTGTGTATTCTTGCTAGTACAATTGATATGAAAATGTACTTTAAGTAATTTTGTATTTAATAGCTCTACATTAAGGTTAGTTATTTTTTTTTTTTTTTTGCTAAAAGAAATAATAGTATTAATGTCACGCAGCTTGTCTGACTAAAGAAAGGCAGCCTTGAGATTTTTAGCAGCAGCATGAAAAAGTTAAAAAAGTAATAATAAATTAAAGTGCTAAAGTGCTTAGTGAATGTCATTCAAATAAATATTCAGGCATGTGATGGAAATCGAAAAAGAATCAGTTTTGGAAATACATTTTAATGCATTTATAATATAATTTTTAAAATTTTTGTTTTAAGATGCTCTTTAGTAGGCCAATATCTTCATATTTTATGTGATAAAAAATTTTCAATACATAAATATTACGAAAAACTCATTCGTTTTCGATTTCCATCACATCCCTGATTATGTATAAGAATTTGCATTTTATCAGTAACAAAAACAATATTTTGTAAACTTTTGAACCACAAACTTATACTAAGTAAATAATATTTAATAAAATCGTAAAGATTTAACTGAAATTCATTTAACTGAAACTTGCTTTTATACAACAACATAATGTGGAGGGTATACCGATCTACTCAGAATCACTTTCTGAGTCGATTTAACAATGTCCGTTCGTCAGGCTGGCTGTCCATGTCGTAATGATGAAGATAGTTTGATAAAATTAGGTATATTATATTTTTTTTGACCCAAGTACGCTTGGGTTAAAACTAGTGGGAATCGATCCATTATTTCACCCAGCCCCCATACAAATTTCCCGCAATAGGGTTTTATCGATCATAAATGTTTAATTTATGCACGTACCCCAACAAATTTCTCCAGTGTTCCAACATCCACCTTGAAGTATATCGATCGATTCAGAATCACTTCCTGAGGCGATTAAGCGATGTCCGTCCGTCTGTCCGTCTGTCTGTGGTTGCCCATATAAACCTAGTGCGCAGAGTACAGCTCGCAATTTTGCAGATATATCCATAAAATTTGGTACATGCTATTTCTTCGGCTTAAGGACGGTTTGGATTGAACTTGGTTCTAAACATCTGCACAGTTTGTGTTTTTTATTAAAAATATTGGTATCCAAATAATATAATATATAAAAGTATTACCCATTTATATACTGTATTAAAAAAAATAATAATAATTATTTCTTAAATAAAAAGTTATAACGAATACAAACCCCTTCGTTAATTTTGGGCCACCCTGTATAAACGTAACCGATGCAGCGTATCATATAGTTGGCTTGCACGATCTAATCAATTTTATTATATTATTTAAAATAAATGTTTATGTAAACTATTAAAACCTAACTTCAAATTAGAAATTGATTTGTTTATTATAGTCAAAAACGTAAATACTAACTTCCCATCAAGTAAGTGAGATTTACATCAAATCATAACAGCTGATTTTACTACAGGCGATGCTAATTAATATTACCATGCCTCCAATCAATGTTTTAATCTCTAGAAGAAAACACAAAAACTCATTAGTTGACAATTGAATAAATTTTGAGCACAAGCTCCAAAAGAAAAAGTGAAGAAAACGGAATAACAAAAAAAAAAAAAGAACAGAAATACATAAAATGATAAAAACACTTGTTGCCACAGACATCTTTGGTATAAATGAACAACAAATAGGCAACAGCTCTGCAATTGCAGCCAATGTAATAAACAAAGTTGGTCAGTTAATACATTTATTCATTTATTCAAACATTCGTAATCAAGAGAATCGATGACAATTGTCGTTGTAGTTTGCTACTTTTGCCAACAACTAAACTAACAACAACATTAATAGCAACGTCGTTGTCGTCAACAACATCATCAGTGGACCAACAAAAGGAAAAAAAAAACACCAAAATACTAGTGCCACATTTAGGACGATCATCTGCAAAGCTAAATTTGTACGTTGTTTTAAAGTGGTGGTTCACATTGGTCATTGAAATAAATGTCAAACTCCTCGAGCATTGCCAGTAACAAAAACTAAACTAAACTAAAATTGATTATTATAATTTGCGCCAACAGAGTTAAAAAGCATTAAATTTAGCAACAAAAAAATAATAAATACCACGATGACGACAGCTTTTAACTATGCTGCACAGTGGGATATAGCACGATAAGTTTTTTTGGTTCTTTTAACGATTTATACAATTAAAAGTGTAATCTAGATTAACTAAAAATTTCAACAACATTAAATTGGTTGCATTACCAACAGCAATTTTGGGATGCATTGTTTATAATTTAAATATATATAAAGATATTCTAATCATTAAATATTTATCAACACTTATTTTACAATCGGTCCCAGTGTGCACTAGTTTGCTTTGAAAATAAAACAAATTATAATTCAATGGTTGTATGTATGTATGTATGAGAAAATGTTTACTAGTTGGCTAGAGCAAGAGCTAAATACTTATGGTCAGAAAGATGTTGGTCAAATAATGAAATGAAATTGTCTGATATTGCTCCAACGTCAAGAAGAACCAAAGACACAAAACAACATTAACGAAGAGCTCTGATTTTGAAAATTTATGTGATGTGTCGCAGTATTTGGCGCTCAGCATTAATTTTTGACAAACAATCACAGTACATTTTTGGATTAATTTTTACCTTATCTACAGTTTGTTTTTTCTGCTGTGCAATACTTCTTTGAGTGCTCAGCACCTTGCAGCCATAAAATTGGTAACTCCTAATGAAATTCAATGTAATTTAATGTTTGCATATAAATTTAAGTATTCAGTTAACATATGCAAGAAAGTACATACATACTTGTATCGTATGTATAATAATGTTAAGTTTTATTGGCTTTTCTCTTGTAATTAAGTTTATTTTTTTGCCATGCAAAATCTTTAAAAATTTGTCACATTTTCTACAACAAAAAAAAAAAACGAAAACGAAAAAATAAAACCTAAAGAATGTGGTACACGGCACACTGGAAACTAAATGATTTAATTACTGCAGAAAAATGAAGTACTCTATAAAATGTTGAAGAGAAAGTAAGTTAAAGTTTAACTGAAATTAATGCAGAATCATTTTATATATTTATATATATTTTTTCAATTCAAAAAGTGCTTTTTATTATAGTTTAATTGACCTTTTTCATTAATTCTCCATCATATGAACTATGTAAATACGAGGGCTGTTCGAAAACTTCTTAGTCTAGCACAGAAAGAGAAGAGTAAGTTTTTCAAAAATATTTTTATTTTTCTATATAATCTCCTGAAACTTTAATACAATTAGTCCAACGCTTATCTAGCAATTCTATCTTCTTGATTAAAATAGTTTTCCTCAAGACCCTAAAAATAGTGGTTTACAACTGTAATTGCATTTTAAGCTAGGAAGTTTTTAGATCTGGGAACAGGTTAAAGTCACTGGGAGCCAAATCAGGAGAAAAAGTTGGGTGGTCAGGCAACTCGTAAATTAATTCTTTGACTTTAGCCTTTGTTAAAACACTCTTGTGCGCTGGTGCGTTGTCTTTTGCAGCTAGTCAATCACTAAAATACCTTTGAAGTCCCAAAAAGCGTTGCCATAACCTTACCAGCCGATTGAATTGTTTTTGGTTTCTTTGGGGCATTTCCTCCAGTTTCAGTCCATTGCTTGGATTGTCTTTTCAACAGTTATGAAACTACGCTTAAAATCCATTTTATTTTTCCTAAAACGATCCAAACAAGCTTGAGAAGATTTCATTCCTATGAGTTTTTGGTCGATTGTTAACAAATGTGGCATGTTTCTAGATAACTAGTGTACGAGTGGTACACGGGCGAGTACGTAAACAAATGAGTTTCTATAGTACACTCGTCTGACATACGTTAGTTACCTTGCTAATATTGTGTTGTTATATTGCATTATTGCCAAATTGTTTAATTAGATATTTTGTTTACTTTTTTCCCATGTTATTATTCAATATTTTAATATTTTAGGGACAACCCTAGAAACTAAAATAAAAACAGCTGTGTTTTATTTACAATACAAACATAATTTATGTGAATTGAAATTGCTATGAATTTTTTAATTTTATAATAAATTCAATTAATCGCAATTAACATTGAAATTGAAAGTTAAGTTAGATATACGAAATAATATATAAAATATTGTTTTGTGATGCACACAAGCACTTATTTCTACTCGTCTGTTTTTGACAGTAGGACAATTGAAACTTCAATGTAGAAACCATAAAAAAGATAATCTTACGTTTTTACTCAAGAGAATTGACATTAGTGTTATACAATCCCAAACCAAATTTTTGTACTCATTTGGGCGGAAAATTTGAGTCACTCGTTATTTAGAAACATGCCATAAAAGTAGCAAGAACTATTCAATGCTTTCCATATAGCAGCAAGTTGGTCATATAATAAAAAATTACATTTACTGACACATTTTGTTTTAAGGTGAAACTCTATATATAGTTACTGGGTTTGTAAACCAAACTAGGAAAAATTTCCAATTCTACTTATAAAACATGAGGAAAAAATTAAATTTTTTTTTGTAAAAGTTTAAAATTTTTGTTTTACAAATTTTCAACTAAGAGTCATAAACATTGTGAAAACATTGAAATTAATAGACTTTAATTACATTTAATTATAGTTCTTTAGTAGAGATGGAAGAAAAATATATGGCAGCATAAATATGTGTATTACCAAGTCATAACTATTTTGAAAGTTGCACACAGATACAAACACAAGCATGTGTGTGTGAATTGAATTGATTTAAGTTGAGATGCCTGGAGTGGAATACAAATAAGTCAGCTAGTGTTCGTAAATACGTATGTATACGAGTACAAAGGCTGCAAGTATCTGGATGGTGTTTAATGGATCTAACAAACTATTTTGTATTTGCTGCACAGTACGTCTAACTGTCTGTATAAACAGCTTGTAATCCTTGCCAATGATTTATGTACAACACATAAATTTGTAAATGATTTTTTTATCTCTCTCTCTCTCTTCTTTAAATTAATAATTAAAATTGTAACAAAACAAAATATTTCAATAATTTTTTGCAGTTGCACTTCATGAATTATTGTTTTTTAAGTGAACTTTTGTGAGTTTATTGGTTTCTTGTTATTTTCCGCAGAAATCATTAAACATCGATAGTGGCATTTCCACATAATGCAAAAATTTTAAGCTGCCTGATTTATGTTCATTTCAGAGTTAATTGGGAACATCATATCTGTACATAAATTTTGATACTTAGGTAAGATAAAGTAAATAATTGGAAGTGACATGATGATACAAATAAATCAGAATTTGTTGTCAGCACAATGAAATATTGATAATACAGCTATGTTCTCAATGCTACCGTTTTGCTACCGAATGTTGTTCTAATAATATAAATTTAATACCAGCTGTCAGTGATGCAAACAAATAATTTATTAATAAACCAATGTTCTATGCATGTATATGTGTTAAAGGTCCTTGAAAGGAGGATTAGTTTTAAAAACTCTTAGTAAAAGTAAATGTTATGAACGATTTTAAGTAGCATGATTTATTGAAAGAGATGGTAATTTTAAAATGGTTTGTCAGTTGCATAATTTTAATTCTATCTAGGACAAAATTCTGAAGTAGCGGAAAAAGGGAAAAAGTCTATGTTAGTTCCAAACTGTAGACATACTGATGACATCAATTTTATGACCATTAGTTCCATTACTAGTTCTAGAATAGAATGCTTTTTGTTTGTATTTATCAGCTCTAGAACAGTTACCAAAGAAGTGGTGAGGAGCTAGCACACGTTATTTGGAACGAATCTGGAACCAGTTCTTTAAACAATTTCCGTAGAAGCTTTACGAAACAAACACATATTCTGAGGAACAGTACGAGAACTATTTCTTTCACCAGACGGGTTCTAAAAGCAATTGTGACATAGCCAGATGCAAAGTTGACATTAAATAATCTGAAATTGTTCTGATAACACACATTCCAGAGTTAGTCAAAGTTTTTTTCTTTTAGAAAATAAAAACTTATTCTTAAATTGTAATATTATTTATCCTTTAATATTCCCTGTGATTGTTATAAATATTCCCAAACAACTTTACAAACTCTACTTACATATAAATCAAAATATTCACAAAATTTTCTATTAATACAGAAAAAAGTGCTCAGCTGATAAGATAAAACATTAACAGCATGTTCGCAAAATATACAGAAAAAAAATAATACTGACCAGAAAACATTGAAATGCTTCTTTAGTTGCAATGTAAAAAAATATACTAGAGAGAAGAAAAAAAAAAACACTTTGTGTTAAACGTTACCAAAACGATAACAATCTTTAAGTTGCTAACTGTTGCGTACTCCACTGATAAACGAAAAAATCAACCTGTTCCCACACACACAAAATATTTCACACTGCTGCAACAAGTAAGAAATATAATAAGTAGATACGGAAATTATTGTATGGTAATGAACGAATGTATGCTACCTTATTGCATATTTTATAAAACATAGTGCATATTATTCGTAGTATACAGTACACTCGCGATAATATGTACTAATGAAAACAAGGGCAAATAAAATTTTTGGAATGGTTCATATTTACAAATGGCACAAAATATTAATAAAACCAAGTCATTTACTTACCACCTACATTTCTTTCCTGTATAAATAAAAGTTTAATTTAATTTAAATATTTTAAATGTTTCTTTTATTTTAAAACACAAAATATTGAATTGAAGTCAGAGTTAGTTTTCTTAATATTATGTTGATGTAACTTGGCCTTTTCTTTCAACGTTAGCCCGCTGATGGATAATTACTTATCCCTCATACGCGTAACCCATTTGTACAATGATTTTTCCATTTTCGAATACTACGACGGACGTATAATTTTTGTTTTTCCAGGTCCGGTGAATGTATTGTTGACACATTTTGAAATTGCATTTTTATAATTTTTGATTCCAGATATTGTGGACTTTGTCACTCCATATTACTTCTCTGAATTAGTAACATTTGTACCTTTTTGTAAATTTACCAAAACCTGCGTACATGTAAAAACTAACTAAAAATTGCACTTGTTTGACCATTGACGTTTGGCATTTAAATGTTAATAGCACGGAGTTTCCCCTAGTTTTTATGCATATGTAAATAAAGTCCGTTTCAAAATAAAAAAATAAAGCTTTTGTACAAAGTTTAAATTTTGGAGTAGTCAATGGCAGAGAAAAAGTGTTTATATTTTGGGGTGTTCATATTTTCGCGAGTGCACTGTACTAGTATACACCTCATAAGTTCCTGTCTTTATATTTAGAAAATTATTTATTTATTATGTAAAGAATTCTGATGAGAGAAAGTGGTGTTTCTCGAAACATATGTAAATTTAACCAACAACCCAGGTTCGAATCCTAAGCCAAGAAAAATTATCAATACATTTTAATAATAATTTTCATGTAACAATTCCTACCTTCAGTAAAAATAATTTAATGTAAATTAAATTTAATTAACAATTCAAATAAAAATAATAATTCTTAAAAAAATTATTTTTCATCAAGACAACACACCAGTGCAAAAGAATGTTTTAACAATGGCTAAAATCAACAAATAAAAGTACGAGTTGCTTGACCACCCACCTTTTACTCCTGATTTAGCTCCCAGTGACTTTTACCTGTTCCCAAATCTAAAAAAAAATCTTAACTGGCAAGTGTTTTACTTCAAATGAAGATGCAATTATAGGAAAACTATTTTAATGATGTGATAGAATTTTTAGATAAGCGTTGGACTAAGTGTATTGAAGTTTGAAAAATAAAAATGTTTTTAAAAAATTAACTATTCTCTATCTGTGCTAAGCTAAGAAGTTTCCGAACCGCCCTCGTATAATGCGGAATTTGGAAGACTTTTCAAAAGTCTTGAAAATGCTTGACAACTTAGTTTACTTTTCAAAATTGTATGTTAACATTATAAATCCAAGTTTCATTTTCATGGCAGGAAAAAATCACTCACACATGTCTTATTTAGAATGTTTAACAATTTCTATAATTAGTATTAAAAAACAAGTAATGTTAATATTATTTCCACACAAGTTACAAACCATAGCTCTAGCTAGTAATACTCTTTGAATTACTATAGAATACTGTATGTCTAAACATAAACTTAAACTATAGATACTGATTTACTAGCCAAAAAAATGCGTTCAATGAAATTTTAAACCCTGGCCATATAACACTTGACTACTTAACTCCAACAACTACTGAAGCTGTTAAATACTAGAGCAATAGACTAAGAAAAAATTAACTAAACTAACCAAAACACACTAAGTAATAGGCTGGCAGTTAAAAAAACATCCCACAATGGAAACAAAAATACTAAATGGATAGAAAATATGCCACGAAATGGAACATATAGTAGAAAAGGTTAACAAAAAGTAGCCATTTATACTGGAAGCAGAAGCAAATAACACCAAACACACACTTTTATCTTAAATCATCTTGTAATCATTACTTATAAGTGCTGTTACCCACAAAATGGAAATACTACGTACAGAAAACGAAATATGTTTAACAAAATAAAAATTAAAAAAGAAAACATTGAAATAAAAAATTAAACAAAAAGTACTAGTAGAAATATCCTAACAGCACTTTAAGCAACGAGGTGTGGCTGGGAAGGCTTTGACCATCGAAGGTGTTTTAATCCATAATAAGGAAATGTCCAACAGTAGTACGTTTCATAGGCAAAAATATACAAAACAAATTAACCTTTGTTTCTCAAAGGTTCGATGAGAAGTACTCACAGCTCACAGCTTATTGTATGCAGTGCATTTTTTTTTTTTTTTCAAAAAGAACACTAACTGGAACTTGAAAAATAAATTGGTGTGATTTAAAAGAAAACATTTTATAGTCCAAAGCCCAGTACTCTGTTCAAAATTTCAAGTGGAATGCTGTCAAAATACATGTTAAAAAAAAATCACATGAAATTTTCATGAACAAATGTTGCAGAAGTAGTACTCTGTTAATTTTGTAAAAAACATATGAAATGTATCTGGCAACATTATTCTTTCACAGCGAAATAATTAAAGTAGCAATTGTTTCACGTGGAATTTTCATCCAAAAGCTCTTCTGTCATAACAACAATATCTATTACTTTTGTAATATTTGTTTATTAATTTTTATTTAACGATTTCGATTCAAAAAAGATTTTTCAATATTTCAACTTTTATTTATTTTCGATTTAAATTCACTAAAAAAGCAGAACATATGTGTTTTGTTTACAAAAAGTACATTAGCTACACGTCAAATTTTCCGTATGAATAATTATCGCCTGTTCGCCGATCTCGAACGTTAACGTTCGCTTAGATAAGACTTAAGACACAAACTTTTTATCGTATCTATTTTTTTTACTCAATCAAGTTTGTTTA
This sequence comes from Bellardia pandia, assembly GCA_916048285.2. Lineage (NCBI taxonomy): Eukaryota > Metazoa > Arthropoda > Insecta > Diptera > Calliphoridae > Bellardia > Bellardia pandia. The sequence goes on from OU696529.1 coordinate 121,869,048, forward strand.
TTCCACAATCAAGTTTATGTCTTAAGTCTTATCTAAGCGAACGTTAACGTTCGAGATCGGCGAACAGGCTATTAATGTTGTTCAACATTTTTCCCAAATTTGAACAGAGTACTAGGCTTAATAAACAAAAAAAAAAATTATTGCAAAAATGTACATTCTAATATTTAAATAATAAAAAACTAAAAACTTCTATGATTTTCACGTCACAGCTTATTTTATACAGTCAATTTCTACTGTATCGAGAGCTCAATGCGGCGTTGTTTTTTTCGTCTTTTTTTTCTACTTCTATCAATATTTTCCATTTAATTATGAGTCTGATTTTGTAACGTCAAGTCATAATTTAAATAGTTGAAATGAGTCCGCGTACACGGAGAAACAAAGAGAATTGGTTTTAAACCATTTCCAAAATGGCCACTCACAGCAAAAAATAGCAAAAATATTGAACATTATAATTCCACAGTAAAAAAAAAAATCATTAAGCGCCTGATCCATGACAAAGGCATTAAATAAAATGCATTGAGCAACATTTTAAGAAAAATAATGGCAAATCCAAGGCTATCAGTTTCACAACTGGCCTCTGAAGTTGACCTGGGCAAACAATTTTGCGTTGAAACTGTTTAATTTTAATGAGTTGCACATAACAAACCGTTTATAAACCCGAAAAACAGACTGTGCAGGCCAAAGAACATGTTTGCAAAGAATCTGCATTTTGGAATTCGGTCATCTTCGTCGATTAAGCCGATTAAACCAAATACAGACTTCAATAAAGAAAACCGAAAGCATGGTTGCGGCAATGTCATGGTATGTCAGCAGCTGGTATTGGGAATTTAACATTTGTTGAATTAACCAAGAACAAATGTAAATGTAAATGTGACAACCAAGAACAAAATTAAGTACCTTTAGATTCTCAAGGACAACTTGTTTCAAAGCGCAAAGAACCTGGGTATAAGAACAGATTTTCGATTTTACCAGGGGCCAAATTACTGCATTCGATATCGAGTAAAATTGATCGTAATTTTCTTATTTAAGATTATGGCATTCGATATCGAACAAGAAATTTAGTGCATTTTATCATAATTTCATTATCGAAGTCAGTTTTCGATACGATAGCTCATTCGATCACGAATGCGGTAATTTGGCCCCAGGATAGTGATTAAAAGCACAAATCGCCAGGCTTTAATGATATCGAATATTTATGATCAATTTTAGTAATCAGCATAAGGAAACACAAAACTTCTAACAAAAACGATTTAAAATAGCGCTACTGACGAAGTATTAGAAAAAACTGATATCTGTTGTAGAGAATAAAAGCTATCACACCAAATATTAAATCTTGTAATTAGCAGTTTTAATTAAAGTTTTCAATATCCATACATGCCTGCATAAAATAAGCTGTGACATGAAAAACGAAATTTTTTCTTTTTTTTTAGTTTTAATATACCTACACCTAATTCTGTATTTACACGGTAATTTTTGTCCAGGAAAACTTGTGTATGCAAAATAGGTGATTGGCTCCTTATCTCTAAAACCCATTGAAATTAGTGAAAAACAAGGATTTTTAAGAACAACTATTCAGGTTTATAATATTAAATCACAATGTGTTTTTAAGCCTAAAAGATTTTGAGTTATGCTAAGTGGAATAAAATCGTGTAAAAAAATTTCAAATTTGTTTATTTTCAAACCATGTAAAAACAGAATTTGGTGTATTAAAATGTAGATTTTTGCAATAAATGATTTTTGTTAAAAGCATTTTTTCTTTTAAATGTAATGTCTTTTTATGGAGCTTTCAAAGCAAAAGAATGCACGGCATAAAATAAGCTGTGAGCCACTGTAGTTGCTTTCTTCGAACTGGTGGTCTTGTAAGAGGAATTACTGTAGTTAATGTTTCTTGTTTTCTTCAAGACGTTGACGTTGTACTTTCTCCTTTAAGGGTACGTCTTTGTTCACTCCATGTTAACGATTGATTTTGCTCATTCAGATTGGAAGCCAATTTTGGATCAATTGCAAGGGTATGTTTGAAAATATTACCATTGCTAACTCTACTCAGTACCTTCCAATAATCTGCAGATATATCATAATTCTTTCATGTAATTAATGATAGTATTATGCCGGTTAGGGGTTCGAGCTTTTTTCCAGGAAAATCCTTACAATTATGGAAATGTAGAACCTCGTCTTATGAAACAAATTTTTAAATGTCAACTTTCCATGGATCCATGAATACGACCTCTTATTCACAATTAAATTCTAGCCAGCTAATTTTTCGAGCTTTTATCCATATCTTAAAAATAAGTAATATGATCTCAAGATTTTATTCATACCTTATAAATTAATAATATGATCTTTCTATAGTTCTATAATTTGATTGCGAATTTTTAAAATATATGTACGTATGGATAAATCTACTTCAAACAAGTGTTTCCAATAATGTTGAACGTTTTTGAATAACACATTTCCTGCTTTCCTCAACATTGCACGCCACCTACGTATGTTTGCTTTTAACAAAGTAGATTAGACTAGAGTTATTTGCCAGGCAATCCTAAGATCTCCAATGTTAACATATTTTTTGCTGCTGCATTGTTTTGCCAAGATTCATGTTATCGTGGTAAATGGTGTTGCTAGTTTATTTTTTTCTATTTTACTCCAAAGTATGTGTTAGCTCTTCAACTCTCTGGTGTTTGGTTTTGGGGGCTTTCTAACAGGATGCAAATTATTAAAACATTTCAAATAGCCAGCTATATCTCTTGTAAAGTTCAAGATAAAGACAAGCAATATTTCTCAAGCTCTCAAATCTGATACCGTAAGAAATCCAATGCTGCTTTAAACAGCTTAAGGGTGTTATATGTAACAAGGTTTCATTCTATATACAGCAAACACCCATACCAACTGCCAGCCTGATCTCTCACAGAGATTTTCTTTGTGAAAACATTTCGTAGAGAGAAATCTTCATGTTTGTTCAACTAATTCGTTTGTTTGCTTTATGCTGGTAAACCACATGTTTAGAATTTATGTTGGGATATTTGTTAAGTATTGGTTTCATTTGTTTATTCACCTTCAACTCGCAACAAATTAAATGTGATATTGGATTTGTAGAATGCAGTAACTATGTGGCATATTCATATCACAGACATGGGCAACGACAACTACAGTAGCATTTCCTTAATGTCATGCCATGTCCGCCCGGTTTGGATGGGTTCGTTTGTTTGTTTAGTTGTTGGTTGTTTGATAGAGAAGGCTATTTCGGTTTTGATATTATAAATAACGTCAATTTGTTTTATGAGAGTTGCAACACGTGTTCCTTATATCTCTTGCTTCCTTGTTGCACAAACTATCTATATATTTATGATTTTTTAATAAACGATATCAAATTTTTCCAGTTAATAAAAATGTTTATGGGGGCCACTCTTTGTTTGCTGTGTGTTTATTAAAATTTGTGTTAGGAATTTGTGAAATAATCAGTTGAAAACTAAGAGTATTTTTCTTACCAAAATATAATACAAGATATTTATGAAAGTACACCGAATTCTGTTTTTACGCGAATTTGATTTAAGGCGTTTCCAAATAAATATTTCATTTTGTCTTTATACGACTAGATTTGATATAACGCGATCTAAAAATGTATGTATTTTTACCAGAAAAACAATATTTGCACATAGTTGGTAGCACTAGAAATCGTCCCGTACGAAAAACAACACAATCGAAACAGTGAATTTCCCTTATTTATTTCAAATAAATTTATCTAGTTGAAATTAAGAGTGTAAGAATGCAGTCAAATTTAAGTGTTAAAGGCGAAAAGACATATTATGTATGTACTTTTCTAAATGAACTCTTTTTATACCCTCCACCACCAAGAGTGGCGAATGAGGATATATTACGTTTGTCATTCCGTGTGAAACTTTTTTAATATTCATCTGAGACCCAACAAAGTATATGAAATTCTAAGTCGATTTACCCATGTCCGTCTGTCTGTCCGTCTGTGTAAAACACTGTCACGTCAAAACTATACAATTTAACTAAATTAAATTTCCAGAAAAATATTTCTTATTTTCTGGCTAACTTTGGTATTGAATATCAGCAAAATCGGTTTAGGCCAACCAGAGTTATACACCAATATGTGAGACAACCTCCATAAAAATTTGATATTTTTTGTCCATTTTATTGCAATATTTTGAAATGTATTGCAGATAATACCATGAAATTTTGTATACATTGTTTGTATGACAAAATAAGAAAATGTGCGGAAAATAGTAAGAATCCGTCCATGATTTCTCGTAGCCCCATACAAAAATCTTCCCGAAATATTGCTCAATTATACATAAATGCCTATAAAATTGGAATATCAAGACAAAAGTCAGCAAAAATAAGTTTTATGCAAAAAAAAAATCCCAAAACGAAATTTTTTTTAGTTCGGTCCATGTTTGACCATAGACTCCATATAAAATCCACTTCCAAAATTCACTTAAATGCGTATAAAACAGATATAAATAATGTTAAACGGCTAAAATTGGACATAAATAATTGTTATAGGCAAATAAATTGTTGTACTAAATTTTATGGTGGTTGACCCATAATTGGTCATAGCTCCCATACAAGGACCACATCTGAAAAAGACATTTTTCCCTATACATATTCTATAAATATCGGTGCCCATTCAAAACGTTGCACAGATCATTAACATATATAGAAAAATCATCCCACAAAATTTTGTGAATTTCGGTCTACTTTTAACCGTATGGCCCATATAAAGCCCTCTTCCGAAAATCACTTTTACAAATTGTTAAATTACAATCCAGATTATTATGAAAATAAAACAAACTCTGTAAATTACAGTAAGAATCGGTAATTACATCAATTATAAATAGACGAAATTAGATAAAATTTCAAAATATTTAACATAAATTATGTTGGTCGTAAAATTGTCTTTCAAACAATATTTAAAATACTAATAAAATTTGCACTAAGACTGAATAGAAAACACAGAATAATGTCTTAATACGTTTAGGTGGAGGGTATTTAAGATTCGGCACAGCCGAATATAGCACTCTATTGTTTCTATTGTTTTTTTGTTTAAATAAAATATGTTTGTGTATAAAGCAGTATGAATTTGAATTATTTATTTTATTTTTCCTGATATTTCATACGTGGAACCAATTCCCTCATTTAATATGTAAACTCTATCTTTTTTATGCGGTTTTGTTACGCGAGTTTTCGAGGAACATATCTATCGCGTAAAAACCGAATTAGGTGTATGTGGTAAATGTTTTAATCCATTGAATGTTATTTTAATATAATTTTTACTGGGTAATTTATATAAGTAAAATCTAAAAAGGTCCCACAGCTCAATTTGCTCAAGAATCTGAACTTAGAGAGATAAATATACTCTTTGATCACAATTATTTAAAATAAAAGTTTTATATAATTTATAATAAAAACACAAACTGCAGGTTATTTAAAAACTATATTACATTGTAATTTACAAATATTTACATGAATAACTTTGGAGTGCATTTAGTTTTTAGTACTTAATTTTTTGTACAATGATCGTTAACTTTTCAAGAAAAAATCTTAAGAAAACAACTCGTTAAAATCATAAAAATAGAAATAGTTTAAATGAAAATAATACAAAAAAAAATTCTAACAATAACTATCAAATTTATTGCCATATTTAACATAAATTATGCATATTTTTTATATTTTAAGTAGCCCTTTCATAAATCTATTTCAGGCATAAAAACAGAGGCAACAAAAAAAAAAAAAAAACGCATGTACACATACAGGCCAGAGTAAACTGCAGCAAGCTGTTGTACATATGAACGAATTTATGTTGCCCTACAGCAATAATAGGCGAATTAAAAAAATGTTATTAAAAGTAATTTTAAGATAAAGAAGGTTTGAGACAAAGAATTTTTAAAATTTTTACAACATGTTTTAGTACAAGCAAATTATACTAGACTGGTGATTATTTTGAACTGCTGTAGTTAAATGTTAATTTGAAAAGAACTAGCTGATTTGGTATATTTCCAAAATTTTTATAGCAGTTTTGATTTCTCGAAACTTTTTTAATAAAGGTTGTGATTAATCAATACCAAATATCAATTGAGCATACATAAATTAATGGTCAAAAACTAAAGATAAAAGCAAAGACATTTTCCAAAATTTCATATTCGATTACAGATTTAATATCATCAAGTCGGTTGAAAAAAATTATGTTTTGAATTCTAGAAATATTGTATTTAACCAAAGGAAAATATTTTTAAATATTTGTTTGATATGTTATTTTATATTTTGTTCATGTTGGAATTAAATGACTTTTATTTATTTTTAATTGCAATTTCATTTGATGTTGTTTGATCTTGCAAAATTTTTGCAAGAGTAAACAACGTTAAACAAATTTGTGCTAAAACACTGCTAAAAAAAAAACTCAAAAAGCGTAACCACACATTTGTTTGATGCTATTTGATCTTTGAAAATTAAACTAAATATGTTTGTTCGACTTGTCCTTAACCCTTTCACGCTCAAAGTTGCTTATAAGCAACTTTGACTTTCAAAGCTAATATTTCTTTGCCTTTGCAATTTAAGGAATAACGGTAAATTGTATTTTTTTTATTTATGCGTTTAAAGTAATAAAATGCAAAAACATTAAAAAAATATGTTAACAAGCATTTAGTTGTGGACAAGAATCCAAAGTAAGTGCATGTAAAAAATTTTTCTCCAAAAACAGAGTCACGTAAAACTGAAATATATTAGAATTTCGAAATTATAAAATTGTTTTATCGGAACTATGGCTGAAAGAAAATGTGATTTTAGTTATAAAAGCAAAAACAAACAAATAAAAAATTTGTTCCTTTTAAAATTTGTATACCACTAATGCCCATTGTTGCTTAAAAGCAACTTCCTCTGGACTCCTTCCTGGAAGGACCTGGTGTCCGAAACTTGGTATATACCTTATCTGAGCCCAAAATAAACAGAAAAACAAGGTTTCCTATTTTTAACACCACCTAAAAAAAAGTGGGCATGAAAGGGTTAATAAAATAAGTTTTTGAAATTAATAAAAGAATTTTAATATATTTTATTTAGCGTGTACGTCTTGTTCCACAGTCTTGAAATTTCCAGTTGTTCCAGGGAATCATAATGTCCTACATGACTGCAACCACGTAAAGCATCTAGTTAATTAAAATTCTGATTAAGTCTCAACAAAAAGTAGGTAATCACTTGCAATTACTGAAGCATTTGCATAATTGCATTAATTAAAGTTTAGTTTAGTAATCTCCGATATATCCGATTATGAGCTGATCCCTGTTCCACAAAACAACTTATCAACTTTTCGCTTTGCACTTATGCAATTGTTGTCAATTTGCAATACTTTATGTTCCTCTGAAGTATTCAATTTGATAAGTGATAGGTTGAAATTGATAAGTGTAATATGCAAAGTTTTTGAAATTTTTATATTCTATTTGCAATTTCTATTACATGTATGTTCTCTTGTGAAAAGTGCAAAGTTATGATTGAAAAGAGTAAGTTGCAAAGATTTTGCAAATAATATTGCTGTTTCGTTCCACAAAAACTATAAATTCTATTTTTGCAAAGTAAATTTTGATAATTTTGTTAAAAATTTGCAAAGTCAACGATCGCTTTACAAATTCTTATTGTTAAAACTACTAAATCTTTCAACATGTTAAAACATGAGTTCTTGTTCGATGATAGTGAAGACGCGGAAAGAGCAAATAAGTTATAGACACCGAATTAATTTCTCGGGACTATAAAACTTGAATTTTAAGAGCGCTTTCTTTTAAATCAAATCCATGTTGATTTTAAATAAAATTAGAGAAATATAGTATAAGAATGAATACTCTATAATTATTTTTCCAAGCAATAAGGTCACTTAAATTTTATATAAAAATGTTCTATATATTTATATATATTTATTTCCAATGAATATATAGAGAAAACTTGGAGCATAATACACAGCGCAAATAAGTTTTGTCGGCTGAAAATCAACTGCTACTACGCTTGCATTGTTTCGGAAAAATGGTTGCTAGTACCGACTGAGACCTAGGGATCATGTATCGGAATTTGTTTTTTTTAATACTCCGTCATATCGAGCCATTACCGCCAAAATAATGTATCCCACACCATAATCGATTGTTGTTTTTTTTATTGAAATCGATAGTTCAACATCATTTAAAATTATTAAAATTAAATGTATTACACAAAACAATATTTACATTATAAATTTTAAAACAATGGCTTTATTCAAACTGATTTTATTTAAAAAAAACCTTCCCCTGTAAAATTTTGAGTTTGTGGGATACATTTTTTCGGCGGTTATGGCTCGATATCTAGTTGATAGATTCAATTTTTCGATTTTTCGTTATTTGTGCCAGATTTAAAATCTCGTTTCGTTTATGGAATAACTTAATACCATATAGTGATCGACATTTTTCAAAATCTATTGAATGCTGTGTAAGAATGGTTATCGGTCTCATGAACTGATATATAAAATTGTCGTTGTTGATACTAAATTTTGTTAGATAATAATTTTTTCTAAAATTTATTACCCCTTATTCGTGCTTAGAAATAGAAGTAAGTAAATATAATTCGAATAATTAAACAATTTTAAAATAGAATTTTAGTTTATCATAAACCCTTTTGTTAAAATTATATTTTAAATATGTAATAATTTTTGGCCTTAATAGGCTTTTCGATTACAATAAATAAATAAATAAATAAATAAATAAATAAATAAATAAATAAATAAATAAATAAATAAATAAATAAATAAATAAATAAATAAATAAATAAATAAATAAATAAATAAATAAATAAATAAATAAATAAATAAATAAATAAATAAATAAATAAATAAATAAATAAATAAATAAATAAATAAATAAATAAATAAATAAATAAATAAATAAATAAATAAATAAATAAATAAATAAATAAATAAATAAATAAATAAATAAATAAATAAATAAATAAATAAATAAATAAATAAATAAATAAATAAATAAATAAATAAATAAATAAATAAATAAATAAATAAATAAATAAATAAATAAATAAATAAATAAATAAATAAATAAATAAATAAATAAATAAATAAATAAATAAATAAATAAATAAATAAATAAATAAATAAATAAATAAATAAATAAATAAATAAATAAATAAATAAATAAATAAATAAATAAATAAATAAATAAATAAATAAATAAATAAATAAATAAATAAATAAATAAATAAATAAATAAATAAATAAATAAATAAATAAATAAATAAATAAATAAATAAATAAATAAATAAATAAATAAATAAATAAATAAATAAATAAATAAATAAATAAATAAATAAATAAATAAATAAATAAATAAATAAATAAATAAATAAATAAATAAATAAATAAATAAATAAATAAATAAATAAATAAATAAATAAATAAATAAATAAATAAATAAATAAATAAATAAATAAATAAATAAATAAATAAATAAATAAATAAATAAATAAATAAATAAATAAATAAATAAATAAATAAATAAATAAATAAATAAATAAATAAATAAATAAATAAATAAATAAATAAATAAATAAATAAATAAATAAATAAATAAATAAATAAATAAATAAATAAATAAATAAATAAATAAATAAATAAATAAATAAATAAATAAATAAATAAATAAATAAATAAATAAATAAATAAATAAATAAATAAATAAATAAATAAATAAATAAATAAATAAATAAATAAATAAATAAATAAATAAATAAATAAATAAATAAATAAATAAATAAATAAATAAATAAATAAATAAATAAATAAATAAATAAATAAATAAATAAATAAATAAATAAATAAATAAATAAATAAATAAATAAATAAATAAATAAATAAATAAATAAATAAATAAATAAATAAATAAATAAATAAATAAATAAATAAATAAATAAATAAATAAATAAATAAATAAATAAATAAATAAATAAATAAATAAATAAATAAATAAATAAATAAATAAATAAATAAATAAATAAATAAATAAATAAATAAATAAATAAATAAATAAATAAATAAATAAATAAATAAATAAATAAATAAATAAATAAATAAATAAATAAATAAATAAATAAATAAATAAATAAATAAATAAATAAATAAATAAATAAATAAATAAATAAATAAATAAATAAATAAATAAATAAATAAATAAATAAATAAATAAATAAATAAATAAATAAATAAATAAATAAATAAATAAATAAATAAATATGCATCGTGTTGTAAAATTAACAGTTTGCAGTATAACACACGTTTTTTTAATACAATGCGGTGGCACGATGACGTCAGTGGTATTCGGAAAGGTGTTTTATGATGGGGCGATTGTCTTGTATTTGTGGTTGCGTGATTTGCATAAAAATTTATGCGCCTACATTACACGAATAAGGATATGTGGACCGGCTGGAAACCACTCATTGAATATGATAATGGATTGGAATTCGTCTATAATTGAAAGATTTAACAATGGATGCAATCCATTCCTGGATGTTGTTGTTTTCGGTTTTAATGGTTACGGACTGAAAAACTAGTTGATACCACCATTACGCCGAAATACTGATAATCCTACTGAAGAGGCTTTTAGTTGTTGCCACAAAAAAACACGGTGCATAACTGAAAATAGTTTTGGAATTCCTAAGTAATAATTTTCGTGTCTAAATTGAATAGTTTATTTTAATAACAACTCCTTTTAACACGTTGTTAAATTCATCATGAAAGAGCACATACGGCAAAAATCGGCGTTCTGTGAGAAATGTTGTTCCAGCACTTTGAGCAACACATGTTGTGCTGTTAACTGGTCACTTAGATATAATACCTCTGGCTTTTATAAAAATCTTCGGCGATAAGCCAGCTATGAATGAACACTTTGAAACAAGGTTAAACACGAGATACTGGTAGTAGGGTATTTAAATTATTTTTGTAACTGGACTTTATATGGAAGCTATTGCCAAATATTAACTGATGCAAACAAAATATCGTTTTGTAATTTCTCGTCTCATGAAACTAATTTTTACTTTTCTATAGTTATTTATGTACTATAGAGCCGTATTCTGGGTACTATGCAAGCAAGGTTCAGAGATTAATTGCAAATTGGACATTCCAAATAGACCATCCAGAGCATAGCCACGGATTTTTCTTTTGGGAAATAATAAAGATTCCGACATCCAGTTCTGTTTCAAGTGTTTTATCTGTAATGAAAAAAAGATCTAAATGCCCATTATTAGGCGATAAAGAAATGAAATGGGTTTAGTCGTTTTGTTTGCATCTGAAGAGTCCAACGCGTTCGGCCGACAACCAAACAGAGAAATGTAATGGCTGACGTACTAGGAAAGTTAAAATATTATCTACCCAGTATGCCTAATGTAGGGTACACTTAAAAAACTTAAATATAATAAGAAAAATCTAGATCTACATACATAGATGTAGATTAAGGTAGCCTCTTGTATGGGCAAAATGCAGTAGCAAGGAAAGTCAGTGCACTTAATAACATTAGGAGGCCACAAAGTTTAAAATAAAAACTAAAAACAATCATAACAAACACAATGCAACACAACACAATAGCAGCAGCGGTAACTAACTAAACAGCACCATATTTCGTACACACACTTGCAGTTACTTGGAGTCATACGAGTGTAATGCTACAGATTTTTATGAGGACATTAGGAGTTAAGCGAACTACCATTGTTATTGTTGCACGTATGCTTTTTTGTTGCAAGTATTTGAATTACATTAAGTTACGAAAAAAAGGAAATATGCAAATCTTGCAGATTTTTTTTCTCTATTCTGCTGTTTTTCAAAGACTTTTGGTTGCGGTGTAAATACTTACAAGTGGCTTAGAAGAAAAGTTTCTTAGTTTAACTACTGAATTGTTTTTTTTTTTTGTTAAATTTTGCTTCATTTTTTTTTTTACTTTAAGGTGATTTTAGCTGTATGTAGCTTATTGCAGTTACTGCTGCTATATTTGTGTGCACATAAATGCAAGTGCTTAAGATGTACTTAAATGTCCAATATTTCATGTTTTTATGAAACATTTTTTTTTGTTGCTTTGTTTTTTTTTTTGTTATTATTATTGTTGTTGTGCGATTTTCTTTTTCATTTGCTTGTAATATATTTCCAAGCTTTTGTTGTTATTGTTGTGGCTGTGCTACTACTGTAAGCCTGACTAAGCACAGCTGTTTGCAACTAGTTTTTTATATTTGTTGCCGCTTTTTTTTGATGGCTTTTGCTCCTTAAAATTAAAGAGGGTCGCTTGGTAAATTTGTATTGGTCGTAGAGAAATTAAAAAGATTGTTTATTAACTTTAAAGTTGCCGCGGTGTTAATAATTTTTATATTTATTTCATTTATTTTATTTGGTTTAAATATGTATGTTTTTGGCATTAAATGCAGAAAATAATTGTAGATTATTGTATTAGGAATAAAAATAGAATAAATACAATTTTATGGTTTGGGAAACACAGACTGTTAAGCAGTATTTTAAGTGCTAAGAATGACATGAGTAATAAATGTAAGTACCCAATATCAATTTATCTCTTATTATTTCAGCATTGAGTTGGAAAATGCATATGCTTTACACAAAGACAATTGGCAACAACAACACCTAAAACACCCTCTGGCCCACGATGTCGAACGATAACGTTCGCTTAGATAAGACTTAAGACACAAACTTTTTATCGTATCTATTTTTTACAGAGCTCAGATTTACTCGATTTTACTCGCGAGTGAAAAACACTCGCGAAGAAGAGTACTCGAAGAGTACGAGTGTTACAAAAAGTTTACTCTCCACTCGTTTGTTTTAGGTGGGAGTACTCGCGAGTACTCCTTTTTAAAAATTAAGAGTGGGAGTAAAAATCTTCGAAATAGAGTGAGAGTTTACTCTTAAGAGTGAAATCGAGTGGAAAAATAGAAACTGTTTGTCTTTGCTGACTTGTGTGTGCGTGTGGTTTTTGTTACTTTTTCAGTCAGTGGTGTCAATTATGATTGTGTTGGTGCGATTACTCTTGACTTTTACATTCCCAGCGGGAGAAAACTGCGGTTGTGAGGCCTATTACGAGGCCTCATCACAGTTATTCTTGATACTACAACAAGTACACCTCGTACAAAAACCACAAGCAATTTGTTTTTTTTAATCATTGTACAATGTTAAAAACAAAAATAAAACAAAATGGCCCATAATCATAGTCATAGAAAAAGCATACTTTAAGCAAAAGCATGATTTTGTTTAAATTCAGAATAAAATTTAAATGTCTTTGTTGTTTAAAAGTCTACTTTTACCTAAAGTATGCTTTTGCTATGACTATGATTATGAGCCAATAGAAACAAAGATAATAAATAATAAATATATTATTTCTGTTTAGAGGCCTCAAAACAAGACCTGCGATACTTCCCGCTGAATGAGAGTGTTTTGCAGTAAACAATTATATTTTACGCTCGCAAAATAAAAGAGCGTAAGCGTACATGTGAGTTTTGCTTACACAATTGTGTATGACGCTGACATCCCTGTTTTCAGTCTTTCTCATACAGTGCGCGTGTGCGGAGCAATTAGTTTGTTTTATAATAAAAGTTGTATTATATTTTTAAAAGTTTACTTATATTTTCTATATTATAATGAACAATAAAGACATAAATAATGAAACACGAAAATATTTTCGTTATGACAGTGAATCGTAATCTTCGAGAAATCTTCTTCGCGAGCATTTTTGTACACAAAAACCACCGGTCCCTAACAATACATTCTGCTGCTTTTCTCTTCTCGACCTCCCAGTCTTCCCTCGTCAGTCACCTTTCCCTACCATAGTCTATACTTGCTACTATACACGCACACACAAATTGGCAAAAACGAACAGTTTCTATTTTCCACTGTATGAGAAAGACTGAAAGAGTACTCGGCAAGAGTATAATCTGCTCGATTTCGAGTGTATTTTACTCGCACTCGAAATCGAGCGAAGCATATGCATATGTATACTCGATTTTTTTTTTCACTCGCAGGAGTACTCGCGCTCGAATTCGAGCGAGTTTCACTCTCTACTCGAATTCGAGCGAAGATTTCGGAGCTCTGATTTTTTACTCAATCAAGTTTGTTATTCCACAATCAAGACCACAATCATATCTATATTGATCTCAATTTTATGTATGCGAGTATTATATGTTAATAAACTGACAAAACTTAAAAAAAAAATTTATTTATAATTTTCATAAATGGAAAATAAACTGTTAATTTTTAAAATTTGACTCTAGTGGCATTTTTCACGATTCTTTTATTTATTTATTTTTTTTGCGATTTTTGGAGATTTCTGGCAACTGTTTTGGCGACGTAGGTGAAAAAGAAAAATCTGAAAACCCTGGTTATGGCTGTCATGGTGGGATTATTAAAGTATTGCTGAAATATCGTCAGTCGAGTGCCAGAATTTCTTTTTTATTCAGGCATTGAATTTAGCAAACAAATTTAGCTACCCCTCGTAGACACTTGTAATTTGCTATTTATATATTTATTTCTTTTTTTTGCATTTATTTTTCCAATTCAAACAAAAATCATTATTACTAAATAACTGGTATTCACAAATAGTTACACATCGCATCAGCATCAGAAATACAAGTAGTAGTTGTCGAAGTGCCAGTATAGACGCGGCAACATCATCAGCATCAACATCAACATTCTGATTTTTTGTATCTTGTCATGGATTTCGTGGTCCTCTCATCTTCATAGTCTGTCTATATGTACTCGTCGTCCTCATCATCTTTATTGGCAACCATAATCAACAGTTGTGTTGTTTAGTTGCATTTATTAGTGCATTGTTTTCTTAATATTCCATTTATACAAATATTTCTTTCCTAATATTGCATTTTGTTTCGTTTAGTTTTTTTTTTTTTTTTTTGGTTTCTCTAGCCATTTGAGTTTTTCAATTTGCCTATTGTTGTTTTGTTAGGAGTATTTGTATTTCAGTTGTTTTATTGTAGTCATTGTTGGTAAACGTATATTCCTCTTGTCCACAGGAATGTTGCCGCAATGTCTACTCATATGTTTCTTGCCATTCAACATAGAAACATACATTGGAGTTAAGTAGCATGTGCCATGTCTTTTTTTTAATTTTTTTGTGCGAATCTGTGTTTTGTTTTGTTTGTAATTTTTCTTAAAATGAAACATACAAGTCTAAAAGTTTTTTTCTCCTCTACACACACGTGCTAAAATTATGTATGCAATATTTAGTCAATATTGTTAGTTGGTGTACCCTACAGCATGTGTGAAAAAAAATTTTATTGAGGCTGGTTAAACTTCTGAACTTTGTGCAGTAAAGTTAATTACAGATACACATAAACATATGTTTGTTTAGGGTTTTTATTTTGAATTAAAAAATACTTTTAAACAGGGTACAGTGGGACAGAATATATTTTTATGGAAATAAATTTTGAGTTCCTAAATGGCTGATTCAAATAAGAAACGAAATCAGAATAAACTGTTGAATGATTAGCTGATAAAACCTCTTGTACCTTATGTTCTGAACCATAGCGAAACTTTCTTAAAGCAGCCTGTTTTACTTTGCTTTTAAACTGCCAAATAATTTTTTTTATTTATTTATTTATTTTATTTTAGGTCTACGGAATAAATCCTTACAGACCAATTTTAAAAAATTTATATAATATACAAAATAATAAAAAAATTAGACAACTATTTAATTACACTGATTAAGGTACAAAGTGATATTACGTTTAATTACATGAACATTAACAGAAAAATCAATTAGAAAATAAAAATCATTATAATGTTTACACAATTTTCTAGGAGAATCAGAATTAGCATAATTTGTTTGATTAATTTGAATATAAATTGGAATGTAGAAACGAGTTAATCGATGAGGAACATTAAAGTTTATGTTGCTGAGTAGGAAGTCAGAACAGACTGCACCATTTATTAGGTTAAATAAAAATGAAACGCTAAGCATAGTTCTTCTGCTCTCCAACGTTGGTAATTTTATTAATGAAAGCCTTGTAGTATAAGGAGGAATAATGACGTTAGGATTCCATGTTGAATTACCCAAACAAAAAAGAAGAAACTGTTTTTGCACTGATTCTATTATGTTTTTAAGATAATCCGCATCCGGATCCCAAATAACAGATCCATATTCCAAGATTGGTCTGACTAAAGATGTGTATAACCGTTTAGTAATGATTGGTTCAGTAAACTCCTTAGCCCAACGTTTTATAAAAGCCAACACACCACGAGCTTTGTTTTTGTTTTTTTAAATTTAATTTAGGATCCGAAAGCACTCCAAGATCTGAAAATTCCGTAACCAAATCAAGTTGATGTCCGCCCAATGTAAAGTTAAGTAAAGCGTTATCATTTCTTGAAAAACGCATATGTTTGGATTTTTTCAGATTCAGTTCCATTAAATTAAGCACGCACCATTGAAATAGTTCATCTAAATCATGTTGCAGCAAATTTTTTTCAATGATATTGTTATAGCTATGAAATATCTTCACATCATCGGCATACATTAAGACGTTACAATATTTAATATTAATTTAAATTTAAAGGTATAAGTGTTGATCGACCTTTTTTTGTTTGTTATTTATAGTTTCAAGGTCAAGGACCTTGAAAGCCTGCATATAGGAAACTATATAAAAGATTTTAAAGGATATTCTTTAGAATCGTCTTCATTACTTGTGATTTCATTAAAACGTTAAGCACTAAATGAAACAAATTTGTATGTGGCCTTCATAATGCAACTTAACGAAAAGTTTATGAACTAAATGATGCTAAATGCTAAACGTTTATTAATACTGCCACATCTTAGGGTGTTGCCAATATTCGTTTTAAATCGATTTGCAATTTAGTTGCATGTTTCTTTTAACTTTGTTGTTCAAACAAACAAAAAATTAAAAAATCGCAAAAAAAAAACTTACATACAAGCCAACTAACAATAGTGGTAAGAAAAGAAAAATCATATTTCATGTACCGGAATATAATTTCACTTGTTTTCTGGTTTCATTGTACTAGTACGAGAGCAACCAAATTGTCTATAAGTTTGTAGTACTAAAAATGTTTTTCCATGAATTGACCAAACATTGTTTATTTATTATGTTTGTTGATTGCTGTTTTTTATATACATAGGTTTTTTTCATTTGTTTGTTTGTAAGTTTCTAGGTTTGATCATTTTGTTTGCCAGTTAATGTGTGTTGGCGTATTCGCCAAAACATGTGTTGATCCACATTTATTTTTAGTGAAGAAAAAATAAAATGAAAACAAAACTGTGGCTAAAATTAGGTTTGGCTATAAAGTGAAATCTGCATAAATTATGGTTTGTTTTGATTGTACCCAGACAGACATTCACATGCTAAAATACAAAGTCGTACCTACGTGATGGATTGAAGAGTATGGGCTGGCTGGCTTCTGTAAAATGCATTAAATTCCATGTTACCGGTTTAAAGTTGGAAAAAGTTCTTTTAAAACATGAAGGTAATAATGACTTTAGTTGCATTATTCGACAATCCAATATTTTTGGGAATTATATAAATTCTTACCTAGAATTTCAAATACCCTTAACTTTTATACATACAGTGGGTAGCAAAACTGTCCGTATATTTTGCATTAAGGAAGTAAGGTAATTGAAATAATACAAATATGGGTATATTAGCATATATATGTATTTCTTTTTTGTTTAAATGAATCTTATTCTAAATTATAAAGCAAAAAAAAAAAACTCGCATAAAATTTACTATTCGGACACTTTTGCACAGTACAAGAAATAAACATGATCACGTTATTACTCTGTTGCAGCGATATTTGACCCGATGGTTTTTTATGTTTATTGTGATCTCGTTATCAAGCTTTTATTGCTCTATTTGTGCATTATTGTTTGACCTGTGAAGTGATTAACTTGATTTTTAAATAAAAAATTAAAACTGATGTTGAAAACAATGTGATACATTTGTTGCAAAATATTTATTTATGCCGTAATATTGCTGAAAAATTAAATGTAAGCAAATCCACGGTAAATGATATCAAAAAAACCGAGTAATGTTGCTTGCAATAATAACCAAGATGGTCGACCAAGAATGCTTTCTGATAGTGATGCCCGGTAGACTGAACGTTTGCTACATAATAAAGACATCAAGACCCCAACAAATGCTGCAAAAAGTATTGGAAAGGATGTCAGTTCCTGCACGGTAAGACTCGACTAAGTAGAATTGGTTTAGTAGCCAGTGTCAAAAACATAAATTTAACACTTTCCGATAGAAATGTGAAAAAACGCCTTCATTTCTGTAAAACCCACAAAAATGGGACAGTAGATGACTGGAAACGGGATATTTGGAGCGACGAAACAAAATTCAACCGATATCAATCTGATGCAAAATAATATTATTGGCATAGGTCGCCTAAGCACATCCAAAAGTACCAGCCTTAATACAAAACATCCGGACAGTTTTGCTTCCCACTGTATATTTTTAAAATCCAACAAATAATGTTTCATTCTTCTATGGAGTCTGTGACTCTATCCTTACAAAGAAAATTTGATTGTCAAAAAGTAAATTTTCAAAACAATTATGTTGCATCTATGCCTCATTTTTATCAAATGTGGTGTGGAGGCGTGATTGAGCCATTCACTGAAAATACCATTTCATTGAATGGATCATGCTAGCGAAAGATGTTAACAATTGAATTTTAGCCTACAATATGATTTTATTGCAAGCCAAATATCAGGAATTGCAGCTATTTATTGACAGCTCCATCATGCGATTTTACACCACCGGACTATGTTTTGTGGCGTTATGTTAAATAAAGATTCTATGTAGAGTAAATCGAATCAATTGAAATGAAATAAACCTGACATTGAGCCAAACGAATCTTTTATAGGCTGACAAAATTATATTTACATATACAGTGTGTGACAAAATGATTAGTTACACATGCAAAATTGTTTAGTTTGAAGCCGTATAACATTTTAAAATAGTGGAAATTTATTTGTTCTTTTAGGTAAATTAAGTGTTTCTAATTCAATTAAAAATAAATTCTTTTGTTTTAAAAATATATATTTGAGGAAAAGAAATATTACAATCTTAATATTTCGTAGAACCTTCTTTGGCATCTATTACAGCTTGCACCCTTTTTGGCATGCTCTGAATGCATTTTTGAACATTTCCTTTAAGTTCTTCATCGTGATGCCAGACTTTAATCAATTTAATCAAAATTGCATATTTCACACTTGAGAGCAGAATGACAGATAATGATCTACAACTGCACTCTAATGTCACCAATCATTGTTGACACTGCACAAAATATTTAACAGTATTACCAGAATTAAAATACGAAAACATCTGGTACAAGAAATAAATTTATATACGTTTTAAAAGCGGTTGAATCTTAATTAATATAGTGTAACTAATAATTTGGCCACCCACTGTACATATATGTAATTAAGATCCAAAATGAGAAATTTTTCGTTAATCCAGCCCAAAATAACAACCAAGGTGACTTAAAGGAGCAATGATCCTAAAGGTGGATTCACGCATGCGTTCTGAACAAAATGTTTGTTTGGAACAAATTTTTTCATATAAATTTAGACGTATCTTTTTGAGAGAAAAGGAAAATATTTTTTTACCAAGAACTGAGAGTTTGAATTGGTTTAATTTTATATTTTGTCTGGACAGAAATGAACTGAGTTGCCAATAGGTTACAAATAATAATGGCTTATAGCGGAAGCCCAATGTAAGCCGCAATTTACCATATCTGGCAATGCTGTAAGAAGCGGCAGCGCGGCAAAATATAATTTTGTCGCTTAAAATGATGTTGTCATAAACACACGTATATAATATACGACATATGAGTTTAGTTAAAAATAAAATTTTTTTTTCCATTTATTAATACTTTTAACATTAAAAACCCTTTATTTATTAATTAATTTATTGAATGAGAATTTTTCCTCTTGCGAGTACTAATTGTAAAAATTTTTTATAAAATGTTTTATTCGAAGGTTTACTTCTAGTTAAATTTCAAATTATTATTTTTAACTAGAAGTAAACCTTCGAATAAAACATTTTATAAAAAATTAATTAATTTATGTAAAAACAAATTATTTAAATTTTTTGACATTTGCCGCGCATATTTGCCTACCTACAAAAAGTACAAGCGCGAAAAAGAACAGCTGATTGCCGCCCGTGGCCCCATGCCGCTTACATTGGCCTTCCACTACCATGTATTTCCATGGCCATCAGCAAGAGCAACTTTCTTTTTACATTCATTTTAAATAAATTTTAAATATTTTAAAATAATTTAATATTTGCTTTTTTTTACACTTAAAAACCAAAACAAAATAAATCAATGACGGCAGTATTATCACTTGTAGAACTAATAGATTTTGTTTACATATGGCAGCTTTGATTTTCCCGAAAAATTGTTTAAACTCTCAGTAAAAACATTTTTCTCCGGACAAAATTTGGATGAATCCACCTTATGAGGATCTTGGTTGAAATTATAGTGGCTTTGAATAAATATTATGAATGAAGAATGAATTAGAATGGGTTTCAGCTGAACAATCTCTTAAAAAGTGGCACGTTATTAGAAGAAGTGAACCATATGTTAAATAAAGGTCAATTATTTTTTATTTGCTGAATTTAATAGAGACTGATATAATAGATAGAATTATGAACTAGTGAAGGTTTACAAACTGTGTAATGAGGCAGATGCTTGCTACTTATTAGAGCATTATACTATAACAACAATTCAATAAGAACGTCTCAAAGTAAATTTTGATGCTTCCTTCAAGAAAGCACCCTATAGAAAAATGAAAAGCATGAAGATATCAACTAGATACTAACCTACAAATGTTCAAAATAAAACCACATATTTATTTAACAATC
This sequence comes from Bellardia pandia, assembly GCA_916048285.2. Lineage (NCBI taxonomy): Eukaryota > Metazoa > Arthropoda > Insecta > Diptera > Calliphoridae > Bellardia > Bellardia pandia. The sequence goes on from OU696529.1 coordinate 121,889,958, forward strand.
AAACACTTTATTTATATTTAATAATACTGGTTTCTGGTTTAAGTCATTATAAATCTTCCCAACTTGTTTAAGTTCTTGTGATTTTGCAAAAATAATTCTTAAGGCGATTAAGAATACGTCGACGATAAAAAACTAGAAATTCTCCCAAAAACACTAAATTAACTACCGCCAACATTAAACTCAAAAATATCAATATATGTAGCAAATCATCAATGGTCATGGCACGAAATTCCTCCTTAGCACTTAAATCTTTCAAAATTAACTTCTTCGCTCTTATCAATTCCATGAAACCATGTTTACTCCAAAACAACGTCAAGCCAGATTGAGCAGTTTCCAAAATCAGTTGATACACCAAAGAATTATAAATGGAATTTTCATGAATCGGAAAACACATGGGTATATTATTTGCAAGACACAAATTCTTCGGCTGTCGGAAGAGGGGTATAGTGAACAATTTCTGCTGTTCCTGGATAATGGTCCATTTTGTAGTGGGTAACATATAACCATATTTGACATTAAAAGAGTCACGTTTTTTCAAATATTCCTCATAATCTTTTATTAGATAAAATATAGATGCATATTTTTTTAATTCTGCTATACCCCACGAGCCATTGTATTCGGATTCCCAAACAACAATCTTCAAACCAGACCACAAAATGTCATCTAATGAATTGAGAGAGGCCTCCTTTGGCGGCCTGGTAACATATGTAGAGAAATAGGAATTATACGTAGTTGTGAGAAGGATGCCCAGGGCACAAATTTCCAAATAAATAAATCTTACTATTCCAGGTGGATTAGCTATTTCCGAGAACGCTTGACCCAAAATGCCGCGCAAGCAGTCATCATGACAAAATATATCAAAATAATCGGCATGATAACCATGCATATATAAGGCTGCACTCAATACCATTGATATCATAATTACAAATCCAATAACCAGCAAATAAGTTTCTCCTTTAAAAACCGTAGTGAAGAGTTTATAACCAGGAATATTTTTTTCTACAGGTACCATTGCACACCAGTTCAATCGTTCATATGCATAAGTGTAACCAACAAAGGGTATCTGAGGAAAAGTTATACCAACTGAAATCTCTACTGTTCCATTTGTTACTGCTTTAATGAGCTCCTGCGATGGAATATTTTCATTAGTTTTGAAAGGCAATGGTTGCTCAAGAACACAATTGTATTTTTCGGCAAAAGTCCTGATGAAATGACCCACAAAACCACCAATTACTTCTTTTCCTTTTGTTGTATTGTAAACTATAATGCGTGGACTGGGACCGCCTATAATTATTGGTAACTTGTAGCCTTTAAGGTTATCTAAACGATAAGGATAGACTTCTGCTTGCTGTTTGGTGTTAGAAGCAATTGTTTTAATTTCCAATTGAAATTCTGGAAAGTGATTGTAGCTGTAGAATTGTCGAGTTGTCTAAAAGGAAACAAATGAATGCTTTTAAGAGATATTCGGATAAGCATAGTTAAATAAACATAAAAGTTAAGTGCAAAACTATTATTTATTTATTTATTGAGGACTGCCTCAAAAGGATATTCGAATACACATAGAATTACAAATATTTTCACAAACACAAACAATTTACTGTTTCTTGTCAGTAATTTGTCAAAAGTAATCGAGTTTTCACTGGTATTGCCATATTTTCGAAAAAAAACTTATTTTATTTATACAAGGAAGTTGTAATAACGTAAAATTTTAAAAGTCACTTTAGTACTCACTTTAATTAAAATTACCTTTTACTATTAAGAACATTAGAAGCAAGTTGTAATAATGGCCCTAAGACTGCTAGAAACAATAATAAATACACTAATACCCCGTTTTGCGTCGACCCGATTTGCGTTGATTCGATTTGCGTCATCAAAAAAAAGTTGCGTGGCTTCGAATTGCGTTGTTGATGTTTCGTTTTGCGTCGAAAAAATACATAATTGTGGCTTCGAATTGCGTCGTTAATGTTTCGTTTTGCGTCGTTTTCTATTCCATTTTGTTCATAGAAAGAGGATTTCCCTTTTTACTTGTTTTGGTCAAACACAAATATATGTTTATGTTGATTTTTTACATGTATGAATTGGCTTTAATTTATTTTTTTACTTTATGTTATCTTTTTGTTGCAATAAATTTTAAAAAATATACCTAAGTATATATTTATTTATAGTAAAAATTTTCAACTTTTCTAAAAATTTTCTTCTGGAACGAATTAACGAAAAATCCATACAAATATATGAAGAAAAGTGATTCGATTTGCGTTGTTTCGCATTGCGTCCCGTATGGTCGGTCCCAATTAACGACGCAGGTCGGGGTATTAGTGTACATCGAACATAAATTTGAAGAAATTTCAATACTTCCATTTTTATTGTTATAGCTGCTAAAACAATACGGGGGTTCTGAATTGAAGCCAATGCCCAGAAATTTTGTTACTTATAATAGATTGTTTAAACAGAGCAACTATTTGCAATGATTATCGGCTTACCTATTACCAGTAAGTTTGTGTATTTAGGAAATTAGGGGAATTCAAGTTTAGCCTTTTTTTTTGGACGGAATAATAGTATTGGACAGAAAACAACAGCTTTTATCGTGTAATAGTTTGCGATTTTGTTTAGCAGTGTACTTATGGTTATTTTGGACACAATCTGACCAAGACTCTTCATTGTGTACGCAAGTCCATTCGACAAAGTAATTTAATATATTGGTGATATTTTGAGTATCCTGGCCACAGGCTAAATACAAAGTGAAGTTGACACGGTTTACACGGCACTAGTAGGCATTTAATCATTTTCTCAATCTAGACCTTAGCTGTACTAGAATACTTCATTCGTGTTATATAGTAGACACATCTGTGTATTGCCGCTTAGTACATTATGCGATATCCTACCGGAGTCTCTATAAATGTCGTTCAAGACTGGCATATACGATCTCCCATCCAAATTGTTGTGCGTAAAATAACAACAGCAATATGATTTTATAACTGTGCTAACATCTCCAATACCAACACATAATTTTGTCAACATGACATTATGTTACATGACTGAGAGAATATGATGTCGGAACTTTGGCCGTTAGGTATTAGTCAACATAGGTGATCATACTGGATTAAATAAAATTTGTCATATTTCTAATGAACAACTTTTAATGAACGAATTATTTTTCTCTTCATTTCTTTACAAAATCAAAATTTTAATTTTAATATTTTATAAAAAAACGTTTTAAATCATATAGTAATTCCATACCATATAGAAATTCTATTTTAGATCATTTCAAGTGCTGTTTTTTTAATTTTTACAGTGCATTTGGTCTATTATTTTCTTTAGCATAACAAACATCAGCTTAGAAAACACATTATACACAGAAATTAAAAAAAAATATTTTTAACAAAATCACTTCCTACTTATGCAGAGTCAACGAAACTCACCTGATAGTCTGCCAATAGTGCTACAACATTTATAATCTTCTGCTGCCAACAATGTTGAAATAGCCGCAGTACAACACCTTGAATAACATCTTCATCAATTGGGGCTGCTTTAGTAGCAACAACATCACCATCAACTCTTACCACATTCAACGGAAAATTAAGTAGAAACATGACTTTAGATGTCGTCATATGTAACAAGTTTCTAGATAATTGCTCCAGCAGACCTTTATGATCATTTAAAGTCATTTGAATGCCTTCGATATTAATATCAATATAAACAATTGATAGAAAATGTTCGCAATAGTGAAGTTTTAGATAAAAACTTTGCAATTCATTTAATTGCAAAACTGGCACCTGTAAACTGACCATAAGGGAGTTAGCAAATGTCTTCGTTGTTTCAACCATTTCACTCAAAACACTAAAGCCCTGACTGTTGGCCGTTGCAGTTTTTTTGCCATACAACACTTTGATTAAGTGTGTATGGAAAATGCTGGAAATTGTTGCATTTTGATTTTGTAGTATTAAAATTGTATCGTAATGTTTTAACTCCTTTAGGAATTCGATTGCAGTAAAATTTCCATAAAGTTGAGCGTCATTGTCATTGATGCGGTTGCTGTTGCTTTTGCCGTTGGCCAGAGTTTGTTTGGCTTTTAGAAAAATTATTAATGTTAATAAAATTATTATTATAATGTTAATGCGGTTTGTCATTAAATATAACATCTTGGTGCTATTTTAGCTTTGAATGGATTTTATAAGGTTTTTTTTTTATTATTTTGTTTTGTTTTAGAGCTGCGAATGACTTTTGTGATGGTTGATGGTCTTCTGGATGGCGCTGTTGCGGTTGTTTTAATCTTTCTATAGCTTCGACAATATTCTTGGAAATAATTGTAATTTTACTTAAGGCATGGATATTTATCTTTATTTTTATAGTTTTTTTTATATTATTACTTAGTATAGTTTAGTTTTCTATTTTCACTCTAAATTGGCTTCATGTACAGTTGTGGTGTAGTCAGGGGCATATATTTTGAAAAATTGAGAAGGCGCGGTCAGAATAATATTGGATCATTAGTGAAAAAGCTCATTGGCTTATGCAATAATCAGCATATTTATTTTTGAAAGTACATTTTATAGAGAACTAGCTAAAACCCAATGTGCTGCCCCATACTAATGAAATGAAAATTTAAGGATTAAAAAATGAAAAATAAAAATTAATTCAGCTCTGGGTGGAGAATGATCTCGCGCGTCATTTTCATTATCACTTAACAGTAATCAGGCCATTCTTTTTTTTCGCTGCCTTCTAGAGTCTTGCGCTCACTCGCATTGGTTAATGGTTGGCGTCGTATACGGTTTCTCGAAGTTTTTATTGACCACATGCTATTGTTTTTTTTTTGGTTATATAACCTATGGATTTGTCGTACTGGAGTACCAAACAAAACTCATTTTGGATCTTGAAGTCCGGTTTCCTACGCGAAGGTATGGTTCAGTGGATCTTCCTGGACTAGTTTCCTTTTAAGCGTAAGCCGTATATTGGTTAGGGCGTTATGATTATATCAGGCAAACTAGATTCTTCCATTTAAGAGGCAACTGAAATTCAAACCAAAAAATTATCTTGCTTAAACGAGGTGGTTCACCCTCAATGCTTATACGACCTCGTTTAAATACAGCAACCCAATTTTTTACTGTTGCGTATGAAGGAGCACTTTCACCTAACACATTCACCATAACACTATGATTGTCTTGTCCCGATAAACCTTTTTTATTTCAAAATTTAATGACACTAAGAATTTCTAATTTTTCCGTTGTAAAAAAAATCGTGGATGTGTCTTTATTTAACACCTGTTTCTATATGAAGAAACTGGCAGATCGAGAAGAAATTTAACATGTGTTGATAGCACGGATGGAAATTTTCAAAACACTTAACTTTTTTTTTCTTTGTTTATACCGCCTTTCTGTTTTGGGCTAAGAAGTTTCCGAACTGCCCTCGTATGTGAAAGAGATGCTGATGATTAACCATTCGATTGCTATTGATTGCAGTGGTTGACGAGCACGTCCTCGAAGAACCATGAATTAGGTCATCATTTTCACTCGTATGGGTTTCTCTTCACATTCAGTCAGCAATAAATTAAAGCTTTTGCTTTTAAATTCATTTTCCATTTTCATAATTAAATGATCATTATTATCAAGTTCATTGTTCTACAAAATTGATCAAATAATTAATATAAGAAAAATGTAGCATAAGGTCTTTCTTTTTTGATATCATTAAAAGGAAAACAGTGGCATTAAGCAACTTTAACTTAATAACTGTTTAAACATAAATTCATATTTAATATATAAAACTTTCTTTGAAAGTGCCCCTCTTCTTATTGCAGAGCACATACACCACTGTCTTTATTTGCTTATTTAAACACAGAAATCATGGTCGCTTGTTTTGTTTATTTTTTGTTTTATACTTGTGCTAAACTTTATTTTAATAGCATCCCTAGGGAAGGTACACTTCGGCTAAATTCAGTTTACTATATGGTCGGAGTATCTCTTTTGCTGTTTAAGTTGTTTTTTTTGGCTGTCCATTTGTTGTGGTTATAGTTATTTCAGTGGTCTTTCAAATGTATTTTCTACCATCTGAAAGGCTTAATTTACAACATTTCCATGTAGTGCGTGTCGCTGGAGTCATGTTTGTCTTTTTTTTTTTTTTGTATTTCAATACTCTTGATATGAATAGTTTGATTGTGGTTAAATGTTTATATACATAAATATATTTTTTAATTGGCCAAAAGTGTCAGTATTTAGCTAATTGTACTAATTGTTGGTAATAAAATATTTAACATATCCATTAAAATGTCCATTATAGTAATATTTTTTCAGACACCTAATAAAATACACATTTTTATACGTTGTGGTGTAATATGGCAAAGTTAAGGCATTTATTTAGTTTTTCTGCTTTTTTTTTCTTTTTGTTATTTTATTTTAAGATTTGAGAGCTTCAACTCATTTGTTCAATAAAGTCATGAAGAGTAGTTGAGTTTTTTTTTCAGCATTTATTTGTTAGATTCCTTAGAAGGAGTCTGTTCGTTTTATTTGGTTTCAAGTCAATGTTGTCTTGCAGGCATTTTTGGTTATAAATCTCAATGCTCTTGTACATATTTCTTGTAATGAGGATAATCGCGATAATTAAGCTTATGGATTAACATTGTGGTGTAATATTTATTTTTATTTAAGGTATGCATGCAATCTTTTTAGGCAATATTTGACAATTAAATTTGATTTGTACAAATTGGTTATTTCATAGTTTTGAAAACTTATTAACGATAATATTTCAACTGACCATAGATGCAATAAACTAAGACATGTGTGTGTAATATATATAAGTGTATAGACACTTATATATATTACACGTATTTTTGTAAGAATATTTATTAGTTAAAAAACAAAAATTCTTCAATTTCTCATCTTTTAAAATCGTAGTTAAAATAAGTTATCTTCGGTTACCCATTTTAGTAAAAAAGCCACATACAAATCTTAGCTTCTCAAAATATGTTAAAAAATGTTGAACCATTGTGGAAAAATCCTAAAGTTTCTATTGTTAAGAGTTTTTTCATTTTTATCAATTAACTATTCAGAATTACATAGTAAACTTTGCATTATGTTAAACTACGTACATTTTATTATATATAATACTAATTTAAAGTTTCTTTAATAACCGCATTTTGCTACCTGATGGTGACATTGGCCATCTACACGCAGAGCAAAAAATATAGTTGTGCATGTTTACCACAACTATTTCAAAATTTTTAAACATTTTTTTTTTAAATGTTATGGTCATTGTAATTATTAATATGATTTGTGCAACCATGATATGGTTAAGTTACCATTCACATGCTTATAGCAATCATATGCTCAAATAGAGCAATAAAAGCTTGATAACGAGATCACAACAAACAAAAAACCAACGGGTTAAATATCGTTACATTTTAATAGAGCAATATCGTGATCATGTACTGCTCAAAAGTGTCTGAATAGTGCGAGTTTTAGTGCTTTATAAGTCCTGGGTCACACACTGCCACTTTTGCTGCTCAACTTTTGAGTTTGCGGGTAAAAGGGGAGAGAAGGGTGGTACCAATAAATAATAATTTAGAATAAGGTTCTATTAAATACAAAAAATACATATAAATTATATTTGTATTATTTTCATTACGCTACTTCCTTAATGCAAAACATACGGTCAGTTTTGCTTCCCACTATACGTTTTTCTTAAATAAATCGATATCCAATAATTGCCTTATTAACACTTCTTTTTCAAAAATTAAACTGTTTGAATATTCCTAAAAGCCATTATTATGCCAGTGTTTATCCATTTTCTTCCTGATTTAATTTCAAATTTCTTAACACGTACATTCCTTGATTTGCTGCTTTAGCACTCTCCTTTCAATTATAACTTTTTATAAACTTCAACTACAATTAAGAGGCAGGAATATTGTTTGACCTCATCCCGCTGTCAATTTACAAATTACTTATGGTATATACACTTGTTAAACAATGATTAAGAGTTTCAAAATTTTCTGTTGGTTTTTTGTGCGTAATTCAATGTTTTTTTTTTTGTTTTTTTGTTAAATATTAGACTTATTAGTAAATGAAACATTTTCTAACGGTTTCTTAATTTTTCAGTGAGTGGAGAGTGCGGAGATCCTCTTATTCTTTCATTGATGAGGTTGATGATGAAAATAATGATTGTTTTGTGGTATGTCTGTCTGGTTGGATTTCGTAAAATACTTTTTACCTTATAAGCCACATCAATAGTGCTGAGGCTTATGATGGTGATGATGATCATGATGATGATGATGATGACGACGATGCTGGGACTGATGATGGAGATGACTGTGACGACAATGATGATAATAATGAAAAATGTTAATTGAAGCAAAATGCAGCAAAGATCAAAATCAACATGCCGCCATAACAAAACTTACGTTACATTTTTTGTTCTCTCTCTCTCATCTGACAACGTCGCTGACATTGCGTTAATTATATTATCGATGTTCAAAGCCAAGATATAACACACAACAGTAACAGTGAAACGATTTAAAAAAGTGTATATTTAGAAAAATGCAACGTGTAATGGTTACAAAACCAACAACAACAGCAATAACAAAGAAAACGAAAACATATGAATGCAACATCAGCAGCAGCAACAACAAACAACAACAAAACAAACAAAAAACGGAGGTTACCACTTAAGGAAACGCATAAAAGCTCATGTTAACAGCTGCACATGTCAGTTTAGTAGCAGCAACACCATAACAACAACAACAGCAACAACTATTACTAATACAACATCAACAAGCAGCAACAATCCCAGCATACCATTCTAGGAGCGCTCCGAAAAAGGAGTCAGAAAAGAGTCCAACTAAAGAGCATTTTCGGAGCGAAAGAAAAATTTGCTTGTTACTGTCCTGAGTAGGCACGCAGTATGACTCAGAAATTCCACTTAATAATGTGTGTACCAAAGCATTGTTGTCCTGTTATTTGTGCTTTGAACAAAAAAAAAAAAAAAACAGCTGTACCACACAAGAATGATAAAAACAAGATTACACAGAGCCCAAGAAAAACCTCATAAAAGACTCTTTTCTGGCACTATCTAAGAGCTCTTTAAGAGCCCAAAAAAACTCTCATAAAAGACTCTTTTCTGAGATTATCTAAGAGCTCTTTCTGACGGACCATTTTCGAATGTAATGACCCTCTTTTCTGAAGGTTTTCGGATCTATTATGATTGTTTTTTTGGGCTCATAAAGAGCGTTAACGCTCCGAAAAAGGTGTCAGAAAGACTCTTTTCGGACTCATATGGCTTGCTGGGATATAAAGCTCTACTCAAATTGGTTGGGATGACTGTGTGTTTATTGTTGCATGTTAAGTTGCGGCAGTTGTCAGTCAAACTCAAAGTGATGAGATGAAAAACTAAATGCAAGAAACCACTAAAAAAAAAACATAGAATGAACGAACAAAATAAAATAAACCAAACTATGGAAAATTAAAAAATAAACAACGCATCACAAACAAAGTACTTTTGTGACTAAAAGCAATCAATACTCCACTTCCATTTAAATATTTTTATTCTGGAGTTTTTTTTACGCCGTGTTGATTAAATGTGCATGATATATAAAGCGTATGGAAGAGTTATTTCTACCTAAAAGTATTGCAGTTCAATAGCATGCTAGGAATTTTTCACCTAATGTGTGTTCCCTAAGATTTTAGACTTTGATTTTGATAAAAAAAAAAAAAAAATAACCAACTGACATGCAGAATATTGGCAGAATTAGGTTGGAGCATTTGCATATTTATCTATTTGCTTAACTCGCAATATAGACAAAACCATAGAAGTTAGAAGAAAATTCAGGAAATTTTGTTTTTGGTGTAATTCTTTAATTTGCTTATTTTCTTGGGTTTACATTGCGGTTGTCAGACCTGAAATCTATTCCACAAACAAGTTATCAATTTTTCACTTCGCACTTATCAAATTTATTTCATTTTGAAAAACCTTTGTTAAAACTTTGCGCTCTTTGAAAAGTGTTTGCACTCTCCTGCAAAGTGAGTGTGCAAAGGGTTCCACAAAGTATTTAATCATCTTTGCATTTCTTTCTTAACTCTTTTCTCCTTGCATTGCTAAATATAACTTGTTAAAATGAGCCGCAAAATACTCGTAGTACTAATTGTCTCTGTAAGTCGTTAGATTTTCGAGGTTGTGTTGTTTTGGGTTCCATTTTTTAATTTTCTTTTTTAATTTTTTGCAAAATCTGCAACATCATTAGATGCTACAACGATGACCTATACAAGAAGTGCTTTTATGATCGAAATAGAGTCCTTGCTTTCTATTTGGAATGAAAATCAAGTTGCTCAGAGAATACCATTAAGTAAAATGGTATTTGAGACAACAGCAAAAACCCTTTTTGATGACATAAAAAGTAAAACAGTACCCAACTATTATGCTAGTGGTAGTAATGCAGAAAAAAAGCTGTTCAGTAAACATTGGACCAATGTTTTTGGTGAAAGAAAGCCGATGACTTAGTATGTTTGTAACCCTAGAACCTATCGGTCTTTACATGGTTTGCTATAGAAAATCTCAATTCTCTTTGCGTCGTTGTAATTTGCATCGTGTTTTTTTGGAACGTAACCCCGACGCAAATTAAGGTATTGGTGTATTGGTAATAATGTCTGAAATGCTTACTACTTAAAAGTTGTTTAGAAAATTATCTTTTGCTCTTATTTGGTAGATTGAGAATTTTTATTTATTACTTTATAAAAGCGATCAGGAATAGTTTTTCCTCTGATTTTGTCCTTATTTCATCCATTAAGTATTGCAATCTTTAATGAAAACACATATGGTTTTCAGAACAAAATCCCCATATTTTTCAGCATTAGTCAAGTCAACACATTTTTCAATAGCGTATATCCAAAAGCCTTAAGAAAGCAAGGAAGCTAGTTTTAATACCTTTGGATTGGTTATGTGCCGACCATTCTATAAGGTATACTGCACGTTGCACACAGCAGATCTTAGTTGGAAAATAAATCCTTTTTTGTTTGACAAAACTGTCTGGCACATCAAACTACAGTTTCAAGTTATGGTTGTAACCATTCCAGTTGAAGATATTGAATTGCACTTGATCGAAAAGCAAGAAAACCACTAGTGAAACAACAACGATATTTCCCAATTAATATTATATTGATTAAATTCTTTAATCTTAGCATTGGCATCTGTAACTCAAGTTCGTCTTAATCATGCGAGTATTAGCGCTCCATATAGTGTTTGAAGCTATTCTATAAGCTCCGAATTTTATCACCAAAAAGGATTTTTGATCAAACAGATCTCTCATTAAATATGAACAATTTTTCGTATTTTTTAAAGACTGTTTAAAAAATCTGTCATTTTAGCAATTTCTAAGTTCAGACAAATCTTCTTCCGGTTAATTTTTAGCAAAAAAAACTTTTACAATTAGAATATTGAGTGTTAAACTTAAAAATGCGTGAATTATAACAAATGGCGTATCTTCCAAACGCGGCCTTTGTCTTTAGTAACTTGTATTTAATTTTAATGGGTATATATCAGTCATTAATTCTCACTTAGTTATAGAACATTAATAGTGTAAACAAGAAAGTTTTTTTTATGGAACATCTTGAATATCCGGGAAGTTTTGCTTTGCTTCTTTAATTTGAAAAAAGTGCCTGATTGCTCATCGAAGTTTATGTTAAAAGTATTCTATTGGTTTCAATGTGTGAGAGATGGTTTGTGCGATTCAGTAATTTTGATACGGAAGACATAAATCGCCCAATTCAGTCAAACAAGTTTGATTACCAAGAATTGTTGACGCCTTCATGAAGATTGTTGTCAAATTGATAGTTACTCAAGCAGCAATTTTAAAGAGCAGCAGGATTCATCCAAAAAGTAGGAAATTTAAGTACCAGGCATGAAAGCGTAATATTTTATAATAAGAACGCTTCGGCACATGTTGCAATACTTGTTAAAAACTATTTAGAAATAAGTGGTAGGGAAGTTTTAATCACTCACCAGAAATTGCCCCGGTCTCTCTGGAATAAACATCACTTTAGTATTGGGTATCTGAAATTAGCTTCAATTGTTTTTGGCCTCACAAGATGACCAGTAAAGCATCATTCGTTCTTGGCCTCACAAGATGACCAGTTTCTTTTGGCGCATAATCCATATGTTGCCCAAAAGATGAGAAGGAAAAGTTGACAGAATACAAAAATTATGTTTAAAAAACAAATCACAGAACAAACGAATGCATTTTATACCAAAGGAGCTTGAAAAAACAAATACCACCGTAATGGATCTGGAACTGATCAAATTAAAACTACTGATTTCGAACTTTTTTTTGTCACTGTATCACTTATTAATAAAACAGAGGTTATTTGGTATAATTAAACCATAAATCTTGCAGGTGATTCATTAAAAATTTGAAACAATAATCTTTGTTTTTACACTTCCAACACCACTACAAAGCCGAAGTCTCAGTCATTGCTTAAGGCTTTATCAAATTAATGAAAAATGTATAATATTACGGTGAATCATAATAAACTATGCTCGGCAGCACAGACAAATTTTCAACATCATATTTCTGATTATTCATTTGTTGTAGCTGCTGTTACCTGTTGCAGTGTAAAAATGACTGGCGTGACCGTTTCTTCAACTGATTAAAGTTGTAAGAAAACCAACTAAAAACAAATAGAAAATTTTCACTTAAAACTTATCAATGACGAAAGATCTCCTGTAATCGTTGGCCATATTGTATTGTATGTGGTCTATAACTATAAGATTTTCCAACATTGTATGTTGACGGTTTTGCTTTGTTTGTATTTTCAATTTTCCAGCATTTGTTTAGTCGTTCGTTAGTTTATTTTTTAAATGAGTGTGTTTAAACGTGAGCAGAAGATGTGGCAGCAACAGCAAATAGAAAAAGATCGATTGGGGAATTAGTTTTAAGCGCCAGGCGACTACACAGCGAGTCAACTTTATATGAAAAAGAAGCAACAAGAAGATGAAAAAGACTGACAGTATGTTTGATACAGCCAACAACATCAGCACAGTTATAACGTTTTAATATTTTAAATTAAGTATACGTATACTAGCGAGCGTAAAAGGAGTGAGATAAGTTAAACTAGTATCTGCAGTATTATTTCTAAGTAATATAATAGAATACATTCCGTATATTGGTCAAGAATTTAACCAGTTGCAGACTTATTTATTCTTATTTATCCTTAACGATTTTGGAAGTGCGTTTTGGATCACCATCCAGCTGAGGAGTGAAATTATCTACATATACATACACACGTTCTTATCTACAAAATCGACAAGATGAGTTTGAAAAATACGCAGAAATACCTCATCTTTCTTTCAATTCAATTGTCCCAATTACCACCATGTAAATAAAGCAACCCCATATTATGACGTTCCTTTCACCACTGTAACTTGTTTCCTTGAAATGATGTCTTTTAATTCTCTGGGATGGTCGGAGCCAACAATATTGCTTACACGATCTTTCCTACATTTACAATTGAGGGATAACAATGATAACTGTGATAGAAATGGCCAATGACCCCATGATAACAATGGCCATTTCTAGTGGCCAAGGATTTCTACTGAAAAGTAAAGCATGATCCATTTCGAGGTTTCCTACTTTTTTTTTTTAAAGAAAAAACACAGAAAATTAAAATTTAATGTTTATTATCGTTTGAAAGAACATTCTTTGGCATTTATTTTTTGAAGATTATGTGTATCAAATATTGGCCATTGCCAAATCGTTTCATACGTCAGTCCGAGTTGTTGCGAACGGCGCCGAATCGACTCCACGATCTTCGTGTACACTCTCAACTAAGGCCGTTATATTTTCTTCACAGCGAGCTGGACGTGGTCTATTCGGTCGAATATTATCCAATACTAAATGCTGAGTCTCAAAGTGGGTGATGGTGTTGCAAATAGTACGCTCAGTAGGCCGATTGTGTTGACCATAAGTTGAGCGAAGTGCACGAAACACATTCCTCACAGAACGTGAATTTTCGTAATAAAGTTGAATGATGTGGAAACGTTGTTCAGGCATAAGTTTTTCCATTATGAAATGTCAAACAATACTTAACAAAAATAACATGACAGCATGACACGACTCACACGTGATCTGTCAAAAAATGGCTACTGAAAAAAGTATCTCTACTTGAATCACCCATTATTTAAATATTATATTTCTATGCTCTAAACATTGTTTAAAATATATTACTTTGACTAATGCTTGTCCTTTTATGTTTGTGCTCTTACCCGTACGTGGTCATGTAGTTCAAATGTTTTTGTATGAATGTATTTCAGTTTCATCTTTTTTTTGTATATTTTCATTATAAAAATGCGTTATTTGTTTTTTGTTTTATTTTAATTTATTTTTTATTTTAATCTCTCATGTAACAAGTGATGTTTAATGTTTGCTGCTTTATACAGTTTTTGTTTTCCTATTTGTTCAGCGCTTTTGAAGATTGTATTTTTAGCACAGGTGCTTGTTTTCCCTCTGGTTTCTTTTGAACGTAAAACAAACACAAACAACATTTTGCTACTTTTCTCATTATTTATTTGATTTTTTCTTTCATTATTTGAAGACGTTTTTTTTTTTTGTTGTTGTAATATTAAAAAACATTTTTGTACAACTCATCTACAGAATTTTAAATGTAACTATATTTGGGAACCCAGTAGGGAATTTTCATAAACTAGCTCAAGAATATGAAAGTTTAGATTGTTTTGTAAAACTGGCTTAGAAGTTCAGTTTTTTTTTTTATTAAAATTTTACAAATATGTTTTTACAAATATATTTACGAGTACAAAAATGTTGAGTTTTATTTTATTTGTCACCATACAGTGTTTTAGAAACGTTTGTTGGGACTTTCTTCTTTAGTTGTCAATGGTTTTCTAGTAGATACATTTGTAAATTATAGTCAACAGGTTCTTTAAAGACTTTTAATTTGTTATCGAATGTATATCCATTAAATAGGACAAAAACAGCCTGGACTGAAAAAAAGAAAATTGTTGTCCAAAAAAGAAAACATTATAACCCTTTCAGAAATAACGCAAAACTACCAGGATTTCTTTTATAATTTTTGGAATATGTGATATCTAATGCGTATGAACATATAATCAATGATTAGGTTTTATTATTTTTATATCCTTCCAGGATTTTTAGAACACGCACACTTGATGCATCTCGTTCGATTTTCATTAATATTTTTAACTAAAACACAATTTTAGTATATGAAACGATTTCAATTAGTTTGAAATATTAAAATTTATAAATTTTATAGTTAAACTATGCGCCCTTCATTATTTGTAAACGTTAATACTTTTGTAATTAATATTGAAATATATATTGATATTATTGATATATTCGGATTTTTGTAATTTTTACAGGGACCGTAAATAACAGTTATCCTGAAAATTTAAACTCAAAAACTCTCCATGTTAGACTCAACGGAGACCTATACCTGTAAAATACCAATAGATTCGTATTGAAGTGCTCTTTCGGAATCTATAGTGATATTAAAAAAATGATCTCAACTCCACAGTTAAGCGTTATTTTTCAACGAAAAAATAAAAGATCGAATGAAACTCTTAAAAAGAGAGTTTTATTTTGCCGTCATAAAATAAAACTCTTTTGGGGAGTTTTATTTTTTCCGTCTCAAATAAAACTCTTCTTCCTTTTAAATAAAACTCATTTTGTTTATTTTCTTTCGTTTACAGTCTCTTTTTTATTGAGTATATTTCATATTGTATCATATCGATAAGGGCCTTGGAGAAAAATTATAGATTTCAAAGAACATGTTTTTCATCCTCATCGTCATTTTCTTCGCTTTCTTCTTCCCTTTCTACACAAAAGCAAGGTTTAAGTTGAGTTGTATCGAAAACATCCGACGAAGATGGGAAAAACAACCGGTGAAGATCGTAAAGCTTCATTGCTTATCGACGTTCGATCATCGCATTGGTTATTATTTATCTGCAAAAAGAAAAACAAATCAAACGCAGTTTACATAAAGATTGATAAAATATATTTTTTTAAAGCTTACTTGCTTCTCCAACTTAAAAAACCGAACGATCACTTCTTTAAGATAACTTCGAGCACACATTAATTTTGAAGACATTATTGTTTTATTTATCATAAAGAATGAAACATTAACAAAGTAAGCAGCTGTTCGTTCCTATAGTTCCACATTTTAATATTTAAAATCTGAAAAATCCATTTTTAAAATAAAGCAACTAAAAATTTCGTGTGATTTCAATTTCCAATGATTTCGATTTGTAGAACATGCCTGATAAAATGAGTTTTATTGCTGTCGGAAAAACTCTTTGAGGATTTTTATTTTATACGGAAAAAATAAAACTCCTAAAATGAGTATTATTTTATAACAGCAAAATAAAACTCTCTTTTTAAGAGTTTTATCTGAATTTTATTTTTAAGTTGAAAAATGATTGTTTTAGATGGAGTTTTTGTTTTATAAGCCACAAAATAAATGTTATAAAAGAACTTTTTTGATATCACTTATAACCGTGACGGTCCCTGAATTTTTATGAATCATTTATAGAAAAACGAGCTACGATTTCAATTTACCATGGTGTACAATTTTATCAATTCGTATTGGGATGATCGGCTCATAATGTCTTTTAAAATTAAACCCAAAAAGTATTAGTTGTAAATAAGTGTTTTAAAAGCGTAAATTAGTTTATTAAATTATGAGAAAATCGCTCCAGATCTAGTCCCAGCCGGTAATTAAATGTCATTGTTTATTAACTATTTACTTACTTATATAGGGTGTTTTTTTAAATGTTTAGGACTTTAAGTTGGCAAAACTTTTTTAAGCGGCGGCCATTTTGTTAGCTGACAAGTGATTTAGTTTTGAAGTCATTAGTCTACGCCGATAAGTCCGAAACGATTGACCACTTGGAGAACAACATCCACCCCGTTATTGCCGATATACGGCCCCAAATGTTGGAAAAAGTCCAAGAAATTTGGACCTCCGGATAGGCTACGTCCAAGCCAGTCATATGTCAGAAGTCATATTTAAAATGCCAGAAGATTATCCTTTGAATAAAATAAATTTCATGTCAATTTATATAAAATCATCTTTGTTTTATTTCATTTCAAAGTTCTATACATCTAAAAAACATAGAACCATGATTTTCAAAATAAATTTGCACAATTTGGAAGCGTGGTTCAGGCGTCACTCTACTCATGTTAAAATGCCAAACCAAACAAAACATAAATCACTTGACAGCTGACAAAATATACATCTACGAAAAAAAGTGTTCTATACATCTACGAAAAACAGCTTCTTGTTATCAATATTCTCTCAACAGGGCCTACAATGGAAATCCGTCCAGTAGTGTCAAGCAGACAAAGTTATGGACAAGTATTATTTATAATGTCCTCATTATCGTCATTACTATAAAGTGAATTTGTACATACTTACCAAAACGAAATATTTAATTGCTTAACCATCATAACTAATTAATTAATGAATTTTCTTTCCAACAGGGTAGTTGCATTCATACTAACATTTACTCATTCATTCATTGTAGCAAGTCCGTCTGCCTATATAAGCCAGTCGATCCGTTTCGGCGTCCGTCCGTGCGTCAGTTAGTTTGTACCATTTTGGTTTATTTAGAGTCAATGAGGCGCTTACAAGCACGCGTCTTAATTGCTTTTAATGTTTGAACTCTGAGGTTAAAAATGGTACGTAGTAACGTATGGACTTGCAACATTTAACGTAAGTATGAACGCATGACGACGTTCGTCCAATGTCTTATAAAACGTGCTTACTTATGTCAGTATCTATGTAGATATGTTTGTTTATAGGCTTGTGTGTATTTATCTATGAAAGTTTTTTTTTTTTGTTTTATTTCACCGAGCTATACACCTCAATAGACAACGTTTTACTTTATTTTGTTTATTTTCATCATTAGTTTTATTTTTCTTGGCAGTTATTTTCTTGTATTTTATCTGTTTTTATTATTATATTTTTATTTGCTAGATTAAATGCGAAGACGGTGATGCATAAAGATCGCATAAAGTTAAGTATCCGTTGGTAATTTTCAGTTTTGTTTTATTATGGCTGTTGTATCATACTTTACGTTACATTATTTTACTTACTTTACTTTACTTATGGATGTGTGTCAAAAGAGGCTAAAAGTTTATTAGAGTAGAGTGCTGTTGCTGCCTGTATAATTAATGATTTTCCTAATATGGTTTGTTTTTACTAGACATTAACACTTTGAAACATTTTCCACACGAATGCTGATGGGAACGCGTTTGTACGTGTTTGTATGTTCATGTTTTTATATGGATAGTTAAATTAATGATTTATACATGCCTGTTGATTTATTTTGCATATAATTTCTAGAAAATAGATTTCTGTTCCAAATTAGTATACATTGTAAGAGATTACAAATAAGGATTATTGCAAATGGCATTGCAAACAATGTTTTATATTATTTATTTTTTTCCATTTTAATTCATAAAGCTTTTAATAAAGGCTGTGCACAATTTATAATATTAAAGATATCACTTAATTGAATATTTTTTTATTTTCAAGTATTACCTTTTTAAGTCTAAGACAGCAAAATATTACCATTAGAACTTTATTAATTAACTTTTATTTTTTCCTATACACAAGCGCTCCACCCTAATATACATATAATATGGTACAATTTTATGATGATCGGGAATAGCAAATTTGTATTGATGTCGTTTAAAGTGACGTTGACTCAAAATTGACGACAATGTCGATGACGCCAAAGGGTGATTAATTAGAGACCCGTGATCCTCATGAAATTCACTCTTCTGAAACACTCTCACATTAAAAATACAAATCTAAACTTCAAGGATTTCCAAACGCATGCACATATTTATCATTTTTCCAAACAGTTTTGCATTAAAAATAACAAAATTAGTATAGTACAAACAGAATTACAGACCTAAATGTGAGCACCCGCCAAAAAAAAATATATTGATATTTATCAGTAAATTTTTGATATTTTATGCAGTGTATATTTGCATAACTAAAAATACAAATATAAATTTCAATATTATAAGTTAACCTACATGTATTTGAACAGAACAGAAAAACAATTGTTATTTAACAAAATAAAAAACAGTATTTTTTGTTTAACTTGTTAAATATGTATAAAGAAATTAATTAGTTAATTAATCATAACTATAAATACAGCGATATCAAATTCTCTTAAAACACCAATAAGCACAAAAATATTATACTTCTGTTTGGCCTCCTTGTGTTTTTGAATCAATTCATAAATTCAATCAGGCATATTATTCACCATATATATTCTCAATCCAGTTGAGCATCTGTGGTAATATCTGGTCAAAAAAAATTAAGCAAAGAAACATTTCTGGCAAGGATTTTTTAATCTTGTAAACAAAATTTTGCTTGATTAAAAAAAAACTCATTAATTCTATGTCTAGAAGAGTGTCAGCTGTGATAAAAGACAAATGACTACATTTGTCTTGACAAATATTTCTTTTCATTACGAAATTTTAAATTTTTTATGCTTATATCTATTTTCAGCAGGGAGACAGCAGTTGAATATTGTTAACAGTTTTCCGTATAGAATGCAAAACTGTTTTAAAGTACAACCATTCTGCTTTTCACTAAAGTTACGGCCACACTTGGCAAATATTTGCCAAAAAAGACGTAACCACTAAATCAAATATATTCAAATTCGTTTATTTATTTAAAAAAAACTTCATTTACTTAGGACAAGACACAACATAAGTTTAGTTTTATTTTATTTGATGATGTTTGATCTTGCAAAACTCTTGTCAGATTAAACAACGTCAAACAAATTTGTTGTAAAACTAGTGGTTACGCTTTTTTGAGTAAATATTTGCCAAGTGTGATCGTACCTTAAGAAATGGATAATTAGACGTAAGTAGAATCTCTAGATGTATTTGAATATTGGGCTACTTCCACTGGTGTCATTTTCTTTGTTCGGTTTTCATCGATGAGAACCGGATTCATTGGACTTAGTATTTTCTTTTTAAATTCCTGGTTTATTTTAACACCTTTTTTGTTTTATTAATTATGTGCAGCCACTTTTGAAAGCTTTAACATGTATACAATCATTGAATCCATCAAAGTCGACTTTAAATGCAATTTGTTAACGTTTTTGCTTCTATTTCCATATTTCATAATTAGCTTTAACTCGTACAGATATATTTTTATTGAATAATTTTTTTGAGAATTTTTATTGAATATATATATTTTGACAGAACAAACGTGTTTCTACCAAGTTTTTAAAAGCAGCTTCTGCAGTAGGGCCAGATTTTAAATCAACAATACTTTAAATTGTTTTTTGCTTTTCTTTTTGCATATTCAACGCTTTTTGTTTAATATAAAAATCATTTGAGTAAATTTCAAACATTATCTTCACAACTCAATTTCCATCATAGTATTCAAAATACAAGACATTTATTTGACTAAATTACTTACAACGTAATGTTTATTTAATTATATTATATTATTTTATTTAAATATTACTTATTATATCAATATACAATTGCAATTTCCATCTGAATAACATATGCAAGTGTCCACCACTATTAATTTAACAATTTCAATACTTAATAAAATACTTGATAGCGTATTTATCATATTGAATAGAATTAATGACATTGTCAGCATATACAAAATTCATATCTATATGTCATCAAATCAAATAGGGAAATCAGTTGTTACCATTGTCCATAATTGACGAGTTGTATTCATACATATGTACGTGTATAACATGAAATAATTCTAATGATAATGACAATTTAATTGAAGACATCCTGAGGGATGTAAACATTACAAATGTACAAAATAAATTACATGTTTTGCTTTTGAGTTTGTAACTTCACTTTGCAGTAGTTTTTTGTTCATATAAGGAATTATATACAATTAACAAGATATTTCAATTAGTTAAGGATATAATAAATGAATGTGATTTATGTTACATTGGGCATACATATATATTTTTATATATAGTTAGTGAGTGGATATTCAATTAACCAAAACTGTAAGTTTATTAGAGGTATTCACATTTCAAGGATTTTTTTTGAAATGAAAAGATTAAAATTTTAATGTCTGTTTTGTTATGACACATTATGTTCTAAATTATAAAAAAAATTTCGTTGGGTAAATTTTAACGCTCTCATATTTGAAAACTGATATGGTCACACATATCTCAAAAAACATTAACTGAAAGACAATAAATATTAAAAAACAGGGTTAAAAATAATGTAATTAAAATTTTTATACAATAAATATTATAAACAAAAAACAAAAGGAAACCAATTCTTAAAAAAGGACTTTATTTAAAAAAATATGTCTAAAACTTAAAAGAAGAATGATCGTTCTCCTTAAAATTATTCTTTACTCGTCAGAGTCGAAACATCCAAAACATTGGTCGATGTCCTTTTGACCATGAAAATCTTGCATTATTGTAATAAAATGGGCGTTATGTGGGAGATATTGTGGACCGATCATACAAAATTTAGTGTCATAATGTCTGTGAATATAAATATTATCCCCCTTATTCATGAAACTTGTCAAAGGTTTATAACAGGCTTATAAAGCAAATTTTGTATGGATATTTGCTCTATAAGACTGTTATAAACCCTTGATAAGTTTTTATGAATTAGACTGTATATGTGTTAAACTTTATCTCAATGTAAATATTTTAAAAAGATTTATGGATCTTAAATTCAATTACGGAGATGATCTTATATGGGAGTTTTGACTTATTATGGACCGACCATTATAAAATAAGGTGTCATTATTTCTGTATATAAGAAACTTATTTGTGTCAAATTTTATTTGGATACCAAAATTTTTAAGAAATTTATGTTCGTTAAAGTGATTTTCGGAAGTGGTCCTTATATGGGAGCTACGACTAGTTGGGGTGAACCCCAATTTTGGGAGGATATTTGTATGGGGGCCAGGTGAAATAATATACCGATTTCCAGCAGTTTAAATATAATCGATTCCTGAGCCAAAAAAATATGACGTACCAAATTTTATCAAAATATCTTCAAAATTGCGACCTGTACTCTGCGCACAAGTTTTACGTGGACAGACAGCCAGCCAGACGGACGGACGGACATCGTTAAATCGACTCAGAAAGTGATTCTGAGTTGATCGGTATACTTTAAGGTGGGTGTTGGACCAATATTTCTGGGCGTTACAAACATCAGCACAAATCCAATATACCCTCCCCACTATGGTGGTTTAGGGTATAAATATTACAAAAAAAATTAAATTAAACTTAAAAATTAAAAAATTTCTGCTTCTTTCTTGGATAATTAATGTTCTCGGTTAATCGAATCACGGATAACCGAGGTCCAACTGTACTACTATATTGGTGGCGGGTATATAAGATTCGGCACAGTCGAATATAAACCCATGACGTAAGTATGTATTTTAGTTCAGCACTATTCTTGCAAAACATTATAATAACAAACAAGTTGTTTAAATTTTAATTATATGATTATCATTTATTTATTAAATAATAAAAAATTCTGTTCATTTTATAAACTTTTCACAAAAATAAAATTATTACTAATAAACTATGAAAATAAAAACTTAATCTCAAAATCAAAATTTCTAATAACAAATTTTACAATTATTGTTGTATGGTGTTGTGGTAATTACTAAATTAAAATAAAAAACTTATCAATAAAAATACATTTGCTATCATCGTTAAACTAAAGAACAATAAACAATAATAATAAATCATTGAAAATTATTACAAATTCAAATTTAGTTTTTCTCTTTACAAAACAAAACAAATCATGTTTTCTTCATATTATTTTCCAATAAATATTTACATACACAAACATGTTGAAAACAAAGCCATGTAAATAAGTATTTAATTAAACAACAAAATAAAACAATTATAAAAATACATAATAAATTACTTTAATTTTAATTTTAATTTATTTATTTAATTGATTGATTTTTAGTTTTTTTTTGTAGAAAAATAGCAAAAAAGAGCCCCCACCATTTATTAAATAAAAATTGCATTTAGTTTGTTTGTTTTTTTAAATTTTTGTTAAACAAAAAAAATAAATTTAATTATATTAACAAGTAAAGTGAAGAAAAAAAATCACATAAAATATTTTTAAGTTTAATTTCTTTTTAAATTAATTTAATTGCTACTGGCTAAAAAGTGTTTTAAATTATTGGCAGTTAAATTACAATTTTATGATTTTATTATTACATACTCGTACATTGATAAATATAGATATACATATAGAAAAAATACTTGGCATTAAAAACAAATTT
The DNA here is from genome assembly GCA_916048285.2 of Bellardia pandia. Taxonomy (NCBI): domain Eukaryota; kingdom Metazoa; phylum Arthropoda; class Insecta; order Diptera; family Calliphoridae; genus Bellardia; species Bellardia pandia. The sequence continues at coordinate 121,913,243 of OU696529.1, forward strand.
CATTTACTTATTTACTTATTAATTTATATAAATTACTACTATTCATTAGTTAATAATTAAATGTTTTAGTTAATATCAAATAAACACTGGTTGTCTGTTTTTTTCCTCTTTAAAAATGGCAAGTATTTTCTAAAAACTTTTTTACTAGCAGATGTTTTTTCTTCGTTATTATTTTAAATATTTACAGTATTTTTTATGGTTTTTAAATTATGTTTACTGGATATTTTGTTGTTAAGTTTAAATTACAATACTTGTTTTCTTTTTTCTAAAACTAATGTTTTTTTTTATTATTTTTAGTTGGTTTTTATGATTCTATTAATTAAATTTTCTCTTTATATTTGATTTGGCACATTTTATAGTACAGTGATTATTTTTAATTTAGTTGGTTTTATTAAATAAAATTATTAAAAATATAGTTATTTGATAGTTGATTTTTTTAAAGAGTTTAGTTGTTGAATAATTTGAAATGTTTAAATTTGAGTTGCATTGCTGCGGAACAATTGTTTATATAGAATCATTAAGTACTCAAAACAAATTTGGTAATTAGAAATGGAAAATTTACTAACAAGTGATCAATATGGTTTATGGAAAAGGATGCGGCACTGATGAAGCAGTTATCAATGTTGTAAATTATATTTGTGATGGCTTAGGCGGAGGTTATGCTGGTGTCGGATTATTATTCCATGACTTTTGTAAGGCGTTTGATTTAGTGGAACATTAAATTTTAATAGAAAAAATAACCATTTATGGCTTTGCAGGACGTGAACTGGCGGACTTTAAGAGTTAACTCTCCAATAGAAAAGAGTATGTTGCTATAAATTCAAAACATAACTCGATGGAACACATATAGTATGGGTACCAAAGAGCAGCGTATTAGGACCTCTGCTTTTTAAATTTTATTATAATGATCTTCAGAATATCCGACTGAAAGGAAAAGTGCTTATGCACGCAGATGATATGTGCATTTTTTATCCATACAAGCAAGTAGAATAACTTAAATCTACAATTGAGCATGATGCGAAATTAATTTTAAAGTTTGCATGAATCAATAAACTAGTTTTAAATGCAAATAAAACTAAATTCATAAGGTTTAGACCTCATAGTAGTCAAAATAATGATTGCGTGTTGGTAATAGATGGCAAACAAATAATAAAAGTAAATTTCATAAAATATCTAGGTGTACACCTTCAAAGTAAACTTGCATGTACTTCCCAAATACAATACGTTAAATCTAAAATAGCTCCAGTAGTTGGAATCTTGTATAAACTTAGACATAAACTCGATGTGAGATCCAAACTTATGATATTTGAATCGTGAATACAGCGCAATATTAATTATATGTAAGGAGATTAATGGATACATTTGCCGAAACTGGGTCTGTTAGTGATGTAAAGACAACAACGCGCCTTCGAGCAGGTCGATCGACCGAAATTTCGCAGTTGTACGTGATGATGTCGCTCAAACTCCAGCAACCTCAATTGGTGTCTCCAAATCCACTATGCAGCGAATTTTGACGAAAGATATGCATCTTCATGCATATAAAGTTCAATTGACTCAGGAACTGAAGCCAGCTGACCATGGACAGCGAAGGGAGTTCGTTAATTGGGTATTGGAGAGACAACATGAAGATATTGATTCTGCCGATAAAATCATCTTCAGTGACAAGGCCCCTTTCCATCTTGATGGCTTCGTCAATAGGCAGAATTGTCGCATTTGGGTGAGGAAAATCCTCGAGTGATTCACGAGAAGCAAATGCATCCTCAACGTATCACTGTGTGGTGTGGTTTTTAGGCTGGAGGAATCATTGGACCTCTTTTTTTATGAAAATGAGGCAGGTCAAGCGCAAACACTCAATGTTGTTCGGTATAGTGAAATGACAACCAGTTTTTTCTTGCCTAGAATTGAAGAAATGAATGTGGAGGGCATGTGGTTTGAACAAGACGGCGCCACATGTCATACAGCCAGAGAAACAATTCAATTGCCGCGGCATACATAACCTCATTCTGCCTACTTTACGATATAATAAAGTTTCACGATTTTTTTTAAATATCTGTGTTTTATTTATATGCTCTTTATGTGTAAGGTTTCGCAAAACATTGGGCACCATACGATCATATTGCAGTTTAATCAACATAATGTTAATACAAGGCAAATAACTAATTTACAAACAGTCAGGTGCCGCCTAGAATCTATTAAGCAGATGATTGAATACAACGGCAGTTTACAATATAATAAACTGGCAATATCTGTTAAAAACTCGGAATCTATTTCTGTATCTAAAAGATAATTAAAAGAATATTTGCTTGAAAAGCTAGACATGCTTCTACTATAATAATTATTATTGTTAATTTCTTATTATTAATATTATTATTCCTATAAATGTTACTAAAAATATAGTAATCGATAGCCTCAAGATAACCTCAACAATGCCATAATAGCGCTGAGGCCTAAATTGTAATTTTGAAATATATTAATAATAATAAATTATTACATTAAAAAAATCACCTGCAATTACTCAATAATTTACTTTACAATGAATGTCACATACAGTCTGCATTCCTTAGGTTGTATTCACCCATTTGTTCCGACCAAAAATTTAGTCCTGAGATAATTTTTTTTACTAAGAGTTTTTTGCAGCACGACTCACACATTTCGAACTTAAAAAAGTATTACTTTTGACATAAGCAAATTGTAAACAAAGTCAGTCAGCTGTTCTACTGCACTTACAATGTATAGCTACCCCATGGAATAAATGAAATGAATAATTTAACTTCACAAACACCACAGATAGAAACCTATTGGCAACTCAGTTAATTTTTGTCCAGACAAAAGCTGAAAGCTGTTCGTATAAAATATTTTCTCTCTCTCAAAAAGAGAGACGTCAAACTTCATATAAAAAAAACTTTGTCCGAACAAATATTTGGTTCGGAACAAATGCATGAATCCACCTTTAAGCAAAATCTGAATTTTTAACCCTTTATTATAATTTAACATTATTCAGATGCAATTAGCAAGCAACTAATTTTAATTTATGCATTCGGAATTATAGCCTCAATTTACACGAAGCAATTTTTATTGAAAATATTTATATAATTTTTTCCTTAAAATATCTTCGGTGTTCACGCAGCACAATTCTTATGGCTTAAATCGCTCGTATGTTTATTTGAGAGTATACACACATTTACATGCACATATGTAATACGAAGAAGAGAGTAACATAAATTGCTAGTACAAGCAAGTGTGTACTCAAGAATGATAAAATAAGGATTACGCCAACGGGCGTAAAATTTTAAAATGTTCTGCGCATTTAGGCCCTGTGACGTCACACATTCTGTGTTTTTATTGGCTAATTTTTTCCCACTTGTTTTTTTTAATCATGTTTTGCTTGCATTTGCTCACTGCACTCTTCATGTTTATATTTTTTGTTGTTTTTTTTTTGTTTGTTGTTCTTTTTTAAACAGATTTTATTTTAGAACTCTCAGAGAATTCATTTGCAAGGTTGCCAACTATCACATAAAACACACATTTTTCGCAAGAAATTTTAATTCTAACACATGAAACATTATTGGTAACCCTTAGAATGGCCCTTCTACGTCACATAACGGGAAATCATGCGCATGGCGTAATCTTTATTTTATCATTCTTGTGTGTACTCGTATTATCTTCCCCGATGTCTAAAAGGTAAATTGGGACTTAGATTGAGTTGAATAAATCTTTTTTTGTCTTTAAATTTCCCTCTACATAAATACCTCTGGCAATTGTTCCTCCACAAGCAAATTCTACATTTAAACATTTTAAATTATTGCTAGGAATAAAATAAGTTTAAATAGTTAAAAAAACACAAAAAAAACAAATAATATAAAAGCAAAAAATAAATAATTTACTTAAATAGTTAAAATAAATTCGTTTAAGAAGCTATGGACAGTTTTGTTCTTTCCTTCATAATTGGTGAGTATTCTGTTTTATATAAAGTATACAATATAAATTCTTTGAGTGTAAATAGCATTCCGAAATAATAAAAATTAAACATAAAACAAAATTAGGAACAAAAAGATAGTAAATGTAAAATAGAGTTAAATAAACTCGAAGTGAAAACTTATTAAATACTAAATACTATTCTGTATTTAATTTACTCTAAAAGTACGTCTAGTAGAAAACATAAAAACATTAAAGGCTAATAAATTCTACCTGTTAGCCAGCAAACCATTGGCCGGTGGCAGTATTGTAGTGGGCGTTGTAGGACCTGATGACGCTGAGACAGAAATACCCAGAGGTGGTAAACCGCTGGAAGATAAAATGCCACTGACTAAACCACCTACGCTGGTACCGGTCATCGTTGTGGATGTGTTTGGTGTGGTTGCTATACTCAAAGATCTGGGATGATTGTGTGCAGCCATAGCGGAAGTATTTAGGTTTTGTGCATTTGAGGAACGGTGATGTTTGCCCGAGCTACCCTTTACCAAATTGCCATTATTTTTCTGGGCCATATGGGTCTGGTAGTGTTTGGCCAAGTGGGCCTTTTGGCGAAAACTTTTGCCACACAATGTACAGGCGAACGGTTTCTCGCCCGTATGGGTGCGTATGTGTACATTAACGGAATACTTGTCCTTGAAGCCCTTCGAACATATGGAACAGTAGTGCAGAGAACGTTCTTTACGTTGTCCTGGAGCGGATGATGAAGACGATGATGAGGAGGAGGTGGTGGATGACGTGTTGGCTGAGTTGGTGATAGCGGTGTTACCACCTATGACTCCACCACCACCACCAGCAGCCACCATACCATTACAATGGGTGGGACTGTTGCTGCTGTTGGTGCTACTACCACTACTTGAATTATTGCCGTTACGATTTTGGCCATTTGTTAATGTCATGCTGCTTGAGGATCCTTTGTTAGTAGTTGTGGTATTGTTATTGTGACTAATGACATTTGGATTGCTGTTGTTATTGTTATTGTGTTGAGCTGTTGTTGATGTACGTTTGTATTTTTTCGTTACTTTCGCCGTTGACAAAATGCGCTGTGTTGAAGTAGTCACTTCCGGTTTTAATGGCTGAGGTGGTGGTTGTTGCTGCTGCTGCTGTTGTGTTGGTATTGTTGTTGCCATACCGCCTACTGGTGTCGACAGTCTACAGGCATTATTTGGTGTTGAGGTTATTGCTGCCGCATGCAGACTTGTAAGCATTGGCTGATGACTCGTTGTCACCGCTTGTATGCTGCCTGGGTTCGTAGCTGTCGATGGCGTTGTTCCATTAATATTTGGTGAAATTTGCATCATCACATCATTTGCGCCATAGTCATTTGCGTTAGATCCTGCTGTACAAAACTGTTTGATTTTCTCAAAGTCATCATTGAAGGCATTTTCTAGTGTTAGGAACATGTCATCAACAATAAGGCTGGCCGCCTGATTGCTGCTGTTGTTGTTATTTGGATTATTTGTGACTGGCGTTATAGGACCATTTGTGACGGGTGAGTGTGGCACAACCATATGCGGGTTATGACCATTGGCAGTTTGAGTATCATCGAAAATTTGTGCAGCACTTAGTGAAGTATCGGAGAAATTCAAGCCGTCCTAGAGGAGCAAAATAAAGGAATTCAGAGGAAAATTGTTAAATAAATTTTAGTTTATCTAAAACAAACTGTTATATACAAAATTTAAAAAAAACTGTTACACGCAAGATTTTCTATAAAAAAAAATCTGTTTTACACAAGATTTTCTATGGAATAAACTGGTATACACGAAATTTTCTATAGAAAATATTGTTCTACACAAAATTACTCTTATACATAAGATTTTCTATGAGAAAACTGTTATACACTAGATGTTCTATAAAAAAAACTGTTCTACACAAGATTCTTCATAGAAAAACTGTAATACACAAGATTTTACTGTTACAAGATTTTCTATAGAGAATACGGTCAAACATATAGATTTGCTATAGAAAATACTGTTATACACAAGCTTTTCTTTAGAAAATACTATTATACACAAGATTTGCTATAAAAAATACTGTTATACATAAGATATTCTATAAAAAACTATTATACACAAGATTTTCCATAGAAAACACTGTAATACACATGATTTTACTGTTATACACAAGATTTTCTATATAGAATGCTGTTAAACATATAGAGTTTCTATAAAAATTACACAATTAAACTGACTTTCTACTTGAAAAGACTGAAAGTTTCACACCATTCCGTTTGCACGAGGTTTTATTATAATTTGTGTTGTTTTAATACTTACAGTATCGACTGGAAACAATATTCTTCGCATATCATCATCTTTGACTGTGGGTGATGTTGACATTAATGTAATACCATTGTGCATGTGGAGACCTTTGGCATAACCTTTACCTTGTAGAGCACTACGTAGTAGAGATTCTGCAGAATTCTGTAATGAAAAATAAATTGAAAATCTTTAATAAAACTTGTGGATCTGGTAGTTGTGAAGGTATAAGTAAAAAGAAGGACTTGCAAATGAGCACAACTAGAATGCATATTGGAATGGTGAAAATATCAGACTTACCTGCTCATTATTATGATCCGTCATATGCCAATCATTATTGTTATTATGAAACTGATCCAATTGTTGGCCAATACTTAAAGCTGTCGAAACACTGTCCGACGCATTTGAGACATTGCCACCAACAACACCTCCTGCCCCGCTACTCGTCACGGAAATAGTGTTAATCAAGGAAGGTAAACGTTGATTATTGGCAATTACGCCTCCACTGCCACCACCAGTACTACTACTGCTGCTGTTCATAACATTGGTAGCATCACTGTTGACATCCTTACAGCCATCCGTACTGAAACCACTATCATCATAAGGATATTCAGATTTAATATAACCCGGAAATGTTCCCAATAAACTGTCCAAATCCAGGGCGCTATTAAGATTGGCATCTGAGTCACGTTTCAACCATGGTTCATTACCATTTAATACTGTCAGTGTATAAATTTGGCCATCGGTAGAGATGACATTCGAGATGGTTCCATCACTATTCAGTTGTGTTTGTGGCACGGGTGTTGAGGTCAATGATGTGGGTGTGGTCACCGGTGTGGCAGGCGAGTGATGATTATGCGGCGATGTAGGATTCACGTTGCTGGTGTGTAAAGGATTTAATGTATTGGCAGGTGTTGAATGATGCATTACAGTGGCTGAGGAGTTAGTTGTAGAGGCAGTGGTGTTTGATTGTTGCTGCCAGCAGTAACGATCTAAATCTTCAAAGATGGTAGAAGTGTGCTCCTTGTCAGCAGTAGACCAAAACTAAAAAGAAAGTAATAAAAAAAACAGATTTCGTGTACATTCTATATGCAAACAGCAATAAAATTAAACAGTATTAAAAATCAACGCATTTATTTCTTAAAAATTCTCCTATTAAACAACAAATGTACCTGTCATGTTAAATGTCATCTTATTGTAGAAAACATTAATGTATGTATACGTACATACAGACCCAGCTAACGATCTAACTTAATCGCTACCAATTGACATGTGTTTGAAATAACGAAAAAATATCAAAGGAAATTTTCTTGAAGCACACAAAAAACACCAACAAAAAGAAAGGCATTTCAAACGTGTATTACAACATGTCATAGAAATTGCATTTCTAAAACTTCAAATAAAATAAGAAAAAAAAAACTAAAGAAACATATACGAGTAAATACGTTGCCACCACCATGTGGACAATAACATGATCTTTCAATGGTTACCGTAGGATTTTTCTATTTTTTCTATTTTTTGTTGTTGTTTTGTTCAGTTACTGATCATGTCAATAAAATCATACACGTAACCTAAAGGCACGTTATCTTTATATAGTAGAAACGACATGACTTAGTTTTTGTTGTTACTCTTTGTTTTATTTTTAGACTAAGTACTTGTATTGTTTGGAAGGTACGCTTTACCAGACAAGACATTCAGTTACAAACAATATCAAAAATGAAATATATGTGGAAAATTGGAGCAAATATTGTTAAAATCGATATTCAAACATACATATAGACAAACACATGGAGACATGTAGAAAAAATTGACATGTTGGCAAGTGCAGAAGAAAGGGGATATTTAGGAATGAGTAAAACAAAGGCACGTGCTGTATGCAACAAGAGTAAAAACCTGATGTTGGAAAAAGGTCAATTTTGTAGAGCTTGTTAGGATTCATATTTTATCATATATGTATGTATGTATGTATGTACTTGTATTAAGTTTTATGATTTTAATATAGATATTTTGTTTTATATTTTTTTACTTTGGTCATTAAGTGGTGTTTTGTTGTATAATGTTTATTGAATTAATTAATTTCATGAACGATAAAGTGGATTTCTTATGCTGGTTTTCATAAAGATTTTTTTAATAAGCCTTATATGAGATATAATTCGAGAAACAGAAAAATCTTATTTAGGGAACAAACAGAATAAGATAATTCGATTTCCATTTATGTGGAAGTTATTTATATTGGATTTTATTGGCGATATTAAAACTTTGAAAAAATTATCACAACTTTGTTCTGTTTATGATCTATAATGGAAAAGCAGCTGAACATTTTAAAATTTGCAAACAGAACAACAAATTTTTATCTATTGTTAACGTTTATGGTGAAGTATACAATTAAATTGGAGTTAATTGGATCCTGTGCAAATTTATATTTGTTTCTGTAAGAGATTTAAGTTTTTGCCACAATCGTGGATCTATCTGTATTAAATTTATTTCAGCAATTTTGACTTTTCTCCACTAAATTTTTGCCAACCATCTCGGCTTTTCCTCAACTTAATTTTTCTTTCTCTGCTAAATTTTTGATAGCAGTCATGGCTCTTTCTCTACTAATTTTTTTTAGCAATCGTGTCTCTCTCTCTATTAAATTTTTGGTAGAATTATGGGTCTTTTTCCATTAAATGTACGTCAGCAATCGTGACCCTTACTCTACTAGATTTTCTACTAAATCTTTGTCAGCAATCGTAACTTTAAATTTTTTCCAGCAGTCGTGGATTTTACTAATTTTTTCCAGCTATTGTGGCTCTTTCTCCACTAAATTTTTGCCAGCTATCGTGGCTCTTTCTCTACCTAATTTTTGCCAGCGATCGTGGCTCTTTATCTATTAAACGTATGCCAGGCATCGTGCTTTTTCTCTACTAAATTTTGGCCAGTAGTCGTGTTTTTTCTTTAGTACGTTTTGCTAGCGTACTAAAATTTTGCCAGAAATTATGGCTCTTTCTTCACTAATAGAGGCTCTTTCTCTACCGAATTTTTTCCAGCAATCGTGCCGCTTTCTCTATTAAATGTTGCGATAATCATGCCTCTTTCTCTATTAAACGTATGCCAGGCATCGTGCTTTTTCTCTACTAAATTTTTACTAGCAGTAGTGTTTTTTTCTAGTACATTTTGCTAGCAGTCAAGGTTTTTTTTCTAATTTCTCTACTAAATTTTGCTAGCATCTAACTCTTGCTCTACCAAATTAAAAACAAAAACATAATATAAAATTTTTGCAGCGGTCGTGTTTTCTCTATAAAAATTTTGAAAACATATATTATATATAGCAATATAGCAATCGTGGCTCTTTCTACTAATAGCTATTTGTCAGAAGTTGTGTTTCCTTCTCTACTAAATTTTTGCCAGGAGTCATGTTCCTTTCTCTGTACTAAGTTTTGCCATCAATGGTGGCTATTTTTCCACTGAAATTTTTTCCAGCAGTTCCTTTCTCCATTACAATTTTGCCACCAGTTGTGTTTTTTTTATATAAACGTAGAATTCTACGTAAAAGACATCTTAAAAAATATAATGTCAAAATCTGTATTTTCTCAACCTTTGATGACAGTTTTAAAACTTTCTTAAAAGTGAAACATGTACATGCAAATAATATTCTGAAAGCTAGATTATCTTCTTTTAGTTTTATTATTACAATTTAGTTTTGTGATCGGCCCCATTGTGCATTAAGCGTTTAAAACAAATTTCTCTAATTTTCTTCAACAGTTAGACATAATAGTGTTTGTAATAGTATTTTATTTAGGACAGCAATTCTATTAAATTAAATTCTTATTGGTTTTGAATTCAAAGAGTGTCATAAACACTAAAGAATTTCAAATATTCCATTACTAAAACATAAGACTGAAGACACAAGTTGGTTTGTTATTCCATTGTGCTATTTATTTATTTTCAAATGGTTAGGCATTTTTTATTTTTGTTTTTAGACAGGAAATATACCATTTAACTTTTTCACTCTGTTTTAAATTAGATCTTAAAAATTCCATTTTAATTAAACTTAACTTAATGATTAATTTCTGCTCAATTCGTCATTTCGAAATTCATAAAAAATAACTTCAAAATTAAAAAAAAAACAACTGTTGGTTTAAAGTAGCTCACAATTATTGCTAAATAATTTAAATAAAGTAAAAATGTATATAAAGTTTTTTTTTTTTTTTAATTTTAAACATTATACTGGTTTTACTAATTTAAGCTACAGGTGCTTTTTTCTAAGCTTGCCACAAAATTGTTTCGTTTATTATTTTTTTGTTTGTTTGTTTGTTTGTTTTTAAATACTTGCATAAATTTAATGTTCAAGTTATTTTTGTTGTTTTTGTGTATAATAAATACACAAAAATTTGTATTATTTTGTTGTTTACTCATTATTGTTTCTAATTTAGAGGCTTCTGTTTAATGTGTTTGGTTGGCTGCTTTTTTAAACATATTGTCCATACTGTTGGTGTGGCAGTCCGTCAGTTAACCAGTCAGCTAGCCAGGCATTTGATATTGTGTTACATATTTTTGTGGTTTAACACTTGTTATAGAGTCCATGTGACAGAAATATTAAAACAAGTGAAACATGAAATATATAAAATAATGTTTTGTGGCTCTGGGAAATACTATTTTAACTATCTACCTAACTAACTATATTAACAAGGTGTTATTTAAAAACGTGCTGGGGATTTTAGATAAGTTAAGTAAAAGATTTCTTGAGTATTTAAACAATCTAAAATACAAGTATCAATATCGAATCAATAATCAAAAATGGCTAGTTATAAAAATAGTTCCGTATGGCCAACAAAAGAAGCAAGCAGATTTATAAATTTTAAAAATTTAACAGCCTCTACGTTTCAGTTTGTTATTTCTACTAAATTTAACATTTTCGTTAAGCTCCCCAGCATACAAACGAAAAACTCATTAATTTATTGGGCTCACGTGAAGCCATCATGTTTTGGTTTTAGAAACTCACAGCTGTTTAATTTAATAATATTAAATGCGTAAATAACTAAAAATTACACGCTTTTACTGTCAAGTGTCGTACGCTTATTCGAAGCTAAACAAAATATACAAGCCAAAAACCAAAACATAAATCAAATGCAAACCTCACTCATGATATACTACCCTGTGCAAAAATTAAAAAAAAAAACTGAATTTCTCCCTAAAAAGTTTATAAAATAATATTATGTGAGAATATCTTTGCTGAGCAGATTTGACGTATGAAATTAAGAATACAACATGGTGCTAATCGGCAATAAATACAACACAATACAGAAACAACAGGCATTTTGTTGGTGTAATATAATGTACTACTGTCAAAAACACTTGAAAAAGTATTACTTTTGACATAAGTAAATTGTAAACAAAGTCAGTCAACTGTGCTACTGCGCTCACCTTGTATAGGTTACACCATGGAATACAATTTATTGTGTTATATGAAGTTTTTAAATATTTTTTATACAAATTAATGAAACAAACATTTAAAGGTATGGCAGTGCTATTTAAAACTAAATAAAGCAAGACTTAGGATTTTAAATAATTTAATTAAAATTACTGGTTTTGCGGCTTCAAATTGCACCAAAAGTGTATTAAAAGCAATTAGTTAGAAAGCTATTATCAGTAAATGAAAAAAGTTTGAAATTCTTACAGGTTTGTCTTTTAAGTCTTTTGTTTTATTATTATTTATGTTAACCAGGGACAAAAAATAACTGTTGTTTTTAAAAATTTACATAAAAAATGATCGTACAAAATTTTGGTTCTTATCATTATGATACATAGGTGATGTACATGCAAATTTTTGTATAACTTTTAAATTTGTGCCTTTTTTGATAAAAGTCAAAAATAACTTTTAATTTTTACTTTTATTTTTTAAGGCAAAAATTAAAAGTTATTTTTGACTTTTATTATTTTACTCAAAAAACTTGTTGTAATGATTTTAAGTTGTAAAACTTTACAATCACTTCATAACGCTTTAGCGAATACCAGGGCCTAGCCAGGCATTTTTGAATATTTTTATAGTTTTTTACTTAGATTTCTTAAGCGGAATCCCTTAGATTTTTATAAATTCCTCAATGAAGGTGTTTTGTACAAAAAAAAAAAAAAAAAAAAAAAAAAAAAAACTAAATTTGTTTATCTGTAGGCATGATAATTGCTCTCAACATGTTTGTAGCACCAGGGCCCAGCCAAGCAAAATAAAATCAAAACAAAAGAGAAAGATAATAAACCAATCTTGGCAGAGACAATAACTAATGATAAAGAAAAAGAAATTCAAAATGAGTTTGATGGAAATGAAGACGATTAAAATTGAAGATTTTTAATTTAAATCCACACAAAATATAAGCAGTCCCATCTAGGCCCTGGGATACGCTTATGTGAACACATTTTGGTGTTTGCTTAAGCTTAACCCTTAAGCAGGAGTTGTCGACTCTGAAATTTAATTTACAGCGATATAGCCTGAATTGCTAGATTTGTAACAAGGGTATAACAATGATTGGAAAATAGGAGTACAATAAAAAACCGCTTCGCAGATGTTGCCTTGCAAACTTATAATTATTATAAGAAAGAAAATATACATTAATGAAAGAATGAAATCAGCTCAAAAATACAGCCAGAAAGCAATATTGCTTTATATCGGTATAATTCGCCTTTGGAGTTTTAGATGGTTTAGTTTTGGAAGTGGCAAAATGCCCTAGAGCTCCTTAAGTAATGCAGTCAAACAAGTTCATAACAAATTCTTCCTGTTATTAATTAATTCTAGTCCACAATAACTCAAGCCACGCATTACAATGAAACGGAATGGATAGATATTATCATTAACAAGGTCATATCATCACGTGATCATATCGTATAGTCCAACACTATGAAAACAAAAATCATATATTGACTATATCAACTCATAAAGAATCAATTTAGTTGAAGTCATCTTTAAATCTAATATTAATCTACTTTGAATTTCTTCAAGAGCCTACACTTCTCCACAATGCATCTGAAGCAAATGTCTTTAAAAGAAAGGAGCATCCTAGTATTATCTTGAATGCAAAGATATAACTAAGAAATTTATCCATTTCTGTAAGAGCCTGTATACAGTAGTAAATAAACGAATCATTTACAAGAGTATGACAGAGATTTGTTATGTCACCATTACTTATTAACATATTGAATATCTTCATGAGCCTAGGCATGATAATTAAATGAATACAAATGACTGGCATCAACAAAATATATATGTATATGCATGTATGTATGTAGCAAAAGGATATACAAAAATGAATTCTTGAACGCGATTGATGGAATCCATTTCATAACAATTATATAGTGTGATCTTTGAAAATGCGGGAGGAGGATTGAATTGAGGAATTTTGCAACATATTGAAAATTCACCAGCATTATTTATATAAAGTGCTGAAAATGTACATTATATTAGCGCTGGTTTGTGAGGCGATGCAGCCATTCTGAATGCACATTTTCATGGGTAACACAATTTAAGAGGACACGATTTAGAAGCAGTACATAACTACTGATATTCGAATATTGCTCACTAACTCACTCACTAATTTATTTAAATATAAGCTATGCAAACAAAAACTTACCTCATATCCATGTAATGTTGGATCTGTTGTACTCGCCGAACTGCCATCACTTAAACCACTAGCATCATTATGACTGTCAGCACTAGTACCTATACTAGCATTGCCACCGTTACCTGCAACGCCGCCGCCGCCACCATCATGAGTCATTGTTCGATCTGTAGCAGAACTGTGTTGATGTTGGTGTTGAGACCCATGATGAGTATTATTATTGTTGTGATGATGTTGTTGTGTCATTGAGAGAGGAGGTTGCTGTTGTTGTGTATGATGCTGCGAATGATGATGGTGATGATGATGGTGCTGATGATTGTGATGACTATGATGTAAATTAACATTGACACCTAGGCCAATACCCATATCGGGTGCTGTGACAAAATCGAAAAAATCTGTTTTCGATATATCCTCCGGACGAAAGGATTCACTAATATCCATGCCAGTAGATGACATTTCATCGGTGCCAATCATTTAGTCAGGTGTATATACAAGACACTTTTGATTATTATTATTATTAATTATAAAGTCTGGCAGTTTTTAACACAAATAAAATTGTATTGTTGATGTTTAAAGAAAATAACTGAAATTAAACAAACAAAAACAAGAGAAAATTATTATAAAATAAACCATAAATTGCAATAAGAATGTAAAAAATTTCAGTTATTTTAAAACTCTTTTTTTATATTGTACATGTGCATAACTACTCTACATAATGGACATTCTGTCTATCACGTTTAAATATTTCTTTTTTTTTTCTTTATAACATGCAGTCTTTAAGTATTTTAAGCACTTATTCTGTCTTTTATTTATTTGTTGTCCAACTACACTTAAGTATTTTATTTATAAGAAAAAAAAGTATATATAAACAAAATTTCAAAATAAAACTATAAATCTTATTGACAGCAAAGGGTGACAAAGTGTAAACACGATTTTGTAACAAAATCGCAAAAAAACGACAACAGAGAGGAAAAAAACGTTGAAACATTTCACAGTAAATACCACAATGATTTGCATAGAATGTAATACAAGATTCGAACCAAAAACAAAACACAAGACAATTTTGAAATTTTGTCCTAAATTTATTTATTTTTTTTTGTTTGTTTGCTGGTCGGCTGTTTGGTTGGCCGATCTGTTGATTTGTTTTTGGTACCAGTAAGTGTTTTAAACTACTCAATTTGAGTGACGTTTGTTGACCAAGTCCAGTGGCACACGAATACACAAATTTTCAAGAAAAAACAAAACATGAAAAAGTAATAAATAAACTAAAAAAAAAACTAACAAAAAATGCAGAAAATAAAATTAAAATCCAAAGAAAACTAAAAACAGAAGGCAGAAATCAATTTATCTAAATAAAACCAAAACAAACGAACAAAAAACTATATTTATAGATCTCTTTAAAGAAAACGTCAACTGCCAAGCAGGACGGACACAAGTTTTTATATACATACTTTTGTATATTTCAGAAAAACAGTGCAAAAAGCTCTTTTAAACACATGTCAAATTGTTGCACTATGAGTACACTATATGCCACTAAATCAAACACACTCTCAACACACACATTCGTTCGTTTGTTTGCTCATTCATCCATCCATTCATTAAGACCATAAAAGAGTTTTAATGTTTGAGCAAAAGCAAGCTGAAGAAAAAGAAAAAAACACAGAAAATATATTTCAAAGCATTTTACACGGTTTGATCAGTTGCTGGTGCTAATGCCGCTTAATGTGCAGTGTGCCAAAGCCGAGGAGGTTTTTCTTACTTTCTTACTGTTTTACAATTGCAGTGTTTGACAATTCGTATCTGTAAAAAACCTCTACCCATCATGATTTCTTGATGCTTTTTTTTTACTTTTTTTCATTATATTTTTAGCAGACATACATACGTATTTTTCATGTATGCTTTTAAGTTATTTCTTATTACAATCTTTTATTTTATTTTTATTTTTATTTGTTTGTTTCTTATGCCTTTTGCTCTACGTAAGTCATTTCAATTATTTGGCGATTTTGATTTCGAATTCAGTGTAATTGGATATTGTGGCTTGAAATCTGTCTTTCTTTATGTTACACTCAATGTAGACACAAAAGATTTACAATATGTATTATTACAGCTGTAATGCGGTAGTGAATAGAGCACATATTTATTTAATAATAAAAAAGAAAAATAAGTTATAATAATTTTAATAATTGCTTAATATAATTAAATTAAATCAAGAGGGGTGGTTGTTGATGTCAGGTGGTATTTAATTACAGGGGGAATTAGTTAGTTTCAGGGCAAAACAACAAAATATTTATGTTACATAGTCAGATTGTAATATTTCGGAAATGCCATGCATGTTAAGGTTTCGGACTTTAAAGAACTTTAATTAAATTGTGGCTGTTAAATAAATATATTTAGTCTAGGAGAACTTTGACCAGACTCAGCTATTTGTAATTTTGTTTAATATCTAGCCTTGACATGACATATAATAATATTTTTTTGATATCATGAATCTATGGACGTAACGAGAGCCTTTTCAGTTATATAATGGCAAATTTTGATGTATCATAATAACCATATAATTACGCTTTTAAGTGATATTGAGTAGTATGCTAAGCTAAATTGTTTAGAACTTTTTAACAAAACTTGCTACTTGACCAGTTGCAAAGTGACAGTGGCAAAGGGACAGGTTCTATAACATTTCTAATTGTAAAGAATACTTATTATTTTTATTTGAACTGTTATATTTAAATCATTGATATTGCTTTTATTTCGGTTCGAGTTCATTAAATTTAATTTTTCATTAAATTATTTTTACTGAAGGTAGGAATTGTTACATGAAAATTATTATTAATTTTTTTTTTTTATTGATAATTTTTAATAATAATTTGCATGTAACAATTCCTACCTTCAGTAAAAATAATTTAATGAAAAATTAAATTTAATGAACTCGAGCCGAAGTAAAAGCAATATTAATGATTTCTAATTGTATTTCAGAAGTTTTTAAGTAATATTCTGAAATCCACTTTTTTAAAGGTAATTTTTAAATGCATGTTACTGCTACCAACATCTAAAACATAAAATTTTAATTTGTTCTCAACTGTTTAAAAAAACGTAATGGTAAATATTTGCTTATACCATGCACAGTGGTGCTGAATGGAAAATTTTTTGAAAATTAAACTTTACCTTCTAAATGGATAGTCCGATTGTAATATACTGTATGGACGTAGCCAACGAGTACTTAAGTTTTAAAAGTTAGGTACCATTTCGCCTCATTTTTTATTTTTCCAAATTAAAAATCGTCAAATTTTTGTCCTGGAAGGAATGTTTTGTATGTTGTATGCTTTTCAAGTTACACTGCTATGGCTAGTTAGATAGAGAGATAACATTAAATCGACTTCCAAACAGATTTTCTAATATAGAAAAATCTTTAAAAATTGACTTCAGATTACGAATTCTTATCAATTGCTCTAACAAACTTCAATATGAATTGTGTACAAATATTCTTTTCGCAGTTTGTATTTGTTAATTATAAAAAAAAAACTATTAGTCAAACATCAATTAGATAATGGAAAAAAATTCAGCTTAGGATTTAAATTCTTCACAGATACCGAGAAACTTTCGCAGACATTTTTTGTAAAGTCTGTTGAAATTAGCATACAAAAACGTTGACGTATATAATAATCATATGTTACGTTCGATTTAAAAAACGATACTAGATATTAATTAAATTTTTCATAGTTCAACTATTCCTTTTTAATAACTTTTTCTAGACCTTCTTAAAGTAGATCGGTCTATTGGGCTATGTGGTTTTAATTTGTTCATTGGGTCCCAAATACTTTACAAATTCAAAGAAAAGAAAAAATATTTTTTTTTTGTATGTACTGAGAAATTTGTATTTCAAAAATTTTCATTAGAGCACTTGAAAATGGATTTTTTCAGTGTTTGTCTTTTTACACACTCTTTAATTTTAGCTGACCACTTTTTGACCAGTTTGTTTCAAAATAGATAGTTTTAAAGACGATTCAGTTAAGTTTTATTTAGGCTTATAAATATATGTAGATTTAACGACTCTAAAAACTTATTTCCCTTATAAAATTCTATAATTTCTTTTTCCAAGCAATAAGATCAATTAAATTTTATATAAAAATGTTCTATATATTTATATATATTTATTTCCAATATTTCGCTATCTCAATAAATAGCTTCTTCAGGTATTACAATTTTGAAATTATAATGATAGTTAATTATAAATTATAAATAAGTCCCCTTATTGCTTGGAAAAAGAAATTATAGAATACTTATACAATTTTTAATTAAAAACTTACAAATTAAATTCACATGCCAACCAACTAATAACCTCTCAATGTACACACGTAAAAAATAAATCTGATCCCTGAAATAAGAAAAAAACCCCATTTGTTTTATCAACACAATTGATGCCACCACAACGAAATACAAATGATAGAAAACATTTGTTTTGATGCATGTAGTAACAAAAACACGAGTGAAAAAAGAAGCAAATTTGAAATTTATTTTAATTTTATTTTAAACAAATCTCAACATGATGATGTTTTCCATTTATTTGACTATTTTTTCGCTGTTTTCTTCTTATTTTGTTCCCCCTACAAACAACTACAACAACTATAGATTATCATGATTTAGACAAAAGCTAAAATGTTGAAGAAAAAAAGCAATAGCAGAAGACAGCAAGGTAGTACAACACCAGGTAGACAACAACAAAAACATGTAGTTAGTTATTTTGGTCAAAATAAACTTGTACTCTCAAGAAACACTATAAAAAACAATAAAAAAAAATAATGGAAAAGACACTGACAAACAGCACCTACTTACAGGGGGAAGGAGACTTAAGCCAAAGATGACGACCACGATGAAGTTGATGATGTAGCACCCACAAGCAAGGCCATTGCAGAAAGCAAGATGTTTCTTTTAAATGAGAAGACAAACAGACTTTCTATGACTGGCTAAACTGCAAAATAAAGTACTACTACTGTGTTTAAAGAAGTTTTTTTTTACAAATTTGCTGCAGGGTTATAACAAAAAGTTTCTAATAAAGTCTTCCAAATTTGTCACATCTGTCTTAAGTACATATATAAAATAATTAGAGATTTTATTTGGAATTTAAAATATTAAAAAAGTTTTTGTTTTCAATAAATCAATATATAGAGATGTAGTGGGACATTTTCATAATAATTTACAGATAAAATCTCTATAGTTGAGTAGATCCATATTTTAGTATTTGGGTTGTAAAGAGGATTAAGTGAAACTAATGACAAGAAAAGTAAAATTCAGAACATAGAAATATACAACCAGAAATTTGCACACAAAATCCATTTCTGAAACATAATCTGATTCCTTTATAAAATAATTTCTAACTGTTAAGCAAAAAGTGGGATTTATTCCATTAAAATTTAATGGCCAATATTAAGATTTGAATATATGCATATACTCTCTTGGAGCTTCTTAGAATAGCATTTTCAATATCTGCCAGTAAGTTTAGTGTGTTGCATAACAAAAAAAAAAAGTTGATTTTATACAATTTTTTATTGTTTTGCTATTCATGAAGAAACAATTTTTTTAAATAAATTGCAATTTGTACATTTCTATTATTTTTCCTATAGATTTGTTTAGCTCAAATAATGTACATTTCATTTTATAGCCTCAGGTTTTTTAAATTTCTCATTTGTTTATGTAAATACTATTAATCAAGAATTTCAATTTCTAAGCAATATGACATGTTTTTCTTTTCATCGTTTGTTTCAGGCGACAGGTGATTTAGTTTAACCCATCATACCCATCTCCCATGTTCATTTCTTTAAATTTAATTGCACATAATATTTAAAATAAATAAACGAAACAAAACAAAAAATAAAACAAATGAAGAAAATGAACAATCAAATAATTTCATATGGTTACCGCAGACCAATGATTAAATTGTTGGCAAAATACTGTCTAGAAAGAAGACCGAAAAAACTCATCAGAGATGACACAAAGAAATAATAATATATTTCTCTCTAATGTGCAGAAACAAAAAAAAAAGTTAAAAAAAAACATTATACTCACTTTCATTTGTTTGCTTGCTGGAGTATTTCATTTCGTAGCGCTTAGTTTGTTATTGTGGCTGTTTGTAACCAATTTTATTTGATTAATGACAATTTTAAGTTGTCGACGCCAAGTGAAGACTTGTAAGAAATTAATGTCGCTGATTTTAATGAATGAATGAATGTCTGAAGGCAAAATTAGACAAGTCATAGTTTTATTTCCCACTAAACATGAGTTTGCTTATTTAAGTCTTATATTTTAATATTTAGAGATAAGTATTTCATTTATAAATTAAAGCAAACAAAATTATATTGCAGAGCTGTTTCTAAAGCTTTTATTATACATACCAGCTAACTACAATTTACCATCAGCCTTACTTAGAAGTAAAATATGATATATAGGATGATTCATGTAGTTTTTAGTATAAGACGTAGTCTTTAGTATAAAACGTAATATTAAGTATAAGATGTAGTTAAATAATTTTCCTATACGGATTTTATTAAATTTTTACACACCGCAATAAGATTAAGTATCGTTCTGACTTAGCCCTTAAATGCATACTGTACCATATATGGTACATAAAAAAAATTTAGTTTTTTGAATTTTCCGGAAAAACTGTGCCGAATTTACATTTAGTGAATGATTGTGTATAAGGGTAGTGTACTCACGATTCAGAGTTCTGACCTCATGCATTTAAGGGTTAAGCTATCAAATTTAATTTTTTCTGGTAATTACTTGTGTGATTTTTTTCTTTGAAAATATAGGAAAATATATGTTTTTTTTTGGATCAGCATACAGGGAATAATTGTGATAAATAAGTAGATAGAGGAAGTACAATTTATGTATTTTTGTTTTCAAAATTTCTACATTGAAAAAAATCTTCTGCTATAAGTTTTTTCCACATTCGTACGACTAAAAAACGTATTTCCTTGGTAGTGTAGTTTGCGGTCGACAAATTCATAGACCATAAATAGATCGCAATGAAATAAAGTTATCGACTGCCAGATTTTTTCGTCATCTACAGAATCGGTCATTTATCAAGAAAGCAATAGAGTAGGAGAAACCCATGCAGTATCCTTATATTAATCTTTATAGTTTGATGTGTTTTCATCTAAAACAACTCAAATAATTTGATCGCAAAGAATGTTGTATATAAACATATATTGCCGTCGAAAATCCCAAAGTACGTATCATCAAAAAAAAAAAAATCTAAATTGGGTTTTTGATTGATTATTATCTTACATGTCCCTACCAATTTTTGCGACCAAAAATAACGGTTTTATATCCATAATTTAAAATAACGTATCAAAAGAATGAATAAGAATGAAGGAATGAAAATACAATACTTGCATTTTTAAATAACACAACAAGTTTATGATGATACGTCATTTTGTTGCAGAAACATAAATACAAAAGAACTTAACAAATATTACTTAAGAAATATTTCCAAAAATATGGTTTTCCGCTTGAATTATTTTATTTGTTCCGTTTTAATTCCATATTCCATCAATTGTTTCTATACTTGAAGTATTTTTTATTTTATAACATTTTTTGCTTTTAGTGTAAAAATGGAAAAAGTGATGTTACGTACTTTTGGATTTTCAACGACGATATGAAATGCTTACCTTTTTCACACTCTATGGCATGTCATAACACTAACCGAAAACAAAGATCACAAAATGAATTCATATTTATTTTAACAAATTTGTTTAGAAGCGACAAATAATGGATAAGATTGTTTACACAAAGTTCTATTTTGTATAGCATTCTATAATAAAAATAAAAAATTTTCTTAACTCAAATCTCTACAAGTGGCATATTCTAAATTTTAACTAAATTTATATTAACTATACATAACAGCCTTCTAAAGAAATAGTCTAAAGCTAGATTTCCACGATTGAAATTTTCTTCAAAATTGCTCTTCAAAATGCTTCAAACTCGTGTAAGCAGTAAAATTTCTTAAAAATTTATTAATTTAATAACTATTAAACTGTTAAAACATTTTACAGCTTACAGATTGTACGGTATAGCAATAATAAACAAATATATTTTGCTAAAGTCTTACTTTACTTTATTGTTATAGCAAAATGCAAAATTTCGACATTTTAATCGCTTAATTACGCAATAATGTAGATAAACATAAAAAAGAGTTGGTTTGAGCTTGTTTTCGTTACAGATGTGTAAGAATTAAAATTATTAATTTAGTTTAGGTTATGGATTAATAGTTTTTTTTTTGTACATACATACGAGTATATTCTCCTTCTATACAAGAAAAAACATAAAATTTATCAAATTAATCTACTTCATAGTTAATGCCTTTATCAAATAGAGTTAAAAAGTTGTATGGAACATAGTATCACTGTTAACAAATAACGGCGTAAACACTTGTATGAATTGTGCAAGTCAGTAGCTGAAATTTAAATCGTATTAAATAAGCAATATGCAAAACAAACCATATATAGAGATGAGGCAAATAAACTTTACAATATATAAATGAGTATAAAATCAAATTGCATTTAATTTCTTTGGCATATATAATGAACAAACAGAAATTTCTTATAAACCCCACTCCCCTTTTGATGGTTTATTCATATTTCTAGACAAACAAATGTAATGTAACCATGCTTTTTTAAACTGAGAAAGAGTTGTGTAAGTGCATAATAGCGTAGAAATATTTTGATTATATGAATAAAACGGTCATCGTAGTCAAAAAAAAAAAAAAAATAAAAAAAAATTAAATATGTAAAAATGTAAAAAAGTGAAAAACGAGTTTGTTGCTTAAGTTTTTCGTTTCATTTGTAAGACTTTTCTTCATTTATTGTTAAATAAATTCATTTATGTTTATTTATGTAAAGTTTTTTCTCCTATTTTTGTTGGTTAAAATGACGCTATCTTAATTTATTAGCATGAAAAACATATATTGATTTTTTTCTTCCCTGCTATTACTTATGCTCAATAATCATTAAAACTGACAAAAATCTGTATAATTTTTTTATTCATAAAATTTGTGCTAAGAAAACTGCTACATAAATGAGCCATAAATTAGAGGAGTAGAAAAAACTATACGCCATTTAAGCACGTACGTCTGGCAAAATTTTTTATCCATGTTTTTTTTTTACAAAACTTTTTATTGTACTTTTTTTTTTACAAAAAGTGTCTTTTGTCGTTTATTGTTATCATACTTTTATTATGTTTTTTTTTGCATTTTGTTTCATGCATACTTGATTTTTTTTTTGTATAAATTGTATGATCTTTCTTATTAATGTTTGCCTTTTAATCATGCATTTTAATCATTAAAACTTAGTATAAGTTTTTTTTTCAATATTACTTTGCATTAAAAAAATTAGATTTAATAAAAGTCACCATAAACATTTATGTGTATTGTGTATTTTAATTAAAGGAAAAGTCAATTAGCTATTTTGTACTTCCTAAGCAATCTGTCGTAGAGAAAGTTGTAACTTTAGGGTCTCTATATCTTCTGGGGTGTAATTGTAATTGTTTTTAATTTTAAATCAAGAAGTAGTTATTTTACACACTACAAGCAGTGTGATCAGTTAAGCATTTTTGCGGCTAAATATAGCTTATTTTACTTCGATCTAGCAGCATTTGGCATTTTATTTAGTCTTTTTATTAATATGTTAAGCATTTGCTACCTTTTTAAAGTTTAAAAAATAGAAATTTATTTTCTTTAAAAAATAAAAAGGAAAATTATAGGAATCTTTTAAGAATATATTTTATATAAGTATATACTCGTATAATACAGACCGACTATATCTTGTATTGGGCTTCAATACCTATAATTTACTTTTTATGTATAAGAAGATAGTTTACAAGATATTAATTTTAAAAAAAAACTACTTAGTCACGCGATTTATAGTAACGTAACTAATAAACGGTTCATTCTATTTCGTAAAAATAAAAAATGTAAAAATATTGTAGTAATATAATCGAAGAATATTGTCTTATGCTGCAGTAACAGTATTCTGATTTCATTTAGTATTTTCGGAGATATCGCTCTTAGGAAATCTTATTTATCAGCTGCTAATGTGGTATTTAAGTTATTCATTAAAAGGATTATAAGCTTAAAAATTATATATTTTAAGAATTCTAAACTTAACTGCTTTTTTTCTAATCATTTATTTTGTAATTGGCCCAATGGCTTATCAAAGGAGTTTATTTTTAGAATTGATGTTGCTATATTCTTATAGAGCTTATTAAATTTAAAAAAATACTCTGGGAAAATATTTCATTGTCCATCATTTATTTAACAACTAAAACAAAAACCAACTAAACCATAACACAAACAAATTCTAAACATTTTACCGCAAAATATCATAAAAGTAGAGTGAGATTCCAGCAATAATGACTTTAAATAGTTTTTTTCCGATCAAAAAATCTTACCAACTATTTAAACTCTCAAATTCTTAGCTAGTAAAACATTTAAAACAATTTGTTCGCTCTTAACCGAACAGCAAAATACTAATGAAAATCTCAAATCTTTAAACATAAATGCATAAAACAAGAAGCATACACCACAATATTGCTTGACTTTGAAATCATCATCATCAGCCTCATCATTAGAAAGACAAGACTTTGATGTGTATTTAAGTGTATTGAAAAGTGGGAAAGATGTAGAAAAAAAACCTCAGCACTAAACGTAAATGAACAGACATCAACACCTGATAGCCAAAACATTTTTAACATTTCAAAAAAACAAAGCCGACCAGAAGCAAATTTTTAAACATTTAAAGCAGAAAAGCACACAAAACCAAAGAAATAAAAAAAATACTAAGCTGACAGTGGAAGGAGAAAAAGCTGGAAACATCTAAAAAAAATATCGACAGCTACATAGTTAAGAGGTATTAGACGCCAACAAGTAGTGTGTAAAAATCACTAAAAAAATCGCCAACCAACAACATTCAGCCAAACGAACTCAAACTCTAGTCCACTACACATATACCCACAAACTATCTGCAGAAAATTCCATCTACAAACAGAAATTATTTATATGTATAAAGAAACGTTAAATGTAAATTTAACGTTGAGAATATTTGGTCTGCACAAAAAAAACGCATTTCTTGGTAAATTTACTATGGGACAGGAAATCACAAAAAAAAAAGAAATTATTTAAACGGAAATGGATATTCAGTTGCCGTTTAAGTATTTTTGCGAAAATTAAAAGAGGACAACTTTCGCAATAGAAATTGAGCGGAAAGTAGAGTTTTTTTTTTTTTTTCTAAAAAATATTATTTGAATTTTGGGTGCAAAAACAAGTAAATATTAAGTTACAATTCACTTAGAGTTCGCACACTTTTTAAATAGATATGTATTTATATATGTACTTATATCCGGTATCATTTCTAGACTTTTTAAAATATTTGATTTTTAATCAAGTTATTAATTATCTCAAATGCAAAGTGCTGATTTTAGCAGACTTTCATATGTGATCTGATGACAATTCTAAATTTTATAAAATTTGGGCGGAACAAAAAGAAGAATGCAAGACCTAAATTAGAAATTAAAAAACTAACTTTTCAGTACTATTCATTTTTCATTTTCATCATTTTCATATAAAACCCGGTTACACTACAGAAGCCTTTTCTAAATCTTGGTGGCAGTACTTTTGTTTTGACAGTGATTTGTTTTCAAATATATCCACCATTATATTTCTACGAGTACTAAACAATAAAAATGAAAATAGAATGTAAATCGTCTTTAAATTCACTAAAAATCCGAAATTATTCAATTATTGCATAAAAGCTAAAGCTTACCGAAAGTGCTGTAAATTATCGTATAAACCTTAAGGCAGAAACCTCAAGCACATAGCATGAACAAATAAACCCAATAAACCCAATTCCTAGGCAATTCCAGTACAAATACCGAAATAAAGGCATGTGTAGTTGCTGGTTCTAAAAATTATTCAAATCGTGCTTAATGCTTAATAATGAAAACATTTTAGCTAAACTTAAAAACTGGCTTATTATGGATGATAAAAAATAAGGACAAATGAACCACAAACAACTGCTAGCTCTGAGTTGTATGTTGCAGTTAATGTTCAAACTATAATTATACAAAAATTGATAAATTTGGCAAAAAGCCGGGCATATTGATTTGGAAATTCATATAAAATATGAATATGTTTGCTGCCTTTTAGTTTTTAGTTTTTGCCCTTCAGTAAAGTTTTGGTTCGATTTAGCTCACTGTCATTTTTCAAAAGCTTTAATAGGGGGTTTTTAATAAAAAATTTATTTTTAAAAACAACAGCAGAAGCTTTGGCAATTTTTTCAGCAAGTCAAGTTATAACCAAAGAAAACTCAAAATATATAATATGTACCAACAGCCTTTCCACTATTCTCGCAACGCAGAACACCAAGCATGATTCCCCTTTAATTAACAGTATCCAAAACACTCTTTTTACCAATCAAAACAAGATTAAATTAATGTGGGTTCCATCACATGTAGGAATTCCCGGAAACGATGATGATGATGATGATGATGCCAAAAATAGACCACTTATAAATTTCCCACGTGGGAGCTTAGAGACACTAACAACGCAATTTCTTCCCATTTGGAAACATTACGAAAAACAAGATGGGAAGCATACCAACATAAATACAAACACACCAATTCCGTTGGAATCAAGCCAATATATATGAAATCATGTCAATATATACGAAATCAAAACTAACAGCATAACAACACTCAGAATCGGTCACTGCAAACTTTCACACCAAGATCTATTAGACAATAAAACCCAGCACCACAGTGCCTAATTTGTAATAAGCAACTTAACATCACACACCTTTTAAATCTACAATTATTCCAGAAACAAAATCTTTGCATCAAATATTCCTTCTAAATTATTGACAAATACATCATATCACAATATTAATCTTATGTGCAAATTTTGATAGAAAATAATTTAAAAAATCTTCTATAATTAAAATCTGGAGTTGAAAGCCTATGAAGCTATTACTCCCTTTTGCTTATTTAGTTACAGTAATTTTTTTATGTATTTAAATTTAAATAAATAAATAAATTAAAAACAAACCTATTCAAAGAATTTATACGAAAATCATTAAAGTTTGTATTATATGAGAAATAGCAAGGTCTGACAATTATAAATAGAAAATTGCATCGGATAGATATTCAAAATGTGGATTATTTAAGCAAGATTTTCAATAATATTTCTTGGCAAAACTGCGGGTCTATTTCATAAATCAAATTACCGATTTTGAGTTTTAAGACTGAAATAGATTCGAAAGGCTCTGTATATATTCTGTCTTAAACATAGCCCCACAAAACATATTTCAGTAGTGTTAAATTACATGATTGGGGCGGCCCATTAACCATTGAATTTTGAGAAATTATGAGATTGGTTTGCAATAAATTCATTGTTTCGTTAGTTGTGTGACATGTGGCACCGTCCTATTAAAAAGTATGCCATTGACATCCATATTATGTACAACAGACCAGAAATTGTTAAAATCTCGCGATAGCATGATATGGAGGTGGTACGAGACAGAAAACAATCAAGTTTTGTATTTCTGACCCATAGTGCACGATAAATAAAACAAATAAAGTGGCGAAAAAAGCAAATAAATAGAAAAAATACTTAAAAAACTCAGCTATCAATACAAGTGTATGTAAATGCGTTTTTATAGCGGCTTCTTGAACAGCCACAAAAAAATATGTTGCATAGTTGAAATTGTACATGATTTTGAAGCTCTTGTTACGTTACGTTAACAGTTCCAACACAGTTGACGATGTTAACACACAAATACATACTACTCTACTTTAACGTAAAATACACTTATAATACATACAACACATACATAAGAAAAATAAATACTTGTATTATGGAAATTGAACCACAGCCAGTTAGCCCGCATCTTACAAAGCAGACATTGATAAAACATTGATTTCAGAAAATCATTGAATATTTTTTTTTTTTGTTTGTTGGTAAATCTTTGAGTCAGTTGATCGATCTGGCTGCTCGTAAGTATGTCTGTCTGTTTTTCTGTTTGTTCATTGCTCCGTCTTTGTAAAGTTTTGGGTCGAGTGTTACAGAATATGCGTAACAATTTATTGTTGTTACACGTTGTTGTTGGCTGTTCAGTCTTTAGTGTTGCTGTTACTGTTTATTTTATAGTAAACGATAAATTTTATTAATGTTCAAAATTTCGGCCTGTTGTCGATATAATTTTTCATACGATTTCTTCACCTCACCATTTAAAATACCAACAAAAAAAAAAAAAAAAAAAAAAAAGAGAAAGAAAAAATATTATTTAAAAACTTAAAAGAAACACTTGGTTTTTAGCAGACATTGCATTGCGTAGCTTTGAGTTGTATGTAAAATTATTAATAATTTAATTTCTTATTAAATATAATTTGCTCAATAATTTGTTATAAATTGTCCGTGTACAAGTTTAAAAATTGTTTAAATTCATTATGGTTTATTTAATTTTTTTTATTGATTTAGGCCGGGTGAGGGGGGGAGAATTGTGTGTCTTTTTTTTTAAATCAAGAAACAAGCAAAAAGCTATACACGTATTAAACTATTAGTTGAAATTTAGTAATAATTTAATGATGTGTAACTAATTGATTTGTTATGCAGTTGAGGCAAAATGGTAAAACAGTTACGGCTACAATTGCAGTTTAAGAGTTCATAATTTAAACTACATGTGCCGAAATATAAATTGCTTTTAATAAAGCAACTAAGTCAAAATTTACACAAAGCAATTTGTATTAAGAGGATTGATAACACTTTTTTATTGAAATAATTTCGGTGTTCACACAGCACAATTATTACTACTTAAATCACTAGTATTTTTATTGAGAGTATACACACATTTGTAATACGAATAAGAGCTAGTTTTTTACTTGTCAGTTAAACTCAGCTTAACACACTGTTATATTAAACCTCAAATATATTTTGCCGGGATTGTGTTTCTCAGTAGTGGATTACCTCCTGTCAATTTTGTTAGCATTGCCGTACTGTTCAGTCAAAATACATATGGAATTCCTCCTAATTTTTTATATAAATATGGCAATATCTTAAATTTTCGCAAAAAAGCAACCGCGGCAATAACAGTATTTGAAAACTTTAACTTTGAAAAAAATTAAAAAAAATGGATTTAGTTCTAAAACTTTATATGCGGATTGTTTTGTTAAGCGAAATCTTTGAAAGAATTCGTCGTCGGAAATGAAATGATTTGGATGTGCCCTTCTTGTTCGTATCTTTCTAACAATTGACATATTTAAGTTATTAGCTATATGTGTTTGAATCACTTAAATCCTCATCATCACTAGAATAATCCATTTTTTTTTTCATTTTTGTTAAAATGTCGTAAATTTCTTTTCAATTGTTGAATTGTTTATTTTATTTTTCAGCTGTTTCTATTTTAACATTTTATATCTAGGTTTAACTCGCCAATGATGCTCAGTTAAACCTAGATTAAATATCAAATAAATTATAACTGAGAAACACAATTTTTAGTTTTTTTAACCCAGAAACTAGCTCTAAGAGAGTAACACGATATGCTAGTACAAGCAAGTGTTTACTCTAGGTTGAAAAAAAATGTTGTCAGTTATCCCCTGGGATTAAAGATAATGTAAAAACAATTTCAGAAATAATTTTTTATATTTTTGCCACTCCTACAAACACCGACCTTTTAGTATTTTGTTGACTGTGTTCGCTAATTTTATCCCGATCATAACACAGTACAAAACATGATTTCATATATGTATGAAAATTTGATTTAACTAATAAAACTAATACTTAGTGCTACACCCGGCTTAAATTATATAGTAGGCTTAGAATCATTTTAGCAATTATTTTGTATGGCAATAACATGATTATTAAAATATTTTCTCTTGATTTAATTTCCCCTTAAGTTAATTGTTTTACAGCTCAATAAAATTTACAGAATTTAGTTACATCAGTCTTTAAAAACCCCATAATAATGAAACTTAAATAATGCTACAATATATTTATATCCCCTTCAGTCAATAATATTTCTCCTAAAACATTTGTTTACAATTAAATTAATGAAATATTAAATTTCAAAATTATGCCCAAAATTTTGTAAACATTTTCTAACTATTTCCAACTAAATGTAAATAAATGAAATTTCATTTAATTCAAAAGAAAACTACTGTCTTCCTCTATTCACAATAAAAGTAAAAATCATGTTTGAAATGTAAATCATAAATAGCCAACAGTTTTTAATGGTAACACAATAACAATTATACAATCATACACTTTCAACGCCGGTAATAAAAAATTACATCCGTTTTTTTAATTTTTTCTTCACCTCAGCAGACATTGCAAACATTTTATAATTCTTGCTTGCTGGTCATAATAAATTATTAAAATGTTTTTATACATATATGTAATTTATTTATTATAATTTAACATTACTTATTTGCTTGTTGTATTTGTAGTTGTGGTTAAATTTATATTGTTAAACAATAAATCATAATTGCTAACAGATTTGCCTATATTAGTTCATAACAACATAATACTTTGGTTTATACTTAATAGTAAATACAAAAAAAAAAACTATAAATGAATAGATGAATAAAAAATTCAAAGCAAAAAAGCAATAACAAGATGGCGAGTTCAGGCAGTATTTAGCCTGTACTGGCAACGAAAGTTTATAAGTTAAAGTTGTAAAATAAAATGGTTACACTATGGTTAAGGTTTGCTATTGACTTCATAAAGACGGCAGGTTTACACTGGCAATAAAATAAGCTGGAAATCATTAAAACGAAATTTCTGGACCTAACATGAATTTGCCTCGTATGGACAACTCTTGTTAATGTTATGTTCTAGTTTGAATAACATTAACAGTTTTCTTTCCACTACCAAATGATATTTTCACACAATAAAATATCCATGTTCTAAAATTGCAATCAAAATTATGAATTTGAAAATCGGCACGTATTCACACAAAAACATTTACATTTTTTAAATTGCATTAAAAACTGGGAACATGAAAATCGACAGGTTTTCCCCACACAGATGGCACGCCAAAAAGTGAGGTTTTTGTCATCGGTCATATTGGGCAATCAAACTAGTTCTGTATAATTTATTTTTTAAAATGGAATAAGCAATTTGTATGCACTGCTTGTTCTATAAATGATAAATTGGTTTTTCAAAACAAAATAAAACAAAGAAATTATACGAAATTTATTAAAATTTTTATTGTATTAGAAATAGTAAGGTTGGACAATTGTAAATGAATGTAAATGATTTCGTACAGATGTCTCCCCACCATTACGCATACAGCTGTCGATTCTTTTATCAAAAATTTTAAACACATTTTGGCAAAATAATGTTTCTATTTCGTTAATTAGTTCAGGGATTTTACATATTACGGCTAAATCGATTCAATTAACTCTGTGTAGACTTTTTCTGAAACAAAGCTCCATGCAAAATAATCTAGTGGTGTTAAATCGCATTATTGGGGTATCTAATTAATAGCATAATTTCATGCGATCAGGAAATTTGGGTTGCAATAAATTTATTACTGTGTGTCATGTGACGCATTTGTAAGTGAAACCGTTGTAGTTGATAAAATCTCTCGTATTTCCAGCCGAAATTTCATAAGTACGTCTACAGACCATTCAGCAAATATTCAAAAGCCCAAATATGTCAATCTTGCTTGTTGAATTATCAAAACAAATGGAAATGGTTTTCGTGTGAAAACAATTTTTAGAAAAAACAGTTTTTATACGAATTGGGAGAATCTGCGAACCAGTTGCATGTTTTAACCCTTCCAGACCTAATGCAAAACTACCAGGAATTTTTTTTTATAATTTTTGGAATATGTGATTTCTACAGCATATGAACATATAATCAATGATTAGGTTTTATAATTTTTATATCCTGCAAGGGTTTTCAGGACACACACACTTGATGCATCTCGTTAGATTTTCATTAATATTTTTAACTAAAGCACATTTTTACTGTATGAGACGATTTCACTTAGTTTGAAATATTAAAATTTTTAATTTTTTTTGTTAAACTATGCACCCTTCATTATTGGTAAATGATTAACACTTTTGTTATTAAAGACTTAGACTTACTTCTCTTTCTTCATTTTGCTACAACTGAAATGTGACTGAAGAATTTCGCAATAATTCAAGTAACAATAAATCAAACAGTGAGAAGCAATTTGAAATTGGCTAAAGAGAAGCAAATATATTGAAACCGAAACCCAATCGCAAAATCGATACATAACAGTTTGAAAGGGTTAAGTCAAATGCAAGTCCTTAAGCACAATTTGCCATGTAGTAGTTGTGGATAGCTCCAATTGTTCAATACTACGGCTCATGGCTGCGAGATTTTCACTTGAACCATCCGGCCGAACACCTGCTATTGTCGTCACATTAGTCCCAATTTACACGAATTAATTCTTATTGACTGATACATTTTTTTTGCTTGAAATTTCTTCGGTGTGCACCCAGCACAATCCTTATTGCTTGTTTATCGTTCGAATTTTTAGTAGAGAGTATACAGACATTTATGTAATATGAATAAGAGAGTAAAACGTATCAATCAAGCGTGTACTCGTCTTACCTTCTTCCCACCCCGATGTCTAAAAGCTAATTAGCTTAAAGAATTGCTTGGTGTAAATTGCTTCTTATGTACCGCGCCAAGCAATTCAAATTAATTTACCAAATTATTAATAGCGGTTTGGAAGGACAATTATTTAAATTGAAAATATACAAAATGTAGCTTTTATGGATTTGAAGGGAAATTTAATTCATTGTAACAAAGCTTCAAATCAAAAGTGATTTGTGAACAAATAAAATACTAAAAGTTTCATGTTATTCCAATATTCCTTTGTGAGAAAACGAAGCTCCTATTGAATTAATTAATCTATCTTAAAACTAAAATACGGTGAAATATTTTCACTTTTATCAAAGCAATAATTCACCCACCTTATTTTCTTTGTAACCATTGTGCAACATTTTATGTGTTTAACTGTTTCATTCAACTGTAAACAGCTTTCGTTTAATTCTGTTGTAAAATCTTAAATACAAATTTTCAAAATAACAATAAATCACTGCAAGTGTAAATCAAGCTTAATATTTTATTTGATTTTATATATTTTATCTTAAACTGTTGTATTACATTGTTACCGGCGGTATTAATATGAAAGCCGTTAGATTTTCTATTATAAATACAAAAAAAAGAGACTCATAGATATACTCGTACACATTTACAATGCAAAGAAGTATTTAAACTAGTGGTTAATGTTGTTGGTATTTGTATCTAAGTATCTTAATATACAAAACAATAGTATTAGTTTGTTACAATATTCAAACGGCCTTTAAAAGAATTCAAACGTTTACATACAATTTGTTGTGAGTTTTCTAATGTTTGTTGCTGTTGCTCTTGTTTTGTTGGTATCTTTAATCTATATTATATATTTTTTTTCTTTTTATTGTTGCTGTGGTTGTTGTGCAATTCTATACACAAGACAATGAAATTGAAAAAAATGATAATAAACCGGCTAACAACAACAAATAATAATAGTAATATTTAGTTTATTTTACTAGACACACATATACATATTTTTTTTTATATTAAAACATATTTTTTTTTTTGCATTTTAATATAGTTTATTATAGACACCAGAGACACTACATAGTTTAATGAAGAAACACACCTTAAATACTAAATTATACCAACACAACACAACACAGCATAAACCTAACAAATGATTTCCTATACATTGTGCTGAATAAAGCAAAAATATAGAAATATTAATAAAACTTGCTAAAGTTTTATGAAAAGGAAAAAACTTGTCTCAGTAACCATATTTTTTCACCTTTGACGGCCAACATTATCGGAGGTACTACATGACGGAAAAGATGTCATTGTCGTAGATTAGTTGGTGATAGTTAGAAATCAGCACCTTTAAATAATTAGATTAACATGAATAGTTACATATACCAGTTGTTCAACAAATCAAATGAGATTAGTAAGATACCCTACTTAAGTAAATATTAAAACCATTACTGAATGTTCTTACCATTGGCACGTATACATCCTAATAAATATTCGATTTTTTTTGATAAACAAGGAGGGGGAAATTGTGATCTTTCGTAGCGTAGCGTCTTCGAATTCTGTCTACATTTTAAGCTGACGCCGTGCTCCATTGCTGTATTCCACAACACCATATAGATTTTATGATCGAGTTATTAAGTAGGAGTTTACAATATAAACTAAGCTTAGAGTTTTTGCCAATGAGCCAATTAATTTGGATTAACTTCAATTTCAGCTGAGTCAATTTTGTATCTATACGGGATTTGTATGTCAGGCGCTAATCGAGATGTATACCCAGGTATTTAACTGCGGATTGTTGTATTTTTGCTTGATTACTGATATATAAATATATGATTTTGTAGGTAGCGAGACACTTCTGGAGGGTTTTCATGAATGCTTAGAATAGCAGCATCATCTGCAATTATTGATATCTGGGTACGATTGCTATAAGAATAGTTAAGATTAGCGTATTATATAATGATTGAATCTGTTACTGATTGAATTCTGAATTCTACTTTAACTCCTTAAATAGTTTTTATGATTGATCCTTGCATTCTCACTTAAAACTTTTTATTAGCCGAACATGAGAAAATCTAGTGAATCTTACTGTGATAAGCATGATAAGTAGAACTGCTACTTTCACGAAGATAGTGTTCATGTAGATAGTAAAAGTGAAAGCAAGAGTTATATCAATATTATCCTAATCACGAAAAAACTTACTAATAGCAACTGCAACAAGTCGTTCAAATTAATCTAGTGAACTCAAACTATACCATGAAATTTTAAAAAAATTCTTTTAGCTTATATAGAAACTGAAGGCGACCAGTTTAAAAGTGAAATAGTTTCTAACCTCAACTTACGGTAAAGAATGAATCTCTGGTGGTAAATAATTATATAATTCTGAACAAAGTTAATTAATGAAAACTTTGCTAATTCTTCAATATTAGTTTTTTTTTTCAATTCGAATAATTCTAGTTATATTATGTTTAATATATAGCCATGTCACAAAATTTGGAAATGGAATTAGTTCCATAATTTTCTTCTTTAGAAAAAGTAAAACGAAAAATTTTTTCGGAACGAAACCTAGAAATGCTTAAAATTACAATTCCATATAGCAAATTAACCCAGATAGCGCCGGAATTTTTTTTTTTTTGTAAACTTAAATTTTTATTTCTAAACTTAAATCATCATAGGTATTTAAACATTTTTTATTTTATAAATTTTTTTCTAAAAAGCTATAGTTTTCCCGGAATCGGGTGTTCTTTTAAAAGGACGGTAGCTAAATATACTACTTTGTTTTTATTAAAAAAAAAACTAAATTAACAATTCAATATTAAAAAAATAACTTGTATAATTAAAATTAATAAAATAAAAAAGAAATAATAAACTTTATGTTCTAAGTTGGGGTGTGATACGCCAAGAAGCGCTCTTTGGATGTATGCCATCATCAAATAACTTTAAAAATATTTCCATTGGATCTGGATTTTGAGAGCATTCTGAAAATACCTCCCATTGTGGCAGGCTTGGAACAATATCCACTTGCTGGCACGTTCTTGAATTGTTTTTATTACTAGGCCTTGGCTCTGCAATCCTTTTGCGCTTGATTAGATCCCATAATGCAATATTGTCATCGCTATCACCATCGCTCTCGCATTCAGGAACATATTTGTACCTCATTTCTGCCTCTGCACGTAGCTGACAGCCTGGCAAATTGTTGAGGCACATATTATCTTCATCGGCACTGTCTTCATCTGTTATAACTGCATTAGCGTTATCAGGCGGTGCGATGTAAATGACCCAACAAACGTCATCATCACTCCATTGCTCAAGATCTTCCAAAATTTCGTTAAGTTTCAATGCCTTCCGGTTTTATTTACTACATAATAACACATAAAATATTAAGTAATGAAAATTAGATAGGTAGTATATTTTGCCACTGTCCTTTTAAAAGGACGCAGTGGGAAAATGACCGTGGCGCCACAATACAGCATTGAGCTCGGTTTCCATTTATTTGTTGTTTACCTAAGATGTTTCTCTAATTACTTTTTAAACAAAAACAAGAACTAAATATATGTAAATGATTTAATTACCAGTTTGTTCCCATTGTGCACAAATAAAAAAAAACACTTTCAGAAAACACTCAATATACAATTCAAACACGACAAGCTTCTTTTATCAACTGACGCTATTAGATTCAGAAGGCACACAACAAAGAATAAACAATGACAATATAAAAAAATGTGCACTTAAATGCACGTACAAACCCGGTATTCCCCCGTATTTTTTATGTGCTTTTAAAAGGACGGTTGCGCTAAGTGGGTTAAAAGTGGTTTAATTCCGAAAAAAAATTTCGTTTTGCTTTTTCTATAGAAGCAATTAATTCCACTTCCGAACGGAATTAAATGTAAACTAAAAGAAATACTGACAGTATAAAAGGCATTAATATTTAATGCTTTCTACTCACATCGAATATCTAAGATGAATTACCTTTTAATGTGGGACTCAGAACAAATTAAAAATAGACTAAGATATTCAATATCCTTCTGAAACAAAAATAAAAACTAAATTTCATAAACCAAAATATTAACAAGACGTTTACTTACATTTATCGTTTTTTTTCTTGCTTACTAACAAAGAAAAGTAAGTTTTCTTTTGGTTGGATTAGAAGCTCTCTAACTGTGTTAACTTTAATTCAATATGATAATTCCACAATCTAAGGCTTTAGGGTATTTAAACGGAAATCTTCAAATAGCTTTAGATAGATTCCTCTGTTTATGTCCAATGAGTTAAGGTACCTATTTCTATTCGAATGGAATTTTATATGAAAACACATTTCTTTTGTTTTGCTTTAGCATTATTTACAAATTTTACATGTACATTGTACAATCAATGTAAAAGAAAATTTTATTTAATTTTTAATTAATTATTTCATTTAATTTTTATTTTAAAAAAGTAAAAGTAAAAAGTAAGTAAAATTTAAAGAACAGGTTTGTGATGTATTTAAATAATAAAACAAGCCAATATCATGTGCATTTAAAAACGATTTCTTGAAATGCCAGTACAAGGTCCCAGCGCACCTTTTCACACGTTCCCGTACTAAACATTTTTAAAGCTCAATAAAAACAAAACTTTGGGCCGCAAGGCCTTGAACTTTTTTTTAGACGATTCTAGATAAAATTTCCTTGGAAAACATGTGATAGTGGGATATATTTCCCATGGACTATAAAGAAGTAATTTCGGTTTGAAAATGAAAAAGATCACCAGGAACCTTCTCATCCAACGGAGGGTTATATCAGAGTCCCTTTCAACTACAATTGTCATTGCTGCAGGGATATAAGGAAACTAAAGTTGTTATATTCATAAAAAATGTAATAAAAATGCAATTTTTGTTATGTATGTAGGATTTCATTAAAAATAATAGATTTCGAAATAAAACTAAAGTACAAATCGCTTTGTAAAAATTTTATTTGGATTATTGTGTGTGAATAACTCTAAACATATCTATATGAAAATATTCTATACACTGGCAAAACATTTTTGCTTTGTGTGGATTATCTCATTTTAAACAAAACATGATGGAATATTGATTAAATAAATAAAGATACATGTGCTGAGATGCTTCATGTGTTTTTAAATATACAATAGAGAACGAATTGAAAAGTAAAATTAACTAAAATTGGGTTTTAGGTTACAATGGGAGTAACCTACAGCTGTATAAATAATTTGATAGAGAATATATGTATTTATTAAAGTGGTGCAGAGGTATTGTTTAACTGTTGTCCTAATCCTAGATTTCTAGTTTTCTACTTTCTAAGTTTTAGAACTTAGAAGCTTTTAAAAATGTTTAGTTCATTATATGTATTACACAGTGATACAAAATTGAATGAAATAGAAAAACCTTGGGACCCGATATTATTTTTCTTTTAGGGCTTGTCGAATAAAAGAAGATTCCAATAGTGAAATATGCAGGACACCTCCAAAATCCGGTTTTACGCTGTCTATGCGATTCCTACATAATCTAACGAACTTTATTGAACTCAATTTCATTAGACCAAATTACTTATTTTTATGTAATCACCTAACTGATAAAAACCATTTAAATTAATAATATATTAATGTATGCAAACAAACCAAACATGTAAGGATTGTTCTATGTACAAAAAAAAATATTTAAACAATTTTATTTACATAATTAAAAAGATTAATGTTGATAAAAACATACAGGTTTTTAATAAATTTAATTGCAAACACCTTATTTGTAGCAAACAGTATAAAGAAAGAAAAAAAAAACATTTAAGTGCCTTTTAGACATTAAGCTTTTATAAATAAGATGGGGCGTGTTAATAAAAAACAAAACTAATGAATAGATTTTTATATATTTAATAAATCAAATTGTGTACGTTTAAACATTAAAACCAACACTTTATAACAATTGAAATTTACCGCTTATTTACAGACAGTTATAAAATAGAAATTAAAAAATTGATAAATAAAAAAATAAAAAAAATAAATAATTAAATGCTAATAAGCAACCACTCGCACGTTCAGGCATACAATGGCCAATGATTTAATGTTAGTTTTGTACAATGAATTTATAAAATACAAATAACACTATCAGTTTAATGAAAACTCTAAATAAAATTTAAAAACAATAATAAATAATTATAGTAAAGAGTGAAGTGGAGTGGAGTAGAGCTCACAGCAAAAACCAACAAATGTTTACACAAAAATCATAAGAAATACACTTTAAATACAATAGAAAATTGTACGAGAAAAAAACTTCCTTCTTGTGAAATTAATAATTATGAGAGAGAGAGATGTATTAATACAAACACTCACACAGACTTCTTTGTATGTAGATGTGCAATTAACTTTATATAATTGTTAATAATACATAAAAAACAATAACAAAATATTGTTTATAAGCTCTAATTTGCATTATTTAAACGTAATAAACAACAATGTATCAACCACCACCATGAATACATGCACCCAACACAGTCAGTATGGGTTACACCCATAATTATTATTAGACTTTAAATTAAATAGAAAAATTAACATTATTGTTTAACTGCTGTTATTGGTGTTAGTGTTGCTGTTGTATTTTGGCTTAATATTTAAACTAAATTAATTTAAAAGTTGTGTGCAAAATTATAAGGAAATTTATTTGATTCATTCTTAAAGCTAGATCATGCGCAAAGGTGACTGTTTGAGTTTAACTTATTTATAAAGGAATTAAAAATTTAAGATCATAGAAAAAGCATTATATTTATGAGCATGCTACAGCTTAATACTTAAATAATTTATAGGTTATAAGAGCAGTAGATCAGATTTTATTTTTTTAAAACCCGGTGTTTTTAAAACTGACTACCACTGGCTTGAGCATTGTATTTATATAGGTGTGTTGTTAAGAATGAGGATGTATACAAGATCTATGGTATTGATATCTTACGAGACACGTTAACAATATTATGTAAATTAATATCCACAGGACTTTATTATTAATTTTAAGCCCATAAGCCTTCAAAACTTATATAGTCTGTTTGTAAATATGCCACGATAATCTTCTTGCTGTAAAATCAAAATTACACTCTATTTGAAATTACCCAACATATTTATATATCTGTAAAACAAAGCATTAATCGTCCATAGACTAACACAACAATGTAACAGAAATTGATTTAGCTAAAACAAAAGACTTAAGCAACAAACGTTAAACAAATTATTGTAAAAGCGTTAAACAAAAAACTCCAAACCCAAACAAATCAAAACATAAACATTATTTTAAAACACAAAATTCACAATATTTAAACATAAATTGCTTTAAACAAAAGCATTTGTTTAAAAGTTGAAAAAATTAAGCTATAGGCCAACACCTTATATTTGCTAAACGACTGAACGTGTAACCAAAACCAAAACAAAAGATTTAGGCAACAAACTTTATTAGTTATAGTCAAGCCACAAACAAAAAACAACAATACATAAAACCTAAATAAACTCAAACATTTTAACATATTTATGCAATTTTCCGAAAACTTTAAGGTATATTGCTTATTTTAACTTAAGCAATTCCTGTTATTTAAAGATTAACTATCGGTAAAGGGTTCTAAAGTCATCTTTGTAGACAAACACAACGTATATATTTAGTTTTTTTTTTAACAAATTTAGGTTTCCTTTACAGAAACCTACATGAAATTTATGTCTTTTTTGTTTATGTTTAGCTAAAACAGAAAATAATAAACAAAAATAATAAAAGAAAACAATAACTAAAATTCCCCAAAAAAAAAAACTTAAAACTAAAACCTAACTGACAAACAACCTACCAGACCAACAAACCTCTTGTTTGTTTACTCTCACTATCATTTGTATCATTATTATGCTAATTTAATGTAAGCTTTTTGTACATTTTTGCCAAGTTTTTCATCACCATACCAAACAAAAAAAAAAACCTCATGCAACCTCAACATGATCATTATGAACAACTGTACTGTCATCATCATTGTTGTAATCATCATCGTTATTAAGGTAGTTAACAAAGTCGTCGTCGTCAGCGTCATCATCATTATCATCACATAGTTTTAAAGCTGTGAAATAGAAAAACGTGAGTTTCACTTTTCATTTTATGGTAAAAAACAATTTGCTTCTTTATGTCGCTGTGTATATCACAAACTTAACAAGTAGACGACAACAAACGACAATAGGTAGGAAAACCAAAAGCATAAAAAAAAAACAAAAAGCTAGAGAATACATCCTTTATTGAAAGTAGTTGCAACAGAGTGAAAAAAACCTAAAAAAAATTAGCATTTGTAATGAATGAACAGCTAAAGTTAATGTTACTTCAACGCTTTTGTTTCTCCTTTACTGTATGTTTAACAGTATGTGAATACATATCTTTGCTGTTTTGTTTCTCGATTTCATGTTTTTAGTTTAGCTTATTTAATTTTTCTTATAAATTTTTCATAATATTAATCCCTTAAGAAAATGTGATTCAAAAGATGCACAATTACGCAATGTTCTGAGTCAGCTGTGTTTTCACACTTTTGTCGAAATTTCAAACTAAACTAGCAGCCATGTCACCAATTTTTAATTTCGTTCGGAAGTGGATTTAATTCTGTATTTTGCTGCTATGGAAAAAGTAAAACTAAAAATTTTTCAGAATGAAACCTAGAAATGCTTAAAACTACAATTCTACAAGCAAATTAAAACAGGTTTCATTCCGAAAAAATTTTCCTTGTACTTTTTCTATAGAAGAAAAATGCAGCATTAGTTTCACTTCCGAACGAAACTAAATTCTGTGACATTGCATAGAAATTTATTTGAAAATATTTTTAGAGAAAATATAATTAGAGTATTTCATTGTTAATTTTATACATTGGGTCTTATATGTAAGTTTTTCTTAAATTGTCTGCACATCAAGTGGGTATCCAACAAAAATGGGCCTTTTTGGAAATGCATCACTGTGCTGTATTTGATACGCATCTGTGATTAGTTTGCGATGCTGATGCAAATCAGCTGATGCTTATTTAATGCATTAGCCATTTTTGTGATTAGCTGCTTTACTGTTACATTTTATAACACGATGCATTTGTGATGCCAATTGTTGCTTCTGAGAATGCATTTCCGAAAAGGCCCTAATACATACCGTCTGCATTATCTAATAAGAAATGGAGCTATAATTTTTTACTTATTATATTTTATATAACTGTTTATTTTCTAGTCATATTTATAAGCATTTGTTGTTTTTGTTCAATGAGTTGTTTAAGTCATTACTTGTAATTAGTTTTACTGATATTAAAATAATGACATATTTATAAGACGTTATGGTAAGTACTTCACTCCTTTGACATCATCCTGTGCCCATGTTCTATAATTCCCGCGTCGAGAAATTTTTCGTTTAAAATGTTTGGAATGAAACAGAAATGCAACAAAGTGAAACAAACAGCTGTTTTTTCAATAAACTGTGTCTGTAGTTTTTTTTTGCCAAGTAATCGAAGAAAGAAAATCACTAGTCAGTTTACAGGAAAAGTGTATGTATCTGTAAAATTTTTGTGAACAAGGTTCCCGCTTTGAACTGTCAAATATACTCACAAAAAAAAAACGCGGCGAGATGTAATTTTGAAAATAAAAACATATTATATATTTCATACATTCCATACATTATATTTTAACTTTAACAAATTTCTTTTAGCAAAATAATGTAATCTTTTTACACCACAGAACTATTTTTATTTTATTGCAAATTATTTTGTTATTTGTTGGTTTTGTTCGGCTACAGGTCGTTGAATAAATAAAAACTTTTGATTTTTATTTAAATATTTTTATTATTGTTCCCAATATTTCAATTAGCGTCGCTAATCATCTTCGGGGGTATTTAAAAATAATAAATAACACAAACATTTTTTCCTATTTTACACTTATTGTCCCTCTGCTTGGATTTTTTTACCATCAATAAGGTCTACTAAAAACATAAACAAATTATTTTGTTAATAACAAACAATAAAATCGTACTCTACAGCATTTTGTATAGCCGACGGTTATATATTTGCCACCGTCGGTGAAATTTTTTAAATTGTGGAAAGCTTTGTTCGCCGATGTGATTATCGGTTTCAAACACTGAACTTTTACATCGGCATTGAGTTGTATATTTTGACACTTCTAACGATCTCTTTTGATAGTTTTCGACATGAGTGACAGACACACTTTTTTCTCACTTTTCAAGAATCGATGGAATATTTGGTTTCACATCTTTTCAACGCGAGAAGTTTTCACTAAAGTTATAGAACATGGGCAGTGTTTAGTCATTATTTGAAATAAGTTAAATTTTGAATTACTTACAAAAAT
This sequence comes from Bellardia pandia, assembly GCA_916048285.2. Classification (NCBI taxonomy): domain Eukaryota; kingdom Metazoa; phylum Arthropoda; class Insecta; order Diptera; family Calliphoridae; genus Bellardia; species Bellardia pandia. Next base: position 121,956,001 of record OU696529.1, read on the forward strand.
GAATTATTTAAAAAATTAATTAATACCTTTACATATATTAGTAAATTTTGAATTGCCAGTCGTTAACTTAAAAGTTTGCATAAATATTAATAGTGTTAACAAACGACAAGTTACACTGTGTAAACGGTCCTTAAAAATTATTAAGGATAAACAGGCAGTGTTAAAATATTTCTATTGCGTAATTTGTTAAGTGTCTTTGCTGAGTATATTACAGATATCAGATAAAATTCGTTTCGTATAGTTTTTGTTCAAGAACAAAATAATAAGATTTACACAGCAGTTACACGTTCAAGTTTTGCTTTGAAATTTTTAACTCATACTACTTGTCAAAATTCTTAAAAATTCAAAGTTGCACGCAAATTTAAAGCAATCTATTTCTCATATGTTGTCAATAAAACAACGAACATATTTATATATCTTTAATTAGTGCTTTTTAATTTGTTGGCTTATTATATTATTTATAAAAAAAGTAAGAACACAACACAAAAAGTTATGACGCCAGAATGTTTATAAAGAAAAACCAAACCATTTTTTTTTATTAAAATTACAATCAGCTGTTTTCTTGACTGTAACTTAAAACACACAATTGGAATTAGAATTTGAAAGCAAATTCATGTCAAGTTTTAAAAGTATGAATGTATTAGTGAAAAAGATTTAAAAGAGAAAACTTAACCGTGTAACCTCCCAAGTTAAAAACAATTAAACAACAATTAAAAACAATTCAATAAACTAAATATAATTGGGTGTATAACTTAGAAATGGAAAATTGAATACAATTTTGGCTGATAAATTTGTACAATATAAGCATAATGAAAGTATTGACCATAGGTCACATCTTTCGGGAAAGATAAGGATGAATGAAGCCTATTTAGCGTACCCTCTTCTGAAGTAAAGCATATTCCAAAAAATAGCATTCTGCATTAATCGAAGCAAATAGTATTTGGACGGGGCAAGGTCTGAACGGTGGGTGAGAGAAAACTTCCCAGCTACTTCTTTCTAAATTGTTATTATATTGTCTTGATGGAATATTACGCGTTCATGGCTGGCTGGATATTCTGGACATTGTTCGGCTTTCAAACGAATCAGTTACATTTGGTGCAGGTTCCCTGTGACGGTCTGGTCAGAATTCAACCGATGATAATAGGATCTTTTTGTTTACACCAAATACAGAGTGCCATGAATCTTTCTGCTGGTTGGCCGGACTTGACCGTAATTGAACCTTTTTTCATCACAAGTAATAATTCGGTGCAATTATACCATTTTATAGAGTTAAAACATTATATATGATATTTAAAATCGCCTCTTAAGGTCTGCTGTGTTCAATTCATATGGTACCATATTTTCCAGCTTTTCAATTAAAACTGCTACTTGCAAACATTTTCAAATTGATGCTTGCATAGTTCTTAATAATTTTGCAAGCTCTTGCTGAATTTGATAACAATCTTAAGGGAGTAAAGCCTACAATTCTTAATCCTCAAACTTGTTCGGCTGGCCTGGCCGATCTTTGTCTTCAATTCAGCATAAGCTACTGTAAGTAATAAGTGTGCTTCAGAGCCACTTGTTTTCAAATAAAAGAAGAGTAGATAGGCAAAATTGTTTTATGATACACTGTATGTGCGGCGCACAGTTCATCATGGGTTAATATTATTTTTTTTTAACATATTACATTTGTCAGTTTCTTTTCATCACTAGCACCACTACCACATCATATAAGTAGTATTTTAATTAATGTTAAATTAATTGGTATGAGGTAAAATGTGACATTAATATTGTAATGCAATTTGTTAAGAGAGTAGCAGCAGAGAAAATGAAAATTTATGCATAGAAAAGAAAAAAGAAAAACTAGTTACATAGAAATAATTAAATATAAAAAAACATGCTCAAATTAAAAACTAATAAAAAGAGTAAAATATTTGCTATGAGAAGGTAATGGATGCATGAAATTGAAATATAAAATTTTATTACAAATTCCAGCTTAGTTTTTCATGTAGATGAATATCCAGTTTTTTTTAAATTTTACAAATATCAGCGAAACAAAATCATACCCTTATAATGGATACCTACTGATTTAAATGCTCCCAATTTTATAGTGCACTAAACTTTTGTAACTTTTCCAAATAAATAATTTTTTTTAGTCATTGCTGTAAATACCTTATTTGAACATTCCAATATTTAATTGTTTTTGTTTTCTTACATGCCGTAAAAACTAAAAACTTCCTTTCTCAGGCATAATTAAGCTGTAAAATACAGCCTCGTAAACGAATTTTCTTTAGTGTTGCAATAAACCAATTTATGAAATGTTTTCTTAAACAAACTTTTGTTGCTTTTTCAATTACTGTTATTTTATTAGCTTTTGTGTATTATTTGAAAATAAATTATTTTACGATGAAATTTTTCACGCAAATTCTATTTGCTCTTCAACGTCTTAAAGGGTAATTCATTAGCAGTTTATTTCAATAAAATTTTGTGGGTATTATTTGACAAGTACCGTAACTACACTCAAAATTATTTAGTAAATCATCGACATTTTGTAAGAAATGTTTTGCTTTCACTTTGACTTTTGGAGTTCTGGTTTGACCGGGTTTTGTAAAACTAACAGCCATAAGCCAGCTACCTAGGCTTAAAAGTTTTAACTCTATTAATTGTTTACATAGATTCCGGTGGAAATGCTCAAAAAATAGGACTTCCAAAATGAACAACCTACAGCGTAGTTGCAGCCAATATTTGTATGAAATTATATTTAAAATATAAATTACAGATGTTGCTCTTTCGGGTCACAATAAAGATTCCCACAGCCAATTCTATTTTAAGTTTTTTATATGAAAATAAAACGAAACCTCTAAAAAAAAATAAACTGAATGTTAAATCAAGGATGATGATATTTCAATATTCGATTCAATCGCATTTGAATTACTTAGCAATTATATATGCTTACAATAAAAATAACATTGCACTGAAATCGCTTCAATGCATGCAAAACAAAGCATTAAAAATTGTTTACAAACTACCAATCCTGAATTCAACTGTCACATTGTTCAAAGATATAAGCAAAACAATTTTACCAATTTATGGATTGCATGAGTATCAGGTGTTAATGTTTGTTTTTAAATGCACTTACCATATTGGTCACCAAAGCATGACATTTACTCAACAGCAATTTAGTTTTAACACACGAAACAGAACAAATTTCAGAATCCCTCGATATAGACTAGAAACTACCAAGTAACGCATTGATTACGTGGGTGCTGGTAAATTCAATAATTTACATACATCTTGTAAATAACATTTATTTAACAACATGGAAACGCTTTTGTAATTTTTTATTTTTTGTAAAACAGTTTTTATACTTTATATCTATTTTTTGTAATTTAATTTAATAATTTAATAATCTTAACCTTAACCTTAACCTTAAGTTAAATCTTTTCTTTGTACTTTTGACAATGAATTAATTTGCCAACTTGCCAGTTGTATTTATTTAGTTTCCCTACAGCTTCTTGTAATATATAATAAGTAAAACTGGTGAAAAAGGGTAGAATGGTTAGATTCCTGAAAGTAGTTCGAAATAGTTCATTGTTTTTATGACTCATTCTCCATTATAATTAATAAGGTTAATATAACTGTTCGTATTCCATATGTAATATTCATGCAAAACCTAGAGTATATTCAGTATGATTTTACTTAAATTGATTGGAGAGGAAGAAGAGCACTGCAAAGAAAAATATAAAAGCGCATCTTGAGTTCTGCAAAATGGCATAAAGTCAGTTGATCAGGCGAGACTAAAATTAACCGATTCCAATCTGATGGTATGGAATACTTCTGGAGCAGAACTCACGATACTATTCAAAGACATCATGTGAAACAAACAGTCAAACATGGCGGAAGCAGATTTTGATGGTGGCATTTCGGATCAATTGTTGAGGCGGATTCACCCATTTGTTCAAAAAAAAAACATTTGTTTGCACAAAGTTTTTTTCTGATTCACCCATTCGATCCAAACAAAATATTTTTTATATATATTTGACGTCTGAAAATATTCATATGAAAAAAAAAACGAATGGGTGAATCCACCTTTAGAATAATTGGAATTATGAAGAAGGAAGACAACTTCCATCTTATTCAAACTCATTTAACCAATTTTGTGGTTAAATTGATTGAGACAACTTCCTTCTTATTCAAACTCATTTAGCCGATTTTGTGGTTAAATTGATCCTTAAAACGAAGTTATTTTCCAACAAGATACCAAACAGACGGCAAACATTTGTGAAAATTGGTTGTTTGGTCAAAAATATAAGCCGAATAAATGGATTACAACCCTATAGAGAATTTGTGGTCTGTATTGAAGAGAAGATAGGAGGACAACACAATCGAGCGCCATTTAGTATAAAGCGGCTTTGGATCTATATTTAGGTTAGGTCAGCAGGCGGCCATATTTAACACAGCCCACTTAGGTTCAAGCTTTGGTCCTTTCGTGTTGCCTGTTTAGGTCGAATGGAAAAATATTCAAAGTGAATGTAAAGAAAACTTTCGTCATTTATTTATAATTTTATTTTATTTTATTATAATTTTATGGCCCTCGGTTTTGCACAGTGCCAATATATTTTGTTTAAATCATGCGCACCTTTAAAATACAACTTAAAAATTAAAAAAATCGTCACTTTGCTATCTTAAGAATGGGAAATAATGTTAACAACACTAATTATTGTTGTAAAGTTTAGTCGGTTTTAATTAAAAATAATAGTGCTAATTTTCACTGTGCATCGTTAGATTTTCGAGGTTGCTTTTTTTTGGGATCGAATCTTTAATTTCTTTTTTGAATTTTTTACAAAATCTTCAACATCATTAGTTGCTAAAACGATGACCCGTACAAGGAGTACTTTGATGATCCAAATGGAGTCCTTACTTTCTATTTGGATTGAAAATCAAGTGGCGCAGAGAATACCATAAAGTAAAATGGTATTCAAGACAAAATTTTTACTTTTGGTTATTTAATGACATAAAAAAAGCATTATCCAACAAATATAATATTAAACACAACTTGTATAATATATTGATAATATATTACAGTATTTTACAAATAAATATCTCAAAGTAACATATTCTATTTATTAAGATTTAATTACAATGTTGAAAACAAATAAATTTATTAAGTTTTAAAAAACATTTTGAATAATTTTTTTAATAAAATCCAATACATTTATTTTCAAAGAATTCTGTATTTCTGTAGAATTTCTCCGTTGAATTTCAAAAATTATTTTACCAAAAAATTTTAGTTCATGGAATTTAGCATCTAAAATTGGTTTTTATGTTTATTAATAAATAAGTAATTTTTATTGTCGTGACCCAATATTATTTTGAATTATTATGCTAAAACTCAACAATTGTCAATAATTCAGAAAACATAAAAAAAAGAGAGAATTTGGGTACCAAAAACATTAATAAAAAAACGAATAACGAAAAAATTTAATATTTTTTTTACTTCCAAAGTAAAAATCGCCACTTTGCAAATCTTGATACAAAGAATCGTCAAAACGACGATAATTCAGCAAATCTGGCAGCTATGTAAGCTGGTGAGTCACTAATACAAAACCTGTAATTTATTTCCTGCAAATGTTACTAACACTCCAACTAACCACTTATGCATCATTGATCTACAATTGTTAAAATCTTTCCAAGAACATAATTATTGTTATCTCCCCCTTAAAATTATATGCACTTTAGCATTAAAAGTTAATAAGATTTGTGTTATTTGTTTGTATATGTCTCATTTTCTGCATTAATAACTTCAACAACTCATTTTAAAATTATCAAATCGAACATTAATTTTGGCATCTAGTTTTACGCTTGTAAATGCACAAGAACAGATTAATATTTCATATTTTTGGTGGATTTTAATGCAATTTGTTTATGGCTGGTGTTTTAAATACAACTCGCCATGGGTGGCAAATCAGTGAGTTTGTAGTTAGTTTTTTTCTATAGACAACTACGCAGTGCAAACACCCACTACTTTTGTTTTTTATATAGTTGTTTGCAGGGTCTTGTTTGTTTAAAGAAAATCATTATTTGTTGTTTTGAATAGTTTGTTTTTTTTTTATTCCTAGAAATCGTGATTTCTGTTGGCTTTGTAATTTTTATTTTGTATAATAGTTTCAATGAAATTAACACAGTGAATGAAAATATAAATTATATTGTGTTGTATTGCATTGTGTTTAGTTGGTTAGTTGGTTTTGGCTGCTAGGTTGGTATGTTAACAAAGTGCCAGTTTAAGTTAAATCAAAAAAATTAAAATTTGACATAACTGTCTATAACGTGATTGCCTTAAGGGTTTCTATGTTATTTTATTTTAGGTAATAAGACTTGAGTTTGGGTTTTTTTTATAGGTTTTCCTAATAAAATATTGTAAACTCGTTAGCTTAAACAAAGATATAGTTTAACATTTATGTTTAGTTTAATGTCAGTTATGTGTGCTAAAAGGTAAATCTTATATTTTGTGTATTCTAATTTGAAGTAATATAAATAATATGTAAAACTTGTGACAAATTGTTTACAATTTATGGTAAAAATGCAGCAAAACAAGACAGGTTTGTGAATTTTCTTAAACTTCATCACACTTTTGTGTGGAGAATTGCCCAAAATAAATAATTTTTAAAAAATTTTAAATAATGTTCATGAAATTTAACACAACAGATAACATTAATTAATTGATTCGAAAATGTTTTTGTTGACGAGATTTTTAATAAGCTAAGTTGTTTACCCTGGTAAAACTAAATTAAAGACTATCAGTCTAATTCATAAAAACTTATCAAGGGTTTATAACAGGCTTATAAAGCAAATATCCATACAAAATTTGCTTTATAAGCCTGTTATAAACCTTTGACAAATTTTATGAGTAAGGGGGTATGTAAACAATATATGTATGTGGTTGTCCTGGTGTGTGGTTTTCCACACATATAAAATTTGTATGTATTTCGTAATAGGGACATAATATTTCTTCAAATTATTTTTTTCTGTATAAATTGTAAGCGTACTCATAACCAAAATATAAAATACTAGCGGCCCCGCGAACTTTGCCTCGCCCCAATTTTAAGTCTTCAGACAAACTTTGGAGTAATAATACAGCACAAATATTTAAATTTTCAATGAAAGTAATTTGAATGGAATCATTAGAGAGCGATTTGATGAACACTGCTTTTCGATTTGTTATCCGGCGCAAAAACAAATAATGAAGACGGTTTCCCAACACGCGAACATGCAACGTACAGCCAGTGTTGCCATAATTTTTTTACAAAATCTGACAATTCCCAAAAAAAAATCTGGTTTTTTCGAAAAAAATCTGCACCTTCAAAACAAAATTAAATAATATCGTACACATTCTTTAAAAGTGACTTAATTCAAAATTTTTATTATATGACACAACTAAAAATAAATCACTATTAAATTGCAACTTTATACCAAATGCAATATAAAGAAAGACTTAACTGTTTTTTACAACTTGTTAACTGTAACAAAATGCTTTGACATTTTTCTTATTGATAAGCTAGTGTGTTGTTTAAGCATACAAACCCGAAAAATTAAAATTTTGAATTGAGTCACTTTTGAAGAATGTGTGCGGTATGTAATAAAATGATATTTGTATATGTTTAATTTATTGAAGAAAAAAAGAAAACAGAATATAATTTTTATATTTGATATAAAATATACATATGTATATAAAATTAACAGTAACAACAAAACGTATAATACTTCATTTAAATTATCACATACATATGTATAGAGATCATAGAGATCATAATTGTACATATTCTTATTAAATTTAGTTTAATTGGTCCGCAAAATTCCACATAGAGTGGGAATAATAATATTGATTGCTTCTTTGTTTTATTCGAATAAAATTGAAAAATCTGCATTGATTTAAAAAAACTGTTTTTTGGAGTAAAAATCTGCAAGCCTGTTTTGCACTTAAAAAAACTGCAAAAAACAGATAAATCTGCACATTTGGCAACGCTGCGTACAGCTGACCTTGCGAAAAACAGCGAAATTCGAGATTAATCCCACAGACTTCTAGTGATTGACCTTGCGATTTATTGATTGTCATCGCAAATGCAATCGAACGGGGAACTGAATCTCCTTAAACTGGAATGGAAAGTCAGTTGGAATAATGGGAATTCATGGGATAAGGTCTTCCTCTCCTTTGAATTTGCCCTTGATGATTTTCGCCTGAATCACATTGTTAATTAGCTTTTTGACTGACAGCCGCGTACCGTTGCACAATTTTGGAGGATTGAGATTCCGCAACATGATTATTATCGATTCCACCTTAAGCTGTAAATTCGTGGAACATCAAGCGAGTTAAAAAATTCCGTCGGGTTGTTGGTCGCTTCATTTTCATCGGTCACGCAGTCAACAGATTTGTACGTAAGCAGTTGTCCTGTAATTCGACTTTGAATAATTAAGTTTAAGCTATCAACGTCCTTATTCCTCTCTGCTAATATTGTCCGTTCACCAGAAAGCCATTAAGGAATAATTTCACAGAAAGTTTCGTAAAAAAAATTAATTTTCCAATTTTCCGACTTTTGCGAAGAGATTTTCCAATTTTCCGCATTTTCCGCAATTTCCCATGATTTGCACTAAGAACCTTTTCATTTTTTTATTTGGAAAGCAATTAAGGAATAATTTCACACAAAATGTCATACAAAAACTCGATTTTTTCAATTTTCCAACTTTTCCGGAGGGATTTTCCAAAATTTTCTTCCGTAAAAACCTTCTCCTCGAAAATACGAACAACGGACAAAAAATTTTTAAAGAAATCGGCCCAGCCGTTCTCATTTTATGAATTACTATACATTTTTTACACCATTTTTATATATATACGAGTAGATGTTGGGATACAGTATGTGTGGAAAACAACACACGCTGCTAAATCATGTGTGATTGTAAAAAGAGAAATACTGCTGGTAATAATTAGGTAGTATACTCCCTGCGGTAAACTTCTAAATATAAGATACATTTGGTTACTCTGGTATGTGGTTTGCCACATATATAAAATTTGTTGGTATTTCGCACTAAAAACAGACTATTTCTTCAAATGAATTTTTTCTGTATTAGTTGTAAGCGTACGCATAAACAAAATATAAATAACTTTGGGATGCAGTATGTGTGGGAAACAAGATACGCTGGTAAACCATGTATGTTTGTTTAAAAGTAATATTACAGGCAATAATTAGGCAGTAGGCTCCCTGCGGTAAATTTCTTCTTAATACTGGCTCGCTATGTGACAAAAAGAAAAAAAAAGATCTAACACAAATATGTACATTGTACATATTATGAACACTGATTAAAGGATTCTCCTTGACTTCTAATAAAATTTATAATTTGACGGTATGTCTTACCAAACAGCAAATTCCATCACACAGAAATCATTATAAAACAGGTATTTGAACTGAAATGCATCTTCATGTCTAAGCTGGCATCTTAACATACATAAACAAAATATGAAAACACCCACAATTATTTAAAAATTTTCATAATTTTTAGTTACTTTTTTCTTCTTTTTTTCACATCCAATAAAACACCAGACGGCACATTACAAAACTCACATGCATATTAATAATAATATGTAGAAATATCTGCAAAATGATGTAGTATTCAAATAATCAACCGAAAACCCACCAAATATGATCATGTCAAAGAAAATCTTAAGGAGAGACAAATAGAGAAGACGAAAAATGGCAAATATTTTCCAAATTATCAATTACCTTTGGTAAGATTTTGTAAAAGAAGAAACATCATGACATGTATGTATATATGGGAGACAGCTACATGTTGGAAGAAAAAAATTAGAGAAAAAAACTTAATTTGTAAAAATTTTCATGTGGGGTAGCAAATTGTATGAATTTGTTATTAGAGGAAAATTCAAATAATTTAAAAACTACAAATTTTATGTTGAAGTTGTGGCAGGAGCTGGTTGTAAAATTTATGTGGCAAATTTGTTTTGTTTTTTTTTCAATTTGTTAATGAATTTGTTGTATTGTTTATTTAAAACAGATGTGACTAGGGACAAATTGTTGACAGTTGATTAAAAATTGCCTTTTTATGAAATCATTTACAAATAATTTAAAGCATCTGGTTTTATAAATGTTTAAATATATATAAAGCAGAAAAAGCCATTGAATACTTTTGAATCACTAATTGATGCTTGCCTATTATTATTTAAGGAGGGTTAAAAAAGAAGCTAAAACGTTGCAACAGAAATTTGTTATTTCAATATTCGAAGTTAGTGACCAGTATAGCAATAGCTTTGAGTTTAAACTACGTTTATTTGGGCAAAGCTAATGTATTTAAAGTAACACATAAAATTCTAATAAAACTATTTAAATCTTGACTGGAAACTATTTGATATTGTCGCCCCTCCAAAAATATTTCAAAAACACACCATTTATTAAAAGTACACACCTTCCATCACGTCACCTCAATACGATTTGTCACTAGGCTATCATGTTATCAGCCTAAACCAATCATATTACCATCTTATGCTTATTTACTTATGTACAATACATACATTTCTATTTATTGGTCAGTTTTTTGGCAACAAATTTTTATATACTTTTCGTGATCAAATTAGCTAAATGTTTCTAACCACAGGCTAGAAAATGTTTCATTTCTTTAGTAGATAGACAAACAAACCTACAAACAAAACTTAGAATTTTTATAACTTTATCTTAGCTCTTCGGTACGGTATATGTATATTATTTTTAGCTAACAATGGTAGTGGGTGCATCAAATTACATGTTTAGCGTAAATTTGAGGTTTTATTTTGAAGTTTGATAAGCGCTTACAAATGTATATAATGTCTATTAAATATAATTTTTATATAAATTTGTTTAGTTTATTTTATGGCTAACAATAAAGATGTTTTCTTGTAGGAAAATAAACTTAGTTATAGTAATTTGTTTTAGTAATATGGGGGTTTTCGAAAATAAACAAAATTTATTTAGAAACTAAGAAGTAGTAGTTTAAGTTCAGGGAATATAAAGTAGCAGTATAAAAATTTAAATTGCACTTGGTAAACTCCTTGAAGACTAGAGCCTTTTTACAACAGTTTTTTATTAAATAAAATTTAAATATAAAGACAACATTAAGATATTTTATTTTTATTGTTATATTTGCTTACAAAGTAAATATTTTACTTTATAATTGTTATTTATAATTGCTGATAAATAACTAGTTTGATAAAATAGTTATTTATTTTCGATTTAATTTCTTAATTTTATCTTTATCGGCAAAATTATGCCTATCTTAAAAGCAATTAAAATCAAAAATACTATACAATGCCACATTCGGTATTTCTTTTAAAAACAAAAGACTTAAGAAACATAATGCTATAAAAAAAAGCATACAAATTATCTTATTACGATTATAAATAGCTAGCCTGACTGGTTTTTACTTATTTGTCTAAACTAATTTGTATAAACTAATTTATAATTTAATTTGTTTTTATTAATATCTTACACACACAAATAATATGAATGAAATTATGAATTTGTCTGCATGAATTTTGTAAATCAAATAGTGGCATTATAGTTCATTTAAATATAAAAAAATATAAACAAAATCTTTTTATAGTGAGTTTGAAAACAAAAGACTTAGAAAACGAACTTAAACAATTTGTTTTTATTTGTTTTTTTTTAAATACATTTGCTTTTAAACAAATTAAAACTAAATATAACTGTATTTGTACAAAATTAATAAATTTATAAAACAAAGATAAAAGTCAATAGTCGTATAGTGTAAAAATTAGCAACCTTAGGCCCAGATCGTAACTAAAACTTTCTTTTTGATTACGATTTGGGCTTAAGGAAACAAAATCTTTTTCTGCAATCAATGAATCCGATAATGACGAATTTTCAAGGAATTTGTGCACCACTTCTTTTAATATATTCCGACTGATTAAGTAAAAAACTTATAAAAATATTCGATAATATTTGTAAAACAGTTGAAAGAAAACGTTTGTGCTAAGCATTAAAAATGTGGCTACTAATGTCATAAAAGAGACTTGTTGCAAACCAATTTTGAACAATTTTATATATCTTCATTTGACATTTATTTATCTTGCTGATGACCAATTCATGATAAGTCATAAAATATTTATCAATTGCAACGGAGCTATTCGTGAGTGGATTCTTAATTAATTAATTTTCAACAATCCATAACATTATTATATTATATTGTCATCAAATTAACGAATAGTTTCCAGTAGTTTTAAGTATAATGTATAATTTAGCTTTCACAATTTGAATACAAGTGAGGTAGTGAGCAAGTTTAAATTAGGGTGAGTTCATAGAACTTTACCTTTACCTGAGCTTTGCAATGCGGATACATTGTTCCAGAATTGAAATATTAGAAGCTTATTAACATGAAAAACTAAGATACAAATAAAACAGATTTTAAAGTCATTGCATCACTTTTTTAAGTGAGAGCAAACTGCAATAAACAGCAGAGTTAGGAGCTATTTTTCTAATCAATCATTTTCTGAAATGAAAGCGACATTATGACATGTCCATGGACAATATGACATTGGAAATTCAAACACACCTCCAACACCTTTCTGAAATGAAAGCGACATTATGACATGTCCATGGACAATATGACATTGGAAATTCAAACACACCTCCAACAAAGTAATTTCGAAAATAAAGCAAATAATATCTAGTAAGAATCAGAAGATCCCAAATTAGAAGTAGTAATACTAGAAGCCACTTAAAAATCTCTTGCTTTTTTTAAAAATTTCCCAAAAATGCGGAAATACGAGTATGAAAAGAAAAAAAAAGAAAAGATAAGGAAAATATATCGCTTTATAACTAAACCCTGTTCTGTTTTTATTTAAGATATACATGCAGATCATGCTGCAGCAACTAATGAACATTAAATCTCTTGCTTTGTAGCACACTCATGAAGGTCAATAATCTGAAGCAGGGACCGAAAATAACAGGCCCATTTACAAATTAGGCTTGAGTTCATTTTTTTTAATTATTCACCCCTATTCTGACTTTCGATTGCGTCTCCGCATTCAGTTACGCTACGATCGAACATTGGTATTCCAAACAAAAACTCAATCGAAAGAACAATAAGAAGACAATGTGTGTTACTATGAAATGTGGAATAGAAACAAAGAAATGAGCAAGTTTTTTACTATTTTAATAAGCAAAAGTCACAATAAACAATAAAAATAGGAAAATAAAAAATTTGTGCGATTAATAAGAGAAATAATAAAAATAAAATAATATAAAAGACTTGTGAATTAATAATAATAAAAAGATAATCATTTTTGTTTGCAAAATATTTAAGTGCTAAGAAAACTGTCAAGCCGGAGATGTTATTCTTAATTTTTGTATTTGAAGGAGAAATGGAATCCATAGCAGTGGCTTTATTGGTGGAAGAGGAGAACAACGTGACTCAAAACACAGAGGTAAGGCTTGAAAAGCTTGAAAAGCTTGAAAAGAAAATACCTGAACTCCTCCTTGGATCGTTTATTGGAGCAGCTAGCAATATCCTGTTTTGTTGACATTAAACTTGTCAGCTTTTCGTATTGCCATGGAAAAATAAATAAATAGGCTGCTTTCCTGTTTGTAGTGAAAGTAAATCAAAACTCCTTCGTTCTACCATTACAAATTTGTTTAATCATGTTCTTTGTTGCTGCATATCAACTCTTATTTGGCCGTTTTTTAAACATTTTATATGTACTTACATTTTATAAATTAAACACTTTTTAAGTTTATAAAAAGAGTAATCGAAAAAATTCCGTTGCTAAAATACAGGCGTAGAAAAACGTATTTACGATCGTAATACAGACTACCTACAATCGAAAGAAACGTACCAAATTTGACAAACGGAGAAAATTTCGATTCGAAACGAAAGTTAGAATAGGGGTGAATAACTCGAAGAATACCACAGTGTGCACACATTGTGCAATTTGTCTAGAAAAATATAGTTTTCACAATGGTATTCTTCGAGGTATTAATTAAAAAAATGAACTCAAGCCTAATTAAAAATTTTCTCTAATATATAAATAAAAAAGTTCGACATTATATTCTCTAAAAATAAGTTATATATAATTTAATTTTTTCTTAAAGGTCAGGTTATAACTTTTATTTTCGAACTTTTAAATTAAATGACAAATGTTCACTTAATGCAAATCAACGAAGATTACATATAAAATTCGCTTTTTTGTTACTTCTCCATATATTGTTAAGAATGTATAAAAAAAAAGCTATAGTATGTAAATAAAAGAGAAATTATACAATTTTTGTCTTCCAACGTTGTAAGAAAAAGCATTTTCAATTTACCTTTTGCTAACAATTTTTCAATGTCAGTATATTGCTAACACATTGCTAGAGCTGCCAACATTGCATGATCTGACAACCGTCTATCCATAGCTTTAGGATCAACCACAATTGAAATAGTTTCTCTCTCACCAAATCATTATAAAACAACCAGAACCAATAAAGGTAATACCACAGGTCATAGCTAACAAGATCGCAACAAACAAAAAACCCACGGATCAAATACCGTCATATTTTAACAGAGCAATATCGTGATATTGTTTATTTCTTGTACTGTGAAAAAGTGCCCAAATAGTGAATTCTTTGCTTTTTTTAATTTTTTTTAATTTTTGGAGCAATTTATGTGAGTTTTTGTGCTTAATCATTTGGAATAAGGTTCAGTTAAATAAAAAAAAAATACTTTCCTAATGCAAAACATCCGGACAGTTTTGCTTTCCACTGTATACATGTATATTATTCATATTTAATTAAAAACATAGTTTTTTTCGAACTAAGTACATGAAAAACTGAATGGGTCTGGCTAGACGAATGTGAATATCAAAACATGTGTAATACGGAGGGTTAAAATATTACAAGGATGAGTTCTTTTACTAAAAAATTGTTATACCGACATTTGATTAATTATAAAATATTAGAATTGCTTTTAAATTAACACTTTTTTAAAAGAATATTTTTTTTAGGATCAAAATCATTTATTAAATTCACACAAGAAAAGCTTTTATAACAACAATTAATTAAAAAAAACAATGAAGAAGAAATATAAATCGTATCGAAAACACTTAGCAAAAATTAACGTCAAACTTATGTTGGAAACAAGTTCTATTAAGATCGTATGTTTATGTCCCAAAGACAGAGAAGATAGATAACAAATTATAATCATTAATAATATTAAAAAAAATATAAATATACAAGTATAATTATAAAAAAAAAAAACGCTAAAAAAGCTAATTTTGTTTTATTGATTCAGTTTAAGAAATAAGATTAATATTTTTATGATCCTACTAAATTTAAAGAAAAGTTGTCTAATCAACATAGAAGATAATACTTAAACTTAAGTTTTAAAATTAATGGGAAATAATGCTGGGGGTCCAATAAAGAAAGATGATATAATTTTAGACAATTAAGAAAATTTACTTACTTGTCATTAATTTGTTTTAATTTTACGTTTTGGTGTTTTTTTTAGTATAAATTTGTCCATTTTAACTTGAAAAGCTTTAACGGCAGCATAATTAATGAGGGTGTTGTTGTTATGCGATCTGCAATGTATACAATAAATATTTAATAATAAAAAATACATATTCTATAAATTTTTTATATATTACTTTAGTCAGGCTCGAGTTCATTAAATTTAATTTTCATTAAATTATTATTTTTACTGAATTCCTGTTTTTACAACATGAAATATTATTAAAATTGTTTTGATAATTTTTTAAATTGAAAAATGATAATTACAGCAAATTTTGAACCACCGGTAACACTGGTTAAAAGTTTGATGTTTGTCTGTTGGCTAGCAGGCACCGCAGTGGTGCAGAGGTTAAAACTCAAAGAATTCTGATGAAAGATGATGGTGACTCTTGAAACATGTAAATTCAACCCACGTTCAATCCCCAGCACAGTACGAAAAATTATCAAATAACTTTTGATAAGATTTCTTGTTGTAAAAACAATTCCTACCTTCAGTAAAAATAATAATTTAATGAAAATTAAGTTTAAGAACTCGAGCCTGACTAAAGTAATATATCAATAAATTAAATTTAACAGTTCGATTAAAAATAATAATTGTACTATTCTATAAATAAATTATTTTTTGTGTTAAACTTATAACTTAATAGAGAATACATAAGCGGCAGTATTACTTCCACACATTTTCAAGTTGAAATTGAGAAAATACTATTCGGAAAACCAATTAGATAATGAGGAAAAGAAAATTGAAATTCAGAAATCGAAATTAATGTTGAGAAATAAAGAATTGAAATTCAGAAATCCTAACTGATAATAAGAAAAACCAAACTGAAATTAAGAAATGTAAATTCATATTGAGAAATAATGGGTGGTATTATTGATTGCACATGGTAATGAAAACTAAGCGGAAAGAAATATCGATCGATATGTAAAATGTAATTAGTCATTCCTGCGGCATGTGACAATACTGTCTGTATAGATATGATAACACAAAAAAGAAAAATACCGCAGCAACGGAATAAATAATTTCAAATTATGCTTCCGCACAATCGCGGAACGGAATGAATAATTCGACCCAATAAATTGAAAGTGAGTAATACTAGTTAATAATGAGAAAAAATAAATTGAAATTTCAACCATATTATTTGAAGTTTACATGGATAAAAAAAGCTCTGTTTAAATTACAAACAAAAACAATTTATTACATCTTATTTGGAAACAGGAAACCTAAAAACCACAAAATTCAATAAGTAATGAAAACAATTGAAATACAATTTTATCGCAAATTTATCGAGCAGTTTGTGCATATTGGTCGACAAATCGAGTGTTGATTGCAGATTGGCTTGGAGCAGGCAGTACAAGCTTTACAAGTCTTTCTCTGCTTCATGAGTAGCTGCGAGCACCCGTAACAACTTCCTACTACTGGAATGTGTCCGCTTGTGTCTTCTGTTTGTAAAGGAGATGTTGCAGTTTCAAAGTTTGGTATATAAAATAATTGCAGTTGATGGCGATGAGTGTGAATTTATTTTTGTGTTTTTAGCCCGATGATCAATATTTTCCTGACACAAACCAATGCTTAGATATTTTGAGAATTTTCGATGACAATCACAAGACTGATGTTGCGTATAAAATTCGTATATATATAATAACGGATGCCAGTGCTGTTATGTCAATAACATTAAAAAATAGAGACAGCGGTCATGGACTTGTTCTGCATTTGAACGTGTAGTCACTCAACATTTTATCCATATTATCTACTCCTCTTTTAGTTTTACTATATTATTATATTCTGATATCCGTTAGCTACGCTCCAACAATATATGTAGTGCGAAAATGCTTTTTCTGTACTTAACTTTCATATAGGTACACATAAGGTTTAAGAAATATAAAGCAATATTGAGATTATACAAATTGATATTAAGAAATCGAAATCAATATTGAAAAATCACACTTTGAAGTTGAGAAATAAACAGTTTTATTAGATTTATAAAGCCAAATCGTGTTATGTATTTTATAAGCAAAAAAATTTTAAAAATTTTATACAAATTTTAATTTCCCAATAATAATTTTTATTTTCTCAATATCAATTTGTGTTTTCTGAATATCAATTTCGATTTCTCAATTCAGTTTTTTTGTCTCATTATCAATTTGGATATCTTGATTTCAATTTTAAATTTCTCTGTAACAATTTTGATTGCTCATTTTCAATTTGTTAGTTTTCAATATCAATTTCCTTTTCTAAATTGCAATTCGTTTTTCTCACTATTATTTTGGATTTCTGAATTTCAATTTGTTATTTATCAATATTAACGTGAAAATTCTTAATTTCAGCTTGAAAAGGTGTAGTCTTAAAGTCGCCTATCAAGGTTCGCATCAAGTTTGTGAAATATATAATATATAAGTTATTGAAATATTTTAACTACATACATTTATTGTTAATAAAATGCCCAATTTATTTGCTTTTTTGGTTATATGTATAGTTGTTAAAATAAATGAAGATATTAAATGAATTATGAGTTTTTGAGGTGAAGGTTACTTTAGGTCAAATATTCTAAAAATAGCAGTGAGATTTGAGCAAACTAAATTGTTTTTAATAATAAAATAATATATTTCACACCAAGAATGTATTTGAATGATATTGATATGGATTTACATGAAACCTTACTTTGTTATGTCATACCTTTTGCATTACTTGGAAGTAGTTTAGTAATAGTTTGTTCAACTTCTATTTTCTTTAAATCCTAAAGGTACGGTCAGAAAAGCGTAACCACTTATTTTAGCACAATTTTTTTTTTGACGATTTTTAATCTTACAAGAGCTTTGCAAGAGCAAACAGCATCAAATAAAACAAAACTAAATATATGTTGTGTCTTGTTCTAAATAAGCGAAGTTTTTAAACGTTTTATTAAGAGAAATTTAAATGCATCATAACTTTTTTAATTTTTTGACAATACTAATTCTTGAAACATGTTGCAATACAATAAATTCTTACTCGAAAATATTCTTGCGAATTGAGATAACATTGGAACTCATATTATCAATAATGTAAACAAGAGGACGGCCAAACTATTCAATATGACATCAACTGGTCCCACGTTATTTATGTTTCTTTCGATTTAATCGAAATTTTCTTTGATGGTATGAATTTTTTCATCACCATCATAATTATATTTTCGACCATATTCGCCTTGGCATTGACATTATTGTCTAAGAAGCAAAGTATCCAATTAAAATGCCGGAAGAATTCGTTGAGCTCAGCCCAACGAGCCTTTTCGTATACAAAAGTTAAACGTTTCGTAGCTGGTCTTGAAACGTTACGAAGTTCGGTGAGCGAAAAGGAGGCGGAAATGGTGCAATGATCCGAATTACCCAGTGGTGCAAGAACATCTACCTCATACTCAGTGCTGATATTCGAAACAATTAACAACCGGTTCGCTTAAACAAATTATATTTTTGCTAAATTTTGATAAAAATAGCGAAAATTTTAAAGTCGCATCCCAGTAACAGACCTCTTGAAGGAAATGATATAAACTTTTGTTTAATAAAAAAATAGTTTTGATTTTGCAAAATAAAAGTAAAAAAAAAATTGCTTTATTTTTTTTCTCAAAAGATAGAAGAAAACGCTATCGAAAACATCATCATCCAAGAATCCAATGTATGACCAAAATAAAATTCATTTGTTTGTACGTTTGGACAATGAACAACTGAACAATATTGTGTTTGTTGCCGAGACTAATCACCTTGATAAATACACATTATACAAACCGTTAAAACAAAAAACATAATCACCCCAACAAATTTCATGTGGAATTTTTATTCACGAGAAGGGTGAATATGCAACAACCGGTTCGCAAAATTTTTAAAATTTTAACAACCGGTTCGAGCGAACCGGTCCGAACCGGCTGAATATCAGCACTGCTCATACTTATTAGGGTGTGAGGTTAGAAAAAGGCCGAGGGTGTTGTTTTGGTGCCCATCAGCACATGGAATATGCGTTGGTTCATTCACTAGTTGCACAAGGTGATTGTGCGCTGCGAATAACTCAACATATTCGCCTTCAGTAGTTGTATGGCTTGAATGGCGAAGCCACGAGGAGTTGTGAACATTGAAATCACCAGCAATTACAGTTTCACTGCTAGGACAACTCTCGAGAATCTTTGTTATGGAATCGGAAAGGGTATCGTTGCCAGATATGGTAGTATCCCTTGCCGCATTTGGACTTCTATAAAGAAAACCGAAATGCAAATAGTGTGCCCTGATTTTGAACTTAGCCCATAGACAGTTAAATTCTGCATCATACATACCTAACGATTGCTGGTACTGGTACACGACTTAATTGCGTATGTACATGGCAATGCCCCGATGGAAATTAAAAAGCGATAGAAAGTGATAACCAGGTATATGAAAATCCTCTGGGTTTCACATAAGGCCGATAAAATAAAATGCTTGCTGCCACCATGTACCTATTGGAATCTTAGGTATTGGTCCGCTTATTTACAGCTAAGTACAACGATTACGTGACAAGAGAATATAGGATTGGAGCGGGTGTACCACAAGGAAGTACTCTTGGACCTACCCTCTATTTGATTTACACATCTGATTTTCCTACGAACGATATATTAACTATTTCTACATTTGCTGATGACACCGCAATAATTATCTCGCATGAAAATCCATATAGAGCTTATCAGCCAATAAGAAATTAATGCTCTGTTAGAGAGTAATAAGATTTAAATTTAGTTGTAAGATTTGAATACTTATTCTTAGGCCTAATGGAATAAGGCAGATTCAATAATTAATAAAAAAGTATAAACAAAAAATGTAATATTACTTAAATATACACAAAATAAGGCTAGACCCAGACATTTTCGAAATGAGGACTTTAATCGAAAAGTAAAGACATTTGTTGGTACTAGATCGTGAACATGGGATAAAACAGAAAGCTGTGAGTTCTAAGTATAAGATATCAGAATCTGCGTTCAGAAAAATAATTGCTTTGTATAGAATAAGAAAGTCAAACAAAAGCCTAAAGGACTTATGTAGCAGAAAACATAAACCATGAAGCTAGACGATGATCATATTACAATTCTAGCAAAAACAAATTCTTTTACAATAGCCAGAAGGAACTAGAATTAAATATTTCGACTGGAACTGTCCAAAGAAGAAAACGCCTCTTCTACGAGCTGAAAATATAAAACAGCGGCTAGAAAGAAGTACATAAATATTAGATAGAATAGTAACTGAACTCAAAATAAAACTATAATTTATAATTATTAAAAAAAAAACAGGAACTATTTAAAAACGCATTTTATTTTGTCCGACAGTGTATATGCAAAATTATTGTCGACAGTAGTTCTCTTATCATGAATATATCTAACAATATTAAAAGCTTCAACAAACTTCACCCTTATAAGCAACTAGATTAATTATAAAGTCCTGTTTACATTGCTAAACCTCAACGTTTACCAAAACATTTACTATTAATTTAACTGAAAGCGCCACTGCCACCACCATCTTTATTGCTGGGGGTGGGAAGGGGGGGTCCAATGTTGAAGTGTAATGTCTTTAACTTCTTCTGAACACCATAAATTTTTCCGACAAAGCATCTTTGCTGGCTGTTTTCTTATAATTTTTTGACATGCATTAATAAAGCCGCCAACATTCCAAACATCTCACATATAAAACATAAGATGACTATAAGATGCATACATAAAAACAGAAACGCATACACACTCACTTTTTGAACACATTCATATACACACATAAAGTTTTTATTAAACTCTTTTTTTCCAACTGCCATTAAGACAGAATGAGGTCAATAAATGTGTGAGAGTGTAACAGACATTAAAACAACTACAACATTTCTACATATTTCGTTGTTACAAATGAACAAAATGCAACAGCAACTACGAAAAAAATATAATACTCCAAAACAAAAAAAAAAAAAAAATATTGAAAAATAATTCAAGTAGCTTAAAATGAAAATTGTACATGACTTTTGCTCAAAACTAACTAACTGCAACTATAATTATAAGAGTAAGTAAGTATTTATGTACATATATATATTTGTATGTATTTCATTTCATTCATCTATGCGTATTAATCTCTACGACAAACGAAATTAAAAAAAAAATAAAGTTTCATTTAGTTTTTCTGGCATAGATGATCTGTAAGTGATAATTCTAAAATATACTCGTATATGTTTTTTTTTCGTGAAATTTGAAGGAAAAAACAAACCGCCAGTTTTGTTAAGCTGTTTATTAAAAGCTGTCATAACTATTAATGGATTTGAAAATAAAAATTACAAATATCTTGTCGTATTAGCTGACAACGACACTCTATATACATACATAAATACAAAACAAAAAATGCATAAATAAATGAATGGATGTTTGTTTGTATAAGGAAATCTTGAGAATCTTGAAATTATGATTTAGACAGGTGTATGTGTGTTAGAAAACGGTTATCAAATTTTAGATATACCACTATTTAAGTTGGATTTATGGCTTGCTAAGATGATGGATTAAACGAATGAGAAAATTTATATTTAAAAAATGTTGCATATCTACTACAACCACCTTTAAAAATTAAAATAATACAGCAGCAGGATAAGTTTTATAATATTTATTAAGAAAATAATTGAACTGATCGAGTTTCAAAAAAAATTCATTCAGCAAAAATTCATTTAGTAATATTTTGAACTCAAAAAGCGTATCCACTATTGTTAGCATCTATTTGTCTGACGATGATTAATCTTACAAGTGTTCTGTAAGAGCAAACAACATCAAGTAAAATAAAACTAAACTTCTATTGTGATTTATCCTTAGTAAGAGATATTTTCCAATTAAACACAAGCATTAAACCATCTGTCTATTTGCCGTGTGTGACTGTACCTTTACATTAGATTTTTATAAAAAGCAGTTTTTTTTAGAGAAAGATATGTTATCTGGTGAAAATTATCGATGGTTTTTATATTTGGCAATTATCGATAGATGTGACCGATTTCGCAATTAACGCCATTATTGAGCTCAATATTCCATATAAAATCGCAATTAATTATTGCGCAATAAGTACGAAATTGTTATAATATTGAGTAAGATTTTGAATGCAACACTGTTCACAACTGTGTTTAGTGAAGAAAATTGTATAAAATGGCAAATTTTAACAAAAGAAAACAAAAGAAATCATTGAAAAATCAATGTGAAGGTAAGTTTGTTTACAAAGACACACAACAATCATTTCGAGTATTTTTTTCTATTGTTTTCCAGCTGCCAAATGATTAATGAGTAAGCTGAAAATTGCGTATGCCTGAACACATAAATTAATATTGCCAATTAACCGAATATTGACTCAATAAAGTTTCATATCTGAACTCGCTATAGGGTTAAGGATGCACTTGCATTCAATAAAAGATTTCTAGGGACTTTGGTAGCCTGTAAAATGTTCTTATTCCTATGGCCTGTGAATATCACAAGTATAATATCACCAAGTTCATAGATTGCAAATGGTGCCGATCCCGAGAACTTATAACTATGAGCAGCCGGAAATCAGCAATACATGAATCATTTCACATATTTCAATATTTTTCTTAAATAAAAGTGTCACACTGATACTGGACGTTTTTTCATTTTCAAATAAACAGTCTGGACATGTGATACTGTTTCTAGGGTCATTACATGAACAAGTGAGATAAAAATGCCAAAATAACATCAGTAGTATAGGGAAATTGTTTGGTGCCATTCCCAACATCTCAAACTAAGAACAACCTAGTTACGTTTATAAAGATTGTGATTTTTAGATTAAACAATTAGACAATATAAAATTTAAGTTTCAAATAATTTATGCACCTCGATCGTTAAAAACAAGTGTGCCTTTATAAATCCATCAACATTAGTATAAAGGGGAGATAAATATTCAAAATTCATTAGAGTGTAGAAAGAAGATTTACGATTTTAATTTAGTAATATAAAAAATTAGTTAAAATTAAAAGAGTTTTATTATTAACTAATTTATACTGGTACGTACATAAAATTTTATAATAAATGTATATATAGGTAAATTAAATAACAAATTCAAAACGAACCACTTAAGAGCTGGAATTTTTTAAAATTCTAACCAGATTTAATTCTCGAAAAAATTCTATTAAATATTGAATTAATGCTGGCTTAATATTAAATAGTAATAGCTATAAAGTAAAGTATTAAGCAAAGAAAAAAAATAATAAAAAAACAGGCTACTAATTAATGATTAATACATATCGTTAAATTTCTGCTAAATTTATCCTAATTAAGCTTCAGAAAATAACGAAAAAGCGAAAAAGTGATTGATTAAGTTTCAAAGGTAATATTTTAAAAAAACTGCAAACATTTGCAAAAAATCTTAAAAAAATCATTGCAAAAATTTTTAAAAACAAAATATTACTTAATAATAATTTTGGCAAAAAAAAAAAAAAAAAGACAAGACAAAACAAAGTAAAATAAATAAAAAGAGGTGTTGCCGGAAGATTATTGTGCTGTGTTGTTTTTTTTTTTCAGTTAAGTAAATTGTATGATTTGTATGACTTTAAATACATATTTAAATTACGTTTATATTTCTAAACCTGAGAACTGCCCTCTTAAATACATGGTAAATTATTTTCAAATTAATATAAATGTTTTCTATTTTTTTTTTTTTTGATTTTGGAGAAAAACCTCCCCGTAAATTTAACATTATACAAAGAAAATACTAAAATCTAAAAAATTATAAACACCTTAACAAAAACAATGAATATTAGTTATTATTAAACAAAATATATTTAAATTAGTTTAAAGAATTGTTTTAAAATTGTTTCCCTCTTTAAAAAAACACACACATACACACAAATTTCACATTTATAAAACAGTAGTAAATGTAGAAATGCAAATCAGTTGAGTTTTTAATGTTGGTGTTGTTGTTGTTGTTTTTTTTGCTTCTAAATGTTTTTGTTTTCTTTCCTCTATATTTTAACTTTTTTTATTGTAGTTGTTGTAGTTGCTGTTGTTTTTATTTTGTTTAATGTTAAAGTTAATTGGGGTTAATATATTCCATTAGTGTTAATTTTTGTTTCAGTGTATTTATTTTTTTGTCTTTCAGTGTCTAAATCCGTTTAAAAGATACTTATAATGTAAAATCGCTAGCACAGGTTGTTTGGAATGGCAAAAAGAGACTTTTGGTGTTACGCCGTTCTGGCCTAAGCACGGGTCATAGAAAACTAGAGACTTGAATTGATACAAAACCAGAGTGGAGAAAAATAAAACAATTAATTTCAAATTGACACTAATGATATTGTTTGGTGTTTTAAATTATAATATTTAATAGTAATAAATACTTCAATATTACTAATAAACACAGCAACAAGAAATAGTCAGTAGTTACTAATAATTGTTATGTTAACTTTTTAAATTAAAACATGGAAAAAAAAATACTGACAAATTAATAATCAAATTAAAACAATATAAAAAAAAAACTGACAACTCATACAAAATAATCGTTCAATCAAAAATTGTTAATATAATTTTTTTTCCACTGATCAAACATTTAGCCGAATTTCATTCTTTGGAATTGTTAGCGAAAGTTTGTAACAGTTTCATTGAGCGCTTGATTGTTTTGTAATGCAAGAAACAAAAGACTTAAGACTTTATTTTGTAGGCCACATTTTTTACAAGTGACAATAAATATTTGTTTAATATTGATGTGCAAAAAACTGTATTTTCTATAAAAATTCATTTTAAGTCATTTCTTATAGAAATTCCATGACTATAGTTAACAATAAACATATACATAGTTTTAAATTTTTGTGTCAGAACTAGTTTATGAAATAAAAATATTTATGCAAAATTAATATTTTTATTAATTCAAAAAGCCACGACCACTAAAGTATAAATGATATTTTTAGATTAGTTTGTTAAAAACAATATTCGTTATAGCTTTTAAATAAACTCAATATTAATTTAATACACAACTTGAAACTTGTAACCTTAAAATTGAGGGTAACTGACTATAAGGTGTATTGCTAATGAACCGAATTAGAAAACTATTGCAGATAAACTATAAATGTAAATCCAACAGAATATGATACACATATTTTGGATACTCTTTTAATTCCTATACTAACTTTGTAGTATTCATCTTACTGAGATGCTAGATAGAGAATTTCTTAAACAATGCATATCATTTCATTACTTATAGCTTTTAAGTTCAAGGTTTACCATAATTTAAAGTACGTCATGGTTATATGCTTTGTAAGCGTTGTGTCCAATAATACCTATAATATTTCTGAACTTTTGCATGACACAGTATTACATATGATTAAGTTTCAGTTCAGTTTCAAGAGTTTTTCATAAAGGTGTCCACTAGATGTTTTTGTTTATAAATTGATGAACTGCAATATATAAAAAAGTATACAAACCTCTTTTCTTTATTAAAATTTCGCTCATTGTAAAGATAAATAACAGGCATTAACACAACTGCAGGTTCAATTTTGTCTGAGTCTGTTAAAGATACAAATCATGACAGCAACTATAAATAACTGCACAAATGCCTATTTGTGACAGAGTACTAAAGATCTAACAATGAAAGAATGTCGTATTTCATTATTTCATTTCATGCATTTTAATAGTTAAAACTATTTTGGTAGAAAAATTGGGGTAAATCTATAAAAGTCGTAACTAACTAAACTAACTAAAATTATAAGTAAAGCTCGTTGATTCATAGTGTTCGTTATGCTAGGAACACAACTTGGTCGAACGACGAACTTTTAGTTGCGAATATTCTTTACCAAAATTAAGGCCCCGATTACCGTTCACAACACTAAGTATCTTGATGTACACTTATCAGCTTAATCGTATGAAAAATGCATGGTGTGAGTAATCTGATTGCGTACGTCACAAAAAAGTTCCTTCAAAGAACAATTGACTTTTTTACGTACTAAATACTAAGCTTACGTGTTATGGTGTCATTGTATCCATGAACGCAATGTCATTTCAATTTAAGAAAAATATTGAAATATTCAATATGGTTTCCAGCAGAAGATGGCCTTCGTTTGGATGCATAGCGTCTAGCTTTAAATAGCGTTGAATTTTGGCTAAACTTATAAAAGTTATCAATATTGTGGGACTTGTGAAAATTATTAAGAGCTTGTATAACATTTTAGAAATATATGATGTTTAAAAAAAAATCTTAAACAGCAAAGAATCATATATTTTCTGCTAAAAAAATTGAGCAACTTTAATATTGTTTTGGAAAATAAATTTGCAATCTCTAAATATGGCACTCAAAAATGAATGATTTGGCAAGAAACTAAATATAATGCTTTGTACATAAAATAAAAGAATCTTCATCTGATATTTATTAGAGAGCATACAATGTGATACTTAACTAATTTAGAAAATCCACCTTGAAAATCAAACAGAGTTCATATAACACAAACTGTGGGTTTTAGTTAAAATTTAATAAATCAATTAAAAGTTGTATACAGGAACAACAGAAATCATCTGTATTGTTTAATTAAATCAAACAGGCAACAAACATTAAGTTCAAATACATAGATACAAGTTCAGTTTTTACAGCTGAATAAAATTTGTTGATTTTTTGTGGTTCTTTTTTAAGGGGTGTTCTAAAGCATACAGATAAAACTTTACCGAGACAATATAATAATAAATTTTATTACGTACAAAAATTAACAGGTTTTTTTTTTGATATAAAACAAGTAAGAAAGTATAGTCGGTCAAGTGTGACCTACACCCAGTATATGTGTAAAAACAGTTTTTAAGAAATATAGGAGCTGTAAACTATTATGAACCGATCATTTAGATCTCGTGGCATGACTTCTTGACATATAAATATTATTTGTAATAAAGTTAAAATGATTTTTTAAGAGGGCTATAGGGGAACTTTGACTGATTATGGACGACCGTTACAAAATCAGATGCCATGGTAACTGTATTTGTGAAAATTATTTGTGTTGAATTTTATTTGGATAAAAAGATTTTTAAGAGACATGTTTTTTGAAGCACTTAAGAGAAAAAGCGCATAATCGAGCGCTTCAATTAAAGCGCTCTTTTGAAGCAGTAAATGCTTACGAATAAAATATACAAAAAAGATGATTTTTTAGTGCTGACAACGAAGAAGGGTTTAAAGCGAAAAAACAAAAAATAAATTATAGCCTACAGATTTGCGTATGACAACGTAAGTCAATTATAAAACGAATATCGCGCTTCTAAGTTACTATGAATTTTACTTAAGCAAAAACATTCAGATAGAATTTGTTCTTTGATTGGTGTGCGCGAAGTGACGTAAACAATTTAGGAAAGTGATTTATTTGCATGTTTGATTAGGTTGAAAGAAGCGCATATTGTCAGCAGAAAGTAGTCCTCCAAACCGGGAATACCTCTTACAAAAAATCATGCATCCCATCAGCAGGTTTGAAGCGATTTGAGGTATGAATTCATACATAAAACCTGCTTCTTTTGGAGCACATTTTTTACTGAGTATGAACTGATCATCATAAAATTGCGACGAATGAGTTTTGTATATCGTCACCTAAAATGCCCAAAGACGTAGCCGTCATTATCATAATTTTACAAGAGAAGCAAAAAACGTTATAAAATGAAAACTGTTTAATTGAAAATCGAGATTTCTTTACATCTTGTCTTAAGATAGACGACAAATTTCAGGTGACGATATGCACATATCGTGATTTTCAATTAATTGGTTTTCATTTTATAAAGTTTTTTGCTTCTCCTGTAAAAATATGATAATGAGGGTTACGTCTTTGGGCATTTTAGGTGACGATATATAAAACATATTTGTGTTGAATACTATTTGGATACCAAAACTTTTAAGAGAGCTATAATTTTTCGTGATTTCCGGCAATGATTAAGCATAAATGTGCATAAATCAAACATTAATGACCAATGAACCCCTATTTCGGGAGGACATTTGTATGGAGGCTAAATGAAGTAGATTTTATGTACTAAATTTTATGAAAATATCATCAAAATTGCGACCTGTACTCTGCACACAAAGCTTACATGGACAACCAGCCGGCCAGACGGAAGGACGCACACTGTTTAATCCACTCAAAAAGTGATTTTGAGTCGATCGGTGTACTTTAAGATGGGTGCTGCACTAATATTTATGGACGTTACAAACATCAGCACAAATCCAATATATTCTCCCCACTATGGTGGTGTAGGGTATAATAAACAAAAAAAAAACTGCAATATTTGTATCAATGTTTGTTTTAAGTAATATTATTGTTATTGTTAATATTACTTTTTTTTTGTATTTTGTACTTGACCGCAAGTGTCATTGCCAAATAATATTGTATATAATAAACAACAAAAATGCAATGCGTTTTATATATATATATATACATAAATACTTTTTGTGTGTGCACTTTTTGTCAAGAATGCCAATTAAAACTGTATATAAAACACGATAATTTTTTGGGAAACAAAAAATTGCCAAAATTTATAAACACCAATACAAGTAAAGCTATCTAAAAAAAAACAACAAAACATTTCTTATTACATAAACAACACTTAAATGTTGTTACTTTTGGTAGTTTCTTTTATTTCAAAAAAAAAAAAAAACAGGCAAGATAAACATTAAAACCAAAATGCCGCTTAAAAAATACCACAACTTTAAACTAAATAAATATAAAAATAAAACAACGAAAGAAACCGAAAATAAATAAACCAACTGCAAACAATTATAAACTCTACTCCATAAAAATGCAACACACACAGCCACTCACACAGTCATGAATGGACTCAGTAGAGTTGAAATTTTGTTGCTGTCTAAATTTAAACCCATTGCCAAATCTGGAATTTCAGAATTAATTTCAATATATTTCGTTACACTTTTTTTTTCGCCATAGTAGTTATTGTTTTGTTTTTTTTTACTTTACTTTACTATAACAGTTTAGTTTTGGTTTTTGTAATTTTTTAAAATTAAATTCCCTTAAAATGAAAATAACATTGATAGTGTAGCTGGGTAGCCAAAAAAAAGTAAAATAAAATTGTCATACGATAAGCATTTATAATTAATTAAAAGTCAAAATATGTTTCTTATTTATTTTGGTAGAGTTAATATTAGTCATTTAAAGGACTATAGATCACAGAAATGAGCAAATTTTGGGTAAATTTTGAGCGATTTGCTGAAAAGTTATGAGGATAATTAATTTAAAATAAGTTAAACAAAATCAGCAGGTTTTTTAAGATATTTTCAGTATTTCAATATTTTCAATAAGAAATATAATATAAGAAAATCTGGTGCCTTTCAGTTTCCTAAAGTTGTGTGTAGCTTCTAAAAAAGCCACCTACTTCCAGCCAACTAAAATTTTAATACTTTTTTTTTACCATTTTGACAATTTACCACTTCTTTAATTAAACATTTTGCAAATGATAAATGATTTTAGTTGATTCAATGTACTTATAGCACTGTTCACATAAAATTCGGCTACACTGCAGAAGCTTTTTAAGACGTTTCATTTGTTTCGTGATTTCTGTTTTCAACTTATTCTGTTAAAAAATAATCTGTCAAGCCAATCATTTCATATAGCATCGAAACGAAGAGATACATTTGGTAAAGAGCCCAAAAAAGTTGTGTTCTGTAGGGCATCTTCTCAATAATCACTTCTTATACTTATTAAAAAAAACCTGTCGAAACGTTTGCTGCCTCTTTTAAGATATCACCACTCCTTAGTAAAATGTTGATCCAATTTAGCTCACTGCTGAAGAAATCAGGGTTTTCAATGAGAACTTTGTTTTTCAAAATAAAATAACACAAGAACTTATATGAAAATCATTGAAAAGTTTGATAATTATATATGAACAATTATAACAGACAGATGTCCATTAACACCACGCACAGAAATATCGAATGGAAAATTTGTTTTGCAATAAATTCATTGTTGTGCTGACCACATGTCAGTGACCATAATATAATTGTTAATATATCTCGGTAGCGTAATTGAATCGCCGTTTTTTATGTGAACAATAATTTATGCTTACAGTATTTTTTCTCAACACATAATTACTCATTCGCTTTTTAGTTAAATCATATTATATTTAATTGGGTTCATATTTTTTTTTAGTTGGATATAACTGATTCAACTATCATATGTTGTATTTAAGAGTTTTTAAATAAAGAATTAATACGAGTAGCTTTAGTTGTAATAAAAGAATTTCTGATTCACTATTATATGAATAATAATAAATATTTAAACAATTCATTTGCAAGTATTAAAATGTAAATAATAAGGAAGTAGATTATAAAGTTTTTAAAACTAATTAGTAATATATACAAAAAAAAAACTAGTTAGAATGCAATATATGGTTGTTATAAGAATTTTATATACTTTACACTTTAATAAATAAAATAACACTTCTCTCAACATTGATGACCATTTACACGGATAAGCATACCGAAACTCAAAAGCAGAATTTTGTTGTTCCTTTTTTTTTTGTGGGTGGGGGGGGGTGGTGTTGTTTTTAATACTGAAAATTAAAGTTTAAAGTTGAAGTTATATGCCATTGTATTCCGCAAAGTGCTCGTTCCTTTATCTAAAATTTTTTTTTGGATGCCGGTGTTATGAAACCGAAAATTTATACCTTCGGCTATATTTTTATAGTAATTTTATTAGATAATTTGATTTGGTTGAGATATCTATTCTAAAGGCTTTGCTGATACATAGAAACCAGTATTGTCAGTTTCGCATTTTTAAGGCCAGCTTGAGTCTTTTTAATTACCTTTTAGCCCCCAAATTTCTGTTTTAGCTTCTGCCTTTTTTTAGCCTTTTTTAATTATAACTTATGGCGTTTTCTTTTCTGGCAAAAATGTTACACGTTTTTCCCATTTCGCACCTTTTTTAATGTTTTTGTGTTCTTTTCTGAAAAAATGTGTTCTTTTCTATAAATGTCACACTATAAAATTAAAAAATGTTGCACCTTTCACACTCTGTATTTTTAGAGGGGGAGAATCGCACGATAAAACAGCTGACATTTGTTTTGTTTATGAATGTGTATTTGTGTTAAGAAACAAAAAAATATACAAAATGGAAAATATTACTACTTCTTTCTGTGCTGAAAAATGTTGGATGAAATATTTGATATGATTATGAAAAGAAATCCACAACCGCGAGTGAGCTATCTGCTTCTTCTTTTTTAACAAAAAAAAAAAAATGCGACATCTTTAAAATGTGGGGTAAACATTATAAAATGAAAACACCATTATTATCATTCCCACATGAAAATTTGTTAATATCATCGGAATAGTTTTCACATAAATTTAAAAATATACCAGCAAATATTCGGAAAATTTAATTTTTATACATTGATAATTCATTAAAAATAGAAAAACCAAATATATTCTCTCATATTAAAAATGAAAAATTTGGCTATACTGTTTAATTCCCATAGTTTTATTTTACGTTTTTAACAAATCTAATTTTTTGTCATATATACACAAGATTAACTTTTTTAAGAG
Organism: Bellardia pandia; assembly: GCA_916048285.2. Taxonomy (NCBI): domain Eukaryota; kingdom Metazoa; phylum Arthropoda; class Insecta; order Diptera; family Calliphoridae; genus Bellardia; species Bellardia pandia. The sequence continues at coordinate 121,988,028 of OU696529.1, forward strand.
AAAAATTTGTGGTTCAAATAAACTAAAATGTTAATTGATTCACCTAAATAGTTTAGCAAAATCATTAGTTATTGTAATTTAGCGCTCTCTTGCTATATTATTATATTCACAATTTAAATTTAACCCGCATTTATTAAAAAACTAGACAATTAAATAACACAACTGAAAGGGTTTTTTTGACCAAGCGCTGAAAAAAGCAATTAAAAGCTGAGTTTATGAGATTAATCATATTTGCTTTTATTTATCATAATTTTATGCAGTTTCTGTTAATCAAACATTTAAAATTCAGATCGCATTTAATTTCGTTATTCTCACGAACAAGTTAGCGTTAAATATACTTAACAAAACAAAAGACTGGGCAAACAACCTTTATAAAATAACACCTGTGAGTTTGAACTAAAGAAACTGTATAACTAAAATATTGTGTTATTTATATTTTTCTAAAGACATAGAAAAACTTAAAATATACAATGAGTTTTTAAAAATTTAAAAACAAACTTATAAAGTTTAAAAGATGAAATCCTTAGTAAATAAAATTAATTTTAATTTAATTAAATATAAAGAGAGTATGAAATTTAATGATATTCTTTTTAAACTTAACAGTTTATTTTCTTAATTAAGCTCCCAGTGGAAACCTTTTTAATTAATTAGTTTTAAATTGCAATTGAAACAAAAAGTAATTAAGTTATTTATAACGCCATTAGCTGTGTAAGAAGAAATGTTGGCCATAAAACAAAATGACAATTTTATAAGGAAAATTACCTTATAATTAAATAATTTTGTTTGGTATTTAAATTTAAAATACCTTTTGGTTCTTTTCACTTTATTTGCGTTAATAGCTTCATAATGAATTTTAATGGAATTAACTAGAAAAATACCATTTAAACATAATGAATAATGAAATTACCTTAAAGCTGTTAATTTTAAAATTTTGTTTTTTCCTTTTATTTCAGCTTGTAATTGTGGCTAAAAAATTTCACTTTTTTCTATCGATGTTAAATTTTTTAACACACACTATGCTTATGGTTAAGTCGTCATAGAACGGAAGTTATAAATTCTCATCAACTTGAGCATAGCAAAGAAACCACAAAGTCAGAAACAAATCGTTAATCTTTTTAATCATATTTTTTGGGGGGTTTTTGGTGTAAAAAACTTCTTTTAATGCCCTAGGCACTCTACAGTGGTTTGGGGAAAACTAAATGCTTGTTGTCGGGGTTCGTAAGAAATAGAGGAACAAATTTCTAAAACTTAAATGAAATCTAAACAGTACTTGGAAGGTGTATTTGAAAACAATTCAAATAATACTAAGTATTAAACCAACAACAATCTGGATAAAAAATTGGATAAATACAGACTTTGAGTAGATTGTTTGGCGTCTCATTTAACATAAATAACCTATTCAGATTAATTAAATTCACTATTGTTTTGAGCATTGTATTGTTTTTTTTATCTATAGTTTGACAGTTTGCTTATCTTAAAATAAACCAACCATTTGAAATAGAGCACAGCTAAGTCACCTTAAGCCTTCTATAAAACTTTGACTTGTTTTTTATATTTTTATGACGTTTTATTTATTTTTTATATTGGCCAAAAGCTCTTCAGTTATGTAGACGAGTATTTGAAATATTTGTGAAAAAAATATGACATAAATTCTGTGTATTTTCCGTGGGAGTTTTTAATTTATCATACACTTGACTTGTTTAATTTCAATGTTGTTGTTGTTCGGTCTTTGCTTTATTACACAAAAATTTTTTTAATATTGTTGTTAATGAAATTTGTGGTTTGTTAAACATTTTATTTTTTCAAATTTAATCTATTTTTTCCCCTATATGTCTGTTATAATACTTTATGTTAAGTGTCTTGATTTTTGGGTCAACAAAATTTCTCCTTAAATAATTGTTTATTTGTTGTTTGCTCTATGCCTGTTATTGCATGATAAATCATATTTTTTTTTTGGGTTTTACTTTACCTTTTGTACTTCTGTTCAAGTACTTGGCATAAAACTATTTCTTTTCTTTGTTGACAATTTTTTATACCACAAATGAAAATTTTACCCAGTCATGTCATATTATTTCTTTTTAACTTACAAGCTGATGAATATTTTTGTTACAGTTATGCTTTATTACACAGAAACAAAAGTTATTATATGAAATCAATTTTTACATTTCTGCAACTGAAACGTAATTTTCTTGAAAGAAAGTTTCTGGCTTAAGTCTTTTGTTTTGGCATGCATATGTAAGTACATAGTAATTCTAAGCAAGCATTTCAATCCTATGAGCTTTAAAAAAATGAAAGGTTTCTACTATAAATATTTTTTTTACGGATATGACCCTTTTTCCAAATATCTGATTAGTTAAGGGTAATTGTATTTTAAGCAGCGATTTACTTAAGCCATTGATATTATTATAATCAATGTGTTAGGCTTCCATTGCAAATTTAAAACAAATATTTAAAATTTGTATTATATATGAAAATTAACTAGCAAATATATGTAGAAAATTTTGCCATAGTCAGGAGATTTAATTGATTATAACTAAATATTTTATAATTTGTGAAAATTCATTAAATATTTGTATTAAAAAAGCTACCTAAAATTTAATAATAAAACAACACTAAGTATTTTTATGATGTAAACTGTGAATACGATTCACAACACTTATCGGCTTAATCGTATAAAAAATTAATGTTGTGTTGTGGTCGAGACAACACAACATTTTGGTGTTGTGAACGAAAATTGGGACTTAATTTTTAAATATCGAATTAAGGACCTACATATTTAATATAAAATTTAAAAAGTATCATATTAATTTCAAGTTTAAAATGTTTCAAAAGTTAACGTTTATTTAAGCAATAATTTGATATGTAGGTTTTTGTTTAATAAATAACGTTGTATTTTTTACTTTAACTCGACACTAAAAATACCTATAAGTTCAATAAAATGTGGTTCAGTAGAAACAAAACTAGAGCTGTACATTGCACCTGCAGCCAAATCTTCAACAGGTTACCAGACCAACATCAGGACCTTTTAGATGGTGTAACATCAGCTCTGACAAAACTAGGAAAAGTCCAGAGAGAAACCGACGTTCTTCTGAATGTTAAATTGTCTTCAACGTATTAATATTAATCTTAATATTAGTTTTCATTTAATATTATATTTAAACAAAAGAAAAAAAAAACAGAATATAAAAACATGTTGGCTTATTTTTATTTTTAACACTTGTGGCCTTATTTATGAAACTTACTACAGGTTTATAAGAGGCTTATAAAGCAAATTTCCATACAAAATTGCTTTATAAATCTTTTATAAACCTGTTGTAAGTTTTTATGAATAAGGGGGTAAGTATATAAAATGTTTTTAATTTAATTTTTTTTTTATTAATTATAAAACTTGTTACGAAGCAGAGAAAAGAAAGTTCCCGGAACCATAACAACAACTAATTAACTAATTAACTAATTAACGATCACTTAACTCAAGAAGCTATATCAGCCAGTAAGAAAATGCGGGCAAGCTGAACAAATGTTTAGATTATGTAAATAACGTTAACTTGAGCTCATAGCAGTACTCGCATGCGTTGTGCCGATTACTCTAAAGATTTTGAGGCCGTCAAAGCAATGAAAGTATCAAAGGTAATTGGCTCAGAAGGCTACAATTGCCTTAAGAACAAAATTTAAATACTTATTGGAGTTTTCAGTAACTCTGATAAAATTCGCAGCTGCACACTAAAACAAAGATCGTCAACATAGAGATAGCTGTAGTACGTAAGCATACATTTCCATAGAATATATTTACAAGAACTTTTGCCAACAGTATATATGAAACATTTTTACTTTTGATTAGAATTTAAGAATTCCTTAAAAAAAAATGTAACAGCTAGTTGATCGTTAAATTCCGCCCATCATTCTCCGGCTTTATTTGCATTTTACAAGTTCAAAATCTGGTGTAGGTTAAAATCCGGATTTATCATTCAAATTTGGTGAATTTCAGACAACGACTTCGATAAGTTCTTCTGTTTTTCTGGATATCTGTTTCATAGTTCCAATGACTACTGATGCAACTACTTTAGTATATCAGTTCAAAGTTTTCACTGATAACAGTTTAAAAACTATATAAAGGCCCAAAACTTAAGGACTTCTCTAGGCAACTAACAACTTTCTAAAGATGAAAACTTAAAACTTATTTTCGCATATATTTGGATCAATTCGTAGTTAGAAGATTAATGAATATTAATGAAAGAAATAAACCGTGAAATTGTTTATACAGCTGCTACGAAATATATTATGATATTTTGCTCATATATGACAAGATATAAAAATACTGGGACAAATTTTTCAAACCAAAGTCTTGCAGTCTTGTCTTTAAAAGGGCCAATGTTTTTTAAAAATTATTTCGAAGAAAAACACTTTATTTTTTATATGAAAGCCATAGAAACTTGCACAAGATATTATCGTATACATATTGGTAATTGCATAAATAAATGGCAAAATATAAAATGTTTTGTTAAAAGAACCTGTAAGACTTTTTTGCAGGCGGGACATCGAAATGAGATTTGTTAGGTCATTTAATGTTAGTGGTAAAAGTAGTAAAACAAAAAATTAAAATATTTTTATTTGTAAGTTTTCAAAACTTTTAATAAAACTATATGGCAAACAACAATAGTCTATGCGAAATTTAGTTTATGAATATGTGAATGAAAATGATCAAAAACTGGTTGTATTAAAAAATTAGTGTTATAGTTATCATTTTTGAATTAGTATATTTCTCAGACAGCTCGTTTGTATTCCTTAAGGTACGGTCACATTTGGAAAATATTTGCCGAAAACACATAGCCACTAAATAACATATAGTTGAACTGATTTTTTTTATTTAAAAAAAATTTCTTATTTAGGCCAAAGCACAGCAAATACTTAGTTTTAATTTATTTCTTACTAGTTGATCTTGCAAAACTCTTGTAAGAGTAAACAACAGCAAACAAAGTTGTGCTAAAACTAGTGGTTATGCTTTTTTGAGTAAATATTTACCAATGTGGCCATATTGTTAGTAACACTAAATACATTTAAAATGTATAAAAAAATTTACTTTTTTTAATAAATAATTGAATAAAATTTGTGTGGCAAATGTCCCCATAGACTAGACGATAGTGTGCAGGACTATCAGTCTGAGGGTTGCTGGTTTGATTCTTGCCAAAGACTCTGGGTGTTTTATGAAGATTAGCCAAAAGACTTTGCAGTATGTGTTTGTTTGTTTTTACTAAAAAAAATCTAAATGCTCTAGGATATTTTGAGACATCAAAGTTTTATCTTAATTATGAAACTATTATTTACTATTATTTCATAAGGTTTAAGGTTGAATTTTTGAGTAAATCTGGCATATAATAACAAGATTAGAGATTTTTAAAATCATGGTTGTCATCAAACGAAATGATTTTAGATCTACAGTTGCATTTTGGGTTCGTTTAAATAAATCCTTCATACAACGATAGAATTCAGGCTTTATAAAATCACGGTTGCATTGGTTGTCTGACAATGTTATTTATGACTCTTCAGCTTTACAGCTACATTTTTAAACATTTTCTGTGCGAAAAAAAATAAAAGTAAAAGTAAAAGTTTCTTGAATGCAAATAATTAGTTATGACGTTTTGATTAATGAATCACTACAATTAGGCTGATAATAAAACATAGTATATTCTGGAGTAATATTAAAAAAAAAACATTTTAATAACCCTCTGATACAGCAAAAATGTACAGGGCTGCTCCCACAGCAATTCTGTTTCATTGGAGTCCATAGTATTCGGAAGTACTTATAGTTTTTCTCAAACATTTCAATTAATATTTCATTTAGTGAAGTGACGGTATTCAAAATTAAAATAGAAATTTCATGGTGTAACTATACAAAGTGAGTGCAGTAGCAAAGCTGACTGACTTTGTTTACAAATTACTTATGTCAAAAGTAAAACTTTTTTTGTCAGTAGTACATTATTTTACACAAACATAATACTTGTTGTTACTGTCTTGTGTTGTATTTGAACATGGAACAATTTTAATTTATTTATTATCTATTTTTTCGCGTCTTCAGAATGTGGTTCTCATTGTCTAGCTGCAGCAGTTCAAAAACTATTTAAATCATAACATAACATTTTAGACTAACATAGTTATGTAAATAATGACAACTCCGAATTTCCTAATAAAATTGTAGGTATATTCTTTTATTTTTATTTATAGTTTTCAAAATTGTCTTTAAGCATATGATTTTAAAAATATAAAAATGAATTGATAATCATTGCTTTAATACATTTAAAGAAAATTAGTAATTGAGAACCATTTAAGGTTACGTATTGTGAAGTGTAACTTATTTCCAATTTTTTTGTGCTTTACTCAAGTCTTTTTTTTTTTTTAAATAAATAAAAAAAAGAAATATACAAAATAACTAACACTGAGTTTTTATTTTCAAAAATTTTATTGTCAAAAATATGAAAATGTTGCAGATTAAAATAAATCAAAAAAAAACAATAATAAAATATATTTTACATAAAATTTTTTTATTCGAAGGTTTACTTCTAGTTAAACATAATAATTAGAAATTTAAATTTATGTAACGGATCGACCACTAAGGCTCCAATTATCTAAAGACTATGCTGCCTGTTGTTCCGGCCGTGCTCAGGGAAATTGGGATGGTTCTTGTCTTTATCTAATTGGATTTAGATTCGATACAAAACTTATTTAATTTAAAAAGGTAGCAATTTCCACAACCGACAAACAGAAAAATAATAACGACTAAAAAAAATAAAAATAAAAATTTGAATTGGAAAACTAAAAGGAAGAGAATAAGATGTTATTATCTCTTCAAAGATCTGTACCCACCCTACCATGCTATTTTATTTATCTTTTTAAATAGCCCTACTAGAAACCTTCGAATAAAAAAATTTTATAAAAAATTTTTACAATTAGTACTCGCAAGAGGAAAAAATTCTCATTCAATAATAAAATATGTTATTTTAAATATTTTCATTAAGGTCCCCCGGACCTAGCATTCCGTTAAGGGTGAAAAATGTAAATTGCCCAACAGCACCCGCTCAAGTGAAGAAACTAAGCTAAGGTTTATCCAAATATATCTTAAACACAATAATAAGAGTTCTCAAAAACGCAATTTAAGTTTAAAAAGTTAACCAGACAGGGTACACTCACATAAGGGTTATTTAATAAAGGAAGTCCACATTTATTTAATATTTTAAAGTAAACTTTCCCAAGTGGTGCATTAAAATTTAAAAAAAAATTTATCTTTAAAATAATGATCTTAAATTAATTTAAATTTTAACACAAACAATTGTTTTTTTAATAATCGAAAAACAGTCTTGATTAAATAATTTGTCTTGCATTTAGATCATGGACAAATGCAGTTTTCGAAATGTTTAATTTTAAATATTTAAGAACCAGCTTAAATGCATATAGTTATCTTTATTAACTATTCATTTAAAAAGAAAAAATTTCTGTCACATACACAATGCTCTAAATATTTTAGTTATTTTTAGTTTTTGTAAGCACTTAAACTAAGTTTTTATATCCCTAAAATAAAGTTTGTACGAAGACAATTAAAAACTCATAAAAACTATTTACCTTATTTAAAGATTATCCATTTAAGCTTTGCTCACATTAAGTTTTTTTTTGTATTTGTTTTGTTTTGTTTAAATATAAAAATTGATTTAATAGTTTTTATTTTTATAAAACTCTAGTCTTAAATATTGTTTATGCCAATATTATTTGAATTATGTTAAGATTTTTAATTACTTTTGTTGGCTCAGGTTTAAATATTATTTGACGTATTAAATTATTTCTTGGCATTTAAATAGTTTTATATATTGAAATATATTTAGTATGTATAAAAATAATTATTTTCCCACGGTTGTTAAGTATGATGAAGAAATATTTATTGCAGACATGTGTATTTACAGACAAACAAACATATAATTTATTCGCACATAATTTTTATTTGTATAAATTTTTTTATTTTCCTTCTTTTTTTTCAATTTTTTTATATATATTTTTATTTTGACAGCTTTAATAGCTGTGCTTTCCTCTTCAGAAAATTGCAAAGATGAGAGAGGATTTTAGAGACACCTGAACACTGATCACTGAACACTTTGATATAATGCTTTAATTTTGACTTGGTTATTATTATTTTTTGTTAGTTGTGGCAAGCAACCAGTGCTTTTCTCAAGCGTTTGAATACACACTCTTAATAAACAAATGCAAACTAAAATTATGCACTTAATAGCAGATTGTAGCTGTAGATTCATCAAATATCTACTCTATTTATTTTTCTATTTCATTTTGTATTTTTTTTTTATTTTTTTAATTTGAATTTATAATCTTCACGAAATTGTTTATTTATTTTTCATTTTTTTTTCACACAGATAATTCAATTTATAAATCAACAAACAAATGGCTTAGAGGTTGTTTTAGAAAAGAGTATAGCATTAGTTGTTTATGTAAATTTGTTGTTGGTTTTAGAAACACTTAGACCTGGGCCAAGATAAAATAATCCAAGTGTTTGATTTTTGGGTTTATAAAAAATTTTATCATAAATATATTTTTTTATATTTTATTTTGCTCGTAGCTTTTTCAACAAGTGACTTCCGTTGACTTGCTGTTAAGTTGAGTTATACGAGTTTTTTTGTTGTTTATTTTCAATTTTACAGATTTTTTCCCCTTTTTTATATTTTACTTCAAAGAAAATAAATAGTTTCCGTTTGGCAAGATATCACGCTTTTCTCCAATTTCTGTATGCTTTTCTTAAGAAGATAAAATAAAAAGAGGCGTCAAGGTGTTTATTATAAACAAATTATTTATACTGTTTTTGTTTTGTTCAATTATTAATTGAGGAGATCTTTTGTTTCGTGTGAGTGTATAAAAAGTTGTTATGAGTTACTTTTATTGCGTGCAGCACTGTCAAATTGTATTTATCAAGATAAGCAACTCTAAAATACATAATAAAATTGTATTTAAGATAAAACTTATAAACATAACGCCCCTTGTCATTATTAACATTAGGTTCAGTTAAAAAGAATTACATGCATATTAACAAATGAATGAAAAACACTGCACTAGCACTGGGTTGTTTTTTCTCAAAAAAGAAATATAGCATCTTTAACGTTTTGACTTTAGTTTCCACATTGTTGTTTGTGCTTTACTTTACAAATCATTCCATATATAGGTAGAATATAAATTTAAGTTACAAAAGCTAACAGTAACAAACAAACGAAAAATCACTAAAAAGCGGCGGTAATTGTTAACACGTATAAACAATAACAAACATAGCAACGAACGTAATAACGAATGAGCGTATGAAAAATAAAACAAACAGAAAAAATAAAGGTAGAGAAGAAAACCCGTTAAAATGCCGCTAACGTGCACGAAACGCACAACACTTGAAATTAAACTAAATCACAAATCATGTCCAAGAAGTTGCTGGCCAACATCAACAAATGAAAAAAATAAAACGGCAGTAGTAGCAGCAGCGGCCGCAACAACAACAATTCCAGCAGCAGACAACAGCTCGAGCAATTGTGATTAGCAGCAGCCATAACAGTAAGAAACAAAAACAAACAAATCATAAATAAACTCATGGAAACAAAAAATTTAAGAGTATATTGCTCATATACTCACAATCGATATTTTCCAGCTTGACCAATACTCAACAACAAAAATCTTAAGAAACTTTACAATATACACAATCTATAACAAAACAATCTTGAATAAAATATTAACAGCTTAACTGAACTAAAACACTTAAGCGAAATCACCAACAACACTAAACAGAACAAATACGTACAAGACAAAGCTCTGCAAAGCAAATTAAAAAAAATATCTATTTATTATTCATATTAAACAAAAGAGAAAAGTACCGTTGGTTTTTTTTATATACATTTAACTAAAATGTTTAAGAGTAACAACTAAAAAAAAAACATAAAATACTCTTAATTTTAACTCTTTACAACTAAGAAACAAAATCAATACTCTTTTAAATGTATATTTCAACAAACTAACTCTCTGCTATTAGCCGTGTAAGCATTCAACGTATATTTATTTCTGTTTTTTTTTTTTTGTTTTTTTGTATATGAAATATTTATAAGTTAACAGTTTTTATATTTACAAACTTCTATATATATTTTTAGTTTTTGTTTTAATTAAAAATTGTTAATATACATTTTTGTTAATCACGTTCGTTTCTTAAGTTTTTTGTATTAGTATAAAATGTGAGGTGGTCTGCATGGAATAGTATTGCACGTTTGTGTCTTAAGTCTTTTGTATTTAGTCATAATGCAATATTGCATTTATTTAAAGCTTGTGTAATAAAATACTAAACGAACATAATTTGAAGTACAATCGCTAGCAAATACTTCTGTTATACAACAATTTGAAAACAAAACAGTAAATCAGTAACAGAAAGTTCTAGTTTAATACTTTGGTCAAGTGTCATGGCTCAGGGTGCAATTTATTTACAAAATTTAGGAAACATAATAAAATTAAGTATAAAAAAATAATTAGCTGAAATCTGATACTGATATGTATGTATATCTACCATAAAATTGTATCTTTAAAAATTTTAATGGCTATTCACTGTTCAGAATCCATTTCATTATATTTCCACATTCACTGTACGAGAGATCAGGAGTTTTCTTTATAGAACGTGGTATTTTCTTTCCTGTTTCTAAAGTAACTTTTTTTGCTTTTCTTTTTGGCAATTTGAATATTAAGATTTCAAGTCCTGTTTTCAGTAGGATTTTGCCTATTATCAAGAAAAAACTTTTTATTTTATAGAACATAATTTGTTTTAAATATTTTTAAGCTTTAGAAATGCTTAAAGATACGTTATTAAAAGGGCAACAACCGAAAAGTACTTTTTACATAGGCTCTTGGACAATGACATTGCTAAAACTACCACACCAGTGTAAGTACCACAGGCAAGAAAACAAAGAAAGCAGTAAAGTTTTAGCCTGATTTACCTATCTGTCAGTATTGAAAAGCTATAATAGTATCAAAGAAATTAAGTCGACGCTATGGAAAAATATATGCATATTGTATTGGGTGTGTAAATTAAAAATGCGGGATACATAACAGATGATGTATCTTTTGAATGTGGTTTTATGTTATTTATGTCAATTAGTTAATGAACATTATAGTGTAAACAAGAAAGTTTCTAATTGCGTTAAAACTTTATAATGTGTACTCACCGAAGCTTATGGTGAATGTGTGCCATTCCGAATTTTGACACGGAAGACAAAGATCAACAATACTCAGTATTACAGAAGTGCACCGATTGCTTACCGAAGCTTATGCTGAATACGTTCTATCGATTTATTAACATAGCGTATCGAATTTTATAACGACGGACTCATATTTGACGATAGTCCTAACATAAAGTTCATATCCGAAAATCACTAAAATGTTGAGATTCAACATAAATAATCCATATGTACTTATAAATCACCATATGGAATTTTGTGATGAGCGGTTTTTATTTGACCGTATGCCCCCTATAAAATCCACTTCCGAAAATTGTTTGTAATAAAAAAAAAAGAATAAAATAACTCGTATAAACATCGTTATCGATACAAAATGAACACAAATTTCTTTCGAGTATGCATAGATCAAACTACTTATATAGGTGATGGGCATATAAGATTCATACAGCCGAATATAAATTCTTACTTGTTATAATTCGTTTTATTTACCAAATTATTTAACAGTATATTATGGAGGCATTGGTAGCACCTTTGCCAATATCAAGACTGTTCTGACTGTACGGGAGAGGGAGCACCTTTGAACACGTTTTGCTTTCAAGCCACATAAAAATTTATATTTTTGAATTATTGATTTTTACATAATTTACTTAATATGTATGGAAATAAACTTTAGCTTAATTCTACAAGTAACTTATTTTTAGTTCAATTTATATTTTTTTTTATTTTTTTAATGGATGAAGTTTTAATGGATGTGCCCCCCATACGGAGCAGCTTTGAACTAGGCTGAGGCGGTGTTGAACGGCAATTTTTTCTTGTAGCGCTTATATACAAAAATAACATAAACAGTTATATTTTTTATATATATAATATATTCGATTTATTTATTAAGAAAAACATAAACAATAATAATTAAAAAATAGAAGAAAAATCAGATCGAAAATAAGTTTTATATTATTAAGACGGAAAAGGCCTTGCGATTTCAGGTGGCATTACATTTTCCTCTAAATCATAATGATCAGCATTGAATTCGTTATTTTCAGAAAATAAGAGAGAATCAACAATGTTTGGTACTTCGGTTGATAAATTAACATGTTCAAAGGTACCCCCTTTTTCTTTGTTCAAACCTGAACTGGCTTGCTATATCACGGAAATTTATAATCAATATTTTTTTTACATAAATATCAAATAACTTACCTTAATTTTGTTTGAAATGAATTATGGACTGCAATAAATTTCTTTCACGAAAGAAAATGCTTCTTACACTCTTACAAAAAATAAATAAAAAAAGTTAAATCTGCTAGCTTAAGAAATAAAATGAAAAATAAAAAAATCTTCAACAAAAAATTTAAAATTCTGCCATTTGTTTTTTGTTTTAACATAGCCACTACTTTAAGATGACCTTTGTCAAATTCGTCCTTTACAAAGAACGGCCGTAATTAAATTATTTGTTACGCCCATTCAAATTGAAAATTATTTAGCTGGCGACGAATACTACATAAGGCTGACAGTGAAACTGATGCTAAAAGTGAAACTTTTAAGTTACCAAAATATCTTATAAATCTTAAAGATTAAAAATAAAAAATACAAATATCAAACACATTTGGTGTTTGCATTTTAATATGCGTAACAAAAAATAAATACAAATCTGTATTAAAACTGTTGAATCTAAAAAAAGGCCAAAAATACAAATTTAAATTTGTAGCGCTTTTAATGAAAATGCTGTTAAATTTCTAGATATCATGTTGTGATTTTTGATTACTTACACTAAAACCGCAACATGTACAAATAGGCGGCAGAAATCAAAATAAAACATTAATAACATAAATACATATTTTTGTTGTATATGGTGTACGAGCCAGAAAAAGCCTACCAGTTGCTAAATTTCAAATAAAAAACATAATTATGTGTAATATTTGAACATGAACCAAACAATATGACTAGAAATTTTGAAATGAAATCTGATAACCAGTATCCAAGTGGAGGAGGGTAATATTTACAAGTAATGCGGGTATAAATTAATGATGAGTTGCAAAAATATGATTTATTTTCTTAAGTAGTTAATAAAAAGGAGTGAGATAAGTCAAACTAGTGCAAACATTTTAAACAATAAATATTGTTTGAGAGAAATATCGTTAGGCAAAAGCAGACATACATTTCAGATATTATTTAGCTTAAAATTCAAATATTTAGCTTATGGAAATAAATTGTAAAGAATGCTTGTGTAGTGAATAAAGTTTTCAACATTATTAGCCAGATCGATAGTTAATGTTTCACTTTCCTACACCAGTTTGTTTGCATTCAGTCCTTTAAAGCATGTGTAATTGTTTTCAATTTTGTTTCGTTCATTCTTCGTTTAATGTCAAGTTTAAATAAATACCTATACATTTTTACTCTATATCGATGTGAATGCGTGTGAGTTAGAGGTTATACTCTCATGTGTGTGTGTGTGTTTTTTTTTTTTTTAATTTTTAACACCTGGTTTATTTCCAACACAATATCGTATGGCCTGTGCTAGTGAGAATATAATTGTTACTATTATTTTCATTTCTGTTCATAAACGTGTGTTGCATGTATATGGTTACATATCAAATTGATCATTTAAACTTAAAGTGACAGCTTACCTTTGACGTAACTACAAAAAAAAAAAACAAAAAAAAACAACAAAATATATAGTTTTTATCACATAGTAACTTATAAAAATGCTACATTTATTTCATTGTTTTACACATTAATCCATACATACATATATATACATGATCATATATCTAACAGTTTTATTTCTAACATCAATACAAAAATTTTAAATAAAAAAATATATACAATGCATTTAATGCACAAAAGCCAATATCAATAATATGCCGGTATATTGATTTAAGTGTTCCGTTAGTAACAAATGGAGAATTTACTTCGATCAGAGATTTTTCTTCGGTCATGTTATGTCCATCAGTCTGATAGTCTATATTAAAATACTTAATCTAATTGAGATGACCCATAGTTGTTTATAGATATTAACATAGAGCGAAGAAGCAAATGTTCTCAAAAAGTTTATTAAACTGTTTTTTGTTTCATGTCAGTTTTGTAAATTCTCTTTTAATTTTGACCATCACAGCTTTGACATTAAAGTCTCTCTCTCTCTATTTGTTATGTCAATCTGAGGGTATAACCAATCCACCTCCATTTAAGTACTTGAATTTTTTAAGGCTTTCTGATGAGATGGCTTCCAAAACCAAGGTTGGCAGGGTAATTGCTAAACTCTTTTGAAGGTAAGCTTCAAGGTATTTGTATAAGAGTTTACTACATATAGATTTTTGAAAATTGAGTCATTATTTGGGAAAACAAATATATCAGGAACAAGTAGATAATGATCTCTTGCCATTTTGAAGTAGATTGCATTGGGTATATTTAAGAGATAACTCGCTACTATTTGCTTATAGCAATATAATCAGTTTGATTCCCTGTGCATTTTTAATGAAATTGTTGGTCATAGCAATATTAAAATGGTTTCACAAACAGTAACGTAATAAAGCCTTTAAAAATATTAAAAAATCCATTCATATTCAGGAGTGTCATAGAAACCAATATTGTCAGAATTGGTTTTAAAACCGACAAGAAAAAATGCTTTGGTGTCATAGGGCACTGAGTCGATTGGTATACTTTGAGGTGTATTAAGGGTGTTGGATCAATATTTTTGGGCGATACAAATATCAGCACATATACCCTCCCCACTATGGTGGTGTAGGGTATAATAAAAAACGCACCGAAATTAACAAAAAAGCGCGGTGTACCAACTAAGGAATTTTTCGCACAAAATATTTAAAAAAGCGCCAAAAATAGTGCGAAACAACGTGTGTTGACAACGCTGGTTATTCAGCTCTTTGAACATAATATGACAGCGGGTACATAACATTCGGCTTAAACATACTTAATATTCTTACTTATTATTATTATTTTTATAATAATAAAAATCTATATAAATTTTGTTTAATAAAAATTGTGCGTGTGTGTTTGCTTGTTAGTTTATTTTGTGAGCGTGTTTTGTTTCTATTTTGTTATCCCCCCACCAAAAAGATGGGGGGTATATTAAGTTTGTTATTTCGTTTGCAACACATCGAAAAATTTGTCGAATACCCAAAAAGTTTTTATAAGATTCTACGACGATCTAGCCATGTCCGTCCGTTTGTTGAAGGCACAAAAAAAAAGACATAGAAAAAAAGACACAGAACAATGAAAATATTTTTTCATTAACATCTGCCTCCGAGAAAAAAATTTTGTATGGTATTGCATTGTTTTGTTCCAGTTGTTGTTGTGTTTACCTTATTTTTCTTGTTAGGTATACGAACTTGGAACCGCCTGAGAAATCTCAATAGCTAGGCGGACACAAAAGTGCTCCGTAACAGCAAAATATTATTTTATCCACCCAAAAGTTTTATATTAAAAATTAAAAAAAATCGGTCCATTAGAACCCGAGTAATAGACCAAACATTTAGACAACCTCGAAATTTTTCAGATATTTTTTTTTTGTTATTTTCTTTAGATATTATGCAGAAATATCATACAATTTTGCACATTTTATTTTTATTATAAAAGGACGAGTCCTCTTGATAATAATACGGATCGGGCCACGATTTCTCATAGCCTCCATACAAATGTATTTCCGGAATGTGGCTTTGTGGTACATAAAGGTCTATAGAGAAGCCGTATTCATACAATATTTTTGCAAAAATAAGTCTCATGCAAAGTGAAATTTCAAAACGATATTTTGTTTGCATCGATCTATATTTTGACCAGAGCTTCGTGTAAAGTCCATTTCCGAAGATCACGTAAATCAGCATAAATATTTTAATAAAATTACTATTAAGTCGAAATTCAACAAAAAGAATCATATACACATAGGTTGTTGTACCATCGGTGCATATTTGACGGTCTATCCATATTTGACTATAGCCCCCACACAAAGTACTCTTCGAAAATAAACTTAAATAAATATCTTATAAAAATCACAATCAAGGTGAAATTTAACATATATGCAAATTGTCATGCTCAATTTTATGACAATCGGTCCACTTCTGGAAAACACTTAAATGCGGATAAATTCAATATAAGCATCAGCATCAAGTTTAAATTCAACACAAATAGTTCATTCATACAAACGTGAAATATTCATATCCAATTTTATGAAGATCGGTGCATATTTGACCCTTATAAAGTCCACTTAGAAAAGTCACTTAAATGCGAATATGTAAATATCTTATAAAATTCACTATCAAGTTCGAATTCAACACAAATAATTTACATTTACATATAAATCAACGTACATAATTTCATACGTAACAGCTTTCTTATGACGACTACTTCCGAAAACTGATTAGCCTAGATAAACATCCATATCAAACCAAAATTTTACTCAGATCAGTTATAAGTATGTAAAAATCATACTGTTGTTTTTTATGAAAGATGGTCCATAATAAACCATACAAGCTCTCCTTTTGAGAAGAACCACTTAACCCTGCTGTTAGGTTAGGGCCATTTGGTCCAATTTTTTTTACTATTCCCTTGTAACTTTGGAACGGTGATATATACTGACTAAATTTTTCTGCTAATGGGGTCTTTTAATAAAACAATGTTATGTGCGAAAATTAAATTTTCTAACTTTATTCAGGACTGAGAAAAATACAAAATGACAAATCTTAGGTTAGAGGACCATTTGGTCCATAGTACATTTTTATACATTTTTTTCAAAAAAATAAGAATTTATTAGTTGGTTTGAATATATTTTTCATTGCAAGATAAACACAATGTTTTTCGGTTAGTTTTGCTAATAAAGTTGCTGCAAATAGAACATTTTATATCAGAATTCGACTTGCAGCAACTACAAATTCCACGCTTTCGAGTCCTTGAATGAGATGTTGGATTATTTGAGGAAGCTCCTGAAACTGTGCATGTTGTACGAATTTCTGTCAATAATTGTGCTGAGAACCCTTGTTGAGGTAATCTAGTCCGTTTCATCGTATGAGCCTTAGTTTAGTTGGAGCCCGTAAAACATCGATTGCAGAAAATAGTATGTACCCATTCAAAGCGGATATGTCAAGTATGTTTGCAAATACAACGGTTACAATACAATTGTAAAACATTGGAAGGAGTTGTTGCCAATAGTCCCACAGTGCACGAATAGGAGCAAATTTATCGCTACTAGGACTATGGCGTCGACTCAAAACATCATCGAAACGGAGAGCACTTGTAATCCTATGAAATGCATCTTCAGACATAATCGATTGGAAAATAGGGCGACCAAAATTTTCTTCAAATAAACCGTGGACATCCTCATTTTTTCCGCTGTCATTGATAAATTTGATATATTACAGAAATAAGTAAAACATGAATGTACATACCGATAAACTCCAGCAAGAATGAGCACAGCTATATATGCGCTCAGTGCGTCTTCATCAATATCTGTCCATTTGGCACCAAACTTGATCCTGCCGTGCTTATTAGTATTTTCAATGACAATTATTTCTATTGCAGACGGAAAAACAACAAAAAAGCGGACAGCATGTCATCGCATCTAGACACTGCAAATCGAGTTGATCGACTGAGGTAATGGAGTCGCTCTCCATTCCATGTTGTTTTTAGCAACAAAAAGACCATCAACGGAGCTTGTTTCAACTGAGATGGTTTCCTGTTCACTTTCTGTTTCAGATGAACAGCCCGAAATTAAATCCGTCTCCGAATCGGAAATATCAGATTCACTTTCTTCATTTAGAATTTCACGTATCTCTTCTTCGTTCGACTGCGCCATTTCGTAACAAAAACACTTCCGGACTATTCAAAGAAACTTTCAAACTGAAACAAGTACTGCACGTATCTGTGCTTCTTCATGACAAACATCAAAAACGGGGTATCCCAAAACAATTTTTTACATTAAAAAACAACAAGTGAATGTAAATTCATTGCAAAAATGGGAAATCCCAAAATTATTTTTTCATTACCAAGTGAATGTAAATTCATGTCAAATATTTAGAGGATGTTTTGGATATGACAAATACTTACTTTAGAAATTATTGAACCAAAATAGTTACAATGAATTAGATAAAATCATTATTTTGCATGAAAATTGCATTATGGACCAAATGGTCCCTTAACCTAAGATTCGTAAGTTTTTTCTAACCTAACAGCAGGGTTAAGTGAGAATTTTGACATTCCAGGGCTGTTTGTTATTTAATTTATTGTGTGTGAAAATAAATTGCTTTCTGTTGCACTCTACCCACTTACCATCATATCCTGCTCGTCTAGCTCTTATTAAGCTGCCAACACTAAAAAGTCGTATAGTTATGCTGAATGTATCATTTATTTTAAATGTTATTGATGGCATTACATGCTCTAATTCTCTAATTAATTAAATTCTTTTTATCGTTCCACAACTACAGAAATTATTATCCATTGTCAATAAGATTTTGAGATCAAACTATGCTGATGCTGACCCACTAAGAAGGATGTGCAACACATTTAATCAGTTATATAGATTTATAAATTTTTCATAAGATCCCAGTCTTATAAAACTTTATTTAATAATATTTTTAAACTCATAGTGTTCTGGTAATTTTTAAATTTTGTAAATGTCTGTAAGGAATAACATCCATAGACAATAAATAAATAAATAAACAAAACGTAGTTCTGACATATATAAATTATTGTTTATAATTGGAATATGCATAAAATTCTTGCAAATATCGTTATTGAGATGAAATTCAACCATACAAAACGTAAAATAAATAGAAATTACGTTACAATATTTTATATTGATCGCTTCATGATTTGGGTACATAAGATTCGTTACCGCCGAATATAAACTCTTACTTGTTTTATTTTTGTTGTAATAACTTATTTTATTTTCTTCGACAACTCGTTCAGCAATGTGACAGCCTAGTCGAGTTTTTGTAGTAGTAATTGTTTTCAATCTATTTACTAATCTCTGTCTGTCTGTATGTAGGTATTAAATGACCAATTTAAGTTATTTTGTTTGTTTTTGTTTAGTTATTTTTTTTTAATAAAACAACGTCAATAATTTTATGTTTTTCTTGATATTAAATATTTTTGTCATAACGAAAATTACCAGCATTAAAAAGGCTATACGGTTGCTTTTTGTTTAAGGCTGGGAAGCACAATTAATTTAATCCGAACTGTTCATAGATTTATGTAAATACATGCGATTTAAATTGTAACTTGACATTTTGAGATTATTTGATTTGGTTAGTAATTGAAGTGACAGGATTTACGCATTAAGTATTAGAAATAAACATAAGTTAATTAAATAAACAGCAGCCAATGTAATAGAGAATTAAGTTTTATTGTTTGTTGACCCTAGCATAGAGTATATACATATATTATCAAAAATTATTAAACAAACATTTGTGCGCTTTTGTAGTAGGAATATATCATTGGTGTGTTAATAAGATGTCTTATTGTTTTAAAATTTCATGATTTTTTATTATTTTAAAATTATAATACAATTAAGTTTGCTATATGATTCTTCTTCAACTAAAATTAAATAAAGAAATAAAAAAATTCCTAGCAGGCAAGCGTTTTTCCTCAAATGAAGATGCAATTACAGCTGTAAACCACTATTTTAAAGACCTTAAGAAAAACTATTTTAATCAAGGAATAGAACTGCTGGAATTGGACTAAATGTAATGAAGTTCCAGAAGATTACATTGAAAAATAAAAATGTTTTTGAAAAACTAACTATTCTCTTTCTGTGCTAGGCTAAGAAGTTTCCTAACCGCCCTTGTAGTTTTTAGAAGCTTTAATTGGCTTCAAATAACGACTTTGTCATTAAACCATATTCAGATTTTATTTGAATACTAAGCGGGGTATACTCGTATTTGCCTCTTATAGAATCCTTCTAATTTTAGTAGCACAATTTTAAATGGTTAACCCATGTTTATATAACTCTTTTCCTGCAGCACTTGTTTATTTTGCGTAAGCAGACTTTTTACATAGTACTATTTTTCTATAGACACCAAATTCCAACACATTTAAAATAACATCAAGCTAAATATCTTATATAAATATCAGTGTTTTACATTGTCTATAAATTATTATGAATAATTTAAAGTTCTTAAACATTGTGATAAAAATGATTATGACTTAAATATATAAATTTATACAGAGTAGTGAAAATCATACAAAATTTTATATTTATTTGCTGGCAAACAAGTAGTGGAATTCAAACACACATATCAACAGTATAAACCCAAAATAATTTGGCTATTGAATAATGTATGTAAATATTTCAAATTTTTTATGCACTTAACTTGACACAGGGCAAATACTCAAATACAAAAGCCATGACTAAACAATTTAGCCTAAAAATAAAATGAAATAAATTATACACAAATACCCGAAAACACAACAAAAAAATATGGAGCACTTGAAATGTATATTGTGCAGAATGAAAACTAGAAGGCCTCCTTAACTAATGTTTCTAAGAATTTGAATGTTTTTAAACTTCAAGTTACAAAGAAAATCTATGTGTCTGCTTTCGAGAAGTATACAGCAGAGACCAACACTAGCAACTTATGATTGATTATAGAAATGACCCCAAAAAATGTTTTAAAGTTTTTTTTTTTGTTCGAAAATTGAATAAAAATTATACCCGTAAACTTAACACACACACACCAACAAAAAAAAGAAAGAAGTAGATTTCCCAAAAAATATGTTAAGAAAAATTAATTTGTACAAACAAAATGTTTAACACATTCAGTAATAGATGCCATAAGAAGAAGTACTTTACTTGCTTCTATGAATGTGTTTATTGTAGGTCATATAGGGAGTATAGAGGCGTACACTGAAAAGTGTTACAGAGCAACTGCTGTTTAAACCATTGTTGCTTTAAAGTTTTGGTTTTTTTTCAGGTTTCCTAAAAGCAAAATTTACAAATATTCAATTTTAGGTATTTTTTTTGTATTTTTTGTTTTTTGTTTTTAAACATCATGAAAAAATTAGAAGTAGAAACCTTCGTAAATTTCTAACCATATTTTATTGTTTTATCTATCTTGTTCATTTAAGGAGAAGCACTTAAAGGCACACGTGAAACAAATTGTAGCACTTCATTAGTTGAATTTTCTATGTAACGGTCGTCTGGCAGCCTGCCAGATAGACATACAAGCAGCCAAACAGATACTTAAATAAACTGCATAGATAATTCTTTGTTTCTTTAAGATGAACAAGAAAAAAAACCCTAAATTGAAATTGAAAATTACTAATAATAGTTTGTTATAAATGATGGATGCTGTTATTCATTTTATTTTTATTTATTAAGTTTGTGTTTTCCGTTTTTTGTTCGGAAACGGTAATACATTTTTGTTATATTTTGGGTGGCATACGAACATCTACTGGACTATTGGGCTGTTGAAAATAAATTGTTAACGCTTTAATTATAAAGCGGTTTATCACTTAAAAGAGAAAACCATATTTGATTAGATCTACATTTTGTTTATCAATGAAAGTTATTGGTGGCGTTATAACAAAAGACTTAGGCAACAAACTCGTAAACATCATGTAATTTATTACCGCTACAATTAAATTCAGAAATTTGGTTACTAAACGATGGTTTATTTATTGATATAAATCTTGATTTAGAGATTTAAGTTTATAAAATCTTTTGTACCTAAGTAGTTAATTTATGAAGTATAACTTCTTTTGTTAATGATAAGTGATTAACATACCGAAATGGTCTGCGGAGAGAAGTACTATATGATCTTGTCAAATTACCTGTAAAGAAAAAAAAACGGAACTAAAATTTGAATAAAAAGAAAAGTTTGGGCTTTAGCTATTTAAATGAAAATAAATTCATAATATATTATATTAGGCTTGTTCAAAACAGAAGAAAAAGTAGCATGCAATAATAATTATATTTCAATTCTAGTTTCTGGGCTGAATAACAAATACATGAAATTTCTCAAATGTTATTAATTAACAAAGCTTTCGTTTTCTGGTAGCATTTAAACAGATCCTTTCTAAAAGATCTAATTACACAGTACAACACAAAAAAAAAATTACGGGGTTCCGACGATTGATTGTTGTTAAGGAGACCAAAAAAAAAATATACGTGTGTCGGCGTTTTGATAGATCACATCAGAATTTCATTTAAGAAGCGCTTAAAAATTCCCAGCTCTGGCCTGTTCTGGCAGCATATCGGTATATAAAACTATGTTTTCTTTACGTCTGAGGTGTAGGTTATGTTCAGCATTTTTGTTTTTTTGGAACATATTAACCCTCTAACTCCCCCCTTATAACGGCATTTTTGGCTTTATTCTAAGAAATTGAAAAAAAAACACCCCGAAATAGGGGAAGGGCGGGGATGAAATGTTCTACAAAAATGTTGGCCATAAAATTTTATTATATATGTCAGAACACACCAAAACCCAAAACTTAACACAAACACTAAAAACCAATCAAATTCTGTATTGGAGTGTCAAACCTTCCCACCAGAGATGGGATGACCCACATATGTGAACAATAACTAAATTAACCTTTAATGGACAATCTTGAAGATTGTCTACAGTGTTATTACATGAATATACTTATATTATCAGCAATCACCTAGATCTCTCGATTAATAGTTAACTAACATTCCACTATTTTAACGAACAACTGACCTGCCCCAGGTTATCAACGATCTGCAGTTAAGCTACGGTCTTAGCTCAGGTAATTGGGCTTGAGCTGTAATACCTAATCAATTTAAGATGGAAATTGTATACAGTTTAGTAAAAAGATATAAAAGAAAAAGTTTTCAATTAAAAGTAGGTTATGGTTCTGTGATGTTAGCATTAAGTTTGACTTATTATTCAGTGTTTGTGTAGTATTTAATTTATTAATTATTTATTTATTTATTTAATTTGGTGTCGTGTAGTCCAGTTTCTTTAAAATTAAATAAATGAAAAAGTGCAATACAAATGTAAACCTTAATTCATTATTACGAAATAAAAAAAAAATACCCCTGATGAAGTTCGAAAAAAGCGAACGAAACGTTGTGTAGAACAAATATATAAAAAAAACCAGTCATGTTTTTTATTAACATTTGTTAAAGAAAACGAGGAGAGAAATTGTTAATCAAAAATAGCCCGTGAGGAAAAACAAAAAACCTCAATAATAATAGAAAATAAAAGTAGGTTATTTTCTGCTTGTACTGAAAGAAAAAATATGTAATATTTCTTCTAGTCAAATTGCCCACCTTCAAATTTAATACATCTCTACATTTCGTCAACCAAGCAAAAAGTAAAAATTAATTTCCCATTTTATAATTCACAATATTTATTAACATAAAAGATTATTAATATAATTCATAAAAAATTAAGTTAATATAGACACCACAAATTCAGGAAAATGGGTTGGGGTTACTTCCCTCAAAAAAAAAAAAAAAAAAGGTTTGGGTTTTTTTATGAAAAAGGTAAAATAAATATGTGTATACATATACATACATAACTATAGTTAAATAAACATGTGCACCAAAAAGGCTACTTTGTATCATAATCATTAGAGAGAATTATATGATGGAATCACCAAGAAATAATTGTGTATAATAAGAGATCATTACTAGTTAGAACAAAAGTACGTTTATTATTGTTATTTAATGCTCATCACTTAGATTACATTTCTTCCACAAAGTCAAGTCAAGGCATGATGAATCTGTGGCCTCTGAATGTAACACTTTGATGAGATATATTATTTTTAATCCTGCTGTTAAGTTACGCTCATTTGGTCCAATTTTTTGTTTGTAATCTTAATAACTTTTGAAGGGTGCAATATATTGTTTTTAGGTTACGACCCACGTGTGGTGGATCCATGTCTCATCAACCATTATGAAACGAGGCTTAAAATCTATGTTATTTTTCTTAAAACGATCCAAGCAAGCTTGAAAAATTTTCATTCTTATACGTTTTTGGTCGACTGTCAACAAATTCGGCACCCAGAAAGGTTTTTCATTCCTAATTCTTCATGCAAAACTAAATGGAATCGATCATTTGAGATGCCCATGATATGAGCTATTTCACACACTTTTATTCATCGGTCATTTAATACCATATCATGAATTTCTAATATTCCCATTTTAAAAAAACTCGCGGATGCGTCTTTTTTCAACACTTGTTTCTATATGAAAAATTGGCAGATTGAAAAGAATCTTTACATGTGTTTATAGCACATTTGCAGGTTTCCAAAACACTTAGCTCTTTCTGTTTATACCGCGCTTTCTGCTAAAAATTTCCGAGCCGCCTACGTACCATATTAATATATTTTATAAGAAACTTAAGGATATGCGTCCAACTTCCAAAATTTTCTTAAACGCAGTTCAATTCTTAATAAATTCTGGCATGTGAATAAAATTTAGTACATTTCTATGGAAACAGAAATCATATGACATTAGAATTACATTAATAATTTTTAGGGTTTCCTAGTTTTTCTCAACGAAAAATTGTTGAACTTTTTAATATCTATTATTAAAGAAATTTTATTTCGGCTTGAGTTCATTTATTTAATAATTCAAAGAATACCATTGTAAAGAAATATTGTTAGACAATTGGCAAATTGAAATGCATTTTCTGCCCTGCCAAGGGCTTCATCAGCAATGTCTATAGTCCAAGATCTACTTGTAAATGTATATTGAACTCACCATTATTGAGAAATAGATTTCGCTAATTAATCATAGAAATTTATTTGATGTTTAGCTTGCTTTGTTTTATAAATGAAATTCTTATTATTTCAATGCATACACTTACAAAATAATAAAAGTAGGGTATATAAATATGGAAAAATACTCCACAATTAACAATAGAACTTCATTCATACATAACGCTTTAAAATTATAAATTTAAACACAAAAATCGTCGATAATCTGCTGATATTGTCAATCAACTACACAGCCAAGAAGAAATATGAAACATAAATAAATTTATGAATTTTGACCTAGTGCCAAATTGTAAAGAAATCATAGAAAAAATACACAACAATTCAAACAAATTGTGAAACTTAAGGTGTTTTCATTTCAGTTCGTTTCGGTTTTTAGAGCAACATAACGTTTGTTCTCTATTGATCAATAAAATTTATTTAAATACATATAAATAAGTTTATATCAACATATACATATTATCATTATTATTATTGTTATTAAGACGATTAACTTCATTTCATTTTTATGATTATTATACATACATATACATATGTAGGTATTTCACAGTTTCAAACACTCAAAATTACCTATTGTTAACTATTGATGAAGTTTAGTGATTAAACATCGATAGAAAAATGAATAAAGCAACAAAAATGTACAAAATGTGTCTATAGTTTGAAGACCAAAGAGATGTAGATAAAAGAGTTTGAATTAAATAATCATTAAGACAGCAAAACTTATAAAGCTCACAATAAACATGTTACGGTTTATTTAGACAAATATAAATATTTTATTTTTGTGTTTTTTTTTTGTATTTGTATAAAATTTTTAAGGTATTCAGAAACTATTTTAGAACATGATTATATGCATTTGTGTTTATTTAAAATACAGCCAAATATCTGGAAGAAGAATTAAAGGTATCAATATGATGGAAAGAGTGAAATTTGGAAAACCCAATATAATAAATAAGAAATAATTAAACATTCATAAAGATATCAGCAAAATGTCTAGTATTACAAGATGCTTTGTTTTAAACCACTTCATTATTATTAATAAATAAAAAATTAATTTGATTGTCCATATTCCAACTAATTTAACCAAATAGCTAAATTTTATCAAAAGAAATTAGTCACAGTAGACAAAAACAAAAAATAAAGAATTTAGCAAAGAAACAAATAAATGAAACACACAATTAGCGACTGGCATATGCGAATACTAGAAACCCTACTTAAACAATCAAAAACAAATAAACCAAGAAAAATTAAAAATTAAACATACAATGTTTCAGTATTTATAGTAAATATGTATAACAATAAAGGGTTTAGGTACTTTTAAAATACTCAAATTTTAATACTCATTTATGAATACTTAAAAATTCTAAGAGAAGGAAATAAAATTATTTTTCTTTTATAAAATTTTTATTTTTATACCCTACACGACCATTGTGGAAAGGGTATATTGGATTTGTGCTGATGTTTGCAATGCCAATAAATATTAGTCCAAGATTCAAGTTAAATTATACCGATCGACTCAGCATCACTTCCTGAATTGAGGCCGTCCGTTTGGCTGGCTGACTGTCCATATAAAACTTGTGCGCTGACTACGGATCGTAATTTTAAAGATATTTACATAAAATTTGGCCCATAATGTTTTTTCGACTCAAGGACGGTTGGGATTGAAATTCGTTGAAATCGTTTCATTTTTTCATTTAGCTTCCATACAAATGTCCTTCCAAAATACGGTTTTATCGGTCATAAATGTACGATTTATAGACATATACAAACAGATTTCGCCATAAATAAGTTGTACATAAAGCCTAATTATGTCTCCAAATTTTGTGTGGATCGGTTCATAATTGACTATAGCTCCCATATAAGGCCCATTGTCGAAATCACTTTAAAGAGCTTATCACTTTTAAAAAGTTAACATCCAAATAATATTCAACATAAATATGTCTCATGTATGTATACCCAAATCATTTGGCCCACTTTCGAAAATCGCTTTAATGACCATAAATCTTTACAAATATTGCTATTCAAATAAAATTGAACACAAATAAGTTTCACATATACAGATATTATGCCACCTTATTTCATAACGGTCTGTTCATAATTGGTTATAGTTCTCATATAAAATCCTCTTCGAAAATCACATTAATACGTATAAATCTTTTGAAATTGTTTATATTGAAAAAAAATTTAACACAGAAAAATTTAAATACACAGAAATCACACTTAATTTATTGATAATTGGTCCATAATAGGTCTTAGATTCCTTATTGCGCCCATTTCAGAAAAACTGTTTTTGTACATATACTGGACGTAGGGTATTAACCCACAATACTTTCTTACTTGTTTTACTTGCACCAGCACTCAGGGCACTTACCCCTACTTATAAAATAGTTCTATTGGAACTAGGAAAACGAGTTTTCGGATGGAGAAAATAGTTTTTATGGACTTTGCCACGTAAATGGAGTGCATAAACTTTAGGTTTTGGGAATAAATTTTTTAATTTTAACGGAACTTTTTTTATTGAAGTATTGACAGAACATTCAAGCATGAAGCACATTGCAACCAATATGTGATGAGCACGTTTAGCTGAATCTGTCTCATGTTCGCCGTCCATTAACTCAAAACTAGAATTTCATTTTTGTTGGAATTTAATTGCTGTAAATTAATCAGATAATCTTCCCACTGCACTTGAATACTGCTTTGAAAACTTGAAAAATGTGTCTAGCCCAGCGAAAATCACCCTAAATTCTCTTGCCTAGAACATAAAAAGTTTGCTCCGTAGCTGAAGGAATATGAATAGCTAATGACTTAAAGGCCAATTGGGAAAATAAATACCCCTCATTCAATCTTGGACTCATTTGATAACTACACTCAATCCCCGGTTTGCGTCGTTTCGAAGTTGAGTCTTTTTAAAATTTCCGTGACTTCGAAGTTACATCGTTAGTGCTTCGATTTGCGTCGTTAATAAATGTTTGTATGTACAAAGCAAAAATATAAAAAGGGGATTTCCCGTTGAAGTCTAATGCAAATTTGTATGTAAAAATTGTCTACAAGTTTTAATCTTAATATTTTTATGTTTTTTATGTGTTTTTCATGAATTGTTATTTTTTTTTCTTTAATAAAAACTATTATTACACAAATAATAATAAAACATTGGTATTTACTATTGAAAAATCAATTCTTTTTTACTAAAATTATGAGTCTCGGAACGAATTAAATGAAAATTAATACAAATTTATGGAAAACTGTGATTCGGTTTGCATCGATTCAGTTTGCGTCTCGTTTTTTCGGTCCCAATTAGCGACGCTAACCGGGGTATGAATGTAATTGTATAGTAAAATTTTTAGGAAAGCTCGAAATAAATTGAAAAAAGTTAACATCAAAAGCAATAATCCAAAGCATTGTTCACATATTCAATAAACTAAAATTAAGTTTTTCTTACAAAAATCCGTGTTTTGTACAACTTTTCAAACTTTTCTCTTATGGAGTTTTTATATTTCTCTATTACAGAAAAAACAGAATCAGGTATATATAAATATCCGGTGTCATAATTGAAGTGTTATCAAATGCTCTTCAAATCGCAGTTAAAAGTTTCTTTTCAAACTATTACCTTTTTACCACATTCATATTTTTATTTGGATCTTTCTTTCGAAGTTTCGTTGCAATATAAAATTTTGTTTTCTCTAGACGCTTTTCAGTAATACCATTCTGCTTTTGACAGTACTTTCTTGGACTTTTTTTTTACTTTGGAAGCTTTTTTTCAATCATTAAACACGACAAAGCCGGATTGTCAAAGAATTTGTGAACGTCTTTCTTTATTTCTTGATTTTACATTGCTCATTGATTTTACATTGCCCATATTCCAACCAATAATTTTTTGGACTAAATTGTGGTAACTTGCTATGGTTTCTAAAGAAACGCTTCCTTTACAATGTTTTGTTATAAAAAAAAACAATATTTTCCGATTTTTTTCATATTTTAGCAATATATTCGGTATTACACCTCATTCTTACATGATTTCTTAATTATTTGATATACATATATTTTTATTATGTATATATGTATTTAATTATACATTTTCTTAAATATTTTAACCACAAATTGTTGTGTATAATAAAACTATTTTTATTTTTTTATATTTCTATTTCTCTTTCTATTTATACTTTTAGAGAATTTATGTTTTTTTTTTAATTATCTCATACAACTTGACTTATTCAAACAAATAAAGCCACATCAAAAGGTGTGCCACATATGTCAGCATCGCCTATAAATTCATTTGAATGAGATTCATTACAATAGGCCGATCATAAATTATCTTCAACAATAACATTTTTACATAATATTGACAACAAAGTAGCTACTATTTATAAAAAAGAAATGATAGAAACGAAAATACAAATTTTTTAACGCGCTTTAAATATAAAAATACATAATTAACAACCATAAACCAATGTGTATATTAATCAAATATATAAAAAAAAATTGACAAAATGGCAAACTGCTTAGATTCGACAATGCCCTACGTTATAGTATATTACTTACTACCAGTGAACATACTAATTTCCGTCTTATCCCGGCTTATGTTGAATAATCTCTTTTAGGACTTATTATAAGATATGTTTTGCTCTTTCTCATAATATGTAAGGATTTCTTTCTATGATCAATATGCCAAGGTCAACGCCATCTGTATATCAAACGGTTATTAACCCTTATTAGGTTATATTTGGTAGGGTTGCTATAGTATTGCCTTGTAAGGTTCCTCTACACACTCTATCACTATACAAGCGCTTATATTCTGGATAAGATAAAATTGACATAAGGATTTTTTTTGAAGAGAAGTAGCACTCAGGCAATTAATATGCCTATATAGTATAGTATAGTAAAGGTGGTGAAAGTAGAAGAAATCTTTATATCACAATTCTGCAATTGCGCATTATGTTTGTTTTTGTGCAGAACTGCAGCGCCTCTGGTGGTGAGTAGCCGAATTAATGTTAAAGCTTGATTTTATAGCCTTTATTTAATTATTATACTTCGATGGCGTTTTTAAATGATATACCACCGAAGGAGGGCGCTGTGATAAATATTAGTTATGATGGATAGAAAAGAAAACTAATAATTATCAGAAACTGATGTTGTTTGAGTGGCAGCACAAAATTTATAGCATTTTCTGATAGGAGGATTACTTTTGCGCCACCTTGTATAAACAACTTAAATGTTTTTTGTTCTTGCTTTTAATTTTGATCCAAATGATGAGGAAACAAATTGTTGAAGTGAATTAAATTAACATTTTTAAATTGGCAATATTTTAAAATTTATTTTATACTTTCTTATATAGCCAATTTTGTAAAGAATATTGTTAATTAATAATTCAAATGAATTCAATTTAACACAAGTTATTATAACAAATTCAATTATTCCATTTAAAACTTTTTTTTACTAACATTATTATTTGAGTGTAAATCATATTTTTTAATTTTTTATACTTATTTTTTTATTTATATATGAAACAATTTACTATAAAACTGATCTTATTATTAACTATGATTTCCAAAAAGTAACACAAAAATGCCAGACAACAACAACATCATTTATTGAATGCTGGGCCCATCAACTTACATAATTGTGGAATCTATGCTCATCTTTTTGTAAGTCATCTTTTTAATTACATTTAATTTTCCTATTATCTCTATTACTTTTGTCGATCCGATTCACCTAATTCCTACTGTTCGCAATATGTAGCTATTTAATTGTTAATTATTTTATTTAGTTTACATTATACACTCAATGCATACAGATCAAATTTAAAATTAAAATTTTTGTGGATCATTTAATAAACTGAAGTGTATAAAATGAAACATTAAATATTTTAATTAACGGCAAAGTATGTCATAGGAGTCATATGAGAAAAGTGTTCCTAACTTGGTTTAACACCTGACTATGATAAATTTTGTCGAAACAAAATTTTAAACTATTCTTTTGTATTTTTTATATACTCTAAGGATAAGTAGACTATATCATTAGCTTGCGTGTTAAATACTCGGGTTGAGAACTATGAATATGAGATTGTAGAGCTAGCTGGTGACCAGCTATAAAAACGATTCTGAGCCACTGTGCGGCATGCAAATAACACATCGACGCTCATCGATAAAACCTGACATTGACAATGGGCATACCGATTTAGCACAATTGACACAAAACGTTTCGTATTGACAACGCTAAATGGAATAAGGGTGATTATAGTGACGGCGACGACGCTAAATGAAATAATGGTATTTATTTTTGTATATCAAGTGATCTTTAAATATGGTTCATAACTTCTTTTAGAATTGTTTCTATGGAGCTGGCCTTTATATAAAGCAAAGATGTTTTAATTTCATTGGGCTGTCTGGTATCTGAGGACCTTACCTTTGTATAGAAAATTAATTTTTAACAGCAATAACGTTTAGCTTAAGTATATTCATTTTGGATTTGCGATGCCCTACTTTACTGGTTTTGGCATTTTTTGTTTCCAGGCTATTGGTTTAAATGCATATTTTAAGCCACTACGAGGGCAGTTCGGAAACTTCTTAGCATTTTATTTTTCAATATAATCTCCTGAAACTTCAATATACTTAGTCCAACGCTTATCTAGCAATTCTATCCGTTGATTAAACAGTTTTCCTTAAGGCCTTCTATTTTGGTATAAAACTATAACTGCATCTTCATTTGAGGTAAAACACTCTCCAGCTAGGATTTTTTTTTAGATTTGGTTACAGGTAAAAGTCACTGGGAGCTAAAGTTCGTGGATTTTAGCCATTGTTAAAACATCTTGTGCACTGGTATGTTGTCTTTATGAAAAAGTAGTTTCTTGTGTTGTAAGTCAGGACGCTTTTCTCGAATTTTTATATCTAATTGATTCAAAATGTTACAGTAGTGTCCTAAATTTATTGTTTTACCCTTTTGCAGATGGTCAGCCAATAAAATACCACTGATGTCCTAAAAACCTCTTGCCATAATCTTACCAGCCGATGGAATTGTTTTTCTCTTCTTTGGGGCACTTTCTCCAGCTTCAGTATTTTGTCTCTGGAGTATGGTGGTTGATCCATGTCTCATCAGCAGTTATGAAACGACGCTTAAAATCCATTTTATTTTTCTTAAAATGATCCACACAAGCTTGAGAAATTTTCATTCTTATGTGTTTTTGGTCAACTGTTAATAAATGCGGCATCCATGTTGCAGAAAGCTTTTGTAGTTCTTCATGCAAAATTAAATGGACTCGATCACTTGAGGTGCCCATGATATTAGATATTTAACGAACTTTTATTCGTTGATCATTTAATACCATATCCTATTCTATATGAAGGAGTTGGCAGAAGGAAAAGGAATTTAACACTTAACATTTTTCTGCTAATAGCGCGCTTTCTGTTGTAGGCTAAGAAGTTTCCAAACCGCCCTCGTATTAAAAATGACTGCCAGTTTATTTTTTATTCTCTGAAGGATTAACGAATTAATAAACCTCAATAGTGTCAACCGTGTAAAGCTTGGCTTTTTTCCACCTACACATACTGATTTCTCCCATTGAAAACTTGAGAACACAGGGTTGTATATATGGGCATGACTAAAGTCCAATTTCAAATCGAAATATTAATTTAGTTAGTGGTAGGTACTTCAGAATTATTCATGCAATTATTGCGCAGCCTAGTTAGTAGAGTATTTGTAAAATTCGTTCTAGCAGATAACATCTTAATCTGCTGGCATGTCTTAATTATAATTTTATTTCTATATATTTGTTGATTTTAATGCCTCCCAACAACATTAACAAATTTAATGTTTATTAAAACGAACACGTATTTCATGTTTTGTTTAGACTTAGCATTTTTTTATGCACCCAAATTAAATTTCCTTAAACTGAAAATAAATGTTTGTAGCATCTCCTGTATTTTGATTTTATTTTGCGCTTGTAGCTGTTATTTGCTACAAACATCTGAAGATGATGGCACCATGATAAATTCACAATAATAGTTTAAGCACAATTTTGGTAGTTCTGTTTTATTTTTTTTTTTTTTAATTTTTGTTTTCATTTAGATATAGAATTAGAATATATGTATGCTTGATGTCGCTGTTGTTTAGTTTTTCTTTTTTAGTTTTTTTTTCATTGGTGTTACTGATGGTGGCGTTTTTGCTGATGTTGTTTAGTATTATTTGTTGTTTAATGTAACTCCTACAACATTAAATCACGTACAAATTTTGTAAGCACGATTTTGCACTATTTTGATATTTATCTAACACCTGCGCAAAAAATAACAAAACGATGTTGAAAAAAAAAACAAAATTAAGCGTGCATCTCCCAAAACTACGAAACTCTAAATTGACAGATAACATTTTGAGATGAAAAATATCTAACAAATTGCAAAGGAATTTATAGTTGTGTCTATAAATTTTGTAATATGAAATTTATTTCTTTATGGGATTTTAATATAAACACATCGCGGCAACTTTTAATAAAAGTAAATATTTGTTTTAGGTTCGATATTTTGAAATAGTGGGAAGGGAATCTAAAAGATATTTATAGAACTGATGTCAAAGTCCAGATATTATTGGAAGAGATAGAGATTTTCCGTACTCAGAGGCCAAAATGATTACCACTGTTGCTTTATTAGGCTGCTAAAAAAGTTTGAAACTGTTAACTTTAGAGTCTCGATTAGATCGCAGCCTAAATAACCAGATTCTTTATATTAAATTCTCATCGCTAAATATAAGTTTGGCTAGCTCTGCTTATTAAAAGATAAATTGATTGAAATTAAATAAAAGGTAACATTAGTATAAACAAAATAGTTAAAAATTAAAAAAATGTTTTATTATACACCAATAGCTATAAATAAATATTGAAAAAATTAAAAACCTAAACAAAAAAATTTTGAAAAATTAAAATACACAAAGATTAAACTAGTTTTACGTAAAAAACAAAATTTAAATATCATCATGATCATAAATATGCATGAAGCATTAAAAACGTTTATAGACAGAAACAAAATTAAATTGATCATCAAAAAAGTAAAAAAAATACAAATATAAAAAATCCAAGAAAAAAAAACATAAACAAGTCAGATTTTATATTAATTAGGATGTGCCGAATATTATATACCCACTACCAAATCTTCAATTATGTGGCGATCATTATAAAATATTGCACCGTATTTTATATTTATTTTAGGTATATTTTAGTTGAATTTCATCTTAATTAGGAAATTCCAGTTATAATCAAGTATTTATATTTGTCTTTTTCTTTCAGAACTGCACTGTGTTTATATTTTTGCAATAAATTAGCCTTAGGAAAATGATTTTGGCTTTTTCAAACTTCAAAATTTTTACCACTGTATACTCTGTGGTTATTTCCGGAAATGGACGTTGTATGGGAGCTATGGCCAATTATAAAATAACTTTAACAAAAGTCAATACTAAAATTTTTACATACTTATAACAGGGGGCTAATTCTGGCAGTCGAGATCGCAATTGTTTTCGAATCGAAATTTATTTTGACAGTGCAACATTTTCTAATGATGGTACTCGATACGAATCGAATCGATTCATTGCTTTTCAAATAAAAGAAAATGTAAACAAAAAACATATGGTTCTGCTAAAAATAACTCAAGTAAAAGCAAAATTTATTAAAGAAATTATTTTAAATTAAAAATGGATCCAGTTATTTTTTTTTGCTCATCGTCTTTTGATTCTGACGAGATTGAAAACATTAATGACATAAGGAAACAAATAGAAACACCTCCGACCCCTTAAGATTGACAAACAATGAGTAAGTATAAATTAGTACATACATACATACATATGTATTAATGTATGTATGTGTTTTTCTAGACTTAAAAGATGTTTTAGGCTCACAAAGCAGCATAGGTAATATTTTTGACCTAAAAGTTATAAAATTATTAATATAATGATATTTCTTTAAGTAACACATTTTTTACTAACATTTTCTTTTTTTTCTTCTGTTTGCTAAAAAAAAAACGTTATTTCGAATGCTTCTTTGCTTACGAGTAAAAACTCGCAAGGTTGCGTTCGAATGATCACTCGTTATCGAATTTTATTTTTTTCGCTATCGAATGAGAGAATCCCAAATGTTAAAAAATTCGAACGTTCGAATGAAAATTTATTCGCATACGAATGCGAGAATTAGCCCACAGATCTGTGTAAATGTGTCGATATAGATGTTTTTGTAGGTTAATGTATTTTCGGGAATAGTCGTCATAAGGGAACTATTATCTAATACGGCCCGATCATCATGAAATTCTGTTTTTACACGGTAATTGGTTCCCAAAAACTTCGTGTAAAAAACCGTGTAAAAAGACACTGGTCGTATGCAAAATATATGATTGATTGCTTATCTCTAAAACCTATTAAAATTAGTGAAAAACAAGGAGTTTTTAAGAACAACTATTCAGGTTTCTAATATTAAATCACATATACCTACAATGTGTTTTTACACGAGCATAGTTATTAAAGAAAAAAAGATATGCACTCTAAAGCTATGTATAGACGGTTGTCAAATCATACAATGTTGTCAGATCTCGCAATGTGCTAACAATGTACTGACATTGAAAAATTTTTAGCAAAAAATAAATTGTCAATGCTTTTTCTTACAATTTTGGAAGATAAAAATTTTCAGTTCACACGGTTGTTAGACATTTTCTGAACATTTTTCGGACAAAGTTGTAAGATCTGATAACCGTCTGTAAAAAGCTTAACTTTAAAAGTAATGTAAAAAATGAATGTATGACAAGTTCATTTGATTGTATGCACTAAAAGGGAATTCGCCTAAATTGGTCTATCTGCAATTGCTCTGAGCAGTAAATTTGCCTGTATCCACAAAAAGGCAATTCCCATAAATTTGTGACATGAAAACATTTTGCAAAAATTAAATTTAACCAAAACAAATTTTAGTCTAAAAGATTTTAAAGCGTGCTAAATGGAATAAAATCTTGTAAAAATATGTAAAATTTATTTCTTTTCAAACCGTGTAAAAAAGACCGTGTAAAAACAGAATTAGGTGTATATGCCAATTATTTTTGATAAATTTCTACGTGATAGTGAAATTTTATATGTATTTATATGTATTTAGGTGCTTTTTCGAAGAGTACTTTAGGGACTACGGTCAAATATGGACCGATTGTCATAAAATTGGATATAAATATTTTATATATGCATGCACTCTTTGTGTCGAATTTAAATTTGCTGCTGGAGCTTATAAGATATTTATGCGCATTTAAGTGAATTGTGGAAGTGGACTTTATATGGGGGCTACGGCCACATATAGAAAGATCATCATGAAATTTAGTACAACAATTTATGTATATATGCATTTGCGTTGAATTCCAACTTGATAGCAATTTTGTTAAGAGAATTGTGCTCATTTAAGGCATGAATCAAATAATAAAAATTGCACAACAAATGTAAACGTGTAACGCATGACGTCACAGGTTATTTTTTCCTTATAATCAACATGTAAAAAATAACTTTTGTTAACAATATTAAAAAAAATAAATTTTTCGTAAATTTTTGGATTCCAAATAAAACATTTAATTATTTTCTATTTTATACATATTAAAATGTAGCAAAAAAAAGTTAACTTAAATATAATACATTTTTGTTGTTTTTTTTTTTTTTTTTTTTTTTTTTTTTTTTTGGAAAAAGGAAAAAACTTAAATTTTTGGTTTTTTTAATATTTCCACAATTAAAACTTTTATTAAGTAGAAATAAAAATATTTTTGACTTGTGACGTCACAAGTCATGATGAAGCTGTGTCTTTATCAGAAGGACGGATTGACGGACGTGCCTACATCGCTTTAAGATTTTTTAGGGAGACTTTTTGATGCTACGACCAATATTTCGAAGTATTACAAACATAATGACAAACTTTATATACCACCCATTTTTTTGTTGGTGGGCATAAAAATTCAGCCACACCATTAAAATTAAATACTGTTTCATCAAAAAATACCGCTAAAAAAGAGCCAACTAATTTTTAAAAACAAATTTACTATTCAGTAAATTTAATATAAGTCTTCTTTAAAATTATCATTTCCGCTTTAATTTACCACCCGCCTTAATAAATAATATTAAAACAAAAACTTTAATCCAAACGATACGTTTTAGAATTACATACATAAAAATCTATAATAACTTCATTAAAATTAAAATAATTTTAAACATTTTTAATTTTTAAAAACTTCATTATCAGCATCCGCGTCTGCACTAGCGCTTAATAAACATATTTGAAGCAACAGACATAGAGAAGAGTCTAACAATTCGTACTGATTTATTTAATATCAACAACTGATTTACATTTATGGACTTTGCAACTAA
Organism: Bellardia pandia; assembly: GCA_916048285.2. Taxonomy (NCBI): domain Eukaryota; kingdom Metazoa; phylum Arthropoda; class Insecta; order Diptera; family Calliphoridae; genus Bellardia; species Bellardia pandia. The sequence continues at coordinate 122,025,299 of OU696529.1, forward strand.
TGAAAGAAAAGAATACTTAGTAAAATATAGATAAACAAAACAAAAAATGTACCATAATCTATGAATGATGCCGCAAAATATCAACATAAAATTGCAAATAATATTGTATATCGACCTCATTTAATGTTGTTTTTTTCTTCTGCTGATTTTATATCTCTATTTACATTTTTTTTTGCTGGTGTATTCAAACAAACAATTTATTTTTGTGAGATTTCAAGACAATTGTTAAAGTTTTAGCTTGGGGCTTTTACTGAAAAGAAACGCACTGCATGAAATTATAAAGTTTTCTGAATAAAAAAATTTAACCCTTAACTACCTAAAAATGTAATTGAATGTGCTGAATTTCAAGGTTCCTTGCTAATTTTCACCATTTTGTTCGGCAAGGATCTCGATTTAAACCCAGTTTTTTGTGGAAATTTCAATTCCTCTTCTACGATTGCCTAGTAATAGCTGTCTATTAAGTGCCTGGTGTTGAATATTGTAATTGTCCAGAAGATTTTCAATTTAACCTGGTATTATAAAACTAAAAACAATAGGTCATCTGTTATTGATTATATATACACATGATTTCTCCGGCAGTGTTAGGTAGAAAAGGTAGCCCCATGCATATATCTCTATTTGACACATATAGTTGACCTTTCCTGTTATGTGTATTGACCCTCTTTCACTAAATTATAAGATATGTGTAGATAAAATATATACTCGTATAATATTGTAATGAGTTCATCCAATCAATGTCGTGCTATCAGCATGTGATTAAGACAGTAATTATATCCTGGTTAAGATAAAACTGCCGTACGAAATCAACAAGACTCGAGGTCAGAACAATATTGATAGCTTCTTATATGTTCAATTCACAAGTGATGTTGTAGTGTTGTAAGACTTGTAAGCCGTCTGAATTTACAATAGTTGTTCAATTGTTGTTGGTAATTAATATATAAATATTTTATACAACACCTACGACATTTCTAAATATGTTTTTCGAATGTTGTATGAAAGTTTAAATATGTATCCCAATTAAAAAATGACTCACTTGGTTAAAAAAAATCCAATGGTAGCACTTAAATCATATACTACTTGACAAATTTAAAACAAGAAAACAATATTAATAAGCAAAAAATTTATATACATAATGTAATGTAAGTCCGCTTTCACACTCTTCAATTCTGACTCGTCACGGCAAGTATTTTTGGAAGAGAAGGAAAGAGAGAATAAAAGGGGTACAAACTTTTTTCTTTTTTTCTTCCGTGCATGCTGATTTGCATTAAAAAGTACAAAAATTTAATTGACGTGTGTGAATGAAATGGCAAGTTCAAAAAAAGATTTCAACCAAAACTGCTCAGCTAAAACTGATGAGTGTGAAACAGGACTAATTGTACTTAATTTATGCAGAAATGATTTTGTTTTTCTCACTTGCATTATTAATTTTTAATTTTTTTAATATCTTACTTTTCACATTTTGAAGGTTTGCAAACATAAAAATACGAATTTGCTCAAAATTGTGTTCACAATCAGATAGTTCAATTATACAATATACAACATTACTTGTGAATTGAACAAGAGTATAGAGTTTTGGTAAAAATAAAAAGAACGACTTTCGGAATAGTTACGAGAGAGTTTCAAAATGATTATGCGGTACTCACTGATGTTGGCGGGCAATAAATCTGACGGATACTCTTAGAGACTTTCGAACTGAAAGTATTTTAAATGAAAGTGTGAAAAAAGACTACAGGAAAAATTAAAAAAAAAATAAAAAATTATTCACAAACTTTTTGGGTACATTTTTATTTTTGTTGGAATTATAATGCACTTTTTCTTTGGCGTAATTTTGCATTTTCAGAGATATTTCAGAGAAATTAAAAATTACCCAAAAATCGGTGGAAGAAAAAAAAAAACAAAAAATTTTCTTTTTGTTTTATTTTTGGGCTAAATTTGATTCATAATATTGGAAAACACTCTAAAAATATAAAAAATGAAAAATTATACCAAAAAACTTATGCAAAAAATTTTTTAACCTGGGGCCAAATTACCGCATTCGAGATCGAATGAGCTATCGTATCGAAAAATGATTTCGATATCGAAATTATGATAAAATGTACTAAATTTCTTGCTCGATATCGAATGCTATAATCTCAAATAAGAAAAAAAATTACGATCAATAATTTGGCCCCTCGTTCGGGAATAGTTGATATCTGATTGGCGAGTCTATCCGGGTGTATTTTAATCAAAAACTATAGCAGTCAGCTTAACGATGATTGACAGCTTCGCTGTGTTGTTAGCTTATAATAGATATTTAATAATTATTTTTGTTTTGTTTTCACAACTTGTTTTGGATCAAACGCTTCACAATGTGTTAAAATGTTTAAATTTAAAATGATTAAAAAAAACACAAAACAAACAATAACTGTTATTTTACATACAACTTAGGTATGGTACTTGAAACAAAGAATCTACCAAAGGAATTCATTTTTTTTCTATTTCATAGTAATCCAATGAATGATAAGGTGTGGTTTATTTTGTATATTTATTTATACTTAGTTGGATTGGATTTTTATAAAAGATATTTTGTAGATACAAGAGTGATATGTATGTATGTCTTGCGTTTTTTTTATAGACAGTAGGCTAAAAAAACATTAAAGAAAACAAACTTGACCAAATATGGAAAAGGTATTCCATTTAAAGAGAATTATTTAACCATTACTATATTATAAAATTAGGCTGGATTTTTAAGGTATTAACATATTAAGAAAAATATAAACAGCAATTTTAATTAATAAGTTATGATATTATAAATCTTAGGAATTAATTATATAAGTCATTTTAAGCCTTTTTTTTGTTATTGTAGTTTATTTTGATCCGTAATGACCTGGGCTGTAATCTCCGCATACGATATGGAGCAAAATGTATTGAAATTTTTAATGTTGGCATTATGATATTCGATAATGAATAAATAGTAACGTAGGGTATGCAATTCTATTGATTCATCGTCGCAATGTGGGTTGTGTTTTACTGTTCTATCGATACTATAATGGAATGTGTTCTGCTAAAATCAGGGAATTTGTTCCTGAAACACGCAGTTTTTTACTTAATACACGTTCTTCAGTCAGGGCTCATTCATTTGTGGTGGACTAGACAATGGATCGCACAACACACTACAGGGAAAATTCGTTCTTTAGCCGTACTGTCCGTATGTGTAACAAACTACCAGCAGAAGTATTTCCTGCCACTTTCAATATAGGAAAATTCAAGTCAAATGTTCACAAACACTACTCCCTCTATCCTCCCTCCCATAACCTATTTTCCTAGCTTCAACACAATGTATTGCATAAGTAGGGGTCATCCCCTGAATGCTGGTCCAAGAAAAAAAAAATTTTTAGATAATGGTATTCGATATCTAATAATCAACTAAGTCACATTCGATACGTCAATGGCTATCGCATGCACAATAATTTAGTTTTTCTACCGCCAAAACCCACAAGTTTTACTTCGTAATGTTTCTTTATTTTATTTTTATTTGTTTCTCCATAGGTACATTTTACAGTGACCCCCACCAGAGGGGTACTGGGATTTCTGTATGGCGTCATCAATCATGGTTCAAGTGGGTATCCTGAATCTTCTTTAGTGTTAGATTAGTTTTGCTTATGTTAGCTAGTACTATAGTTATTATTTATTTACTTAACAGCTAAACATTTTACATATTGTGCTGATCGTAAAGCTCTTCTAGCAATCTTTTTTTCGTGCAGTCATAATATGCTGCATCATATATCACAATAATGTTCAAAATTTAATGTTTGTGTTCATATAGATGAGTATAAAGACAACAGCAATGCAGGGTTCATATTTAACACACTTAGTTTTTTGATTTAAAATTTAGTTTTGTCTGCCCGAAAAATCTCTCAATGTAATAACTTGTTAACATTAAATCTATTATAGAGTTAGATTTCCACGATTGAAATTTTCTTAAAAATTGTTCTTCAAAATGCTTCAAACTCGTGTAAATAGCAAAATTTCTTTAAAATTTATTTATTTAATAGGTATTAATAGAAAATTTCAATTGTGTAAATCTAGCTTAATTTCAGTAAAATGCAGTAATGAGGTGATACAACTCATATCGTAATATTATACGATACAATAGTTTATACGCTATCGAGTGCCGCAATTTGACCCCTGTTTTCCTATTAGCTTTTACTTTATATAAAGAAAGTTTCAACATCACATTAATTCATAATTTCTACTGACTTTTCTCTATCTGATTAAATTTTATTGTTTCTTTACAACAAAGTCTACTAAAGCATTGCAATAACTTGTCCAGTCGACATTAATTATACAAACTTATGAATAAGAAATGTTGCCAATGACAGTAGTTTAATACATTAACATCATATTTTAGCACATGTAAACAAAATATTTAACTCCTGTTAACTCATGTTTTTCTTTATCTCTAGGGTATAATATACTCGTATGGACGGACGATTGTCTGTATATAAGTTGAGAGTTAGAATTTGAAATATGTTGTGATGACTTAACTAAATTATGTGCATGGAACAACAAAACAAACCAAAACAAAACAACTCAACAAAAAAAAAGTTCAAGCAGACATTAAATGTTGACGATGATGATTTCTCAGACTATTTGAAAATAAGTCGTATGGAACAATTAACATGATCATCACAAACATCCGAATGCAGCAGGAGCAACAGAGGCACTAAAAGAAATAAAAACAGAAACAGAAGCAGTTAGATGGAAACAAGAAAAATTCACAGAAATCCATTATGTGCAATGGATACTACAAATTAACAATTTTCATTATTAAGTCCACTTCTAACAGAGTCATACGCCAATTCGTTTGTATGAATATGAATGCCGTCGTTGAATGTAACTTTGCAACATACATACATATATATGTATATATATATATATAAATGACTACTGTCTATCTAATGGTCACAAAGATAAGGAAATTGTACAAATACTTTGTTAATGTTTCTTTTTCTAACTTTTATTACTTTTTTTAAAACAAATTTTTTAAGTGAACAAAAAACAAGCTGTTATATGCGGCAAAAAGACACAATTGCGCGTGTTTATCTGGAAGGCAAAAAACAATTAAATGCAATCAATATGTCTGCGTATCCATAGATAAAATAAATATTTATATATAATTTAAAATAAATTAAAAATAAAGAAAAACCAAATAGCAAATTGTCACCAAAATTACGCACTGTGTGCACGAGTAACTAAAACTAATCCAAACAAATTATGCCATAATTGTAACAACTAAATGCTTATGTTGCTGTAGACATGCAGCACCTACCCGCATAATGAAACAAGGTAATTGTAGAGTTAATTATTTCAGGTATTCTGACAAATCCTTTTTTACCATAAAACTGTATATCGTTATTTGTCAGCAAATAGATACGGTACGATGTTTTGTACTTATTGAAACAATTGTCTTTATTTGCTAAAGCAAACGTATTATTAGATTTTTAAAATTTTATTTAGGGACTTATCGTCATAGTCAAAAACGCCTAAAAAAGCCAACAATGGTTTACTAAACACGTTTCCCATACAAACTAACATTTATTTAATGGAGTTATTTAAACTTCTTTAATTGTTCTAAAAATAAAAGGATCATCGTATAATCGCAGACTGTTTTTCGTTGGAGGTTAAAACAACCAAATGACTTTAAATTTAAAGTAAAATTGTAAATGACAAAACTATATCCTTTGCTAATGGTGATATTCATTCAAGTTTTTTGCAGTTGAGGTGTTTTCTTGCTATCAGATCAATTGTTTAAAGGTTCAATGTGCAGGTTCTGGTGAATTTTTGCCCACAACTTTGTGACAACTTTATTACATCCCTACACCGGTATACAAAATGTTATGATCGGACTAAAAATAGCGGCACAGTGAACAAAATATTAAAAGGTCGATATTTGTAGGCGTGGAAAAAATTAAAAAATAGTTCCAGAATTGTTTTTACATTATCCTTAATCCTAGGTGATGACTGACACAATTTTTTTTTTTGTATGCAAGACAAACCACTCTACTGATCATCGAGGTATGACAGACTAAAATCTTTCCTGAAGATAAGAAATCGAGATTATTTTGAAAATTTTTAAAAATGGAAAATCTAGAGGTATGGTGGTTACGTTTTTTCGGCAAATGTTTGTCAAGTGTGACCGTACCTTAAGAAATATTTAAAATATTGTTGCATAGAATTCGGTGCTATAAATGTTATAGCAATTTAAAAGTTTACAAGGAAAAAGGTTTTTAATACTTTTAAACTAAAAACGGCTACTTATTGAATATTTAAGAACAAGTAAAAGCAGAAACTTAAATTAAATTACTTTTATACAAATCACTGGTGTTGTTCTGATTGTTCTCATAAACTATTTTACCACATTTCGATCTACCTGTGCTGCAAACTTACTGTCAAGAACTACAGTGTCACTAAGCTTTAAGCTTTCTTTTGAAAATAGTCGAATATTGTTCAATTGGCCGAAACTGGGGTGTTAATCTTTTTTTTTTTTTACATCGACCTGCTATATCCACAAAAGTTGTGCTCTTCAGACCACAACTGTAAATTGCTTGCCAAATTTATCCTTTTTTGTATATTTAGTTTAGGTCGGAATCTCCTCGTTACGCAGCAACATACAGTTTTGGTCCCGGTAGCCCATAAGACAAGGTTTTGAAGTGAATTTTCTTAAAATTGTGTCGTATAGCATGTGTATTCGCTTTATAGCAACATCATTCTGCTTTTCATTACTATTTTAATATTTTTTTGTTTTTGGTTTTCGAAATCCAGCTTCCACTCGTATTGTTCTTGTGGAAGTTACACTATTTGTTCTCGGTCATTCTCATTCATGTTTTGTTTTTCTATATTGGATACTCCTTGGAAACAGTCATTTACTACATAAACAAACATGTTTAGGGATGCAAGCAATTTTTACATAATGGCCAACAACAAAAGCCGAAATTAATCAACTGGGTATTGATGAATGAACTATGGCTTATTCTTCACAAAATCGGGCCAGTGGAGCCTTTATATTACAGTTTTAGCTGAAGAGACGTTGCTTTAATAAATTACATATTTTTAAGTCAAATTAAGTTATCAAAAAGGTGCCAGGAAACATATTATTTTAATTCCTTTTAATATACGAATTTCAAATAGTTGACACATACACCAATACCTCACTTTGCGTCGTTTCGTTTTGCGTTTTTTCGATGTTGCGTCGCTGTTTAGTTAGTACTAAATTTCACTGTGCGTCGTTAGATTTTTGAGGTTGCGTTGTTTTAGGTTCGAATATTTAATTTTTTGTTTTAATTTTTGCAATATCTGCAACATCATTAGATGCTAAAACGAAGACCCATACAAGAAGGGCTTTGATGATCGAAATAAAGTTCTTGCTTTCTATTTGGAGTGAAAACCATATTGCTCAGAGAATGCCATTAAGTAAAATGGTATTTGTGACAACAGCAAAAAGCTTATTTGATGCTATAAAAGGCAAAGAATTATCCAACGATATTTTATACCAATTTTTTGTGAAAAACATCCGATGACTTAGTAGTTTTGTAACCCTAGAACCCAACTTAAATAAATTTGTGTCGTTTCAATTTGCAACGCAAAGTGAGGTATTAATGTACTATATAGTTTAAAGGTATTGTTGTTTTTTCATTCTATTTGTAACACATTGTAATATAAGTCTTAGAACAAAAATTTGTCTGCTAAAATCAGAATAGTGTCTATCCTATCCTATTATAAGGGGATAGAATTTTCTTTTATGAGGCCAAACATTTATTTAAAAAAGCACTGTAGTGTTTCGGGAGGAGGAAATATAACCAAAACAGAAACATTTAAAATGCTTGTGATCAAAATGGTCGAAAACTATATTCCACGATCATGCATGTACATCTATTTCTATATCAAAACGATTCGTGTTAGAATTCTTAGACAGATATTCTGGCGATTAAGGAAGATGTGCAGTGGCTGTGATGTTGTCTCCACAACTCAGCTCAACTGAATAAGAAGTGAACACAATGATAAACAGAGAATATCAGGCCAGATAATGTTTCTAAGCTAGGTTTTTTTGTACTCTTTCCTCTAGATTTTGAATATTATTGGGCGTACTCTGTGTGCTGACAATGACGCTGAAATGTCGTACATTAAATTGAGGGGTAATGTATGCTTTGCTTGAGTGTAATAAGTCTGTGAGTGTATTAGTTGAATTTATACAATAAAGTTTAGGATAGCTACACATTCAAACAATTAACAGTAACTAATTTTTGTAACTAATGAATTTTAAAAGCAAAATCATGACATTTTTGAAAGTTGAAACAAATGTTTTTTCCTGATTTAACAAAGAAGGTCTTTCAGCACTTTTGAGCTTGTTACTCCCACAAAATTGTGTAATACGGTGATGTCTATAAGTGTTTTTATTAAAGAATTTTTATGTGTGTTTAGTAATTTCCTATGGTTAGACCGTGTAACAGATTGAAGTGAATTTTCAATGCCGTGCAGGTTCTAGGGCGTAGTTCAGTATCAGTTACGGGTTCTTATAAGGCATGTTTTCTCATTCAAATAGTTTAAATGGTTATTACTTTTTTACTTTAATTATAATGAAAAATATATAACTTTCATTTAGTTTCATAATGAGGTAAGTAACCTTTTCGTAAGAATTTTTTTTTTGATAAAGCTCCCCCGCTTATCTGACGCTACTGCTTAACAACAGCAAACAAAAAATAGTTTGCTTATAAAAAAGGTTATTGATAATCTCTTTAGGAAATTCTTGTGTTTCGTTAAAAATTCCAAATATTAAATCAAATACCAAGTTAAGATTTTTAATCACTTTATTTCCAACGTTTATTTCATTTACACAATTGCCGCTCTAGATTACAACAATTGTTGTTTGTTGGACATGTACGACTTAAATGTAGAAAAAGTGTTAGTAAAGATTAGTCTAACACTTGGATGTGTAAATAAAAATACAAATACAAATACATATCCATACATTAGCAGACACACAGACACACCCATACATACATATATATATATAATTTACTAACTAGAAGGAAAGAAATAAACGTATGAAAAATTGGAAAACATTAAATAAATATTGATACGCATCTATTTGTTACACATTATTGACAGAGAGCATTGGCAGTTACGAGTAACTTTAGCCAGCTACAAGTATAAATATTGCTACTAAAATTTTTTTTTTTGTTTTTGGTTTTTGTTACTTGTTGGCTTGATTGTATGTTTTTGATTTTTCTGTGTGTAATATTTGTTGCTACTGTTACAAGATGTTGCTGGTTGTAATCAATGTTTTATATATTTTCGTTATTGCGTTTGTGAGTGTATGTCCGTTGGCTAAACTGTACACAAAATATTGCCTATAAATATTTTGACTGCGTAGTTATTAGCAATTCTTGATTGTACAAGTGTTGTTAAAACTTAAAGAATTGGAAGGCATTAAAAAAATCGCCAGGTAGAAAAAACTTTGAAGACTTATACAAATGTATTAAATAAACAAGCCCTAAGCTGCAGGTCTGCTGACAAAAAAATGGCTAAATGGCCGTAGTATATTCCAGAAGCTTCTTAACAATCGGTCATCAAGCAAAGATTGCTTAGATTACAGTTTACTGTCGTGTAATTTGTTAGCTGCAAACACCTATTATTGCTATTTTGCTAGACTTGGAGCGATTGGGGACTTTTTACAGGATTGTTCAGTAAAAGAAGCACGAATTCCCAACTTTACTGAAGGGTAATAAAGAGGCAGCAAACATTTCAGCAAGCGTTACTGTTTATAAAAATCCCACGCCATAGTTGAACAGGTGATGGTAGGATGGCTTTTCACACCGCAAATGCAAATTACCTGACAAAAAATAGTCACTTTACCAAATTTATATAAAAATTAATAAATTTGAAGTCCATTTATTGTACGGGTAGCTTTTTGAAGTCCATTTTTACAAATTCTATCGTAAATAAGGCGTGTCCATTTTAAAACAACATCCACGATTCGTTTGTAAATTAGCATTCACGTATTTTCTTCTTGTGGTACTGCTTAAACAATCCAGAAATCAATATCTATCTCGATATCACAAAATTTAAATGAGTCAGGAATTTAATATTGTATAAATATGACAAAACTTTTCATCTCATCAGCCATTACGATATCTAACCTTGAATATAGTAAGGACTAAAACCGAAAGATACTGAAGTATAATGAAGAACACATTGTAACAATGGAACGTATGTTTGGCTTACTTGTATACGTTAAATAATTTCAACATTATAGTTTATAAAGGGTGTCCCAACTAGAAAGCAATTTTTAAATTTTAATTAAAACACAGATATTTACAAAAAAAAAATCGTAAAACTTTATTATATCGTAAAGTAGACAGAATGAGCTTATGTATGGAACAAGATATTGTGCAGATAGCCGCAGCGGCTTTGCTGGCACACACGCGATCTTTAAATGAAATTTTCAATGACCTTTTTGTATAAATGCTGCGGTATTTTATTAATGCAGCGTCCAATTTCCCCTTTTAAGGTTTGAGTCGTCATCGGTTTATTCGCGTAAACCATCAACTTCAAAAAAGCCCAAAGAAAAAAATCTAAAGGTGTTAAATCTAAAGGTGGCCAATTCTGGTCTCCAAAACACGAAATAACATGACCGGGAAATGACTGATGCAACAATTGAATTGTTTCTCTGGCTGTATGACATGTGGCGCCGTCTTGTTGAAACCACATGCCCTGCACATTCATTTCTTCAATTCTAGGCAAGAAAAAACTGGTTATCATTTCACGATACCGAAATCCATTGACACCATTGCGTTCTAGTTGGGACACCCTTTATTTTCTCAACCGAATCTAATCTCTCTGTGTCAATATATGTATTTTCATAGCCAAAAGGCATAATAAGATAGTATTGAGTTCTTTTCTGCTTTTTGGACAATTCAGTAGAAATAATATATTTTCGGGGGCATAAAAATTTACTCAGTGTTTCTTTTAAAGGCTGCTAACTATATGTGTATAGGAAGGCCATAGGACCATGATGAACAGTCCTGAATGTAAATTGTTTTATAATTAGTATGAATTATATTTAGGTATAGGTAATATATATAAGAGGATTCGATATTAAAAGTAGCATGCTTGTGTTTCTACACTAAAGTGGGCCGATAAAGCCTCATATCCTATATAAAAGGCGATTTCAGCTGTTGTCGTGTAACATGTTGAGAGGTTCAGTTTGCTCTTTAACTTAACCATGAATCAACTTAAAACCTAACAACGTTCGCAGAATATTGAATTTCATAGTTCATGACTTCATGATTCAAAATTCTGGCTTGGTTAAAATAGTGCATATTGTGCAAATTGTGTTTTGCGACGAAGCTCATTTCTAGTTGAGCAGATATGTAAACAAGTAAAATTTGTGTATTTGGTGTAAATCGCAGCCAGAAGCTGCACAATGCATGCCGAATAATTCAATGGTTGTTATGGATTATAAACTGGTGACTACGAAGGCAGGAACGTTACTGTTCCTGAGCGCTACCAAGCGCGATTACAATTTTATTTTGCCCGAAATGGTAGAGCTGAAGTTGGTTGGCATGTGGTTACAACAAGACGGTAGAGCAATTTTTTAATAGAATTCAACAAGTTAATTTTGAACTGTGTATTATAGAGAAAGCTGTGTTTCTTATCATTATTCGATATCACTGTGAGACAAATGGTAGGGGTCAGTGCTCGGGATGGGATGATACCAACGGGAAATATTATATCGGTAAAAAAGAAGTTATTATTGTCCCGGCGTTTCGCTGGATCGCGTCTAGGAATCGAGATATAACTTCTTTTTTACCGGACACGAATAACTTCTTTTTTACCGATATAAGATTTTCCGTTGGTTTCATTCCATCCCGATTTTGACTGTCGCATAGTGTATTTGATTTGCCATACAAAAGGCTGGATTGCATACATACTTGAGCAATTACTGTTTAGCAAGATCAATAGGCTGAATATTAATAAAACGCATGTTTTTAACACTGATTTTATGAAGCAAGTACTCGTATATTTATTATATATATTTTTTTGTTTTTTTTTTGCCATTAGCTTTGCGTGTATGATTTGAAAAATTCATACACAGATTTGTTTGGCTGTATTAATGCATTAAATATCGCATATATAGTGTCTGTAAAAAAAATAATAATATATAGTTAGACCAACAAAGTAGACACATAGACAGCCAACAGACGGACATTTCCATGTGTATTACCCAAATAGTAGATGTTTTAATGCCTTTATTAAGAATTTATAGTCGCTTTTATTCATTACCTCGTTCATTTACTCATTTGTACATTTATTTATTTATTTATACATTCTTATGGATTACGGACATAACTCTGCCAATAACAGAAGCAAACCAACACAAACTACTTAACCCTGCTGTTAGGTTAGAAAAAACTTACGAATCTTAGGTTAAGGGACCATTTGGTCCATAATGCAATTTTCAAGGAAATAATGATTTTATCTAATTCATTGTAACTATTTTGGTTCAATAATTTCTAAAGTAAGTATTTGTCATATCCAAAACATCCTCTAAATATTTGACATGAATTTACATTCACTTGGTAATGAAAAAATAATTTTGGGATTTCCCATTTTTGCAATGAATTTACATTCACTTGTTGTTTTTTAATGTAAAAAATTGTTTTGGGATACCCCGTTTTTGATGTTTGTCATGAAGAAGCACAGATACGTGCAGTACTTGTTTCAGTTTGAAAGTTTCTTTGAATAGTCCGGAAGTGTTTTTGTTACGAAATGGCGCAGTCGAACGAAGAAGAGATACGTGAAATTCTAAATGAAGAAAGTGAATCTGATATTTCCGATTCGGAGACGGATTTAATTTCGGGCTGTTCATCTGAAACAGAAAGTGAACAGGAAACCATCTCAGTTGAAACTAGCTCCGTTGGTGGTCTTTTTGTTGCTAAAAACAACATGGAATGGAGAGCGACTCCATTACCTCAGTCGATCAACTCGATTTGCTGTGTCTAGATGCGATGACATGCTGTCCGCTTTTTTGTTGTTTTTCCGTCTCCAATAGAAATAATTGTCATTGAAAATACTAATAAGCACGGCAGGATCAAGTTTGGTGCCAAATGGACAGATATTGATGAAGACGCACTGAGCGCATATATAGCTGTGCTCATTCTTGCTGGAGTTTATCGGTATGTACATTCATGTTTTACTTATTTCTGTAATATATCAAATTTATCAATGACAGCGGAAAAAATGATTTTGGTCGCCCTATTTTCCAATCGATTATGTCTGAAGATACATTTCATAGGATTACAAGTGCTCTCCGTTTCGATGATGTTTTGAGTCGACGCCATAGTCCTAGTAGCGATAAATTTGCTCCTATTCGTGCACTGTGGGACTATTGGCAACAACTCCTTCCAATGTTTTACAATTGTATTGTAACCGTTGTATTTGCAAACATACTTGACATATCCGCTTTGAATGGGTACATACTATTTTCTGCAATCGATGTTTTACGGGCTCCAACTAAACTAAGGCTCATACGATGAAACGGACTAGATTACCTTAACAAGGGTTCTCAGCACAATTATTGACAGAAATTCGTACAACATGCACAGTTTCAGGAGCTTCCTCAGATAATCCAACTTCTCATTCAAGGACTCGAAAGCGTGGAATTTGTAGTTGCTGCAAGTCGAATTCTGATATAAAATGTTCTATTTGCAGCAACTTTATTAGCAAAACTAACCGAAAAACATTGTGTTTATCTTGCAATGAAAAATATATTCAAACCAACTAATAAATTCTTATTTTTTTGAAAAAAATGTATAAAAATGTACTATGGACCAAATGGTCCTCTAACCTAAGATTCGTCATTTTCTATTTTTCTCAGTCCTGAATAAAGTTAGAAAATTTAATTTTCGCACATAACATTGTTTTATTAAAATACCCCATTAGCAGAAAAATTTAGTCAGTATATATCACCGTTCCAAAGTTACAAGGGAATACTAAAAAAAATTGGACCAAATGGCCCTAACGTAACAGCAGGGTTAAAGCAAAACTGCTAGTAAAGAAGTCCACAAATAAAGCCTTTAAATATTGAATTTATAACAAATGGCAAAACATTAATCAAATTCCGTCTCTTAGACATTATTTTTTCGTTGCTTCTCATACAATACAAAGTAAGCAGTGGTAGTATTTATTTTATTTATTATTCGTACGAGTATTTGCACTCACACTAAAAAGTGTGCTAAAAATTTTATGGTTATAACAATTTTAATTAAATTGTTAAAATTGTATGTTACAACTTTAGTATAAACAATAATATTTTATATGTGTTATTTGTGTATTTCTTAATTTCTTTAAATTTTTTTTATTAATACCACGAAAGCCATACTCGTAAATATAGCGTAAATCTCCATAGAAATTGACGTATTTAGTGCAATAATTTTACTGTATTGATATTTGGTTTTATGCATTTCGATTACAAATCATCTACTCGTGCAATAAAGTAACAAACATTTTAATGTTTTCATGTTTTAGTTTTATTAGCTTTACAATATTTTTTAGTTGTTATTACGTAGTGTACGAGTAGTAGTAATAACAAATATTTATGTGTGCAAACATTTATTGATTTCTTTTAATGACCAAATGTAGCGGTATGTTTGATGAGATCGATTGTGAGAATCTTTGTGAAATATGTTTTCATGTTTTCAAATTAATTGGTGTAATAATATTATATTTTGTTTTGTATTTGCAATATTTATGATTTGTTGCGCACTCAGGTCTGAAATCAAAATTGTGTTTTTTAATGTTAAAGTTCAGTTGTAATTAAAACATTGTTTTTGTTGTAATAAAATTTAATGTGTGTAATGTTGAATGGTAAACAAAAATTGTTTGTTTATACCATGTCACCTTTTTTAAAGTGTTTGTAGGAAAAAATGTTTGTTTTGGGGCTTACTTCTTCAAAAAAGACGACTTAAATAATTTTAGTGTTTGCAAGTTGTTTCTAACTTAATGTTGCTAGTTATTTGGTTTGTGGGAGTGAAAAACTATTCATAGAATTTTACAATTTTGGAAATAGTTTTAATGAACCAATTAAATTTAGATTATATTAAAAACATTACTGACGAATGGTGACGTCTAATAACAGACAGCAAAGGACTCTGCAGGCATTTTTTTAAGTAAATATCCGAATCCATAGTTGAAGAAATGACAAAACACCTCAAATTTAAAGCATTTGCATTTTACGAAATTTTTTGAATTTTTGTATATTTATATTACTGGTAGGTATACCCTCGTTTAACTGCGTTGCAAAAATTTGGACTTTTTTAAATTTGCTTTATCCAAATTAAGACAGTTATTAAAATTTTTTAAAAAGTTAAAACTTTTCATGATATATTTGAGATACAGCATTAACACGTATTCTTTTTATGGTACCTATACTGGTGTTGTAATGTTTGCAATTCATTATCGGCTAGATCAGGATTTTGCTTTATTGAACGCAAAAGCTTTGTAAGTGCCTGGTTTCTGTTTACAATTTGTGTTTATAGTTTAATTTTATAGTTTTAGAGCACCATTTGTTGGTTTTATTTTTAATTTTTTTTTTAATTATTGAACACAACAAAGCCGAAAAAAGCGAAAGTCTTAACACCAAGTTCAAGCTGTATAGAATAAGGTGAAGTTACGAACACATCCATTTACCAGTTATTTACTTATGTATGTTGGGTTATTTCACTGTCAAACAATTGCTTTAATTTAATTTTATTGTGCAGCAAAAAGATTATCTTGTGAATAAAGAATATTGAAAAAGGTATACAAAAAAAAAAAATTAGGTGAGTAACAATGAGAATGACCAAAAACCAGCAGTTTATTATACCCTACACCACCATAGTAGGGAGGGTATATTGGATTTGTGCATATGTTTGTAACGACCAGAAATATTGGTCCAACACCCACCGTAAATTACAACAATCGGCTCAGAATCACTTTCTGAGTCGAGTTAACGATGTCCGCCTGTCCGTCTGGCCTCCAGAAGTGGGGGTTATATGGGACTATAACTAATTATTGGCCGATCATCATAAAATTAAGCTGAATGATTTGTGTATATCGAGCCATAACCGCCGAAAAAATGTATCCCACAAACTCAAAATTTTACAGGGGAAGGTTTTTTTTAAATAAAATCAGTTTGAATAAAGCCATTATTTTAAAATTTATAATGTAAATATTGTTTTGTGTAATACATTTAATTTTAATAATTCTAAATGATGTTGAACTATCGATTTCGATAAAAAAACAACAATCGATTATGGTGTGGGATACATTATTTTGGCGGTTATGGCTCGATATATTAGATATATTTGTGTTGAATATTATTTGGATACCAACAATTTTAAGAGTGTTATACTCTTTATAGTGATTTTCAGAAGTAGGCTTTAGAAGAAGTTTGCAAATGTACAGAAATCAACCATTTATGACCGATTAACCCTTATTTCAGGAGGACGTTTGTATGGGGGCTAGATGCAAAAATTGACCGATTTCAACCAGTTTCAATCTCAACCGTCCTTAGGCCGAAAAACAGCATGTACCAAATTTTACATGGACAGCCAGCTAGCCAAACGGATGCATGGAAAACTTTAAAAAAGTACTACATTATATGAAAGAGTATCATTTGGAAAAATAGTGCCAATTTTCTTTCCAGCTTGAATATAGTTTAAAATTTAATATTAAATAATTTTTCGAATTCCTTTTTTATACAGGTATTAAAACTATGTTTTAAAAAAGTACCAAACTATTTATTTGACCATTCTATACCTTCGCACTCGAGTTGCAAATAATACACTGTAAGTAAATGTTTGCAAGCCTGAAGGAACCAAATTTTTTATATATTTAATATTTGTATTATACAGGAATGCCACATAAATCGACCGAAATGGTTTCAATGCCGTATTTGCAAATCGATCGTTTTTAGTTTGAGTTCTCTTGATTCCGATCGATTTTGTTTATCCCAAAAAAATTTAAATCTCGGATTTTAACTTAAATATAGTAACGTTGTGTAACGGTAAAAAAACATATGATTTTTGTAATAAAAAATATAACAAAAGCGAATAAAAAGAGCACTAGCAATGACGTTTTAAATAGAAGTGAACACATTTTTTTAAAAATGCCCGGAATTTAAATTGTTGCTATTTCAAATGAATAAAGACATCAAAACGCAGTTGAAAAGCTACGAAGATGAATTTTAATAAATGCATCTGACCCTCTGTCATATTCCAGTGCTGTATAAATATTTTTAATTTTTGTAATTTGTTGACACAAGTTTTCTTGTTGCTGACACCAACTTAGAAATTTTTAACATTTTATGTAGATATATGTAGTTAAAAAAAAACAATGAAATAATAAAATTAATTATTTAATTGTCCTTATAAATTAGTAGTACGAGTTTTTTCAGTATAAAATCAATAAAAAGTAGCAATTCCACTTCAGAAATCTAAAGTGGTTTCATTCCGAAAAAAAATCGTTGTTGTTTTCTAAAGACTCAATTTAGGGAAACAAAACCAATTTCGATCTTTATTGAGTGCAGTGACATGGCTGAGAATTTAATTAAGAAGGTCTGTTAAATGCAAAACTATTATTCCACAATGATAAAACAAAAGATTTAAGAAACAAACTCTTTTTAATTGTTTCGTTCTTTATAAAAGTTAACTGCCGTATTCATAAAAAATTAAAGTAGACTTCAAATGTACTTTAAGAAAATTTTGTATGAAAATTTTGTATAAAAGCACACTTCAAACCTACTTTATTTTTTCTGAATACGACAGTAAATGATTTTTACAATAATTTATAAAATTCATAAGTTACAACTTTTATTGAAACTGTCGTTACACTTGTCACCACCTCTGCTTTATGTTTGTGTTGATGATAATAAAAGTTGTAATTTATTTAAAAATTTACACTAAATTAAAACAATTGTTTTTTTTTTTTTTATAAGAAATACATTAAAAACTAATTGGGTCTGGATAGACTCATGCGCCACGAATGTTAAAATCAAAACATGTGTAAGACGGAGGGTTAATTTTTTTAAAAAATATTGCGAATATTTGATCCCTTTTAGGTTAGAAGATTCATATTTATCCAAAGCTCATAATAATAAATTCATATTTCAATTTATAAATAAATAATTTAATTTAATTAAGAAGGTTAAATTGAAAACTATTTTTCTATAACAACAAAACAAAAGATTTAAGAAACGAACTTTTTTAACTTTTGTTTATTTAATTTGTTTCGTTCTTTAAATAAATGAAGCTGAGCTTTAGCTAAAAATGAAGTGATTTTTACAATAATCTATAAAACCTATAGAATTATAGCCACTTTTCTATATTTATAACACTGATTATACTTATTTGATTACAACAACATTTAAATATACATTTTTCAAATTATCCCTGTCAGTGTTGATCACTCTTGTCAGATTTAAGTTTTCTCCAAGTTGTTGAAATGTCATTCCAATGATTTTAAGTATTCATGTATGTATGTAGTATTTGTTTTTGCCGTCGTTGTTTTCTTCTTATTTACTTTATTAAAGTTAAATATCACAATGCATATTCAAATTGTCAACGCTTTTAACAAACTGTTTTATGTTTATTTTTATATATTTTTTTCATTCTTAAGTATTTTTTCATTTTAAAATCAACAAATAAACTTTGCTACTGTTTACTTTTGGTAGATAGAGAGATAAAGACTGCTTGGTTGTGGTTAATGCTGTAAGTTCCAGTAGTATTACTGGTGATGCTGTCAAAAAATAAACATCATATCCGTAAAGAGCTGTCAATAAAAAATCTTTGCTGTTTTTTTTTGTTTACTTGTTATTATTGGTGTTGTTGTGTTTACTGTAGTTAAACATTTGTGTTGATGTTGTTGTTTATGGTCATAATAATTTCAAACTAAATATTTTGTTTTTGTTAGTTTTTGTTTACTTCCAATGACACGCGCCATTGAGAATGATGGTAAATATTTAGTTGTTAAAACAGACATGCAAACACATGTAAAATACAACAATATTTATTAACAGTTGGATGTTAAGAATATTTTATGTAAATATTCAATATGCTAAATTTCACCTTAATGAGCCATTACTTATATATAGGTAGTAAGAAATGACAATAGCAGCAGAGGCGAAACTGTAAAATAGTCATAAATCTAATGGCCACACGCACTGCTAATTTAGACAAATAGTTAAATTATGATGTGATAAAATTGTATAATTTGAATGTTAAAATATATTAAGGGCCATTTTCTGTTAATATTTAAAGAATTTAGGTGGTTTTATAAGAATTTTACATGTATATGAATGTTTGTTTTACAGTTTAGGTTAAGTTTTGAGTTTCGTCTAATATTCAGTACGGTTTAGTTGCATTTAACATTACGTATTTAAAAAACAAGTAATTTAATTAATTATAATCATCTCTATGGTGAAAAAAGTACTAAAAAGGTATAAAATAATTAAGTGTTAGGAACTCGTTCTGAATATTTTGCATAATCCGAATAAACAGTTTGCTATTTTATAAAATATATTAAGGGTGCTCTTGATATTGCTAAAAATGACCATTTTTGCAATTGGGCAATCTTGCGAGAGTTGTTTCATGCAGCACCTTTTTAAGTTTTGTGCAATCTAAAAACGTTAGTTTGTTAGAAGCTTCAATTCAAAAATAAATAAAATTAATAAACTTAAAATTCTTGTTTTAAAAAAGATATTTATTTTTAAAAATGCCCAAAGAAAGCCAAATAACTCGAAGAATACCATTTTGAAAACTATATTTTTCTAGACAAATGTCACACTGAAATGCATTTTCTGCCCTGCCACGGGCTTCATCAGCAATGTTTATTGTCCAAGATCTACTTGTAAATATCATCTATTTAACTCACTATCTTTTGAGAAATATAATATTCTCTAAAAATTAACAAACACACAAGGCAAAACAACAAAGAATGTACCATAATGGAGAAATGACAACAACATACATTGCTGATTTGTCAACCGACGGTGGCAAAAGTAACAACAAATTCGTAGTATTACAAAAATGTATAATAATAATATCTAATAACATATAATAATAAAACATAAGTAAACTTCGTTCTAACTCATAACATATAATAAAAAAATATGTTAATTCCCAAATTCTATTTCTCAAAAAATGGTGAGTTAAATAGATGATGGTTGCAAGTAGATCTTGGACAACAAACATTGCTGATGCAGCCCTTGGCAGGGCAGAAATTGCATTTCAGTGTGCCATTTGTCTAGAAAGATATAGTTTTCACAATGGTATTCTTCGAGTTATTAATTAAAAATTAACTAAAGCCTGATGAAAAACTTTCTCTCATATATAAATAAAAAGATCGACATAATATTCTCTAACAATTAATTTTTTTTGTTAAATAATATTTGTTTTTTGTTGGTTCCACATACATGTAGGTTAAACTGTTTTACTTTTTCTTTAACTAAAAAAATTGACCAAAGTTGTATGTACTTATAGTTATGCAATGTAGTGTAGTTTCTGTATTTTTACACATATGAAGTGTTATGATTTGTTATACCTTGTAGGGAACTGAATACATAAAACATTTTATTTTCTTATTTACCCCATATTTGGCACATCAGTAGGAATATTTTTGATGGGTTTTTTTAAAAAAAATGTTTTGCATATAAAACTAAAAACTATTTGAAATGAAGTGTAGCACAAAATTATTTTTTATTTATTTAATTGCTTTCACCCTCTTCAAATTTATTTGTAGACTTGTTATACATAATTCTGTCTTCATGCCACTACTCATCACTCACAATGTGGGTTGGTTGTTGTTTTAAACTATTTTCCATTAAAGGTCTAAAATTATCGATTTATTTATGGTGATAAACAATTAGTTGTCATTAACCAAAAACTCAAAAAATATTATTGTGTTTTAAACGAACTGCCACCAACCATCAGTAATGCGAGCGGTAACAATAACAAAGTTGTTGATTTTAACGATACATGAAAAGTTGACAATATGATTGACTACTGTGCCAGACTTAAAATTTAAATAACAAAAATATATGTATACATATTTTACCACCTACAGTTTTTTTGTAAACTAATTAATAAAATTTTATTATTGGTTGAACAAGTTCATGTACGAACTCATACAAACGCATAAACAAATGTTATATTAATGGATGACTACATTGACAATACTAATTGTCAAAGTCAATTAAATTACTTTTGTTTTAAAAATTATGAATAATGCATAAGGAGTACGCCCCTTATAAAGTTTGTGTTACAAATATACTACAAATATATTCAAATGAATAATTATTTGGTTTCGCAAGAAAAAATATTTAATTTTAAAGCACAACTGGATTGAAATTTATTTTGAAGTGTTTTTTTTTTTTTTTTGTTAATTTTGTTTATTTTACTGGTATTTACTCTTTTATAAAAACCGCCATTAGTAGAAAGGGGTATAATTATTAAATAATATGTTTAGTTTATAGTGAAGTTTGAATTGTCTGGCGATAAAGTTTTAAAGGGGTGAATTAAAACCAAACAGCAATTAATTTTTTTCAAAGGTCTGAAGTCACTGGTATTGGCAAATTATTGATTATTTTAAAGCATATGCTTACTTACTGTATATTTCTAATATTCTAACGGTATGATTTATTTGTCACAAATGCTAATTACATTTGTCACAATTGTTTATTAAACAAATGTCTGAATAATGTATTACCCTTGATTTAAACTAAATCAATCCACTTAAATATTTAGTGTAAATTGAAATAATTAATACAAAATAACAAGTTTGTAATATAGCAGCAACAAAAGATTAAAAAAGAAATCTGCAAATCTAATGACCTTTATTCATGAAAATATGTGTAGCTCTAAAAAAAAAAAGTAAATTATAACCAGGTAACTAATCACATTTTGTGCAATATATATACACACACACACACATTCATGCAACAAATGACACCTCTTATACTCACTTGTGCTCGTAAATAAACGTGAAACAAAATAAATTATCCTGCAAACAACAATGCGAATAGAAATTAGAAAAAGAAAAAAAAAAAACGGCAAAACTAAAATAAAATTATAATAAAAAAGCATAAAGCAAATATCATAGAGCATAACCACAAATAAATACTTGCAACATTTGATTTAAGTCGCGAAAGAAAAGCCAACAACATCAACGTACAAAACGCAAACAACATGAATGACGACGACAAAACACACAATAACTACACTAGGCTACAAAATGAATGATGCGAGTTGTTCAAAAAAAAAAAAAAAAAAAAAAAAAACAAACTACAAAAGACATCTATTTGTACTGATACAATACATTAAAGCAAAAGTTTAAGAAATGCAAAAAAAAAAAAACATCACTGCTCTCTACTGGCACAGCACCCAAGTGCACTATTTTGAACACTGCAGTCTATTCACGACATCATACACTACTTGCTGACTGCACACAGCAGGCTGCTGTGAAGCACCGTTAAAGTCATTTTGCATCATTAGCATTGTAAAGCATATTTTTATTTATTTTATCAAAAATGGTTACAAATAGAAAAGATTTAAGAGCTGCATATATGTGTAAAAATGTCCGTAAAAACTCACGTGTATTTGTATGGTGTGCTTATAAACATATAATCAGGCTTACATACTTACACAAACTCCTTTAATACGAGGGTTTTGTGTAAAGTTCATTTAAAATTGAAACTTATTTGTCAGTAGACATTTTTTAAGTTTAATACTTCATAAGCGTTTTTTTAACAAACACAAAACCTCTTGGCTTTTCTGCAGAAAACACCCAGACTGATAGACTAGCGCACAATCGTCTAGTTTATCAGGGCTTGCCAAATATACTTTTATATATATTTTTATATTTTTATATATTTTTTTTTTACCATGAAACCACCTTAACCAATAATTAACAATATTCCTGCAACATATATGTATGAAGGTTAGGATATATTATGAACCGATTCTTGTAATATTATGGTTTTCTTTAGAGATTCTTTAGAGGTCTCACATATTGATCCATAACTTGTTAATCATGCGAGGCCATACCGTGCCTGCTGGGCAGTTGAATGGTCGTAAATAGAATTTTGGAAGGACACAGCATTCTCATATCATGGGCTAGAGAAAAAAGTTTGAAGATAGACCCAATGAACACTGAATTTGTATTTTTTATCAGAATATTTCATGCCACAACGGTTGAATGATATTATTCTGAAGGTTTAGGAAGAAGTATGTAATTCTAATAAGTTTTAGCACAAATTTAAAACTAAAAATCTAATGATGTATCTTTTATACTTTTAAGAAAGTCTTTGGGAAGGAATCGGTTACACAATTATCCATTCTGGGCGCGGTAAAGAGACTACCCCGTCTTGTTGGTACCACACTTCAGTCTAGTATGGATATGATGATTGATAAACCATTCCTCTGTATCCACATCAATATCATATCTAACACTAAGTTCTACGTCATAGCTCTAATTTATAAAAGTGGGCAGACCAATTTTTGGTCAGCGCATAGACTTATAGTACCTATAGCAAAGTTTAATAGGTTCTTTTGGATTAGATTATCGATAATTAATAACTAATCCGCAAACTTTTTTTAAATATCAAAACGTAGATCACTGATAACTTGTGAACAGCCTTGCGTCAATCAAGAATCTCCACCTCAGTGTAATAAAGTCAGTATGTATTAGCCATTGCACTTATTCAGTTACCAAATTTTTGTTAAGACATGGGATCATCCGGAATGTAAATGCGCACATTTATAACCGCTAGGCTGACGTATTGAGCATGATAGACGAATGATATTTAAAAGATACGCAACTCAGGAGATCTAGTAATACCACTAGTCCACAATAAAATAATAAAGGCTCTCATGGGGAACCCTTCTATACTTCTTACAGGAATAATAACTGGACAATTTATGATTGGCTAAGTGCAGAAGTTTCGAGTGAATGCTAATGTATCTTTTAAAATTGGCGAGCATATTGATCTTTTTCCAGAAAATATCACGTATCAAGTTTTATCTAAATATCTTCAAAAATGCGATCTGTATATTCTGCGCACAAGCTTTACATGGACATCCAGCCAGCCAGACGGATGGCCGTCCATCCATATACTTTAAGGTGAGTGTTAGACCAATATTTCTGGGCGTTACAAACATCAGCACAAATCCAATATACCTTTCCCACTATTGTGGTGTAGGGTATATAAAAAAAAGAAACCATTTCATAATACAATTTCGAACTGGGTATTTAAATCATATTAAACATAATTACTTTTTATTTCCAAATAATTGTATAAACACATTGATAAGCAAGTTCCTGTTTCGCTTTGAATATCTTTTCAACTTTACATGATCATACAAATTAGTAAGTCTCTCTTCAAATGCAGCTATTCTGCATATGTTTAGGCTTCCTAAGACTCTGTATCTAACTGACCTCTGTTACTTTAAGTTAATGCTGCATATTTTATGCTTTTAAATGCATTATTATGATTATTTATATTTTGATTTACGATGTTAATGATTTGTGTTTTTTTTCCTCTCTCTCTCTTTTTATTTTAACGTATGCATGATTTGACACGTACATGTGAAGTTAAAAACATACATATACACACAGATATAAAAATCCTCTGAAATAATGATTCGTTCGCACTTGTGCAGTCAGATAATACAAAATATGAAAATTTTAATATTTTCTTTATATTTTGTTTAGTTGGCCTTTAAGATAAATGTTTATACTGTTAGTTTATTAGGTGATAAATAGCCTTGGAGGAAGTTTTTTTTCTTTAGTTTACTTAAACTTAACTTTTATATTCCCCATTAAACATGGATTTTCTACACGTGATTTTCAGAAAATTATGATGGTAAATTTTCCAAAAAAAAAGAAACAAAAAAAAACACATTTTATACAAAACAAAAATTATGGCTATAGAAAGTTGTTTAGCTTTTAAATCATAATTTTTTTATGGCAAATTTGTATAGTAGAGTAATTGGGACATTAGCCTATTTCTGCAGTGATGGTAAATCTAATGTGTTTGTAAGTGGATTTGAATAATTATTATTAATGTAATATAATTATTTGTTTTTTTTTCTTGAAATTTATTTGCTTATATTGCAATATATTAAGACATTATTTGATCGATTTTCAGTTAAACAATATTTATATTTTTTCGGCCAAATTCAAACCACTTGCTGATGGTTGTAGCAAACCTTCAAAATTAACGAATGTTTGTTTTAAATAAAAATAATAAAATATTTAATAAGTAAGCCTAAATTTTAATTAATTTATGTCATTAAAATAGTTTTATAAAATTGTAAAGTCAATTTGTTTGTTTAAATATGCAAAAATTTGTTTTAAACAATAAACATAACCATAAACTATAATATCTTGCATATCGTTTAATATTATCAGTTATTTGAAATGTTCAATTTATTTCCAGTTATTTACATATTTTCTGTTAATCTTTTTAACTATCAATAAATATATAAACATTATGCTCCAGTTAAAATACAAACATTTAAAGAGGCATACAATTTTGTATTTTAATCCATGTTTATAGATACGCCGCTAAATAGTTTTTACGGTCACCAACATTTAGAAATTGTGTGTGTCTATATTAAAAAGTGAAAACGAAAGATTTAAGAAAGAGGCGTCATACAAATATTTTAAACAATGCAGGGAAATTTAAAAGAATAATATTTAAATAAAATTCCATAATAATTAATAAATATTTATCAATGTAAATATTTTCTATATTTTTTATACATAAATTTGTAATGCCAATGTTCCATAGGTTTCATTCACCATCCATTGCATAAGTGTTAATGTTGTTTGAGTTTTATATAGTATAAAACAAAATCAAATTTATTTTTGTAACTAACTGCTGCAAATGTGTATACAACATTTTTATTATTATTACAATATCTGAAGAACTGATTTTTGTTTATTAGAAATTAGTTTAAGCTAAAATTGCCACATTTATTAGAAATTTATTTTTTAGTACAAGTATTAGCTCAAGTATTAGCTCAAGTATTAGCCATTGTTTCTATGACTTTTTCCTATATTGATTTTGCTACAAGAGAACTGATGTTTTTTTTTTTTTTTTTTTTTTGAAGATAAGGACGATACAATACAGTGCCGGATACACTTTACTGAAGTAAAGTCTATTCCAGAGAGAGCGTTCTGCATTAATAAAAATAAATAGCAGTCGGATGAGGCAAAATCTAGATTACTAGCCATGTAACAGAACTCACTTTCGATTGAAAGTGGTTTTGATTCCGTAAATTGAGTCTCTAGAAAACGAAAAACGAATTATTTTTTCCGGACTGAGACCACTTTAGATTTATAAAGTGTATTGTTAATTTTTATGATTTTATACTGAAAAAACTAATACTACTAGTTTATAATGGCAATTAAACAATTAATTTTATTATTTCATTGTTTCTTTTTAATTATATTTCAAAGTTGGTGTCAGCAATAAGAAAACTTTTGTCAAAAAAACTACAAAAATTAACAATATTTGCACACTACTGGAATATGACAAAGGATCAGATGCATCCCTTAAATTTCTTCTTCGTTACTTTTCAACTTGGTTTTCATATATTTGTTCATTTAAAACAGCAACAATTTAAATTTCTTTGCAAAATATCTTTTTTAGCTTTTGTTATACTTTTTATTCCAAAAATCATATGCTTTTAGTTATGGTTACACAACTTTACCATATTTAAGTTAAAAACCGAGATTTAAATTTTTTGTGGAAATAAACAAACTCTATTGGAGTCTAGAGAATGCAGAGTAAAAACGATCGATTTGCAAATACAGAATTGAAACCATTCCTATCGAATTATTTGACCTGCCTGTGTATAAGATTGGTGAGGTAAAGCTTCCCAAATACTTCTTTAAATACAATTTTTAACAGGTATTGCAAAATATGGCCTAGAGTCAAATTAATAAGAAGCATTCGTAGCAGATTGCCTGTGATAGTTTGACCAGATATCAACTGCCCATAATACCTTACAAAAGGCGAAAGATACCTTCAATATGTCATATGTTATGAATTACATGTTTTTAAATTATACATGTGATATTAGTTTACCACTTTTAGTAAACATTTTAGTAAAAAAAATGGGGAATGTGGAATGAAAAAATTTCAAATTTTGTGTGTCCAATTTACACGAAGCAATTACTTAAGCTAAGCTAATAACCGTTAGGTGAGGAGAAGATTAGACGACTCTACAATTTTTTTTTTAAAGAGAAGTAACACTCAGTTAATTAATTAATTGACTTACTTTTTTTGGAAAGGGGATAGTTGTAAAGGTAGTAAAGGTGGTGAAAGAAGAAAGCTTTTATATCACAACTCTGCGCATTATGTTTGTATCTAGTGCAGCATTGCATCGGCTCTGGTGGCGAGTAGGCGCATTATTTTTTTAAGACTTGATTTTATGGCCTTTATATAAAATTTTACTTCTACTTACTCTAGACTACATAGCGCATCAGACAGGGGCACATAATGATAAACTGAGGATAAACGATTTTTGCATATATTATTAATGTTAACTTACATTGTGTAAAAAACTATGACAATTCGGTGAACTACAAACAATTTATTAAAAAGTCATTTGTATTTGGTTGTTGAGCATAACGTCAAATATACTTCAAAGACTAATGACAACTTACGACCTTATTATATCTCTTACTATGTTACTGGTATCGCTGTTATCAATAATTTGTAAATTATAATTAATTTAAAATTCTGTCTCTTAAACCATTAGGGTTGTCATATAGTAAATGCGTTTTCCAAAAAAATATATTTATACCCTACACCAACATAGTGAGGAGAGTATTGGATTTGTGTTAATTTTTGTAACTATCAAGAATATTAGTCCAACACACCCACCTTAAGTATCACTTTTTGAGTCGATTAAAATATAGACATTTGTCCGCCCGTCTATTCATGTGGTTGGCTGGCTGACTGTTCATGTTAACCTTGTGCGCTAGGTAGAGTATGCAATGTTAAAGATATTTCCATAAAATTGGTACATAATATTTTTCGGCTTAAGGGAGGATGGGATTGAATTTTGTTAAAATCGGTTCATTTTTTCACCTAGCTCCCATACAAATGTCCACCCGAAATAGGGTTCCATATAAGGACGACATCCGGAAAAGCCATTTGTATTTATATATATCTTATAAATATCGGTACCGGCTCAAAACTGTATAGAGATCATTTACATATACACAAAAACCATTCGGCAGAATTTTGGGAGTTTCGCTTCATATTTGACCGTATCCCCAATATAAGGCCTTCTTTCGAAAAATCACTTGAATACTCATAGATCTCTTACAAATAATGGTACCATTCCAAAATTTTACACGGATCATTTAAATATATGCCAAAATCAAACTGCTGGATTTTGAGAATATCGGGCCATATTTGACCATGCCCCCCATATAAGGTCCACTTCCTAAATTCACTTTAAGATGAATATGTATCTTAAATATGCCATTATTATGTTGAAATTCGACTTGAGATATTCTCATTTGCATGAAATTCACTGTTCCAAATTCTAAGAAGAACGGCCCATAATTTGTCATAGCTTCCATATAAGGGGTATTTTCGAAAAACAATTTAACCCACAAAATTATCGATGTCGAACCAATATTTTACCGATCAAAAATTAAATGTAGAAATTATACTAATATCAGCTCTTGTAAATAATGTTATTGAGACCAAAATAAGCTTAAAATATATAGAAGTAACATTAGTTGATAATGAATTTAGAAGCTATCAATTCATAATTAGTCCACTTCTACTATCTCACCCATAAATATCTTGTAAATAATGTTATTGAGATCAAATTTAACTAAAAGAAGCCTCTTTATAATCTTAAAATTATAATCTTATCCTTTTTATACCTGGTTTCTTAACTTGTTGTGAACATGGAAAAATGTTCTTTTAACTTTATAAATTGTTAAATTACATTCAAGATTAGTATGAAAATCAGACAAACTCTTTAATTATGGTAAGAATCGGTACTTACATCAATTATAAATGGCCAAAATCCAATAAAATTTCAAAATATTTAACATAAATTATGTTGGTGGTAAAATTTTCTTTCAAACAATATATAAAATACTAATAAAATTTGTACTAAGACTGAATAGGAAACACGGAAGAAGGATGTTTTAGTCCTATAACCAGTGTAGTTTTTCTATTTCTTAGTAAGTTTAGGTGGAGGGTATTTACAATTCGACACAGCCGAATATTACACTCTAATTTGTTTTGTATTGTTTTCGTGCCTAATAAAGGGTGTCCCAACTAGAACGCAATGGTGTCAATGGTGTTCGGTATGGTGAAATGATAACCAGAAATGAATGTGGAGGGCATGTGGTTTCAATAAGACGGCGCCACATGTCATACAGCCAAAGAAAATGCATCAGTCATTTCCCGGTCGTGTTATTTCGCGTTTTGCAGACCAGAATTGGCTGCCTAGATCGTGCGATTTAACACCTTTAGATTTTATTCTTTGGTCATTGAAAATTTCATTAAAAGATCGCGTGTGTGCCAGCAAAGCCGCGGCGGCCATCTGCACGATATCTTGTTCCATACATAACCTCATTCTGTCTACTTTACGATATAATAAAGTTTCACGATTTTTTTTTAATATCTGTGCTTGATTTAAAATTTAAAAATTGCGTTCTAGTTGGGACACCCTTTATAAACAATAGTAAAATATACCACTTTATCTAGGTTTTGAATTAATTGTATATAATTTAATTAATTCGACTAGACTAGTATTTTATGAAATAGGCTATTATATGTAATTTCGATAAGTCCAAAAGTTTGGCGTCTTAATTCTTGGGTATTTGTTTTTTTCAGAAGCAATAAATTTAGCATAAAGACATTTTTATAATAATTGCCTAAACAGTAATTATGTTGTTTAAAATGCCTAAAGTTTGCGGCTTAAGTCTTTTGTTTTAGAAAATTTTATTAAATAAAATAAAAATATAAATATATTGCTAATATATTTATGGAATTAGTTTATTAGTATTAAATGATAAAAATAAGTTTATTGACAAATAGATACACATAAATTTCAATTTATGACGTCAATTGTTAATTTATGCAAAAGATTAGCAAACAAAATCATATCAAAATATTACCACCCAATTAAACTGTAGTATTTAAAAATAAATTGCTTAACCAAACTGATTTCAAACATTAATCTATTGTTTTCATTGTAAATATAGAAGAACAAAATATTGAAAAGAAATAGCTACATATAAAAAACTTTAAACATAAAAACTGACCCCGTGCCAACATCAATCAAATGTCAATGCTCTAAATATTTTTGGCTATTGTTGCCCTTTATTTTGTCTAGTTTTTTTTTAACTTCCAATTTTTTTTTCGCCACAACTCCAGCTAATAATGTATGAACTATGTACTTCATCTCACAACAACATTAACGTTTAACTGTGGGCTCCATTGCTATACAATTGCCACAGCATAAATAATAAAAAAGGCGCTACGTTATGATCCAAATAAAATAAAAAAGAAATAAAAAAGAAACAGCAACAAAGATACACAATATTTGTGTATTTAATGTTTAGGCATTTTTCAAATTTGGTTATGAAAACAATACAACTTTCAGCTTAGGTTTATAGGTATTATTCCTACATTGATTTTGTGGCGGCAAAAAAAGATTTTTGTTTCAACAATATTAATTTTTGGGTTTTGAAGTTTTTTTTTTATTACCTAGGAGGGGTGTTCTATTGTGTATTTATTTGGCATAAGGCCTAGTCAGAAGGCGTTAACCATTTGAAATTGAAATTTATATACATTTCAGACAGACACCGATATACCATCAACCAATTGCCCTTAAGACAATTGAATACACGCAGTTAATCAAGTTTGTTTTTTGAAATATGTAAACTTAACGCTTTTTTCCATACGAAAAAAAACTATAACAATTAGTTTTTATTTATTTGTTAATAGCAGCAGCAAATGTTAAATCGAAAATAAAAAATCATTTAAAACATTTCAATAAAAAGAGGCTTATAATTCCGCCGATACCCTACTGGTATTTTTTTCGTATTATTTAGGCTATAAAATTGTAATTTAAAATAACGTGTTGTAAAATGTTGATTGATTTTTCGACTTTATTATATTCGGTATTTGTTTATTTTTTTTAGTGCTTTGTTTAGAAATAAAAAATAGCATGGTTTGTTTCATTGAATATTTAATTAAAATAAAGCTTAAGGCTTGTAATCTATAATAATTTTGAAGTCTGTTATTATATTGTCTATCCAAGTTGTAAAAGGCATTCTTTTCTATTTGCAATTATGAAAACAACTACATATGTATTTTTATGTTAGATTTTTTTAATCGTCGTGTTAGAACAAATATTGTATTTCAAATAATTGTATTTCTAGATTTTGAAACCTGTTATTTTGTAAAATGTTTTATCAATATTTTGTATTGTAATTTAATATATATAAATATTTAGAAATATAGCATGTAGTTATTAAGCTATAGAGCCTATATGTAATGCCACATACTTTAATAACTAGATTGCTAAATGACAGAGGAATACTTGATTAGTTTTTAGTGATTTATTGCTTAACATCATGTCCGGTTATTCACTAAAATTTCCAGAGAGATGTAGCCTCAACAATAAATTCACCGAGTACATCAATGTGTTGTCAATTTATACTGCAGAAAAATTGGACAGAAGAATATTGTCTTGCTACATTGGATTTTATGGCAATGGCCTCTGTACGCTAAATAGTCCGAAAGAAAAGTACAAGGCGTCTCTGAGGCAGGTATCCCTCAGAATTGATTTGATTGAAGCTGAAACTGGCTGACCTCATAGAAGTGTTTAATTCATTCTTGTGTTCACGCCCAACTTCCTAAGCGAGCAGGCTAATCATAACAATTCCACTTAATTTAAATAGACGAGTGTGAGGACTCTGCTATGTAAGTTTTCTGAGTTGCATTTTTATTACACATGCAATGACCCAATCCCACGTTCAAGGAGCCTTCTTGAGTTTATTTTTACTCTTGTCTGGTATGTAGATATTTCCATAAAAATTAAAACATTATCAGAATTTATCACCATAAACATGTTTTTCGTAGTTTTTAAAATAATCTTAGTCTAGGAAAGAAAACTTTCTCAAAGTGTAAAACAATAAAAAGTGAAATTTCTAAAATTTTATTAAATTATATATTATATAGTGTAGTCGGTCAAGCAGTATATGTGTAAAAATAGTTTCTCAGAAATTGTTGCTACATGGAAGCTATGACGTACTATGGACCAATCATCAAACAATTTAACCGACGGTTGTAAAATTAGGCTATGTTAAATAATGAACCGATATCAAACAATTTCAATTCCAGCCGTTGTTGAGTGGAAAAAATATCATGTACTAAATTTTCAAAATTGCAACCTGTACTCTTCGCACAAGGATACCTACACGACAGCCAGCCAGATGGCCGAACATTGTTAAATTTACTCAGGAAGTGATTCGATCGGTATACTTTAAGGTAGGTGTATAACTAATATTAATGGACGTTGCAAACATCAATACAAATCCAATATATCCTCCCTAGTATGGTGGAGTAGGGCATCAAAATGCGTAAGTCTTAAAATATAGACTAACTTATATGTCATTTTGAAGAGTAGATATCTGACATTTATTTTTACAATTTTGAAACGAAAGACAGGGGAGGCATTACTTCATGAAAACTATTGTCAAACTCAAAAAGGGATTGTAAAATCAATGAGAGATTCTAAAGAAACAATTTAAAAATATAAGTCTATTACGATAACCCAAACCTACAGTATTGTTAATGAAGCCCGGCAAAATAACGGAATCGATACTAAACAAAATATCCGTGGTGCTAATGTAATGCCCTATATTTGGGGAACCGGTCTTATCTATTGTGAGTTTCTGAAATCTGGCCAAACCGAATGCAACTGATTGTTTTAAAGAGGTAACAATGCTTTGTCGCATATTGAAATACCTATAAAATAATATTTATAAACAAGTGATTGGGAAGTTTTGCCTCACCAGCTTATAATCCAGACCTGCACCGTCCGACTAATATTTGTTTCGAACGATGCAGAACTCTCTCTCTCTCTCTCTCTTTCTCTCTCTCTTTGGGATACGTTACGCTTTAGAACTGGGTAGCCGATATTGAGATGATTCGTTCTCGGCCTCAATCAAAAGTGCACAGAAATATGAGAAAAGGTCATAACAACATAAATGTTTAAAAATAAAAGCAAGAAATTTCAAAAAAATCTTGAATTTTTAAATTATAAATTCAATACTAAGGAACTTTTGCAGACGGAGGTGTTCTTTTAATTTATCGTTGGCTTACAGCCGTTCTCAACCATTCTCTGGTGCACTTTAGCCAATTATTACACTTTTCATCCCAAAATCCCTTTGTTCCATATTAGCCATTTTCTACTATTTCTTATTCGCAACTAATGTTCCTAATTAAAAAAAACCATATATGTACAGTGTAAAAAACATTGTGGATATCTTTAATTAAGAGATAAATTCATATTAATATCGCATATCACGATGAATAACTTCTTCTAATAAAGTTTTCAAATTTTACAAAGATATATTTCAATCTAAAAATTCAATTTCAAAAATAACTTGCTATATACTATATCGTGAAATTTTGTGCGTATTAAACTTATTGTAAAAGAACAAGTGCTGTTGAAAATAACAAGAATCGGTTCATGATTTCGCATAGTCCCCATAAAAATGTCTTTCCGAAATATGGCTCTATGGTAACATCGATGTTTTTTTCGATCCGATGCATTACAAACATACATCGATGGTTTTTATACATCGATTGTTTTTTTTTTAATTATTTATTATTATTATATTTTCGAAAAATCTTAAATTTATTTTACATCTCCCAATATTTTTTTTCAATACTGTTTACCAAGTCTTTCACCACTCAATATGATTATTTGTTATGTCCGATGTTCCAACCGGAACCGATGTACCCACCATTGAAAAACTGTGATTAAATAAAATATAAATATATCATCAATCTTGTTGCAAGCAAAATATAAAATATGGAATTAATTCCAATTTCGTACAGAACAACTGGACGACAGAAAATCAAACACTATGGGGATGAATTTAGTAAAACCGAATACATTTTTTAGAATTTTATTTATAAAAGAAAAGAACGTAAAAAGCTAAAGTGGATATTTTTCTTGAAATTGCT
This sequence comes from Bellardia pandia, assembly GCA_916048285.2. Lineage (NCBI taxonomy): Eukaryota > Metazoa > Arthropoda > Insecta > Diptera > Calliphoridae > Bellardia > Bellardia pandia. The sequence goes on from OU696529.1 coordinate 122,059,623, forward strand.
TTAAGATAAATACAAATTAAGCATCTGGACAATAGACATCATAATCATTCAAGAATTCATAACGGATAAGAAGCAAATGCTTTAGTGCGATTTTATTAGCACAACAAAATACTAAGTAATTTATTGGTATTGTTACTAATTATTTTTATTAAAAATTTATTTAAAATTAAATATTTATTAATTATTAACTAAAGTTGTCAGACTTAGACCAAATGGCGCGCAGCCTCATTAGTTTGTTAGGAACAGGTTTATAATCAATTTTAAACTAATGTTGGAATCAATAAATACTTGTGCTAATAATTAAATGTGTCCTACTTAAGACATGGAAATGAAGCTTAACTAAACTTATTAAAATTTTAAATTAATATCGTTTTTGTTATTAGTATTATTATGAATTAGGTCTTCGATATTAATTAATGCGGAACAAATTAATGTTTGCCTCAATAAATACTTGTACTAATAATGCAATGCATCCTAATTAAGACGTGAAAATGAAGCTTCAATAAATTTACGAGTATTTAAATTTTAAATTGATATTGTTGTTTTTATTACTATTATTGTAAGTTAGGTCTTCGATATTAATTAATGTGGAATCTTAACAGAAAAACATGGAATCTGCATAATATGTTTAATTATAATAAAAATTTGTTTCAAAAAACTCTTGGAATTTTTACGATTTTTTAAATAAAAAACATAAAGCTTGTGTTTTAAGTCTTTTGTTTTTTAGTTTTTTTTTTTCTTGTTAAGCAAAGTGTAAAGAATTTACTTGAAACCACAAACAGGTATTTATTTTATAACAGCTATAAATTATTTATGTTTTTGTATTAAGTTCTTTATAATTATAAATTAATAACAAAATAAAATGTATTAAGTACAAAAAAAAAAAAAAATATTGCAATTAACCTACTTGATTGACCATTAACATTTAGCAAAATACATAAATTACCCCAAACAGAAAATGGTAACATACATAGAAAAACAATCAAATAGTTTTTGTCAAACTGTCAGTAGTGTTGCAAATGTTTCTTTAAAATTTATTTATTTACTTGTGTATTCCATTCAAATATTGCGGAAAAAAACGTCACTCTCCAAAATTACAAAAACTACATGCGAAGAAACACCAAAAGTAAAGTAAAAAATTAAAAAATAAAAAATTGTAACAAAATGGGTGTGTTTGACGTGCAAGATTTTGTGTTTCTGTTTATACACATGCAACAACGTGTACAAAATGTATGTCTATTTTAATTAAGTGTCTGCCATATGTAATGACTACACATAGTACAAAGATGAAAACCGAAATAAACTAAAAATACAAAAAAAAAAAAAAAACAGCAATTCAACTCTAAAAGTGTTACCAAAAATGGTGGTAAAGACTCTTTTTTATAGTTTGACGCAAAAACGCGATTTCTTGTGTTTCTAACATTTGATTTAAATCTGACACGTATTTCTAATGCAACAGAAACACAAACAAGACAACAATTGTGACATTTTGTCAATTTCTGTTTGTGTGATCTGGTAAAAACAAAAGAAAAAAAATACCACAACAACAGCAACAACATTCATACTCAGCCAGTTAACTTGGTTTTGCATAAATGTGAGTAGAGGAGAAGCAAACAAATCGTAGAAAAAACAAACGACAAATGTTTCAATTCTTTTTTCAACACTTTAAAAGTACAATTTGTTGTACTTGAAATGTGTTGAGGAAAAACTTGTTGCACTGTAAATTAAAGTGCTGAAATGGGCACGGCCTTTACTTTAGTAAATATGGGTGGGTGTTTATGATTTAACACTTTCGCTGGAATATTGACAAGTTTTCCTTATTCGCCAGCAAAAAGTTAAAAAAAATTCATAATAATAAATTAAATTTTTTTTTGTTTGAGCAAAACTAAATATATAAAATATATAAAAAATAAAAAAATGATTTGTGTGGGAATGTTTTTTAGAAATTCTCTTGGAAAGATTTTATCAAATTTATATTATGTTTCAACAAGTGTCAAATAAAAATCATAGCTTAATAAATTATAACTCATTAGGACAACATAATGTTTTATTAGAACTTATACTTCAGGTCTAAGTTCATTTATTTGCAATTTAACTGAAATAATATATAAAAAAAATATTTAAGACATTTAGCAGCCAGTTGTTCAATTGTAGGGAAACATCAAGCTGGGAACTGGTGGTATTACCTTGGTACGCGTTGCATTCCTTAAATGCTTTGTATTCGTATTCTATGTATTTATGAACAACGTCATTTGATCGTTATAACTTCTGTTTGGAAATATGATTAATGCAGTGGAAAGTGAAGTTAAACGAGCAATGTCATATATAACTGGAGTTTTCAAAATACAGAAAAGTTGATATCTAAATTAATTAATTAGTAAGAATTCATATAGGAAAAAGTCTTTGAAGTGTGGCATAATTGAATATATCTGAATATGTGTAATAAACAAATGTTATAAAAACAATCAAATCAGCATTCCACTCATTGAAAATAATGAGGATATATAGTCGATATGAACGTGGCTCAGTAGCTAAGACTGCCTGCAACTATTTCTAGTGGCTTATCATAATATCCCAAGCTGACAAGAGAATATAGTACAATCGTATATTTCAACGTTTGTAAAGCCATATCAGCAAGAGATGCCTAGGCTTGTGTCTATTGTCAGAAATTGAGATTTCAAAGCGGCGGTGTTGTCTTGTCTAAAATAATAGAAGAGGCAACATTCAAAAATAATCCAAATAATCCTCAATTCCTGGGATCTCTGCCTGAAGAACACTACTCTTCTGTATCATTCATACATTACTTAGTAAGTATTCCTACATTATTGTGAGAAACTACGTATTTATATCCTCTTCCTTAAATATTTACCCTGCAGGTTTTCTCTTCATACAGGCCACCAAATTCTATTGAGACAAAGTAAAATAAAAATAACAATCGAAGTATAAATTCTGACGAATTTACAGCAAAATTCCAGTTATTAATTTTTATTATCTTGCAAAGGTGTGGTATAAATTAATTTGTTAAATATAAAACATAAAATAAATGATAAAATAAAATTTTCTAATTTATTTTATTCGTTCTATTTTTATGAAATAACAAGTGCAAAGTACTAACATGTGCTCAATTGTGCTACCCACTGTATATTTGCAATAAGATCATCAGTTGTTGATAGTTATTAGTTTTTAAGTATATTTTTTCTTCTTATCTTATTAATTGTTTTCAGCACTATATTATCATGAAGTCTAAGTCTAGACTCAGCGCATATGAATACAATTTAATGTGATAGATATATATGTAGATAACAAAGTTTGGTTCAGGAAACATAAAATTGTTCAATGGTATTAGAATACAACTATTTGCTCTTAAATTTAATATGAATTGTACATAGTTAATATCATTTATTTGTATCTAACGTTTGTAGAAACATTTCTACAAATTATTGATGTAAAGCTTTAGAGTTTTTCTGTCTCATTCAGTTTGAAGATCAACATAAACTATTTGGAAGTTTAAAGTCTCTGTATTCGACATTAATCCGCAAATGTCGAATATTGTCAAAATTAAAGTCACGATGTCACCAGGTTAAATTACTTAAATAACTCATTCCCACGACAGCCGGTTCTACGCACCGGAATGACCCGAGATCACTCGGCCAAGGGCTGTCGACTCAGCAATTACTGCTGTTACAACAACAACAACTTAAATAACTCAAAAAGTAAATAAAATCAGTTTTATATGAACAATTTAACTACTGGTTTCCTTTCAGTATTATTAAATATCAAACTAAGCTTAAGGTCCTTTTTTAAAAAATTTTAATTTTTTTATAACAGCTTCAGAAAGAATAATTAATTACGTTTCTAAACATAGTCAAACATATTATTATTAATACAGCTAAGAATTTAATTGAAAGAATATTAATAATAAGTGACAAGGAATTTCATAAGAAGTCCAATGAAGAGATAAGTAATATATTAGAAGCTAAAAATATTCCAGTTCAAATAATTTACAAATATAAGAATAAAAATAAAAACAATACAAGAAACACAATAGAACCAAAAATTTTCAAGTCAATAAGTTAGGCTATCAAAAATTTACGATACTGATAAATATAGAATAGCTTACAAAACTTATAATACATTAGACAAATTATTTAATAAAACAAAAGATAAAATAGCAAAATGGAACATGTCAAATGTTGTATATATAGTAAAATACCTTGTGACGGAAGCGATGTAATAAAATATATATAGGTACAACGAAAAACTAATTAGAATTTCTAGACATAAATCAGACCAAAGATATAATTGTAGTAAATTAAATCACTATTCAACTCACATATTTGAAACTTTTTTTGTGATTCCAATGCATTTAACGCAAATACGCCTCATCACAAAAATTTATTGCAATAGTGTAAAAAATAACGCTTCTATAAGCAGTTGTACAATAAAAGTTACATGTTGAATATTACAGTTTCTATTGTGTTTTTACCTTCTCCTGTAAAGTTTCGTATATGCGAGTTAGGCCCTTTCTACATGGGACCATCGATATATTATATTGTTACGTTTTTAGTTTTTAAATATTGTTACGTTTTTACCTTTTAAAAACGGTGGTTTATTTCCTTTAAATAAACCGGATTCTTTTTAATTGCAAAATAAAAGCGTCAAGTAGTTTGAAGCAAATATGTATAATGAGTCTTTATTTATTTAAATATACACAAACACAATTAAAAAAAGGGTATAATGAACACACTGTCTTTTTATCATAAAAACATTGTATACAAAATTTCATGGTATTATCTGCAATATATTTCAAAATATTGCAATAAAATGGACAAAAAATATCAATTTTTTATGGAGGTTGTCTCACATATTGGTCCATAACTCTGGTTGGCCTAAACCAATTTTGCTGATTTTAAACAGCAAACTTCTAGAAAGCATGTCTGAGAGAATTATTAAAGATTTGGTTCCCGAAGATATCTGGGGACTTTAGAAAATTCATTTCAACATACAGACAGACAGACAGACGGACATGGCTTAATAGACTCCGCTATATATAAGGATCCAGCATATATATACTGTATAGGGTCGGAAAATTATATTGTGGAAATTACAAACGGAATGACAAACTTATATATACCCATCTCATGAAGGTGAAGGGTATAAAAATGTATTGGTATTAAATTCTGAAAGAAAATAAAATATTTAAATTTAAAGAAAGGCCTTACGCTTGAACAATTACTAAAATATTGATAACAAAAAAGGACAAATAAACTATAACAAGAAATATTAACAATTTTTCTATAAACTTTGTAATCATTTTTCTCCATAAACAAAACATTTTTAATAATATCCCTTTTTTCACTGAAACACAAATTTATCACCCTCATGAATTATATCACACATATAATGAAATTATTGTATTATTTAAAGTGAATTGAAAATAAAAAAAAAACTTTAAAAATTATATTAGCTTAAATAAATGTGCTATCAAAACAACGAAAATATACAGCATACAAAAAAAGAGGAAAATGGTTTGTAAAAAAGAGGCGCCAAGCTCATAATAATAACATGTCTTAATTTTTTTTCTTATGCCATAAACTGAGAAATATAAAAGAAATATTTAAAAGAAAATAGTTTAAACCCACTATGGAAAATTTTTTCTTTTTTCTTTTTGTATGAATGTAGAAAAAAAAGTAGAAATCAAAATCTAACAGGAGATAAAATACACAGTTTGAGCATGTTGGCGTTAGTGATATTTTGGGCAGAATTTGCAAAATGAATATTAGAGAAGTTGTATATTAAGAAGTTTTGTGTACCCTAAATAGTTTTAAGTTTTGTGAACAGCAAAATCTTAGTCTAGCAACAAAAAAAAAAAAATGTATGATAATCATTGGCATCTGCAAAGTATTGTGACATTTTCACTAATTCCTATATTTATATCAGTATGTATAATGACATTTCATTGCAGTTCCTTGTCAGATTTGGCTATATAATATTTGTATTTAAGGTTTTTCAAAAAGTAAGGATTTGTATATTGTTTATTATTCACTCATTGATTCCTAATGACCATTTCCAGTTACACAATTGCTCATTATGTTCAAATTATTAGGGTGATGTAATTCAACAACGTTGAACTAATTTCTGCAATACTAAACCATTACAGCTTTTGAATAATGACAGAGAAATAAATCGTACCAGAACTTCCTAAGAGTGATGATATCTAATAACGAACAGCATACGTTTATACTGGCTTTCTTTTATATGAATAGCGGAAGTCGTAGTTGAAGAGGAGAGAAAAAGAGTGCTCTTCAGATCACAATTACAAATTGCTTGTCAAACTAATTAATTTTAAGATATTTATCCATTTTTAGAAAATAAAACAAACGAAAATCATTCAAATGTTTGCTTTATTGGACAGTAGGGTTTAAAAAATATCCATATTAAAATAATATCAAACAGATGATGTCCATCATAATGATGTTTAGCAAAATTGAGGATCTATTTTGTTAATCCCGTAAAGGATTTTAAGTTTCTAAGCAGTAATCGTTTCGATTGTTTCTCTTTAACTTTTACCTAGCTCCCAGGGATACCAATCCCAAAATCCCGATCGGAATTTAATAAATCCCGAATCCAGAGATTTTTTAAAACAAATTGGAATTAATAAATCCCGAAAATTAGTATTTGTGTAAAAGATTCAGAGAAGTATCATATTGTTTATTTGTTTTTGTGACATGCAACATAAATCAATGCTTTCCTAGCTTTTTTAGTAAGAACAATTAAACAAATCTATCTAATGGCAACTGCTACATTAAATCACTAATTGAATAATAATCAATAACAATTCAATCTAAATTATTTACAAAGTCACCAACAAAAATTTAAATTTTACAAAAGTATATTGAAGAAATAAAGCTAAAATTATAAAAATTAATTAAAAATAGTCATGACTTTTAAAAACCCGATTCTTTAATACGCTAAATATTTTATTAGTTTTTAAAAGTAATGACTAGAATTTGACGCGGTAGTAAAAAATGATAAGGGACAGAAATGCAGCCAAAGAAAATGTTATGATCTTGAATTGTTTTTATATTTTAGGGGGTGACTGACACAACTTTTTTTTTTGTATGGAAGGTGAACCACTCTAAAGTTCAGTATGCAATTGCTCTTGGATTTAAACAACATCATAATAACGCTCTTGAAATGATGTATATGTTGACCTAAAATATTATGAATTTTACGAAATGTAACTTTTACATATCCAATATTTTCATAATGAATTTTCGAGCGCATTGATTCTATTGATTGCAACAATTGTCAAGGTCAACAATTTCATGTCAACAAATACAGAGTCAAAACTTAAAAAAGTTGTTTCAATAAGCCCTGTTGGAAAACAAAGTGCGTTTTAAAAAACATATGCCCTCGAGTCGGTGCAACAATATTGGTACCAGTAGCTGTTTGAGCTATTTTTTGTTGAATTTTAAATTTTGTTAAAACTTTTATGTGAAGAATGCGCTAATTTTTCTTTTGGTAATTACACTGGTGATGTATTTCTTATGCCCTAATACACCTAATTTTGCTTTATAAAACGTATTATTTGTTTTAAATTTGTATTATTAGTTTTAAATATCATTTCTAATGTAGTAAAAAAATGGAAAAAAATTCATTCTAAGTTATGTTTTTAGAGGTGTACTAAGTTTAGTACAATGGGCGCTTATTAGTGGTATTTTGTAAAAAATCCATAGCGTTTTCAAGCACTTGTCATATGAGGTTTTAAGTAGATTTCAGCATACAACACATCTAAGATAACTTGGTAATTTTTGAGGGTTGTGGCCATTATTTATCCTGTCTTCTCCTTCAATTCTAGAAAATGTTTGCATGCAATGTAATCTCCATGCTTTTAAAATAGTCATATCCAATACATAAGTAAATAAGACCCACCACCACTTCTTGCTTTTCACAGCATTTTAGTACATTCTTATAGACTGAGCCATGTGACTGGCCATCCAATGGCTTTATTGAAACTTTGGCAAACGTGAGGCATGCTTATGTCTACAGAAACATCGTAATTTGACAAAAAATTATCAAGCTAAATTGCTGTCTGGATTTGTTGGTGCTTTTGTTAGCAAACTCTTTACATCACGAGTGCCAAAAGGCTCAATGGTAGCCTCGGAAATTTTCCTACAATATACATACATCAAATATATAACATTAACCGTCGAAGCTGGTCAACGCCCAATTACGCCCATTATAAATTGTTTGGCTGAATGGTGCCCAAAGTATTTAACCATTGATTCGTCAATCGATAAATTTTCATGAAACATTCTGCAATTTGCTTTCTTTTTGTTTACCATCTGTGGATTACTTGTGTTTTAAATTTCTGCTAAATTTGTTAATATATTAAAGCCATACTGATAGCTCAGTTCACTGTGCCGCTTTATCTAATGTAGAGTAAAATTAAGTCAGGAAAATATCAAACAATACAAATTTCTCAAAAATGTAGTTTGGCTTTTAGCAACAAATATTTTTTTCTCCCAATTTTACATGTATTTGCCAAACTTCCTTCTAGTTTTTTTTTTTTTTTTTTTTTTGAGCAACAAAAACAGGTGCAGTCATCACCATTCAGTTAGACAAACGAACAAACCAACTAAAGTTAAACAAACTCAAAAATAAGTCAAATAAAATACAGTATAAATTGGTTATAATGAACTCCGAGGAGCCTATGAAAAGACTGCTTTATAAGTGGAAATTTTATAATAACAAGCAGAATATAATATTAATAAAAATAACGTTCTTGTAGGGTTTAAAATAACGTCAAACATTTTTTATACAGAGTAAAAAGTTTCACTATGACAACAGAATATTTTGCCAATCGAATGTTGGAGAATTCATAGCCAAATTTTATATTTATGTCTCTAAGAATATTTGATTATCTCAAACCGATAAAAATCTCTGCATGCCAGAACAAATTAAGTTTCTGCGAACATTTATGGTCATATTTGGCAATTTTTGTTAAAAAATTAGAAACTTGTATGAAATAGCGTATAAAGAGACCATAAAAAAGTAAATTCTTTAACTATGTTCCTTACATAAATCTTTCCGAAAATTCGTTATAACACAGTTTTACTGTTTTCGCACAAACATTCAACTTTAAGCTGCAAACAAAAAAAAAAAAAAACAACACTCTAAAAACCTGTAAAATTTATTTTATAACAACAATAACAATAATAAAGAAAGAAAAAAATCGAAACCAAAAATGTGGTTAAAAGTTGATTGTTCAGTTAATCTTCAGTTTTTCATTTCTTTCTTTCAATGTGGGCTGCTTCTTATTATTTGACACACCGAGAAGAAAAACCATTTCTAGTTCCAATAGATAATAATGTTTGTTTTAAAATTATGAAAAACAAATTTCTTTGTTAATGCTATTTGCTATTACTTTTATTCTATTGAATTTCGCTTGATTTGTTATAAAATAAAATTGGATTTAACTTACTTATGGAATAATGGTTGTTTTTATTACCTGAAAAAAAGAACAAAAAAAATTTTGTGTTAACTTAGGAATGAATAAATAACTTTATTAGATAGATATCATTAAATATTTTTAATAATTAAGATGTATTAATATATTAAAATATACAGTGAGGAACACAAATAAGTACATGCTTTTGCCTTGTGCACTTTGTCTTGCATAAAACCAAAACTAAAACTAATAAAATAATGTAAAATGTTTTTTGCATTTATTTTAGGTTTAATGCTAAACAAAATAATTTAAAATACAAAATTCAAAATAATAACAAAATCAAAATAAGCACAAAAAAATTTAGTACAAGTGTGTCTTTTGAAATATTTGTGCAAACAAATTGAAGCTTAGATTTGTATGTATATATTTATTTGTTTGTTGGTGACATTAAAAAAACATTAGTTTGATATTAGTTTAATTTAAATTTTCCTAACTATTAATAAATGAGGGGTTAATCTTATTTTGAGTAAATATTTGCCATGTACCAGTGGTCCCTAGACAAAGGACAATATACGAAGGCGATTTGGAAACTTCTTAGCCTAGCACAGAAAGAGAATAGTTAGTTTTTCAAAAACATTTTTTTCTTTCAATATAATCTCCTGAAACTTCAATACACTTAGTCCAACGCTTATCTAGCAATTCTATCCCTACATTCAAAAAATTTACCTCAAGGCCATCAAAATAGTGGTTTACAACTGTAATTGCATTTTCATTAAAGGTAAAACGCTTGCCAGCTAGAATTTTTTTAATATTTGGGAACAGGTAAAAGTCTCTGGGAGCTAAATCAGAGGTATAAGGTACGTTGTCAATCAACTCGTACTTAAGTTCGTTGATTTTATTTATTGCTAAAACAATATTGTGCTCTGGTGCGTTGTCTTGATGAAAAATAATTTTTTTATTTTTAAGAGAAAAGTTTTTACTCAGGCTAATAGTTCAAATAATCAAGAATACTATTGTAAAGTACTGGAACAATTGGCAAATTGGAATGCATTTTCTACCCGGCCAAGGACGTCTTCAGCAATCTTCATTGTCCACTATCACTCTGTAAATATCATCTATTTAACTCACCGTTTTTGAGAAATAGAGTACAAGAATTAACATATTTATTTTTAACGTGTTGTGAGTTAGAACGAAATTTACGTACGTTTACAATGTATGTGTATTCTTTATTATTATTTATAAAACTTGTATTATTACAAATTTGTTTTTCCTTTTCTTGATTGCCGATTGACCTGTTTTTGTCTTCTTTGGGGCACTTCCTCCAGCTTCAGTCCATTGGATTGTATTTACTTTTATCTCTGGAGTATGGTGGTGGGAACATGTCTCATCAACAGTTATGAAACGACGCTTAAAATCCTTTTTATTTTTTTTAAACGATCCAAACAAGCTTGAGAAATTTTCATTCTTATGCGCTTTTGGTGGACTGTCAATAAATGCGGCACCGATTTGGGAGAAAGCTTTTTCGTTTGTAGTTCTTCGTTCACAATTAAATGGACTCGATCATTTGAGCTGCCCGTGATATCGGGTATCACACGTACTTTTATTCGTCGATCATTTAATTCCATAACATGCACTTTGGCTACAATTTCTGTTGTTGTTGCTGTTTTTGGACGTCCACTACCTGGTTCATCCTCAATGCTTGTACGACCACGTTTAAATTCAGAAACCCAATTTTTTACTATAGGAGCACTTTCACCTAACACATCCGCTATATCATTTTGAATATGGTGAATGGAAGTGTAGTAACTATGCACAAACTCTACTTCATAATATGGAAAATAGTAACAGATTTTCCAAACTTAAATCTTCTTTTATTTTCATACAATTAAATACAGTACATTACAATTTAATATCAAATTTCCATATAAATTAAACAATGTAGTTGAAAGGCTCCAGCAGCGAAATATTAATGACATATTTATTTAAGAAACATACATTTTTGCGCAATAATTTATAATTAATTTAAAATAGTTACAAAAAAGAAACACCAATACATTTCGTTAATTGAAAGTAGAAAAAACATGTAACCCAGGAAGTCGTCATAACATATGATACCAATTATTTTCATATGGGACCATAATTTGTTCACTTTTGTGTTTTTTTTTTGTTTAAGGACCTCCTGCAGCTAAAGTGGCAATATATGCATATTTACATATAATATAAGTATACTTTTTTTGCTAAATGTCACAGCACTTGAAAAAATTATTACCAGTAACTACTGGTAAATAAATATTAAAGTGAGAAAGAAAATGGTTTTTTGTTTTACAATTACACAAAAATTGGACAAGTGTTATTTTAATGATGATTGCCTATACATTTCTTGTTAAGAGTTAAAAACTCTATGTTTTATTAAACAAATGAGGCAAACAGTTGGATTTCAGTTTTTAGTTGAATAAAGTTATTTATTTTTAAGACAAGTGGTTACTTCCATTAGTTTGCTTGTTGGTTTATTTTTACACATAGATATAGAACTTTACTTTTTTGAAATGTAATAAAATAAAATTAATTAGAAATCAAGCAATAACTAATGTAAGGTGTGGTAAATAATTATCTTTAAATAAAGCGGATCTCTTTTGATTTTTTTTATATTATTTAACAAAAATAAGTTATTGTTTTATAACACCTGATTGGTATATTTTAATTTATGGCTTAGGAGTGTTCTGTAATAAATATTATATGCGAAAAAAAACAAAACTAAAAAACGCATAAGCAAGTGCACATTATACTAAAGAATAAAAAAAGATGGCTTGTGTTTTTTCTAAGAGAATATTTTATATATTTATAATTACTTCTTAGTTATATTGAAATTTTATGTAGACTAAAGTATTAATTAATTAAATAAGAACAATTATAAAATGTACAAATCTACAGCCATCTTTTAGTAAAATTCACTTTGTAATTAAAATTTACATACATTTATACTTTTAAAATTGTATACTTTTACACCTTTATACATTTATACTTTTCTACTTTTATACATTTATATTTTTATACTTTTATACCCTTATACTTTTATACCCTTATACTTTTATACTTAATTACTTTTACACTTTTATACTTTTATTCTTTTAGGCTTTAATACTTTTATACTCTTATATTTTTGTTATTTTATACTTTAATACTTATTTTGTTTTATACGTCTATAATTTTATACTTTGGTAGATTTATATTTTATACTTTTACACTTTTAACCTTTATACTTTATAATATAACGTTTATATTTTATAATTTGATACTTTCATACTTTTATTCTTTTATACGTCTATACTTTTATAATTTTATAGATTTATATTTTATAGTTTTACTAGCTGAACCCGGTGTGCTTCGCTACCCCCCTTTGAGGTAAAGCGATTAATGAATGTAGTAAAAAAATTAGGTGCAGAAGTGTGCATGGTCAAAAAATATTATCATGTAATAATTATTCCTGAGTCAAGCTGCACACTGTGAAAATTTAAGATCGGTTAACAGGTTCAGTCTCCAATATATCGCAAACAATGGGGCGTGCTCCTTCCACTTTCCTTTTGGTACGTATTTCTATTCATACCAATACCATATACATGTAGCAAATACTGCCGCTGTTGGTCAAAAAATGCCCAAAATATGACGAGTTTAAATTTTGGGTTATATGGGCGGTTTGGGCCAAATCGGTTGGATAGTTTTAGAGTCTATAGAGGACAAACATACAAAGATTGTATTTTATATATAGATTTACAATTTTACACTTTTATAGATTTATATTTTATACTTTAATACGTTTATGCTTTTATACTCTTATATTTTAACCCCATTATTCAAAAACGATTATTAAATATAACAAAAGTTTATTTTGACAGATTTGCATATAAAAGTTTGCTTAATAAAGTGTTAAATTTAATAATCGTTTTTGAATAAGGAGGTTATTCTTTTATACTTTTATATTCTTATACTTTTATACGTTTACATTTTTATAGATTTATATTTTATACTTCCAGACTCTAATACTTTTATACTTTTATATATACTTTTATACTTTTACACTTTTATACTTTTTATTCATTAATACCTTCAAATCAGTAATTAGTGCGAGTCCAAAAATGTAGATTATTACAGAAATTTAGAATTGGATGGATTTGTTCGTCAAAACATCCAATTATTAATCATAGACAATGAGAAAAAATGCTTACAAATATAAAGGTACGGTCACACTTGTAACCACTAATAACATACATACATATATTTGATTATTTTTATTTAAAAAAAACTTTTCTTATTCAGGCCAAAGCACAAAAAATATTTAATTTTAATTTATTTGATGCTGTTTAATCTTGCAAAACTCTTGTAAGAGCAAACAACGTCAAACAAATTTTGTGCTAAAACAAGTGGTTACGCTTTTTTGAGTAAGTATTGGCTAAATATGACCGTACCTTAAAATGTTATTTATTATTTATAAACAGATTATTGCAACACAAAAAAAAATATCAATTTTTAATCTATTGTGTTACAGGTCCCTCATTAACTCATTTTATGCACTAGTAGTCCTTGAGTCTGCTTCTATACTCTTGCTTTTTATCGCTTATCCATTAAACTGAATTCGTTTGTATAGTACTTGTGTTCGATAATTTACTCCAGGAAACAAATGTAATAGGATTTGAGACAATTTGTCTAATCTAATAAAACCAAAAATTTCAAATCATTTGAAATAATACTTTAAATAAAATCTTCTAGGAAATGCTTAAATGTATATGAAAATTACAGTGAGTAAATTGACACTAAACATACATTTGATCCAATAAAATATTCTTAATACTTCACAAAGTAATAAACATAGAATAACTTGGACATATGTACATTTGAAACGAGCAGATAGAATATTATGTATGTATGTATTTAAATAATATTGGCAATTAAGCAAACGTGTGTTCTTCCGTTGCCATAAGACAATATATAATTTTCATAATATTTTTTTTGTTTTCGTTTTTTATATTTTATTTATATTGTTTTTATCTGCATGTTAAAGTATTTATTATAAATTACGGCGCGTGCTTGCCGGACATGCAAATGTAATACTTTTTTGTTGTTTGGCATATGGTGAATACGATCTAACATACATTTATCTCTCAAAAGTCTTTGTAATAAAACAACAGCAACAGTCAGACAGTTGGTATCACCACTAAGCTTTGGTCATATGTATTAAATTCAAACACTGCTTGCTGGTTGCTATTTATTTTACCTGCCTCGCTCAACTGGCTTGTCAACGGTGATGAGTTTTTGTAGCCTTTGCTTTTTGCAATTTTATCTTCGTTTTTTTTTTGTTTTTGCTGCAGAGTAGACAATTGGAATGTAACAAAAAAATGCGAAATGTGTTGAGCAGAAGAAAATATATGGAGTCTTGTATTTCTTTAAAAAGATTTGTGTTAATAGCATCAAATATCAGTAATTTCACCAAATGAGAAAAAAATCGTATTAATGAAATTATTTGGTTTGCCAGTACCCTACTGTGTTAGAATGGGTGAGTTCGGTGAAGAGTATGACATTAGGGTGGTCCAAAAAAAGTTTTTTTTTTTGGATGCTATCAATTAAAATTTAAGTTTTATTCATTCCAATTAACTTGTAAGAATACCTAACTTTGTTTTTTTTCTTGCAAATATTCTCAATGATTTTAATGTATTTAAAATTTTTAAAATGTTTTATAAATTGTAAAATGTGTGTAAAATTTTCTTTTACAGGGGTTTTCAACAAGAACTTTATTTTACAGCAATGACATATTTTCATATAATATGGACGTTTTAAAATTTGAAATGTTGTCATATCAGCATGAGAAACTTTGACAATATAAATTGCAATCAGTTATCGTTTAGTATATAACCATACATACATATTTTTCACTCTAAACCAGGAGTGCCCAAAAGTTGCTTATGTAAGAGCAAACACCAATACATTTAAATAAAAATTAATTTTTATTCAGTATTTTTTGTTGTAAAGGCCAATACATACAAATAAACAACACACTTTTTTAAACGGTATCATACGTTAAACAAAATCTACATTGACGATCGCAGTCACCAATGTTTACCAGTAGAGCATTCGAAAGAGTTGTTGCTTTGCGCTTACGTGTATAGAGTGATGTACGACAAAAAAAAAACAAATAAGGCAAAGTTGTTTGTGTATTTCGTATTGCTAGTGCTGTAATGAGTAAAAACACACAGCCTATAGCTAAGAGTTTTCACAAATATAAAAGAGCACCAAGAGTATAGGGCTTGGGCACTCCTGCTCTAAACATTAAAAATGTAATTAAAGTATATAGAATTGGGACAAGCATTTGATTTGCTAATTTTCAGGTATACACCCCACTATTATTTTTTTAAATCTCTCCAAATGTGTTCAATACGTTCTAAGTCCGGGGTTTATGACGGCCATAATTTAACAAGGACGTTTTTGGTGCATAATCCAACACTTAACTAGTTTGAGTATGTATATGGGATAATTGTTCTGTATGAATTTTCGTAGCAGCAGTATTTGATTTTGCAATGTTTATACATAATCCACAGTGCACATTTTTCAATCGCTCCAAAAAATTGGAGAGTTAAAAAAATAAATAAAACAACCCCAAATTTTTGTCTAAACTTATTCCTGATTTTTTTTTTTTATATATATGGGGTTTGATGTTTTATTTGGTGGCCTTTGAACGAAAGTTTTGCTAATAAAACCAAAAAAAAATTCTTTTCGGTTCATTGGACCAAAACAAATTTCCTTTAATATGTTTTTAACATTCTGTTTGGTATCTTTCCGGGACTGCGATGTTGTAATCCAGCATCCTGAAAGCTATTTATAGTTACAGATTACATAAACCAATTCTGAGCTCTTTAGATGATCAAAATGGAATTCTTTTACTTAACCCTACAATTCATATTGTATCACTGGTGATACACAATTTTATTATTGGAATATTATTATTTATTATTATGTTATACATTTCCCTACTGCATAGTGTATCCACGGGTGATACATATGAAAATTGTTTTAAATTTTTTTTAATATTTTTCCTGTAATCAGCCAGTAATTTCCTCTTATCAAATATAAAAAGTCATGTAGTGTAGGGTTAAGGTGGATGTTGAACTAATATTTAAGGCCGTTGCAAATATCAGTTCAAATTTAGTATATCCTCCACACTATGGTGGTGTAGGGTGACAGTATGACACTAGTCGAGTGTGATCTGTGAAAAAAAGATCTAAAAATAACAATATAAGATTCTTGGGCTTTCCGAAAACTTATTTCAACCATATTATTAATAATGTAGGTATTACAAACGGTATGACAAACTTATTGCATGTTTGTCAATTATGGTGAAGAGTATGAATGGAACATTAAAATTTTTACAATTTATATTTTGCATTTTACGTTTTTAATTTAAATATTTTAATTTATAAAAAACATTTTTATTGAATTTAGTGGCTGAAAATAGAACTACAGTTAGGGTTTTGCTTTGCCGAAACACGTCAATGAAAACTTCGAAAACACCATCAGTAGCACTGTGATCTAATAAAATTCTACACCTTTTTCCTCCATACAATCGGAGCCTCCCTAGTATTAAATTTATTTGTTGTAGGGTGTTGTTATATATGTATAAAACCACTGAAGTAATTTTAAACATTTGGCAGGAGTTCCAGGCAATTGCTTATTTATTTTTATATATAATTATTTAGCATTATGTAGAAGTGGTCTAGTAATGACAGGTATATAATTAAATATATAAGCATTTATATGTATTTATATTAAATATCGTATTGTCCATACAATTGTAAGAATATTAATGCATAAGTTCCTGTGTTCAAAGTGATCGAAATATACTTTGCTCTAACATTTCTGAATAATGTAATTAGGTCTTAAACTCTTATAGGGTATTTCCCAAATGTCCTTAACTAATAAATTTTTCATTACTTCTCTAAAAGTGTTTTTTTATAGCAACGATAAAAACTAACTAATAAAAGATTTCAAGATATTAAACGTCAATTTCATTAGCTGTTTTAGCTGTTGGCAAAATAAGGAGCGTTTCTGGATATATATTGCAAAAAGAAAATAATAGCAAAGATAGATAGCAAAAAACACACTAATTATTGCCTAAAATAAAATCTTCCTTTATTTATTTATCTGTCGATTTCAAAATTATTTTAACTTAACTAAAAATTTATAGACTTACACAAGTATCACAACAACGCCGGCCAGCCACACACACCAATCCCTAATATTGTCAGATCACTGAATAATAAAATTGCTATACTATAAATAGAGATAAATAAAATTGTAAAAAGTAAAATAATAATAAAAAAAGTTATTGTAAACCCTAAAGCTTATTAATGTCATTGTTTAGCCGGAAATCAGGCATGTAACAAAACACCTCATGGCAAAATAAGAAATCAGTAAAAAAAATAAAACAACTGAATACAGCCAGTAATTAGGATGGTTTGTACTTGGTCGGTAGCTCTAAAAGCCTTTGTTTTTTTTATATAAAAATAGCAAACAAAATTATTTTACTATCCAGAGTATTATATAACAAAGACGGAAATTATCAGTGAAATAAAAATTGATTATAATAAAAGTATGTATTTTATTTATATATTTCAATAAGTACTTATTTAGTTTGCATTATACTCGTAATTAGAACTTAAAGACGTTTTAGCTGTAAAGATTTTTTACTTATAGTTTAACGAAACTACAGTGCTTTTCAATACTTAAGCATGATTTTTAGATGTAGCAAAATTAGGGTAAATTAGGGTAAAGAGTATACATTTTGTAAAATTTAAGATTATAAGTAATACAAGTAATATAATTGCAGACTATAACAGTAACAGAAAATTCTAAATTCCGTCTCATTATACTTTTTGGGCACCATAACATTACGTTTGGTTCATCCCACAGCACCAGTTATGCTTGCCAAAGTGGATCACTGGACGCATTATATCAAAATAATCATGGATAATTATATTCATGAATTCACCCCAATCGCCTAATGAAACCGAAAATGTCTTCTGAATTGACGACCTAACCATCTAAATCTATGACGTTGAAGTCCTGTTTATTAGCAAAAAATTTGCAATTTCCAGATCCTCTTCGTCTTTAGATATTCTGCCGTTCTACCAGCTGTTTGTTCTAGGTAGTGACCATCGTGACCAAAATTCCAATTCAAACTCGTTGGCAATTTTTTTTGCCTGCAATTTAGCAGAGCCTTGGTAGCCAAGACAGTCCTAAGAGTCGCCTTTATCAGCCACGCTTTTTTTCCACAGCTTTCAACATAGCCGCTATATACACTTGAAATACACTACATTAATCTGAAAGTCTGAATGACATTTTAGTATCTATTTCTTCTATGTAGACAACAGGACGTATGACTAATTCCGTGCCGCATTACCCATTGAAGCTCTTCCACACATTCCATTCAGGTATTTCTATTCGGTATATCACATTAAAGTTTATTTTTATATAGTCGAAGGTAACAGAGTCACTACTGATGCATGATGGAAACCATATTCACATAAGATGACAGCATAATCCAGAGCGTGTTAATGGTATCCAAGACTACGATGTAAAGTAAAGAATCCCACACATCTCATAATGATGCGCTTATTGCGCAATAACCTTCTGTGATTTACTTTCGGATGGGGAGTTAACCCTTAACCTTCGCACTCATAGTATCCACCCGGGTAGATATTTCGGTTTTGATGTGTTAATAACTTTTCGAGTTTTTTATAAATTTAAAAATGGTCTCAGCTTTGTTATCAACTTTTTAGGAAATAACATCATTAATATGTTAAAAGTAGTTTTTCACAGCCTTTTTAAAAATTTGTTTTTTTTTTGTATACATAGGCTCATTAATATCTACCGTGGTAGATACATAGGAACTTTTATGAACACATGGAACCTTTTTTAATTTTTATAAAAGAATAGTTTAGGGCAACAACAAAAATATTATCTATGACCGTAAGCCGCGTTTTTTTTTTTTGATGTTGTACCCTGATAACAATCTTGACGCTTGGTTTTCGTGAGGCAGTGTTGAGCGCATATTGGTTTTTGGTGTAATTTGCGGTATACAGAGATTTGTTCCCAATATCGGAAGCATTGTCTTCATTTCCATCAAACTCATTTTGAATTTCTTTTTCTATATCATTAGCAATTACATCCGACAATCTATCGTAATAATTAGGGTCAGATTTTGAAACAGTTTCAAAGATTTTGTCTATTTCAGTACTCATTGTAACACTATACACTTGCTAACTGTCAACACAACAATAACAAACTAATTTCTGAAACGTACAAGCACATTGATTCTGCTTTTTATAAAAAACACAAAATATTTACATAGTTATAAATTGGTTTAATCACTTTCTCTTTTGTTTTGATTTTATTTGCTGTATTCTCTATAAAAGTTTGTAGGGCCTAGATGGGCCCTGGTGTTACAAACATGTTGAGAGTAATTACCACAATTTAAGTTTTTTTTAATTTTTTTTATAAAAAAACACCTTCATTAAGGAATTCATTAAAAGCTAAGGGGCTCCGCATAAGATATCTAAGTAAAAAACCATAAAAATTTTCAAACATACCTGGCATTGGTATTCGCTTAAGGATTAAAGCACTTGGTTTGTTTTCCAATCTCAAACAAACTTACATTTAATCTGAATTTTCTTTGACACATTCTATTGATATACCAAAGAGGAATTTCGCTTCGAACATTTTTTAAAAACTCGCTAATTGTGCATAAATTACGATTGCATTAGTTCAGTTTAGAATACTTTTTCAGTAACAATTTTCCCAAAATTCTAGATCGAAGCGACTCTAGTTAGCGTTATCCTAATTTACTTAAATCTTCAAAGTTGGACCGTAATCATAAAAATTTCTACAAAAATCAAAATCAATCAATCAACATTTTGGAAAATTTAAAAAACTTTAACCTTTATGTCAACAGTTACATACCCGGGTATGTTTTGAATTTTAAAAACGCTGTATCTCTGAAAGTGGCTATTATATCTATCTGAAATTTGATGATATCCTCACTAGAAGTGTTTTCTACTATATTCTGATGTGCGAATAAAATTGGACAAATCAGATCATAAATGTGGTCATTTTTTCATTCCTACCCCTTACGTCAACAGCTGCATACCAGGGTATGTTATATGAAAACAAGTGAAAAAAAGTAATATTACATGTTTATTTCATAAAATATAAGATTTTTAATAAAGTAAAAAAATAAAAATAAAATGAATATTAACAATATAATATAAAATAAATTACAATTAAAACAAATGATAGGAGATAACATGTTAAAATTGTATTTATTGAATAATTTTTAAATGCAATTTTTGCATTGCGGAATTTCAGAGGGCGTTTGAATAATGAGCAAGATTTCCTGCTTGGTCGACGTTTTGGTTTTAATTTTGCCGGTTTTGTCTCGTTCTACCACACCTTCTGCGGATTTTGCAGCGCCCAAAGGACCACCATTTATGGCTTCAATTGCATTCCGTGTAGAGAATACTCTTGTAATATAGCTATTCTTGGCTCTTTTTTCTATTTCATGCTTCGCCAGTTGTTCACTGGGATTATGCAGGAATATCCTACGACGACTTGTAGAAGTCTTCAACTGTGGATTATTCTCAATATATATTATGTATGCTGCAAAGGCTGCCACATCTAGGATATTGTAGAAGGACGCCAAAGGAAATATATTCGTTCGTCGCTTTGTATAATATTCCGGCATGGATTTATCCATGTTATCGACGCCACCTTTATATTTATTGTAGTCCAATATCATAAGTGGCTTCCTCTTTGGACCTTCTACTTCGCTTGTATTATGGGTAGTAGAACGGACTACAACTGATTTGTTTTTCTTTGGGATATAGGAACATATGGAAATATTGTTTCTGTAACCAAAAATAGTTGATTCTACTTCACGTCCTTTTGGAATAACTAACTGCGGTGGTACAAAAATACGTCGTTTATTTGCCGTATCTAACATCGATAAATTACTGTCTTCAGTTTCTTCTTCCAGGTTATATTCTGAAAATGGGATTTCTTCGCTGTCGGAGTTATCTGGATCTACGTCTGGATCTTCGTTTTCGTCTTCAATACCTTCAAATGCTATTGTTTCATCAACACTATATATTCTTCTAACTCTTGGAGCTTTTGCCTAATATACTCTTGTTGCTCTTCCAAATAAAGAGCACTCACTTGTCGCGGAATAAGCCATTCAACATCTGCCATTATTATTTTTTATACTAAACGGTATCACAATATTTTTTTATTAAATTTATATTTTTTAATCAATTGCCAAAACTAAGCAGTTCAATCAACGACGAGCAACAAACAAGTGTTTGTCTCATATTGCAAATATTCATACATGAAAACAAAGACAAAATTTAAGTACTCATGCATAAAAACAATTCAAAATAGGGGAAAAACACAAACAAAATCCAAATAAAACATATAAAAACAGAAATATATTTAGAAATGTGTGAATTCCCGTATAAAATGTGCTTGCATACCCGGGTATGCTTGCTGTTGACGTAAGTATAATTTTTCAGCTGTTGACATAAAGGTTAAAAAACAATGCAAAATAAGTTTTAGAAAAATGTTCCAAATCTATGGAGATAGATTCATGTGCAATCTTCTGCTTATTATAAAACAAAAGGTTTTTTGAAGAGGTGGATATTCGCAGACTTAATTTGTTTTCTATTACCATTTTTTAAGAACAAAAAAAACAAGATAGTGCATGGTCGCCACTAGATTGTCAATCTAACTAACGTATTTATTCCTGTTTTCTACAGGCCGGAGAAGAAGGCTCATCTACTTGCTTTCTTTTTAAAGTTTTTAGTCATAAAATATGATAATCTTATTGACCTCATTTTCATAATATATATAATCTTTATTGGGGATAAAAAAAATTTTACCATTAACCATTTCTTCGGAGTTTAAATAGTATGTAAAAAAAATGGGACTAACATTAGACCCAGAGATTTGTTTGGGAAAAAGCTAGCAATTGTCTGTTCAGAAAGTTTAAATCTTAATTGATTTCAAAATTTAAAACCATTGTGGAAGATTTTACTAACAGTTATCCGGGAAATTTGGCACTAAGTAGTATATCTAGTTATGACTTGTGCATTTGAGTAATGAGGTTTCTAAATCCCCAACAAAATATGTTAATGTTTATCTAGGGGTTATTCACTTCAAAATATTAAGCCACTTCTAATGGATAAGGTCTCTAGTTATAGTGAAGTTACCCTAACTTATTCGGCATTTTAAACAAGAACAATTTTTATATTTGGTGTGAATAGAGGCACTGTTTGGTGTGGATTATGGACCAGTAGCATCAATGGACTGTACTTTTTCAAAGTTCAAAGACGTCTTAAATGGGATTTTTACTGTGAATGGCGAGCGCTACCATTCGATGATTACACATTTTTTTGCTCATAATGTCACATTGTCAATTAAGAGGCGATTTCGGTGAACAGTTTCATATAACCTTTGGGTCCTAGATCGTGCAATTTTACGCCTTTTGAATAGTTTTTGTTTAGGCTAATGTTTATAGGGACAAGCTCGCTACGTTTGATGCACTGGAAGCTAATATTTAAGAATTTATTTGTAAGATACCGGTCGATATGTTGGGAAGTGTATGTCAAAATTGGGCTCAGCGTATACATTTCTTTAAATTTTATGTATTTTTTAAATCAAATACGAAAGCTCTTACAAAATCACTACTTATATTTTTTTGAGTCCAGTTTCAACTATAATATATATCCACTATATTAATGGTGGTCTGTTATCATAGTATTTAGCATAGAAAATGATTTTTTATGAAATTATTTTCTCAAAGAGTTGACAAATACATAAATAAATAAATAAATAAATAAATAAATAAAACAAATAAAGAACTGTGCCATCTGCAATGAAATGTAAAATGTAAAATTTCCCACAGACAATTTTGTTTACCACAAAATGCGTAAACAAATTACATTCAACATGCAGTTCAGCTCTATATACCAAACCAGCGTCTTGTTAATGCATATTAGCTTAACATCATGTAAATATTTAAATTTATTTATTAATGAATTAATGAACAAATAAAGTTATCAACAAACACTATAAATAACATAAATATTTCTATTTTGAACAACTATATTATTAGGCAAAGTTTGTTTCTTAAGTCTTTTGTTTTCGTATTGTTAAATAATGTTAATTTCTCAAACACAAAAATAAACAAAACAAAACAACACATCCGCTTATAATTTAATTTACACATTTTCTTAATTGTAATAAAATAAACCGATTTTAAAATGTTTAGTTTAAACATTTGTTTAAATAAATTAAAAATAAAATTTAATGTTGTGAACTTTTATATCAACAATATTTAACAAATGTCGGCAGACAAAACATCAGTTAACTGTTCTGCTTAAAACTATGCTACGCTAAAGACAACAATTCACTTAAATCTAAAGCTTTTAGCAATTTTAAAAGAGAGTTACAGAAAAAATGCAAAATCTATAAACCTGTGAATTTCACAGGAATAAAAAAAAAAACACACATACATAAAAATAAAAATGAAAATATACTTAAAAGACAACAAAAAAATCTTGAAAAAAAAAATTTTAAGTGAAATTTAAAGCATTTATATTTGGCATTGTTTTGCTGTTAAGACTTTGTTGTCTACTACTACTACTACTACTTGAAGATATAAAATTAAAACTAAAATCTAAACAATGAAATTGCAATTTTTGTGAAAAGGGAAAAAATATATATAATAGTATTATCTTTAGTACAAAACACAATTATGGCAAAGTTTATGATAACATTTTTATTTTTCTTGACTATTTTTTCAGTTTGTTGGTTTATTTTCTTTATTTTTTATATTTGCAAAATAAATGAGAAAAAAAACTCCCCAAACAAACTTTATGGGTTTGCAACAATACAATGGGTTTTTAATTTTTTTTTTTGTAGAGAAGATGTTCCCATAAAAACAAAACAACTTCCTTAACTTTTAAATGGATAGTGGAAAAAGAAGATCTAAGATACAATACTCATTGTCAGAGATAAGAAAAGTGTTAAGAGCTGCTAATAATTAACAAGCTTGTAAGAAAGAAATGTGTGTAGCGGTGTCGCTGTCGGAGGGAAACAATTTTTAGAAATATTGTTAATTTGTTAATAATGGGTTTATTAAAATATTCTTTTTTAAAATTAGTTTACAAAATGTTAAATTTATGTTTCTGTGAACTTTTAGAAATACAAAATAAAATTAAAATAATTTATTATAGCTTAATAATGTTTGCTGTAATGCTGTAGGCATTTTAGTTTATTTTTTTAAGAGCTTTAGCATTTGAGTTAAAAAAAACATATATATAATTCAATATTTAAAGATGATTGTATATAAATATTTACTGTGGCTACGCCTCAAACGTTTTATACACTGGTTCCAATACGTAAGCCTTTACAGATATGAGTCTTAACATAGCCCAACAAAGAAATAAACTATTCACCGAATTTGCCTCTCAATTGCGACATTGCTTCGCGTACTGTGTAGCATCTTGTTTAAAGTACATGTCAGCTAAGTGCAGTTTCTACATATTGGGGGGGGGGGAAAAATTGTAACAGTAACGTTCCTGCCTTTGTCGTCTTTGAAATAGTACGGTCCAATGATGTCATCGACCCATAATCCAAACAACCCATTTTTTGGGATTCATTGGCAGTTCTTGTTATGCTTCTTAAAATATTGTTGTTCAACCAGAAATGAGTTTCGTCACTGAACAAATTTTCCGAGCATGAATGATACTAAATTTTATTAATCTCCAGGCATTGTATTCGATTCGATTCTTGTTTAAATTATCAATCAAAATGAACGTGTTTAACATTAACATGTCACAGGAAAACAGCTAAGCTGCCAAAAACAGTCATGTTTTTCCATATCTTTAAATTTCTATATCCTGCAAGATTCAACTAGCTACTTCAACTAAGAATACTGATCCTGTATTTAATAATTTTTAACTAATTTTCAGAAAAGGGTTTCATATGAGAGCTATGACTAATTTTGAACCAATCATCATAATATTAGACTGAATGTTTATGTACGAATTTGTGTTTAATATTATTTGGATTGCAATATTTTTAAGATATTTTTGGTCGTTAATGAGGTCGTTAAAATTTGTAGGTGTTAATCATGTGTAGTAAAATGTTTCTAGATACGTGTATATAAAATATCCTATTATAAGGGGCTATGATAAATAGCAGACTAATTTCACCCAATTTCATTCTCTAGAAATATATTTTTCCTCTACACCGAAAAACGATAAAACACCTCAGATCCAACCATTTCAAATTTCGTTATGATATATATAATAGCTTCTAAGATACCGAATTATTTCCAAAATAAAACGTTTCGAAATAAAAATAAAGTCGTCAAATTATATAATAATGTTTTCCATATCAATGACACTCATGTCACTGCAAAACCAAAAAAAAGCATTAAAGAGTATTTAAGGGATAATTTTAAATTTTCTTACAGCATATTGGCCACGTGCATAGAAAAATATTCACATAATAAATTACATACATAAATACTTTTATGATTTAATAATACAAACAAAAAAATTCAACATTAACATTATTGTTTATTTATATGGCATTTAGTTATTAACCATTACATATTTCTTAGTTCTTTCTATTAATATTCTTAAGTAAATTTACTACGTGTATTTATTCAAATAATTCAACGATAATTACGTGCTCATATAAACCATAAGTACAAATAATTAATTTCTTATGTTCTTGCATTATTTGTTATGCGATTAAACAATTTCTTATTGCATTAAGAAACAAAAAAAAACAATCGTTAATATATAAAATACAAATTAGATTACATGCTGTTTATCAAACATGCAATGCTTAAGTATATGCAAATCGCAGAGAAAAAAATTATCCTCAATGGGTGTGACCTAATGCAGAAAGGTATCTATGTATTTAATAGTTACATATTAACATACATAGCTCCGTTCGTTTAAAAACATATGCAAGAATGAGAAAAAATAAAATAAACAAATCTAGAGTAGTTTACTAGAGTAGTTGTCGTCCATATATAGAATGTACCCACATATTTTCGAGCAATTATTGTTTTACATCTTAAAGAACAAACGGCATTTATGCCATATTTAGATTTTAAGTTTTAGAATAACAACGAAAACAACAAAAAATCAATTAAATATTATTTTCTTATTTATAAATAATAAATAAAAGCAGATTTTTTAATAGCCATACACCAAGAACTTATCTAACGGCTAGAAACAAGTTTATTTCATAAATATACAGAGTTTAATTTTGGCTAATAAATTTGTTAAGTGGGATTTAGGTTTCTTAAATTTTTGTAATTTGTTGTAAGTTTTATAATAAAGGCTCTAGTGTACTCGCCTTAAGTCCCATTAACTTCCAATTTACACGAAGCAATTTTTATTGAAAAAATTAAAATAATTTTATCTTAAAATTTCTTCGGTGTTTACACAGCTTAATTTAAATGCTTAAATCACTCGTGTTTTTTTTAAGAGTATACATACCAGCGTTGTCAACTTGTCAACTAGTTTGTGCTGTTTTAAATTTTATGTGCAAAAAATTCTTTAGTTGGAACACTTTTTTCAATTTCGTGATAAATAACTTGATTTTTAAAAATTAGTTAATAATTCATTATCATATCATTACGATGAAAAAGGATCCTATTAAATAGGGTGAAAATCTTTGTTTGAAATTAAAATTAACATTTTAAACTTGGAAATAAAAATTCTTGTGTGGCCTGATGGTTTGGTCTACTGAACTGTAATGTAATATAATGTAAATAATACTATGTTTCCACGGTACATGCTTCGCTCTCTATTCATGCTTCACACCCCAATCATGTGCGAAACAACTTGCTTCACCATACAAAATTTTAAGAGCGAATCAAGTAGCTTCATATTGAATCTACTTGCGAATCACGAAAAATTGCACTCTTCTCTAATTTTTATCGCAAGTTTATCTGCACTAGCTGTAAAAATTTTATATTATTGTAAACAAAGCAAATTATTTTCTTGTTGCTGGAAGTAAAGAAAGTAAATACGTACGAATGTATGTTTTTTTTTTAAATAAGCTAACTAATTTCCACTCACTTTTTTTGTCCATTAAAAAAAATTATTTTCCACAAATTGCAAATTCTGTTTTTTTTTATTCTTTTTGTTTATTAAAGACAACTGTCAAATCGAATCAAGTTTATTGGTCATGTAAACAGCATGATTCATAAACATAATTCGGAAGGCGAAGCAGGTGATTCAAGTCGTCGTGGAAACATAGTATAAGAGAGTAACACGAATTGCTACAACAATTAAGTGTGTACTCCTGTTATCTTTTCCTCATCCAGATGTATAAAAAGTTATCAGCTTAGCTTAAAGAATTGCTATGTGTAAATTGGCACCAAACAATTTAAACTAGTTGTAGCCTTTGCGGAAATTTTGTTATAAAACATTAATTTATTGTAGGTGTTTTGTAAACACATTAATTTTTTGTTGATATTTGTTTTTCATTACATTAATTGATAAACAAAAACATTCATTTATTTATCTAATATTTCCGTTAATACTACTTTAATTTTATGTTTGACTTATAAACAATTTAATCCTAATTGCTTTCTTTTTACTCCAATTTGTATTACGATAGATTTTATTATATTTTTCTGATTGATCCTATATTGTTTTTTGTGTGCTTAAATAATTTTTTTATTTGTGAACCAACCCACATAAAATTGAGTCAAGCAATTAACATTTCTTTTATTTTATTTTAATTGATCTTTTACCATTGGCAAAAGTAACTGACATGTGCGTGACATTTCGTTAAATGTTTTTTTTTTAGAAAATTTTTGATTTAAAAAAGTGTATTTATTTAGTTTACGTAGTTGTCATTTTCAAAATGTTCGTTAATGTTTTGACATATTTCATTTAAGATTTTGACATTTTGATATGATGAGTTCATTACATGTTTTTTTCCTGATTAAGAGTTTTTCTAATCGATTTTATTATACAGCTTTATTTTTGTTTTTTTTTTTTTTTTTTGTATTAAGTGTTTAACGACAAAAAATTAAACAAAAAAAATTATGAACACGTTTTTGCATTAATTTTATTTTGAGTTTGTTGCTAAAGGCTTTCGTTCTGGAAATATTTATGTAAGTACGTAATGTGTGTAATTAAGGCAGTAATAAGTTTGAAATCTTTTAAAACAGTGAATGTGTTGAAATTATATGAACTGTAACCTACGTAACTTGTTGGGACCATCGCCCACTGATGTATCATCTAAATAACTATATATTGATTATTATAATATATATATGTATTAATAAAGAGTGCTAAGGAAGACCTACGTTTATAGAAAATAGAATTTAAACACACTGCTGAATCAAAATATACTTAATATATAAAATATATATTGCTGCCAGAAGCTGGAAAAATAAGTTAAATGTTTTAAAATCCCTTTTTATAAAAATAATAAAATAAAGTCAACAAAAATCTAATTCAAATTTACGGATTCTTAGAATTAAAATTAACATAAAGTAATAAATTAAAAACTTCTGCAGGCACTAAACATGTCACAATTATACTGTTAACGACTACTTACAGATAAATAAGTATATTTTTACTAAATATAATTTATATATATGGTGAATTTCACGTCAAGTGACCCAATTTTAAAAATCGATGTCTTCCGATTTGGATGAAATTTGCACCAAGGTTAGTACTATTGGATAGTAGGCCAGAGACAAATTTTCAGCTCTATCAGTCAAGAACTGCCGGAGTTAGAGGTGGTCAAAATTGGACATTTTGGTCCATTTTGGTCATACAGGGTTTTTTTAAAATGAGTGTAACTTTTCATCTATTGGTCCTAGCAAAAATTGTCCAAAGGACTGTAGATAGCTATTTCTGCAATCATTCCAAAAATATTTTTTTTTTTAAATTTAAAAAAAAAAAATTTTTAATTTTTTTTAAATATATATATATGTACCAGCTGTTTTGTTTATGTTTGTCACAGGAAAATAGAGTGTGTTCTAATCGAAAAAATTACATATGTATTTCTACATGTATTTTACACATGCAAAGTTTCATATGTATCACACGATGTGTACAACTTTTACAGATGGAAAATTTAACAGTACATATGTAAAATACATCCCGTCTGATAGCACCTTTAGTATCACTTTTCGCTCAAAGCAAATGTGAACGAGTTCAGTAAAAAATTGCTTAGTATTTTAATAAATAAATAAGTAAAGTGCCGAATTAAAAGCAGAAGTAATTTGGTGATAAATAAAAATGAATTGGTTGTCTAAACTCAGGTTTAGACAATAAAATAATAAATGAAATTAATAATTGAAATTGTATTAAAAATTTAAATATTGTAATATTGTATAAAATTTATATTGAAATTGTGTTAAGAGTTGAAATTTGTATTATCTAAGATTAAAATTTTGTAAAATTATATATATTATATGATTTTATGAATTCCTAATGTACTATTTATTTAAACCCTAATGAATTATATATGTATCTATAAAAATATGTAGTACCTTACTGTAATAACGAAATTGATGCTGCTAGCAACATAGTAACGGAAACGTTCCGAATTTCCTTTTAATTGTTGCTAATAGAAAACATTAAAACTAAAATATAATGTAAAAGAAAATCACTTCTCATTTAGAAAAAGGCTGGACAACATAAATTTCAGTATCCTTGCAATTACTTATACACTTAACTTGAAACTTGTAATTATATTTAATTATATCCCTATATATAACCATATAGTTACAGCAAAATCTGTAAGTCAAAAGGTAATATAATTACTTACACTAAATAAATAATAATTTATAACGTTTGAAACGAAATTCTTAACCTCTCTCATTTCCTTTCAACCCTATATAATTTTAATTACGTTTGGAGTAATTAAAATTATAATCTTCCTACATCCCACTCACAGAAAGATTTACAATAATCTGTAAACCAAACAGTATGTATATAGTTGCTGTTTATTTAATTTGGAACATTTTTAAATTTATTATTTAAAGTTGAAGTTTCTATAAGTTCAACTAATTTTCTGGATAATTGCGATTCAATTGATAGAAGTTCGACTGTCTATACCAAATAAAAACTTAGAAAGGAAAAAACGTTTTTTTTATATAAACATTTTAATATCGGTTGATTTTATTTAATTTTTTTCAATTAAGTTTTTAAATATGACAATAGGAGAAAACTTGTTCAAGTAACATATATTGGAAACTTCACGACTTATAATTTTTTCTTACATTGTTTTGCTATAATACTAATAGCCTTCGAGTTACAGTACATCAAAATCAGATTATGGTTTTTCCGAAATTTGAGCGGACCTACGGCACGTCTCAACCCCAAACTAAGCACCTGAAATTTTTTGAGTATAATTTTGTTTTTAACAACCGTGTGAAACCGAACATAATCGAAAAATTTGTTTTACACCCTAATATATGTACGAAATTTAAAACACGTGCCTACTGTAATAAGTTTTAGGTCAGATATTTATAAATTACTTATGGGTCCAAGAAAACATTAATTATTAGCAAGTTATTAAGTCATCAACAATTTTGTTAATTTAATCGTATTTTCTGTTCTCTATCAAAAATAATTAAAATGTTATTTTGTAATTTTTATTAATAATATTAAATACCAAATAAATTAAAGAAAAATAAATATATTTAAGTAATTCAAACCATATCAGGTAAAGAAAAACTTTTAGTAATACAAACTTAATAATTGTATATAATTGTTCAAATTGCAAATAATAAATGGCCATAATGTGACCGATAAAGAAAGAGGTGCTGGCAATAAAAATCTAATCAAACATTTTCTTTTAAATACAAAAAAAGTTAAAAGGGTTAAAAATTCCTTAGTAAATATACAATAATATATTGTAAATGTTGTGATAATAAAATTTTTAATACAAAATTTAGTTGGTCACGTATCTCATACTCTAGCGAATCGCCAACTTGAGTTCATTAAACCATCCAGACATCTTACACCATAATTCAACGCAAATAACAACTAAAACACCACTAACAAAAATCAAACACTAATATTACACATTAAACAATGTATTATTCTTGTTGTATAAATAATAATATTAACAAAAAACACCACAGTTTTTTATTACAATATTTTAGAAAATTGTAAAACGAAAAAAAAAACTAAACAAAAAAAAAAAACATGAAATAAGTATCCATGTAGTTTTGTTTAAGTATCTGTGTGTGCAACACTAAAAACAAGTGCCTCATATACACATTTTAAATCAGACAATTTATAAATACGAGCAAGACAAGACATACTCGTACATACCACTTTATAATTAGAGCAGAAATTCTGACGTTTCTATTTCAATTTCCACCTGTTTTTTATAAGTTGGTTCTCTTCATATTAATGTTTGGTGTTTGTTTTTTTTTTTTCTTCATTATTATATTAGTGTACCCTACAATGTACTGTTGTATATAATGTTTTTCACACATTTGTTAAAGTCTATCATATTTATCAGTATTTTCTGAAATGGTATATTACCTCTAGTAATTTGTTTAGAAGAATCTATGTCAATTTTTAAAAATCAAAAATATTTTGATTTTCCAATAATTCCTATACAACAATAGGCCCAATTTAATTCTTTAAGCTTATACTTCATGGTGAGGGTAAGATAAGACGAGTATACACTTGATTGTAATAGCCATTCGTGTTACTCTCTTGTTTATATTACATATGTGCATACTCTCAAATAAAAATACTAGCGATTTAAGCAATAAGAATTGTGCTGTGTGAACACCGAAGAAATTTCAATGAACAAATTTGATCAATCTTTTCAATACAAATTTCTTCGTATAAATTTGGACTAATGAACATGTTTAAACTTGGTTTAAATAAAATCCGGCCACACTACAGAAACTTTTTTAAGTGAAACAATTTTAAAAACTTAAAAATTTAATAATAGGGTTAGTATGTGGTCGAGCTTGACCACTTCTAAGTTTCTTGCAGGTAAATTTGTTATTATTATTATTTAGTTTTGTTTTCAACACTAACGATACTTCTATACAGAGTTGCTTGGAAAAGTGACGTTTTGATTGAGTGATTGGCATGAAATGAATTACAAATTCTTCATTACACTTTAAACAAAAAAAAAAATATTATAAAAAACCGACACAAGCTCACACAAACAAACAAAAAACTACAAACTCAAATGTTTAAATTTCAGTGCTGCAATAAAATTTTCATTTGCAAAGACATGAATTGTAACAGTAATGGAAAAAAATTATAACATTTTTCTATTTCTGTATTTGTTTTGATTTTATTTTTATTAAAGAAACCTCACGAATAAACATAAAATAAAACTAAAGTATGAATGAAATTTTTAATGAAACATAAGTAAGACTAAAGGCGCTATTATGTCTCAACTACAGTGGAGCATAAAAATTACGAACTGAAAATACTATAAGAAAAAAAGTTTAAAACACAAATAGCTAACTTGTGAAAGAAGGTGTTAAATTTCATATTGTATTTATGTGCATTTGCCATATGCAAGTGTATGATAGAGCTGTGTAAATATGTCAACAGCCCTGCAGTTCTACAAGTACCAAAATGTATCTCTAATAGAGAGTATTTTACACTAATATCTGATCACCTGGCTAACGCTAATTTATATATTTTTGGGGCATTTGTTAAGTAGTGCTCTTTGTAGAAGTAGCTTGTAGTTAATTGTCACTGCAGTGTCTCCAAGTAATCTAGGGTGTAAACAACTCTAATTTTGTTTTCTTTAGAATGTAGTTATTTTCTTACTAGAGGCAATTCTCCGTAAGCATACCTGTATAATTTTAACTTGTTTGCATTCCACTTTTTAGCCATATTACTCATTATATATGGCTATAATACTTCTTACTGTATCCTAATAAACCAATATGTTATACGTTTTTTACTTTATATTGTGCAAAATTTTTATGTTAAGTTAATTTAACAATTTGTTGACTTGTTATGCGGATTTGTGTTCAATATAGACTTCCGCCTAGGACATAACATTTCACGTCGTATAACTATTCACGTCGCTAATTAGGTAACGATAATATCCCACCCAGAACAACTGGGATATAAATATATACATGTGTATAACTGTACTCACACAGTTTATCGTTGTCTTAATCTATATGAATGAATGTAGATGTAAGATGATGGTATATTAAGTTTGTCATTCCGTTTATAACACCTCGAAGTATTAGTCGTAGAAACAAGAAGTCTAAATATTCTGGGTCCTTATAGGAATTTGAGACGATCTAGACATATGACAATGAAATTTTTACCAAGCATTCTCTGTTCCATCCAAATGTTTGGTGTTTAAAATGGCCTAAATCGGTCAAGTAAAATCTGAGTTATACACCAAAGTTTCAGGCAATCTCAATTGTTTTCGCATATATTTTGCAAATTTTTTCTGCAGATGAAATTTCACAAATTTTCATCATATAAAAGAAAAAGACCTGTTGAAAATGTTAAGAACTGATACACGACTTCTCATAGACCCCATACAAATGTCGTCCCGGAATATGGCTTTATGGTACATAAATGTCAATAGAAAAGCGGAATCCATACAAAATTCAGCAAAAATAAATTTTCTGCAACAAGAAATTTCAAAACGAAATTTTGTTTGCATCGGTCCATATTTTCACATAGCCTCATTTTTTTAATTTTTTATATATAATTAACAAAAACAAACTGCGAAGCTTTTTGGCTTATCTGCAGAAAATTCCCAGAGCCTTTGGAAGGAATCGAACAGGCAACCCTTTTACTGATATTCCAGCACACTATGGGCTAGTCTCTCGAGGCACCCATATAAAGTCCACTTCTAAAAATCACTTATAAATCTCTGTTAAACATCATTATCAAGTTGAACTTCAACACAAATCATTCACATCCTTATACACTTGTCCCTCGATTTACACGATAGACGTGATCCTGAAAAAATCGTATAAATCGAATTAGAAAATGTTTGCATGAGAAATCGTGTAAATCGAGAAAAGACCCAAATACGAACAAATTTAAAATTTTGTTTAAAAGAATTATTTATTTTAAAGTAAATTAAATTATGTATATAAAAAATAATTAAAATCAATACATACATTGTACATACATATTTACATTGCATTAATAAAACGAAATAAATGTTACATGTCAGTATAAACACTAAAAAAACATAGTACATACTATGTACTATGTCTTCCACTACTAATCGTAACTTTTTGGTAGGCGACATATCACTTTCGTCTCTAGATAATATTTCATGCGAGTCTCATTCGATAGTTGATAAATTAGAGATAACACCAGTTCGTAGAAATTTGGAAGTATAATTTGTAATTAAAACTGTATTGAATTATTTGGGGGATTCACAAGGTGTCATAAAGTCATATGTCTTAAAATAATAACATGAAAAAATACTACTGCTGTGAACAACCCCTCATAATTCAGTGTGCTATTTTGAATTTAAATCAGCTGATTTAAAACAAATATAAAAATTAATATTGTTTTCCACAATGCCAAAAATAAGTGAAAAAAACTAAAATAATAGCCAGTTTGTGCGAAAAATACATTTTAGATGTTGTGATGGCAAACTCAACACAAAAAATTTTCTCTTCTGATTAATTACGACAGCACAATAAACATAGCAAGCAAAGTTCTATTAATTTAAGACACTTTTTGTTTACAAAGCAACAACAATATTTTTAAACCATTGTAAAATGTTAGAACATTATGACAATATAACATGATAGCACACCTTGTGAATACCCCAATTATTTAATTCCTTATATTCCTTATATATGAAGAATTGATGATAAATATTTAATAACTATTAAATAAATAAGTTTTAAAGTAGTTTTGCTGTTGACACGAGTCTGAAGCATTTTGAAGAGCAATTTTGAAGAAAATTTCAATCGTGTATATCTAGCTTTACGAAACTACTTTCTAAAAAAAACAATTTTTTCCTAAAATTATTAAAAATAAAAAATCGTGTAAATTGAGGTAATTTCCACATCCCTCGTTGTAAACGAAAACCAAAAAAATCGTGTTAAAATGAAATCGTGCAAAAAAAGTATCGTATAAATCGAGAGATAGGTGTATATATAAATAGCCGTCCATAGTTTTATGCTCTCTTATGAGAACTATTTCTGAAAAACACATTAACCTACATAAACTTCTATATCGAACGTAAATTTTATACAGATCAATTATAAGTAGGTAAAAATTATATGGTTGGTTTTTGTGAAAGTTGGTGCATAATTGCTTCCATACAGGGTCCACTTCCCAAAATTGAGATGAAATTCACCTTCGTTTCACAACATATAAGTGTTCCGAAAAATTAAATAAGTCGTACAACCATCGTTATCAATACAAAATGTAAGAAAAATTAGTTTCAAGTATTCATAGATCACACTACTGGTATTTGGTGGTGGGTATATATGATTCGGCACAGCCGTATATAAACAACAACTTACTTGTTTGTTTTTGTATTGTTTTATATGTATCTGTAATGTTATGATATGTTTGTATGACTCTATGATTTTGATATGTTGCTAATTTGTGAGTTTGTTAAATGTGCGTCTTTTCACCCATCCATTCATCCAGCCAACCGCTCAACCATCTATCTATCTGTAAGACCGTCCGCCCATCTGTCTGTTTGTCTATTTATATGTCTCTGTGTTTATGTTTGTTTGATGTTTTGTTACTGGTTTATTGTTACAATTTGTTGTCTTTTTATTTTATTTTTTTGTTTAAAAATTTACTTTATTGTATGAAGACATTGTTTATTTATCATTTTAAAAAGCAAGTTGGTTTTTTTTTTTTTGTTTAGTCGCCCTCTTCTATGGTAAGCAGTCAATGGAACTTATTGTAGTATCATCAGATATATGAATAGATAATGTAAATATTACCTATCACAGAGTGTAGTGAATGAAATATGGGTTGGCATAGGAAATTTGTGCGTTTGTTTGACAAGAAACTTTGATTGTTTTGAAAATTCTCTCTCCTTTGTCAAACTAATAGAAATAATAACATAAATAGTTTTAATTTCAATATATATTTGGGTTTTTTTTAATATTTACTAAAATAAACAACTAAAATGAATGATAAGCTCGTTTCAGAAAACTGTAAAATTTTCTTTATAAACAATACTCAATACAATGCTCTTACAATTAATACTATAATAATAAAATATTGGTCTGAATCATGAATGGGCTTGAAAATTTGAAATTCTTGCATGAAATATTTAGATTTCATAGGCTATTGTGTGTAGAAGGGCATTGTTGTTTCAAAAACTGTATAATAATGTATTGTTGGTCTTCTGAAATATAAATAAAATAATAGGGTCTATCAGTTAATAATGGACTTATAACATTTCAGTTTATTCAAATTATTTATTTTATTTGAAATTAATTAATTTTGTGTTACTTCTAAAGCTACATATTTTGAAATATTACTAAATAAATAACTTTAATTAATTCAAAACATTCAAAATATTTAACAATTAAACTGTAGGCTTTGTAGTTCTTTTATTGATTAAATAATATAAAACTATGATATGAAAATATATCTTAAAATGTTACTTGTTGTGAAACTACTTTCATAATATGCTTGAGTAAAATCCCGTCTCGGTATGATATTACATAGAATACTACACTAAGTTGCTGGTCGATTGTGTCTTAAGTCTTATGATTATAGTTTACTTCATGTTAATAAAAAGTAAGTTTTTGTTGTCAGAGCAAGTGGCTTTTTATATCTCAAATGTCTTATAATAGCTATGATGAAGTATGTATGAATGAATGAAATGAAATAGATGAGTACATTAGCCACTAAGAACTACGATTCAGGTTTTTTTAAAAATATAATTCGATATTGTTTTTACAGTCACAAAACTAAATATTTGCTGTGTCTTGTCGTAAAGAAATGAACCCTCTGGCCCACGATGTCGAACGATAACGTTCGCTTAGATAAGACTTGAGACACAAACGTTTTATCGTTTCTATTTTTTACTCAATCAAGTTTGTGTATTCCACAATCAAATTTGTGTCTTAAGTCTTATCTAAGCGAACGTTATCGTTCGACATCGTGGGCCAGTGGGGAAGTTTTTTTTAATAAATAAACGAATTCAAATATATTTTATTTTATATTTGCCAAGTACCTTAAGGAGTGCGACGAAATTTATTAAATTTTTTAATGTCAATTTGTTATTACTAATATTAATGTTTAGCTATAGTCTATTGCTATGCTGAGGAGGAGAGAGATCATGAAAATGCAGGGTAAATTACGAGTACTTCTTCTGTATTCTTTGAACTTTTTATAATTAGAAATTTCTATTGTTTTGTTAGGGTGGATGGTGTGCCAAAAGAAACTAAGGGGTGTAAAAGTTTAATAACTTTTTCGTTTATTATTATTATTAATTGGCCTCAAGCTCTAAAAAACTTTTTTATTTTATTAAAAAAAATGGTCGAAGAAATTAAAATTTAATTTGTTTCATTTTTGTTTAGAACTTATAAAATTTATCAAATTCTTGAAACAAAAAACATTGATTTGCAAGCCAGTGGCAATTTCAACAAAAAACTTGTATTTTTAAAAATTTTTAAAAATTGAATTTTCCTAAATTTTTTGGAAATAAGTCTGCCATTTGTAAATGGCTGCCCGATCGGGACTGTCTGAATACAAGTACATAAATATCCTCACAGTACTCATAAAATAAGAGGAAAATTCCAATAACTTGGTTTTTTTACTTTTAATGCGTTGCTGGTAAAAATAGGCCAACG
Organism: Bellardia pandia; assembly: GCA_916048285.2. Taxonomy (NCBI): domain Eukaryota; kingdom Metazoa; phylum Arthropoda; class Insecta; order Diptera; family Calliphoridae; genus Bellardia; species Bellardia pandia. The sequence goes on from OU696529.1 coordinate 122,097,989, forward strand.
ATCACAGTTTTGAGTTTTTATATATTCTTCCAAATTAGCAAAAAAGCGGGATTTTGGTTTGAAAATCGGGATATAAAATTTAAGGGGTATGAGTCTTTCAAAAAACGGGAAAATCCCGCCAAAAGTGGGATGTAAGGTCATGTTAACCTTGCCATAAAAATAAACATACACGCAAATCCTTTATGCAGGCGACATTAACCTCCTTTATTCTCGTGCTACTAAAATTGACATAATCGAGCTTTACTTAAATTAAAACCTGATTTAAATGTAATTAAAGCAAGATGTTGAATATGTTATAAGCAGCATGGTATTGAAATATTGTACTAACCAACGAAAATTTCACTTACAAATTAAGTTAAAAAGTATCTTCTAGAAAAAGTACTTATATTTGTTTGAGATGTCCCAAGAGTTATCCGTTATAATTTTGCCACTTGCAAACAAAAAGTTAATACCTAATTTTTATCCTTAAAAGTTTTTTTAAAAATGTCTAGTTGTAGGTTGATCACAACCTCTTGCATTCGGAAATAACAAAATTTTAAAAAAGAAATGACAGCAGGACCTGAAATTATTGCTTCCTTAGGACTGTCATTACTTTGCTTTTATATTAATAAATGCATTTAATCTTTTATTAAACTACAAGCATTAATAAAAGGAAATAAAAAATTATATATTTCATATGTTTAAATTTTTCATTTTTTTTTTAACATTTATTTTTTATAATTTTTTTTTTCTTTTTAATGTTTCTGCTAAAACAATGTTCTATACTGCAATAAGAGACTTTAAGTCTTGTGTATAGAATTGGAAATAAATAAATAAATAAATAAATAAATAAAATACTTCATGTTGTTTCAGAAAACACAAATACAAAAAAAACGCAATCAATATAACTTAAAAAAATATATACATAATATAATTATTTTAGTTATTCTGTTTTTATTCCATATTCCATCAATAGTTTCTATATCTGAAATATTTTTTCTTTTATTAATTTGTTTGCTTCTCCTTTTGTATTTTTGACGACGATTTTAAAGTTGAGATCAAAATTGCCACTCTCATCACACACTTAAGTAAAGTGTGAAAAATGTTCAACTTTTTATACCTAACTGGTGTCTTACATATTTAAAGTAATTTTATGACCATTTTATAGTTGAAACTGTCTTGTGAATTTTTGATAAATTGTTATATATTTTGTGATAAATACCAAATTCTACAACTCTAAAACTATATTACAGTGAAAGTTTTCGTAGAAATGACCTACTGAAGGTTGAATAAATTAGCAATATGTCTTAAAATTTGGATAAAAAAGAAATGCTGAATCTACAAAAAAGTTTTCAGGTCCTGTTTTTTATAATTCCATAATTTATGTTTAGTTTACCGTTTCAACTAATAAACTATCATTATATCGATCCATTACCGCCAAAATAATGTGTCCCACACCATAATCGATTGTTGTTTTTTTTATCGAAATCGATAGTTCAACATCATTTAAAATTATTAAAATTAAATGTATTACACAAAACAATATTTACATTATAAATTTTAAAATAATGGCTTTATTCAAACTGATTTTATTTAAAAAAAACCTTCCCCTGTAAAATTTTGAGTTTGTGGGATACATTTTTTCGGCGGTTATGGCTCGATATAATGGATCTATAGTAGTAGAATTCCTTTTTCCATTAATATTTTTTATTCAAAATTGTCATACTTAAAATGAGTTTCGAGAAACAGTTAAGAAAAAAATTTATTTTTTTCCTTATTATTTATCAAAACCAGCACTAAAACCAGTGTCATGCACAAGGTGATACAATATAACTCAATTTGTTATCCCTAAAATCAATAGAGCATAGCTGACATTATCCGATATTGCCAAATATCTTGGATAATGAATTAGATAATAAACTAAATTGGAACCACAGTCCAGGGCCACTAAAACAGCAACTGCGTTATATTGCTGCAAAAAGGCAATATGCCTAAATTTCGGATCTAGTAGACTAGTAAGAGGTGTTTCAAGTAGAGATACTTTTTTCAATAGCCTTTTTTTAACAGATCACGTATGAGACGTGTGATGCCGTCATGTTATTTATGTGTAGTATTGTTTGGCATTTCATAATGGAATGACTTACGCCTAAACAAAGTTTACAAATCGTTGAACTTTAGTACGAAAATTCAAGTTCTGTTAGGAATGCGTTTCGTGCACTTCGCTAAGCCTATGGTGACACCCAGCATTCATTATTGGATAATATTCGACCGAATAGACCATGTCCAGTGGTTTGTGTGCTGGTGGAATTATCGGTCCACATTTCTTTAAAAATGATGCCGGTGTAACTGTAATCTTCAATGGCGACCATTATCGTGCCGAGATAACCGACTATTTTATGCCTCAAATTGAAGCCCATGATCACGGCGATATTTGGTTTTAGCAAGACGCCGCCACTTCCCACACATCGCACCAATCAATCGATTTATTGAGACAACACTTCGGTGAGCACATAATTTAACATTTTGGGACAGTCGATTGGCCACCGAGATCGTGTGATATCACACCGTTAGATTTTTTCCTGTGGGGATGTATAAAGTCTAAAGTTTATGTGGATAAACCCGCTTCGATTCAGGCCTTGGAGGAAAATATCACGCGTGGCATTCGCCAGTTACCAGTCGAAATGCTCGAACGAGTCATCGAAAATTCAACTTAACGGATAGACCATCTACGACGTAGCAACGGCCAATATTTAGTAGACATAATCTTCAAAAAATAAATGTCAAAGAATGTTCTTTCAAATGATAATAAACATTACCTATTAAGTTTGAATTATCTGTGTTTTTTTTTTCTTTAAAAATGTAGGGAACCTCGAAATGTATCACGCTTTATATTAGCTACACGAATTCATTATCAAATCAATTATATGTAACCAAAACGGTTGAACTTGGGACTACTCACAACATAGAAACTCTCCTGTTTTCAATACGATTCCACAACCCGTTTTCGTTCAGGATTTTGTGACAAATATACCGGAGAAATCATGTTATGGCAATAGCCTCACTCTAACGAAAAGTGTCATTCAAATATTCATTTATGCAACAAAATAGATAAGATAATAATATCGTCTGTGCATTTATTTTGGTTCAGTTGTATCTGAAATAATTGCTATAATACTGGATCAAGGTATATGAATAGGATATTTACATTTTTAAAGATAACAAAGAAAACCCACTTGTCAGAGGAGAACACGTTTTGTAATAAATCTACCGAGCTAATAACTAAAAAACATCCTAACTGTCATTATTGGACACTGACCTCTACGATTGTATGCTAAAAAGTTAATAATCTGTTATAACCACTTCCCTAGAAACTGTAATGATGTAACTGACCAGCATTTGGGCACCTGAAGCATAAAATAATTATCACCAAAACCTATCTATCAAGATACATATTTTCATTAACGATGCGATATACACACACAACGAAACCTAATCTTGGCACCAAGTGTGTTATGTTTCGGATGGAAGCCAATTTAACTAAACGCAACCTTTACTACTCGTTAATACTTTCAAGAGTGAGTATATCCCGAAACCTCAATAACTCCTCTTCCATAAGTATTTTAGAATGTTTTTCAGTATAATGTATGTGTCTTAAGTCTTTTGTTTGCACCACAAAAAAGACCCTCATAAACAAATTGTTAATAGCTTTAAATACGCAATCTCGTTTTTGTAAAATATGTGTGGGTTTTTTTAAGTTTTATGCCTTCACATTTAAACTAATAATACCACTTCCGAAAAGCTGCCATTAAAAAGTCTCAAATGCCCATAATGCCACTCACAATTCATATTAAAATGTGCCACCTTTACTAAAAACCAAAAATCTAAAAAAAACCGTTAACATACACATTCGATTCGCATTTGTATTTATTTCTATTTGTTGTTTGTCTATCAATTAGAGTTTAATAAAATATTCTAATCAACACAATATAAACGTCATCAATATGACGGAGAGCATTATAAACAAAACAATACTTTTTGTTGAAAATTATTTAACATATCATTAATTTATTTATCAATATTTTTATTTATTGTCGAAAAAAAAATATTGTGATGGCCAGCCCACTTAATATCATAATAATATCATAAATTTAAAAATAAAATTATACATTTATGAACTAAAATTATAACAAACAGAAAAAAAAACAACAAGCAGAAAAACCAACAACATAGCTTATTGATGGCATTATATATCAATTTTGAACACATTGATTGACAAACGTGAGAAGCATTTATAACATTTAACAACAAAAAATAAAATTCATAATAACAATAACAACAAAGACCAAAGACTGAAGAAGACAAGTTAACATTTTGAAAAAAAATCAAAACGAAATGAAATGAAACGTACAATAAAAAAAAACCTTACCAAATGGTTGGATCACCATCAACCATCATAATGATCTTCAGCACGATGATCATGATCGTGTGATGGTTGATCAACGCAGCGATTAAAAAGATTGACATGTGTATATTCAGGTGTTAAAAGCCATTAACATTTCGTATGATTTCTCTCCTGCTATGCAGCTCCACAACCATAAAGTCAACAATATGGTTTTCTGTCCGTCCGTCTGTCTGTGTGTGTAAGCTTTTTATTTTATTTCAAATAAATAAACGCAACTTAATTTTATGTTAATGTTTAACACAATTATAAAACCGTTTTATACAAATATAAAATACAACAATAATAATAATGTTAACGTATTTAGAGACCTAAATTTAATACAATTCGCATGTAAAATGAAACACATAAAATGTAACACCTAAAGGCGCATGTATGCATATCAATAATTTATTTTATATATACAATAAATATACCCACACACAGTGGTATGAGTTAAAGAAAAGTTATGTAAAAAAATATAGAATTTTGGCATTTTAACATGAATTTTACAACAACATACACAACTATATAATGTTTTTTTTTGGTGCAGCAGAGAACAACTTCTCTTGCAATGGATTATGTTTTAATAAAAAAAGGGGTATTTTAGTAAGAGTAGACAGGGTAGTGTGTGCTAATATTTTATTTGAATTATACACAGGAAAGTGGGAAGATATGTATGGCTAATCCACAAAATTATGAGCTTACTATGAAAAATGTGCATTGTGAAAAAAACTACGAGTTTCGGATACAAGTATCTTAACTTCAGCTGAACACATTCCATTCTAATATGGAAACATAACCCTTATTATGACGACGATTCATTGCCTCCACTGGAATATATGAACCCTTCGGTACGCGATCGAGTATCTTTCAAATATAAATTAAAGTTCAGGTTCATACTTAAGAGTTGCATATAAATTTCTATCGAATATAAGCTGGATTTTGACTGAGAACTTGTTTTTCAACAACAAAATAAAACCAAAAATTTATTTGATAAATTTTGGTAAAAATCGTTAATCACATCACAAAGTATAATTTTTTTTTAAGACTGCAATTTATTCCTTTGAGTCTATATAAAACAAAGCCACATAAAAAATTTTATTGTATTAAATCACATGATCGGGGTGGCTAATGTCCTGTCAAATCCATATGCCATTAAAAGCTATAGTATCATTTTAGACAAAAAGTTTGTTACCATTTGTCGATAGCTTTATCCGTTCTCCGTTACCACATATCGTTTAGCATGTCAAGGCTTTTCAAAAATTCATATTATATTCTTAGAAGTTCATATAAGCACTATTATCAACCAACTTCTTAATACTGTTCTCAGAAGGACGATTTTTCTGACCAATTATAAATAGAATTTTCAAGTATATAAAATTTTAACAGAACGACCATTTTCATACTGAGTTTTCGAACGAAATTGAATTCAATTTAAAGATTTTCAAAGCTTCTATTACTCTTATGTCAACAAGTAAAAAGTCAATACCAAAATGTTATTTCAATTTGCCCCTGTTGGAAAACAAAGTCCATGTTAAAAAACTTTTTAGTAAGGTAATCAGATGAAGTGAATTATTTTCTACGCCCTTTTAATAAGCCGAGGCATTTGAATACTTCTTTCAACACCTGAAAAATTAAATAAATAGTCCAGCAGACATAAGACTTAATTTCATACCTAGAACACTAAGAACTTCTAAAAACAGATGGAGCAACATAATATGTCATGCGTTTGTTAGCTAACAGACAATATGGATTCTTATGTGCATTAAAAAAAACTGTACTTACTCTTGGTTAAGCATATCTTTCACTATGTCTCATTGTTTATAGATGAAAAGAATAGAGTTGAAAGAATGTCGTATAAATTCCTATAGAAAAGTAAAAAATAAAGTAGGAGAAACTTCGTAGTGGTACTCCTGATTTAACATTAAACATGTCTAATGAGCTTTCATCTATAATAAATCGTAAAAGTTTGATATATAAATCACCAATAATTTCAAAAATGTATCTTAGGACACTACGTTACTTTTGCCAAAACGCTGAATAGAACGACACCATATTCTAGTAATTCTCCTAGAAGCTGAAATGCAGTCGTTATGTAAATTATTGTATTGCAGATAATACGAACTTTTTTCCCCAATTTACACTTAGCAATTTTTATTGAAAATATTGATACAAATTTTTCCTTTAAATTTCTTTGGTGTTCACACAGCACAATTCTTATTGCTTAAATCGCTCATATTTTTATTTGAGAGTGTACACACATAGGTAATACTAATAAGAGAGTAAAACGAATTGCAAATACAATCAAGCGTATACTCGTCTTATGTTCCCCTCACCCTTAGCTTAGCTTAAAGAGATTCGCCAATTTTCCCTAGTCTCAGGTTTGGTATTTTGAGAATAATATAAATGCACACATACAGTTAGTGTCATTAATATTCGGTATTGCTAAAGATATATGTTCAACTGATTCAGCGCACATTTGCATATTTTTTAATATTTTTTTTTCGATTTAATAAGAACACATAAAGACATTTGGGAATTCACTTTTGTATTTATAAAAAACAATAACAATATAATAGAAAAACTAAATTAATTCAGATAGCCAATATATTGTGCGACAATAATATTCGGGTTTTCACTTTAGAGAACATAACAAATAACGCATAAAAACATTTTAATATTAAAATTACTACTTTGTTGGATACCTCCTTCGTTTAAACTGAGACGATTTGACATGTTTTTCACTATGCTAGCTTTATAGGCTACTGGAAATCGGTCCCATTCTCTTGAAGTCTTAATTTCAACACAGATAGTGATATTATCGCCGGTCCAACTCATCGCAAAAATTCTCAATCGAATTGAAGTCTATGGACTGAGCAGGTGGTTGAAGAATCTTAAGACAATTATAAAGTAGCCATTCTTGAATTAAAAGCGACTTATATTTTGAATAGTTATCTAAAAATAGGCAGATGTGCCTTAAAAGTAATCAGTTGAACATATATCTTTATTAATACCGAATATTAATGACAACAGTTAGTTGTTTTTGATAAAAAATCGTTTAGTACTTTTTTTTTCTCTTGTTCGCACCACTGTTCACAAGTATGAGACAAAAATCATAATCAAAAGCATAAAACACAAATTGTGTTAACAAAATTTACAAATAAATACCATAAACAGTTAAGCGTTTTCATTCTTTATTATTATATGTTTATTTGTTCAACTTTTTTTTTTTGGTTTTTATTACAGATTTTTATGTCAAATTAAGGGAACACACGCAAGCACACCTCATATAAATTCGAATTTGGAAAAAGTTATAAGTAAGAATGTCGTAGTCGACTGTGATGGATCATAAACTGAAAGTTTTTACATTAAGTAAAAACTTTAGAAAAGAGATTTGTTCCGTTTTGATAAGAATTTTAAGACAATGAATAAAATATATGTGATCATAATAGAGGCAGTTTAAATGACATAAATGATTTTGAATAGACTTGTAAAATTTAAATAGAAATAGAATAGACTTGTAAAATTTAAACAACTTTTAAAACTTGTAAAATTTAAACAAAGCAAAAATATAAGAACTTTATAGGTTGTATATAAGAGTATGCTCTCTAAGTGAAATTTCTGTGGAATACATATTTTATGAATGAAGACAGATGACAATATATGAAATGGTTTTGAATATCGAAGAGACCTTTGTGACAGCTAATCATATCTCAACTGTTGTACAATATTGTCATGTATATAATCAGTTCTAAATTTAATGATTTGGGCTCTAAGGTAATCATATACTCGTGCATATATAAAGTAAGATAATGTTGTTACTTTAGTAGAATGTAATAAGGATTGATTAATTTTATTATATTGATTAGTTTAACAATCAATTTCGCATCGCAATAGGTGGTTTCAACATTACTAAACTAGTGCCAAATAATACACATGATATGTAAAGAATTTTCCAGAAAAAATTTCTGTCTAGGACATATATGAATAGCAAGACAGTTCTGACATTTTACTTGTTGACATATCAGTAATAGAAGCTTTGCAAATTGTTATAATCAGTAAGAGCTACATGTTGATTACTATTATTGTCTTTCTTGAACCGATATAAAGTATTTAGTAAATAGAATTGGTTTTAACAAGACGATGCAACATGACACACTGCTAATGAAACATTGAATTTACAAAAGCAATCTTGACGATTTTCATATAAATTATTTGTGTAGATATTTTAGAGTTAATGTAGGTACAGTGCAATAACTCCCAAATGATACAAGTCCCAATGAAATAACTCCCAATGAAATAAGTCCCATGAAAAATGAAATAACGCCCAACTGAGAAAAATTAAATAACTTACAAAGGCAAAAATTCATTGGGACTTATTTCATAATGAAGTAAGTGCCAATCTGTATGGAAACATTTTTGGGATTTATTTCATTTTTCCATTAGGACTTATTTCATTTGGGAATTATTTCACTGTACCGTTAATGTAAGGTCGAAATGTTAAGCAAGTATAGGCTAATGCAAAAAGGACTTGTTTAAACATTCCAAAGTCTAGTAGCTATGATATTAAAACTCGTTTGATCTACAGCCAGTATCTGTTGAATAGATGATATATACCCTAAATCTTTCTGTAACGGTCAGCGAGCAATTTTTCCATGTCGTACAAACAAAACGACAAAATCAGCATACTCTCTTCCTCGTTCACAGGTGTCTATCAGACATTGTCATTTAAATAAAATCAATTGTTGATTATTTGACATAAAGGTAGTTTTGCATGTCCGTCCAACCCTTTTGTCAGATTTTTTTGTTTTATAATACAAATGCAATAACAACAAAATAAATCAAATGATGAATATATTTGTTATGCAAAACACATAAAGAACACAATGCGTATGTAAATATAATTATATCGCTGCATACTTAGATACTACACTGTAAGTATGTTTGCAATTACACTCTAGTTGTGTATACTTAAATACTTTGTGTACATTAGGCGTGTTATTATTAGTGACAGCATTAGCATAATGGATTTGACACTGTCTGAATTAAATTGTATTAAATAAAAGTTTTGTTTTTTTATCGTTTTTCTTTATTTATTTTGTTATTATTCTGTAGCTACATTGATTTGCAAAATGTGGGCATAACGAACAGCAGTATACGAGTATGAGAATTTTTATTCTCTATGCTATTTTTAAAATAAGTTTTAATAGGTTTTTGTTTTATTTATATGACAATAACAATTTGCGAGTAGTTGGGTAATTGTTCATTTCTTTTGTTTTATTCAATAATTGTGTTCTCTTTGTTGTTAAAACAAGTCATACATGGTTATAATTTACAATTTATGTTGGTGATTTACGATGTGAATGAATATTTGTGACATGATATGAGGGTATTGTTGGTACAATCTTAAGATACGGAGAGAAAAAAAATTGTTTGCACAAACATTTTAAATGTTTATTTAAGCATTTAAAACTAATGTTTTTAAACTTGAATACGTGCTTATTGCAGAAAACTGATTGTTAAACTAGAATGACTCGCGTCACCTGATTTCTCATTAAGGTGTTTGAAAAATAGCACAATAACTATTAAATAAATCAAAGAAGAAACTCAGAAACTCAATAATAAAATTTAAATAAGGTATGGGAATTTTTTGAAATAAAAGGCTGAAAAACTCTAATTGTTTTGGTACTGAATGCAAATTCTTTAAAATGTATTACATCTTATAGCAATTTTAAAAGGCAAAAGTTTATCAAAACAGATATTTAATTGCAAACAAATTACAAAAGTGTAGAGAAGAAATTCAATTATATACAAAGTTTAAGAAGAATAAATTATGATATGAAAGTGCTAATTCATACACAACTGTCATTCTTAAATAATTCTTGCTTAAATAATTTATAACAAAGAAGCATTCAATTTGATATTTGATAGTTGTTCTTTCAGAAATTATTTAAAACTTGACATACATACTAACTATTTAACATCCTTTTTCTCAATAATTAACAAGTTTTCAAATGCAAAATTGCACAACTCTTGTGTTTTCCAGTTGAACATTTGGCAAACTTGTTGCCACCAAGTGGCTTTCCAAATATATTACTACTACTTAAACTGCTGTTTATATGCCTGCATGTGATTTACAAATCTTTCAACAACTCATCAAAATATTCGAACGTCCCTGGTGTTTGAAGCTCATTAAAAAGGTTAAAAGAAGTCACAAGCAATCAGTATTACTAGTAGATAATGCAGTCAATTATGATGAAAACGAAAAGTTGTTAGTTAATATCAAATAGAACGGATTGCAAAATGGTCATTTTAAATAACGCTTTTAATTAGATTTAGAATAATTTTTTGAAAAACTAAAAGAATTTTGTGTGAACTGAACAATAAATTCAAACGTTAGTTATTTTCCCCAGGGAATTTCAGTAAATAGGCGTGTTTTGAAAACTATATTATTAGAAAAAGTAACAGATTGCAGTTGTCGTTTATATTTATATTATTACTTCTAAATCTTGACAATTTTCAGGAAATATGATTAAGTTGACCTTTTTTTAAGTAAAGTTCATTTATTAAAAAAAAATATCAAAGTAACTGGTAAAGCACTACGTATTTTCATAGGTTGTCGCTATATACAAGCTATGGCCCATTTTGGGTCGAATATTGAACAATTAGAAGCATTATTTGTGTGTAAATTGGATATATTTGTGTTGAGTTTTATTTGGAAATTATTTTTTTTTTTGAAGAACTGGAGCTTAATGGGAGCTGTGGTATTGACCAATGCATACAAAATTTTTACAAGTGATTTAATTTTATATAGAATTTTTTTCTCGCCAAATTTATGTGATTAACTATACTCGTATAAATCAAAGATTTACTAGAGATAATATCCTATTTAAACAAGCTTCCTATTTGTGTCGAAAATTATAATTCCTAATATGCATTGAATTATATGGTGGCTAAATAGATGATGTTTTCAACATACGAAGGCGATTCAGAAACTTCTAGAATAGAAAGCGTAGTACAAAAAAAAGAGTTAAGTGTTCTTGAAACTTCCATCTGTAATATGAACACATGGCAAATTTCTTTTCGACCTGTCAACTCTTTCACATAGAAACAGGTGTTAAAAAAAGACGCATCCGCGATTTTTTACAATGGAAAAATTAGAAATTCATGGTGTCATTAAATATTTAAATAAAATAGTTTTATAGGGACAAAATATTGATAATGATATGTTGAATAGGTTAGGTGAAAGTACGCCTTCATATGCTGTATATAAAGTGGTCGTACAAGCATTGAGGATGAACCATGTAGTGGACGTCCAAAAACAGCCACATCAACAGAAATTGTAACCAAAGTGCATGATATGGTATTAAATGATCGACGAATAAAAGTGCGTGAAATAGCTGACATCATGTGCATCTCAAATGATCGAGTCCATTTAATTTTGCATGAAGAACTACAGATACAAAAGCTTTCTGCAATATGGGTGGCGCATAATTGTTGATAAGATATGGATACACCATTATGAAATAGGTGATTGGTTCCTTATCACAAAAACCTATTAAAATTAGTAAAAAGCAAAGATTTTTTAAGAACAACTATTCAGGTTTATAATATTAAATCACATACACACATACATACATATGTATGTAGGAATACAATGTTTAAAAAAATGTATTACTAGTTAATATGATTGTATGCCCTTAGGTTAGGTTAGGTTAGGTTAGGTTAGGTTAGGTTAGGTTAGGTTAGGTTAGGTTAGGTTAGGTTAGGTTAGGTTAGGTTAGGTTAGGTTAGGTTAGGTTAGGTTAGGTTAGGTTAGGTTAGGTTAGGTTAGGTTAGGTTAGGTTAGGTTAGGTTAGGTTAGCTTAGGTTAGGTTAGGTTAGGTTAGGAGACCAGTGTGAGATTGTCCCCACACCATCACCCAGAGTCCACTACGGCACATTGTGATGCCTTGCAGAAATGTTTGGAGACACTTAGTATGTTCCAAGAGCGAAACGCCTAAGCCATCACAAAGTCCCTTCCCATGTTGCGCAGCCAGGCCATATTCATTACGAAACCTTTGAGATCCCGGAGCCTTCAACCCGAGATATCCCCTAATTCGCTTATGAATCTACTGCCTAGCCAACTCAACCTGCTAACTTGCACTCTGGGACAATGGCACAGAATGTGCTCGATCGTCTCCAGTTCCTCCGGGTCCTCGCATAACCCGCACATGTCTGACAAATCAGATTCCATTATCCTTGCCATTATACCTATCATACAATGGCCCGTGATAACGCCTATCCTGGTTCTCACGCAGACCCTGCTCTCACCCATTCCGAGTCGGACTTCCCTTAAATTCCCCCAAATTTGTGCTACTTACAAATGCTCTAACCAGTAAATTTGCTTTTGTCCACAAATAAGAAATTCCCCTAAATTTGTGATGTACATATGTTTCGTAAAAATTAAATTTAACCAAAAAAATTTAAGCCCAAAAAATTTTGAATCATGCTAAGTGGAATAAAATCGTGTAAAAAATTTTAAAATTTGTTGTAAAAACAACACTAGTTGTATTTTATATTTATTAAAGCTTTAAGATAAGTCGTTAATTTTGTTAAAATCAATATTTCAGCATTCAAATTGCCGATGATAAAAGTATTTTATGGGAATTATCTAAATTTCTGAAATCATACCAAGAAATCTATCTGTTAACATAAAAACTCATCATCGATGTAAGAAACCTCCTCCAGTTTCTTACAACTGAACTAGCTATTGCTATGATATATTTGCCTATAGTTTTGCATAGCAATTAACCGATTAATAATAAGATGGCTCCTATGTATGCTAATATTCTACATTATATGGAATATTGCAAAAAATTATTCTAAATAAAAGTTTCAATAACAAATTTTGCTAATAGGATATACAAATCTCATATACACTCTAACATATAATCCGGGGGTTTATGATATGAAGAGAAAGGCAAACAATAAACTTTAATTGTTGCAGAAGTTAACAGTTCCAAACGCAGTACTCTTCTAAAAGCCATTGAAAATATTAATTGCAAGAACACGATCTTTTTATAATTCATAAGACTTTTGATACCGCAAGAAGGATTCAATATTATATTTACAGCTTTAACGCTAATTAGCTATTGTCAATAGTCTGGTAATTGCCACTCAAATTTAACAAACTAAATTATGTCTGCTTAGCGCAACACATTATAAAACTTCACATTTATCACTCTATCTACAAAATCAATGATTTTCATAATTAATTAGCCATTTTGCATTCATTATATATGTATGTTTTATTATCGTACCGACTTAATTGTATCACATGATAATTAATTATAATTTTATTAATTTTAATTGCATAACGCCAGTGCTATTTATGTATGAAACAAATTCAGAAAACCTTGATTTTGAAAACTTTGCTGTGTTTGTATGACTAAATGAATACAATGGCAAAAGAACAGACTACCGCTGTATGTATGTATATTATTTACTCGTATGTTTTTGTTTCTTTTGTTTTTAAATGTCAAATATGTATCAGCATAGTTGTTGGTATCTAAAGTTTAGTCTGCGGTATTTGTGTGAGTAACCTATTACCGGTAACTGTTTCATATACAATACAACCGCATGAAAATCAATAACAATTGCCTGTACAGAAGCTCTGTAATTAGCATTTTGGTTTTGTATGGCAAACGGAAAATAAGTACACACCCAAGATTTTGTTTTCAAAAAGAAAAAAAAAAAACAACATTAAACATAAATACCTCTAGATTGTATTATTTATATAATTTGTGTTGTTCTTATTTTACTGGAACTATAAATAAAATAAATAATATATGAATAGTTAGGCAAATAATTATTGGGTTTAAGGCAATTTGGTTAGAAATAGAATTTTAATTTTTCGCACCCTATAATATGTAAAAAAATAGAAAGAAATTCAAGTTTTTAAATACTGAGTAATATAGGCAAACGATTTAAAATTATCCAGATATATATATGTATCATTTATATCAAGTATATCACTTTATAACTATTTTCCCGTAGGGTCTTCAACTATTCGTGTCATTCTTCAATCATGTATTTATTTAACTCTTGTCTTTATTTAAAAGTAGTAGACTTGTGCACTTGCAATTAAATAGTCTAGTTATTTTTAGAGGAGATTAGCAGGGCTTAACTTTGCAGGCCCTATAAAAACTTGATTTTCATTATATTCAAATTCTCTTAGAAAATATCTAAGCATAGTGTTCGGCACTCCTCGCCTCTAGAAAGCAAAGTTATTTACATGTAAACAATACGAATTTCAACGAGGTTAATAAAAAATACTGAAAATTCCATATAAAATCTGGTCAGATTGCAAAAAAAAAAACTGTTTTACATGATATTATAATCCATACATATTTCATGATCTTTCAATTATTTTTTTTTTATTTTAACGACATATCGCCTACACTTAGTGTCAATACGAACAAAAGATTTTAACCCTATTCTGTAACAAAGTTTCTGGTATAAATTTGCGCATCTCCACCACTGTTGGCTTTAGTTTACATCTTCGGTTTAATTCCAAATTCTTAAATGAGAAAGTCCTTCAAATTGCTCTCGCTTTCGCATCCATAGTAGCAACACTGATAAGACGTTAATTTTTAAACTTTTTTTAAAGAAAAAAAGACAGAAAATTCAAATTTAATGTGGAATGTTTATGATCATTTGAAAGAACCTTCTTTGGCATTTATTTTTTCGCAGATGGTCTATCCGTTCAGTCCAATTTTCGATGACTCGTTCGAGCATTTCGACTGATAACTGGCGAATAAAATGCGTAATGTTTTCCTCCAAGGTGTGAATCGAAGCGGGTTTGTACACATAAACTTTAGACTTTATATATCCCCACAGGAAAAAGTCTAACGGTGTGATATCACACGATCTTGGTGGCCAATCGAAAACGTCGGGTCTTCTTGGAACTTTTCAAGAGCCCATAGAGCAAAGCGATGTCACTTAGGAATGTCGAGTAGCTTCAGTTGTTGCACAAGCTGTATTTTGTACACTTTCGATTTAAGATCTGGACGTAAAATGTGCCAAATCGTTTCATACGTTGCGAACGGCGCCGAATCGACTGTCCACGCTCTTCGTGTACACTCTCAACTAAGGCCGCTATATTTTCTTACAGCGTGCCTTTACAAAGGCCTCTTTACAGCATATTTTCCAGCTGCTTAATAAGTATTTTGTATTTCGTCTACATAATTCTAGCTTTTTTTAAGTTCCTTCTTTTATTTTATTTTAATTATTCTTTTCAATTATTGTTGCAATTGTACAATTAGTACAAATATTCTTAGTAATTTAAAATTTGTACGTACTTCTGTATAACGAAATAAATGGCATGTGTGTGTTTAAGTTAGCTTTAATATTTTTCTAAAAATAACATTAACATGTAGTTTATAATTAAAATTTAATTTGTATTTTAAACAATGCTGTTTTAACTGTATGATTTGCTGGTAGTAGCTGTTGTACTATATGACTAAGATACATTTTTTGTGTTTAGTTGTGTTATTCTGTTCTGTTAATTTGTGGTCATTTACTTGTATTTTTGCAGCAGGTAATTACTAATTAGCTTAATTAACACTATAATAATTAAATACAATTCTATTTAAAAAAAAGTAAAATATATATAAAAAAAAATATTCAAACAACAGGGGATTTTCATTTTATTTATTTTCCCAGTTGACATTGTTTGCACTTGTACAGGTTTCTCGTTCGTTGAGTGGACAAACTTAGTCGGTGCTCGCGATGAGATTGTTACTGTCACAATTGTTAAATACTACTTACATATGAATTTCTTAGGGAATTTGTAACTAAGTAGTTGTGACATTTTAAGTCTTAATGCATTCATTAAATCAGTTTAGTTTTAATACAATAATTATAGTTAATATTTGTTATTAAGAAATCCATTTAAGTAATGTAATCAGAGGAGAAATTTTAAATGTATTAGATTACTCAACTTCTAAGTCGAAATTTTGCAAAAATAATTGTCCTGAACATTTGTTTGTTTATGCAACTTTTCTGAGAGATTTACGTCGTTGGTTACATGTTGACACTGTTAAATTGTATGCTGCAAAACGATTTTGTTATCACAATAATTTTGTTTTATCATGACTAACTTTTCAAAACTTCATCTTTTTCAACTTTAAACTTTAACTTTTTGTCACGGTGGACTAAAATGCGTTTTTAACATAAAGTATTTATATAAGGATATAGAAATGTCGTCATAAGTAGAGGTGTCTTAGACCCCAATATTGTCAAAATTGGTTTTAAAACTGACAAAAAAATTGCTTTGGTGTCATAGGGCACTGCTACATGTTCAATAAATATCGTGATACTAGAAATATTTCGTGATACTAGAAATATCTCGATATTAATTGAACGTGTAGCAGTGCCCTATGACACCAAAGCATTTTTTCTTGTCAGTTTTAAAACCAATTCTGACAATATTGGTTTTTATGACACCCCTGACAGTCTCTTATTTGTATGAGTTCTAAGCAATGGAATATAAAAATAGATATAACATCGTGCAAAAATTCCTTGGAATTATGTATATATTATATTTTCTATTGGATGACTCAATGGTATTTCAGTGCAGTTTCTTCTTTGAACTCTCAAAATAACCCAGCTTTAAAATAGTTTATGCCCTTCAATTGGTAGATATTTGAAACATAACTCGAAGTATTTTAATTTTGGCTGAAACACCAATGTATTCATTGCTGCATTTTATGTATGTTAGAAAGATTCTCCTTGCAATAATTTAATAACCAGTATTTTTATTTATGAAACCTAGTATTTTCTTTGTAAGTTTCTGCTTTCTATTAAATACAATTTTGCTGCATTTTTTTTTATAATACACTCAATTCTGTTTTTATGCGGTAGATACGTTACTGAGCAAAACGCATTAAAAAACACGCATATAAAAAGACACTATCTACATTGAATAAATAGGGATAGGTTCTATAGCTCTCGAAAACCGCGTAAAACCAAATAAATAACCAAACAATCGCATAAAAAGAATGATGTTACCCACCTAAAGGTGTTTGAAGAAACAAATTGAAATCACGAGTTAAAAATTAGTTTTTTATTACACTTTTCTTAGAAATTAAATGATAAATATACCTAGTCATTATCATCGCTGCTGAAGCTAGTCAACAATTCGGGTGATACTAATTCTCCCTTATTAGATCCAGTGCTAATTTCAACAACTGGTGGTTTTGCTTTGTTGACAACAAAATGTGTTATTAAACTTTGCGAAGATTTCGTGGTTTGCGAATGTTTTTTCCATCGGATAAAATCAATTTAGAAATTTCTAGGAAAATAAATTTCATTTCAATTTATAAAAAAAATAATTTTTGATATTTTTACCTTTTTATGTATAAAGTTGTAAATTGTTGACCTTTAGTTTTGTTGTTTGTAAATTTTATTCGGCATAAGGTCATAAGGTAACAAATTTTTAATGAAAAATATAAAAATATTTTGTTTTAAAAATTTCTATTTTATTTTATTCCCAAAATTTCGGTCAACTTTGTTGACCATCTTCAGGGGTTATTTAAAATAAATAAATGAAAAACAAATTTCACTCTGTTGAGTTTGTTGTCCAGTCGTAAGCTTTTGTCAACTTACCTTTTATTACCTTTTCTAATAAAAACAAAACACATTAAAATTACCCCAGGAAACAGATCACAAAAAACTTCACTGATATCGACTAATCACAGCAGACAGAATAGAAATGAATACAACCGCCGTACATTATACGAGAAAAAATAAAAATTATAAACTGGGATTTCCATTAAAAGAAAATTAAAAATCATAAAAAACTGGGATGCGTTTTTTTGTTTATGTTTTTCTCTACTTAAATAATGTTTTGTATAAAGGTGAGGTTACACTAGACTACTAATCTGTCAACTGCAAAATCTGATAAACTTTAAGTCCGCCACCGTTTAGCCCCTACACTATTAGACTTTTTTGTCAACTTGCATGATAATGCATAGTCGACAAATAAACTAGCAATTTTAACAAAAATTATATATTTAAATTAAAATCGTATAAACATTTCTTATAAAAATTTGTACCTAAAAACCGCATAAGTTTAAAATCGCACAAAAAAAGTCACATAAAAACAGACTTGAGTGTATATGCTTTAGCTGTGCATGTATCGTTTTATAACAGCGTATACTCTACTTTTTGGACACTTTACTTTCTTGCCATCATTGAATCCTACATTAATTTTAAGGAATTAGTGCAGTTTTTTTCTGATTTTAATTTTTCATTGCTCAGCACTAGTACAAATATATTTCAACTGATTAAGTTTTTAGACACCTTGATCTCAATTAGAAATGAGACATTTCATTTCCCATAGGACATGGTGTGTTAACTTTTTGTATTAGAATTTATCTTTCATTTTCTTTCTAGATCAAATTTACAAAAATAACACACGTACTTTTTGCTAGACACACATATCTTCCAATAATGGTCAATCAATAACAATTTCTGCATACATTGTTGCAAAGTGTAAGAGCCAACACTTGAAATTTAAATGTTAAAAGAAATAAATTCTACGAGTAGATTGTGAAAAAAATCACTGCATGAAGAAAAAGATTAGTGCACAACATGCCATATTGCTATGCCACCGATAATTGTGGGTTTGGTAGTTTATTGGAATTTCTTTAAAGATCTTTATTTACACAAAATTAACACCTCAAGTGCCAGAGACAATAACTAGAAGGTCAACGGGTACTTTCAAATATCATTATTGTTATAGAAGTACTTCGAAAAGCAATTTAAATAAACTGGTAATGTGCTGACAAATACCTTACTTAGTCGTATTTAAACCTATACTTGATAATTATTTACGATTACTTTCAGTTGTTTAATGAACAAACGATTTATTTAGTAATAGAAAAGTAGATATATATTATAACAATATACTTTCAATTGCTGAAAGCAAAATATGACTACTAAAAATCAATATGGACAGGTTTACTTAAATGAATTTACTTCCTAAATTATTCTACACACCCACACTATCCTGCTTGCTTCGGCTTTTAAAGGGTTAAGTAAAATGAGGGTGTTGCCATGGTCGTTGCAGATCATGCTGACAAATAATAACGCTGGCAAATAATATAGTACATAGTAAATAAACATGTTTTAATGTAAAGTAAAGATGATAAAACAAATTGCCATTTATCTTATATTCTTAGTTGTTTTTTTTCGCTCATTTTATTTCTGTTATTATCGAACGCGCAAATATATAAATAATTTATGAGATTGTTTGAAGAATAAAAAGTGGAAAAAAAGCTACAAGTAGTTATAAATATAAATAAGTAGAATTTATCAATCTATAGTTTAGTATTTATTGATAAATATGCATAATTAACTGTTTATTAACTACGCATAAATTAACAGAACACTTTAGTTTAGTTTAGCGTTACACTCTCATATTTAAAGACTCCTTTAAATATCAAAAGCATTTAACAAAGATTTATATTTGCAGGTGACCATATACATAGTTGAAAATGATTCTTAAATTACTTATACAGAGGGACAATGGCATTGGACTACAGTTAAGGCATTTTAAAGTAAAGAAGTTTGGCCAATCTGGACTTTCGGCTGATTGGTTGTTCAGCCGGCCACTCAGTTAAAACTGTACGTATGTATGTGGGTAATAACTAACAATTCAACTCAACTGTTCAGTTTAACTGAGAGATTTAAAATTTTTATATTTTTAACTGACAGTTTCAAATGAAGCGAATGTTTGTGGGCGTTCAACTTTACCGTTCTCAGTTCAATTTGTATCGAGCAAGAGTGCGTATCCTGTCACGTAAAAAGAACCAAGTGATAGTTGATAGCGACTACCATGATCGCGCCAAAAAAGATGCAGCCTAAAACAAGCAGGCGAAGAAGTAGAACCTGACGCGGAAAAGAAATCTATACAAAAGTACATCGAGAGCGGCTAAACCATTCTGCTCGTTCGAATTCATGTAAAAAATTTATATATTGAATTGCACTTGTGTATACATCTCAGTTCACAGTTAAGTCTGAACATAACTGAACAGTTGGAACTGATAGTTAAAACCGTACGTGAGTGGCCGGCTTTAGAGTCAATTCTAACACACTTAGTGCTGTTGATCCAATGACATTGTGGCATTTACTGTAACACATATTTTAAATTTTCTACTTTGGTTTTTAATTTTTAAATTTGTTTAGTAACTTTTGATTTTAATTTTATTTTCTTAATACAAATTTTTTAATTGTTATCAATTTTCAAAAGCTATTTGAGTCGGACGTGTTTTTTGTTTGTGAGTAATACCACAACATATAAATAAGATAATATTCCTAGAATCAACATAAGATTATTTGAAATCTCATAATATGCTCCACTTAAATGTAAGTCAGACTAACTCTTGATCAGACAATCACTGCCGGTCCGATACCAATATTCGTTGCTGTGTGAGATGTGGCATTGTCTCCTGTTAAAACCAAATGACAGTAATATGCATATTACCAATATGTTTTCAACATTTCCTGATAGCGTGATACGTTCACAGTAACTGAATTTTCAAACAAAAAATGTCCCAAGGCTTTCTGCGTATATACTGGCATGCAAAGGCTTCTTAACAAGTGCTCTTAGAAGTCCAATTGGCGGCAAATTTATCCACTTACTTTTAAATAATGGCCTCAGAAAGACGATGATATTAAACGAAAATATAACGAATTTAAAGAACTGTAACTTTTACAGATCCACTTTCTTCATAGTGAATTTTCTAGCGTATTGACTTCATTGTAACCTTTGTAAAAGCTTCTACTACTGATATAAGTAGTAAATTAGTAAAATTATAATAAGTAAATTAACACAACTTTAATGTTTTACCAATATGCGCCTATTGAAATACAAAGTTCCTGTTGAAAAATCTTTTATTTCTAACCACATCGAAGAACATTCCTTGTACTAACAATACCACATCACTCGCATAAGTAAATGACTTAATTTTCTTATTTTCTAATTCAATAAGAATCGCGATCATTCCACCTGGTGGTGCTCCGCGTCTAATTTGATTGTACCTTTCGCTGTTTCCATTATATAGTAAATACTCCCGATTTTCAGCATGGTCCTTACCCAGTTACTAATGTATGTGCTCTACTAGAGCACTTTTAATTACGCAGGTTGTTACGTTGTTGAAAGCCTCTTTTATATCTAAGAAAGTGACAATTGTGAGTTTTTTGAATTCCAGTGATCGTTTTAGAATCCTTACAAAATCATGAACAACTTTTTTAGTTAATAGGAGTATTTAAGTTTATTTTTTATGACGTAGCATTATTTAGTCTCACAAAGTAGTATTCTCTTCGTTCTTATCAGCAAAAAAATAATTTCAAACTAGACCTTGTCCAGTTATTACAAAGCAGCACAGAGACATCAATACATGTGGCCGTGCCCAAATCTGTCTCCGCATAGATGTACGAGTATTATTTTGTTGTCAGAACCTAGGGCACGTTATCGTGGTAAATTTTTCTCATCTTGATATTATTGCAACCTGTATTTGTATCATGCATCTAGGAGCTGTTGCCGAATGAACAGAGCGATTCAAATTAGTTATTGCAATTGGCTCTTCGTTTGAGAAAGGAAACATAGAAGTTAAAAGAGTTTACGGCAAGGGGTGCTCGGTGGCCCACTCTCGGACAGAGTCAGGGGGCACGAACAAAGTTGACTAATTGGGTCAAAAGCAGTAGTGATAAGTCGGCGTTTTTCATGTAAGGCAATGGAGTGCTGTGTATTTAGGGTGCAAATAGTTAAGATAGCTCAATATAGCACATCGAAACGACATAAAGTTCAAACCTATTCGTAATCTATGTTACCTGGACATACAACTTGATGACAAGTTAGGACTTATATAGCATATTTGCAATGCCAAAAACAAGGCACTAAAATCAGCAGTATTGCTGGACAAAATAATCCCTAATCGTGGAGGCCCAAAGCCATATATAAGAAAATATATAAATAATGTAGTCAATTCACAAATTTTATACACAGCACCAATATTTGTCACACCAATGGACAAAAAACGTAGAGTTCGAGAATTACTAGAGAATTAAAGAATTAGTGGACTAAAAATTATTTCCGCATGCCACACAGTTTCATCAATAGCAGCTTTAGTGTTTGTTAAACTCCCACCTATAGATGCAAATATTGAAAGTAAAAGAATCCTACTAAGCAACTAAGAACAATTTGAGAGAGCGGAATGAATCCAATAGAACATAGAAAGCAGGAAACTGTTTTAAAAAAGAAAGCTAGATCACGCATGCTTAACAAGTGGCAGGAAAAAAAGGTTGCATGAGAGAACTGGTAGATGGACATAAATGATTCTAAACATTGGAGAATGGATCGAAAGATTACATGAACGCGTTGGCTGCTATATGACCCAATTTTTGACAGCCAGTATTTACAAAGGTTTAATTTGAGAAACACTGTCAACTATGAGTCATGCATAGCAAGTGCAGAAATAGCAAAGCATATAATTTTTGAATGCCCAAAGTAGGAAAATTCAGGAACGGCATTAAACACCAACCTAGGTAAGACAATAATAGCCGAAAATATAATTAAGACAATATTAAAGAGTGCAATCACTGTGAGATCTACAGTGACACAGTTATGAAAGACAGATGCTCGATAACTTCGAACCTTCCTCGATAGAAGGACGTAGGGAAGAAACCATTATGAAGCCAAAAACAAAATAAACTACACATCTTGATGAAATATTGACGCACTCCAATCAGGTGGATTTGAGAAGTTGTGGGGTCACTAGAAGATAGCGCGCTATCACTACGTCCATTATAAAAAATCTCTAGGAATGTGCTTGTACATCTAATTTTGTTTTTACGTGGTCTTTTTTTGCACAGTTTTGATTTAACACGGCTTGAAAATAAACAAATTTTACATATTTTTACACGATTTTATTCCATTTAGCACGCTTTAAAATCTTTTAGACTAAAATTTGTTTTTGTTAAATATAATTTTTGCGAAATATGTTCATATGACAAATTTAGGAGAATTCCCTTTTCGTGGACACAAGGAAATTTACAGATCAAAGCAATTATAAATAGAACAAATGGAAGGGAATTCCTTTTTTTGTGCATACAAACAAATGAATTTGTCGTATATTTTTTTTTTGAACATTACTTTTAAGCTTAGAATGCATCTCTTTTTTTTCTTTAATAACAATGCTTGTGTAAAAAGACATTGTCATATGATTAAATATTATATACCTGAATAGTTGTTCTTAAAAAATCTTTGTTTTTCACTAATTTCAATAGGTCTTAGAGATAAGGAACTAATCACCTATTTTGCATATGATCAATTTAATTTTTAAATGGTTTTTTACACGAAGTTTCCTACAACCAATTACCGTGTAAAAATAGAATTAGGTGTATATAAATACTCGTATATTGATCCATGTACACAAAGAAAATTGTGTGTCTGCGAGGCATTAAAGTTTAAAGTTCCCTGCCAGTCATACAATGCGGTGGTGGGGCATGTTATGTCTTGCAATTTGAAGTCATCTGTATAAAAATTAATGCCTATATTTCTATCAATACCATTTCGGCTGCCATCTCTAGTCACTTGAAATAATCGCACTACGTAGAAGTATATCAAAATCTTGCTGATATTGCTCCTGATTCTTCATTAAGAATGTAAAGTATGGTAATATTTCTTTACAAGTTTTGTTTATAGAATTCTGTATGAATATATTATTTCTACTCTGTTTACAGCTGTATGTTTTCCTATCACTACGTCGCTCTGTGAGTGTGTACAAGAGTCTTTGTTTATTCAATTTACTTGTCAATAAATGTAGTATAATGACATTTTCATTTTTCTTTTGTAAACATTTTCTTACATGCTGCAAAATGTCGATTGGGTCTGGCTGTCGGGTGCGTAAACGCACTTGAAGCCAGCATTCGAGCCTTCCATAATAAAGTTATTTAAAATAGTTGATAATGCTTCTAGCATTTACAAGTGACAGCCAAGTTAAACATATTTAACCATGGTTTGTTCTGCTAGCAGTTTACTTGTTGTACTAAGTAGTCGTAGTATGTAAGTGTTAGAAATAGATTGGTCACAACTAAACACTACGTAGTACATGCAAGTGGTTAACTAAAAATATTTGTATATAAGTATGTAGATGTGTTGCGTGCCTGCCTACAAAGACTCACAACAACACCAAACATATAATACACCTTTAGTTGGTTCGTATCATATCAACAGCTACAGCAACTAGAAAAAAATACACAATTGAGGTGCTAAATGTGGAGCTACTTGCGTAATTGTATTTTCAAATCAAGTTCTTCAATGAATATATATATGTATGTATATGTATATATTTTGTCTGGTAATTTGCAAATATTTATACTCTCCTTTTGGTCATTTTATTGTCTGTACATTTAATGTAATGTTTAAAGTATATAAAATATCGAATGCCATCAAATAAATTGTGATTAGGAAAGACCACCAAGGAGCAGATTTTGATTTAGTGTAGATTGCTTCGTAATGTTTTGTATATTATTTAAAAATATAAATTACGAAGATAGCTAGCTTGAAATGGTAGTATAAGTCAGTAACTTAGTTGCCACAAGTTACCATGGGACAGAGCAATAATATCGCAAAGTCTGATCCCAGAGTGAAACTAAATTTTCAGCCTGTTGTTCAGTTGATTGCTAGTTTACTATATGCCAATATTTCCTAGTAAAACTAGTAAAAACTAGCCAGTAAATGTTCAGACTTTGTATTTAAAATTATGTATTTTACAGCATTGCTAGAGAACTCTGCCTCGGCTTTTACAGATTTAAAAAATATCAATTAGTCGACGAGTTATAGCCAAAAAACCATATAAACAATATGCTGAAAATCGGCATTCGAACTAACATAAACAAACGCCGCGATACGAGTCTTCTAATTTAGCCTCTATTTTCACCCCTCATTCTCAGAATCGACCTAACTTTTGCTAACCTGAATTTGTTCCACAGTGTTATTCTACCGGATATTTATATAATCGACAACAAATTAGACTATGTCAAGTTATATGTCAAGTAATCGGCAAGCATATATGAATATATTCAGCACAAGCGAGAGATTTTTCTAAAATTTAATAGTTTCATGTTCCAGCAGGTTGTAATTATACAGAACTTATTTAAAATCAATCTGATATATAAAAGTAGCTATTCTACAAGTGGATCAATCAAATACCATTTTAAATTTATTCGGCTGCCAAATTGATCTGATTTAGGCATTCCAGTTACTAAAGTAATATTATCATAATTATCATTGAATTGGTTTTTCAAGAAAAAGAACAAAAAATTAAAAATCTAGCGTAAACATGTCACTTACGTGATATGTTAAAATATTTGTAGATCCTTATATTAAGAATTAACAGCAATGCAACAATCTATTGCACAAAGAAAAATTAGATTTATGGACGAAGAGTATTGATAGCCATTGGACTTGCTCTCGGGATTCTGGTTCAAAGTAATTTTACTGTAATGACATAATTTGGCAACACACAGATAGAGTATTTTTTATCAGGAATGAAAGGCATTATTTAAAAGTGCATTAATTGATCGCAGTATAACTAAATAATAGTAAAATAAATAATCTGGATTAATTAGGCCCTGAGGGCTTACAAACTAAAATAAAATGTAAATAAATAAATAAATAACACTTTTTGGTAAGAACTGTAGACTGATAATGATATAGATTCAATTTCATATTAGGCCCAATATAAAAAAGGGATAATCACCCCTATTCTAAATAAAAATTCCACGTGAAATTTGTTTACTTTTCACATTTTCCTATTTAAATTCAATGTTAAAAAAATAAAAGTGAACAAATTTCACGTGGAATTTTTATTTACGATATGGGTGATTAATAATAAGTTTATCACTCCGTTTGTAACACAAGTGGGTCTGTATAGAGTTCAATAAATGGCAATCTAGCTAAGTCCGTTTGTCTGTTGTAGACATGATAGGGCCTCGAGGGAAGTATTAGGGGAAATGAAATACACCATTACCTCGCCTTGCATCGTTTCATTTTGCATTTTTTTTTTTAATTTTTTTCTTTTTGCTTAATTAGTACTAATTTTCACTTAAAGTCGTTAGATTTTCGAGGCTGCGTTGTTTTACTTGTCTTTAATTCTTTTTTATATTTCTTGCAAAATCTGCACACATCATTAGTTACTAAAACGAAGACCCGTAGAAGAAGTGCTTTTCTGATCGAAATGGAGTCCTTGCTTTCCATTTGGATTGGAAATCAAGTTGCGCAGAGAATTTCATTAAGTAAAATAGTATTTCAGATAAAAACAAAACGTTTATTTGATGACATAAAAAGTAATAAAGACAATTGCTACAAAGAAAGGTGTTCAGCAAACATTGGAACAATTTTTTGTGAAAAAAGCCGATCACTTAGTATTTTTGTAACCCTAGAACCTATCTTCGATCTTTACATGGTTTGCTATAGAAAATCTTAATTCACTTTGTGTCGTTTCAATTTGCGTCGTGTTATTTTTGAACGTAACTCCAAGTTAAAGTGAGGTGTATATTATTTGCTAATTGAAGCTGTTTTTTATTTTCAATATTTGGTATTTAAATTGTATAAAATTGGTCAAGTAGAACCAGAGTAATTGTGAATTAACTTTCCAAAAAGACAATACAATGATGCTATACCATTTGAACAAGATTGTGAATTGCGCTATTTTATATGTATTTATTACTTTGAACCCTCTAACTCCCTGTCCAAATAAACTTAGAAGCTATATCATCTAATAATGTAACATATAATATTGACTTCTGATCTTTTAACAGTCACTAACAAGCACTTTCTTTAGCCATTTCAAACAAAAAAAAAAAACTAAATAAAAAAAAACTAATAAAAGACATAATCCAACAACTTTCGTTCTCAATAACATTTTCATTTTTTTTCTTCAAAACCGGTGTATCAGTGTTGGAAAACTTTCCACAAAGACACACAGGCTTTTTTCAGTTTTAAACTGACTGAAAATAACAACAGCAACTGCAACAATAAGAGTGACTAACAACAACTACAACCACAAAAACAAAAAAAATTGACTTAAAGGCGTTGTCTTTCAAACTAAACTGGCTGGCATGTGCCTTAAATTCTTAATAATGTTGTAGTTTGTTGTTTGAGTTGTTGTTGCTAATATTTCTGTTAGTTTGGTTGTTAGTGTTGATGACAGCTTCACTTAAATTGTTGGCTTAAAACATTTGTATACATTACTGTAACTGTGTGTTGATACACACACATGCATACATGCCAGTGTATGAGTGTGTGTGTGTTAATAGTTTTTAAACAGTATGCGTGCAGTTTTAATAGTTTTTTGTTTTGTTTTTTGTTTTTTTTTTTTTTCAAAAACTAATACATGCAAAACATGAAATAAAAATTGCAATGTTTAGTTAGATATTGCATTACCTAACTTAACATGACATAAATTACCCCTTTAGCTAGTGAGTATGGTAATTTTGAAATCTATACACTCTTACCATATGTTTCAGTATATTCGAGTACATTATATGAAATGTGTTTTTTTCTCCTCTTGCAAATTGTTTGTTTGAGGCTGCTCCTCAAAAATCCAGTATAATTAATTAAATAAAATTTTATGTTGAACATAAATGTAATGGAAATGTAGAATCTAATAACAGCCAATATTAAAAGCATTTAAAGACCGGACTACACGCATAACAATTATTGGGTGAAGTTTTAAGATTTAAGCAGTTTTGTAACGGGCTCTAAGTTTTATTAGAAAACATGTTAAAATAGTGTACATACATATGTTTAAAATTAATAGTCTCATAAAGAAATTGCACAGTGGTTTATTAGATTATTATTTTTTTACTTTGTTTACTTTCCCATAACAACTTAAATATATCTTTCTATCTTAGTACACATTTACACGAAGAAATTCTTATTGAAAAGACAGATGCAATTTTTTTCTTGAAATTTCTTTAGTGTTCGCACAGCACAATAAGAGAGTAACATGAATTGCTAGTACAATCAAGTGTGTAATCGTGGTATCTCTCTTAGCTTAATCCATTATTGGCCGCTACCATAAAGCGAAAGAATTTTTTGAAACGCTGGCAGAGGGTTGCTTTAGAGACTCCAATAAGGGATACTTTTCACAAAATTTTCCTTCCCGATATATAGTTTTCTTAATATGAACTGGTCGAAAAATCGACCATCGGAGCCAAAAAAAATTATTTTTTTTTTTAAAGAAATATTTTATTTATTTATTTATTTATTCAGTAATAAAAAGCCAATTAGGCCAAAATAAAATTACATAGTAATACAATAAACCTAAGTATAAAAGTTAAATATTCAATAAATTTCATGTTACAATACTATCAAATGGGCTCCCCAGCCGTGATAAAAAAAAGTGTAGATAAGTATGTCAATATTTAATAAAGAAAAAGAGACAAATGAAATACGGTCCAGTTAGGGATATTTTCTTAGGCTTTATTCATGTTAATTAAATAAGAAAATTATTTTAAAAACGAAAATTTATTTGTGAAACGGATTTTGCCTTTTGGAGCTTTGCCAATGCACAGTGCATCTTCCATGCTTTGACCATTGCGTTTCCTAAAGCATTAATCAATATTGGCACTTCTTTCCCTTAATGCAGATGCGGTAATTGGCCACGACATTGTCATGGAGGTTAACACCTCCCATTCCGTTGTTATTCACTTGGAATGCTTTTGAGTTCTGTATGAGTTCCAGTGGTCGAATTTTTGACCACTAAAGTTTGTGGAAACTGAAAAGTAAGAAATCTTCTAATTCACAAATTGGTTTTTTCGATTCCTGAAATATATTATTTAGGTGTCAAAAAAAATTAAAAATAAAAAACAAAATTTTCGAATTTATCATATATTTTTAAATTCAAAAAAAAAAAAAATGTGAAAAATTTGCTTTTTTTACTCTTATACCCAACAATTTAAATTCGCAGTAAATTCTTATTGCAGTATTAAAAATTTATTTAAGAGCAACCTGCTGGCTTTTCCGAACAACTATTTTTTTAAGTCTAAGGGCAGTTTTATTTGTCTGGATAAGTCAACAAACCAAATTGCCACATTTGAGCTTCTGAAAATATACGATAATCTGGACATATGGCCTAAAGATAAAATTTTAATAAAAATTATGTATAATTCGTCATGGTGTAGTAATAGAATAGTCCTTTTAAAGATAGATACCTTTCAGAAATAAATGTATTTTCATTTTTTTTTAAGGTTATATAATTAAATAATGTGGGATTGATAACAGATGGCTTATCTTTTGAATAAGGTTTTTGTGTCTAATCATGCCATTCAGAAGGGTATATTTCTGTCATTTATTAGTTCCTAGTTATTGAATAGTATGGTGTTAAAAACAAAGCCTTGTTTCTTCTAAAATCTAGAATTTTAGAATTTGCACAGTGCCACCGAATCACACAGATTGCTCACCGAAGCTTATGGTGAATGTGTTCAATCGGTTTCAGCGTGCCATATATATATATACTTTGTGCGGTTAAGAAATGCTGATTTTGACACGGAAGACAAATAATTTTAAAGACCACTAATAGACATTACGCCATTAACCCTTCTTTGCATAATGATTGAAATTTCTATCATGACATTGAATGCCCAAAAAATATATAAAATAACAAGTTCACTTATGATCTAATATTGCATGATGATAGAAATCTCCATCATATTGTTTTTTGCAAAATGTATTCTATAAATATATACGAATATTTTGCTAACAATTTTTTCTTTAATTTTGAACATGAATTATATCACCTTGATTTATTTCACCAATAAAGGAAAATCATGCAAAGAAGGGGTTTGAGTGTTGTCAAACTCAATAAGAGGAAAATTGGGTACGACATGAATTGAAGCTATAAACCTCAAAAGACGATTTTACATATCCGAAATGCTTAAACGCTGCAAAAGAAATAACTTGTCCACCAAATCATTACTTGGGATGAAAAACGAAGGCATTACAATATCCCAAAACGTAAGAGATCGAATGCAAAACCCGGCCAACCAGCCGAATCACAGACAAATATCCATAGCGGTAAAATCTGGTTAGACACAGAAAAATGTACTGAATGTATTTGATTCGTTTGAAGGTGTTATTGGCCGAAAAATTCACAATCTTAAAAGAGTAATTTTCGAGCATGACAGGGCTCATCCGCATGTTAAAATAGATCAATATATTGCAAGAAAGATGAGCAAAGGTCATAGCTAACAATGACCAATACTTTGAATAAATTTATATTGTACAAATGTTTGAAAATAAAAGCTTAAAATTTTAAAAATCCCCCAAAAAAATCGTTGAAGAATTTTTTTTGTGCAAAAGCTTAAAAAAATCTATTATTTTTTCAAATTGGACCTAGAAAATATATTATTATTTTAATGACATTCATATGAGTTCTTTGTTTTAATTTGTTTTGAAAATAAAACCTTTTTGTTTGAAAACTCTATACTGTTAGTCATTTATATAATGCATCGTTATGGTAAATTTGTAAAGTATCCGACCTACTCCTCTACAGCATTTCATTCTAAACATTAGTTCCTGTAAAAACACCAAAAACTTTTTCTCTTAATATTGTAAATATTTACAACACAAGTCATACTCACTATAACTTCTCAATAATTTCATACAATTAATCTATTTTATTTTCTACAAGTTTCTCCATTAACTGCATCATTTAGTTGACCTGGACGTTCTTTATTATCCCTAAAGCATAAAAAAACAGTTTACTACTTTCACAGTTTTATATTAGTAAAATTTCCTACTTGCTTATTGTATTTATTTACTATTAACTACGTTATTGCCTTTATTGGTTTACATAAAATGTTCTTCGTTAGAAAATTTTCTAGTTAATAGTCTTCTATGTCTAATAAATCAAATTTAATTGCCATTAATGCCGTTTGTAGCACAAGCACAATTAATAGTATGAATAAAAAGTTGTTCATAATTATTGTGGAAATTATTGCAGAGTTTTTCTTTTTAAAACAGCTGGTGTTCATTTCTATATGGTGGCCATCATAAATAGTTTAACGAAAATTTATCAGCAGGTGGAATAGACTTCCTTTTACATTTATTTCGTTATTGTACAGCAAAAATGTGTTGTTGAAACTTGAACGTAAATAATTATGGCAGATAGTGTTTTATGTGTAAACTATATGTATGATTATCTGCTTCACATAACTTACAACAGTGGTAATGGTAATTTGTAGAATATTTGCCGGATGTTGGAAATAAAATTGCGTTTTTTTTCAGTAACAATTAAAGGATGTATTGAAGGAAATATTTAGGTGAAAATTCGTGCGGCAATTAGAATTAAAAACAGTTATTCGCATTTTATATGTTCAAAATATGAACTCCTTTTTGAAAGTTTCTCTCTCACACCTTACAATAGTCTTGCCACTTTTCATTTCCAACTTAGATCGAATCCGGAATAACTGCCACATACTTTTCGCTATTGGCTGAGTTTAGTTTTCAATGTCACACACTGGGGCAGAATCAATACTTTTTGAAAATGGATGCTATGAATGTAATTTGGTTTTGCATTTAATTTCAAAGATTTGTACATTTACTGAAAATTTTGCCATATCCTTCTTAGATTTTTCTAAATATCGGATAGAATTTTCAACAGATTTGAAAAAAAAAATTTTATTAATAAAACAATGAAATTTGCAGTAATTCGCCAAAATGTAAACTATTTTCAATTTTTAAATTTTAATTTAGCCTTAACTTTTTTTATTAGGTTTTTGATCGGTTTTACTTTAACTTTTAGCTTCTATTTTGAAACTTTTGTACAATATAGATTAATTCAAAGTATTGGTCGTTGTTAACTATGTCCTTTTTCATCTTTCTGGCAACATATGGTTTCCAAGCCAAAAAAACTGCTCATCTTTTGAGAAGACGAACTAATCAAGCCAATTGTGTATACACTGTTTTGAAGTAAAGTATATCCTAGAGAAAGTTTTCTGCATTGATCAAAACAAATAGTAGTCGGACGGTAAAAGGTCTGGACTATAAAATGGGTAAAGTTAATTAATATTAATCAAATCAATTACACCATCTCTCCGAAAAGCACTCAAGCCCAAATAAAAACACTTCTATGCTAAGTTGTAATTAATGTATTTCCTTTCAGTTCTAAAAACAACGCTTTTTAACACCATATAAAAAGATCGAACGATTGAAAAAAAAACACTAACTTGATCTCAATTATGTAAAATGTCAAAAGTTGCCAATAGATTAAACACTAAATTAATGTCAACTTAATGATATTTTAACATGTCAGCAGGAATGTGACATTAATCGCTATTTTTTATGCTGTGTTAGAGGCGTATATTTTAGGATCAATTTCCACCAAAAAAAAACCAACTTCTTATGCAATGTTACCGTTTGTTTTTTGTCTTCTATAGTGTTTTTTTTTCAAGTTTTGTTCAAATCAAAGCTTAAAATGTTATGTAGAATATTGTGTTGTTGGTTTTTTGTATGAACTAAACATAAAGATTTTCGATTACAAATGATTAAAATCAACATATAAATTTATACAAAATAAAGCTATAAATCATTTAAACAAGATAGCTGGCTATATTTTTTGTCTTCTAGGCCATATAAACGGGGGACAAAACTAAATTGTATAAAAATATTTATTTAAAGGAAACCAAATGAACCAACAAAAAAAAAATTCAAAAATTTGTCTCAACAATTGCTCAATTTCAACTGTTTGGCCTAAGAGGTGGCCTAAACAAATAAAGCTTAAAAGGAATCAGCAAAGAAAATACACGCACTAAAACTAAAACTAAACAAGTTACCGTCGGCCGGCAAGCACGACCAGTGGCTTAGTTCGACCATCGTTACACACATTTGTACAATTATTTAGGTTTATATTCAATGTAGTATTTTTATACATTCCTAATGGCGCTGCTAAGTCTAAACCTGCAAATATCTATAAACTTGCATTTAAACTACCCACATTAATTTTATTTCTTTTAAATTTCTTGTACTACATACATGAATTGTATAGTTTGCCTTTTTTTTAAATGTGGAGTAGAGTAACTGTGTGTAGAAGTGTGTTTTTTATAACATTTATTATATGAGGTTATTATACCACCACAACTACTTCCCCAAATCATTATTGATGACAATTGTCAGTTGTGGACTGAGCATATTAATGCCAGAGTAACAAATAAATATAACGATGACTAGTGGTTTTTTTTCCTTTTCTCAATTTTTTTTTGGTTTTATTTTTAAGTCTACATTTGGCTTTACTAACTAACACGCCCACTTTTGTTTATTTTGTGAATTTTAACTTTTTTTTTGCAAACTTCTAGTTAATGCATTCAGTTTGAAAGAAGTATTGGGTGCTATCAATTACGTGCTCTACACTATAGTCTAATTCTGTGGTTTCATATTCATTTGGCAAGTGGATATCATCACATCAATAGTTTTCTGTTGGGCTAAATTTTTGAGCCCATCAGCTAGTTAATGTTCTTGTGTTACGAGTAACTAAATAAAACCTAATACATATAAACCAGTTGGCTAATTGATTTGCTGCCTGTAATCAAAAATATTAGTATATTGAATTGCATTTGCCTAATTCTCATCTCTTATATTTGAATTAATATATGCCAATCATAATGTAAATTGTTCAAATTTGTTTTGTAAAGCAACGTAAATTAAGGCTTGTACGCAAAGTATTTGTTATGAACAGAACAGCATCAAAGGCCATGAGAACATATCCACGTATGTTTTCATTTCTTCTATACTATAGTGCTGCTTAAGTTCTAATGTCCTAAAATTATTAAATTGGATTCAAAATGGTTTTATACCTTGGGTTCAAAACGTCCTCCCAAGATATCTGAATGTGTTTTAAACTGATAAGGTGATATCTTCACCTTTATTGTATTTTTCATTACTTTCCCCCTTGTCATGATCAATATTAATATCGAAGAACATAGCATAAAATTGCAGGTCTTTATTGTTTCTTAAATGTTTCCCAAAGCGGCTTGCTAAAAGGGATTCAACATGTTTTTCTTTTCATTTTGAATCTCCACGCTGATGGGAAGTAGTTCGCTATCAATTTCATTAAATGTCTTTCCTCGCTTCCAGAAGTGTTTAGGGGTGCACAAGTTGGTTCTGAAATAAATCTCCCTCCGGCAGAGTATTCTCCTTTCGAGTATTTTCTATTGTCAATCGAATTGAAGTTTTGAATTTAAAATGAAGTTGACCTAGTGCTTTCACCACAGAATATACGGTAGTTTCCCAATCATACATGGTGTCACCAACTGGCCCGGAAAATCCAGGACATGGCCCAGTTTTGAAATCAATGTCCCGGTGTTCTGCTGACATCCCCCGGATTACCCGTATTTTTATTTTGAATTTAATTAAATAAAAAATATGTGGACTTGAACAACAAAACAGTCTATTTCATTGCAATTTGGTACAATCGCATCATAGTTTAATGGAAATTAATTCTCTTGAATGATTACTTTTAAAATCATGTGTCTATGCATATCCCCAGCAAGCCATATGAGTGCGAAAGGAGTCTTTTCTGACACCTTTTCTGGAGCATTCATGCTCTTTATGAGTCCAAAAAACAATCATTATTGCTCCGAAAACCTTCAGAAAAGAGGGTCATTACATTCGAAAATAGTGCGTCATAAAGAGCCCTTAGATAATGTCAGAAAAGAGTCTGTTATGAGGTTATTTTGGGCTCCAAAAGAGCTCTAACATCATGCCAGAAAAGAGTATTGCAATTTTAAATACAACAAATTTAAATGTCGCATTTATTAGTTTTTTTTTTTGTTTTTACTTAAACAAAAAGGACTCGCTGCTGCACCGAATTGGAAAGATGTAGAAACAACGATCAAATTTATGGTTGAAAAGAATTGGTTAAAACCTGAAGACAACAATGTAAAATTGTTTGACGAGTTTGGTTACATATTCAAATTTATTACCTCAGATAAAATTAGCGAATAGAATAAAAATAATCCTCCCGCTAAGCCACGTTCTACTAAACCAAATCAACGTTGTGTGGAATGTTTGAAATATTTTCAAAGTAAGAATGTACTGTACACTTGCTTCGCGCGAATCGTTGAATTTATATTTTGTTTGCCAGCAACATCTGCAAGTGTAGAGCGTATATTTTTGTTGATCTCCAAATTATGGACCAAAGAAAAATCGCAACACAAGCTAGATACTTTGAAACGTATGCTATTTCTCAAATATAATTTAAATTACGAATGCGTTGAGTTTTACAATTTTTTGAAAGAATCTCCAACATTGCTGAAGCAAATTCCATCACAGGATAAATACGATTTTAAACAAAAAGCGACAGAAAATTAAATTTAAATTACTTATAACAATATAATTGTCTAAATTTAACTTGAATAATAAAGTTTTTTCCCATAAGAAATGGCCCGGTTGTAAGTCTGAATGTTCCGGATTTTAGTATTTTTTTCGAAAAATGGCCCGGTTTCTCTCAAAATTGAGGTGGTCACACTAATCATACATGAAACATTGAACAAGCAAGTTTTGCTACGGAATATGTAATGAGAGAGTTTTGAAAATTACCTATGAGTGAAACAAATAAGTTTTGCTACTAACTGCAATTTTAAGTCATGTAAAAATAACAAAAAGATCATGAATCCATACAGCCTCTACAAGGTGGCACAAAAGTAATCCTCCTCTCAGAAATTGCTATAAATTTTGCGAGGCTGCTAATGTCAGTTCTGTTTTGACATTTGTGTAGTAAACACATGCGAAGTACACGTTAATAAACAATGTTACGCTACACTGCTCCAGAACGCGGAATATTGCTGACAGAACTGACATTAGGGGCCTCGCAAAATTTATAGCATTTTCTGATAGAAGGATTTCTTTTGCGCCACATTGTATACTGCTTATCATAGAACTCCCAAAAGACTGCCATAATAAATGGATATCCCGATTTTT
This sequence comes from Bellardia pandia, assembly GCA_916048285.2. Classification (NCBI taxonomy): domain Eukaryota; kingdom Metazoa; phylum Arthropoda; class Insecta; order Diptera; family Calliphoridae; genus Bellardia; species Bellardia pandia. Next base: position 122,134,441 of record OU696529.1, read on the forward strand.
CTTATTTTTGTAACGAACGCGTTTTGCATCTCACATACTCACGTTTTCTGATTTCCACATTCGTAGCGGATGAATCCAGCCAGACTTACTCGTACTCAGTTTTTTTCGAAAAAAACATTGTTTTAATTAAATGTGAAAAATATATATGTCTGTATATGTATTATAATCTTTAAATAAATTATTATCGAATAAATGTCCTTCTATATCATTTCCAGAACTAAATTGTAGAAGAATATATAAAAACGTTTAAATTGAAAAAAGTTTGATCATTCTCTTGTGTAAGTCAAAAGGTTAAAAGTGTCATCTGGAAATGTCCAAATACATAGAGGTAAACATTTGAAGCAACAGACTTTTTAAATATTCAGTGCACTTGACAGTAAAGAAACTGCCAAATATTGCATAATTGACCGAAGCCAAAAAAGAGTTAGCAAATTTCAAGCATTCGTAACATAAAATATAATGGCATTAATATGCTAATATTAAAGTAACAAACAAAGCGATTGAATAATTTTGAGTTACACATTTATGCTCATTTTTTAATATTTAAGAAAAGCTAAAAGAAGAAATTAATATTCATTTATTATTGTTAAAATACGGGTTGTTGTTTTAACCCTAATCCTGTATTTTGGGCAAATTTTGCCCAAACGCGTTTTCAACTCAGCATATCTGGCGTGTATTTAGTAGTATCGGTATGAAACTTCTTGACAATTAGTCTTTTATGTATATTTAGCAGCGCAGTTAATATTTATATTGTGGCTCCACAAAAAGGCACCCCTATTAAAAAAGTAGCAAATCTTGTATTTTGGGCAAATTTTGCCCAATACAATTTTACTAGTTTTATTACTTTTTGTTACAAGTATTACATATTATTTCTACATGGGAATGATTTTTGCACACAAATAAGTTACAATTCATACATTTTGTATTATATTTAGTACTGTTAGACTTATTTTCACGTTGTTTTTTGTATTTTGGGGAATCCCCAACTTATGCACACTTGTTTTATCAGTCCAAAAACATTAGAAAGAGGGAAACATTCGACATTCATCAGTTGAGTTTTGTTTTTTTACGTGAGTAGTTGATTCTGTTGCAGTCGCGGGTTGTGAATTGTATAAATAAATTTTTACAGCACGAAAAAAAGGAAAAGAAAAAACGATGTCCAAAAGGGTATGTATAACAAGTAAAAAAATTATAGTCAGTCAAGACCAACCATTTGATACCCTATACCAGATTTAGAGTTAGGTCTACATTTCTTCATTTTTTATGAGTTATAAAAATCAGCACAAGTTAAATATACACTGCTTCACAGAGTGGTATAGGGTATAAAAATGTGTCTATATTTTTTCATGAAATGCCTATATTTATCAAATTCAATTAGTCGGAAATGCTAACTCGACGCCAAATAGAAGAGCTGCTGAGTGAATCAGACAGTGACGCTGAAGAGCATGAACTCGACCATGAAAGCTCTCTTGAAGATTTCGCAATTTCATCAGATGAAGGATCAGTAACATATGTTGGCATATCCGAAGGAGAAAGTATTTGCTCCGATGCGCAACAATTTTCTGTTCCAGCCGAAGAAGAAGATCAATCTTCTGGTTTTCTTTCTAAGGACAAAAAAACAACTTGGTACGACAAATGTGGCAGCTCATTGGTTGGCAGAAAAAGGGATGAAAACGTTATTACTACTACTCCAGGACCAACTCAATATGCCATTGCACGTGTTAGTGATATCAAATCCACATTTGAGTTGTTTATGACAAAGGAAATGCAAACTATTATTATAAAGATGACAAATATTGAAGGTAATTTTCATCGTTTTCTAAAACATTGCGCACTACAAACTTATTTATACATGTCTACATAGGATTCAAAGTGTTTGGAGAAGCTTGGAAGGAAATTAACCCTGCATCCTTGAAGGCATATTTTGGATTGCTGTTATTAGCTGGCGTTTATCGTTCTTGTGGTGAAGCAATGGAATGTTTATGGGACGATGTGAAAGGAAGGCTCATATTCAAAGCAACAATGTCGCTGCGTAGATTCCAAAATATTAGCAGAGTTCTTCGATTCGACGATAAATCAGATAGAGCGGATCGACGAGCTCGCGATAAGTTGGCACCTATAAGAGTTTTGTGGGACAAATGGGCTAATAATTTGAAGATTATGTATAATCCAAACGAATGCGTGACAGTCGATGAGCAGCTAGTGGCATATCGTGGCAAATGTCCATTTAGGCAATATATTCCTTCGAAGCCAGCGAAATACGGAATTAAAATTTGGGCACTATGCGACTCTAACACCAACTATGCCTGGTCTATGCAAGTGTATATCGGACGAAATCGTAATTGCGTTCCTGAAAATAATCAAGGCATGCGAGTGGTACTCGAACTTGCAGAAGGACTCAAAGGCCGAAATTTAACTTGCGATAACTTTTTTACCTCATATGATCTTGCTGCTGAGCTTCTGAAAAAGAAAATGACTATAGTTGGGACTGTCCGAAAAAATAAGGTGTTTCTACCTCCACATATTTTGGACATGAGAAAAAAACCTGTCTTTTACTCAGAGTTCCTTTTTGAACATAAAAATAAAGTAACATTAGTAGCTTATGTTCCAAAGAAATACCGGTGCGTATATCTAATAAGCACATTACACCAAGACGCACAAATACACGATAACCAGTCAAAGAAGCCAGAAATAATAGAGTATTATAACCATACAAAGGCAGGGGTGGATACACTCGACCAACTGGTTGCCACATATACTTGTAAGCGGAAAACTAATAGGTGGCCTGTAGCTCTATTTGCAAATATGCTTGATGTATCCGCATGCAATGCTTTCATTATTTGGACAGCAATAAATCCCGAGTGGAACAAATCAAAGCATTTTCGTCGCAGGCTTTTTTTGGAAGAACTGGGATTTGAGCTTTTGGAGGATGAAAATCAGCAGCGTAAGACACAGCCATATGGTACTGTCGCAAGGAATCTACATCACCCTCTAAAAGAGAAAAATACAAAGAGAGGCCGTTGTCACTTCTGTGAAAATAAGTCTAACAGTACTAAATATAATACAAAATGTATGAATTGTAACTTATTTGTGTGCAAAAATCATTCCCATGTAGAAATAATATGTAATACTTGTAACAAAAAGTAATAAAACTAGTAAAATTGTATTGGGCAAAATTTGCCCAAAATACAAGATTCGTTCCTTTTTTTCTTTACAGGATGAGGGTTAATGGATTGGCTGTTGCACAGCATTTGGATTCACTTATACTGCTTGTTATTCCTAAATGCAGAGCGCTGTTATAGTCATGAACAACAGTATCACGGCACTTTAATCTTTTCTTAATAATAGCCCAATATTGTTGTACTGACTGAGCTGTGGACAATACTGTGCGTTCGTATATTTTTCTATAAATTCGAACTGATTTTACCACACTAATCAATTGCACCTATTGAATAATGACTGGGAGCTAAATTGGGCCCAAAATTCACTAAAAATTTGTGACGTTAAATAATGTTGTGCAATAGTTAATGTGATGTATTCAATACTGTATGGCTCAACTAAAGTTTTTTAACATTTTCCTAATTATGTAACTATTGGATGAATTCCTATACTCCTGCAATATTACATAATTCAGATTAGTTAGCCCAAAATAAATAAAGATTGTTTAGATATCACAATGTCAGCCACAATATGTTACATAGAGATTTTTTAGATCGTTCTTGCCAATCAATTTAAAATCAATACACATTTTTCCATAATCTTTATAATGCCAAAGTAATACCAGCAAACAAAAGCCAACCAGCACTCATAATACTTAATATTTTTCCATCAATGGGTTTGGTATTCTATTTATGTTTAATCGTTTCAAATTGTAACTTGTGGTATGTGCTGCTCGAGTCTGACAAATGCAATTGCTGCCAACTTTTTTCTTTACCATTTTCATATTTCAATATGCAATATATACAAAAGCATTTTAGTCGTTTTGTTTTTGTTGCTTTTTCAAATTCAATGCTGTAGTTATACATGTTCAGGGTTTTTATCGCTTTTATTAATCTTTTGTTGTAAAATGCGTGCGTAGATTTTCATTATAATGAAGAATGAAAAAAAGACTACAATAATATTAAACTTAATAACGAAAATTCATTTTAAAATATTATTAAGATTTTTTTGTTGTATTTGTTTGTTACAAAAAAATAGTTGCGTTTTTGTAAAAATATTTGCTTTGCTTTAATTAAAGGCCTAACAATTTTATATTTAAAATTTTTAATGGTTTCGTGTACAAATAAAGTTTATAGTTTAATTACAATTTTATGTTTAAACATAAGTTACGGTAGTAATATAAATAATTTTTTCAGAGATTAACGTTGTGTATGTAAAGTTTAAAATTAGGAAATCATATAATTTCAAAAAAAAAAAAAACTAATCATGAACTGAAATTGAATTTATAGGGTTTGTGTCTTAAGTCTTTTGTTTTTATGTAAAAATAATGAAAATAGTATTTTTTTATTTGGCTGTTTAATAATTGCTTGTAAGCGTGAAAATTATTGTTAATTAGTAGATAAATTGGATTCTAATTAATAAAGTCTACATAAACATATTAACATATATATTGGAATGAATATGTACGAGAATATAAAGGTCAAGTATTTGAAGCAATACCGAAAACAGAAATGCGGAAATTAGTATGCTATATTACGCTAATAAAAATGAAATATCTGATTTAGAAACATTGTAAGTCTAAAGAGTTTAAAGTATGTAACAAAATACTTTTGAACCACAAAATTACACTGATTTATTAATACTAATAAGAAAGTAAAATTAAATTCATCTTTGAAAATTCGCATATATGTTTTAAAGGATCTCATTATTTTTTGTCCACCTTAATCTACATTAGCTTAAACTCGGGGTCCTCCATAGGTGCCGTTGTGATACCAGGAAGGAAAAAATTGGAGAGCAAGATGCCTGAAATCTCAGCTAGATGAACTGATTCGATAGTCTAAAAGATGAATGGTGGATTAAAATATTGATTGGTCCAGAAGACTTTCTATGATGGCGATTCTGGAACTGCCAATGCCCAGTTCTTGTAAAGCAGATTTTATTGCTACACAGGTAACAAACGAGTGAAGTGTAGTCTTAGAAACTACCTTTCATGAAGGTATTCTTAAGAAGAAAGGAGGGAAAACTGAAGGTATTATAGTTCTTTGGTTTTGTATGCAATATCTTTGCACCCGGTCCAAGGTTTGAAGACACATGACAGACCTTGTATATCGACAGTAATAAGATCTAGTGTTGGCAAAGTATTGAGTAATGGGTACCGAGTATCGAGTATTTGCCCTTTTTTTTGGATACTCAATACTCAAAAGTAGTAACTCTATACTTTCTGAGTTGTATGTTTAATCAAGTTGAGTGGATAAAATAGTGCATAAAAATACATCACTGTATAAAAAGACAACAATCTGTAACCTACAAAATTAAACCAACTGAAGATCTATTTTTATTTTTTGAAGAAACTGCTTCAAATTGCAGATAAAAACTATGCGTAACAATTTCAAAAAATCCGCTAAAGGATTGAGTAGTATTAAGTACCCAAATGAAAAGTATTGAATATTATTGAGTAATGGAAAGTAGTAGTATTTGCCCGCACTAATAAGATCTGCATTATACAGCAGATCACTTTCAGGAACCGAATATTTGTGCGGATCAAAGCTACTCAGGGCCCACTTCAGTCTGTCTTTACAAATGGGTTTACTGACATTAGATAGTTTATAAAATAGTCGCCTGCCATCCGTTTCTGTGAAAGGAGAACGACCTGGAAAATGGATGCTCATTGAGACATCTAAGTTCTCTTGAAGTGTTTGTTAAATCAGTAAAGAAGGCATGCGTATCCGTTTTAAAGCAACACCATTGAGCTTAATATTACGATTTGAATATTAAATTGCACAATAAGCTTAGGAACCAGCATCAACGTATGTTCGTCTGAATACTAGCCGGATTTTACGATTTTTAAATACATTTTTTTGCATTACGATTTGAATGCAGCACAAATAATTAAATAATATTATATGTATTTTGCTGCATTATTAATTTAAGGAAAAAATATTTGTGTTTTATTAATTCGGCTTAAGGTATATTTTATTACAAAAATTATAAAAAATCTTGTATGATTTTTCAATATTTGTTGTTTCTCTTCAATATTTCGACCACCTTTGTTGGTCATCTGTAGAGAAAAAATAATCTTAAAAATATATATTATAATTAAATTAAAAAACAATTTACTTTAAGTTTAATGCAGTGTTGTCCGTTGTTTTTGTTTTAAGTTTCTTTCACTGAATGTTTTCTTTTTTGTTAATTATAATTTTTGTATTTGTTTATTGTATGTCTATATACGAGTATGTGAGCTGAATTATTCGCAACTATTTTGTTGTTAATTATATGCAATATCTCTTGCATATATGTACATATCTTTTTGTGTAATTATTCTCCTCCACAAGAACTCTAACGTGCTGTTTTTTGTGTAAGTGGTTTGTCATTTAATTTTAGATCTGATTTTAGTGATGACAGTCAAGTTTTTAATTTTGTTCTTGTTGTACCCACGTATATTTTCTGACATATTTCAGTATCGTCGCCGTTACATTTAATTTGGTATACTAAATTTGATTTATCTAGTTTATCTAATTCAGATTTCATTGTTTTCATTGTCAATATGTGATTTTCCTTATTATATATATCAGAGAACTTCATTTAAATTTACCTACGTATGTAAATGAAACTACAAACACAAATAAACAAATTAGAACAATTTCATATAAAATATTTTATATGTCCACAAACGAGTGTCGATCACTGCAATTTGTTGCCGGCCAGCAAGTCTATTTTCTTTAATCATCGCACTGACATAAAACCAAATACTTTTTCAACAGTTTAATATGTTTAAAAATCTAACAAAATTTTGTCTCATTCATTTAATTACTCGAGACAACATTTCTCCAACTAAGCAATTAAAGTTTATTGCTTAAGTCTTTTGTTTGGTCTCAGTTAAAACAGGAATAATGTACATAAGTGCAATTTTAAAATAAATTCTATTTTTTGTAATAAAAATAAATTGACATTTAGTTTTTTTTTTCACTCTTCTCTCTTTTTCTATCGATGTTGTAGTTAGTTTTATTTCCGTATAATGTCTAATAATTGAACATTATGTTTACATGGCTTGTCCCCACAATTAACCAGATTCATTACGAAAAATTAACAATAACGTACACAAACATTGCGGAAAATATTCAAAATATTAGCGGCCACAGCAGCAGCAAAAACAACGGCAACAATAACAACAATAAATAAACATAAAAAATTACGCGCCTTATTGCGTTCCTGACAACTTGTATTGTTTGAACATTTTGTGAACAGAGTGGTTTCCAGTAATTTTCTGTTGCTTTATGCATATTTCAGCTTTATGTATGTATGCGTACATAAATACGAATTTATTTATATTTTTGAGTTGTTGCTGTGTATTTCATTATGTTTTTGTTTTTATATTTCTGTAACTGTAAATGGTGTTTTATGACTATTGTTACTTGACTAGTGTTTTGTTTATTACTTATGCATTATTATTGTTGGTGTTGCTGTACTGTTGTTGCAGTTGTTTGTGGATGTTGTTAACTAACAATTAAGCAATTATAATAATTATAAACAATTGACCACATTTTAGCACGCTGCAAATGTATTTTTTATTTGTTGCTAAAAAACAAAATTGGTGCATGACCCTACATTTCTGTTGGGTGATTTAAAATGTAGTATAAAGTTGTTACTTGGTTTAAACGCACATAAACTATTTTTTGCCATGATACAAATATATTGTACTCTAGGTGAATTTACTAAACATTGTTTAAAAGATTGGTTAGTTGTTTTGGAACAAAACCGGAAATATCCAGTTAGCTGTTATACTTTTTGCCTGAAGTTTAGACATCTGGGAGGATTCAGTTAAACATTTTTGTTTAAATTTAAGTTATACACTTAAGATAAAACTGAATGTCAGAATCTTTATTATCGAACGAAATAACTGTCTTGGACATTAATGTTTTTTTATAAATAATTTCAATCAAATGTTTCATAACTCCGCAACAAAATCCATTTGCAGAGTTGCTGCATTTATTATTTAGCTTTATAGTACAAGCTTTTAACAATATGGAGGTTATTTAGTAATATTAAAATTGTTGAAACAAAACAAAGATATCAAATTAAAGTTTAAAATACTAAATGCATTATTAAATATTCGTCGTTCTTTAAAATAAGTACAGTAAGCTGGCGCGATTTTAAAATTTCTGATGATCTCATAAAGTTCCTAGCTACACATAATATTTATGCCAATCCTAGTTTCGATTCATCTGAATATAAACATATCGTTTATATCTTATAATTATAGATGTTTGAAAAACTAAAAAATATTTCAGTATACAGTACTTACTCTAAGTATACGATTTGTTGGATAAATATTTTTTCATTCATTAGCATCTCAAACTTATCAATGCAAAATTTTAAGCTTATCGAATGACAAGATTCCACGCAATTGTAACAATATTACATGTTTTACTTCTGAAGTACTTTTCAATTTTATTATTTGAATTCACTTTTAATTAGAAGAACCAGAAAATTCGAATAGAGATTCTGGTGGCTTTTTAGCCTTTTACAATATATATTCTAGTTAGACAGTGCACAGTGGGGGAATATGGAAAGGGAAATAAATCTGTAATTTCTAAAGCTGTACTTCAATTTGTAATAAAAAATTCACATGGCTATAGAGCAAGTGTTTTCAAGTTTAAATTTTAAATTTAGGGGGGCGATCCGATCTTTTTCCTAAAGGAGCAAATTGGAATATCATCTGTATTAAAGTCTTGGACAACTATTTTAATTAATTCAATTTATTTCGAACATTCACTATTAAATTGATGGATCTATAAAACCTACATTTCATAAAATGCGTCATATTTTCGGTCAATATTATCGTGCTTCTGAGAGAGATGTTAAGTACGTATCAAATGTGTACACTATTTATATGTAGTTTCAACATTTTAACATATGGTGGCTCGCATTAAAAAGAAAATGTTAAGTTTGTGTTCTAATCCCCTTATTAATAAAAACTTACAACAGGTTTAAAAGAGGTTTATAAAGCAAATTTCCTTATAAAATTTTATTTCTAAACCAATAAGGGCATAATAAGTCTTTACAATTTCCACTCATATTTTTTTAGTTTTCGTACTGTGTTCAATCGTGACTTAATATAAGATGCCTACAAAGTCGTTCATTACCTTATAAAAAAAAAACTAAGACTTACCTGTTTGTAATAGTACTTAGTGTTGGCGACAATATCGCTCTTAAAGCATTTTATTCGATTATATATGATATGATGAAGTAAATCACTGTTTACCTGTAAAACGAAACAAAAAAAAAAAAAAGATAAAATAAAATAAAATATTATAATCCATGCTCGATCATTTCGCTTACAAGACAAGACAAACTTAACTTAACTTAAGTTAACATAACTTTGTCATAATCATCACGTGCCACCCTGACAAGTTTTTCGTAATTGGATTTTTTTATTATAAATACTAAATACAATAATTAAATATTATTTGCATATAATTTTGTTAAAATTTTTCATAATTTTAACACAAAACTTAAAGCAACACCTTGATGGACTAGTTTTTTTTTCATTTTTTTTTACTTAAAACTAAAAAATTTTAAGTATTTCTATGTGCTTTAATTGAAGTTTAAACTATTTTTAATTTCCTGTTTAAGCGTTATTTTTTTCTGGCAGTGTATTTAATGAAATGTAAATATAATTTTTTTACAAATGAAAAAAGTGTTCGTAGACTCTATATATCGTGAATTGCTTTCAAATAATATTTAAAAATTTTAAACATGATTGACACTTATGGTTAACCAGCCAAAGGAAACTTTTTTCTAATACATATAATTCTCTCACATTTGGCAATTAGGTTGCCAATATACATTAATACATAATTTTCAAAGTGAATAAAACTCCAGTTAAACTTTTTGCATAAATTTTAAATAGTGCGTGTAATGGGGAGTACAACAAAAACTAAGAAAATCAATACAATTTTAATTGCATTTAATTATTGATAAGTATGTAATGGTTTCAAAAAAAATGTATTCTGTATTAATATTTGCTTAGATGGCGTGTAGTTTATATTTTTTGCAACACATGGCTTGTTTCTTGTATTCTAAATCATTTGAAATTTCAAGTGAAATACCGACAACATATGATTGAAAATACAGTTGACGTAGGATGGAATATAATGCAATATTTGTGTGTTATTGATTTGTCAATATGTTGACAAATCAGTAAATATTTTCAATTTAGTGGCTTTTTAATAATTTTAAAAATTTCATAAGAGTAGCTAGTAGACCTTTTATAAGTGCAATATTTCAATTACGCGTATAAGCAACCATAAATTAAAACAAATTAACGAAATATGCATTAAATTTATATTTAAATCAATGTGCAAGATTTTAAGTATTTCAATAAATTTTACAATTAATTTCTGAAAACTATTCTATGTGACTTAAGAAATATACCTTACTTGTGAGAACTTCTAGTAAAGACTTTACATGTATTTTGTCTTTGTTACAATAATCAAAACTACTTGCTGGGGATATAGAAACTGGCAGTTAATATTCCTTGGAATATGTACAAAGAATTAAGAAAATATTTGGAACAGTTACTTGTAGTTTATTAGATATGATAACTGATGACAATTATCGACATTCAACAATGGACACTGTTTAGAGCATCCAAACTTATACAATTTAATAAAGTTTGAGCATCTTGAAAATGAGTGTAACAGATATAAGTTGCTATTTGTTGCGCTAAATCCCAATTTATAGGATTTATACGAATTTTTTAAGCTAAGCTGAATCCCTCTTTGACATCGGGGTGAGGGGAAGATAACACGAGTCATTTCGTGTTACTCTCTTATTCGTGTTACATATGTGTATACAAATGTGTGTATACTCTTAAATAAAACTACGAACGATTTAAGCAATAAGAATTGTGCTGTGTGAACACCGAAAAAATTTCAAGGAAAAAAAATATATCAGTGTTTTCAATAAAAATTATTTGGTGGAAATTGGAACTAGGTGTTAGAGATGTTGTGGCGAATAAAAAAAATTAAAATGCTTCAACTCCAGTTTACTGCGGCATTGTCAGGCATCAAGAAAAATTTTATGGATTAGGATTTCTACTCTTTTAAACTAAAGAGCAGCTCGCATTGAATAGCAATCTCATGGAAATAGAATTATCTTGGCCATATTCAGAACAAAAGCTAGAAATAAGGACGCTATTAAATAACGAAGGTCATAAGTCACAAGTTTATATATGGTTTATACTTCTTTGGTTCGACTGCCAATATTCCTATATATTGCAAAGAACGTAATAGTGAATTTAAGATCTTATTTACATAGTACTATTGCTGAGAATATTCGCTGTGGGCAGAAGTTATTACGGACTGCAAATGCAATATATATTAAGAGTAAAACTTGTTTTAAGTATGATAAATTGTCTTCGTAATTAACGCTTTTATTGCATTTCTTTTACTAGGAGTCTGTCGAAAGAAAAGGTTGGTGATATTTGTAATATCTTGGAAATAAACATACTAATTACCTATAATAACTTAATTATTACAAAGCCTAAACAAAAAAAAAAAAAATGTTTTATCCTGCAAACGTTTTTCTAAACATTCCCAGTTTTTGTGTGTAACATAATTTTTTAGTAAAAGGAATAATATTAAGTTTAATTTTTCATTCCTGTCATAACTTTTTGTTCACCATGCTACTTGGAAGCTAACTAATATATTTGTAAGTGTTTACAATTTTCAAAATTGAAGACAACAAGCCATAGTGTATGTGAAATTCAATTGGCGCAACTACAGCACTCCTACTTGTTTGACTTTTATGATTAAAATTGTTGTCATTATAAATTTTTTCCCCAAATATCTGGTCGTAAAAATAATTGTCATTTATTAAAAGTTTTTAATATGATTACTTGTAACACAAATTTGGTTTTAAAGTATAGTAGATAAATGCTTATTTATTATACCCACCAGCAAAATAGGAAGGTGTATATTACGTTTGTCATTCCGTTTGTAACACATCGAAATAATGGTCGCAAAACCAAAAACTCTTTATATTCTGGGTCTTTATAAGATTCCGTCTGTCCGTCTGTTGAAATCACGATAGAGCTTTTGAAAAAAGACATAGAATAATGCAATTTTTATCAACTATGCTTTGATCCATTGAAACGTTTGGTATTGCAAATGGGCAAAATCGGTTGTGTAGGATCCGAGTTATAAATCAAAGTTTCAGACTACCTCGATATTTTTCAGATATTTTTTGCTGTTTTATTCAAATATAATGCAGATGATATCATGAAATTTTGCGCACTTTAATTTTGTTATAGAAATACAAATCCTGTTGAAAATTACAGGAATCGATCTACAATTTCTCATAGCCCTCATACAAATATCTTCCCGGAATATGGTTTTATGGTAGGTACATAAATGTTTAGAGAAAAGCCGTATCTAAACAAAATTCTGCAATAATAAGTTTCATGCAAAGTGAAATCTCAACCCAATATTTTGCATTGGTTCATAATTTTATCCATAGCCCCATACAAATACCACTTCTGAAAATCTCTGAAATGAACACAATTCGACAAGCATAATTAAAATATACATTTAAATCGTGGTACCAAATTTCATGATAATCGGTTATATTTGACCATAGTCCCCATAAAAAGTCCACTTCCGAAAATCACTTAAATGCGCATAAATCGCTTCTAGATCTCTATATTAGGTGATTTGATGGTGGGTATATAAGATTCTGCACAGCCGAATGTAAACTCTTACTTGTTTTTTTTTTTTTATTGCTTATTTTTAGTTATTTTGATCGTTGCTTGTAGAACAATTAACTATGCCACACACTGATGCCTACTGACCAAATAAAGTCGAGTACAAAGAAAACCAAAGCTAAACCGCTACAAAACCACCGACATAATAAGAATTATAAATTTATACTATTTGAAAACGAGCTTTTTAAGGCAGAGAAAAATTCAAACGAAATTAATTTTTTATCAAACATAAAACTCCGACTAAATAAAAAAAAAAACGTCTCTTTATTAATACGAGTGAGTGAGTGCCAGAGTGGTTGCAAAGCGTAATGGCTTAATATGAGTAACGACAATTAGCACAACTTGGCTAAGAAAACATATTTGCAATATTTTAGGAGTTATTAAAAATACTTTATAGAAAACTTAAAGGAATGCTTTTGTATGAGCTTCAAAAATATGCTCTAAGAAAACATTAAACATTTTGTTAAATAAATTTATTAACTTACAAAACGTATACTTGTATATTAAGTGGTTGGAATAAAAAGCTTTATATATAAATAGATTTTTTTTCTCTAAAGAGATAAAGTATTTATGAAAGATGTGAATAAAACAGTTAGTTAGTTGTGTGGTTTTAGGACCATTTTGTTGTTCTTTCATTTTTTTCTGGTTACTTAAAACAAAACACAGTTTAGTCACGTTTTTAGCATTTTTATAATACACACCCGCAATTGCTATTTTTGGTTAAAAATTTGCACCCGTCAATAAGATCTAAAGTCTAAAACATTTTAACAATGCTGGTAAAATGAACCGACAATGAAAATTATCTCAATAATTTTTTTAATTTTTTAAACAATAATTTTTTTGTTAAACATACCACAATACCCAGTGCAAACATGATTGAACTGGCATAAGTGTCCATTATTTAAAAAATAAAAATAAAAAACTATATTGAACACTTTACTTTAGCAAAATATTGTTTTTCAGTATAGGATTTCTCACTGTTTTATTTTATGAATTATGAATATTCAAACAGCTTAAACATATACTAAGTGTATATTATTAAGGTTTATTTATTTTCGTTTATATTTTTGGTTTGATCAAGATAAGTGTGGATGTTTTTTTAAATTTTCTTTTTTTTTAAGTGTGTTAAATATTTTGTTAGAAAACACAAGTTTCTGTTCAACTTTGATCTTAAGTTTTTTGAACTGGTTTAAGTTGGGTGAAAAAAAGGAACAATACTGCAACAATGTAGTTGGCTAGATTTTGTTAAACTGCTTCTTTGTTGGCATTAGGATTATTGACAAATATGTAGGTTTAAATTATTAGTTTTCAATTTCTTTCACTAGTGAAACCACTGTGCAATTATCTGTATTTTCTCACCATTCAATAATACATTTTATTTACTAGTTCTTAAAGATTATTGATCAGACAAAACCTAATCAAAGAAAATCTCAAGTGTTGCCTAAAATTGTTTCTTAAAACAAACCATAACTTTTGTTCATTATCATTTAATTTCTAGCGGCAATATAATGCACGTTAAACACAAAATGAAATCCACTAGTTTATGTGTTTAAAATATACTAAAAAAAAAACTACAACGATATAACTTTCCCACAATTATTTCTGTTTTTTTTTTTTTGCACAGAGAAAACCAGACAACAAAATTATATTACAAACAAAAGACTTAAGAGCCAAACTCCAAGTGTTTTAGTGGACATTCATTAATTGACAGCTGTGCCAAGACATGAAGATGCCTTACTCTACTGGTAACTGATTTTTATTAACTATTAAAAGCATTAAACAAAACAAACATAAAAAAGAAACTTCTTGAAATTTAATTAAATCTGCTAATTAAAACTGTAAAATTTTGTCATCTATATACAGCCATTTCAAATGATGGTGGCTGTCTGTGACTTTAAATAAAATAACAATAAAAAAAACTGAAATTAAAAGTTACGAATCAGTTTAAAACTGCACACAGTTTAACACCAAAAATGCGTTTTAACATTTAGTTTTCTGGCTTTCTTTTGAGTTCCCTACATAATAAATAATTAGACAAGAAGGAAGACCTTTTAAAAAATTTAAATAATGTTGGTGGTTTTTCGGTTCCAAAGCAACAGTCTAGAGGTTGTATTAAGTAATAATATAGCTCAAGTATATATGCAGGTAATTTTACTGAGACGATGTGTGACTTCAATTCATTCTGAAATAAATCAATAAGAAATTAAAGATTTAGTACAGACGTATTTAACTTCTACCCAACTATATAATCTATAACTTAAATAACACAAGTGTCTTTAATTTTATTATACCCTACATCACAATATTGGGGAGGGTATATTGGCTTTGTGCTGATGTTTATAACGCCCATAAATATTGGTGCAACACCCATCTTAAAGTATAGCGATCGACTCAGAATCACTTCCTGAGTCGATTTAACGCTGTCCGTCCGTCAGTCTGGCTGGCTAGCTGGCTGACTATCCATGTAAAGCTTGTGCGCAGAGTACAGCTCGCAATTTTGAGAATATTTCAATAAAATTTGGTAAGTGATATTTTTCCGGCCCATGGACAGAAGGGATTAAAGCTGGTGGAAATCGATCTATTATTTCACCTACCCCCCATACAAATTTTCTTCCGAAATAGGAGATGAACGATCATAAATGTTTGAATTGTGCAAGCATTTAAACAAATTTCACTACAAACGATTAGTAAATGATGCCAAATCACATCTACAAATTTTGTGCAGATCGGTCCATAATTGAGCATAGCTCCCATATAAGCCACACTTCCAAAAACCCCTTTCAAGGGCACAACTCTCTTAAAAATGTTGGTATCCAAATAATATTCAACAAAAAAAGGTTTCATATATACAGAAATGATGATACCTAATTTTATAATGCTCGGTTCACAATTAGTCAAAACTCCCATCTAAAATCTTCTCCGTAATTCCCTTTAACCGGCATAAATCATTTAGAAGTATTCAAATCGAGATAAAGTATAACATACAAAATATTTATATTCATTATATTATATATTATATTTATATACATATATATACATTATTATATTTATAGCGCCCATTACTGAAAAACTGTTTTATACATATACTGGGTGTAGGGTATTATATTGTCGGGCTTGGCCGTCTATAATTTCTTACTTGTTTTTATTAAAATACTTCATAACGAGTCGAAGAAAATATCTTCTTCTCTTTAATTTATTATCAGACGTTTAACAGTCTAAGAAGATTTCCACACAATCTTCCATTAAATAATTTTTAAACTTGAGGTCACTTTTTTGTTTTTTATAAAAGATTTTTTAATTCTCATATATAATTAACTCAATATTTCTTTTTCCTTTTTCCTTTTGGAAATCTAGATTTCCGAAGAATAAAGAATAAAATTATTCACACAATCTTCCTCTTTTAATTTATTAAAATACTAGCTAAACCCGGTGTGCTTTGCTACCCCCCCTCGTCATAAAATAAAACGTATTTATATATTTACAAACATTTATTTATTTAATTTTAATGTATTTATTGCAATGCTTTAGGCGAGACCATGCCCCTTTGTCCACTTACATAATCAAGAATTTATTATTTCGTAAGAATATCTAATAATATGTTGTGAAAATTTAATGACGATCGGTCCAGTAGTTAAGACTATATTACGATGTTTAATTTTCCTAAAAAGGGGCATGGTCCCACTCACTTTTCTCCTGGTACGTATTCCTAATTATGCCAATACCATATGTACCAAATATCACCGACGTACGTCAAAAAATGCCCAAAATATGGCGGGTTAAATTTGTGGGTTATATGGGCGGTGCCACCCCCGTTTGTACAATCAAAACTTCATATAGCCTATTATTCCTTCCAGAGTCACAGTAACATGCTGTAAAAATTTCAGATTGGTCCAAGGGTTTGGCCTCCTATTAAGCACAAACATACAGACACACATTCATTTATATATATATATATAGATTAAAAGCAATATAATTTAAGGTAAAATGGGGCGAAAAATGGGGATTTGGTAATAAAAAAATGTATGTAGTTAAAAAGCATATAAAACTTTAGGTAAATACATATTACAAAAAAAGTATTTTGTATAGCAAACATTGCAGAGTCCCAGTTAAATGCTGTGAAAATTTCAAAAATATCGGTCCAGAGGTTTGGTCTCCAATTACAATATTTTAATAAAGTGGGCGTAAAAGTGGCCGTGGTACAAAAAAAATACCTTATTATTCCTTCCAGAGTCACAGTAACATGCTGTGAAAATTTCATCAAAATCGGCTTCTCCGTTTTGGAGTCTATACGTTACATACATACATACATACATAGATACATACATACATACATACATACATTGAATTTTATATATATATAGATTTCTTAGGAGTATGAGAAGATATCTTCACACTTAGAAATCTAAGAAGATTTCCACACAATCTTCCTCATTTTCATTTATTATAAGACTCATTTAGGGGTCTGAGAACATATCTACACAATCTTCCTATATAATCAACCCCGGTTATAAAATTCCCTTTAACTAAACATCTTCAGATCACAACAAAAAATTCCTTTCCAAATAATTTATCTTTTATCAATTTTAAATTGACATCCCCTCGTTTTGGTCTAAGAAAGCAGTTGCTTGCTCGTTATATAGAAACGACAAACTGCGTTCACTATGATTTGAATATATAAGTCCCAATTTTCACGAAGCAATTTTTTATATAAAAGTCGCAGCGTACGAACTCATACAAATGTCGTTTTTTTTTATTAAGATTTTCATGTACATCATGCCATGAATTTTGTGTTTTAAAGCTTTAACATAGACTTACAAAAAATAATCGAATGGTATTAAATCGAATGATCTAGTTGTGTTAACCTAATTAACATCTGGCTTTTCGACAACTGAAGAGAAGCCAGAGTGTAATAAATGAATAAACTGACACTCCGAAACGATTTTGTAGAATACAGTGATAAGGTCAGCGTGCAAAAGGCTCTTCAACAATTGCTCTTGTATTTTGAGAAGCACGTTGATATATTCAGACAAATGAAAATTGGCTTTGAACGAAACAAAAATTTTTTTCCAAAACAGAAGATTTAACATTTTGAAAGCATTTTTCGAGAGAAATTTAAGTCATTGTAACAATTGTCATATTACCTACTACCGATATGTCAATATAGAAAATGTTAAAACGTTCTTGTTTTCCAATATTCCCATGTTGAATAACAATGGTCTTGAACACCACGGATCTCTATAAGCAGAAAATCTTTATAATAACCTGGGTTCTACATTTGTAAAATGAAGTGGTAGTGAAATTTTTATTAAGTTTGTGTTCTAAATTTTGCAAAAATGATTTGAAAAATAAATTATGATTTTCAGTTTGGTTCATTGTAGTATAATTTTCACTCGTTTTCTACAACACCATGAAAATGTATATGTGGAATTGAAAACGAATTCAGTATCACTTCGTAGTGGAATATGGAACATAGGCATATATCTTCTTTTAGATTTTCTAAAATATTCAAGATTATTTAAAATTTTTATAACATTTCTGGCACCGAATTTTATGTGAACAGTGCTGTATTTTATTTTATTTCAAATACAAGAAAAATCGATTTAAGTTTTAAGCTGTTAAATAATGCTACGGGAGGATAAACAAAAAGTAGTCTCTACAAATGACAACTGTATAAGTAACTATGAATGAATGGATGTCTGCAAAACGATTGGTCGCATGGTAACTATGAAACGCTATAAAATTAAAATGATGACTGACACTCAAACTGCAGCAGTAATATTGAAAACAAAAACGAATAATTTCCAGTAAAAAAATCTCTCTAGAGATTTTTATGATTTTTTTTTTTTTTTTGCAACAAGGAAAAATGACACAAGATTTTTCAAAGAGTCAGAGCAGAGCTATGTCTATATGAGTTTTAGTGGCTTGGTAGAAATTAAAATAGTACATACAACTATAAGATTAGTTTTTATATTTTATATATATATATTTTTTTTTTGGCTTAAGATTTTTCTTTTGTTTTTGTTTAGTTTTTATATGTTGTATTTCATTGTGTTTTGCAAAACCAAGTGTTTACGTGTGATACGTGTTTAAAAATTTAATGAGATTCCAAATAATTACAAATCTAGCTACCTTAGACTCAACCAAAAAAAAAAAACAAGACACCAAAAACAACATGACAGAAATTATTTCTGTGGTTTTAAGTATTTTTCTCTTAAGTTTTGCAAATCGTTTTTAGCGAAAACATTATCTCAGGCATTGAGCAGAAAAAAAATACAAAACGTATACAGAAAAGACATTTTTAAAGATGGCAAACATTTCAGCACAGGACACACGTAACGAATTGTGATTTTATGAAATGAAACAAAATAACACGAATACAAAAAAAAAAAAAAGAAATAAAACTTAAATTAGGCAGTAGCCAAAACTATTAAGCCACACAGTAGCAAAATTACCGCCAAGATAATGTCATTGTTTATTCATTTCTACCCTACAACTTGCTGTTATTAAACCTGCAAAGAATTTCCAAGCTTTATAGGTATAATAAATGCATTGGAAAAAAAAAACGAACCAAAAACCAAAGATGAACAACAAGAAAAAAACCTCTGCCAAGATATGAAGAGATTAGCTTTTCGATTATCTAGGCATGTTGAAGATTTTATTTAACAACTCTTCTTTGTTTCTTTTGTAGTTCAGCTTTTTTCTAATTTAATGGAAATACCATAGATTTTGTGGTAAGAAGCGTGACTAAAATTAGTTAAAAATTACAACAAAAAATATAGACGGTGTACAAGTGTGACTATACCCAGTTGGAATTTTATGACTTAAAGAGAAATTGTTTCACATTTTACTGGCTACCTTAAGGAATAGCACCTTTGGCATTATTCCCAATAAATATTTGTATTTTTTTTATAACACAAAATAAATAAAAACAGCTTAATTAAAATTGCGAGTACAACATGCCGATTATTTACAGTTTTGCTTTGTTGGGGCTAGATTTAGCCTTTCTATTTACCTTTTAGCCTTGAAATTTATGTTTTAGGTGCTGGCCTAAAACAATTCCCAGGCGGGAAGCAAACTTCGGCCTACCAAATTTTCCTAGGTGCTGTTGCCGAAACAACAGAGCCGTTGAAAATAGTGGTGACACTTAGCTCGGTGCTCAGGAAACGTTGGGAAGGCTTTCGTAGCAGTAGTTGTATTGGTCGCCTTTGGACTTTGTTCGATGCGGCCTATGGCAACGACAGCAGACTATTGTCCTTGGCTTTATATGATCAATGCAATGCTTCGTCTGTGCTTTGCTTTCTGTTTTCCTGGGTCATGCTAATTGACTAAACTACGGACGGCAGGGATTAGATAGTCCAATCACTTTAGCAAGGTGATCTTTACATTGATCTTGCAGTCATGTATCGAGAAATTGCAATATTTGTACGTTCCCTGGCAGGGCATACAAGTATGAATCTCTGTGAGACATATTCCTATGTTCTTGCAGGGGCATACAATGCGGTGACGAGCCAGGTTAGTCCTGCGTTTAAGTGCGCTGTGAAGATAAGCCCTACGGGCAGGTGCTTCACGTTAATCCTAAACAAAGTTGTATAATAATCACCATTGTGACAATGCTCTTGACAATGTCGCCAAACCGTTACCAAAATAGCAGACAAAAGTGGTGACTTGGAGACACTTGTCCCCAGGTTTCCTTGAGGGATATTATAAATTATAAAGCACAGAAACTCAAATATGTAAATTGCTTCAAAAAAATAAAAAAAAATTAGAAAAAAAAAATTCGGACATTTTGGACACTGCACAGTACAAGAAATAAATATTATCATGATATTACTCTGTTAAAATGTAACGTCAACTGATATTGCAAACAATGTGACAAATTTGTTGCAAAATAATTATTCATGCCGTAAAGTTGCTGAAATTTTAAATTTAAGTAAAGCCACGGTAACTGACACAAAAAAAAAACGGCGTAATAAATAATAAAATGGGGTCGACCAAGACTGTTTTTTGATGGTGATGCCCGGCACATTGAACGTTTGCTACATAATAAGGACAACAAGACACCGAAAAATGGTAAGGATGTCAGTTTCTGAAAGAATTGGTTTAGTAGCCAGTGTGAAAAAGAAAAAGCCAGCACTTGTCGACGTTTGCCTTCATTTCTGTAAAATCCACAAAAATTGGACAGTAGATGACTGAAAACGGGTTATTTGGAGTGACGAAATGAAAGTCAACCGTTACCAGTCTGATGGAAAAGAATACTATTGTCATACGCCGCATGAGCCCATCCAAAAGCTTCATTCTTAATGCAAAACATCCGGACAGTTTTGCTTCCCACTGTATGAATACAATTTTTTACAAATAACCGTTTATATATTGCAACAACGACTTGATCTTTATTTAGCTTAAAATCGTTGATAAGGTTGTCTAAGTAGTCTAATTAAAAGTACGAGTATGTATATAAAATTTGATGATTTACTTTTTTTTTTGTAGATTTTTAATTACAGATAATATTACCTTTTTATTCTTATTTTGCCTCTGTACTATTTAAGATTGGGGTAAGAAAAAAGATGCCGTGACTTGTTGTCGCTAATTTGAGATTTGAGAAAAAACTTATTTACTCATACAACTTAAATGTAATTGTGTATTTTAGAAGTATCAGCTTATTAGCTGGTAGTTACCACTGTCTCAGAAGCTTTAAAATAGTTTTATGAAAATAAATATTATGTGACTTTTTTTCGCTTCTTTTCATTTAAAAAATAATAAGATATTTATTCAGTTTTAATTGACTTTTAATGTGTTAAAATTATTTAATGAAATCCATTTAGTCCGTTAAGTAGTTTATGTTTATCAATACGGCGGCATTTTTAAGCAATTTTTTTTTTCAATAAAAGACCAAATAATGTTTTAAAAAAATTAAGAATTTTATTACCATGTTCGCTAGTTTACTAATTAATTAGTTAAACTTGTTAATACTTAATATGTGGAATATTAAACGAAATTTAAAAGCTTTTTCAACAGAATAGGAAATTGGTAATAAATTATATTAACACAATGCTCATATATAAATCTTTCAGAAAAATAAAAACAAAACTCAAAAACTTGTGTGATTTAATAAATGTGTAGATTGCTAGATAACAGTTAAAAGAATATTGCTTGATTTTTTTTAAATGTGCTCTGTAGACCTTTTTTATTGTTGAAAAATCGTTGTATTTTATTAAAATAAAATATAAAAACGCTTCTTTGTTTTGAATTTCTATTGTATATTTCCAATTTTTCAGAGAAGCAATAATTTTAAGTTTAATGCAGTGATTTCCGTTGTTGACGAAAGTTTCAGTGAAAGGGACTTTAGACATGAAATTTTCAGAGAAAGAAACTTAAGACATCAACAACGTGTAATACTTCTCCGTTTAAATGTATAAACTGCAACAATGCATTAATTTTATTATTATTTTTTCTCTGAAGATGACCTACAAAGTTGGTCGAAATTTTGTAAACAACTAATCATTATAAAGCGTGATCCATGTCGAAGTTCCCTAATTTTTTAAAGTAGAAAACACAGAAAATATAAATTTAATGGGGAATATTTATTATCATTTAAAAGAACATTTTTGGCATTTATTTTTTGAAGATTATGTCTACGAAATGTTGGCCGTTGCTACGTCGCAGATGATCTATCCGTTGAGTCCAATTTTCAATGACTCGTTCGAGCATTTCGACTGGTAACTGGTGAATGACACGCGTGATGTTTTCCTCCAAGGCCTGAATCGAAACGCGTTTGTCCTCATAAACATTAGACTTTACATATCCCCACAGGAAAAAGTCTAACTTTGTGAGATCACACGCTTTTGGTGGCTAATCGAACAAGCCAAAACGTGAAAATATGTGCTCACCGAAGTGTTCTCTCAATAAATCCATTTGTTGATGTGATATGTGAGAAGTTTGCTGAAACCAAATGTCACCGAATTCACGAGCTTCAATTTCAGGCATTAGATAGTCGGTTATCATGGCACGATAGCGGTCGCCATTGACGGTTACGTTCGCACCCGCATCATTTTTAGAGGAATGTGGACCGATGATTACATGTCTTCACAGCGTGCTGGACGTGGTCTATTCGGTCGAATATTATCCAATAATGAATGCTGTGTCTAAAAATGTGTGATGATGTTGCGAATAGTACGCTCAGTAGGTCGATTATGTTGACCATAAGTTGAGCGAAGTGCACGAAAGTTGAATGGTTTGTAAACTTTGTTCAGGCGAAAGTATTTTCATTATGAAATGCCAAACAATACTAAACAAAAATTACATGACAGCATGACACGACTCACACGTGATCTGTCAAAAAAAGGCTATTGAAAAAAGCATCTCCACTTGAATCACCCGTTAAAACTAAGGAAGAGTTTTTACATTTTCTAATAAAACAGACCTCAAGCCTAATTAATAAAATACAAAGATTTTTTTTTAATATATTGCTTTTAAAATATTTGTCTCGCAAAGTAGAAGTTAAGAAATCTTAAAACATCTATAAATGGTTGGCATTTAATTGAGTTTTCAATGTAAAACTGTAAGCAAACGAAATATTTATTAGGCACTTCTGTTTTAAAAATTTAAAAATACATAGTTAATTGCTTATGTCCGAAACAAGTTCAAATAAAAATTGTTGGATAATGGGTTTTCAATTAAAAATGTATTATTAAATGGCATTTTAATATTTTACTACACCAAAGTATAAAAAGCTTTAAGCAGTTTTGAATCAATACAAATTCAATTAAATTGAAGTTTTAAACATCAAAAAGTTTAGCAACATTTCCAAACATGCAAGTTAAATATTACAGTTAATTTGATTATAAAATGTTGATAATCGTAAAGAGCAGCACTTTTTTTATTGCCATCGAAAGTTATTAAAATCTGTAGATGTTTGCTACCGCTACTTTTTTTTTGTGTCTTTTATGACCGACTGCAGATCGAACCACAAACCAGCACGTGTTGTATTAGGGTATGAAAAAACTTATGATGATTTAATAGTTAAGACATTTGCTAAAACACTGTGTATTGAAGTTAATTGGCGGCTTATTAGTTAAATCAAATAAATGATTAAACAAAATACACCTCTAGCTGACCTTAATTAATCAACCAACCAACCAAAGAATAAAAAAAAAAACTATAAAAGTGTTCATTTTATTACCTTTAGAGTTTTGCATAAGTTTGAATTATACAAAAATTTTAGCAAAAAATCTCATGTTAATTTCAAATATTTGCACTTTCTTTCAAATGCCAACTAAATATTTTAAGCACAAAAAGAAAATTATTTTAAATCAATTTTTAATTTAAAAACAAGTAAAGCTTTGTATATAAGCTTGTCAGATCTTACAACGTTGTCCGAAAAATGTTCAGAAAATGTCTAACAAACGTGTGAATTTAAAATTCTTGTCTTCTAACGTTGTAAGAAAATGCATTTTCAGTACATTGTAAGACAAAAGTATTGTCAGACATCTTACAATCGCATAAACATATTTTTCTGTCATTGTAAGATTGTTTTAAGACAATTATTTTAATTGGCATATGCGCAAAGTTTATGCATCTGTCAATGGCAGCATTGTCAGAGTATTTATTTCTAAATGCAACTCTGCATATACATAAATAAATAAACAAACAAAAGTGTGCACTAATAACATTTTGGCAAAAAGTGGAAGAAAATTAAAGAAATATGCAGAAATATGCATATGCTGATAAAATTGTTTCAATCGCTCTTTTTTTGTTTCATGACAATATTAAAATTTTTAAACACACACACAATGCCTCACAACAAATTTGACAATCTATGCCACACAACAATCTGACAACCGTGTAAATTTGATTTCGCATCACAAAAGAGAGTAACCTCCCTGAGTCCAAAATGTATAAAAAAACACATTTGCACCATGTTTGCCAATCCTTTTTAAGTAAAACAGTATTTTCCTTAGAAAATCTTAATTGTTTTCTAAAACAAATTATAAGTATAACAATATTTTCTATACAAAAGCTTTAGTAAAACAAAATTTTCTAGAAAAAATCGCAAACATTTTCTAGGGAAAGTAAAATTTTTATTAATTTAAAAATACTTTAAAAAAATAACATAACATAACACATAATATTAACATTTATAAACACCGGTTGGTCGAATAATTCTAAATCTCAAAATATTCGTAACTGGTCGGTTCTCCAAGTGGATAATAATCTGAATCTGATTTAATCTGTAGTGGGAGTAAAGAGTTATTTTTAGTTCATTATTTTTTGAATGAGAAAATGTCTTCTATATTTTAGTAAAATTCACCACTGTGCCGCAGTACCCGGCGTCATGCAGGTTGGGTCAGTATGACCCATATGCCCTTAAATTGCTGTGTAACTTTTTTTCAACGTTTATCGACGTTGCCAAATTTCCCAGTAGCTGGATTGTATCGTTTTTGCATGTTGTTTATTATTTCGTTTCAGTTGGTGATTGAACGTGAGCAGAGATAGTTGACCGTCAACTAAGAAAAGGTAAATATGATCCAACCTGGACGTCGGTGTAGTGAGATTTCACCAATTTAAAAAAAAAAATCAATTTAGTGTATTAGGCTCTTATTTCAGTTTTTTGCTAAAATGGATGCTAAATATAGCTGGAATCAACGATATATAAGAGTAATAATAAAACAATATTAAACGAAATAAGTTTCTGAAAACCATAGGCCTTTCTCTTATAAGTGATCACCTAAACACTCGTAAAAATATCATCCAATTGCCAAGAGAAATGCGAAAGCGAATCCAGTGTTTCACAACAGACGTTTCTAAAGAAGCTCCTGCAAAAGTTTCAGGTGTGCGTAAACGCTGTCAAGTTTGGCCTTCTGCAAATGATCGCAAAACTAGTCACACCTGCACAGACTGCAACAAGTTTATTTGCTCTGAACATATAGCTCCTTATTGTAACGAATGTTCAAACTCCTTGCAGAAAGATCAAGAAAATTACACTTTTTAATATATAATTATTTTTTGTTTTGTTTTTAGATTTTATGTTTATGGCATTAGACTGATTGAAGTTCCTTATATTTTTAAGTTCGTTTATTATTTTTTTAAATTAATAAATTAAAAAATTGACAACAGTTTAAATATCTTTTTTTTTCATATAACAAACAGCTAAAAGAGTCCTGTATATATTGCTTACAGATACGTTTAGCAAATTTTGAAAGTTATGCAATTATACAATGTGAAAAAAACTAGGGTCATATTTACCCACTTGACTGTCGGATCTTTTATCACGTGCCCGACGCCGCACAGTGGCTGAAAATCGTTTTTCGTTGGCCAAAATTCTGTAACTTTTGAACCGATCAAAATATTGAAGTAATTTTTTTTTTAATGGATAGATATTTAGTTCAGCTTGGCTCAGTTTTAATTACATTAAAATTGATTGATGACTTTTTAAGGACTTCTAGCTCAAAGTTGAACTTTTGATT
Organism: Bellardia pandia; assembly: GCA_916048285.2. Taxonomy (NCBI): domain Eukaryota; kingdom Metazoa; phylum Arthropoda; class Insecta; order Diptera; family Calliphoridae; genus Bellardia; species Bellardia pandia. The sequence goes on from OU696529.1 coordinate 122,160,826, forward strand.
TTTTTTAACTTTTGGAGTGAAATATGGGTTTATTTTTTTATTTACATATTAAAAAATTTAATATTTGGAACTTAATAATAGTTATAATTATTTTTTGTGATAATGGAATTTTTTTAATGTTACACTCAAAAAAATTTTTACATTAAAAAAAATGTTTACACTAAAAAAAATAGTAAAATTACTGGAGATTTTGCTGTTACTACAGAAAAATTTATTCTTTTTTGCTGTCAGATTTGATAATTTTAAAAAACATTTTAAAAATAAAAACTGCAATAGATTTTATTAGCATTTGTAACAATAGTAGGTTCTATTTATTATTATTTTTAACCGACTTCAAAAAGGAGGAGGTTATCAATTCGAATGGTATGTTGCTTTTTTATGTTTGTTCCACGATAACCATTTCTGAACCAATTTTAAAAATTCTTTTCTTTGTTTGAAAGGGTTTGCTTGCAGGTGGGACCCATTTAATTTTTATGACGATCGGACGGACATACGGTTTTTTATTTACCGTTATCTATATTTTTTCTGTGCTTCTCTTATAAATTGTTGAATAACTTCGTGATTTATGAATCAATTTTAAAAATAAATTTTTTTATTTGGAAGATATGGCTTGCAGAAAAATATATTTAAGGTAAAAAAAATTAAAATTTCAGAAATTGATTGAGATATATCGGGGATATATAGCATAAACCGATTTTTAAGAATATATCGAATATGGGTGTCAAAATTTAGCTCTGTTAATGGGAAAACATTATAGATTTAGCATAAACCGATTTTTTAGAAGATTAACAAGATTTTCAAAATTCTTTCTTTCAATCAAAAAAGTGCAACAACATTAGTTATATTAAACATTTTTGAAAATTAATCCAACATTTTATTTGGCCGAAATTTTGAAGTCGGTTTTTTTTTAAAGAATTATTTACTAATACTATGTTTTTCGTACTTAAATAACAATGAAGGCAATTATAATTATTATTCATTTGAAACAAATATTGATTGCAAATATTCTATATTTGTTCTGCGCCATTTCTGTTCTTTAGTAGTTTTTTGGCTTCTTCATCTAAATCCCGATGTTCCACTTTCCATTGATTTCGAATATTGGATATGAACGGATCTGATGTTGCCAATAATATATTAAATAGATCTTCATTTGTGGAATTTCGTGAAATTTTTCTAGTATTGTGCTCTCTATAAAATCTTTAATCCTTGTTCCTTTTTTCCTGAGCCTCCTCTGATAGATCTCCAAGTGGCACCAAATGATATTTAATGATATCTTCTCCATGATAAAGGATTTTGTGAACTGTTGCAGACATATTTCTCCATGGGTAGTTGGTTGTATATATTTTGCAGTTTCCTTAGCATAATCTCCAAATTGTCTAGCGTCAATTTCTTCATTGCACGCAAGTACTTCTAGGATTATTTTAAATCTGAAAATAAGGTTTAAATCCACTCCTGTTATTTTGGATGTTGTTTCTGGATCTAAAAAGAATCTTCGTGCGGTATTGTCATCATTTGTATTGCCTGACCCTTGTTTTGACTGATCTATAATTAATCCAAATTTGCGATATTCATCTTGAACATGTTTCTTTTTTGAACTTCTTAACTCTTTGTTGGTTCCATTGTTTCTTATGGATCCTGAAGACCAGAAATCCAAATCATAACTGATTTTTAGTATATGTTCCATAAGTCGTCATTTGATCCACAGTAAAAAGTCATGAAAAAATATGTGATGCTCTTGGTAGTCACAGCTAAATTCAATTGCGGCCGAAAGGGTTAATATCAGGTAAAACTAATTAGTATCTGGCCAATATTGGGTTTTTTTCTTTAGTGGTTTAATGTCGCGATTATTATTATAAAATTGTTTATGACTTTGGTTGACCCTAACAGTTGATAACAGGTATATTAGAAAGAGATCATATGTTTACTGTAGAACCTATTGTGATATTTTTATGACTTATTTTTTTTTTGCTAATCAAAACAAAGCCATAAAACCCTTTCCCAGGTATTATATTTAATTATTTTAGTTTTACGTATTCTAAAGTAAAGAAACATAAACCTTTAGGCGAAAAAGTGAACATTTAATACACCATTGTATACGAGTAATTATAGGGCTGTTTAAATTATCGTAATTTGAATTTTTTTAGAGTAATTTCATTAAAATTAAAAAAGTGTTCTACCGGCGGGTCGTGGCGGGTGCAAAAGTATATATAGGGTTAAAGAAGACACTTTCACCTTTCTTCGGGTGGTATACGTTTCTTGTTCCCTTTTGTTCCCTAGAAGTTCTATTCCACTAAATTTTAAATTTCAGAAAAATATTGTAGTTTCATAAATATTTCAGAACGCCCCTAATATTAAACGCTAGAGCGGTAACCACTTACAACAAATAAAGACTATAATCCTACCAACATTATAAAAAAGACGGCAGGCCATTATCGATGATAGCTTGCGAGTAGTAACCATTTATTTTTGACAAAAAAACAAATAAAAAACACCTTTTTCTGAAATTAAAAAAACAGTTGAGTTTGACAGCATGCCACGCCCACAATTATTAATAGTTTAACCTAATTTTTTGGCTACCTTAATATGGATATATTAGCTCCAAAAAGGTGTAAAAATTTTAAAAATCGGTGACAAAAAAAAATTCGACTTTTGGCCAATGAAAAACGATTTTCAGCCACTGTGCGCCGGGTGTTGGTTCGTATTGATCCTTTATATACATATATATTCTAATAATACTAATAATAGTAATAAAAGAATTTTATAATATCTACCCTAATAATAATTATATATACTACCCTAATAATATTAAGAAGTAATTTAAGTCGTAAACCCTTACAGCTTACAATGTTAAGTGTAACGGGTTTACTGAAAAATAGCCCTTAGAAAAAGTAGGCTTTTTTGTAAATAAAGGATAAATAAACACTTGCAATATTGAATCTAAATCATTCGGTTGTGTTTTTTATTAAGTTTCACCAAGTGCCCAATTTAAAATTTTAAATTATAAATTAAGTAATTTAACAACTTCCAAAAATATTGGATGAACACCGGGTTAAAAGTATGTGTGTGGTATTTAAGTGGTACCTACTGTTTTTGTTGACAATATAAATTAATTAATATAGATAATAATTTCCATTGACAGTAAGACTAAATTATGACAGCTAAATGCAAAAAAAAAAAAAAAAAAGCTACAAAAAACACACATAAAAATCAAATGCTAAATATGTTAGAAAATCAGAATAACCAAACAAAATATTAATATATAGTAAAAACTACATAAATATATATAATAAAAACACAAAACAATGCATACCAAGTAAATATGTATGCTTGTACCTATATACATATATTGCGGCAGTAGTAGTATGTATTAGAAGACGACGATAATTTAACTTAACTGTCAGGTCTTAAATTATGATATTAACATAATAATAGCCATATTAAAAACTCATAAATTTCTTAAAAGCTAAAAATAAAAAAAAATTATAAACGAAAATATTAAAAATAGCTACAAAAATTGTTAAATTGAAGCTCTTCAACCCATAATAAGATGGCGAATATTATTTCTAGCTGCAAAAGTAAGCTTGTTTCCAGCCAATAACTTTGATTTGTACGCTAAATTATGTAGAAATAGCACAAAGACAAACAAAACTTTAATAGAAAAAATTAAATAAAATACAATATAAAATGCATCATTTGCAATACTTGTTGCAAGTTGTTTGAGCTGCATGACATAAAATGTCATTTATTTAGGAATGCCGTTTTTATAACCTCCTCGACAGGTGAGCTGGTGTATAAATATTATGAGTTTTTCGATTCATTTGTTACTTTCAGCCAGCCACTCAGTGCCAGTTTGTCTGTCAATAGAAAGTGTATAATACACTCGTAAGTAAGTGGCAGGTGTGATTTCTGGATTTTAGAAAATAATGATTTATGTTGGTTTTAATGGCAATGTAAAAAAGCAAAAATGCTGTCTCATGGGACCACCAATAGCTACACAATGATACACTGGTCAATTTTAAATGCTTATACTACTCTGGCAAATATCATAAATATGAACTCTGACATCGTCTATACACTAAACTTGAGCCACATGTGTACAAAGAGAGCTTACAACGAAATTTTAAAAGTTATTAAAATGCTAAATTCCATTAAGATCAAAGGTTGAAATTTTCAATTTAAGCAGCTATTATAGGATTTATTTTCTTATAAATCTAAACTATGTTAGACCATGAACTTTGTAGGGCACTTTACAAACCGCCTTTGCCACAAGTCTCAGATTTATTTTCTTTTCCGCTTCGATTTATGTGACATTACAAATGTTAGTTGCTGTAAGAATGCAACTTCTACCACTTTTTTTATGTATTGTTTTTTAATGTTCTGTATATAAAATATTTACTTTTTTTATTTAGTATGCATTGTTGCCACACTTTTCGTGAAACCAGTTAAACAAGTACATTTTTTTTCGGTTTCATTGTTTATTTCTGTTGGCAGCAGCACAATAACAACAAATACAGGAGTCTTTCAAACCCGGTGGCAGATAATCTGCTGTCAAGGAAATGAAGAAAAAAATTATGTAGAGCAAAATACCACGCAAGCCAATAAACCAAAAAACACAAAACACACTATCAAGACAAAAGCACAATAAATATTTTATATGTATGAATAACAGGTACAATCGGCATCATCGCTCATGAGGAATACAAATGACACCCTACATAATTTAGATTTTAGCTAAAATTGAACTTTTTTTCATATTACCAACACAACGCGTTTCATGAGCAGGAATCATTGAGTGCTAGTCCAAGAAATAAATAAAACTGCTATGAAAATTTAAATTTATTTACAGTTGAATTCAACTTCTAAAAAAACGTACATTAAATTTTGGTTCAAACTTATAGAATTTGAAAAACTATAAACATATTTGCGATGATTAGTGTTAAAATACGGTCACACTTGGCAAATATTTGCCGTAAAAGACGTAACCAATAAATAAAATATATTTGAACTCGTTTATTTATTTAAAAAATCTTCGATTATTTAGGACAAGACACAACAAATGTTTTATTTGTTTTCTTTTATTTTTTTTTTATTTTTTTTTTTTTGATGCTGTTTGGATCTCTCAAAAATCAAACAAATTATTGTTAAAATAAGTGTTTACGCTTTTTTGCGTAAATATTAGCCAAGATTGACCGTACCTTTAGGAACAAAAATAGAAGCTTTTGTACGAACATAAACATGAATTAACCATCCTGGAATTTCTACAACTGGTCGTAGTGCAATAGGCGCAAACTTCAAAGAAAAAGATGTCCAGTTTTGTGCATGTAAAATTTATTTAATCTTGCAGATTTTTTTTAATCAAACAAACTGCGAAGCTTTTTGGCTTGTCTGCAGAAAACACCCCGAGTCGTTGGCGGGAATTGAACCCGCAACCCTCTGACTGATAGACCGGCACGCGATAGTGTCTATCGGGGCACCCTATTCTCACATCGATCTTGATATATCTTTCCCAATACAGTAAGTCGTGCATTATTAACAAAACCTAAAATCTGCTTTAAACATTTCCCAAAAAATAATCAAGTAAAGCAAGACGTAAAAGCAAGTCATAAATTATAGCAAATCTTTGGGGAATTTCAATAAGAAAGTAAATAAAATATAAAGAACAATCAAAACTATAAATAAAGTCAAGTGCCCAACACTTCCACTAATACTTTATGTTTCTATCGTCCAAACCTATTATTCCAAAACATGGTCATGATTACTGTCTGAGACAATTAGTTTATATGTTTAAAACGTCAAACAAATTAAAAAAGTATAATCGGTCAATCCCGACCAAGTAATTCCATACACCGAGTATACGAGCAAACACAGCATGCCTTCTGTGCATATTGTGTGCTAAATTTTAATACTTGTTAGTTATGCCTTCTTGTGATAGAGTCTTATAAGGGAGCTGTGGCCAATTATTTACCGACAAGCAAACACTTTTTAAATGTGATTTATGATTATATAAAATTTATTTGTATTGGAATTTGTGTGGAATGCTATTTGTAAGAGGACTAGAAGGAAAAACCGAAAAGAACCGACTCAGAAAGAAATTCTGAGTCGATTGCAATACTTTAAGATGGGACTACTATATTTAGGCGTTACAAATATCAGCACAAACACATAATACCCACCCCACTAGTTTGTAATCAAACGTTAGCTTGTATTTTGGAAATATAATTCATTGAAATATGACATAGGTTAGATTAGGTTAGCAGGCGGCCGTAAAGTAAAATGCAGGAGATGTGCCAGAGCCTAAGTTGAAATATCCTTCAAAATAACTAATTGATACTCTGCTCAGTGTTGCCAGTTTAGCCGTTTTTGAGGCTAGATTTAGCATTTTTATTTGCATTTTACCCTCGAAATTTATGTTTTAACTTCTGGCTTTTTTAGCATCTTGTTAATTTTTTTAAAACATTCTTTTAATGTTATTTGATATTTTTAGCTAAGCAATATTTTACGTACAATTATATTAGCTCTTATTAATATGTCATCGTTTGTTTGTTAACATTGTAAACCATTTGAACTATTTGCGGAACCATTACCAACAAAACCATTGAATTTACAAAAGTAAAGCTGTCAACTTAAATTTTAACTGGCCACAGTTTTCATACAAAATTTAACAATATATGAGAGATAAAATAAAAAATGGAACAATAAAAGAAATTTCTGAAAAAATATTCAGGCATGTGATGGAAATCGAAATCGAAAACAAATCTGTTTTGGAAATATATTTTAATGCATTTATAATCTAATTTTTAAAATTTTTGTTTTAAGATTCTCTTCAGTAGCTCAATATCGTTATATTTTATGTGATAAAAGTTTGTCAATACAGAAATATTATGAAAAAATTGACTTCTAAAACTCATTCGTTTTCGATTTCCATCACATGCCTGATTATACCAAAAGATGTCAAATAAAACAGTTGAACAACAGATTATCAGGAAATATGGAGACACTTCGGAAAATTTTCTTTTTATTGATTGATAATTCACAAAAAATAGTAAAACGAAATTTCTCATATTGAAAATGGAAAAATTTGGCCTACTGCTGACAAAATAACCGTTCTTGAAGCTCAGTGGTGAAACCTTTTAAAAATGAACAAACGTAGAATTGACTTTTGGGTGGTGGTATGAGAGCTTAAAATTGCTCTGCAAGAAAATCCATTCACTGATGTAGCAAATTTAGTCTTTAGGCTTTTAGCACTACCTTTCATCAATGCTGTGATTCGAATGCTATTTAATGCTACAAAAATTGCAAAGAAATTAAAAATGAATTTTAGTTAAAATGCTAAATGCATTATTAAATATTTGATGTTCTTTTAAAAGAGATCAGCTTTTCCTAGTTCCAATTATTCTAATTTTTAATTATACATATTGAAGGCTTATATTCAATACCCGCCATCCTCCAAAATACAATTTTTCAGGAGAGAGAAAAAACTGTTTCTTTCTAATATTCTTAAGGTATAAAATTATCGTTCTTCTATAATATTTTTTAAATATGACTACTGAGTCACCCTTATAAAAAAATATAACTTTTTACTCTATTCGTAGCGATATCAATGATGTCGGGTATCGCAACTGAAATCTTTAAATATTTTTATGGCATATAGCGGTTATTGCACAGTAATAAAATATGTTTTTTTGATCTAATATGTAATTTTATTAAATTAACAAAAAAGTATTCAATAACAAAAAAATAAACATATATAAAAACTTGTAATTCAAATTGGACATTGTCACATTGCTTCTTATTACTTTGACTGCATCTGAACTAAATTATCACAAAAGTAATGATATTCTAGTGGTATAGAATGGATTGGAAGCTGAGCAGTATGCAAAGGCTTTGGTTCAGTATATCATGTGTAATTTTTAATTCTTTTGGGTAAGTTATTGTATTCTTTATTAAACTTAACTCTAAATTGAACTTCTCCACTTGGCAAATACTTAAGTGATCTTATTTGAGGAACTGTCGGTTAATTTTTGGTTCAACCAGGTCTAATGCTCGAAAAGCGAATAACTTTGCCATCATTAAAGTTTTAAAAAAACTATAATTTAAATACATGACATCGAATGGTTTAATAATTACTCTGTCATTAATTTTTACTGCTTTTCGTGATTCTTTGGTTATTCTGATATGGTCTATTGGCAAGTATAGTGATTGATTTTTATGTTTGGTGTCTATTTTAGCATGTGCACCTTTCATTTGTGTGTGACCTTTCTCCAAGTACTTTTGTTCGATTATTTTATTATTATTATAAATTACAATGATTTGATTAATAAACGATATTCTCGAAAATAAATAATTCAGTTTTTTCATAAATTATTTTATTTTTTTTTTTCATTTTATTTTAAAATCTATAAATTGATTTTTAAACTTTTCACTTAGTTTTTGTCTGCAAATGCATTTAATTTAACTGTTCTGCAACCAACATTCTCTAACACGGAAGCAAAAGAAAATCAAACTCACAACTAAAAGTAAAAGTAGCGGAATACAGTCGCAAGATTATTGCTGTTGCGTATGGCGGGTATTGCATTAAGAAAAATCGTGCGGTTGATAGCGATATCACAAATATTTAAAAAAAATGACTTATATTAATTTTTTTCTGAAATTTGTTTTGGATATAAAGCTAGCATCAGTGAAAAATTTGCCATCAAAAAGTCACTTTTTAAAAATTGGTGTATGGCGGGTATTGAATATAAGCCCTAGATATATATTTTATTACTAAAAATTAGATTAGTGCATTCATTGGTATCTAAGCTTAATGGATGGCAAAATTCCGTTATACAACAAAGTTTTTTAGACATCTTCAGATTTAGCTATTTAAATCCTTTTAAAATGATTCAGTTCAAAATACTAATATTTATGAAGAAATTAGAAAACTTATATTGGTTCCCTCATTCAAAGCTTTCGCCTTATCAGATTGGTCTTCAATTTACCTCAATGAATTACAGATGCTAAAGAATTAAATAAGACATAAACGAGAAAATATACACTTTTACTTTTATACATACTCGTATGTAGATAGAAACATATGTAACATACTATATATTCTACTTGTAGTATCCTTAATTTTAATTTACTTTAATTCGAAAAAAGAAGAAAATTCAAATTAAAATTGTGTTGGCCTTTCTTAGTCTTTTTTTAAGTAGATTAAACTTTGATGGCTTTTTTTAAAGCCCATTTAGCTTTTTGTTCAGCTCCTGGCTACGCTGATTCTGGTCAACCATTAATTGACTGTGTATATCATTGACTCGGTATATGGGATCAGATTGTTGTGGTCTGAAAGGAACTAACACCTATAATTAGTATATAACTTAGTAGATCATTGGAATCCATCTCTCACGAGGTATTACTTATTTCGTATTCACCATGGCAATTGATTGACAATTTGACTAGGAATGGATGACAGTATGTGCTGTTTAGGATTTTGGTAAAATCGACACATACATTTAATTTGAGTTGTTCTACATGGATCTACATTGTGGCGTTAAAGTATGCAGACGATTTACACTTAGTGGCAATTTAAAATTCTATTTAGGAACTGACTGGCATGATTAATATTTGTATGCATAACAGATTCCAGTTTTCCTCAGAATTTTATCGATGCGTTTACTGACTGCAACCAAGCAATGTTTTTACAACTTCTTGGATTGTGTTTCTAATGTTACAGTTTTTTTTATAAGATATATCTAGTATATAGATTCAATTTTTCGAATTCTTCTCGAAGTCGTTCCCTAATATGTTATATAGTATAGTAATATAGTATATAGATTCAATTTTTCGAATTCCCTAATATGTTCAAGATATGGCTAATTATGACTGATTGTGCCATTTTGTTTAATGAGACATATTATATTCTAATAATATTTAAGACGAAATCTTAATGCATTCGTCAAATGGTAATTGCCTTCTAACACATAATATATAGTATATGTCACTCTTGCATGTCATTTCAATAGTGACCTAGTAAAAAGAAAAAAAACCTACACATACAAATACATATTAAATGAATTCCTTATAAAGGAATCATGATATAAATAAGTATAAGTATAAGTATACAATTATAAAATAAATAAACAACCCATCAATCGTCTATAGAAAAAAAAAACAGAAGTTTCCACACTGTTTTTTTTTCTTTTTAACTAAGGTCTGAAACCAATAATAAAAAATGAATCTTCTTTGGGTAAGCAAAAAACCGAAAACAGGGTGTCTTATTTGACCATGTCGTGTCTTATAAATATTTTTTGCTACATATTTTGCGTGCCACAACAGTAAAGAATTCCACTTTCAGCCTCAAATCTGGATTAAATATCAAACATGTTTTGTATTCACAGTTTCTTTCGTTAAAAGCTTTAATAAAACAAAGCCACATTAAAATAAAACAGAAAAACTTTAATACAAACTGTGCAAAAATGTAAAAACAATTGTAGCATACAATATCATACATACATACATATATACGTATAAGGAAAGCTTCTTTTGTTTCTCCTTCTCCTATACAAGACACGATTGTGCCTGCGATATTACTGCATTTGTTATGTTCAGTATATTGGTGTTTTATTTAAGCCTTTACCACAATAATGACGATACTGTTGACGTTAATGATGAAAATCACTAGTGACGGAGAACTTCAGCTGTAGGCTTTTGTTACTGTTTCGTTGTCTTACATTTGAATTTTTTTTCGATTTCAAGCAAAAAATTAAAAAAATCTTTGTTTTTTTTTGTGAAAATAACCGCAACAACAATATTGGCCAACTAAACATGTTGTACAACAACATTTCCATGCAAATGACCATGAAATGGAGTTTGCAAATGAACGAGTTTTATATACAAACAGTTCATTTATTTAGAGTTTGTTTCGTTCGTTCGTTCGTTTCGTTTTTGCTGATGTTTGCTGTATTGTGTTGGATATGTGTAACGTACTTGAACCAGAAAACTCAATTTTGATTTTGATAACAGAAAATTCAAGTATAACTAATAAAGAATGACGTTGAAGGTGTTTTCTTTTTGTTTTGTTTATTTTTTCTTTTTTTTTATTTATTGTTGCTTGAGCTGAAAATTATTCAAAGTAGGAAGAAGTAAAAAGTTGAAAAGTTTTCAGGTTTCTAGCTTAAATCTTTTAATTTTCAATGTGATGATGTTGTTAGTGCGGTAGCTTTGTTAAGCATTGAATTCAATTGTTTTTATGGGGTATGTTAGTAAATGTGCATTAAAGTTTTCTGCTTTAATTAAAGTGGACATTAATTTTAATGTTTTATATTATATTAATGTCTGCTGTAAAAAAAATTATTTATATAATTAGCTATCAAATGTTGATTTAAAAAATGTAATTGAAATCTATCAAATAAATTCAGGTATTAAGATGCTGTATAATTTTCATATATAAAAGAGTGACTATTACTACTCATCACTCAGACCATATGACCAAAACAAACAACATGGAATTCGAAAAATTAATTTTTCTTAACTAATTTTCAATATTCCTGACATACCTGGGGTTATATTCATTATTATGTGTTTTGCCTTCATTTTATTTATTTATTTAGCCTATGAATAAAATCCTTAAATATCATTTACAAAATTATATACATATACATATTTTTTGACACCTTAGTACAATTAATTATTTAAAAATTTAAAATTTGTTTATTTTCAAACCGTGTTAAAACAGAATTAGCTGTATTTGATTTCACATTTTTTTGGCCTCATGCCTCTTGTTACTGGTTTTAACACGCTGTGTATTGCTGGTAAATCCTTTCATTTGGAACAATACATCAGTTTTGCATTCCACTAATAATATTTTCTTGCTTTCGAACCTTTAAAATAATTTACCTTCAAATAAAGTGCAGTGCTTAATTGCAATTAAAACAATATTAAACTTTTACTTTCTTTAAAAGGTATTTTTTTAAAAAGATGATCTTTCTAGCATTAATTTTTTTGGTTTTTTTTATATATAATATATTTATTAAAATTTTAGTTAACAACAATTTTAAGTTGGTTTCAGCGTCACTTGGACATAGTGGGCAAAATAAATATTACAATGCATTTTTCTTAAGATTATTACAATTTAAAAATATATATAAAAAAAGGGAATATATTATATGTATATAAAAATATTAATATATTTGGAAATATTATACTAGAAGCATTTCTAATTTTTGAAGTAAAAATTGTTTTATAGTTTTTTTAAATATTGAAATTCTTTGTATATTTTTAAAATTTTCCGGAAGATTGTTAAACTCCACAGTACCCGCATATTCGATCCTCTGTTTTGTAGTTTCTAGACGACATCTAACCACTCTAAGATTAGAATTGTTTCTGGTATTATGTAATGTTTGATTCCTCGAGAAAGAGATGTTATTTTAGATCTTTGAAAACGTATGCACATAGACGCATTTTATGTAATCCATACACTGGAAGAATTGTTTTTTATATTTCTTTATACAAGCTTAATGATGGAAAATGTAAGGGCAAATTAAAAACAGATTTCATTTATTTTATTTTGACATCTCTGCAAGGATTTTAGTTCACTGCTTTTCTTATAAGCATATATATTTGGTAAGCAATTTAAGTGACTTTGTATCAATGACTGATATATAATGAGTTTAGTTCTCGTATTAAATTTATTTTTAAACTTATAAAGTAAACCAGATGCAGATACTACTTTTGATTTCAAGTTTTGAATATGAATATCCCAAGAAAGATTATTTTGTAAGTGCATTCCAAGAAATTTTCTTTGATTGGGTTTCAGTGATTTGATTTCCATTCACATATATGTTGAAACTTTGTCCATTTACTAAGTAAGGTCTAAATCTTATTAGTTTAGTTTTTTGAGCATTGCTGATCAATTTATTGATTCTCATGTACTGCACAATTATAGCTGCATCATATTCCATTTGAGTTTTTAAGACAGTTTCATGCATATACGGATACAGAAGATTTATATCATCAGCAAATATTGTTAGCTTTCCAAACATAGGCAAGTTTTGCATATCATTTAAATAGATTAAAACAACAAAGGTCCCAGAACACTGCCCTGAGGAACTCCAGAATTGATAGTGCTCGGGCAGCTCTTTCTACCATTTACTTCAACAAATTGTTGCCTTTTTTCTAAATAACTTTTAATCAACAAACATGATCTTTGATTAAAGCCATAAAAGCTTAGTTTTTCAATTTAAATTTTAATTTTAAATTTTTAAGCTCATTTTTTTACCATCAATATGATATTTTATAAATGTTATAGTGATATTTTCAAGGGCTGCATTTTACTTCACATAAACAAATCTTAAGGTACGGTCACACTTGACAAATATTTGCCGAAAAAGACGTAACCACTAAATAACATACATATATTTAAATATTTAATTTTAATTTATTTGGTGCTGTTTAATCTTGAATAACTCTTGTATATGTAAACAACGTCAAACAAATATTTGCTAAAAGAAGTGCACACGCTTTTTTGTGTAAATATTTGCCAAATGTGACCATACCTTTAGTCCATCAAAATGTGTATCTATGTAAATATTTTCTCATATACCCAAGTTGTGTTTCAATTTAGCACATCTTTACCTTAAATTAATTAGTATTGATGAAAAACATTAGCAATATATATTTAGCGGCATAAAGAATAATAATTTTATAAGTATTATAGATAATTTTGTAATAGTTACACAGGCTTTAAATAAATTAAAAATCTTCACATAATGAAAACAAAAGCCAACAGAAATTAACATTTTAATAACCACAGAAAATAATTTAATTAAAAAATCAATGGATGCACAGAGCTAAAGTAATAATTAAATTTTATTGCAGTTAAATCGTTAAAAATAACAACAATAATTATAAATAATTTCAATTATATAAAAGTAAAACAAAACACAAACTTAAATGTTAAATTTTAATTGTTATAAATAAATAAAAAAACAATTGAATGTATGTCTGTCTAACTAAAGTCATGTGTTTTCATATTAAAACTTCGTGTATTTGATTTCAACGTCTTTGTGTCTGGTCGCAAGCTAAACTGCCGCACCGCACGGCACCGCTCAGCTGTAGCAAATGTACCAAATGTTACAAATGTACTGATGACGTTTATTCGTCTTTTTTTCACGTTACTCTATATTTTGTGTAGTCAGTTTGTCTTCTGTATTTAATTTTTTATTTTCATTATTTTAAAATTTATTATATCGATGTTGTTGCCAGTTTTCTGATGCAGGTGCTAGAGTATGTGTGTGGTTTCTATACGATACGTTTGCGGTATGTCCGTTTTTGTTTTTGTTTTTTTTTTCAACAAGTCAAAATGTTAAACCGCCACTGTATGTGTCATAGACATGCATACAGTCGTTTAGATTAAACTATCTTTTGTTATTGTTCAAATCATATTCAATTGCTTAGATCCGGCTTAAATTTATTTACTGTACACAGTCAGATATTTATGTATCACTTCTCTTTACACTACTTTACTACTTTACATACATATGATATAGGTGTACTCGTGTAATATTTTCAAGTTTAATTGTTTGTCTACCAAAGTAGTAACTACTCGTTTATGATTTGTATAAAAGGCTGCATTGAAGTTAAACCATTTAATAATAGTATTTTAAAGTTTTAAGAAACATTTAAAATTAACAGCGTAAACATTTTGGGTGACGAACTTTATTTTAATTGCTATTTCTAAAATTATACATTTTATTGAGATTACAAAAGAAGTTAATAATAGCATATTTTTTATTGTATCATTAAATTCATTTGTCCCTTGCACAGTGGTTTAGAAACGTTTTTTTAGAAAACAATACGGGATCTACTACGGATATTGTAACGAAATTTCGCATAGTTGGAGCTGAGGTGTTTTTGACTTGAGTGAGTGACCGTTCAAAGTTCGTCACCACAGGTCTCAGATTTTTTTTAAGAATGAGCTGAAATTTAATATATAAATTGTTCTTAACCTTTATAATGTCTTCAAATTTACTGACGTTACAGTTTTTCGGGTCAAATTTGACCCAAATTGAAAATTTTTAATAAAAACAACTATTTTCTTCAAGTAATGTGTTTTTAAAGTTAATATTTTAATTTTAGCTTTACTTTTATTTATTGTGTATACACAATTGTTTTTTTTATTGTTGAGCAATTTTAAGTAATAACTTGTCAAAAATTCGGCGTTCAAATCAAAAATCTAAAAACTCTAGAAAGATTTTTGAATCTTTTTAATGTCATGTGTCTTTAAAAATCGGTCTTCCTTTCTCAGAATCCCACAAACTTTCCGTACTTTCATTGTTTAATCTATAGACTCCAGCTAACAAAAGTGAACCAATATATGCGAACATTTTAGTGTTGTCAACTTCAGTCCAATCAATACCAAATGCACGTCTACCTTCATTATTGGTATATTTCAAAATAATGTTCAACACAGGAGGTGGGAAAAATAATTTAAAACTAGAAGTCTCTTCGTTTGTAATTCTTGAATACGAATATAGTTTTCCGATCGATATCTTCCATTTGTGTATCCAAGGGGTTCCTTCAAATATCTTATCTTTTGATGTCATTGCTTGAGTAGACGCTACATCAGTATCATCTTGACTAGAACTGTCAGATCATCATATACCAAATGATCTTCATTTTCGGAACAAATTTTGTCCTCGTCCGATACATTCAGCATAAGTTTTATATCACTATTATTCATTTTTCTACAAGATTTACCGACACAACAACACTTATTACGACACGATCTATTAGTTGTTTGTTTATTCTATAACTGAGAAAAATATTGCAGTAGGCAAATAAAAAACAAACATAGATGTAGCATTTAGACGGGGGATTCCATGTTTTTGTAAATGTAATATTCATCAAAGTATGATTGAAAGAGACAGAATATATAAATTTTCTTCTAGTGCTACAAAAGCTGTGAAAACATACAAAAATATAGGACATGAAATGTAATAAATATTTGGCTTTCCTTTTCAGACATAAAAAGCTGGATATTTTGTCGTACGTAGGAAAAACTCAAGCTTTTTAATCCAGAACAAATTTGACCCAAAGACCGTAAGTGCTAAAAATTGTATAACACATAGCACACAAACAGTTGTGCGCTCTGATGACGTAGATGCGAAGTAGAAAATTTTTTTGAAGAGAGGAATGCACCATCTATGTTTATTGATTCATGATCTATTCCCACATAAACTTTTAACTGTCCTATCTGACACTCTCAGTTGTTCATAGTTGTCTAAATCAAGGAAAATGAATATCTTATTTCACTTTGTAGGAGACACTACATGGTCAGTTTTAATAATTGCTAATAATTTATTTATTATAAACAAAACTTCGAAAGCAATCAATATTTACAGACACTTTATATTTAAAATTTATGATTTTCCACCAAGTTTTTAAATATCTTTCATTAATTATAAGTTTCTATATATTTTTTCTATACTTTGCTAAATATTTAATCTAAAATTCATAAATAATATATTTAAATAGTCAAGAACACGCACAATTTGCTCATTTATACAAATAACTATTTGTAAGTTAAAACTGCATTTAATAATTTCTTTAAATTTAAAATCATATAGAATACATGCTCGTATTTATCATGATTTGTAGCTTGTTTGTCATCTAAATGTGATGTTGTAAATCAACATAAATCTAAAACATTTTTCAAATAGTATTTTTTTTTGTTTTTCTCCCCTTTTTTGCGAACACAAATAAAATATTACTTATTACTATTTCAGAAAAAAAAAATAACTAACTCGTATATAAATTTCAATGAAAACTACCTTAAATTGCAACAACAACAACATCAAATACTAATAATAATAATAATAATAAAAATTTAACACAGTGTTTAGAATATAATCATAACTTATACATCACGATATTTGTTATTTCCATGAAAACAAAAAAAAATATTTTTCTTTGCTAAAACTCAAACAGAAAAATTGTTTAAATCTAGAAAATACAAAAAATACGCATTATTTATTATTTTAATGCATGTAAATGCAACTGAGTAAGTTGGTGCGTCAATGTTTTAGCGTTAGAGTTAGTGAGTCAGTGTTGGTGTTGTTACATACGTCTGTATGTATGTATGTATGTATACCTATATTCTGAAGCTGATAACAATCTTAAAATTTATTTCAACAGAATAAAAGCCATAGACACATTTTAGCTAGAATATAAAAATGTTCGAAATTTAACAAAATGCGCACAAACAAAAAACGCCAGTGTTTATAATACTAAATGTGAGGAGGCTGTGTTTAAGGCAGAACCTTAAAAGAGTTGCATTTTTTAAATGATATGTGACATTTTTGATATAAGTGCAATATATAATCTGGGGTAAATTATAAATAGATTCCTCTCGTTTAATTTTTTGTAAGTCTTATTAGAGAAACTTTATTTGGCTTGAGTTTCATTTTCAATTACTAATTCAAAGAATACCTTTGCATTTTCTGCCCTGCCAAGGACATCATCACCAATGTTTGTTGTCCAAGTTCTACTTGTAAATATCATCTATTTAACTCACCATTATTGAGAAATAGACTTCGGTTTTAAGCATATTTCTTCTACATGTTATGACTTAGAATGAAATTTACATAGGTTTACAATGTGTGCGTATTCTTTCTTATTAGTATTACAAATTTGTTGTTTTTATTGCTGCGTCTACCGTTTGCTTGGCAGTAATATATTTACCTCCTTATTCATAAAAACTTACAACTGGTTTATAAGAGGTTTATAAAGCAAATTTTGTATGGAAATTTGCTTCAGAAACCTGTTTTATGAATAAGGGCATTAATATTTACCTTTAAAATTTTGGCATGATTTATGTTATATCATTGTTCTTAAACTTCGACGTCCTTTTCGATTATAACAAAATTCTTTGGCCATATTTGGGACACATAATATTTATCGCTACACAGAGCAATATTTCAGGCATAAATCAGCCCAATGATTGAAATAATATAAAAATGAAACAAGTTTTTAGTTAATTCAAATTTATTTAATTCAAATTGTTATTGATATTTTTGAGTTTTGATTAACAAATTAAATTTCATAATTTTTCTGTCTTATGTGTTATCTAAGGATCATATAGTGGGTGGCCAAAATATTAGTTACACATGCAAAATTGTTTAGTTTGAAGCCGTATAACACTTTAAAATAGTGGAAATTTATCCTTTTATTTGTTCTTTTAGGTAAATTAAGTATTTCTAATTCAATTAAAAATAAATTCTTTTGATGAAAAGAAATATTACAAAATTTTTTGAAAAAAAAAAATCTTAATATTTCGTAGAACCTTCTTTGGTATCAATTACAGTTTGCACCCTTTTTGGCATGCTCAGAATGCATTTTTGAACATTTCCTTTAAGTTCTTCATCGTGATGCCAGACTTTAATCAGTTTAATCAAAATTGCATATTTCAGCATGACAGACAATGATCTACAACTGCACTCTAATGTCACCAATCATTGTTCAAAATATTTAACAGTATTACCAGAATCAAAATACGAAAACATATGGTACAAGAAATAAATTTATATACGTATTAAAAGCGATTGAATCTTAATTAATATAGTGTAACTAATAATTTGGCCACTCACTGTAGCATGATGAGTGCAGTAGCACAGCTGACTGAATTTGTTTACAATTTACTTTTGCCAATGAATGTTGTTTTTGTTTTGTGTTGTATTTGTTGCCGATTTGCACTCACCTTGTATAGTTACACCATCATGGATCATAGGATAAGATTTTTTGACAAGAAGTTGGTTTTCCATCAGGGACATATTGTAATAACATAAAAGTTTTGTTATTTTAATTGTAATAGAAGTTTTGACAATTGTTATGATTAATTAAATTTTGCTCGAAAGTTGCTTAATAAAAAAAGTAAAGTTGTGGTATTTGACTTTTGAAAATCCAATTGTTGAGAAGCCATTGCACACGGAAAATGTGACTGAAGGTGTGATCGTTTCATTATTTCTAAAGTTCGGCTGAAAATGCCGTTAGACTAAATACATAATAATATCGAAAACTTAGCAATTAAATTTTGGAATAATATTGAATAAAATATGATGGATGGTGCCACATATTACCATCAAAAATAATTCTCTGTAGCAAACAACGATAAGTTAATTTGAATAATCAACATAGGTCTTTAATTTAGTTTAATTGAAGCATGCAATTTGATTTCCGGTTTCCATCTCGTTGGCTAATGGGGTAGGTTAAGAAGTACTAAAATGTTACAGTTAAGAGCTACATATTGAATTACTTTAGTTGTGTATGCATATGATCTAAAGTGTACTAGCATAAAAAAGAAGAAGTAATTACGTTAGAAGTAAAGAGTTTTTAGATAGATTTATAGACCTAAATGTGTATAGATGTTGACGCATTAATTCCCCACCCAGCCGTGAACCTTTCTCTTCAGACAATCAGAATTCAAAGGCAAATATTCTTTTAAAGATTCATTATAAATTCCAAATCATTTATTTAAATTGATTTATATTATTAATAATTATTGCGAACCGAATTTCTTGATCACATAATTTCATGAAATCCATCTTTAACTTGGCCGGTCATGCTATAGAATTACTCTTTTTTGTGGAGCTATGTTAAGGATAAGGTCTATGCAGAGCCTATCGAATCGATTATAGCCTTAAAATTCAAAATCCGTAACGTGTTTAATGAACATTTTGGTGACCACCATGCTGAACATCTTTCCAATAATATTTTTCATTTCTAATTGTCAAACCTTACTCTGTCCAAAACAATAAAAATTCCAAGGATTTTCATTATTTTATTTAGTTTTGAAAAACAAAGAAAGTTCAGGTTAAAAACCCTTTGATCCTCTCAATAACGGAAACGAGGATGAAGATGTTAAGCAGCAAATTTGGAAGTTGGTTGACTCCCGAAAGATTGCCTATATGCAGGTGATTGCCGATGAAGATCAACATATGGATCAGAATTATATTAATCCAAATGAGTTCATCAAGAAGTATTTAATATAATGGTCAATTATGACTCTAATAAGACATCATTTGAAATGGATTCAAACTGTGTCTACAACATAATTTGCTAATCTAGCTATACCAACATCAACAACACACAGTGGCAAAATTTGGAAAGAGGGAATTAAATCTATAAACTCCAAACGGTAAGTTTATAATTCAGAGCTTTTGTATTGTACCTTAGTATATTTCAATTATATTTTAGAAACTTCCAATTAAATTTCAGGCATTTCTAATTGTATTTTAAAAGTTAAAATTTTCTGAAATATAATTGGGAAACTCTAAAAAAGAAATGGAAATGATGTGCAAAGGACAGGAAATGAAGCAGTAGAAGTCAAGAGATTTGTTAAAAAGGACAATGCAGATAAAACAATTTCATGTTTTCAAATCATAAAAGACTACAATTGCCCACCCTGCCGATATAAAATAAAAATGTTAAGTCGAAACTGGTAAAAGAGAATATCTTCTTTGGGATAAAGTATTGTTCATATAAAATCCCGCCGCACTTTATTTAAAACACTTAAAATAACACTTTCTGTTAAAGAATTCTATTTGCTTGAATATATTTGTACGAGTGCTAAGCAATAGAAATTTAAAAAGAAAGTTGTGCACAAGTTCCTAGATAGTATCCGAGAGGCATCACAATGGACCGTATTGGTATCTGGATGATGGTGTGGGGACAACCTCACACCGGCCTTCTAACCTAATCTAAACTAACCTAGATAGTCTGATATTACCGAGTTCAATGATTTAAAAAAGCTAAAGCTTCCAAAAAGTACTTTAAATAATGTTATACAGGTATAAAACAAAACCTCAAGAACAGACCGTAAACAAAAAGAAAACAAAAATGTTATTAAATGAAACCAGAAACTAACAATACAGCAGAAGCCCAGTATATCCGACAATGACCTGGCCAAAAATGCAAAATTATTGTAGGCACTTCGATTTGTTATTACTTTTTGCTAAAATAATCTGCTATTTAGAAAATGCTATTATCATCTAAATAAATAAGCAACTCTTTTAAATGTCTGCTTACTTTAGCATTTGTTTTAAAAAACAAGAAAAGTTCTCACGCACTTCAAATACATTAAAGTGCAAATACAAGTATGTGTATACATACGTACATATATAATAGTTTTTGTGTCTGTGTATAAATATAAAATAACACTAGCAACGTGTTATTTTGTGTTCGTTTCTACACACTCGTAAACAAATCAAGTTCAAAATAAAATTGCTAGAGCATATGATTTTTATGCGCGCAAACAAACACAACAGAAAACAAAAAATAACAAAAATAATAATGTTTTGTAACATTAAACCGCCAACAACATCAGAATATTGAAGTCCAGTTGGTCTACAAATAAAAATTAAGTCTATTCAAACGGGGAATGGATGCTTACTGGAAAACTAAAAATTTATATTTAAAGATATTTAAATTGTTACAGTTCTGGTGTTCCTCCGGAAATCAGTTTAAGTATTATTGGTGACGATCTGCGATTAAAGAATTGTATTACCTCCCTATCTGAAATCGTATTGGGCTCTTTAAGACTCCATTGTAATTCTAGGCTTATAGTACACAATCTATTGGTATCAGATGCGGTGATTTCTAGTTTTTTTTTTTTGTTGTGTCAACGAAGATTCATTTGGATCAATTGAAGTAGTGCAGAGAACGGCAGAATTGTATACATAAACCTGCCATATTATGAGATATATTAAAGAAAAGTTAAAAATTAAAAAAATGTGTTCTAAAACTAATTCCAGGATGCTTTTTATAAATAGGTGTAGAGTTTGGGTTCTTAATTTCCAATACTTTTTCCCTTCCCGGAAATTAATACAAAAGTGAAATAACGTATAGAGTTATTTGTATTCTTGTATAATTTATATGTACTTGTTGATAAGTACATATAATTGTGGGTGTAAGAGAAAAATAAGTCTTGGTGGATATAATTTAGAATTTATGACTGTAGGGATTTTATTTCTTTTCCATTTCTTTGGAGTTCACAATAGGTTGGAGTTCACAAATTTTATATAGCGAATTATGGAGTAAGTGCTGAGAAAATAATTTAGCGACTTGTGAGTTCAAGTGCTAGAGAATGAGAGTAAGTAAGAATTAGCGCGTTATGGGTACAAGTGCATGATAGTAAGTGTCAATTTTCACTTAATTCGGTTTGCACGAAACCTCGGATTCGTGCAAATCTGATTTAAGTGAAAATTTGACATTGACTTTTTATAGCGAGTTGCCAAAGGTTTTGTAATAGATTTGTTTTAAACGGTTTGACGTTTAAAACAATTCTGCTACATTTTGATAACATACTACATTACATATGTAATAAATGTAAATATTTTCGTTTTACATAATTCTATTTAATTCTAAGTAATAATTCAATGATTTAATTCATAATAATAATAATTATAATATAAATATAAATAAATACAATTTATTTTACTTCATTTGATTTTAAATTTACATTTAATTTTTTTTTTATATAAAAATTACAAATGTCCAATGTATTTTGAACAAAAGTATTTTCATTTAAACCAAAAATCAGTATATTTATGCAATTATTTAAGGTTTATAATATTAATGTGACATTTGAATGCTTTTATACCACATGTAATTTTAATCACTATAAAACCAAGCGATCTAAGATATAAATGTTTAATCTGGTAATCATATTCCTATTCGCTTCGAGAGTAAAATATTCAATATATTCAATCCTTAGAAGATGTATATTTAGGTTTCTTAATAGTTTCTTTAAGGCCATAAATTTAAATTTTTACAAAGTTAAAATTTTTCTGTTTATGATTCTGATTATGAATTTTTTGTTTTTGAAGCTTTAAGAAGAAACGTATAATAGAATTCTGTTTGAACCCTTTTGTAATCATTGATAAGCCTTCCAATTACTTCATAGATTTTAACATTAACAGCAAAGTTGGATGACTGAATTTGATAAAGTTGTTTAATGCACATTAAAGCAAGGAAAGAAATCATTTATGGATTCATTAAAACCATACTTCTTATTACTAAAACCTAGTTACAAGTTCTGACTATAAATTTGCGAGGTGATCGAAACTTAAATTATTTTCTATAGATATGACCAGTAAAATAATTGCCATACTGAACGTTACAGTTTTTGATATAATTTGCATTAATTATAGGTTGTATGAAGTAATGACTGGATAACTAACTATAAGTGCAAAAGGAGTAAGAAAGTATAGCCGGTAAAGCCCGATTGTATAATATCCTACACCCAATATACATATGTGCAAAAACAGTTTTTCCGAAATGGGCGATAAGTGTCATGATTTATATATACATGAAACATATTGGTGATGAATTATATTTAAAAAAATGATTTTCGGAAGTGAGTATTATATGCAAGCTATGACTAATTATAGAGTGATCATCTTACAAGTGGACCGATTGTTTTGTGTATATATGAAATATATTTTCGTTAAATATAATTTGGATACCGATATTTTTAAAAGACTCATGCTCTTTAAAGTGATTTTCGGCAATGAGCCTTATATTGGAGCTATGGTTAATTATGGGCCAATCTGCAAAAAAAATTATAGATGCAATTTGGTTCATGTATAACTTATTTGTGGCCAATTTATTTTTGGATATGTACATAAATCAAACATTAATTACCGATCAACCCGTATTTCGTGAGAACATTTGTATGGGGGCTAGGTAAAATAATGGAGCAATTTCAATTAATTTCACTCCCAAACGTCCTTGGGCCAAAAATATATCAGTAAAAAATGTTATGGAAATATCGTAAAAATTGCAACCGGTACTCTGCCACAAAATTTACATGAACAGCCAGTCTTACGAATGAACAATCGTTAAATCGACTCAGGAAAGATTATGAGTCGATAGGTATAATTTAAGATGGGTCGCGACGTTTGATTTGATAATCATCGTCTGATATCTCATCTTTCACAATAAAAAAGAATAATACAATAAAAGTTTAAAAATTAACAGAGTTATGTGTGTTTGTGGTATGATCTTATGAAAGTTGACCAATTTGGTTGCACCCGTCATGCACTTTAAAGCTCTCACGTGGCTATTTGTGTCGTTTCATATAAATTCTTGTAAATAGATAACAATAGTATGTAGAAATAACTTGATTGAAAATGTGTTTCTTTCTATTAGTATAAGACGTTTAAAGCGTCTAAATGTTGTACATGTCAGAATAGAATCGTCCAATGAATATAATTGTGTGGCTTTTGAATTTTTTAGTTGAATTTTAATTAAATTGTAATTTTGTATATTGAGGCAAATGTCTATGTCATAGTTTCTCTCAATACCTTTCCTTACAATTTTTTATTTAGGCTGAATTAAATGTTTCTTAACCATTTTTAAAAGGGCTTACTACAGTAATAATTTAAGCAAAAAGATCGTAATGGAAGTTTCAGTATCCTTCCCAAGTATAATAAAATTTTTCGTAAATTTTATTTGCAATAAAAAAAAAAAACGTATGTTGGAGGGTTCATACATATCAAGTCAATTGATTGCAACACACCTTCTTGAATTCGTAAGTCAATTAAATTAAAAGCTATGTCAGTTATATTTTATACCGCTAGGTGGGACAAAAACTATAACATTAAATATTTAAATTCCGTTAAATTAGTGTTGTTTTTATCCGACCTTTCAGTTATAATTTTCAAGAAATATTTAAATTCCGCTTAAAATTTACTTTTATATTTTAAATAATTTTTTAACAATGTTATTTATATAATAATTTAAGTAAATAAATAATTTTTTAAAAATGTTTCTCTCAATTTATTAACTTTCTTCGGAATTCCTTCCCTTTGAATTAATGCATTCGTTTTTTATTTTTCAGCTTTTACAACATTTTTAATTGAAATTCATTAATATTTGTGTCGAATTCAAGATTTAGTTGTACGCACTACAGTGAAACTTCGATATAACGAACTTCGTTATAACGAAAAACTCAATAGAACGAATTTTTTCTGAGTCCCTTGAAAAAACCTCTTTATTGCAAAGTTTTTCATACAAAAATCCACTATAGCTATAACGAAGAAATTCTGAGCTATAAAGCCTCTATATAGCGAAATATTCTTTCAAAATCCTCTATACAACGAAATCATAGTTGAGGAATATGTAAAACATTTTAAGTATGTAAGTCGTTAAAGTCTTGTTTGCAACAAAAGCCTCTACATAACGAAGTGTTAACTCTACAGCCTCTATACAACGAAGTCAGAATAAAGCAAAATTAAATTTTATGTAACATGGGGAAGTCCCGTTTAAAACCAACGAAAAAATATGTTTGGAAGTGCATATGTTATACTGCCGAGTACTTTTTCTACAATTTTAAAAAATCGGGAGATTATGTGCAGCACTAAGCCTTTGAAGTGCAAAAGAATACGCCTTGCAGAATATAAAGACGTTGAGCATTGTTTATCTAAATGGTTTACACAATGTCGAATTCAAAACATTCCTTTAGGAGGACCGATGGTAAAAATCAAAGCTGAACAGTTTGCAGCACGCCTGGGACACAAAGATTTTAAAGCTAGTAACAGTTGGCTTGATAATTTTAAAAAGCGACATGATATCGGGTTTCGAAAAGTGAGTGGAGAAAGTGCCAGTGTAAGTGATCAAGTTTGTTCTGAATGGAAAACATTGTTACCAAGTTTGTTGGCAGAATATGAGCCGCAAAATATTTTTAATGCAGACGAAACTGGAATATTTTTTAAATGCGCACGAGACCGAACAATGGCGTTTAAGTACGAAAAATGCCACGGTGGAAAACATAGCAAAGAAAGATTATCTATTTTATTTACTGTTAACAGTACAGGCTCTGAGAAGAGAAAATTGCTCATAATCGGAAAATCGACTAATCCAAGATGTTTTAAAAACATAAAAAGCTTACCAGTGGACTACACTGCGAACAAAAAAGTTTGGATTACCAGCGATATATCGTTTGATTACTTAAAAAAATTGACAACGATATGACTAAGACCAATCGCAAGATTTTATTGTTTGTGGATAACTGCACAGCACATAAAAATGCTCCACCACTTAAATCGATCAACTTAAAATTTTTGCCGCCAAACGCAACATGGAAACTACAACCTATAGATCTTGGAATAATCAAAAATTTCAAACACTTTTATCGCAAAGAGGTAGTCAAGATTTTAATCAACGATCTTGAAGAGGGACGCAAAAGCTCTATAAACGTTTTAGAAGGAGTAAGAATGGCACACAAGGCGTGGGAAAATGTCGAAAAATTAACAATTGTTAACTGTTTTGCAACTTGTGGCTTTGTCGAGCGCCCAAATACCTTGATTACAGAAAATGTGTGCCTTCAAGACAGCGAAGATTGGCTTATTCTAAAAAACCATTTTAATTTAACAGAACGGTTTTATGATTTTGTGAATTTCGATGACAACATTACTTCTACCGGGTCCCTTACCGATGATGACATTATTAGTAGTGCTAGTGTAACGAAACCACAAGATAATGATGAGCAGGAGGATGAAGAAACTGAAGAAATAGAAAATGTTGTAACCACAAAAAAGGCTAAAATAATTGTCGGAAAACTACAAACATTTTTTGAGGCTCAGGATTCTACACCGCAAAATACATTCGACAGTTTAGCATCCGTCGAAAGAAATATTGATAATTGCATTGTAAACTTGCGTAAACGAACAAAAATAACCCAATATTTTATTAAAATCTAATATGTACAAATGTACATAAAATAAAAAAACAAAAAAATAATAAAAACTTAAGTTTAATTTTTCATTTCCCTCTTGAATAGTGAATTTTTATTATAAAAAAAAAACTATAGTTATAACGAATTTTTTTTCATATTTCTTTAAATTTCGTTATACTAAGGTTTCACTAATATATACCTATAACGAAACAATAGCTATAACGAAGTATTTTTCGATCCCCTTCAGCTTCGTTATATCGAAGTTTCACTGTATTTACCCCAGCACGCGTTGAAATCTATGTTTCTGTTTAATTTATTTGTTGCTGTAATTAGATATTGCTGTTTTCTGACTATAAGATTTGTTGTTCCTTTTTTGGTGCAAACATAAATGTTTTGTAATTCAAATTATTTACTGTATTTAACATGTTGTTTTAACATAATAAAGGTAGGCAAGTGATGTAATTTTCATGTTTTACTACGTGTTCTCCAGTTGATATTTTTGTTTAGATCCTTCTTATCAATAACAAGTTTACACTGATTGTTTTGTGTGTGTTTGTTACATTTATAATTTTTCTAAATCAAGTCAAAAAATTGCAACTTAAGAAAAGTGTATTTATTTATATGTTGGTCAAGACCAACTGTCGACCATAACACATTTACTCGATGTTAATGCTATTTATTGGAGTTCAGAGTTTAAAATAATTCAAATAATAATATTGATTAGGAGATTAGTTAGAAAACTAATGTGACAATTTAGACATTACTCCTTAGGAATTTCCAAACTACCAAATTTGTTTGTTTCTGATTTCGAAACTTCATCTTCAACAAAACGAAGCTCTTAATATTTTTAGGATATATGTACTATATGTATTTTTAGGTTTTAATAGTTTTCTTAAATATTCTAGGTCAATTAATTATTTCAAATAAATATAATTTTCACTTGCAGAAGGCGTTTGTGTCTTAAGTCTTTTGTTTTATATGATGAAATATTAATAGCTCTGTACTTAATGTCAGTGTTTTTAAAACAACTTTATTACATTTTTATTTTAAATTTAATTTTATTATTATTACTATAGACATCTATACGTGTTTTTTTTATGTTGCTAATATTTATTTACCTTGATCTAGAATTTTTTCTTATTAATTGATCACCTAATGACAGAAACTTCAAAAGCAACATCACGACATTTTTTTTGCTGTATTAAATGGAAAACAAAATGTAAAAAACTACAACAACTAATCAATAAACGCATATGACAACAACAGCAACTTACACCTTATACATTATTATTATTATTAAAGTAAACAAATGAGTAAAAAATAAAGTAATATAAAACAAAACGCATTAACAGCAAAATCAAAAACATGTGTGAGTAGCAGCACTCGTAAACAATGTATGCACGAGTATGTCAACTGCGTTAAGCGTTTGTCTTTCTACGTGAGCTTGTGCATCTACATAAATTATACCGGCAGCTTGATTAGCATTTATAGTATTTGTTGTGTTTTTTTTAATATTTAATATGTAATTTCATTCAAAATTCTACCATCTTCCTTAGAAAATGCAGCATTATATATTACTGAAAGAAATACTCTTTCCGCAAGAGGCTTTCCACTACTACTATTACTATGAGCTTGCTCAGACCAGGTGGGCAAATGAATACACCTGTGTAATAACACGACTTATCTGGTCTAGGCTAAATAGAGAACGAACGTTGTACGTGCTAAAACTACAACGATCATAATTAAGTGACTTAGTGTCAGTGATTACTGGACACTGCAAATTCGGCAATTATGCCATAAGATTAGGTCTTCCCTACAATGATTTGTGCAGGAGTTGTTAAGATGAAGAAGAGGAGGAAACAGTCTCTCATCTTCTCTGTCATTTTACAACAATGTGTACCATGCGTAACACTCTCTTGGGACAACCATCCTTCAATAATGTATCTGAATTATTAGACTTAAAATTAGAGCGTATCAATGCCTTCCTTAGAAATAGCAATTGGCTATCATGATTTCAGACCCAATCGCTTCACTTACAGTGCAACTACTGGCCATTAAGCGGCTCAGAGTACTTACTGCATCTTTTCGTATAAACCTTCCGGACCCGACATCTTTTTTTCTCTTGATATTTTCTTCTCCTATCTATCCACATCTACTCTCTATTTGTCTCTACAACATCTATTCCCTTTCTTCTTTCTTCTATTCATTTGTTTTTAGGCAACACAAAAGGACCAACGAATGGATCTAAGTGAGCTGTACTATTTGTCTCTACAACATCTATTCCCTTTCTTCTTTCTTCTATTCATTTGTTTTCAGGCAACACAAAAGGACCAACGAATGGATCTAAGTGAGCTGTACTAAGTATGGCTGCCTGCTGACCTAATCTTACCTAAGAGGCCTTCCAAATTGCCTTATTAGAAGATACCACATTGTGATATTGTTTAAATTTTACTCTGTTTGTCCTTAACATTGTCAACTGACGCTACAGTTTAATTCGCTACTGCGCACAGCTGCGTAGGTAAAGTATGTTGAAATTAAAAGAATGTGTGAATATCACAAAAAACTATTCAAAGTACTGCTTAATTTTCTAGAGGATTCAAAAAATATAATATGTTTTAAATCGATCTGAGGATTAATATTTAACATACAAATTTGGTGTGTCTAAATTTATAAATATTGAAGAAAAAACAATGTGTTAATGTGTCAAGTTTTCTGTTATAAATCAAAAAGGTAAAATTTCATTGCCCGATTTGTACCACGAATAATTTAAAGTAACTGATTAATTCATAAACCTATAACATAGAGAGAATTAGTATCTCAGAAAATAGTATCACATTGAAAATGAAGACAAAGTCCTTTTTAGGTACATTCTTCCTTTTCTTTATGTGTATCCTCTAAAGCTAAAATCTCACTACAGTCAACATAGAGATCAAATTTAGTGTAGGAGTTATTTTAAAGGGTTTTGGTAAAGGCAAGGGGTAAATTTACTTTCTGCTGATCACAAAAATTTCAATTTATCACTATAAGAAAAAATACGTTCCTAAATTACAGAAATGCTAAGTTTCTTAATTGAACTAGAACTGAACCAAAACTGAACTAGAACTGAACTGGAACCGAACTAGAACTGAATTAGAACTGAACTAGAACTGAACTAGAACTGAATTAGAACTGAACTAGAACTGAACTAGAACTAGAACTGAACTAGAACAGTACGAGAACTAAACTGATTAATTTCCTCAATTTTAGTTCTATTCCTTGAAATTATTGTTTCTCTTAAATTTTCAAAAGTACTTTTCCATTGCCCTCGTATCTTAGCATAACATATTTTTAATAAGAGTTTGTATGCTTTTGAATAGCGGTCATAAATATGTTGTAGTTTTTGTTGTCATATATTTTTAATGTTACAATAAATTGGTTGGCTGATTTGTTGTTGTGCTCAATAGGCAGTAAGCACACTCTCTCACATGTCTTGGCAGCCTCTGAATGAACTATTAAATAAATATTATTTTGTATTATTATTATTAAATATTTTGTAAAATATTGCATGTTTTGGTACATGTGTATGGGTATTGTTAAACATTTTATGTTTAATTTTGTTGGCGTTTTTTTTTTACATTTAACGCACAAGTGTTTCCACCGCAAACATTGACTTGAAATAAAGTGTTGGTGTTGTTATTGATTTTTCATAAACGAAAATTATTAATTTGTTGCACCCCAACAAGTGTAGTATTTATTTAGTTGTTACGATTTTTGTTGTATGTGTTTTTTGGTTTGGTTTGTTACAATATTAATAAATTATTATTAGCAATAATTTTAGTTATTCTATATTTTTAGTTGTATGTTTAAAAATGAGGCCATTTTTGTTAATTACAAATAACAATTTAATAAACAATATTAAACGGACATGGAATAATTTATTATAACTTTATTTATATATAATAAGATTCTTGGAAATCTTAGTTAGATTTTTATATAATCTGGCAACAAAGATTACTTTTTTAGTTAATAGACTCAAGCGGAGAATAATATTATGTGAATTTTACATGACTTAAGCTCTAACACCGCATAAATAGTAATAATTTGTTAAGATTATTTTTTTTTAATATATAAATAATAACGTTTACTCAATAATTTGAAAATTTTTGTAAATTTATTTATGGGAAGGTTTTTGTTTATGTTATATTTGTTAAAATTAAAAAAATTTCTCAGGTAGTGTTTAAAATTTTTTGAAAACAATGTAATTAAAAGCAATTTTATGCTTTAATTTAAATTTTTAATTATAAGTACAATGAAAGCTGTCAACGTGTTTGTATTATTCAAATACTACAGCATCTTAAACCTTTAATTAAAATCCTATTAAAAACTCTTTTAAAGGTTTAGTTAAAAATTGCTATACGAATATATTCGCCCAGATGACTTAAGACATTAAAAATGTTTTTTCATTTAAATTCAGTTTTTTTTTGGGTTTCTTGTTTATAATTAATTTCATTTAAATTAAGCTTTAAAATTAATTTATTATTTAAACCTAAATTAATTACATTTTTAAAAAAATTGATTATAAATAAATTTATAAAGTCTA
Source organism: Bellardia pandia (assembly GCA_916048285.2). Lineage (NCBI taxonomy): Eukaryota > Metazoa > Arthropoda > Insecta > Diptera > Calliphoridae > Bellardia > Bellardia pandia. Next base: position 122,192,115 of record OU696529.1, read on the forward strand.
TGCTAGTTTTAGTTTTAACAAACATACCAAAGATAACCACTACAGCAAGAAACCGAAAATTCCACTTTAATTGACAGAAACTCTGAATAAAAACTGATTTCAATTTAGGAACTAATAGTTCAAGGAGTTTGTAGTATTTTAGGTATTATGAGCAGTTTTTTTTATGGTACAGTGACATCACTATAAATAGCTCAAGCTAGAATTTGTCAGCAAAGAAACTAATAAGAAATTGATTTATAAGTGTTACTTATAATTAATTACTATTTAAATTATTTGAAAAATGTTTTTGCATTTGATTAGTGGAACATGTTATTTAGAGGAAAATAAATCAAAATATAATAAATAAATAATTGATAGAGCTTTAAAATGTTATTGTTTTTTTTTTTTTTTTTTTTGTTCATTTAATATGGATAGCTAAAATTAGCATAATAAATTGAGTCAAGCAACGACTTTAAGAGGTGGTATACAGACCCAAATGTGCGTAACTTGTTTATTAGAGCAAACAGATATAAATTCCTGTTTCATTCTTATACAGGGTGGGCCAACTTGGACTGACTGATTTGAGGGTGGGCCAACTTGGACTGACTGATTTGAAATGCTTATAACTTTTGCATTTTTAATTTTTTTTAATTTTTTTTTTGCAGATAATACAGAATTTTATAAAATTTCATAATGTCATCATACTCAGTGGAAGAACGTGTAAAAATTGTTGAATTTTATTATGCATTAAAAACACAAAAGTTATAAGCAGTTCAAATCATTCAGTCAAACTTGGCCCACCCTGTATATATAAATGTATAATATTTTATAAACAAAGTTTCCTTCCCACATTCCCTTTGAAATAGCAAACTTTACGGAAAAAATGTTAATGCTGTCTGATCTCAGATGAATATAGAAACTTGTATTTTCAAACGAAATAAATTATGAACCGATTTTATATTTTTTTTTCTTTGTAATTTTTAAAAGCTAAATAAAGTAACATATGTACTTTTTTATAAAAATATAATACTTTGAAATAAAACGTTTTTTTTTGTAATAGAAAATAGGTAATTCCAATAAAAACATAATTTTTTCCATGAAAACAGCATTTTTTTAAAGAAACTTACTGGCAATAATAAAATGTACTTTGTAAAATCATTATAATTATATTTTAAAATAAATCCAACAACAAAAATATGCTTTAAGAAAGCATATGCACCGTTTTTTCTATGAAAGTCTACAAATAATAACGCAAATTGTATGACAGCACCACCTAGCGTTAGTTTTTGGTAAAACATAATATCAAAAATGGATTCCCCGACCCCATTAACATAAATATATCACATTTCTCCCGGATAGTAAAAATATATAGCCATTATTTTATCAAAATTGTAATGAGTTTTTCTCGTTAGCCAGGGTTCCAAAATCACAAATTTCAAATGCTTGTAAAAAAATTCTAGCACTGAACCAAAAAAATCCCTTGGAGGTTTTGTTATGGACAATGTCAGCTATCATTTGTATTTGGTCTCATCCCATTCGGATTTTGGTTGTTGCACTGTGTTATTATATATGATATTAATTTAACATATTATGATAAAGTACGATCATAATATGATTACTTTGGATCACAATATGAATATTTTATATTGTAATATATTGTATTCTATTGTAATACTTTGGATCATAATATGATTACTTTAGACCATATTATGATTACTTTAAATCATATTATGATTGCTTTAAACTATAATATGGTTACATTGTCATGATCATGTATGATAATTTTATGATTATATTGGATTATAATATTATGATTAATACGAAAATATTATGATGAATTATTACGATGATAATTGATCATATAATGAGAATTCACGATAGCTATATTCATCATAATATGTTTTGACTATAATTATAAATCTTATCATAATATGTTGCTCTTAGATTATGTTTACCACAACCATGTTTTTTCTCTGCATATATGCATGCCCTTTTTATAGCAACTGTATCCTTTGACATAGATTCAAGCGTATTCTTATTGATGTACAAACTTTAGTGTTGGTTTTTTTTAATCTTTTTTCCAATCATTGAACAAGTCAGATTTTAAATCAATTTGATGGACGACTAATGGTAATATATTACGACTGTTTAAACCCATTTTCTAACCATAATTTTTTAATGCAAATGTGGTTTTAATAGGGTACCACAACAAACCCGATAAAAATAACTGTTGACATATTGATAAATTTGTTAAAGCTTAATATATTTAATTGAAGATAAATGTAGGTGTTAGTTGAAAGAGTCGAAAAATTATCTACTATATACTCTAAAAGCCAAACAGTCAACAACTAAACACAGACACCTAAAAAAACAAGTTCATTGCTCAGTAATATACAAAAATCAGCAAAAGTATTTCACACCACTCAACAGTTTTCTACAACAAACTCAAGCACAAACAACCACAAATTTGTGACAAAATTATACGGTCTATATCTTAAAGATACAAGTCAAATTTAGTCATGTTTGGTATGGTTAGGAAATAAGAAAAAAAAAAATACATATAATTTAGCAACTATATACACTTAATTCTGTTTTTACATGGTTTTTATTCAGCACAGGTTGAAAATAAACAAATTTTAATTTATTTTACACGATTTAATTCCATTTAGCACGATTCAAAATCTTTACGCTTAAATTTGTTTTCGTTAAATTTATTTTTTACGAAATATGTAAGTTCGTAACACAAATTTAGGGGTATTTCCTTTTAGTGCATACAAAAATATCGAGTAAAATTGATCGTAATTTTCTTAAAAGTAATTTAAAGGAAAATATCGCTTTTATAAGCAGTTGTACAAAAAAAGTTACATGTTGAATATTACAGTTACTATTATGTTTTTACCTTCTCCTGTAAAGTTTCAAATATGCGAGTTAGGGCCTTTCTACATGAGACCAACGATATACATATTTAATATAATAGACCTGGGGCCAAATTACCGCATTGGATATCGAGTAAAATTGATCGTAATTTTCTTATTTCGATATCGAGCAAGAAATTTAGTACATTTGATCATAATTTCGATATCGAAATCATTTTTCGACACGATAGCTCATTCGATCACGAATGCGGTAATTTGGCCCCTGAATAGTTGTTCTTAAAAAAATTCTTGTTTTTTTATTAATTTCAATAGGTTTTTTAAAGATAAGAAACCAATCACCTATTTTGCATACGATCAATGTCTTTTTTTTACACAATTTGTTTACATGCTGTTTCCTTGAACCAATTACCGTGTAAAAACAGAATTCGGTGTATTTAAATGACACTTGTTATATAATTTACGAGTTCATAAGTTATCTCTGACTTCCTGTCTAAATGCAAACAAAAAAAACAAGAAATAAAAATGAAATAAAGTTTTATAAATAAACTATATTTATATTCGTAAAATTCTATTAAACCGTGAAGATGAAAATAATTTGTCTTACTCCATTATTTAAAATACAATGTTTGTACAAGAGTATGTATTTACGTTTTAAAATGACACTGACAGCTTATTAATGGCCGCTATTATTAATGCTACCATCATTGGCGGTGGTTGTGTGTTTGATTTTTTTTTTACGTTAAGTGATTCATGAATAATTCCAAAATCATTTAAACTAATCGAATTTTTCACTACTTCTATTAATAGGAATTGACTACTTTGCAGAACCTGCTGATTTTTTATAAGAGTCTTTGATTAAATATTAACCTATACAACGATGCCGGTATTTGTATTGATATGGACATTTTATTATTATCTGTTACACATAAACCACCATCGATATTAATAAGTTCTCAAATACATAATTCTTTTATAAAGCCTTAAACACATTCACCACAAATGCCGCTGGCTATTAATGCCTTAACTATTTTGAAAACGACAGCCGCATAGTAAGCAACTGTTCCCTAAAGCCTCAGTTAGCCGACTGTTACGGAATGTAGTGTAATGACGTAAAAATGTAAGGAAATTCTATTTCTTACAGATTCATACATTACGGTGTTGCGTTACTTTACATCTCCATAACCATTTGCATTACTTTACACATAACAATATCCATCAGCCGTTTCTTACTGTTGCAGTTACATTCCATTACAGTCGGCTAACTGAGGCTTAAATCTGACATTTTATTGAAAATAAATTTGTTCTTCGAACTTTTTAAATAACAGAATGGCTGAAAAGAGTTTTGTTTGAAGCTATTACTAAAATACAACAAAAACGTACAAAAAAACATTAAAAATAATAAATCTTAGACAATAAAAACTTACAAATTTTAATCGAACAAACCAATGAAAATATAAACAGCTATTGTAGTAATCTATTTATATTTCAGTGATGCCAGTTAGAGCTTTTATATGGGGGCTGTTATCAAATTATATAATGCAAATAAAATATCGTTTTATGATTTCTCTTTGCATGCAACCTATTTTTGCCTAACTTTGTATCAAATAAATAATTTTACTAGGTATTTACGTACCATAGTGTCATATTTCGGGAAGCAATTTGACGGGGGCTATGAGAAATTGTAAATTAATTATCAGCACAACTTGTCCTGCTATAATAAAAATAAAGTGTGAAAAATGTCATTATATTATCTGCATCATGTTTGAAGAATATAAAAAAATCTCTCTGAAAAATATCGAGGTTATCTGAAACTTTTGTATATAACTCGGATCCTACTGGACCGATTTTGCTCATTTTCCATAGCAATTATTTCGATCAAACAAAAAATATTTGAAAAAAATTAACTTTTCTAAAAGTACGGTCATATTTATTTTAGCACAAATTTGTTTGACGTTGTTTACTCTTACAAGAGTTTTGCAAGATCAACCAGTGGTTTTTAGGCAAAACTTTTGCCAAATTTGATCGTACCTTATGTGTTTTTTTTCGAAGCTTTATCGTGCCTTAGCAGACGGACGGACATGACTAGATAGTCTTAGAATCTTATAAGGACCCAGAATATATAGACTTTTTGATTCTAAGACCATTATTTCGATGTATTACAAAGGAAATGACAAACTTAACCCTTAAATACCTGAAATTGAAAATACGTCCCTATTGCAGAAAACAATTTTTGTTCTAGCATGTATTTCATCTGCAAATTAGGAATTTCAGTTCCAATTCAGTAAAAAAATATTCCTGGAAAGCTCCACGACAAAAACACGGAAGACAGTCTGTAGACGGTCTTAGTAGCTAAACGGAAAACACCGGTTTTTTTTAATACTCAACTGATGACCGTCTATAAACCGTCTTAGGCGTTTAAGGGTTAATATAAACCTATATTTTTGGTGGCGGGTATATATAACAATTGTTTAACTTGAATATTAATAGAAGACAGACACTTTAAAGTTTAAACTTATATTTTGACATGAACAAATACATATTAACAATTTTGTTGCTTTAATTTTTGCCCTTTTAGTAAATACATTTTTGTAGCAAAATAATTTCCAAAACAAAAAAAAAAAAATAAATATAAACAAATAATTTAAATACTAGGTACTAATATTAATTTTGTATACCTGATTTAAATATGTATCTACTATGAACAAGTGACACAAGTTTATTTTTATACCCACCATCAAAAATATGGGGGGAGGAGGATATATTAAGTTTGCCATGCTGTTTGTAACACATAGAAATATTGTTCGTAGATTCAAAAAATATTCTGGGTCCTTGTAAAATTCTAAGAATATCGGCACATGTACGGAAGTCTGTCAGTCTGTTGAAGGCACAATAGTGCTTCCAAAAAAAGACATTGAACAATGAAATTTTTACCAAACATTCTTCCATCCAACAAAATGTTTGGTATTGCAAATGGGCAAAATCGGTCTAGCCGGATCCGAGGTATATATAAAGTTTTAGACAACCTCTGTATTTTTCGGAGAGTTTTACTATATACTTCAAATATAATGCCGATAATATTATAAAATTTTGCATACTTTATTTTTTATATAGAAGGACATGTTATGTTGAAACTGGTTGGAATTTCTCCCCAATTTCTGATAGCCCACTCGCATCCCATTAAGCGATTATAAAGGCCTTAAAGTGAATTGTATAATCTTTCTTTTGAGAAAAAAAAAGAAGGGCCCAAATTGAAAAAAAAAATTAAAACAAAAATTTTTAAACATTAGAAAAAAATATTTTTGGAATGATTGAAGAAATAGCTATCTAAAGTGCTTTGGACAATTTTTGGTAGGACCAATAGGTGAAAAGTTACAATCATTTAAAAAAAACCCTGTATGACCAAAATGGACCAAAATGTGCAATTTTGACCCCCTCTAGCTAACAATAGTACTAACCTTGGTGCAAATTTCATCCAAATCGGAAGACATTGCTATTTAAAATTGGGTCACTTGACGTGAAATTCACCATATACATATAAATCGTTTTACATAATTTTATGATGATCGGCCCGTAATAGGTTATAGCTGCCTTATGAGGATTACTCCCGAAAACTCATTAACAACCAGATCGAACCGAAATTTTACACAGAATAGTTATAAGTATGTAAAAATTATACTATTGACTTTTGTGAAAGTTAGTCCCTAATTGACCATAGCTCACATACAAGCTCAATGAGCAATGTCGAAAACTAAATTAAGGTACAATATTATATGGTGATCACACCATAATAGCTGATATAGTGGTCAGTATATAAGATTCGGCACAGCCGAATATAAACTCTTATTTCTTTTGTTTAGTTTTGAAGTTTCTGCTTTCGGTATGTGGCGGTCACAAAAAGTTTAATGTCTTCGTAGATAAAAACTAAATCTTATTGACAATTAATTATTAAGTTTTAAATATTATTGTTTTTTTATGTTATTTATAGTAAATGTCTCCATTGATATTATTATAAACAAATACAATAAAATCAAATAAAATACTGTACACATTGATAAAATTAACGTTAATTTATTTTATTTTGATTTTTGTATAAAAATAAGTATTACACATATTCGTGAACGAAATTTTCTATGTTTTTCTATGTGTCTATCTCGCTCACAACAGATAATGAATTGGTTATATTAGACGAAACGAATATAAAATATACATGCTTAATAAGTTAATTAAAATGATTAATAGTGCAGGTTTTTACTAATAAACTAATAAAATTCATATTAGCGCTTTTAGAAAAAATTATTTTTTGAAATAAAATAAGAATAAAATTAATATTAAATAAATAAATATTTATTTATTCTTTTGTATAGACGATGTGAAATACATATTTAATATTGACGACGTAGAAACTATTTATGTTTATTTTATGCATTTAATGCACAGTGGGGATGGTTAGGGCTCAAAAATTCAAATTATATAACAATTGGTAAAATAATTATAGTTATAATTAGTCATAATTCAGCTGTGGGTAGGGGAAGAACTTGCGTGTCATTGTCATTGTCGTTTGAGGGCAATCATTCCGCACTTTTTCGATGCCTTCGAGAGATTTGTGTCTCACTCTTGCATTGGTTAACAATTATTAAGGTACAATTATAATTGGCGTCGTCTAAATATACCACGTTTATCGAAGATGTGTACGTTGATTTATGCGTTCCAACTTCCTATATGAAGGCATAGGTCGGCTTGGGACTTAAATCGATCGTGGGATAACCTGGCAATTTGAGGGTTTTATTCTACGTCAACCAAGTTTATATTATATTAAAAACATATTAAACTCCAACATCTTTTACATTTTCATTAATTTCCTGTATTGTAAGTTTTCCTATACCTTGCTCTGGAAGTCCAAGATTCATAGAATGAGTTTAGTTTTCTTGTTTCATGTCGAAAATTATATAAGTCTCAATTTACACAAAGCAATTTTCATTGAAAAGGTTGATACAATTTTTTCCTTCAAGTTAATTCGGTGTTCACACAGCATAATATAATTGCTTAAATCACTCGTATTTCAAGTGTGCACTCGTCTTAAATTCCCCTTACTCCGATATATAAAAGGTAATCAGCTTGGCTTAAAGAACTGTTCCATGTAAATTGGGACTAAGCAACACAATATCGTGTCTTTGATTAATTGCTTATCGTATCTTGGCTAACTATATTGAGAAAGAAAGTGGCTTTTGTTAATAGTAATTCTAATTCGTTTTATATAATATCATTGGCAATATATATTAATATTTTGTTCAACCAGCGGAAAATAAATTTAGTTGTGAAAAAAAAAACCATTAAGAAAATGTATTTTAAAATGTTTTCTAGGAGCAGAGATTTCTAAAAAACGAACACATCCAATCCAAAAAGTATCCAGATCGAATTCTACTATATTCCAATGTAAAATTTTACATCACTCAGACCAGCCAGCTCTATTTTAAAATATTTTGATTTTAGTGCCACAGTGCACTGCACACAGCCACTTCATAGAATTTATATTTGAAAAGCCGCCTCACGTTCAATTGTTTAAAACACTCGTACTTGCGATTAATTGTCTTTAACTACGCATCTTTTTCTATAACTTCCATAATAAAAAAGGTAAATCATCATTTACAAGTATTTTCTATTTCAGTATTTTCTGTGGTGTTTTGTTTTTAAGTCACGCAATAATTATTGAAATTGCGCGATTTTTCTAGCCCCAACAATTGCGCTAACAAACAGACAAACGGACGGACAAACAAACAGTCAGACAAACAGAAACTATTACATGATTCACATTGTGTGCAGTTATTTGGTGGTTTGTTGCACAAAAATCAATGAAAAATTTTCTTCTTTTTTTTCAATCTCTAATATTTGTACGTATAAATATTGTAACTATGTACAAACGTTTTTATTTATACGCTCGTATCTGCTTGTATGTTTAATGTATTTAGTGTTTTCTTGCTTCTCAGTTTGATAGAGTGTGGGAATTAGTTTTTGGGTTTTCAATTGGTTAAATGCGAAAAGCATAGAAGTATGAAATGAAAATATTGCTAAGCATATTAACGGCAGGTTTACGAGTATTAAACAAAAAAAAATAAAGAAAATATCTTGTATTGTGTAATTAATTTTGTTTCTTTTTATTCACTTGAAATGTTTAACGTTATTTCCGATCGGTGGGTTAAAGTCCTTACAAATTACAATACTGTTGACAACTAAATATTTATTAAAGTTGGGAATGTCTATAAGGTTTTTGTATAATATACAGACTCGTATATGGCAGTTGTGGTAAACTAAAAGTAATCATTTGACACTGGGTTTTGTTATCAGGAGCTGAATAAATAGTGGGATAATAAAGCTGCAATAGGCTTTTGTAGAGAGCTGAAGTGTTTGGCAAATCCTGCTGCTTACTTTGTTAGTGTAGAGCAAAAATATGTTAAATCTTTTTGCAAATGCAATGATGTCATACCATTTGTACAAGATTGTAAATTGCGCTAATGTCTTTAGTAAAACAACACTGTCTTTAGTAACAAGTAGAGTAAAAAGTAGTAAACTTACTAAAAAGAGACTGTCTTTAGTAAAAAGATACTGTCATTAGTAAAATGACCCTGTGTTTAAAAGGTATTGTCTTTAGCAAAAAGACACTGTCTTTAGTAAAAGGTCTGTCTTTAGTAAAAAGACAATCTGCCGTATTCATAAAAAATAAAGTAGGTTTGAAGTGTTCTTTTAGACAAAATTTTCTTAAAGTACATTTAAAGGCTACTTTAATTTTTTATGAATAAGGGCAACTGTATTTAGTAAAAGGACACTGTATTTAGTAAACAGACACTGTATTTAGTACACAGACACTGTCTTTAGTCTTTCACTGAAAATGCATTCTGATACAGGCATTTTTTCCAATTACTTAAGAGATGCGCGACAGTCAAAGCTTTCTCTGTTTTCATCAAACCAGGACTCTAACAACAAAATGATGGTTCGTCTGTTTACGTCAGTCAGCCCTTTAGGAAGAAGTCAAGTTGCTTCTTCAGAAATCTCATTGATCTTTTCTATAAAGGTTCGTCAATCAAAAACAAATAGCAAATATTTAAACAAACAAAAACAATATGAAAAGCCTTTAAAATAATTCATCATTTATTAAACAATCTTAAATCCAGTCCTTAAAATTTTCCTATCTATTGTGGTATTTAATGTAATTTTTTTTTGGCAATTTTTAAAAATATCATTATCACTTACAACTCTTAAGCTTATTTCCTGCAAATATTATTGCACTTTAAAAACATTCCAATAGCTATTCACTAAATCAATATAGTTGTTATACTCTCATGTTTTTATGTCATTTGCACCAGTTTTCTTTAAGCTATGCAAAAATAACTGATTAATTAAAATTTTAAAAATTCTTCAACGCATAAAATTCTATCGATAAAGAAAAATAAATAGCTTTTAATTGAAACTCAAAAGTTCAGTTTTAATTGCTTTAACATAGAATTTATTATAAAAATACTTTTTATTCAACGCAAAATTATAGAAAACAATTTCTCTTTTTGCCAGTTGTCATTTCTATTCAATATAATTGAAACTGAAAATCCACTTTAAATGTTATAATTTGACTTGCTATAAACACAATTACGCTTCATTAACAATTGCCACTTGTTATTTTCAGCCAGTCAGTCATTGTAGGAATTGTTTAACTCAGACACAGAGAAACGCTCTGTAATATAGAAAACAGGAGCTCAGTTAGAGTCACCAAGATCTAGAATTAAATGGAATCAAAGTAAACAGTTTCAGTTGAGGAGTTGAAACAATTATAGCAGCATAGTATAACAATGCATTTAGAATAAGAATTGGTTTGAAATTATAAAAAACAAATTGTTATATACAATATTTACTCATGCTGGTGAAATGATAAATGATGTTGCGATTACAAAAAAGTGGCAGGGAGTGGGTATGAATTTTAAAACAATTGCTACTGCTTTCATATTTAACTGCTATTCATTCAGCTGATATAATATATTTAGGGGCATTTGTCTAAGCGCAGTTTACTTTTAATTCGTTTAAGTTATATCTAACTTTAAATGTTTTAATTCAATTTGCATCCAATATAAATTCACCAGAATGCTATTACACCTATCAGTTTTTATGAGAAAATATTTTAAAATGCAAATACAAATGGTTAATCAGTTTGTTTAGAGAATTTACGATTCTTGATGGACACCAGAACAAATATAGGCTAAAATAATTTAAGAATACCACTAAATCAGCATGTACACAAAACCGAGCCAACGATGTACTTGTAAAGTTAAGTACAAACCTCAATATAGCTGCCGTAACATGTACGAGCAAAATCTATTTTTGATAGCTGTCACTAAGCCCATCTGCCAATTGAGATAAAATATCTCCTGAAACGTTCTCAGGGCAGCAGTCAGCAGGTATTTAAGACATTAATTTGTAGTCTTTTTTATCGGAAGCTTGCTTAAATGTTTCTTTCTTCGCTTATAACTCGAGAGGGTTCAATACATATGTGTTCTGCGTCATTTACAAAATAATGTTACCTGTGAAGTAATAGATATAAATCATAAGTAACATAAACAAGATAAATATACTTTGGACATAAAACTATTGTGTTTACGTAACTCTTGACAGAAATAGGTCAGCATTTCTAACAAATATCACACTTTTGATCAATTCTATGAATTCTAAAGTTTACATGGTGAACCAGAAGGCATAGCTCTTTGCTACACTGGAATTCATGTCTTTTACCAAAAGACTTACTGAAGATAGTGTCTTTTTACTAAGATACTCATATATATAAGTTTGTGTTCTAAATTTTGTGCATATGATTTGAAAAGTAAAATATTATTTCCAGTTTGGTCCATCGTAGAATAACAGACTCACTCGTATTCTTGAATGTCGTGAATTTGTCTATGTGGATATCTAAACGATTTCATTTTCACTTTGTAGTGTAATATAAAAACTAGGCGAATGTCTTTTTACTAATGACAGTTTCAGATTTTTCTCAATTTACTTTTGTGTCTAGTAGATTTTTCTTAAACCAGAAGTTTTTTTTAATTTTATAATAATGCTTATTTAGTTATAAAATTTATGATACACTGTTTGAATTTCACAAACATAAACCAAATTCATTAGTATGTAGAAGAAAAATCTGCTGTTACTTAAATTGTCTGCACTGTAACTGGTACTAGTGGAAACATAGCTCATATTTACAAACATTTTGGTTTCCAGATACAATTAAAACTATGAAAAAAAGTTCATAATTATTAATTAAATAATATCGCAGATAACTTAAAGGTAGACGATTTAATGAATTGCTATTACAACTCGTGACTGGCAAGAAAATAAACTGAAAAAAATTTAGAAAAAATGCATTACTAGTCTTTATGTAAGAAAGCAAGTAATATTTTACTTAATATATGAAATAATTCTTCAGTGAGATATAGGGGAATTTGAAGAGCCCCTGCTTAAATATAAATCTTAAACACAGTTAAGAAATTATAAAAATATTGAAGGCAAAAAATCACAATATGTTTTGGTTATACTGCTGTGATATTTGGTGAAGCATTTTAAAATGTTAACATGTGATACTAATGTAACTAGGAAGGGGTTTTTTATTTTCAAAATTTAAAATGTCTACTTATGAAGTAGTCTTATTTAATCTAGGCTTAAATAGAATATGGAATTTGGATTATAATATTAAATTATGGACTTAATTTCTCTGTTGTAAACTTATTATCTAGGAAGGAGAAAATAATTAATCCAACTAAGTGGTCATTATTTGTAAAATGAATGAAAAATTAATGAATTGAATTAATGAATTGAAAAATTATCGCCCCTTTTGGCTAGTAAAGTGTCAAGTCCACAAATGTTACTAAGAGTTTAGTAAACATATTATACTCATATGAAGGTATATTAGTTGCACTTTTCTTTGAAGTTTTTTTTTTGTCTGACGTTTGCAATGCATTACAATTTATTAATTCATAAATTTATTAATTCATAAATTGTAATGCTTTTAAGCAGAAAAATAGTTAGGTATATAATAGCTTTTATATTTAAAGATTTCATAAATTATTTATTAATTAAATTGCGCATACTAATATATCAAAATCAAAGTAAAATAATTAAAATATAACAAAAAAATAAAATAAAATGAAGTTAAGAAAAAAAAAAATTTTAAAAATAAATAAAATTTTTATTTGAAATATACTATTTCGATTACATTATTAAAATATACATACATTTTTTGTAATTTAAAGCATAATAAAGAGCGGAAAAGTTAAGTTAATAATGGCGTAAAAGTTATTAACATTTTTTTCCAGGAAAATCTAGTGTTATAGACACAATGATAAATAACCTGCTCAACTCAGAACTGAAAAGTAGACCGTATTGCATATTTCCCAAACTGATGGAGTTTCAGAAATAGTTGTGATACCTAAACCCGGAGGTGTCATATCGAGCTAATACTTTTTGTCAACATTCTCTTAATTATTTCAAAAGTTTCTTAAAGAAAATAATATTATTGCGGCCCTTAATTTGATTTAAGGTAGAGACACAGTACTATTGAACAGGTTCTTTTAAGTATTTCAAAGGAATTTTCTATTTTTAATTTGTTATCCCCGAATAGAAGGCAAAACAAAAAGCTGCGGATATCGCAGTGAGCTTAAATACAATGAAAGAATAGAAGCACGGAAAAATTTTTAAGTAACAATAATCTGAATCTTTCTGTTGATTAAATAAAACCTAAACTCTCTTTCGATGCAGCTTTTCTGCTGATACCAGAAAATTTCTCGTATAACAAAGACCCTTATCTTCCAGAGAGTGCAACCAAACATACATTAATGCAACTAAAGATCTCACGATAAGCACGAATGCGCCATCGCTTTGGATCAATTGATCCTGAGAATGTCTCTTATATGACTCTTATTAAATATTTGCCGAGATAGAAGTAAACACTAAATTAAATATATTTGAACTCGTTTATTTAGGACAAGCCATAACAAATATTTAGTTTCATTTTATTTGATGCTTTTTGATTTTACAAAACTCTTGTAAGAGTAAACAATGTCAAACAAATTTGTGCTAAAACAAGTGGTTACGGTTTTTTGAGTAAATATTTTCTCTGTGTGACCATATTCTGCACAAAAATAAATATAATGCGCAAATGCAGAGTTGTGATATAAAAAAAAGCTTTCTTCCTTTACCACCTTTACTTCTTCAACTATCCCCTTTCCAAAGAAAGTAACGCAAATATATATATGCTTATTAATTGCCTAAGTGTTACTTTTTTTTCTAAAAAAAATAATAATGATAATGAGACATTTATCGGTTACCCTCATATGGGCTTCTGAACGCTAGGACATTGAAGCACACAACAGGGCTGACGCACTTGCGAAAAATGGCACTAAATACCATTTATTCCAAGGAATTCAAAATTGATATTGGCATACTAAGGGTTAAGAAATTAATGGTTAAGATATTAAGGGTTAAGAAACTGATAGGAAAGACATTTCACGTTAAAGAAGACCGGAAAAATTTGGCTCAATCTGCCAAGAATCCATTTTAGGCACATTACTAGACACTGGACTCTACGTCTTAAATAACTGAAAATTTCTTAAAACTACTTCTGTAGAAGCTATAATAAAGAAAAAGAGACCACTGAACAACCTTCCGGGGTATGGAGTTCCTCGTCAATAAATTATTATCGACAAAACTTGCCTGTCTATCAAGAGGAGATTTGAAACACTAAAGTAACGGGATGGCTGGCAACTTACTAAGTTTTAGAACGGATGGTGCGATTATACAAGGTGTCACAATTGGTCCTACGTTTAGACCCAAGGGAGCTACTCTAAGAGTTGCTGCTAATTTATTCCAACCTTACGTTAGACCCGAAAAACGCCATGTAGGTACTTTACAATATACTATATACCCACTATATTGAATCAAAAGTTAAACATATAATATATATACTCGTACATATATGTGACCCGGGCTATGAAAAGGTGGCTTATGACTCAAAAAAGAAATTGCGAGACACAGCTGTTAAAGATAAACAATGCATTTCATCAGTTTCTTAGTAGTAGTTTTAGTAGTAGGCAACCAAAAAAGGCAAAAGAGCATAAATGAAATAAGTTCGTGTGTGTAAAATCGTTTTTGATTCTGGATTTTCAATAAAATTCTGTTTTTCTGTCATTTGTGCTCTTCTTTCTCTACATTTTTGTACATTTATAAGCAAGTTAAGACTTTCTAGTTTTCACCACGTGAAAGAGCGTCTCAAAAACTATAGAAACAAAAAAAAAAGTGAAAAAAAATTGTTTGAGTCATAGGACGGGTCACATATATATAAAGCGAAGTCTACACAAATACTGCCTCCTGGTGAGCCCTAGATTTGGACTACAAGGTTATCTTGTATAAGACGGTTATAAAACCAATATTTTCGTAAGACATCCAACTATACAGAATAGCCTCTTCATGTAACATTAAACAACTGCAAAAATAAAAACAAGACTTTTAAGAATAATGACGCTTGATTCATGTTACATTTGAAAAAATAACTTCCAAGTAGTCTCAATGTCCCAACAATACGCGTATGGATCAAGTGCTCCAGTATTAACTATTGAATTATGCAGATCCTGGCAAGTTAGCTGTTGTCGTTTTAAGAAAAGTGCAAACCTTGAAACCAGATATTTCTCATAGTAAGTTATAATATTTCTGCTAGATCTATGTTACTCTCAGTTGCACAATAACATTGTCAAGGGTAAAATCTTAATAAATCTAGTTGCTAATTTTTAAGGTGAGCCTTACAATTTTGTCATTTTCTACCCCTACAGCTTTTAATCAATACATATCTAGTATCACACTCCAACATGTCACATTTTATCTGAAACATTTTGCTGTAACAACAAGCATACAACAAGCGTCTAATTCAAACATTTCGCACTCATTAACACATTTATGACGGAGGCCAGCAAATAAGTATGTAACAATGTATTTCTGTGTGTATTTTATATATTTATTATGAAGTGCAAATGTTACATACTTAAATTAAATATTAATGCGAATAGTTCATAATATTGCAACAATTAATGATTTATATCACAATGTGTTGACGGGTTTTTCACATTTTTAATAATTTGTTTTTTATATATTTTTTTTTTTTGTAATTTTGCTTTTGTTATACAAGTCTTTACACTCGTACGAATGAGGTGTATTTGTTATGTTTAAGTTTTCATATCATGTTTATTATATTTTAATTAATGTTTGTTAATAATAATTAGTCTACTTCAATTTACTTTGTGTCTATATAAATATAGGAAATTGAAGCTTTGTCAATACATATCAATGGAAAGTTGTGGTCTGTAATAATTCATAATAATAATTTTTCCGTTTTTTTATGAATTATAGAAAAAAAAACTGCAATAATTTTATGCATAAAATGTTGTTAAACCAGTAAAGTAGAAAAAAAAAACGAATGTATGTAATTTGAAATAGAGAAACATCTTAATTATAAATCGAAAAGCCATAAAAAATAAAACTATAATGCAGTTATAATAATTTATAAATTAAATTTTAAAATACTAAACAATTTGTTTGCTCTGTATATAGTGACACATTAATAAGTATATTTAATTTTTTATTTATTTAGGTTTCAAACCTACACGTTTGACTAAATTCGCAGTTGGTTAGGTGTAATTTGCAAGTAAATAATAACAACCCGCTACTACTAAAGCACTGTTCACATAAAATCTGGTCATACTACAGAAGCTTTTTTAAATCTGGTGGAAATTCAATACCGTGCAATTAAAACAACATACAAATTGTATTGAAAAGCTGAATGGTGTTGCACAGGTGTTGGGTCAGAATCAAAATTTTGTGTCATTAGATCAGCCAATTTAACCTATTTGAATAAAATTTTACTACACGAGCGTACCTAAGGAGTATTTGAGTTCAAGTTTTGAAAATCTACACCACACGCCCTAGTTAGGGCACTTTCAACATGTACATTTTCAAACGCGTGCCAAGTTTGATTTTTCCAGGGTATACGATGAATTTTCGGAATTAAAAAAAAAAAAAATAAGGAAATAAATCTGTAATACCTAAAAGGTAAGTCCAATGGCAATAAAATTGCCAGGAGAGGAAGTATTGCCGAGTTTAAACTTTGCATTATCATAGCGAATAGTTAACAAATCATACTGAATTTCGCCTTTATTATTTTCTTTCGAACATATTTATATTTATATTACTAATTAGCAACCACAAGAAAAATAAAAATTGTAAATTCACTATGAGTTGTTAACTACTTCCAAATTAATTTGACACGTGGCAAAATTATAAGCAAAATATGGATAGCAAATTGTGTCTGGTTTTCAAAAACATATAAAACATTTTACAGATACATATGTACATCATGGAAGACTATTTTGAAAAGCAAGGCAGAAATGTGTTATTTTGATTTTTTTTGCGGAAAAAACATTTTATTTATAAAATTTAAAATAAAATTCTGGAATTATATGGAAATTCTTATGAAAAATACTAAAATGTAAATAAAATTTTTAGTTTTTTGTAATGTATTCCACAGTTCACTAGAAAGTTTTAAAAAATCCCTAAAATAGATTTTTTTTAAATTTTTTCGAAACACTTTGCAGAATATTTAAAAACGTATTATACAATCATACAAAATTTTTGAATAGCTTATAAAACGATTCGAAAAAATTTGCACTAAATTTGAGTTTTACATAAAAAATAGTTGTTTTTAGAATGACTTTGCTGCCCTCGGTAACAAAGTTTTTAATTTTTTTTTAGCTTTCCGAAAATTAAAAATACGTTATAAGTCTTTTTTTTAAGTCTTAAATAATGTAAAAGGAATAGCAAAAAATTGACAAAAATCACATTTTAACATATTTTAACTTTAAATGCATATAACTAATGCTTCTGTGATGATTTTTAAACAGTTTGGAAAATACTTGGATCCGCTAATAGCCAAAAACCAGACTAGAATGGTCACAAAAGTTAAAAATTTAATTTGCATATGCGAATATGTCGTAAACTATAAGAGTTAGTGATATAGAGAGATAGCTACGACAATGTTTTTTTTCAGTTCTCGAAAAGTAGATTTCATATATAGTATAATGTTTAAAATTGGATCACATTTTAAAAACCTCTGTTACTGCCCTTGGTGGTTTTATTCAAAACTTAAACTCGACAACACTTCCTTTTTAGGCATTTGCATTTGTATTGCAATGGACCTAACAATTTTTAAATCACAGATTTATTTTCCTTTTTTGCAAATTTACCCACTGTGCTGTGGTTTGTAATGAAATTTTGCATTTGTTGTCCTTTATTTGTGGAAATTTACAAGAATGCGTGCATTAACATTTTTTGCCTTTTATTAGACGTCAAAATTCTCGGGAAAGTTTTATATCACTATCTTCATTCAAAAGCTGCTGACATAATAGACTAATATATCGCCGTGGTGAATGCAAAAGGCTTTATGTCAAAAAAAAAATGAATTTGGGGCTCCTGTAACTGCAATTTATCTTATGCCGTTCAGGCAATTAGAAGAGAGCTTTTGCGCGCTATTGCAATATGACGAATATTCAGAATGTTTCAATGTTTCTCAGAAATAGTTAGTTTTTCGTCTCTCCTGCAAAAGTATGATTTTGTGACATACATCCTATTGCATTCACCACGAGGATATGAAATCAAATACAGTGAACTCGCGAAAACGTGAACACTCGAAAGTGTGAACGTCTCAAAAACGTGAACAAATTTATTTTTCAATAGAGTATTCTAAAACATGAACAAAATCTGAAAGCGCTGAAACGTAAACATTTTTTTTACTTTTTGTTTTTTAATCTGTTTTTAAATTGGGAAATCCCCGCCCTGTTTGTTTGTTTACTTAAGTTTGAATGTTTTTTTTTTCGTTTATGTATGGTTTGACCTGTTAGTTGCTCTTTGATTTTGCTACGTAGATGTTGCAAGTGGTTAAAAAATTTTAATTCGTGAAAGTGAAAAATGTCATTAAAAAAACCTAAAGTGTTAACTTTAAAAGATAAAGTTGATATTCTTGAATTATTGCAAAAGGGTTTTAGTGTTAGTGGCTTGGCAAGAAAATATGGAGTTGCAAAAGCAACAGTTTCTTCCATTAAAAAGAAAAAACTGGAACTTACTAATCGTGTTAATAATACACTTTATGGCACTGGAGAGCGTAAAACATTACGTGCTTCTGAACTTCCGAGAATGGAAAAGAATCTTTATAAATGGTTCCTTCACATGCGAAATAAAAAAATGCCGGTAAGTGGACTGATGTTAAAAGCCAAAGCTTTAGAAATTCACGTTCAAATTAAAGAAAATGATCGTGGTTTTAAAGCCAGTGACGGATGGCTTCAAAAATTTAAACAAAGGTTCGGTGTTCGCCTTCTTAAAATTTCTGGAGAAAAGCTTTCTGCACAGCCCCAACTTGTTGACCCATTTAAGGAAAAGTTAAGAGCAAAAATGGAAGAACTCTCTCTTTGTGAAGATCAACTTTATAATGCTGACGAATCCGGGTTATATTGGAAGCAGTTGCCAGATAAAACATATGTGTCATCCTTGGAGAAAAGTGCTCCAGGCGCAAAGATGGAAAAACAACGATTAACTTTCATGGGCTGTTCAAATGCGTCGGGAGCTCATAAACTTAAACTATTGGTAATTGGAAAATCTAAAAATCCCCGAAGCTTCAAAAATTTTACTTGTCCAGTGAATTACAAATTTTCCAAGTCAGCATGGATGACATGTACAATTTTTTATGACTGGTTTCATCAATGCTTTGTTAAAGAGGTAGATTTCAAATGAAAAATTAAAAACTGAAAACTTTGTAATAATTTTTTGCTTTAGGTTACTGAATTCTTGACTAAAAAGGGGCTACCAGTTAAAGCCCTTCTGTTAATAGACAATGCTCCATCACATCCACCTTTATCCCAATTGATTTCTGATAACGGATACATTTGTGCAATGTTTTTGCCACCCAACGTAACATCGTTAATTCAGCCCATGGACCAGAATGTTTTTAAAATAACTAAACTGTATTATAGAAAAAGTCTCTTATCATTAGTGGCTGGAAAACAAACAGAATTGTTAGAATCTATTAAGATGTTAACTATAAAAGATGCAATTAACCTTTTGGACTCAGCATGGAGTAGAATTTCGCAACAAATTTTAAACAAATGCTGGAAAAATATTTTAAATTTAGTTTCGGACCAAGATGACCCCGATGATAATATTCCATTAAGTATTTTAAGAGAGAGGATATCTCCACCCGAAATACGACAGCTAGAAAATAGTGCGGTTCTACTTCTTCAGGCGCTGAATTCTCAGGTTTGTTTTATTATAAGTTTCAGTGTTTTTAGAGAATTTAATTTAAATTTAATTACAGATCGATGTTACTCTTTCCACTGTCAAAGATTGGAACAACAATCCTGAAGAAAATTGCACAGAAGTGGGAAGTATTGAAATTCAGGATGATATCGAACATGATGATGATTCCATTATATTCCAGCCAGAAATTATAATTAAATCCAAGGAAGCTGTAGAAGCCTTGGATAAGGCTTTAATATGGGCTGAAAACGAGATGGTAGACCAAAGTGACATTAGAGTGCTGAGAAACCTTAAAGAAAAAGCTGTGTTAAAAATGGCAAAACAAAAAACTTACCAAAAAAAAATTACTAATTTTTTCCTTTAAACTTTATTTAACTGATTCTTAATTATTCAACCAAAAAAATGTTCCTATTAGTTTTAGCTTATTTTTTTTGTTAATCAAATATGAATTTCTTGCATCCTTTATTTTATATTATTTTTTTTGTTATTTATCGAATGCAAAGTGTACTGAATATATTGGATTTTATTTTTTGTTATTAAAAAGAAATAAAATAATTAATTTAAAATAGTGTTTAGCATTTTTACTTATTAAAATGTCATTTTTTATATTAAGTAGGGTAATTTTTTGTTTTAAATTTGTTTACTCGATAACGTGAACAAACTCGAAAATGTGAACTGCCTTGGTAAAAATTAGTTCACGTTATCGCGAGTTCACTGTAATTGCTTCGTTTAAATAAACAATATTGGTATGTTATTAAAGGTCATAGTTAAAGCGGAGTGGTGCTGTAGTTCTTGACTGTAAAAAGAAGTGAGTGAGCCACTTGGAAAAAGTATGCAACGCAGTAGAATCGAAATTTTATGCTACAGTTTTTTTTTAATAATAATTAACAAACACAAACTGCGAAGCCTTTAGCTTATCTGCAGAAAAACACCCAGAGTCTTTGGCAGGAATCGAACCTGCAACCCTAACTGTCTATCGCAGTTAATGCGTTATATCAAAACAAAACACGGATTTGTATATGAAGAAATTAATTTCAATTTATTCTTTTAGCTTTTTCCTAATACTAACAAGTAACTAATTAAAAAAAAAATAGAAATCATGATATCTAATATTATAAAGATCGGTCCATAATTAGTCATATCTCTAATATAGGTAAAATTTAATGCAAAAATTGTTTTCACTCGCATATTTGGTGTACGGTATTATATGCCGTGCTTAACCGACTATCTTTCTTACTTTCCTTACATAAATATTATGACATTAATGCGATTGGATTTTATGTGAATAATACCTGAACCCTTAAAAGTAGTTTTTTGTGGTTTTTATTATGGAAATATAATGCAAGAAATTCCACAACTAACGTCTATATTATAAAAATAAAAGGCTTAAGTTTCAGGAGACTCATTTTATACAATTATTAAAAAATTTCTTTCACTTAAACGATTGTTTATGATTTGCAAATGGAATAATTTCTTCAACTGATCAGAAACAGGACTAGGATACAGTTGAAAAACACTTAAAATTTATTTGAAAAACGAGTGATTTTTATATAAAAGTTTTAAAATATTTATAAATTGTTGTATAAATCAGGCCATTAGTATCAGAAGGGTCTCTTGCAAAAAATTTAAATACACATTAATTTTATATCAAATATTGGTATGCAGATAAATTCTTTTAAATACATTTAAAAAATATATAACTGGTGTCATATTGGAAGTCCGAAATATTTAGTAGGTATTCTAATACTCAATCAAAACTAAATTAATTCCTTTCAAAAACCACCAAGTGGAATAAAATACCTAACAAATATTTTAAAATAACTTTAACATTATCAATATTGAAATCATTTTTGTAGTATATTGTAGGCGTAATTACCTTTCAGCTAAATGTTTCTTTTAAAATACTTTAAAATTTTTTTTTATATATATGGTGTTTTTTTTAGATGTATAGAACTTTTAATTGGCAAAACTTTTTTAACTGTAGACAGTTGACAGCTGACAATGTCAAGTGACAAAATGGTTTGATTGGTTTTCATTTTAACATGAATAGACTGACTCCTCATAGTTGTGTTTTTTGAAATGTAGAAAACTTTGATATGGAATAAAACAAAAAAGATGAGTTTTTAAATTGACATGAAATTTACTTTCTTCGAAAGATTTATAATTTAAAATACTTTTGGTTTAGACACTATTGAACCCATTTTGCGCAAGGATTGACTTTCTCCATAAAAAGGGTGTCTTCTATAAAGCTAGACCAGAATTAGTTATTTAAGCTATGAGATAACTCGGTATTAAGCAAGACTATAAATAGTTTTAAAATAAAGATGCATTGAGTCTATTCTAGGTGCTTCAAGCTTGTGAATCTCTCAAATTGAAGTTACACATTTTACAGCTGACAAAATGACCGCGAGTTAAAAAAAAGTGATACCAAATTAAATAAAACTAAAAGAAACACCCTATATTAAACGACAAAAAAACTAAATCAAAACAAAATCGATTTCAAGACCACATGACAAATAATTCAATTGAAAAACAAGTACATACCTACAGCATCCATCGGTTGCAAACCACTTTGTTCCACAGCACCGCTGGTACAACTTCTTAACCTATCATAGTCTACTCATTCATATTCACTGCATACAATGTATTTATCGTTTGACAAACATTTTGTCTAGTTGTTGTTCGTTATTCATATTCATGTTTGACAAACCAAAAATTTTATTTTATTTTATTTTTTTCAAATCTAGTTATGAAAAAAATCTATACATACATATTTTATATACATATGTGCATTAGGGTGGCCCCGTTTGTATGGAGAAAAAATAAGGTATCGATGTTCCCGACTAATATGAAAATTTGATTCATTTTAAGACTAGGTTTTCAATTTTTTTGCCCTGGCGTCAATATTTGGTGAGCTGGATCAAAGAATAAAAATGTCCTTTTTAGAGATTTTTTGTTTTTTTCACATTTCTTCCAAAGGAACTATATATAAATTTGGTATCATATGAAAGGTATTTAAGAGGCGCATTCAATGGGTTATCAAAAATTAAAAAACAATTTTTTTAAATTCAAACATTTTGGAAATTTCAGACAAAATCTTAGTGTTTTTTATATTTTTTCATAGAATTTACTTAAATAAATAGTTGAAATTTCTTGATTATAAACATCATGCAATTTAACCCAAATAGTTTCTCCCGTTTTTTAAAATTCTACCTATTTAAATTTTTATTAATTTTTTTTTAAACCTTAATTGTTCCCTATCTGACAATCTCTGTTAACTCAATTCGTTAATGTAATGGGTATTAAAAAAATGTAAATTTTATAAGCTTATAAAAGGGAAAAACCATTACATATAGTTCCTTTGATACAGCTCATCAAATATTGACCCCAGGACAAAAAAAAATAGAGAAACGTAGTCTTAAAATGAATCAAATTTTCATATTAGTCGGGAACATCCGCAATTTTATTTTGGGGCCACCCTAATGTACATATATGTATATTTTCTTCTTAATGACTTGTTATTTTTTCTTTTGCTTTTTTTAAGTATATATTTTAAAAGATCTAGAGCACTGATAAATTTTTTTATATTAATTGACACAATATGAATATTTTTTTTTATATATTTATTAATATTTTATTAAATTTTTTTTTAATCTTTTCTTTTTAAATACCGCAAAAAATATTTGAATTATAATAAAATTGGTATTTTCATTTTAATTGAATGAATATTAGTTTTTTTTTTAACTTATTTCTATATTTTAGTGTATTTGCAGTAGGGTGGCACTAATTTTTTCTAAGTTCACTTGTTGATTGTTCAACACAAAAGTGGCGGGCGTGACCAATTGTTCCTCAAATTTTAAGCTGTACTGATTTTTCCCGTTCAGTTAGTTAGTTCTGATCAACAAAGAATATTTTAGGAAGCTTTTGTAGAAATTCAACAGGTAAATGAATATATGTAGCAAAACCATTATAAATTCTAAGACTTATAATTTTATAAGAAATTTATATATTTCTAAGGACCAATTAAAAATATTTCGATGTGTCAAAATGAAAAATTCAATACACCCTCCATATTTTTTTTCCACAGTATTCATGCATGTAAAAGAATTACATCCTACACGAGGTGCCTCTATTTTCTACAGAAAACCCAATTCTGTAATTTGTATCGAATCCTTGAAATAAATAGAATTGGGTTAGTATGTCATGGGCTACGTATGGGCGCTGTTTGTTAGTATTTATACCTAACTTCACGGGCTCTGCTGTATTCTGTATGATCTTGTTTAATCAATTATTTTTTATTTAACAGATGGAAGCAAGCAAATCTGAAATTATTTCAATAAATTCAAAACTGATCCCAATGTACATAACTAAATCTAACACAGTATCTAATAAGCCTACCTCAAGAATTGAAGCAATGGATGATATTAATAATTTTATGGAATTAACGTTTCGAATTAATTGGGCAATCAATCTCAGCGGAAGCAGAAGTCCTTCAGTCCTTCACATTCGAATATAACAATGCCATAGAACATAAAAAAGGCAAATGATAAAGTGAAACTTTGCGGGGCTACACGTAAAAGTCATACGCTATATAAAAAATGTGTTCTTATACCCAGTAAAAAATGTGCTCCAAAAAGAGCAGGTTTTATGTATGAATTCATATCTCAAATCTCTTAAAATCTGCTGATGGGATGCATGATTTTTGTATGAGGTGTTCCCAGTTTGGAGGAATACTTTCTGCTGACAATAAGCGCTTCTTTTAACCTAATCATCCATGCAAATAAATAACATTTCGAAAGTGTTTTACGTCACTTCGCGCACACCAATCAAAGTACAAATTATATCTGATATTTTGCTTAAGAAAAATTCATAGTAACTGAGAAGCGCGATATTCGTTTTGTAATTGACTTTCGTTGTCATACATAAATCTGTAGGCTATAATTTCATTTTTGGTTTCTCGCTTTAAAACCTTCTTCATTGTCAGTACTAAAAAGCATCTTTTTTGTGTGTTTTATTCGTAAGCATTTACTGTTTCAAAAGAGCGCTTTTATTATTAAGCTAAATATAAATCATTAAAAAAGACTAGAAAAATAATAATAAAATAACACAAAAAAAAATAAATTTTAACGAGAAAAAACATTTAATTTAATATTTTGTTTGAGAATATTCTAGACAATTTTTTGTTTTTTGAAATCAGATGAAATTTTGTTCCATTCAGCCTGCATTACATGCCAGAAATACAACTTTGTCTAACTTTTTCCAGATATTCCGACAGTTGTTCAATTGGATTGAAGAACATCAGAATATCTTCAAAAGGGTAGCAAATTCAGCTACAATTCGTATACTACAGACCAAAAGCGGTAGCACTAGTGCTCCACCCTTACCTTCGTACAAATTGTACTTTTAGGAATATTAGTACAGTGGGTGGCCAAATTATTAGTTACACTATATTAATCATGATTCAACCGCTTTTAAGCTGTAATTGATGCCAAAGAAGGTTCTACGAAAAAAATTTTACTGAACAAAATTGTACGTTTCGTTTTTCGGATTACACTCTACAATCATAATATTCATCAACGAAATAATCAGAGAAATTATATCAATATATCACCCTATTTCGCGCGTCTTCTAAAGTGCTCTTTTAAGAATTTTGTAATTTTAAGAAACCTATTAATATTTTATAAAATCATTAAAAGTAACACACCACAATTTTTAGTACAATTATTCAATTTTATACATTCAACTAGGAATGTACAGATTTATATTCCCAGAATAAATAACACAGTTTTTGAAAGATCATTTCTTATAACTGTTGCGCGTACTTGGAATCACTTACCGAATGATTTACGGTCATTTTCATTTTCTTATACTACTTATCGTAGAAAGTTAACCCAACATTTTAATAGGAATCACAACTGATTTGATATTTGACATTCCATTGCTAACTTATTCATTTTAACTAATTGAATGTTTCTCTCTGTTACAAATTTGAGGCTGTTGGTAATAAAACATTAATATTAAGTAAATTAAATAAACATTTTTTTTGCTATTCTATTATCGTCAATTGTAATAGTTAATTGGCCATTGAAGGCTTTCCTATTACATAATTTGTTAATAAATAAAAAAATAAAAAAAAATAAATAAATATTAAGATTTTTTTCAAAAAATTTTGCAATATTTCTTTGCCTCAAATATATATTTTAAAAACTAAAGAATTTAATTTTAATTGAATTAGAAACACTTAATTTACCTAAAAGAACAAATTCGGCTTCAAACTAAACAATTTTGCATGTGAGGTTCTAGATGTGTGATATTCAATATAAAATCTTCGACATTGAATGTTCTTTTCAATATGAAGACAATTTTCAAAATCCTAAAAACACAAATTGGGATCTCTTCCATTTTCATTTAGATACCACTGACAACTTCCATAGTAGAAACATTTTTGGATCAGGTGAAATTGATTTTAAACCCAATGAGTTATGTTCGAATATTTATATTGCAGTAGTTCTTAATTAAATTCTATAGGCCAATTTAAGAGTAATGTGCCATGGTGGCGCAATGGACTTGATGTTCGCCACCTATACAATTGCTTTTACTGAATACAATAGATTAATTAGAATATCAAAAATAACAATAACTGCGAGAAAATTGACATTTTCATAGATGACATTCAGCTCCAAAAGACTTTATTGCAAGATCAGATGTAATCTTCTGAATAGAACGAGTAAGACATATGTAATTAATCCCTGCTTCCTGTAACAATGGTTTTACTCCATTGTCCACCTACTATCGTAAATTTTCCAATCTATTCTGCTGGTTTGTCATGTGCCAAAGATTTGGTGTGCGGTAAAAGTGGTTTGTTTGTACCAAAGACTGATAGTAAGTTTGAACAACAGCCAAAGTCCTACAGACCAATTAGTTTTAGCTCGTTCTTGCTGAAGACGATGTAGAAATTACTGGACAGTTAAATAAAAAAAATCTACATTACATCGAATCCAATTCACAGTTTTCACTTTGGTTAACAACGTTGATAGAGACGGATCTGACCGTAATCTATCTAATCCCTTGTAGATAGACGTTGCCTTCGACAACACGTCATATGAAGCTATTGAAAGAGCAATGTATAGGAAAGGCGTTCTATATATTAGAACGAACTGGATATTGGAGATGTTATTATCTAGTTTTATTATGTTGCACTTAAGTGATTAATATTGCCTCTACTGTTGACTCTGGTAATTTATGAACTGTTTAAACATTCATATTAGTTTAGATTCAAACTGAAACAAAGAAAAAAAGAAAATTTTGTATGGAAATTTGCTTCATAAACCTGTTGTAAGTTTTTATGAATAAGGGGGTTAAACTTTATATGAGTTTGCTTAATATTTCAATAATTCATGTTTAGATAACGGTGAATAATTTGAGACCTTGTTAACATCAAAAATTCAAATGTGCATAATAAGCGCCACCCTAATACATAGCAAACGTTGTAGCAAATATATGTATGTATGTATAAGTAATAATTGGGTGAAATTTATGTTTCTAATTGTTGCATATATTTAAAGTGGGCTTAAGTTGCAAATTGTATTTAAATGTTATTAAAAACTTTATTTTATAATCGGCAGTCTTTTGAAAACTTACTTAAAAAAAATCAAATTGATGTTATATGAATGGTTGGACACAAAAAAATAGACAGTTATATTTTAACTAGACATTTGAAATAATTGCTGAGTTCCTGTATTGGCGAGATTTACTGGTTTTAGTCAGAATGCAAACACCATTTCCCAGACGAAACCAGACATGAGTAGTATGTTTATGCCGGTTCGGGATCACTTTTTCCATACAAATTTGGGAGCATGCCTGGATGGGAGTATGTGATTGTTAAATGAAATAGTTAGTGTAAAATGTGTTTGTGTTTTGTGAATGTGGTATTGTGTTGGTGTTTCCATGCCTGGATATTTATGTCCGTCCGTCTGTCCGTCTGTGGTTGAGTGATGTGTGTGTGTGTGTGTGTGTGTGTATGTGTATGTTTTTCTGGCTGGGAGTATGTGATTGTTAAATAAAATAGTTAGTGTAAAATGTGTTTGTGTTTTGTGAATGTGGTATTGTGTTGATGTTTCCATCCCTGGATATTAGTATAAGTGTGTTTTGTTTTGTTTTGATTGTTTGTTTTGTTTATTGGATAATTGATTCTTAATAAAAAAAGACGTGAGTGTTTGTTTAGTTTTTTTGTTTTAGTTACAGTTTTATGTTTTTGTCATTGTTTTGTTTATTGGATAATGTATACAATATTTTGATTTTTTAATACCCTAATATAAGCAGACTAACAACCACATATATTTATAAACACTAAACATACAAACATACATATTAAATGCTCAGCTATTAACCCAACAAAGGAATGCTACTAACAAACACTACACACTAACATACAATAAGACCACACACATAAGTATAAACATATTCCGATTTTATTTACTAATTATTCCACTTGAATAAAATATAATGTTACCATTAAGTATACAAATGAATATGACATATTTTTTTTTAATATTTTTTTCACAAGTGCATTAATACATTTAAATTCTTAGTAAATTTATTACTTTTTAACTTCGTTGACTTCGAGTATTTTCAACTAAATTTTTTACTTTGAATACTATAAGTGAGAGTTTGTTTTGTTTATTGGATAATGTATACAATATACAATATTTTGATTTTTGAATATTATGTTTCATTTGATTTATCCATTAAATATGTACTCATAAAAATATTTTTTTTTTGGGGTTTGTTTTAAGAAATATTTAAATAAACATTCTGATAAGGCAAAAACTATTCTTTTACAATAAGAAAAATATAATATAAAAGGGATAGTTTTGAAAATATTTCTATTAGAAATTTTTAAAAGGATTATAAAAAAACATAATTTAAAAATGAGCGGCACCGTATTTACATTAACTGACGATGAGGAGACTCAGTTTTTGGAACCGGGTCAACTAGTTGAAGAGGAGACTGAGTTTGTGGAACCAGGTCAACTACTTGAAGTTTTACCCAATATTCCGTTGAACGGTGACTCAATTATAAATAATATACCAATTGTTCTCAACGATGTTAATGATGGTGATGATGATGATGAAGGAGAAATAGAAGAAATCAATATTAATTCAGATTCAGATTCCGATTCTACTTCAGGCATGGAGAGAAATATAAATGCGGAATATACAAATCTCCAGAATGAGTTTTGTAGTGTAATACAAACTCAAATAGATATAGCAAAAGCACGAGTACATGAGTTAGAACAAAAACGTGAGGCATATTTAATTTCCTTAGAAAAGGAGAGAAAACTGAAAATAATGATACAAAAAGCAAAGCAAATATTAAAAGAACATAAAAAGCATAGAGTATCAGTATATGAAAGAATTAAACCAAAAAACGAATTCGAAGTAATTTATCGAAAGTTGTATAGCTGTCCGGTGTGTTTGGAAGATAACATTCTAGGAAAAAATGTTTATTTCCTAAATTGCAGTCACCAAATCTGTAAAAAATGTTATGGATTTTTGAGAAAAAATGAATGCCCTCAATGTAGAAAAAAGATAGAAGTTCTACAAATTATAAAACATTCTGGTGATCGTTTTTTTATGGAAGCAATCCCAATCATTGAAAATCATTAATATAAATTTGTATTGATTATTTTATTATAATTACTATATACATGAGAAATAAAATATAATAAATCTTAATAATAAAATTAAATTATATTGTTTTTTTATTTTTTTCTAGAGAGAAATTAAAAATACGTTTATATAAATTATAAAGCTTTATTGTTAATATATATATTGATTATAATATGATTTACAAGCACATGTATTAAACGATTCCATTTGAATATTTATACAATCATATTTGTGAATATTATTATTAAAATATATAAATGGTATACTAATGTTATTATACATTCGCAATTCATTGATCATTTTCAGAAAGAAATTTATATGATTATGATCTATACGGTTACTATATTTATCCAACAGCGCCTTTAGTTCAGATGATGTAACCATTTTTAATTTATCTTTATAAAAATGAAATTATTAGAGAGACTTAATCTTATCCATATAACGAACAATTAATAACTGATTACAAATTAATAGAGTTAATTAATTTTTTCTCTTTTCGACGATTATTTAAACATTCTCCAAATTTATTAATATAACTCATTTTCCGTTTGTTATTAGCAAATTATATTAGCTTCTTTTAGTTCCTCAATAATGGAAATTATTTCGTTTTTATGATTATTATGACCAGCACCTGTCGATGCAATAAGTAAACGTAGTCTGTTGACTAATTCATTTGGATCATCCCAATATATATAGTTTGATTTTCTATTATCTACTGATTTTAATAATCCACTACCTTTTGTTAGAATATTGAACTTTTCGTTAAATAATTTCTTTATAACACGTTGATATTTAAATGCTTTTGTACCTTTAATTTGTTTATTTGATTGATAGTTACGCCTGTGTACATTTGTATTAGTTATAATATTCTTATATTTTTTTAAATCGATTTTAGTATAATGTAAAGGTTTAGAGTGAAATAATAATTCAAACAATCCTGGAGTAATTCGTATTCTTTCACCTCCTATATATAAAGAGTTATTATTTTTACTAAATTTTAATTTATTTGCTCCATATCGCCAGTTTCCAGTTTGATCTATATTAAATCCATAAACTTTATCTAACATTCCATTTTTCATTAATACTTTTATGTTATCAATAAGTGAAGATTTATTTATGTTATTACTATTGATTTTTATTCTTTTTGTATCCTTATTTAGTTGTGATTGACTCTTTCGTTTTGAAAATAAATGTGTGTTTTTATTTTTTTTAATATTATTTTCATCGAACCCGCTTAATGAGCTAGATGAGTTTTTTCGTTTGGGCCTTCTTAACATCTTTACTGAATCCTTTCCAACGTTCATATTATGTGTATGGTTTGTAAGATTTTGATTTTGAAAATTAGAATCATTTTGAATTAAATGTGAAGAAGATATAGGTTCTATATATGATAACGAATTTAGTTTACTTTTATTCTTTCTATTAGATATATATCTTTGTTTTGTTTGTAATGAAGTTGATGGTTTTTCGTTTATATACGATGATGATTTTAGTATACGTTTAGTTTTTTTATCATTATATATAGGACTATTCAGTATTAACCTATTTCTTTTAAGGTTTCCTCTTACATCATCATCAATACTCTCATAATCCATAACATCATCATCATCAGCATTAATATTCTCATAATCCATATCATTATAAGATTTAATTTTATTTTGATCAGAACTAGTAGGACCACCAATATGAAATGATAATGGAAGATCTATATTTTGATCTGAATTTACATTTAAGGGTGTTGAAGTTGTTAACATATGATTTTTAGGATTAGAAAAACTAGATATATTTTCATCATAATCCATATCGTCAATACTCTCATAATCCATAACATCATCATCATCAGCATTAATATTATCATCATCATCAGCATTAATATTATCATAATCCATATCATTATAAGATTTAATTTTATTTTGATCAGAACTAGTAGGACCACCAATATGAAATGATAATGGAAGATCTCTATTTTGATCTGAATTTACATTTAAGGGTGTTGAAGTTGTTAACATACGATTTTTAGGATTAGAAAAACTAGATATATTTTCATCATAATCCATATCGCTATTTACACCAGTAAAATCGGTTTTATCGTTAATATTATCATTATATGTTGTTGTTGTTGTTATTGATTGTTGTGAAGATAAAGATGGATATGATGAATTTAAAGTTGATTTAAATTTTTTATTTTTCTTTAAGGATTGATAATCATCTAGTTTATTAATTATATTTTTTAAAGGTTTAGTTATAGGTTGAAATGTATCTTCTAACAGATTAACTTTTTCAATTTCATTTAATTTAATATTTTTTAATTTTTCCTTTAATACTGCTCTAGTATTTATAAGTTCTTTCATTAGTTGTTTGTTCATGATTATGTTTTTATATGTTTCTGATCTGCTTCTGATCTGCTTTTTATCTGCTTCTGATCTGCTTCTGATCAACTTTATAACTGTTTTCGATCTGCTTCTGATCTGCTTTTTATCTGCTTCTGATCTGCTTCTGATCAACTTTATAACTGTTTTCGATCTGCTTCTGATCTGCTTTTTATCTGCTTCTGATCTGCTTTTTATCTGCTTCTGATCTGCTTCTGATCAGCTTTATAAATGTTTTCGATCTGCTTCTGATCAGCTTTATAGCTGTTTTATCTAACATAGCCTTACAATTGAATAAAATTATCAAAACCCTTTCTATAACGTCCTTTATTGGCTATATCATCCTTACTTATAGTTAAAAAACCATATTTATCTTTCCAGCATTCAGTGCAAATCGTTGTAAATTTATTAAATGACATATCACCGATAACGTGATCATTATAAATGTGTCGTAAATTCATTTCATCTTGTTTAAATATAATAATCATATTTGCATTATCACGTATTAAATGTTTTGGAATTTTTGTATATGTTTGACACAGGTAAAAACAATCTATTTGTTTATGTCTACCCATACAAAAATACTCCCGTATATTATCTTGTTTACCGCAAATTACATCATCGAATATTATTATTGAATATGGTTTCGCTTTTTCTGGACTTAAAACTTTTTCATTTTCCGAGAATGTAAATAGATTTATATTTTTAATTGGTTCAATTAATCTCTT
Organism: Bellardia pandia; assembly: GCA_916048285.2. NCBI lineage: Eukaryota > Metazoa > Arthropoda > Insecta > Diptera > Calliphoridae > Bellardia > Bellardia pandia. The sequence continues at coordinate 122,225,114 of OU696529.1, forward strand.
GAGATAACAATATTTTGGTTGATATAACGATTTTGAATATATATATATATTTTTAAAGCAAAGTCCATTAGGACTCTCTATGAGACTAATCATAACATTAGTCTTTCCACAATTTGATGGTCCTACAATTAATGCTCGTATTGAATTAGGTAATAGAGTACTATGTCGAGTTCTATATATTTTTTCCTCTTCACTATCAACATTTCTAATTACAATTTGTTTAGCTTGTTTAATTAAACGCATTTTAATGACTAACGAATTTTAAGTATAACTAATCTTATATAAGAGATAAACATTTTTGTTTTTATAGTAATTTATAACCATTCTTCGTCTATGAATGTTAGTTTTTTTGTTTTTGTTTTAGTTACAGTTTTATGTTTTTGTCATTTTTTTGCTTATTGAATAATGTATACAATATTTTGATTTTTTTAATACCCTAATATAAGCAGACTAACAACCACATATATTTATAAACACTAAACATACAAACATACATATTAAATGCTCAGCTATTAACCCAACAAAGGAATGCTACTAACAAACACTACACACATAAGTATAAACATATTCCGATTTTATTTACTAATTGTTCCACTTGAGCAAAATGTTATGTTAGCATTAAGTACACAAATGAATATAACACATCGAGCTCTGATTGCTAAACCAATTTTAAATAGTTGACGATTTCAAGTGGTGGTTGTAAGTCTCCAAAGCTGTCAAAGTATTCTTTATAAATATGATTTTTATAATATGCCATTATGTGTTGTTGTTGTTGTTGTTGTTTTTATTGATTGTTGTGAAGATATAAATGGATATGATGAATTTAAAGTTGATTTAATTTTTTTTATTTTTCTTTAAGGATTGATAATCATCTAGTTTATTAATTATATTTTTTAAAGGTTTAGTTATAGGTTAAAATGTATCTTCTAACAGATTAACTTTTTCAATTTCATATAATTTAATATTTTTTAATTTTTTCTTTAATACTGATCTAGTATTTATAAGTTATTTCATTAGTTTTTTGTTTATGATTATGTTTTTATCTGTTTCTGATCTGCTTTTTATCTGTTTCTGATCAGCTTTTTATCTGCTTTATAACTGTTTTTGATCTGTTTCTGATCAGCTTTATAACTGTTTTGATTGATTGTTGTGAAGATAAAGATGGATATGATGAATTAAAAGTTGATTTAAATTTTTTATTTTTCTTTAAAGATTGATAATCATCTAGTTAATTAATTATATTTTTTAAGGGTTTAGTTATAGGTTGAAATGTATCTTCTAACAGATTAACTTTTTCAATCACAAATTACATCATCGAATATTATTATTGAATATAGTTTTGCTTTTTTCTGGACTTAAAACTTTTTCATTTTCCGAGAATGTAAATAGATTTATATCTTTGATTGGTTCAATCAATCTCTTAAGATAACAATATTTTGGTTGATATAACGATTTTAAATATATATACTATATATATTTTTAAAGCAATTTTATCTGCTTCTGATCTACTTCTAATCAGCTTTATATGAAAAATGTATAGTTTTCATTATGATTACATATATAAGAGATAAACATTTTAGATTTATATTAATCGCATAACATTCATAGACGAAGAATGCTAATTCTGATCTGCTTCTGATCTGCATCTGATCAGCTTTATAACTGTTTTAATATGCTTCTGATCAGCTTTATATCTAACATAACCTTACAATTGAATAAAATTATCAAAACTTATTCTATGGAATAAAATTGTGTAAACTTTGAGTATTAGTAGAGAAAATTAATTTGTGTTTCCATGCCTGGATTAGAGTTAGTGTTGGGTGTGAGGAAGGGGGTGGTATGAGGAAGGGGGTGGTATGAGGAAGGGGGTGATATGAGGAGGGGGTGATATGAGGAGGGGGTGTGAGGAAGAATATAATCATAAACGAAATCAGAAAACGTGCATTCGAATAATATTGAACTTTGTTCAAAGTTCACATACACGTTTTCTGATGAAATCAGAAAACGTGCATTCGAATAATGTTGAACTTTGTCCAAAGTTCAACATACACGTTTTCTGATTTCGTTTATGATTATATTCTTCCTCACACCCCCTCCTCATATCACCCCCTCCTCATATCACCCCCTTCCTCATACCACCCCCTTCCTCATACCACCCCCTTCCTCACACCCAACACTAACTCTAATCCAGGCATGGAAACACAAATTAATTTTCTCTACTAATACTCAAAGTTTACACAATTTTATTCCATAGAATAAGTTTTGATAATTTTATTCAATTGTAAGGTTATGTTAGATATAAAGCTGATCAGAAGCATATTAAAACAGTTATAAAGCTGATCAGATGCAGATCAGAAGCAGATCAGAATTAGCATTCTTCGTCTATGAATGTTATGCGATTAATATAAATCTAAAATGTTTATCTCTTATATATGTAATCATAATGAAAACTATACATTTTTCATATAAAGCTGATTAGAAGTAGATCAGAAGCAGATAAAATTGCTTTAAAAATATATATAGTATATATATTTAAAATCGTTATATCAACCAAAATATTGTTATCTTAAGAGATTGATTGAACCAATCAAAGATATAAATCTATTTACATTCTCGGAAAATGAAAAAGTTTTAAGTCCAGAAAAAAGCAAAACTATATTCAATAATAATATTCGATGATGTAATTTGTGATTGAAAAAGTTAATCTGTTAGAAGATACATTTCAACCTATAACTAAACCCTTAAAAAATATAATTAATTAACTAGATGATTATCAATCTTTAAAGAAAAATAAAAAATTTAAATCAACTTTTAATTCATCATATCCATCTTTATCTTCACAACAATCAATCAAAACAGTTATAAAGCTGATCAGAAACAGATCAAAAACAGTTATAAAGCAGATAAAAAGCTGATCAGAAACAGATAAAAAGCAGATCAGAAACAGATAAAAACATAATCATAAACAAAAAACTAATGAAATAACTTATAAATACTAGATCAGTATTAAAGAAAAAATTAAAAAATATTAAATTATATGAAATTGAAAAAGTTAATCTGTTAGAAGATACATTTTAACCTATAACTAAACCTTTAAAAAATATAATTAATAAACTAGATGATTATCAATCCTTAAAGAAAAATAAAAAAAATTAAATCAACTTTAAATTCATCATATCCATTTATATCTTCACAACAATCAATAAAAACAACAACAACAACACATAATGGCATATTATAAAAATCATATTTATAAAGAATACTTTGACAGCTTTGGAGACTTACAACCACCACTTGAAATCGTCAACTATTTAAAATTGGTTTAGCAATCAGAGCTCGATGTGTTATATTCATTTGTGTACTTAATGCTAACATAACATTTTGCTCAAGTGGAACAATTAGTAAATAAAATCGGAATATGTTTATACTTATGTGTGTAGTGTTTGTTAGTAGCATTCCTTTGTTGGGTTAATAGCTGAGCATTTAATATGTATGTTTGTATGTTTAGTGTTTATAAATATATGTGGTTGTTAGTCTGCTTATATTAGGGTATTAAAAAAATCAAAATATTGTATACATTATTCAATAAGCAAAAAAATGACAAAAACATAAAACTGTAACTAAAACAAAAACAAAAAAACTAACATTCATAGACGAAGAATGGTTATAAATTACTATAAAAACAAAAATGTTTATCTCTTATATAAGATTAGTTATACTTAAAATTCGTTAGTCATTAAAATGCGTTTAATTAAACAAGCTAAACAAATTGTAATTAGAAATGTTGATAGTGAAGAGGAAAAAATATATAGAACTCGACATAGTACTCTATTACCTAATTCAATACGAGCATTAATTGTAGGACCATCAAATTGTGGAAAGACTAATGTTATGATTAGTCTCATAGAGAGTCCTAATGGACTTTGCTTTAAAAATATATATATATATTCAAAATCGTTATATCAACCAAAATATTGTTATCTCAAGAGATTAATTGAACCAATTAAAAATATAAATCTATTTACATTCTCGGAAAATGAAAAAGTTTTAAGTCCAGAAAAAGCGAAACCATATTCAATAATAATATTCGATGATGTAATTTGCGGTAAACAAGATAATATACGGGAGTATTTTTGTATGGGTAGACATAAACAAATAGATTGTTTTTACCTGTGTCAAACATATACAAAAATTCCAAAACATTTAATACGTGATAATGCAAATATGATTATTATATTTAAACAAGATGAAATGAATTTACGACACATTTATAATGATCACGTTATCGGTGATATGTCATTTAATAAATTTACAACGATTTGCACTGAATGCTGGAAAGATAAATATGGTTTTTTAACTATAAGTAAGGATGATATAGCCAATAAAGGACGTTATAGAAAGGGTTTTGATAATTTTATTCAATTGTAAGGCTATGTTAGATAAAACAGCTATAAAGCTGATCAGAAGCAGATCGAAAACATTTATAAAGCTGATCAGAAGCAGATCAGAAGCAGATAAAAAGCAGATCAGAAGCAGATAAAAAGCAGATCAGAAGCAGATCGAAAACAGTTATAAAGTTGATCAGAAGCAGATCAGAAGCAGATAAAAAGCAGATCAGAAGCAGATCGAAAACAGTTATAAAGTTGATCAGAAGCAGATCAGAAGCAGATAAAAAGCAGATCAGAAGCAGATCAGAAACATATAAAAACATAATCATGAACAAACAACTAATGAAAGAACTTATAAATACTAGAGCAGTATTAAAGGAAAAATTAAAAAATATTAAATTAAATGAAATTGAAAAAGTTAATCTGTTAGAAGATACATTTCAACCTATAACTAAACCTTTAAAAAATATAATTAATAAACTAGATGATTATCAATCCTTAAAGAAAAATAAAAAATTTAAATCAACTTTAAATTCATCATATCCATCTTTATCTTCACAACAATCAATAACAACAACAACAACATATAATGATAATATTAACGATAAAACCGATTTTACTGGTGTAAATAGCGATATGGATTATGATGAAAATATATCTAGTTTTTCTAATCCTAAAAATCGTATGTTAACAACTTCAACACCCTTAAATGTAAATTCAGATCAAAATAGAGATCTTCCATTATCATTTCATATTGGTGGTCCTACTAGTTCTGATCAAAATAAAATTAAATCTTATAATGATATGGATTATGATAATATTAATGCTGATGATGATGATAATATTAATGCTGATGATGATGATGTTATGGATTATGAGAGTATTGACGATATGGATTATGATGAAAATATATCTAGTTTTTCTAATCCTAAAAATCATATGTTAACAACTTCAACACCCTTAAATGTAAATTCAGATCAAAATATAGATCTTCCATTATCATTTCATATTGGTGGTCCTACTAGTTCTGATCAAAATAAAATTAAATCTTATAATGATATGGATTATGAGAATATTAATGCTGATGATGATGATGTTATGGATTATGAGAGTATTGATGATGATGTAAGAGGAAACCTTAAAAGAAATAGGTTAATACTGAATAGTCCTATATATAATGATAAAAAAACTAAACGTATACTAAAATCATCATCGTATATAAACGAAAAACCATCAACTTCATTACAAACAAAACAAAGATATATATCTAATAGAAAGAATAAAAGTAAACTAAATTCGTTATCATATATAGAACCTATATCTTCTTCACATTTAATTCAAAATGATTCTAATTTTCAAAATCAAAATCTTACAAACCATACACATAATATGAACGTTGGAAAGGATTCAGTAAAGATGTTAAGAAGGCCCAAACGAAAAAACTCATCTAGCTCATTAAGCGGGTTCGATGAAAATAATATTAAAAAAAATAAAAACACACATTTATTTTCAAAACGAAAGAGTCAATCACAACTAAATAAGGATACAAAAAGAATAAAAATCAATAGTAATAACATAAATAAATCTTCACTTATTGATAACATAAAAGTATTAATGAAAAATGGAATGTTAGATAAAGTTTATGGATTTAATATAGATCAAACTGGAAACTGGCGATATGGAGCAAATAAATTAAAATTTAGTAAAAATAATAACTCTTTATATATAGGAGGTGAAAGAATACGAATTACTCCAGGATTGTTTGAATTATTATTTCACTCTAAACCTTTACATTATACTAAAATCGATTTAAAAAAATATAAGAATATTATAACTAATACAAATGTACACAGGCGTAACTATCAATCAAATAAACAAATTAAAGGTACAAAAGCATTTAAATATCAACGTGTTATAAAGAAATTATTTAACGAAAAGTTCAATATTCTAACAAAAGGTAGTGGATTATTAAAATCAGTAGATAATAGAAAATCAAACTATATATATTGGGATGATCCAAATGAATTAGTCAACAGACTACGTTTACTTATTGCATCGACAGGTGCTGGTCATAATAATCATAAAAACGAAATAATTTCCATTATTGAGGAACTAAAAGAAGCTAATATAATTTGCTAATAACAAACGGAAAATGAGTTATATTAATAAATTTGGAGAATGTTTAAATAATCGTCGAAAAGAGAAAAAATTAATTAACTCTATTAATTTGTAATCAGTTATTAATTGTTCGTTATATGGATAAGATTAAGTCTCTCTAATAATTTCATTTTTATAAAGATAAATTAAAAATGGTTACATCATCTGAACTAAAGGCGCTGTTGGATAAATATAGTAACCGTATAGATCATAATCATATAAATTTCTTTCTGAAAATGATCAATGAATTGCGAATGTATAATAACATTAGTATACCATTTATATATTTTAATAATAATATTCACAAATATGATTGTATAAATATTCAAATGGAATCGTTTAATACATGTGCTTGTAAATCATATTATAATCAATATATATATTAACAATAAAGCTTTATAATTTATATAAACGTATTTTTAATTTCTCTCTAGAAAAAAATAAAAAAACAATATAATTTAATTTTATTATTAAGATTTATTATATTTTATTTCTCATGTATATAGTAATTATAATAAAATAATCAATACAAATTTATATTAATGATTTTCAATGATTGGGATTGCTTCCATAAAAAAACGATCACCAGAATGTTTTATAATTTGTAGAACTTCTATCTTTTTTCTACATTGAGGGCATTCATTTTTTCTCAAAAATCCATAACATTTTTTACAGATTTGGTGACTGCAATTTAGGAAATAAACATTTTTTCCTAGAATGTTATCTTCCAAACACACCGGACAGCTATACAACTTTCGATAAATTACTTCGAATTCGTTTTTTGGTTTAATTCTTTCATATACTGATACTCTATGCTTTTTATGTTCTTTTAATATTTGCTTTGCTTTTTGTATCATTATTTTCAGTTTTCTCTCCTTTTCTAAGGAAATTAAATATGCCTCACGTTTTTGTTCTAACTCATGTACTCGTGCTTTTGCTATATCTATTTGAGTTTGTATTACACTACAAAACTCATTCTGGAGATTTGTATATTCCGCATTTATATTTCTCTCCATGCCTGAAGTAGAATCGGAATCTGAATCTGAATTAATATTGATTTCTTCTATTTCTCCTTCATCATCATCATCACCATCATTAACATCGTTGAGAACAATTGGTATATTATTTATAATTGAGTCACCGTTCAACGGAATATTGGGTAAAACTTCAAGTAGTTGACCTGGTTCCACAAACTCAGTCTCCTCTTCAACTAGTTGACCCGGTTCCAAAAACTGAGTCTCCTCATCGTCAGTTAATGTAAATACGGTGCCGCTCATTTTTAAATTATGTTTTTTTATAATCCTTTTAAAAATTTCTAATAGAAATATTTTCAAAACTATCCCTTTTATATTATATTTTTCTTATTGTAAAAGAATAGTTTTTGCCTTATCAGAATGTTTATTTAAATATTTCTTAAAACAAACCCCAAAAAAAATATTTTTATGAGTACATATTTAATGGATAAATCAAATGAAACATAATATTCAAAAATCAAAATATTGTATATTGTATACATTATCCAATAAACAAAACAAACTCTCACTTATAGTATTCAAAGTAAAAAATTTAGTTGAAAATACTCGAAGTCAACGAAGTTAAAAAGTAATAAATTTACTAAGAATTTAAATGTATTAATGCACTTGTGAAAAAAATATTAAAAAAAAATATGTCATATTCATTTGTATACTTAATGGTAACATTATATTTTATTCAAGTGGAATAATTAGTAAATAAAATCGGAATATGTTTATACTTATGTGTGTGGTCTTATTGTATGTTAGTGTGTAGTGTTTGTTAGTAGCATTCCTTTGTTGGGTTAATAGCTGAGCATTTAATATGTATGTTTGTATGTTTAGTGTTTATAAATATATGTGGTTGTTAGTCTGCTTATATTAGGGTATTAAAAAATCAAAATATTGTATACATTATCCAATAAACAAAACAATGACAAAAACATAAAACTGTAACTAAAACAAAAAAACTAAACAAACACTCACGTCTTTTTTTATTAAGAATCAATTATCCAATAAACAAAACAAACAATCAAAACAAAACAAAACACACTTATACTAATATCCAGGGATGGAAACATCAACACAATACCACATTCACAAAACACAAACACATTTTACACTAACTATTTTATTTAACAATCACATACTCCCAGCCAGAAAAACATACACATACACACACACACACACACACACACATCACTCAACCACAGACGGACAGACGGACGGACATAAATATCCAGGCATGGAAACACCAACACAATACCACATTCACAAAACACAAACACATTTTACACTAACTATTTCATTTAACAATCACATACTCCCATCCAGGCATGCTCCCAAATTTGTATGGAAAAAGTGATCCCGAACCGGCATAAACATACTACTGACATGGATAATAGCTCTTACTTTATAATTTCTTTTGCCAAAATTTTTTATATGTTTTTTTGTTTTTGTAAAATAAAAATAATTTGATTACAATTTATATATTTTTAAAATTTTTAATAATTTTCTGTTTTAATTTTGAATACTTTCTATTGATAATATTATTTATACAATATTTACAACCCCATAACTTACATCTACACTTGCATCTGTAATGGCATAAAACTCTTACGATTTGAAATATTTATTAAAACATTTTTTTTTTTTTTTTGGGAAAAGCAAACAAAATATTTCCTCGCCCATTATTTCGCAACTATTTTATTTGTGACTCATGAACCAACTTTTGTTATTTATTTAGCTTTGAGTTTAAAACGCATTGTTTTCGCTTTGTTCTTAATGCAGCAACAGCAGTAGTTTTTCTATAATTTATTACGTAAAATTATTGACTTTATAGAGATATGTTTTTTGCTGTTGTTGTTGTTGTCGTTATAGTAATAACAACACAAAAATTCCTTTGTATTCCATTAAGAATTTGCAATTATGAACAAATTTTTTACTTTGTTTTTATTTGTTTTTTATGTTTTTCTTCAATCAAATGTGTTTAGCTGTGTGTTTAATATAATAATAATAACAATACACTGACACAACCCCTTATATGTAACACATCAAATAGTCATATGTGCATACACTGTCAGTCGTATGTAAGCAGTTGTACAGATGCATGAAACCAACAACGGAATGCATTTTTTTATTCTGCACTTTTAATCTCCTTAAATACGTTTATTTAAGTTGGTATGTGCTACAGTATGGTTGATATTTTATGTTGGTTGTCTGGTTATTTTCATTACGAATTGCTCTGCATTTAAGTTATAATTACGAATGCAGCAGCAAAGTCTAAGTCTCTAAATCTCATGTAAGTTTGCCGTACTGGCATTCTGGGTTTATTTTTATTTGTTCCTGTTTGAGCTAAGCAACTCGTTCGCTTTTGGTTTGTATGCATAATATTTGAATGCTTTTTGATCGGACTATTATTTTGTTTTATTTTTATTGTTGATATATTAGTGTTGGCTGCGCATAATACCCTCCTGATATGCTGATATGTGTAATACCCACCGTAATATATACCACTCGGCTTGAGTTTAGTTAATGATGTCCTTTTATTCATATACATTTTCTACAGGTCGCAAATGGTCTGAACCGATCTGTGATTTACCCTAACCTACAAATGTTCTATCCTAACTGTATTAATTATAAGTTAGTCTTAGATATATTACAATTTTTGTGAAAATCTGTTAACAATAAGCCATAATTATCTTTTGAATATTGCTTCAAAACAAATAAGTTTTATGTAAAGAAAAAATGTTATGCCTAGTTGTGTTAGCAACGTTCCTAAGTCCTAATTTACATGAATTAATTTTTATTGAAAAGATTCATACAATTTTTTCCTTGAAATGTCTTCGGTGTTCAGACAGCACAATTTTTATTGCCTAAATCGCTCGTATTTTTGGTTGAGAGTAGACACACTTTTGTATACACACACGTAATACGAATAAGAGAGTAATATGAATTGTTGGTAAAATCTAAAGTGCAATCGTCTTGTCTTTACTTTACCCAGATGTTCAAAAGCTAATCAGCTTAGCTTAAAGAATTGCTTGTAAATTGGGACTTTGTGAACTCTACCACCCAAGTCTCATTAAGATAATAGGAAAAAGCTGAGCCACCAAAGTTTGTGCACTCTTTGTAAAGATTGTTCACTCTTTGTAAAGTCTTTGCTCTCACCTGCAAAGTGAGTGTGCAAACAATTAACATTGCTAAATAGAGCTTGTTAAAACGAGCTGCAAGATAAAAACGAATCAGTGTTACATGTCCTTAAAGAAAAATATTTTATTTGTTGGTTTTAAAACAATAAAGTAAGTATTTTTTAATTTTTGATAATTTTTAGTTGGGCTCGAGTTCATTTAAATTTTCATTAAATTATAATTTTTACTGAAGGTAGGAATTTTTTTTCAACATGAAATCTTATCAAAATTTATTGATAATTTTTCTTGTCTGAGCTGGTGTTCGAATCTGGGTTGAATTTATATGTTTCAAGACTCACCATCATCTTTCATCAGAATTCTTTGAGCGCCATTGCGATACCTGCTAGCCAACAGTCAAACATCAATCTTTAACCAGTGGTACTGGTGGTTTGAAATTTGCTGTAATTATAATTTTTCAATTTTATTTACATGTTGCTTCCTTTTTTCCTTCAGTTCTTTCGTATTCTTTCTGTCAAGACTTCAGTAAAAATAATAATTTAATGAAAATTAAACTTAATGAACTCGAGCCCAATTAAAAATTATTAAAAATTTAAAAATTAAGAATTCAAATAAAAATAATAATTATTCGTAAATATTTTGTTTTTATAAAATTTAGTTAAACTGCAAGGGACTACAAACTCACAAAATTACTAATGTCACATGTAAGCTAATTACTCATCTTTGTACCCTTTTCGCTTTTCTATCTACAGAGAGGCGGTATAGAACTCTATTAGGATACTTAGGATACTTAGTTAGGAAAATATCTGGGAACATTCTACTCATTTTTAAGAGGATTTCGAACAGTACCGGTACTTCAGTCCAAGGTCTGCTCAAAGAAACCAAAAATTTAACAGCATATAAAAAACCAAAAAAAAAATTTTTGGATTAACTTCTTCCAGCAAATTTATATCTGCAAAGCTTTTTGGCTTATCTGCAGAAAACACCCAGAGTCTTTGGCGGGAAATCGAACCAACAACTCTCTGACTGATAGTCCGATACACTATCGGCTGGTCTATTGGGACACCCAATACGATATTCCAGCACTGGCTTTAAACAACTGTTACTTAACATCTTTCTTCCAATAGTATTGTATTATTTTGTATAATTAATAAGATTAAAAGGTTTAGAAAATGAAACCGGTAGTCCAACAAGATCTATGTATATAAAATACCAGTTATTATATTATTAGGCTACCCGCAGTCTCATTTGAACTACGCATTAAACATATTTTAAAACTTAGGGTATACCCCTTTCGTTCTTAATCAACCATAGTTGTGTGACTCGTTTTAATACATTTAAAACAAATACATACTAAGCTTTTAGTACAAGTACAAGTTGATGTTTCAGAACGTCTTATGACGCGCACTTGTTTGCTGCGTTTATTTGCTAAATGTCAATATTATTATTATCATTATTTTTTTGTTTTTTCTCAAACAGCCTTTGAGAATTAACACTGCTTTTGTTGTGTCGTCAGTCTCGTTAAGTGTCTGTTAGACTAAATTGTTTATGTTTATAAAAAACTATATAATTTTTGTTGCTTATGTATCCAACTAGAAAATATTGGTGTTATTAATTGAATATTTATGCGTTTGATGTCATCATGTTGGTCATCACTATTGAAAAAGTAATAACAACAAAGTAAAAACCACAAACAGCAAATAAAATCATAAGCAACATTTAAACTATAATAATGGTCAGCATCATTGACAATGCATAGAAAAATATTTATTCTAACAAAATGTCTAGAGATATATAACTAATCATAATAAAGTATGAATGTATATGTGTAGTAAATCTTACATACATTTATTTATTTATTTATTTACTACATTTTTTATTCCACAATTAACTATACTAGAGTTATTTTGTTGGATTTTGTTGTTTTCAAGATGAATGACAACAATTGTGCCAGTCAGCAGACCAGATGCATGCATCATACAAGTACAAGCATGCTTGAATGCATAGTTAGAAGCAGGCAACAAACAATGTGGGGAAAAAAGTTCAAATCAAATTCAACTTAAAGTTGTCAATAAAATTATATGATTAATGATTGAATTGCATCTAAGTATGAGTAAACGAGTACGTATGTATGTCTACGGTAGAAATAGGTATTTGTTATTGTTGTAATGCATGTGAACTATTTTAAATGTCACAGTATTATTAAATTACTGTGAACCAACAACAGCTATGTACTGTAATTAAATTGACTACTATGAAATATATGGAAACTTGAAACGATTTTGTACTTAACTCCTGCACAATACTCATCGCATTATGGGCTTAAGATGAATTATGACAATTAGATGACTGCGTAGAAAACTGCATAAGAACTTTGCGTCTTTATTTTATGAGCTTAATGTCATCTTATGGAGGAGTAAAGAAATTTCCTTATTTTTCTCTCTATGTTTAGGGGAAACATATGATCTCAGTTGTCTTAATATATTTAAATTATTGTATATCATTGCTGTAATAACTTAATGATAAGTGCCTGAAGTAATTCCTGGTAGCGTATGCAAATTAATTATAGCTTTATTACTCATACGTTGTGTGTGGGGTTTTTCTATGCTGAATTAAAATCTTTTTTGAAGATTAATTGAGTACAACTGATGTATTGTGAGCAATGTTGCCAGTTTAGGTTACGCGTAACCACTTGTTTTAGCACACATTTGTTTGACGTTTTTTACTCTTACATGAGTTTTGCAAGATCCAACCGCATCAAATAAAATAAAACTAAATATTTGTTGTGTCTTGTCTTAAATAAACAAAGCTTTTAAATAAATAAACGAGTTCAAATATATTTTATTTATGTTTTTTTTTTGCAAATATTTGCCAACTGTGATCGTACCTTAAGAGTTTAAAAGAATTACAAAATAAGAAACCATTCTCTTCGTGTTAGTTTTTAACAGAAACCAAAATAATGCTTTTTCATGACTTATTTTTATCTGAAACAAGCAATACTCGTAGTACCATAAAAAATATAAAAAAACGCAAAACCTAAATAAACCTAAACTGATTGATTTGTTTGTTATTAAGACCGTAATTTGGCAAATCATTTGCGTTCAACACATCACCTACGCTTTTGTGAACGCATCACCAAAAATATGAAATTTTGTAAATCACAGCGTCATTGCATTTAGCGAACGCAGATATATTATGTTGTTACAATACTGTCAAATCTTTGCGTAGCTAATGTTGCCATTGTAAATACTGATACTGAAATGCTAAAAACCTATCCGCTGTTTAATAATTATGTTTGATTATTTATCAAGAAAATATTTCAAATTGTCAAGAAAAAAGCTTGAGTTCTATTATATCAGCAGCATGATTAAACAAAGAATGATTAAGTGAAATAACAGTGTGGAGATTTACAATATTTTTAATTTAATTTTTAAAGATTTCAGATGAACTTCCGTATGCACAAGAATACGATTTCATATACATATATTACGTCCCTTTCTAAAGGAACCTCATCGTGTGACAGCTATTTTAAATGAAACAAAACTTGCCACAACAATAATGTTTTTGGCAATGGGAGGGTATCAGAAGGGAACTGGGAATGAGCTTATAATGCCAAAATTAGACATTCCACGGGCCACTTTTTGATGATATGCCATTTCAGCTATCAACAATTTAAATTGAGCTGCTGCTATGGCTTTTTTTTTGCCCTAAGAAACATTTTAGTAGTATTTTATACTAAATGAATATGTTTGTAAATATTTACTTACCTCGTATTAATAAAGTTCCTTTAAATATTTAATAATTTTGTTTTTTAATAATATTTTAATTCAACTTTTAATACTAACGCCAAGAAAATGAAGGCGTTAAATTTGACAACACCAGTGATAAAAATTCAGCGTTGCGTTTTACAAAATATACAATTTCAAACAGTTGTATTAACAATAACCTAAGAATCAACTGTTACAACGCAAACAATCATTTGAAGGCCGTGATCTGTAAAATGTAATTTAAGCAAGGCTTATGGCGTTGCCTTTTACAAAATTAGGGCGTTAGTCTTTTTTGAAAACTCTACATCAAACATGCAGATAAATTGCGAAATTGCTGGCAGTGTTAATAAATTAATGATTAGATATTAATAGTGACATTAATGATTAATCATTATAATACTGACAGTCGTTATTCAGCTCTGGATGGAGGAGAACACGCGCGTCAATATCATTATCGCTTGGGCAATCAGACCGTTCTTTTTGCGCTGCCATCGAGAGATTTGCGTCTCACTCTTGCATTGGTTAATGCTTGGCGTTGTCTAACTATACCGCGTTACGGGTTTTCGAAGTTTTAATACAAAATTTAAGCGTTCCAGCATCCTAATGAACTTGGCAATTATAAGGAATTAATTCTTCGCCAACCAAGTTTATATATAAAAATTATAATATTGATAAAGCTGTCAAACACATCAAGCTAAGGTACTTGATCAGAATTGAGTCTGACAGAATAATCATGCATAATACAAAGCGAATAAAAATCTTTAAACTATTTATTTCAAGAACCTTTCATTGACAGCAAAGATGACAATCAGTCTTCTCATCTTTTTAATGGCAACTTCTGCAGAAGTCGTTTTATGGTAATGATCTGCAATTACTATTAGCATGTTACGTAGACTTTGGCATGGAATGTTTACTAGTGTCATGATTATACCATGTGGTCTCAAGCCACCATATGATCTGTGAGCGATTGTAGACTTCATCGTAGACCTAACGTTTACAAGATCTAAGAGGAATATAAACCAAGCTAATAATATCGTACTCATAAATGAATCCAAAATGCAATTTCCTGGGATATTTAAAGTTGCCGGACACAATACCTCAGCCAATTTGCGAACTTACCTACCTCAAAAACCTTAGCCTGAAGAACGCTGCACATACACGTATCAGTAAATGCGATATAAAAGACATCCACATGTGATTGCTGGATCAGTGGAGTTATTGAATGAGTTATATTAGAGGAATTTATTCCTATCAGCTCATATTGAAGAAAGGTCTAGCAATGCAGTAGATTTTATTATACAGCAGACGTCCCAGTTGCCCAATTATGGTTACATGTTCAAAGCTCCTTCCAATCCAAACGCCAATATTATCGAGTCTAATGGCTTCATTAAGAGTGATACCCTTGGCCATGTGAAAATCTTGGAAAAAAAACGCTTTAGACAGAGTAATAAAATAACTACACTTTTATTCACTCATAATTGAAACAAAATTAGCTGTTCTTTTAAGTTGTTCCCACAAAAATCCAGACCTTCTAATATGACTATTTTCTGGTTTAATTGAATTGTGTATGAGAAGGACCACCCATATAAATTTTTCAAGAAATAAACTAAATTCTCAAGTAATGTACGCTGTTTTTCTCACACTTATAAATGATTGCAACTGTTAAATCAGTATTTGTTTTAAAACAAAATTAAATTTAATTGAATGTTATTTCACAAAAACAAATTAACGAATCAGTTACACACTGTATTAGAAAGATACTAACAACAAATTTTTGTTGAATATTAAAAAAAAATAATAAATCCCAAAAGCGGATAAAAATCAATTTCACACTTTACAACACCAAGAAATTGTTAATTATTCCCCTTATTATTATTATTATTAATAATAATAATTTATTAATAACATTTACAACTGTGACGATTTATAACCTAAAGTAACTCACTTAACTAAAAATATTTTAAAGTTTGCTTCCTCATTAATAAACAGTTAAACAATATTAAGCAGCCGCACAATTTGTCATGCTTTACATTTATAGAAATTAAAATATTTAGGAAAACCACAAAAAATTCGATTAAGAAATGTTTTTCGGCTTTTTAGGTCATGTTTTATATTTGAAATATTGGTGAGAATAAACACAATGTTTTTGTTTTTTAAATTAGTCTTATGTGTTAGAGATGTTAAGTTGTTTAGTTTCCTCATACTATTTCCAGTAACAATAATTTAACATTTGATTAATTAAATTTAGGTTGTATATTTTGATGTTTATACCCTACACCACCATAGTGGGGAGGGTATATTGGATGTGTTCTGATGTTTGTAACTCACATAAATATTATAATTACTTTAAAGTATATTGAATAATCACTTCCTGAGTCGATTTAAAGATGTTGGTCCGTCTGTCTGGTTGGCTGGTTGTCCATGTAAAGCTTGTGCGCAATTATCAAGATATTTTGATAAAATTTGGAATATCAGATATTTAAGGCCAAACGACGATTGGGATTGAAATTGATAAAATTATGCATTTTGGGCACAGTAAATGTTACTTTTTGTTCATTTGGTTCATCCCACAGCGCCAGTTCTGAGGCCAAATTACCGCATTCGTGATCGAATGAGCTATCGTATCGAAAAATGATTTCGATAGCTAAATTATGATAAAATGTACTAAATTTCTTGCTCGATATCGTATGCCATAATCTCAAATAAGAAAATTACGATCAATTTTACTCGATATCGAATGTGGTAATTTGGCCCCTGGTTATCAAAAGATTTCAAATGCCATACCGAAATAGGGGCACGTATCCACACATATTTTTATACATGAAGTCTTATCAGATCTACAAATTTTTGTGCATATAGGCCCACAATTGACCATAGCTTATATGGAAGCTTGCCACTTCCGAAGACCACTTTAAACGGCTTAACCTTCTTAAAAATTTTGGTATCTAAATTATATACAACTTAAATATGTTTCATATATACATAAATCATTCGATCAATTATAGCTCTCATATAAGTCTAACTTCCAAAAATCAGTTAACGATCATAAATCTCTTTAAAATCTTGGTATCCAAATAAAATTCAACAAAAATTAGTTTCATATATACAGGTAAACCTCATACAACGCGGTAAATAGGTTCCTGAAAAACTCCGCGTTATAGGAAATCACGTTGTAGGAGACTTTAACTCCATACAAAAATCAGAGTTTGGTTCCAAAGTAATTTTCAATAAAATATTGGAATTTATGTGTTGGAAAATATGTGTTTAATATTATTTTGTGTATTTATTTGTTGAATCATACGAACATACATATTATGTTATTTAATAACACTCCATGTTATGTTATTTATTTAAACAAAAACAAAACAAAATAAAATAAAATTTCAATTTTGCGTAAAATATACAAGTTGAAAGATTTAATAAATTAAAGCCAAAATAGAACGATAACTTTCTACTCCTCCTCATCACTTAGTACTAGTTCAGCTTGATCTGATACTGAGCTTGATCCACTATCAGATTCGGGCATCCTTTCAACGATTATTCGTTGGAAAAAATCGTGTATTGAAGTTTGTTTGCTCTTATTTCGCAAATCTTTATAAATTTCTTGATAGGATGATAAATTGTGTTGAAGATTTCGTTTAAATATTTCTGCTCTGTCACTTAAAGAGCCGTTCTCCAAAATGTATTCTTCCAACTGCTTTGCCATATTTAAAACTTTCTCGATATTTTTTAGTTAAAAATTTTTATTTTCAACATCGGAAAGATCGTCAGAGCTATCTCCAACTGATTCTTCATTTGTCATTGCCACTAAATCTGCTTCGTTCATTTCGTTCTTTAACCGTAATACTATTTGCTGACTCCATCTTCTCTAATATTGCCTCAAAGGATTTCCGAATGTAGTAAGCCTTGAATACTGCTATTATATCCTGATCTAAAGGCTGTATAGCGATGTGGTGTTGGAGATTAAAAATTCGATGTGAGCATTAGGATGACTTAAATCTGTCGAATGGGATGGTGCCTTATCAAAAGTAGTAAAACTTTAAATGCTAAATTCTTTTTTTTAGATAATTTTCTACGTCAGGAACGAAGGTTTACCTGTATAGAAATCATGACATCCATTTTTATAAAGTTCGGTCTTTAATTAATCTTACTTCCATATAAGAACCACTTCTTAAATTGACTACTATGCCTGCAAAAGAGTTTAAATCAAGATAATATTAACCACAAAAAAATATATATATATGCACAGAAATCATGCCACTAAATTTCTGGATGATCGGCCCAAAATAGGTCATAGTTCCCATTTCCCATTTCTGAAAAACTGTTTTTACACATATTCTAGGTGTAAGGTATTCTATGATCGGTGTGGACCGACTATAATTTCTTAATTGTTTTTCTCTCTGCCAGTGTAAACAGCTAAAAAGCTGTTAACATTTAAAGTAGCCATTGAAAATTAAATTATTATGGATTATGTAAATTTTTATGGGAAGTTGGTGTTGAAATATTACATTTCTGTTTAGTTTGTTTCATGTTAGACCACACATTTATACTCAAAATAAAAATGACGTGTAAAAAATTTCAAAGTTTAAAAAGTAATTTGTTAAAGGGTTTTCTTATTTCAAATTAAAAAAAATCTGTACCTCTGGTGGAAGCTATATTTATTTTAAATAGATTAGTGGCCTTTCTAGAGTAATGTTGCGTATAATTACTAAAATGTTTAAGAGCATTACTTGGCACGCTACACAGTAGGGTGCTTATACATACTTGTGGTTTAAAACATCTGTGTCATTTCATATTTGTTCAATAATGTATTTTGTTTTTCTGTTTTATTGCAGCAAATCGAAAAAAAACTCTTTACAAAAGAAGTCAATTGACATCTCTTTAAAACTTTCCCAATCAATGATTAAAACAAAAACCACACGTTGTTTACTGACCATAATCATGATGATATTAGGAAATGTAATCGGCCAGCATATGGTGTTGTTTTTGCCATAAAATTTATTTTCCATTTCTTTCTACATAGTTGAAAAAAAATTTTACACAAAAATGTGTTTTTGTGTGTGAAAACTGACATGGCTAAGATTTAATAATTAATTAATATTGGCAAGCGATGACACATGGAAAAATTGTTTTTGCATTAAACAAATAAAATATTAGCAACAACAAATAATAAAGTAAATTTTAATGAAACAAAAAAATTAAAAAATTGTCACGTTTGGTAAAAAATATTATTAGTTTTCGCTGACAACAAAATGATTTATTAAATATTGTATGTATTTAATAATAAAAGTGAAATTTTTCATAGCAAAGTGTAGAATTAATTAGTATTAACGACAAGCTACTCATATACTGCCAATTTCTTAAATATTTAAATTGTTAACAAATTCTTACTGCTTTTATTGCTCAAAACACAAAAGTTTATTATTCCGCATTTTTTTGCCTTTTAAATAATGCTTAATTACTTTTGTTTAATTTAAATAATATTTAATTGCTCTCCTTTAATTGTGCTTAATTAAATACGGTTTTAGAAATTTGTATACAACAACAAATTAGCGCACATTAAAGCAAATATTAATAATTAAAAGTGTGAATTGGTTTCAAACTCATACAACTGGTTTGTTTCTTAAGTCTTTTGATGTGATTTATATGATATTAAAACATTAAAAAGCCTGATCAATTAAATTGAAATAATATTAAATAAATAATCCTGTGTACTTATAAAAACTGCACTAAATAATAAAATACAAAACAAACACACAATACAAATAATTCAATTTCAAATTATTTACAATGCTAAATTAAAACATTGCAGTTTTAAATAAAGTTATTGTTTTACCCGCCACCAAAAAGATGGGAGTTAAGTTTGTCATTCCGTTTGTAACACAGCGAAATATTGGTCGTAGAATCAAAAAGTCTATTTATATATACTGGGTTCTTTAAAATTCTAAGAAAATATAGCCATGTTTCTCCGTCTGTCGGTCCACGACTTCTCATAGCGCTTATACAAACGTCTTCCCGGAATATAGCTTTATAGCTACAAACGCTATTTTGTTTGCATCGGTTCATATTTTGACATAACCTCATAGGAAGTCTACATCCGAAAATCACTTAAACACTCATAAATCTCTTATAAAAATGACTATAAAGTTGAAATTCAAATTGCGGCACTAAATCTAATGCTGATTGGTTCATATTTCACCTCAACCCCCATGTAAACTCCACTTACGAAAATTACTTAACCGTTAATATAGCTTTGTATCAAATATGATACATTTAGTTTTTATTTCAAAAATTTCTGTAAATTTCAACACTGTAGGTATCACATGTTTTCACAATTTGTAAATAACGTTATTCCCCGTATTTAAAATATCGTTTGAACAAATAAATGTAAAGAGGCTATGAAAAATTAAAGTAGTTTATAATATTGTCTTTGTATCACAATTGATAAATTTTGTGATAGAACAAGTTTTTCTTTTATTTTGTGTTGTTTTGTGAAATTTCCTTTTTTTGAAAACAGATTTGTTTCTGCTAATTCATCAAGATGTCTTGTTCACAGTTTTTGAACTTGGAGGCACTTGTATATCATGTACTAAACGAAAGTTCTAGTGACGTATATGATAATATGTCAGATGCCACTGTTGATGTTTCTGATATATCTGATCACGAGTCGGAAGATGAGTTCTGATGATGACGAAATGTGCACAACAAGCTCTGATCCATTATATATAGCCAAAGATGGAACTTCTTGGAAAAGAGGTCTTTACCCAACTGGAAGATTAGGAAAGCAAAATATTCTGATTTTGTACAAATACTTTGTATTTGTATTGCAAAGTACAAAATCAGAATATTTCAGCAAAAATCTCTATTTGATTGCTAATTAAACAAATTAATAATTATTTCATTTTAACTAGATTTTGATTGAATTCTCAGTGAAATCTGTAAGTTTTTAATACAAACTAAATAATTACATAGTTTTTTGTAAAAAAGCTCTGGGGCCAAATTACCGCATTCGTGATCGAATGAGCTATCGTATCGAAAACTGATTTCGATATCGAAATTATGATAAAATGTACTAAATTTCTTGCTCGATATCGTGTGCAAGAATCTCAAATAAGAAAATTACGATACATTTTACTCGACATCGAATGCGATAATTTGACCCCTGCTTTTAATTTTAATTAAATTATGAAAATATTTCATTAAACAAAATACAAATACACTGTTTAGCGACAAACATCTCATAAAAATTTATTTTAATTCTACAGGTAAATCAAATAAAGTTTATAATGACACAAGACTTTATTTTGCCAAATTAATATTTTTCTTAAATACTTAAACAAAATTTAACAAATAACCCAGCAACAAATGTTAATCATTGAATTTATATTGCATTCGAGCAGTAGAGTTTAGTAAACATGCATATAACTAGTAGAGTATCCATTTAAATAATCGAACAGTTTTTGTTAACAATTATTTGAGGAATTAATATTTTGTTTTAATTTATTGTTTCTTTTTAAAATTGTTTGTAATTTTTTAATTAAAATTAGTTATAATTTAGCACAATTTTGTTTGAATTTTATTTACAAAATCAGATGTGTTTAATAAGCAGATATTTCTGTGTATAAAAGTACTGTCACACTTGGCAAATATTTACTCAAAACAGCATAACCACTTGTTTTAGCACAAATGTGTTTGACGTTGTTTACTCTTACAAGAGTTTTGCAA
This sequence comes from Bellardia pandia, assembly GCA_916048285.2. Taxonomy (NCBI): domain Eukaryota; kingdom Metazoa; phylum Arthropoda; class Insecta; order Diptera; family Calliphoridae; genus Bellardia; species Bellardia pandia. The sequence goes on from OU696529.1 coordinate 122,247,307, forward strand.
GATCAAACAGCATCAAATAAAATAAAATATCTGTTATGTCAAATATATTTTATTTAGTCGTTACGTCTTTTTTGGCAAATATTTGCCAAGTGTGGCTGTACCTTAAGTTAAATTATTATTATTTGTTATTTCAACTTTATTTGTTGTTGATAATCTTTTTGAATTTCAGAAGTGGAAAAATCCGTTTAGTGACAAACTACAATATGATATTTTATTAACAATTTTTAATATAAACGAAAGTAATATAAATGTTTTTAATCACTTTAAATGAGTGCCCTGATAGATTCTTATACAAATACAGTGAGAGCCAATATAAAGTAAATACTTTATATTGTTTAAAAAATTTTTGGTTTTTTTTAATATACATATATAATATACTACAAGTATAACAAAAGTAAAATATAACTGATTAGCAAAAGTAAAAAAGTATAGTCGGTCGAGTCCGATCATACAATGTTTAAAGATGGCTTTAGACGATACTAGTAGTTTATTTAAACTTGATGAAGGAAAAAAATTTTAAATTATTCGAAAAATACGTTGTTTAATTTGAAATATGTGACCAAATTATACGAACAAATTAAAAGCTCTTGTTCGAATTATTCGTTGTATTCAAACAAGAAGAAAATCAAATAATTTGTATATCCAGGGAAGAAATGTACACTTAATTTTTGATTTCTTTTTCATTTACATTGTTATTAGTTTACAAATTCTTTACATAGCTGGTTTCAAGAATTCATTATTTTATATATTTCAGTAGGTAGGTAGGTAGGTAGGAAGGCTGGTGTGAGTTACCTCACACCCTCACCCAGAGATCAATATGGTCTATTGCGATGCCTTAGGAAAAGTAGTATTTCAGTATATCTCATAAAAATATTTGAACATATGTAGTTAATAAACTTTAGTTTGATTCGATTATTCACTTTTTACAAAAGTTAGCTGGGTTATCTATAGATATATGAACTTATTTTGTCAAAAAAAAATTTTCTTTATATTATTAAATTTATTATGCTTTTAAATACAAGTACAAGTACTTACCTTTTTGTCAGGTTCAAAAAAGTTATTAATTTTTTTTGCTGTTGAATTTAAGAAATGTTTGTTGTTTGAAACTTCCAGCTTCAGACGTTGTACTTTTTTTTTTTTTTTGTTTGTTATCATTCATTAAACAAACTTTGTTTTATTAAAAGTTATGGCTAATTTTTTAATGTTTACATCTTTCTGTTTCAGATTTTAATTTAAGTTTTTCAATTTGAAATAATTACAGTTCGAAAATCTTTTTTTTATAATTTTGTTATATTAATTTAATTTGAGTTTATATTATTTGCATTAAATGTGTAACAATTTATTTATTATCATTAGCTGTTTTTAAATTTGTATTTTTTTAATTTTTTTAAAATAATTTTCTTTCACTTTTCTTTTAAACACTTTCGCTGAAGACATTAAAATTTTAGTTTATTATTTTTCATTTGTTTTTACATACACTTTTACTAAATTTAGTTTTTTACTTTTCCAAGTATTTAAAATTTATTGGAATTTCTTACTTTTTTAAAGAATTTTATTTCAGATTTTGGTCAAGATTTAAATTTATGAAATTGAGTTTGCATCCATTTCGCTGTAAATTAAGATTTAATATTTATATAATTAATTTATATAAATTTTAAGCATACTTAAATTTAAATCACACATAAAATAAATGTCTTAGCTAAATTGGCATAAGTTAACAGAGGTGAGTTAAATGTAATCTGTAATAAATTTAAATTAATTTATCAAAAATTAATTCAAATTTATTCAAGTTAAATAAGTTGTTGCATCTTATCCCAGTAAGCATTTTTGACAGAATTGAAATGGAAAACAAGTGTAATTCCAGCCTTGAGTTTAAAACATAAATATATTTTAAAATATTTAAAATTTTGAATTTGTATGTCTTTAGTACTCATTTGGATTCTATGATTATGTCTATAATGCAATGAAATCACAAACATTGTCATTATAATTTATGTAACTCTCTATTCAGTAAGTCAGCAAAGCCAATCCAGTCACAGTGTCAGAATAATTGAAAATTAAATTTAAAACAAATTTATTTTTACAAAATTTTAGGTAAAAAAAATTAAAAATCAATAATACACTTTACTACATATTAAAATTAAATAATATTAATATTTACAACAAAAAACAAAATCGCTATAACAGAGTGTGTGTGTGTTTATATGTCACTAATTGACATTTTGAAATCCTGCTGCCTGCCACTGCAAATAATTGAAAACAAAGCTACTACACACAAAAATCATAAAAACTACTGAAAAGACAACGTCAAATGCAATTTAGATTTAAATATTTAATGAATAAAGACTTGGTGAAACAAAAAATTTACTAAGCAATACTTAACTAAAACTCAATAACATAAAATTAAATTTTAAACATAAAATGCTAATAAAAATTTAATTTTTTTTTCAAAAACTTAATAAAAAAAATTTACTACCAACACCAAACTGCTCACAAAACTATTTCAATTCAATAACACTGTATGCAGCCTCTCAAATTACCATTTTAACTAAATCTATTAAAATATCTTGCTGTACAAAAGAATTTACATAAAATCTTTAAGTTTTTTAGCTGCCAAATTATATAGAGTGGTTAATTAGTTGGAACAAAAAACTAAAACGAACATAAATCATATAAAATGTCATAAAAACGAGAAAGACTTTTAAGAAAAATATAATTAACAAAAGAATTTTATAAATAGTTTATTTGCTAATATGTTTAAGGAATTTAACCTATTGTGAAATATGTATATACGTAAGTTTATTGTTAGTTTAATTATATACTAACTATGTGAATTATATGAAAATGCGGTAGAAAATCTTATAAATTTAATAATATGGATTTATTTCCAAATAAAATAGCATACAGGGTGTCGCAAAAGTAATCCTCCTATCAGAAAATGCTATAAATTTTGCGATGGCCCCTAATGTCAGTTCTTATTGTGCTCGTACAAATTAATGAGAACCGATACCAAAAACAATAATTTTGAGATGTATAGAATTTGAGAATAGTGAATGTCCCTTAGAAAGTTATGTCAGCAGTCGCTAAATAAATTTTTGGTTGAACTATAAATACTTAAGATAAATGCAGTTTATCGTATTCTTCATTACTTGAGAAATTGTAGAATAAATGTTTACGTTGTTAAAAATTTCATTATATTTTAATCATCCAACATGAAAGAAATTTTGTTTTTTAGTAAAAACTTCTAAAATTATTGATTAACTAATGGCCAATCATCGCAGAGAACTGCTTCATTAGAATAGAAGATTTTTTATGTTGGGCTTTTACTAAACCCCTTCATTTAACCGCGCGTAATAATGTATTTGGCATAGTTACTCACAGTTACTTTTCTAAGTTTAATGGTTTATTAGTTACAATTCAGAGTGCCGCCAGTAGCAGCACGAATTTTATTCTTGTACGGAGTGTTGTTATGCTTTGGAACATAAGCTTCCGCCGATTATCACAGGAAATCTATAAATGTATATTAATTGACATATCGTATTCTAAGTGCTTTATATATCTATATATAGTCCGCTAAATAAAACAATAGTGTATACACATGTACACTAATATTTTTTTTATTGCATTATAAGAATATCCATAACTAGTTAAAAATTTGGTGAAATTCTACTTCCACAAAGTGGGTCAAAAGATCAATTGAAATAATAGCTTATAATTATGTGTTTGAAATTTTTCATTAATAATTACATATTACAATTAAAGGTTACAGTGTTTTTGTTAGTTGTTTCTTTGAATATAATTTCAAAAAGAAATTAGTGTATAAAGGCTATATTTATTAATTAATATCGAAAAATTACGTACATATATGTATATTGATATACACAATTTTTTGAGATTTTATTCCACGCCGTTATGAAATATCTTAACTCTTTGACAGATTGTAACAATTGCTGAGAGAAAACATATACGGGACAATTGTGCTTTTTGTAGTGTGCTATTGCAAAAACATTGAAAGTAATAGATCTTTAAAGTCACGGTGAGTATTTACTATGAGGAGCCTAATGAGGAGGCTAGGGCTATCTTAACGGAGGAATTCTTCAATGATAACAAACATACGTTGTGGAATAAATGTTCTGGTACGACATTTATGATCTCAAGGAATGGTTCAGCAGATTAGGGCACACTTTCAAAACGAATAACGACAACAACTCAGTTAATTGGTTGAAGATTAAGCAAATTAAAGTGGAGAAAGTTAATTCTAGTTCGCTATGCTACAAGGACTATTGCGACTCCGAGTGGCTAACAATTAACATAATGAAAATCAATCACTTATAACTGTCATACCCGAAATTTGACCCCTAAATTTAAGCAACTGCATACCATATTCATTCTTTTTATCTTAATCATCAACCTGAGGGGAATAAAAATTGCTTAAATTAGCAATGAATGAATGTTGGTGAATACTGCATTTTTATGTATTTTTTAATTATTTAAAACTGAATGAAAATTGTATTGCAAAACAGTTAACAACGTGTCTCTAAAATACCAACAAAATGACAGTGAATTATGAATAAAATGAATTGCTAAGCACAAATATTATGTTTTACTGCATGAACATTCGTATGATAAAAAGATTTAAATAATTTAGTGTATACCATACAAAATAAAATAGTATATGATTTACATATACATATACTAGAATAAATAAAATGGACTAAGTGCAATCGTGGTAACTTGAGTCCCATTTATTTGCAATTAAAGCACTTGTAAATTAATGAAATACCATCTGCTAGTAGCCTGAATATTCCGCCAAATATTTAAGTGACCATAACTTAAAAACATCCACTATTTTCTAAAATAATAATGTTTTGCCCAATGTCTAATAAAGCAAACATTTTAAACTAGATTATCTCGAAATGGCAAAAAATTATACACTATTGTTTTATTAAGGGGTCGATTTAAAACTTTACTATTCCAATTTTTTTTTTTGGTATATGAAAGAAACAATTGCAATCATATGTATGTTGTTACTGTTTTTGTACAGAAAGTTATTTTATATATTTACAAAATATGTACAATTAAAACCACCAAACATCTCTGGTACTATCTAAAAGTTTTCCAACCAAAAATTTTGTCAATGAAGCTAAACACTGTTATTGGTAACAAAATTGGTTGCCTAGTTTTTTATTTGTTAATTGTTTCATGTTTACAGCTAAATTATTTCATAAAATAAATAAAAATTCGAGCTCCATACGAATAAAATACAGATATATAGAATTATTAAAAAAAAACAATGAAAAATAAAATGATACTCTTTAAAATGTTTTTAAAAAACGTTTTAACGTAAACAAATCTACATCTGTAAAATCATTTACAGTTTCTTAAGTGTGATGGCTTTATAATAATTTCGAATTTTAATTTTTTTATTATAATAAATCAATTGCATATAAACTTTAATAATTAAACAACATTATTAAAATAAACCAAAAGAAAATTTAAAAAAATTTTACAAAAATTCTGCAACTTAGATTCGAAAAAATTTATTAAAAAAATACTTATATTTTCGTTACTGATTAATTGTGTAAATAATATATATAGTTGGTAATGTTGCTTTGTTAAACGTGCAATTGTAAAAAGTTTATCTTTTTTGTTTGTTTGTATTGTCGAATAAAGCTTGTTTCTTAAGTCTTTTGTTTAATAAATGGCATTTTTCATTAACAATTTTCTTATTTGTTTATTATTCAACCAGATTTCAGCCATAACAATAAAAATTAAATCAATTATCATAATTCAGTCAATTTATCGGTTTGGTGCTTGTAAGTGAATTTATATCTCACCAAAAGTTTTGTAAATTAGCACAATTGCAGCGATAATTTTTGAATTTTAAGTTAAAACAAATGAAATTAAAATTAAATTTACACCAGGCGACAATGTTTTGGGCAGGTTAAAATTCAACAATCTTGCAATTTGTTAACGAAACAATTTTCGTTTTTCATTGTGTGTTCTAATCTATTTATTGCTTTGCAGCCAGCTTTTGCACTTTTTAACCTGTATAAACTTAACAAAATAATTAACTCTGTTATTTATTTGTTTCGTTACTTTTTTCCTTAACTTGTGAGTTTTTGGTTTTCGTCGCCAATTGTATTTTCAATACTTGTTAAATCGTGTTACAATAAAATTTGCAAAACATTTGTTTGTATTTTTTGTTACTAATTGTTAAAATTTATTTGCCTGATTTTTTTCTTGGAGTTAATTTGTGAAATATGTAAATATGGTGCTGTGAATAATATTTGTATAAATTTAAATTACAAATTTGAACATTTAAATAAATAATTATTTTTTTGTTTAATTCAAATTAAGCAAAATATTTTTTCGAGAAATTTCCAGTCATTCAAATAATTGGAAACAGATATTTGTTTGTGCTTTTGTACTGGTACAAACTAGTTTGAAAGAGTATTTTTTTAATTGTTTAAATGTCAATAATTTGTAAAGCAAAGAAATTTTCCCGACGAATCGTATACAATGTAGATAGTGATAGATATGTCATATTTGTGTACACATTTACAACAACATTATTAAATCATCATTAATTTCATTTAAGGGCCAAAATAAAAATGTTGTGTACCGGTTTTTAATTATTGTTTCTTCGTCATCATAAAAAATTCAACAATTTAGTTTGTTTAAAAATTTGAATTTTTTACACAGAAATTTATATTTGTCTGACTCATTCAATGACAGATTAATTATTTTGAAAATTTATTTAATAAATTCATTGAACTTTACTTTTGAAACAATCCAAGTACTTAGCAAGTTCAAATAAAATAAGTAACGACTTTATCTGTCGTTTGTCGAATGGTTTTACTTATTACAGACGAGTTTATGTTTTCATTCAATATTTGTTGTCGGTATGAAATTCAGCTAAAATTTCCGGATTCATTTTTATCGCAATTTCTGTTCTTATTCATGCTTGTGAATAACATCTAATGGCAAAAAAGGTTAGCTGTTATTCTTGGTATTTAGAATTGAATTTAGGTGTCCAAATTTGTAAATCTATTAATTAGTTAATACAATTTCATTAGTTCGAATGTTTTTATTTCATTTTTATTATAAGTGTTGCGTATTTATTTGAAGAGCAAATACCAACCAAATTTGATCTGTTAAAACATTCATTCTATCTGTAGAAAATAATCTTTCATTATACGAAAATGAATAAAATATTTGTTTCCAAAAAAAAGAAGAAAATCCAATATAATATACATTCATCACTAAAATGTTCTGAAATCTATTTTAATGTCATTTCACTCTATGGGTTTCCCTATAATGACTAAATGATGGTAGTCTAAGAGTTCGATTCCTGCCAAAGACTATTAGTGTTTCGTCTGACAAAGCAGTTCCTCGACTAAAGTAGCTTCTTAGCCTTACTCTACTGCATTTTTCACCATTACTGATTTTTACTGCTTCAAAATTCAAATTATTTTTTGCTGGGAATTATTATTCAATTGGAATTTAATAGAATGAATGACACGATTTTCATTCATATTTCTTAATAATAATATTATATCAATCACAATGATTCTAGAAGCTTTGGTTATAACAGGAATTTTCTGAAAACATCGGGCTTATTAAGGTCATGTATTCTATGCAAATAAAAAATTATTTTATAATTTATTTTTCCGTCGTTTCGTTGCAGATTCCGAACATCATCAGGGATAATAAATACACAATTGAAAAATAATAGTTTAATAACAACAACGATAACTTAGTTCTACAGGAATAATATTACTCACATATAACCTTTCGTCAATAGTTCTGCATTTATAATATTTAACAAACATTCTGTTTTACGCAAACACAACATAAAACATAAATTTAATTAAGCAAAACAAATGCAAAATTATAAATAAACATAAAAATATCACAGTATAATTAAAACTTAATTATTAACCGTACCATTTGATATTATGACCTTTGCTTTAAAATTCATGTTAAGTCCGAATTTAGCAGTGGCCCTTATAAGATTTAAAGTAAATTGAGATATTTTTAATATTAACATTACCAACATTTTTTTTTATAGATTTTTATTATTTTAGTAAATTTTTTTTATATGACATTTTATTATCATTATAAGAAATTGAGCGTTAAACTTATTAACTGAAAGAGTAGAGATTAATTTGAAGTACAGTAATCAATTTAAAACCACTGTAATGCAGACAATGTACAGATATACTAAAGCAGATTCGATTAACATGATACCTATAATAATATTAAAATAGAAAATATTTAAAATTATCAGCCCAATCATGAATAAAAAATCCGCGGGATTGTTTTCCCTTTTTATTTTTTTAACATTGAATTTGAATAGGAAAAATGAGAAAAGGGGAAAAAACTCCCGCGGAATTTTTATTCATGATTGGGCTGTATGAAAATTTATATTTGGAAGACGGCAGACTATTCCTTTAAATTCTCGCGTGATTTAACCATAACTTGCTCAAGACTGAAATTAACTAGCCAATACATTTAAACATGTCTAAACACACATATATGCTGCCTACTAAATGAGATGACTTACATTACATCGTCTAGTATTCGGTATTTTTAATCCATTTTTTTTCCAACAAAAGACAAACAATTATTTAGAACTACAATAAACGTTCTTCAATAATTGCAAATATTTAAAATTAACAAAAAATATTAAAACAATATATAAAAGACATTCAAAGAATATTTTAAATTTTTAAAAGTCAATTATTAAGGGATCTATGAAAGTATTTTACAAACATTAATAAACATATTTTTACACAGTATTAATCAGGTGAGAGCGACAATAAACACAATTTTTTTAGTGTATTGACATTAAGTCTATATTTTCGTATGAAAAATATAAAAAAAATACACCAACAAACAATAAACAGCTGTACTTGCCTTCTGCAATATCATCTGCTTTAAATCTAACTGCTACTCACTTGATATTAGTATATCATACAATCTGAATTTTATTTGTTTTATGTAAAAAAATTTTCTTTACAACAAAACTTTTAGATTTCACAACAATCCTATGTCCGTCCGTTCGTCTGTGATGAATATAAAATAAAATACTCTTACTTGTTTAAAACTCCATTAGAAATCGTAGTTTAATAAGATTAGACTTAAATTTTCAAAACTTCAATAAGAGGAGAATGATTACAGAGTTTATTGCTGTAACAAAAGTTCTGACGTGTCGTATAATCAAACAATTTTAATTTGAACATTATGAATAACTTGTGAAAATGTTTTAAAGAATAATTTCCAATGAAGATTTAACTTGATTTTGTGAATACAATAAATAAAATAATTATTATATTATATTAAATATATAATTATTTTATATTTAATTGACCAAAACCTAAAACTTTGCAGAAACACTTTTCATGTTTCATAAATTATATGAACAATGCTTAAGGTACGATCACATTTGGCAAATATTTACTCAAAAAGCGTAACCACTTGTTTTAGCACAAATTTTTTTGACACTGTTTACTCTTACAAGAGTTTTGCAAGATCAAGGAGCATCAAGTAATCTTAAATTAAATATTTGTTGTGCTTTGGTCTAAATAAGAAAAATTTGTTTAAATAAATTTTTTACCCCAAATTAATACTGTATCCTTCGTATTATGTTCGTATTTAACTAATTTAAACTTATTTTTTATTTCTAGTAATTAATTAATTATTTTTCATAATAATATATCTTTTTTCTTACTCAATTATGTACTTACAATACAAAAACCAAATACTATAATTATAAGACGTGTGTCTTGTTGTATTGGAATCGAATAAATAAATAAATAAATAAACGAATTTATATATATTTTATTTAGTGGTTACGTCTTTTTCGGCATATATTTGCCAAATGTGACCGAACCGTTTGTCTCATTTGGAATAGCAGCTCTACAGTTTATCAATATGGATAGATAAAGAATTATTTGGAATAAAAAATATTTTAAATTTTAAAATTATCTACTTCATGGATTTAGAATAATTATACTTTGTTTATACAAGACTTTATTTGCAAGAAGAATACAATAAATTAAAATTAAAAAGACTGAAACCTTTTAAACCTAAAATAAATATTCAACTTAAAAAGAATTAAAAAACTAACTATGTCTGAGATGAGATTCTAATAGCTGGGAAATAAAATTGAATGCAATCAATATCTGTGTCAACCAAACATTCGTAGGCGTAAAATAGTATTTTTCCCCTACCAAGATTGGCACATAGACAACATTGAGCAACTCCACAACTATTACAGATGAATTAAAACTGTTTATTTTTATATTACCTGAAACAATTCATAATTGAATATAAATATTTTTAGTTTTGATGACAACTCATAAAGTTATAAATCCAAATAAATAGCTGTGTAGATATAATAAGTGAGATATTTTGTTGCTGAGCTTAAAAGTCAATCAACGTTTTAAATTTCTCTCGTTAAATCTAGTTATCGTCTTGCGATTTGAAAAAGAGTTAAATTTTCTTAAATGTTTTCACACATTTTAATAAAGTTCAACAAAATTATATGTTTTCCTAAAAATATAAGATATAAAGTTCAATGTTCTCTATCAACAACACAATCACTTTTAATGTGAAAATCAAAACTTGTTGCTTATTATTGCCCTGTTTCCTGTTAGACACTCTTTTATCTTAAGAAATAATAAAAAATATCTAACAAACGTAAAACATCAAAGAACAATTATGTAAATCACATACGATTAAATATCAGTCGAATCAGTAATTTAAAAGATTTTTATTATTTGAATATCTAAATTATACAATATCTGTTTTAAATTATATTTACATTTATGGAAAACAAATCCAACTACTGTTCCCCAGTAGACGAAAACAAAAGGTAGTTGGCTAAAATGTACAACTATAATTGCCCTTAACATTTTTAAAATCGTGTTGGGTTTCAAAAAATACAAAAAAAATAAAAAATTTAAGTATATAATCATAGACGTAACAACGTTTAAAAATCAGCCTTATTCCATTTACCATCGTCGTCATCGTCATCAATTTGATATCAATATAAATTTCTATTAACGTCGTCATCAATTCTATACAAAACTTGTATTGTACAACAGCAATGTAACGATGTCGATTGTTTATCCATGTTAAAAATTGATTTGTGTACAATTTTCATTAAAAAATTATCCAATATTTGACTATCATATTTTATTTTTTAAGAACCAAATCATTACTTTCAAGATGTTCTATTTCCTTAATTTCACATTCATTAACTCCCTGAACAGCTTCTTCAAGGTTAAGTTGCTTCTGAAATTGTAGCAGGTTTGCCACAATTCCTTTATAGGGGCTAAGTATTACTTGTTTATAAATTCTGTCTCCAGTAGACTTGAACTCTGCCTTGTTTGTGATAATTTTTTTTTTCTTTTTTAATTTTTTTAATTCAAGATTATTACTGAAAAACATCCAAAAGGAATAAAACTGTTTCGACACCAATAAGACTGATGATGAAATAAAAATCAATTTATTATTATTACAAAATATTATTACAAAAATAGATACATCGAAGCTTATCGCTAAAACTTGATATTGACAATGGGCATACCGATTTAACAACAATCGACACAAAACCATATCGTTTGCATTTATGATTGATGAATTATGGATTAAGTGTGAATAGCATTTTGAAAATCAATTATAATCAAGTATTTTACGTCTTTTATTATTTAAAAAAAAATGAAAATCTACTTAAAAGATTTTGTGTTTCCAGAAGATTTGTCAAGATATATCTAGAGTATTCCGTGGAAAGTAAAATGAATTTTCCTATCTATACCAGAGTAAAAAATAACCAGAACAGATGTTATCATTTCGAACTGATTTTGTATAGTCCTTCAAATAAATATAGTTAAGCTAATTCCTTATGTTGCTCTCAATGTAGACGAAGCTGTTTTATATTGTTAAATGCTACTAGCTCTCCAGAAATATTATAATCAAAATATAGATTAACAATTTTACTTTGTAATAAAGAAACTTGAATTGTTTCTTCTACGAAAACCAAATAAATCACATTCATTTTGTAACAAAGTGTTGCCTGTAAATTATGTTCCTTCAAAACATATATAGATATATTTTAATGGTAGAAACATTTTTTTAACCGAAATCCCCACCAACTATGACTTTAGTGATCCCTGATAATGACCCAAAACTCCATCCCGAAGAATTTTTATTAAACATTTAAAATTATTAATACAATATGGTGTTATAGAATACAGCCGTGGAAACAGTTTTAGCTTCAAATCTAGACAGCATTGAAAGACGCCACAACAAGTTGCTACGATTGATCACAATTACCCCCCCCCCCAGGTTATCATAAATTCGAATATTCATAAACTTTGGTAAAAATCGATATGATCTAAAAAAAATTGCAGAAAAATACTTAAATAAGCTTGAAATACGCCCAAATCCATTAGCCCGTAACATATTAAAAAATAAAAAATATATTCGACTAAGAAAAATGTATACAGCGGCTCTGAGCCAAAGTCAAGAAGAAATAACGCCTACTTAACCTTCGCACTCATAGTATCTACCCGGGTAGATATTTCGGTTTTGATGTGTTAATAACTTTTCGAGTTTTTATTAAATTTAAAAATGGTCTCAGCTTTTTTATGAACTTTATATTATTTTTTTAGGAAATAACTGCATAAATATGTTAAAAGTAGTTTTTCAGAGGCTTTTTCAAAATTTGTTTTTTTTTTGTATATGTACATAGGCTGATTAATATCTACCGTGGAACTTTTATGAACACATGGGACCTTTTTTAATTTTTATAAAAAAATAGTTTAGGGCAACAAAAGAAAATATTTTCTATGACGGTAAGCAGGGTTTTTTTTAAGTTGTACCCTGATAACAATCTTGGCACTTGGTTTGCGTCAGGCAGAGTTGAGCACATATTGGTTTTTTGCATGTGATGCATTCTTGACAGGTAGCTATTTCCTTTTTGGAGTCCCTATAACATATATAGCAACCTTCCTTTTGCTTGATTCGTCCTGTTGAATCTCTCTCTGGCTCATTGTTGGCCTCAAAATCATCACCACAGTCGAATACAGAGATCGATTCACCACCTTCAATGTGAAATAAATATTAGTTTGAGCAAAAAATTGTCAAAAGTGTTCATACCTAAATAAAGAATTTGCTGATTACCAGTCGATTCTGGGCTCGAATTCTAATTTGCGATATATAGAGATTTGTTCGCAAAAAGCTTATGAATAGTCTATGTCGCGACTTCTTTACGCTACTGTGAGGATTGTTAGTGACATATATAATGTATGTTGCAAGGGCTGCAATGTCCAACAAAAAATTTGTATACGTCTGGTTACTTTTCTTAAAACAATCGTTACTTTTGTTAAAGTAGCGATAAGTTAGCTACTTCTATAAACACATTTTTAATATAAAATATAATATAAAACATTTTCTTGCTCAAGCATAAAAAGTCCCATATACTTAGTTCTATGAAAATGTTTTGTATCTACCCGGGTAGATACTATGAGCCCGTGCACAAAAACATATTCATGAGAGTTAATACATAAAATTAAGAATTTTGAAACATTTTTTTGTCTGATACTGGCTGGACAAATTCAGTCTATAGTCATGCCTTTAAAAATCGCTCTGCTGAAAACTTATTCAAACAGGAAATCCCAATATAATGAATTTTTCGATTTAATAAATAAGCAGTAGAACATATCGTTCATTATACCAGAATATTCCTATATTCGCATTTTTCTGCAATTGTATTAAGTCAATTATATTTGGGTCTTAAGTGTTTTAATAAGACTTTACTGCTGATACTTTGTTTTATGCTTAATCCTGAACCCATCAACCAGTTACGTACTTTTTAGTTTTAATTAAAAATATTTATGATTAATTTTTTTTTATAATTTAAATAATCCACGGAAGCAAAATATTTTGTTTTATTATTCTTTTTAAATTTATTTAATTGCATTAGCTCAATAAATAATAAATATTTTATTATTAGTTGTTATTTTCTATTTAACAAATCTAATTTTAGAAATCTTCATACTTGATTTAATCCCCCTGAAAATGATTCAATAATACGAAAACAGTGCTTGGTTGTTAAGTTTTATGTTTACAATAACGTTTAGGTAAGTGTGGTATCAAAAACTCAATTATTATTTATTTTATTATTATTAGTTAATGGTTGATTGTTTAAAAAAAAATTAAAATATTTATTCATTCTTCTTTTATTATTGTATAGGTATTTATGCAGCCAAGTTAAACTAAACAGTTAATTTATAAGACATATTATAATTGGTGGCTACTGTTTTACAAATTATAGTTGTTTATTTTTGTTATTTGTTTTTTATTGTGTTATAAAATATTACAGAATTTTAATGAATTTTTTTTTAGGTAATTATTTCACACGTGTTTTGCTTTCTGTTAGCTATGATTTTTTTCTATTACTGGATTTTTATGGATTTCTTTTTAAATAATTATTATCTTTTTTATTACATTTACTTTAAATTCTTTTGAAATTGTTAAACAATTATTTATATGATGCAAACTGCTACAGCTAAAACAACATCAGTAAGCACTTGCAAACTTTAAACGGACGAGAACATTTTTATTTTATTTTAAATTTATGTATTTTGTTTTATGGAAAAAAATAACTCAATATTACACAAAAATAACGAATTTATTACAATAAACCGTCATTGCAAAAAATAAAAACTTTACGAAAGCTTAGCAAAAAATAATAACACTCAATATTTAGAAACATTTAAAATACGAAACGTTAAATTCGTTGCCGTCTTTTTTGTTTTTTTTTTTGGTTTGTATAGTGTTTGATTTGAGTGCAGAAAACTAGACAGAATAACTAAACACAACTCTAGACAAAATAAACTACATTTTTCGCACACGTTAAGCGCGCAATTGCAAAAAAGCAAACAGTCCCGCAAGAAAGCCGTTTAGAAACTGCAAGGGAATATATTTGCAACAACATGCGCATGTGCCAAACACAATGCAATGCAATGCACAACACAGTCATATAGTCAACCAGCCAGCCAGGCCGCCAGTCAGCCAAATAGGCACACACATAACAAACAGTTTAAAACAACGGCCTGGCAGGCAAACATTTCAATACTTGACTTCCAATGCAGTCGGCAGTATTCATACCAAACCAACGAAAAAAAAATTCAATTGCCGGTGCAACAGCACAAATTGTCTGTATATTGGAAGTAACCAGAAAACAACCGCAAAACTCAGCATGCCTCAGCTCACTCACAGCAATAGTTGTACGCTGCTGTTGGCGGTGGTAAGAGCAATAAGCCACAAAACATAACAACACAACTCACTGCAGCAAATCGTAAAAACACAAGCAGCAAACACAATAAAACCAGGGGAAAATAAAATGCAAACAAACAAACAAACAAAAAATGGCAAATAGCAACAACCTCTCAAAGACCGACTGACCGAGTAATACAGTGTAAATAGCTTAAGTCATGCCATCGCACTACATACAACTGAGGAGAAATAACAGCTTCAGCTGAAATAATCTCAGCAACACACAGCCATACTCAAAAATCCGCTATAAAGAAAAATCTGTTTAAACCAAGTCAAGCAACAACAAAAACAGACAATACAAAAAACCTGAACATCAAAGCAGGTTTGCTGCTGTCTTCAATTAAGAGTAGATATTCTTAAAAAGAATTGAAGAGTAACTGTTTCTAAACAAACAAAACTTTTAATTTACTCTTAACACCTAAGAGTAACGTTGGTGTTTTTCTGTCACTAACCGTTCTCTTTAATTTTCCACATCATTGTTGTTTTTTTCCATTAAGAGCTTAACTGTAACTGTTGTGCTCAGCTTACGGTTTATTTCCAAAATTGCCAATAACTTCCAATACTGTACTCTGCTTTTGTATGCTTTGGCTGGCGTCTCATCTGTGTTTTGTTCGTTTTTTTCACCGTTTAACCAATCAAATTAAGCTGGCAGTGTGTTTTTGCTACCTGGAAATAGTTTTTATATTATAAACATTGTTTAAGTTAATGGTGGAGAGTGTGTGTTGTTGTTGGTAGCTATAGGAGTAAAAGCACACAAACAAACAAATGATAAATAAATAAAAAGAGTGCTTGTTTCTAAAGTCTTTTGTTTAACAGTGGTGTTTTTTGTATGAGTATAGAATTAACAGTCATGTTAATGGCATGATAACAGAAAGTGGTTAAAGGAAAATTAGTTTTTACTTTTATGGCAATTTATTAACCCTGCTGTTAGGTTAGGGTCATTTGGTCCAAATTTTTTCAGTATTTCCTTGTAACTTTGGAACGGTGATATATACTGACTAAAGTTTTCTGCTAATGGGGTATTTTAATAAAACAATGTTATGTGCGAAAATTAAATTTCCTAACTTTATTCAGGACTGTGAAAAATACAAAATGACGAATCTTAGGTTACAGGACCATTTGGTCCATAGTAAATTTTTATAGATTTAAAAAAAAAATAAGAATTTATTAGTTGGTTTGAATATATTTTTCATTGCAAGATAAGCTCAATGTTTTTCGGTTAGTTTTGCAAATAAAGTTGCTTCAAATGGAACATTTTATATCAGACTTCGACTTGCAGCAACTACTAATTCCACGCTTTCGAGTCGTTGAATGAGAAGTTGGATTATTTGAGGAAGCCTCTGAAACTGTGCATGTTGTACGAATTTCTGTCAATAATTGTGCTGAGAACCCTTGTTGAGCTGGAGCCCATAAAATATCGATTTCAGAAAATAGTATGTACGCATTCAATGCGGATATGTCAAGTATGTTTGCAAATACAACGGTTGGCCATCGATTGGTTTTGCGTTTTGTGGAGTAGGAGCCAATCATTTGATCAGCATTATCCACACCACCTAAAACAAACAAACCGTTAGAAATTATAAGCGTCTTCATCACTAACTGTCCATTTGGCACAAAACTTGATCCTGCCGTGCTTATTAGTATCTTCAATGACAATTCTTTCTATTGGAGGCATAAAAAACAACAAAAAAGCAGACAGCATGTCACCGCATCTAGACACTGCAAATAGAGTTGGCCCTGCTTGTGTTGTGATAATATTATCAGCCCCAGTTCTAATAGCCTGAGGTATTGGAGTCGTTCTCCATTCCATGTTGTTTTTAGCAATAAAAAGACGATCAACGGAGCTAGTTTCAACTGAGATGGTTTCCTGTTTACTTTCTGTTTCAGATGAATAGTCCGAAATTAAATCCGTCTCCGAATCGGAAATATGAGATTCAGTTTCTTCATTTAGAATTTCACGTATCTCTTCTTCGGTCAACTGCGCCATTTCGTAACAAAAACACTTCCGGAAACTTTCAAACTGAAAGAAGTACTGCACGTATCTGTGCTTCTTCACGACAAAAATCAAAAACGGGGTATCCCAAAATAATTTTTTACATTACAAAACAACAAGTGAATATAAATTCATTGCAAAAATGGGAAATGCCAACGTTATTTTTTCATTACCAAGTGAATGTAAATTCATGTCAAATATTTAGAGGATGTTCTTGATATGTCAAATACTTACTTTAGAAATTATTAAAACCAAAATAGTTACAATGAATAGATAAAATTATTATTTTTCATGAAAATTGCATTATGGACCAAATGGTCCCTTAAACTAAGATTCGTAAGTTGTTTCTAACCTAACAGCAGGGTTAACTTTAACTTTAAATTCAGTTAAAGAATAAATTCATAATTTCATAAAATATATTAAAAATCACTTATTAATTAAAGGAAAACAAAACGTGTTAATAAATAAAAGATAAAGACGAAAGTTTATTTATTTAATTGCAAATTTTATCTCTGGAAAAAATTAAAATTTACAAGTAGATCTTGGATAACAAACATTGCTGATGACGCCCTTGCTTACATTTCAATGTGCCAATTGTCTAAAAAATATTACTTTACAATGGTATTTTTTGAATTATTAAATTAATGAATTCAAGCCAAATAAAAATTCTCACTAATTAATCTTATATTGTGTTTAATTCGACTTTTTATAACGTATTAATAAAATAAATTTTTTTATTTTCTTATTTCTCACTAATAATAATAATTGAAAACCATTTTGATGAGATTTTTTTTAGATGGTAATAAATTGCATTTTAGTTACGCTCATCTGCAAATAAATGAATATAATAATTTAATTCCTTTAAGGAACAGCCTTTTCTAAATAATCGCTTTACGATTATTTTCGTTTATAGCTTATAGATATTAGAATAAAATAACTATTATACAAAATATGTGTGCAATATTTCCCAAATTTAGCAATTTTCATAAAATTCAAAACACATATCCAAAAATTATAACAAAAGTTAGAGAAATTGTGTTATCTGTTAGCTGCACACTTGATTCACCTATTACTACTTTTCAAGATTTCTTCTGATTACATTAGCATTATTTAAACTGGCATTCAGCATAGGTCTGCTGTGTTTCTCCTTCTCAATTAAATTTGGTAACAATAACAATGTAGAGGATCAGATGCATGTCAAGCTTTTTAAAATATTATATTATATCCTTATTTTTAGAAACTTATTAAATTGTTTTGTATTATATGCTAAGGCCGTGCCCCATAGTTAAATTCCTATACTAAGATACGGGACACTGGACACTGTGTGATTAGACAACTGCAGAACAGCAATTGTAGAAGTTATTTGAGTAAAGAAGAATTCCACAGAAGCGTATACGTCTATATTAGTCTATAGACTAAGACATCTTGAAGCAGGCCAAAATATCTCAAGTATATCATAAATTCTCATAATGATGTGGGATTTGACGAATCTGATCAAATTTGTCAATAGTACGTGTTGGTTCCCAATCACCCCTGCACACTTGTTCCACATGCAAGTGCAAGTTCGAAAAACTCAATACAGTTACAGGTTTTTACTAACACAATGGGACCAATAATATGGACCTAAGTGGGCCGTTTTACATGGCCGCCTGATAACCTAACCTACTAACACAATCATATTTTTCGCACCTTCATGTCAACTTGCAAGAGATTTTGCTTGTAAGTAAATTTTTAAACTTGCCGCAAGTAAAATGATAAATGAATGAACAGTGCTACCAGTATTAAAATAAAAGTAATGTATATAACAAAGAAAAAAGATTACAACTTTACCACATCTTATTGGGATTTTCAAACATATATTTCATGCATTTAAAAAAAAATATAAATTGAAAATTTTTTCCGTATTTTTTTCTTTTGACAATACGAAAATACTGGATCCACATGTTTTTGAAAATTAACAGAATTTTATGCAAAAATTTTGTTAGAAGTTTCTTTGTTGACAACATTTTAAAAATGAACTTGTACTTGCTAATGTAGCCACTTGTTTTTGGGTGTTTTCCGTAGATGATATGTATACTCTACTTACAAGTAATTACTTGCATGTAGCAACGGGGGTTAAGAGAGGAGTATAGATTATGTACAGGCCAAGATATTTTACATATATCATGGATGTGGAATCTGATCATTGGTTTTCACTAGAATATTGTTACAAGAGTTACAAAGTCTTTCGATTAAGAAGGGAGGTTTTAAATGTACTGGAATAATTTTTATTATACGTTGACATTTATAAGTGTATTAAAGTCTAATTGAAAATTGCGATCTACCGTATTATTTAGGATAATTCTTATTTTAAAATGCTAAAGTAATTTTAAATACATAATTAACAATATGGCCCATACAAGTATCATTGTCTCATAATGTATTTTGATTATTATAAATCTCTCTGTTTTAATGCGCATTATTTAACAAACAATTGTAAATCATGTTTTCCGTTCTATTTAAAGCCATTATCTTTTGCTTTAAAGTTTAAGTTATTCTATAAATTTTGTTATTATTTAACAAATGGCATTAGCAGTGCACAAGAAAGTCGGTATACTAAACTTGAATTCAATATGTTCATAAATAAAATTTAAATACTTTTCAAAACTTTAACATAAATAAACTCAGCCTAAATAAAGTGTGTCAAATATTATAATACGTATATAATCAGGTTATACCCATGTCGTCCACCGTTATATACATATAATAAAATTAAAAAGACAAATATATGTACAATTTTAAAAAACTTGACGCTGTCCAGTTGTTAAAATTATATTCTAGCAAGTTTGTGTCTTAAGTCTTTTGTATTATAAAATCAATTTTCTGTTATTGTACAAGAGACACGTGCCAGCTAAACAAAAAACTTCTAAATCATAAACAACCATTTTTAAAACTGTAACAGCTACTAAATTCTATAGATGACAATTTAATTGTCACTTCCTGCCCAATTTTACAATGAAGAAAAATTTTATAAAGAAATACTTTGGTTATCTTGAAAAAAACGACAAAACAAAAAAATAGTATATAAAATTTCAGACCACAAAAGCTATAATAATTGACAGGCACTTGAATACTGGCTTAATGTCACTTCAGTATAACAACGAACACAACAGCCATAGACATAACAACAACAATAACAACAACAACACAAAGCGTGAAGCCCACACTTGTCAAATGATTACAAAAGCATTAAAAACAACAAAAAGATATGTTTTTTTTTACACAGTAGCACCTCCCAAAGTCCCAAAAGAACTTTATAGAGATAAACACAACAAATAAAATAGAAAAAAAAAACAAAAAAAAGGTTTCTTTACCAATACTAAAACGACAAAAATGACTTAGGAAAATATCCACTGTCTCTATTATCATAATAAAGTGAGATAACACCCAATAGATTAAAGACATATTATTGAAACTAGAAATGGATTTTGTATGGGATGCCAGGAATGAAAAACAAATGCTTGATTTAGCTTAAAAATAAAACAAAAACAAATAAGAAAGTATAGTCGGTCAAGCTCGACCATTTAATATCCTACACAGATACATATGATGCAATAGCTCATATTATGGACCGATCATCCAAAACTTTAGTGTCATTATGTTAAACTTTATCTCGATATAAAACTTTTAAAAAATTTATGGAGGTTAAAGTTGATTACGGGGTGGGTCTTATATGAGAGTTTCGACTAATTATGGACCGATCTGCACAAAATTTGTAGATGTGATTTGGCTTCATTTCATTTGTGATGAAATCTGTTTGGTTCCTTGCATAATTCAAATATTTTTGATCGGTAAACCCCAATTTGGGGAAGACTTTTGTATGGGGGCCAGGTGAAATAATGGACCGATTTCCACCAGTTCCTTGGCCCGAAAAATAGCACTTACCAAATTTTATCAAAATATCTTAAAAATTGCGACCTGTATTCTTGGACAGCCAGCCAGACGGACGGACGGTCGGCCATTGCTAAATCGACTCAGAAAGTGATGCTGAGTCGATCGGTATACTTTAAGGTGGGCGTTGAACCAATATCTCTGGGCGTTACAAACATATGCACAAATCCAATATACCCTCCCCATCATGGTGGTGTAGGGTATAATAACAAACACAGTGGAAAATAAAATTGTCATAAATTACAAAGCAATGACAAGTGGTTTGAAAATCAGAAAAATATACGTATGTTTGCATGTTTTCTTTCTAATATTGCTTTATGTAGTTGAAGAAAATGAGAAATACTTACAATTCAAAGCAAAAAAGACTATAAAGTAATGTTTTCTTTTTTTAAACAAACTACAATTGATATGTTGTAGTGCACCTTTTTGTGGCAATGCATTTTACAATATTTACACAAGCATATCCCAGGCAGTATTGTACAACAAATTTTACTAAAGAAAATAGTCTCTTAAAAAATAAGACATTTAAGAACGTTATATCAAAGATAAGATTGAGTTAGGATTTGTTGGTAGGTCCTCATCATTATTGCAGATCTGCTTTGTTTTTATCAGGTTCTTCGCTTCAATTAATATTTAGGATAAAACATCACGGATTTATGAAGTCGGATGATCTCAGTGTTCAAGTTTCCAATACAGGTTTGAGGGCTCTCGATTTATGGATGCTCGAGTAGCATAATTTGGATATACAGTTCTATAAGATGAAGAAGTCTCCTACTTGAAACGTCAGTATTATATTTTAAAACAGCTTATCCCATTAAATGACTGATTGGTCTCCCCAGTTATTAGATTTTATGTACAACAACAAAAGCTGCAGCATCATCACCATCATCAAACTAAACAAAACACTAAATTTTACTCTATAAAAACACTAGCGTAATTACATTTCAAAATATTGTCAGCGTACAGGACCCATAGAGCAGGTTACTTTAGTGTATATTAATTTTATTTTTATTACTTTTTTCTAGCCTCCGCTGCCTCTTTTACCATACGACTTACAGGGTCTGTCCGAGTCGAAGAAAACACAACATTAGCGGCAACACGACACATGCTGTTTTTGTGGCGATTTCAAATACACAAACGATGTACAATTTCGTTATTTTGCTTTTAAACAATTTCAAATGAAAAATCAAGAGGCAAAATAAGTAATAAAATCAAAAAAAAAAAAAAAAAAACATTAAAAATAGAAGAAATGTTGGCGCGGCTTTTGCCTTGTTTGGCTTTAAGCTGGCGACAAGTGTAAAACGACAGCTCAGCTTGTTGTTAATGTTGGTTTTTATTGTTGTTGTGAATGTTGTTGTTGCTATTGTCTTTTGTTTCACTTGTATTTGTTGGCTTTCAAATCATTCTCTCTTTTGCTCCTTTGGTTACTTTTCTTTTTAAATAATTCTAAAAGTTTTCTTTTCTTATGGTAACCAAACCGTGCAGCAGAGTTACCAAGTTGTAACACAAACATTATTTGATTGGAAGGAAAAATAAATGATAAAATATTTTCATAATATCCAAGAAGGTCTTCATAGTGCTGTAGCAATGTTATCCAGAAGTTCATATGGACAGATGTGTTTAAGTTTAATGTGGGTACCTGCCCGCACGGCGCACTCAAACACAGGATGAACTCGGCTCAACACCTTATTGTCTGTCTAGAAAAAACATAGAATATAAGTCTTGCAAAGAGCATACTTGTATGAGCTTGCCAGGTACATACAATTAGCAATTTCTCTATACAAGACTACAATGTTCAATGTAAATAGCAACTTTGTTAAGAGCTTAGGCTACATCACCCCTGTCATCTGTAGTTAAGTCAGTTAACATGACCCAGGACAATTACTAGAAGAGCAGAAATCGCAACACTGCATTGACTGATCTCTGTCAAAGATCAGAATTTACTGCGGTTGCCATAGGCCGCATATCTAACCTCATTCAAAGGCGGATCATCAGCTGCGAGTTTAAGAGGGGTGAAACTATCAGACTGTAATCAGTTTCGAGCCCGTGCAAGCTCATGGCACCGGTATCGCCATATATCTTCCAGGATGGTAACAGCATCAAGGTGATGGACATAAACACCAGGGGCCAAATTACCGCATTCGTGATCTAATGAGCTATCGTATCGAAAAATGATTTCGATATCGAAATTATGATAAAATGTACTAAATTTCTTGCTCGATATCGACTGCCATAATCTCAAATAAGAAAATTACGATTAATTTTACTCGATATCGAATGCGGTAATTTGGCCCCAGGAATATAGACAATCAATTATTTTTTAGTTAAAAAAAATTTACATTTTCTAATATAATTTCAGCAAAATACTGAGATAGCTCATTTTAGATCACGCTGTTAGCTGTGACATAGTTGAAGTAGAGTTGCAATTTGTTGGCTCATGTGGTTTACTGGTATTTAGTTTCAACTCCGGTTAAAATCAGTACCCATTAAAAATTACTTTACGCCTTATCAAAATATATGCCACTGCGCATTCGTCTTAACTTCAAGATTTTATGTATAACTTCTAATACTCATTTGGATTTCCCTGATAAGCAGCATTTCCCCTGAAATTTCCAGGAGAGAGTCGTTTGCGCAGCCTTACTTATCCTGCCTATAAACATACATATGCACTAAATATTTTACATTGAACACGTATATGTAGTATTTAAATTTAAAATATTATTAATATTTAAAGGTAAACTAAATAATTGAGCCAATAGTGTAAGAACAAGTATTTCTGAGGTTTTACCCAGTTCTAACATTATCAAGCCTCATAACGAAAAAAAAAGTTTACTGAAACCTGGTAACCTTCTTTTAACGGTCAGCGAGTCAAATACCTATTCAGTCAGTCATGCAACTAGCGGCAGCAGCATGTATTTTTATACAACATTGTACGACAAGAGGAACGATATGTTGATCTTTATGCAAGTGTTGCCGCCATCAAACATGATTTGATGTCATCTTCATTTCATTTATTATGGCCATCCATAGCATAGAAAATGATGATTGTGTGTGTGTTTTTTTTCGTTTTTATTGCAAGTGTATTGCATGAGTTTTTATTAGATTTTGGCATATTTTTCATAATTGTTTGTATAGATATAGATTTTTTGTTAGTTTTCAGATAGAAAAAAAAACAACAATACACACATAGAGAGAAGTAATTGTTATTGGTTTAAAAGAGGTCTATATAAACAATTGTCTGTCTGTGATACAATCTCACTGACCGTCCGTCCGGCCATATGATTATCTGTCTGTCTGTTGGGCTGTCATGTATGTATGTAGCTATGTTTGATGCAAACTTTTTATGTATGGTGGATGGATGGCATCAATCTATGCAGAGCAATTGCTTTCATACATTATTCATGATTATATTTGCTGTTATTCGCCAGCCAGAGCCACTGAAGTTTTACATTAAGGCAATGCTGGAATTTTAAGTGATTTTTAATTCAGTGATGATTGATGTGCTTATGGCCTTTTATTGACATTCAACTAAATTATAGAAAATATTTCTTTTGCTGTAAAACCTGATCTTTTATTTCATTTGATTTGTTTTTTTTTTTTTTTTGTTGTTCTTCTCTCAATTTAATTTCATGTATTGTTAACATTGCAACAATGTGAAAACTTAAGTGAAACCTTATAGAATTCATGTTCTATAACACCTATTGTGTCACTTTATTTATATTTGGTCAATACACAAATTCCATCCATAGCTAGTTGAACTTGATTGTTATCATTGTAATGCACATGGTGCATGTTCAATTGTATCCATATCCCACATTATATGTTAGTTTGTCATAAATATCTCATCGATATTTAGGTTTAATGTCTATATGAGTTTTAGTTTACAAAAAAAAAATATATTGTCTATTTATGCAACTGTTTTCTATTGCTGATTCATAAGTTGTTTGAAGAAAATGAATAATAAATGTATTACAGAATCTGATATAGTATATTTCTCATTTTGCTGTATGATTTTAAGGTGCTTCCTTTTCACATATCAATTTCCTCTTTTATTTCAGATGCAATAATAATTGCAAATTATAGTTTTTACTGTTTTGGTAATAGTTTATCATTTGTTACTAAGTTGAGTTGTGGGTAATAAACTTGGCGCAAGAAACTCAGACAGTTATGGTTTGCAAAAGTTAAAAATGGAAATACAAAATGATGTGTCTAAGTTTAATATTCTTGAAGGAAAAATAAAATAAAATTTTCTCTAAGTTTTTAATTGAAGCCAGAGTGCAACAGTTAATCAAGTAGTAACAATTTTAGTCTAATAGCAGAAATACGGAATCCAAGTTTATTTATGAGATATTTTACGGATTATTAAAATTTATTTTAAAGTTTTCAAACTATAACTCTTATAATAGACAGACTATATTCCAGATTTCAGATCACAACTGCAAATTGCTTGCCAAATCATTGTCATTTTATCAAATTTATTCATTTTATCCTCGTTTCTGCTGCTTTTTACTTCGATTTGGACATTTAAATATACGATAGGTTTGAAAACTATCATTCACATGAACACTTTTTGAGCTACTTACATTTGTGTTTTATTTTTATAACCTTCACCAGCACAAGTGGTGAATGAGGAAGGTAAGTTTGTCATTCCGAATGTAACATTGAGAAATAGTCATCTAAGACCCAACAACGTATATATATTATTGATCTTTATGAAATTCCAAGTCGATTGATCTTTGTATGTATGTACGTCTTTCTGTGTAAAATACTCTCACCTTAAAAAAAACATAACCAAAATCTACAAAGTTATCAAAATAACATTTATAATTTTCCTAAGCAATTACGTATTGAAAATCAGTAAAATCTGTTAAGCAGAACCAGAGTTATGAATCAAAATTGGAGACAGACTCCAAAAAAAATGTATATTTTTCATTTCATATTTGAGTAAATATTTTGTAAATAAAGCTATGAACTTGC
The DNA here is from genome assembly GCA_916048285.2 of Bellardia pandia. NCBI lineage: Eukaryota > Metazoa > Arthropoda > Insecta > Diptera > Calliphoridae > Bellardia > Bellardia pandia. The sequence goes on from OU696529.1 coordinate 122,273,558, forward strand.
TTTTATTATAAAAGGACAAACGATAATAGTAAGAACTGGCACAAGATTTCTCATAGCCCCCATACAAAATTTCTTACTGAAATATGGCTAAATGGTTCATAAATGTCTTTAAACTGACAATATCAATATAAAAATTAGCAAAAATAAATTTTATATAAAAATAAATCACACAACAATATTTGGTTCGGTCCATGTTGGGCCATAGCCATCATACAAAGTCCACTTCCGAAAATCACTTAAATATGTACGTATAAAACTGTTATAAATAACAGTACCGATCTAAAATTTTTCACAGATCTTGCATATATATGCCAATATCAAGCTGTTGGGTTTTGTAATTATAGATCTATATTTGACCTCATCCACCATATAAGATCCACTTCCGAAAATCTTAAATATATCGGTATTTTATTGAAATTTGACATGATTTCAATAAAATAAATGAAAAATGATAATTACAGCAAATTTTGAACCACTAGTAATACTGACTGTTGGCTAGCGGGCGCCGCAGTGGTGCAGAGGGTGAGAACGTAAAGAATTCTGATGGGAGAAAGTGGTGTTTCTCGAAACATATGTAAATTCAACCAACAACCCAGGTTCGAATCCTAAGCCAAGAAAAATTATCAATAAATTTTAATAATAATTTTCATGTAACAATTCCTACCTTCAGTAAAAACAATAAAATTAAAATTAAATTTAATGAACTCGAGCCTAAATAAAGAAATATCAAATAGTAAACAATTTAATAACATATTATTGATTTTCGACGATGTTGCCACTCTTAATCACTACTTTAAGAATCACCATCATCTTTCATCAGAATTCGAACCACAAGTGCCACTGGTTAAAGATTGATGTTTGACTGTTGGCTAGCAGGCACCGCAGTGGTACAGAGTTTAGAACTCAAAGAATTCTGATGAAAGATGATGATGATTCTTTAAACATATAAATTCAACCCAGGTTCGATCACCGGCTCAGCCAAGAAAAATTATCAATAAATTTTAATAAGATTTCATGTTGTAAAAAAACAATTCCTACCTTCAGAAAAAATAATAATTTAATGAAAATTTAATTTAATGAACTCTAGCCCAACTAAAAATGATCAAAAATTTAAAAATTACCAGTTCAGATAAAAATAATAATTGTTCTTATTGTAAATAGAATTATATTGAGACGAAATTCAGCCAAAGTAAGCCTCTTCTTATAATCCTAACCTTTTTTAAATACTCTTTTCCTTAACGTGGTGAATATTGAAACATTTTAAAACTTTTTTAGTTTTATAAATTGTTACACAACTTGAGAAATTATAACACCCAAAATGTCGAGAAAATTGTAGTATAGCAAATTGTGTTATTGCTCGACAATAATACCCAAATTTCTCATTTTGTTCTTAGATAATATATATATCATTCGAAAGATCGCAGTTTATTCTTTCCTAATATAGTAAGAAATTGAAAATCGGATCATTATCAACAAGATTATAGGCTTATAAGGGCGCAAAGGTATAAAAGCTGTATTTAAAACGTAAAATCGGATATTGGAGGTGTCCGGCATATTTCACTTTTGGAATCTTCTTTTATTCGACAAGCCCTGCAAGAAAAATAATATCGGGTCCCAGGTTTTTATATTTCATTCGATTTTGTATCACTGTGTAATGTACCGTATAATAAAATTTATCTTCTTTAAGTTGTTGCATACATAAATTTTTGTTAATCAGCTAATAAATAAATAAATAAAAATTTGCCAAAAACAGCGGCTTAATACTTTAATAAACTACATACATATATGAAAAGAGAAAAGAGCAGTAATAAAAAACTCAACTACTTAAGAAACAACAAAATAAAAATCAAATAATTTAGACAAATTAAGGCTCCATTGAGCCCACACACACACACACACACGCAGTCATACAAAATATATAAAATTTATAAGTCTTAAATTAAAATAAACAACTATAAACTTAAAAGTCAGGAGCAAATTTTAAACTTGTTAAAAACTGCAGACACTCTTAAACTCACTGAAAAGTAGAAAGAAAATTGAGGCACGCGTTAACAACAAAATACAGGCATACACAAAGAAAAAGTAAACGAAACAATAAACCATCACAATACTGAGGAAAGAAACAGCAACATTAGGTCATTATAAGACATCATCAGTATCACGTCATAATGATGATGATGATGATGATGATGGTCGACAGCTTTGCTATCATTATGATTAACATTGTGTACGAAGTCCCAAATGTTTTATAGACAGTCAACACAATGAATCAAAAGGAACTTTAAGGTTGCCCTCATATTAAATGAAAGAGTTTTAAAATATTGGGGGTGATCAAGTGAATTTTGAAGGGCTGTTAGTTAGAATTACTTTTTTTAACACGTCATGGCGAATTTCTCAATAATAACAAAGTTCTGTCTTAGATAAAGGTGAAAAATAAGCGTAAATACCGCTAATTCTAAATACATTGCAGCTATTCTTTAAATAATTTTAAACTATGAAAATATGGTGTTTTTTAGATGTATAGAACATTACTAATGGCGGCCATTTTATTACCAAAATACATTTTTTGATTTTACTCAGAATTTAAAACTCTTCTAGTGGTAAAATTTTTAAAATGATTTGAAAAATATCATTAAAACCGACTTAGGCCTGAAAATGTGTAAGTAAAAACATCACTAATGCTGCCTGAGAAATACTACGGCTTGAGTTCACTTTGTTATCAATTCCAAAAATTGGCAAATAAACTTAACACTAAACAAATAGCTTCACTAGTTTGAAGTCCACCCTCTAAAATTTACCTCTAAGATGCCACTAGCCTAAATGTAGATATTGTAACAAAAATAATATTAAAAGTAAATAAAGCGTGCACTGTGGTCAATAGTGTTACTATAGAAAAAAGTACGGAAAAATAGCCAAACAAATAAAACAGTTTCGAAGGTACATTTATACAAGGAGTGGTTTTAAGGTTAAAGTCGTCTTTTTTATACTCGTCTTTCAAAAAAAAAAAAAAACTTAAACCAAGAAATGTAAAGAAAGAACTTGATTTTCATTTCTTTCATTATACGATTTTTTTTTTTTTAATTTTTGTATATTTTGACCCAATTTGATGTACAAAAATTTTTTTTTCAACATGTACGTATTTCGTTCAGGTTGCAACAATTTTGTGACCACAAAATTCATTAACTTTGTTACAAAAGCCAGTGCATAATGGTTTTTTTTATTTTTATTTTTTGTTGTTTATTTTTGCTTTTATATTAAAGGCCTTTGATGGTCTCTTTTGCCCATTATAATTTTATTATAGATTTTTGTGTTTGTGTGTGCATTTAATTTTCATCAAAGGTCAAAAGGTTTTACGTTTAAAGCTTCAGAAAAGAGAAAGAAGCAATAATTTTAGAGAAATAATGAAAGAAATGAAAATTAAAACTATTTGAAGTCATTAATTGTAATAATAAATATAAGAAAGTGTAAAAGTTGATGGCATTGTAAATAATCGAAAAGAAATAAAAAAACATTAAGATAAAATGTGTAACAAAATAGTTGGCAGGGTAATAAAGTCATTAAAGAAACAAAAGATATTCATTAGGAATTAAAGTTCGACGTTGTCGTTATTTAAAGGAAAGTGAAAAAAATAAACTTTTAAGTTTAAAAAACAAAATAAAGGTTTATTGATTTAAACACTGCCATAAATTATAAGTTTCTCATACAAAACGATTTTTCTTAATTAAAAGGCCTTTAAAAGACTTCAGGGATTGTTTTGAAATGACAATTAAGAAAATAAAATAAATCAGTTTAATGAAAACAATACAATTTATAACAAGTAGAGAGTCAAGCTCTAACAGAGATTATCTCACAAGATAAAGGCATTCAGTAGCGCTCTGTATGCAGTGTCATTTTATGATGGACCTCTCAAATATTTTATTGCTTTTTTAAAAGGTTTTTTTAAGCAACACAATCAATATTGACTTTTATGTAGATATAAAACTAAATATATATATGTTTGTATAACTGGTAAATAGTTTTAATAAAGATTTTGTTGTTTCAAAACACTCTCTAATGTTGCATCATATTACCTTAAAATATTTTAATTAAAGAGATATTTAACAACAAATTTGAAAAACACTAATCGTCTGGTGTTTTCCACATGATAATTCAATTAACAGCGTAATAAATTTATCAAATGGGGTTGCACAACGTTTTTTTTTTTTTTTGCAATCATTGCAAATGTTTAATTTTAATACAAAACATTTCATCGCATCACCACTAAACATGCAACATTTTAGCCAGCCAGGCAACAACATTTGCAACAAAGACAGCCAAGAAAAAAAAAGAAACATTCATAAACTATTTTCAGTTCATGTCAAAAAGAAAGAAACATCTTTTGCAACCATTTAAAGTAAATAACACAAATATTTTCGCTCAATGCAAATGAAATAAAAAAAATAAAAATTAAGAGCAATGAGACTGACTTTTTTGATGATGCATATTTTGTTGTATTGTTGGCATCCGCAACAGATGCGAAATCCGCTAATACTTTCAATACTTGAGGCGAAACAACAATAACGAACGACACAAAGAAATATGTCTAGTATGTCGACTGGTAGGTTATTCTTGTTGTTAAATTCATTGGCTTGTATATAACTAATAGCATTGACTTCAGCAGGGGTTTGGTTTAGATTCATGCATCTATCTACTTGCACATTTGTTTCTAGTCGTCACATTAACTTTATTATATGACAATAAAATATAAATATATCTCAATTAATGTTGATGTTATTAACATAACAAATAAAAGCACACAAACTTATTATATTGGTTAATTATTTTATTGTTGAAATATTATGTATATGACTGGTTATTAAATAAATAATTTCATTTAATTTGACAAGCTCAATACATATATTAGAATGAAAATTAAACTGGAATGTCAAATAAATTTTATTTTTAGAGTGACTATAAATAATAATAATTATATGTGCAAATATATACATATGTTTTTTCTTTCATAATAAATGAAAGATGATAATGATTGATGATAAATTAAAAACGAACTAACAATAAGTATTTCTAATCTTATGCCAATTAATTTTTTATTATCTAGTCCAGCAGGGTCGAAAGGAAATTGTTTATTTATTGTTTATATGTATCCCTTCGCTGTATATATTGCGGGCTAATGGGTTTATGTATATTTCAAGCATTTTTAGATATTTTTCTGAATATTTTCGGATCTCAGTTTTTACCCAAGGCACGTTTAGATCTCTATAAATATTCAAAGTTTTTACACACGTAGCTGCATTAAATAACATCATATGCTCACACTTGTTGCATATATATATTTTTGGAAAGAATCTGAAATATTTAATTCCCTTATAAAGAATTAATGTAAGACAAGAAAAAATTCAATTAGTTTGTTAAATGGTATACAACATCAAAAATGAGATCATGACTTTGGCAAAAGTTCTTAACAATTCTTCAATAATGTTAGTTTTAGATATGCCATGAGATCAAAGTCTTCTGATCAATGACTGCTAATATTTAATAGCAACTTGTATTGCAGATGTTTTATCTATGAAAAAGAGACACCTTCAAGGATCTTCTATGAATTTTACGAGATAATGGTTCTGTTGTAGGAGAAAGTCAAATGATTAAATTCCTTTACCTGTGCGATGGACTAAGTTTTTTCTGGTTAATATACCAATCACTTTATTGATGAGTTTTTCATACAGCATACATGTCCGAAAACATTTGTAATTGAAGAAAATAGAATAATTGTGAGTATTACTAAATTAATATCAAACAATTCGTCGGTGATATTGGCATAACGTGAGTTTTGGCCGGTCATAAATTTAATTTTTCACGGTCAGTCTTCAGGTATAGATTATACAAGGGCGCTTTATATTTTAAGACAATCAGGCATGTGATGGAAATCGATATCGAAAACGAATCAGTTTATAATCTAATTTTTAAAATTGTTGTTTTAAGATTCTCTTTAGTAGCCCATTGTCTTTATATTTTTTTGAGATAAAAGTTTCTAAAACTCATTCGTTTTCGATTTCCATCACATGCCTGATTAATGTCTTTGATTTTAATATTCTTTACTCAAAATTGATTAATTGGTAATAAAAGCCAATAGAATATTTTTTTATTATGGAACTATTTCTATTTTTTAAACTTAGAACATCTAAAACATTTAACAACATAAGTCTTTAATAAAAATACTCATCAAGAAACATACTTATGAAAACGTAATGAATTATCTCTAAACCAAATTTTATTTCAACGTTTGGTGGCCATTAAAAATGCAGTTTTCCGTTTTGCTTTGACTAAAATAAAAATGTGATCATAAATTTGGTTTGAATGTGCTTAAACAACAACAACTCATGCAAATTAGCAGTTGTAGTTTGAGAATTTTATGAGCACGTCAAATAGTCATATATCTTGAATGCCATCATGCCACCAGTTAAAGAAGAGCTTCCAGGTGAAATTCACTGTTCATGCAAGATCAGCAAAAACTAAAAAAAAACAGCATCTTGGCTAGAAAACAACGCAGACACCCACATGGAATGAAATTTAGTTTTTCTATTTAAAAATGAAATCAGCAATTTTCACTAAATTCCACCACAAAGGGGGGGGGGGGGCAATAAAAACTCTCACATTTGTTTGTATAATCATGTGTAGAGGATAAAACATGTGTGCTGGTAAATATTGTTGCATTTTTTATAGGAGAAAATTAATTGTACAACAACTAGTATATATGTGGAGCATACAAATGTTTGGCTAATGTTAACATACTTTGGCTAAAGACAACTGCAAATGAAATAAGGATTGATATAAAACAAAATTTCAATTGCCTTCATGACAACAAGAGTTTTCTAAAAATTTCTCAGTTTAGAGGATTAGAAATTATTTTGTTATAAGAGCTGCTTCTATGTTTTACTCGTTTATTACTTTTACATAGTTTTGGTAGTTTCAACAGTTTTCATCTCCATCCAAGTGATGATTCTAATGATGATGAGTGTTTGTTGAAAATTAATAAATTCAGCATTAAATAAAAAACGTGTAAAAACGGTTGCATGTCTTTTATCAGTTAGTCTTTTTGTTTAGTTTTTTTTTTTTTTTGTTGGTATTGTTGCATGCCTAACAAAATATTGAGTTTTTGTTAAACTGTTGGCTAAAATACTTCCTGTTATAGCCGACTAGGTACAAAAATCCAAGAAAAATTATTTAATATTGTGCAAAATGCTTTAAGTTAACAAAATAGTTCAAAAATTAAACTCAATGAAAAACGTTTTTTTTTTTAATAATTTTCAAGAACTTAAGCTAAAGTTAAAGGTTTCTTGGCAAACAGATTAAATGGAAATTTTATTCTAGTTTTTATACCCTACACCATCATAGTGCGCAGCGTATAATGGATTTGTTTTGATGTTTGTAGCGCCCAAAAATATTTATCTTAATGTATACCGGATGACACAGAATCACTTCTAAAGTCGATTTAACTATGTCTTTCTCTTTGTCTGGCTGTTCATGTAAACCTTGTGCGCAGAGTGCAGGTCGTAATTTGGAAAATATTTCCAAAATGTTTGGTACATGTTAATTTTTCGGGTCAAGGACAGTTGGGATTGAAATTAGTTGAAAATGGTCTCTTATTTCACTTAGTCCCCACAAAAATGTGCTCCCGAAATGTGGGTTTATCGGTCATAAATGTTGGATTTATAAACGGTTACAAACCAATTTCGCCACAAATAACTACTACATAAAGGAAAATCTAGGAAAATCACTTTTAAGAGAATAACTCTCTTAAAAATGTTGACATCCAAATAATATTTAACACAAATATGTTATATATAAAACTAATTCGACTCCATATTCCACACATATATTGGTTGTAGGATATTAGGATATTGTGGGCTTTGTACTTGAATTTTAAATTGTTCGCAAAAGGCAATTGTCAAATATTATTTGTAGCATTGTGTTATTGTGGATCAAAATTTCTTTTAGCTCAAAAATATTTAATTTTTGGCTTATAATTAGTACTCTATTACTAAAAAAGTTCTTCTATAACAACACACAGTTTGGTTATTGTATAACCAAGGAGATCCAATTTATCTCCTGTGAATACTTTAATTTATGTGGGGGATCGTCTGTTCGTCATCTGTTTGAAATTTTTCTGAAGATCCTCATTTAAGTAGAATCGCTAAACATCTGTTATATTTTGTCGAAATATAGGACGAGGTTCCATGCACGATTAGATTAAAAGACCATTCTCAATATATTTCGGATTCGAAACATCCTTCCAATACCGTTTGTATATTAAATGTTGTCTGAGTGAAGGATCAAGCTTCAGTTGCTGAATTCGAGATTTAAGTCAGTTAATTAATTCGTAAAACCTATGGAAAGGCCTTCTGATCTTGAAATCTTGGAACGATTGCTCAATTATAGAATGAATTTAAATGGTATTGAAGATTTAGCCACTATAATGCAAAGTATTCTGGAATTGAAGAAACTAAACTATGACACGATACACTTAAGCACAATATTCTCAGCATTAGTATAATTCTTATTAATATATTTCACATTTGTCTTCAATCTTAAATTTTATCTTAGCATCAGGTTGATTATTATTGAAAAGAAAGTACGTGATTTGTGTTCCAGTATAGTTGGATCATAATCAACAAAATCGTCCGGGTTTACACATTAACAAGTGCTTACTTACGTTTAACTAAATCGTTTAACGCTTGCTATGCACATTGAATGGATTGAAGTAGTACATATTTTAATCATATGATAATGTTGAGTACTGTTCTCGGAAGTTCCACAACTAATTCCAAAACAGGATATATTTCAACCGGTTCCTCTGAAACCAGATATTCTGCATAAATAGCAATACTTTTTTTAGACCACCATGTACAATTAGACTGGTAATCGTTTAGAATTTGCAAGTATTAGGCTTGTTAGTCGTAGTACGGTCGTCTAGTATTGTAGTGCAAAAATTCACCCGTCATCATCATCACGTCGTCAACAGCTTATGTAGGAAAACATTATCGGAGATATTCAAGAACTAAGAAAGAATAAACCCAGCATACCATTTTAGGAGCGCTCCGAAAAAGGAGTCAGAAAAGAGTCCAACAAAAGAGCATTTTCGGAGCGCTCCGAAAAAAGGAGTCAGAAAAGAGTCCAACTAAAGAGCATTTTCGGAGCGAAAGAAAAATTTGCTTGTTACTGTCCTGAGTCGGCACGCAGTATGACTCAGAAATTCCACTTAATTATGTATGTACCAAAGCGTTGTTCTCCTGCTATTTGTGCTTTGAACAAAAAAAAAAAACATAGCTGTACCACACAGGAATGATAAAAACAAGATTACACAGAGCCCAAGAAAAACCTCATAAAAGGCTCTTTTCTGGCATTATCTAAGAGCTCTTTAAGAGCCCAAAAAAACCCTCATAAAAGACTATTTTCTGACATTATCTAAGAGCTCTTTCAGACGGACCATTTTCGAATGTAATGACCCTCTTTTCTGAAGGTTTTCGGAGCAATTATGATTGTTTTTTGGGCTCATAAAGAGCGTTAACGCTCCGAAAAAGGTGTCAGAAAAGACTCTTTTCGGACTCATATGGCTTGCTGGGAACGATTTTAAGATTGGTTCTGAACCTTCTGTTTAGAATAATCAAGCAAACTACAGTTTTATGCGTAAAAGGTATCGAGGAGATAATTAAGATTGTTGCTCGAATATGCGCTAGTCTAGCTAAACATATCATAAAACAGAAAAAGCTCTCTAGCAGCCTGTTGAGCAAAGACACAAAGATAAAATTCTAATAAATAGCAGAACCTCGTTGATTTGAACAATCAACTATTCCCATCGCTCAAAAGATAACTCTGCGAACAATCAGATGTGAGAAAAGAATGAATCGATGGCATCTACCTCTAAATAGGAGATAGTGGGCCTTAACCATAGTCAAAAAAAAAGTTTACTTTAGTAGTTAAAAAGTTGACTTTTGTTAAACGTACACTTTACTTTAACTATAGACACGTAAAAGTATACTTTAACCACTAAAACATACTTTTAATTTAAAACCAGCTGAAGTTGTTTTTAAGTAATTTAACATCACTTTAAAATCAACCAGCTGTTTATGCAAAGAACAAAATAAAATCTTATACAATCTTATACACTCCCGCAAATATTCTCTTTCTGCAGTAGCCCAATTGTTTTTTTTTTGTTCCTGTAAAAAGTTATCAAAAAATAAACGCCAAAATAGCCTAATTATGATATTAATCTTACCTTCTCCATTTTTCCACCGCAAACGTTTTTCTTAAATGTTCCCGCTTAATTTTATTATTTTGCCGATTTTTGTTTTTTTTTTTTGTTAAATTTTCAATGACAGCTGTTTAAAGCTGCCACTTGCTTATTTTGCTTTACAGTTTGTATGAAATAATTTTCTACATATGAGGTGACACCCATTTAAAGTCGGTTTAACTTAAAACGACCTTAAATTTTGACTATAGTTACAAAGTAATTAAAAGTAGGTTTTAAGTCTAAAGTTGTTTTTAAAAAGAACCGACTTTAGTGTTTGTCTATGGTTATGGTCCAGTGTTTGTGAAATTTTCAGTTGAGGTAATTATAAGAGGAAAAATATGCTTTCAGTAAAGAGGAAACCAGACAAAAAATTGACTAAAGAGCTGCCCTCATATGCTAAAAGTGAACGGAAAAAGATGCTAGATAAACTATCTGGCAAAATACTAGTGGCATACCAGGAGAATCTGGAAAATGCCATAAATGAGAGGATCGTAATTCTTGTAAGCTGACGACGACGATAAATATAAAGAGAGCTGTATCTTCAACAGAAAGTTATTCTTTCTTCAACTAGAATCAAGTACCTCGAACTCTTAATTAACCTGGTGGAAGGCATCGCAACGCCTTCCATGGGATTATGGGGAGACAGATCAATGAAAAATACAGGTATAGAATACCTGACCATAAAATAATTTTTTTTAATAGATTGGGTTCAGCAAACTAATAAATAAGGCCGTTCTCAAGATCGTCGGTAAGGACAAGGATAAGGATTCGGATAGACATACTGTCCTTCTGCTATATAGAAGATAAAAAAGAATCCAGCATGGCCATATTCTTTTAAAGGGAAGGATAATTAGTAAATGGTAATTATATCTATACCCGGGAGTTTACCATTCTGCATCAAAATGTGTTTGTTTTTGCGTACTTCAGACTCAGCAGGTTGTTGCTAATTTCTGGTATTTTATGCTCAAACAATAACATATTAAAAACTTGACTCCATAAAGTGTTAAAAAAAGAGATGCTAAGTACATCTTTGACCAACCTCAACGCTAGTTAAAATTATTGACATCTATTCTAATTTAGTACTAAAAGCCTCAGAAGCATGAGTAATTTCTATAAATTTAAATAAACAGTAAGTTTTACATAAATTTTAAAATGCAGAAATGTCTGCTTATTTCAAATAAATTCAGTGCATCAGATCATTGGGAAAAAATGAAATTCCCATGCGCATTTTAGAAAACAACAACCAAATATTGTTTTAGTTTATAGAAGTTAGTTAATTAATTTATATAGAATTTCTAAATTCATTTCAAAAATTAAAAAATTATTTATGCTAATACATATTAATTTAATTAAATTATGTACACAGATACCAACTCAAATGTTTAAATCAAAATAAAAATTAAATTTTATACAAAATGTATAAATTAACTCATAAACAATTTCAATCATGTGGCGATTTTTTTTTTTTTTTGCTAAACCACAAAAGAATTTGAATTAAATACATTGCATAATTAAATTTATTTAAATTGAATAGAATATACAAAAAAAAAATAGCAATTAATAAATTGCAGCATGAAACAACAATAAGACTTTATTTATTAAAAAAACACTGCTATTTAATAACTTTATTTTATTTAATTTTTCTTATTAACTAATAGAATTATTAACAAATATTTATTGCAAACAGTAAAACAGATAATTAACATTTTTTTCACAATCAAATGAATTTAAACGCAACGATAACAATAATTAAACAAAAACGTTAAAATTTACAAAAAAAAAACACAAATAAATAAATTGCAAAAATTATAAATTATTAATAGCAAAAGAAAACATTAATAAGAAAAAAAACTAGAGGCAATATACAGTGGAGCTACAGTGACTGTAAGCTAGGCTAAGACAAGATTTATAATTTTCTAAGCTATGATAGGATATATTTGAGAACGAATGTTCTGGTTTTTATATAAAATTATTGTCTTAAATTTATTATACAAGTAAAAGTTCTTTGGGCCCGTTTGTTAAATGAGTTTGAAATGTATAAATTATCAAAACAATAACAATTGTTATTCTCTATGCAAAGTTTCGTAGGGTACTGTAAATTTTTTTTAGCTTAAAATTTGTTCACGCTAACGCAAGTAACAACTAAAGCAGCAGCAATTAGTTAAGTTAATATTGTAGCATAGTTACGAATTATTCACTTTGAAAATTTACATTAAGGTGGCCCTTATTTTTATTCTTCTTGTGTTTTTAAGTCTACCAAGGTCTAAGATTTTTTCAGTTGTCTTAAAACCAATTTTGAAAATCTCCATTACAGGTGTTCTTTTATAAACATATTTAGTGGGTAAGGAATTAAATAAAATAAATAAACCCCAAACACTAAGTTTCTAAATGAAAAAATATTATTTTTCGAAACTATTGTTACGTTTTTACCTTTTAAAAACGATAGTTTATTTCCTTAAAATGAACTAGATTTCTTTTAATTGTAAAATAAAAGCGTCAAGTAGTTTGAAGAAGATATAACGAGTCTTTGTTTATTTAAATGTACACAAAAACAATTGCAAATGAACACTCTGTCCTTACACATTTATATTACGATTTAAGAACATACTTAAATTACTGTTTGAAAACACTTTGATGTTTACACAACAATGACCTACAATAAACTGATTAACTTGATTGGCGCTGTTAGTCTATTTATATACCAATCATAATTTCTGGATGGTTCTAAGTAAATATATTAGACTGTTCATGACTGCAAGTTTAGAATGTTCGTATCTAGAATATGCAGTCTAAAAGCAGAATTAGTATTTACTTTCTGTTCCCTTCCGAATGAGCTGACTTGATTCTGTTAAATAGAAAACGTGTGGAAGTCATTAGTAGTTTTGTTACTTTCTGTGCCGTTGCGGACGAACCTGTTGAAAACAAAAATTTGCTAAGTAATTGTAAGTGACAGCACAAAACAGCTGGCATCTGCACAACAAAAAAAATTTTGGTTTATTATAAACATTTTTCAATTTCTTTGAATTTAATTAAGTTTTTGTATAAAAGTTATAAAAATATCAAAAATAAACGATGGATGACGAAAAAATCATTACTTTAGTCGAAAGTAATGACATATTGTACAATAAAAAAAACTTTGATTTGCATTTTTTGATTTATTTTCGCGGTATGTATTGTCTGTTTATCTAAAACAGCTCATACGTTTATACGGAAAAACTAACTACAAAAATTTAACAACAGAACGAGCCTTAAGTCAGCTATGATTAAAACATGCTGTTCTTAATAATGTTTATAATTAAAACTGCAACAAATGCGAAACAAGTTGTATGTCGACAAACATGCCATAGGTTGTATGTTGATAAACGTACTGTATGTTGATACGGACCGTTTATTCAATTTGAAATACAATTTCGTTTAAAATATTTTGTAAAAAACATATTTCTAAATATTGTAATATAATTACGTCACAGTGCCCCCTCCCTAGTGACGATGGCAATTTAAGGTAAAGCGAATATAATTCAGCGCCCACAATGAAGATTGATGTCATCATTATTTGATACTTCTGTTGCTTCTTTTGGGAATATAAACGCTGATTTAAGACGGTCAACAGATATAACTTTCTCCTGCCTTATAGGAACCATCACATGGAAGTTGTAAAGGTTTCTAATAATATCATGTCCAACAAAAATGTGAGTTCAGTACGTAGGATCTATTTGCGTCATAATGCGCCGTATGTTTTGCTTTAACTCTTAAGCAAACGCTCTGCATACTATATAAGATGAATTTCATGTAAAAATCGAGATGCATTGAACCCGACCCCCTCAGATATCGATGAAATTTTGTTCATAGCTAAATTTGATCAATACAATTAAACTCTCATTTTTAGAAATGACTGTTTTGCGATTTTTTGGACGTGACACAGTGGTAACGTTTTTGAAAAAACGCGAAAATGGTCGAAAAGAGCTCCATTTAAACTACAATAACTCAGAATCGGCTAAACCGATTTCCATGATCTTGGTATCATTATCATTATCATTGAGGAGTTCATAAAAAGCAAAGGTGCTCCGCCTAAGAAACTATAATAATGTTCAAAAATGCATGGCCATGCCCTAGTGTTCACTTAAGGGTTAAGCATTTGCACTTGGTTGCAAATTTGTTTTACCTAATCATTATTAGTTCTTGTTTCCTTATAATTTTTAAAACAAATCTCCAAGAATCACATATATCATTTGAAGGAAAAAATCCAAGGTCTTGAATCACTGCTGACCGTAAACCTATTACGAATAATGATAAATTAATCATCGATTTTTGTGTTGCATACTATTTTAAAAGAACGATGCTATCTTTTAATGAGGCTGTTTGCTTTTGGATGATATATGATAAGTTTTAATGCTACGAATCTTGCAAAATTCAAGTATGCCCTGATCTGTTGTGAGTTGTGCCGGAACAACTATCATATCTGGATATCCAAAATTTATTAAAGCTGTGGCAACCTAGTAATCTATTAATACAAAGGTACAATATTTATATATGTTTCTTCATCTATAATAAAGCAATTAATGAAGTTTTTTTTACTTTAACATAAAGACTGTGCGCCCATTTTATAACAACACCATTACGCTTTTCACTAAAATTACGATATTTAATTTTATTTTCTTATAGAGCCACTGCTAAAGATACATGGGTTTTGGTTTACTGAAAGTAGTATTTCGTTTCCAAATTCCTCTTTTAGTAAAGTTCTGGCTTTGTTTTTGTAAACGATCTGTTAGTTAACTTAAATTATTTAAACCATTAATTACAGTAACATCTGAAAGCTTTAGCTTCTTAGCTTTAGCTCTCGTCTAGCAATATTCAGATGGATGCCAAATAAGTACCTTCCTAATATATATACAAAATAGATTTTTAAACAGTTGCACTGCTACTTAAACAGCAGCAACTGGTAGGGTAATATTTTGGATTAGCATTAGTAAAACTGATTTATATTTGTTAAGAAAACTGAAAAAAAAACAGTAGCAAAAATTAACAGAAAAAAACTATTTTATAATTTCTCAACAATAATTAAAATTAATCAATTGAAAATGTAAGCAACAGACAATTATATGAATGAATGTGTTGGTAAATAAGATGAAAACAAAAGAAAAAAATTCAATAAATTTATAAAAAAAGCAACAAATACAGCATATTGCATACATCGTTAGCTGTTCGTTGTAGGAGCTGTTGGTTGTATTTATTCATTACATGTTAGAGTCGTACTCGTACTGCTTTTACTGCTGCCTTATAGGAAGCAACTATTGAAAAAATGCATGAATATGCATAATTCAAATGTAACAAATTGCACGAAATGCGAATAAAAATATAATAACGAAATTTAGTTAGAGAAAAAACCTACCACTGATTTTATGCAAAAAAAAAAAAAAAACAAATACATATTTACATTTTAAAACAAAAAACTTAAGCAAGAAACTTGATAAAACAATTTGTTAACAATTGTGGTAGATATGGTTGGATTACATTTTCCAGATTAAATTATTAATTATTAAATACTATAGATTTAGATTAGAAAAACTCATAATAAACTGAATACATCCCAGTTTAAATTTTAGGCAATCTTGTTAAATATATAAAAGCTTCTGCTTAAAATAAGTCATTAACTGAAAGTTAAATTGCCAAAAAAGCTCACCTGCTAAAACCTTTCACAAAAACCTCAAAACCTTAACATAACATACAATAATACTTCATTCATATCTGAAAACACATATTATGTTAAATACATTGCCATAAAAGCAGCAATATGCCACTAAACAAATAAATAATTACAACATATTTAGCAAAACAAACAAAAGATTTAAGACACATGCATGTTGAAACTAAACCAAACTGAAAAACAAGAATATAAAAAATCCTCACAAAAAAGTAACATAAACAAATTAATGTAAACAAAGAATTACCAAAAATTAAGTTAAATACAACATTTTAAATGTAAATACTCATAATTAATCTTTTTTTATATTTAAAGACCAACTTAAATTTTTTTATTTATGTGCATTAGTCTTGTTCATTGTGTTTTTATATACATTTGTTTGTTTTTTTCATTTAAAACTTCTCATTATTTTAGTATTTAGTTTAATGTAAAACTTAAACTGTTAAATAATTTTCATTATTTGTTTATTTTACAAAACAAACAAGATTAACACACACATAGTATTAGAATCTTTTGCCGTTGGCTGAAGTGTAGAAAAATAAAACAACAAAAAAAAAACTCCCACGTTTTGTTGAACATCTTTTCTGGTATTTTAGCCAGCATGAAAACAGAACAAGAAGCAGTATTACTAACAATAACAGCAGCAGCATAAATACTACAACGAGATTTTATTTTGCCATACCCCTACACTATGTCTGTCATACAGTCGGTTTAGAGAACATAGACTATATTTTTTATAGTTAGTCCTCTTTCACATTCTTCAATTCTTACTTGACAAGGCTAGTATTTTTGAATGAGAAGGAGAAAGAGAATAAAAGGGGTACCAGTCAATTTTCTTATTTCCTTTTGGTTTTTTTTTCCTTTCATGCATATTGATTTGCATTAAAAAGTACTAAAATTAAATTAAGTTTGTGTGAATGAAATGGCAAGTTCAAAAGAGAATTGAACAAAAACTAGTCAGCTTAAACTGAAGAGTGTGACTTATAGATTTACAAAGGGTATTCCATATTTCAAATTAAAGATTTTGAAAAACAAAAATTTTTTTATTAATTAGAGAAGGAATTCAACTAATTTTTATCTTTTTAAGAGAAAAGTTCTTTTATTTGAATATTCAACAATACTATTGTAAAGTACTGGAACAATTGGCAAATTGGAATAATATCGGAACTTAAAGATAATGGCGCATATTCAGTAATGATATCTAAGTTTAAACTTCTTTAAGTAACAACTTAAGTTATTCTTAGTTGATTACTTTCAGTACGAAAAGTTACAACTTAATTATGGGTAAAGCTGTAACTAAATGTCAAATAACAAATACATTCAAAGAACATTTTATTATTTATTTTATTATTTACATATTTGAAAAGTGCTATAGTTTTGCGGTGGTAAAAAAAAAAAAAAACAATTGAAAACATTATAAGAGATATTCAAATAGTATTAGCAGACGAAAACATGGCGAAAAACGTTTTAATTGTTTTTTGTGCAACTCCTGCATAAAAGCTATTCGCATATTGTTCACGGTGTCCTGGTGCTTAATTTCATTTTCCAATTTTGCAATTTTCCTTTTCTGCAGTTCCTTGGCAAGCACAGTTTCCTTTTTAAATTGGTGTGCTCTTTCTTCTAACACAGACAATTTGTTTTTGGGTTTCGACAAACATCTTAATTGTTTAATGTACGATGACACTTGTGCCTTATTTTCTTTTTTACAGGACTTTCTTCTAATGGGCACATAATCTCTACCGTATCAGTCTTTGCCCAATTTGAGTTGCTATCTATTAGGAACGTACTGCTACTGCTCGCCATTTTCGTCGAGAGAAGGAATTTCAATAATATTTCCTGTAGCATAAGTGACCATTTGTACAGCTGCGAACTTTGTTTTTGAGTGTGATTTCAACCTGTTTCACTGTTGCTTCAAACGACTCGTGTCTCTTCCCAGCAAGCCATATGAGTCCGAAAAGAGTCTTTTCTGACACCTTTTTCGGAGCGTAACGCTCTTTATGAGCCCAAAAAACAATCATAATTGCTCCGAAAACCTTCAGAAAAGAGCGTCATTACGTTCGAAAATGGTCCGTCAGAAAGAGCTCTTAGATAATGTCAGAAAAGAGTCTTTTATGAGGGTTTTTTTGGGCTCTTAAAGAGCTCTTAGATAATGTCAGAAAAGAGTCTTTTATGAGGTTTTTCATGAGCTCTGTGTAATATTGTTTTTATTATGCTTGTGTGGTACAGCTATGTTTTTTTTTGTTCAAAACACAAATAACAAGACAACAACATAATTAAGTGGAATTTCTGAGTCATACTGAGACTCAGGACAGTAACAAGCAAATTTTTCTTTCGCTCCGAAAATGCTCTTTTGTTGGACTCTTTTCTGACTCCTTTTTCGGTGCGCTCCGAAAATGCTCTTTTATTGGACTCTTTTCTGACTCCTTTTTCGGAGCGCTCCGAAAATGGTATGCTAGGTTATATATACCATTGATTTAATTTGTTCGTTGATGTGTAGCCAATCTTATTCCTGAAAGAAAAATTATAAAAAAAATTAATAAACGAAAAAGTTATTAAACTTTTACACCCCTTGGTTTCTTTTGGCCCACCCTGTATTAGGTAAAATAATAACTGAATTAAAAATAAAACTATAATTTATAATTATTAACGTATTCTAATCAAAAAACAGGAACTATTTGAAATCACACTTTATTTTGTCCGACAGTGTATATCTCAAGTTTCAATCGTTTTTCTGACACATCCACTAGGAACCAAAGAAGGGTTCCTATGCCACTGAAAAACTGCTATTAGCAACATAATAAGTCCGTCCGTCCGTTACTGGAATGATTCTCGTACTTTGATTTTCAGTATGTATAATATACATATAAAGTTGTTATGAATAAGTTATAAATAAGTTATTCAGAGATGTAATAAAATCCATGACAACTAATTTAAAATAACAAGTATACTTGTACCACTTAAATTAATATAATATTAATTAGTACCTTAAAGCTTTAAGAATATCTTCGCATTCGGCTATTCCTTTGGAAATGTCCGCAAACAACCATTGCAGTTTCGTTATCCTCCACTTTAAATCTCACTGTGAATCATATTTCATAAGCTACTTCATTCCAGTTTGGTTTTCGGCATTAGGACAGGAAAGTTTTTGCACAATAGCAAAACCTGTAGCCTTATTGCAGGCGTGATGTGACGTAATATGTTAATACTGCCTCTTATAGCACGGGATTAATATAAAAGTTACTTAAGTAATTTTAAAGTGTCTTACAGCCGGAATTAGAATGGAATTTAGCGGCAAGCGGAGAATAAATAATTCACTATAAAATAGCTCATGCACGGATTTCAAAACACAAACAAGATGCGTATTGAATTATCTTAATTGGATCTTCTATTTACAAAAGATTAACTCAAGATGTTTTCGTCGTCACTAATTTAAAACACAGAATATTTGGAGCGTGTCAAATATAATTCCGTAGATTAGTGGTTCATTGTTGATTTTAATGAAAGATTATTAATAATTTATTAAAAGATCATTTATGTCTTCCGTTGCAGTGGATTGCTAGAATAAACCCCCAAAACAGTTATTATTCTCTTAATATGTCGAACGACTTCAGAGAGACAAATCTGTATCTATATTGATGGCCTTAGGCGCAAGATTATTCTTCTCTAGTTAAATGGGTAATCCGTTTCGCTCAAGAGATTTTTCCATATTACTGACTCGACCGATTTTTGGTTATATATAAAAGCATAGTTAAATCCGTACGCTTTTCAGCATATCCATAGATACAACTTTTCTGAAAAAAACATTAAGCAAAAGCCTCCAATTATTTAATTTAACATTGTCAATTATTGGTATACGAGTATAAGGGAAGTTAAAATGAAGCCCAAATTAACATAAAATCAATAACATATTTTTTGACAACACAACAATTGACCTGAATGTATTTAAACGACTAAAAGTAAATCATTAAATAATACTACAAGGTGGCGCAAAAGTAATCCTCCTCTTAAAAAATGCTATAAATTTTGCGAGGCCCTTAATGTCAGTTCTGTTTTGACATTTGTGTAGTAAACACATGCGAAATACATGTTAATAAACAATGTTACGCTCCACTGCTCCAGAACGCGGAATATTGGTGACAGAACTGACATTAGGGGACAATCGCAAAATTTATAGCATTTTCTGATAGGAGGATTACTTTTGCGCCACCTTGTATATGCAACTTAATTCCCTAAAGTGTTGTCATTAGTAAAAGTACAAGATATATAAGTTACTAAACATATTAGACTACAAAACTTATATTGAACTAAAGACAATTAGTGTCATCATGATGGTTAATACAACAGCAACAGCGACATTTACAGCCGCATCGACTTATATTCTTCTTGGATTTTTGGAAATATTAACACATGAAAATGATTTCAGTTACAAGTTGATGCAACTGACCAAGTGGATTAAAGAAGATCGTTATTATCACACAATCATTCACATGAGGCATGATGACAACCTGGGTAAGGACTATGAAAAACTCTACAATACTGACAAAACACTAACATACCTAATGCGTGAAAGCAATACGCCAGTAATGAATCTTAAAGGAAATACCTCATACTATTTGTGGAATAGCTACAATCGTGGTTACATGGTTATAGTTCATTTGAATGGAAAACAAACTGACGACCAAAAACTATTGATGGCATTGTGGCAAACATTGAAACGCAATTTATATAGCAGATTTATACTGATGCTGAGCAAGTCTCAAGATGAATTTTACATTAGAAATATTTTGAACTTTTGCTATGAAAATAAAGTAATAAATGTTGTGGTAATAGGAGAGTCTTTAATCACGGATAATGTGTTTTATAGAATGAAAGCTTTTCCCAAATTCCAGCTGAAGTTAGAAAAAGTTAAAGAAAACAAAACAGATATTTTATTTATTGATCAACTAAAAAATATGCAGGGTGCTGTCATCCGTTTGGTTATGAATAAGGACAGCTCAAGTTGTTATGTACTAAGAAGAGAAAATGGCAAATTTATACTGGGTGGTTATGTGGGTCATTTCTTTAGCGAGTTTGCCCGCAAGCACAATGCCATACTAACATTTCCTAATTATGAGAATTCAGAAAATGAAATGTTCTTCAGAGAAATGGAGACCATGCTGGAAAATGGTACATACCATGCTTCAACTGAACTTTCAACAAATATGTACTACGGTGATTTGGTTTATACTAAGACCTACGACTATATCGATTGGTGCTTGATGGTGCCGATGGAAAAATCTGTTCCGGCTTACACTTTCTATGTGATAGTATTCGATACAGCCACTATGATTATGCTATTGGTAGCATTCATACTATTTTCGATGGTTTTGGCTTTTACCTATATCATCAGACGTGAACCGATTGTTTATCATGAATTTCTCTTCAACATTTATGTTCTTAATGGACTCTTAGGTCAATCATTTAAAGTGGATCGTTGTTTTTCTGGAGTGCGCAGTTTACTTTTTATGCTTATTT
This sequence comes from Bellardia pandia, assembly GCA_916048285.2. Lineage (NCBI taxonomy): Eukaryota > Metazoa > Arthropoda > Insecta > Diptera > Calliphoridae > Bellardia > Bellardia pandia. Next base: position 122,295,061 of record OU696529.1, read on the forward strand.
GTTTATCTGGCATTATAATTAATACTACATACGTTACCTATTTGGAAACCTTTAACGCCAGTCCTCCAAAAGAACATGTTATAACTTCAATGGAAGATCTTAAAAAGTCGGGAATGTTTATTGCTTTATATGAAAAACAATATGAGCAGCCTGATACATTTTATGAAGGACATGAATTTGAACCTTATCTAAAGTTTATACCTACCTATGCAGAATATCATAGATTACGAAATAACTTCGACAGTCGTTATATATATCCAGTGCCAACAGCTCAATGGATCCTGTATGAACAGCAACAGAGATTCTTCTCTAAACCATGCTACCGTTTAACGGATATCTGTATTAAAAAAATGCTGGGCTTGCAATTGCCTTTGCAACCCAATTCCCCATTCGAGGAGGCTTTGAACACTTTAATCGATCAGGTAACTGAGGCCGGATTGGTTTCCTATTGGAAATCGTTGGCATTTTTGGAATCCCTCCAAATGCATGTAATTAGTTTGGAAGACAAGAGCACCGTTTCAACATATGAGCCAATGAAACTGGAAGATATGAAATTATTATTGTTTCTGTTTATGGTTATTGTTATTTTAAATTGCATATGTTTCCTTATTGAGCTATATTTACCATATCGTGGTGAATTCAGAAGGAAGTTTGTAGCTTTAATGCAAAAATTGTGTAAATGCTTTATTAGAAAATATATACAACTTTTGAAGTTTAAAGTTATAATTTTTAGAAAATAATAAATTCTATATAATAATAAAAACAGGAAATATTTGAAACCGCATTTTGTTTTGTATGACAGTGTGTATATGTATGTTTTGGCTGTCACGCACTGACGGCAATAATCTTCTTGGATTCTATTATATCAGCTAATGAATTCAGATGGGATTGATGAGACCTCTAAACTGAACTGAAGGTATTACCTTGTTACTTTTAATTATGCCAAAATAAGTCTTGTTACTAGAGCACAGTGGGGGGATTTGGAAAAAAATAATCTGAAATTTCTAAATGTTAAATGCGTAAATGTAAATCATCAAAAATCATCTACTATAATACTGTAATACTACTTATTCGTATTACTTTTGTGTATAGAAAATGTGTATAGAAATGTGTTTATACTTTAAATAAGCAATAACAATTATGCTGTGTGAATACCAAAGAAATTTCAAGAAAAAATTGTATCAATCTTTTCAATAAAAATTGCTACGTGTAAATTGGGACTAATAGTGATCCCCAAGTTTAAACAATCATAATGTTAATTCCACAAAGTTTCAGTTCTTTTAAAAACAAAATAGTTTAAGTTCAATCATGTCGCTTATGCCATGCAGAATTGCAAACAATAACAGATGTTACATATTTTAAGGAATCGAAATTTGAATTTAAAGATTTCTAAAACAGCATCTTTCAGTCGCTCCTGGCCGATCATATAATTTTGTTGTTGCACTTTTAGTAGATTTACACAAATTGCATTATTTGTTCAACTTCATCATCATGTTTTTTTTTGTTTTTTTTTTTTTGTTTTGAATTGTTTTATTTAGCTTCCTCATCTTCCTTGCAGTCATTGTATGCTGCTGCTAATGTTGCAGCCGCATCTTCTTCATGTTGTATGCTGTTTTATGTACTTTTTGTTGTTTTGATTTTGTTGTTAGCTGTTTTTTGGTGTGTTTGTTTTGGATTTAAGCACTTGTTACCTTAATAGCTGTAATCGTAAGTAGATAAACTTAACAAAAATAAATAAACTGAGAAAAAAAAATAAGGAGAAAAACATTTTCAACACTTTAACATCACTCTAAAGTTTAACATTTTATTATATGATTTTGTTATGTTTTTTTTTGTGTGTTTTACTTTTTTTAAGGAACATTAAATATCTTCAAAATGAATTTGTGTGTGTTTGGTTTTGCTCAAAAGATTTGTAGTAATTTAACAGTTTAACTACATTATCATTATAAAACAAAAAGAATTTAAATGGCCTACACACGTTTAAACAATTTAAATTGGTATTCATACGTTAAAAGACATTGCTTTTGAGAGTTAATGCAACACTTGGATGTTCTGCAGTGACTTATGGGTTGCTAGTTCTCAGGTTTAACAATGTTTGGCAGGTAGGTGATTACAGTTTTAAAGATATTAGTTTAGTTTTATTGAATGCTAAGAAATTATAACAACTGCAATAAGCTTTATTTTGCTCGTAACTTATTCTAAATACATATTAAAACTTTCTTATTTTAATACGTAAACGCCAATTGTTTCTCAAAATATAAGATGTTTTTCTTAATTCAAGGAAAAAACCTCTTAATTTTCGTTTTAAGAAACTTCGGATTTAGAAACCAATTGGTTTTAAGTAAGAATTTCTTGCTCAAAAAATTATAAAAAAAGATTTTGAGAGCTTCTGAGAAAGTAAGTTTAATTTCGTTTATTTTTTCTCTGTCATTGATTTGAGATTTTTTTCTTAATTTAAGTAAAATAAGTCCTAGTTTTCATTTTAAGATTTATATTCTTGATTTAAAAACAAATTGGACTTTTTTTAAGAGTTTCTTACTCAAATCAAGAACAATATTCTTGTTTTTAAAAAAGTTTAAGTATGAACTAGTATGTACTTGAAAATTGCAAGCTAAAACTGAGAAATATAGACTTAAATTTAGAATGCAATTTTTCTTTCTGTGTACATATTTACATAATATATATTTTGCCGACTTTTCTTTAAAATTAATTGCTTTTTGATATATTTTTTCTAATTTTCCATAGCTATTCAATTAAATATTCTTGTATTAATTGCTCTCTACTCTGCTGCCTTAAAAACTCTCAAAAAATTTCCATACACGTAATTGATTATTATTACTATTTAACATATTATTTAAGCAAATGGCATTAGCCAATTTTAATGCTAATTAAATTAAACATATTAAACCTCATCAATCATTTATTTTAATATTAAAATTTCAATTAACTAATAAAAATGCATGTCAGGAATGTTGAATTTATGAAGAAAAAAAAAACTACAACATTTAAATAAAACAACATATTGATTTAAATCTTAAATAACCTCTAATTAGTTAACATTAACAATTTATTTATATCAATAAACATGTTTGTTATTGGGCCAATCAATATTCTTCAGTAATTTGTTATAATACATATATTTAATTTTGTTTACTGTAATATTTTTTTATACCCTACACCACCATATATTGGATTTGTACTGACGATTGTAACGTCTAATAATATTAGTGCAACACCCATCTTAAAGTATACTGATCGAGTCAGAATCATTTTCTGAGTCGATTTAATGATGTACGGCCGTCCATTTGTCTGCGCAGAGTACAGGTCGCAATTTTACAGGTATTTCGATGAATTTTGGTACATGATGTTGATTTTGCCTAAGGACACTTGGAATTTAAACTATTTGAAATTGGTTTATGATTTCACCTAGCCCGGTCATAAATGTTTGATATATGCATGTATCCCAACAAATTTATCTTCAAAAAATTCTCGTTAGAAATGTTGTGCAGTTCGATTCATAACTAACCATAGCTCTCATATTACACCCGCTGCCAAAATTCACTTTTAATAGCCTCAGCATACCATTCTAGGAGCGCTCCGAAAAAGGAGTCAAAAAAAAGTCCAACAAAAGAACATTTTCGGAGCGAAAGAAAAATTTGCTTGTTACTGTTCTGAGTCGGCACGCAGTATGACTCAAAAATTCCACTTAATTGTGTGTGTACCAAAGCGTTGTTGTCCTGCTATTTGTGCTTTGAAAAAAAAACCTAGCTGTACCACACATGAATGATAAAAACAATATTACACAGACCCCAAAAAGACCGTCATAAAAGACTCTTTTCTGACATCATCTGAGAGCTCTTTCTGATGGACAATTTTCGAATGTAATGACCCTCTTTTCTGAAGGTTTTCGGAGCATTTATGATTGTTTTTTGGGCTCATAAAGAGCGTAAACGCTCCGAAAAAGGTGGCAGAAAAGATTCTTTTCGGACTCATATGGCTTGCTGGGATATAACTCTCTAAGAAATATTGGTATCAAAATCATATTCAACATAAGCCTGTTTCATATGCACAAAAATTATTTTGCTAAATTTTGTGATGATCGGTTCATAATACGTCATAGCTTCCATATAAGGTACAATTCCCAAAATCACTTTAGCTTAAGATAGGATACATGCATAACAGCTCACTTGAGTCCATCGTGCTGATCCCATTATGTTAGCCCATTGATATATAACCTGTTGATCACTCGGCATTAGCTGTCTCCCTTTCAAAACATCTAGATTCCTGAGCAAAGGTATAGATGCATTTTGGTTTCATCCTTCATAGCTCCCCAAGCATGAAAGATAGGATGCCCCGAATATACGTTCCTTTTTTATTGATATGGCCGGACATTGGCAGAGGAAATGGATGATTGTTTCATCTTCCTTCGCATTATGACAGCTACCACAGACATTTTTATAAAGTAGACCTAGTCTTCTGGCATGTGCTCCAAAAGTACAGTGACCTGTTAATAAAGAAACAATAAGCCTTATTAGCTTGCGACAAAAACTGAGCAGTGAATTCGTCCTTCTCATATCACTTATGGGCCAGCTTGACCTCGCAGTACAGCAAGTAATTACATTCCACCACTTTACCAGAGCAAGTCTGAACAGTTTGTTTTGAACAAGTATTTGCAGACTCTTAATGGAGATGCCAAGGAAGGGATGAATCGCCTCATCAGTCAACATTGTACCTTTCCTGGCTAGATCATCAGCAATATAGTTGTCCTGTACTGAGGTATATCCAGGGACCCATCTCGTTCAGAAATACCCGGCATTCTGTGGTAAAGCTAGACGTCGAGCAGACACCTTCTATACTTTTTACGGCGGCTTTGCTGTCAGTAAATATACATATATCTCCAGACATTCGATAATACTTCAACCAGTTTGCAGCCCGATTTATGGCAGAGATCTCTGCTTGAAGAACAAAGCAGAAATCCGGAAGCCTAAAATAGGATTTGATTCCTAAGTCTTCAATGAAGAATCCACCACCAACTTTATTCAAATTACTTAAATAAATCTCTTTAACAAATATAAATTTCTTAATAATGTTAGTATTCAAATAAAATTGAACACAAATAAGTTCCATATACGAGTATACAGAAATCATGACAACTAATTTTATACGGTCGCTGCATAATTATCTCCCATACAAGATGCCATTCGAAAACATCCATAAATCTTTTATAAGTGTTTATATTTTTTTTTAACACAAACTACGAAGCTTTTGGCTTGTCTGCGGAAAACACCCAGAGTCTTTGGCGGGAATCGAGCCCGCAAACCTCTGACTGATAGTCTGGCACACTATCGCATAGTCTATCGGGGCACCGAGATAAAATTTAACACAAAGAATATTTATATGCACAGAAGTCATGTCATTACATTTTTGGATGATCTGTCCATAATAGATCCTAGCTCCAATATAGAGGCCATTTTTGAAAATATGTTTTTACACATTTACTGCAAGTAGGCTATTATATGGACGGGCTTGCCCACCTATACATTCTTACTTATTTTATGTTTGTTGTATGCCAAAAACATACTGACTGGCTCCACTACTCGTACTCGATGTATCGAAATCAATTCAAATTTCAGTCAGTGTTTAAAGTAATAACATGCGGTGTTACATGAAATGAAACAAAAAAAAATCTGTATAAAATCAAACATTTAACACTGCCCACCAACACTGACTAAATGTCAAAATAACAGTATTTTAGTTATTTTTTGTGGCAACTTGAGATACAAGTACATGTGTATGAATATAAAACAAAAAATTTCAAATAAATGCAGATTTATTTTAGCTTAGAAATAATTCCAAAAAAAAAAGAAATAAATAAGTTCATATCAATCTTATTATAAGAAATATTTTATATACATACTTGGTAAGTAAGTAATGCTTAAGAATATATTAATTCGTTCGTACATATAAATACTTAGTTGTATATCATACTAGGAACGCCTGTAATTTACATACAAACGTGTATGTTTGCATGAATTAGAAAAACATTTAAACTAGAATTTATGGAAAACACTAAATATGTAAGACTTGCCAAATGATAGACAACTCTAAAAAAGCAATATTTTTTAAATACACTAAAAAAATTAAAAATTATTTGAATTAATTACATGTATGATAATCAATGTATCAATGTATCCACTTCTAAGTATATTATAATGTTATAGCATAATGTCCATAGATATTCGCCCCTATCGTAAATAAAAATTCCACATGAAATTTGTTCGCTTTTATTTTTTTAACATTAAATATTAATAGGAAAAATGTGAAAAGGGAACAAATTTCATGTGGAATTTTTATTCACGATAGAGGTGATTGTGGCACTTTCATTCAAGTAACAAGTAAAAGTTTATATTCGGCTGTGACGAATTTTATATACTTACCACTACTTTTCTCTCAGCAGTTATGTACTAAAGAGCAAAGATATTTTTATGGGGGCTATGAGAAATAGTGGACCGATTCTTACCATTTTCAGCAGTCCTTTTGAAAATAGTGATGACAGTAGGCGTCACGTACAACTTATCTTCTATATTAAAAATACAGCATCTAAAATTTCATGGAAATAGCAAAACATATCTAAAAAATATCGAGGTTGTATGAAACTGTGGTCTATAACACGGATTCTACTATGCAAACCATAGACTATAATCGAGGATATTGAATCACTTTTTGTTGTGTCATTATGTACATGACATTTTTCAAGTAATCAATTATTTTTCAAATATTTTTAGTATTTGTAATTGAGTATCAATCCAGTAGTGTGATTTATGCATACTTCATACAAATTTGTGATGCATTTTTTTTATCAATAAGGATATTTTTAATTATAATTATATTTGTCAGATATATTTTGTATAGCAACTATCACATATTTTGGGACGATCCTCATAAATTATTGTTTCTTAATTTGTATATATTAGATACTAATTTTTGTTTAGTTTCGTCTCAATAACGATATTTACAAGAGTTTCATGAGTAATCTAATTAATCTCGGTAATTGATATAATATGGGACACAGTGAAATATAGACTGATATTTACAAACTCTAGTAGTTTGATTTATGCATACATATGATCTGGGAGCTACGACTAATTTTATGATGATTTACATGTACATACATGGAGATTATTTATTACGAATTTTAATTTGATAGGGATGTTTGTAGAGAGTGGAATTTGTGAAATTTTTTTAGTATCATAAAAATTTTTGTCTAGCACTGGCTGGCCTTATTATTTTCTTTTAAGTATTAAGATTTGAATACTTATTGTCATTTCATATATGAAGATTCAATAAATAATTAAAGGCAATAAAAAAAAAGTGGACTATGGGCAAAAAAAAGCGCTTAGCCCTTTAATTTTCGCGGAGGAATTTTTTAATATCTGCATTAGAAATATACATACATACTAGATTTGACGGTTTTTACAAATTAGAGTTATTCATGGTCTAAAAAAATCAAAGACTTGATGTCACAATTATAATTATAAAGATTTTCAAGAAGGTGGTTTAGAGACTAATTGCACAACTATGTATGAGAGCACCATCAACATAGAATTAGGTTCTGTTTTTATCCAATATTGCATTTAAGAAAATAATGGGTAGAGAGCCTGCTGACCCGAAGGATCATTACCTCTACAATGGGGAAACCATTAAAGACCAGGCAAATCACTCTCTGGTACCGCAGATGGCTCTGTGAAATGCTGCTCTTTTGAAAGTCATCCATCGTTTTTGAGACTGTTGGAGAAAATCATACAAATTTTGATACGTAATGATTATAGGTGTAACGCCATCGACACCTATTTTCGCCATGATGGCCTTTATTGGTTGATTTTGATATTACAGTGCACTCGCGATAATATGAACTAATGAAAACAAGGGCAGCTCAAATTTGCGGGATTGTTTATATTTACAAATGACACCAAATACTTCAAAATACTCCGACGGGCGCATAGTTTTTCTTTTTTCAGGTTCGATGAATGTATTGTTGACACATTTTGAAATTGCATTTTTAGTCTTTTTTATTCCCGATGATGTGGACTTTGTCATTCTATATTTCTTCGCAAAATTAGTAACACTTGCACCACTCAAAAACTTTATATTTTTTCCTTTAAAGTTATAAATTTATGTTGTTTTGTATGCATATTATACAAATTATTCACTTTTAACTAACAATTAAAAACCAAACATGCGTTTGCGTCTGCGTACGAGTGCATGTAAAACTAACTGAAAAGTGCACTTGTTTGTTTGACCATTGACATTTGGCATTCAAATGTTAATAGCTTGGGGTTTTCTCTAATTTTTATGCATATTATGTAACTGAAATCCGTTTCCAAATAAAAAAAAATAAGTATTTATATTTTAAAGATTTTGTACAAAGTTCATATTTTGGAGTAGTCACTGGCACAGAAAAAGTGTTTATATTGTGGCGTGTTCATATTTTCGCGAGTTTAATTCCAAAACAGTTAGTTCTCACTTCGGTATTAGGCATTAGCTGAACTGCGGTTATATCTTTAATTGACACCATCGCGGATATTATAGACAAGTGGGTGATTAATCGGCGTATGATGCAGATGAGTTTATATGATAACTGCTACTAACCGACCGATGAGGATTTAATATTCGGTTTGGTGCATTACCCCTTCGAATATATCGGTAATGGACATCAATATGCTCGTGCCGTATACACATTGGTAAAGGATTAATTGCAATGGAAGACGGTACAGATCTGATACCTAACCATAGAATTTTTTTCCAGGTACCTCAACGAGACCAAATGTTAAATTATTTCATATGATTTTCGGATTTTTATAAATTATTGTAGATTCTAGACCAATGACTAAATTAAGAGTACAGATCTTTAAAATCTTATTTTCCGAACTAGTTAATATGTCCGAAAAGTGTACGAAAATCATTTCTCACAATACAACTGCATAGACTGGAGACGTTGTTGTACTGTGAGTCTTTCCAAGAAGAATTCTCAAACAATATGGAATAATAAAAATAGGATCACTGTATATATGCCTGTCACATGTGAGCAGTGAGTAAAACTTTTAAATAAATGCATATATACCATATGCATTGAAATCATTCATATCATTTCTTAAAGTGTATTATTTAAAAATATAAAAACAACCATCGAAGTGCTGTTAATTTAGTTAATATGTACTTGTATACGAGTATTTAAAAATATAACAAGGTGTGACTTTTATAGATGAGATATAAACTAGACATACAAATAATTACACTTAACACAACTTTAATGAGGGGTTTGAATATTTAAATTAAGAAGGAGAACTTAATTTTACAATTTAACAAAATTTTATACCGTAAACACCAAAAAAAACCGACAAAAAACTATTAAAAGAAAAGATCATTAAATAAACAAGTTTGTTAAGAAATTGCGGAAAAAACAAGTACAATACAATCAATTTAATTTGTGAAACTTTTTAATTTTATTTATTTTCGTCTACCACAACATACATACATCTGTACATATGTATGTGCATATTTATTTACATAATCGTCATGTATTCTTATTTAAATTATGCTTGTAATTGCCACATATTTAATTTTTTTTTTAGTTTTGACTACAAAACCTCAAATAAGAAGTGATTTGCACAAGATACTACAATTTAAAAACCATAATGATGCCCATAGAGTTGGTTTTTTTTCATCATTTCATTGCAGAAATATAGCGAACAAAAAATCGTGATTTACCAAAGAAAATAAAATAAAACAAAATTATAACAACACAAAATATGTTGTAGTTCTTTATAGTTTTTGCATGTCGAAGGTTTAACGTGTGTTGTGGCACATTGGCAACAAATTTTCGTCAAAAAACAAGAGTTGCAAAGAAGATTGAATGTTGTTGTGTATAACAAGGGGCTTGAGAAGGACCCTACATCAAAGGTTTTATATGTTTATTCAAATAAATTGAATCATGCACCATTAAAACTAAGATTTTGTTTTGAAATTTTAACTGAATGAATAAAAGAAATATCAACAAAGTGTTGTTTTACACTACCTTAATGAAACAGCTTATTCTTGACACCAACTCTTTGCCGTTTAAAACCAATGTTTTTATATAGAACTGCTATAATAAAAATCAAATATTTAACATACATTCCTTTAATATCTCTTAGCAGAACGTTGACATACCCACTGTACTATCTGCATTACTCTTCGAGTACTAATACCGCTCAAACCCTTGGAGTTTAGCAAATGTTTACATTATTGACTTAGAGTTTAGTAGTAGTTTTGTAAGGTACTTATGTGCACTTTATGTTGGCATATTTTGCATATGCTGCTATCGACATATACATGGTTTCCTTGCACAAGTTCGTATACATACTAGCCGTTATTGTATTTGGTGCATTATGCCAAATACAATATGATTTTGACAAGAAGTTAAGAAATATATATTGTATCGTATCTACTACTAGACGACGACCAAATAAATACTCGTACTCGTAAAAAAAATCTAAAATTGTTATTCTTTTTTTATTTCTAAGATGGTTGTTAACTCATATAACGTGACAGCTGCAGGCTTTAATGTGAAAATGAAAATGCCGCCCAAGAGACAAAAAAACATGCGGCTTGTATGTTACGAGGGTTGTATAGAAACGTTGGTGCTGTCACGTTTGTTGTAGTGCTTCACCTCTAATTTCGTTGTCCGATTTTGATGTCATTTTACATACATATTTTGTGATCTGCCTGAACCTGTGTATTTTAGATATTTTCCTACCCACTTCGTCATTACTGGGTTCTAAAATTCATGTTTATTTTTTAAAGACCCCAAATTAAATTGTGCCCATAAAACATTGATACTGTGAATTGATATAATAATAATATAATATTGGTTGTAGAATCAAAAAGTACCCTGCAGGAAGCTTGGGGTAAAGTGTCTCCAAGTCACCACTTTTGTCTACTATTTAGTTGACATTGTCGACTAAGAATCTACACTTTTTTACTTTGCTTTGGGTAGACAGAGAAATTTTTTGACATTGTCAACTTTGAAATTTTAAAACTCACCAAATGTAAAACTAAAAATATATTTTATAGTGAACTTAAAAAACAAAAATAATGAGTAAACGAAATTATAAAAAAAGTGAAAGAACAATCGGACTTGTATAAGAGTAGAGACAGAGAAAATGTTGAAAAAATGTTCAGTGAATGTTCTATCACTAATGATTATGTGGAGACTGCTGAAGAATTTTTGGAGCCCGTTTGAAAATTTGCCTACAACAAAATTTTCTTTACGACAAAAATTAAAAAGTTGGTATGTGGAGACTGCACCTTCAAGAAAATGCTTGGAGAAGTTGCTAGCTATATTGCAGGAGGAAGGCCTGCATGTTCCGCGATCAGTTTTCAAACAAACATTATTCTAGGAGAAAAAGAAAAGTTTTTAATGAAGGCTATCCAATACAAATTTTTATGTTTACCTTTTCAATAAATTGTTTTAATAATACCAATTTTACACAGCTGTCTTGCAGAAAAATGTCAAACAACGATATCACCCAACAATCCAAGGGAAAATTAAAGTATTTTCCTCAACAAGGTAAATTTTTATTTTACTTATTTTTTGCTTTTTTTTCAGTTAATTTTAGGCTGACTTAGAAGAATAATTCTTTATGAATTTAAAATGCTGAAACATTTGTACCTTTTTTATTTAATAAAACATGTACTTTAACAAAATAGTTTGTTTTTAATTTTACTAATGTGAAAATCTAGTAAAAGTAAAAAAGGAAATCCAATAAAAGTGTAGACTAGAATTACAAAAATATACTATTGACTCCGGTTCCAATGTCTACATATGGCATCATGAGAACTATCTAGTCACTATTGACTCTCTGGTTCCAATGTCACTACTGAATTGCAATGACACGTACATGTTAAATGTCTATAGAAAATTACATTGCCTGGGGTATAGTTGGTCAGTAATACTGGCGACAAAGTCAATTGTAAATCAGTACTGTTTCACTATTGACATTTCCTGCAGGGTATATATACGTATACATATGTATGCCAACCAAAATAAGCATCAAAAACACAGCAATTACGGCACAATATTTTAAAACAATCACCCCATAATAGGTGATAGCTTCCACGTGAGGGATTCGAAAAATAAAACAACTCGTATAAATGTCGTACAAAATGATATGATATATTTTTGGTGGGTATATAAGATTCGTGCAATGAACTCAGTTTAAAACTCTCGATACCCCTCCCAGACAAATCTAGTGTATTTCAGGCTTTAGGAAAGCATGCAGAATTTTATGCAAAAAAAATATTCGCGGCAACACAGCCATTTTTCTTGACTGTCAAGCGGCACTCATGTCACTCAAATCCCATACAACAACATCTATTCTAGTGAGTCTAAGAAATATGTTTGCCAGCATACAATGAGAGGCGCAGTTTGCAGCTCCTGAAAATGAAACGAAACGTAAGGTACGTATGCGAGCAGACTCGGACTTCCGTTCAACGATAACTGCCGCAGTTGCCAGGACTGAGAGAAAGAGGAAACAGTATTTCATCTTCTCTGTGAATTTTTTCCAAACATTTTGCAACAATCATATACTAAACATCGTAGCAGAGACATCAAGTATTAGATGGTGTGATTACATCGGATACCTGAACGCAACAGGTCGCGTTAAACTAGAATCAAAATATTCCACTTAAATGCTTGCAGGCAGCAAGCAACCACGTAAACTAACCAATCTACCAATATAAGATTCGGCACAGCTGTATATATACTCCTGTTTCATATGTTTGTTTAACAAATCATGCGCGACTGTCATCTTATTTTTATTAAGTATTGTTTGAAAATGCAGATTCATCCAAGCTCACAGCTTTCCACACTTTATGAAATGTCGTTAATCAGCGCTGTGTGCGATTTTTGTGAAATTAGCAATGGATCTATTAGAAAATGTGGAATAATTAGAGCAAGTAAGTAAAGCATGTGCTTTGTAACTAATTATCTGAAATGACATTGCTGCTAATCATTTTATCCATAATATTTCCAATCCGTGCTGTTTATAGTCTACCTTATAAGTCTAAGAGAATTATGTTCTATAAGAGACACAAGGATACCCTTAGTCGGGTTAAGTTAAGCTCTCTTTTCAAGTGTCATTTAAAGGTAAAAATCAGATTCTACTGCATTTATTCCATCGTTACCGTTACTCCGTCAAACTAGAACTTATATTACCAGATCGGAGACATAATGTGAGGAAACCAAAGTCATAATTTTTCTCCAGTAGAGGCAATAAACCTTCAACTTCTTCAGTTCGCCAATATGCTTTCTAATATTCCACATAGGTTAAGTTTTCTGTACGAACAATTCTTCTTCGTTTTCAATTACAATTCCACAATTGAATCTAAATCTTGAGAGCCATAAAGGAAGTGCAACTTTTTTTCCTGGATGTAGAGTTTTTCTACACGTCTCATTTAACGATTGAGTGTAAATTCCTTGCAGATGTTTTAACAAACACAGACCATTATAACCTACGAAAGATGATAATAGAGATCTGTGTTGAGATCGTTGTTTTCAATTATAATTCCGCAATTGAATTTAAATCCCGATAACAATAAAGGACCAACATACCATTTTCCTGGAGGTATAAAAAGTCTCACTTGACTACTGAGTGTAAATTCATTGCGGATACTTTTACATACAAGACAATTATCACCTTCAGAAGGTTTAGCATATTTTTCTGATCCCTGATGTTATCTACGCTTACTGAGCTGAAGGTGGTGGGTTGCATTCCTTTTCTCTCTGTTTTTCTTTTTTTTCGCATTTCAGCATGATGGTTCATCACATTAACAAATCTAGGATGTCAAAAGAATGATCAACCTACAGTTACAAACAGACTATATTTGTTTCCATTTGTTCCACTTATGCAACAACTACCAGCAAAAATTACATCGTTAACCGACAGTCAATACACACATTGTGAATTGTAAAGTGTATGCTTAAAAGGATCTGCACTTCAATAGTAAACTCCCGAATTGCCTTCAGACTCGACCAACTTGTTATTTTAACTGTGTAACTTGTCCAATTAACATATTATATTTTAGGCAGAATCACTAAAAATCTAGACTTATCTAGCTCTTCCTGGAATTTTCTTCAACCCACGCATACTTTATCATATTAAACAAAATATATGAACTACTCAAAATACTATTCATAAACAGCCTTTATATTTTTGGCAGAATTTTAAATTCTACACGAAAAAATGCGCTTATAATTTGTAGCGGAAACTTTATTAAAATTTTATATAAATTAGTTTAAATTTGTTTTCAACCAAAAACCTCAAAAAAAAACTACTCTGACATTTAACGAAAGCAAAAAAATAGTAAAAAATCTTACTAATTTGCATAATGGCAATTTGATATATAAGTATGTAAACTGGTTTAGCATTAAATTCAGAGAATCAGAGCAAACTAAATAATAAATTATTGAAGAAAAAATACTCGTACTGTATGCAGCGAAGAAAAGCCACAGCAACAAAATCAGAAATAAGAAATATAAATAAATTATAAACCGAATTGAAGATAAAGATCAATGATTAAATGGTATTCGTAATACTTGTTGTACGCAGACATTTACACAAATGACAATATTAAGACTAATAGACTCCATTCATTCACACTGCACGCAAAATCCAATAAATCGTTAATCATGCCACAAATCTTATCTAAATCTTGTGTATATTCCCATATAATAACACTAATGTATTTTACTAATTATTACGAAATTTCTTCTTTGCATAAGTGTTAAATGTAAATTGATAGACAGATAGAGATACATATATGCAACTTACTTATACATTTAAGTATTTATTTAAATGCTAATGAATAATTTGTTGCATGTATGTAGGTATGTGTGCAATGCATTTTGTGAGCTTTATGTGCAGCTTAATGAGAACAAGATTTTAATTTGTAATGTTGATTTGAAATATTTATTAGTGTCAGAAATTTATAATTGCTAATGTTATCACATATTCAGGAGTTTAAATATTAAAATAGAAGTTTTTAAAATGTCATTTATTTGTTATCATAATTTACAATAGCGCAATTCACAATATTGTACAAATGCAATGTTGCAATACCATTTGCACAAGACTGTGAATTGCGCTAATATATCTAAATGCAATTGCAACAGTTGTTTTCAAAGTCATTACACCTTGTAAATTACCTTGCTTTGCGTCGTTTCGTTTAATTTTTTTTCTTAATTAGTACTAATTTTTATTATGCGTCTTTAGATTTTCATGGTTGCGTTGTTTTGGTTTCCAGTCTTTATTTTTTTTTTAAATTTTTGCAAAATCTGCAACATCATAAGATGCTAAAACGATGACCCGTACCAAAATTACTCTGATGTTTGAAATGGAGTTCTTGCTTTCTATTTGGATTGAAAAGCAAGTTGCACAGAGAATACCTTCAGTAAAATGGTATTTTCGACAAAAGCAAAAAGCTTATTTGATGACATAAAAAGTAAAGCATTATCCAACGATAATGCTAGTGGTAGTAATACAGAAAAGTGCTGCAAGGAAATTTATTTATACGCGTCGAAAGAATATTCAGCCAAATAACTTTAAATAATAAAAATACGGAATTCTTTTAAAAATAAGTACCTGTATATGATGAATTATTTGGATTCTAAACCAAAAATGTTATTTAAAACTTAATAAACTAAATTGTTTTGACATTGTAATTTAACCTGAATAAAGAAAATACTCGTATGCCAAATTAAAATATTTATTTTTAAAATACTGTAAGTCTAGTATTTACCCAGTCCACGTATAGCATTAACGGTTGGCATTTATAAAGTTCAAGTATAACACAGTCTAAGTACTTCTTTAATATTAACCCCCTTATTCATAAAAACTTACAACAGGTTTACAACAGGTTTATAAAGCAAATTTCCATACAAAATTTGTTGACCCAACACGACTATATGTGTATATAAAGTTAATTTTTTTATATAGATGAAAAACAAAACAACTTTTTTTTATCATTTTATTACCAAATGGTTATTTATATTCTCGTTTAGGATAAATAAAAGTTTCGTGGCGAACCTATATCAGTAAAGTGAAAATAATGTAAGTTTAAAAATAAAATTGGGTCAATTTGACCCAAGAAGTGTAGAAGGGTTAAATCGTCGGTTTTTATGTAGGCAAAATTTAGCTTAAAGCGTTGGTATTTATCCAGTACAAATTTACCTTTAATCGTCGATCTTTTTACAGTCCAAATTAAGTTTCAAATGTCCTTCTATATGCATCCAAAAATACACACAAATCGCAGGTGTTTATACAGTCCAAATTTAACTTCAATCGTCGGTCTTTATTTATTATTATTTATTTGTTATTATTAGATAGCCTAGCACAACAAGCTGAAAATCTTATAAATTATAGTGCTAGTGGGTATATAAAACAGTATACAGACATGTTAAATAAAAGAATGCAAAACTAGGATTAACATTTTTAAGAATATTTTAAAATTGTCGGTTACAAATGTATAAAATACAAGCAGAGAAAATTTATAAAAAACAAAGAAAAAATAAAAGTTAAGTGACAGATTGAATATTTAAGAATAGTATTTCTTTAGCTCATTTTTAAACTTGTTTGCGTTGTTTATGATTTGAATTTGATTAGGAAGATGGTTGCAAAGACTAGTGGCGTAAATATAAAATTGGCGTTGTAATAAAAGGCTTTTAAATCTCTTTTGGATTATATTTTTCCCACGATTTGATCTAGAAAATTGTCTACCTATAAAGTAGACAGGTTGCATTGATATGATAATTTAATGTAAAAAATAAGGATTTTAAAATTTGAGAAGATTTTCAAAGCTCATTTTATAGATCTGATATGAATAAACAGATATAGATTCCCGGCGTTCTTTATTGAAGTCAGTACTGTCGCAGTTTGCATAAAATTCGCAGCTATATAACAGAACGGGAATAAGATATGTTTTGGCTAATAACATGTGTATATTGAAAGAGATTGAATATTTAACAGCACACTGATTTCGAAGCAGTTTGTGTTTGTTAATTATAAAAAAAAATTTAAAGATCGATATCATTAGTTAAAGTTCGATTACTTTTTGAAAGAAATATGGATTTTAAAGGATTTATACTTAATCCGTTGGTAACAGCCCAGTTGTAGATATTGGCTAAATCATTATTTATATTATCTTGGTTTTTATAGAAATTATTTCTAAAACAGGCTTTTAAGGACAGTTTTCCCCCTAAATGTAAATAAAAGACTCTATTTATTTATACATTTTCCATCCGACGTTTCGTTGGTATTTTGCCAACATCTTCAGGGGATGAATTTTTATTAAATCTGGCAACATTAACAAAAGAACAATACCTTAATAACAACAATAAGGTACATAATATCATCCCAACAACCAGACTTACATATCTGTTCTTATTCAGTTTTACATTTAGTTTTAAATAAAAGATGTTTCTCACGACACAAATGGTACGACATATAACATATAATTTAAATAAATGCAAAAATGATTAATCAAAAATATCACAATAGATTGTCCCTTAATGCCAGGTATCACAGTTGTAATTAAACCAAAACCCAAACAAGTGCAATATTGTAATCCGCACCAGCGTTGTCCTTGTCTGTCCTGTTGTCTATTGCGATGTTTGTTTTTTGTCGTATACCTAAACCCCCCAATGTAAATCTTTTGTCATGTCCTCGTCCCCCATGCAATACTCCCATACCCCCGAGATCAGCTGTGTGCCCACCTCCAAAACAGTGCCGGGCAAGTGCAGTTGAAAGCCGGTACTCCTCAATGTCCGTTTCGTGTTCCGCCACTCCAACTCCTAAATTCCTTTCCGTTGTCCCAATGCAAATTTTATCACAGTCTTCGTCCAATCTCCCTGCACATTTAATCCCATAA
The DNA here is from genome assembly GCA_916048285.2 of Bellardia pandia. Taxonomy (NCBI): domain Eukaryota; kingdom Metazoa; phylum Arthropoda; class Insecta; order Diptera; family Calliphoridae; genus Bellardia; species Bellardia pandia. The sequence continues at coordinate 122,313,025 of OU696529.1, forward strand.
ACTACATCGCCCTGGTCCCCACTCCTGATCCCTGTCTTCGTCTGCGTAAATAGTGGATCCATTGTCTTGTTTGCCCTGTGTGCCAAAACTAGTCCCTCCTCTCCCACCATTTCCCTAAGCCCCCCGTCTCCCGTGAGTCCTGGCATATATGGTACACTAAAGAATTTGGTGTCACCAGATGTATCATCCATCCCTGTGCCATCCCCCCCCCCCCCCCGATATGGGACCCATCATCCCATGTACTAATCCGTTGACCATATCCTGTGGATAGTCATTGCCCAGTAGTATTTCCCCAATTGTCCTTACGTCCCTGGATCCAAACTTTCCATCACCTAATTGTAGAACCCTATCCATGAAGTTTGTCGCAGTACTAGTTCCCCGTTCAAATGGTCGTGTGGAATGGAAATTCATAATGCGACCAGATGCCATAGATCCCATTATTTATATTATTCACACATGAATGGATGTCATTAATGACAGCACTATTGTAAATTTGAACGTCATCAGCATACATGTTCACCTTGCTATGCGTAATTATATCAGGTAAGTCGTTAATATATAAACAGAATAAAAGAGGACCTAATATAGATCTTTGCGGAACTCCTTTGCTCACGTTGAGAGCATTCGAGTTGTTTCCATTCAAACTTACAAGTTGTGATCTGCCTGTGAGGTATGTTTTAATTAGTTTTCATGCTGAGTTAGAGAAATAAAACATTTTTTCAAGTTTTTTTTTGTTAGTATTGAATGGTCTACAGAGTCGAAGGCTTTACTATGATCCAGAAGAATTAAGAATGAAACCATGTTGTTATCTAGTTTATTTCTTAAATGTTTTATCACGTCGGGCAGTGCTGTAATACAGCATCTGTATGATATACAAAATTAACTTTAATCACAGGTTCATATTGTATTATAAAGTGAATATATAGCTTTATCATAGCTCTTATATATTTAAAATATAGCTTCAATCATCATTCTTTATACAGTCCAAATTTAACTTCAGTCGATCGCCTTTATACAATCCAAATTTAGGTTCATTGGTATGGGTTTATACAGTTCAAAATAGCATTTATTCAGTTCAAATTTAGCTTCAATTTTTAGTCAGTTAGAATTACGATTCCTACATGTGCTTTATTCAGTCCAATCGTAGCTTTCTTGCTATCGTAGGGATTTTTTCCATTAAAAATTATCCTTCATTACTTCAGACGTTTAGGTTTAATCGTAAGATTATGTACAGTCAAGTCTATTTTATCTGCAACGAGAGGTCGTTATATAGTCCTAATTAAAATTTAAGTAAATTTTAACTATAAAGCTGAAATATTTCATAATTTTAACACTAATCGTAATATCAATGATAACGCAGAACTTCCCTGCTTATTATGAAAATTATAGCGTCTTAAGAAAATATATAAAAAAAACCTGGTTTAAAACACTAATACCATTAAGAATTCTGTATAATACTGCTACTAAATTGCTTAATACCTAAACAGTTGCTAATTAATAATATTGCGCCTTAATTAAATAAAGTTATTTAAGACTCATTCTTAATGCCTTCAAGACATGTTATTGGTTCTTTATATTTCTTTTTTTTCAATATCATTAATTCACTAAATCCAACATGACTCTTAACTGCCGGTTAAAATTGAAGTTGAAAACATGTTTCTTTTCCCATCTATGAAAAACATACTAAATATAGTTAATTTAAAATATTAATTCATTAAATTCATTAAAAGGCGTAACAATTCACAAACTATTATTAATTTTTTTGTACTCGCAAGCAAATAAAAAAACTAAACAATCAAAATCAATAAAACTTCCCAAAAGGCTTTAAAAACTACTTCAACAAATATATTGGGGTGGACTGTGTTAACATTATGTGGCCAAATGAAATGGATTCAACTCAAACTTCTTAAATATACAACTACTTACAAAAGAGCCGCGTTATAAATTAAACATGTCCCTTGAGGACATAAAACAAAGTTAAAAAAAATGTTAAGCTAAACTAAACAAAATTAACAAAATTATTATATAAAGTTTTGCTGTTAATACATATAAAAGCCGAAGCGAATTAAGGCACTCACTGGACTCACACTCGAGAACATGCATGTGAACATGATAAACAAAAATAATAATAATATCAACAGAATAAACACAATTTCATTGAAATGTTTAAAAACTTATAGTTATTGAAAAAAATATGTTATAATCAAATAAATTAAATATTTGCAGGAGCGTAGATTTAATATGACATTAAGTCTCAATTTACATGAAGCAATTCTTTAAGCTAAGACATCGGGGTGAGGGGAGGATAAGACGAGTACACATTTGATTGTACTAGCAATTCATATTACTTTTTTACTCGTATTATACATATATGTGTATACAAATGTGTATATACTCTCAATTAAAAATACGAGCGATTTAAGTAATAAGAATTGTACGATGTAAACACCAAAGAAATTTCAAGGAAAAAAATTTATCAATCTTTGTAATAAAAATTTCTTTACGTAAATTGGGACTAAGATTTATGTATTGAAATAAACAAGGCTATTTATGAAAAATTCCTTAAAGGAACCAACTGCCACTGCCACATACTCCCTTGATTCGATCATATTTTTTTAAAATTATGCAAATAAAAACACTTTAATGACTAAAATCTCTCAATGAAAGTAAGTTTCATATAATTTTATAATTATCGGGCTATAATAAATCATAGACCCATTTATGAAAATTATTTTAACATACCTAACATATTATTTACAAGTGTTTATATGTAAATACAATTTTGCTTAAATAATTTGTTTGATGATCGGAACTATTGGTGCTCATATACTCGGTGTAGGGTATTTCTTACTTGTTATACCCTACACCACAATATTGGGGAGGGTATATTGGATTTGTGCTGATGTTTGTAACGCCCAGAAATTTTGGACCAACACCCACCTTAAGGTATACCGATCGACTCAGAATCACTTTCTGAGTCGATTTAACGATGTCCGTCTGTCCGTCCGTCTGGCTGGCTGGCTGGCTGTCCATGTAAAGCTTGTGCGCAGAGTATAGGTAGCAATTTTGAAGATATTTCGATAACATTTGGTACGTGATATTTTTTAGGCCCAAGGATGGATGGGATTGAAACTAGTGGAAATCGGTCCATTATTTCACCTGGCCCCCATACAAATGTCCTTCCGAAATTGGGGTTTTCGAGTAACGATCATAAATGTTTGAATTATGCAAGTATCCCAACGAATTACATCACAAATGAGTGGTAAATGAAGCTAAATCACGTCTACAAATTTTGTGCAGATCGGTCCATAAGTAATCGTAGCTCCCATATAAGACCCACTTCCAAAAATCACTTCAAAAAGCATAACTCTCTCAAAAATTTTGGTATCCAAATAATATTGAACCAAAATATAATTCATATGTATACAAATAATACGGTACAATTTTATTATGCTCGGTCCATAATTAGTCGCCGCTCCCACATAAGGCCCACTTTCGAAATTGACTTCAGCGATCATATATTTCTTTAAAATTTTGGTATTCAAATAAAATTTGACACAAATAAGTTTCTTATATACAGAAATAATGACACATAATTTTATAATGATCGGTCCATAATTAGTCGAAACTCCCATATAAGACCCTCTCCGTAATTCAATTTAAGCTCTATAAATCTTTTAAAAGTGTTTATATCGACATAAAGTTTAACATACATAATATTTGTATTCATAGACATCATGACACTAAATTCTGGAGTTATCTTTCCACAATAGGTTATAACTCCCATATAACGCCTATTTCTGAAAAACTGTTCATACACTGGGTGTAGGGTATTATATGATCGGACTTGTTTTGTCTTCACAAGAAAAAAATTACTAAAATATCTCCGTGGATTCAAAAGTTACAGATTTTTGGCCGATGAAAAACGATTCTGAGCCACTGTACTGTGGCTGTGCTGCGTGTCCTATTGAAACCACATCAACAATAATAGACAACATTTAGCTGTTAACCACATCCCAGCCGATTTTCGGGGAAAACTGGCTAAATCCTGCCTCCACAACACACAGCTCAAAAATATTTACTATAAAACTATTCTTCTGCATTATCAAACATAAAAACACCTACCAACCTGCACTCAATTGTAATGGATTTTTCGTTTACACTATAAAACGTTAAATAATTTGTGTTAAATACAACAATAACTACATACCCGAACAATAACACACATCATATTAAATCATATCGCTGTAACTGTTAACAAAACTTACATCATAACTACGCATACGTATTAGCCCACATCAGGCTAATAACAGAAGAAAAAACATTGAGCAAAAATAATGAAGGAAAAAAGCAGACCAATATGATTATAAACGGCAATTTACAATTTTTACCAGCAATTGTGATTTACAATCACGATTGTATGAAAACAAAAACAACAAATGGCAACAAAACATCTAAATAACTATTAAAAAAAAATATTCGTATATAAGATAAGAGATTTTTGTTTTGTTTTTGCAAATATTTTTCAAGTTTGAGCCATTAGTAGCGGGTATTTTAAATGAAAATATCAGATTTAAAGGCGCGTATTACAGTTGCAATTACAGAAAATGCCATATCGCTTGTTTGTTGCCAGCTTTGCGAGTAAAATTCATTTGCAAAGTTTGAATTTTTGTTTTAGCTAAACTAACAAATCGTGCAGCATTAATAAATTATTTATAGATCATTGATTATTAAGAGCGGCTGGAAAGAAATAAAATATAAAAATTGCTAAGTGTATGTTAATTTTTGTTTGTTGGTTTTTAATCCAGGTTTAGTGGCACTACAGCAGGTAATTAAACTAAGAAATTATACAAAGATTGTCATTAATTGTGAAACATAAATTAAATTAAAATAATTAAAAATTATTTTAATAAAATTATATATTTTCAAAATAATTTGTACCAAAGAGTACCTACGTACTTTGATGAAGTGTATATAAAATTCATCATAGACGAGTATGTTGTAAAGCGTGATCCATTTCGAGGTTCTCTACTTTTTTAAATAAAAAAAACCGAAAATTCAAATCTAATGGGGAATGTTTATTATCATTTGAAGGAACGTTCTTTGGTATTTATATTTTGAAGATTATGTCCATCAAAAGTTGACCGTTTTGGCCGAGTCCAATTTTCGATGACTTGCTGGAGCATGTCGACTGGTAACTGGCGAATGACACGCATGATGTTTTACTCCAATGCCTGAATCGAAGCGGGTTTGTCCGTATAAACTTCAAACTTTACATATCCTCACAGGAAAAAGTCTAGTTCTGTGATATCACACGATCTTGGTGGCCAATCGACCGGCTAAGACAGTGAAATTATGTGCTCACCGAAGTGTTCTCTCAATAAATCCATTGATTGATGCGATGTGTGGGAAGTGGCGCCATCTTGCTGAAACCAAATGTTGCCGAGATCACAAGCTTCAATTTTAGGCATCAAACAGCCGGTTATCATGGCACGATAACGTTCGCCATTAAATCAGCTACGGCCGCTATATTTTATTCACAGCGTGCTGGCCGTGGTCTAATCGGTCGCATATTATCCAGAGTGATGGTGTTGTGAATAGTATGTTCAGTAGGCCGATTATGTTGACTATAAGTCACAGAACGTGAATTTTCATAATAAAATTTAACGATTTTAAAATGTTGTTCAGGCGAAAGTCTTTCCATTCTGAAATGTCAAACAATACTAAACAAATATAACATGACAGCATGACACGACTCACACTTGATCTGTCAAAAAAATGCTATTGAAAAAAGTATATCTACTTGAATCACCCTTTATTAGTCCAGTGTTAATCAAATATTTAAATTGATTAGTGAGTTATTTTACATTGTTATTTATTGATAAATATTTAATTATTATTTTTTTAAACAGAATGTTAGTATCATGCATTTAAATATCAATATATTAGATTTATGTGACAAACATCATGATATAATTAAAATAAATACTTTATGGCTTTTGGCCATTAATGATTTCCACATTTAAGATTTGTTAGTGATTAATAAAAAAAAAGTGTGGAAGGTGTTGCAATTTTTAAATTGTTTTTGAATATTTTAAAAGTCTGGAAAACCTCAATACAAACTTTAAGGCCGAGCGTTTCAAAATTTTACTATCAATTATAACGTTACATTTTCCAAACTTCTAAACTTATTGTTTGAATATATATATAATAATATACTAACTCCCTAAGCATGTTGTAACATGTTATCGTTTCCTACATTTTGTTTTATTATAAATAATAAATTTGTACATCACACACAAGCCACCTAGAGCAGGTGTCTTTACAATACCATTAATTAATCATCCTAAATTCAGTTATATGATAATGTTAATGTCTAACAACTTAATTATAGTTTTTGTAATAAAAACAAATTGTTTTTTAATAAAAAACAAAAAGTACCAAACCAACGACGATAACACCACATCAGCAAAAGTGTTTATAAGGAAAAGACAAAACCATACTCAACATTTTTATACAGTGTGTTTTTTTTTTTCTTCCTTTTTAAATTTTCAACTACCTAGAAATGCCGTCAACAACGACATCTTGTTAAATATTTTTATCGAAAAAAATAAAAATTCAACAAGCCAAACAAAAATAGATGTCGTGTTGCATGCAAAACTCTATACTGCTAATAAAATGGTTGTTTAGCGGCAATTTCGGTAAGCAGCGTCAGCCAAAGTAGCAGCACCAACCAACAAAAGCCACTAGTAGTAGCGCCCACTGATAACCAAAACGTCATTTGATTCTAATAACAATAAACACCAAATTTATTAAATGCACACTTAACTTATGTACTCGTTGCATCCATCCATTGAGACAGTCTGCCATCTTCGTTGGTCCGCTGCTAGTTTGTTCTTTAAAGAAACTCCGACTGGAGTGTAATGAAAATATTCATAATCACATTAAATGACAATTTCACTAGGCTCTTAAGTATATGAAATTGAAATCTAATATGCAAAAATATAATTGTGGCTTGTAAAATGCACCCTACACTCACCAGCTAAAATGTTAAGATATGTATTGACATTAACATAATATGTTGAAGCTTTTTTTCAATTAAATAAAATCCACCTTAAAGGCGTATTATAATTTCACTGTTCTTTGTTAGACCAACATATAGTCATTTTAAGAATCTAGTTTAAGGACTAGCTACTTTGCTCACCGTTAATAATAATTAAAATTATTTTGAAAATTATTTAATATTTTACTTTATTTTTATTACGTCGCGATGTTTTCTCTTCAATAAATAAATTTCAATTATATTATTAACACATCCTTTGAGGTCTCCAAAAAGTCTAAAATTTCGAAATAGTTAATGTATTGTCACATATGACAAATATTTACTCAAAAAAGCGTAACCACTTGTTTTAACAGAAGATCAAACAGCATCAAATAAAATAAGACTAAATAGGTAGGGTGTCACAAAGTCATGGGACATAGAACCATATTGATTTAAATAATGTTGCATGCCACCCTATTTCATGTAAAAAAAGGATTTTCTGCATTGCACTGTTCTACAAGCAAAAATTGCTGATATTAAATAAACTAAAATATATGGAAATTTACTGAAATCAGGGGCCTAACTGTGGGGAAATTTGAAAAAACAAATTTCAATAAATCTGTAATTTCTAACCGGTAAGTCCGATTGCAATAAAATTTCTCATGACTAGAGAGGAGTTTTTGTCGATTTGAATTTGGAGCTATTATACACTTCTGGGGCGGAGCCACAGATCCCAAAAATGAGGCAAAACGAAAATGTAAGAAATTAAAAACGATTCCAATACCTCGTTTGTGCTCCGATTTCAAAGATTATAAACTATAGATGAAATCTATTCTATACTGTATATATATATATATGTAAATATGAGGAGTGATCGCTAAACCCCTATTTTGGGAGAACATTTGTATGGGGGCCAGGTGAAATAATGTACCGATTTTCACCGGTTTCAATCCCATCCATCCTTGGTCCGAATTTTATCGAAATATCTTCAAAATTCTGACCTGTACTCTGCGCACGTGGGCAGCCAGCCCAACGGACGGACGGACTATTCAGGGGGTGATTCTGAGTCGATCGGCATACTTTAAGGTGGGTGTTTGCTATAATATTTATAGGCGTTACAAACAACAGCACAAATCCAATATAACCTCCCCAATATGATGGTATAGGGTATAAAATCCAAAAAATTACAGCGTATGAGTAATATTTACCAATCATACGCATAAAGTTGTTATGATTGCTCAATATTAATAATATATTGACACGTTTATTTCAGAAGTCTGTCATTATAAAGTTTCATTTGGGTAGTTAAGAAATTGTAATTTTATTGTTTAAAATTTGACAATTTTGAATATTTACAAACACTAACCTAACTAATATTAACAAACAGCTCCGAAACAGCTGAGTTGTTATGTTTATATTTACTAATCAAATGAAACACTGCTGTTTTGTTCTTGCCGATATTTAACAAGGTTAGGTAAGGTTCCATGGGCAGATACTCTCCAAGAATTCTAATTTAGGTCCAACCTGCGTTATTCACACTGGCGTCAGCAATTCGCTAATATTACAGTCAGTATCTACTGGTGATATTTGTTTATTTTTCATTTATTCTTATTTTTTTTCATAAATATAACCAAGTTTAATGAATCTAGGACGACTGCTTCTATTTTAGGAACGTAGAATATAATATCCATGAACGCTACAACATATTGTTGCATTACATTGCCTGAAAGTAATGCCACATCATACAATTTCAATACAGTTTCCTTGATGGCCAACATTTTATAGTAGTGCACTCTTTAAGTCGACCTCACCCACCAGACTAATGGCATATTGCAATAAAGTGGCTGTTTTGCGCCTTCTGCTCCATTGAGTAGGAGTCAAACCTATTAAAACATTAAAATATCTGCACATTAGACGTTTAATATCAGTCTGTTTGACTCTCCACTTAAGCATAAATATGATGACAATTTTTACTTTTATGTATTTTCTTCTTTTTTTTTATGCTAATTTATTTATAATTTTTAAGTTTTCTTACGAAATTTGTTGCAAATGAAAAATAAAAACAAAAAATTATCAACAAATATCTTACTGCAAATGGCCAAAATCTCTGAGGATGGCATATTTTCAAAACAACTTAACTAAATGTTTAAACCGATCATTTAAAGTTAAAAGGAGAGAAGAAACTAACTACGATACATGTCAACACCAGCCATGATAACATGTTGCTGGTGTTGTCCTGATGTCTAGCTAAATAACCATATTCATTAATTGTAGATTTTCTCTGACAAGCAACAGCATCATCAATGTCCCCAACATCACAGATAATTACATACACATGTACGAGTATTTCAAATTTGCATGGCTAATTGTAATCAACAGTAATTTGGTTGTATAAAAAGGTATTTTGAATTTGAGAGATTTTTAATGTTATAAAAAAGACATTATTTAAGATGGATGAGATATCATTGTTTGAATCAAATTATTTTGTTTGTTAAGAAATATTGCCCTTTGGAAGAATTTTCATAAATATCGCGAGAGTTTAAGCGATTTATGAGATCATCAGAATTATCAATAGCAATATTGCTGTAGTCTTTTTAAAGAACATCGAATCTTTGTCTATTTCTAATTTAAAAGGTTTCGCCATTGTAAAAGAATATATTTGGTTTCATTATTTTTAGTGAATTATCAAAGGATAAAAAGTAAATTTTCTGAAGTGTATCCCTATTTGCTGCTAAGCTTTGGCTCAATTGTTCTATAAGTTTAATTAAAAAAAATTGACATTTCTTTGTAGCTTAAGGCACGGTCTTACTTGGCAAATATTATCCCAAAAAGACGTATACACTAAATTATATATTTTTGAACTCGTTTATTTATAAAAAAAAACTGTCGTTTATTTAGGACAAGACACAACAAATATTTAGAATTATTTTATTTGATGTTGTTTGGTCTTGTAAAAGTAAACAACGTCAAAAAAAATTTGTGCTAAAACACGTGCTTATGCATTTTTTTAGTACATATTTGCCATGTGTGATCATCCCTTTACTATTTTTTCAAAAATTTCACTTATTATTCCGCTTTTTTATTTTCTCGCAATATGTTTTATTGTTAAAATTTATATTTAAACTGTGCCGATAACATGCACAAATTTTGAAGTGAAGATGATAATGAATTAAAATTGAAGATGACACACAGTGACCATCAAAGCGAATAATTCTATAATATCAAAGCTGTAAAGCTGATTGCAACGAAATTACACATGTCTAGAAAAGAAGTCTCGTTTCGTTAATTTTTTGCATTAGAAGCTCTTAAAACCACTAAGGTCGGTTCCACAGGTCAACAATTTTGGCACTAGGGTATGTGAAGAATTTAAAACAAACTACTTCTTCGTTTGTTTTCAGATTCCTTTTAATATACATCAGAGATCGGCAATGAATCGTTTTTTTACGATTCACAACTACTCATAACATTTTAAGTATAAGTGGTTTTACATCATTGCAATTTAACTACTCTGAGTTACTCAAACTCACAACAACGTTGACTTATAAATGCAAGTGAATATAAGTATGAGTACTACGCCGACTTCGAGCTCATACCATTCCCAATATGTTTGATTCATAAACAACGGTATTTAGATTTACATTTTAAGAAAAATACTCACATACTCATAAAGTATTCAACTCAGTTAAGTCATTGAAAAAAATTTTCAGCTAAATCCGTTAGGTATTTATACAAAATAAGTAAAAAAGAAATATAAAAACATACAAGTAAGTTTTTAAAAACGAGTTTTTAATAAAATTTCGTGTATTTGGAAAGCAAAAAAGCTGCAAAAAATACCCGAAAAGCGTCAAAATGGCAACGCTGATTGCAATAGTGTTGCAAGTTAAAATTATTTCATTTCCATTAATCCAATTTTTCAAATTATATTTGCAAGAACACAAAACTCCCGCAAAAATAATCATGACAAAGACAGCTGTTGTGTTCTATTGAAGATTATGTCAGATGAAACTAAAAACCGACGTGTGAAATCAAAAATTATAAACTGCCTGTAAATTGCCAGTTTTGACAGACATTCACATTTACATACATATGTATCGTACAACTGACAAGTACACTACAAAATACCTAGTGTGTAAAACCAGCTTTAGGAAAATAATGTCAATCACATTGAAATGTTTAGTAAAGAAGCTAACGATTACAGTGTTGAGATTTTATATTTTACTTCAAAATAGCAAAAAATCGAGATTTTAATTTAACAAGCGGGATATAAAATTTAAGCGGGCTATATGGTCACGTTAAGTATGAACTAAATTTTATGTGAATTCCTTACTGCACAATATGTATGTTTTTTTCCAAAACACTGCAAATCACAATTTGACAAACATAAAACAAAATGTCTCTTGCTTAACTTATTTATTCAAATAACCAATTTCTTAGAATATATTGAAAACTCTTTTACAATAATTGCTTAAAACAACTTGTTATGATCTTAAAGTAAAGGTTTTTTAAACGCTATTTAAGTGTACAGCATATGTGCTGCCTTTAGAAAAGACTTTACTTTAAACTGATGTCACATAAACATATTAAAACATATTGCTAATTTTGACACTGTCTTTAATACAAATTATTTAACAATTTTATATTGGCATTGCATAACGTTGATTTCATACTTTGTAACACACGTTTAAGCAAAATATATATGTATATTTTTTATATCCCCTTGCAATCACAAACACTTTGTTCCACGTCGTTTACTTTGTTTATAAACAACAACAAAAATTATTGCAAATTGTCATAGTGCCATTATAATTCGTCGTTAATGTCTTAATTAACTAACAAAAAATTAACTTACTGGTTTTCCATAATTTGCCGTTTGTTAGCGTAAACAAATATTTTTTAAATTTCTTCAAAATACTTCTAATTTGTCTGCATATCTTTTACATTTAATACCCAAAAACAGCTGCTGTGTCTAATAAACTTCGAACAAATGTTTGTTTTTATTTACTTATTTACTAAATTAACTATGAAGAAAAATATTAAAACGACCAAAACAAACAAACAAACAGAAAGAACACAACTTGTTTAATTTATTTTTACTATTTATAGGCTCAATGCAGGCATATGAAAATTGAAAAAATAATTTGGATTTCATTTGCATGTTTGTCAGCAATGGAAATGTATAAATAATTTGTACATCTTATGGACGCTTGTATCAAAAATTGTGATTTGTGCGTCAGTGCGCCTTCTAGCTGATGGCAAAAAAAAAAAATCAGAAATACATCTCTTAACTAATCAACAACTAAATGTAGTATGTGTGTACTGGTTTATAAGTGAATATAACTTTATTTCTTCATTTTTATCTTAAACTACATGTGATAAAAATCGCATTCAACAACATTGATTGCTCTACATGCAATAATACTGTGCGTTTTGTTTGATAAATAATATTTTACCAGGCTAGAAATTTCAGACTTCCAGCAGGTTTTTAAGGGTGCTGAATGTCTTTGATTCATTTTTACTGGTAATGTAGGCATTTTGTCGTGCTGATACTAATCATGACAGTCGGCACATACACATTGAAATCAAAATTTCCGATTGATGATTGATGATTGAAACTAAACCATAAACAGTTTTAAAAATATAGTCTAATCAATTTTAGTTTTTAAAACACAAAACCATCATAATAATGAAACAAAAAAATAATCCAGTATCATAGCACATAACATAGTCAACTCCTATCGCCTTTAATATTTAATAGTTTTTGTTTTATTACATCTTGCATTCAATCAAATGCCTACAAATTGGTCATATGCAAATACATACACAACTAATAAACAAAGTATTTTTACAGGAAATTGCAACAGATGGACTATTTGGTGGAGATAAGATGATAGAAAGAAACCTATAAAATGCGTGACTAGAAGACAAGTATTTTTTTTGCATTAGACTCACTCACAACAGCAGGCATATTTTAAGTTTAATTTCAATTTAATGCCTCTTGAAATGTTTCGTTTTTTTATTCAATTAAACTGAAGTGAAATGGACATATTTCAATTGAGAAATAATTATATTTTGCTGATTCGATTAACCTTACTAGGCAATTATTGCATTTTAATTGTTTTACTAAAATGCCTAAATGTTGCGTGAATTTAATGCAACTAATCCTACTAAGTGCTATAGATTTTAAAATGTTGCTTAAATGACCTTTATTATATAGGGTGTTTTTTCAGATGTATAGAACTTTGAAATTGAAAAAACAAAAATGATTTTTTAAATTTATAATTTAACTGTTCTAATAAACTTGTGGCATATGACTGGCTTGGACATAATCTAATCTGGAGGTATAATTTTCGATGACTACTTCCAACATTTGTGGCCGTATATCGGCAATAACACAGCGAATGCTGTCCTCCAAGTGGTTAATCGTTTCGGGCTTATTATGGTTTCATCAAGACTGCGCAACCAACCGATCACACAGATCGTGCCATCTGTATAAAGAAATGTTTCATAACTTAATTTGAAGTAACCTTAAACACCAATATTCACAAAACAAATTAGACTTTAATAATGTTTTTTATATTTGAATTAACTCAATAATTTTCAGCATAAATTCTGGGACTCTGATCTGAAGACCCTGTGGGCTACATTAGTATTTATCAAAGACTAACATTCCTTTGTTTGACGACGTACATGTTATAGGTGCATTGTCATGTTGAAAAATAAATTGTTTTTCATTAATATTTTCTAAAAATCACACAAATTTTTTATCTAGTAATTTTGTGTAATCAGAAGAATTCATGTTGCTGCTCGAATATGTCAAATCAATCATATTGTTTTGTGCTTCTGTCCAATAGCTATTGAAAGCATTTGGACCATCAAACTTGAATTCTTTTCCTGGAAAAAAAATACGTTAAACAAATATGTGTTTAAATAGTGCAAGAAATTGCGGGAAAATTTTAAAGTTTCACACTGGATAATAAAGACAGTGAATTTTTTCTCCCCTATCCTTATTATTAGGCATTATGATATTATAACGGTTCGAGTAAACATTTGATTAATATATAAAAACGTCTCTAAGAAACTCGAAGGAGAATCTGTACAGCTCTATAATTTAACAATATAGTTTAATTTACTCTTAATTTAAAAAAATCTCTACAGTCACTTGGCAGCCCATATACTCGTATATCTCATGGTTCTTTCGTTTTTCTGACACATCCACTAGAAAACCAAAAACGAGTTCCGGTGCCACTAAAATACTGCCATTAGCAACACAATAAGTCCATCCGTTACTAGAATGCTTCTCGTATTGTAGTTTTCAGTGTAACTTGTACCTGTTATGTGTAACTTATTCATTCAGATATTCCATGACAAATAATTTTAACTGATGATAAGGACATAAAAAAACCACCTACATGAAGTTAATGTCAATTAGTACCTTAAAGCTTGACAAATATCTTCCTTTGAAAATATCCACAAATATCAATTGCAGCTTCGTTAACCTCCTCTTTAAATCTGATTATGAACCATCTTTAGCTTACTTCGGTTTTGGACATTAGGACCGGAAAGTTTTTGTACAATACTAAAACCTGTAGCCTTATTAAAGGAATGAATTGACTTAATTGCTCGTATTAATACTGTTTTTTAACGCCACCAAATTTTAAAACATACTTTTGGGACAGTGGCATTTTAAAGAAATTAAAAATTAAAAAAAACCGGAATCAAATTTATCGAAAATACCATAAGCTAAAGAGGTCCGTATTTTAGTATCTTAATTTCGTGGTCACTAGTTTTATAACTAAGACTATTAGGAGCTTGTCAAATATAATTCCGTAGATTAGTGATTTATTGTTGAGTTTGTTAAAATATTGTTGATAGATCCTTTATGCCTCCCGTTGCAGTATTCTAGTGGATTGCTGGAATAATCGCCAAAAACAGATATTATTCTCTAAATATGTCGAATAATGTGGTTTGTTACTAATTTTTTTTCTGTGAAGCCGTGAACAAGATAAATTTCCTCTCCAACAACGACTTCAGACAGACAAATCCGTATCTGTATTGATGGCTTAGACGCAAAAGTATTCTTCTCTAGTTAAGAGAAGAGATTTTTCCATATTACTGGCCGAAAAGCCGACATATGAGAAAACCTTTGCGCTCGACTTATTTAAGGCTATATACCATAATTAAATCCATTCGCTTTGCAGCACAGAAAAAATTAAGTGAAAGCCTCTTTATATAATTTTAGCATTGTCATGTATTGGTATATGAGGGAGTTTAGAATATTCTACTTAAATTAGGCCCAAAATTAACATAAAATCAATAATATAATTTTTAACAACGGAAAAATCAAACTGAATGTATTTAAACGATTAAAAGTTCTAATAACATAATACTACATGCAACCTAATTCCCAAAAGTGTTGTCATCAGGAAAAACACAGGATATACCAGTTACTAAACATACTAGACTACAAAAATTAATTTGAATTAAAGCCAACAAACATTAGTGCCATCATGATGGTTAATACAACAGCGACAGTTACAGCCGCATCGGCTTCTATTCTTCTTGGATTTTTGGAAATAATAACACACGAAAATGATTTCAGTTATAAGTTGATGCAACTGACCAATTGGATTAAAGAAGATCGTTATTATCACACAATCATTCACATGAGGCATGATGACAACCTGGGTAAGGACTATGAAAAACTCTACAATACTGACAAAACACTAACATACCTAATGCGTGAAAGCAATACGCCAGTAATGAATCTTAAAGGAAATACCTCATACTATTTGTGGAATAGCTACAATCGTGGTTACATGGTTATAGTTCATTTGAATGGAAAACAAACTGACGACCAAAAACTATTGATGGCATTGTGGCAAACATTGAAACGCAATTTATATAGCAGATTTATACTGATGCTGAGCAAGTCTCAAGATGAATTTTACATTAGAAATATTTTGAACTTTTGCTATGAAAATAAAGTAATAAATGTTGTGGTAATAGGAGAGTCTTTAATCACGGATAATGTGTTTTATAGAATGGAAGCATTTCCCAAATTCCAGCTGAAGTTAGAAAACAAAACAGATATTTTATTTATTGATCAAGTAAAAAATATGCAGGGTGCTGCCATCCGTTTGGTTATGAATAAGGACAGCTCAACTTGTTATGTACTAAGAAGAGAAAATGGCAAATTTATACTGGGTGGTTATGTGGGTCATTTCTTTAGCAGGTTTGCCTCCAGGCACAATGCCACACTGACATTTCCTAATTATGATAATTTTGAAAATGAAATGTTCTTCAGTGAAATGGAGACCATGGTGGAAAATGGTACATACGATGCTTCAACTGAACTTTCATCAAATATGTATTACGGTAATTTGGATTATACTAAGACCTACGACTATGTCGATTGGTGCTTGATGGTGCCGATGGAAAAATCTGTTCCGGCTTACACTTTCTATGTGATAGTATTCGATACAGCCACTATGATTATGCTATTGGTAGCATTCATACTATTTTCGGTGGTTTTGGCTTTTACTTATATCATCAGACGTGAACCGATTGTTTATCATGAATTTCTCTTCAACGTTTATGTTCTTAATGGACTCTTAGGTCAATCATTTAAAGTGGATCGTTGTTTTTCTGGAGTGCGCAGTTTACTTTTTATGCTTATTTGTTTATCTGGCATTATATTTAATACTACATACGTTACCTATTTGGAAACCTTTAACGCCAGTCCTCCAAAAGAACATGTTATAAATTCAATGGAAGACCTTAAAAAGTCGGGAATGTTTATTGCTTTTTATGAAAAACAATATGAGCAGCCTGATACATTTTATGAAGGTCATGAATTTGAACCTTATCTAAAGTTTATACCTTCCTATGCAGAGTATCATAGATTACGAAATACCTTTGACAGCCGTTATATATATCCAGTGCCATCGGCTCAATGGATCCTGTATGAACAACAACAGAGATTCTTCTCTAAACCATGCTACCGTTTAACGGATATCTGTATTAAAAAAATGTATACCATGCAATTGCCTTTGCAACCCAATTCCCCATTCGAGGAGGCTATGAACACTTTAATCGATCACGTAACTGAGGCCGGATTAATTTCCTATTGGAAATCGTTGGCATTTTTGGAATCCGTCCAAATGCATAAAATTAATTTGGAAGACAAGGGCACCGTTTCAACATTTGAACCAATGAAGTTGGAAGATATGAAATTATTATTGTTTCTGTTTATATTTATTGTTATTTTAAATTGCATATGTTTCCTTATTGAGCTATATTTACCACATCGTGGTGAATTAAAAAGGAAGTTTGTGTCTTTAATGCGAAAATTATGTAAACGCTTAATTAGAAAATAAATAAAAGTTTAAAGTTGTAAATTACTTAATAGGATTTGCAAAGGTAAGTAGGTGGTTTACTAAAGTTCATGAAAACAAAAGATCTTCAAATAAATAGCAAAATAACTGAAAATTATGTACCTATAAGCAATTTGATATTATTTCATATATTCTTACAATTATATACACTGCTATTTTTTATGTTCAACAATTTTGTTTTATTCCCGATCTGATCATCACATGTTGTCTCTTTCTAGTCAACAGCTCTGTTTATCGAGCAACAACAAACAAACGCATAGAAAACGAATGAAATAAAAAAAAATAAAAAACCAGTTTACTTAAGGCCCAACTATAATGTGCATATGCTAGCTTAAGCAAATTGCAAAAGTTAACGAAAAGGCTGTCAAATGCATAACCAGTTCAGAGTTAACTTTTAGGTGGCTACAATGACTTTGAAACTTTTTGTCCACAGTTGCTCATTTATGTTAAAAAAAATGTTTTTATTTTAACAAAAACCCATTAAATGACTATATTTTATAAATATTATTATATTATTTTATAATTAAAAGAAAACTTCGTACCAGAAACGCATAAATTTTCCTTTTTTTTTAATTTATCGGCAAAAGTACTAAAATGTACAGCTGTGGCAGCACTACATTGTAAATAATAATAAACGTTTACATATGTTTTATTAATTTTCGTATTGTGTTTGTAAAAATGGAGAAAAATTTAAATAATATAAAAATATTAAAGTTAGCGCTTGAAGGGTTGTGCACATTAAAAGAAATATGTGAACTACACTGTAAAAGAAGAAGACGCTCTTGTTCTGTCAGAGAAATAAACCGCGACAGAAAGACATTTTTGTTTCCGCATTTTCTATTAAATTTAAAATAAATATATTTTCTTCCATTTTGTTCAAAACACAAACAAACAACAACAAACAGCTGATTCCGTACAGAATGTGCGATCAGTTTCGCTTTTTGCTTAAGCAAATGACAGTTGAAAAACTTAACGAAAAGTTTCGTTAAGTACATTATAGTTTGCCACATACAATTTATATGTGTTCGCACGTTTGCTTAAGCTAGCATATGCATATTATAGTTGGGCCTTTAATTTTGTCACGTTGGCAAATTTAATTGGTATTCAAAAAAAAAAATTAAGAAAGTTAGGAAACAAGAAACAGGGGGGGTTATCGTGCATATCACTTCGAAAGCAAAAGTTTTCGAAATACAATGTAAAAATTATTATTTTTGAACTGAAATATACAATAACACCTAGTGACAATGTTCACGTTTCAAAAGTACTACAATCAGCTGATAAAGCAGTTCTCTTAAAAAAGAAAGAAAATATTTTGTGGTAGTATGTTGGTACCTAATACACCACGGTTGATAAAGTTGGTACAGTGGCTTATTTGGTACTACATATTTTTAATTAATATAAAATGGCAGTGGTTATTTACTGAATGAATATTGTGCATAGATTTTTGCACTTGTTCATTGGGAGTAAATAGCAGGTGGTTTTTAGTATTGAGCTGATGGTTTCTTGTTGTTGTTAAACTTCATGTATAAAATAAATATAGCAATTGTAAAGTTTATGCAGTTTGATAAAAAAAAGGGAACGAAATGCTTTGTTGTAGAGTAGCAATCATCTTGTTAAAATACATGGCACGCGCTATATTTTTTTAAACGACTAGAAAAAACTTCAATACGGTTTTTTGCAGTATGAAAGCGTCGTCTTAGTTTTTTGCAAGTGGTACTAAAATAAAACTCTTATTGTTACAACTTTAATATAGCAACTGGTTTGTTATCAAAAAATTTATAGATTTGATCTCATTTATTTGAATGTACCTTACTAATATTTTATATGACCATAATTATGTATAATTAATGAACATGTATTCAAATAGGGCTTTGTATTGATGGCTTAGACGCAAAAGTATTCTTATCTAGTTAAGAGAAGAGATTATTCCATATTACTGGCCGAAAAGCCGACATATGAGAAAACCTTGGCGCTCGACTTATTTAAGGCTATATACCATAATTAAATCCATTCGCTTTGCAGCACAGAAAACATTAAGTGAAAGCCTCTTTATATAATTTTAGCATTGTCATGTATTGGTATATGAGGGAGTTTAGAATATTCTACTTAAATTAGGCCCAAAATTAACATAAAATCAATAATATAATTTTTAACAACGGAAAAATCAAACTGAATGTATTTAAACGATTAAAAGTTCTAATAACATAATACTACATGCAACCTATTTCCCAAAAGTGTTGTCATCAGGAAAAACACAGGATATACCAGTTACTAAACATACTAGACTACAAAAATTAATTTGAATTAAAGCCAACAAACATTAGTGCCATCATGATGGTTAATACAACAGCGACAGTTACAGCCGCATCGGCTTCTATTCTTCTTGGATTTTTGGAAATAATAACACACGAAAATGATTTCAGTTATAAGTTGATGCAACTGACCAATTGGATTAAAGAAGATCGTTATTATCACACAATCATTCACATGAGGCATGATGACAACCTGGGTAAGGACTATGAAAAACTCTACAATACTGACAAAACACTAACATACCTAATGCGTGAAAGCAATACGCCAGTAATGAATCTTAAAGGAAATACCTCATACTATTTGTGGAATAGCTACAATCGTGGTTACATGGTTATAGTTCATTTGAATGGAAAACAAACTGACGACCAAAAACTATTGATGGCATTGTGGCAAACATTGAAACGCAATTTATATAGCAGATTTATACTGATGCTGAGCAAGTCTCAAGATGAGCGTTACATTAGAAATATTTTGAACTTTTGCTATGAAAATAAAGTAATAAATGTTGTGGTAATAGGAGAGTCTTTAATCACGGATAATGTGTTTTATAGAATGGAAGCTTTTCCCAAATTCCAGCTGAAGTCAGAAAAAATAAACGAAAACAAAACAGATATTTTATTTATTGATCAAGTAAAAAATATGCAGGGTGCTGCCATCCGTTTGGTTATGAATAAGGACAGCTCAACTTGTTATGTACTAAGAAGAGAAAATGGCAAATTTATACTGGGTGGTTATGTGGGTCATTTCTTTAGCAGGTTTGCCTCCAGGCACAATGCCACACTGACATTTCCTAATTATGGGAATTCAGAAAATGAAATGTTCTTCAGTGAAATGGATACCATGGTGGAAAATGGTACATACGATGCTTCAACTGAACTTTCATCAACTATGTATTACGGTGATTTGGTTTATACTAAGACCTACGACTATATGGATTGGTGCTTGATGGTGCCGATGGAAAAATCTGTGCCGGCTTACACTTTCTATGTGATAGTATTCGATACAGCCACTATGATTATGCTATTGGTAGCATTCGTACTATTTTCGATGGTTTTGGCTTTTACCTATATCATCGGACGTGAACCGATTGTTTATCATGAATTTATCTTCAACGTTTATGTTCTTAATGGACTCTTAGGTCAATCATTTAAAGTGGATCGTTGTTTTTCTGGAGTGCGCAGTTTACTTTTTATGCTTATTTGTTTATCTGGCATTATATTTAATACTACATACGTTACCTATTTGGAAACCTTTAACGCCAGTCCTCCAAAAGAACATGTTATAACTTCAATGGAAGATCTTAAAAAGTCGGGAATGTTAATTGCTTTTTATGAAAAACAATATGAGCAGCCTGATACATTTTATGAAGGTCATGAATTTGAACCTTATCTAAAGTTTATACCTTCCTATGCAGAGTATCATAGATTACGAAATAACTTCGACAGTCGTTATATATATCCAGTGCCATCGGCTCAATGGATCCTGTATGAACAACAACAGAGATTCTTCTCTAAACCATGCTACCGTTTAACGGATATCTGTATTAAAAAACTGCTGGCCTTGCGATTGCCTTTGCAACCCAATTCCCCATTCGAGGAGGCTATGAACACTTTAATCGATCACGTAACTGAGGCCGGATTGGTTTCCTATTGGAAATCGTTGGCATTTTTGGAATCCGTCCAAATGCATAAAATTAATTTGGAAGACAAGGGCACCGTTTCAACATTTGAACCAATGAAGTTGGAAGATATGAAATTATTATTTTTTTTGTTTATGGTTATTGTTATTTTAAATTGCATATGTTTCCTCATTGAGCTATATTTACCTCATCGTGGTGAATTAAAAAGGAAGTTTGTGTCTTTAATGCGAAAATTATGTAAACGCTTAATTAGAAAATAAATAAAAGTTTAAAGTTGTAAATTACTTAATAGGATTTGCAAAGGTAAGAATGTAGGTGGTTTATGAAAGTTTATGAAAACAAAAGATCTTCAAATAAATAGCAAAATAACTGAAAATTATGTATAGGCAATTTCATACTATTAAGATATATTTATTATCTATATAAAAATAAGTGTACATTTTGATTGTCACTCCATAACTCGAGAACGGCTCGACCGATTGCCATAAAATTTTTAGGGAAGGTACAGGGAGGAGTGATGATGGTTAGTTGATTTTGAAATCCAAAATCGGTCTAGCCATTCTCCAGTTATGATTTTTTCCTGAAAAAATTCAACATTTGAAAAAAAAAGTCCCCTAAAGTATGCTGTACAAATTTGCAAGTAAATAAGAGCAGGCAGGTTGTGAATACATCTTATTCTATGAAATACAAATCAATAGTAAATACCGAGCGAAGCCGGGGCGGTCAGCTAGTTATTTCATATATTCTTACAATTATATACACTGCTATTTTTTTATGTTCAACAATTTTGTTATATTCCCGATCTGATCATCACATGTTGACTCTTTCCAGTCAACAGCTCTGTTTATCGAGCAACAACAAACAAAAGCATAGAAAACGAAAGAAATAAGAAAAATAAAAAACCAGTTTACTTAATTTTGTCACGTTGGCAAAATAAATTGCTATTCAAAAAAATTAGGAAAATTAGGAAACAAGAAACAGGGGGGTTAGTGTGCATATCACTTCGAAAGCAAAAGTTTTCGAAATACAATGTAAAAATTTTTTTTTTTTGAATTGAAATATACAATAACACCTAGTGACAATGTTCACGTTTCAAAAGTACTACAATCAGCTGATTAAGCAGTTCACTTAAAAAGAGAAAGAAAATATTTTGTGGTAGTATGTTGGTACCTAATACACCACGGTTGATAAAGTTGGTACAATTGTACTTTTTTTGGTACAATTCAAAACTAAAATGTACGATGGTACCCCTGTAGCTCCTTTGGTACTACATATTTCCAAATTTTTCAAACCCAAACATATTTTTAATTGATATAAAATGGCAGTGGTTATTTACTGAATGAATATTGTGCATAGATTTTTGCACTTGTTCATTGGGAGTAAATAGCAGGTGGTTTTTAGTATTGAGCTGATGTTTTCTTGTTGTTGTTAAACTTCATGCATAAAATAAATATAGCAATTGTAAAGTTTATGCAGTTTGATAAAAAAAAAGGGAACGAAATGCTTTGTTGTAGAGTAGCAATTTTACATATTTGTATACAAATATGTAAAGGGTCCGTCATCTAACGTTTGAAAAGCCGATGCACCCACAACAAGTCACTGTTTGGTGCGGATTTTGGTCCAGAGTGTGAATTATGTTGACAAAGCAAAATAAACAAAACAATTTTGTGGACAATATGGGCTTTGTACAAAAGCTTTAAAATATGAATATTTATTTTTTTATTTTGTAACGGATTTCAGTTATATAATATGCATAAAAATTAAGGAAAACCCCGAGCTGTTAACATTTGGATGCTAAATGTCAATGTCAAACAAACAAGTGCACTTTTTAGTTAGTTTTTACATGTAGGCAGACGCAAACGCATGTTTGGTTTTTAAGTGTTAATTAAAAGTGAATAATTTGTATAATATGCACACAAAACAACGTAAATTTCTAACTTGAAAGGAAAAATATAAAGTTTTGGAGAATTTACAAAAAGGTGAAAGTGTTACTAATTTAGCGAAGAAATATAGAGTGACAAGGTCCACAGTATCTGGAATAAAAATGCAATTTCAAAATGTATCAACAATACATTCATCGGACCTGGAAAAAGAAAAACTATTGGTTTTATTAATCCCAAAAATTTTAGCAGCCCTTGTTTTCATTGGTTCATATTATCACGAGTGCACTGTAGTAGCATAAAAAAGAAAAAGGCAGTTCTTAAAGAAAGGGACAAATATAAAATTTCATTATCTTCTGTTTCGTGACACCTCTGTTTACCCCCTGTGCTTGCGTGGTGGTAACAACTGGCGACAAAAGCAACCGAATAGACTCCAACAAAATTATTAAAAAAAAACCAAACACAAAAATTGTAAAACAAATTGCTCTTGGGAAACAAATTAAAAAATTATAAATTAAACAAAAATAATAATTCATCGAGTTCTTTTTGTTACAATATCAATTAGATAGCTACATATATTTTTATCAGGCATATTGGAATAATAGGAAAGTTGTGACATTTTACTTGTTGATTATTAGTAGTATTAGCTTTGGCTATTGTTTCAATAAATTCAATTTCGCTGTTAAAATTTTTGATATTTTCGGTCAACAAAATCGCCATTACAAATTTGGTGGATGAAAATTTGTAGATGGTGTGATGGGCCATTCTGTTCATAATTTATATTGATCCTTATGAAATTCTAAATCGATTGAGCTATTTTCTTCTGGCCATTAGTGTAATGTCGCGTCCAAAAACACAACTCTCAAGAAAACTCAGAAAGTTTGGTATTGAAAATAAGTAAAATCGGTATAGTTGAACCAAAATAGAGACCAAATATGAGACAACCGCCAATAAATTTGATATTTTTAATTCTACACATACGTCATACACACGTCATTGCTATGATTAAAGAACAAATTGTAATGAAAAAATAAGAATTGCTTTGTGATTTTGCATAGCCAACATCCAAATTTCTTTCCGAAAGACCACGTAAAGCTTGAAGAATATCTTCCTTTGAAAATATCCACAAATATCAATTGCAGCTTCGTTAACCTCCTCTTTAAATCTGATTATGAACATATTCGGAGCGTGTCAAATATAATTTCATAGATTAGTGATTTATTGTTGAGTTTGTTAAAAGATTATTAATAGATCCTTTATGCCTCCCGTTGCAGTATTCTAGTGGATTGCTGGAATAATCGCCAAAAACAGATATTATTCTCTAAATATGTCGAATAATGTGTTTTGTTACTAATTATTTTCTGTGAAGCCGTGAACAAGATAAATTTCCTCTCCAACAACGACTTCAGACAGACAAATCCTTATCTGCATTGATGGCTTAGAGGCGAAAGTATTCTTCTCTAGTTAAGAGAAGAGATTATTCCATATTACCTTGGCGCTCGACTTATTTAAGGCTATATACCATAATTAAATCCATTCGCTTTGCAGCACAGAAAACATTAAGTGAAAGCCTCTTTATATAATTTTAGCATTGTCATGTATTGGTATATGAGGGAGTTTAGAATATTCTACTTAAATTAGGCCCAAAATTAACATAAAATCAATAATATAATTTTTAACAACGGAAAAATCAAACTGAATGTATTTAAACGATTAAAAGTTCTAATAACATAATACTACATGCAACCTAATTCCCAAAAGTGTTGTCATCAGGAAAAACACAGGATATACCAGTTACTAAACATACTAGACTACAAAAATTAATTTGAATTAAAGCCAACAAACATTAGTGCCATCATGATGGTTAATACAACAGCAACAGCGACAGTTACAGCCGCATCGGCTTCTATTCTTCTTGGATTTTTGGAAATAATAACACACGAAAATGATTTCAGTTATAAGTTGATGCAACTGACCAATTGGATTAAAGAAGATCGTTATTATCACACAATCATTCACATGAGGCATGATGACAACCTGGGTAAGGACTATGAAAAACTCTACAATACTGACAAAACACTAACATACCTAATGCGTGAAAGCAATACGCCAGTAATGAATCTTAAAGGAAATACCTCATACTATTTGTGGAATAGCTACAATCGTGGTTACATGGTTATAGTTCATTTGAATGGAAAACAAACTGACGACCAAAAACTATTGATGGCATTGTGGCAAACATTGAAACGCAATTTATATAGCAGATTTATACTGATGCTGAGCAAGTCTCAAGATGAATTTTACATTAGAAATATTTTGAACTTTTGCTATGAAAATAAAGTAATAAATGTTGTGGTAATAGGAGAGTCTTTAATCACGGATAATGTGTTTTATAGAATGAAAGCTTTTCCCAAATTCCAGCTGAAGTTAGAAAAAGTTAAAGAAAACAAAACAGATATTTTATTTATTGATCAACTAAAAAATATGCAGGGTGCTGTCATCCGTTTGGTTATGAATAAGGACAGCTCAACTTGTTATGTACTAAGAAGAGAAAATGGCAAATTTATACTGGGTGGTTATGTGGGTCATTTCTTTAACAGGTTTGCCTCCAGGCACAATGCCACACTGACATTTCCTAATTATGGGAATTCAGAAAATAAAATGTTCGTTAGTGAAATGGAGACCATGGTGGAAAATGGTACATACGATGCTTCAACTGAACTTTCAATAAATATGTATTACGGTGATTTGGTTTATACTAAGACCTACGACTATATGGATTGGTGCTTGATGGTGCCGATGGAAAAATCTGTGCCGGCTTACACTTTCTATGTGATAGTATTCGATACAGCCACTATGATTATGCTATTGGTAGCATTCATACTATTTTCGATGGTTTTGGCTTTTACCTATATCATCAGACGTAAACCGATTGTTTATCATGAATTTCTCTTCAACGTTTATGTTTTTAATGGACTCTTAGGTCAATCATTTAAAGTGGATCGTTGTTTTTCTGGAGTGCGCAGTTTACTTTTTATGCTTACTTGTTTATCTGGCATTATATTTAATACTACATACGTTACCTATTTGCAAACCTTTAACGCCAGTCCTCCAAAAGAACATATTATAACTTCAATGGAAGATCTTAAAAAGTCGGGAATGTTTATTGCTTTATATGAAAAACAATATGAGCGGCGTGATGCATTTTATGAAGGTCATGAATTTGGACCTTATCTAAAGTTTATACCTTCCTATGCAGAGTATCATAGATTACGAAATACCTTCGACAGTCGTTATATATATCCAGTGCCATCGGCTCAATGGATCCTGTATGAACAACAACAGAGATTCTTCTCTAAACCATGCTACCGTTTAACGGATATCTGCATTAAAAAAATGCTGGCCATGCAAGTGCCTTTGCAACCCAATTCCCCATTCGAGGAGGCTATGAGCAATTTAATCGATCAGGTAAATGAGGCCGGATTGGTTTCCTATTGGAAATCGTTGGCATTTTTGGAATCCGTCCAAATGCATAAAATTAATTTGGCAGACAAGGGCACCGTTTCAACATTTGAACCAATGAAGTTGGAAGATATGAAATTATTATTGTTTCTGTTTATATTTATTGTTATTTTAAATTGCATATGTTTCCTTATTGAGCTATATTTACCACATCGTGGTGAATTAAAAAGGAAGTTTGTGTCTTTAATGCGAAAATTATGTAAACGCTTAATTAGAAAATAAATAGAAGTTTAAAGTTGTAAATTACTTAATAGGATTTGCAAAGGTAAGTAGGTGGTTTATGAAAGTTCACGAAAACAAAAGATCTTCAAATAAATAGCAAAATAACTTACAATTATGTATAGGCAATTTCGTACTATTGAAATATATTTACATTATCTATATATATAAAATTCAATGTATGTATGTATGTATGTATGTATGTATGTATGTATGTATGTAACGTATAGACTCCAAAACGGCTGAGCCGATTTTGATGAAATTTTCACAGCATGTTACTGTGACTCTGGAAGAAATAATAGGGTACTTTTTTTTTACCACGCCCACTTTTACGCCCACTTTTTTAAAATATTTTAATTGAAGACCAAACCTTTGGACCGATATTTTTGAAATTTTCACAGCATTTAACTGGGACTCTGGTATGATTAATAGGGTACTTTTTTTGGCCACGCCCATTTTTACGCCCACTTTTTAAAAATTATGTAATTGCTCCCATATAGTTTTTAACAGATTTACTTCAAATTGTATACACATTATATACTCCAGGCGAGGTAAAAATAAAGATTTCTTAAGCCATGCCCCTTTCACGCCAAATTTTTGAAAGTTTTATTCTCTATACAAATTTGTTCATTCCAACGAATTTTTTTAATTTGGTAGTATATTGCTCTTAATACTGTTAACGTCGCCATATAACTATGAACCACGCCTACTTCATCGCCCCCTTTTTTAATTCAGATACTTACGTATACCACTAACAATGTTTGCTATACAAAATACTTTTTTTGTAATATGTATTTACCTAAAGTTTTACTTTTTAACTACATACATTTTTTTTATTACCAAATCCCCATTTTTCGCCCCATTTCACTTTAAATTATATTGCTTTTAATCTATATATATATAAATGAATGTGTGTCTGTATGTTTGTGCTTAATAGGAGGCCAAACCCTTGGACCAATCTGCCTGAAATTTTTACAGCATGTTACTGTGACTCTGGAAGGAATAATAGGCTATATGAAGTTTTGATTGTACAAACGGGGGTGGCACCGCCCATATAACCCACAAATTTAACCCGCCATATTTTGGGCATTTTTTGACGTACGTCGGTGATATTTGGTACATATGGTATTGGCATAATTAGGAATACGTACCAGGAGAAAAGTGAGTGGGACCACGCCCCTTTTTAGGAAAATTAAACATCGTAATATAGTCTTAACTACTGGACCGATCGTCATTAAATTTTCACAACAGGATATTCTTACGAAATAATAAATTCTTGACTATGTGAGTGGACAAAAGGGCATGGTCTCGCCTAAAGCATTGCAATAAATACATTATTTATACGAGCGGGGGGGTAGCAAAGCACACCGGGTTTAGCTAGTTTCATATATTATTACAATTATATACACTGCTATTTTTTTATGTGCAACAATTTTGTTTTATTCCCGATCTGATCATCACATGTTGTCTCTTTGCAACAACAACTCTGTTTATCGAGCAACAACAAACAAAAGCATTGAAAACGAAAGAAATAAGAAAAATAAAAAAACCGGTTTACTTAATTTTGTCACGTTGGTAAAATAAATTGGTATTCAAAAAAAATTAAGAAAGTTAGGAAACAAGAATATCACTTCGAAAGCAAAAGTTTTCGAAATACAATGTAAAAATTATTATTTTTGAATTGAAATATACAATAACACCTAGTGACAATGTTCACGTTTCAAAAGTGCAAAATTGGCTGATAATGCGGTTCTCTTAAAAAGAGAAAGAAAATATTTTGTGGTAGTATGTTGGTAATATTAAAAAGAGAAGCACTATATACAAAACGAATTGTGTGGACAAAGCAAAATCTGTGTAAAATAAACAGTTTCAGTTAGAATATTTTATTTGAAATTTTAAAAATGTTTGTGATTTTAAAAGGTAATAAATTGTGTTAACCGTCAACCAGCTCGGCTCGGCAACAAGCTGCTACTCTGTACATACCCTTACTCTTTCCAATACAGTAAACATTTGTAAAATTTTCATAATAACACTTTTTAATAAAGTTTTCAAAAAAAATTCGTTGAGAAATCCTGTATAACGGATTTTAGGTTACATTTGTCATACATTTAAATAAAATCAATAAGATGATTTTTAACAACAATATATTTGGCATAAAGGTATTTAAATGATTACAAGTTCTAGTAACATGTTACATGCAACTTAATTCCTAAAAGCATTGTCATCAACAGAGACAGGATATTTAAGTTATTAAACATTTTGAACTACAAAAATGATTATGACTTATTATTACCAACAAATATTAGTGCCACCATGACGGTTGCTACAACAGAAATTCTATTCTTATGGGATTTTTACATATATTAACACATGAAAATGAATTCAATTACATGTTAATGCAACTGACCGTGTGTATTAAAGAATATCGTGTTATTATCATACAATAATTTACATGAGGCATGATGGCAAGTAAAATGTCTACAATACAGACAAAATACTAAATTCTGTAATATATGAGAGAGATATCATAATCTTGGAGAATGGATTTAATAATAGTTATATGGCGATAGTCCATTTTAATGGTAATCAGATTAAAGACAAAAATCTATTGATACATTTTGGAAAACACTCAAACTCAAAAAATCGGGCATGTTTTTTGAAAATGCTCTTCACAGGGCTAAAATAGGCCACCTTTGACATGTAAGTTTTTTATTGCGTGTCTGATCTTCAAATAACTTGCGTAACTAAAAGTACAGAATCGCAATTTCTTGGAAATAATTCTGCTTTAAAATGTTGGCCCAGTCGGTATAAAATATCCAAAGAGTATACGAGTTTAACTTTGCAAAATATGCGCTATGGGGGGTCAAAATAAAACACATTTTTTTGTTTCACATTCAATTTAACTATCTGTTAAGCCTTGATCAGGTCTTTTAAATTTTTTTTTTAATTCGGCACAGACGATATTACATGTTGTTTACTTAATTTGTTATTCATCATTATTATCTTCAAAATAAGAAAATGTTTTATTTCAATCATTTTACTGTTCATCATTAGTCTACGGAAATCCCCCAAAAAACATCCCGTAAACAGCACAAAATGATCTTAGATTAAGAAATAAATAATACAATATAAAAACCAAAACATTTATCACCTGTTCCAACAACGATGGAAAATGTTTATGTATTTAAAATCCATCACTTTCATGACACAATCATTCAACAGGTTTCCTTTATTTCTAACAAGAATTTGCATCTAATAAAATATTCATAAAAAATGCTTCATTTTGGCACAAAATCAACAGAAATAAAGAGAGGAAAATAGCACCAGCAAAGCATTAAATAATGAAAACATTAACATAAATTTATGCAGTTTTCATTTAAATATATGTATGTATGTAAGTACGTAAAGGAAAAAAAGAACATCTAACAAATAAATCGTTATAGAAATCATAAATCATGAAAACGACGTTTAAACATCAACGTCACTGCTGAAATATAAATAAAAAACGCTAAAAAAAAAGATAAAAAACAAACTTTACAAACGGAATTGATTTCAGATATTTTCGTATATTTTGTATGTGTAAAAAGTATAAAGCAAGAATTAATGCAAGCTAAAGAATCACTGCAGATGACACTGAACGGGGAAGTATGCCTGAGTTTAAATACAAATGTTAACAACTTTGGTACTTTATGGAACATATTTGTATGTTAATGTTCAATGTATTAATGTTTTTTTTAATAATAGATATTATGTGAGAAAGAATATATATCATAATTTTTACTTAAAATTTTAATTAAAAACACTTCCCCTCAGGTTATAAATTGTTATACGTTACAGTGATTCTTAATCCATTTTTTTGCTACTAAGCATAAATAATAGTGTGTTTATATTGTCTTATAGTGATTTCACACCTAAGGTTTTAACACAAAATTTGGTTTTAACGTTAAAACCAAACAATAAAACCTAGTTTTATCATACAAAATAATTTTGTTAAAACCATTTTAAAACCTTTTTTGATTTGGTTTTAAGTAGGTTTTATGAAATACAACCATGTTTTAGTTGTACTAAATTCAGTGCCACCAAGTTAAAAATATTGAAAACAACTGATAATGACAATAAAAACAAATTAAATTAAAAAATATTAAATATTAAAAAAATTAGAAATAATAGAAACAGCAGCAACAACAAATAAAAAAATTAAAAGAAAACAAAGCTTTTGGACAGTGCACACAGAAAATGTTTTTGTGGAATTATGGGAGGAAAAAATGGACGAGTTAACAGAAAAAAGGAAGAACGCCCATATATATAAAGAAATGGCTACTGAGCTGGCCAAGAATGGACTGCAGATTTCTCTAGAAATCAAAGCGAAAATTACCAACTTGACAGTAAAATTTCGGCAAGAAAATGACACTTTAATTATTTTCTTTCGCTTACTGCATATCTTGTATTGGACCTTCTAGTGGATCTCCGTCTAATTGGCCACTTTATAACAAAGTGAATCAAATAATTGGTTCCCACCCTATTAATAACACTACCGCAATTGTGGAGGCCAGCATAATAGGTATTAAACTGTACAGATTAATTTTATTTGAAAAAATTTTAAATTTTTGTTTAAAGATACACAAGACGTAGAAATGATTGAAAGTTTATCTGACGCTATGATAAGGAATACATATCCGTCACTGCATACTCAATCGGCGACAACTTCATCAGAAGACATGCCACAACTGTTATCGCCTGCCAATGTTTCATGTTTTCGTTTTTTATATAGAACAATTTCATTTCCGAATATTTCACTTCGTAACAGAAGTTCCATAATTTTAAAATATTCACTAACAAAATAAAAAATAATTTCTATTTTGTAACGCATTGCCAAAATGTTTTACTTTTTCATACAAATGAAAACTGAAAAATATTGCTTTAAGAAATACATACGCTTATTTCTTCACAAAATAAATTTTATTGTCAGTGAGTTAAAATCTGATTTTATTAAAATTGTAGTGTGAACGCAAAATCAGCTGTTAATAGTTTTAATGTTAAAAATAGGTTTTAATTTTAGGTGTGAAAACACTATTAGATTGTTGTGACTTTGGATGATTTATTTTCCGTATGGGCTCTGAAATTTAAAAATGCATTTATAAGGTATACAAAATTTGTTTTTGATTTTGAGATTTTGCCATCTCCTATATAAAAATCAACAATTGGTTTGAACATATTCTAGTTATTAAAAATTCCCACAGTCAAGTAAATGTAATTGTATAATTTTACTCTTTTTCAAAATCAAAACAAGTAAGAAATTATAGTTGATCAAGCCCAACCATATAATACCCTACACCCAGTATATAAGTGTCAAAACCGTTTTTCAGAAATGGGTGTTATATGGGTTTTATGAACTACTAGCTAAAACCCGGAGTGCTTCGCTACCCCGTATCGTAATGAAATAAAAAGTTTAGAGTTAAATAAATATAATTATTAAGTTACTAAAATCTACAGTTTTCCTTTTAAATTAAGTCTTAAGTCTGCTTCCAGACATACAGAAATATACTGTGAAAATTGCAAGCCAAGCGGTTCAGCCGTTTAGCCGTCTATAGATCCCAAACTAATAATAATAAACATACATACAGACACACAATCACTTTTATATATGTATATAGATTATGGACCGATCATCCGAAAATTTAGTAGTATAAATATTGTTTGTGTTAAATTTCATCTCGTTATATATAATTTTAAAAGATTTCTGCATATGAAAGTAATTTTCGGAAGTGGGCCCTTAATGGGAGCTATGGTTATTATGAACCGAACTGCACAAAATTTGTATGTGTGATACGTGCATTAAAAATCAAACATTTATGATCTATAAACCCTAATTTTGGGATGAAACATGTATAGGTTCTTGGTCAATCTCAACCTTCCTTGGACCAAAATAATATCATGTATTAAATAATGTCGAAATATCTTCTAAATTGCGACCTATACTTTGAGCACAAGCTTTACATGGACAGTCAGCCATCCAGATGGATGGAAGGACGCACATCGTTAAATCGACTCAGGCAATGATTCTGAGTTTATCAATATAGTTTAAGGTGAGTGTTGCACTAATATTTATTGGCATTATAAACATAAGCTCAAATCCACTATGATAGTTTGGGGTATAATTATTGCTACATTCATAATTATAGTTTTACTTTATTTATTTATTTTTATTTATTTATTTAATCTACAAGAAATTATAAGATTAAATATATTAAGATTAAATTTAAATTAAGGAGCACTAGCTACATTGGCCCTCAGCTCTAGTTTTAGTTTAAATTACACTGCTGTAATCTGATAGGACACTATCAGATTCAACTAGTCCGAATAGGTATTACATCCGACTTTCATAATAACTTGATCCATTGGAGAACATTTGAATGACATTCCTCGGAAAGTAGATCACGTTGTCATAGTCTGGTCTTTCCGCTATATGGGTTATACTATCTTGATCAATCAAGTAATAGTCTGTGCCAAATCTTATTTATCCGCTACCAATATTTATTGTAAATTTCACCTAGATTCTAGATTCATAAATTTTAATATTTTTTTGTAGTGGTCCTTATATAAGGAGCAGATCTTCTTAAAACTCGTTGCGGCAAATTTTATATACATATATGAGGATTTTAACTTTATAACGATGTTTATAACGGATTTGTGTGCACTACTACTAGATCTACGCTAAATTGTGGGTCTATCATTATCAAAATTCAAAATCGAGTTTTATGTATCGAATCTTTTCCGATAACTATTTTCATAAAGGATTTATGGGTTTTAAGTGATTTTTGGAAGTGACTTAATGATCAAATATAACCCTATATATTATAATTATTGATTTCAAATTTCAACTTTATAACGTACTTAATACAAAATTTATTTAAAGTATGAACTTTTCTCTCCTTTCAGTATATGGATTCCGCGCCATAAAAACAATTTCGATTACCCCGTTCTAAAGTGAATTGAATCACGGAGCGAGCGTACTGCATTTATCGAAACAAATAATAGTCGGATGGTGCAAGGTTCGCAATCACTTCTTTCTAAACAGTTTTTAACATAACAGGTACTGCAACATGTGGCTGTGTGTTGTCATTATAGAATATTATGCCTTCATATTTGGTCCCATATTCTGGGCGTTTTTCGGCAAATTTTCACGCTTCAAGCGAATCAATTGCATTCGGTATAGGTTCATTGTAATGGTCTGGCAAATTTACAGCAGCTCATAATTGATAGAACCATTTGTGTTCCAACAACTAAACATTTTTGTTGTCGATTTGGCTGGTTGATCGGGTTATCGTAATGGATCTATTATTGTTAGTAATTATTCGGTGCAAAAAATTATTTTCTTTTAGATTTTTTTTTAGCATTTAAGCAGAATTTTGGACATGTTTCAAGGTCTCTCGGCTACAATTCACATGATATCCATACCCAGCTTTTGGATGAAGCCTGCTGCTTGCAAGCGTTTTGAAATTGCTGCTCCCAATGATTTTGAAATTTTTTGTTGAGTTTAAGATATTTGTTTTACGTGTCAAAATCGAAACTTAACTAGAAACTACGATGAGCAATCGGAATGGCTCAGCGTCACTTGTTCCCAAATATTAGAAATAAAATAATAGCTCA
The DNA here is from genome assembly GCA_916048285.2 of Bellardia pandia. Lineage (NCBI taxonomy): Eukaryota > Metazoa > Arthropoda > Insecta > Diptera > Calliphoridae > Bellardia > Bellardia pandia. The sequence continues at coordinate 122,347,684 of OU696529.1, forward strand.
ATAAATTATACTTAAAAAATAATATAAAACAAGGTCGAAAACCAGTATTTCAGAATGTTTCTGAAATATATGTAATTAGATATTTCTAAAATAAAATTGCATTATTCTGAAATACAACTAACAAAATATGAAATATAATTGTTTTGTTTTATTTCGAATAATTATAAGTAATATTTGTGCCTAGCACCGCCACATCGTACGCACAAGTATTAGTTATTTCTATCTTTTAGGGCTTTTAGCACAATATTGATAATATACTTTTGAGATAGTAGAGAGAACACCTCTTGTGGTGTGCTCAAAATAGCACTTAGAAATTTCTTATGAAGAATAGAATAGATTCTATGTAACGGCTTTTTAATAGTTTTATAACAACTGAGATGACCAGAGTATTAATTTTCAGTTGCTTCACTGCATCATTAACCGATTGAGGCTTGGCATTATTGAAGGCTATTCCCTTTAGTTCAAAAATACGTCTAATGAAAATATTTCAGTTTCAGCGATTTTTAAGTAGAATTCTAGATTTTTAAGTAGAGAATTGCTCTAAAGTCTTTAGTCTTAGTATGAGATGCTTTCTTTCATTTAAGGACTCATATTTTGGACTGGAATATGAGACAAGCGAACCCTGATGATTATCAGCAGTCATGATTTTAAAATATTCATGCTCTCCTATAAGTTCGTAGAACTGCTTATGCTTAAATATCTAGGTTTCTCCTAGATTGAAGAAGTTATCTTGACTCTTTAAACTCCAGTATAAAACCATTAACTTAATGCAGGATATTATTATTGCACTTGTAGATAAAATTAAGCTAAAGAGCATATTACACCACACACACACACACACAGCTTTTATGATAAATCCCAAGAAAATCAAAAATCGACTTTGCAAACTTTGGAAATCTCTGATTCAAGATAATTGTCAGAAAAAAAACAAACACATCAAATGTTGCAAAGTTTTGCAAAAAACAAAGACGGAAATATTGAATTCATTTAAAATGGAAATGAGATGAATTGCGTTTTTCTACTATGTGTTGCTGTCTTCTAACTGCTTGGCATTATTAAACAAAACATCGATTTGTTAATGTAGTTATATATACTACACCTAATACTTAATAAACGGCCATAAAATAGTGTCTTAAAAGTAAAACTACTAAAGACAACTTAAGGCAACACTTATGGCGTTGCGGAGGCAAGTAATGTTTTATATCGAGGCAGTGATACAAACTAGCAAATCTTTATCTACAACTGTCGGTTTAAATGATATGATGATTTTTTTTTAGTTTTATTATTGTTGTTGCTGCTGTTGCTGTTACTGTTGCAAATTGTAGTTGTTTTGATTCTATCAGATGTGTTACTGATGATGTTTAGTTTTTATTTGTTGCTTTTCGTATAAAATATTTAAAGTTTGCATATAAACAACAACATACACAACATTATGTGTTTTTTACTACAATGTTTGAAATCATGTTGCAGGTGTTAGATAAATTTCTAAATAGTGCAAAAACGTGCAACCAAATTTGTACGTGTTTATGTTTGCAGTCTACCAAATAGATGACTACCTTACCCTCCTCTCCTCGGCGTCTTGATCTGGCAGACGCTGATGTTTTGTGCAGATTTCAGAATGATGTTGTCGATGTAAATAATGTTTATGTTGATTTTAATATGAATGTCTGCAGATAGTGTGTTCGCATTGTCTGTCCTCAGGTCCGTCCAGCCAGTCGTCTGTCTGTCTATCTGTCATTCTCCAGTTTTGTCGTTTGTGTCTCTGTGTGAATTGAAAGAAGTATGTCTGTAAGTTAGTAGGAGGTCACAACTTGCAACAAGTTGCACATTAGTTTTAGTTAGTTGTCTGTTTGTTGTTTCATTTCGATTTGTTTGTGTAAATAAACAACACTGCAACACTAGTAGTTGTAGTTGTTGCTGCTGCTGTTATGTATAATACTGGTGGCGCATCAATGAGTAGACTATCGCCACCATTCGCATCATCAACATTTGATTTTAATGTTGAGAGTTTTTATTATACATATTTGTTTTTTTTTTGTTTTTGGTGTTTTAGTGCCTGCCATATAGTTTAAATAACCAAACAACAACGCAACCAGAAGTAAAATTTTTTTCGAATAAAATCTATATACAAAAACAAATATAGGAGTAACTTCTTCAAACATATACATATACTCATAATATATATAAGCCATTTATATGTTGTGTGTTGTTACAAAAAACATTTAGTTAAAGTTTGTCAGTCGGTTTTTATGTTTGTTTTTTTTTTGCTGCAGAATTTGTTGCATGATTTCAATTTGTTTTCTTTTCGCTGTCAGCTTAGTTAGTTTATGTAGACAAGTAATGTTGTTTATAATGTCGCTTGTTTTACGCTACATCAGAGCTTTGCGAATTATAAAATTTGTCCCTAATTCGTTATAGTACCAACTAGCCTACCGTAGGCTGTAAGACGAACTAGTTTCAAAAGTGCTCATAGTTTTAATGGTATTAAAGTTTGTTCGCATATTGAGATCATTTTGAAGTGTTCTTTATAATTATAAATCGCGGGAAAAAGACAATGTTGAATCCTAATGAGCTGCAGAACTTAATGGAAGTTAACAGAGATCTTGAACTGGTTTTTCTAAAGCATCAAAAGCAGAATAAAACACGGTGCGTTTGTATTTGTTTGTCCATTCACAGCAAGGGGCTCTGTTATATGATGTTATGCATATTTCCCCATTTTAATCAAAATCAGAACCTCACACAGTCTTATTTAATATGTCCACTTGATGACACATTTCATATAGACGATTCTTTAAGTAAATGCATCACTGCGCTGCATCTGGTGCGCAGTACGTTCAGAAAAGCAACATTTGGCATCATCGCAAATGTATTGCGCGCTTAAATGCAACAGTGAAACAGCTGATGCGCAAGCAAAATAAAAACCAGCATCACAAAAATGGCTAAGGCCTAGTACTCTGTTCAAAATATCAAGTGGAATGCAGTCAAAATACATGTTAAAAAAATCACATGAAATTTTCCTGAAAAAATGTTGCAGAAGTAATACTCTTTTAATTTTGTGAAAAACATATGAAATGTATCTGGCAACATTATTTTTTCACAGCGAAATAATTAAAGTGGCAATTGTTTCACATGGAATTTTAAATAACAGTTGACTGTCATCCAAAAGCTCTTCTGTCACAACAACAATATCTATTACTTGTTGTGATGCTGCAGAAGCGGCCAGTACCATTTGTTTATTCATTTCGATTCAACACAGATTTTTAAATATTTTTACTTTTATTTATTTTCGATTAAAATTCACAAAAAAGCTAAACATATGTGTTTTGTTTACAAAATTACATTAGCTACACGTCAAATTTTCCGTATGAAATAATTAATGTTGCTCAACATATTTCCCAAATTTGAACAGAGTACTAGGCTTAATGCAATAAATGAGCAACAGCATCAGCTGATTTACATCAGCATTTCGAACTAATCACAAATGCACAGGTTATGGTTGTTGAGGGAGTCCTTTATAATTGTTGAAGTTCAATTTAAAAGGTTTTTATTTTTCGAATATTAGGTTTGTTTACAAAAATTATTAATTTTTATTTTTTTATTTCAAGCTTTTACAATTTCTTAAATAATATTTTTATGTTTCACAATTCTGGTTTTAATTTTATTTATTTTAAGATTCTTTAATATTTTCATTTGACTTGGTACTTTCAACTTAATTTCCACTCTGAGCTCTGTTCTTCTGAGCAGACAATTTTTATTTGTATTCAATATTGATCGAAACCAATCAATATTGCTGATTATAATAGTATTGTGCAAAATACAAGAGAGATTGAATGTTGCAACAATGTCGACTCCACTTTTTCATTTCCTTATTCAAAGGGAAATGTGTATGAATCAAAGAATTCTTTATAGGTTTTCAAGTGGGTCAATATTGCAAGAAATTTAGTTGAAAGTAACTACAAAATTTTCGTACAAAATTTTCTTAAAGCACATTCGAAGTCTACTTTATTTTTTTATAAATACGGCAGTTAAAGTATGACACAATTTGTATAGTCTTGTTAAGAAATTGTATTTCAATTTAAATTTAACGGTCGGTATCAACATACAGCATGTTTATCACATTCAAAACCTTTATCAACATACAGCATGTTTATCAATATACAAAGAAGAAGTACTTATCCGCAGGATACCTATGAAACCAAATGAACTACAATTTAATTTTAAACGCGTGCAATTTCCAGTTCGCCTTGCATTCGCAATAACGATAAACAAATCTCAAGGACAATCGTTAAAAGTGTGTGTTGGTTTAATCTAGAATCCCAATGTTTTTCCCCACAGTCAATTGTATGTTGCGTGCTCGAGAGTCGGTACACCGTCAGGACTATTCATTTTCTGTCCCAATAGAAGAACAAGAAACATTGTTTACCATCAAGCTTTAAAATTATTTTTTGTTTGTTTTTTAATTAATAATTGTTTCAATTGTTGTTGCATATAATAATAAACGAATTTTGAAGAAACTTTTTAAGCAATAAATTGATACAAATTTTTGTTATTTTTTCTTTTACTGAAATTTTTGTGTAGTAATTTGTAATTCTATATGAAATACAAATCATTTGTAAATATCGAGCGAAGCCGGGGGTGGTCAGCTAGTTATAAATATTTTCAAATGCAATTCAGAAAAAACACAGTTCAGAGTGATATTATAAGTTTTCACAAAGTTGTATTTATTAAAGACAATTGGAAATAAAACAAAAGTGGAAAATGAAATCGATCGAAATCAGTCACATAGTTAACGATTTGGAAAGGCGATTTACTTTTCAAATCGAACGATTTTCATCACATACCTGAATATTTAAATTCTGAGGATTTCAGGGCAAATGTTTAGATGTTGTAATCCGCATATGACTGCTGAGGTTATGTAAAATGAAATGGACTTTAAGAAATGTTTTCAGTACATATTTAAAAAAAGATAATTTTTTCTTTCTTGAACTCAAATGTTTAATGTGAATTGTAAGACAACACAAAACATCCTTTTGGGATTGCTTATGCACCGTTTTAATATAATTTAATTAAGACAAAAAAGAGATCAGTGATCACAATACTGTAACTCTCAAAACTTCCTAAAGAATTAAAGTTATTTGTATATTTTAATTTCAGCCTTTCAAATTAGGCTTAGAAGGAGAGTAACTTAAGTTGGAAGTATACAAAAAATTTCCTTTCACTATGGGAATATGGTTATTAAAATTCTATAACAATTTATGTATTTCAAAGTACTGCTTTCATACAGTCGACATTGGTCAATAACAAGTTTGTTACTATTTTAGCTTAAAACTGATTTCTTAAATTAAACTCTTCTGTTCACTACAAATTTCGAACTAATTTTTCTTTTTGTCTTTTAAGTTTGCTACATTTTTTCTTATATTAATTTACATTTTTCTATTTCTGGCTAAAGATGAAATGAAGATAAGACCAAAAATCAAACAAAAACAAAACTAAGTAGTTGTGCTCTTTTTATGGTTTTGTTGTGATACATGTCTGGTTTTATTTATTGGTTGTCTTGAACCTGTTGGGTCTTTATTTTGAAAATCTGACATATATTAAATATTTGATTTTGTCGTGTTAATGGCTTTTGCAACATTTTTATCAAAACAAAAACTTTTAAATGATTTAAGCATTACACTAAAAGTTAACTAATTCAATACATTCATACATACATATGTATGCATATATTTTGACTTGGCACAATTGCTTTGAGCTGGGAGTCATAGTGCGAAATTTATGTTAGTTGCACAATATTTGAAGACAACTGATGAGATTTTTATTTTTTTATTTCAAGCAGTGTTTATTTCCTTAGTTGTTGCTTATTTTATTTTTGTGCTGTTTAACCTTCTTTTGTTGCAAGTAACACATAATTGAAATTGCTTCCTTAGTGGGTGGCTTCATTACCATCAATAAAAGTTAGCAAAAATTGCATGTAGCAAAACAAATAAAAATGAAAAAGTGCACTTGAAGCCATAATTTCAGTGATTGATGATTTAATTTGACATCAAACTAAGTAGATCTTATAGTTGGTAGACAAAGTCAGGAGCGTAGGATTTAAAGTATGAAAATTGAATGGGAAGAATTAGTTAACATTAAGAAAACAAAGATTATGTTGCACAAAACTAGGCCCTGATATTTTTTTAAATCTTAAGCGATACCAGCAATATATTTAAATCCTTCTTAAAACCAAATAGCAGGGCATATACATAAATAAAGTTTGCATACTTTGATGTTCAAATTCAATCACTTACTCAACGTATATTAAATAATATCTAATTTTAAAATATATTTGAATTGTGGGAAAAACGATTCCTTGAAACGTAAACTCTGAACAATTTTAAAAATAAACATTAAAAATTATTGAAAATAAGATCTAATCCAAAGTGAAATAACTTTCAAATGTCTTCTGTATGACTTTTAAACCCCCAAAACTTGCTACACTTCTGTTATGTACATGCCACATAAACATACCAGACACAAAAACTTAAAATTTTACCTTACAGTGTCTAACAACAGAAACACAGAAAACAGAAAACCACAAAAAAAAAACAACTTAAGCAACAAAATAGACACTTGATGAATAAATTAGTAAAGTGACACAATAATTAGGTTGGTAATAAATTACAGCAAAGAAAGCCATAAATCAATCTGTTAAGTAAATAAGCACAATATTTAAATACATACAATTATTTCTGTATTTTTTTTTAACACAAATAAAAAAATATCAACAAGATCAATTATTAAGATAAAGGAAATTTATATAAAAAAAAAATACTACAAAATTCCCAAAAAAAATATATTATTAAAATAAAATAAATATAAACAAAGATAGCCATGAACATGACACAATTTTTTATTATATTTGTTTTATTTAGTTTTATTTTGGAAAATTTATAAACCACGATTTGTTGACAAATTTTTAAAACATAATAAATCAACAATTAAACCATGATGACCTTTGTAAAGCAAAACAAAAAACTTAAAAAAAAAACTAAATGAACTTCGTTTCGTGTTGTATGTAGTCGAATTCGAACAGACTGTATGATAAATGAAGAGAAAATACTGGTGCTGTATTTATTGTTACTTTCTTCACATGCCCCCACATGATGATCGTCGTCATCCTGATGATGACGACAACGATGACGATGTGGTGCATGAGAGCATGCATGTGATGCACAGTGTGTTAATAGTTTATTGACAATAAATAATATACCAGAAATGTTGAACTCATAGTTTAGTTTTATTGCAGCAACTTTTTGCTTTTGATTTTTTTATATATGTACATAAGACAGTTAGGCCGTTCTTACGTTCAATTTGAAGATGAACTTTTTCAGGTTTAGTTATTTTGAAAAATAGAAGATTCTCATAGTTTTTATTTTATTGATTATGTGTCAAATTCTTTCTCTGTAGTTTAACTTTTAATATTGTACGTAATTGTCCTGGTGAAACTAAAAGGTTTTTTTTATTAAAAGAAGCCGAACTGTAAAAAGTCTTGGTTAGCAGCATTTGATTTATATTAAAAACAATTAGGATCACTTGCTTGAGATTGCAGTTATACATAAATTGTTATTTTTTTTGGCATTTATGGCCGATTTACTTTCTAAAAGCTGTCAAAAAATTAAGACTTTTTAAAATAATGCGCTAATCAGTTTTGAGATATTAATGAGGGTTTATCAGAAACTTATTTGCACAGAATTTTGCGAGGATGTATTTTTTAAGAGAGGGGTTAGTTTAAATAATTGACTGACAGAAATACCAATTGCAAATTCTATTCGTCCTTGACGGAAAAATAACAATAAATCCATTCACAAAGTTATGCTTAATCGGTTGGTATATTTCAAGGTGGGTATATGACCAATATTTTTGTTCCTTGCAACCATCAGCATATAGGGGTTTTTAAAAAGAACTTAGCACAAATTTGTTTGACGTTGTTTACTCTTACAAGAGTTTTGCAAGATCAAAAAGCATATTCGACTTATTCGAAAAACTCGAATCATTTGCAAGTAGCATTACTGTTAACACAGCACAGTGAGAGTTCATTTTCAAAATGTTGTCAAAGCGTAAACTTCTGCCGGCAGCTCCATTTGATTTGCAATTGCTTCGAAGGCCTTGCTTTTCAAATCGTTCCTCCTATATGATTTATCACTCATATTCCACAGAAGAGCATGCGAACGATATAAGTTAATTAATTTTATTATATTTTTTAAATTTAATTTCACTTCCATTTTTGATTTGATTGAAAAATAGAGTTGCCGAATAGATCACTTAAAAATTTTTTATTATAATTTTAAAGATATTTATTCTCCAAAATTAAAACATTTTGTTTATCAATATTATTTGAAAGAAATTTGTTTACAATCACTCATAAAACAAACTAAAGTTTCAATTATAAATATTATATTATCCACTTTCTATTCATTGGAAAATATACATAGCAACATTATTTTTTATTTGACGTTTACTGGCATGAGAGTTTTAAATATTCACTCGTATGCAAATTTAGCTGCGAGTAGCTCTGCAAGTGAGAAAAATGTGAGTGTATTAGTAAAAAAAGTGTGAGTGTATTCCCTGCAAATAACGCGACTAATCAATACATGCATGTAAAGACTAGTCCAAAGAGGAGTAGGAGTACTCCAAAACTACTCCAAATATATGAAAAAAGGTGGTCCATTTAACATTGCGATGTCCTAGGATTGGACCATATAACCCATCGGAGTAGTCCCAAAACTACTCCATGCTTCTACTCCATGAAGTACTCAAGAGGGTTAGTTTTAAACAACAACAACTCAATATGCAATCGTGTTAACACGAAACCGTGTCGTTTAACTACAAACTCTTGTTTAACTATGACATGGTCCATGACTGCATTACATTGGACCATGTTGTAAGTAGTCCATTTCATCTAAAATGGATCACGTAGTCCAATATTATTTGCAGGGTTGAGTTTTTCGAACTGTTACTCGCATGTGTAAAGGCTAGATAAGCAGCGATGCAACTTCGAAAAAACGCAAAACGAAACGACGCAAAGCGAGGTATTGGTGTATTACCAGATTTGCGAATTTCTTATGACATACTTAAAAATATATGTATATTTTAAAATTAAAAAATAAAAACATATGTATAAAATTTTTAGTTAATTAAAAACAAAATCAGCAATTGAAAAAAATTCCTACAATTTGACAGAAGTAAAAAATCTTTCTTTTTTTCCTTACAATAGAAATTTAAAACAAAATGTTAGAATGAGGGAAAAATCTCTACACTTGAAATCACTGGTTATGGCTATTTAATAATTTAAGTTCCAATACAATCGGTCTATATTTTATTTCCCGTTTGCACTAGTAGGCTAGTTAGTAGTGAACCAGTCTATCAATCTAGGGGTTGCGGGTACGATTCCAATCGAAAAACTCAGTTATTATGAGAATCGTAATAATTCATAAATAACATTCGTATGATTTTGTTAAATATTATTTAAAAAAAACTACCAATAGCACTAAAAACACTGTATGCATTTAAACAAAAATACGAGTATAAACTTAGAAAAACATATAATAAAAATGCGATTAGTATCACGAACTTTAGGGTCGCCTAACTATTCAAAATATGACAATAAAAAAGAGTTTTATACCTACATATATACATATTAAACAACTAAAACAATATATACGAATATATATATAAATTTTTTATATAAAACTAATATTGAGCAAAAAAATGCAAACGTGAAGAATATAAAACGTGATTTATAGAAGACAACATTGTAAGTTAATATGTTTTGATTGAAAACCAATAACGAAATAAAGTCACATACATATTTAGCTGCTTAAACTCACAGACAATTTTGTTGTTAGTATTCAGAATGAAATTTTAAACAAAACAAAAAATAATGTTAAAAAGCATGAAGGTCATTATGTTGGAAAACTTAAAAAATTAACAAAAATTACTTTGTTGTATTTAGCCGATAACACATTTACAACGCATAAAATTCTTGACCCAAAATATTTGGCTTTAACACAAATCATGGTGTTCAGGCTTAACAGTTTCAGTCGGCTTAAAATTACCCAAATGAAAAAAAAATAAAAACTTTCTCTGCCAAAGAAAAACGAAAAAAAAAAATATCAAATACTCTGCTTTTTGAAATTTTATTGTGTTTTATATTATTTTGCTTTAAACTTCTCGTTATTATGAGCAATCGTGTGGCATGTTGCAAATAGTGACTTAAGTTCGTAATAAAATTTTATTGGCCACATAAAAAAAGCCCAACCAGACAACATCGACCGGCCAACAGTTATTGCAAGCAGTTCATTTTCTTCGTTTTGTCTCTCCCGTTGCCACTAAAATGCAAACTCACACAAGCTGCCTGCACACGTTACTGTGGGCTTTATGCCTCTTTTCAGAAATTTCAAGAATTTATCACTTAAAAAATGTATAATGATAAGTAACAAAAGAACATAAATAAATAAATTGTTGCTTTTTCACGAAATTTATTCCAAAAGCATTTATCCCTTTTTCTTGGTTTTGTTATTTTCTTCTTCTGATCCATGCAGCATTTTGTAACATTTAGCATGACGATAATGTTTTAAACAAAACAAAAATTTTGTTGCATGTTGTAAAAGCATCTTCTTTGTTGTGTTGTAGATTGTATTGTTAAAGTCACTAAAAAAGCGGTGCCAAAAACTAAACCGCCAATTGTTAAATAACATTGTTTTATTTCTTTTTTTTTGTTGAATATTCGACCAGAGTTTCTGTGTCTAACATTACAAAATTCAAGTTGAAAGGTCGTATTACGTTAAATTTTGTTTTGGGAACGCTACATTTGATTTTAATTACATTTGGGAAATGTATACTGGTTGATGATTAAGGTTAAATATTTATCCTTATCCTTAACCTAGTAAATATTGTATGTATTATTGGAAGAACCTAAGAAAAATTTGGCTTCTCAGATGCAGTACTATAAGGTAATAAACGATCAATTGTAAACAAAAAAACATAAACTCTATTTAAAAAATTATGGAACATAAAATAACCTCTACAAAACTCTAATAATGCAATTTATTTGTCGATGAAGAAGTTGAATTTAAATTCTAATATAATCTTAGCTACTTGATCACTAGTTATTCTAATAACAATACTGGGTATTTGGACCATTATCAAGTAGACCATACTTTTTTGGTAATATTACACTGGAACATTTTTGGTAATATTATGCAACAATGAAGAACTTGTAGAGTTTTTTTTTTTTCTAAAAGAGAAGTAACACTCTGGCAATTAATATGCCTATATATAATTGCGTTACTTTCTTTGGAAAGGGGATAGATTGAAGAAGTAAAGGTGGTGAAAGAAGGAAGCTTTTTATATCACAACTCTGCAATTACGCATTATGTTTATTTTTAGTGCAGAAATTCAGCGCCTCTGGTGGTGATTAGGGGCAATATTTTTAAAGCTTGATTTTATAGCCTTTATTTATTTATTTATTTTACAATTAAGCTACAGCACCCTCAAATTTTTTTTTAGTTTAATAAGTTTTTCGTTTTACTTTTTCTATAGAAGCAAAATACGGAATTAATTCCACTTCCACTTAGTGATTATATCGCCGGAAACTCGGAGCCGAATAGTTTTACTCTAATAGGCCTTTTATACAAATGAATAACTTTTGATTTAATACCTGAATAGAAAAAGATCAAGTGAAAAATAATGACCTGTCATCAGTGCAACCACATTCCATTAGGCTTTCACTCATATTTAGACCAAATGGAATTTTGAAGTTTCAAGCGACCATCTGGCTATAGCAAAATTATAGAGTTCTCATATGACCCATCGTTGGAATGATTATATCTGTATACTAATCGATCGGTCATTTTCAGTTGTGAGGCTCCTCTTTTGATTGATGAATCTATTTTATGGTATTCAGAAGAGTCAGCTGAACAATGTCTTGTCATCTCGATAGACTAAATGTCATGTAGACACCAATAAGATATTTCAGCGGATCCTGATTGTCACTGCACATCCGAATATTCACACCGTATAGAAGGCAAAACCTTAGCCAGTTCAAGCAAAACTCAAGGCTGCAATCTGTGTTTAAAAATGTTTAAACATTAAGCGGGTAGTGTAAAGGACACAGTCTATGCAATATAAAATCAGTGAGGAAAATTTATCTCTCTCTCTTTTTCTTGGTTCTCCAGGAGAAATTTTATTCCAACAGTCCTTCCATAAGTGATCGATAAATTAACGCTTCTTGCTTAGAAGTATTCAACCAATTAGTCCAATATGCTTGCATTCCATCGGCATACGATACATTGTCTGCATCTTGTTGGAAAATATTTTCGTTTTCAGGATATGCGCTGCAGCCTACAATGTCGATTAAATGAGTTTAGATAATATGATTACATCCATATATGACTACCTCCATATATGAATACCAACATATTCACTAAACTCATTTGATTATATCCTTATTATTCCATTTATTCATTTTATTTCTTAATAATTCCATTTATTCTAACAATCAGTCCTAAATTCCAGCAAGAGAAACTACCTCAAACCTTCAAACAACCTTCGCCATGTTTGACTGTTTGATTCACATGACGTTTTTGAACATTTTCGTGAGGTTTCCTCCAGAAGTATTCCTTTGCATCAGATTGGAATCGGTTAGTTTTCGTCTTGTCTGATCAAATGACTCATTTCCAATCTTCATGCTTTTTGCAGAACTCAAGACGCGCTTTTATATTTTTCTCAAATAGAGCTGGCTTTTACTTTTTAACTGCTGCCACATATCATATTCTTTGATAAGATCTTTTTGTTCTTCATTCTCTTACAGTTTTATTTACAGCATAAGCAGCTTGTTTAGGTAATTTCGAACCATTATTTTTATCTCTCGTCTAAGTATCGAGCATCTGAGTCTTATTATAGTCTTGCACGACCTCCAGTATTAAGCACAGAAGCTACATTTCGTCGTTTTCTTACAACAATCACACTTCGTTGACTCATTTTTAATTTCTTCGCAATTTCTCTGGATGAGTATTCCACTTTGTGTAAAAACTATTATACTGCAACTTTTTGTACCCGGTGTTGTTCGAGATATTTTTGATCTTTTATTCCTGGCCGCTAATCATTTAACATTTTGGGAATCTGCTTTAGGAATAGCACACAAACGAAGCATATTTGGTGTGCTCTTTCTGTAGGAGAAAAAAAAACACATTCATGCAATTAAAATTACATATTTAGATTTTTAGTAAGCACATAATTTCACGTTTTGGACCGGTCGGTATCACACTGTCATACTTTTTCTTGTGGGGATATGTAAAGTCTAAAGTTTATGCGCCCAAACTCGCTTCTATTCAGGCATTGGAGGAAAACATCACGCGTGTCATTCGCCAGTTACCAGTCGAACGATTCGTCGAAAATTGGACTCAACGCATAGACCATCTGTGACGTAGCAACAGCCAACATTTGATAGACATAAAGTAAATACCAAAGAATGTTCTTTCGAATAAACATTACCCATTAAATTTGAATAATCTGTGTTTTTTTTTCTTTAAAAAAGTAGGGAACCTCGAAATGGATCACGCTATATAAGGCAATATATATCTATATAATAATATATATCGTGGAGTTATGGTTGCTATAAAATAAAATGGATCATATTTTTCCTTCCATAGAAGGAAGATTATAATAATAAATGTGTAAAATTTTTCTTATAGAAACTAGTTTTTCTAATTTAGGTGAAACCTCGTGCAGTAAATGATTTTTAATAGTGTTTCATTTTCCAGATGTCTACTCTAAATTTATCCAAATTAGAAGACACTCAACACTGTGTATTACAAAAATTTCTTAAGCAACACATATTTTATTCGAAATTATTATTGTTATGTAGTCTTCTTGCGCTTTTATTGATTAAAATATTTCTTTTGGTCGTAAATAATTTTATAGAGAAAATATTTCGTTTTGTGTTATTTGTTATTTTTCATTTAGTCGTGGTGGCGGTTAATGCCGGCATTTGTGTGTTGCATGTTTAATATAAATAAATTGTTTATATTTTACCGCATTTGTTGTGGTGTTGCAATTGCCTCGCATAAGTGTTTGCATCTTCAGTAGCATGCCACATATAATCAGTGGTGATTTTATTCCCCCCAAAAGCTGTGTTTTCGGTTTTCTACGCTGCCGTTTAAATGAATTTTGTTGTGTGATAATTTGTTTAGATTATATTGGCAAGTTTTATTGAAAGTGAAATTATTGACATTACAGGTTAATGAGAATTTATGGTTTAGGCGATTTTCCTTATTTGTTTTTCCATGCTGGGCTGCGTGTTTAGTCAAACATGCTGATGTTTGGAATGTGAAGAGGGTTTTAGGGAAAATGGTTAAAAAAAATTCAATGTAAATTTTATAGTTTTGCTGCTACAACAATAAACAGTTGCAGTGTTAAAATTTAATTAAGTTATTTGCAATTTAAATAGTTAGATTTTTATGGTAGACTACTGCTTTATAGCAGCAAAAGTAAAAGTGTATCCTGAGTAGATTTTTTCAATAAGTTAATTATGGTTTTGGTTTATATTGTAATATATAGTTTAAGACACTGACACCATATTGAAATATATGAATTTTATTAATTACCTTGTGCAGATTCATGAAAGCAATCTACATCACTCTTTATTAGATACTTGTTTCATATTGATTGTACTCCAAGTACAGCATACTAACAGTACTAATAGTTCCTACCTTTTATATCTTTAAAAGTAACAAAGGAGGAGTTTGTTTTTACATGATATTTAACACTTTATTTTCTTAAGAAAAAAATCCAAGTTTACAAAAATGTCTCTGGGGTCATAGTGGCAACATGGCAAAAAAAAAATAAAAAGTAAGTTAGTACCTGGCAGCATCCATACTTGCTGCATGAAGTAAGTGCAGCACATGCCACACAAAAAGAATTGCATTAGCTACTGTATGTAAAATAGACAAACAAAAATAAACATATAATGTATTCAAAGGTTTGAAATAATTGTCTGTGTTGTTTGAATTTCAATTGAGGAAAGGATTACTTGAGAATTATTTAAACACATACATACATATGTATATAAATATTAGTGTTTGCATGTAGAAGTGAAAGAAAAGGTTTATAATAAATAGTGTAAAATTACACTATGCGACAGTCAAAATCGGGATACCAACTAGAAATGTTATATCGATAAAAAAGAATTTATACGTGTCCCGGCGTTTCGCTGGGTCACGTCCAGGAATCGAGATATATCGATTTGAATTTAGTAACTATCATATAGGGGAAATTGTAACCTTTGGTGGTTTTTTTTTTGACATAACTCGAAAACCACTAGTCCGTTGCTGCAACAAATAATACATGTTGTGTGAGAGATACTAGGATATTCATTCAACTAATGATCGTATGAATAATCGAACAATTTCTTACGACTAATTACTGGAAGAATTTCAAAATTACCATTTTCGAATAACGAATAGTTTGATAAATTTTATAAAGAATAATCGCATAATCGCATGTTTATGTAAATTTGTCGTTTCTGTTTAAAATTTTTCATAATTTTATAATTATAAAAAGTCATAATTTAACACTATTTTAATTTTATTTACAAAATAAGTCCGCTTTCACACTTTTCAATTCTGACTCGTCAAGGAAAGTATTTTTGGATGAGAAGGGGTGCAAACTTGACGGTACTAATAAATTTTTTTATTTCCTTTTGCTTTTTTCATGCATGCTAATTTGCTTGAAAAAATACGAAAGTTGCATTAACGTGCGTGAATGAAATGGCAAGTCAAAAGAGAATTTAACAAAAACTGGTCAGCTAAAACTGAAGCGTGTGAAACAAGACTAAAGCTAGATTTACACGATTGAAATTTTATTCAAAATTGCTCTTCAAAATGCTTCAAACTCATGTAAACAGCAAAAATTCTTCAAAATTTATTTATTTAATAACTATTAATAATAAACAGTATATAATTTAAATTATTATTATCTATTATTGAAACATTTTTTGGATTTTAGGAGTATAATTTATAAGTAGAATTCCTATTATGAACGAAAATTAATAAAGTTTTTTAATCAGTATATGTAGATGAGTGAATTTTATAAAAATATCTTTATAAAAATAAATAAATGCTATTGAAAAAAGTTTTTTCTTAAAATTCTTAAATAAAATCTGATATTTAGTAAATAAATGTATTTAAAAACAGATATTTTAGAGTCCAAGTTTTAGCGAAATATTATATTAACTACGCTTTAGAAGTATGTATTTTCCCTTATTGATAGCATAAAAGAAAATGATATTGAAAGCAAAAGCTTGCAGAATACTAAATAAAAAGGAGTGCACGAGCATATTACTAAAACATATCAATACATCGAATTGAAATACCTATAACATAGGCCTACAAAATGAAAACTGATTTTTGGTGCCTTCGATTTCTTAGTCAGTTTGTATGCATCTATTATTGGGCTTCAATGCCTATAATTAACTTTTTTGTATCAGCTCTACATCAGTTTCCTGGACAGTCACTATTCAAGCAGCTTACTTGGATTCACTCAATAGCTGATCTAATAACCAAGCAGTAAATTTACTCTTGTCAATGTTTCCATAGTGAACCAGCCAGTTTCTCTAATCGCATCCCTCAAAGCTCTTCTAAGCTCGAGTTGTCTAAGGACTCCTCATCTTATGACAGCTTCTACAGTAATCATTGCCTCGTAGGCCAAATTTGATGCATTTATACAATGCCCTAGTTAAAACAATTAGCTTTTTCTATTCGTGTAGTACAGCAAAGGTATTCTACTGAACATTTTTTAGCTTCAAGGATTACTTTAGCCCATAACATTTAATAAATCAATCAACAACAAACTTTATAATTCCTTTTATATAATTCTCCATTTCTATTAATAATAACTTGGAGTGTGCATAATCTTTGCTAGACAGTTTTTATTCTCACAGCAGAGTTAAAAGCCATTTTTGTCATCATCAGCTTAACCGATAACCAGTTTACTATTGTTAATGGTACTTTCGATGGAGTAAGCTTTAGATTTGATATCTCTTTGTGGAAATTACCTGTCCACTCGAAATACTCTACCCACACAGTGCGGATTCCACACAAGATGATATAGTAGCCAGAACAGATATTACTTTTGATCCTTTAGAGTGATGAAGATTGATTTGTTAAACACACCATGCTTCGGTCCTCCTGACCGAAGTTCAGAATTGTCGTAAACCACACCATACTTATATTCAAAGAAGGAACACACCATCTTCGGACTCGTTTTCGATTGCAAGTTCCATTGCGACGTCTTCAGCTCCTCAGAGTCCTTGTTCAGAACTGCTGCATCCTGATGAATTTTGCAAACCAGCCCAGAAGAGGTAAGCTTGTTGCTGCTTAATCTAGAGGTAACTCACTAGTTCTGATTGTACAAGGGACATTTGGTAGGCTCTTAATTGATCGCCTTCAGAAACACGAAGAGTCTTAACCGGTTTTACGGTTTGGGTATTTGTAGTTTTGCAGCTGTTGGGTAAAAAGCCAAAGTAAAACTTTGCATTCACATAACACAAGACCATCAAAGCTCAAACAAGCCTTCTTTATATCGTTCTATATTTAATTAATATTTCATAAATTTGTAACCGAAAAATTTTTTAAATTTCTTTAAATGAAAAAAAAAACTACAAACATTTTTTTCCAACTAAAAGTTTAAAGGCTTAAATATTTTTTTCATTCTAGCTTGTTTACTTCCAACATGTCACTCACTAACAGTTACATTCAACTTGAACTTAAAACCAGAAAAAAAAACCACCAACATTTTCTAGTTTAATGTCCATCGCATTATGTCAAATGCTGTATGAATATTTGTCAATTCCTCCACCTCTAACCACCTCCATTAACTCGATTGGCTCTAGTTATTTTCAAATGCTTTATTTATAAGATAAAGTTTACGAAGTTTCTTAAGTCTCATTCATACGCTGTGCGGCTGTAATTAATGAAAATCCCCCGAATTATGGGCACAATAAGGTCAATACTGTGGTTACAAAGCGTTGTTACCGTTGTCGTTGCAGAAAGACAACAAAAAGCAACACACCTGGTTGCAAAAAAATAATAATATTTGCTTATTTACGTTGCGATTTTTGTCTTTTCTTTCATTTTATTTTCATTTTTATTATATTTTCTTAAAATTTATTTTCCATACATATTTTGACTCATGTTTAAGGCATTGTTTTACAAAACTGGTATGTTGTCTTAGAGAAGAGAAGAAAAAAAGAAATAAGCATACCTGCCAACAGTAGTTATAATTTATGTGCACAAATACCTTAATCAAGAAATTTATGGGATTTAATGAACCATAATGCATAAATATGACTTTGTTCCCCATTATTTTTTTTTTTTCAAAACTATTGTATTGTTAGTGCAATGAGTGTTAGTTAAAGAAAAAAAATTATTTAATTAAATAAATAAAATATTAGAAGTGTGATATAATTCAGCAGTGTAGCCGAAGAATAATTGTGTTGTACTAAATATTATTTTCCAATAGTTTGACTATGAAAATCTTTTATTTTACATTCCAGCGTTCCAGTTCCATCAAACAGTTTTTATTTTTCCAAAAACAGTTTTTCAGATATTAAAGCGCCCATAGTAACGTGACTTCTGTGCATATACAAATTATTTGCATTGAATTTTACCTCGATATCAACACTTGAAAAGGATTTATGCATATTAAAGTGATTTCAAAAGAGGTTCTAATATAGTTGCTATGACTGAACAAAGATTCTTAGGAGCTGAAGAGGTCGCAATGGAAACGAAGGAAGACGCCAACGTTAGGATGAGAGAAGATTTATGTTCAATAAAGTGATTTTCAGAAGTGGGCCTTATATGGGAGCTATTCAATAATATATAATTTCGCCTATAAATTTCCATATTAATTATAGATCAATAAAGCTTCTTAAAAATATTAAGATATCTGTAGTAATGAGAATCTTTAATTTAATTTTGATAACAATACACTCGTAAACCAAACCAAACTCGTAAGAAAACCATTGTTTACATCATTTGTAGACAAAATTGTTAACAAATTCTTGTATTCTGATGGCATAAACAATTCTTTCTCATTCAATATTTTTTCAATATTTTATTCCATATTATTACAGACATTATTAGGTTATTGTTAGGTAAAAGCCCCCCACACTTTTACATATTTTAATTAAATTATTTTATTCGTTTCGCATACAACGTTTTTAATTTAATTTAATAACAAATATTTCCATCTCATGATCAAATTCACACTTCATTTTTTTATTTCAAAAGTTTAAAAGTGTTGAGTGACTCATCCTTCTTTTTTGGTTTCTTCAAAGAAGAGATTTCACCAGAGATTCATATCACTGCGACAAAGAGCTTTGTCTGTTACTGTAAAACTACATATCTTAACTTCAAGGACTTCCAAACACATGCACATACTTTAATTCTTCCAGACAATTTTGCATTAAAAATAACAAAATTAGTATTGTAGAAACAGAATTACGGCCCTAAATAAAAAAAAATATATGGATTTTTATCACTAAATTTTTGATATTTTATGTAAATATAAATCTCAATATTATAAGTTAGAGAAAAAGTAAAACAGTTTAACCTACATATGTATATGTATGTGTAATGAACAGAAAAACATTATTTTTTGTTTAACTTGTTAAGTATGTATAAGGAAATTAATTAGTTAATTAATCATAACTATAAATACAGCGATATCAAATTCTCTTAAAATACCAATAAGCACAAAAATATTATACTTCTGTTTGGCCTCCTTGTGTTTTTGAATCAATTCATAAATTCCATCAGGCATATTATTCACCATATATATTCTCAATCCAGTTGAGCATCAGTGGGAATATCTGTCAGCTATGATAAAATACAAATGACTACATTTGGACTGTTAGGGAATACCAAATTTGTATTAATGTCGTGTTAAAGTGACGTTGACTCAAAATTGACGACGATGTTGACGATGCCAAAGGGTGATTAATCAGAGACCCAACAAAGTATATATTTTCGTGATCCTTATGAAATTCTAAGTCGATTGTCACTCTTCTAAAACACTCTCACATTAACCTTATTTTTTATACGTTAACACTAATCATTAGTCCAATCGACTAACATATATATTAGGCCGGATCGATTTGTGGGGAGGCAAAAAAGGGATCTAAATAAGAAACTTTGACTTTGTATAGAAAAAAGTGATTCGATTTGCTTCGTTTCGGTTTGCATCGCAAATCCACGGTCCCTATTAACGACGCAAATCGGGGCTAAAAAGTACACCTAATTCTCGGTAATTGGTTCCAAAAAAAAAAAGACATTGATCGTATGCAAAGTAGGTATTGATTCTTTTCTCTAAAACCTATTAAAATTAGTGAAAATCAAGAATTTTTTAAGAACTATTCAGGCTTATACTAAATCACATACATACTTATGTATGTACAATGTACATACATACTTACATACAAATACAAAGTTTTTTCACAAGTTATTAAAGAAGAAAAAAGATACGCACTGTAATCTTAAAAGTAATGTAAAAAAACTGTATGATTGTATGCCCAAAAGGGAATTCCCCTTTATTTGTGATATGAACATATTTAGCAAACTAGAATAATTATTATTTTTAGTTGAACTGTTAATATTTAATTTTTGATATTTCTTTAGTTAGGCTTTGAGTTCATTAAATTTAATTTTCATTAAATTATTTTTACTGAAGTAGGAATTGTCTTACAACATGAAAAAATTTTATTTTTGATATTTTTCTTGACTGGGATTCGAAACATTAAATTTAGGAAAAAAATGTAAGCCCAAAAGATTTTGAATTGTGCTAAATGAAATAAAAACGTGTAAAAAAAATTTAAATTTGTTTATTTTCAATCCGTGTAATAAAATACCATGTAAATAGAGAATTAGGTGTACTAGTTTTCGGGAAAATATATATAAATTAAGGGTGTCGTTACGGAGGTATCTACTGTACTTTGTGGAATAACTGGAATATACATACATTAAATTCTTGTAAATGTTGTTATTGAGATCAAATCTAAGCCAAATAAATTTCAAATAAATAGAAATTACCGTACAATATTTTATGACCACCGCCCAATAATAATTGATAGCACTCATGTAATAAAATAACCAGTATAATTATCGTCATCGATACAAAATGTAACATAAATTAGTTTCCAGTTTTCATACATCATACTTCTGGTATTAAGATTCGGCACTGCCGAATATATGTAAACTCTTACATGTTTTATTTGTTTTTTTGAGAAACATTTTTTGGTCGAAACTTCTGTTTTATTTGCACACTTTTTAATAATATTGCATTGGGACTTCATTTGAAGCTCTTAAAATAATTATGTTCGTTCTTGAGATAATATTTTATTGCATAATTTTTAATGTATAAAAGTTCAAATTGCGATTTGACATACATAGATTCTTGTTTAGACTGAAATTTATTTAGTTTTTTATCACCCATTAAATTAAAAGAAATATGCAGTAATATTGTATGCAAAATAATCAAGTTTTACAAAAATCGTATGTATAAAGAAAATAACAAAAAGAAAACTTGACATTAACTTTGTTGCAAAAACTTGAAATAACTAACAATAAAGACAATTGTGTAAACTGATTGCCTACTGGGCTAACATTTGTTTTACTTGCTATTATATTGTAACTCTTAGAGGGTGTAGCAATTGAAATGTACATTTGAATTTAAGTCTCTTGTTTTTTTTTTGTAGTTTTCCCGCAAAGATAAAATAATTTCAGTTAGTTGCGGTAGAAAAATATATTTCGCTCTATGTATGTTAAACTTCATATACACCTTGAAATGTTAAATGTAAGAAAAATAAAAATAACAGCAATTTATACTCTAAAATAAAGTACAATGTTATTTTAGTTTTATTTTCCGGTGGTTCAAAAAACCAAAAAAAAAAAAACAAAATTTCTCCTACTTGATATAAGAAAAATTTCTTTGTAAAATAGGAATTGATTTTTTGTTTCGCTGACTAAAAGTTGTTGCAACATAAATAACAGTGATATCGCAACTTTCAATCAATATTGTTGTATTTTCAGTTTCATTGTATTGTAAGTATACATACTCGTATAATGGGTTTTTTTAGAGTTGGTTAAGCCTTAAAGATTTTTAAGTTTTTTTTTATAACAAATTTTAATGTAATGACCAGTAAATATTATAGACACTCCCAATTATTTGGTATTCACTGATTTAGGAATTTGTTCACTATATTATTATGATTAAGATTTTATGGCAGCAGAAAAAAATTTGGTTTTTAACCTTGTCATTTTTTCTTTTTAGTAATAAAATATGTGGTGCTAAATAAAAATTTAATGCCTGAATATTGGTTATAAAAAAATTTTATGTTTTGTAAGTCTATTGTTTTATTATTGTTATGTTTAAATATTTAAAAGAACAGAAAATTATATAGATTATTTTATTATTTCTAAATTAGATGCTGTATACATATTAAAGTTGTTCAATATTGATTTTTTATTTATAGTTTTTTATTAGTTATATTTCTATATTATGTTTAGTTTTATGCCCTAGTGTTTGGAAAATAATATTTTTTAAAATTGTTTTTTATTTGTTGGTGATCTCAACTGAAATCCTAAAAACAGTTTATCCTGAAATTATGAGGCGTAGCAGAGAAAAGTTTTCCAAAAGGTATAATTACTTTACACATCCATTACTATTAGTTACAAAGTAGGTCATTAACCCTACAACGCCATAGTGTGAAGGGTATATTTGATTTGTACTGGTGTTTGTAACGCCAATTAATATTGGGCCAACACCCACCTTAAAGTATACCGATCGACTCAGAATCACTTCCACAATCGATTTAACAATATCCGTCTGGATGGCTGTACATGTAAAGCTTGTGCGCAAACTACAGGCAATTTACATGATACATGCTATTTTTTATGCCCAAGGAAGAAAGAAATTGAAACTGGTTAAAATTGCTTCACTATTTCATCTGGCTCCCATACAAATGTCCACCTGAAATAGTGATTTACCGACATTAAATGTTTGAATATGCAAGTCTCGAAACAAATTTCACAATAAATGAGTGGTAAATGAAGCCAAATCACATCTAGTTACAAATTTTGTAAGTGCATAACTCTTTTAAAAATTTTAGTATCCAATAAGAATTCAGCACAAATATGTTGCATATACCCGTATACAGAAATGATGACACCAAATTTTATAGTGGACGGTTCAGAATTAGTCGAAATAATAAACACACATAAAATATATATTTTCACAGAAGTCATGACATGGATGATCGGTCCATAATAAGTCATATCTCTTATTTAGCGTCCATTTCTGAAAAACTGTGTTATACATATACCTGGTGTAGGGTATTATATGGTCGGGCTTGACCGGCTATACTTTCATACTTGTTTTTTATGTTTTAACTTTTTAAAAGCATTTGTCACTTTGAAACAGAACATTAATATAACATAAAAAATATAAACAAAAGTAAATGCATAAGCAAATAAAAATAAATCATTGAAAACAGAAATATGGGGCCAAATTATGGCATTTGATATCGAGCAAGAAATTTAGTACATTTTATCATAATTTCGATATCGAAATCATTTTTCGATACGATAGCTCATTCGATCACGAATGCAGTAATTTGGCCCCTGGTCGTTTTCTCTACTCTCTTCTCTTTTCAACCCCGCTCGCGTACAATAAACAAATTCATGAATTTTATTCATAAACTTAATTCGTCATTTAAATTGGGCCTTAGGCTACAAATTAAAGAAAAATATATTGACAGGATCCATTAGTTTTCATGAATTAGTCAATCAATAGACTAGCGTGGCCCTTAAAACCGGGTATGTTCAAGTGCAACCTGAAGTTATTTTACCGGATTCGAAGTCCATTATTCTCTAATAGTCATAGAACTCTGCGTTTTAGTCGAATTGATTTTCAACAATTTTATTTGCACAACTTGGTAGATATGAGCATTCTGCCTCCTTCTTGATGTCGGTACATCTGCTCACCTAATAAAATAAATTAGCAGGCGTAACCATACTATGTACATAAATCTATGTTGTTAAGTTTTTCCAGTAAAAGTAACAGTATGCCAAATTCTGGACAGCCCCTTGTTGCACTTATAATCTTGCAAAATCCATCTCAGTCACATCTAATTACTTAAGCTGATAACAGCTTCCACTAAATGTCGATAAACGCAGTAATTATATTAATTAACGTCTCCTAACATTTGATGAATTAAAGTCACCGCGAAATCTTCAAGTTGATAAGAAAACTGAAACAAATGAATTGTATTTATTGAACGATAGATTTCCACAATATATTTATTTCGTAGTTTTCCCATCATTTTCAGGATTAACAGCTTAGTTGGTAGACAAATATATCACCTCCATATTTTAGCATGATAAATGAAAATCTATTCCAGAATATTTAAAATGGCTATTCAGAAGATTATACCTACTAGAACTTTTGATTATTAAAAGTAACTCAGTGTTGAATTGCAGAAAACTGAGTATACAGAACTTCACCGGTAATTCTATGTACGTTCCATTGGAATGTTTCGTCGTATATATTCTATTGGCATAATGTATTCTGTAGACGAATTGATTCTGGAAGGTTGTCAATTTCCTCTCAGTAGCTTCGTCAAGTTGGTTTCTTTAATTACCGGTTTTTTTTTAACTCAAATAGGGCCATTTTGTAGGTAAGCATTGGCTTCACACTCCAGTTTTATATATTGTTAATATGTTGGCAGGTTGAAAACCTCTTAGGAAGACGCCATATCAAGATCGCCTGGGAATCGGATATCCAGAAATTTATTGGAAAGCGGTAGCTGTTTTGGTACATTTTTCCTTTTGGACCCATGGTTTGAATAATTTACGTTACCAAAAAAATAATGCCACATGAACGCACAAGCAAACGCACTGACAACATTTATAAAACACGAAATATGAATTTGTAGATGTTGTAAAATTGTTTATATATATTTATAACAAAGCAAAACCATAAAATCTTATATAATTATATATATATTTTTTTTATATTTGTTTTTAATTTTAAATAAACGCTAGTTACACTGAAAACTCAACAAACATTTAAACAAGTATTTTATCTAAAATTTATAATCGCAAAAATTTGTACAGCGACTTCCGTTTGATTTTAAGATTTTAAGTGTTTAGCATTTTGCAAGTAAAACAAACAAACAAAACGATAAAATATTTAAATACTTAAACGAAAAACTAAAAACAATTTAACACACATATGAGACATTAATTTCGGCAAACATTTAAACGCGTGCTATACTTACAGGCATAATACTGATACTTACTGGCAGCTATTCTGCATACTTAATGCAAAAACACATATGTACTTATTATTTGGCTGCAATTCGAAATAAACACAACGACAGCATAATTAGCATTTCTATAAATATAAATTTGTTGCAAATAAATAACAAAGCGAAAAATAAAAAATACAAAAAAAAAAATGTTGTTAAGAATTAATTGAGCTTCGGGGAAACAACGTGATTTTATGTACTCGTAGCCATAAAACAATGTACTGGTAACATAAATATTATTATCGCTACCACTACCAGCCAAGCACCAAAGCAACCAGCCAACCTTTTGTCATCTATTCTATCATAAGACCACAAGAAGTCATAAAAACAAGCATTTTAAAATTCATATTTATGTTTAAAATTTTATATTTCCTCTCAAACATGCAGATCTACATGGTACACTACTTAAATAGTATTTATTGATAGCAGTCGTAAGTTTATGTATGTGCAACATGTTGTCTAAATACACCAATACCTCACTTTGCGTCGGGGTTACATTCCAAAAAAAATACGACGCAAATTAAAACGACACAAAGTGAATTAGGATTTTCTATAGCAATAGTTACGAAAATACTAACTCGTCGGTTTTCTTTCACAAAAGGTTTTTCAACGTTTGCTGAACAGCTGTTTTTTCAATGTAAAATAAATTTGCTTCTAGCAATTGTCTGTATTACTACCACTAGCATTATCGTTGGATTTACTTGTTATACCATCAAATAAGCTTTTTTCTATTGTCTGAATTACCATTTTACTAAATGGTATTCTCTGAGCAATTTGATCTCAAGCCAAATTGAAAGCAAGTACTCCATTTCGATCATCAAAGTACTTCTTGTATCTAACGACGCACAGTGAAAATTAGTACTGATTAAGCAGCGACGCAACTTCGAAATAAATTCGAAATGAAAACACGCAAAGCGAGGTATTGCTGTATATGCAATTGCTTGGTTTTTAAAATTGATTTTTATATATTGATAGTTGCCACTTGCACTGTGTGTTTCATTTGTTTTTGTTTTTTTTTTTTCAATTTTTTATTAACTTGTTATTGTTTAATACTAGTTATGTTGGTTAGTTGGTTGAAAATTTAAAATTTTAAATGGAAAATGGTTATAAAATTTGTTTGATAAGCGCCCCGTTTTATTATTTGTACGCTTTATATTTTATTTAATACAATATTTTGATATCCTAGAAACATAAAATGATCATTTTAAAATCTTACCACACCCTCTTTACATTAAATAGTCTGTCTGTTTATTTCTTTTAGCAACATTTTATTTACTTGTATTGGTAATTGCAGTTGCACAGTGGGCTTTCATCGACTTGGCTGAAAACTACATAATACAAATTGCCAGATATTTATACAGTTGTTCATATTTATATGTTAGCGTAGAATATATAAACTCAAATTCATCAAATACGTAATATGTACCTACCTACCCACTGTATATGTTTTATAGCTTGTTGAATTATTTGTAGATATCTCCAGTATAAATGTTGTTCATTTATGTATTGTATGACATTTTTATGAGATTGTGTTAAACAATGACATTTATTGAGATAATTAAATGAACTTAATTTAAGTGGAGTAACTAAACTGCTGCAGTTAGATTGTTTTCAAGTTAAATTATGTTTTTTCCAATGTTTAGCCAATGATTTTCAAAAATCAATAAATTGTTGCCATAATTTAATGAGGTGATAATGGGGTGTTGTTTTATGTTGGTGATTTTCAAATTTGTTAAAAAAAAAGTAAATTAAATAAAGTAGAAATCGAAAGTAATTGGCTGAGTTATGAAGGAAATTAAATTAAATTTTGTTTGAAATTTATAAGTATTATAAATATATATGTATGTACAGTGGGAAGCAAAACTGGCCGGATGTTTTGCATTAATGAAGTAAGGTAATGAAAATAATACATATATACATATATTATCAGATATGTATATGTATTTTTTTTATTTAATTGAACCTCTAAAGTATAAAGCACAAAAACTCACATAAATTGCTTCAAAAAAATTAAAAAAAAAACAAAAAATTCACTATTCGGAAACTTTTGCAGAATACAAGAAATAAACATTAATGGCCTTATTAATCATAGATGGGCAAAAACCATTAAAAAAGTACTGCATTACTATTTCCATTACCAATAAACTTTTACTGGTACTGCAATTTTTCATTTAATTACCAGTAAATTTTTACTGGTAATGAAGATTGAATTCCAGTACCAGTAAATATTTATTTCTAATTAAACAAAAATTACATTACCAGTATACATTTACTGGTAATTAAATGAAAAATTGCAGTACCAGTAAAAGTTTATTGGTAATGGAAATAGTAATGCAGTATATTTTGTAATGGTAAAAAATTAATATTTAGAAAAAAATAAATAGTAATTTTGTTTCTTTTTCTGTTTTTTTTTTAATTTTGATTTAATTGTCTCAATATAATTTACATTAATATAAACTTCTAAAAAAATATATTTTTTTTGAATATGCATACATTTTTTTTTTAATTTTATTAAATTTTTACTGGTACTGCTATTTTTTTTAATTACCAGTTAATATTTACTGGTAATGCATATTTTTTTTAATTACCAGTAAATTTTTACTGGTACTGCAATTTTCATTTAATTACCAGTAAATGTTTACTGGTAATGTAATTTTTGTTTAATTAGAAATAAATATTTACTGGTACTGGAATTCAATATTCATTACCATTAAAAATTTACTGGTACTTGATGTAGATTTCAATTACCAGTAAAACAATTTACTGGTAATTGAAATTTTAGTGGTACTGGAATGTGCCCAACTATGTTATTAATAAAAAATTAAAGTCGACTTCAAATGTACTTTAAGAAAATTTGGTATGAAAAATTTGTCTAAAAATACGGCAGTAATACGATATTGCTCTGTTAAAATGTAACAGTATTTGACTTATTGGTTTTTTTGTTTGTTGCGATCTCGTTATCAAGCTCTTATTGCTCTATTTGTGCATCATTGTTTGACCTGTAAAGTGATTAACTTGATATTTAAATAAAAAACTTAAAGGTATTTAAAAATGCAAAAAAAACGCCAACTGATATTAAAAACAATGTGATAAATTTCTTGCAAAATAATTCTTCATTGTAAAAAATTAAATTTTAATAAATCCACGATAAATGATGTAAAAAACGGCGTAATGTGGCCTCTAATAATAACCAAAAGGGTCGATCAAGACTGCTTTTGATGGTGATGCCCGACAGATTGAACGTTTACTACATAATAAGGACATCAAGACCCCGATAAATGCTGCAAAAAGTATTGGTAAGGATGTCAATTTCTGTCAGCACTTTCCGATAGAAATGTGAAAAACGCCTTCATAAAAACCATAAAAAATCCTCAAAAAAATTGGACAGTAGATGACTGGCAATGGGTTATTTGGAGCGACGAAACGAAAGTCAACCGATATCAGTCTGATGAAGCACTATCTGAGCGTATCCAAAAGCACCATATTTAATGCAAAACATCTGGAGAATGTATATGTAGTCTGCCCGCAGAATATTAGGAAATTTTATTATTAATATAGAAATAATTATTGGGGTTTTTTGTTTTTATGGAGGTATAAATACATTTTAATGGCTTTAAACATCTTCAGTTAATTATTACTCTACAGTTTATAAATACATGTTTCATAAAAATAACATTTATTTTTTATTATATTTAATTAATTGCAAAGATAATTTAAATTTACTTAGAAAAAGAGGAAAACATTTATTTATGCAATAATGTGTAATTGCTAAATTTATAGAAATATTGATATGAAAACAACAAAACGTACCACATATCTTAGATATACAAAACAAAAAATACAATCAAACACTTTTAAATGAAAATTACTAAACTAAACATCTCATAAAATGAAAAACACACACACACACACATAATATAAAATAATACAAAGAAGTTTGGTTAGACTATACAAACGTTGTTAATAGTTAATAAAAAAAACGTGTCTTTTAAGGCTAAGGGAGTCCCTGCAAAAGTAAATAGTTCACTAACTTTTACCACAATATTCCACTTTTATTGGACTTTGCAATACTTTGTATATGAATGCAAATAATTAATATTCAAACTTGCATAAGTTACATGTTATGACAGGGGACACCCTTGTAGTAACTGTGACTTCTGTTTAAGTTTTATTTTATCACGCAGTCGATCATAATACACATGTTTGTTTTAAATGGCATACTATTGCGTAAAATTTTATATCAATTTACTGTTTGTTGCTGCAGTCTTTAGTTTTCATTAAAGATGATTACACTGTGTTTGTTTAACTTAAGAGGATGTTCATACAATTATTTTTAAAATAAAATTTAATGGTTTTTAATAATTTTGTTTTTTGTTTTTCAACAATAACATACTCGCGAAAAATACTCACTCAATGAACTTCTTGTGCTTGGAAAATAAAAAAAAATTTTAAATTTTATTTTTCGCCACAGCGAATAGTTCGTGTCTTAAGTCTTTTGTTTGATTGCATTTTTTTACAAGAGTTTTTGGTGGATGTTTAAGAGTATGTGTGGCACTATTGCCAAATAATTTTTACGTAAAATCCTTAAAACTAGATATAAAAATCGGCCATATATTTTTAAAAGCGTTAAAAAGTGGGAAAAATGATTTATTTATTTAATAGTTATTAATAGTTATTCAATAAATAAATTTTGAAGAAATGTTACTGTTTACACAAGTTTAATGCATTTTGAAGAGCAATTTTGAAGAAAATTTCAATCGTGTAAATCTAGCTTTACTTTCAGAAATGGAAGAAGCCAAGAGAGGCAAATTGGAGTGCCTCTGAGAAAGAATGCCTCCGGGAGTTTGTAAATGCACACTTGTATGTGTTGGAAAACAGAGGAAATGATATTTCATTAATACAGAAAAAAATCATCCTCACAATCACCAATTATTGTAAAATCTCTTTCAATGTCTTGAAATCCTAACATTTTTGTAGTTTTCAATAAATCTTTTAACTTAAAATGAACATCTGATGTGATTGTAAATTGAATAACCAACAGGTTCAGCTGGTTTTAAATTTAGAGCCGACTCTAACGTTAAAAACCAACTTTAAGTTGTCTATGAATGACTTAGAGTAGACTTTTTTAAGAAATTGACTTAAGTACTGTAAAAGTCGACTTTATGTTTGTCTATGAATATCACCCAATATGTTTGAATAAAAATTTATCATTTTGGGAATAAAAAGTTTTCTCTGATAGTTTTTTTTTAATAACAGTCACCAGAAATTCTTTTCTTACATGTTGGAAAACTGAAAAGGATAATAGTTTTATTGTTTTAATTCATTAACAAAGTTAAATGAAATCTGCTCTTTGAAGGCAAAACTCGTCAAATCGCACTTTGAAATGTTTATGATCAACAGTCAACTATTCTGGCAACACTAATATGTGCATATGTCACTTTAGTGTTCTCATTTCTGTGTGTTATGTGTTGTGTATTTGTCATAATTTATGATATTGTTTTATACATTATTGTTTATAATCAAATAAACATAAGTTATTACATACGACTTTGTTATTCATGACTTGAGCAACTTTTTTTCTCACAAAAAAACCATTTCAGAGTTTTTTGTTTCTATATATTTTCTATGCTTTTTGGGTGCGGGTGTTAATAATTTTGACACTTTACCGCTAATGGCGACACATTGTCTCCCCGTTTTTTTTAGGATTTAAACCAAAACCTTAAATTCAAAATAAATCTAAAATAGTTATTTTTAAATCCACAACTAATGCTGCAAAAAAAAAAAGAACCGCTTAATGCTAAAACTTAATATTATATACTACAAATTTAGAAACAAGCAAAAAAAAAACAAAAAATGATTGATTACATTTAACGGCAAATATAACAAAACAAAGCCAAATATCAATTTATTAAATTAGCCAACAAAAGGTAATATTTATACATGCAGAAATATTGATGTTTTTACTTAAACAAATTACAAATAATGGGCAAAATTACTATTTATAAACCTTGTGGTGCATACACCTCTAACAACATACAGGTGGTTAAAGTAGTTTTTTGTAGTTTGTGTTGTCATGATATTTTCGGAAGTAATACAGTAAATTGTTGAATATTTCTTAAAGCATAAACTAAAAATTTCAAAACTTACACGAAGTAATTTTTATAGAAAAGATGGAAACAATTTTTACCATTCTATTGCTTAAATAGCTGAATTTTTCATACTTTGTTGAAGAAAGTGAAAGATAAGAATTCGGAACCGAATTCAGACAATTAAAATTATTAAATTTGATAAATATATTTCCAAATAAAAACAGAAAACTTTTGGAATTCTGGAAAAAATATATCAGAGATCCAAACAAGAGATTCTTGTTTTCTGTTTCTATCTTGACTAAATTTATTTGGGAAATCCTAGTCTTGCCACATTCTTCAGCAAGTGTGGAAATGGTATTTAGTCAAGTAACCATAAATAAATAACTAAAGTAAAATATTCCTTAAAAGCAATATTATACTATGTTTCCACGGTACATGCTTCGCTCTCTATTCATGCTTCACACCCCAATCATGAGCGAAACAACTTGCTTCACCATACAAAATTTTAAGAGCAAATCAAGTAGATTCATATTGAATCTACTTGCGAAGCACGAAAAATTGCACTCTTCTCTAATTTTTATCGCAAGTTTATCTGCACTAGCTGTACAAATTTAATATTATTTTAAACAAAGCAAATTATTTTCTTCTTTCATAAACATGATTCAGAAGGCGAAGCAGGTGATTCAAGTCGTCGTGGAAACATAGTATTATATACGAAAAATTATTTAAACAACTGTTATGATATCAAAGTTGTATCTGAATTAGGAATGGACACTGTAAAAAAACATCGATGTTTTTTTCGATGCGTTGCATCACAAACATACATACATCGATGTTGCATCGATATTTTATAAAATATATTGATGTTTTTTATACATCGATTGTTTTTTTTTTTTTAATTATTTATTATTATATTTTCGAAAAATCTTAAATTTATTTTACATCTCCCAATACTTTTTTTCAATACTGTTTAGCAATAAAAGTTTACCAAGTCTTTCACCACTCAATCAGTTTCTTTGTTGAGTCCGATGTTCACACCGGAACCGATGTTCCCACCATTGTAAGGTATTTAAAAGCGATCTTGTAAAGCTTGGGAAACTGTGATTTATAATCGTTCCAAATATCAAACGGATTTTCGTGCAGTCTTCCAACAGGAGTCCTCAACTAAATTGAAAGTTCATCAGACAATATATCATCAGTCTTGTTGCTTTTTCAATTTCAATGAACCAGTTTATAATGGCTAGTCCATAATGAAAAAGTATCCTCACCTTTATCGGATTTTTCTGAGTCAGATTTAATATTTTCATTTTGCAAAAGAGTATTTTTCATTTGTTTCTTGATCTTTCATACAGCATTGGCAACGGCTATTGTATCATTTTAAAACATCGATGTTTTTTGTCCATCCCTAATCTGAATTAACAAAAATGTTTAACTGAAATATACATATATTTGTAAAATAATTTAAATGTAAAAGTATGCATATTTTTTTAACGTTTTAAAATGAAAATTTTTATATTTTTTTTATAAAAATGTGCCTAAAAATGTAATACATTTTTTGAAATATTTATATTAATAAACTAGGATTTAAAAAATACTGTTTTTGTTATCAGATAAGTAGATTTAAAAACGTTGCTATGTTTTACCTTTAAAAACAGTTTTGTTTAAAAAAAAACCCGTGTTTTTTACTTTGACGTTTTTTTGACGATAATGATTATTTGTTTCCCAAAATTTGACGATATTACCTCTACAAGTTCTGAGTAAAATCAAGTGTGTACTCATCTTATCTTCACCCCAAAGTCTGAAGGTAATAAAGCTTATACGGGTAATTGCTTCATGTAAATAGGGACTTAGCTAAAAACTATAAGGCTCGCTGTTGTTTAATAGCAACAATTCGAGTATCTAAAGATTTGTGTTTACTTCACTTTTTTAAATCCTAAGTAGTTTGACCGACTTACATACGTTTTAGTCGAAGATTATGTCTTTTTATAATTAAGCTTTAATTTACTATTCTTATCTGGGTACAATAAAAATTTGTTAATAATGTATCAAATTCTATTCTGTTGCTAAAGACTATACAAAAATAGAGAACACCTTATGTCGACTCACACACCCAATAAAAATTAATATTTGATATTTGAAAAAGCCTGGATAGTGTTTGGTGAAACTTTAATGTGAATTAATGTTTCAGTTTCGTGACACAACTAAATGTATGCATAATATGCAATAGTAATCAATATATGTATCTCGTTTTGAAAGGTAGAATATAAAAAAAAAACTATTTTAAATTAAATGTACTCTTCTGAAAGTCAATAAGGATTTAATCCATTTACTTAATAAATTAAATATTGACCTGAAGGATCTATATTATTTCAGGGGCCAAATTACCGCATTCTTGATAGAATTAGCTATCGTATCGCAAAATGATTTCGATATCGAAATTATGATAAAATGTACTACATTTCTTGCTCGATATCGAATTCCACAATCTCAAATAAGAAAATTGCGATCAATTTTACTCAATATCGAATGCGGTAATTTGGCCCCAGGATAATGAACAAAACCGTTTAATCAATTATTTGAAAAAACTTTCATTTGCATTATCCTTTACAAATATGTAGCTAGATAGTACAATGAATTGTGCTGAAATAGGCAAGATTAAACATGCATAAACAACTTAGTGTAATTTATCCTGAGATGGAAAGTTAAACATCTTTTTAAAAATAAAATATCTTAAAATTTCTAACACGATACGTTGGATTAACTAAACATAATTTTAAAATTATGATTACAGATTCATTTACATTATAACATTGTTAAATACGACATCTGGATAAAGACTTAAGGCAACAAATAAATAAATAATACATCTTCTCTTCATCTTTCTTAATAACTTGAATTAAAATGTCTTTTAGCTGGAAAAACTTAAACGAAAAAGGCAATTTCTATATCTATACACATAAATAAATAAATGTATAGATTTTTATGAATAACTAACAATTTCTTTAAATTTACATACACATGTAAAATGTACAAAAAAAAATGGAAACAAAAAAAATACACACGTATGACAGTGTAAAAGGGGAAAAGCCACAAGTTGAGATGGCAGTACGAGTGTTGACACCAGACACCACCAAAAAACATTTGTGAATTGTGAATAGAGACATGGCTTTAAAACCCCAGACAAGGCCTGAAACAGAAACAAAAACTAAGAATAGAAAAAAATGTTTAGTTTAATACTGTAAACATTTTTGGGTTTATCAAGTAGAGTTTATTTGTGACTGTTTATTTTATTTAATTTTTTCCACTGCTACAATCACTGACAAACGAACACACACACACACACACACACACACACATGAATATGATTTACAATATAACAACTAACATACGAGTACAAAACTTATAACACCGTGCAACAAACAAACAGTTTAAAAACTCTATAGACAGGTCAGGCAAGAGTTTAAACCGCAACCATGCAACCAACAAAAAATAAAAAAACGCCAGAGACAGGACAAGTTACAAGTTTTTCTATTCAAAATAAACACATTGTGTGCAAAGACAAGAAGACAAAATAAAATTGAAAAGAAATTTATACAAAAAATACGAACAGTTGACACGAAGCAAGTGCATAAATTTTAGTTCCATTTTACATGTTTTGTTTTGTGGTGACAAAAAGTTTTTAAAAGGATAATGACAACTTCACGGAAGGGCTTTAATAAATCAATCCAGTTGTCTTTAGTTTTAAAATACTGCTCTACTTTATCGATTTCAAGGTGCCATTTATTAAGCTATATGAGAAAATGGAAATTTCTTAAAAATATATATTTAAATTTTCTTTCTTATCAAGAATATTTAAAATTTACCAAGTATTTATTTAAAATTTTAAAGAACTGTTACATGAAGGTCGTCATACTTCTTTGTCTGCAGTTGTATTTCAAAAATAAAAAAGCAAAAGAGCCTTGACTAAATAAACTCTATTTTGAAATATTGTATGTTAACATTGGGTCAAAAAAAAAAATAAAAAAAGATTGATCGTGCAGTTATATTGTTGTTAAATCTTTTGTTAATTTACAGAAGAGAACAAATAAAGTAGATACAAAAAAAACAACAACAACAATGATAATGATAAAAGCAAATAAAGCACGTGTTTATTTATGTTCTAAAATTGCACAAGACACAAATATGTATTGAACTGCCACCACACCAGATCATACTTGAGAAGGAAATCAACATTTTTACTAATGTCTTTTGTCTTTACGAGTATTGTCTAATGTATTGTTGTTACTTATTAAAATCACGAATTTAATAAGAAACAAAAGTTTAAATCCAATCAATATAATTCTTTTTTCAATTTGTTCTTTGTAAACAAATAAACTTAAAAAAGGAACACTTAATTCTATTAGTACGCGATATTAAGTAATTAGAAAGATTTGATTACAAATTTAAATTTTAGAAAATATTGACGAACTTTTAAAAGTACTTCAAGTTATAATTGAGTGGTCACTAATCGGAATCATCCAAGGTGGCGTATATGGCGAGCATAGAACTTTAACTTCGCAACAGTTCCTTAACTGGCCGCCATTTTGTGAGCTTTCAAGGTTATTCACAGGTTATTTTTGCGTATAATCAACACGTAAAAAATTACTTTTCTTAACAATATTTAAAAAACAAGTAAGAATGTATAGTCGGTTAAGCCCGACCATATAATACCCTACACCCACTAATATTAATTTATATATTTAAACAGTTTTTTTAGAAATGGGCGCTATCTGGGAAATATTACCTATTATGGACAGATCATCCAAAAATATAGTGCCATGACTTCTGTGGATATAAATATTACGTATGTTATACTTTATCTCGACATAAATAGTTTTAAAAGATTCATGGAGATTAAAGTGAATTACGCTGAGGGTCTTATATGGGAATTTTGACTAATTATGCAATTCGGTATCATCATTTCTGTATATTATTTGTGTCGAATTTTATTTGATTACCAATATTTTTGAGTGAATTATGCTTTTTAAAGTGATTTTCGGAAATGGGTCTTTTATGGGAGCTACAACCAATTACGGACCCATCTTCACGAAATTTATAGATTTGATTTAGCGTCATTTATTACGTATATTTTTGTGGAAATGTGTGTGCATACTTGCATAATTCAAAGATTTGGGACCGGTAAACCCCAATTTCGGGAGGACATTTGTATGGGGGCCAGGTGAAATAATTAACCGATTTCCACCAGTTTTAATCCCATCTATCCTTGGGCCGAAAAACTATCACGTAGCAAATTTTACCGAAATATCTTCAAAATTGCGACCTGTACTATGCGCACAAGCTTTACATGGACAGCCAGTCAGCCAGGCGGACCGACGGACGGACATCGTTAAATTGACTCAGATAGTGATAGTGAGTTGTCGTTGAGTGAACATCAAAGCGTTCTCAAACTGTAATTTATATGTGTATATTTCAATTGTTTTGTGTACATTTGAATAAATAAAGACTCTTTATAATATTAAATTACTTGACGCTGTTATTGTGCAATTAAAATGATTTCGGTTTATATAAAGGAAATGAACTACCATTTTTATTGTATGCAAAATAGGTGATTGGTTCCTTATCTAAAAAACCTATTGAAATTAGTGAAAATAAGGATTTTTAAGAACAACTATTCAGGTTTATAATATTAAATCACATGCATACATACATAAGTAGGTATACAAAAAACCAAAAAAAATTAAACCCAAAAATTTTTGAATCGTGCTAATGGAATAAAATCGGGTAGAAAAATTTTAAAATTTGTTTATTTTCAAACCGTGTTAAATCAAAACCGTGTAAAAAAAGACCATGTAAACCCCGAATTAGGTATACGAGTACTTAGCAATTCGTTAAGTCCGTTTCATAATGATGTCTATATCAGCTCTTATAATAATAACTATTTGTCACTTTCTCTGTCACTTTCCGGTGCAAGGATATCAACGTGCACTGTACTTAGTTTATATATCCGAAGTCTATATCAGGAGTTTGCATATATCACCGCCTATATTAAGAGTAACTGAATGTAAGTCACGCCTATTTGAGGTATGAAATCCGTCAAATAAATGCAAATTCAAAACATTTTCTTTGACACCAAAGTATCTTCTAAACAGTTGTTCCTCCTGTTTCATTTTCTCTACTTCTCTCTATATATCTTATATTTACAGGTAATACAAAGGGGCTATTACTATGTATTTAAAAAGATATCATTACATTCAAACATCCTCCAAATAAGAAATTTGATCATTATTATTAATTTAAAATCAAAATTTTAGCATGTTCTAGTTTTTTTATTCTAAAATTAAATCTTTCCAGTCTTTTACTCTTATGGCACTTTATTTGCAAATTATTGAAATAAGCAAATTGTAGTTAAACAAGTGAAGAAAAAATGCAAACTTTTCAATTGTCGAATAAGGAAACGCGTTAAATAAGGCTTGCTTGTATTCATTAGTTTACAGTTGTTTTGCTGTTCGATTTTTTTGTTTGTTCTGGTTACGTTTTTGGTTGCTAATGCCATAAATTGCAAAAAACTTTAACAATAATTTCAAAAGTGGAAAAAAGGCTAAATTTAATTAGAACTTAAACAGAAATCACTATTAAATTTGAATTCATTCATATCGATTCATATGCACATACATACATATGTATGGAAGTGTATGCCCGAACATTTTATAATCATGCTCCACACTCATGCAACACATATTCATGCATATTCATTTGTACTTGTACCCAGGCAGACAGACAGACAGTTATACAAAACCTGGGCAGATTTCTGTGGCAATTGTTTGCGTTTTGCCTTCCTGCTGCTGTAGCTCACCGTTGTTGCTGATTTTTGCTGCTGTTTTTGGTGCATAAAAAGGCGTGTCATTAAAAAAATGTTTATTCAATTGGTGTTTTTTCTCTAAATAGTTTATTTGTTTAACAATGATTTAATTTTGCTCTTTTTTCTTAACGATTTTATACGGTTTTTTTTTTTTTTGTCTAAATCTCAACAACAAATTTTTGCTAGTTTTTATAAATTTGTGTTGATAAAATGAAATAACAAAATATCCATGAAGAAAAAAAAACAGCACATTTTAAGGTGTTTTGTTGGTGGCATTAAAACATGAAATGGATTTTTTTTCTTCGTTAATTCTTTTTTCTAAATCAAGATTTATGATAATGTTCACCCCAAATGAAAAGTAAAATACTTATGTTTAATATTTGCAGTATGTAGAGTTGTTGCATGCATGAAAAATCATGTTTTACTTATTGGTTAGAAAACTGTATGCACTCGTACTTCATAATTTGCCAAGATTTTTCTGGGTTGTTGAAAATTATTGTTTTGTTTAAGTATACACACAGCATAGTACTCGTACATGAACAAGAAATTATTAATGAATTTTTATATGTTTTAAAATAATTTTCTTGACATTAAGTCCTATTTATGCTTTAAATAAGCGATATTTGAAGCCGACCAGGTTTGTGTTACTGAGTGCCTGCTTGAGTGGGTAGTGTGGGAATAAAAACGAGTTGTAATGGAAATGCACACAAACAAACGAGGGTTAATTGAACAAAATTTAACCAATTGGAAACAATTTTTATTAAGATCATTACTAAGCTAAAATGTATTAATTATTATGGTTGGAGCAATAATGCACCTGAATTGTGATGAAAATCTAACTGTTGTCAGGAGCGGGAACAAAAGCTTAATGGGCTTTAACCCTTATGAATGCGGCAAAAAGACACCTATATGAAAGTTAAGTAGAGAAAAAGCATTTTCGCATTAAATATGTGACCCGGCCTATGAAAAGGTGGCTTATGACTCAAAAAAGAAGTTGCGAGACACAGCTGCTAAAGACAAACAACGCATTTCGTCAGTTTCTTAGTAGTTTTTATTTTGCATCATGCCCAAAAGGCAACCAAAAAAGGCAAAAGAGCATAAATGAGATAAGTTCGTGTGTGTATATAAAAAGCGATGCGTTTTTGCAGCGTTCAATCCTGTTTTTAAATTTTCCATTTATTATCTTGATACTTTATTTTCAGTAAAATTTTATTTTTCTTTTATTTGTGCTATCTTTCTCTACATTTTTAGTACACTTCTAAGCAAGTTAGGACTTTTTAATTTTCACCACGTAAAAGAGTGTCTCAAAAACTATCGAAACCAAAAAAAGTGGAAAAATTTTGTTTGAGTCATAAGCCACCTTTTCATAGGCCGGGTCACATATATTTTAACAGATATAATAATATAATCAAATAATAAAACTAAAGGAGGACTAGAAACTATGGATAAACTGTTAGTTGAATACACGTGCAAACGGAGAACAAGTCGATGGCCATTGTCACTATATTGACATATTAGCACTAGCAACCCATATTATATATATGGAATTTAATACGCAAGATCAGTCTTGTACTCATCGTTGAAAATTCTTAAAATATCTAAACTTTGATACTACAACATCTCCTTTACAAACAAATGATACAAGCGGACGCATTCCAGTAGTAGAAAGACTTGTAAAGCTTGTACTGGCTGCTCCAAGCCAATCTGCAATCAACACTCGATTAGCCGACCAATATGTACAAACTGCGTATAGGTACCCGGGTACCGTGATGCGCATTAAAGGGTACTAAAAGTAAATTGGTATCTCAGGAAAATTCAAAAAAAGTCAATGCGTACGGCTGCAAAACAACTAAATTATTTAAAAGTTAGTAGTTCTGAAAGAGTTTCAGATATACAAGTTATCAGTTTCAATAAAAAAAAAACTTTGACTGAAAACGCCAAAGGTATCCGGGTACCTTGGTGCATATATAAGGGATAAAAAAGCCAGAAAAAAATAAGATTAATTTTAAATTTTTAGTGGGGCGCCCATACCAACCTGAACCTAAACACATGACTGTCGTGTGTACATTTTAATATTTCAGACCGAAAGAAATGCAATAATTGAGAATTTTGTTTCATAACAACGCGCCCCACGCTTTTCTTTAAGGGATGTGTGAGATTTTTTCATTTTGATTTAAAAGTTTATGTTGTTTGAAATGTTCTTATGTTTTGACTTTTAGCCGATTTTTTTAGTATTCATATTTATTTAGTGTTCACAACTGATCAATATATTAAGGCAAAGAAAAGCGGTTCTTAAAATATCTTTTTTTTGTTATTTATTTTTTACTTTTTAGTAACGAATAGCTTTAATTAATACATTACAATTTCCATGCTAATTCCAGGTATATTGCTTTCCTTAGTAAAGTAGGAAGGAAATATGATTAAGCGTATAAATCGGAATGGAATGATGTTTATTAAACCGGGTCGACCGCATATTTCCAAAAAAAATGTCCCAAAGAAAAAATATTTTTTTTGCGATCGGAACCCGTTAAAAACAGCCAAAATCGTTGTTTTTAAATGCTTTTATTTAGCTTCACTTCAGAAAATCAAATCTTGTATCGGATTTTATCCTGGTGAATGCCTGCAAAGTTTTATCCATTTGCATTGAGTAGAAGGCAGACAAAAAAACATTTTATCAAAAAAAATTATTTGGCCCTCCCCCCCCCCAAGATTTTATCCTGGTGAATGCCTGCAAAGTTTTATACATTTGAATTGAGTAGAAGGCAGTCAAAAAAGCATTTTAAGCATTTTACAAAAAAAAAAAAAAATAATAAAAAAATAATCCAAATATCATTCAAGGGTTCCACAATAAATTCGAATAAATTACTAAAATGTATCAACTACCACATAATAATAATTGCTTTTTTTAATAAATAATTAGTTTATTAAATAAATAATTCAGTGGAATTATCTTACAGAAAACTTACTTTGACTTATAAATACATGTTCTTTTCTTAAGTCTTTTGTTTTTTCTCTCACACGTTTAACTAATTTTCCATAAACATTAAGAAATTCGGTTAAATATTTGAATTTTTATCTCAAATAACCAAAATGATACACAAAAGCATTTAGTCAACTATTCTCATCCATTATAAACTCATTTATAATTACTTAAGTTGCTGCTTAAAAAGCATATACGTATACATTGATGCTGTCATTTGTTTAGTTTTTAAAAAATTTCTACTTAGAAATTTCCAAGAAAAAATTTGTATTTTAGATCGATGCACTCGTATCTTAAGCAAAGCATTCCGCCGCCACAATAACATTCAACATTAAACCAGCATTGATGTGCAAGTATTTACAGTATTTTTAAGCAACAAAATGCAAGAAAAAAAAACTACGAAAACTTATTAAAAACAACAAAATAAGAAAAGAAAATCGAATTCAAAAAGAAAATATCTTTAACAACAATTTGTTTATAAGTGTGTGCGTTTGTGAGTATAAATTGTTAAATACTTGTGAAAATTGTAATTCTGTTGCTTTGGTGCACGATGTTGTATTTTTTTTTTTTTTTTTTTGTGGAACGGTCAATTGCACTAGAAAACTTAGCAACTGTTCAAGTAGCCAGTCATTTCATCTTTATTTAAACCAACAGAATATGTTGCTATAACGATATTATAAAAACAACCATAAATTACTTTTCAAACACCAGTAAATTAAAGTTTTCGTTTTTGATTGTTACTCTATGGAAAATCTAACACATTTTCACTATATTTTAAGTACCTTTAACTTAAAATTCATCATTATACCAAAATACCTCAATAGTTTTTTCGAACGTTTTGGTTTTAAATTAGTTTCCACATTTCAACACTAGTAAATTTACTCCACCCAGTTGAAAATGTAAACTGCAGTCCACTAAGCGCCTTCTTGCCCAAATTTATGAAGACAATTTAATTTCAAATGTATCTACTTCTATGGCTCAACTCACGTTTTTAAATTATTTTCCACAAACTTAGGCAATTGTGTTTATAACTTTTCCCTAAAATGTGGCCAAATAGCAAATATTTTTTTCTTTTAATTTAAATTTTTCCTTTTGTTTTGTGGCTCAATAGTCTATAATTATTATTAATATTATAATGAAAGTGTTAATGGTATATTGTTGTTATTAAATGTTAATTAAATTTTTGTATTCACTTTATTTAAAAGGTGTTGATTGGATAGTTTATTTTGTTTGTGGGTGAAATTTTCTAAATTAAATTTTATTTTATTGTTTATTTTAAGCTGATGTAGGATAGACCTTAACAATGACCTAAATAGGATGATGTTGCTTTTTGAAGTCAGTTAATTTTAATAGTTAAAGAGATAAACCCTTTTTTGTTTAATTTAATAGATATAAGCAAAATTTTTTTAAGATGCAAAATCAAAGGCGAACTTCGAAGTGTAAGTTATTGAAGATACGTGAACGATAAGTCAACATTCAGCCTGAAGCCAAGAGAATATAACGGAGAGTGTGGATGAAGACCATGACCAATACTAGAAAGTGTGTTTGAAAATTGAGGCGATTAACCACAGCAAAGTCGCGAACAATATTTAATTGAAATGACTTTAAAAAGAAAACGGAAGAGACTATTTAAACTTTAATCAATATGCCATAATTTTATACTGTTTCTCAGGTTATACATGCAAAATTCGGAATATTATTATTCAAGCTATAGGGAATACATATTGCATATTTTACTGCAATCGGAAGGGTCCACACAATATTTTTTAATATTTGGTGGATTTTTATAAACTTTCAGAAAAGTGTTTCACTAAATTTAGAAAAAATAAAAGAGCAAAAATATTTCTTTTATTTCTTGAAAACTGTAACGATTTGTTTATTGTCTGTCAAAAATTAAACCTTTATGCCTATCTCCAGTCGAAAATCTGCTAAGAGTATCTGTTTTCCTTCAATATTTTTTGATATTCTAAATCTACGATATAGGAGCCAGAATTTGCCTTGGTGAGGTTTAATAAATGGTAGAACATCCGAACTTGCCAACTTTTGCTCCGTAGCTCTATTTTATATGTTCCCGTGCTGCTGTCTATTAAATCGACGCCTCCCATATACCGATTGTAGTCCGAAACAACAAAAGAGCGTTTTTGCGTATTTTATCCTTTTAAAATATTCCTTGCTGTAGTGGAGCAAATTTGCTTATCAATATATATATATATCAATATATTCTTCCATTGAAATTTCATTTAATTTTTTAACTATAGATCTTATTTTGTAAACCCTATCAGCATGTTTGTCATGTGGTGTTTAATCATAATTGTCATTTAAATTAATGATTTGTCTAATCTTTTCAAACACTTGTCTTGGCACTATCTCCTATATAATGGGTGTACCAATTTATGATGTTCAATGGCTAGCTAGCCTTGATTTTACCAACGACATAATGTAAGTTATTCCAATAAATTGTTGAATATCCGTCTCAGTGACTTGTAATAATTTGTTTGGATTTTGCTGAATTGCGTAGAGACATCTTTTAATTTACTCAGGATGTGATTATATGGTAATCGGTAGGTATACTTTAAGGTGGGTATTGGACTAATATTTATGAGCGTTATAAACATCAGCACAAATCCGATCACAAGTCTCCTCACTTTATAATATTATTTCCAATGTAGTATGTAAAAATAATAGCAAAAGTTGTTTGAAACATATTGAGGTTGTCCCAAATTTTAGTCCACAACTCCGGTTCTACTGCACCGGTTAAAAAGTATTTAAGGAAAGTAATTGGAACTACATAAAGAGGGACGAATATGATAATAATAATACTTCTTATACATTTCTTTATTTAAGCATTTTTTTAAATAATATATTAAAAATAAGGCATAAATTGTTATATACTTTTGACTAATCGTTAGCTGTGGATATTTAAAGCCTATAAAAACCCATATTTATATTAATAGTTACGAAAGTATAACGTTTGCACACAGTTTAAGAAACAATATGCAAATGCATAATATTAAAATCATGAAAAGAATCAATTTCATCTTTTTATAATTTTTATTTTACTTTTATTCGATCATAAAAATATCCACAAGATTATGTTAAGAAAACACAAGATACATATGCCGTTAAAGTGAGAAAACACTTGTTAATGATGATTATGATGACGATGTGTTTGAGTTTTTGCATTTCTTTTAGGGATTCTCTTATGGTGTTTTATTTTGCTTTTGCTAATGTTATGAGGAATAAATTTGTTGAAAAACGCAATAATAATCACTTGCTAATTTTATGTGATTTTAATTAACATTTTGTCAGAATTATGTATAATGATTGGATATCTTGTTAATGAGTTGAGAGAGGCTGACAAATTGTTGGTAATAAGAAATGATTAAGAGACAATAATCAGCTACACAAGTCTACAAGAAA
Source organism: Bellardia pandia (assembly GCA_916048285.2). NCBI lineage: Eukaryota > Metazoa > Arthropoda > Insecta > Diptera > Calliphoridae > Bellardia > Bellardia pandia. Next base: position 122,392,437 of record OU696529.1, read on the forward strand.
TTTAAAATTTTTTGTTTTTTTTTCTGAAATCATAAGCTCGAATATAGTAGTATAGAACTTAAGTCTAGTTCAGCATTATGAAAAATATCCCTTATTAAGCAGCTTTAAACTCAATTATTTATGACTTGGGCAAGTTTTTGTTTATCTGTGTAATATTATTATGAATTCTTGGTTTTTATTTTTAAACAAGTTACTATAGGAGGACATTTCGTACTCGTGTCAATATAACTGCAGACTTTATAGTAATTAGGTTTTTTTGCATGCAGTTAAGAAAAGCGCAAAACTAAAATTAAAATTTACTTTGATTTCGCTTATTCTATAATTGATATAAAAAGTATGCTGTTGCCTTAGTTGGCTTTAATGTTAAATATAAGCAGTTTTTTAAATACACATGTAAAATTATTTATAATTTTAATAACTAATTTTAAAATATGATTAAAATATATATTTTTTAGCTAGATGGGTTATACCGAATTCCCAAACAAGTTATTTACATTAAAAAATTGGTTTGTGGGGTCGATAATTATAAGATAACTTTTTACTTTATAAATTCAGATCTAATAAACCTGCACATATATCTGTATATTCTCCTCGTACATGTATATATTCTTTCCACATGCTGTAGTTGGGATGATTCCACTGATATTATTTCAGTGTGATATATTTTGATAGCTTAGAGAGAGGCAGAGAGGCTGCTAGTTCAAGCACAGAGAAATTTATTTTCTAATTGAAGGGGTTTGGGACGTTCGTATCTATGCTCTATATATGTAAAATCTACTGCGACAATACCTTAAGTCCTGAGTAATCTAAATATTAATGACAGATAATGTTATACCAGTGCTGTGTATTATACGGAACACATACTGGTTATGAGCTGATGCCAAATGAATGATCAGCTGGTAGGTGAAAATAGCCACGGCAGTGTTCGAGACAGACAATTCCTTATTACTATTTTCAATTCCTCAACTCCCCGCTCTTCAAGGTGCCAATTTTAGCATGGATATAATGGCAGGCGAAATTGTTTACATACTTTGTCTGGTTTGGTTGTCAATGCAACTTCAATTAGCGTGTTGGCAAGATTGTATGATTGTAAATTTTATTTAATTAAGACCTGCCTATAGTGTTTGAAATAAAGACGCTTCGCTAGCGTCTTTATTTTAAACATGGATATGGTGGTATCAGCAACCTTCTTCGTCGGATTAGAGAAAATTTATATGTAAACCAATACATGCATATTTCTGACTTATGTTACAGTTTTTCAAATAATTCAAACATCTTTGCACTTGACTAAAATAGCAACTTTCTGATGTCACGACAAATAGTTATCAGTAGGCTAAACCGAATGAAACTACTTCTCGCTGGATTGCTTAACTGATCATGCCAGTACTCGTTATTGCGATTTAGCTCTGTTACCCACTATATACTTGTATCGTACATGGCTGCAGAAGGTGGATTCATTTATTTATTGTTTTTCTCCTACAACGCACATCCATGGTCTTCCCCTAGGCTAGAAATGGTGTACTTTAATGAAGTACTTTAGAACAAGATGATTACCAATGTCTAAAAGAATCAAATGCCATCATTATAAACTAACTGGCTTCTGTTCGAACACTGATATTATAAAGTTAAACAATTTTGTGGCCTACAAAAGCGTTAACCAAATTAAATCGAAGATATGTTTATGTCTTTATGAATATTCGAATTTTTATATACCAATTGTGATAATTGTGATCATTCGTAGAAATTTGTTTTGGTGTCTTTGCTAATCTCAGGCCTTATGATTGAGTTGTAAAGTACGAGTTTACAATCCAAATTATGCTTAAAGTTTCCGACAATGGGCCAATTAATTTGGATTAATTTCAATTTCATTTGAGTCAACTTTGCCTTAATATGAGATTTCAATATAAGGCGACTATCGAAGTGTATACCGGAGTATTCAACTTCGGAGTGTTGTGCAGATCTTAAAAATCTCCTCCTAACTATCCACTTGTGGTGGACGTTTAATTATATCATCGACGCTATAACTTTCATCGAGATTAAACTATCTTTATCTACTTAAATTTCTGAGGAGATCAGTATCACTAAAAAAGAGTTGTACCTTACTAGACACCTGGTTTTGTATTTATCTTAATTCTACATAGACTCTTAGGACAAATGAAACCAAATATCCATGGACATTTTACTGCTCCTTTTTTGAATTTATCTGAATAGAGCAAATGAGCATGCAAGCAGCAAATTAGTAACTCTTACTAGGAGCTTGCTCACACCAGGCTGTGCAATCACAGGACTGATTTGGTCTAGTCTAAATAGGTAACGTAGGTTCAATAATTTTTTCAGTAGTTGCGGAAATAAAGAAGAGGAGGAAACAATCTCTTATTTTCTCTGTCATTGCACAGCAATAAGTACTTGGCGTAAAAGTAAAGCGTATCAACACCTTCATTAGAAATAGCAGTTGGCTAGCGTGAACGTGACTTGACACTCTAATCCTTTCCTTTATAGTGGAACTATTTGGTCGTTGAGCGACTCGGAGTGTTTACTCCATCTTTTTCTCTACAAACCTGCTTCCGACACTTTCTCCATTGTCGATATTTACTTACTATTTGACTTTGTCAACCTTCATCCCTTTAATCCTATATTACACAGTGATACAAATTTGAATGAAATAGAAAAACCTGGGACCCGATATTATTTTTATTGTAGGGCTTGTCGAATAAAAGAAGATTCCAATAGTGAAATATGCTGAACACCTCAAAAACCCGGTTTTACGGTTCAAAACCCGGTTTTTGTACCTTTGCGCACTTATAAACCTGTAATTTTGTTGATAATAATCCGATTTTCAATTTCTTGCTATATTTGGAAAGAAGAAACTGAGGTCTTCCGAATGGTATATAATTTATCTCAGAAAACTTTATAAATTTTAATGTTATTGTCGAGCAAACACAAATTTTGTAGATTTTTCAAAAAATTTTCAAATTTGGCGAAGTTTTAAAACATTATATTATTAAGAAACTATAATGCTATTGACTTTATTCAAATAGCACGTTTATTTACGATTACAACGCATATTTAGGTTTAAAAATTGATAAATAATTGACTGAGTTATTAACAGTTCAAATAAAAATAATAATTGTTCTTAAAATAGGTACTAAATTTTATTTACTTTTATTTCAATTATTTCACAAATTTAAATAACCCTCTGAAAGTCGCAGGTTTAACAAAAGCACCATAAATCGCCTATTATTGAAAACATAATATTTTTAAATAATTTGAAAATTTTCCATCTTAAAAATAATCAAGTTCATGGCTTAAGTCTTTTGTTACAAACGGCATAATTCAATATAAAGTCAAGTTCGTTGTTGAAGTCTTTTGTTGTTTTGTGTTCAGTGTTCATTTACAAGTTTTATATAAAATACCAATTTCTGTTTTACTATTTTCTTATTTTCCATTATAACTTGGTTTTTTTGCGACTTAAGGGTTTTTAATGAAAATAACTGTATTCTAGTTTTCAACGCTTATAAATTATAATTTAAAGATCAACTACTTACCAATAGCGCTAACCAAGTAATCAAAGATAAGTGCAATTTAACAATAACAACAAGTAAAACACTGATTTTTGAAGAAAACTAAAGAAACGTTGAGTTTTTGTGTTTTAGTGTTATTCGTTCGATTTATTTAAACACAAAATACTTACATATTCTGCTGAAAATATACAAACAACGAAAAATCTGTTAAACATGCAGCAAAAACATTATGAATTTTTCATTTAAGCTTAACACATTTTTCATCATTATTATTATTATCACAAGCTAAGAGGTTGTTGTCTGTAAACTCCATGCAATGTTGCATACTTCTTACTGTTAACGGCAGCTCTAGTTTAAAATTATAAAACGACATTGCCTTTAACCAACGTCATCAACTTTAGTTTTAGCCAAGCTAAAGATATTCTTTTCTGTATGTTTTTTTTTTTATAGTTTTTGCCCTCAATCCATAGGATCAAGATCATAAATAGCAATAAGTTTTCTTTTTTTTTTTTTTTGTTTCCAAGTTATAGAGCTTAAGTCATTGTCTACTAACTGTTTCAAACGATCAATCAATAGAAACAACAACAAAAAATAAATAAAAATCATTGAAATAGAATAAAAAGCTTTAGAATAAAATAAAATAACACCAGCAGGAGCTGGCTAAATAAATGTGCTGTATAAATGGCAAGTGATCTTCTTATTTCATAAAGATCTATTTTGTTTTTTCTAATGCCTTTTTTCTATTCAACAAACTTGCTTGGGTTTTCGTTAAAAGACTATAGACATCAGCTATGTTGTATTGGAGATGAAAAAGGCAGCAGCTAAAGAAAAAATAAACGTGATCGATTGATTTAAGCGATCGCGCTTAAACTTGACTGCGAATTCGTTTGCTCAAGTTCAACTAGATTGACTGTTGACTAGATAATTGTTGCTCAATAACAATAGCAGCAACATGACCAACAATAACAACTGTAATACTAGTATATAGAAGCAACAGCAGCAACAACATATTTACCAATATTATTATGCTTAAACTTAAAAATGCAGTGGCTTTTGTTAAGTATTTATTCATTGTATTTTATTCTGTTTCATTTCTTTTTCATTCTTTTACTGATAAATAAATTTTTCATATTTTTCAATGAGTTACAAATTTGATGCAGATGGCAAAAATGTTTTGGCTTTCCTTTGGTTTATATTCAAAAGCTATTGCGCAATAAACAAAATAGAGCAGAGTACCTTGTAGTTCTTCTGTTTTTTTTTTACTTTCAATCAGAAAATATCTTGAGATTGACAAAATAAACTTTAAATCAGAAAAAATCTTAAGGTGGACAAAGTAAATGTATTTCTTTAAAACCGAATAATTACAGGGGTCTATTTGACTTAAACCAATAAGTAGACCTGCAATCAAATACATTATATATATATTACAAATGTTTTAATAATAATTAAAAATAAATTATATTTACCATCTAGCGGGGTATTCTTGTTCAACCAAGACCGCCTCAAAAAGCCAACCCACTTTTATTTAACTCCATTCATTCAACTTTAAAATTATATACATGCCTACAAACAAGTGGCTTCTTTGTCTCCTTCAGTGGCAGCAATGAACGGTATGCCAACTCATTTAATTCCGGCCAATCTGTCAGTCTATCAGTTTTTTTTCATTTTTTTCGCTCTTCCAACTGAATTAGAAAAAACTCATGTTTTTTTCTATTCTGCCTCTACTACGTTTTCATATTAAAACCTAAAACAAAACAAAAAAAACTCTATTGGCGGTATTTACCATTTGATGATTGATGACTCGTTTAAATCTCTCTTGCTCATTCCTTACTTCCCCTTTTGCCACTGCACAATGTCTTGCTGGTTAACTGAAACTGCAATAGTTAAAAACAGCAACAACAACAATCATAGAAGAAACTAAACCAAGAAAATTAAATCACTACATTTTAATTCATATTAAGATGATTAAATAAGTAATTGTTTAACAATTTTCCGTCTATTTAGAAAAAAATTCACAACAATAACAGATTCAATTGGAAAAACCCTTGTACCTGAGAAAACCGCAATACACATACTTACACAGAGTAATAATAATAAAAGCTCAAAACAGCAGATGTCTATGCGGTTAAAATAGATTCTTATTAATACAATAATATCTAGCGATATTTACAGCACAGTGGAACACAATAAAATAAGTTATTGAACTTAACAGCAACTTGATGAGGCAAAGTGACGAGACTATTCAAAAGAATTAGGAAAATTGTACTTTATATAATAAAATTAAGCTTAGATGTTGATTTTTAAATTAGAGATAATTTTTCAACGTTATATTCCAGATGTTTTTGAGGCTTAAATCTTTACCTTTGAGCAGTCAACCTTTGGTTCAGCTCCCAAACAATTGACTTTGCATTTCAGCTACATTTTTTTCAAATATTTTATTGTGCATTTGAGAGACCACTAAAATCGGTTTCTATCATTTTCATTTTCTATATAAGTTTCCTCTTCGTGTGTTGGAAATTATATTTTAATTGAGTGACTATGTTCGGTATTAATAGAAAAGAATAGAATAGAATATAAAAGTATGTATTAATATTCATGTGGGTGAAGTGTTTCCTTTAATTTAGTTTACAACCATATTTTCCTTGTCATCATAGTATACCAAAATTTGAAAAATCATCCTATAGTTGTTGGACAATTATGTGATAATTAAACTATGCAATTAAAAATAGTAAACTAAACGTTGAAATGAACTTTATCTTGATAGCATTCGTACCACAATTTCTATGTTTTCAAATTTACTCTAATTTACAATTTATTAAAAACTTTAATTAACTTTAAACGTTTTCTCATACTTGAGATGTTTTTTATTAGAATTTAGCAGCTTTCATTGGAATTTAGATTAACAGTCTAAGAATGCACCAATTTCTTTCCAAATCATTTGAAATCTGCCCACTGTATATTGACAGAAGCTAAAAGCCATAAAATCATGTAGGCTTCTAAGCCTGTATTTCTCTGTCTGAGTGTGTTTTTATAAATCTTTATTTATCTCTGTAATAATAAAATTACTTTAGAATTATGTATATTACATATAGATATGTACATATGTCTGTACGAGTATGTAAGTAATATTAATATGTTTTATTAATAATTTCTTCCTAATACGAGTATGTATTTTATATAAAGGGTGTCCCAACTAGAACGCAATAATGTCAATGGTATTCGGTATTGTGAAATAATAACCAGTTTTTTCTTGCCTAGAATTGAAGAAATGAATGTGGAGGGCATGTGGTTTCAACAAGACGGTGCCACATCATGGCATACAGCCAGAGAAAATGCATCAGCCGGTGGTGTTATATCGCGTTTTGGATACCAGAATTGGCCGCCTAGATCGTGCGATTTAACACCTTTAAATTTTTTTCTTTGGGGTTTTTTGAAGTCGATGGTTTACGCGAATAAGCCGACGACGACTCAAGCCTTAAAAGAAGAAATTGGACGCTGCATTATTGAAATACCGCAGCATTTATGCAAAAGGGTCATTGAAAATTTCATTAAAAGATCGCGTGTGTGCCAGCAAAGCCGCGGCGGCCATATGCACGATATTTTATTCCAAGAATTACCTCATTCTGTCTGCTTTACGGTAAAATAAAGTTTCATGATTTTTTTTTTAATATCTGTGTTTTATTTAAAATTTAAAAATTGCGTTCTAGTTGGGACACCCTTTATAAATATGTAGTTATTTTTTTCATTGTCGACATTTAAAAATTGTTCCGTGTTTACGAGTATTATAAAGTGAAATTCAATTGAATTGTATTGTGTTGTATTGAATCTTTATCGACACAGCGAGTAGAAAACAAAACAAGACTAGGTCTAGTTCATTGTTGCTTTGTGTTTGCTTGCTTGCACTTTATAACAACTATTATTAGGTAGTATGAGTAATTTTGTCTAAACTTTTTTTTGCTTTAATTTCATTTTTATTTTGCAAAATGAAATATATATATTTCATTTAAACTTTTGAACTTATTCATTTATAATTTGGCCGGATCTGGCTTGCTGAGTGTTGTGGTTGGGATTTTTTTGTATTTGCGGTTTTTTCATTTGATATTTAATAGAAACAAATAGGTCAAGATGTTTTAATTATATCCTCATGTAAATTAATTAAGCAAAACTAAGTTGTTTAAAGAAAGCTTTTAGTTTCTGAAAAAGAGTGTGGGTGTCCTGTTGGTTTTAGGTTTTTCCAATTACATTTAAATGAAAAAATGATAACAATATCATTTCATATGAAAAACAAATATTGCAACACAATATCTAGTTTACTAACATTCAATTCATGTGTTCCGGCCTGTCTGACTATAGGTATACCTTCTGTTTTGTAAGTTCCTCGGGTTATACACAAATCTTGGGTAGCCAAGATACAATATAATATTGCGTGCCTGAATATCTACTAGCAATACAAGTTCATATTGCAAATTGTGGGTCAAACAATATATATTAATATTTAAAATTGTATGTATGTATAGGTTTGGTATAGCATGTCTATGTAAAACATATCCGCTATTTAAATCATTGCAGACAACTTAAACTGCTGCTGTTGATATTTCTAGTTTTTATCAAACTGAAAATATCCTCAAGACAAATACCACCAAGTATGTGTTTCTTTTTTTTTTTTTTTGCTGACTTTATTTTAAACAACTTTGTTATAAATATTACAGACAGACTGCCATTATCCAACATGATTTTGCTATAAACTTTTAAAATGGACAAAGGCAAATAACAGGGTCACTCTTTGGCTATGAAAATACTGGCAGATTATTAATCTTAAATGTGATATTAATGAAATTGTAAGTTAACTTTTAATACGAGTTTTATACACAGTTGGTATGTGTAGATACAACTATGCAATGATATTTTGATATAGTGATCTAACATCATGTCTTACGTTTTTTCACCTTCTAGTGAAATATGCATCACATTTGTCTGCATCTGGACTGATAGCTATGGAATCATTTATAATAAAGATTTACCAAAGCAAAAAACATTACTACCGAAGAATAATATAAGATCCCAGTAAACTGTATTTTACCTACCTCAGCAAAATTCGCCAAAAAGACTAGTTAGATAGAGTAACTGAAATAATGAAAAATCCAGGAACTGATGAGATGTTGGCAGGGAGGTGTTGAGTTCTGTATAACAACTAGTGTTTTCAATTTCGATTAACCGATTAACCGAAAAACCGGTTTTGGGCAAATTTACGGTTTTTAGGAAACCGGTTCCTCCCCCCCCCCCACGGTTAACCGTTTTTTTTATATCTGTAAAAATCGTACATTTTTCTTATTTTTTCCGAAAGTTTAGAAGAACAACTAAACTTGACGTTAAAATCTATTCAAGACTTTAATAAATGCAAACGTGTTAATCTCAATAATTTTACAGATGACTTTGAATATTTGGCAAAATTTAATAAGAGAACGGAAAAATTAAACATGTTCTTCTTACTATTAATCCGACATCAACTGTCAGTGAAAGAGTCTTCTCGGTATCAACATTAATAAAAACCAAATTGAAACACAGAACCCGATTTCGAGTTCGGGTAACCGAAAACCCGGTTTTCAAAAAAGTCGGTTTTTTGAAAACACTAATAACAACCCTATTGTAGTATAATCACCATACCTGAAAAAATTAAATTTTTGAATTCTTTAGATAGCATGTCACTGTAACATCATTAAAAATAAAAGTTGAAAAAAATGTCTCGGTGAAAAAAATGTTCAAGAAAGATCCCATGGAGTTTGTCGTTAAAGAAACATAATAATCTAGCATAAGGCAAACAAAACAAAAGAAAACCAAGAAGACTACGAACCCTAGATTAGACGGCACTAGAGTCAAGGAAGAAGAAAATTTATTAAGTTCTTCTACGAGGGCGGTTCGGAAACGTCTTAGCCTAGAACAGAAAGAGCGGTATAGATAGAAAAAGTTAAGTGTTTTGCAAACTTCTATATCCGTGATACGAACACATGTTAAATTTTTATTCGATCTGCCAACTCCTTCATAAAGAAACATCCGCGATTTTTTACAATGGAAAAATTAGAAATACGTGGTGTCGTTAAATATTTAAATAAAAAAGTACAAGAAATTTATAATGATATGGTAAATGTATTAGGGGACAGTGTTTCTTCATATGCAACAGTAAAAAATTGGTTTGCTAAACGTGGCCACACAAGCATTGAGGATTGCAACAATAACAGAAATTGTAGCCAAATTTCACGACATGGTATTAAATGGCCGACTAAAAAAACTGCCTGAAATAGCTAATATCAGGGGCATCTCAAATTATCGTATCCATTTAATTTTGCATGAAGAACTACAGATGAAAAAGCTTTCTCAAGCTTGTTTAGATCGCTTTAAGAAAAATAAAATGGATTTTAAGCGCCGTTTCGACTATGGATGAGTCATGAATCCACCACTATACTCCAGAGACCAAAGAACACTCCAAGCAATGGACTGAAGCCTCAAAGAAGATAATCGTCTCGTAAGGCTATGCCAATGGTATTTGAGAATTCAAAGGTATTTTATTGTTTGAGCATCTGCAAAAAAGTAAAACAATAAATTCAGACTACTATTGCAATCAATAAATTAAAAAAACAATACAAAAAAAGAATTTTTGCATCAAGACAACACACCAGCGCACAAGAGTGTTTTAACAACGAATTTAATAACGAGTTGCTTGACTACCTACCTTAATCTCCTGATTTAGATCCGAGTGACTTTTACCTATTCCCAAATCTAAAAAAATTCCTAGCTGGCAAGCGTTTTACCTCAACTGAAGATGCAATTACAGTTTTAAACCACGATTTTGAAGGCCTTGAGGAAAACTGTTTTAATCAAGGGATAGAATTGATAGATAAGCGTTGGACTAAAGGTATTTAAGTTCCAGGAGATTATATTGAAAAATAAAAATGATTTTTAAAAACTAACTACTCCCTGTCTGTGCTAGGCCGTCGTAATAAAAAATACGAATCAAGGAGCCTGATTCCTACCATCTATCACAAATCCCTGATACATTACGTTAACATAGCTAATAGTTATGGGCTTTGAAAACACACAATATTACGAATTTAAAATGAGTGCTAAGTCATTTGGCTTCAGCTCTGAAATAGTAGTAAACTACTACTAGTAAATTTCGACATCAATAGTTTTCTAAAACTGTTGCCTTAGACTGCTTATATAAGTGCTTCCCAACTTTCTTTTATCATGTAGCCCACATTTTTATAACAATTTATTTCATATATTATTATCATTTCATATATATCTCTTACGCATCGGATTATCGTAATGAATATATTTTTCATGGCAAATATATAATGCGGTGCAAAAATTATTTCCTTTAATAGCGTTTAAGCAGAATTTTGGTCATGCAAAATTATCTGTCAAGGTCTTTTGGTTTTAGTGAATACGAGTATATCCAATTTCCCTTCTTTTAGATGAATCCTGCTGCTCGCAACTGTATTTTAAATTGAAAGCTCCTGTTGAGTTTGACAAGTTTGAAGACCAATTCTTGGTCAAAACACTTTGGCACAAACCATATTTCATTGAAACTAATTACTTAGGTCAACAATACGTGTGCTTCAGAAGCACTTTCTTCCAAATTAAAGAAGTACACAAAAACTTCACCCATGTCATGCTTTGCAGGCACTAAATTCGACATTTTCGAAGCAAAAAATAACTTGTTGTTTACACTATAATTATCAATAACGAAGTGAGACTTATAGGTAAAGAAGTGTTTCTTGCAAGGATAAAAGGAACATAATTTCGCCTGATTTCACTAAAAAAAAACTCTAGATGATGGTCAGTTCTGATAAATGCAAAAAGACTAATAACCAATGTTTATAAATTTTAATATACCTGTTTTTTATTTTGACGCGAAAAATCTAGTAGTTTATTATGTTGCTTATTTTTCTAGTTTTTTTTAATAAGTTAAATTTTGTTTATTTAATTGAATTATGCATAATATCTTGTTTTAAATTTATTATTGTAGTATATATAATAAAACATTTGTTTGAATAATTTTAGGTGTTTACTTTATATTGACGCTCACAGTATATGATTCAACACAACATAAACGAATTAAGCAAACAAAGTTGAGGCAACATGATCAAAGTTCTTGTAACCCCAAATTTTGTTTAATTAATAAACAGGCGGCCCAATCATGAATAAAAAATCCGCGGGAGTTTTTTCCCTTCTTATTTTTTTAACATTGAATTTGAATAGGAAAAATGGGAAAAGGGAAAAAACTCCCGCGGAATTTTTATTCATGATTGGGCTGAGTATGTATTTCTTAATCAGCTTCGGCTCGTGCTAGCTCAACCACAATTTCAATTATTAAGAAACTAAAACTCTCAGTGAGATTAACAATTTAGTTTTCTTTTATATTCCTGCTTCCTATGGTAATCTATTCCTAATTTACACGAAGCTATTCTTATTGAAAATATTTATACAATTTTTTTCTTGAAATTTCTTCGGTCTTCACACAGCATATTCTTATTGCTTAACACAATTTTAATAAAATTAACAAAATACCACAGATTTTTTGTTTGTTAAATATCACCAGAAATTTGTCCTATTTCTACAACCGAATTCGTAAAATCTGCTCTGTTTTTCTTTTCATTGCAATTGATCTTTAAAATTTGGTATAGAAAGTGTTTTTTGTTAACAGATCTGGATCTAAATCTCTACTCATTCTACATACATTTTGTTATATTGCTTACAAGTGTTGGATTGTAGGTGCGATTCGCTACAAAGACTTTGGCCTGTTTCGTTGTTGTAATACCTAAAATTATACAATTTTCTCAATTTTCTCTGTATCGATCTTCATCAAAAATTAATTATATTCCTTCAACCATCTTTGTCCATATATCCAGTAAACAAAGCGAAATCTGATTGACTGCGAAGTTGAATATATGTTATAAGGGCATGCCATAAGGACATTGACCACTAGCTGGAAATAAATAGAGGATAAAATAGAAATTAAGCATGTTGATCTTCTCTAACCTTAGTTGTGGCTGAAATCGTCTTTTTTCTGTGGCAGTTTATTTTCTGTCTCTGCTATGGGCAGTGGGATACTATTAAGTACAATATTCTTGCAGTATCTTGAAACCCCGTATATGCCATTTTTCTAACAAACACAAACTGAGAAGCCTTTTAGCTTGTCTGCAGAAACACACAAAGTCTTTAGCGAGAATCGAACCCGCAACCCTCAGACTGATAGTATAGCATACTATCGTCTAGTTTAACAAGGCACCCTTAATTTAGTATGGTTAAACCTCCGATAGAATGTTATTAATGTGCATATGGATAACCTTCCACATGTATTATAAGGGAGACTTGAAGTGCTTGAGGTTGTAGTTTGGATGAAATTTCGATGATATCTCAGGAGGAATTTATGTTAATGTTAAATTATGCTCCATGGTTAAGAGAATCTTTATTGGCTGAGAATAATAAGAATATTAAAGAGAGTGACTTCTTTAGTAGCATTTACAGTTGAACTTAATTGCTCACCTTGGTTTATTAAGTAAGCATATAAATTTAAATAGCATTGTAATATAAATATTAAAGATTAAACTATTGTCATAGTCATAGCCCTCAAAATCTTTAAAATTGTTCTAAAGCGTGGCATATACCGCTAATATAATAGTCTGCAAAGAAAAAAACTAGAGTCTATATAAAATAGACTATAAATATAAACACTCTATACCCACAACATTTTTTTTTTTACTTGCAACATATGCAAATTTAGCTGCGGGAACTAATAAATATGTTAACATTTTTCTATGCAGCACATTTTTCTAAACTAATTTAATATCTATAGAATCCTCTATTTATTTTTACCAGTTCTCAACAAAAGATTTTTTAAATTTGTTTTTATTTAACAATTTGTTAGCAATTTTTTTCAACTCTACTTAATAGAAATTTGAACACACACAATATGGAAAATTACACAACAATAGGAAACAGATACAAAAAATATACAACTTGTTACCATAAGACTACTTTCTTTTACACAATGTTTTAACAATTTGTTTAGTTTAAGTTAGTTGGAATACCTGCAACAAGTGAGGTGGACTAGTTTATTTTTTTATTTTTAGAAGACGTTGGAGTGAAATTGTGGGAAGTGGAATATTTATTATCATTGATTTTGTATTGAAATTTCCCAGAGAGCATTTTATGTTAAGAAGTGTTGATTTTTGATTATCGTCAATCTTCTAATATTATTCAATAAATCATATGTAAAATTCGTTATAAACTAAAGACAAAGCATACATTTAGGTCAATTTCTTGAGCGGAAATGCTTGTGTAGGTTAGATAAATAATTATCTGAGAGAAATTTTTAGCTACACTATATAATTTACGTTAACATTTTGAAGAAAACGCGTCCTATAATTGTAAATTTAAGTCTTTTGCACATTGGGACACCTTTTGACCAATGTTGATAAAAAGCTTATATGGCATACTTAAAACTTACTAAAGTTACTTACTAATTTAAAATTACAGAATTTATAACTTATGATTTTTTTTCTTTTGTAACTTATATGTCATTTTATTCTCAACTAGTTATAGAACATTATAGTGTAGTGGTTGGTACCAAGTTTTTCTTTTGCTTCGATTTTGTGAAAACATGATTTATTTCTTTAAACTTAAAAAAAGTGCAGCTGAAGTGCATCCAGCTCACCGAAGCTAATGGTGAATGTGCGAGAGAAGGTGATTAGTGATTTTGACACAGAAGACAAATATTACATAGTCCCATCAAAAAAGTTTGAATACCAAGAACTGGAGTCATTACTCATAAAATTTGAGCAGATCTTCACAGGAAACCCAGGCATCTGATTCACAAGCGTCTGATTCACTTGACTTGTATTGTCAAAAAAAAAACATGCAGAATATGCGGCCAGACATGAAAGCGTAATATCTTATTGTGACGATTCTCGGCTACATGTTGCAATACCTGTTGGAAACAATTTAATTTTTTATAATAGGTTGGGAAGTTTTAGTTTAGACCTGATTTCTTTGATAACATTTTATTGCAGCTTTTGAATAATGCCAAACTAATAAGATAGCAAACATTTCAGCAGGCATTCTTTTATATAAATTTTTGAAGACATACTTGAAGAGGTGAAGTTTTTAGACTAAATTGATTTTTATATATGTATTTATATTTTGGGCAGACATTTACACTATTTTCTGTTTGAGTTTAATTTTGACTTATATTTCATCATCCACAATAAAACTGTTGTTAAATTTTATAGCTTTTTACTACGGTTTTGATATTGAATTTCAAGATGGGTTTAAAAAACTCATTTTCACACTTATTCTTTTTGCGGTACTTACACTGGTGTAACATTCCTCGAACAGCTATTTTCGTGGACCCAAATTTTGTTTCAATATATGTGACCCGGCCTATGATAAGGGGCTTATGACTCAAAAAAGAAATTGCGAGACACAGCTGTTAAAGATAAACAATGCATTTCATCAGTGTGTGTTGGACAAAATAAGAATAATGTTATGATATCATATCTGCAATGGCAACTGGTTAGATCCTCCTCCGCAGCCCCCAGACCTCAATCCAATTGAGCACCTGTTGAAATAATAGGCAAAGAAATATTCCTTGCAAGGATTACCTAAAGGCAGTACAGAATGAATGGACAAAATTTCACTAAAAAACTCGTTGCTTCTCTGTATAGAACATTGTTAGCTGTGATAAAGGCAAAAGCACTACAAACGAAATAATGAATACAATGTTTTGCACAATTTTAATATAACTGTGTACTTTATTTTGACGTAAAAAATCTGGTACTTTTCCGTTTAAATTTAATTTTTTTTTTATATTCTTATTTTTCTAGTTTCTGTTAAAGAGTTATATTTGGCTTAAGTTACTTATGAATAATGCAATAGATTTTCTTTTAACTAATAAAGGTTTTACAATTAAATATTTTTTAAACAGTACTAGGTATTTGATATTGATGGTCACAGTATACGTTAATATGGGTCATATATTAGTTGGCGCGCTTTTCTATGTAGGGGATTTTCCTAATTAAAGTAAATTAAAGTAATTGTAAACCATCCGAACCAGCTTGCGATATTACTTACTAGAACTCAAACGAAACACAAGGCTTCGTAGAGCTGATTTACCAGTCTTCTAATTTAAGGCCCATTTGTTCATTATGGCTCTCTCAACTGAGAGCAAATCGTTTTTAAGGATTAGTTAAAAGATATGAATAGTTATTGTAAGGCCTATGAAGTAAAAGCAGATAAAAAATAAATAAATAATAAAAACTTTTAAAAAGTAAATTTTCTGTTTAGTTTAGTTTAGTTTTATATTGCTTTAAATTCTTAAAAGTAGTACTTAATAATATTAATGTTAAATTAAACTAAAATAAACACTAAAGGTCACATTGATTAAATGGGTGTTGTCCCTAACCACCAAAAAATAAACATTTATGTCCAAATAAAATAAATTATTAAAAACATAATCACTCTATTTATAATTAAAACATTAAACTATTTAATATGACATGACATTTAAGAAATAATAAGAAAATTAACAGAAATCTCTAAATCCTAGTTACAGCAACTAACTAATTAACCACAACCAAACTATAAACAAAATAAACAACCAACAAACATATCAATTTTTAAGAAATCTCTAGACAATACACGATCATTTGCAAAAGAAAAAAAGAAACACATACAAAAAAACATTTAAAACAACCCAATAAAAGCGAAACAAAACTTTAAAGCCAACCAGCAGAAAATTTTACAAAAACAAAAAACCTAAAATAATAATGGTAAATTGTCACTAAACCAATGCGTCGACAATACAATTAGTTGTTTCTTGCAGGTTTATGTGCCCTACATTGGATTGATTTGTTGAGGAAAGTTGGTAAGATATTGGGTTGGTAACAGTGAGAAAAAATTAAAATACTCAAATCCTAAAAGGTAGGACAGCTCGATGTAATGGGACTAAAATAACATAAGATTCCCTCAGTTCTATTAGAGAGTGTGAAATATTTTATTGAGAAAAGTTTTGACTAGGCTATATTAGTCACTGCCAGAATTGTATGTTTCCTGTGAGCAAAGGAAGCATCCTTATAACCCGAAAAAAGGATACATGTATTTATTAATATTTCTATATATAGCTAATATGTATTATGTAGAAGAAACGCAGATACCAAAACGGCATAACAAAATCGACCACTATTTCTTATTACTTTAGCACTAATTTAATATGACTGCAAGACAATAAGATACAAATATCAGCATTAACAATAAGCTTTAACAATTAAGGTGCAGTTGTAATATTAAGAACAAAAACAAAACACATAAACAGCAGCAGCAAAAAAAAAAAAAAGAATTAACCAGAAAAAATAATAAAATCAAATTCCCAACATTAAAAGCCAAAACGATGAAAAAAAAACACTGAAATAAAGAAACACAAAAGTAACTGACAGATACAAATTTTAATTGTAAAACCACAATGCAAGTAACAAGCAATTAAGATAATTAAACAAAATAATTTGTGGCTTCTACACAAAAAACATTAAAAATCATAAAAGCAACAAAAACTGACTAATACTGCTGCTATTTACTTACTTAGATGTTGGCGGTTTGGATGTATCAGATGATAGATGGTTTCTTTCATAAAATTTATAATAAAGTTATTAAAAATATAACCAATATTCATAATTATACACCCTACATTCTTCTAATGGGTGTGATAATTGAAGTTTTAAATAATAAGAAAGAGTCAGTTTATGAACAATACTTAGAGCAAATGTCAATTTTAGGTTTTCCAATAATTTTGTGTAGAGGCACGCCCCGCTAATTTAACGATGGCATTTAGAAAATTAAAATTAATAAACAAAAGGATAATTCACATATACAGTATGGTAAATAATTCCTAAGAGAAAAATTATAAGACTTTCATAGGGGGCACTAGATAAGTTTATTTGGTAGACAACATAAAAATGATCTATTTGTATTAACTTCTCTTGAGGACATGTAGCATAGCAGCGTGCAACATGAGGATAATTAAAAAATTTCAATTTAATATACACAGACCAGTATTGGACAAATATGGTGCAATTGTACTGATTTTGATACATTTTAGACACAGGTGGTACCGTGGTACTACCACGAGACATATGGTACAATTTCAAAATGCTGTTGTATCAAAATTTGGTATTTCAGATGAAATAGATAAATACTCATATATGATTTAAGTTACTATTAATTGTAATAGTGCAAGCAAAAGAGATTTTATTACATTTCATAAACATTTTCGAACTGATATCAATTTGATCTTTAAATATGCATTTATAAGATGATTATTACGACAAGCAATGGTTGGTTGAATTATCGAACAATGGGAGCCACAGACCAGAGATCGGCAATGAATCGTTTTTTTACGATTCACAACTATTCATAACATTTTAAGTATAAGTGGTTTTACATCATTGAAATTTAACTACTCTGAGTTACTCAAACTCACAACAACGTTGACTTATAAATGCAAGTGAATATAAGTATGAGTACTACGCCGACTTCGAGCTCATACCATTCCCAATATGTTTGATTCATAAACAACGGTATTTAATATTTACATTTTATGAAAAATACTCACATACTCATAAAATATTCAACTCAGTTAAGTCATTAAAAAAATTTCAGCTTATTCCGTTATGTATTTATACAAAATAAGTAAAAAAGAAATATAAAAACATACAAGTAAGTTTATAGGAAAACATATTGGGGAAAATATAACATTTATTATTTTATATAATTTTTATAAGCGGACTGTAAAAATGAACGACACTCGCATGAGTGTATGCGAGTCATACTTATTTTTTTATCGTCTACGTACATTGAGTTAAGGAGAGTCAAAATAAACAACATCATACATGAGATTAAATCTGAATATAATGAGTACTTCAAACTTTAAATATGAATATTGGTTTGATGATATTGAGACAAGTATGAGTACGTATAAGTATAACAAATTATAAGTCATGATTCAAGCATACTCACTTTTTCAGTACTCATAACTGATCTCTGCCACAGAAATATTAATTCACACTAAATGATTTTTAGGCTGAATTCAAACACAAAAGCTTAAAATGTAGTTAGTCAGGATTTCAAAATCATTAGAATTTAACCCTTCTAATTTTTTATTCTTCAAATAATAAATGTATAAAAATATTTATATACATACATATAGGTATATTTAACAAGGTTAACTTTTCGCAAATAATCCGATACTTCATAAATAAGAATATTTTAGATAATGGCGATAATAAACGCAAATAATATTGTTAAAGATTCAGAAATATATTTAAACAAATACAGATAAATCCCAAATAAAGGTAATTTACAGGAATCATTTGAACATCGGGAGTAAGATTGCGCCCAAGTATAATTCAGCTCGAGGTGATAATCTCTCTTCAGATTCTTTATGAATTTTCACTTTTAATATAGATAACCAAACAATACTCCCATAGAATCTACCTTATTAGATTTCTACTACTTTGGTTTTTAAACTGGAATGTGTATATGACTCTGGTCGAAAATCCAACAACATATTTCTTATTCGATCTGTTCTTGATCGAATTTTCTTTATATTGAGATTCGTTAGTAATAAACTTTAGTAATTTGTACAGTAATTTAATTATTTCTTGCTCTTGTAAATGTTGAATTGTTTAGTTGAGATACTAACAATGATTTACATTGTCTTGCCTTGCTATTCAAATATGTACATATATTCAGCATAGCATTGCCCAGCAAAATGACATGTCTGACAAGTGTTCTTTATTTTATCTTTATCATAATGTTATACAAAATTAATATCACTCAGTTGATCATCTGCCTTCTAGGCGGAAATGTAGTCAAAATTACATAATTGGATTTCATATTAAGTTATGCAATAGGGGGTTTAGGCTGCTCCAAGGAAAAAAGTAGATATTTTACCAATACTTAGTGTTAATTTGTACACTTTTCTATTATCTTAGAAGAGTATTGTGATTCTAAAAACTGTAGCTAGCTCGAAAAGCTATCATAAAAACCCACCAATGAACAAAGGATGATGACTTGCAGGTGCATCAATAGGAAAATACATACATATTTATGTGATAATTTAAATTAACCCATTAATAAATGCTAAATTTTTGCCTTTAACCCACTGTACACTGTCGCTGTTTTTGTTTTACCCGTTTTAATTCATAATATTTATTAAATAACAACTCCCAATACAATCTATGTATATATATTATATTGTGAAATACTTTACAAAGTTTATTGTTGGTTATTTTCCGTGTGTAACAAAAAATATTTAAATTATCTCGACAATTTGCATAAACAGTATAATTTTGTTATTAAGCATCTGTTTTTAATTACAGTTTATGCTTATTGATTCGTAAGAATAATGCATGATTAACTGATTTAAATAGATAATTATAATATTTTATTACTCGCTATTTCAAGATTATGTAAAATAATTAATCTTAATAAATATATTATCGATCTGCGTTCTTCTTTATAAAGAAAATATTAACTGGTTGTAATAATTAGGTATTTATTTTTTTCCTATTAAACAATCTATCACTTTCGAAGGGGTGTATAGTAAACGTGTGATTATGTCAGATTATTTTTTTAATTATAGGTACATATTACATATCTTTTTATATTTATTACTTATGTAGAAAATAAGTAAAAATTTTACAATTATCCAAAATTATACATACTCGTACATATGTATGTTTATAAAACATTTTATTGAGCTCAGAAATTAGCTAAATTTACTTCTAGCTTCGGAGCACATTACACTGGAAACTGCTACACTTTTAGAGTTTTTGTTTTCACAAAATATCAGGTACATTTTTAGATACAACAGTCATCACTGCAAAATGCCACTCATCTTCGTTGGATTATATTTAACCAAGCATGACAAAGGAATATTTTAAATACATTTCGGCGCCATCAATCACAAAAAGTAATAACAAATACTTCCACCAAGTGCGTTTAGGAATAAGTTAAGCTAGATTTACACGATTGAAATTTTCTTCAAAATTGCTCTTCAAAATGCTTCAAATTTCAATCGATAACGAATATAAATATGCTCTACTGTAACTACTCAACGCTATTAAAGGGCTAAATGTTATATATTAAATTCCTTTCTATATTATTTATTTTAGGTTTTATTTGAATTCATCAGAAGTATTACAATTTCAAGAAAAATCCCAAAAAATCCAAACTTTACCGTTGCCAACGGTGATGATGCCGAATGTGTCTTAAATTTTCTATTATTGTCCTTATGCTCTGGGACCCAACTGGTTTTGAATTTATGTAGGGACTAATATGCCTGGAAAATACACCATAACTCGCTCCATCGAATATCTGGGAACTTGATATTATCTGTTTCCTACTGCTAATAAAAACGTAATCATAAATAAACCAAAGAAAGGGAATAAATAAATTGAATGCAGACAAGTTAATTGTAAACATATGAAAAAAGGCATAAATTGATTTTAGAAATAAAAACAATAATAATAGTGAGTTAAATTTATGATGTTTGCTAACAGATCTTGGACAACAAATATTGCTGATGATGGCCTTTTCAGGGCAGAAAAAGCATTCCAATGTGCCAATTGTCTAGAAATATTACTTTACAATAATATTCTTTGAATTATAAAAAAATCAATTAACTTAAGCCGAAATAATAAATTTTCTGACAACGTAGGTAGATAGAGATTTAAAGTACACACGATTTTTAGACGTTTTCTGGACGCTTTTCGGACAATATGGCAACCTGTTCATATAGCTTTATTTCCTTTTGAAATCTTGCTGAAAATCAAGTTATTAAGGATCACATTGGTATTCTTAAGCTTTTATATAAAACACAATTCAAAAGGCTTCGTAGCAATGCAAATCAATTCTATAGATAGGGACCACCCGATATATTGAATTAGGAATAAGACAAAATGGGGAAGGCTAAGATCTCAAGAGTAACGATAATGGAATGGCAAACCAATTAATTCAAAAGGAAAAAGTTTTACATAAATACAAACAATAGAGTGCAGTTAATATGACACAACTAGTGTAATTTATAGTACTAACAATGTAATGCAACAATGTAGAGAAACCACATTGCCACCGCATGTTTTCCAGATTGCGTATTTATATTTACCTTTATTATAAATAATCGTAATATTTGTGTACATATAATAAATATTGTAGAAGCTTCGGTAAAATTTAATTTAAAATAAACCACATCATAACGCTTTAATCCTAAGCTCTTCCATACTTGAACGAGTACTCAACTACTGACACAGTGGTATGAAAATAACAACAATTTTAGGCCAAAGGCGATTATACACAGATCAGTTTCACCTACATCAATGTTATATTAACATACACAACAACAATAGCTAAAAGCTCATAAAAAATTAACAACCACTGCTACGATGAGTAGAGGTAAATCTGAATAATAAAACTGTGCAAAAAAAAACAAGATAAGTTATAATACATCTCCGAAATATATCAAATATGGCCATAAAGTGCGCCAAAAATAGTAACAGTAACAATAACAACAGCATGAACAGATTTTCTATATTTGAGCCTTAATAACTTGAAAATCAATCAACTCTTATATCATCATCTCCAGCTTCAACAACTAGTGTATCCAGCACCAGCTCCTACTACTACACTATGTCTAAGCCTAAGTACATCCATATAATTACTATTTACAATAACAGCAACATCAACAAAAGCATAGAAATAGCGGTTATATAGGGTGATGCATATAGACTTTTTTTAAATTTTTAATAAAACACATCAAATAGAACTGGATATTTAGTATTGCCCGAAAGTTTTAGTTTTTTGAAATAATTTCATTTAAATGTTAGCTGCTACTTAGAATATTTTCAACATTGCCACCAGTATCTTGTGAATCACAACTCTTTTGATTGCGCATAACTCCAAAGACAAACATAAAGGTGAGATCACACATTACAGATCACAGGCCCGAAACGCAAAATTAACTGCTTACGAAATTGATTTTTCAATAAAATCATTGTGCACAAAATACATTTCTCACAGAATGCTGATTTTTAAAATACAGCAGTATAATTTGGAAATATTGTTGTGAGTGGGTCTAAATGAATCACCCACTTTTAAACCTTGGTAATAATAATTCAATAAGTTTGTTAGTCAAGAGTAAAACTTGAAAGACTAAAATCTTTGACCAAATTAATAAATAAATGCTAAAGTTCTTTGACTAAAAATCGACAGCTTAAAAATAAAAGATACTTCCACCTATCACACGAAATCAATATATTCCCTAGAGACCTTTGGCCAAAATTGAATACTTAAGGTAGCAGACTGCTACTGGAACTGAACCAGAACAGTACTAGAGTGATCAAATATACGATTACCGATCACTGCCCATTTAAGGCCAGGATTATTAAACGGCACAGCGGCCGTTTTTAGACTATTGTACTGTGTGGAGATGAACAGGAGCATATTATCTGCCAAAGCCCGGGACTTCATTATCACAAGTCTAGAAGCTAAGTAGGCCAGATTTAATTTCGGTTTCATTTAGGAATTGAGGTGGCTTTATGGTAGATAATTGTGTTAGTTTGAAGTGGACAGTTCCCCTAGAAGAAATTCTTTTAAATCCCCTATAAATTGCTATACACATTATAGCTTAGCATAATTTTCATGCCGATTAAACTCATCATCAAGTCATCAGCATTTGCGTGTCAGTTTACATTAACATACATACAAAATATACAAACATTTAAACATACGTTAAATACTACACCACATTCAGTTAGACATAGCAAATATTTATTCACAAGTAGACATACATACATATTTCATTCTGCATTTGAAATTTCCTACATCAGCATACCGGCGTATACACGCAATTTTTATATAAAAAATATTCCCAACTTTAATATCAATTGTTGTGAAAATGTTAATAGTTTATCGTTAATTTTGCAAGCCAAACGGTTATAAGCAAAGCTCATTGTTGTTAAAAAATATTTGTTAAATTTTTCTTTCAAATATGTGTGAGTGTGTGGTCTTCTGGTCTTTTATTTTTATTATTATTATAAATAAAAATAAAAATTTCTTTTGATATTAGAAAAACCACTGCACAAAATGTTACTGAGGTTGAAAGGTTATAAAATGATATATGATGTTTAATAGTTATGATCAATCAAACTGTTTTTTTTTTGTTTATTATTTTGAACTGAATTTGATTTATAACGATTTCTTTAGAAAATTATATTTTACAGCCACTAAATATTACACAAAAAAAGGCAAAGGTTTTTTTTCTTCAAAAGGTTAACATTTACTTTTTTTAGAAAAATCACTTAGATGTTAAAAAGAGAACTATATTTTAGTGACTAAGCTAAGCTGGTTGATTACCTTTTAAACATTGGGGTGAGTGGAAGATAAGATGTGAACACACAATTGATTGTACTAGCAATTCGTGTTACTCTCTTATTTGTATTACATATGTGTATACAAATGTGTGTACTCGTATACGTTCAAATAAAAATACGAGCGATTCAAGCAATAAGAATTGTGCTGTGTGAACACCGAAGAAATTTCAAGAAAAAAATTCAATAAAAATTGCTTCGTGTAAATTGGGACTTAGATTAAGCAATTGGTAGAGGGTATATTTTCTGTTGAATTTGGTTTGATATTTTCAAATCAAATTACACAAACATGTTCGCCCCAAGACGAATCTTGTAATGCCAAAAATAGGCCACTGATCTAAAATTCAGCCAATCATTCGTATTAAGAAACGGTTCAAGATTTACCGACGAACGTTTTTATGGTTCCACAAATAAGAGTATTATACTCAGCCGTTGCGATCTTTTATACCCACCACTTATATTAAGTTGTCAATTTCACCTAGATTCCAGATTCATATAAAAATTAATAAATATAGTAGTGAGTCCGAACAATATAATTTGCATAGATTTGATCTAATTTTTTTTAGCTATTCAACCTTTTTTTTAGTTTTTGGACATTGATATTAGGAAAAAAAATTTTTATAAAATTTGGAGGATTATTGATTAAGAATTTGAACTTGATAACGTAAGATTGATACAATTTTTTCCCTGAAATTTCTTCAGTGTTCACACGTATTTTTATTTTGTAGTATACATACATTTGTATACACATATGTCATACGAATAAGAGATTAAAATCAAGTGTGTGCTCGTCTTATCTTTCCCTCACCCCAGTGTCTAAAAGGTAATCAGCTTATCTTTAAGAAATGCTTCGTGTAAATTGAGACCAAGAGATTATGCAGTTTTACGTGATTTTCTGAAGTGGTTCTTATATGGAGGCTTTGACCGATTATGGGCCGGTTGTGTACGCCAGGATTGTCTGTCTCGACTTATAACCTAATAACGATTTTCATAAAAGATTAATGCGTGATTAAGAGATTTTAGTAAGTGGACTTTATATGGCAGCTATGATCAAATATGGAACGCTATTAACAAAATTAATTTGTTCGATTTCAGCTTGATGCCATCCTCTCTTTTCCTTTAAATTAATGTGGAGGTTTACCTCTTGATGGACGTCTTTTGTCGATGAGTATTTATTGCCTTCGAATAATTATTATAAGATCACCATAATCAGGACAGTTTTAGAGAAGATATTCGGTGGTAGCCTCGTCATCCTCGTCAATACAATTTTTACAATAGTATCTCTAAAAAATTCGAAACATTTTAGAGTGTACACTAACATGCCAGTGTCCCGTAATGCATGCTATGATGATTTTTAGATAATTTCTATGCATATTCATATTGGTAGATTTTCTGGTTTTCTGCATTATTTGTTGACAATAAAGTCAAGTTTGTGTTAAATAAGCTCTTTTCTCCGCAAGAGAATTCACACGAATTTATTGTTTTTCCGGCTTTATCAAGTACATTAGTCCAGTTATTACCTTCAAACGTGCACTTATCCAGGAGCCCATAAAAAAGTAACTGATGGACGTTTTAGAGAATTCTTATAAGATTTTGTTTTCTATTAGTTAATATCTGGATATCCTTATTCGGTATCGATTGATGTTAAATTTGTTTCATGACTACCGGTCAACATAAGACACTCTCAGATCGTTCTGGTCCGAAAAGATACAACGACCTTATGATCAGCGAAGTAAAGCGGAAGATGAATCACTTTCTGAGTCGATTTAACGAAGTCCGTCCTTCCGTCCGTCTGACTGGCTGTCCATGTAAAGCTTGTGCGCAGAGAACAGGTCGCAATTTTGAAGATATTTCGACAAAATTTGGTACATGATATATTTTCGGCCCAACGATGGATGGGATTGAAACTGGTAGAAATCGGTCCATTATTTCACCTGGCCCACATACAAATGTCCTCCCGAAATTGGGGTTTACCGGTCACAAATCTTTGAATTATGCAAGTATGCACACAAATTTCACCAAAAATGAGTAATAAATTACGCTAAATCACTGTTTTAAAACTGTTTTATACATATACTGGGTGTAACGCAATATATGGTCGGGCCTGACCGACTATACTTTCTTTCTTTTTTTGCTTTTATAACTCTGCTTGTGTAACTACACACTGCAGGTAGATATACTTACATACATATGTACATATGCATGTGATTTAATATTATAAACCTGAATAGTTGTTCTTTAAAAATCTTTGTTTTTTACTAATTTCAATAGGTTTTAGAGATAAGGAACCAATCATCTATTTTGCATACGATCAATATCTTTTTACGGATTTTCCTGAAACAAATTACCGTGTAAAAACAGACTATAGAATTTCTCTAAATTAAAAAATATTATGGTTATTGTGGATACAAGAGATATCTTCACAAGTTTGCCATTAATCAACCTAGGTATGCAGAAATATGCCTCATGTCATCGAAACCCATACAATCTAAGCCTAATTCCTATTTTCCCCTTAAGAAATAAAGTGTCATATATCTCATTAACAAATATACATTAACCAGTACAACTCAACATATTATTAAGTATCATAACTATAATTTACAACAAATTAGTCTGTATTTATATTCACATTGTTTGAAATATACAAAAAATACATTTATTCCAACCGTATTCTAAGACGTACATAAAAAATAATACCCCTTAAAATATGACCACAACGTGTGTGTTCATCAAGTTGAGGTCAAATGGTTAAGTCTATCTATTTATACAGCTAACTATTTATCAAATTAAACATATTTCTTATATAAACAGCAAGCATACATACACAAAAAGCGATAATGTGTTAAAACATAAATATTATTTAAAGATAAATTTAAAAGAAAAAAATATCTCTATGTTTGAAGATGGCAAGACATGGGGCATGGTGTTGTATGGCAATTATAGAAATACAATATTGACGACTTGTTGGTGGTAAGTATCAGATGGCTTTGTATCGCTTCGCATCATGTCATACATATAATAAAGTAGCAAGAGTGTTTAAAAGACTACACGAAATATAATTTAGATGTGAACAATGAATTATAGTAATTTGCTAAGGAAAAAACTAAACCTTAATGTTAAATAAATAAATGAAAATACACAGTAATTTTAGATGCGATAAGAAATAATTGTTGGAAAGAGAATAACTTTTAAGGAAACTGCAACGAATAAGCAACACACTGCCCAACATTCAAATAATGCGTTCATAATAAAATAGTTAAACCGCACATAATTATACGAGTTTGAGTCTACAAAAAGCTGGTGCTGAGGAAAATCAAAATGGAAATAGACAATGCAATGGGTTAACCGGGAATTGGTTTTATGAGAAGATTTTGGGGAAATCTTCCCATATACTTCTAAGGGAGTCTTATAATAAATGAAAAGGGGTTTATTTTTCAAAGTCATGTGACTTTTATTTTATTTTTAAAATTACTAAGGTATGTGATGATGACGATACGAGCAGTTGAGGTCCGGCTTTATAGCTTGCTGGTTACTAAAAGAACTAACTTTTCGACACCTCAAAGGCTCGTTATTTAATACCGCAAATACACATTTAAACCAAAATTTTAATTTGTGGATTATAAATTCAATCACAATAACATAAACACGGTTGAGAAATTAATTTCAAATAACAAAATCAGTTATACTGTAAAAATCTGTCCGTAGCTAGTAATTCTATCCCTTGATTAAAATAGTTTTCCTTCAAAATAGTAGTTTACAACTGTAACTATACCTTCATTTAAGGTAAAACGCTTGTCAGCTAGATTTTTATATTTGGGAACAAGTGAAAGTCACTGGGAGCTAAGTCAGAAGAATAAGGTGGGTGGTCAAGGAACTCCGTTGATTTTAGCCATTGTTAAAACAATCTTGTGCACTGGTGCGTTCGCTTATTTAAAAATGGGTTTTGTACGTTGTAAGCCAGAATATTTTCTCGCATTTTTACATTTAATTGATGCAAAATGTTGCAGATAGTCAATCAATCAATAAAATACCTTTGAAGTCCCAAAAAACCGTTGCCATAACATTACCAGCCGATTGAATTATTTTTGCTTTTTTTGGGGCCCTTCCTCCAGCTTCAGTCCATTGCTTGGATTGTTCTTTTGTCTCTGGAGTTTAGTGGTGGATCCATGTCTCATCCACAGTTATGAAACGACGCTCAAAATTACTACGTGGTTCATACTCAATGCTTGTACGACCACGTTTAAATTCAGCAACCCATTTGTTTACTGTTGCCTATAAAGGAGCACTTTCACCTAACACATTCATCATATCGTTATGAATTTCTTGTCCCTATAAACCTTTTTTATTTAAATATTTAATGACACCATGAATTTCTAATTTTTCCACTGTAAAAAAAATCGCAGATGCTCTTTTTACATTTACCTACAAAAGACATCAATTAGTAACTAAAAGGAGTAGGGTGCACAAACTAGCAAAGTGTCTTCTGGTGCTAGGCATCATCAGCACTACCAGTATCATCCCAGATCATACTTCAGGTCAAATGTAAGAAAATCTTTTTAACGGAAAGACGACCTACCAAAAGTAAATAAAATTAAAAATGTACGAATAAACTGTGATCATGTTAAACACCATGTTCACCAAACAATGGCCACTGTTAAAAATTTTGTTTACAAAAAAAAAAAAAAAAAAAAGAAACACTCAAATTTTTATGATGATGGTGGCGATGATCAGTATTTTTTTTTTTGATTTCATCTTCTTTTTTTTTTATAATATTTTCGTTTGTAAAGGATGACCCATGTGGTTAACTAATTGACAGTATCGTGACTAAAATCAATTTGTTGTACAGTTGTTGTAGTTACGAGTACTGTTTGTTGTTGCTGGTGTTGCTATTTAAAGTTTTATATTCTATGGGCCATTGTTATATGTTTATTAGATGTATATTTTCTTCGTTTTTTTTTTTTGTTGCTGTATATTGTTGCCGGTAACAAGATTTTGGAAAAGAAAACCACAACACATCTGTTTATCCGTCAACATCATCATCATCATCGCCATCATCGTCATATTCATAGTTAGACAACAATACCAACCAGCGACATTATCATTAAGGTATGAGTATCATAATAAATATTTAAGAATGATTTACGATGCGTTTATTTTTACAACATTTGCTGAGGATCATCAAAATGATCATAGCGAAAAAATGCCGATAATGATGTTTCAAGTAGAGAGTTTGATTTTGTACAAACTGTCTTGCAAAAAATAAAGAAAATCATAATCATTATCAATGTTGTTGAATTACCTTAGTTTATGATCAATATTACATGCTGTATTAGTTATTGTTGTTGTATGTAGTTATTCATTGAATAAATATCTTGAAAATAATGTAAAATATTTAATATTGATGAGCATTTTGTAGGTGGCTTTATCAGAGTTAAGAAAAGGGCTTTTTAATCATCTAATCAAAAATTTTTTTATTTAATTTATTTAAATAGAAAGTTGGTCATGCTCGCCAATATGATATACCCTACACCGATATAAAACATAATATAAGTGTTTTAAATATTGTTATATTCATGGACTAGGAATAGTGTATTAAATCTCGGAAAGACTCGACTGTGAGATATTTTTTAAGAATAATATCTCTCTTGCTAGCAGCAGAGAAGGTTCTTTATATCCCTCAGTTAATCCGTCACTTACGTCACTTACAAATCAATTGAGTAATATTCATTCTTAAACCTGGAAGCGACACGGCTGAGGCATAATTCCAAAGGCTGTTATTTCTGCTGTCACCCACCGACAAGACTCGGCTAGCAACAGTTCCACAATATCTTTGATTCTATAAATATCACAGCTTCCAGCATATTAATTGCAATTGCCTCTCAGACTTAACAGGGCTTGAACTGGCTTCTGAAAGGAGAATTATCATGTTCTTTCAGTATATCCCGCTGTCTACAATGCCTAATGTTGCTGAATGCAGGATCCTGTTACAATTAATGTTAAATACTACCTCTCTAAGCTTCGCGCACCACCGCAGGAGGCAGAATTAAATTCGTATATTAATCATTGCTTTCTAGTTAACATGATCTAAATTCTATGAATGCTCCAATCTCATTTCAGCTAATTCCCAGTTTATACCACTACAATAATGCAGAACCTACAACTACCACCAACGAAGTCTTTGTCAAAACTATTCACCATCTGAACGTAAACGTAAGGTAAAGCTTAATTTTGGCAAAGACCGTCAGTGAACCATCCAACCTTTCAGCCACTTGCAACATGAAAACCATCATTTGTTAGTGGTCAATTACGCAGTTTCAGTGATATAAACTTCGTTGATTAAAGGTGGATTCACCTATTCGTTCTTAACAAAAAATTTGTTCAAACAATATTTTTTTTATATGAAGTTTGACGTCTCTCTTTTTGAGAAAGAGAAAATATTTTTTACGAACTTGAATTGGTTTAATTTTATATTTTTTCTGGACAAAAATGAATTGATTTGCCAATAGGTTGCATTTTTTCATACAAATAACAATGCCTTATGTATTTTCATGGCCATCAGCAAAATCAACTTTCTTTTTTCATTCATTTTGAATTTATATCTGTGATTTTTAATACACAATACTTTAAAATAATTTAATATCTGTATTTTGACACTTAAAACCCAAAGCAAAATATATCAATAGCCGCACTTGTAAAACTAATAGATGTTGTTTACATATGGCAGCTTTGATTTTTCAGAAAAATCGTTCGAAATGGGTGAATCGTGCTGCAAAAAACTCTCAGTAAAAAAAAATTTCTTTGGAAAAAATTTTTGTTAAGAACAAATGGGTGAATCCACCTTAATACCCAATATAGTATTCAAAACTACCAAACTGTTTCATTAAGGAATATGGAGAGCTTCATTCAAACAACATTAGTAAAAGAAAACAAAAGTTCTCTCAGTCATATAATATAACTGACTCAGTCATAATATAACTGGCTTAGGGCAAGACAAGACAAGACATGACATGACAGGAAAAGACTTTGAGCATACGAGGAGAATATACAGATGAATGTGCTACGTCCATTGGCTAGAAATACGAATACGACAACTTTGAAAAGCAGTCATAGAGACCCCATTAATGTATTACAAATCATTCAAATTGAACAGCAAATAATAATATTTCAATACAACTTTAATAAATTTCACTTTCCATATTGCGACGCAAATCTTAGATCGTAAAATATTCTTATATTACTGTATACTTTATAACTTTTTAATAAATACTAAAACTACAGCAATAGCATCGCATAATCAACGCCTTTTTATATTTTTTACCACTAGTCCACCAAATTATTATTGTTGTTTATTATTATTTTAATAGCATAAGCAGCCTTTTGCCAGCAACTAAAAACATGACTTGTACAACAAAGCGTTTCGGGAATGTACATACAGTTGATGCAGAAAATGAGTGCTCAACTTACATTTGTTAAAATCCTGTGTGATTTTAAATCAAAATAAATATATATTCTCAATGCCTGTGGTACCCTTATAGAAACCACTAAATTAAGATTTGTTTAGCATTTAATGCGCATAAATTTAACACAAAAAGCAAATGTAGTCCTTAATTTTTACTTCAAAAAGTGAGTGCTCATCATAATAAATTTTAAATGTCATAGCAGATGTGGCAAGAACATGACAAATCATTTTAGTAACGATTGTTGCCCAAATAGTTAAGAAAAATATCACCAAAGCGAATTGAAACGACGGAATCAGAACGTAAAATAATAATAAATTTTAGAAAAACGCACAACTCTCTCCAAATAAATACTAATAAGAAAAATATGGAAATTTTGGAAAATAACTATTTTTTTGTTTGTTTGTTTATTTATTTAGTCTATGAAGATAAATCCTTACAGACTATTAACAAAAGAAACTTAATTTTACTTAAATTAGAAATATGAAAATAAAAAGAAAAGAAAGTTAACAATTGAGGAAGACAATAATATTACATTTAATAATACTAGAATTGAGACCAAAATCAACAAATTGGTATAAATCATTAAATTGTTTACCCATTCTAACAAATGGGTCTGCATCAGCAGAATTACGACGTGGAACATTAAATTTTACAGATTTTAAAAGATATTCACTTTTAATATTTCAATGTACAATATTCAACATAAAACATAAATACATTTAACATAATACGACGACTTTTCAAGGTGGGTAATGTAACCCTTAAACTCATGAGGTCAGAACCCTGAATCGTGAGTACACTACCCTTTATAAAACCACTAACTAAATATAAATTCGGCATTATTTTTCCCTGAATCGTGAGTACACACCCTTATATAAAATCACTCACTAAATATAAATTCACCACCGTTTTTCCCGAAAATTCAAAAAAGTAAATCTTTTTATGTACCATATATGCACATAATGTTTAATTACAACCAATCTGCTTCTATAAGATGGTAAATGTATGTACTTGTATATGGTAAATGAATTGGGTTCTATACTCAAAATGTTATTTAAATCTTAATAAACTAAATTGTTTTGGTATTGTGATTTAACCTGAATTAATAAATAAACTCAGATATTTATTTATAAAATACTGTTAGTCTTGTTTCACACTATTCAGTTTTAGCTGTCCAGTTTTTGTTAAATTCTCTTTTGACTTGCCATTTCATTTAAACACTTCAATTCAATTTTCGTACTTTTTAATACAAAATTAACATGCATGAAAAAAAACAAAAGGAAATAAGAAAATTGACTAGTACCGTCAAGTTTTTTGTTATCTTTTCCCTTCTCGTCCAAAAATACATGCCTTGAATTGAAGAATCTGAAAACGGTCTATTATAAAATATTACGCAAGTTATATTTAACATTATATTTTTGTGATTTCATTTTTAAAAAGTTTTTTGATATGTATTGTACAAGAGGCTATATAAATTTGAATTTTTATGTTTTCGTTTAAATAAAAATTTCAAAATTCTATTAGAAATAGTGACTTTTTATTTTTCTGATTTTTTGACGATTTTTAAAATTTTCTTTTTTATAGGGGTTTTGACGAGTTCTTTTCGAAATTCATCTGGCAGCCCTGAGCACAGAAAGTATATTGACATTTTAAAAACTCATCTCCACTAGAGTGCGCAAAAAATCATATTTAATTAAGACAACGATCCCAAACACACGGCTCATAATACTAAGTTATGGCTATTGTATAATACTCCAAAATCCGATATAAATCCTATTGAAAACTGGTAGGATCATCTACATAGAAAACTTAAAGAGAGACAGATAGAGAAAGAGAGAGAGAGAGAGACATAAGGAAGAGAACTGATCTAACAATAGCTTTACAGGAAGAGTGGAATAAAATTCCACCCTTGGCGACCCAAACCTTAGTAGAATCTATTCCCGAGGACTAGAAGCTATAATTAAAAATAGGTGCTGCCATACAAAATACTAAAATATTGTTCTACACGATTTTTATTGCAAAAAAAAAAATCGTAATGAGCACTAACTTTTTAAAGTTAAAAACTGAACTATTTTTAGCTCTGCGAATTGATTTTCAATAGAATTAATAGTTTTATTTATGTTTGTGTACGTATTAATTTTAAATATTACTAAAACCTCACTCAAAATGTGGTGTCAACTTCTTTTATGTACAATAAACTTCGCTTTAAATATGCTTTTAAATTTCATTTGTGGTTGAGCACTTACTTATTGAATAAACTGTATAATATTATTTAAGATTTACACTAGCTGTGTGTTAAGCGCTATTGATGGCACTTACCACATACCACATCATCTTCATGCCACCAACAACAAATATCGTAAATAAAACCCAAACTAGACATAATAAAAATGCATTTTTCCCTATCTTTTTTTAATATAATTTTTATCGTCTTTGTTAGCTGTCTGTCTCTGCCTTCAACACATTTTTCATCAATAATTTGACAAGGAAAATATGAGTAAAATGAAAATCATTATTTGACATTAAATTTAACCTCATTTTTGAACCCGGCTCTTTTGCACATTGATTGAATGCTGTAGAAAAGCAAAGTAACTTTTGAAGCGAATAAAAAATGGTGTGAAGATTATGAATTCAAAAAAATATTAAATAAAAGATTAATAATAATTTTTGGTGGGAGCTAAATAAAATGTTTTAGAAGAGTTTAAAAAATTATGAGTAAAAGTTGAGATAATATTTTCATATTTTGTGTAAAAAATCCAAATGGAAAAGTGCGAATCGAACTGTTTTAAAATGGGCCTTGAATGTGGTCTGTTTCAAAATAGGTTTTGAATGTGTTATTGCAGCTTGTGGCAAAATTTAGAAGATGACAAAAATAAACACCTGAATTTCTTTAAAACACGTATTATTATTTATTAAATTAAATTAATATTTAGAACAAACATTTTTTAAATAAAACAGATTTCCAGTCCCCTTTTATTCTGAAACTCACATTCTTCCGCTAACAATCATTATATATCTTTAAGGAAAATAAAAAACATATTTTTTTAATTTACACAACAAATTACTTAACATTCAAAATGTTCACGCACCATATTAATGGCTTTTGATAAGGCTCATTTTGTAAGCCATGATTAAAAATTGTACAATGTTTTTCCTTCATTATATTGTTTCATGTAATTTCGCTTTTATTTTGGACCAGTTTACATGCACATTAATTAAACACACTTTTTACGAAGGATGTTCATGTTTCTCTCGACATGATGCTGATGCTGCTGATGATCGTGTATAAAGATGAGACTGATCATCACTAGTTTGTTTTAAGTTTTTTTAATAAACGAAAATTACCAAATTTAAAAAAAAATATATTGTTTACAAGCTTTTCGGCAACATACATACATTTAACAACAACTTAATGTGCAACGAAACAACATGATTATGACCAAAAGGAATTTAACAAGGTTTAATTTTTAAATATTAAAAATAATTTAATATAAATAAGTAAATGTGAGAAATTTTAACAGGTTTAATGGACGTGGTATGTACGAATTTCTTGTTTAAAAAAATACCACTAGACTAGTTAATTATTTAACAGATTCCTATAAGAACCTAATTACACTGTGCTGTTAAATAAAAACTTTGAATACAATCGCCACATTAATTAGTAGACGTTGTAGGCCTGATTGAGTACTTTCAAGTCCTGTTTATGATATTTTTAAACACACAAAAATGCTGGTGTTAGTTTGGTACCATCGCAATATCAACAAATATGTTAATTTTTATTCATTTGTTTTTTTTTACAGATCACACTTCTCTGATGCCATACTGTCATCTTATTTTTTGTTCAGTTTTGCTTGAGAACTCATCACGGAAAGACTCACACCACAACAACATCTCCAAATTATTCAGTCTTTTCATACCACATAAACAGTGTATATAAAAAAGTTTGTTTCACTCTTCGACGATTATATTGCCCTAATATTTATTTAATCTATCATATCAGGATAAAAGTAGCTCATGCTTTATTAATGTCACAAATTTCTTATGGTATGCATATATTTTTGAGTACAACCTCTAATAATATTAGTAAAATCAGAATTTTACTGAACAAAATTGTACGTTTCGTTTTTCGAATTACACCCTACAATCATAATATTTATCAACTTGAAAATAATCAGAGAAATTATAACCATATAACACCCTATGTCGAGCGTTTTCTAAAGTGCTCTTTTAATAATTTTGTAATTTTAAGAAACCTATTAATATTTTATAAAATCATTAAAGGTAACACACTACAATTTTTATTACAATTATTAAATTTTATACATTGAACTAGGAATGTACAGATTTGTATTCCCAAAATAAATAACACAGTTTTTGAAAGATCATTTCTTTTAACAGTTGCGCGTACTTGGAATCACTTACCGAATGATTTACGGTCATTTTCATTTTCTTATACCACTTATCGCAGAAAGTTAACCGAACATTTTAATAGGAATCACAACTGATTTGATATTTGACATTCCATTGCTAACTTATTCATTTTAACTAATTAAATGTTTCTCTCTGCTACAAATTTGAGGCTGTTTGTAATAAAAGATTAATATTAAGTAAATTAAATTAAATTTCTTTTTACTATTCTATCATCAATTGAATTGGCCATTGAAGGCTTTCCTATTACATAACTTGTTAATAAATAAAATAAAAAATAAAATAAAAAAAAATAAAAAAATCAGCACTTCCATCAACACTTTTACCAATACATTGTTACTATTACCAATAAGTTTAAGTATCTGTATACGATATTAGATAAACCAAGAGACTAATGTTAATTTACCAAGAGAAGCACGCTGTCGATTGGATTGTTCATGATCTTCACCATACTCTGCGCTACAGCTGTAATGTTGTCCTCACTGTAGCGGAAAGTATGGGTGAAGACCGTAAACATTCGATTGGACGCCATGTGTAAATCTATTTGCCTCTCTTGGTAAATTTAATATCGGTCTCTCGACTTATAGGTTTACAAGAGTAACCGCTATACTTAAATTCGCGCTTTGATATCAGTCAATGAGCTCTGCAACAGCTCAATGAAGATCCGCTGTTTTCGAGCCGAATTTTGTTCATCAGCAAGGCACATCTCTAGCTAAATGATACGTACATAAAATAATATTTCCGCATTTGGGCTGATGAATAATCCGAAAGGATTCTCTAACTACCTTTACATTCACATTCATGAACTGTGTGGTGTGGTTTCTGGGCTGATGGAATCATCGGTCCTTATATCTTTGAAAATTAGGCCGGACAGAACATAAACATTAAGTTGTTGAAATTACAAACTGAAATATTCAATGGTGGTGTGTATTAAAATTTAAGTCTAACATCTTCATGTTTTCCAACAAAGTTCGTATGTAAAAGAATACGTTTTAAACAAATACATAGTGGGGAACACAAATGAGTGCATGTTAGTAATTTCTGCACTTTTTATTGCATAAAAATAAAACTAATAAAGAAAATTAGAAAATGTTTCTTGTTATTAATTTTTTGTTTAATATTGAACAAATTAATTTATAAATCAAAACTTAAATCATCAAGTTCTAACAAAGAAACAATTAAAACTAAAACAACAGGCATGCACTCAATTTTGCACTATACAAAAACTTTAGGCAATAATAGTATTTTTAATGTTTAGTCCTAAGCCCGTTATTTCATAAAACAATATCTACACGCTTTGCTATAGTCTGCAATAATTTTTCAATTCATTAATTTGGAATACTCTCCCATTCATGCTTACAAAGCTCGTTCAAATGAGTTGGAGTTTATCGGTATTGTCCCAACTGTCTCTTCGATTCTCAATCGGGTTGAGAAAATTCTGCCAGCCAAGTCATTCTTTCGCGCTGAAAAGTTTCTTTATCAACATGATAAACACTCCTATCTGCAAAATCGGGAAGATGAGTTTTATTGGTTCGTGGTGCCTCAACGTAAAGCAACATAATCAGCCTTATTATGAGTGTCGTTTTCTTTTTACGACAACGACTCTTTCGTAATAGATTAAAGGTAAAATTAAGTTTGTTTCTTTAATTTATTACGAAAAAGAAAACGACACTCATAATAAGGCTAAATATCATGACGTTTCGCCCACCGTGCTTCATTGTTTTCTTTACATGATGTCTTTAAATTCTTTGTACGGCATCAGCAATATCGTTTACCTTGGGATTGAAAACGATTAAATTTGAATTCGTCTGACCATATTTTACATTTCCAATCATCTACTGTGCAATTTCTTAATCGTGCCTTAAAATTTGTTATCGCGAAGTCACAAATTACACAAATATGTCACAATACATATAATATATATATATATACAGATAATCAAGTTTTGTATTTCTCTCTTTCTTTGCCTTTTGTTTCCACTTTTGCTACATGTAAAATAAAGCACACAAAAATTAAGCACCAAAAAGGAAAATACCTTTCTCTCTCTATCAGAACTATTCTAGGTAACAGATTTTGGTCTTTTTGAAACTTTATAATTGTCACCTTTGTGGTGGCGAAGGTCTCGTCTTGTTTTCCATCGATTAACATGTTAACGTAAACCACTTGTCTCTTTTCATTTGTATAATCATTAGTTAATAGCTTTTTTCGACCTCTGATTTGTGTTTTGGTAACAATAAAACGCCTTTTTGAACTCTTATTACCACTGATTGCCTTACTTTAAGCTTTACCCGCGTACAATAGCTATTTTTTGCCAATTTGTATTATAATTTGATTTGTGTTGGATAATTTACAAAAAGGGTTTAACACATGTAATTAAATTAATATCAAAATAATGTTTATTTTTCGTCATAAACAAAGCAAACACATACAAATCTGACTATAAACTTGATATTTTTGTGCAAGCATTTCCAAAGACTCACTTGTGCAAAATGATGTTTTTTTTTATTAGATACATTTTATTTGACTTGAGTTCATTCTTATTAATAATTCAAAAAATAATATTATTGTAAAGTAATATTTTTAGACAATTTTCACATTGTAATGCTTTTTCTGCCTTACAATTTACTTTAAGGTAATGCCGGAAATAATAACCATTTATTACTAAGTAATGCCAAATTCCAAACAGTTCATGTAGTAATTCTTTTACGGTGTGAATTTTATGATATTTTTCTTCCAAATCAGCAAAACTATACAATATCAATTTTATGTATTTTTTTTTGCAGTACCAAATATTTGTTGGGTGTTTTTTATATGCTTATAAAAGCAACTTATCAGATTTTCACCCTGACAATGGCCTGCAAAATAAAACCTTAGCTTTAAGTTAAAGATTATTTAACAACCAGAAAAAAATGCCACAAATTTAACAAAGGGCTAGCCAGCCAACAGTTTATTAAAAAAAAGGAAAAATGATGCCTGCCTTAACAAGTTTTAATTTAAGATTTTTTTATTTACAATATATAAATAAAAAAAATATATATTTTAGGGCGTCTTTGTGATGTCTTAACATGAGTTTCTTTAAATTGAAAATAAAAATAAAATAAAATTTTACGATATTGCTTTTGAGACACCAGTAAATTGGCCGCTAAAATAAAACAGAAACTAAATATAATAATGCAGCCTTATTTTATAAAAATGTATTTAGTTGCGGCAGCATTTATAACAGTTTATAATGCATCATGCGTCAAATCTTGGCACCAGTTATATACAGATTTTTTTTCTCCTTCATCATCGTCATCCTCCTTGTACGTATGCTGCTCATTTTGAGCAATTTTATGTGGTCAATGTAATGCAAACATTCCCAACATTAAATGGCTGTATGATATACACATATACATATCTTGAATGCAACACAGTGTGTAAAGTTGATACAAAATATTGTTAAAAATTTAAATCATCAAACAGACATATTCTAAATGATATTCCATTTTTCAAATTTTAAAATTTCCCTCTAAGATTATGAATGAAGGTGACTGAAGCTAAATAATAAAAGAAACGATTTTATATACATATGTTTTAATATTAAGGTCCTACTTATGCTATTTATTATATTTTTCATTAACCTGTTTTTACACCCCATGTAACACTGTACATCTCTCCTGAATTGTTTTAGTTTTTTTTTTATTATTAGCTTTCAATGCACTCATTCATTTGCAAGTATTTAGTATGATTTTAAGCCAGCAACCTTAATTTCATGCTG
This sequence comes from Bellardia pandia, assembly GCA_916048285.2. Lineage (NCBI taxonomy): Eukaryota > Metazoa > Arthropoda > Insecta > Diptera > Calliphoridae > Bellardia > Bellardia pandia. The sequence continues at coordinate 122,432,083 of OU696529.1, forward strand.
CACAAGAGTACGAACAAATTTCTTCCCATGTGCAAATTTGAGTTTGTGGCATGAAGCACATGAAAGCGAAAAATGCTTTTGTAATAATGTATCATTCAGATTAATCGAAACTGATTGAGTGCATCTAAATGGCTTTAAAATAAAAGCAGAAGAAGATGATGAAAAAAATAAATATTAAACTGCAAACGACAAACATTTTTAAACAAACAGAAAATCATTTAACGTTTAATTTGAAGCGACATGGTTATTTTCAAGGAAATTCAGCCAATATAATGGAATATTTTTTAAGCTTTACTTTGTCATACACACACACATACTATGTACCTATACATGTGTATTTTGCATATAATGAATTATTTTTCACTTTTCATTTCACCCCCATAAGTTGTGACAATGTTATAAATGACCATGATAGTTGAGAGTAAAATTTGATTTTGATCATAGTAAAGTTTTGAGAAACGATTATTTATTCAGAAATTATAGACAATTGGTATTCAATAGAGTTTTATGTTTGTTTTATTCCCACCAAAATATAGCTGGACACTTAGCAGGAAGCAGATTTTTATAAAGCTGTAGATTTCAGCCAAATAAACCAAAAAATATTCGATTAGTTTTGTTATTATTGCCAAGATATCCAAGATAGAAATACTTGTCAATATTACATTTTTTCCATAATCACAATAACCTGCAACTCTTCCCGTGGATGTTGTTCCATAGGCACTTGCAAGCATCTCATGATGATCCTCAAGAAGAGGTCTTGGCTGCTATGAATATGTCTTTAACGTGCAGTAGTATGGACTAAAGGTACGGTCACATTTGGCAAATATTTACTTAATAAAGCGTAAACACTTTTTTTAATAAATAAATTAAAACTAAATATTTGTAGTGCTCTGGCCTAAACAAGAAAAGTTTTTTGAATAAATAAACGAGTTCATATATTTATATTTTATTTAGTAGTTACGAATTTGTTGGCAAATATTTGCCAAGTGTGCCGTACCTCAACGATATAAAATTTTTTTTGGTTGATTTACAGTCAGTATTCAAACAAAATCTAGCTACCTAAATAAAGACGACAAGATTCAGTTTAACATTCTTCTTCCATATAGACACTAAAGTTGGAAAAGTCTTTTTTGTTGAAAGTTACAGGTAACATACATATACTTGTTAAGCAAACTACAAAGGCTATTAGATCTTCTTAGGAAACTTAGTGGTGTTTCACGCGTTCCAGTTTTAGTTGATAAGTTTTTGTCCAATTCTCTTTTGAACTTGCCATTTCGTTTACACGCGTATTGTCAATTTTCGTGCTCTTTACCATCAAGCTTCTACTTTTGCATGCAAACAACTTCGAGTAGAATAAGAGAAAATAGAAGAAAAAAACAAACGGAAATAAGAAAATGAATTAACTATTACCTTTAAGTATGTACCCCTTTGACTCTTTTCCTTTCTCACCCAAAAATGCTTGCCTTGAAGAGTCAAAATTGAAACGTGTTTTTTATATATAGACCCTACGAATATCTGGCTGTTTGTCAGCTAACTCACACTCCATCTGTTTACTTCATAGTTTATTGTAGTCTGTGGGATATCGTTAAATGATAAAAACATCCGCTAAGAATTGTGCCATTAATAAAATAGAAATGGCCTTTTGATAGGATAAAAAAGGAACATTTTTCTGTATACTGATCTTTTAATCTTTTTCCAGGCTTATGATCTACTAAAAACTCTTGTCAACATCCGATCGTGTCTCTCATATGTTCTGATTTTGTTATGTTTTTGCCTGCAAACATAATCGCCAGCCGCTGTGTTGCGTTTTCATCACTTCTACTAACAAGGGATTTTTTAAAAGCTTTCGGATGTGATTTAAAAAAACCACATACAATTTTAAAAAATATAATAGAAGTGCGGTTACGCTGAATCACGCTTTCGAAAACGTTTAACAACTTAATTTTGACATATTATTAGTTATATAAATATATCTCTCATTAGGTTGTTACAGGACTGTGCAGCTTGTCACACATCCACCGAAACAATAAATATACTTAATATCAAATATCCCGATAGCATAATTTCACGAAATTCAACTGTTAATTAGTCGATTTGACACCACTTTTTATGCGTCATTGGCCATTTTGCCAAAATGAGATTAATAATTTTGATAAGAAAATCAAGATATGTTCCTTTGCAACTCAAACTTTACATTTTCCGGAACACCATTGTTTAGATTGCAACTATACATCACAGGATTGTTCTTTAGTGTTATTACCTAGATCGTGGCGACAACAATTTTGTATTGTTTCATTAATCGGGTGATTTCAGTTATTTTTCCTTGAAGGCCTTTGAAGTCAAACGAGGTTACCGGTACATACACTTTAAGGGGAGAATGGCGACTATTGTTGTTACAGCTGCATATCTTGTGATTGATTCTGTGATGCAAAGGGACGAGTTATATTTCAGCTGCACAATCACCGTCCTCACCCGTTCATAGTTTCTAAGTTTATACTCGTCCAAACTACAATTGTACTTAAATGACAAGGACATGTTCAACATCGTGCTGAAATATGGTCCCCATATTTATTTCAATACCGCCGGAAACTAATAAGACTTAAAGCAGTAATGCCACAAGATGGTGATTATAATAGGCTGCCTTGAAAATATAAATTTCTAGCATATGTACCAGCTTATTTCTCCAATCTGTGGTCTTTATATAATCCTTGTCTCAAATCTGTATCATATAGCGTCTCAAGTTCATGTCTACTCTATTGCAGTGTAGTGCTGCACTACAAATTTTAGTCTTCAATTTCAAAATCTACCATTCATTTGTATTAATGTGCACCATAAGCTATATTTTGTTCTATTAAAATATGTTCTCCTTCTAAATTCTTATATTCTAAAGTCATAGTGTCACTAGCACCTGCTGCTGCAAGTTCCACCCAAACTATACTTGATTAATCACATAAATATTTAAAGTTAACCTTATAAAAACAAAAAGTAATTTAACCACAAACATTTTTTAATAAATTACTGTATTAATATCCATTTCATATCGGACACATTGTAACAATAAAAACACGATGTTTAAAATGCAATGATAAATTGTTAATTACGAAATGTACATGAGATTGAAAACATTTGACCTTTTTAACGGTTTTGCTACTTCCTTTAAAAAAAAATAAATAAATAAAAAATCTAAATTTGGTCATTTGTAAGACAAATAAAATAGACTCGAAAAAATGTGGACAGTAAAATTTAATGGCTTCAAGCTAAATTTACAAGAAGTTTTAGGTAAAAAAAAATGTATATTGTCTTACTGGCATCTTAATCTATCCACAAAAATCATTGTCATATAGGAAAGAATAGATGTTAACTTTGTCATTCGTGTTGCTTTCTTGGTCAATTCTGAATACATTCTTTAACAAAAGTTTAAGATTTAAATTTATTTTCTAACAAAATTATTATTTCAAGTTCATATTGTAGTAGTGATCTGAATTACTCTAACATTAAAATTTAACTCATTGATATTTATTTTATTTTGGTTCGAGTTCATTAAATTATTTTTACTGAAGGTAGGAATTGTTACATGAAAATTATTATTAAAATTTACTGATAATTTTTCTTGGCTTAGGATTCAAACCTGGGTTGTTGGTTGAATTTACATATGTTTCGAGAAACACTACTTTCTCTCATCAGAATTATTTACGTTCTCACCCTCTGCACCACTGCGGCGCCCGCTAGCCTACAGTCAAGTATCAATCCTTTAACCAGTATCACATAAACTTTATATGTTACACAAAAAAAAGTTTTATTTACCAGCATTTTAATCAATTACAAAAATTGTATAATGTATTCTACTCTTTTTACTGATACAAATTCACAGTCGGCCATAAAATTGTAATTGCCAATTTTAGTTTAGTTTTGAGTGTATGCAGTGTAGTCCAATAAACATGCACTAACTAGACTCGAAAGAATCAAATAACAGATCTAATAAAGTGATTTAAAATAAAAATCTAATTATACTTCTTATATTTCTTGTTTATTTTTTTAATTTCCTCCTTGGTAATACGAGTACTAAAATACTAAAACCAACAGCTTAGAATTGCCAAAAAAACAGAACATTAACTAAACAGTGCCAAATGTTACCAAAATGAGAAGAAAAAAATATACAAGACAACAGATATTATACCAACTACACTGTTTCCTAAGAGTTTTGTATATACAAACTAAAGTACTAAAGTAAAGTACTTTGGGTAAATACCATATTAATATTGCAACATTTTTATCCTTTAAATAAGCCGGATTCCAAGTAGTTTAGAAATTAGTAAAACTCTTTATTGACTAAAAATTTAACAACAAAAATTTAAATATTCACTATTGTTCAATTTAAAAGTGATGTTGTAGTGTCGTAGGAGTTCTTAGTTGTCTAAATTTACAATAGTGCACAAATAATGTTAGTAATTGCTATTAAAATATTTTGTACAACATTTAAGACAGTTTTACATATGTTTTTCAAATATGCAAGTTTAAGTATTACCAAAAGTTGAAATATGCATCTCAAAAATTACCCATTTTAGTTTGAAAACCATTTTGAAGGTTTGACAACATAAACATACGACTTTGCTCAAAATTGTAAACCAATGTACAACATACAACTTCACTTGTGACTTGAACGTATGTGTTATTATACAATTGTTTAAGAACACGTTGGCATTACACTTTTATTTACTCAACGAACTACTCAACGAAGACTCACATTATGCTCATGCTCCCACTATTTATACAGCAGCGTCATCTTCTAGCGATTTCCAGCATGATGTGGAACAAACTATCTCTTTAGTGTTTAGCCAGAGCTTTTACAACATAATGTCCACCTAATGTTATCAAAATCCACAACATTGTTAATTAAAAACGTTTTATTTTGGAAATAATTCAATATCACGGGAGCTATTACAGATATCGTAACGAAATTGCGCAGGGCTAAAGCTGAGGTATATCTGAGTTCATTTATAGGCTTTTGTAATCGGCAGTGGAAGGAGGGCCAATGGGTAGCCCCTCAAAGTTCGTCACATCGGATCGCACATTTTTTAAAAAAATCGCCAAAACTCTATTTATGTTCCAAATGAGTCCTTGAGTTTAACACATATGTATATAGATTTATTATACTCTACACCACTATAGTGCGGAGGGTATATTGGATTTGTGCTGATGATTGTAACACTCAAAAATATTAGAAAAACACCTACCTTAGACTCAGAATCACTTTCTTTCCGTCTTTCCGTCTGGCTGACTGACTGTCAATTTAAACCTTGTGCGCAGAGTACAGGTCGCAATTTTGAAGATATTTCCAAAAAATTTAGTATGAGAATTTAGTTAGAATCAGTCCATTATTTCACCTAGTCCCATACAAATGTCCCCCCAAAATATTGTTTATCAGTCAGAAATGTTTGATTTTTGCAGGTATCCAAACGATTACACGTAGAAATGTTGTGCAGATCGGTTAATAATTGCACATACATACCACATACGTCCCACTTTCGAAAATCACTTTAGAAAGCATAACACTCTTGAACTTGTTTGTATTCAAATAATATTAAACACAAATAGGTTTCATATACACAGAAACCATAACAGCTAATTTTATAATAGTCGGTCGAATAATATTTAAATGCACTGTAGACGTGCCGCTAAATTTATTGATGATCCCATATAGCGCCGATTTCGGATTTGATCGACTATACTTTCTTACTTTTTTACCATCCATTCATCAATTCCATTCGATACTGGCTAGACCAAATATTTAAAATTTATTAGATTTGAGATTTGAAATAATTTATTGTTAGTTCGTTATATAATGAAGATACAATAAATAACTAGAAGTATTCGACAATCAGCATTACATTACCATGAGATCTAAAAGTCCAGAATTGTACCTAAATTGACGAATTTTTTATATATTCTGATAAAAAAATATAGGAAACAGCATAGAATTCATTTAGACATTTTTTTAATTTAAAATAAAACACTTAAAATACAAATGGATGTCAAAATCTTTATTTTTGCCATAAACAGCAATCTTTGTATTTTCTTTTTAAAAATAATTTCATTAAAATGTTGGCCGCGACTATGCCTTAGGTGGTTCTTTCAGAAGGCCCAATTCGATTTCGTTATCGGTAATTATGACTCTGTTCAGAATCCGGTAGCAAATGTTGCAATGTTTTATATATTCTGCATGACATCTTACTTTTAGAATATTATATTTTCAGAAGTTTGCAAAACTTTTTTTTTTTTGGTTTTTACTAATAAGACATTCAGTTGGAAATGGTGTTTAGGGAATAAACCGAACAAACAAACAAAACGATAGACAGACAGGAAAACTAAGTTAAAATATTTTTGATAATTAAATGAAATGAGCATTTGACTTTTTTGTTTGTTTCGCTTCGTTTGTGCTGTGCAACAGGTAAGTTTAGTTGTTGAATTGAGAGCGAACTGCACAAAATGATAAACTATAACAGTTGCGGATTTGTTAAAATCTTTGAGTATTGGTTGCAGTACTTTTGTTGGTTTATTCAGTTGTTTTATTTTTTTCAATTTCATTCTTAAATAGTATTTGAACCTGTTGTACAGTTAGATATACAGCAAACACGTCGTATAAGCTTACGTTGATGCCACAAAACACCGTCAAACATATACATACTTACATACACCAACAGACACACACAGCATGTATAGGATGACTTTTTAATGGTCTAAAGTTTAACTAAAGGTTGGTCTATCATTTCTTTAATTTTGGATACGGTGGCTTTGGGTGGTTGTGCTATTTGTTACAATAAATAAAATGAACTGAACTGTAAGACCAAAAAAAAACGAAAAAAAAAAACACTAAACTCAACTCAACTACTCCTCACAAGGATTATAATGGCATAAAGTTTTAGAGACAGAAAACGTGAGTTTCGGCAAAAACCAAATAAACAACAAGTGCATCTCTATGAATTGCAAGTAACTTGAAAAAAAATAACCAAAAACGAATAAACTCTGATTTACAATCATCACAATAAAATCAGAAGAAAAAAAACGACGAAAAAAGAAACAAATAAGAAATGGCTACAACTTTGGAAATAATATTGTAACAAGCTTACTTACATAGAGACAGAAATCATATTAGGATATTAGAAATCAGGTAGGGGTTACCTATATTTTTCAGTGACACACACAAACCTTTAAACTAAAGTTCCTTTGAAAAATCTATCAAAATACACAAGTGGGAAAATTTTTCTTATATTTTTCATTGACCTACGTTTCAATTCTTAGTTTTATATACAACTAGAAAAACTCTATTATATCTTTACAAACATGCTTCCCTAAGGTAGTACACTCCAGATTTTTAGACTATTAAGAAATGTTTGAAACACAATCGCCAGGCAGGCAGGTACATTAAAAGACAACCTGATACAAGCTATGAAATCTTTAGAAAGAAACAGAGAGGGAACAAAATGGGAAAAAACGACAATTTATGGTTTTAACCGAAATAAAGTATAACAGGCAAAAAAAAAAACAATTGGACTCAGAAGACTCATCGCTTAAAATCAATTGTACTCGAGTAATTACAAAATGAATGCACGAACTAATAAACTTGGTACGAGTAAATAACCAAAATGTAGAAACAAAATAAAATCAAACAAAACACTAAAATCGATTTGTGGCCTGTTGTACGAAATGATATAAAATAAATGAATTACCAAATTCAATTGTATAAACTCCAAAATAAAACATAAAATCCAAATGCAAAAAGCTTTTGAAGATTTTAAAATTGATTAGGGTCGACCTAATGTTGGGCTACTTGATCTGATAATTTCTAACTGATCGTTTTTTGAGCACTTAATAGCTAGTCTCACAGGTCATAACGGTGTGCTGTAGATGTTGTTATTAACTTACACCAGTATATACTAGATCAACCCATATGCATATCACCTGCTCCATTATGGATTCCGCGCCCAAAGATCTGCTCATCTTTTGAGCCTTAAACGAATCGATTAAAATAAATATTAGTCAGACGGGGCATGGTCTGGACTATAAGCTGGTTGAGGCAAAACTTCCCAACCATTTATTTTAAAAAAGTTTTTAACAGTAGTTTGCCACCAGTTGGCAGTGCTTTGTCATGAAGAAATATTAGCAATTCATGTGTGGCAATCAGTTGCATTTGATACGGGTTTCCTGCAATGGTCTGCCCAGATTACAGCAGCTCATAACAGATACGAGCCTTTTGGGTTCCACCAAAGAACATTATCTATCGCCATCGATATTTGCCTTGATGTTGAATAGAGTAGTTTGCCATGATTCACAGACGGTATTTTACGCTTCGGGTTATCTTAGTGTAGTCATTTCTCAATTCCAGCAATGACTTAGTGCAAAAATGAGTTCCTTTTACAGCGTTTAAGCATCACAATAGTCTTGCAAGGTCTTAAATCTTCAATTTAAATTATGCCCAATTTCTATGCTTTTCGATGAATTTAGATGCTTTAAACGTTTTAAAATTGCAGCTTGATTTCCCCATGATTTTGTGAGCTCTGACGTAATGCTTCCAATTATTGGTCTTAATTTGTTTCTCTAGCCTGGGCGATCCTTCTCTTCCGTGAACCCAACAAACCATCTCTCGCACGTTGAAACCGATGGAACGCATTCACCATAAACTTCGATGAATAATCGGCTTTTAGCATCATCGTGAATTTGGTCATCATCAAATGCATCTGCAAGTCCAGTACCTAATTTGCCTCATGGGGACTTGAATAAATAAATTGGGAGATGTGACCTTTGAACGCTGATGTACAAGTCACAAGTAAGTTATGGATACTAACAATTATAGTTTATCGGCCATGTCACAGAATTTAATTCCGTTCGGAAGTGGAATTAATTCCGTATTTTGCTTTTATAGAAAAAGCCAAACGAACAATTTTTTCGGAATGAAACCACCTTTAATTTGCTATGTGGAATTGTAATTTTAAGAATTTCTAGGTTTCATTCCAAAAAAAAAGTTTCGTTTTACTTTTTCTATAGAAGTAAAATACGGAATTAATTCCACTTCCGAACGGTATTAAATTCTGTGACATGGCTGTATATTAATATAAATGTTAATTAACACAAAGAATATTTATATGCACAGAAGTCATGCCACTACATTTTTGGATGATCGGTCCATAATAAGTCATAGCTCCTATATAGAGTCCATTTCTGAAAATCTGTTTTTACACATATACTGGGTGTAGTGCATTATATGGTTAAGCTTGACCAACTATACTTTTTTACTTGTTTTGTAGATACATATCAATGAGATTTATTGATTTTTGAACCGAAAACTTTTTATTACTTAAACAAGCTCTTTTCGGTTTTTATATAAATATTTCTCCTGAAAGTCTGATTAAATAAAGACATTATGACACAGAAAAAAATCCAACAGCTGACTGTAGGGTATAAACATCCACCCAACTGAATTTGTTGTAAACTAACAACTATTCGTCCACCCATAAAATCATCTACTCAAACTTCCAGCCAGCCCCAGACTATAACCAAAACCCGAAACAGCCAAGATCAATAACAAGCCCAGTCAAGTCATGGCAATAGTCATGGCTAAAATAATGAAAAACAGAAAACAGACACCAACAACAACAACAAATAACTACGATCACAATAACAAATCGTAAGAAAATGAATTGCTTTACAATTGAATTGGCATTGTATCATTTAATGAAAACGAATTAAATTTTAAAAGACTAAAACTGCAGCAACTGCTACAAAATCCAGCAACCAAAACAAATTCAATGAATATGACCAAGAGAAGATGAACCGCACCCATTTACCGGCAACGTTTGTTTTAGCAAAAACAACAGCCAAACTATAAATTTACTGTTACTTTAAATTAATTAATTAAAATTGAACTTAATTAGATGAAAAAGTGGCTGCAAAATAACACGGTAATTTCTAGTAAATAGTAAAACCAAAATAAGCACTTTATAAGTTGAGCTTTCAGAGAGTGGGAGAGAGAGAGACAGAGAGAAAGATGCGAAAGAAAAAGTCAGGAGTTGCTTTATTTTCATTAATTTCACTATTTGATAAAAATGCTGTCTTTAACTGGAGTACATGAATGAATGAATGAATGAATGAGTTAAGACAATTTATTAAACACACACATAAATGTAGGTATCTTTTTTTATTATGGCTTATCTGTCACGGCTGACTGTTGGTATGAACAGTGAGTTTTACTGCAAAGCAAGAGCACGTATTGCGTCAATAAAAACAATTACTTTTTTTTATTTTTTTTTTTTTTTGTAATTTTTATCAAGTTTTTAACAAGGGTAATAAGGGTTTAGTATCTGCAAAATTAATAAGGTTTTACCACAACCAAAACTATGGCTAATCTAATGTTAATTGTAGTAAAATTCTCTGATAAATGCAATCCATATTTGCTATCATTATCATACCATTTTATTTACAACTTTGACATTTAGAATGATATATGTTTGCTGCTAAGCACGCTCAAGTTTTTACCATAATTGAGACACTACAACCCGCGAAGTCTTTAGGACAAATTCTCATAAATTTCAATTAATGAAATGTATCTATGTATTTTAATTAATAATCATTTAATCGAGTGTTCCAACAAAACTGGGTCAAAGTATTTAATTTACATAAATACTTCAACTGCATATTATCTGATAATCCATAGACGTATTAACGTATAAATATAAAATTATAATCAAAATGCAATTTTGAAAATTAATAAACAACTTACACACTAAAGCGTACTAAAGCAAATTATGGACACATCTACCACTATTAACTATTGGAAAAAAAAACTATAGTAAAAAGACAGGGCGGTCACTAAACAAAACACAGCAATCAAGTACTACAACTAAACAAGTATTTATGGCTTTAAGAACTAAATATGTACATTAGGGTGATACTTATTTTGAAAAATGCCAAATTTTGGGAACTGCTCCCCCCTAATTTTTTTACGTTTGGTCTAATATATATGTGGTGCAAATTTGAGTCAAATTGGATAATTCTAGACCGCGGCGCACAGAGGTTAAAGTTCAAATTTTGAGAAATTTGCGTTTTTTAAGCAAACGTGTATAGCTTTGGTAATTATTTTCACGAATATTGTAATGAAACACAGACAATTAATACACTAACTATTCAGTAATATTTTTTTTGCACAAAATCGTTAATCCATTTTAGCCTTGGTGTCATAAATGATCCATTTATTATGCTACACAGTTCTCAAAATTTTACACTTTTCAAAATAAGTGAACCCTAATGTACATATGTATATACTGCAACAATTTTGGAAAATAAATCTAAATTTTCGTATCTGTTTTGGTAAATATTTTGGTAAAGAATACAACACGCAATCAATTAACGCATAACGCCCATTAAATTGGCCACGCCGGACGCAAATCATAACTAATAAGCATGAAAATATGCTGTCAAGCTTAACTGGATAGGTTACTTTGATTTGAAATCCAAACAAACAAACAAACTCACTCGAATGTTTCTAAAATGAAAAAAGTTACATATGTACTCATTCATTATAGATACAAACATAGTTAACTATACTGCTAGTGCTGCTGCCAAAATGTTTCTGTTTCTGTTGCACAAAAAATATCTATTTATGTACGAATATGTATTTGTATGCAAATTGTTATATTCATGAAAACTTAAATATAAACATTTAGACTTGAGTCTTACAGAACTGTCAGTCAAAATCATAAAATAGTAATAAAATCTTTTCTTGTTTTCGCTTTTTATGTTTGTTTTTTTTTTTGTGGATAAACAAAATAAAATTTAAATACATTAAATTGATATAGAAAATCTATTATGGTTGATAGAATTGCAAATGGAAATTATTTGAATAAAACGTCTTACAGTGGCTTACAGATTGTTTTAGGCAGTGCATTTATTTGCTTTCAAAGCTCCATACAAGAAATTGTTGTCATTAAAAGAAAAAAAATGTTATAGGCTAAAGGTACGGTCACACTTGGCAAATATTTACTGAAAAAAGCGTAACCACTTGTTTTAGCACAAATTTGTGTGACGTTGTTTACTCTTACAAGAGCTTTGCAAGATCAAACAGCATCAAATTATATAAAACTAACCCTCTGGCCCACGATGTCGAACGATAACGTTCGCTTAAATAAGACTTAAGACACAAACTTGATTGTGGAATAAACAAACTTAATTGAGCAAAAAATAGATATGATAAAAAGTTTGTGTCTTAATTCTTATCTAAGCGAACGTTATCGTTCTATATCGTTGGCCAGGGGGTAAATATTTGTTGTGTCCTATCCTAAATAAATGAGGTTTTTATTAACAAATCGGCAAATATTTGCCATGTGTGACCGTAGATACCTTAACAAACAAAAATAATTTATTGCTAAAATGTTTATTTTAATATACATACATATGTATGTATTGCAACTAAAATAAAAAAAAAGATGTTGGTTTTATCACATCACAGCTTATTTCATGCAGACACGTAGGGGTTTCGAAAACTTGAAATTAATTATTATAAAATTAAATTATTTGGTCTAATAACCTTTATTATCTACAACAGATTTAAGGCGATTTGTCATAGATGCGACAAGTTTTTGGGTAATACTCTAAATAATATTCAACCATTTCTAGCGTTTTTAAATAGTTTTTGTTAGAAATTTTGTGTTTCCTTTTGCTGATTTCTAAAATTTACCATCAATTTTCAATCACATTAAGGTCTGGCGACTGTCACTCAATGTGGGCAGTTATGCTATATAAGACACGTTTGCACAATACCCGATTTGTGCTGTGGAGCGTTATCCTGGTAAAAACGGTTCTCTGCGTTTTCCAACAAGTTGTCATTCAAAATATTGTCAATGGTTGTTTTAACAAATTTTAAATTCCCAGTACCAGCAACTGACTTACAGGCCCAAAACCATGACAATGCCATCACGCTTCACTGTTGCTTTTAGGTTTTCTTTGTCGAGTTCTGTATTTGGTTTCCGCGAAACATACGAAATGGCATCTGAACAAAAAAACTTAACAATATGTTAATATGTTCTGAAGATGACGGAATTCCAAAATGCAGATTCCTTGTTCTTTGGCGAAATTTAGCCTGCACAATCTCTTTTGGGCTTTATAAACGGTTTCTTGCGTGCAACTCGGGCTTTAATCATGTGGGCGCAAGACACGATGCAACATTGTTGGCCCAGGTCAGCTTCAACTTCGAAGGCCATTTGTGAAGCTGATAGTGTTGGATTTGCCCTTATGTTTTCTTAAAATGTGTTGCTCATCATGCTCATTGAAAATGTTATTAAGTAGAAGCGCTCAATAATTTTTCGGACTGTGGAAGCTTTAATCTTAACCATTTTTAGTATTTTTTGCTGTGAGTTGTTATATTGGAAGTGGTTTAAAATCAATTTTCGTTTTTGTGTCGTTGTACGCGTTCTCATTTGAATTATTTTTAATTGACACTTGCGTTACAAAATCGGACTCACAAGTCAACAAGTAGAAAAAAAAAACGAAGCCCCAAAAACGCTGCATTAAAAAGCTATCGGTACAGTAGAAATTGACTGTATAACATAAGCTGTAATATAAAACAATGAACATTCTTTTATGTTTTTGTTTTAATATATTAAAATGTACATTTGTGCAATAAATGTTTTTTGTTCTATTTTAAGTTCCTGTTAGTTTTCTTTTTATGGAGCTTTGAAAACAAAAAAATGCACGCCATAAAATAAGCTATGTTTTTCAACTTGAATGATCCATTTTCAGTTCTTCTACCGAAGAGTATTTTAAAACCATACTTTTTAGAAAAGCAAAAAAACTGTTCCGCAAAGATCGTTAGTTTTCTTCCAAATCAGTTAAAACATACAATTTCTAAATACATATAAAATTTTATTCAAACGCATAATTTTTCCAAACCTCACATGATTTGATTCTTAAGAAATTTAATTTATAAAAGAATATAATATATTTATGTAGAAATTAGCGGAAGTCTTTTAATTTTTATTTAAAACATTTGCACAATATAAATTTATTAAAGTATTGACAATTGTTAGCAGTTACCTCTTTCCATTGTTTGTTGAAGATACAAAGTGTATATTATTATGATATGTCTCTTTCCATTTCAGTTACCGTAATGTCATTGAATTTACATACTTTTGTGGGACTCACAAAAGTTGTAACGGCCAACAACTACACAACCCAAAGAATTAGAGATAAACAAACGCAGTAACAAAATGACAAAAATACGTAGAAAAATAGCCACTTAAAAATAACACATTTGACACTTGATATAAAGTACTGCAGAGTAATGTGGGACGTGTATGAGTAACTCCTTAATGCAGATTTGTACAACCATTTATGATGACAATAAAAAAAAAATACCATAGTATTTAGTTATGGATTTGATGCATTAGCAAATATTACAATTGCAAAATGTCTAATCAATCATCTTTAATATAAATAAATTACTATTCAACTGAGACAATTGTAAAGTAAGAAATAATAATAATAAAAAAAAACTTAAATTTACTGGACATAACGAACAAGTTTTAAAAGTACATTTAATTTATATATGGAAAATTAGTTTTATAGCTTAAACACAATTGCAGATGGAACTCAGATTGAAGCAATGGACTTTGTTTCGAAGTGATACCTTCATTATCTGAAAGGTAAACGTTCACAAATCTTATTTATTGTATTGAAAATTTTGTAATTAAAAGGGATTCAGCTGGCCAACTCTCTTAACTTTAGTGTTCTCCCTTATTAACATTAGCCAAAGCACTTCAGTTTGGTCTGCGCTGGCTGCCAGTAAACCACAGTGTCAAATTTAAATTTAACAACACTAATACCATATTACAACCAACAATAATAAAACTCAAAATGTTCAGTTTCTTTTTTCTATAAATTTTTGTGTTGACACATTAGATGTTTGACATGTCAAAATGTGGTTATGATTGAAATACACCTAAAAAGTGAATAATTTTCCATTTCATTACACTCATGTCAAAATTGTATTTATGAAAATCACAAGTAGTTTTCGTACCGCTTTTACGCTATAACTTATGTTTGTATTTAAAGCATTTCCCCTCTCACGATTAACTTAAATAGCTTATTTAATAAATTATATTATCAATAGAGAAATATTTTAAGCCATTTAGGTGCTAATTTATTTCGTATAAAAGTAATGAAATTCTCATGTGTTTAATGCAACCATTTTTATTAAAGCGTAGCGCATTATAAAGTCTTTTCGAAGTGTTGCTAAGAAATAATCATACTTTGATTTGTTTGAAAATGAAGCAATTGTCATTTTTGTATTCGTCATGCGTTTAATGATTTGTGTGTGTTGCTGTTGTCCAACACTGTAACTGACAATTTGCATTTGATGAATTTCAATAAAATTGATTTATTACTTAACAATTCTACTTACACATGCATACACCGGCAAATTTAGGTACATATGTATGTACGTTAAGCTAACAAAAGTTAAAAAATACACATGTATTTTACGTACGTTACTTGTAATGTTAGACATGTATGTAAACAGTATACTTGTATTTACAATATAGGCTCGGGTCATTGGATAGCGAACAGTCTCTTTATAACTAGCAGCTATTTTACAAAGCACCACCGCCACAAAAAAGATTGTTAATTTTGTCTTTCCTTATAAAATTACAATATGATCTAGCCATGTTGATCTATTTGGCATTGGGCAAAATCCGTTTAATAAAAGCAGAGTTATAACCCAACATATCAGACAACATTAATATTTTTCAGAAATATTTTGCTATTTTTATAAACAACACCACAATTGAATTTGTGCTTATGTTTGTAACACTCATAAATATTGGTCGAACACCACCCTTAAAGTAGAGTAAAATTGATCGTAATTTTCTTATTTGAGATGATGGCATTCGATATCGAGCAAGAAATTTAGTACATTTTATCATAATTTCGATATCGAAATAATTTTTCAATACGATAGCTCATTCGATCTCGAATGCGGTAATTTGGCCCCTGGTTACGATTCATTGTTTCGAATTCGAAATTTGGCCAACGAACTCAACAACCGATTTGATTCCGTGCCAAAACATGCACGAATCTGTATCGACGAGCAAATGTCCAGTACCAAAATGCGACATTACCTTCGACAGTACATGCCAAACAAGCCACACATGGGGAATCAAATTATTCGTGTTGTGCGATTCTTTCGGCTTTGCTTATCGCTTTGAAGTGTACAACGGTGCAGGCGATAACGTAGTATTACCGGGAGCAGTGGGTCAAGAACACCGCGTCCAGAAACTCCACAAGAAGGTAGTTCAAAATTCGGCGAAAGAGCGAAACATCCAGTTGATGACGTCCGATATGACAATATTGAACACTTTCCGATCTGGTTAGGTAAAGAAGGTGGAAAAAGATGGTGCAAACTATGCAAAAAGTCGCATTTATGCTGCTCAAATGCCAAAAATTGTTTTTATGAGTATCATCGTAGAAAGTAAAACAAATGTTTCTATTTTTTTTTTGGTATACTTTTCATTAGTTTTTCAATAAAACCGTATCATAATTAAAAATTTATATCTCATTGCTTTTTACACCTAAACTGGCAACAGTGCCCTGAGGCACTCTTCACCTTTTTGCACCTGGCTTCTAAACCTAATTTGCAAATTACTTTCTGAAGGAATTTTTGAAAATTGGGATTTTTTTGATTTTTGGATCTATTGAAGGCACCAAGCTCGGGGCTATGAAATCCTTTTGTAGACTTCGCAATGTTTTTTGTAGATTTCGTCTAGTACATTCCATATATATAAAAATCTTTCGAATCGGATCGCAAACAAAAATGTGGCATCATTTTTAATTTTTGTTATACCCGAGGTGCCCCACTTTGGGGCATTGTGGCTCGGCCCACCTAAGCCCAAATTCAAAACTTAAACTTATGAACACCTCCTCGAGCTATTCGTTTAGAAGTTACAGATTTATTGCCACTTTTTTTCAGATACCCCACTGTGGCGCTGTAAATATTTGCCAAATATGACCTTAAGTCTTGTTAAGTAATTACAATTAATTATTTTTATTTCAGATTTCACGAACGGTATACTTTAATCATTATCAAGGGTTTTTTATTTTGTTTCTAATATAATATGGTGCATTTACAATTGAGCGTAGAGTTTTAAATTGAAATCTTGTATATAATACATAAATGCATAAAGAACATAGCACATCAATTTAAATCTGTTGGTTCATATAAATTTGACTGTTTACTGTCTCAAATATCGGTGTCATACTTGTATTGTTTTTGGGTGCAATTCAACCAATATTTTGTGCGTATTCGACAATTGCAAGTTGATGTCAGTTGCCAATATGTTTGCAGTTGTTGTTTTTCCTACATACAAATACATTGTTTTATTGTCATGTTGAAGTGGTTTTATTACAATTTTAACTATCTTTCTGTTGTTGTTTTGTTTATTAAATCTATTTTTTGATATAGTTTTCATTTTTGTCATTTCAAATCAATGAGTTTATTTGTTTGTATGTACGTATAGAAATATCGAAATCCACTTGAAAGAATTTCTTAATTAATCTTTAAAGTATTTTACAATTCATACGTTTGTGTCAGTTTGCATTTGTTACAGTTTGTCTTTAGTTATTGTTCTTAATTTATTTGTAACATATTTTCAATTTTATTGGGTTTTTGGTATTGAAAGATTTTTGATTTGTTTTCAATTATACAAATACTTTATTCAAATATACAAATGTACGAACATATGTACGTGAATCAGTGAATAGTTTTATTTTTATTTCTCTCGATTTTAGTTGATTCGTTATGTGGGTCAACATTGTAGTTTGTCAATCATGTCTAGTTCTTGAATGCTGGACATGACTTTGTTATTTTTGTTTTTCTTTTGACTTTTTTACAATTTCATGTTTTTCGGGTGTAATTAATTAGTTCTTAAAAAACAGAGACATTTTTTAAGGTATGTAATAAGTCTTTTTTTAGCCAATTCTTATTCTATTTGTTGAAGTTTGTGGCGTTTTTTCACAATTATTTTGAATGGAATTAAAATAAATTAGTGTTGTTTTTATCCGACCTTTCAGTTATAATTTTCAAGAAATAAAATTGTTCGACCTCGAGCTCGAACAATTTTATTTCTTGGAATTAAAATATTTATGATTAACAATAATAGCTATAAACTAGAAGCTGTTGAAAATATTATAAGTACATTTTTTTATACATACTTGTATGTATATTATTATCTATATAGGTATTTCTGTATAGATACCCATGTACTGTTTATTATATTGTTGAGACCTTTAAACTTACATACATTTTTATTGTGGCATATTAACTTATTTTTTTGCACAATTCAGCCTCTCCCTTTAAATGTTAATTCAAAATATTTGAGTTTTGGAGACAGCTAAAATAAGTCAGTCGAACTTATTAGAATTATCAGTTCATTTTATACATATATGCAATTTGCAGATCATTTTTAATCGCTTCTGTATAAAAAATGTAAATATTTAGTACCATTGGTACCATTGTTTACTTTCTAGATTTAAAAATATTCTTAATAAGTCTTATTAGTTTATCAACAACCCAATTACCTATAAATAAAGCGAAATTTGGACATTGCATAGACCCATAATTAAAGCTTAGCTGGGAGCTAATCATATACTAAATACTGGAAAAAGACCCACAATTGCAGGAAAATAGGAATATACATACCTTTGATTGCAGCAAAATTAGAATTTTATAAATATCGACAATGAATAAATCTACGATTAATTCAATACTATGACTATATAAACCCTAACGAATTAAGCGAAACAAGGACTGTATAAAGATCAGTTAATTAAAAACTTGAACTGCATAAAGATCTACTACTTAATCTAAACTAAGACTGTAGATGTTATTCGCCGAAAAACGCCCAGATTACATGAAAGCGTATTATCTCATCATGACAACGCTCGGTCACAAGTTGCAATACCTGTTAAAAGCTATTTTAAAAGTGTGGATGGGAAGTTTGGTTTCATCTGTCTTAAGTTTGGACCCAGAACGCTCTCTCCGGTACACTTTACTTAAGAACAGACCACCCGAAATTGGCTTGATTCATTCTTGCCCTCAAGATATAAGCAGTACTTCTGGCGTGTAATCCATATATTTCTTTGAATATATTTTTATTATGCAAACATTTCATTTGAAAAATCTTGCAAATATTTCATCCAAAATATATTTTAAATATTTTGGAAAATTAAATTAAATTTTGATTTCTTCGACCTTTTTTCTTTTTATAAAATAAAAAAGTTTTTTCCAGCTCGAGGCCAATTATTTGTCCGCATTCAATAATGAATATTTTGGAAAATATTTGCTACTTTACTGGGGGTAACACGGTCAAGTTTTGTCTTTCAACTCACTAATACAGTCATACTCTTAAAACTTGATACGAGTTTGCTTTCAAATTTTCGTTCCAATTATTCCAAATTTTGAAGTTACAATCAACAGAACATCTGATTACAATTTTTAAAAACATTCTGCCGTCAGTATTTTTTGTGTTGTGAAAAAGAAGGTAAATCTGTTATAGATATTGGTACATGAAGATCGGATTTTTTTATATGATAAGTCGATTTTTAGTCAGTGATCACCGATTGAGGCTCTTTGCTGGATTAAACGCTAATTTACAGAGTTATGACAGATTTAAGATTTTCTTAATATTTAATATGAAAAATCGATTTTTGGTCAGTGATCACATATTTAGATTCTTTTCTCGATTAAACGCTTATTTACAGAGTTATAAATGATTTAAGATTTTTTTAAATTTTTTATATGAAAAATCGATTTTTAGTCAGTGAACACAGATTAAGACCATTTTCTCATTACTAGGACTTATAAAGACCTATGATTGAAGCTCAACCAGAAGTGTATAAAAGCCCGCGATTGAACCTGAATAAGGTCTGTATAAAGACCTATGACTGAAGTTGAACCAGGATAAAGACTTATGATTAAATCTGTACCAGGAATTTGTCAAACTTACAATAGAACCTGAACCTACAACTGAATCTGAGTACTTAACAGAATTTATAAAGACTTATGATTGAAGCTTAATTTGTGCCATATTATATTTTGATATTTAACATTTGCAACCTATAATAAACGACCACATCTAAACGAAACACACGAACAACTGACTCGAAATTCTTTAAATATTTTAATTTGCAGCAATATATGTAAGTAAATAATAAACAACAATGATCCTTATTTTATTTTGATTTCTTGAGACGTTAAACTTGATTGCTAGTCTTGAACCATATAATTTTCAGCAATAAAAATTGCAACACTTTTGCAGCATACTTATCATTTTAGTGCACATTTACAATAGTGTTGTATTTGATAAAGTTTTCAACGCCAGCGACTAAAACCAGGTTGATATTCAATATGAACAATGCACGCAGACGCACTCACATACGTGTAAGCGGGGAATATAAACAAGTTTTAACAAGACAGATGACCAACTGATGCAACAAGAGGCTGACGATTGAACAAACATTAAATAAAGATGTTGTTTCTTGTTAAAAGTAAACTTAATAATTTTGGCCATTATTTTCAAAAAGTTTGTTATTGATTTTAAACAAATTTTCCGTATTGTTGTTTTCTTTTTTCTGTTTTTCTGTTTTTTTGGAAAACAGATTACTTTATCGTTTCGTGGGTACTTTGTAAGATACAACAATTATTTTACAGTCGATTTTATTTCCATCATCAATATGTTGGTAAGTGAACAAAAGTGTACAAACTTCAAAGTAATGCCGATATCTGATTATAGGTTATAATTTTATTATCATCATCAATAACAACAAGAGATTTTTTTTGGGCATATTGCAAGGCATTAATATAATTACTTTCTCTGTGCAATGCTCTGGGTTTTTGTTTTGTCATGAGAAATAAATCTACATTCAGTCACTGTATGTATATAAAGTGATTTAGTTTTATTCATGTATACAATTTAATTAGATGTGATCAGCAGATATTTCAGTTGATTTTGGTAACAACTTTATAAAGACATTAAAAGTAATTTCTTAATATAACTTTGCAGTTTTGTTTTCAAATTTGAAGTAAAAGAACATATAAAGAGATTGTGTTTTAAAACAAATCATTGAACGCCAAGAGTTGTTGGTTCTGCGTGAAGCCCTTTAATACATATGGAGTATCAAAATAATATTAAAAAGATTTTGGCAAAATCATAGTCCTGGCGAACGGAGAAGCATTAATTTTTTACAATTATTCTTAATGTACGTCCACACATGGCAAATATTTACTCAAACAAGCGTAACCACTATTTTCAGCACAAATTTGTTTGGCACGATGTTTAACCTTACAAATGTTTTTTAAAAGCAAACATTATCAAATAAGACAAAACTAAACTTCTCTATTGTGTTTTGTCTTTATGAAATAAAGTTTTCCAAATAAACACAATAATTATAACAAATTTTAATTAGTGGTTACGTTTCTTGTCAAATATTTTCTATGTGCGACTGTGCCTTTAGTTTTGGTATATGATATACTGCAGGTTTCTCAATAGCGGATTACTATAGTGTTTTAAATGAAGAGATTATGGATGTTGCGTATCGACTTTCTTTCTATTATTGATGAGTTCATCAGTAATAGTTTTTTGTTGTGCATGTCTACAGAATTGTGCGTTGCCGGGAATGCTCCGGCAATCAGTCTAAGAATATGCGCCAAAATATACAGTAAAATTTTACTGGACCTACCATATTAATAATGATAAATTAGCATATATATGCGATAATGCCTGTTATAACTGAATACTGACTTGTTGGGCTATAAGTGGCTGGACGTTGAATCTAATGATTTGTGTCGGACCTACGAAAATGTCCCTGTGCACAGAGGCAATTCCGGTAACAAAAAATTAAATACCTATTTATTTCAGCAGCAATCATTTAAACTCGAAGTGAATGCAAACTAGCTAATCAACTGAAATTATCATAAACTTTGCAAACTTAGTTCGAATTGAATTTATAAAATTGAATTTTGACTGAAAATTAAATTTGAAAATATCAATTATTTCATCAGAATGAAACAAATATACATTTCATATTAATTAATTAATATAACTGTAGCGAATATAGGTAATACTCAAGAATACTAGTTACCTTTCAATTTCATCCATTTATTGTCTTATAATTTTCAAAAATGGCCAAAAATATTAAATATAAAAATGTTATTATATTGTCGAAGGTCCCTGAATGTCGAAGGTTTCCCTAATGTAACTCTCCAGAAGTATCTCTATCGTTTTGACGTAAAACAAGATGAACTCGATTGTCCTGTAGACCTTTGTTCAGACTTATCAGCAGCTACATGACAGGAAACTAGATTTGAAAATTCTCTTTAGTAGAGATAGTAATGTAACATCGTTGTTGTACCAGCCAGATTTGAATGGGCTAAGTTTACATATACTCGTACACCAATTTACCCCCTCTATTCCGAGAACTTTGATCACACGATTACGACTACTTTTTATTATTAAAAGTAAGCATGAGTAATTCGGAGTTTAATTGAAACACATTGAAACCGGATAGTAGGTAAGTATTCAGATTCAGTTTACGTTTCATTCGTACTTTTTTCATAGTCACCCACTGGTGTGATCCTAAGTTAGTGTTTTCTGTAGATAAATTGCTTCATGAATTACATATGATAAATATGATAAATTATAATTTAATAAATCGGAATCTAAAACCTCATCTCTAACAACAATTATATAGATGAACTCGTCGCCTTTGCTTTCTATATATATTTTTGTTTGAGCACTATGCAAACAGATTGGAAACCTCTGATGAAGGCGGCATTTCATAGTATCTAATGTGAGAATGTCCAAGGATATAATGTCGCATTAAAAAGTTTCCTTGTGCCCATGAAAGTTATGACGTTGTGATGGTCATTGCAACACTTTTAGGATACGATGATTTTAGGCTAGATTAAATTGCTCCTAACTTGAATATGCAATAGATTTTGTCTTAGGTGTTAGGTTTCATCTGTTAGCAATGATCCCCATTTATTTAGGAATTCTAAAATAGGTGAATATTGCACATATTTTTTGACAAGAAATACCACTATGGGTCTCAGCTTATTTAAGTTGAAAATTAGCTTAACATGACTGCAATGGAGTTCTATAATTATGCCTGAGTTAATCCCAAGCTTGTGGATTAAACAACTAATAATCGAAGTCATTGGCGAATAAACGGCATATTAAATCAGATGCTGCCTTGGCATTTAATCAGAAGATAAATTACATTCTGAATAAAAATTAAATTCGAATTAAATTTGTGTGTTAAATAGTTCTATATTGGGAGCAAGTGTAAAACAGTATTTTGTGGCATCATAATGAAGCAATAAAAATAAGTGTATTGGATTTGACTCCAATAAGCAGTTTTATACTTTCTGGAAAGAAATAATATAAAAAGGGGAATTAATGATGATATTTTTAAATAAAAGGATGAAATTGTTTATAAAAATTTTTAATCGATGTTCACTTCAAGTTAAATATACAATTTATTTGATGTAATGCAGTTTCTGGCCTAGTGTCTCTTTGTATATTTTTGTATGATTTTGCATTTATGCTTTCCAGCGGAAGGCTAATGTAAAACATATAACAGAAATATACAAAAATATATAGTAGTGTATACAATTTATTTTCAAATAAATTGTATATTCAACTTGAAGTGAACTTCGATTAAAAATGTTTATAAAAAATCTTACAATTAATACTCGCAAGAGGAATAATTCTCATTTAAAAAGATGAAATTTAATACATTTTTTCCATAGATAAAAATGGAATCTTTGACATTTTCATTAAGGAAAAATAGCAAATATAATAATGTCAAATGTAGCGTAAAAGAACAATATCCACTATCGTAGTGTAACAAACGCTCTAGAGTATTTGTCACAATAGTCATAGTGTCACAAAGTCACGAATACAATATGTGAAGCCGGCGTTCAAAATTCTCTAGAGCTCTAGAATATGTATAGTCTTTAGAGTATTTTGAACACCGACATTACGTATTGTATTCTTGACTTTGTGCCCTAAGCTGGTGGACATTATTGTATATTAGTTACAATTTACACGAAGCAATTTTTATTGAAATGATTGAAACAATTTTTTCCTTGAAATTTCTTCGATGTTTATACAAAACAATTGTATTGCTTAAATCGCTCGTATTTTTATTTAAGACATTTGTATGCACATACATGTGTAATACGAATAACTGGTAAAATCTAATCTGCAGTCGTCTTATCTTTACCTTACCCGGATGTCTAAAAGGAAATCAGCTTAGCTTAAACATAAAGAAAAATTGGGACTTATTTCATTTTGAATTCCTTTATAAATAACAGAAATAAGTTTAAGTATCTGCTTTATAATTTCACTATCTTCCAACTTGTTTTTTAAGTATTTAATTTATTTTCAGTTTTTTTTTCTTTTATTTTTTATTAGCCTAATTATGAGTGTTATCTTTTGACAGTAAAGCTGTCATTTTAGCTGTGAAATCTGTCATGTGTGTTTCGTGTTGTATTTTTTTCATGATTTCATCATGAATTTTGACAAAGGGCGCCTTAAAGCAAAATGAATAAGAAGGTTAACTTCTTTAAATGCATTTTTGATGAGATTCATATGTCCTTATACATTTAAATAATTTATATTTAAATTTTAAAAATTAAATTTATATTTGTACTCAGTTGCTTATGGTAGTTTTTTACAATGCTAAAATATATTTTAATAAATACATACAGTAAAATTTTAAAATTCAATCACTCAACAGAAAGAATGAAACTAATATTTTGTTTTATAGATGTGTAAAAATATTCTAATGTTTTAAATAGTATGCTAGATTGTCATATTTATTCACACATGTAATCCTGAAAATATATTGAGAGACTCGTAGCATTATGCTGACTTAGGTGTTTCATTAACGATCTTAACTTTTAAGAAATGCCTGCCAACCATTTCCGTTTAAGCATTGCACACATTTTTACTGATTAATTGCGTTACTATGAATGATTGAGAGTCATCAATAACTGAAATGATATTTAAATCATTGCTACAATTTTTCTACATCAATTACAACACGTTAGTTTTTTTTTTATTTATTTATTTAAAGACTAAACATATTTCGCTACACTATCAATCAAATTAATCAATGATGAAAATATTACAAAAAAAAGTATTATTTATCTTAAATGCCAATGACACAATTTAAGCCACTGATGGCTTATGGTTCGCTAGCGATTTGGTCAGTGGTGCCACAGCACTTTTGCACAACAACTTGGTACGTTGATACTCTTGATGTTGTTCACTTTTATACGCTCTCGTTACAATTTACATAAAAAGAAAATCAATGAAAATGAAGCTAAAGATAACCATGCAATACACACTAACACAAACTGAGATAAAAACGTACTTGTACCGAAACTAAAATAAAATACACTCTCACACATGTGTACTCGCATAAAATCCAGTACAAGACTAGTGATCAAATTTTAAACTACTAAAGCCAACAAAAGAAAGTTACTATATGAATTTACTCGACCAACAAGAAGACCATCAACTGCATCCACTCCCGCTCTGCCAAAAATGTAAAAAAAATAAACAAAATATATTTATATATATCAAGAGGTAGGAAAAAACCGAAACTGACCTCAAAAAAACATGATGCAAATCATTTGACGCCTACATGCTCAATTTTACACAGAAACTGAAAAGTTAAAACACAAGAAAACTAAAGCCACCAACAACATTTGAGATCAATGATTTTTTTTATTTCAAGAAACTAGTGATGCCAACCGTAAGGAATTTAAGGCCAAATACTTAAAATTCCTATGACAGACTAGTTTTTTTTTTTTTTTTTTTTTTTTTTTTTAATTTATTACAAATTCATTTGACAAAATTTTAAATTTTGCCTCAGCGCCCATTATGGCTTTATACAGGCTAAAAAGTAAAATGATGAAAAATGCTTAATTGAAAGTTGCTGCAGTTTTTTATATATTAGCAGTTTAACTATATATATTTAACTAAATTACATCGGCTGGAGAAGATATACTGCGTTATGCATAATAAAAAGTTGGTAACTGTTTATAAACTGCGGTCAACTAGCTGCTAACTAGAATATAGATTTGACTTAGCAGTTTCTTGGCAAAATGTTTATTCATAAACAATTTGCAAACGTCTGCTAACTTTAAAAAATCAACTCTGAAAATAAATGATGCCACTAATAAAATTACTATTTTTGTTTATATCATCCCTGAATTTGACATTTAAAGTTTGTTTTCCTTCCATAACAAAATAAAAATTTGCAAAGCGTTAAAAATATTTTATAGTTTAAAATGGAATAAAATAAAAATAGAAAAAACGAAAAGATCGGCAAATTTACAACAAGATGAAAACAGTTAAATAGCTGTTTATCAAAAGTTTAACAAGACTCTTGTAAGAGTAAACAACGTCAAACAAATTTGTGCTAAAACAAGTGGTTACGCTTTTTTCAGTAAATATTTGCCAAATGTGAACGTACCTTTAGTATTTGTTAAGTTTTTTTTTAAGTATAAAAATAAGTTATTAATTTTTTAGTTCAAAGTGGCAAAATTATAACGGATTACTTTTGGGATATCACGAACAAAAATACGTACTTTTTCTAGTAGATTTGTAAGTAGTCTGGTCGACTATGGGTTATGGGTTAAAAATTCTACTCCTAACCAGAGAACAAAAATAACTCGTCCATATAATCAAAAATGGTGATTTATATGAGGTCTGTTAAAAAAATAACAGTTACTTTCTATTTTTTTCAAAATTTATTTATTTATCCATAAATAACTATCTTGTCGCCTTCAAAGTAATCCCCTTTAGATAGAATACACTTATGCCAGCGTTTTTTCTAATCCTCGCAACGCATTTTTGGGTATCGCCAACAGCTCCTGTTTCGATTTTTCTTTTATATACTCAATCGTAGCAAAACCCTTTCCTTTCATCGGTGTCTTCATTTCTGGGAAGAGGAAAAATGCAGCGGGAACCAAGTCTGGTGAATACGGCAGTTGAGGCATGATAACGGTTTTGTTTTTTGGCCAAAAACGCATCAATGTGTGAGCTGGTGCGTTATCATGGTGCAAAATCCATGATTGTTTTTGCCACAGTTCTGTGCGTTTCTAATGAATTGCTTCGCGAAAAAACACCAAGGTGAGCAAAACCTTCACATTTGACCGAACTTCTTTAAAAATTTTAATGGCTTAATTTTAATATTTTTCCTAAATTTTATAAATAAATTGCACCCTGAGCCATGACACTTCATCAAAGTATTAAACTAGAGCTTTCTGTTACTGATTTACTGGTTTGTTTTCAAATTGTTGTATATCAGGAGTATTTACTATCGATTGTACTTCAAATTATGTTCGTTTAGTATTTTATTACACAAGCAACTAAATACAAAAGACTTAAGACACAAACGTGCAATACTATTCCATGCAGCCCACCTCACATTTAATACTAAAACAAAAAACTTAAGAAACGAACGTGATTAGTACAAAAGCTTAACGAAAATTTATATTAACATTTTTTTTCGGTCTTGGCTTTTCCGAACGTTTCCATTGGGATGATTGGGATTTGGTTTCAGTTCCATTTCCGTTTGTGTTTTTTTTTGTATCATCCGTTAGGAGTTGATATAGTTTTCTTATTTGAAAAAAAAAACATTCTCGATAGAAAAAAGTGTTTTCGTTTTAATATCCGCATTGATAGTACTTCATTCATATATATTATGCTTTTTTAAATACTTGTCATTAAGAGATTTTCACCATTCAAAGATTTGAATACAGCTTCCAGATTTTTAATTTGATACACAAATTCTTCAGTTGGCTTTGATAACCTAACATAAGGTTTCTTAAACGCAAAACGTTTCACTTACCCATTTTTAATCTCATGTCTCCTTTTATATCATCTGCCTTGAAGTGTTGCATACAAACTCTATGAGCAGCGTTGTCAACTTTAAAATTTCAAAATTCACAAAATGGAGAAAAAAAAACGCACCAAGTTTAGAACTTCTTTTTCTATTAAAAATGTTTATTGAATTAATTTTACATTTTTTTTAATTTCATAAATTCTATATAAAACTTTTTAAAAAGATAAATATAAAATAAGCATTTAACCACACAAAATTTAATTCACAATATGCTATTCGAAACTGAAAGAAAAAAGGGCAAAGAAGGGCTAGTTTCAGTACATATTTGGTAATTTTTAAAATTATTTTTGTTTTCTATTTTAAGTACTTCTATTTGAATTTTTTCAATTGTTGGGCTCCACTGGGACCCTCAGCTTGGTTGTTCTTTTACAAATCAAACCATCAAGCTATACAAGAATTTCTATTTCCATGTTTAAAATTTAAAATTTATTTTTAAAACAAGATTTTCACCCTTTTAGCAATAATCTTCATTTAAAACATTTGATAGTATGTATTCATTTATAACACATTCATATTTAATGGGATCGTTTTTCATCATATAGATTTTATGATAATGAATTGTTAAAAAACTGCAATTAAAAATTTTCGGAAAAATTAAAAAACACACCGCGCACCAACTAAAGAATATTTCGCATAAAAATTTAAAAAAAGTACCAAAAATGGTGCGAAACACACCAAGTTGATAACGCTGTCTACGAGACACTTTTAATTTTTTTCCATCAAGGTGGCAAAATTGTGCCCATTTGTTTTTTTTTAATTTCTTTTGTTTTAGAAATTTTGTTATTTTTGTAATATTTACACAATTAAAAACGGCACACTTCACTTTAAAACTTTTATTTGCATTAAAATTTATATAGAAGTTAAGCAAACATAAAAATATTTTTGACTTGTGTCGTCACAAGCAGAAATTTTGCTCTCAATTTCACTCTCATAGCTTTTGTAAAATATAACGGACCTGCACAATGAGTATTTATTTAATTCATAGATATGACATTTATTAGTTTTTTTTTGCAATGCTTTGGTGAGATACAAACTATTTCAATTGTGGTTGATCTTAATAAACGTTAACAGTATTTCCCATTTAATAAATTTTAAATTGAATATTTTGTATATGAACTACCGGCACTGATTTAGGGCAAGAAGTAAAAAAAGCGAATTTTATATTCAAGCCTCATTGGTTTGCATTAAATTAGCTTTTGCCATTTATTTCGAAAATAAAATTTATAACCTGACCTTTACGAAAAAATGTAATTATTAATTATTCATCTTGATTATATCTGTTATTTTCTTTTCTGTTTCTTTCAACCAGAAACCTAAAACGTTCTCTTATAAATCACTTTCTCAGTGATATAAAACAAAAAACTAGTTTTAAATGGTAAATGGTGCCAGTTAATCACTAAAATTAAAGTGGGCGCGTTACTATCGGTCTCTGCTCCTAACTATAAATGTAATAGTTTTAGGATACAAGAAGCTAATTTAATGATAACTATATTTTGTAAAGCAACAGTCAAATAAATTAAATACCTGTCTCACCATTATTTTCTCAAGAAGAGCAATTAACAAATTTTAAGTTTTCTGTATTTATGTACCATACCAACGTATGAGTAATTAAAATAATTATAACAAAATAATATTAGTCATACGTTTGAGCTAAGAAGTGTTACTATAGAAAACACTAGCACACATGAGGTAAACCATAAAAAAGATAAATTTGTAATAATGGTTGTAATGATATCTTGGTATTACAGGTTCACTATTATATATTGGTTGTTGTATCAATACAGTTCGATTTGTTTCAATACAATTTCCTACAGGATGCATATTCCGCTGTTTTTTAACAAACTATTACATTTAGCTGGCAACTCTACACGAAAAGAAGATAACCAAACAAAAATCGTTTTAAAAACTAGACAAAACTTTTTTTCACGTTACAAAAGTCATGTAAAGTCAAAACTTTAAACCGAAAAGTAGCAGTGGCAAACGCTTTTTTGGTGGGTGCTGTCATTTAACATCCACGACGACAAAAACACACAAATACATATTTTTACATCCGAAGAACAAAAAACAAAGAGAGAAAAAAAACATCATGCCGCACATGCCTAGACTTTGATAAATACCAAAGCGTTTGAATAATGAAGGCTTTTTGGCGGCTACACAAGCGGCATCAATCTGTCAACATGCGCGTATGCATACATAAGCCAAATAAAAACCAACAAAAAAAATGAAACCTTCCTTTAATCAAATAAAACTTCAGAAAACTCCAAAACATACACATGTATTGAATTGTTCAAACGAATAAGTATTGTATTAGTATGATGGTGGTAACATCCATCTAACCATGCATCAAAGGAGTATATGTCTGTCTGTCCGTCCGTCTCTCTATCTGTCTGTCTGTCTGTATATGCATTTGATACATTCATAAAGGAAAAAAAAACACAAAGTGCGCGTGCTGACTCCATATGAGATCGATTGTTTTAGGCTTCTGCACATTTTGTTGCTCATGTCAAACAAACAAAATTTATTTTTATGTTTGTTTGAGTGTGTATGAGTATTTATGTATGTAGGCTGTTTGTTTGTTTGTTTAGTTTTATTTTTTGGGTTGTTTTAATCAAAGGTATTTTTTTTTATCAAACTAAAACACACACTCACACACACGTATTGTTTAATGGTTTGAATTTTCAAAAATCGCGTGTCAGTTTTTTTTATTCAGTATTTTAGCTTTTAACTATTTTTTTTTTGTCTCTTGAATCCTACGTCAAGCTGGGTGTTCAGGATATTGTGAATTTATCAGTTTGTTAGTAACATTGTAGGTAATAGTTCAAAAGTTTTCAATATTTTTAGAACAGTCTTGACATGTCTGAAACTACCCAAGTGGCTTTAAATCAGTGGATCATTAGTGATTTCTTAGATGGTGTGATTACCCAGTGTTCTCATACTTTCATTGATAAAATCCATTTTGTGCAATTTGTAGGGCATTATAACAATTTACTTAAGCACACCAATGAATTTTCTTACATAGTTTTTATTTGGTTTCATATGACGATTTACCCCAGAGGTTCATATTGTAAATATTGTGACTTTGTGTGTGTGTGTTTTTTTTAAGTGTGGGTTGCATGCTGTTTGAATTTTCAGTAAAGTGGGAAACACACAAACCCAGAAAAAAAAAAGAGTTGGCAACTAAAGTTGCAATCTATTAAACGCAAATACCATGCGTGTTTTATTTTTTCTTTACTTTATCACTGCATAATACGATGACTTACCTTTAGCAAGGCCGCCTAAAAGTTTTATTTTCTTTAAATTCGTTTTTTCTGTAATTTTTCAAATGACTTTTTTTTCTCTCAGTCACTGTTAAATTCTCGATTTGTTTGTCTTAAGCTGTGACAAAGACTGAGTGTGACCACCCAAAATGTTTGTGTTTGGCAATTTTCCTCATAATCTAGGAGTACTCATTCGTATGAGCAGTTGTTGTTGTTGTCGCTGTCGTTTTGTCTCCACAACCAGCCAGCCAGCTTACCTTCTGACTGGCATTTTTCTTTCAGCTCAACTTTGGTTTTTTTTGTGAATTTTCTTTTCTAAGCTTTAAAAAATAGCGAAATGTTAGGATTAAAGAAGTAGAAAAAAAAAAGATCATGCTTTATTGATGTGACATGTTTGAGGTTTCGTGAAGGATTTTTTGTGAGCATGATTTCATTTTGATTCGTAACAGAAACATTTTTAATTCGTGCGGTTTGTTTAATGTTACACCCACGTCAGTTTGTTAAGTTTTTCTTTTTTTTGTTTAAGGCGACTTTATGTAGCAGAGATTTTTCAATTTAAATGGTAATAAATGAAATTATGTCCTAAAGACCTACATATGTATGGTATTGTATTGATAGCTATATTTAATGTTTGGAGAAACAACATGATGATAAAGTAATTCTTGGAATCTTTAACTGATTATTGACACAAAAATCTGCATAACTTTCGTAGTTATTAGTGAGAGAAAAATCCGTAATAAAGAATTCAGTAAAATTTATATTTTGCCATACTTGATCAAATGCCTTAGAAATATCTGGATATATCAGTTTGTGCAGAAATACATGCCTTAATAGCTGAGGAGCCGAAATGATACCACATTTTTTCGGAGGTCCCAGGAAATACGAAAATATATGTTAAAATGCAGACCAAGTCTATTTGACTGCTTATCGGTCAACCATTTAAAACTGCTACAAGCTTTGATGCTATTCAGGAATTGAATAGTAAATTTTTACATGGAACAAAGGCCGCATTATTCTGCCAACATTGCATGCTACCAACTAATTTTAGTTCTCTCAATACAATACTGTAGTGTGACATATACTGCATCAGATATATTTGAATATATTCTCTAGCCAGTTTATCAATCACTATGAGTGGGGAACCTCTCTTCCAGCTCTTCCTTAAACTTTCTGCAGAAGTTACTTTAACGTAAAAGTCTGTATGACTTTTTGCTCGCTAATATCTTTGCTATAAAAACACTAGCTTTTTCTGTTGTGAACCAAGCTGTACGTTCCGTTTCAGTCAATATAAATACCTAGAATTTTCGCACTGTCTGAAAGGAAAAGTTCACTATGGTTGTTGAAAGCTTGGTACAATGTCATTTGTGGTTTAATTTTATTTGGCATTCGTCATGATATATCTAATTAATCATATTTTCACAAATTTCACAATTCTGGAATCATCAATAACATATTGACTGTCAAAGCAACAGCCTTTATTTCCTTGTTTTGCAAATCAATAAATTAGACGCAGTAGAGGAAATATCACTCCATCTAGTTTCTATAACTTTCAGTGATTCCCCTCAATTTCAATATTAGGAATATTTAAGTATAATTTTCATTGATCAAGATGAATTTTGCAGTATCATTGTAATTGTGGAATCCATTCTTGCATTTTAAGTTCGCGAATTTGCCATTCAATTTCGAATTTCTCCAACAGCTGCATGACATATCAACTTATTGTACAGCTGTTGAGAGGCTACTGTAACTTTGGTCACTCAACTAATAAGAAAATTAAAATGCTCATGTAAATTCGAAACAAACTGGCGGTTTAGGGAAACTACGTGTAAAAAGCATGAAAATCATGAAAGACCTGCTAATTATTGTTTAATAAAAGTTATTATTGAACAGACAGTGCTATGGAAATTAAGAAGTGTTTGAAATATAAGCAATATAATTTGTCGGTAAAAGACCGCTTAATTCAGCTTTTGCTGAAATAAGATAACAATACAAGCAATCAAATAACATTATCCAAAGCTAATATATGTACACGTGGTTCCAAGTCAAGTTTCTGATTTACAAATGTCAAATACGAAACAATTTGTGAACTAGACAAAAATTTTAAAATTCCAAACAATTCTAAAGAACTAAATTTGAATATATTCATTATCAAGGCCATGGTAAATAAGAAAAAATTCCATTGCACTAATTTTAAAGACTCTTGGGAGCTTTACCAACGATCCTGAACAGATTTCGATCTATAAAGATTTGTTAGCGACCGAGTTGTTGTCACATCACATACACCATGAGAGATAAAATAGCCTAGCTTCGAACACGCAGTCAGCCTGGATCATAGCTATAAGTTGCCACAGTTAATCAAGCGGTACGATCATCGACAAAACTATCAGACAAAGATGCATACTACAATCGATCGACAACATTATGGTATTTTCTAAATTTAGGTATTCTTAGGAGTTCTCTCCATAAATGTATAACTTTTTCTGGGTGTCAAAATAATGAGATATATATATGGTTTATTAGATAGATCTTGATAACCGAAAGCAAAGCTCAAATTTAAGCAATAAAATTTGTAAAACAATATTCAGTAGAACAGTTCAGAACAGTTTGCGTAAATCATACGATTTTCCCGTTTCATGAATCAGATAAATTTCAAGACTGAATGACTTCAATGATATGCTAGCCTAAAAGAAACAACTGTTTCAGTTATTGGAATGTTATTAGTACTTTTATTATCTCTTTCGACCTCCAATTATCTTTCTGCTCTTTTAGTAGTTGTTAAAGGTCTAGTCGAAGAAAGATTTGGATTTGCAATAGTCTATATTGTCGAAAGTTCTATATAGCGACACTGAGTCGTTTGGCAAATATAAGATCAATCCTATGATGTATAGAAATTTTTCTTCATATGACCCTTTTAAACAAATATATAATCAATGCTATCAGGCACTTCTACTTGAGCGTTTAGGTTTCAGAGCAGCTTGAAATTCTGAATAAGGACATCCTAATAACATTTATCTAAAAGGAAGAACTCACATATAACTAGACTGATCTTTTACTTACTTATACTAATTTAGGTTAAATCTCAATAATTAATTGTTTAATTCTTAACTCGTTATAATTTTGGCCGACAAAGTATAGCAGGTCAAGATCGACTATATAATACTCTACACTGAGTATATGAGTAAAATCAGTTTTTTTTTTGTGTATCTCTGTATATATGAAACATATTTGTGTTGAATATCATTTATATACCAATAGTATTACGACATTTATAAGCTCGTTAAATCAATTTTCGGAAGTGGGTTATATATGGAAGATAAGGTCAATTATTGATTTGTGATTTGGTTTTTTATATGTACGAATTATTTGTGATGAAAATTGTTTGGATACGTGTATAAATAAAATATTTATGGCCAATAAAATCCGCTTTCGGAAGGAAATATCTTCAAAGTTGTGACCTGTCATCGTTAAAATTAATTCTCAGTTGAGTTGTGGCGGCTAGACTATTATCTTTTGGCATTATCAACATCTTCACAAATCCAGTATACCAGTCCCACTAGGTAGAATATAATGAATGAAATACTTGAATATTGGGCTGTTTTGTAAATACATCATTGCGCTGCATCATTAGTTGCGATGCTGATGCTTATGCTCATTTATTGCATCAGCTTTTTTTATATTGTTTGTGAATCATGTGCTTCACTGTTGTATTTTAAAACACAACACATTTGCAGTTATGCCAACTATTGCTTTTCCGAACGTTCTGCGAAATGGCCATTATCTTCACTTATGTTCTGGATTGCAAATACTAGAAGTGGGGACCCTTTAAATGCTGCATACTTATTACAGCTTTTTTTTGATTTTAAAACAATTGGATTTATATTAATATCCTATGAAGTCTTAAGACATAAAGTTTTTAATTAGTTTTATTCAGTTTAATCATTTAAAGTAATTTACTACACATATTTTTTTGAGATTTGTTCAAAATAAAAATAAATGTTTAATGCACGATGTATGTATATACATATGTATCAAATAAAAATGTCTGTAATTTTTAAAGATAACAAAACACACATTTCCATAACACAATTAATTAAATGTTTACGAATATGACAGTTAAAGATTGCTTTCTATCATTACACTGATACGATTTGAAATATTTTATTTGTGCTTTTAAACAACAGCTCTAATTAATCCTTTAGCTTTTGCTCGCCAACAATTGTCGCTTAAAAATAAATAATACAACCTCTTAAAGTTGATACAACCGAAAAGTGTGTGGTTAAATGTATCTAAGCATATCATACAAATATGGTCAGGAGTGGGCAAATTGTAAATTTGTAGGGGAGGGGGGGCAAAATATAAGGAATCTACTCGCATGTTTTTCAAAAAGACTGTTGACATGGTTTTTTTTTAAGAGCCATTACACATTATTAAACAAATAATGCATTCTAAAGAATCATAAATTCATTTAATCCAAATATGAGATTAACTGCAAAAAAGTAATAAAATATGTTTGGTAATCTATGAAATATTTATTTAATACATTGTGTTGTACATCACTGCTGCATAAAATGAAATATTTAACAATCCATTATGCGTATTAAATGTTGTAAGACAAACCACGCCTCGAACGCATAAACAAAATACTGTAACATTATTTTGTTTGTATTTTTTCTACAAGTATTTTCTTCACTCATTCATTGCTGCTGAGTTAAGTTGAGATATATTTTGTTGGTGCTTTGTTGTGTTTTTTTTTTTACGTTTCAGATATTTTGCAACACGCATACTGTATGACAAATTGTGTAAATACATGAGATACTAGTACTTTATGTTTTTAACATTTTTTGTTAACAATATTTCTTTTTTATTTAGTTTTTTGATTTTTATTTTCAGAAAAAAGTAAGACTTCTGGTGTTGTTTAACTGTTTGGTGTCACTTACTTACACAGATATTGTTGCATAAGTTGTTGCAGCGTATCTAACACTAGTGTCTGTCCATATACATATTTGTATGTCTGTCTGTATGTCTTTTTATCTATCTGTATGAATAAGTATTTTATATGCCTCTATAGTTTACGATTTTTATTATTATTTATTTTCTTGGTATTGTTGTTGTTGTTGGTATTTTATTTAAGAGCATATCAACGCCTTACTAACCATGTTTCTTAAATGTATTTCAGTTTTAATATGCATATGATTTTTACTTATTTAAAAGATCATAAATTTTGTTTAAGCTGTAAACGGAGGAGTTTTAACGTGTGATGTATTTAAAGAAAAATTAATATCAAGTCTTGGCACCACAATCATACTGTATATAAGTTTTTGTAATCAGTTTTTTATGCGGAATCGCTAGTAATGTGTATTATTGATTTTACACAGTAGGCCAACTTTAAAATCCTTAAGACCATGATAGGAGCACAAAAATATTACAGAAATGTTTAGTGAAATTCATGAGATATATATCCTAAATACACAAAATCCATCTCTAACAAGTTCTTGTTGATGTGTTAGTTTCACCAAATAGAGAGTTTATCAACAAGAAATTTATTGAATTTTTTTTTCTCGGAAATCGCTGTATATTTGCTGAATTAGTTCAACAACAGCCCTCTGTTTTTGACTATTTTGGCTTTTGAAAATTTAAGAGCATAATGAAATTGTCAGTGTATGGTGCACTATGGGATCTGGTGGATAGGGTGATTGATTCGCCAACATGATGATAGCAACTAAATTTTGGATATTTCTGACAAGTGTTTATAACCGAACGTTGCAACGTGTCACTCAGCAACCGAAACACAGACTTTATTGCAAAACTAATTACACGATGGCATACCAAATTTACGAAATTAAATGAACGTCCGCTGAAATATTTTTTGTAGGGCTTTCGTAAGGCAATCGAAACGATTACAGCCTTTAAACTCATAATACATGACGTGACTAAGGAAATAGAGCTGCCATTTTGTTAAAATGTAATTGAAAATATTGATAAAGGAATCGACATCAGTTTTCATTTACATATATAGAACATAGCCGTGCCGGTAACATGCCAGAAGTCATATTTAAATTATAATGCCCGAAAATTATCTTTCGAACAAATTATATTTTATGTCAATTTAAAAACATCATTCTTGTTTTATTCAGTTTCAACGTTCTCTAAAATATTCTAAAAAAAACACTCTCAAAACGTATTTCGAACAGACACATGATTTGCAAAATAAATTTGCGTAAGCGTTGTTCAGGCGTCAGTCTATTCATGTTGAAATGCCAAACTAAACTAAATAAATCACTTGACAGCTGACAAAATGGCCGCCAGTTAAAAAAGTGTTGCCAACACAAAGTTCTATACATCTAAAAAACATCCTATACATAGGAATGATTATCATATATGGAAGTACTGTGTTTCATATTGGTTTAAAAAAATTTCTTGATTATGAAACTTAACAATGAATATAAGCAATAGAAGCAATGCAATGCTTCTATAATATTTGTTCTCCTGAAGAGGGGGAAGACTTTTTCCCATTTTTTAAGAGGGTATGGGTTGGTATCGGCACTTTAATTTTGTCCTTTTTGAATGGAGAACAGTTTATGGTAGAAGAAAGTCAGCATTTTTAAAAAAAAATCAATCAATCGCTTTTAATGTACGAGTATTTCAAAGCACATGCTCGTATAGTCATAAATTACCTCTTTCAACTGAATTTAAACAAATCTGCAGTTTCGAATGGCATTCTCTTAAAAACGATTCATATGGTTTATCCTTCTACCTTTAATATATTGTTGGCATTTTTCCACATTATTGGAAGGTATTCCAACATCAACGAATTGCAATTCGTTACTTAAATAATCTGCAGAACATGCTAAAATATCACCTTATTAATTAAGAATTCCACAATTGTTGTTTTAATGGTGATCTAATGGAAATTATCTATTAATTATTAATTATTATATATTGCATAAAAAATTAAATAAAATTTTAATGTAAGAATAGGAGCCGCAAAGTCCAGTTTAAAGAAGTTAGATTTTGTTAAAAAGAGGGATATGATCCAATAGTGAACGATCAAGTATATTCATACCATAAACTATTATATTCATACCATAAACTATCATTCTGGTTTTAAATTTTGTATGGGGGGTGGGTAATTATGTAAAGTGATTTCGCCTGCACTGATGATTCAATGACAGAAACATTCACTGGCTTATGAACATACTCTGAAGAACTTTGCAACTTGAGTTTTTTCAGATCTGGGCAAATTTTCATCACGGTAAAAATTTACATCATAGCGGCAGCTGTTAGTTAAGTATAGAACAGCTACACAACGACTATGTACAAGAATTTTTCATGCCTCAAAGACGTATCACTGAGGTGTCACATCCGGCAAGATGGACCTTGTTCAATTTGTCACAAGTATCATAGGCTACTAGCTATGAAAGTGTTCGCTGATTTCAAACGACCCATGTAATACAACCTCATGGTAGATTGTATAGAGGAGAAAAGAAGTCTTGTACTAAATTACCACATTTTCAGTTGCAAAACAAAAATGTTAAGTAGATCACATTAATTTGTTATCAATTGGTGTATCAACAGCACTACATTTTATAGGGAAATCTTTTTTGATGAACCTTATGTGAGTGTTTTTTCCAGAAGATTATTATATTCACCAATTCAATTCACACTTCCACAAATATTACTTGACAACTCATATAACACATTAATCTGTAACCATCTATATTCCATTAAAATCAAATTTATCGTTTGCTCAAATATGAATAATCATAGAGATACTTTTCACCACATAACGCTTACTTTGAAACAGATGATTAAATATTTTTTCATAGGACATGATTGATCACCATCTAAAAGTGTCAATTTGCTGATAAAAGCAGTGACAACTGTTTCTTGTACATACTGCATATGCTAATATTTATTATCGTTAAATAATTAAAAAGAAAATTTCACAAAATTGAATTTTTATGTTTTTGCACAACGTTAAAATAGCAGCACA
This sequence comes from Bellardia pandia, assembly GCA_916048285.2. Classification (NCBI taxonomy): domain Eukaryota; kingdom Metazoa; phylum Arthropoda; class Insecta; order Diptera; family Calliphoridae; genus Bellardia; species Bellardia pandia. The sequence goes on from OU696529.1 coordinate 122,471,353, forward strand.
AAATTATTATTGATGTTCATTTGTGGTGATAAGATTGTTCAGTGATATTTCGTTTAAAAAAGAGTTAAGCTACCATAAACACTTCACTGGCTAAAAAGTATGGCAAAAAAAATGTATCCATGTGAAACATTTTAAAATACGGTCTGGTTTAAGCGATAAAAAATTTTAAATTGTTATAAATGCATTGTGCAAATGTTTGTTTAAATGGGTTTTTCTTAAATTACACAATAAGACAACAATATTTCTGTTTTCTTGACTCCTAATTAAGGCAGTGAAAAATGTATATAATTTTCTTAAATAGTTGTAATTAAGAGAAGCAACATTAAGAACAATTTTATTTTGTTTTCGTTCTTTATCTTAAAATCTTTCAGCTACTGTTTTCTTGTTAAATTTTAATGAAATTAATTGAGCAGTGCACAATTTAAAAGGTTTTTAATGAAATGTTGCTACAATAACAAAAAAATAAATAAACATTTTGTATTTAAAAAGTTGAAATTTTATTTATTTGTCACATTTAAAATCGTTTAACTTGGGAACATTTTCTGTAATTTTCTTGCCAGCCTGCATAAATTTATTATACATATTATATAGCTGAGAATATGTATATTCGTAATGCTTATTTTCGATAAAACCATTCATTTGGTTATTGATATTTAAATAAGTTTTTGACAATTTTATCTGTGTCATTCACAAAGTGTCACAAAATATTTTAAGATCATCAGTCGCAAAACTATTTAATATTTAGCATTTATTGCTAAGCCATTCTGAACATTCAACTGCTTAAGGCCAGTAATAAATAGATTCGAAAGTTTTTGGAAGAACGAACGATTTTAAATTTCTACTCTTTCTGTTTCCAGAGCAGAATATGATTACAGTTTCCTTTTACTCCTTTATAATAAAAGCTTCTACAGAAATCATTGTAAAAAAGTCCAAATATCAGTGATAATTGACACTAGGTTAATGCGATATAATCGCAGTGCCATCACAGGCTTTAATGTTAGTGAAAGTATTTTCAAGTTCCAGGTTAATCTTTTATCCAGAATAATACCCAAATATTTAGCGCTATCAGATACTTTCACTTGATAAAACACTACTTCTTTCTTTCCTGGATGAATACTAAGGCCTCTGCGTACGTTTTATAAACTCACCGTTGTTATTACTACAACTATATCGTTAGCATTCGCGCTCATAACAACTAAACATATCAGAGGTCGCAACAAACTGGTACCGTATGCGATCGCACGTCTCATGATAACATACGAAAACATGCTTCTATAGCATGATAACATGGAAAACCAGGTCAGACGAATCCAAATTTAATCGTTTTCAATACGACACTAAACAATATTGCTGGCGCCAAGCAGCATAGGGAATTGAAAGACACCATATTAAGGAAACAATGAAGCATAGTGGAAGGGACGTCATAATATTAGATTGTTTAACATTGCGGCACCTCAAACCACTGCAAATTACCAAAGAAATAATAAGGAAAGAAGACTAACTGCATATTTTGTAAATTCATCTTTCCAATTATGTAGATAAGAGCGATAACAGGCTGTTACTTTTCAGCTGGATGGTGGCCTGAAGCACACTCCCAAAATAGTGAAAGAATGGCTTAGCGAGCAGAATTTCCTTTTCATGTAGTGGTCAGCAAAATTTCCCAACCTTAATCTGATTGAGTGTTTTTGGTCAATCATGAAAAGACAGTTGGGAAAATACCGATTAACTCCAACCAATTTGGAGGAGCTTTAGCAGCATGTTCAACACAAATGAGTACATGTATGCTAAACACTGCATATCAAAACAATATGCATAAATAGAAACACCTTGAGATATTATCAATGTAGGGTTTTTCAATTAAAAACTCATTCAAATTTGCACTGCATTGTAAAACTTTTGATAAATATAATTCGCAATTTGGCAAAATATTGTTTCATTAATTTATTGGCTGTGTATGACTTTATCTTTTATATCTATCATTCCATGGAAAAATTGGTTTCCAAAAAATTCACTGTTTCGGTGGCTGTGTGACTGTCCACACTTATAATTGCTATTGCTTATGAATATGAATGGCTGAGAAGTTTTTATATATTTAACACCAACATATAAATAATTATATAGTGTTCCAAATATTTAAGCAGGTGCCAGCTGGTATATAGTAATATCTAAGAATCTAGGTGAATACCTAGATTCAATAATCTAAATTAAATCCAATGCTAATAATGCAAAAGGTTTTGTGTGTATAGTTTACTTTGTATGACACTTGTGCCTTAAGTCTTTTGTTTTGCTATTTTAAAACTCATCTATAATGATATTTAAAATATCTAGCAAAAGAATTGTATCATTAACAACACTAATATGTGTTAAACAAAAACTGCAGCTACCACCAATTCAGCTTTAAAAAAACCCCCCTTCCTTTACAGGAATTATTGTGGCACTCTTAACAATAAATAAACACACAAAATGACCTTCACTTCAAGTTAAAGTTGAAAAAAGATAAAACAAAATAAATGCAAAAAAAAAAACAATGTAAAAAATTCTTTTCTCACGATTTTTAAATTTAACACTTTTTTTCAAACCCACAGACGGACGAACGGACTTGCACACAATCAAAATATAAAATATACTTAAAAAAAAAACAAAACATAAGCAATGAGCAAAATAAAAATCATGACAAAAAACAGCTTCTTAACTAAAAACTGCACAATAAAAAAACATTCAAAATGCGAGCAGAAAGCAATAAACGAAAACAAAATGAAATTAAGGCATGCAATGCAATTTTAACAACATTTTAAATAAAACTCATAATAATTGTTACAAACAGATACAAAATAAACTAACTATTTCAAAAAAAAAACAGTAGTTTGCTGCTTGAATTTTAAGCTACCGTTGAGCATTTATCACAACAAATTACTAAAATATTTAGCAGGAAAAAAATTAAACAAATTAAACAAAAACACCTAAAACCAAGTGACAAAATTATGCCAAAGGCTTAAAAAAACTAATTTGAAGTCATATTTTTGTTACTTAATGAAATTATACTAAAAGCTGTTGTATTTCTTAAAATACAAAAAACATAAAAGTTAAAATGTACCTTAATACCCACATTTAGGAAATTTTTATTGCATTCAGTTTAGTTGTTGTTTCTTAAAAAAAAAAATCTGTTGTCACTTTAGATTTTTATTTTTGGTTACTGAAGTATTGTTATGGCCAGAAAAACTGCTTCCTAAAATCATAAATTTAAATAAACGTGCACGTTACAAACACCTGACCGCCTCAAACTTGTGCTGCCCTGAAAATGCAGTGCAATACACAAATACGAAGCCGAAGAAAAAAAAAACACTTTAAACACTACATTTAACTGAAATTGAAAACCTCGAGGATGTTGTTGTGAAATCATTGCACGCATATCTGTAAGTATCCAAAAAATGACCTAAAATTACACATTTCATGTGATGTATAACGCTGTTTGCCATTTTATGCATTTTAAAAAATTTTTGTTGCGAAAAAAAAATAATAAAATAAAGCAACAACAATAAAACGGTAGCAATTTTACTTGTTTCAAGTTTGTCGCTTGAGTCTTTTGATTTCAGGCGTTTCGTTTTGTCAAAACCATAATGTAACAACAACAACAGCAACTTCTTTATGACTGTGCGTGTTTCAGTAAAGGATTTTTTTGTGTGTAGGATTTTTGTTTATTTGCAAGTTTCACGAATTATTTTATAAATCTGCAAATACAATTTTTAGCGCATAATATTCTAAAAGAGTGTGATGCATATAAAATGCCTCATTAAAAAATTTCTAAAATACTGGTTAAAAGGCTCTGACTATTCAAAACTATTAAGGGGTGTAATTTATTTATGTACGTGCTTTTGGAAAATATATTATTTTCATTATATTATTTAATAAATTTATGTTTAAATGTGTATACAATAGATATTTTATATCTAATATAAGAATTAGATTAGATTTAGATTTAGGGATTAGATATCCCAAGCAATACATAGCTTAGCAATCAACAAAGCCCATGACAATTATCAGATCAGTATCCAACCGCTTATGCCAAGAACAGAATCAATGCCGGCTTTGCTTCCATCCAAGGCGTGTTCCTAACACATCTAACACGATTGCCACCTCATCAATACATTTCATGAGTAAATAGCCATTTGCCACCACTAATATCAATGGCTTATTTATTTAACATGAACCAGAGATGAATACCTAAAAATTAGCAATCGCCTCGAAGCAACAACCGAAATACATTTATAGCGAATAAAATGGAAGTTTTGGCTTTGATGTCGATTCCGCCGGTTGGCTGGACTTTATTTTCGTCGGAAATAATCTCACAGCATTTCGGATATGCAAAATCGTTTTTCAAACTCTCTTGGCTTCAGGCCATATGATACCAAATTTCCCTGCTTTTAGATGAATCATGCTGTTCGCAAAGGTTTTGAAAGTTTGACAATAATATCAGGAAGTGATGCTAGCCGTACCGCAAAAACCAAGTCCCACACAGTTAATTGCAAATTACACACCCAACATGCGAGTGAATTCAGACTAAGCAGTAATAATATAAAAAAATATCGTGGATCAAATAAATCATGTGATTTTTATCCGTTAAGCCAAGTTATGCTCTATAATACGATAATATATGTGTAAACTTTATGCAGTAATAACAACAGCACAACTCTCCTCGTCACTAATCTTAATACAAATAGCTCAGCAATTAGTTCCATCACAATAAAGAAATTATTAACTTAAAAAATGAAGTGCATATAAAAAATTGTCTTGGATGTCACTATACAATCGTACACTTCTGTTTCGGAATTGAGTTGATCGAGCTGACAATAACTCAAATATAAGCTACAAAATCTCCAAATTGGGACCTTTTGCAGATTAGGACTAAAAATAACTGACAACGCATTTCTGTCTGTCATATATGTAAAACAATATTAAATTATACCTAAGAAGCTATTTAACTATTTAAGTTATTAAAATTAAAAAAAAAATAATTGAGAGCACTTTTCAAATAAGGCTTATGGTATTTAAACAGCTGGTATGCTAAGCAAGTTCCTAACATCAAATCAAATTTCATTATAGTAACCGTTGAAAACAACCCAAGCAATCAAAAAGGTGTTTTACATTACTAGCACTGAGAAGCACCCGCATCTGTTTGCAGTCAAGATGCTTCAACGCAGATTTTGTAGCATCAGCCAGTAATGTGTGTTTCGCACGTATTTACGTCCACTTCTTTTAGAAATATAACTTTTTATATAAGTATGTGATAAATTTAGCCAATTCACAATGTGTGCTATTCTGTCCTATTTGTCCTATTATCTAAAAATTTATGACTGTCATAAGAATGTTGTTGGTATTTCAAATTTAAAAATATAATATGACAATACAACATTGAAACTCATGTTCTTTTGCTATGCTATTTAATTCAGTGATGACAGACTCATATTTGAACTTTGTGTGTTGATTCTGCCATAATTGTATCCATTGCATATTTTTCACACAATTCCTCCTTAATGTTTTCTTTTTCTGTTTTGCTGACCATTTTTTATTTTAATAATTGCGCCGTTAAAATATTTTTATTTATATTTAACATTTGATGTTTATTGAATGTGTGTATTCAGTAATGACGTTTATGAAAATAAGTAATAGACGACAGGCCGTTCACAACAGTGTTGTTTGGCCTTAAGTAGTATTTTATGACTTAGGACTTTAGAACATATTGTGAATTGGCTAATTATATATTCCGCCAAATATATATATGTGATGATATTAATAACGATCTTCCTATTTCATTTATATTATTAAAATTTATTTCAAGTTTAGTCAGTGCCGGACAAAACATTTGTATCAAAATTCATTTACTAAAGTCAAAGCTGCGAGGGCCCAAAATAGGGCTTGAATTAAGTTATGAACTTAAATTTCCGTTAAAAAAAAACGTTTAGCATCAATCTGCTATTAACTTTATTTATTTTCTGTTTTTTTTTTATTACCTTACGTTAGGAATGTCATAATGTACAACTCAAAGCCAATGTAATAATTTTAGTGTTTCAAATCGCTAATCACAAATATCGTTGACATTCTTTGGCGTCAAAAATTATTACTAAAATTGAAAAAATACAAAGTAATGTCTTATTATTCATTGAGATTTGAATATTTTTTATTTTTTAAATTATATCTCGCCACGAATTTATTTGAGAGTATATTTTACAGTTCAAAGCGGAAAGCTTTCTCACAAACATTTTACAGACACACATTTTCTGTAAACTGACGAGTAATTTTCTAAAGTGACAGCGATTACCCGCCAAAAAAAAGTTACAGATACAGTTTTGTGAGAAAAACTGCTGTTTGTTTAAATTTATAACATTTTTGTTCTATTTATGGCATTCCACACATTTTAATCGAAAAGCTGCTCGACGCGGGAGTTACACAAAATGGGCACTGTTGTAAGGCCTTGAGATTAGCTTGAGAAATTTCTTTAGGTTTTTGAATAGTTATAAATATTGCACATAACTATCAATATAATTATAAGTAGATAAATGGAGCTTAAAATCCAGCATATTTTTTACAATTAATTTTTAGTGTTTTCTGTTTTTTCTTAATGAAAAATTGTTGAACTTTTGATATTTATAATTAGAAAAAATTTGTATTCGGCTTGAGTTTATTCACTTATTAATTGAAAGAATACCATTGTAAAGTAGTACTTTTGGTATGCATTTTCTGCCCTGACATTAGGGGCCTCGCAAAATTTATAGCATTTTCTGATAGGAGGATTACTTTTGCGCCACCTTGTGTTTAACTCACCATAATTGAGAAATAGATTTTTTATTATATCAGGCATTTTCATTCGTTATGTGAATTTCTTAAAGAGTTTAAAGTGTTAAAGTGTTTAGAATTTCTTAAATACCTTATGATTCATGGAGCAAAAATCTCCCAAAATATATTCACAGTTAAAGTCACACTAATTCTTATAATAGATTTAGGTTTTGCTGAAATAGTGATTATTCTAAAAAGACTATGATTACGATTACGAGGACATCCTGTTTAACAGCATTTTTTTAATTAGTTTCTCACTTCTACATAAAGCTCTTAAATATACGCAACATTTTAAAATTTTACGCAAATTGTAATTTAATAGCATTTAATTTATTCTTAATTAAAGGTTTCATTTTTAACAACCACTACAATGAATAACTTAAACAACAAAATACAAATTGCATTGCTAACACGTACTTCAGTAAGCACACATTGAAATATACATACATATGTACATATGTATGTATAGACGTACAAGTTATTATATCTGAACCAGTTTAAAAGTTACATAACAAGGTTAAACACACATCGGCTTAAACTAAAGTAGAACACTAGCAACCACAACACAAAACAAGGTTAAAGCCCTATAACAAAATAAAGCAAAAATTAAACTCAAAACAAAAAAGGATTTAAGTATAATTATAACACACATAGAACATATATATTACAAAGTAAATATTGTGCAATCACTCAAAATTAAATTATATGAAACGCCTTTTAAAATTACAATTAAAAAAAAAAACTTGTTTTAATTTCTTATTAATTATCAACTTAAAGTAGAACTAAATTTATTTATTTTCTTTTAAAATAGTTAATAAGTTTAAAATTGTAACATTAATAAGACTGTGATGCAACAAGTTAAAAACATTTTTGCAACAGGTTGTAAATAAAACAAAAGACTTAAGCAACAATCGTTTTACTGGCCTTTGTTCATATTGTTAACGGTAACAAGAAAATTACTTAATAACTTAATGTGTGATTATTTTAAATAAATTAAATCAAGTTAGGAGGACAACAACAAAATACTAAAATTTATGCAAAATGCTAAAAAGAAAACCTCAAGTCTCATACTTACCAAAATATGTTCGTGCTTGTCAGTGTCCGCAAGAAAAATCCTCACATATTCATAATGTACTGCAGCACTTAAGCTAAAGGGCAGGAACACCAATCGACATGTTGCCGTAATAAAGTAAGTCAAGCAGCATTTTGTCCATGCAAAATTTAAATAATTTATGTGGCCAAAAACGAAAACACAGCCTTTTAATTTCGAACTTAAAATATATATGTATTCAAAATATATTTATTACATAAAAAAACTATAAGAAATTATACATTTTATGCTGAAGCCAAAGAAGCAGAAAAGTACAAGATGTTTATGCGTAACTTAAATCAATTGTGCTTACCATTATATATGTTTGGCTTGAATTTGACGGAAGTAGTCGTATAGCAAATGCATTGCATTACATGCTGGTACTGATAACATAGAAATATTGCAGACAAAAACTGACTAAGGCCCTAATTTTGTAAAACACAACGCCACAATTTTCTAAGCGTTGCGTTAAAATACATTTTTCAAATCACGGCATTCATGCAAGTGATTGTTTGCGTTGTAACAGCTGATTCTTACGTTGTTCTTAATACAACTGTTTGAAATTGTGTAGTTTATAAAACTCAACGCTGAATTTTTTTACACTTGCGTTGTCAAATTTAACGCCTCCATTTTTTGGGCGTTAGTATTAAAAGTTGACTGAAAATATTATTAAAAAACAAAATTATTAAATTAATTTAATATTTTATAGCAACTTTATTAATAAGATGTAAGTAGATATATACAAACATATTCATTTAGTATAAAATACTACTAAAATGTTTCTTAAGGCGAAAAAAGAAGCCACAACGACAGCTCAATTTGTTGATAGCTGAAATGGAAAAGCATCCAGATGTGGCTCGTGAAATGCCTAATTTCTCTAATTTCGTCTTCAGCCGTAAGATTAAACTTTATCTATTTGAAACAAAGCGACTGTTCCATAGCTGACAAATATTCACTAATGACGTCACTCTAAACTTAGACTGTGAAAGAGAAACTCATTCCTAATTCCCTTCAGATACCCTGCCGTTGCCAAAAACCTTACTATTGTTATAAGTTTTGCTTCTTTTGAACAAGCTGCCACACGATAAGGTTACTTTAGAAAGGAACCTATCTCATGTAATATATATGAAAACGTTTGCTTGTTCATTCGGAAGTTTATCTGAAATCTTTAAAAGTAAACTAAAACTATTGTAAATCTCAACAGTTTTATTTTACTTATCCCGTTATTCGTTAAATTCATAGGCGCATATTCAGAAATCGTAACTAAAGTCGAAACTTATTAAACAGAAACTAAAAAATAGTTCACAAATAGTTAAAAATCTTATTCACAAATCATAACTAACTTAGCAACTGCTTTCAGCTGTTAAAAGAAATGCAACACTGCATTTAGTAGATTTTTGTTGACGAAAAACACATCTCTAGTTTGTTTTCTTTTCTTTTGTATTTTTTTTGGTCAAAATGAACACAATTAGCAAAGAAAATAAGGTAAGTTTATTATTATTGTTAGAAAAAAAATATATATTTATTGCTTTGTGTAATTTAGAGACTCAAATTGGTCGCCAGATGAAAAAACTACATTTAAAGAATTGGTGGCCAAATATGTTAACATCATCGACGGCAAGAAATAAAATCAATCAGCTGTTCTTTAAATGTATTTGTATTAGTTGACATTTAGTTACAGCTTTACCCATAGCACTTTTCGTGCTGAAAGTAATCAACTAAGAATAACTTAAGTTGGTACTTAGAAAAGTTTAAACTTAGTTATCATTTCTGAATATGCGCCATAATGTTGATAGTAGAGCGCATTTAGGTTTTTTTTAATAGATATGTCTAGGACGCTTGAAGAATCTTCATCCTCCGAAGAAGAAGACATATCCATAAGTGCGAACATTTTTTTTTAATATCCCTTAGTATCTTTGTATTTATAGTTATTTGCTATAAAAACTTTTTTCTTCGCAATTTGAAATATTTTCTTGATAAATAACCAAACAAAATTATTGAACGGCTGATAGGTTTGTTGCATTGCCAATGCAAAATAAGTGTAGCTTTATCTAAATTTTTATTTTAAATGAAATGAGAATTATTCCTCTTGCGAGTATTAATAAACACATGTTTATAAAAAAAATTTTTTATCGAAGTTCACTTCAAGTTAGATATACAATTTATTTTAAAATAATGTTATATTTTTCATAGCCTTCCGTTGGAATAATTCGCATTTAATTAATAGAAAAAGTTAAATATACAGAGTTTGAAAATAAAATGACGGCTTTAGCAGGCCAGAAAATGCATTACATTTTGCTAGTGTCTCTTTGAATATTTTTGTATGATTTTGCATTTATGCTTTCCACTTAACTTGAAGTGAACATCGATTAAAATTTTTTATAAAAATTTTTATTTTAAATTTAAGTATTAACACATTGACTGCCAACTACGAGATAACTCGTAGATTGATTTCCCTTCCAGGAAGCCAAGTACGAGTTAACTCGTACTACCTAAAACTGCCACTTTTTGTGTAGTTACGAGTAAAACCGTATTATATCAGTGATAGTATCGATAAATGGCTTCTGGGAAAAGAAAAAAAGTTAGTTTTGGCTCCTCCTAAAAAACATCATATTTGCGTTTTCATGATACCGATCATCTAGAAATAGAGTTTTTAGTAATATAAAGTGAAAAAATCAAAATATCATTTTTGGCCAGTTTTCTGAAAATGGCCTTGGCAGTCAATGTGTTAACATTTAAAATGGCAAAATTGACCATGCAATGATTTGACAGTATTGTAAAAACGTAATATTTCTGTATTCACTAAACGCAATGACGCAGTGTTTTACAAAATTAGGGTCTAAATTTCTAATGGAATAGCAAAATTTTATAATTTAAAGGGTACTTTTTAGATGTATAGAACTTTAAACTGGCAAGAGTTATTTAACTGGTGGCCATTTTGTCAGCTGTCAAGCGATTTATGTTTAGTTGGGTTTCTCATTTAGCATGAACGCCTGAACAAATTCTGCAAATTTATTTGGAAAACCATGTTTCTGTTCGAAATACGTATCGTGCACTACGTCCATTTTATGGTCAACTTGATCCTCCTCAATTTTGGTTGAATGGATACGTCAATTAAGAAAACAATAACAACATTTGTATTAACTACAATAATAAGCCATCATTAATTGCGACTTATTATTGCAAACAATTTTAAGAACTAATATTGCTTGCAAACTAATATAGTGCATTTGAGAATTTCAACCAAACCAATGAATTTGTTTTTTATATATTTTTAATAACAATATACAAAATTATCGATATAGAATGCTTAACGTTGTTAAGTATGTAATTTATAGAGACAACACGTTGTTTTTACATTGTTTTATGGTCATTTTATTGGGGACTTCCTCCAAAAACGCAAAAAAAAATATGCCTACAATAAAAATATAATATAAATATTAAAATAAAATAAAAATCCTCCAGAAGAGCAAAAATTTAAAGAAACTTTAATGTTGTCCTGAATGTATCGACATGTGTTATAGCTGCCGTTTATGGATGGTGTTTCAGTTGCTTTAGTTGTTGTTTTTGTTTCTGTTAGCTGGTGTATGATTATGAGTAACCAAGAAACACGGCATGAGGATGTAGTGACTGCTGCCGAAACACTATAATTAATCAATTTTCTGTGTAGCATATTAGTGAAAACTTCAGTGATCTTAACGTGCACCCAGTCGCACAGCAGACAAACCGTCCCATACACAATGCATTAAGGATGAAAATACGAGGGTTATATGGAAGTATGTAAACTGAGTTCTAGTAAATCAGGCAGCTATTTTCAAAAAAAAAAAAACAAAAACAAGTAAATGATTATTCAACAAGTTTTAGAGATAAAATGTAAGTTTAACATGTAACACATCCCTCGCTTTGGCTGCAAAAATTTGTTTGTATTTTAATGTTGCTGCCTTCATTATTTCTGTAAAAAATACACATAATAAATTATATTCGCGCTGAGTTGAAAACAATATTACCGGTCAACCGAAAATATGGTTTTTTTATGTTTAAGTAAGTCATGCTATATTGAAAATGAAGAAAAAATAAATAATAAAACAAATCTTGCACAGCCTACATTTTTTTCCTTGTTTCTTTGTGGTTCCATGTTTTTGGCCACATTTCTTAATACCTGATGATTTTTTTTTCTTAGTTTACATTGGGATTTCTTGTGTCTTCTTTTTATATTTTAATTTATGTAAACACTATGTTGATTATATTTTGAATTATGACCATGTGCAATTTCTTATTTAATTTTTGTTTTTTGTATTAACGATTCCTCCAACTTACAGCCAACAAACTCCCCAAACCAAGTTTCAAAAGTACTTATAGCAGATTTTCTTTAAAACAACGTCATTTTTTATTTTTTATTAAAAAAAAAGTTTATTATCATCATCATCTCAATGATGATCCACATGATGTCTCTATTATTTTTTTTTGTTTAACAAATGATGAAAAAATCCACACGGGTAAGATATGGTTGTATACAAAGTACTGATCTTGTGGTATGAGCATCTTTATAAGTTTTGAGATTTTTATTTTTCTGTCGTACGTGTAGTTTTTTTGTGATGGTGTTGTCGATGTTTGTTATCTTAGTGGTTGTAAATTGAAATTTTCGTGCGTATAATTTCAAGTTTATAAAAGTATTTAAGAAAAGTTAGTGTTGTAAATTAAATACTCGTATATATTTAAAAGTGTGTTTACTAAAATGTGTCATTAACAACTTAAAACTGATTTATGACAATTTTAATGTTTTAAAAGGTACTCAAAATTATAAACTCCAAATTAAGCAATAAAATATTGGGGAAGAACAAACATTGTAGTTTGTGGTTTGATAGGTTTGTTTGTTAAATACACAGTAAGATTCCTTAATTACTTTTTAAAGCACATTAAAACTTTACGAAAATGTTGAGCCTTTATTACATAAAGACAAACAAATAATCTTATGTTCATTGTGCAGATATTGAATAACTGTTAATTCTAATTTTAAATCCAAAACCTCTAGTTTATTATTAAATATTCACTGAATTTCCCAACTCTAGTTTTAAATTATTAGTGAACCCACCTTGAAGTGTATTAAATGTCCGTCTGTCCATAAGTCAATGTGAAAATTTAATTTAATATTTCACCTAGAATATAATGGGCCATATCATAAATAACAAGTAAGAGTGTTGTACCATTATTAAACTTTAATCTCTCTTATTTCAAAACGATGTTGTAACATATTCCCTGAATATGAAAAGTGAATATGAAACAACAATCTTAGCTTTAAATTTTTATAAACTGTTATTGAAAGTGTCTTTATTAATCCTTAATTACTTTGTTGGACATTAATTTCAAGCATTATTTAGTATAGTAGCATTAAAAATACATCAGATTATTTCCCTAGATAAATCACTCTTATGAACAACAGCATACATTCAATAAAAATTTTTAATATCACTTGTTTTATATGTCTTTCAATAGAAAAACCCATATTTGACTTTTCTGATTGATCTTTCACCACTAGCCAAATATAAAAACCATAACAGTGCATGAAAAAATCTCAAATTTCCACACTAACTACGGCTGTTAAAAGTGCCACCTCATTGATAGCAAAGAGATCTTATCAAGTTGCAAACACTTGAAAACAAGAGATACAATGTACTGACAACCATTTAAGACATTTTCATAAAAAAAAGCAACCATTGTCGGATTTTTCCATTTAAAAATATTGGTTTTTATGTGACTATAAAATTTACTGAAAAGAAAAAAACCCATTAAGAATTACATATAAATATACTTGAAAGTCAAGTTTTATAATTGGTGTAAATTATGTAATTAAAATTAAAAACAGCAAAAACCTAAAATTAAAAATCCACAAAATACAGCAAATAAAAAACTTTATTAAAAATGTTTCACTTAGTAATTTGAAAAATCTTTGAGAGTCCAAACAAAACAAAACAATATGAAATAATTTTTCATTACAAAATCTACAATGAACATAAAAATGAACAGTAATAAAGTGCACGTACCAATATGTAAAAAAAAAATATTGAAAAAAATAATCAGACATGAACTAAAAGAAATAAAATAAAAAAACAAAGCAGCCACATTTAAGGCGTGTTACCACTTTGCCAATTTTTTTGTTATACAATATTTATATTTAAAATTTTGTTTTGCTGTTTAGAGAAAAAATTAAAGTAAGTTATCTGAAAATCATTGGAAAACTGTGTTATAAGATGTGGACGACTGTGTCAAGCTTTATAATGAATAACTTCAAATGTGATTCCTGATATCAATATATAAATATTGTTAAGTTTTTATCTTTTAAAATCGATAATTTATTTCCTTTAAATAAACCGAACTCCTTTTAAATAAAAATTAAAAGCACTTTAAAGAAAATATAGCAACTCTTTATTTATTCAAATATACAAAATAATTTAAGTAAACACTCTGTCTTCTAATACACTTTTAAACTTTACTTCAAAACACACTTAAACTTCGCCCAACGATGACTCACAATAAACTCAACTTTGAGTAGCCTTGTTTGTTTTATTTATACAACAGCACCATCTTCTAGTAATTTCCGGCGTCAGCTAGAGAAGACAATCAATCGAAAGTTCCTTTCTATGGCCGTTAAAACTTAATGTTACCATAGTGCGTGTTATCATCAATGGTTATTTTCAGAAATGCATCACAGCGCTGCATTTGATTGCTTTTGATGCTCATTTATTGCATCACCCATTTCTGTGATGATTGTTTCTGTGTTATTTGCACATCAGCTGCTTCACTGTTTCATTTTAGAACACCATACATTTGCAGTGATGCCAAATGTTGCTTTTCCGAAACGGCCCAATGTTTGTACATAGAAACTTCATCTAATGCAAATGTTCATTGTAATAATGTTGCATGTTGATACCAGCCGTAAAAAAACGTCAAATTTAAATTTACAAATAATTTCCATTTGTAACACATCGAAATATTATTCGTAGAACCACAAAGTCTATATATTTTAGATCCTTATAAGATTCTAACACGATCTAGCCATGTTCGTTCGTCTGTTCCAAAACAGAACCTTGAGCTATGAAATTTTTCCCAAATATTCCTTGTTTTACCGAAATGCAAAATAAGCAAAGTCTGGACCGAGTTACAGCCCAAAGTTTCAAACAACTTCGATACTTTTCACATATTTTTTTTATTTTCTTCAAATATAATGTCAGATAATATCATGAAATCTTGCACACTGTATTTTTTTATAGAGCGAAAAGTTCAGTTTAAAATGGTAGGAATCGATCCTCGATTTCCTCCATATAAATGGTGTACTGGAACATGGCTCTATGGTGCATAAATGCCTTTAGAAAAGCAGCATCCATACAAAGTTCAGCAAACATTAGTTCAAATTAAATTATTTTTTTTATTTAAAAATTTTTATTTAGGAGCATTTCCTAAGAACACCCAGAGTCTATAGCGAGAATCGAACCTCAATCCTCAGACTGATAGTCTAGCGCACTATCGTCTGGTTTATCGGTTTATATATACATATATCTATATCAAACTAAAATGTTTCTCTCTTTATGTAGTCATAATTTATTCGATAGCAATTCATTGCAGCTTTTGAATAATGACAAGGAGCTAAATGGGTCTCAAACTTTACGAAAAAGTACTGATGTCTAATAAAAGGCAAAAGTTTCTGCGACGTTAATTAAAATTTCATTAAGGTACGCTCACATTTGGCAAATATGTACATATGTACTCAACAAAACGTAACCACTTCTTCTAGCATAAATTTGTTTGACGTTGTTTACTCTTACAAGAGTTTTGCAAGATCAAACAGCATCAACTAAATTAAAACTAAATATTTGTTGTGCTTTGGCCTAAATAAGAAAAGTTTTATTTTATGTAAATAAACAAGATTTTTATGTTATTTAGTGGTTACGTCTTTTCGGCAAATATTTGCCAAATGTGACCGTACCTTTATAAATATCGATATTCATAGCTGTTTTTTACTACGATGTGGATAGGTTTGATAGTCATCCAAATGTATTTTCTTGCCATATTTCACTGGTATTGCATTTTTTCCGCGGTCATTGTCGAACAGACATGGACATTGCTTCAATGAACAATGTAGTACTTTGTCAGTTCCTGGTCTCTGTTAATAAAATTGGTTTTATTTTTTTTTGTTTACGACAAGTGCTTGAGATGTGCCTTGTATAATTTTAAAAATAATTTACAGTACATTTTGAAAGCTTTAGCAATTGTACTAATATATTTAGGCGGATTAAATTGTGTGCCAGAATAATGTTAGTTATGTTTAAGAACAAATCATTGTTGTTAACAAGTTAAAAAAAAAAATGCTTCTGTAGTGTGACAATGTGAAACAATGGCAATACATGGTTGACACTACAAAGCTTTGAATAATGCTTTCTAATAGAAACTAAAACAGATATTTAACAACTGAAGATTGCTGATGAAGCTTGAATTATGGACAACAAATATATGTACTTGAGTCTGAGTAATAGTACATTGATTTATAATAAATCACACAATATATGAAAAGGAGATTAAGGCACTTGTGTCCTCAGACAGGCTTCCACAGCAATCCTCAGTTTTCTAATAACTAGCTATTAAAAAGTTACAAACTGTGGCACTTCCTAACAACACCTTCTCTATATGTAGGACATAACAATAAAAATTTTATAAATAAATTGTATATTTGGTTTCTGCAGCAAACATATATTAGCAACAACAATAACAACAGTAAAATGTATTAGTTAACAAACAATGTATCATGAGCTTTAGTTACGCTTGCATGACCACAACATTTATTACTCGTACTAAATTCAGCAAATAAAAAACCAACGAAAAACTACAAAGAGAAAAAAAAAACATCTAGAGAAGAAAAAATAAAACACCAAAATCTTTGGTTTTTTGGAAATTTAATATAAAAGAAATAAAATGCAATAATATTGTTTATAACTATTTCAAATTGACTAATTTAGATATGTACGTATTGTATGAGCAGATCTTAAATGAACTTAGCTGAACGGAGCTAATCTAAGCTGTGCACAGCAACCAAAGCAAACTGATTGTATAAGCTGAAGGTACGTTTTCAATACAAAATAATTTCAATGTGTAGGATAAAAATAAAATACAAATAAAACTAATAAATAACTAACTACTTCCTAACTAAAACCACACACGTTTTACAATTTTTTGTTTTTTTTTTTTTAAAAACAATATTTTACCAAAAATTATCAAAAAAACAGACTTAAACAAAAAATGCCACAAACCACCCATAATGTATTTTAGTTTTATTATTTTTATTTAAACATTTTTTTTGTCTTACTTGCTGTCTATTTGTGATCATTTAAAATAAATCAACTTGCTGTTTTAAATCTAAACATATTTACTTAGCAACATGCACATACACACATATGAACATGTTGCATGTATACAAATAAGTAAATATAATAAAACCATAAAGTATAGAAATATTATTTACCTGTGTCTTACTTATGTTCAACAATATACAAGTTCTTTTATGCTTTTTTATGATTTAATATCGCGTCTGAAATATTTATTTAAACTAACGGTTTTAAGTACATACTTGCAACATATTTGCTGACTGCAGATAACGTAGGCGGTGTGGTAATGAAAAATTTATTTTATGCATTTTCTTGTTATTAAGTAATTAAGTGCCACTTCCTGTTGTCAGAAAATTGTTATGTTACCGAACTTGTGGCATAGATTAAATTAAATTTGGATAATTTATAACGCTATAGTAACAGACATATTATAAAATGAATGATTGCAAAATAAAATGTTATTGCTCTAGATAAGTATATTTATTAAGGAGTGTGGCGATGACACATAATATTCTTAATACAAAATATGTAATAGTTTAACCATGAATCGACTTACAAATGAATAAGTCTTGCAGATTATTGAATTTTATTCACAAAATTCATGCTCGGTGAACTTTTTTCTCGGAAAATTGTGTTTAGCCACGAAGTTCATTTCTGGTTGAATGGATACTTAAACAAGCAAAATTTTCACATTTGTTGTGAGCAGCAGCCAGAAGCATTGTCAGAATGACCAATACATGCCAAAAAAAATGCACTGTTTGGTGTGGATTATGGGCCATAATCTTTGCATCTTTGGACCATAATTTTTTAAAGAACACGAAGGCAGGAACGTTACTGTGAACAGCAAGCGCTACCTTGAGATTATTACAAATTTTTTATTGTCCACAATAGAAGAGCTGAACTTGTTTAACACGTAGTTTCAACAAGACGTTGCCAAATGCCACGCAGCGTGCGAATTAATGGCGCAATTGAGTGTCGATTTTGGTAAACAGTTTATTTATTTTTTGGCGCCGGTCAATTGGCCGCCTCGATCGTGCGCTCTACTATGCCAACTATAAATCTCTGGTAAATATTTTTTTTTTAAAGAGAAGTAACACTCAGGCAATTAATATGCCTAAATATAATTGAGTTATAATTGGGATAGTTGATGAAGTGCAGGTTGTGAAAGAAGAAAGCTTTTTATATCAGAACTCTGCAATTGCGCATTATATTTGTTTTTAGTGCAGAAATTCAGCGCCTCTGGTGGTGAGTAGGTGCATTAATGTTAAAGCTTGATTTTATAGCCTTTATTTAGTTATGTACTTTACTTCGGTGGTGTTTCAATGCTATAAAACCGAAGTAGAGCGCTGTGATAAATATTAGTTATGATAGATAGAAGAATACTAATAATTATCAGAAACTGATGTTGTTTGTTGTTGAGGACTACAAATACCAACTCATGCTTAATGATCAAAATGTGCTAACCAGATTACAGATTATGGAGATCAAATGCAACCAAAAAAAGCCTCATCTTGTAATCTTACCCTTTTTTATATTCTATTTCTTAACTTGTTGTGAATATGGAAAAACGTTTTTTTAATTTTATAATTTGTTAAATTACACTCTAGATTATTATGAAAAGCAGACAAACTCTGTAAATTATGGTTAGATTCATTGGTAATTATATCAATTATAAATAATTAAAATTAGATAAAATTTCAAAACATTTTAAATTAAATCACATTAGTGAATTACAACCAGCAGGTAATAATGTCTTTCAACTAATACATAAAACACTATTAAAGATTCGGTACAACCGAATATTGCACTCTAACTTGTTCAATATTAAATTTAGTTTAATCTACGAATGTTATTATTGTCATTAATTGATATTTAAACTACCAGCCAATAAACTGCCAGATAAAAGTTATGTTTATTGTGTTTCAAATCTTATTTACAATACTTAATCATAGCATTTTGATATTATCCTGTTTCTTTTAACCAGGAAACCTGAACAATTACACATAGATAATTATTTTCACACAAACATTTTCTTCCACAGAATTCCAAAACCACTCACGTATTTGTTCACTTGAAAACTGCCAAAAATTCATGAAATTCACTTTTGTTCAGAAGTTGTATAAAAACTTATTACATGATAAAATTTTAATTTCAAGTAATATATTTGGAAAAAAAAATAGAAAAACTATTATAGATACTAGTACAAAATATAGTGGCAGCAGCAACAAAACATACATAATCACCATGTGTCATGGACTGCCTCATGCAGCAGATTTAGCAGTTAAGTAGTTGAGCATTTTTGTAAATAGGTTTTTAAATTATTACAAAACGTGCTGTTACAAATCTAAATCATGAATTGAAAAATATTTGAAAAACTTACAAAAAAATAAATAATAATACTTATGTTTATGCAGGATAAAAAAAAATACACCCTATACTTACTTTTGATAAAGCCAAGACAGTATAAGTTGTCTATCCTAAAGATTCACTAGGCTTACATCAATTTCAATCTCTTATTTTATAAAATATCTGGACTTTCAAGAGAAAATTTATTTTTTTAAGTCTACAAAAAAAAAATAGAAGCGGTCAAACAATTTGGCCTAGAACGTATAATTTCTATAAGAATATAAATAAAGTCACTAATAATGACAAAAAGGAACTTACAATCTACACAGAATAATAATCTGAACGATATTACAAAAACCCACTGTGCGTCTCATATATATATAGTTAATATTTACTTGATGATTGCACAAACATCACTTTGAATCCTACGAGAGATAATAATCGTTGATATATTATTAAATGCCTACAAAGGAAATTTAACATAGATCACAACAGCTTAAAAGTAGTTGTACAGAAATCAGTGTAATAGCAAAGGAAATTAATAAACTATTTCAAGCCCTAAAGTAGGGCAGCATACTGGTATTTCTATCATGAAAGCATGGGATGTAGAAGAATTGGACTATGCAGGTGATATCTACCTGATAACTAAATGTCAAAAAAGATGAAAAACATTGTCAAAATTATATTCAAGGCCAAATTAAGAATGAATGTTAAGAAAACTAAGGCTTTGAGGTTCTATATATCTCGAGAATTTAAAAAACGCTAGACAAATTATTCTACTTAAATATGAGGAATTGTGTTTTTTACTAAACACCACTCTTCAGTATAGTTTTTGATCAATTTCTCTTCTTTTCAAAACCTGCAATGAATTGGTATCGATAACATTCTCCAATGGCTTTCCGTGATACAGCTTCATTATAACTTTTGTCTTAATTACATCCCTGTATACTGCTCCATTGACTCGCTGTACAAGCTTCTCTCTGCTGTTTACTACTTGTACTCTCAGTTAAATCTTGACAGAATATGCAAAAACTTTAAAATTAATATTTTGAAAATTACATAAGAAAATTGGCCAACATTGCGAAATAGTCTATCAGTATAAAATGTCCAAAAGCAGAATGATGACAGAATTTCTTAGATTTCCCTTTACATGAAGCCTGGCACACATAATGGTGCATGGAATTTTTTAAATGTTTTTTGCTTGGATCATTACTCAGGTGACTCCTACTAATCCAATCAATTGTGTTGGAGTTAGACAAATATGTGTTGGGAGGGACGACAGAAAAAGTAGAGTTTGTGGATATTTTATTTGAATTTTCTATATTGAAAATGACAAGAAAAGCTTCTGCAGAAAGTTTTTTCCACATACGGACGGAATGGTTCAGTACAGTTGACTACAAATGGATGAGAATGTATATTTCGTATAATACTACGGGTTTCAGGAACAAATTCTTAATCGTCAGCAGCACATATTTCATTGTGGTATCGATATAAAAGTGAAACACTACTCACATTGCGGATATAATTTAATGAATTTGTAAAAGCGTGTATGTGGTCTACTAACTCCAAAATAGCCTTCGAGGCAAATGCCAATACGTGAGATTTGTATTCACTTTTCGGTCAAATATAGGTGTTGCAAATAGAAAAGAGATCAAATGGAGTGACGTAATTCCAAAAGGGTTTAAAAAACTAGACATTTGAATGCTTCTTTCCACACTAGGAAAATATGTTCAGTCCAGCAGACATAATATGGAATTCCCATGCCGAGAAGTAGAGTATTTTTTATATAATCTGCATGGATTACTATTTTAATAAAAATATTAATATTTAATAAAAGAATTTTGAAAAACCAGGAAAAATGTTTTTCTTTGGAAATATATTTACAAATTTAACGAGTCACAATACTCATATTAATATAATTTTTGGTATTTAAAACTACTTAGCGCAAATTAAATTTTTTGCCTTTATCATATAGAGTAACTTTTATGCCACATAATAATTGAAAAGTTGGTGCCTTGCTATTTTCATGCAGCATATCATAAAAATCGCAGTCACTTCAACTGACTAACAAATTAACAATATTAAATAACTAAATTATGCTTGGAATGAAAAAAGAAAAATAAACCATAGATATAACACAAACTCAAAGAAATTAGAATAATATGAAAAAACAGTTCAAGGACCCCAAAGATTAAACACAAAATGATAATAACAATAAATTCTTTTAAACCGAGTTGTAAAATATAAAGCCAAAATTATGGCACTAAAAATATATTAAAATTGAAATTTTATTTCCAAAAAAATCACCTCAAATTGATATATTTATTAACAAAATAAACACATAAAATACAAGTTCGTTTTTTAAGTCTTTTGTTTTTTTTTTTGCTTCGGTTTCAACACAAGTGCTGGTGCTTTCGTTGTTGTGTGAGTGTGTTAAGTGGTTATTCTAATAACATTTATGATCCATTAGCATGATTTTACAAAATAAGTACCGTAAATTTTCAACACACCTTTTAAACTTTAGATTTATGAATTTTCTTAACACTCAAAGACTGTTTAATAACCAAAAATCCAACTAAAAATGTACTTTATTAATTGCTTTTCAAAAACAATCATTATAAATAATATTTTGTTAAACATTTTCAAGCTAAACGAAATAACCCCAAATGGTGGAAAACAGCCCACTATTTATGAAAAAATAACACTTATTTTCTCAAATATATTTATGGTTTAACAAAACTAATATTTTTATTATTGGTGGGTGTTTACATATGAATGCTATTTTGCTCCTACAACTTACAGTGTAAATATTACTTTTGGAAACAAAATTTTAAAGTTCTAACAACTAAACATCAAACCAATAACTTAAAGTTCTTACAAGCGTCGCAAAAGTAAAAATATAAGCCAGTAAGGGAGTAACCGTATAATTCATAAAACTTACAACAGGTTTATTAGATATTTATAAATTAAATTTTGTATTGAAATTTGTTTTATAAACCTGTTATAAACCTGTTGTAAGTTTTTATGAATAAGGGGGTAAATATTTAAACAAACAAAAAAATGTGTGCCATTTCTTTTCACTTACACTGTCTCCCCATGCAGCTTTAATTAAATTAAAATATTTCCTGCTCAAACACTCATAACCGAAAGTTTTGTTTTTTTTTTGTCTCAAAGCATTTTATTACTTACGTTTTTCTTTCTTGCTTGTACTCAATAATGCAGTCATATTTCTTCCAATAAACAAAATGCAATATTTGTATATATATATATATATATTTGGTTTTGGTTTTTGTTTGCTAGTTGTTACTTTATTGGTCAAATTAATGTCCTTAACCTACATAATGTATGGTTTCACTTATCGGTATCAGTGGAATACTTACTGTCTGTCAGGCCGTTAAGTGCCTGTAATATGATACGCTCATAAATGAAACAGCAAAGAGTTATGGGTTCTACTAAAATACAGGAGACAAAGTATTGTAAATACCACGAATTTGTACACTCATACTATACATAAAAATATACTCTGCACGCAGTCAATGCTGCTTCGAATTTTATTGAACATTATTAATATTGTCATATTAATTATGACAGTAGGAAAATAAAAGCAAAATAAAACAAAAAAGAAAACTGGTAATTAACTGATAATTTAACCACGAAACACAATTCACAGCTGGATGTACATAGTATGATTTTAATTCTCTAAAAACATGTGATGAAACTTAACATTTCTGAGGATAAGAAAATAAAAATTATGTTTAAATATTTAAGTATTTACTTTATTTTTAAGAGCTTAAATTTAGCATGTTATCTTAAGATTCGGTAGAAAATTGCCAACTATACAGGACATTGCGTTTCTTCGTTGAATATGTTGGACTCACTGATGTGGTTGAGCGCAGGGAATTTGTTGTTTCTTTTTCCATTTCAGTTAGAAATTCTTTGCAAATGTCTGTAAAAAATGTATTTATATCATTATTCAGTTTTTTAAATCAAAGTAAATTAAATCCTTTAACCATTTCATTAAATAATTTATTAAGATTTATTTCATATAGTTGATTTCTTATTGTTCAAATGAATAAAAATTTATTGAGTTAAAACTAATGTTGTTAATTACTAAAAACATAACATTTAATGACTAAAAAAATAATATTCAATATGAATTAAATTTAAATTAAGTTTACCATTCAAAAACTTAATTAATTTTATAATAAATTAATTCCATAATAAATGAATTCTATTTGTTTTGTTGCAGATTATTTTATGGTATGAAGTGCGTAGACTTTTATGAATTAGTATTAAATTACACCGTATTCTAATTTTACACGGTAATTGGTTCCAGGATAACCTCGTGTAAAAAGCCGTGTGAAAAACACATTGATTGTATGCAAAATAAGTGAGTGGTTCCTTATCTCTACCACCTCTTTAAATTAATGAAAAACTAGGATTTTTTAACCCAGATAGCGCCGGAATTTTTTTTTTGAAAACTTAAATTTTTATTTCTAAACTTAAATCCTCATAGGTATTTAAAAATTTTTTATTTAATAAATTTTTTTCTACAAGGCTATAGTTTTCCCGGAATCGGGTGTTCTTTTACATTATCCTCATCGCCACTGTCTTCATCTGTTATAACTGCATTAGCGTTATCAGGCGGTGCGATGTAAATGGCCTCACAAACGTTGTCATCACTCCATTGCTCCAGATCTTCCAAAATGTCGTTAAGGTTCAATGCCTTTCGGTTTAATTTACTACATAATAACACATAAAATATTAAGTAATGAAAATTAGATAGGTAGTATATTCTGCCACTGTCCTTTTAAAAGGAAGCAGTGGGAAATGGACCGTGGAGCCACAGTACAGCTTTGAATTCGGTTTCCATTTATTTGTTGTTTACCTGCGATGTTTCTCTAATTACTTTTGAAACAAAAACAAGAACTAAATATATGTAAATGATTTAATTATCAGTTTGTTTCTATTGTGCACAATTTAAAAAAAACACTTTTACAAAACACTCAATATACAATTCAAACACGACAAACTTCTTTTATCAACTGACGCTATTAGATTCAGAAGGCACACAACAAAGAATAAACAATGACAATATAAAAAATGTGCACTTAAATGTACGTACAAACCAGGTATTCCCCCGTACCCGTGCTTTTAAAAGAACGGTTGCGATAAGTGGGTTAGGAACAACTGTTCAGGATTATAATATCAAATTACATATGTATATGTATATATGTAGGTTAGGGTGACAATGGTTTGTATGTAAGAAAATTTTTGTTGGAATTATAAAGTTTTCTCAACGGAATATTGTGCCAATAGGTCTAAAAGTTCTGTGCCGAAAATTTGAGCCAAATCGGACAACGTTTTCTGGACGCGCATCGAGGTCAAAGGTCAAGTATTTTTATATTTCGCAGTTAATATGAAATAATGTTGGGAAACTCATTAATTTTCTACATTAGTTTACAAAAACATCTGGATTCTGTAGACTTTTAATAAAAAGGACAGTCAAACTGTTTTTTTTGGGAACTAACCCTCAAATCTCATTTGGGTCAAAGTGACCGACAAACTATTATATTGCAAGAATGTTTTGTATATGTATGTTATTATTGTCAATGTACACAAATGTACAAATTCTGTAGACTTTTGATAAAATAACTTAAAAATATTCCAAGAAAAAAGTTATGATACAAATTTTTAATTAATATAAAGTTTTAAGATTTTTTTTTTTCTTTTAAAATTTACAGATCAAAATTTCTTTGAAGAGAATGTAGATTAGCATTTTTCGGATACAACAGCCTATATTTTTGTACCACCTGTAAAATATTAAATTTATAA
This sequence comes from Bellardia pandia, assembly GCA_916048285.2. Classification (NCBI taxonomy): domain Eukaryota; kingdom Metazoa; phylum Arthropoda; class Insecta; order Diptera; family Calliphoridae; genus Bellardia; species Bellardia pandia. The sequence continues at coordinate 122,496,829 of OU696529.1, forward strand.
TATATATATAGTTACTTTCATTAAATGTTGTTTCTGTTCCTCATCTTTTGTTATCTTGTCATGGTATTCTTGAATTAATTGAATGCCTCTTTCAGCACAATCATTAACAACACTCAAGTTTTGGATAATTTGTTTTGCTCTTAGGTACTCTCCTATCACACTCCAAGAATGTGAATCTTTGCTAAAAAACTCCATTGAAATTCCAAATCTTTTGAAAACTTTTTTGGTATTTTTTGAAAACAAATCTTGTAAAATATCAGAGTTGTCTCTGTAAATGAAACTTTTTAAGTTTTCCTTCTTTATGATTAGCTTCTTTGGTATTTCTTCATCTTCATTTCCAGATGTATCTACAGACATCTTTGCCACTAACTTTCTTTTTGTCATGTTGTCTATCCTTTCGTCAAACAAACAAAAGCCCACACATTCTTCGTTTAAGTAATACAGATGATTTAATACCTTTCAAATGGCTTTGTCCGCAATATTTTGATTAACTGTTTTGTAGTTTTCCAATTTTCTCAAAAAGATAATGTCATTTAAAGCTGCTTTATCCGCTTTATTTGAATCAAACCAAAAATTTGAGTAACAACTTACAATAAAACCAGTTACTTCTATCAAAGTACTGATTTCGAAATCTGTTACTTGAAGAAACTGATTAAAAAAAATTACAATTTTTAAGGAGTATATAGCCTTGGCCATCCATCTAGCGTAGTGTAAATATAATAACTAACTCAAAAAATTCTTTATAATCATCTCTCGGAAATGAGTCGTTAATTTTTCCAAAAGCAAAATCTAAAAGTTCAGCAACATTATCGCCTATAATTTCCATAACTCGTGGATGAGCTATTCCTGGCACATAACTATCTGTGTTTATTACTGGCCAATGTTTTTTGAAATTTTTAAAAATCGTTATGTCCGGTCCAGAAGATACTCCAACATTGGCCTCTGTAAAAACTGCTGCTAAAACAATTTCAAAAATATGGTGTCTGCAGCCTAGAAATAAAATATCTCTTCCAATTGATCTCTCCAAAAGCACACATGCACCTTTCAGTCTACCAGTGTTGGATGATGTTGTATCAAACACAAGCGCTTCCGTTCTTTCCAAAATATTCTTATCTTCTAAAGCATCATAAACTGCAGAAGAAATTTCCGCTCCAGTCCCAGAGGGAATATCAGGCATGTCTATAATTTTTAGTAGGCCTTGAAATTTATAGTAAGAATCCGTTAAAAATAATTTAGCTATTTTAAAATATTTGATTTGTAGATGACGTGATTTACTACAAAGATGTGTTTTTGTAATTATAGATTACATGTCTTCGGCAGCCGGAAATTAATGATGCTTTTATTCAAAAACGTTAATGTTTGTGGCCCGCTTTGAAATATGAGGGTTAATTACCGAAATTCGTATAGATTGTAAAATATAAAAATACTTGACCTTTGACCTCGATGCGCGTCCAGAAAACGTTATCCGATTTGGCTCAAATTTTCGGCACAAAACTTTTAGACCTACTGGCACAATATTCCGTTGAGAAAACTTTAAAATTCATAAAAAAAATTTTTGCTGTCACCCTAATGTAGGTACAATGTGTTTTTACACAAACATAGCTATTAAAGAAATGTAAAATGTAAATGTAAAAAATTAATGTATGACAAAATTAAAGGGAATTCCCCTAAATTTGTGCTATTTACAATTCCTCTGACCAGTAAATTTGCTTGTATACACAAAAAGGGATTTCCTCTAAATTTGTTTGATCGTGCTAAATAGAATAAAATCGTATAAATAAATTTAAATTTGTTTATTTTTAAATGTAATTTTAAACTCTAGTACAAAATGTATATGGAAAATTAGGTTTTCTAAAGGTTTACTCAAATATTTAATGATAAATATAATTACTGGAGGATATCATATAATGCTTATGAATTAGTGGAAAAATGTATTAAGTCCATTATTTATGAAAATTTAGTTTTTAATACAAAATGTTGGAATAGCCAAAAATACACTTTTACTGTTATTTTTTCTACTTACATTAGCGCTGATATATTTTGCCCCATTTCTGAATTTTTGAACAGATTTTTTTTATTTTGCTGGCTTTTTATTTTGGATTCTGCACGGGTTTTTATTCATTAATTTTACCTATAGCCAATTAGGCCCAAAAAAACTATTGAGTATACCGTTCGAATCAGTTTATCTATCTACAAAACTCTTGTCATCATATTAAAGTTCTTAAAAATTTTATGATATTCGTCACACAGCTCTTTTGATTTGAGCGCAAAGATTTGGTTAAGTAATAACCCAATGTATAGAAATTACTCTTTAGAAACTTTGTAAATATCTTGGTATTAGAATAGAATTAATTTCAATAAAGTTTATTGTCGGTAGGAATCACTATAAAATATGGCCGGGCAACAGATGTTTACGATTCGAAATCGAAAAGAGTTTTCACTGCAAACGAATCTTTGGAACTATAAAGGACGGGTGGATTTTAAATTAAAAAACCCAACTGCCGTGACTTTACATGGTGATACTAATCCGAGAGTTCCAACTTTTAAAGCCAAAACCTCTCAAGGAAAAAAACTGAGATCCAAAAAAAAAATGCCAAAAATACTTAAAAAAGCTTGAAGTACATCCAAACATATTAGCCCATAACATATTAAATAATAGTAACTATATTCCACTAAGAAGAAGTAGTACAGCGGATCTGAGCTGAAGACAATAAGGAAAAATGCCAATTAATATATAAAATTAAAAACGGTCAAACAATTTTCGTCCAGCACTGGCTGGATTAAACAATTAAGGTTCATTAGATATAAAAGTTGAATAAATAATTAGATGTAAAAAAGAGTCCAATTCTACAATATTCTTATCGTTTATGCTCATCTTTCAATTTAGCCCAGTGATGTTCAGCCCATACAACAATTCTTTGAAAAATTTACACACATTTGTTATGCTCTTTTAAAAACATTCATTCAGTCGTCGTTGAGCAAGCGATGAGAACACATGCGACGAATTATCGCCATTTTTTTCAGAAATTTGTTAAGCATTTTTGTTGCTTCTTGTTGATCGAAGCATAGCAAACACACGCGATTCAATTACAATTGAAGACGAAAACTAAAAAACTGACTTATTTTTGTTTTTTATCAAAATAACTGTTCTAAAATTGGTTTTCGATATTGATAATTGTTATTTACGGTCCTTGCTATTGTTTTATAAGGTGTTTATATTTGGAAAAAATTCTTTACTTTTTTCTGATTTTAAGCGTTTGACAATATGTTTGCTATGCAAAATCTCTCACAAATACATCTACATTTTATTTTTGAACATCACTGATTTAGCCCATAACAAATATTAACATATAAAGCAGTATATGTACTCGTAAGGCAATCGTCACCAAAAATGCGCAAGGCACACAACGTTTGCACTAAAGAGAGAAAATTTTGTTCTATTGAACTCATTTTTTAATAGTAAACTTATAAAGATAATAACAGATTTTACAGACGCTGTCAAAACAATGTGGCAGCCACAGACTGTGGACATCGATATATTTTTGAGTGTACAGAAGAGTGGTTCGCCTTCCAAAAAAAATTATGTCGGTCACCCGCTAGTATTAATAATAATTACCCCATCGTGAATAAAAATTCCACATGAAATTTGTTCCCTTTTATTTTTTAAACATTGAATTTTAATAGGAAAAATGTGAAAAAAAAACAAATTTCATGTGGAATTTTTATTCACGTAGATGTGAATGTAAAAGCAATAACAGAAATAATTTCTTTATATTTTGCCATCCCTACAAATACCGCTTTTTTAGTATTTTATTCACTGTGTCGCTATTTTCAGTCCGATCATAACATTTTGTGTACCGGTGTTCATGGCTCTGTAAGGGCCACATTTCTGCCCTTAATCATTTTTTACTACCACGTCAAATTCTAGTCAGTTAGGGAAATTCCCTATTTGTAGATATGTACAAGCAAATTTACTGGTCAGAGCCATCGTCAGACCGCTTTTATACTCTTCAATTTTGACTCTTCAAGACAAGTATTGTTGGGTGAGAAGGGAAAAGAGGATAAAAGGGTCACACACTTGGCGGTACTAGTAAATGTTCTTATTTCCTTTTGTTTTTTTCTTACATGCATGTTGATTTAAATGCAAAACTACGAAAATTGAAATGACAAGTTCAAACGAGAAATGAACAAAAACTGGTCAGCTAAAACTGAAGAGTGTGAAACAGGACTAAATAGCACAAATTTATGGGTATTCTTTTTAGTGCAGGCAATCATATGAACTTATCATACATTATTTTACATTACTTTTAAGTTTAGAGTGCATATATTTTTTTCTTCTTTAATAACTATGCTTGTGTAAAAACACATTGTATGTATGTAAGTACAAATATGTATGTGATTTAATATTATAAACCTGAAAAAATTCTATTTCCAATAGATTTAAAAGATAAGGAGTCTATAACCTATTTTGCATACGATCAATGTCTTTTTTACACTGTTTTTTACACGAAGTTTTCTGGAACCAATTACTGTGTAAAACCAGAATTAGCTGTACTTCCAAATCAATAACATTTTCAGTCGGAAACTTGTCTATCGAATTAGTTGCTTGAAGCTGAATGTAACTTACCTTATTTGTGAAATAACTTTTTCTCATAGCCAATATTTAAATAAAGAATGTTTTCTTAATTGATGTTTATGATTAAAATGTTGTAAAATCACCACACATATATTTATGTATTTATGTTAAAATAAATGTTTGTAAATATATATTATTTCAACTGCAAACATAACAATTTATTTTTATTATTATTAATATTTATTTATTAATAAAACACAAACGAGTACAATACAAATGAATGTCTACTAAATACTTAAAACATAATAATACTATTGTCTACAACATATGAATGAAAATAAAATAAAAAAAATAAAACATGATCATAAATATTGTTTTATTTTTTTGTTGAAATAAAAATATTGTGATTTTTTTTTGTTGTTGTTTCTTTTTGTTCATAACATGATTTCCTTTTATTTATTTATTTATTTAGTTTTCGGATTTATTTGTAAATTAAATTTAGTTTAACCAATTTGGGTTTTGTTCGTTAGTTTAAATGGATTTTAAATTAGTTTGAAAACGATTTCATTCATATCATAATGTCTTTTGTTTGAATTGGTTTTATTTATTTATTAATTTTTTTGTTCGTTCTAGTTTGATTTTTATGATGCCTGTTCAGATGGAGGGACGAGGGACATTTGACGCAAGGTAAATGTGGTTTCTGTTAAAATAAATAATAATAATAAAAAAATCATTTAAAAAAATATTAAACCAAAATATACACCAATATTATGTATTTACATACAAGTTAGCAAAAAAAAAACTATTGTATAAAACAATCAATAAAGAAACCATATTAATATAAATTATTACCATTAAATGTATATTTTGTGTGAATGTTAATAAATAAATGACCACAGCAAGAAAAAAACAGATAAAATAAAAACACTTGTAAAAATTAAGTTGTTAAATTTTATTATGAATTTTTGGTTTTTTGAGAAAACTATTTAACTACTAGGTGGTATTGGGGACCTGAAAATATCTTAAGTTTTCAATGAATAAATGAATAAATTTATGAAATATGAGTTTGTTTGCTATAATGTTAAAACATCTATACAATTTCAAATTAAATTACTTAATCTTAGTTTTCAAATCACTAATGACTCTTACAGACTATTGGGCAAATTTATCGAGCAGTTTGTACAAATTGGTCGACTAATCGAGTGTTGATTTCAGATTGACTTGTAGCAGCCGGCACAAGCTTTACGAGTCTTTCTCTGCTGCTACGTATGCAAAGAGCACTCGCAACAACTTCCTATCACAGGAATATGTCCGCTTGTGTCATTTGTTTGTAAAAGAGATGTTGCAATTTCAAAGTTTGATATATAAAAAATTACTATTGCAGTTGATGGCGATGAGTGTGAATTTATTTTGGTATTTTTAGCTTGATGCTCAATATTTTTCTGACACAAACCAATGCTTAGAACTTTTAAGAATTTTCAACGACGATCACTAGACTGATGTTGCATATTCAATTCCATATATATAATATAGGATGCTAGTACTGCTATGTTAATTAAAAAACGGCCATCGACTTATTCTCCGTTTGCACGTGTATTATCCATATTATCTACTCCTCCTTTAGTTTTATTATTTTACTACATTATTATATCTGTTAACTACGCTACAACAATATATTTAGTGCGGAAATGCTTTTTCTCTACTTAAGTTTCATATAGGTACCCAGGCACCTTGCAGTGCATTAGAAGGTGTTTTTTTTTTTTTTTTTTTTGCTGCACACAAAAGGGTTAATGAAAATTCTGAAGTAAGGGCGCAAAGAGAATGCAAAAGCAAATTTGGGTGCTTCGGTAAAATTCATATACAAATATATCCTACATTAAAAATTATTTGTCTTTGTTATTATTATATCGAAGCTTTTATTTGAATAAAATTTCTTTTACTTCAATGGACACAGAAAAAGTCGACTAATTTTGAACATGGGTTTCAACATTAACACAAACATTTGAAACTCAATTATGAGGAGTTCGAATTTAGCCAACTCTCGTAAGCTGTATAATATTTATGTATGTAACTTAAATCATTTTTAACTAAAATACAGATTTAGGTCATATTTCTGAGCCATCAGTTTTGGAATCACCGAAATATAAGCATTGAAACTAATACCGGAAAATGGTACTAATGCTTTTCTTTAGTATTACTATTTGAGTTTACAAAATTTATATGTTAGCAGCAATGTTGCAGCAGACAATTGCTTTGTTAGCGTAAAGAAGGCTTGAGTTTGGGTTAATCGTCTGCCATATGCAAATTTCATTAATGTTTTATTATATCTCAAGTTACGGTCACATTTGGCAAAAATTTGCCGAAAAAGACGTAACCACTAAATAACATATATTTGAAGACGTCTTTTTTTTATTTAAACATAAAAAGCACAACAAATATTTATGTTTGATCTTGCTAAAATCTTGTAAGAGTAAACAACGTCAAACAAATTTGTGCTTAAACAAGTAAATATTTGCCAAATGTGACCGTACCTTTAGCCTGATTTGAGGAGTTTGGCTTGGCTTCAGTTTGGGTTAATATTCTGCAAATTTCATTGATGTTTTATTATATCTTAGGCTGATTTGAGGAGGTAGTTGTTGGAAATATGAAATATTAACATTGCTGTCTACTATCCCATGCTAATTTTGAATGGACAGATCTTAGTACGGTTATTGTTCTTTCTATGTGGAACTTGTACCCTTTTCTTAGTTTTTTTTTTTTTTTTTAATTTACTTAATTAGTCTTCTTGTCCGTTAGGGTATTTAACAATTGTTATTGGTCTCATTATTTTGGTATTTTCTGTAGTCATGTGTCTGGTTAGCTTAAATATTTGATTTAGGATCATTTATTTTTTTTTTTATTTGGCCGTTATTAGTTGTTTTTATTATTTTCTTGTAAAAATTAAATTTTTTGTAAAAATGTCTGTTTGATTTTTAGGAACGTTAATGTTTTCCTGTATTGCTGGTTTTTATGTGTTAATTTCCTTTTTAATTCTATGGCTTTTTGAGGTCTTTATAGGCTGTATTATAATTGTAAATTGTTGTATTGTTGTTTGTGAGCTACCGTAGTATTTTAATGCACGTGGGACTGAAAGAATAACTTATTGTGCAATGTCACTTGGTTAATGCACAAGTAAATAAAGTCACTAGTGTATCGTGTAATGTGCACTTCGAGCATGATATGGTTCATATCATGGACCTTTCGAGTCCACTATTGCCAACACCGTTCGCAAATTTGAGTCTTAGTGTATATTATTGGGACACCGAATAGATTACTTTCAGAATTCAAAGACTTCCAAAACATGTAGCAATGCTGGAAAGATTAATCTCAGCAACTACGACAATGGCAATATAAATAGAGTACTGGCTTATTTACCGAACATCCAATGCGACGTAAAACTGACACAGTTTCGAAATCTCTGTGCTATTACAAAACCACGTCTTAATATGCTTATATTTTATGCAAACCAAAATAAAACGTCTGCAAAATTAAGCACACAATTTTATTCATGTTCTTTTCTTTATGGAAAACATGTTGATGTTCCTGATCATAGTTTTCTTTTGTAGTTTTTAAACATTTAATTATTTTTGTTTGGTAATATCATTAGATGACAGACATATGTTTATACCTATTGCTCAAATATGGAACAAAACGCCACTACAAATGTAATACATTAAGATCTATTAAAAGCTATTAGTTTTACATTATTTCAGCTATTTCGTGCCAAAGCCACTTCCTTGTTCAGTTGTCCTCTCCAATTTTGGTAAGATAACCCTTCCAATACCACTAGCGGCTTAGTATTTCGGTTCGCATAATGCAAATAATAGAGTTGACATAATGCTAACTTTTCTGACAACAGTTTTGACATCTATAGCTATACTGTCCTTGAGTTTATCGTCATGGAGTACTCTACATGTTGAACTGTTACAAAGACTTTTGATAACCGGTATTAATTTTGATTTTGCATTCAAGTGCCTATCAGATAGTATCATGAGCGAGCTTGACAAATGCCTTTTCAAATCTTCAAGTCACGTTTTCGTTTCGAATGCTCTTTTTCGTTTCGAATGCTCTTTTTTCTTCCATGAAAATAATAAAAAAGAAAATTCAAACACACACACAATGCCTCACAACGAATTTGACAATCTTTGCCACACAACAATCTGACAACCGTGTAAACTGAAAATTTCGGTTGCCAGAAAAACTCAATGTCTGAGAATTGTGTGCTTATGAAATTGTAAGGTTTTCTTACAGTCGTCTGAACTGACAATTTTGCTAACAATTTTTCAATGTCAGTACATTGCTAGCACATTGGTAAGTCTGACAACCGTCTATACATAGTTTTAGAGGGGAACATTCAGATACACTATATAACCATGCCTACTAGATTTAGCTATGTCCGTCCCTACGCCTTAATATAAACTCTGTTTGCAAAATATACATACGAGTAGATATCAATCTCGAAGCCAATTTTAAAAACATTTTGTGCACTAATAAAACTGTCCACCTGTAATATTGCTTTTGCTTTTATCTAAAAGATTTGTTTTTACCATTATAGTTATCTTTGTTTATCTTATAACAAATAAACTTTATCAAGATAAATAATAAAACTGCTAAATACAATATTAAAATAACTTTAAACTCCTAAGTAAAAACTAAAAAGAAAATTATAATACGAGTATTTCTATATTTTCATGGTTTTATTTTATGTTTTAACACATTCATCAAATATACGGTTTAACATCAACATAAAATCTTACCTATAAATCTCTAGACTCTGTTATAACCCCCACAACTAGCACTTAAGCTGAATAATGATGAATTTGACAAACTTATAAAATCCAATAATTTTAGAACATGACCCACTAAAAATAATGGCCATGAATTTCATGATCAAATGAAAACAAAATACTTAAAATAGTACACAACCAAACAAAAACCCTCGACTAAAACAAAAACTTACCCGGCGTTGTGAAACCCTCCTGTATCTTATAGATTTCATTCAAGTCACGGGCACTACACAGTGGCGTATCAACCTGAGTCGTTTCATTGAAACGAGCATAATCAATCTCATAAGCCTGGCGATCTTTGTTGTAAACAACAACTGGATCAAAACGATGGCCCCATAAAATCTCAGTGTTAATGTAACTAGAACGAGCTTGTGTGGATTGACCAGTTGACTCTACAGTACCCTCAAGTATGACAACAATTTCAAATTTATCTTGTAGCAGATCAGTGGCTGATATATTGTAGAGTGGAGAGTTTTCATCGATTTTATGCTCAATAACCATGGGCCAAATGAAGAAGATATCGGAGCCAGATTCATCTGCACCAATATCCAACTCCGTGAAATATTGAGTCATCACTTCGCCCTCCTTGGTGGTGCGCGTGCGTATTAATTGAGCTTTAACGTTGGCACCAATGATGTGTGACTTGCGCATATCACCCACACGGAACATAAGACTAAGAGAACCATCACGCTGGCAGATGACAGCATTTTTAGAGAAGAGTAAAGTCTGGGCACGTTGCTTGGCACGGGTCATTTTGGCAAAAACAATACCGGCCATAAAGGCGGACGACATTACACCATAAATGGACTGGAAGCACATCATAAATATGGCTTCAGGGCATTCTTCCGATGTGGTACGTACACCATAACCAATTGTATGCTGAGTTTCAATGGAGAACAGGAAACAAGAAGTAAAACCGTTAATGGCCGACACACAAGGTTGCCAGCCACTTTCCTCTGAAATAAATTTTAGAGAGAGAGAGTGAGAGATAAAACAATGATTTTAATCTTATAAAAGACAACTAACCCTGATTGTTTGGCAAATGCAGCTCTTCTAAATCACCATGTGTGTACATGATCAGCCACCATAAAACAGCAAAAAACAGCCAAGACAATATAAATGACAAAGCAAATGCCAAGAGAGTCCAACGCCATTGTGAATCTACCAGGGTGGTGTACATGTCCTGTAGAAAACGTAAACGTCTTTTGGTAAGGTTTTTCTGTAGCACATTGCAGTCGCCATTCTTGAATACAGCACGTCGTCGTACTTTGCGCATACTACCAGGTCGGTAGTTGCGTGATCTGTAAAGAAAATAACAATCAAATTTTAATTAATGCCGTAAGGTATGCTGTACTATTTATGTGGAATCTAAATTTACAGTGTGATTCAGTTAAGATATAAATATTTAAAGATCAAATACGTTACAATTATTGAAAATTGAAGTTGTTTACTTATTTTTTGTTTGAATAGAAAATAACTAATTAAAAAAATTACGTATTTAAAAAAAAAATAAAGTTATGACATAATTGTAGTAAGATCATTGATATCATTCAAAACTAATGTTTATATTCAGTAATTATACCAAATTTAAAACTGTTTTTACTTTTGATTAGAAAAATATTTTTCTTTCCGTTTAATTATTACAGTCTCTTCTAATATTAAACAATTAATATGAAATTTACAATCTAAATACAACTACTTTAAACCTCTTACAAACGTGTTTGTAAAATTATTTTACACAGCTTGCTTATAAATGAAATTTTTTCTTTCAGTTTTTTTCTCTCAACAACAATCAACACTAATTAACATTGTACTAAATTTATGAATGTCATACTCTTTGCAAATTTATCACTTTTATATGTTTTTTGCTGCCTTATTTTTCACCAGACTAATGCCAGTCAAGTCAAGTATAAAATGCAGGCAGTATAATGATGCTTTGGCCAGTACAGTGAGTGTGAAAAGTATACAAGTTTATATTTACACATAGGATAATTACAGTAACAAATATTTCACCTCTTAAGGTACGGTCACGCTTGGCAAATATTTATTTAAAAAAGCGTAACCACAAAAGTTTTGCAAAATCAAACAGCATCAATTAAAAGGAAGAATCTTAAGTAAACACATCGTAATGTGGGAACAATTAGTGGTTTAATATTTTCCTATAACGTCGACCTGATTTCTTCGATGTCAATTCATTACAGCTTAGACTAAATCGGGCCATAACTTTACTAAAGAGTGGTGACCTTTTCGTATGAATTCTCAAGCGGGAATAAAGGCTGTGTGACAATACCCATTGTGCTTCGCATATGCTTAAGACTGACTTATTCAGAATTCGAATTTTAGTTGAAATCATGTATAATTTCAGCTCTAAATCTAGTGGCAAGCAATTAAAATGTGGTTGTATTAAAATTAATATTATTAGCATTCTAAAGTAAAAAAACTAAACATAAATTTAATTAAAAATTATTTATTTTGGAAAGTATTTCTTTTAATATTTTTCAAGTGTCATCAATGACAGACTTAAGCTAGTGATGTCACAGTTACTTTAGCATAACCCTTGCTTAATTCTAAAGTACCAAATATAGAAACGGAACCAAGTATTTGGCTCTAAGTTCTATGGATTATTGCTTCAAGATTAGTTCCATGGAACATACATTTAAACACACAGATATATATATACAATGACTCGTTATGAAATTAGTGAAATTTTCCGTTAATATTGGGAATAAAACATTACAAAACATTGTGTTCTGAAACACAATTTAAAACAAATTTACAGATAAGATAGTTCCAGAAATGTACCTAAAAAAATATTTTCTATAACTATTTGAGTGATAATTTCAAACATTGAAAATTGATTGTGTTCATTAATCAGAACCTGTACAAATAAAATGTTCTAGCTTCGTAACGTTTTTTTTTAACCAGTTTTGGAGGTGACCAGAAACTATAATGAGAAAAAGTTGAGAATATAATAAAGTTTTTCCTTTATTTAAATCCAAATCAGAAATGTATACACAGAGAAAAAAATACATTTGTTTACCACAACAATTTCAACATTTTTACAAGTTTTTTCAACAATTTTATGGCCACTGTAATTATTTATATGATTGAGGTAACCATAATATGGTTAAGTTACGATTCAGATGATTACTAAAATCATATATACGATTGTAGAAACTATATATTTTTTTATTTTTTTATTTATTTTATTTATATATTTGTTGCAATCATGTTTATGATGAATCCATTTATCAAAATTTGGTGTGCTTTGAAAATGATAGAGAACAACATAATATGGTATAATCTTTCTTCATAAAACTGATCACCATAAACATTACATAATTGCTATAATCATATACTTATATGTAGGATTAAATATTGAAACCCCAAAGCCAAACGCCTGTTTTATACAAAAATCAAATTATTTATTCAAAATATTAAAATATTAAAATATTAAAACTGAATTCAATGACAACTCAAAACTCAATACCCTAGATTATTCATAATAAAATTAACAACAACTGATAATAACAGAGAACTTGATTAACAATATTGCTACCAAGTTATAAGTAGTACAGTGAACTTAGCACTACCACATATATGATTGTTATAATCATGTAAATGGTAACTTAACCCTATCATGGTTACAGAAATCATATAAATAATTACAGTGACCATAATATTTTAAAAAAAAATTTTAAAAATGTTGAAATAGTTGTAATAGTGGTAAACTTGCACAACTATATTTTTTCTCTGCGCGTAGTGCAGTGAAAATAGAGTTTTTAAATCCAGTAACAGAGTTAAAGTGATAAAAATAAAGAAAAAAATTTACCAACAAATGGGCTAAGTCCACAAAGAAATACAAGCACTAAGTAGTAGAAAATGCACTAAGTTCCAATAAACTACTTATAAGTCGTCAACGCACTTTTTTTATATTTGCTGCATTAGCAAATATAAAAAATATTAAAAACAAAGTATTTTAAAACGTTTTTTGTGCCTCCTGTAAAATTTATAAAAAGGGACTTATCAGGTTTGCACGCTAAGCTTAGTAAGTACCCGTCGGCTGTTTTTGATAAGATAAAGACGTGTGTTTTATATTTTACTAGCTGACCGCCCCGGCTTCGCTCGGTATTTACTATTGATTTATTTGTATTTCATAGAATAAGATGTATTCACAACCTGCCTGCTCTTATTTATTTGCAAATTTGTACAGCATACTTTAGGGGACTTTTTTTTCAAATGTTGAATTTTTTCAGGAAAAAAATCATAACTGGAGAATGGCTAGACCGATTTTGGATTTCAAAATCAACTAACCATCATCACTCCTCCCTGTACCTTCCCTAAAAATTTTATGGCAATCGGTCGAGCCGTGCTCGAGTTATGGAGTGACAATCAAAATGTACACTTATTTTTATATATATAGATTTGTATGTTTATTTGTTAGTAAATATACAATATGAAGTATGTACTAGAAATTCCTTCTTAGCGGATTTATATTACTGAAAAGACATAAGAGTCAAAGCCTAATTCATGAAGCTACTCTTTAATATGCTCATGTTTCATAATTTACCCTTAGGATTACACCAAGTTCTATATATTTGGTGTTTTATTATTTGTATGCATAACAGACTAAGTTAAATTTCTATTATTTTGTAAAGTTATACATATATTAAAAGAGTCAGTCAGTAAAATTTTTCTATAATGCTACTCAATTAAAAAACTAACACTCTATTAATATGTTGTTATTAATTGTTATTAATAATAATTGCAAACTAAATTCATTAAAGCGCACACCAAATAGTTTTATCTAGTAAATAAATAAAGTCTCACAAAATAAGGCGGCGTTATATACATATCTAAACACATTTTCCTAAATGCCTAAAGACATTAATGAAATTAATTTTAAATTAATTAATACAATTTGACATCAAAGTTCAAGAAGTGTCATTAAACAAAAAATGAACGACAACGAGAAGGCACTAAGCAAAGCAGGCATCCATATGAGAGTGTAAATATTTAGTTAAACTTAGGCCTTGAACAACGGAAGTAATTCTAACATACTTAATGCTTAAGCAGACTTTTCAGAAAAATAAACTACGGATTAAATCTGGGGATTTATAATAGAAATTTTCAACTTTTGTTGATGTATGTTCAAAAGAACACTTCAAAAAGGCAAGAAAATAGCAAGACATTTATAGTGGGTATATAAATTAATAATGCAGAATAAGAGATGGCGTAACTTTGAAACATGGTTTTAAGCGTAAACAACAAAGTTTTTCTTTTGCTTCCACATTTTTCAAATTTATGCCAACAAACTTCATATACGGGAAGTTTTGCTTTACTTCTTTAATATGAAAAAAGTGAAACTTAACGTGAATGTGTTTCATCGGTTTCAACATGCGAGAGATGAGTTGTGGGGTTCATTTTCTTTTATAACTTAAATGACAACCGGCCGAAATCAGAAGGATCCTATCTATTAAGAGCTGCTGAAATTTTGCCAGACCATCACAGAGAATCTGTACTAAATGCAACTGATTCGCTTGAAGCGAGCATTGGCAGAAAAACGCCCAGATTATGCGGCCAGACATGAAATCGTAATATTCCATCATGGCAACGTTCAGCCATATCTTGTAATACCTGTTGAAGCTATTCAGAAAGAAGTGGTTGGGAACTTTTACCTCAACCACCTCATAGGCCAGACTTTGCCCCGTCTGACTACTATTTGTTTCGATAGGTGCAGAATGCCCTCTCTGGGATACAATTTTCTTCAGCACATGGTATCTAAAATTGGCTTGATTCGTTGATAGATTCAAATGACAAAAGTTGAGAAAAAGCCGTAACTAACAATGGCCTTTACTTTAAATAAATTTCATTTGTACAAATGTTTCAAAATAAAAGCTAAAAATTTTTAAGTTAAAACCCCAACATTTAACACACTTTCGAATTACTACTGCAAAACTATACATTACTTACTTAGAAGTACTTTAGTAATAGCTAGCTCATAATCTGCATATCGATTTAAAACTCACAATAATGTGCAAACAATTTAGGCAAGTCCTTACGATCAATGAGTTATAATAGAGCTAGCAACGTAAGGTCTTATTTAAATGACTCCAATGACATTAACGTTTCAAAATAATTAATTGAGAAGAATCACTTAAACACATTTTAAACGATTGCTATAATAATTCAATTCATAAATTATTAAACCTATTTAATACAGTTGCAATAAGTTTCACAATTTAAGCTAACATTCATGAATTAAAATAGCCCACTGTATACCGAGGACAGGGTGTATTAAATAGCTTAATCGTGAATAATTGTAACTAATGAATTAACCCAACACAAAGCCACAACAACGAACAATGTATGTATGTATGTATGTATGTAGCTGGGATGGGATGGCTGATTTCAATAGACGGCTGTTTGCTTAGCACTCTGAATGACTGCCTTAAACTGACTGACTGACTGACTGCATTGCAATAACAATTAATTAAGAAATTATAATAATAATAAAAAAAAAAAGTATAAATACTTATAGTCTTGCCAGCAGTGTGTGCAGGCAAATGTTTAAAATAACGTGTCTATTTTAATTATAATTTTGGGTGCCATTTACGAACACCAATTGACAAGTGTTAAGTGCACTTAATTTGGTCTCAGAGATCAGTGATTTGCAATTCATTTTATTAGATAAACTAAACGTGTTGTAGTTTTGCATTAAAAATGCACTTAAAATGAAATTTAAATTGCATTTTAAATAATCTACGAACATCTGTATGGAATTTTTGCCTGTACGAGTATGTACATATACTGTATATTTATTTTAAATACCTGCATACATATGTATATAATCGCATACAAGTTTTTATTTGTTTTAACATGTTTAATGTGGCAAGTTAACCATATTAGCCATAAAATTGTTTTAGATGTGGGCGTTTTATAACAAACAATAAAGATTTTCAGTAAATATAGAAATTAGTAACAGTTTATAGTGTAATTCGACTGCTATTTATAAGTTTTGTATGGAGGCTGTAAAAGATTAAAATTAGCAGATATTACTTAAACGTATCGCATTGTTTTTGTAGTAGGGAAACGGGTTTTCAGAAATATGTTTGAGGACATAGATGTGCTGTGGTTACAGATTTAAAATTGATCATAGCATTTACAGCACATTCTATTTACTCAAAAAAGCGTAACCACTAGTTTTTTTTTTGTTTACTAGTACAAGAGCTTTGCAAGATCAAACAGCATCAAATAAATTAAAACCAAATATTTGTTATGCTTTGGCCTAAATAATTTTATTTATATTATATTATATTTATTTATATGTATTTAATGTTAAAAGGTCAAATATACTATAATAAGAAAATTATATTTAATGTTTATTTATTTGCTTTAAATAAATAAACGAGTTCAAATATACGTGCATGTTATTTAGTGGTTATGTCTTTTTCGGCAAATATTTGCCAAATGTGACCGTACCTTTAGAATTACTCAATACCTGGCATTTCATTGGCTTTGATAATTGCTTCTGTTGCACCGAACTATCAATGGCTTACTTAATCATTACTTGTAATAAGTTTTAGTAACGCCAAGGTATTGACATATTTATAAGCAAATGATATATGTATAAGACGTTTTACTGTAATCCATATATACAAAAATGAATGTTTGTTTGTTTGTTTGTGCTTTATAGGAGGCCAAACCCTTGGACTGATATTCCTGAATTTTTAAATAGGCTATATGAAGTTTGTGGCACCGCCCATATAACCCAAAAATTAAAATCGCCATATTTTGGGCATTTTTTTGACCTAAATATACGTGCCAAGAGGGTGGGGGCACGCCCCTTTTTAGGAAAATTAAAAATCGTAATATAGTCTCAACTACTGGACCGATCGTCACTGAATTTTCAGAATAGGATATACTTACAAAATAATAAATTCTTGACTATATAAAGTTATGAGTGGACAGAGGGGCGTGGCACCGCCAAATAACCCAAAATTTAAAATCGTCATATCTTAGGCATTTTTTGACCAACGGATACATTATTTGCTATATATGTTATTGGCATGAATAGAAATACGTAGCAAAAGAAAAGTCAGCGGAGCACGCCCCTTGTTTGCGATATATTGGAGGCTGGACCTGTTAACCGTTCTTAAATTTTCATGTTAATATTTTTCGACCATGCACACTTCTGCACGTTTATTAACGCCGGGTTCAACTAGTTGTTTAATAAATGTTAATTATTTAATATCATGAGAACAGTATTTAACAAATTAACTGAACTAGAATATGAGTAAATAAAATAAACATTTTATTTATTTCCAAAATCATAATTATAACACTGACTCGAAAATTAAACCACTGATAGTGGTAATCAAAGCTATCTAGATAATAAATAAAACAATAATTTTGAAATAATTAAAATCAACAGCAATTTAGTTTTGACACACGAAACAGAACAAATTTAATAATTCCTCGATGTAGACTAGAAACTACCACGCAACGAATTGATTACGTGGGTGCTGTAAAATTCAATAATTTACATGCAGATTTAAAGTCAATTAATCGAATTTCACTATTAAAATCGTCTTGTAAACAACATTTATTTAACAACATCGAAACGATTTTATACATATTTTTTGTAAATTGATAATCTTAACCTTAAATTAAATCTTTTATTTGTACTTTTGACAATGAATTAATTTGCCAACTTGCCTCAATAATGCCCTACGGCGCTGAGGCCGAAATTGAAATGTATTTAAAATATTTTGTACAAATAAAATTGTTTCTGTAGAAGAGTTTTTTCTATAGAAAACAAAACAAAAAAATAAAAATAATATCTATATATGACACACATTGAAGGTTGCACATGTAATCAATGTCTAATTATTTCATATTTTTCTTATCAATTTATCTACGAAATTTCAAATTACTAATACTATTACTTTACAAGAGAAAAGATAATGATGGTCATTGACGAAAAAAAAACCTCATTAAGTTCAAGTTGAATGTCATTTTAATTTAAAAGAATTATTATATATATAAAATATACAACATATTATGTATATTAGGAAGGTCCCATAAAAAAGGATTTTGAAAGTTCTCTGCACAAATGAAAGCTAAATTTGTTTCTTGGAAACAAAATGTAAAATTTCCAAATGAAAAATGTTTAACGATTTTATAAGTATATTTTACTCCATTCAAATTGGTTCCTCCTAATGTGCAAACGTGTTAGACATATGTAAATATTTATTTCGCAATGATATTTTTTTGTACAGTTTCGTTTGTAAATTATATTTACATTACGTGGGCGTATTGTTTTATTACTTTAGATTTCTATTAGATTGCAAGACATTGCTTGTAAGTGATAATGAGGAAATATTTTATACAAACGTATTATTTTTTTTTGTACTGCATAATTTTTATCAAATTTTAGAATGTTTAATGCGAAAGCAAATAATAATGAAATGCAACTACATACGATTATTTCCAAATTAAAAGTTGGTTTATTAAATAAATATTTTTTTAATGAAAAGTGAAATGTTTTTTCTTATTTCATTACATATTTAATGTAACTTTGGATCCACAACGATAACCTGAAGCGTATGTGATCTACGGCCCTTTGTTCCTACTAGGAACCACAGGACATAATATATGTGATCTACCAACAAGCCAAATGGACACCAGAACCAAATATCCATGACACTAAGATAATTCTCAGTATTTGGTGGAACAAAAAAGGTTCTATATATTATGAGCTCCTGAAATCTGGTGAGATCATCACCGTAAACCTGGGGCCAAATTACCGCATTCGTGATCGAATGAGCTATTGTATCGAAAAATGATTTCGATATCGAAATTATGATAAAATGTACTAAGTTTCTTGCTCGATATCGACTGCCATAATCTCAAATAAGAAAATTACGATCAATTTTACTCTATATCGAATGCTGTAATTTGGCCCCTGTAGTGACTGTGAGCATTGGTCGCCTAGAATACACTGCCAAACATGAAATCTTAACATTCCATCATGGCAACGCTTGGCCACATTTTGTAATACCTGTTAAAAACTATTTAGAAAGCAGTGAAACTTTTTGACCATTTGCCCATTTTGCTCATTTTCAATATCAAACATTTCGGTGGAACAAAGAATGTTTGGTGAAAATTTAATTTTTCTAAGTCTACACGGACGGAAATGTTAGAAATATACATATATACTTTGTGGTTCTACGATCAATATTTCGATGTGGGGTATATTAATTAATATACCACACATATTTTTGGTAGTAGGTATCAAAACTTCCGCATTTTTAAGTTATACACCCAATAAACATATAAAGTATAATATGCGTTGCTTTCAACCTAATAAAAATATTCCCACAGAGTATTCAAATGATGTTAAGAAATAAATTTTATATGAGGGCTGTGTTTAAATATGGAGAAATATTGACAAAATCAAATAATTAGATTTTTGCAGACGTACGAGGATGGTTTGGAACATAAAGCGCGGTATAAACAGAAAAAACCTAAGTGTTTTGGAAACCTCAGTCTGTGCTATGAACACATGTTAAATTTCTTTTCGATCTCCCAACTCCTTCATATAAAAACAGTTGTTCAAAAAAGACGAATCCGCGATTTTTTTTTTACAATGGTAAAATTAAAAATTCGTGGTGCCATTAAATATTTAAATAAAAAAGGTTTATCGGGTCAAGCAACTCATAGTGATATGATGAATTTGTTAGGTGATAGTGCTCCTTCATATGCAACAGTAAAAAGCATTGAGGATGAACCACGTAGTGGACACCCAAAAACAGCAACAATCACAGACATTGTAGCCTAAGTGCATAACATGGTATTAAATGATCGACGAAAAAAAGGGCGTGAAATAGCCAATATCATGGGCATCACAAATGATCGAGTCCATTTAATTTTGCATGATGAACTACCGATGAAAAATCCTTCTGAAAAATGCAGTCGCAGTTGACTAAAAACGCATAAGAATGAAAATTGCTCAAGCTTGCTTGGATCGTTTTTAGAAAAATAAAATAGATTTTAAGCGTCGTTTCATAACTGGGGATGAGACAAGGATCCACCACTATACTCCAGAGACAAAAGAACAAACCCCAAACAAGGCAAAAATAATTCAATCGGCTGGTAATGTTTTGCCAACGGTTTTTTGGGACATCAAATGTCTTTTATTGATTAACTTTCTGCAAAAGGCTAAAACAATAAATTCACCGTACTATTGCAACATTTTGGATCAATTAAATGTAAAAATTCGAGAAAAACGTCCTGGCTCACAACACAAAAAAATGTTTCATCAAGCCAACGCACTAGCGCCCAAGAGTGTTTTAACAATGGATAAAATCAAAGAATTTAAGTACGATTTGCTTGACTATTCACTTTATTCTCCTGATTTTGAGCCCAGTGACTTTTACCTGTTCCCAAATCTAAAAAAATTCCTAGCTGGCAAGTGTTTTACCTCAACTGAAGATGCAATTACAGTTGCAAATCACTATTTTGAAGGCCTTGCGAAAAACTATTTTAGTAAAGGGATAAAATTGCTAGATGAGAGTTAAACCAAGTGTTTTGAAGTTTCAGGAGATTATATTGATAAATAAAAATGTTTTTGAAAAACAAACTATTCTCTTTCTGTGCTAGGCTAAGAAGTTTCCTCATTTGAAAAAGAAATTTATAAAATATTTATGCGTATTTAAATGATTTTAGGAAGCGAACTTTATAGGAGGGCTGTGATCAAATAGGAATTGATCCTATCAAAGTAACTTTATGTGATTTCTTTATATAAGAACTCTGAATATATATACATTTTATGTTTATGACCAATATCTCGATGTGTAACAAACGGATGGGCACAATAAGAGCATTTGAAAATAACATACTCGTATAACATTGAATTTTTAATGCTTCCAACTGCAGTATTGAGCAGTGCACTTTTCAATTGCCTACAATACTGTTACCTTTCTGCTACATGTCAAATAAATATAAATATTTCTGGAAATGAAATTATATACCAATTACTCTAATTATTTTGTTATTCACCTCACTGACTAATTTAAAGTTTCTGTGTTTATCACTTTTATAAGTTTCTCTCTTTAAATCTTTTTTGGTCACGAATTACTTTTAACATTTCTTCTTAAACTTTTTTCGATTTTTTTTATTTCCATTTACTTGCAAATGTAGTTAATTTAGATAAAAAAAAAAGAATTATGTAACACAACCCACCCTTTCACCGACGAACCGCTGGAACCTTTTAAAGCTTCATAATACATTCCGCCACCACCACCTTGAGAAGTAGTCGTAGAAATTCCACGCATATATTGACGTTTCATATGATTGGTGAGAAAATTCTGATCCTCCTTAGAGTCGTAGTTATTTTCATCTGCTTCCCGAAGAACTTGTACATCCGTTAAATGTTTGTGCATGTTGTTAGAGTTATTGGTTTGTGAATCCAATAGATAGATACCTTGTAATTATATTTAAAATGCTTCGAGTTTAGAAAAAGGATTTTGGTAATTGGCCTAAGCTTATTAGACGTTTACGTATAGTTTCTTTGTAGCAGACATTCGATTCGTTTCAAGTTGTTGGCCGTAAAAGCGCGAGTAGTTAACTAAAGTTTTAATGCAAAATTTAAAATCTATTTTATACATTTGTTTATCTTGCTACACGATTTTATATTTAGGATATTTATTTAAACTATTAGCTGTGATTAGCATTTAAAATATTAAATCGAGCAGATATTATGGCTAATAGTTATATTTTGCCTTTTAATATTAAATTCATTTATTGTTTGTTTGTCGATATCAGGTTTAAATGTTGTTTTTAATTCATTGTTATTTTCTCATTTTATTTTTATAATTTCGCTTAAAACTGTTTGTATTTGAAATTATGTACAAAATGTGAAAAATTATCTGAACAATTGTGAAAATATTTACATTTCCATGCCATTAATAACAATTTCACACTTCATTTAATTGCAATGTGAAATGAAAAACAACAAAATCGAAAATATTATGTTAATAATGATGCTGATGATGATGAACACGTGATATTGAAAAACAATTGTATATAAAATAAATGATTATGAGAAATAGATACTAATTTTAAGGTTTTTTGATAAAGAAATAAACAAATTGTTTTGGAAATTGTACAAATGTAATTTTAATGTTTGTTTAAAAACAAAATTTGAATTTTATAAAAATCCTCCTCCTAAATTTGGATTAAAAAATAAATAAATTGAAGATTTACATACGAGGGCGGTTCGGAAACTTCTTAGCCTAGCACAGAAAGAGAATAGTTTGTTTTTCAAAAACATTTTTATTTATCAATATAATCTCCTGAAACTTCAAAACACTTAGTTTAACTCTTATCTAGCAATTTTATCCGTTGACTAAAACAGTTTTCCTCAAGGCCTTTAAAATAGTGGTTTACAACTGTAATTGCGTCTTCATTTGAGGTAAAACGCTTGCCAGCTAGGAATTTTTTAGATTTGGGAACAGGTAAAAGTCACAAAAATCAATTTTATTTTTCTTAAAACGATCCAAACAAGCTTGAGAAATTTTCATTCTTATGCGTTTTTGGTCGATTGTGAACAAAGCTTTTTCATCTGTAGTTCTTCATGCAAAATTAAATGGACTCGATAGTTTAAAATTAGGTATTTCACGCACTTTTATTCGTCGATCATTTAATACCATATCATCCAATTTGGCCATAATTTCTGTTGTTGATGCTGTTTTTGGACGTCCACTACGTGGTTCATCCTCAATGCTTGTACGACCTCGTTTAAATTAAGCAATTCAATTTTTTACTGTTGCATATGAAGGAGCACTTTCACCTAACACATTCATCATATCATTATGATTTTCTTGTCCCGATAAACCTTTTTTATTTAAATATTTAATGACACCACGAATTTCCAAATATTTAATTTTAAAAAAATCGCGGATGCATCTTTTTTCAACACCTGTTTCTATATGAAGAAAATGCTAGATCGAAAAGAAAAATAACATATGTTCATAGCACAGACGGAAGATTGCAAAACACTTAACTTTTTTCTGTTTATACCGCGATTTTTGTTCTAGGCTGAGAAGTTTCCAAACCGCCCTCGTAAGATTTGCATTAATCATGAAAACATTTATAGTGACTTATTGAAGACATAAGTGCGGCCTAATTATATATATGCCAGCTTTTCAACTTTGTATACCCTTCAGCAATTGATAAGTTTGTCATTCCATTTGTAATTACTATAATACTTGTAATATATTAATTACTGTTATATATTCTGGATCTTTATAAGTATGAGAGTCAATTTAATTTTATCCGTCTAACATTTTGTTAAAATCAACTTTCTCATGCCCCTGAATAACTCACCAACATGTGTGATACATTACAATATCGGTTCTGTTTCCTACCCATAATTGTTATTTAAAATCTAATTAATCGTTTATAAGAACTGGAAGCTGTGTATCTCGAAATTCATTATTCATACTTACCTATAACTTTGCTGTCTCGTAAATGGTTTGCCATTTTGTGTGGTTAAACCATAAAATGTATTTGGACGATTTGGTATTATAGTAATGGGATATGACTCTGGATTCATCAGAACACTGTCTAGAGAGTCAGGTTCGGCTTCAATGGTTACTTGTCTTTTTAGTTTCTTAGGATCTGTTAGTGGCTCCGCCAGTGGCTTTTCCAAAACAGATGATGATTTATTATTACTTTCCGGGGCGGGTGAATTTAGATAATTTAATTTTAAACGTGAAATCATGTTTGTATATTTAGTAGCTTCTGTCGGGTTGTTGTAAATTTATAAAACAAATCTGCAATAACATACAAATTTATTAAAATTAAAAAAAATATATATATTTAGCACTCTTGTTGTAACTTTGTTGTTTTCTTGTTAATGTATATTTGAACTGTTTTTTGTTATTAAAAACGTTAAAGTATATTAAACGAATATTTGCAAAATTATTAAATAAACACTTTAAAACACTTTAGTCAGATAAACAAGTTTTATGGGTCACATTTATGTAAATCGTGTAAATTTAAGGCTATTTTTCAACAAAAATTTAAAAAATAAAAACTTCTTACTACTTGATTTATTATCAAGTTTCTGTTGCTTAATCAGTTTTAATCTTAAGATTAACATACTAAATCATAGAAATTCATAACCTACATTGTAATTGTATTTATTAAGAACTAAGAACTTTATTTGTATGTGTATATATAATCTTTGTTTAAACAACAACAAATTTCAAATAAATTACATCACGTCCAAGTTTTAAATTTACAAAAGGTGAAAAACATGTATGTAAATTAATGTTTGTTAATTTTATTTCTAAACTGCAGTAAATCAAAGAAAATAAGGCAAAATGTTTAAAATAATATTTCTAGAATTCTAATTTTAAAAAGGCAAGAAAAAATATTTAAAATAAGTATGTATGTAGTTTGATAATTGTTATTGTGTTTAACAGTGTAAATTCTACACTTTTATTGTTCAGGATTATATGACAATAAAATTGCATAAAATTTTCTTCAATCACTGTTATCGACTGCTTTATTATCTAACTCAAATCTATGTGGAATCTAGAAACCTCTAATGGACTGTAGTTAGACATTTGATTTCGGAAATTCCCGCCCAGGAATTTAACGGTCATTATAAATTTAAAATTTTTATTTTTAAGTCAACACGATTTGAAATAAACAAATTTTATATTTTTTACTCGATTTAATTCCATTTAGCTAGATTTAAAATTTTTTGGGCTTAAATTTCTTGGTGAAATTTAATTTTTGCGAAATATGTTCATATCACAAATTTAGAGGAATTCCCTTTTAGTGCAATACAATTAATGAACTTGTCATACATACATTTTTTACATTACTTTTAAGCTTAGAGTTTATATCCTATTTTCTTTAATAACTATGCACATTCTAAGTATGTACTCGTATATGTGATTTATTATTATAAACCTGAATAGTTGTTCTTAAAAAATACTTGTTTTTCACTAATTTCAATAGGTGCAATGCCTTTTTTTACACGGTTTTTTTTACACGAAGTTTTCCGGAACCAATTACCGTGTAAAAACAGAATTAGGTGTAAATTATTCAGTTCAAAGGATTAGCGATTTCTTACATTTTTTTTTTTACTTTGCTAGTGTTCTTTAAATTTATGGACCCCAAATATATGAAGAACTATAAATATCTCATCAGATCACAAAGTTTTCATTGACGTGTTTCGGCAAGCAAATTGTCCGGAAAATATCAAACCCTAACTGTAGTTCTCTTTTCAGCCACTAGATTCACTAGAAATGTTTTTTATAAATTAAAATATTTAAATTAAAAACGTAAAATGCAAAATATAAATTGTAAAAATTTTAATATTCCATTCATACTCTTCATCATAATTGACAAACATGCAATAAGTTTGTCATACCATTTGTAATACCTACATTATTAATAATATGGTTGAAATAAGTTTTCGGCAAGACCAAGAATCTTATATTGTTATTTTTAGATCTTTTTTCACAAATCACACTCGACTAGTGTCATACTGTCATCTTAATTATATTATACCCTACGCCACCATAGTGGGGAGGATATACTAAATTTGAACTGATGTTTGCAATGGCCTTAAATATTAGTTCAACACCCACCTTAAGCCTACACTGCATGACTTTTTATATTTGATTGCAAAAAATGTTTTTTTAAGGGGAAATTACCGTCTGATTACAGGAAAAATATTAAAAAAAATTTAAAACAGTAATTTATCGACTTCCTGAGTTCATTTAACGATGCCCGCCCGTCTGGTTATCTGGCTGTCCATGCGCAATGTAAAGGTCGTAATCATAAAGATATTGCGTTACAATTTCGGCCCAAAGACAATTGTAATTGAAACTGGTTGCCATCGGTTCATTATTTCAGCTACCCCAAATACAAATGACCCCCCGAAATAGAGGTTTATCGGTCATATAATTGATTTAAGCACGTATTTAAACAAATATCGCCACAAATAAGTTGTACATGAAGCTTAATTACATCTACAAATTCATCATTGGTCATAGCTCCCATATAAGATCTACTTCCGAAGGTCACTTTAAAGAGCATAACTGTCTTAAAAATGTTGTTATTTAAATAATATTCAACACAAATATGTTTCATATATACACAAATTATATATAAAATTTTATAATAATCGGTTCATAAAAATTGTGTTCGATTTTGATTGTTTTTTTATGTTACCTCTAGTTTACCAGATATAGCATTATTTAAAAACTGGAGGATGTTGAGCAATAAATATTCGCGTAATTCTAAAACTGTTTAGTGTATTTAGTGCAGGACTAAAGCAGTCGTTTTGGGAATATATTTTTTTGCAAAAAAGAATTATTAATAAAATCAAAATTTTTCTGAAAAAAATATTTTTTTTTTCCAAAAAAAAATTATTTCCAAGGCGACTGCTCGGAGTAGTTCTTGTCGGTTTTTTCAACTAGCACAGTGTAATTAATCATAGCTATCATATAAGGCACTATTACAAAAATAAATATCATAAATATATTGGTACCAGAGTATTCAAAAACCCGAAACTGGTTAAGAGTTTTTTCAGTTTAGAACTTATTGGATAGGTCTCCTTTTAATATCGGTTAACCGGTTTTTATAATTAAGATTTTTAATTATTGTTTACATTTTTCTAATTTTTTTGTATTAACTTTGAGTGTCTGTTATACTCTTTGGCAATATTTTCTTGACCAGCTGTGGTTAATATGCAGAAATCTCTCAATTTGTCATAACTCCCATAAAATGCCCTTTTCCGGAAATCTACAACAAATAATTATTTCATCAACACAAATCATTTTTCAACATATAATAAGTTTGAATTGTAAATGATTTATCATTGCTGCAATAATATGTCTTGTCCGGAAAATAATATTTTCATGCATAAATCAATTAATCTCAATTGTAAGTTTCTTAGAAACAAAAATAACATCTGCAAATTCTGTGAAGATCGGTCGCTAATTTATTCAGTAAATCAATTTAGGGCACACACATTTCTTAT
This sequence comes from Bellardia pandia, assembly GCA_916048285.2. NCBI lineage: Eukaryota > Metazoa > Arthropoda > Insecta > Diptera > Calliphoridae > Bellardia > Bellardia pandia. The sequence continues at coordinate 122,524,301 of OU696529.1, forward strand.
TGTTTTAGATATCGATATAAAATGCATACCAACTGGCCTCGTTAAATTTTTTATAAGATTTTCGCATACAAGATGCTCGTTTATGCTAAAATTTACAATATAAATACTACTATATGTATATATAAATGGTAATCATATATAAATGGCAATCTAATTATTTTCGAAGTATGATCCTTTTAAAATTTGGCAGTGTTATTATAACCTGCACCACTACTGTGGAAACAGTATTGTAAATTTCTCCAAAAAAAATTAGTCTAACACCCAAAATTCGACCCGTTCGACACAAAACAACCCGAAAATCAAATTTCAAAGAATATAGAAAGAGTTCATTATTTAGATTCACTGCAGAATGGATTTAAGTTTTTGATTACAAATTGATAACCTTCTCAGCAACTTTGTTTGTATGTGCAATGTTTATTTATTTCATGTGATAACATTTACTTTAAGGGTTTTAAATATATTAAATTGAATGATTTGTTTACGTCATATCATGAAAGATGTAAAGATAAATGTTAATCACAAGACTAATTAGTTTGATTTGAAACGCATATATATGGTGAGTTTCACGTCAAGTGGCCCAATTTTTAAAATCGATGTCTTCCAATTTCGATGAGATTTGCACCAAGGTTAGAACTATTCGATAGTATACCAGGCCCAAATTTTCAGCTCTATCATTCAAGAACTGCCGGAGTTATAGGGGGTCACATTTTAACATTTTGGTCATACAGGGTTTTTTTTAAATGAGTGTAACTTTTCACCTATTGGTCCTAGCAAAAATTGTCCAAAGGACTTTAGATAGCTATTTCGTCAATCATTCCAGAAATATTTTTTTTTAATTTTTAAAAAAAAAATTTCTTAATTTTTTTTTTAATTATTTTTTTTTAAATCTTTATATTTTATTAGTTCGGCTTGAGGTCCCTTTTTTATATTTTTAATAGAAAGATTTTTAACAATATAAAAGGTCTACATAGCACATAAAAAACAATTATTTTTTTTAATTTTTTTTCAATTTTTTTCAAAATGGCCCATTTTTTCCTCAAAATAAAGCTTATACAATTTTCTTTAATGCCTTTAATCGTTTAATGGGATGCGAGTGGGATATCTATCAAAAAAATATTTTTTAACTCAAGAATAGGATTTTTCAATGTTTGGCACATGTATCATTTTCATTTTTTTTTTAAAATGGAGTTTTTTTCATTTTTCCTCAAAAGAAACTTTAGACCATTTTCTTTAAGAGCTTCCATCATCCAAATCGGAAGACATCGATTTTAAAAATTGGGTTACTTGACGTGTAATTGCCCATATGTATATATTTTTAACCAATAAAATGAAATAGACAAACTTACATTAATTTATTAACATTAATAATGCACGTATTTAATCACATAACAGCCATAAATATATCTATAAAACGTTTTGAATATTAACACCTTTATTTTAAATAACAGTAGCACTTTCTTAAAAAAGGCGTTAAACACTTTAAATAGATAAAAACTATAAACATAAAAACTATTTAAAAACTATTCTCAAAATATATTTAAAACGAGTATTTTGTAAGTTACATCGAACGCAATGGCAGGACTATTGTCACGAGATATTTGCAATTCTTTATTTGTATATCTAATATTAATATTCATAAAGATGCTTTTTAGAAATTATCACGTATTGCTATTATTTTTTTTTTTTTTGTTTCAATGCATGTTTAACGTTTGACGCGTATTTAAAACTAAAGCCACCAGTGACAAGATCAGTTTTATTACACTCGCTATTTTCATTTGTTCTTAGTTGTCTGTATAGACGAGTGTGTGTGGTGTGTCCGTCCTACTGTTTGTGTTCGGAACTCGTAGTATTAAGTTTGGATAGAGCAAATGTACATACATATGTTTGTATGTATGAATGAATACGACAAATGTGTTTGAAGTATTTTTGTGATCCCACTACGAATGCACACATTAGTAGAAAGAACAATAGTGGCAAAGAGCGAAACAAGATACAATTATAAATCACACTGTGCGACAAGAAATTGTATATATTTCAAAATGCATTTAGCGGATTTAATCGCAAGAGGGAATTCAATTATTGGGTTTCGTTGTTACCAAATGAGTTTAATTGTTTAAACTATTACTGCACACTATACTATGGGGGAACTCATGCCATAAGAATGGGCCTACCATTCACCGATTACTTTAGATAATGTCACTATGAAGGAGAGACAATATCTCACCTCTGTGGCTAATTCTGGCCCTGTTCATGTATGAATTAATCTTAACATATCTGTTCATTCGACAGAGAATCAGGGTAGTTCAACTGAAACATTGTGGAAACGTTATAGAGAATTGCAATAAAAAGTTTATAAAATATTAAAACTGATTTAGCTGATTATTTTTCTGAGCGATTTGATGAACAATCATTAAATTTTTTTAAATTTGGCAGAATTATTATTATGGGAGGTTGTATAATAGGTTTAATTATATTTTATACAATAAAATTATTGAATGCTGATTTATATTTCATAATAGTGCTTTACAAATTATCTCTTTACATTTACTTTTTCCCAATTAGAATTAACATTTTTTCCTTCGTTTGAATGGTTATAAAATGCACCCTGTACAGGACAATAAATCAAACTGAAAAGAAAATAAAACAACTGGTGCTGGTTGAGAGTCTAGTTGTTTACCTCTTGGGTAACACAAGTCCCAAGTGTGCTGTTTCTCAAGTGGCTGCCCTTGCGATGTACATGACCGAATATTGCACTTTGCTCCTGAAAATTATTGTGAGAGAAAAGGAATAACAAAGACACCACAAATTTCTAATTTTACCATAGTAAAAAAATCGCAGATGCGTCTTTTTGAACACCTGTTTCTATATGAAGGAGTTGGCAGATCGAAAAGAAATTTAACATGTGTTCATAGCACAGATGGAAGTTTTCAAAACACTTAACTCTTTTCTGTTTGTACCTCGCCTTCTGTTCTAGGCTAAGAAGTCTCCGAACAGCCCTCATATTAAGTTTAACAATATAAATTAGAAGAGATGTATTCATATTGGAAGGCTTTCAAAATAGAATTTCATCAATTCATTAAAATATATTTATCATATAACAATTGCATATTTAAATAAGTATATATGTATGTGTCCTTGCTAGCATTCAGCCTGTGAGGAATTTTTTTATAAGACTTTTCTATATTAACAAATACTTTCTATAATATTATAACGAGACGAATAACAGAAGACTGATGTTTTTCCTTTGTAAAGCAAAATTAGTTATACAGTGTAAACAGAACATGTGAAAAACAACAATACAGATACAACAGCAATACTGTCAAAACTCAGAAGATAAATAAAAATCAACAACAACATGAGCCAAAGCTAGCAGCAGTAACAAAAACGCAGACCACAAAAATGTTTAACAATCGTCAAAAAAAAAAGTAAAACCAATAAAAACTGAATATGATGTTGTTTGTTGTTGTACCTCTTCAAAAACAAAGTGACAACAACAGCAACAACAACAGCAATATCAAGTACTTATTACGGATATTATTACAGTTACATTTGACACACAGACTTATGCATTAATAGGAAGAGACAGAAATAAAATTGAATTTAGGTGGCATTTGCACAAATTTATTACAGACATACTCTGTTACAGTAGGAAAAATATTAAAGCACAAAAATTTGTTTAAACACATTCAATTTTTAAAAATTTCAAAATCTGATATGAAACTTGTGACAACAGGTTTTATTATAGTTGGAAAACCAAGCTGATCTTTCCTCCCACAAGATTATAGCAACAGACTTTTGAAATCATAACATAAATTATTACAACTTTAAGTTTTATTAATATTATCTTTTTTTTTTTTTGTACGATTTCTCAGCTTTTACACTGTACTTGCAGTAAATTCTGAAGCACACGACGACTGCTTGTGAGTGTAGAGCAAAGTGGTCTACGAGTACACTTGTCACACACATTGGTGGCATTTTTCACACACTTAATATAAAATGTTTGTTTGTTTCATTGTTTATTTATTTGTTTATTTTGTAATAATAAGGTTTCGTTTAGTAATATTTATCAAAAGATAAAGAGATAGTAAAATTAAAAGTGTTTTTACTAAAAAAAAATTAAATAAATAAAACTGTTTAATAAACAAGTATTTTAAGTAATGAACTTGAAATATGAAATGATTACGGATGAAATTGTGTTAATAGAAATGTTATAAAAATCAGGAAATATTAATAACATACATACATTCTTGTATGTATTTTTATAACCAATGTTGTAGTATTTAAATTACATATTTATTTAACTTATGCTTAATATTAATTGGTAAAATAAAAATTAATCATACGTCCAGAGGATTATGGAGAATATTATATGTCTGCTTTCACACTCTTCAATTCTGACTCTTCAAGGCAAGTATTTTTGGGTGAGTAGGGAAAACGGAATAAAAGGTATACAAACTTGACGGTACTAGTCAATTTTATTATATCCTTTTGTTTTTTTTTTTTACTTTCATGCATGTTGATTCGCTTGAAATATACGATCATTGAATTGACGTGTGTCAATGAAATGGCAAGTTCAAAAGAGAATTGGACAAAAACTGGTCGGCTAAAAGTGTGGGAAACAGGACTATATATTTGTTAAAAATGTTAAATAGTTCAAAATATATGTAATTTTCACTACGTTTTAAGCACTAGTTCCTTTCATTCTAAATGCCTTTCTAAATTAGCAGAAATTCGTTAATAACGAATAACTTAAAACATCATATAAAACAATTATGAGCTGGCAATTTTTTTTTTTTTTTATTTTTTTTTTAACAATTTGTAAATTTTATTCATATCATGTTAATACCTTATATAAGTGGCCTCAGCGCCAAAAAGGCATTGTAGAGGCGAGTTGGCAATATAGTATATATTTAAAGCATTTTACTTCTTAACATAATATTATAAATACAAAATAGAAAAAGACTATGGATATAAATTCATAATGTATGTGACGTAATAAATTAATTTATATTTAGTCTAGAAATCAATATATTTCTCGTAAATATAACTTTGTTTAATTTTGGCATAAAAATGTGCATTTGAGGTTTTTTCGAAAACCTATTAAAATAATTTCTCAATTCTGTCTTAGACCACTTGCTTCAAAAATGCAGGAAACAATTTGCCATATTTTAAAACAGTGATAATTGACATTTCTTTTGAAAATGGGGATTTAAAGTGACTCACAGCATATTTTATGTAGTGCAGCTTTTCTCCATTAAAGGAAAACTAACAAGAACTTAAAAAAATTATGTTATTTAAAAGGTAAAATATTATAGTCTAACAAACAAAAAATATTTCCTCTTTTTTTCTATTTCTATCAATATTTTCTGTTGAATTGTGAGTCCGATTTTGTAACGTCAAGTGTGAATTTGAAATAGTTCAAATAAGACCGCTTACAACAGATAGAACAACAAGAATTAGTTTTAAACCATAACCAAATGGCCGCTCACAGCGAAAAATAGCAGAATTTGTTAATTTTCTCAGTCTAGGAAATCATTGAATGCTTCATTCATGAAAATCGGAAGCATAACAAAGGCAGAAAGCCACAAAATAAAATTTTCAAAAAGCATGATAAGCAGCACATTTTTATAAAAATAAGGACCAATCCAAGGGCAGCAGCTTCACAACTGGCCTGCGAAGTTGAAGATAACATGGGCAAATAATGTTGCGTTGAAACTGTTCGTCGCGTCTTGTGTCAAAAGATTTTAATGGATGAATTGCACGCAAGAAACAGTTTATATATGCGAAACAAAAAGACTGTGCAGGCTAAAGTTTGCCAAAGAACAAGTTTGCAAGGAATCTGTATTCGGTCATCTTCGCCGATGAATGTAAGTTTAACATATTCGGTTCAGATGGCATGTCGTATGTTTGGCGAAAACCAAATACAGAACTCATCAAAGATAACCTAAAGTCAACAGTGAATCATGCTTGTTTGGGCCTGCATGTCAGCTGCTGGTACTGGGAATTTAACATTTATTGAAACAAAAATGGATAAATTTAAGTTCCTTCAAATTCTGAAGGACATCTTGTCGAAAAGCACAGAGAACCTGTGCAAACGTGGCTTAGTATAACTGCCCACATTTAAAGACACCGCCACCACAGTCACCAAACTCTAATGTTATCGAAAATTTATGTTCAATTTTAGAAATCAGCAAAAGAAAACACAAAATTTTTAACAAAAATTATTTTAAAAAAAGCGCTACTGACGTAGTGGTCAAATATTTCTCCAAGTATTACCCAAAAACTGGTCGCATCTATGCCAGATCGCCTTAAATCTATTGTAGATAACAAAGGCTATTACACCAAATATTCAATCGTGTAATTGCCAGTTTAAATTTCAAGTTTTCAAAGCACGTATGTAAGTGCCTGCATAAAATAAGCTGTGACTTGAAAAAACTAGCATTTTGTTTTGTTTTTTTTAGTTTTAACGTATTAAAATATACATATATACATTTTAAAATAAAAAATTCACTGCATAAAATAAGCTATGAGCCACTGTATACATATATATTATTATATAAATTATATTATTTTCTAAAGACTGTGAATTGCAAGGGGAGTAAGAAGAAAATACGTATCACGTTTATAAATGATATTACATCATCTGATTGTATCAATATTTTTCAATATTCACCAACAGTAAAAGAAAATTGTATAAAAAAGATTTTGATAAAATTTTTTGCTTGTATTATGGAAAATGTTTACAATAAAAATTTATTCCCTGTGATGGTCTGGCCTTTTTATTTAATTTACATTTTATCTGAGAAGCGGTATGGTCATTAAGAGCCACACAACTCACAACTCATAAATAATAACTGGTTAAGGGAACGAATTTAATGATACTTGTTAGTGATCGAAAATACAAAAAAAAATGTGTAATTCAAAGCAACTATTATAAGTTAAATAGAGAGAAATAATGTTATGAAAAATAATTATGTAAATAATAATATTACGAACCTATTTTTATTTTATAATTTTATAATGAATACTAATGTGTATTTGCATTTTGTATACCACTGAGAATTCAATAAAAATTCAAAGTCATTTCATTGAACAACTACACAGATTTGTACTAAAATAAAGGCTTTTCTTTAAACCAGAAATGGCCAGTTTTTATAGACACAAATATCTTCCGTCACATGGTTAACAAAACAATGTCACAATTTAAATAAATATTTATTATGGGCCAATCAGCAAACACAGACAGTAGTAAATCAAATTAAACAGCAAGAGTAGCAACAAAACTGACAAAACAAAATAAAATAACTAAGTAATGCTTAAAAATATATGTAAAATAAATATCAACAACATGATCAACTAATTAATAATATTTTCAGTTTTTTTAATTTACTAAAATAAAAACTAACTACAGAAACAAACAAAACCTACAATAGAAACAACAATAGAAATGTTTAAATACAAAAACAAACCGCCAAACAAAAAATCCCATAAACAACCTTTTCTCCCCTTAATCCCCTAAAACACAAAACAAAGTGACATATATCACACACACAGTTTGATTTCTAACAAAAGAGCTGTGATAATTGAATAACAGATGATAAAACAACAACAAATGCTCACTCATTCTTGAACGCTCGTAATTTTGAACAAAAAAATTTACAATAGAAGTCTTTCACACTTTTGTTAGATGGCGTATGTGATTTAAATGATGAGTAGGTGCCACTAATGTTTGTCATGAAATAATTTGTAACAAATCATTAAACATTAGTACTAATCAACATACTATAGGGAGGGTCCAATTACGAGTGTCTGGATTTGAATTTTATTACAAGCAAAACCATGCCTAAAAAGTGAATTTACAAAGTTAAAATAGTTTATGGAATTGAAGTAGATAGTTTATATTTGGTTTGTCATTCCGTTTTCGATAATAATAATTACAGTACCTAAAAGATTTATTCTTTCTGTTCGTTATACCTTTACAATTATTACCACTGTGCAGTATTTTATATGTATTAAAATTTTGTTATTGTTTACATAATAAATATAGTTTACAATTATATTTATTTTAAATTTACTACTTTTCATTAACTATTTTGTTAGAGAACTCAAAACAAAATGTGTTTATTCCACTTGTTTATTTAATTGTATTTTACTTAAATAAATACGAGTACTTATGTGATTTATTATTAAACTAAACAAATAAATAGCATTGCATATTTGTTTTTAATTAACGCGTGTTATGAAAAATAAGCCAATTGCTATAAAACATGCTAAAATAAAAAGTATTCGCAAATTTTTAATATAAATAACTAAAAATAGTTAGTCTATATTTACTTAACATGTTTTAAATAAATTTTAATTTAAATATTTTTACATCAACTGAAAATTAAAATATTGTTTTTTAATTGTTCTTTTAAATACTCTTAAATTAAGCAGTTATCAAAAATAAATTTTATTATTCATTCTTCTGATTGCAATATGCTCATCCAATACATTCCACTTAAAAAATACAGCCTGAAAGTATGTTGTGCAAAACTGATTGTTAAACATTGTTAATGTATTTAATAGTCTGCCATGACTGTGGTGTACACTAGAATTTCGTACTTGCAGTTGTTTTTTGGTTAATTTATACAAAAAAAAAAGACGTAATAATTCAATTTCTTCCAAATATTATTTGTTTCATTAAAATATTTGGTATACAAAATGGGCAAAATCGGTCCAGTGGGATCCGAGTTACAGGCCAAAGATTCAGAAAACCCCGATATTTTCCAAATATTTTTTACTATTTTTTTCACACACTTTATTTTTATTACGGAAAGACAAGTTCTACTGAAAATTATAAGAAACCGTTAACGATTTGTCATAGCTCCCATATTAATGTCTTCCCGGAATGTGGCTGTATGGTACATAAATGCATTCAGAAAAGCAGTATTCATAACAAAACGGTATATTGTTTGCATCGGCCTATATTTGAACATAGCCCTCATATAAACACCACATCCGAAAGTAACTTAAATAACAATAAATCTCCTATAAAATTATTATCAAGTTGAAATTGAACAGAAGTAATCCTCATATATACATAAATCAGCATACCAAATTATATGATGATGGGTCCATAGTTGACCATAGCCCACATATAAAGTCCATTTTCGAAAATCGCTTAAAAAAGCAAATCTCTTACAAACATCACAGTTATATTTGACATTACTCATACATATGTATATACTATATAAATGACCACACGGAATTTTATAATAAGAACCCATATAAAAACCACTTCCAAAAGTCACTTAAAGGGGTGCCCCGATAGACTAGGCAATAGTATGCCGGACTATCAGTCAGAGGGTTGCGGGTTCGATTCCCGCCAAAGACTCTGGGTGTTTTCTGCAGACAAGCCAAAAGCTTCGCAGTTTGTGTTTGTTTTTAAAAAAAAAAAAAAAAAAAATGTGCATAAATCTTTTACAAACATCACTATCAAGATGAAATTTGGTGCAACAAATTCGTGGACATCTGAAAATCTTCATACTGCATTTGGTATATATTTGACCACTTCCCACACATAACGTCCGTTCCCTAAAATCACTTAAATTCTCATAAATATCTTATAAACATCATTATAAAGTTTTATGATGATCGGACCACAGTCCCCACATAAGAACGACCAAGTTTTTTGCTCCGAAAGTGAAAATTTTTGTGGCAACAAAGCGGGACGATGATCTTGCCTGTTCTCAATGCTGTTTAAACGCTATAAAAGGAAATAATTTATGCACCATAACTGAAGCGTAAGAGATCGTATGTGAAATCGTGCCCTTCAGTAGGACCAAAATAGTCCTATCTATTATGAGCTGCTGAAATGTGACCAGATCCTCACAGGCAAACTGTGCCAATTTGATTTGGTTTGATTTGATTTGAAAATGATTCGATTGTAATGACTATTGACCGGAAAACGCGCAGAATATGAGACCAGTCATGAAAGCGTAATATTCCATACTGACAACACTCTGCCACATGTTGCAAACTAATATTAAAAACTATTTACAAGGTTTTTCCTCACCCACCTTATAGTCCACATCTTTCCCCGCCCGACTACTATTTGTTTCGATTAATGGATAATGCACTCTCTGGCATGCGTTTTACTTCAGAACAAGGTATCCGAAATAAGCTTGAATCGTTCTTGACCTTAACAGGTGAACAGTTACTTTGGCGCGTAAACCATTTGTTGACATAAAGATGAAAAGAGATCACAGCTAACAATGCCAATACTTATAATAAATTTATTTTTATATTTGTACAATATGTTTTAAAATAATAGCTAAAACTTTGAAAAAAAATCTGCTCTTTTAAATTATACACCCAATAATATTTGATTATTTTTAAGCAATTAATCTTGCAATATAAAGCTTATGACATTAGATTTTAGGCAGAAAATATGGGTATAAGACTTTTGTTCATTTGAACATAATCATTTGATTATGAACTAAGAAACTTGAAATTTATGAAAATAGGACAACATATTTGATACTGATATTTGATTTTGATTGAACTATGAATCAGTTATCTGCTTCATAAAGCAAAAGAAAGCAATTTTATGCTACTAATGGTATTTTCGATTTCCATATGCATAGAAAACTTGAAAGTTTGAACGTGAGATTCTATAAGATTTAAAAAAACAGGGACTGCACTAATTTCAACGGCATTGGAAACAAGGAGTTAAAAATATATCTAATTCAAGCAAGAATTCATTAGAAAGACGTATAGAGAAAAAAAAACAAAATATTCTTGATTCTTATGCATTAAAAAAGGATCTGTTCATACGAATGTTTATCTGTATGTTAGTTGAAATGGGTTTTCCCAAAATCATTTAAATCCAATTTTGTGTTAAACCAAACAGAACAAGCTGGTTTAGATCTACTTCGGTCTTACTTAACGTGACCATACATCCCGCTTTTGGTGAAATCCCGCCTGGATTTTATAACCCGCTTTTCAAACCAAAATCTCGCTTTTTACTGTTTCAGTTTTTTGCTAATTATAAAAGAAATAAAAAAATTAAAAACTATGACAATATTTGAATTTAATTTGCTTTATTTTTCTGTCGATGACATTATTATTGCTAAAGTACAAAGACAATCCAGTAATTCTCAAAAACCGAGACGAAATTCACATAAATGTTTTTTTCTACAAATGGCATTTTTTAAAGGTCCACATTTCATTCGTAGCATTAAGGTCTTCAAAAAAGCTTATCGTCGTTTTGGAATTTTAAAACATTTGATCTAAACTAAAAAGATAATTGTTTTCAAACTGTGTCTGTGTATAAGTGGAAATTTTGCTGTTTATATAGTAAAGTAACTCGAAGGATATTTTTAACCAGGCCAATATATTGAGATTTTAATTTTCAAATGCGTTTAAAGTGAAAATTATAAGAGCAAACGCTTCAAGCCCACAAACGTGGCCTGTGTTCAAAACATAAACTCTAATGCTTGGCTACGCCCATGTAAAATTTTGTCCGGATCACCAGACGTTCTGGTGTCTTTTTGTGTTTTTTTAAAAGGTTTCTTTTCAAAAGATACGATTTTTCCGCAAATAAATTTTGCAAGCAGTTGGTAACTTTGATAAATTTTAAAGTGCTAAAATATAAATTTTAAACATTTAATTTAAAAAATTCTTTTACTTGTAGTTCCATCATGTATCCGACTGATTTAATCTATTTTTTTTCTTAAACCTTTAATAAGTTTTTAATTTTTAAAAGAACTCCAAACAAAATCCAAATTTTTGTTTAATCTGAAAAATTCGTTTTCAATCACTAGTACACTAATCGGCGATTAATTTGTTTAAGTTTTTGCTTGCGGCACATTTTTGTTAAAACGCTGTCATTAAATATTCTGAAGCTAGTTTTATAATTAACGATTTTACAATAAAAACAAACGTTTAAAATATAATTACAAATATGCGATTAATTTATCATATTATAATTTCACAATCCCGTTTTTTTATGCTTAATATCGCGCTTTTTGATAAAAAAAAAACCGTCTGGTCACGTTAGTCCTACTTTAAAAAATTACATGCCCAAAAGTTCGTTGCCTAAGTCTTTCGTTTTAGCCAGCCAATTCCTGTAATTAAAACGCAAAAGCTTTTTCGTATAATTTACGTCTTTTATATAATTGATTTGTGTTTTTTTTTTATTTAAAATATATTTCTTTAAAAATAGTTGTTTTTTTCATATATATGTATATCATCTTTTTTTTACTTAAATTTAAAACAATATGTTTTGTTTCATTAATTATCAAGTTTACATTTTTACAATTATTTCATTAATTTAGGTTTATCATTCACATTTTATTGTCCATTTAGAAAAATATGTTGTGTAAATATGTATATAATGATGAAGAATCATTTGAATTTTTTCTAAAAAATATAGCACACTTTTTCTGTTCAATATAATTTACAATTATTACAATTACAATTATCATTTTTACAATATTGTGAAATAATAAATCAAATTGAATTTTTCTATGAACAATTAATTTCGTATAAACCGAGGCAAGATATTTATTTTTAATTTCTTATAAAATAAAAAAAAATTGTTTTTATAAATTCGTTTTTTGAATAATTTTTGTGTAGTTAAAGCGCTTTTTGGAAAACAATATTAGGTTTTAAGACAGTTTTAAAAGTGTTTTTTGTAAGTTTAGTGGAATAAAGTTTGTTTAAAAAAAGTTGCAAGAGATATTAATTATTTTATTTAGATATATTTCTTTGTTTATTATTGTTAAATGTATGGCGTAATTTTTTATTTTCAGAAAAACAGCTGTATTTCATTTGATTTTTCATAGTTATTTGCCATTTTCTCTTGAAAGTTGTCTATTGTTAAAAGAACAGTTTTAATTTATGTTGAGTTTCTATTTATTTTTAGATGTTTATTTTTACGTTTTTGTATTTTTCTTTACTATTTTTGTTTCTGAGCATAAATTTATATAAAAATAGCTATGTTCGTTTATATGTGTATTAGTTACTTGTTTAATTTAAGCGGTTTTGTTGAAATTTTTTTTTTTTTTGGTTGTTTTGCATTTTTTTATTTAAAATTTGTTTAGGTCGACAATCACAATTTTTGACGTTACTAAGTTTTATAATTTGAAAAACAAAATTTATATACTTAATTAAAAACGTTTTTAAAAAAATGTTTGTTTTTTGTTTAATATAAATTGTTTTGTGGCGAAATATCAATTATAAATTCTTTCTTGTTTTAATTAGACTTAAACTTATAAATTAAAAATATGGCATTTCAACTGTAAATGTCCCCAATATTTAAAAGACCTTAAGGATAAGAGTTTAGAATCAGAAATTATGCTGTACAGTGAAGGTTTTAAGAAGGATTTTAGGGTTACTCAATGATTGCGTATTGCGAATTTAAAACATAAAATTAATTTGGTTTTGTAATATATTTTTAGTGAATTTAGTCAAATTTCTTAAAAAGCTTTTAAATGTTAATAAAAGGTTTGTGATATTATATTGTATTATAACTTTTTGATAGCAAAGAGTTTGCAACTATTTCTGTCGGCAAATAATCTCTGTAAACAATTGAAATATTAAAATTCCTGTGTGCACACACTTAGAGTACAAACAATTTTATATTTGTTCTTTTTTTTTTTTTTGAAGTATAAAACATAAAAAGTTTATAATTTCTAGAACTTTTAACACTTTTCTTTAAAGCTTCAGCGTAAAAAGTTCTGCAACTATTTCATTAAATCTTGAAAAAAGTTCACAAAATCCTTGACCTCTTTAAGAAAATACAGTTTAATTTATAAACCCCAACAATGTGATTTAAATATTGCGATTTACTTTTATAATATTAAATTTAATTTGAGAATCATTCGCAACAAACTCTAGAAAATAATAAGAAAGCTTTAATTTCAAAACTGTTTAAAAAATCTTGTACAAACTTAGAAAACCGTAAAATTATTTATTTTATCAAACTTATTACCCCTTCCAATCTTTTCTTAAACCCTTCCTCTGCTCAGCACAAACAAACAAAAAAAAAAACAAAAACTTTAAAACAAACAAAAAAAGAAAGAAATAAATTTTGAAAAACAAATTCAAAATAATTTCTTTAAAACTTTATATAAATATCAGCATAGTGAGTCTAAGGGAAGCTGATCGTGTTTTATGGAAAGACGTCGAGAATTGGAGGATTTCTTGAGGCTACTATTACTACTGTGTACATTGTTTGTGCTATTATTATTGTTGTTGTTATAATTTTTGGTTAGTGGTGTTAAATTTGTATTGGAATTATTTAACTCATTAATACTTTGGAAATTTGTGGTTATGGTTGGTATAATGGTGGAACCGCCCACAGCAAATGAGGGTTTATTATTGTATAAAGGTTCTAGTTCAGCTGTCAAAGCACCATTAGGAATGGAATTTGAGCGTATGTGTAGGCGGCCCGAATCTAAAGATTCATCACTGGCCGGATCCAAATGATCCACAGAGGCAGCGGAAGAAATATGTTTAATTAAGCCTACGGATAAAGCGCGATCTGCAAAGTAATAGAATAACAATTAGATTTGCATAATATACATATATACATATATATATAGTATTATAGATAATTAATTATTTTTACCTAAACCCGCTTTATTGTTTTTGGTATATTCTTCTTTAAGTTCATCTAATTCTTTGGCTGAGCACAAAGGTGTATCCACATCATAAGTGTTATTGAATAGAGTATAATCGACTTCGTATTCACCAGTTTCTTTGCGGAATGAGACAACATTTACAAAACGATGGCCCCATAAGATTTCCGAAGGCAAGAAACTGCTGCGAGCCTGTGTTGTCATGCCAGTGGACTCAATAACGCCCTCTATATAAACAAACCACAATAAATTACTTTGATTTATTTAAGAAAACCTTTATTTTATTTGGAAACTTACCCAGCATGCAAACCACCTCAAATCTTTCTTTTAACATATCGGAGGCTGACAGCATATACAAAGGACTATGACGATCTATTTTGTGCACTATAGTAGTAGGCCAAATAAACATTAAACGATCCTCACCACCATCGGCTCCTACGGTAAGTTCTTGTTGGTAGAAAGGCAAAATCTCACCCTCTTTGGTGACCTGAAAAATACACACAAAGAAACAATTAATTTTTATTATAGCCGCAAAACAATTTTGTTGAAAATCGAATATTCCAAACAGACCGAAATTTAGTTTAGAATATGTCTAATTTTAAAATCTGTAATTGCAATATTTGTTTGTGGCAACTAAATCATTCGACTATCAGACAAATCGCTTGTATGGATAACAAACAAACAATTACAAATGCCTTTAAAAACACTTACCTTCTTCCTTATTATTTGTGCTCTCACATGCGCCTCTATTATATGAGACTTGCGCATATCGCCCACTCGAAACATCAAACAGGGCACACCGTCCCGATGACATATTACAGCATTGCGTGAGAACAGCAACGTTTGGGCGCGCTTTTTCGGTCTCGAGAGTTTGGCAAATACAATGCCCACCATAAATGCTTGTATAAATACACCCGTTATACACTGAAGACATATTGTGAATATCGCCTCGGGACATTCTTCGGTTACGAAACGATTACCGTAGCCGATTGTGTGTTGAGTTTCAATTGAATATAGAAATGCTGATATGAATGAACGTACTTCGGTCACACACATAGTGTGTGTCATATTTTGTATTAATTCAGGCTGCTCATCGCGCATCTTTATCCACTCGATGTCGCCGTGGGCGTAGGCTATCGTAAACCAGATGAGACCAAAGAAAGCCCAGGATATGAGAAAACTAAAGGCGAATACCATAAGGGTCCAACGCCATTGAGCGTCGACGAGGGTGGTGAAAATATCCTGCAAGAAAATGGGATATTTTAATAATAGAATTTAAAAAAAATTATTAATAAATAATAATAATAAAAAAGACTTAATACTACGATTTGTAAATAAATACAATTGTTTGTGTAATTCTTCTACAAAATATATCCAAACACACCTCTAAATTTTAATAAAGCAGAATTTATGATTTCACAATATTACGTACAAAAGTATTTAAAATAATCTCTGAAAGAACTGAATGAAGTATAACAAAGGATTAAAGTTGTGAAGTTCACTTCAGGTTCATTGAAATATTCTTTGTACTTGCACAACCTTCTCCTTCTATTCCAAACTACGCAATAAAATCAACTTGCTATAAAATTTCAAGCATCCTATTTTATATTCTTACTTTATTATGTTATGCATATAAAAAATATTACAAAATTGTTGAAGATTTCATAATCATTTGTATAAATCTATTAAATTCATACATAGTTATATACATAGCAAAGTGTAAATACGACTATAATTCAATATACCTGTATCTGTATCTATTCATTATTAATTAACAGCAATAAACTACCAACAACACAAATAGAGAGAGAAAAAATTAGCCTTTTGTGTCAATGGAATATAAATTCGCTAATTTGACAAAAAGGTCAACTGCCAACAAGTATTTGAAATTGAATTAGAATTAGAATAAATTGAATCTACTTAATAGAAAATTAAAACTATTTTACAGATCAAATGGTTGCTGTTAGAGATTATAACACTATTAATTACACCGGAATGTTATTAATATTAAATCAGTGTAAATTACAGACAAGTTGCATTAAATCAAGAGTGTAATTACAGGTGACAGGCAACATGTTGAAACTTTAATAGAGGGTTTTAAAACAGAAACAATAAGTAGATTAGTTTATTAGTTAGTTGCATAAAATGTGCAATAATATGTCAACTTTGCATTACTTTTGCAGCAGCCATCCTAAAAAAATAAAAATGAGCTTTGCTCATTAAATAATAAAATATTATTTCAATCACACTCTGTTCAGTATTGCTGATTTTTGAATATGCAACTTTGAAGCTACAGCCTTGAACTGCAAGCAAGTTGGTATATCGGCAGATATACCAACACTGTCCGCATAGTGCTCAAGGTTAAATACAAAATATTTACAAATTGCTGAAATATATCACCTTGCTTTTTAAACACCTTACAAAGCTTGCGACTTTTAATAATTTAAAGAAATTATTATTTTTAGACTTCAGTTGTATAAAATAAAAGAAATTCAAAGGAATTACCACAGACTGTCTGGCTCTAAGCGTTAAAGAGCAAACAAAAAGTATACACTAAATGGCTTAAAACAGAACGGCCAATAACAATCACACGTCTATAAAATATCGTATTCATCTCAATAAACACAGTTTAAAGAAATTCCACATAAATAAAATCCTTATTATAACAGAATTTTACAACCACTAAATACAATAGCGCCATTCACAATCTTGTGCAAATGGAATTGCATCATTGCATTTGCAAAAAGATTTGACATAGTTTAGCTCTTGCTGTGTATTTTGTTAGTGTAGAGCAAAAATATGTTAAATGCAATGATGCAATACCATTTGCACAAGATTGTGAATTGCGCTAATATAAGATTATTCAACCCTCACAATAAACAAACATACTGTGCAAATATTTATTTACCCGCAAAAAGAGTAAAAATTAAAAAAAAAATAATTGCGCACCACACAAATCCTTATGATGTCTGACAAATAGATTTATAATATTTTGTTGAATTGCTGAGAAACGAAACCAAACCTGAAAATATTCAAGATTTTTTCATTCGAAATTTGAGACAATTTTTTAATTGTTTGTGGAGGCAAAAGAAATGCAAAAACAAATCATATCAATAATTCAACGCAGTTATTTGGTAAGTTGTTTTGACAATTTGTGTACCCCTATATAAGCCTTAAGGTACGTACGGTGACACTTGGCAAATATGTATTTGCCGAAAAAGCGTAACCACTTGTTTTAGCACAACAAGAGTAAACAACGTCAAACAATGTTTACTCTTACAAGACTAAAATAAAACTAAATATTTGTTGCGTCTTGTCGAGTTCATATATATTTTATTTAGGGGTTACGTCTTTCTTGGAAAATCTTTACTGTCTAATAGTCATATTTAATGCAAGATACATATCGTTGGTCTCACGTAGAAAGGCCCTAACTCGCTATTTTTTCGAAATTTGTTTTTTTCGCGATTCCAATGCATTTAACGCAAATACACCTGTGTATAACCCAGCAGTTTTAGCTACGTGTCCCGAAATAGTAGTAACTAATCACCACTAGTTAAATATCTAATTATTAAAAAGATGTGTGTCCTAAAACGATTATTTAATTACGTAATACTTTTAAAACAAACAATCATATTAGTTTTAATAGTTATTATGCACATAATCGTTTTAATTGTTTGGGGAAATTCTAAAAGATTTTCTAACGTTCATGATACTTAAGCCCAGAAAAGAATTTATTCCAGTCATCTCAATGTTTTCATAATTGTTTGAAAGATTACAGCTTAAGTCACACTTTATTGAAAAATGTACAAAAATTGTTTATACAAGGCTCAGATCATTTCCATTTAATTACAACCCCCGTTCAAAGAACCTTTGGGAGCCTGCAGTATTACTCTGCATTTTTAATAAACTCCGGCACGTAATAATAATATACAAATAAAATCGGTAATAATCTAAAGTTTTTAGACAATAATTGAGCAACTACGAGAAAAAAAGTACCAAAAATGATTCAAAAACATTCATTAAATTTTGATACAAACTTTAAAAATTGTTCATCCAAAAAGTAGCTATTGTAACTGAGCAATGTTATTATGATAAATTCGAGTAAAAATGTTATACATTTTTGAAATGAAAATTTTCTTTAGCAATTTAATGCAGATTTTTATCATTTCAGTCATATCTGTAACTTTAGCCAATATAAAGTATTTTGAAAATTCAAGCTTGAGGATTGTGAAGAAAGTCAACTTGGAAAATTGGTACTTTTCGCTTCTAGTGATACTTTTCTAATATATTAAATTAATAAATCTACCAACCAGCAAATAATACTTCGGAGTAAAATAAAAATCAGATCAGATATAAGGTACTTTAATGGTGCCTTTTTCTTTCAAATGGTATATAAAGCTTAAAAATAATAAACTTAGAAACCTGAAATTTAATACATATGGTACCAATGAGTGACTCTGAAAGTGTGGCTTAATGGTAACATTCCTATTTTATGATATCTAGTAATTTTTTGGTTTGTCTCTAATAGGGATTTCAAAAAAATTCAACTCATGGACTTGTCTGGGACAACTACAATTATATAACAAGTAAGAAAGTATAGTCGGGCAAGACTGATCATATAATACCCTACACCCAGTATATGTATAAAACGGTTTTTGAAAAACCTGCTGTATATGGGAGTATTACCTGTTATGGACCGATCATCCATGAATTCCGTGAATATAAATATTATGTATCTTATACTTTATCTCGATATAAATACTTTTAAAAGATTTATGGAGGTTAAAGTGAATTACGGAGAGGGTCTTATATGAGAGTTTTGAACAATTATGGACCGACTCTTATAAAATTAGGTGTCATCGTTTCTGTATATATGAAACTTATTTTTGTTGAATTTTATTTGGATAACAGATTTTAAAGAGATTTAAGGTCGCTAAAGATATTTTCGGAGGTTGGCCTTATATGGGAACTACGACTAATTATGGATATTTGTATATATACGAAACATATTTGTATTAAATATTATTTGGATAAGAGAGTTATGCACTATAAAGTGATTTTCGGAAGTGGGGGAAGTGATCTTAACAAAATTTGTAGATGTGATTTGGCTTCATTGACTAATCATTTCTGGTGAAATTTGTTTGGATACTTGCATAATTCAAACATTAATGATCGATAAACTCCTATTTCGGTAGACATTTCTATGGGGGCAAGGTGAAATAATGGACCGATTTCCACCAGTATGAATCCCATCCGTCCTTGGGCCAAACAAAAAAAATCACGTACAAAAGTTTCTGTGAACAAGCTTAACATGGTTACCCAGCCGGACGGACATCTTTAAATCAACTCAGGGAGTGATTCTGAGTCGATTGATATACTTTAAAGTGGGTGTTGGACCAATATTTATGGGCGTTACAAACATCAGCACAAATCCAATATACCCTCCCCACTATTATGGTGTAGGGTATAAAAGGATAAGATAGTCAGCACCCAAACAAATATATAAAAACTTTTTATTCTTTTTTGTACTAAAATCAAATTCTATTTAAAACTACTTTTTATCTCTTGTTCACTGTTGACTGACTGTCTAATAAATGCAGGAAGAATTATTCTGTCTGTAAATAATATGAATCTTCAAAGAAGTACAGGTATTTAATAATTAAGTTAAGCTCACATCTAATATTGGAAATACTTTAAATATGTAATTTATAAATAAACAACAATTCAGAATTTCTTAATAAATAATTAATCATTTTGTTATAAAAAAGTTTACAAAATAACAAGAAACATTGTGAGATTATTTGACATGTTTCCGCAATTGTTACTTCACTTTAATATACATACATAAATCCTATTAAAGAAGAATAAAATATTTGAAGTAAATTCTTTATGTTGCCCAAAATGATACACTCCAAGCTACCACTAATTTTTGTTCTGTAACTAGGGTTTATTTAACAATACAAATCAAAGGAAAAAACAAACAATATCATGAGTTTTACACAAGTCTTATACTCATGAATATTTGATCTTAGGAAAAATACTGGTATTTATTTGTAAATTTTTCATTTATTTATCATGGTGGCTGGCTTTATGAACACATTGTCCTGGCATTGAAGAGTTGTTGTTGGGGAAGTTTATGCATAAGTGTGTATATTATATGTTACTTGTAAATTACCTGTAGATATCTTCGTCTTCTTTTGGCCACATTTCCTTGTACCACATTACAGTCGCCATGCTTGAATATCACACGTTTTCGTACACGCCGAGAACTAAAACGTGTCTGACGATACCTGAAATGGATAAAAAAAACAAGATTAAAGTGAATTGTGTTTTTTTTTATGAGAAATCAATAAGATTGAAAATTTAATGTAAAAATGTAAAAAAGTATAAAACTAGTAAGAGATTAACACCAGCAGGCTCGTTCTTAAATCCTATGCAGGTATATATGCATGTATGTATATCACATTGGTAATGCATGGGGTCTGGGTTAGACCCACTCAGTTTTTCACGTACTTAATTCGAAAAAAAATATTTTTTTTAATTAAATGGGAATAATATATAGATATACAATTATAATTTTGAAATAAATTATGATTAAATATTCATATGTTAAAAGGGAAATCACAACCTTCATTATCATCTACACAAACATAAAGCAGAGGTGCTGAAAATTGTAAATACAGTTTCAGTAAAACTTGTGCGACATGAATTAACTATATGGAGTTACTTGTTAAGTTTGATTCACCCATTCGTTCCGAACAAAATATTTGCTCGGAAAAAGTTTTTTTCATATGAATATTTTATCTCTCTCTCTTAAAAAGAGAGGCGTCAAACTTCATAAGAAAAAAATTTTTCCCAAAGAAATATATGTATGTTTATTGGTTTTTTCGCGAATTAACCTAACCTAACCTTGTTTAATAGACATAAATAAATAATAATAGATAACTGAACAAAAAAGAATTAAAAACAGCAAGAAAAATATAAAGAAAGCATTTACAATACAAAATATATATGAGTCTGACCAGACACATGTGTTACAAATGTGATTTGTGCAGTAAAATATTCGAATAAGTGTCTTTTTATATCCTTTCAGGGTTTCTTTTTTTAATATTTAAAGAAAACTAAATTGTAGAAGGGTACCTACAATTTCAAGGCTCTAACTGAGTGTTAAATATATTATAATAACATCTCAAATTGAAAAAGGTATGGCCAGACTCACGTGTAAAATGAATGGTTAATTATGAGTCGACCTTTAAGAAATTTTGCTTTAAGAACCATTCGGTTTAATATGAAATTTATTTATGCTCCACATTCATATATCCACATATTTAAGAGATTTAAATACATATTGGCTATGCCAACCCAATCTAGGTTCGCCAATGGCAATGAAAAGTCACTGTTTAGTATGGATTATGCTTTGAAGACACCATTGTTGCGTACTTTTTCAAAAACCATGCTGGTGAGGCCAATGTGCTACAATAAGCGCAACAATAAGATATATTAAAACCCAAAACGAACAACAACATATCGAGCCATAACCGCCAAAAAAATGTATCCCACAAACTCAAAATTTTACAGGGGAAGGTTTTTTTTAAATAAAATCAGTTTGAATAAAGCCATTATTTTAAAATTTATAATGTAAATATTGTTTTGTGTAATAGGTACATTTAATTTTAATAATTTTAAATGATGTTGAACTATCGATTTCGATAAAAAACAACAATCGATTATGGTGTGGGATACATTATTTTGGCGGTAATGGCTCGATATGATTCTGTGAAAACAGCTGTGAGTGCCATGCAACAAATGCCACAATGAACATTCTAAGTAACAAATAATAATTCTCAAAATTTAAATGTCTGTGTCCTTGTTTTTAATACTTTTAGCAACAGGATATTTACAAACACACACAAAATTTCCTTTTCTTATTTAAATCCTTATTTTGTTATGGATATTTAATGCTACTGCACTGCATTCCCACACTTCTAGCTACCTGCACCTTAAACTGTTTAAAAAAAATGTTATATGAGACATTCATTTATTTTCAAACTGTTTTCTGTTTTTTTTTTATTCAGTTTCTGGCTAATTGACAGCAATTTTAATTGCTTCACTGGCTGTAAAAACCCAAAAATAATAGAGGGAATAGAAAAATATGGTTAAAAAAATGTGCGTTTTTATTTAAATGACAATTAAATTGAAATTTCAAACAAATTCTTTGTGATCATCATCCAAAACCAATTTTAAAATTTTCAAATATTTACTTAAGTGCTATTGAAAATCTAATAAAATCTTTTGTAAACAATTAAACAGCAATACCTATAGAAACTTGTTAGCAAATGTTGCTACTACTTTGCCAGTTTTTATTACTACAAGTCTAATATAAAATATTTACAATAAATAAACAACAATCATAAACACTTGCAATTGTTGGTGTCTGAAGAACACAACAAAAGTTTAGAAAAACTTTTTCAACAATAATAAAAATTGCAAAAAAAAAACAAATAACTCAGAAATCAAGTGGCCATTTTACAAGCAAAAATAAAATAAAACGAACAAAGTAAACTTTTGTAAAATTATTTAATATAAAAATTATGTAAAAACCAAAATACTCTAAAGAAAAATACAAAGCAAACCTACAGCCATGTAAAAAGTAATTAATCAAACTTTTTGCTTGTAATATTTGTCTTATTTAAAGTTTGTTTTAATATTTTTTTTATATTTCCTGCTGTTAAATATTTAATAATATGTGTTTTAGCATATGTGTGTCTGTCTTTCTTTTTCCCGTGGCATTTATTATTAAAATTTATAATTAATGACGCAATATTCTTAATACGTTTTAACCCAAATGTGCCTTATTAACAGAAAACAAAAAGAAAAAATTATGAAAAAGGAACGAAATTTGATCAATGGAAATGAAGTGCAAAGTTTGTTTTCCAAAAAAGAAAACATATATTCAGCAGAATTTGTTGTATTTTTTTTCTAATTTATTAAATATGTGAATTTAAATACGAATCATGTAAGCAAGTATAGTTGGTCAAGCCCCAACTATGCGTCTAAAAACAGTTTTTTTTTTGAAATTGAAAAAGCCCATATTAGCGTCAATTCTGTGCACATACGAGTACAAAGTATTTGCATTAAATTTTACCTCGTTATCAACACTTGTATACGGCCATGTCACAGAATTTAATTCCGTTCGGAATTGGAATTAATTCCGTATTTTGCTTCTATAGAAAAAGCCAAACGAACAATTTTTTCGGAATGAAACCTAGAAATTCTTAAAATTACAATTCCACATAGCGAATTAAAAGTGGTTACAACAAAAAGGATATTCAGGTATGTGATGGAAAACGATAACGATAACGAGTGAGTTTTAGAAGTTAATTTTTTCGTAATATTTCTGTATTAAAACAGTTTTATCCCACAAAATATAAAGATAATTTGCTATTAAAGAGAATCTTAAAACAAAAATTTTAAAAATTTAATTAGAAATACTTTAAAATGGACTTCAAAAACTCACTCGTTATCGTTATCGTTTTCCATCACATACCTGATTGTATTTGTTAATTCAATTCCAACGGTCTTTGGGTCGAACATAAATCTTGTGTTAAATTGTATCAACTCAGGAACTGTTTATAAGTTGATCGGTATACTTTAAGGTCAATCATCAGTACAAATCCAATATATTATCCGCACTTGATTGATGTCGGTTATAAAAATTGGAGCAGCGTGATCAAGGTGTGAAAAGTTACACATTCGGAAAATAAAAGGTTTAAAAAGACAACAACAAACAAATATTTGTTTTAATTGGCAACATATACTAAGTGTGCTAATCTCGAAAGTTCCATGGCCTTTTTATTGCATGAATATTAAAACAATATTACTAGTACTCATTCTAGAGTTTATATTCAAATAAACTGTAAATTTAATAGTTTTTAATTTCAATAAAAGTTTATAAATTGTAAACGGAAATGGTGTATTTTTACCCTACATCAACATAATGGGGGATTTGTGCTGATGCTCAAAAATATTAGTCCAACACCCACCTTACACGACACAGAATCACTTTCTGATTCAATTAAACGATTCCCGACTGTCCGTCTGGCTGGCTGTTAATGTATAAAAATGTCGTAGCCCTATAAAACTGTCCTCCCGATATAAGGGTTTATCGGTCATTAATGCTTCTAAATAAATTTCACTACAAATAAATTTTACATAAAGCCTAATAATGTGATGAGTCCATAATTGACAATAGCTCCCATATAAAGCCCACTTCCAAAATCACTTTAAAGAGCTTAACTATCTTAAAAATGTTAGTATCCGAATAATATTCAACAAAAAAAGGTTTCATGCATATATACACAAATCATTTCGAAAAATTGTATGATGATGACATAAGGCCCACTTCCAAAATCACTTTGACGACACAAATAAGTGTTATAATGTCTGAAAGTCAAAACTCGCATATAAAATGCTACTAAATTTTTAAATGATCTGTTCATAATATACCATAGATCCCATATAGCGTCTATTTATGAAAAACTGTGCAGGACATTATATGGTCGGGCTTGAACGACTATAGTTTTTTAATTTCTGTTTTTAATAATTTGTTACATTTCGATGGTTTTCTTTTCAGAACACAACTACTCAAAAAAACTCTGCACATTAACTTAGAACTAAATAAAAATGTTATACTCATAAGAGAAACAAAAAAAATTTCATTTAAATTCTATTATTTAGAAGGATACCCTTCGTTATTAAAAATCTGCATATCTCGTGGTCATACACTCCACCAGAGCGCTGTATGGCTCTCCATTGAAATTGCGTCCCATGCATTTTTGATGATATTCCACAAGTCGGCCAAATTCTTGGTTCTTACTGCCGTTATATGTTGCTCCATATTATTACAGATCTAAGTTCTTTACATCTGTGTAAAAATGGCTGATAATTTCCATTGAGGCGCTGTAATTTAAAGAGTGCTGTTTACGGGTTGTTTTTCTACCTGTTAGAACCTTTCTCTACATCTGTGTAAAAATGGCTGGTTATTTCCATTGAGGCACTGTAATAATATGCTCGAATATGGTTTTATTTACTTTTATGTTCTAAATTATTATCATTGAAAAATACTTGACTTGACAGTCAGAACTGATGAGTGTGAAACAGAACTAACTGACAGTTTCAACTGAAGAGAACGTGTGTGGGGGTTCAACTGTACCGGTCTCAGTTCAATTTGTGTCGAGCGAGAGTGCGTGTCAGGAAATCTAATGGTTCTGCACATAATTCTTTTAATAAACTAATGTGGGAAGATAAATTTCGTTAAAATAACCACTTCTTGCACCACTGTTTACGCTGTTTATTTGTTTTTTAATAACAAAAACTACTGCTCATTCGAACCCATGTTAAAAACTAAAGTATTGAACTGCACGTGTGTGTACATCTCAGTTCACAGTTAAGTCTGTCAGTTGAAACTGGCAGTTAAAACTGTACGTGAGTGGCCGGCTTAATAAATTTTATTACCTTCCTGCTAAGTCAACATCATGTTAGAAACATGCGTCCATCTCATGTAAAGTGTTAGAGCTAGAACTAGTCCCTAACTTCGAAGGATTAGATATAACAAATTCTAAATCAGTTCCCTTCCTCTCTAAGTAAAGTATACTTCGTAAAATCGAGGACCTACTACGTAAAATCAATTAGTCTCGAAAATATTTCTTACAAATGAGAAAGTATCAAGATTTTGTATGAGTAAGTTTAATCAAATTCAGTTTAACAAATTTTAAGATTGACCCGAATGTGACAATCAATATCTCTTGAAAATATAGAAATGTTGAATAATTTGAAAGAATAGCAAAATTTTGTATTTAAATAAATATTATTGAGCTAGTCAACAAAATTTTACAGCTGCATTACTAATTCCTAGAATGTAAATGATTAGAATGTTTTTTTTACTTTATTCTAATTTAGTTTTTACGATTCTTTGTGTCATAGAACTTCTTCGGCTGACTCTTTATTGTTGACATGTTTAGCGCCTGACATTTTACATGCCATTCACTTCCCTAATTATTTTTCTATATAAGGTTATATATTTATATGTATGACCTAATGTTTAAGAGATCATTATTTAGTTTAAGGTACTTATGATTGCATCGAATGTCTAGAAGCAAGTCAGCAATGCTTGTTTGCCAAAATTCTTAAAATTTTGTGTAATTTTTATTTTGTTTAATTGATTAGTTGGTTGTTGAACTCTGTTTTCATTTCCTTCTAATCTTATGGTTGGCTGTTTAGACATGCGCTTTTTTTATACCGATCTATTTATATAGAATGGGATAAGTGTAACCACTAGAAAATTACTTACGTTAGGTCTGTTCACTTTACTGCAATATACATATAACGGTTTAAGGCCATTAGAAATCGTTGTTTCACATACCTTTTAAAGATTTAGGTACATAGTACATGTTCACTAACAAACAAGATTTGCTGAAGGTGTTGGCCACCTTTATGTAAATATATTATTTGAGAATAACTGAAAACCTGTTTGAAAATGCATGTGTCTTTTGTGTTTGTTTTTGATTTGATATACATAGTTTAAAATTCAAACCTTAAACTAGGTATATTTTTTAATCTAATGCAATGTTTTACAGATTTACAGATAAAAAGACCAAAAAAATTACACTTCCCTGGCGACATGGCTGTAATCCCCAGCACACAATCAGTCACAATATCCTACATTCGTCACAGTTTATATCACTGGAAATTTTACATTTACATTTTATAAAAATTAAGTATTCACAAAAACCAAAAAAAATAAAATACTTTACCACATCAATGTTTGCGTCATAAAAAACGTAAAAATAATTACAAATACAATGGCCACTAAAATATACATTTCAACTAAAAAAAAATGGATAAATTACGAAACAATTTAAAAACACAAGGCACTCGTTGTAATAAAAACACACTTTTAATAATAAATTTGAATGTATTTTTTTCACAATAACATTACATTTAGTTTCCTTATAATTTTTTAAATAATTTGTTTATTTTTTTCGTATTTTAAAACACTTTAACATTTTGGAGCTTAACCACTGTTTCAAAAATGTTCGATTTATTTCCAAATATTCTTTGGAATATTGTTTTTTTTTTTTTTTTTTTTTTTTTTTTTTTTTTTTGTCAGAACCCTTCTTGTTTCTTTATTAAACTGTCAAAAGCAGAAAATCTCAGCTTAGGTTTAGTATTTCATAATATTTTTATTTTGGAAACAAAAGAGGGAGAGTGAGTGCTGAGTTTGCTATGTGCATGTGGCTTAATATTGTTTTGAGTATTTTTAAGTTGGATTTTTGAAATACGACTCAATTTTTTTGAAAGTTGTGGTTGTGAAAATAAGAAGTAAAACCTAATGAAATATTTAAGGAATTTTGCTTATTACAGAGAAGTTAAGGTATCACTTAATGCTAGGAACATTTTCTATAGGGTCCCAAAATATAATATATATATATGTATGTAGATAAAAACCATAATATTTTGTGCATGCAAACAGAGAACAAATATAGTTGTACATGTTTATCACAACAATGTCAACATTAAAAAAAAAATCATAAAACTGATCACCATAAACGGTACATAACACTGCTATACAAAAAAAATAAAAAAATCTGCGGCAGGGATTTTGTTAATGGTTTTTGTCAATACTCATATTAGACCTTCACGCTGCATGCTTATTTATTTTTGATTCACTCTGTTTATTGAGATAAACGGAACTAAGAAATAATTGAAAATTTCAAACTACCCGGTATGAACGGGTACAAAAAACCTACTTGGGTTTACCCGAGTGTGAAATCGGTTACAACTCCAGTATCTCACAGTGATGATTTGCCAATTCCAGTGTTTTCAAGACCATCTACATCAAATGGTGATGATTTTGAAATGTTAGAAGGATCAGTTTGCGTGGACTTGAAAATGGTAAATTTTTTACTAGGCCAGCAAGGAGGGTATACTAAGTACCATTGTTTCATATGTTTATGGGATAGCCGTGCAAGAAACCAACACTGGATTACAAAGATCTGGCCTTTGAGAGAAAATATGGAGGTTGGAAAAGCAAATGTGATAAATGAACCGTTGATAAGCCGAGATAACATCCTTCTTCCACCCCTTCACATTAAGCTTGGGCTAATGAAGCAGTTTATTAAAGCCCTTGATAAAAATGGTGTCTGTTTCAAATATGTGTGCCAAAAATTTCCAGCCCTTAGCATGGAAAAATTAAAAGCAGGCATCTTTGATGGACCGCAAATACGTACACTGATAAAAGACATTGAGTTTGTAGCCCATATGACACAGATTGAATCTGAAGCATGGTTAAGCTTTGTGTTGGTAGTAAAAAACTTTTTGGGGAATCACAAAGCGCCGGAATATCAAGAACTAGTTGCAAAAATGCTACAAAATTTTAACAGAGTAGGAGTCAACATGAGCATAAAATTGCATTTCTTGATTCCCGCAGAACTTAGGTGATTACAGTGAGGAACAAGGAGAAAGGTTCCATCAGGATATCAGGATAATGGAAGAAAGATATCAAGGTCGATGGGACAGCCATATGATGGCTGACTATTGCTGGACCTTGAAAAGAGATTGTCCTGACAAAGTAAATAAGAGAAAATCCCAAAGAAAAAGTTTTTTATGATCTTCATTTACTTATTCTAGTTAAAGGTACCCCAAACTATTATTTTTGTGTATTTTTGTAAAGACAAACAATAAAAATAAATTTTAAATACATCTTTTGGCCCATTTATTGAAGCATTTTATGGAAAATGTTAGAAGCGTTTTTCTCAAAAACTGGAGTCAAATTGACAATTCTGGTATTTTTCCCGTTATCAGCACACTCGTCTTATACAAAATCGACTTCAAATATGCCTGCCGCAAAATGACTGTATAGCAGTGTAATTGATATAATCATGTGAATAATAACTTAACGATATAATGATTGTAGAAAAAATAAAAATAATAGAAGTGACCATAGTATTTAAAAAAAACAAATATTTAAAAATGTTGAAATAGTTGTGGTAAACATGCACAACTATATATTTCTCTGCGTGTGTTTTTAATAATAAGAATTAGTTTTGCTGAGTTTATTACCTAAATAAAACTAGCTAGTGGAAAAAATTGTCAGTGCTTTTATTTGTAGGCCTTTGCTCAGAAGATGTTCAACAAATCATGACTTCAATATCATCACCATAAATGTCAACTTTGAAATTTCGAAACGCACCAAAATGGAGGGAAAACACGATTCATTTAAAAAAATCAACGCATCAAGTTTAGAATTTCTTTTTTATTGAAATTGTTTATTGAACTTATTTTATATTTTTTAATTTCATAAATTCTATACAAAACTTTTTAAAAATAGGTCAACGATTAATAGTAAAAATAATAATATTAAAAGCTAATAAATATAAAATAAGCATTTAACCACTCAAAATTTAACACATAATATGTTATGCGAAACTGAAGTACTAATTAGTAAAGAAGGGCTAATTTCAGTGCATATTTGGTACTTTTTTAATTATTTTTGTTTTCTGTTTTAAGTACTTCTATTTGAATTTTTTCCATAAAATTTGGCAGGGCTCCACTGGGACTCTAACCCTGGTTGTTTTTCTACAGTTCAAACCATTATGCTATACAAGAATATTTATTTCCATGTTTAAAATGTTAATTTATCATTTATCACAATTTATCATTATCATTTATCAGACATGCGTATTTGAAATACATTTAATGGGGTCCGTTTTCATAATAATGAATTATTAAAAACTGCAATTAAAAATTAATAAAAGGAAATATTTCATCACATTTTCGTAAAAATGAAAAAGCGCACCGCGCACCAACTAAGGAATATTTCGCACAAAAAATTTAAAAAAGCACCAAAAATGGTGCGAAACGCACCAAGTTGACAACGCTGATCGTCACTACAAGAACGAATATTATTTTGCTCACTTTGTTTTACGAGTAATAAATTTGAATAAAGAGAACATCTACAAATATAGTCGTTTATGAAAGTTTGTGATACATGTGATTTTTTAAATTAAAATAAAGTAAAATTAATTTAAACCCCTCCTCATATTTAAAAACCTTGTTTTACTTATCTCAATGAAATTATTAATTTAGCTGACCTTTTATTACGCCTTCTATTCGGCATTACTTGCTAGACCTTCCAATTGCCCTTCTCAAGTAGGCCTTCTCTTAGGCCGTATTTGTAAATACTTGCGACTGCAGAATAAGGCCTTCTGGAGGGCCTCTATACAGCATATATTTCCCGCTGGCTAGTGATATTACAAACACTTTTATACTTTCAGTGCAACAATATTGTATATCTAATGTTTTGTATGAACAATTCTAAACACTTCTTTAATAACAGTTTCCCTGAAAGGCTATTCCTCAATAGTTCTGTATAAGAAGTATGTGAATTAATTATTTTAAAGTTCTGTTATGTTTTGTTTTAATTTTCCGTTCTTCTTATCAAACTCTCAAGTTGTTGCTCCTAGTGTTGTGGCTGGGAATTTAGTTTCAAAACTATCACAGTGTTAACATTTGTTATAATTTTTTTTTTAAATGAGTTCTAATGAAATCTTTTTTTTTTGATTTAAACTCAATATTATGTATGTATACATAAGTATGTATAGGTTTATTAAGAGAAACGTTTAAAATAATTTTGAATATTTCATGTCTGCTTATTTTATTGTTTATTTTCATGTTTTGTTTATAGTCAATTTGTTTCCATTTCTTCTGATTTTCTAGTTCGAACTACTTTTCTCTATTATTTGCTTCTGGTTTTTGTTTATTATTAATTTTCTTTTGTTGACATTCTACGAGTATAGACAATATGTAGCTGTGTTTTTAATCCATGCTTCGCTATATGAATTTGTTGGTATACAACTGATAAGAATTAAAAGGCGTAAAGTATGTCTGTGTATAGTGAATATGTAAGTGTGAAAATACTTCTCTGAAATGTTTAATTTGAAGAGTGCACAGAGACTTATGCTTTTAATTTGTTCTTACTTTTATTTTGTCTTTATACTCGTATGTACATAAATTTAAAAAAATTGAAACGAAATTCTCTTTGTCACACTTTTTTTTAGCATTAATACAAGTATGTGTATAACAAATTGCATGCAGTCAGTTTGACGCCAGATTTGCCCATACTGTTCACAAATCAAGAAATTTGAGGCAAATTTCGTTGCAAGTGAATTGAACTTGTGGCCTTTATCTCTGTAGAAATTTTACTCAAAACTTTATCTTTCAAAATTAATGCTTTAAATCAAAACTTTTATAAGCTTTTAAATTTTCTTACTATTGGCTTCTGTAAAAAAAAACAAGTGATAATAAATCATCACTTGAGCTAAAAATTATCCAAAATTTAGGCGGTCTTGGCAATTTCGTTTTACTTTGTAGGCCTGTGTAATTATTTAAAACATATGCTTAATATAACAAAATACGTAACATACAACTACAAAAACATGTAGGTTTATAAATATATGTATTCACAGATTATCAGTAAATATTTTCTTTACTTCCTTTTGTGGGTTGAGGCAAACATTTCAATATTTGAGTTTTATTTCTCTACTTTTATTTAAAATTCTATCGATCTTATCACATGTCATACATAAATTCAATTTCAACTCAAAATAGTATCGTAAAAAAGAAAACAAAAAGAAAACATTTTAGATATTCAAACAAATGAAAATATAAGTAAATGACCTTCCTGACGCTTTTGACGGATTTATATAAATTTTGTTTGTTGTGTTTTTATCATTAAACTGAAAATATCTATAATTTTTTATAAAAAATAAAACATACATATATTTAAGACTATGTATTTGAGTTGACGATACTAAATTATTATTTTTAAGTCTTTCTATTTAAAGAAAATAAGTATGAAATATGTATATGTATAAGAAAGTATGAGAAAATACATACGAGTGCATACATTATTTTACTGGCGATAACTGATCGGTACACAACTTTTATAGCAAGAAGATCTAATTAGAAACACTTCATTACAACTGAAATGATAGTATTTAGCCATAAGCACAGCTGCGTGCAACTAATTAGGGACAGTAGTATTTAATATTTAAATCGTTATGTTAAATGTAATATGTATTTACACTTTTAGTTTTTTTTTTCTTTATGGTGTTTTTTATAATTTTGTGAAATAAATTAATCGTGCACTAAATTAAGGACAGTGATAAATTTATTAGCTTTTTCAAATTCACATAATTATTAAAAGTTAGATTAAATTAACTATAATTACACAGAGTGTTTTTCAGTACATTAGAGCCCCGATTTGCGTCATTTCGATTTGCGTCGCCTTTCTAAATGTGGTTTAATCCGCTTTGCGTCGTTTTGCTTTCGATATGCGTCAGCTTTGAAATTTTTTTTCAATCTGCTTTGCGTCGTTTTGCTTCCGATATACGTCGCTATATACCATAATTCCTTAATTACAACAAAAATTCAGTACATTCGTATAGAAAAAAGTGATTCGATTTGCGTAGTTTCGACTTGCGTCGCGTTTCCCCGGTCCCTAATAATTACGCAAATCGCGGCTTAAAATGAGTAAAACCAAATCCGGGGGTTACTTTCTATTGCGATGCGAAAGCAAATGTGATGCGTAAGAGTATCAATTTGTACGCTTATCGCATCGAAATTGCTTTCGCATCGCAATAGAGAGTAACCCTCCTGTAATGTTAGTATATACTCGCAAGATTATTGCACAAATACATCAGGATAGAAACACTAATTGGGGAATCGCAACAGCCTTGAATGTTTTAAAAACAATGGTTTTTCAAATGTCGAAATATTTCAGAAAGCATTCGACTACAGAAAAGACGGCCCGTAATTACGACACTTTATGAAGATGCACTGATTGTAAGCGAATCGAAAAAAAATCCGCATAAATCAGAAATGAGATTTGGATTGCAGTTTTTAGCCAAAATGAGGCAAAACCGTCTGTAGATACAGTAAAACGTCGATTGCGAGAACTTGGCTGTTGAGAAGAATTTCATGGCAAAAAACATTATTGTCTGAACGTAAACGAATGAAGAGACTCAAATTCGCAAAGAAGTACCTCTATTGAACGGATGTCGAATGGAAAAGAATATTATTTTTTTAAGAAGGAAAAATTAATGGGGTCTCTCCAGATGGAAAAAAATTTCAAATAATTTGATCCAATGTACACCCGCGCCACTTTGAAGCCTGGATGAAGTTCTATAATGCTTTGGGGTGCTATGTCGTTACGTGCTGTTGGGCCGCTGAACAAAATTAAGGAAGATATGGATAAGTTTTAGTATGCAAGAATTTTAAACGAATTGTATTATGTCCTTAATTATTTGCACGTAGCTGTATGTCATTTTATGTGTAATACTTGAAAATATTCATTTTTTTAAAACTCTAAATTTATTCAGCTTGCTGGTTTGTGTAAATCACGTTCCCGTTCTAAATATATATTTATAATTAATGAGATTTATTTGTAACTTTTAATATCATTTTAAATTGTTTGGTATTAAAAATCAGCTAAAACGATTTAGTAGAAGAAAAGTTATGAACCAAAATGTGAGACAGTAAAAACTAATTTTCAACATTATTAAAATTTTAAATTTATTGCAGAAATACATAAATATTTATCCCTATTGTTGTAATTGTAATTATTGTTGTATTTTCAGCTAGTGTGTATTTTTTATTAGGTCCCGTAATATTCTATATTTGGCGTAGAGTATTTATAATTCATTATAACTAACACAACATACTCTCTAGATAATTAATGCAATTATAAAAAATAATTTAATAATTAGAATAAAAAGTATATATTATTCCTCCTTTCACAACAAAGCCATCAAATTTTTATTGCCCATCAATTGACGTCACATAAAGTGTTTAAAATCAAAATTTTAATAAATGTATATTTTTGTTATATAAATATTTTATCGTTTTACACCCAATTTCCTTTATATTTTGTTAAATTTTGTTGTTTATAAAATAATTTTCAAATTATTTATCTCTATTAAATTGTAGAATAAAAACCAAATAAAAAAAATCACACACATGTTGTACTTTTGTGTTCATTTTTATTTATTTAATATATAATTAAGTCATAATAATTGATCATTAGATTTATATATAATTTGTTTAAAGTTTAAAATAATATTATTATTATTGTTGCATTCAATTGAATAATTAAAGTTATTTGTTTGGAACTGCTGTAAATAAATAAAATAAATAATTGTATTGTTTTAATGTTTATTTAAAGCTTAGCTTTTATTGATAAATGTCACATATTTAATTACTATTTTGTGGGAATTTTTTGTTTTTTAACACGCTTAACAAAAATTAATAGGAGTAATCACAGGCTGCTAGTGAAAAATTCGAAAGCTAACCAAGAGAAGTTGAACAGATTACTGGCCTAAACTATATCTGCTTTTAACTCTTATTTATTGAGGCATATGAAAGTTGAATAACAACAATTTTATATGAAAGATTTGTTTAGCTTACTAGTTCAAATCAGCTGGGAACGCTGTTAATAATTATACAACCACATTTTAAATTTATATGTTTTTTAATGAAATAAGAATTTACAAAAGAAAATTATTTAGACTTTAGTTTTTTTTTTAACCTGACTTCAGTATAAATGGAACTATTCAATTGAAATTACTTATTAGGAAATCTAGGGATTTATATTAAATACTTGCTAAAGTTCACAAGAGAATACCCTTATTATTTTAAGTTACTTATTCACACGTATGTGCTTACGTATATACATATGTATATAACGTTTGTTGTAGACTTTATTGTTAAACAATAATTACTTGAATTGAATTACGGTGAGATATTTTAATTAATTGGAATTATGAAAGTATAAAATAAATTAATTGCTAATTGGGCTTACAATATCTACAATTTATTATAAAACCTTGTAATCTTGAAAGCCGCTGTGGGTAACACGGTGAATGTGACTTAACGTTGTCAGTATTATTTTAAAAACAAGTAAGAGTTTATATTCGTTTGAGCCGAATCTTATATACCCAACACCAAATCATTTATTATTAGGTAAACTTCATAAAATATTATACCGTAATTTCTATTTATTTTAGGTTTGTTTTAGTTATATTTTATATTAAATACGACATTTATAAGAATTTTATGCATATTCCAGTTATAATCAAAAATTTATATTTCTCTCTTTCTTTCAGATCTACGCTTTCTTTATATTTTTGCAGCGTATAAGATAAAGCGATTTACTTTAAGACACAATAAATAAGTTATCAAAAAGCCCTAGGAAATTGATGTTGCCTTTTTAAAACGTCAAAGTTGACACCTCTGAGTTTATTCTCGAAAGTGGAGCTTGTATGGCAGCTAGCGCCAATTATGAACCAGCCTTCATAAAAGTCAAAAGCATAATACTTAAAAAGGTATAGAGTATATATGGACTTAAATATAGAACCCGTTATATCGCTTCTTGGATATAATTGAAAAGATTTCGTTAATATAAGATTGTTATTTCAACTATTCAAATTAATAAAAACTGGCTGCCCGCCATACTTGAGAACTATGGTTCATTTTGGTACGTCTTCACGGACACTGGTTTTAGTGCCTCCGCGTTATAACACATTAATAATGAAGAGGTCATTTGTTGCTAGATTCATTGCGTTGTAAAATTCTACAATTCGTTATTCAGACAGGAAATTTTCACATTCTATTAAACACTTTAAAAATATAGCAATTGATAACTTATAAATCATAAATTTGTTATGAAATTATTTGTGACTGCTGTCTCGGATACCCAAATTGTCTGTTCTTTTTTGTTTTTTTACTCTTAAATGGTGAGTGTTATGAATATTAAATTTATAATTTTTCGTTTCAGATTATTTTTGAATTCCAAATTACTTATATTCTAAAATATTTATTAATTCACCAAGTGTGTGTCTAAATGGTTTTGTGGGACCTGCAAATTTGCTAACCAAGTTTCAAAACAACTTGATTTGCGTTAATAAAAAAGGATTATCTTTTAACTAGGCAGATTCAGCTTTTATTGAAAATTAAAGACTTTCCTTTTTTCAATAATATAGTTGTACAAAATTTATAGTTTTGTTTATAAATTCAGGAATAACGGGCTCGATATAAACTCAAAAAAAATTACTATAAAATGACTAAATTCCTTGAGATCTAAACAACGAATAAATAACAAAATGGCTCGAGAAAACCAACATAAAGTTAAAAGGAAATTTAACGAAAAACTAACTTAAGCTAAATATATATAATAGCAACGCTCTATGTTTTGTCGTTTCTTTATATTGATGATGGTAACATCATCTCCCAACAGGACAGAGACGGGAAAACCAATACCATCCTTCAGACATGAACAATATTTATCTTTAAAATTTAATTGTATGCCATCTATTTTTGTACCGGTATATTGGCCGTATGGGATTAAAAGCTATTGAAAAAATAAATAAATAAATAAAACTCATCTGTATGATATGTCGGTTCGATATTGATGTTTATTTAGGTTAAGGAGTTTTAGTTCTCATCAGCAAGATATAACTTATTATGGGCCGATCATCATGAAATTCTGTATGCATATTTATATGCATATGCGAATTATTTGTGTTGAATTTCAACTTAAGAGTCATTTTTATAGAAGATTTATGCGCATTTAAGTGATTGTCGGTAGTGGACTTTGTATGGTGATATGTTCAAAATCTGGACCGATCCAAACAAAATATCGTTTTGAGATTTCACTTTGCATTAAATTTATTTTTGCAGAATTGTGTATGGATACGGCTTTTCTATATACATTTATGTCCCATAAAGCCATATTCCGGCAAGACATTTGTATGGGGGCTATGAGAAATCGTGGACCGAATCCAACCATTTTCAGCAGGATTTATTCTTCTATAATAAAAATAATGTGTGTAAAATTCCATAATATAATCTGAAAATAGAAAAAAGATCTCTGAAAACTATCGTGGTAGTTTGTAACTTTCATGTATAACTTGCCCATTTTCCATAGCAAAGATTTTGGTGGATCAAAGAATGTTTGGTAAAAATGACGGTCATTAGTTTACACCGAGCATATGAGAAAAACAGTTTTCTTTAAATATTTGTTACTAAAGTGGGCTTTATATGGGAGCTATGACTAATTATGGATCGATAGTCACAAACGAAATGTGTTTAAAATTATGACCGGTACTTTGCTCACAGAGTTGACTTGCCAACCACGTAGATGGATAGAAGAGCGGGAATTTCTAAATTGACTTTGAAATTTTCAGAGTCGAATGGTATAATATAACGTACAGTGTGGCAGAATCGATTTTTTTTTTTGGTGTTGCTAAGTGTTGAAGATGGATCGCAAAAACCCTTAAGGGCATATCGGGCACTACAGAAATGAATTAAAAATCTGTATTTATTTATTTCTCTTTAGAACTTTATTAATTTTTTTTTTTTGGTTCAAATAAAATGCTCAAATTTCTTTCTCATTTGCAATTACGACAGCATACCTCAAGTACTCCTACACACAATAATTCCTCATATTCTCTAAAGAACTTCCTATAACATACGTTATTGAGACCAGTGATCACAGTCGCGTTTTTTGCCACAGATCATTTCATAATTTAATTTAATTGGTCTATAATAAAACAAAACAAAGAAACGAAATCCACTAAATCTAAAGAGACAAAAATAATAATCATACTAAATTACTTCAATGGCACTTTTTTCAAATAAAAAAAATCAAATCTAAAACATGAATTAAAATTTGTAGTCTGTGTGCGTGTGTAAGTGTGTGTGTACATTTAAAAAGATTTAAATTTTTTCTAATTATTTAATTAGGGTCATAAAATTAAAACAAATTAAATTAAATTCGTTTGTGTTTGTGTATTTAAAGTCTTACTCAAACTCTTAAAATATATTGCAGTAAATAAATATGCATATGTAGATATACTCGTATGCAAGTATTTTTGTACCTTAGAAGTTCCTCACGCCAACTTTGCTCATTGGAATGAGTGGCTCGAAACATGATCATGGACAGGCGGCTGAGACTGCGTTTTAGTTCTGGCATTTTTTAGATATGTATGCAAAAGAATCTTGTTATTATTACACACAATTGTAATTTCCTACAAAGTCAAGATAAATTTTTGTTTAACACTGTTTTTTTATTATTAAATTTTGTTCACTGTTTGTACAAACTTATATAAATTATGTTTGAAATACAGAAAATTTTCAAAATTTGTTGTTTTAATAAAATTATCATTTTGTGTTTTTTTTTTAATTTTTTCGTTTTTTGATCTTGTTATGTTTTTGTATTAAATTCGAATTAATGTTGCTTAACAGTTGAATTTCTAAAGTTAGTTTTTCAAATACGAAATATTTTTGTTTCCAAGTTTATGCTCACTATGTTTGTCTTTGTAATATTTATTGTCAACTATCAATTTGAGAAATAGTTCTAAACTAAAACCTCTAAAACAACAGCAAATCAAAATCACACAAACAAAAGAAAAGAAATTATATGTGCGCATTTTATCTGCTCAATTTTTCATTTGTCAAACGAGTAAATTTATTGCACATTTTGGTGCTTTCATGTCATTTTTTTTCTTCTTGAATTTGTATTCTTTTGAGTTGTTTTATGTGTAAAAAATACAATATCTATTTTGTATGAGACTTTATTGTCATTATTTGATGGCATGTTTGCGGTTATTTCGTAAATGCTTAAAGAAAAAAATTAACAAAAAACTAAAAAAATATTTTTAATCTTAAGTCATTATTAAAAATTGCATAAGAATCTTGAGAATGATAAAAGAAAAGTTCAAAGCTTGCAATGTAAAACCTGATAGTAATTACACTGGGCCACATGGTTTTGTGATTTGCTAATGATTTGCATACATTTTGCACATAAGCAAAACACTTCAAACTAAACATCTATCTTTGCATATACATATGTACATAAAATAACATTTGTTGCAGTATTTTACTGCAACTCATGCTTTGTTATGTTGCAACCAGTCAAACCAGGTCTTTTGCCTTGCCATAACAACTCAAACACATATGCGATCAATTTGTTATTGCAGCAGCAGTGGTTGCTGAGTTGGCAGTGACCCGATCGAATGACCTCGGCTCATATACGTGCCTAAAACCGGCTGTTGCGGGAATGTGTTGTTGTTTTGCTGTGTCTAGATAAATACTAACAACTGTTTTTAAGTTCAGTGGAATGTGCTGAGTTGTTGTTCAAACGTGTTGTAGGTTCAATTATAATGCCATGAACAATCTATGATCAAATTGTGCCGAAATCAATTATTGAAAAGTGAGTCCCAATTTACACGAAGCAATTCTTTAAGCTAAGCTTATGAACTTTTAGACATCGGGGTGAGGGGAAGATAAGACGAATACACACTTGATTGTACTGGCAATTCGTTTTACTCTCTTATTCGTACATTTTACATATATGCATACAAATGTGTGTATAGTCTCAAATAAAAATAAGAGTGATTTAAAGCATTAAACACATTCAACACTGTTTTTGTTTTATAGCCAACAAAAATAGAAATTAGTTTAATTTGACAGCGAACAAAAAAGCAGAATGGACAACAACCTGCAGTTCTATTGCCTGTTGTCGTCAAAATAATCACTCTCTCGTATGTGTTTTATTTTTGACATATTGTGTTTAATTATATGTTTAATCTTTTCAATAAAAATTGCTTCGTTTAAATTGGGACTAATTAAAGATCACGTACTCATGGTCAGGTGCTTGATAAAACATTTCTTATGTCAGGCTTCTAGTAAACGACAAAAATGTCTTGTCAAAACATGTGCCACACGTGAGAAGAAGTGGTAGTATATAATTGAGTTGCATTCAAACGTGTTTGAAGAGAATGAATCTGAATTAAGGAGAATGTATAGTCTAGTAGTTTAAGAGAAATTCGCCCATAGTGAATCCGAATTTCTAAGCTGTGGTATATATTGCTGGAAAGGTCTTACATATGATATACATACTAACTGTGAACATGATTTACTAACTAAGATATATGTATGCAAAAATATATATAGGTAAAAAATCTAAGTAGTCGTTATAGTTTGCTTATATCTCTGCCATTTATGAGCGGATTACCAGGATTACAATTGAAAATATAATGCAACAATCATCTTTGTAAGTTATTTAGATACGTTGGAAAATTGATTTAAACACACAGGTGGAAATCGCGGACTCACTTAATTTGCTATTCCTATGATCTAGAATACAGTTCAATCTTGGTATAACGAATCTTAAGGGGATTAGAAAAAAAACGTTATATCGAATAATTCGTTACAATGAGGTTCGTTATATCGAGGTAAAGTTGCACTTCTATTCGTTATAACGAGGTAATAAAAAATTTTGTATGTATATTAATCATCATTTGCTTACCATGTCATAGCGAATGATTTCCGGTAACAAATCAAAATACATTTGAAAGAAAACACTGTTGCAAACACAATAATTTTGTGTGTATCTGTTTAATATAATTTGGATTAATTGATGGAAATCGTTATGCAAAGGTTGTAAGTTGACAAAATTCGTTAAATAATGGTAAATAATTATTTTTATTTCGTTAGTCTGCAGTGAATGAAAATTCGTTATAACGAGGCTATTGACAAATGTATTCGTA
This sequence comes from Bellardia pandia, assembly GCA_916048285.2. NCBI lineage: Eukaryota > Metazoa > Arthropoda > Insecta > Diptera > Calliphoridae > Bellardia > Bellardia pandia. Next base: position 122,565,594 of record OU696529.1, read on the forward strand.
ATAGAGAGGTTTATTTTGTATCAAATCTTATGGAGCGTTGTAGGGGATTTGAAAAATTTCGTTAAATGGAGTAATTCGTTATAGTTAGGGTCGTTATATCGAGGTTTGACTGTATATACTTTATAGGCTGAAAGATATGGAAATTATAAATGAAATGACAAGCTTATAAATAAGCTTATCACTCATAATAAAGAATTATAAAAAGTAAATAATAATTCTGCAAACATACTAATTTATTTGCCTTCTGCCTTGAACAACACACAGTCAAAATGTCTTTTTCTAATAGTTTAATTAACAGATTTAACTATTAACACTGCAATTAAGAAAAATCCTTCATTGTTTGAAAAAAAAAAATTAAAGAACAATTAAACAACATTTCTCAAAACTACAAACAACAATTGACGTAAAAGAACAATAGAAACCAATTTTGTTAGCGTGGGTCATAAATACTTTAAATTGACAATGGTTTTGTTCTATAAATATCTAGCATCCACCTTTGTTAACTTTAAAATAAATTAGTCATGTATGCTAAAATTAAAACATAAAAAATTCTATTAAAAAAAGGTTTACATTTGCAATAGTTAATTGTTTACAGGCGTAAAGAATTACGTATAAACATTTACACCAAAGAATAATACTCACGCGAAGGTAAACTACACAGATAGCATGTGTGTCTGTTAAGCAACCACTTTAAACAAATAAATGATTAAATTTTTATTTGTAAGATTTTCAACTGCAACAACAAATTTCTTTTCAAACGAAAAAAAATTAGATTTTTTTTGTATTTGCTTGTTAAAAAACACACAAATTTCAAAAAATTTCAGTTTAGTCAAGAATTGCCAAAATATGTAAAAAAAATACTCGTACCTTTACTTTAACTATGTAAATATACATAGCTACCTATGGTGTAATATTATCATAATCTAGTGTTGCTATTTACACAACTGTACTCATGTACATACATATATATATCAATATGTCTGCATATGACGTCAAAATCTAAGAATTCATATATAAACTAAAGCGAATTTGAAATATGAGTAAAAATAATTTAATCATCCAGTTGAAAAAAGAAACAATTGTTGGGAATTACATTCTCTCATAACAACATCAAAAACAATAAATATCAAATGACAAATCAATTGATTATAAAAGAAAATTAATAAATTAATTAATTAATTAATAAACACAAGATACAGCCAACTGACACTTACACACAAATTCTCTAGAGACATTTTCACACTCTCCCACAATCTCGCACTTATTCATATGCTACAGTGGACACAGTTATGCAATAAGTGTCAGAAAATATTTCACATTTTCGATAGCCAAAAGATATCTACATTAGAGCTTCGAAAATAGTATAACATTATTAATACAGAACTTGTTATATGTATGATCGGTTCAAGTTCTATCAGTTTACATATTTTAAGGGTCCAGTCCCCGCTTAACATTTATGTTAACTGTTTGAAACGCTTTAGTCCCTTGAGACGTGAAATGAAGACTTGTCTAAATGGGGAAATTAATTTTTAAAAAATTTGGTTAAATTACAATCAATTCATTTTAATAGAAATAGAAGCGAAAGTGAATTTAAAATAAAAGTTTTTTTTTTTTTTTGGTTCCAGAGAAATGTTTACGAAATGTTTTTCTAATAAAGTCTGTAATTGTAAGTACAAAAAAGAGTTAAATTTTAGCAAATTTCGGCAAACCTATAATTAACCCTACTATTGGCAGAAAATCTGCTAATGCGCCTCTATTTAAAGTAAACAGGCCAGTGGTAGGCATAAAGAGAGCATGGAATAGGAATTGTAATTACACGTTTCACACTTTCTTTGTAATCTTATCAGCTATTGACTGTAAATTTTATTTTAAATTCATGAACTTTCATTTTCATTTGCATTGTTTATAGACAAATAACTGGTTAATCTCGGTGTCTGATGGCTATGAGTGCCAACCACTGATTTAGATAAATGAATTGTACAGCCAAGAGATTATTGTGAGTGTTCAAATTTGGCAGTTTTTATCATTTTCACACAAAAAAACGGTTAGTTTAAAAATTCCATTTTTGTAACAACATTTTAAACCTTGCATTCCCACTGTGCACTATATGACTAGCTCTGCTAAAAAATAGTAACAAAACATATTTACCTACAATAGCCACAAGAAAAACAATTAAAATGATACGCTCCCTCCTCAGCGAAATGAAAAACAGCTGTAATAAAACAGCCTCAAGGTAATTTCTGGCTGGTCGGTAACATAAAACCGTGAACTTGTCACATTCCTTAAACCAATCCCCCTCCTATCCTCCCCTATCATTCCGAAGTAAAGAAATTTCCGCTAAAAAATAAAACATTTATTTTCCTACTGTTAATTGTGTAAAGTTTAAGAGCAGAAAAGTAAATTAATTTTGTTTCTTATTGTTTAAAACAAATTAAATAGAATAGATATTATTTAACTGCATTATTGTTTTTAATATTGTACAGTTGCTGTGAGTCTGTATATTGTTTTAGTTTAGAGAAGCTTTGTAAAGTTCAAAAGATCTTGAGAAAAAATATTATTGCACAAAAATTATTTTGTTTTATAGTTCAATGACCTAAATCATGTGGGGCTAAATTGTGGGAAAATACCTTAAAAATAAATGTGTAATAGTTTTGTTTATCCAAACGAATTTTAACCGTTTTGTTTTGGCTTGCATTTGGTTAGTACGTTTGTAGAATAGCTAGAGGAGTTCATTGACCAATTTTAATAAATATTTGCTTATATATATTAGGTTTGTTTTTTAACAAACACAAGTAAAATCTATCTTTATTAATGATCGGCATAAAGAGAACATGGTTTATTTTATTATGTTATTCCCTTTCTTTTGCTGTTGTAATGGCTTTAAGATAAATAAATGTAATGGCTCAAGTTCCATCCATGTTGACTTTGTGAGCCGACCACTGACCTAATTACACATACTAGCTATAAACTTTTATTATATTAGACAACTGTTCTATCTAACCTTCTAAATATAAATAGCATGTATTTTTCTCTTTAAACACAATCTTCTTTAATCTATGTATAATCCTTGACATAAAGTGAAAGGTGTGCCAAATAGTACACACACACACACATTTCAATTACTCTCTAAAAACTTTTAAATAACATAATTTCTTGAACACGATTTTTTTCCCAAATAAAACTTTTATCTTAAAAATTTATTTTTAAAATTCTGCTAAATAATTTCCTTTTACATCCTTGAACCTCAATCAAAATAGGCCAATAATTAAATTGTTACCAAGTCTTTGTTACCGAAATAGCAAAAAAAAAACATATGTAGATAATTTATTTATTTTTAAAGCATAAATTTTTGTGTTTTTCTTTTTTTTTCTCTTAAATTTTCAATGTTTTTACACAATTTCCTAGAAATCTGAAATGTTTTTTATACAAGCCATGCACATGTATGTTTGTTTTCATTACCAACAACTACAACAACATTAGTTGTAACAACAAATACAAGATTTTTGCGAAAACAATTGCTAATTTGCCAATTGTTTTGCTGTGTTTTGTTTCAGATTTTTTTTTTGCTGCTGTGTCAAAATACAGTGGTTTTTTGACTTTTTGCTCCAATTATTTTTAAATTTTCAATGTTAGATTGCGCCAACAGTGAGAGACAAAAGTGCAAATGATTTCCTGCAAAAAATTTAGGTTTTTTGCTAAAAGATGCTGTCTAAATCATTGTTCAAATAAAATTCGTTCAGAGATTTCTAAACCCTGATGGCAATTTTTTCGTTCGTTTTTGTTATAAAAACATATTTTATTTACAATTTTAGCCACACAACACCACTGTATGATGATTGTTTTATAAGAAGAGTTACAAGTTCTACCGTAAGTTTCCAAAGGTTTTTCAATAAAGTTCACCAGAACTAAAGACAGGTATCGAGATCGAATGAAAGTCCAGTAATGAATATTTATTACAAAGTTTTTGTTAAAACTGGAGAGACCTACTAAGCTGGTTATCTTTTGCGAATGTTGCTCGACATACCTAACCCTCTACAACATATAGTATACTACAGGCAATATACTGATCATCTCTTATTAACAGCCACAGTAACAGTTACTATGGCCTATCAGACTATGTAAACAATAGTTAACATTCTGTTCGTTGCATCAAGTGCAAAAACCATAAGCTGGGTCTGTTCTTGCTTGAAATTTTGCGATCTTATTAGTATTTTGGAGAATCTCAAAAGGTGCACATTTGTTAAAAGTAAATAATTAATAAAAAAAACTTTGTTTTTTTACAATTTTGTTTTACGTTTATACGCAAGGTAAGTGTCCAAGGATTAGTTACTAAGTTTTTTTTTTGGTTCCACAGAAATGTTTAAGAAATGTCTTTCTAATAAAGTCCGTAATTGTAAGTACAAAAAAGAGTTAAATTTTAGCCAATTTCGGCAAACCTATAATTAACCTAATTTTTAAATTTTATAGTTGTTTTTGTAGAACATGATATTTAGTGTTTGTATACATAATATACATAATAGATAAATTTATAGCAGCATTATTTTGTATAGAGTATTTTTTGTAACCTATTGTTGCCTATAAGCTACAATACCTTTTTATGAAATTGTTCCTTTTTAATAAAAAAAATTTTAAATTTTAAAAAGTACCTGTTATCAGAATCTATTTAATTTCATAGAAAATTTCTTATTTGAAATTATTGAGTTATAGAGGTCTAACTAAAACAAGTAGATACCGAGAAATAATTGCGAAATTACTGTCGCTTTATTTTTGGCAGCATTTATTTATGGTGTTTTCTTTTCTGAAATAAAATGTTACACCTTTATTATGTACATTTTTATAATGTTTACCCCACATTTTAAAGATGTGGCATTTTTAATGGTCAGAATAGAACATAAAATTACAACAGTGTAACATTTTTTTCATGTACAGCTGTTTTTGTTTTTTTGCTAAAATAACACAATGAATATTTATCAAAATGACCTATGGCACTTTCCCGACTAATACGAAAATTCTTCTCAAATATAAAAATTATATATGTATATAAACATACATTACATATATAAGAAGTAGGAGATATTGTCCTATGAAATTTGACATACATCAACTTCAGAGTATTCATTAATTACGTTCTTTACCAAGCCTTTCACTCACGGTTGTGGATTTCTTTCCATAATCATATAAAATATTTTAACATCATCTGATGATGAAGATGAATCCAACAAGTCATCCAAAATTTTTTAGCACATAAAAAATATTTTCCATTTTGTATATTTTTTTTTTGTTTCTTAACACAAATAAACATTCATAAACAAAAAAAATGTCAGCTGCATCAATGCCAACTTAGCCCTTTTCGGGCTAGATTTAGCCGGATTTTAGTCACTCAAAACGCGAAAAAAAAAGAAAATTGGATGTGGTTTTATATGGATTTTTTTCCATTTAGCCCTTTTTTCAAAAATGTTTACGCGTTTTGAGTCTCAAAAGTTGGCATCACTGGTCAGTTGTTTTATCGTGCGATTCTCCCCCTCTAAAAATACAGAGTGTGAAAGGTGCACCATTTTTTAAATTTATAGTGTGACATTTATAGAAAAGAACACACTACACTTTAGCAGTGTTGACATTTTTTTCAGAAAAGAACACAAAAAAATTAAAAAAGATGCGAAATGGGAAAAACGTGTAACATTTTTGCCAGAAAAGAAAACGCCATTAGTGTGAAGATAATTTCGAATTTAACTAGCACAGACAAAAACCAAATTTCTTAACATTGATAATGTTACAGTCAACAGACGTCCACTGTTAAGCACTTAACAGTCATATTTACTTAAATTTTTAAAAAAACTAGTTTTTAGGATGAAATTCTCTAGAAGAATTTGGACAAATATCGAGTTGCATGCGTATCCAAATTAGTGCTTAGAAAAATTTCGTTTTGTAAAATAAAAGGTAAAATACAAAATTTAAGTGTTATGATCATTTATGCATCAAGAGTTGAGTGAAGTTTATTAGCATGTCTGGAAGCATTTACATATGTATGTTTGAAAAAAAATGCTTAAAAAAAAATTAGCGAATGTTTTTTGAAATAGCTGAAACAAAACAAATACCAGGAACGAATGGCAAAAATAAATGTAGATCTTTAATATCCGAAAGGATCATTTACACTGGCAATATTTGTATTAAGACAAAATCATAGAATGTGAGGAAATTCTCAATCATTTGTTTCCACTTGCATAAAGAAATTACACTATAGCCCCGATTTGCGTCGTTAATAGGGACCTGGGAAACGCGACGCAAACCGAATCAGTTTTTTTTCTAAAGAAATGTACTGACTTTTTGTTGAATGGGTGCCAAATTTAAAAATTTAGCTAGCAAAATCATACTTTTATTAAATAAACCTCTTATGGTCGGTTTGATTATATTGATTTCAGCAGGTATTTCTTATTATTATAAATAAATAATTGAAAATATATTTTTAAACAAGAAATAAATTAATATTTAAGAAAAAAATCTATCTACATACATACATACATACATTAATTAATTTAATAGCAAGTATCTTTATATGGTAAGTATGAATAAAATGGGAATTCCCCGTCTTACATGCATGTAGGGAAAATATTCATACATATGTAATTATGGAATTACGGTATATAGCTACGCAAATCGGAAGCAAAACAACGCAAAACAGATTGATATAAAATTTCAAAGCTGACGCAAATCGCAATCAAAACTACGCAAAGCAGACCAAACCACATTTAGAAAGACGACGCAAACCGAAAAGACGCAAATAGGATAGACGCAAATCGGGGGGCTCTAGTGTACAATATTTTCTCGATATTTTGAAAAAATGTTGTATTAAAAAATAACGTATGTAATATAATAAAAGTAAAGCAAACTTAATTTTGTTTAGCAAATTTTGTCACGAGAATGTTGAAATGTTTGGCCGGCAGATGTTTAAAATAAATTACAAAAAACATAACTCAATTTTGTTGCCCACTATACTTCCTTCCGAATCTATTCCGCACAATTATAGGTACATATGTATATAGCAAACATCTATATTATATGTAAATATATTTAAAAAAAAGTTTTTTCCTTTTCATTGTTTTTTCTAAGTAGTACATGTGTAAAATTTAAATTTATGCGCATAATAAAAATACAAAAAAATAAAACAATATTAAAAAGAAACAAATAAACATATAAAAATAAACAAAAATTAAACTGCCGGTTTTTTTTTTTTAATTACAATCATGTAAAAATATTTTTACAGTGGGTTTGTTTTGTGTTTTGTTCTCCCGGCTTGAGGTTTTGTTTATTTATTTTGACATATTTGAGGTAATATTTTGTTCCACTTTAATTCGCAATGAGCCAAAAAATTAATAGAATAGAACAATGCACAAGTTGTTCGCAACACAAAATTCCATAAATTAGAATATGTGAGCGAAAAATGGACGCTGCCATTGAGGACAAGTGAGGACATATAAATCAGCAAATTTTTTGTATTATACTATTGTTGGAATTAACAAAATATTGTTGTTAGCTGAAATGGAAAAATAAAAATATTGTATGATAATGAAAGACTAGATAAGATTTAATTGTAAAATAGTGGCCAAGAATTAGATTTGTGTATATTGAATTAATTTGCTGATTAGCAGGCAATTTAATTACAATTTATAACAGCTGGAAAATACTCAATTTGCAATAGACAAACTTTGGAACCAGTAAATCGCGACATATAGCACTTGTTTGCGAAACTTTACAATCTGGATAGAAGTTGTTGGTGGTTAAGTTAATCAATTCGTTCAGAAACGAAAACAAAAAAAGCAAGAGTTTATATTCGGCTGTGTCAAATCTTATATGCCCACCACCAAATCACCTATTATGGGACCAACTTTATAAAATATTGTACCGTAATTTCTATATATTTTAGGTTTGTTTTAACTGAATTTCATCTCAATAACGACATTATAAGAATTTTATGCGTATTAAAATCAATAACTTACACTTTGTTTATATTTTTACAGCGTGTAACTTAAAAAGATTAACTTAAACAAACTATAAATTAAGTAGCTAAAATTATCAACTATGTATACTCTGTGGTTCTTGTCGGCAGTGGAGCTTGTACGGGAGCTATGCTCAATTATAGACCCACTTTCACTACTAATTTGTACATGCTTATAACTAATCTGTGTAAAGTTTCGGTTCAAAATGGATGTTTATGTAGGTTAATGAGTTTTCGGGAGTAGTCCTCATATGGGAACTATGATCTTTTACGGGCCGGTCGGCATAAAATTCTGTACGACGATTTATATGTGCATGCAAATTATTTTTGTTATATTTCAATGTAATAATGATTTTTATTAAAGATTTATGCGCATTTAAGTGATTTTTCAAATTGAACTTTATATGACGACTAGGATCAAATATGGACCGATCATCATTAAATTGGGTATGAATATTTTATATATGTATGGACTATTCGTGTCGAATTTAAACATGCTGCTGATGGTCTTTGTATGGGGCTATGGTCAATATATGGACCGATACAAACAAAATATGGTTTTGAGATTTCACTTTGCATGAAACTTATTATGGCAGAATTTTGTATGGATACGACTTTCCTATAGACATTTATGTATTATAAAGCCATATTCCGGGAAGTCGTTTATATGGGGTTGTAAGAAATCGTGAACCGATTCTAACCATTTCCAACAGGACCATAATAAAAGTAAAGTGTGCAGAATTTCTCTATTTTTCTTATCTGAAAAATATCAAGGTAGTTTAAAACATTGCTCTATCACTGGGATTCTACTGGACCGATTTTGTACATTTTCAATACCAAGCATTTCGGTAGATCAAAGAATGTTTGGTAAGAATTTCATAGTTCTATAGTTTTTTTTTTTTTTTTTGAATCTCTATCGTGATTTCAACAGACGGACTGACGGAAGGGCATGGTTAGATCTTCTTAGATTCTTATAAGGACCCAGAATGTATAGACGTTTTGGCTCTACGACCATTATTTCGATGTGCTAAAAACGGAATGACAAACTTAATATACGCTTTACAATTAAGCATATTTTTCTCAAAGCACATATATAAGACTTCTTAGTAATGAATCTGGAATATCAGTAAAAATATGCAATTAAACACTTTCTTGAATTTTAAAACACTAACAAAAAATAGCCTAACACATCATTTATAAGCTTTATTTATGCAACACTTTATTAAAAAACTCCTTTTAAACTCTGCTGTATAAATTTATCAACCGAGTATTTAAACCTTCATACATTTTTTTTGCAATTAAATTATGGAAACTGTTCATTATTAACTAATATTAATGTTTGCATACATATTGTTTGGTTTTTTTTTTATCTAATTAAATTCAAAATATAATTGCTAACAAATGTAAAAACACAATCTTAATTAAATTAAATAACAAATAAAACTTGATTTAATTGTGTTTTATTTAAGTAAACATTGAGCAAATTTCAAATTCTTTGGCACTCAAAACAAGCAAATGTGTCTCACAGTTGTCTATCAATAAGTTTGTTGGTATTGCTGATCATTGATCGCATATCGATTTCAATCAAGCGAAAGAGAGAAGCCCAAAATCAATGTGTTATAAATAAACAACAATAACAGAGAGGTCCTCAAATGAAAATAAACTGAAATGAAATTAGCGACACAAGCTAAAAAAGAGCAATAAATAATAATAACAATAAATAAAATAAAATGAGACAAAGAGAAGTAGAAAGATATAATATTGAATATTGAATTATGCTAGAAACACAATTGGAACGAACGACGAATTTCGCCCAGCACGACAAATTAGTTGATGGCATTGCGCTGTAAAAGGAAAAGATTGTCGACCATATAATTGTTGACAAAAACATGTAATTAAACTAACATAACTTTTTCTTGTTTCAACGGCAAATTGAGAGCCAAAGTCTTGAAAATTGCCGCTTTTTAACCTTAAAGGGTCACAAATCTTAAATAATGAATTCTGCAAACTTAATTGTCAATTAGATGATGCCCTGGCGCAAAAGAGAGGCGATTTGTCTCTTAACTGATAATTGGTTACAGGTCCCCTTCGGGGTACACGTGGTGGCTGTGGTTTAAAACACAGATGTTTGTGTTACTTGCAAATTTCGGACCATCAAATTATCTCTAGGTACTGTTGCCGAATATAAAAGCAATTTATTACTAGTGCTGGCAATTAACTATTTCTCAGAAATGTCCTGGGCTAGGTTGATCTACTGAGCTATGGATGGTAGGGATTAGATAGCCCAAACTCTCTAACACGGAGTTTGTACAGTGATCTGTCTAGTTTCTGTCTGAGAAGTTATGTATTGCATGTCTTGCGGGGCATGTGATATTGATACGCTGTGAAAAACACCATGTGGTCCTGTCATTATATGACGATACTGCACGTAAAACCCCTGGACTCTCTCAATAAGATGACAAGTAAAAACTTGAAGATTTTGTACTAAATAATTCTGTTGGCACGCGACAAATAATTATTTTTTTAACTCTGTCAGTGACAACATAATGAGATTTTTCTAGGAGTTACACTCAAAAAAGAAAAGAAACTAGGTATTTCCGAAAATAATAAAAATTTTGTATTGTTAAGGTACGGTCACATTTGGATAATATTTGCTGAAAAAGACGTAACCACTAAATAACATATATTTGAACTAGTTTATTTTTTAAAAATTTTTTTTTTATTTAGGTCAAAGCACAACTAAATATTTGTTGTGTTAATTTATTTGATACCTACTGTTTTATCTTGCAAAACTCTTGTAAGAGTAAACAGCGTCAAACAAATCTGTGCTAAAGCAAGTGGTTACGTTTTGTTGAGTAAATATTTGTCAAATGTACATTTAGATTAACAATTTGAAAATGATTGTTTACACTGTTTATGCGACACTTGCAGCATATTTGCTAGGTTATCCTACATCTGGAATGCATGTAATCATTAGAATACAAATACTGAATATTATATTAGATTGTATAATCGCTGACGACCAATTAATAGTAGTGAACGAATATATAGTGCCAACGATAAGTTTAGCACGGTTTTTGCAACTTGTTCGGAAAAGGCATCACCTACTTTTTCTGACTGCTTTCTAGTAACAACGTCTGAGAATGGCTAATGTGCTTCTAGTGTTTAAATAACAAGCTTTAACTTTAAATAAATATACCAACTAACACTGTTATTTAACAATAACATATATTGAAATATTTGGAAATCAAATAAATAATATTGATATAAATAAACACAAGAAATTCTAACACTTACTCATACATAGCATCGACCAGATCACGCTCCCATGTCATCAAACGTTTCATATTTTTGGAGAAAAACTTGTGAAAAATTTTTAAAATCAGTTTAACACTTAAGAGCTGTATAAAATCTTCAAAGTTTGGGGCCAACAGATTATTGTCCAAAAATCCACAACTCTGCTAAACTTGTAATTTTATATATTTAAAATTTATTTAATATAAAAAATGCAATGTTTCTCTTAAAATTTTGAATAATTTATATAAAATATGTTTGTTTTATTTACACTCACAAAAAATACACACAGAGAGTAAGAGAGTAATATGTTACAAAAAAGATTTTATTGAAATTTTACAGTGTTTTCTGTATGTATTTGCTTTTCTTTTGTATTTTAAATTCTTTTATTTAAAACTTTTGTTATTGCAATTTAACCTTATTTTTGTTGTAATTTTTTTCTTTTGTAAAACAATAATTTTTGCAGCACCAGCCCGAATGGTTTTTTTCTTTTATAACACTTTTTAATTGGTTTAATAATACTGTAATGGCAATTAATACGTGGATGTTAGATCAGCTGGGAGACAGATTAAATGAACTTGTAAAATAATTTTCTCACTTTAACGATTAATTATCAAATATACGTTCTTTTTATGGTTGGAAAGGCAAATATAGAATGAATTTTACAAAATTCACTATACAACATAATTTTAGTTTTTTTTCTTTTGTTTTGTTTTACGCAATTAATAGAAATTGCATTTGCTTTTGTTTAAATATAAAAAAAAATCTCTGATTTTTGTGTATTTTCTTAAGTTAAATTAAGTGTGAAATTTTTCTTTATTTAAATTTTATCTTCACTTGTTTTTTTGCACTGAGTTATACAGAAAATTAGCAAATTAGCAAGCAAACACGTCTTGGAAAATAACGTTCAACAGCACCAACAGTTGTAGTGAGCAGTATGGTGTTTGGTTAACCACCTTTAAGACGCTTTAAATAACACTGAAAAATTCATCCAACAGGTACGTATCTTTTATTGTTCAACCACATCAAGAAAATGAACTACTGCCGCTAGCAGTCAGCAAGCAGCAACAACAAATTAACACCCTAAAAAAACCAGCAGCCACGACAACCAACTCACACAATTTCACAAAAGAAAATCAAACTCAAATTTGCAAAACGGCAAAGAAAACTATGCTACGACACTAAAATATTCGTAAATGAAAAGAAAAAAAATATATTAAGCTGTTGTGTTAAACAATTTAACAAATGTCTGCATGAAATCGTTGCACAGTGGAGTCGGATGTAAAAAGATAATGATGATAAATAAGAAAAAGACATAACCACTACATATATTTAAACTCGTTTATTAATTAAAAAAAAACTTCATTTATTTAGGAGACGACACAACAAATAACGGGTGATGCAAGTAGAGATACTTTTCTTAAAAACCTTCTTTTGACAGATCACGTGTGAGGCGTGTCATGCTGTCATGTTGTTTTTGTTTAGTATTTTTGTTTGGCATTTCATAATAGAAAGACTTACGCCTGAACAACGACATCACTTCACTCTATGGGCTCTTGAAAAGTTTCGAGGCAATTTTTTTTTTTCAGCGATGAGCCCCATTTCTTGCTCAATGGGTATGTAAACAAACAAAATTGCCATATTTGGGACGAAGAGCAACCTGAAGAGATTCAACAACTGCCACTTCATCCACTAAAAAAATAACGGTTTGGTGTAGTTTGAGGGCCGATGCAATCATCGGTAAATATTTCTTTAAAAATGATACCGGTGCGAACGTAACCGTCAATGGCGACCGTTATTGTGCCATGCTAACCGACTATTTGATGCCTGAAATTGAAGCTCGTGATTTCGGCGATATTTGGTTTCAGCAAGACGGGGCCACTTCCCAAACAGCGCATCAATCAATGGATTTATTGAGAGAACACTTCGGTGAGCACATAATTTCACGTTTTGGGCCGGTCAATTGGCCACCAAAATCGTGTGCTATTACACCATTAGACTTTTTCCTGTGGGAATATGTAAAGTTTATGAGGACAAACCATCTTTGATTCAGGCCATGGAGGAACACATCATGTGTGTCATTCGCCAGTTACCAGTCGAATTGCTCGAACGAGTCATCGAAAATTGGACTCAGTGGATAGACCATCTACGACGACGCAACGGCCAACATTTGATAGACATAATCTTCAAAAAATAAATGCCAAAGAATTTTCTTTCAAATTATAAATTTTCAAATTTATATTTTCTGTTATTTTTTTTAAGTAGGTAGTGAACCTCGAAATGGATCACGCTTTATATTGTGGAATAAACAATAATTTGTCATACTTTTCTATAAGTAAAAATATGTTCACAAATACACAAATCTTCAACCAAATAATCGTTCCATTAAAGAAATATTTATCTTACTAAACAAGTTTAGAAAATATGATTTGACGTTGTTTGCTTTAAACAATGTTAGATCAACAATTTTCTCAATTATTTGACCAACATAAATGTTCCATCAGTGTTAACATTACAACCGATTAATTGTCTGGGTAATTTTAAAATATTACCTTCAAAGATATACCCAATACTTCACAGATCATATCTATCAATTGCTTAAAATATAAATATTTATCAACTTTTACTGTTTACCCATCAGCCCCACCGTGCGTACGTCTAATTGCTGTACACAGCAATGATTTTATATTAATTTTTAAACAGAAAAATATCAACAAAAACGCAAACACAATCAAGCGACAAAAGAGAAAAAAAAACAATATCAAATGCAAAAACAAAAAATTAAAAGAAATTTGTCAAATAACTAAATCAACAACAATAACAAATAATATCAACAAAAAAGCCACACGCTAGATCATAAAAATGTTTGTTAACAACACTGAGTCAATATTATAAATATTTATTTATGATTCTAATAACAACAGCAAGAACAACCATAAGAACTAAATAACCAAACAAATGTCTATAATAAATACAGCAACAACAGCAACAACTTAAACGATTTACGCTTCAACTGGCAATATGATATAAATGTTGTTGCTGATAGAGTATTGTTGTTGTTATTGGTTTTTATAATTTACTCGTTCACAATTTGTGTTTTTTTTTTTTATTTTATTCCTGCAAGTAGCAACCCAACATGTGTTCTTGGTCTTTTGATGAAATTTCTTGACAAACTGTCTCTTTGGTATTTCAGGAGAGCAAACTACAAACAGCAATATTAGGGGCATTCATGTTAAAGGGCTGAAGCTATACTACAATAACTACAACTAGTTACTAAGCAATCTCCTAGCAATCATGTCAACATTCAGTACAGTGAGGAGCACAAATAAATAAATGTTTGTGCCTTGTACACTTTTTATTGCATTAATAGTATATAACTAATAAAACAAATCTCCAGTGTTTCGTAGTTGCAAAAAACAGAATCTACCATAAAGAAGAAATGACAACCATTTGTCAATTTGGTACGATTCCACCATTTTTAGTATTTTTTAATTTTGTATGCAAAAAATTTCTTATTTAGTGCGCGGTCCAAACGCTTTTGGTTAATGTTGGTGCGTTTTTTAATTTTTCCGAAAATGTGATAAAATCTTTATTTTACTAATTTTTAATTATTTATAAAATGAAAAAGGACCCATTAAATATATTTTAAATACGTATGTGTGATAAATGAATACATACTATCAAATGCATCACATAAAGGTTATTGCTAAAGGTGAATAATGTGAAAATCGTTGTTTGAAAATAAAATTAACATTTTAAACATGAAAATAAAAATTCTTGTATAGCCTGATGGTTTGAACTGTAAACCAACAACCAGGGTTGGGTTGGAACTCTAATGGAGACCTAACAAATTTTATTGGAATAATTCAAATAGAAGTTCTTAAAATAGAAAACAAAAATAATGAAAAAAATGGACCAAATTGTACTGAAATTTGTCCTTCTTTATCAATTAGTACTTCAGTTCCGAATATCATATTGTGAGTTAGATTTTGTGGGGTTAAATGCTTATTTTATATTTAATAGCTCGTTTATTTATAAAAAGGCTTTTAATATTCTTACTTTTACTATTAATCGTTGTTCTCTTTTTAAAATGTTTTATAAAAAATTTATGAAATTAAAAAATTTTAAACTAATTCAATAATTATTTTCAATAAAAAAGAAATTCTAAACTTGGTGCGTTTTTTTTAATGGAGCGTTTTTTTCATTTTGGTGCGTTTTGAAATTTCAAAGTTGACAACCCTTGCCATAAATCCTGTTTCACACTCTTCAGTTTCAGTTGACCAGTTTTTGTTCAATTCTCTTTTGAACTTGCCATTTCATTCACGCAACTTTCGTACCTTTTCAAGCAAATCAACATTTATGAAAGAAAAAACACAATGAAATAAGAAAATTGACTAGTACCAAAAATTTTGTACCCCTTTTGTTCTCTTTCCCCTTCTCTTCCAAAAATACTTGCCTTGAAGAGTCAGAATTGAAGAGTGTGAAAGCGGACTAACATACATTTCTGATATTGTCAACCAACGGTAGACGCAGCAATAAAAACAACAAAAAATTTGTAGAAATACAAAATTTTTAATAATAATAAGTAGAATACACACACATTGTAAACGTGTAAAACATGTAAAAAGAAATATGATTAATTCCCGAATTCTATTTCTCAATAATGGTGAGTTAAATAGATGATGTTTACAAGTAGATCTTGGACAATAAACATTTCTGATGACGCAGAAAATTATTTTCAATATGCCAATTGTTTAAAAATATTACTTTACAATTTTATTCTTTGAGTTATTAAATTAATGCACTCAAGTCAAATAAAAGTTTCTATAATAATAATAAAGAAAATTTTGTGGTTTAATGCTAAACAGACTAAATTACAATACAAAATGGAAAATAATAACTTTCGGCAAACAAACAATTAGTACAAAGAAAACTTGTATGTACTACTGCATTTTGCACAAGTGTTTCTTTGAAAATATTTGCAAAAAATATCAATGTTTACCTTTAGATTTGTATGTGTTTATTTGATATTAATTTAATTGCATGTGGTAAACACTTTTTGCAAATTATCCAACACAAATAAAATTATAAAAATAATATTAAAAAAACGTTCTATTGATTCAAACCCACAAAACAGAGGTTGCAAAAAGCTATTAACAAATGCAAACACACGTCTTAAGATATGGTCACACTTGGCAAATATCTACTCAAAAAAGCGTAACCAATTAGTTTGCATCAACTAAAATAAAACTACTTATTTGTTGTGTCTTGTCCTAAAATAAACGAAGTATTTTTTAATAAACAAACGAGTTCAAATATATTTTATTTAGTGGTTCTTTTTCGGCAAATATTTGCCATGTGTGACCTCACCTTGAGGAAGAGAGACAAGTGTTAAATACCAAAAAAAAACCTTTTTTCGCAATAGGTAAAGCCGTTAGTCGATAAACATTCAGACGAGCTCTTGGCGATATTGGTTTCATCTCAGCAATAAAAACAATATAAACCAACATTGTCGTTAGAAAAATGTTAGGACACGGTTAAAGTTTTCCAGAGAGCAGAGAAATTGTATAGTAGATGACTTGAAATGTGTAATCTGATCAGACAAATCCAAATTTAATCGTTTTCACTCCGAAGGTAAGCAACATTGCTGACAGCAAATAACCCATGTTAAGAAAACAATGAAGCACGGTGAAAGGAACGTCATGATTAGGGAATTGATTTCCATTGTGGCAACTCAGACCTTTGCAAAAAAAATCGAAGGAATAATGAGAAAAGAAGACTATCACCGTATTCTGCAAACTCATCTTCTTGATTTTGTAGATAAGAGTTTGGATGAAGTTATTTTACATGTGGATAAAATTAATTTTCAGCTGAATGGTGACCCAATAGTACACTTCCAAAATCGAGAGAGAGCAAAGCTTAGCGAGCACAATTTTCTTTTGAAGCAGTGGCCAGCAAAAATTCAAATCAACTGAGAATTTGTGGTCAATAGTGAAAAGATTTGGGATGATGCCGATTAACTACAGCCAATTTGGACGAGTTTTGGGCGGTTTTATTTCAAATGAATTAATTGAAAACTTGGTAGAGAGGAAGCCAAAACATGTAAAAAGTGTTTTACGAAATAACAGTTTTTGGACTAAATATTAAAACTACCAACATTTGTTTTCGTTTTGTTTGTATTTTATACTTTTAGTTTTTATTTGTAAATTCTTTTGTTTAATATTAAACATAGAATAAATGACAAAATTTTTTTTTTTTTAATTTTCTTTAATAGTTTTATTTGTATAAAATAACAAGTGCACAAAGTACGAACATGTTCTCATTTGTCTTTATGCTCCCCAAGGTATATACGTCTATGTTCAGAACTGATCTGAGATTTATTCAAAAGTGCTGTCACAAATGGAGATAGTCATTATATTTCGATAACATCTCAGACATTTTTAATACGATTTTCAATACTAATTATGTTCTTGAGGCCTTCGAAAAGTATATTTCAATCGACACATGCTTATCGTTATATGAACTTCCCTATCTGTTAGAATATATATTGTAGAAAATACAAATGGAATGAAAAATGCAATCGAATGACACACCCTTCCTGCTCTTATCACATGATACACTACATGCAAATAAACATTTCAAACAAATAATAATTTCCGTTTAAAACAAAAACTGTGAATAGCTTTAATGTTCTGCTCTAAAACAAAAATTTACATATAATATCTAGTAGTTAGCATGTATAAAACATACTACATAGAGATATAGCCATAAATGAGCAATACACAAGAGCGGC
The DNA here is from genome assembly GCA_916048285.2 of Bellardia pandia. Classification (NCBI taxonomy): domain Eukaryota; kingdom Metazoa; phylum Arthropoda; class Insecta; order Diptera; family Calliphoridae; genus Bellardia; species Bellardia pandia. The sequence continues at coordinate 122,583,674 of OU696529.1, forward strand.
AGGTCGGCGGTAAGGCATACAAATAATATGTACAAGTTTTAATTAATATAAAATGACAGGTTAAGACAAAGATAGAAACACCGAGATACAAATAACATGGCAGCAAACAAGCATTTTAGGAATACATGTTAGTAGAACGTACATATGTAAGTACATATACATTTACATATACTACTTAGTATCTAGTAGTTAAGTGTCTTCTTTTAAATGAAATTGTATAACCTACAAAGAGTTCTGTTTCCAGAGAATGCTTATTCAAGTTAAAACAAAGTTTAAGTAGCAAGAGAAGATACATGAGATAGATTAGACATGCTTTACAAGAATCGGTGTTTTAATTTGAATACAGGTACCTGGCAAGCAAAACAAGTAAAACTTTAAATTGCAATTAATGTGAGATCAAAGGGTGAAATTCCGACTAAATACACTATTAATAAAACTTTTTAAATTAAGAATGCAAATTAAGTTAAGTAGAATAAATGGGAATTGTTTTAAGATTAAAAAAAAAACAAATTAACAAATTTGTTGGCGTCATTAATGATTGGAATTATTTTTTAAAGGAATGTAAGGTTTTGCCTTAATTTATGCAGCTACATTAGGGAATATATAGTTATACCTTAAAGATCCTTTTGAACAAAAAGTTACTGGCAGATCTTTAATAACTAAATGTACGGTTACACTTGGCAAATATTTCCTGAAAAAGGCATAACCATAATAAAATATATTTGAACTCGTTTATTCATTTAAAAAAAAAAACTTTGTTTATTTAGGACAAGACACAACAAATATTTAGTTTTATTTATTATTTATTTATTATGATATTATTACAATTAAAATTATAATACAACTTAAAATTAAAGCACTAGCGACTTATATTTAGTTTTATTTTATTTGATTCTGTTTGATCTTGCTAAACTCTTGTAAGAGTAAACAACGTCAAACAAATTTGTGCTAAAACAAGTGGTTACGCTCTTTTGAGTAAATATTTGTCAAGTGTTACCGTACTTTATGGCTTTTTTCGTTATTTTACTATAGGTAATTAGTATTTCTTAATCTTTAAAACAATAATGTGTCTGATAAAAATTTCCATAAATTACTAAAAACCAAAGTTTTGTTAAACAAAAAAACTGCGAAAAAGCAAACATTTCAATCATGTTTACAACTTCACTCAATTAAGCAATGTTAATTTACTAGACACGTCACAGTCTAATGCCGCCATTCGTGTTTGAAAATAAAACAAATTTTAAATGTTTTACTAACAGCAGCTGTCTTTTCAAATGAAATTAATAAGACTTTAATTAAAATTATTATCGCTCATACGTCAGGGTGGTCAGTTTTTCAAAAAATTAAAGGCAAATTATATAAGAATGAGAAGAAAGTAAGATTTCTTTTGTGTTAAATTATGCTTAGATTGATATGAAAATTTCTGAAGAAATATTTCACCAGAGATTTGGTAATCTTTAACTTAATAATTAATTCAATTTCTTAATCTTTAAAATAAAAGTATTTGCTATAAAACTTTCCACGTTCCACAACTTAGCAAACAAAAGTTGTGTTAAACATAAAAAAACCTTAAACACAAAAATTTCAATAAAATTTACACCTTCACTCAATTAACAGCGGTAAAGTGTTAAATTATGAATCAATGTCTTAAATTTCAAAGTGACTAGACACATCACTGTCTAGTGTCTGCATTCGCTTTCCATATAAATCAAATTTAAATGTTTGACTAACAGCAGCTGTCTTCTCAAACGAAATTAACATGACTTTTAATTAAATTATTATCACTTTTACGTCAGGCTGTTAAATTTTTCCAAAAAAAAAAAATTAAAAGCAACTTATTAAGAATGACAATAAATTTAGATTTGTTTTTGGAATTTAAGTGTTAATTTTATTAAGCTTTTTGTATGAGTGTTTTATTTAAAAATAGATTTATTTTTATAGGTAACAGTCTGTGATTCGGTTGGTTACATTTTTTGTTTATAAATTTTAATCATTTTAATAGGGTTTGACGTTTTATTGCTAGATATTTGAGGTGTTAATAAATCATTCATTCATTTAGTTATCAATAAATTTCTTATTTTTTTTTTCAGTAGAAAAAAACTATGAATAATTTCAATATTAAATAAGTCCACTTTCACACTCTTCAATTCTGACTCGTCGTGGCAAGTATTTTTGGATGAGAAAGGAAAATAGTATAAAAGGGGTACAAACTTGACGGTACTATCCAATTTTCTTATTTTTCTTCATGCATATTGAATTGCATTAAAAAGTACGGAAATTGAATTGACGTGTGTAAATGAAATGGCAAGTTTAAAAGAGAATTGAACAAAAACTAGTCAGTAGAGTTTGAAACAGGCCTAATATTAAACTTGGGAGTCAGCACAACCATACAAAACTTTTAATTAATTAGCAGATTTTTTAAATAATTTTTAACTTTTTTCTATATCAAAGCTATACAACTTAATTTTGTTCCAATAATTGCAAACTAAACGCATCAATTATGAGAAAAAAAACTTAATACTTATGACCTTCTCTACTTCTGCATATGACTAGGTACTTATTCACACTCAATTTCATTAACACGTTTTCCATTAATCACTCAAAATTAAATTGAAATTTTGCAATTGAACTGAACTGAACACAATTTTCCCACATCACAAAATCCGTTTAATTATAGCTCACTGTGAGCAAAAAAAAGAGGTTAAACAATTTGATTTGCTTATAAAATTATTGATAAACGTATTGAAAACTTATAAAAATATAGAAATCAATTTCAAAGAAATATTCTCTGATATTGATTAATTGTCTATGAGAAATTGCAAATAATTTATCAACTGAAAAACTAAAAGTAGCCCCCAGAAACAACTATTTGATTTGAATTATTGGTCTCTTAGAAAATCGTAAAGCAGAATGTTAAATGTTTAAAATGTAGAATAAAAAATGTACAGTGGAGAGCAAAATAAAAAAGAAAAGTATATTTTTTTATAAGGGATTAATGCAAAATTAAGAAGATTAGTAATTCTTAATTGTAAGAAAAGTGTTGGCTGTAACTGCAAAAATATCCAGACCATTCATTATCCCTTGTTCGTTGGTGAATTGTATGGTAGTTATTTTAGCGCTAGCTGCAGTTTTTAGAACTCCAATACTCTTCTAAGATTATAAAAGAGTGTACAGGGAGTGTACAAATTACCGCATTCGATATAGAGTAAAATTGATCGTAATTTTCTTATTTGAGATGATGTTATTCGATATCGAGCAAGAAATTTAGTACATTTTATCATAATTTCGATATCGAAATCATTTTTCGATACGATAGCTTATTCGATCACGAATGCGGTAATTTGACCCCAGATTAACTAATAACTGGTAAAAGATCTAATTTTATCCTTAGAAAAGCTTACGCCTTGGCTTAGCTTAAACCGACTGTTTAATCGTGGCTACGTTCCCGCCTAGAAGGCAAATGATCAACTGAGTGATCTTTATTTATTTATTTATTCAAGAGCTTTTTAAGCCTATTGGCCAATAAACCGGTACAAAAAAGTATACAATTAAATTTTAAAGATCTTAATTTTATTTTAAAGAGAATTAACACTCAGGCAATTAATATGCCTATATATAATTTCTTTGTAAAGGGAATAGGTTGAAGAAGTAAAGGTGGTGACAGTAGAAAGCTTTATTTTTAAAGCTTGATTTTATAGCCTTATTTAATTATTTTACTTCGGTGGCATTTCAATGATATACCAGCGATGGAGGGTACTATGATAAATATTAGTTATGATAGATAGAAAAATAATAATTATCAGAAACTGATGTCGTTTGAGTGGCAGCGGCTGGGAATCGAACCCAGGCTACAAATACCACCTCATGATCACTTAATGATCAAATACGCTCACAATTTCGTCCTACACTGTGTATTAATAAATGTTCAATATTTATATACAATATTTTCAACTAAAAATATACAAACGATTTAATTTGGCTGTAAGCCAATTCTTACAAGCATTAAGTTCAAGATTAGTAAACAAAATATTGAACAAAAAATAAATAAATTAAATATAATAAAATAGAAATTAAATATATAGACATTATCGTCTTTATATAATAAATTTAATGCGCCAATTTTTAAAGATTTATGTTTTTTCTGCTTTCCAACTGAGCATGTGTTTGAGATGAAACGTGCACAATATTATAGAATTAAAAAGACTATATATAAACATAAACAAAACACTTTTAGACATAAGTATGCACATATATATGTAAATATAATATACATCAACATGTACTTATTTCATCCGTAGTAAAATTTTAGGGTGGTAACAAAATTTACACAATATTAAAAAAAAACATGGATTTTTAAATGGATTTATGACGAGTTTTTATTTCAAAATTTAATACACGAAAATATAAATATGATTAGACATCATCACAAGGACAGTGATGATGACACACCCAGCGCCACATACTTTTAGTGAGTAAACTGGTTTATCCCTAAAGTGTTGTGCAAAAAACTATCTACACTTTAGATTACTTCTACTAAGACAAATAATTATTTTCTCAAGTGTAGTCTGACTACACTATACATTACTTGGAGACAATAAAGTGGCAATTGAGTTTACCGGAGATTAACAGGAATGAAGAAAGTAACCTTATAGCTTTAATTGGTCCTACAAAAACTAAATACGTGTCAAACGACCCAAATATACATAAATTGAGGTCAGCTAAGTGATCATATTTTCTAAAGTGTATTATGACTTTACTATAGATTACTTAGAGACACTAAAGTGGCAATTATCTCTACCTTAGATTACCTGGGATTTATTACAGAATCAATTATCCTTTCATTTGAGTGTATCTTTAAGAATATATGAAATGATTGACTACTTGTAAAACTGCTGGGTATATTTTTGTTTGATTATGACATATATAGAGAAGCAATGCTTTCAGGTGAGATAACAAAATCTATCCTGTTTCATTTGTAATTTTTTATCAAAGGACTTTCTGTTGTTAGAACAATATCTTATTATTCGATTTGCAACGACACAAGTTTTCATAGTAATTAAATTTTCTTAATTTAAATAACAAATAATTGTTTTTATTTTGACAAAAATGTTAAAAAAAAAATACAACGAAAATATTTAAATAATTATCTTACTCTTATATAAGAATGTATGTTTAAAAAAGTTTCCGCATTTTACAAACAAAACAATTAAGATTTATAAAACCAAGCGAAAAGTAACAAAATATTTAAGCCATATTTATAAATATCAAGTACACAGCCGTTTATATAAAATCAGATTACCTAATTTTTAAAAGTACCATCATGTATTCATGAAATTTTCATTTAATAACACAATTAAAACTAATTATAATAAATCAAAATAACAGCTTTGCAGCTCTTTTAAAGGATATACAAAACATAAGCAAAAAGAAGCAATTAAAAGACTAAAACAATTATTGCATAGCAAACAAATTTTATATATGTAAAACATGAACTTTGACCTTAATGATTTTTTTAAGTAAATTTGTGATAAATTACAAGTTACAGACTTTTTATGCTTCATTAGTCTTTGCAAATGTTCATTTTGGAGATTTATCTCAATTAAGTTTTAAGAAATATACTGTCTTTCTTCTTATTAGGGTATATTCAACCTTAAATTATATTGTCAAGCTTGAAAGAAATATTGATTGGTACTTACTTAGCTAAGGGCAATAAAAAAACATTTTTTTTTTTAGTATAAACTATTAAGTCAAAGAAAACAGCTAAATCATGCAATATATAGCCAAAATCTCTCTAGTGTAATCCATATTTGTATAACCTCTTTTAACACGTTTGGTGAATGAGTATAAAATAGTTAGATATTATCATTCAGGGCCTTAGAAAACATATGTATGTATGTATTAAAGATGTCAATCCCTAAATCCCGAAACCAGTATTTGTTTACAAAGTCATCAACAAAAATGTAGATTTTAAAACATTAAAATTAAAATTAATTTTGGATTGCCAAACTCGAACGCACTATTTGTTGTGTCTCCAGTTTATGGTATTTAGAAATTCCTATATAAAAAGTTTTAATTGATGGAGATGAAGAATTTGTTTTACTTCAGCATATAGTTGTCATAAACATAGCAGCCAGATTTAACGATTTATCGTCATTTTGACGATTTTTTGTTTTAAAAATAGCAAAGTGACGTTTTAACGATTTCTTCATTGCAAGTAACGATTTTCTGAATTATTAAAATTTTCTATCATTTGTTTGTTTTATTAATTTTTTGTTACAAAATTCTCTCTTTTTTGAGACAACAACTATTTTTCTCATTTAATATCATAAATATTAAGAAGAACATGATATATTTCAAAAACAAAACTAATTTATAGTAGTGTTTTCTTAATTATTGACAATTGTTAAGTTTAACTATAATAATCCCAAATAATATTGAGTCTGGATTGTAGAAATTACTTATTTATCTGCAAACATAAAAAGCAATTTTAAATGCTGAATTCCATGAACTAAAATTTTTAAAGGAAACAATTTCTGAATTTCAACGGGGAAATTCTACAAAAACTTCTCCTATTTTAACAAAACGCCAAAAGAATATTCATTCAAATAAATTAAAATAAGAAAAACAGGGAATTCTTTGAAAAGAAGTACCTGTATATGATGGATGAATTGGATTCTATACTCAAAATGTTGTTTAAAACTTAATAAACTAAATTGTTTTGATATTGTAATTTAAGCTGAATTAATAAAATATGCTAAATTCAGATATTTATTTATAAAATACTGTTAGTCTTGTTTCACGACCAGTTTTTGTTCAATTCTTATTTGAACTTGCCATTTCATTCACACATGTCAATTCAATTTTCGTACTTTTTAATGCAAATCAACATGCATGAAAAAAAAAATAAAAGGAAATAAGAAAATTCACTAGTTCCGTCAATTTTATATCCCTTTTATTCTTCTTTTTCTTCCCATCTAAAAATACTTGCCTTGACGAGCCAGTATTGAAGAGTGTGAAAGCGTACTAAGATATTTTAAAAATATTATACAAGTTGTGTTTAACATTATATTTTTGTGATTTCTTATTTAAAAAGTTAACATTTATGTATTTTAAGATGTATTGTACAAGAGGCTATATAAACTTGAATTTGTATGTTTTCGTTTAAATAAAAATTTAAAAATACTATTAGAAATAGTGACTTTTTATTATTTTTTCCGATTTTTAAATTTCGAAATGACGATTTGTTTCTTTTTTATCGGGATTTTGATGATTTTTTCGAAATTCATCTGACAGACCTGGTCATAAAGTAACAGACAAAGCTCTTTGTGGCAGTGATATAAATCTTTGTTGATGTTGTCCTTTTATTAATGCTCAAAGAGATATTAAAAATTGATCTGGTAAAATCTGTCCTTCAAAGAAACAAAAAAACATGGGTGATTTACTCAACACTTTTAAATTTTTGAAAAAAAAACCCAAATTTGAAGAGTGAATTTGGTAATGAGATAGAAATGTTTGATATTAGAAATGAATTAAAATCCCCCCACAACATCTAATAATGTCTGTAATAATATGGAATAAAATAATGAATAAGAATTATTTGCGGAGGGTGAGAAAGGATTATTTATGCAATCAGAATACAAGAATTTGCTAACAATTTTGTCTGCATATATTGGTAACAAAATTAAATTAAAGATTATTTTTACTATAGAAATCAAAGGCGAAATGCCATATTATTTATGTCAATCTAAGATTTCAATATTTTGTTATTATGTTGTTTATTTATTAATGGTTTATAAACTTTTAATCAATTTCAAATCAAAATTTTTGTTTTCAGTCATATTTATATTTAACATAAGTAACTTTTTTGAAATAAATTGTTATAAATTAAAAATCCCGATCCTAAAATCCTAAAAAACAAGTCCTGTTTGGCAGCCCTAGTATGTATATGCAATCATATGCAGTTCTAAGTACATGTAGCTGTGTATGTCTGTGTAAATCATGCCCACGTCTCAAATACAAAGCCTTTATAATTAAGATTAGCATAAAATCTTTGGCATTATTCTAGGTAATTTGTTATTGAAAATTCTTAAAATCGTTTTAGAAGTAAGAAAATTGTGAACCTTAAAAATTGTTTGTTAAAGTTAAAATCAACAATATATGCATACGGAGACATAATGCTTGGTTGTATTGTATTTCTTTTTCTATAAACTAATGGGAATTGTCTAGTCTAATTTCGTGGAAACCCTACAGTTTTAATTCAAATCCTTGTCAATAGATTTAATTTGTAGAATTACGAAATATTGTATGTTTTAAGCGAATTTAGTTGTTAACGTGCAAAAACTGCCAAAATTGCATTATTTTTAAATAAATTCATTGGAAATTTATTAATTGGTCTGCGATAAGCTAATTTTCATCTGTATTTCATTGCTTGCTTAAGGCAATGGTCCAATGAGGATGTATGAAAATCATGGGCTTTACTCTACATCTGGTATTTAAAATTTCTAATAAATTATGACAAAATTTATGTAGTTATATATATTTATTTGAATATATGTATATAGAATCTTCCGAATAAAAATACTTTTAAAATTTTTAAAGATAACATTGGAATAAAAACTATATTTAAAAACAATTTTTTTTGAAACCTTTGTACAATATAAATTTATTCAAAGCTTACAATAGCTTTTTAAAATCAATAAAGAAAATTTCGGATACCCAATTCTGAAGTGAAAATTTCTGCATTGATGGAAAAATTGATATTAAGACGGGGCAAGGTTTGGAATATAAGGCTGGCAAGGCAAAACTTTGCAACCACTTCTTTCTAAATAGTTTTTAACTGGTATTACAACATGTGGCCGGAATATTACGCTTTCATGTCTGGCCGCATATTCTGGGCATTTTTCGGCCAATGCTTGCTTCAAATTCATTAGTTGTATTCGGTAAAGGTTCCATCCATGTGCTTGTCTGGCCTGGACCCTTTTGGTCCCACCATATATATAATATTACTTCAGTGCCATGGATATTTGGCTTTAGTGACTACTCGCCTGGTTAGCCAGGCTTCATATACGCTTCGGGTCTACTGTAATGGATCCATTTGTTATCGCTAGTAATGATTCAGTGCAAAAATAATATCTCTTAATAGCGTTTAAGCATCATTACGGGCATGCAAAATTGGTTTACCGCGTTTGAGACTTTGTTGGCATAAAATTCGACATATTCAAAGCAAAAACAAACATTGCTGTTTACACTATAACTAGTAACTCATCTTTATAAATGACCTCCTATGTCAAACTTCCAATCCTATCTATTCTTTTGCAGATGATAGCAACATTTGCCATTCATACTTATTTAACCATAGACTAAACCCTTTGGAGATTGGGGAAATGAGACAAAACATGAATGATACGCTGAGCCAAGATCTTAAGACAATCTCGGAATGGGGTTGTGCAAACAGAGTCGATTTTAACGCACGTAAGACTCAATGTTGTATATTAACGCACAAACGCACAACAGATCATGTTGCTTCATTATTTTTAAATATACTTCGAGTAACTGCACATATTATGCATGTTCAAGTGTACTTCTTAACAACAAATACATTCATGCAGAGGTTTAATAGTAATAAACAAATGTATATTTACCAGGGACCGTAACTCTTATGACTTTTATCAAAAAAATCAAGAAATAAGAGTTATTTTTGATTTTTATATTTTTAGATAGAAAATAAGAGTTATTTTTGATTTTTATATTTTTAAATGAAAAATAAAAGTTATTTTTGATTTTTATATTTTTAAATGAACAATAACTTATTTTTTGATTTTTATATTTTTATATCAATAATAGAAATCAATTCAAAATTCGTGACATAGGTACGCGGTACGCAACCTGTTGAAGAAAACTTATTTGTAATAGATGAAAGCTCCGTTGCAAGCTGTCGATCTGTTTTAGCAGACGGTTTAAGGTCAATGGAGATGAATTATTCGTCTTCGGACGACGATGATACTCCTACGACAATAAATGACAGCGTCCGCAAAGCTTATTTTGAAATAGACAATTACAATGAAAAGCGTTTCGATACTTCTGCTAATTTATTGGAATATTGGGAGAACAAAAAATTTGTGTTTCCATGGCTTCGAAAATTAGCTTTAATTGTTCATTCTGTACCTGCCACTCAAGTCAGTGTAGAAAGGTCATTTTCAGCATTCAGATTAATATTGGGAGATTTGAGATATAATTTATCTGAGGAACATTTAAAATCAATTATGATGGTAAAATTGAACACCTGAAAACGACCTCTTAACACTGACTTGAATGGCAGCCAAAACTTATAAGCTATTTCTATGCATTCATGTTTTTATAGCTGATAATGGATAAGTCACATAATAAATTATATTCATACAGAAATTTGAATGAAGCAGCATATTATAATACATACGGCATCAACAAATAAATAAGAGGTTTGAATTGATTTTTATTTGATATAAAAATATAAAAATCAAAAATAACTTCTATTTTTCATTTAAAAATATAAAAATCAAAAATAACTTTTATTTTTCATTTAAAAATATAAAAATCAAAAATAACATTTATTTTTCATTTAAAAATATAAAAATCAAAAATAACTTTTATTTTTCATTTAAAAATATAAAAATCAAAAATAACTCTTATTTTTGATTGTTAAAATAAAAATCAAAAATTTAAAAATCATGCAATATGTTGGATGCATTTCGCCTAAGAATCATGATGGTGTAATTAAAAGTTTTCTACGATGTTCATTTATGTATGATTTATTTCTTCAAAAATTGAAAAATGACTCTTATTTCCGGTCCCTGATATTTACAATGTCTGAAATAATTTCAAAATAAGAAAAAATATATGAAAGAATGGAACTGCGGATATCTGTATAATAATTTTAGGAAAACAAGAAATTTTATTCTTTGAAAAAACAATCTGGAAAGGATTTATGACGACTTTTGATACAGATAACACTCTATATGAAAATGGTAGTCTTAGGGCCACAAAATTGGACCTCAGTAGTTAGATAACCTTAAAATAATTTTAGTATTACAATTAATTTAAAAGTGCTGTAGTAATTTTGTTAAAAAAAATACATTTAAAAGAGCAGCATAAAACAATTAAAAAGTATTTTTTTCAAAAAAGTACTTTTTTATTTTTCATTTCATTTAATTTTACCCAAAAAAACTTCTCTTAATATAACTTATTTAAAAATTTCGCTTATCTATGAAAGTTATTATAAAACTAAAATTTTATTGCTGTTAAAAAAATTTTGGGTTTTGCTCATATATGTCTTTATATTTAAATGCATACAAATCTTTACATTTCAAGAGCTGAACTTGACAAAATTTATAAACAGCAAACGCATATAAATAGAACAACAATATTACTGCTAAAAAGGAAATCTTAATTAATGTGTATTTCTTTTGTGTTTTTTTTTTTTTTGTTTCTTTCAACACCCTCATCATTCGATATCTGCTATAACAATGATGATTTAAATAAAATGCAATTTATATTCTTACAAAAAGAAATCTGAAATATTTTAAATCTCTTTGTTTGTTGATTTGTTAATCTTTTTATTTAACAACAATAAAATATGAGTAGTATGTACGTATTTATATGCTATTTATTTAATAAATTTATCACAATTGATGTATAATGTTATTTAATTTATGCTTTTGCTGCTGCTGATATTTTTAATAATAAAATTATATGAACTAGTGATGGCTGCGTGACTGTCATGGATTTTCACACACTTTTAGATATAGAGAATATAAATCAATTATGGGAAACTTTTAATTGAGTAAAAAGTCAAACAAAAAATGTTGGGAAACCAAAGATACTGTTTCAGTCTAATCGTCAATTAAGTCTTTTAACAGTAAAATTAGGTTTGTTTTCAGATATTAAAGAATATCTTTTCTATAAAAAATTTTAATCGAAGTTCACTTCAAGTTAAATATACAATTTATTTGAAAATAAATTGTATATACTACATTTCGATTAAAATTTTTTATAAAAAATTTTGTTTATTAATACTCGCAATAATAATAATATTTATATAATTTTCATTTAAGTATATCTTTTCTATATTTATATCCTACACCACCATAGTGAGAAGGATATATTGAAATTGTACTGATGTTTTTAACGCCCATAAATATTAGTTCAACACCCACCTTAAATTATACCGATCAACTCAGTAGACTTTTTCCTGTGGAGATATGTAAAGTCTAAAGTTTATGCGGACAAAGCCGCTTCGATTCAGGCCTTGGAGGAAAACATCACGCGTGTCATACGCCAGTTACCAGTCGAAATGCTCGAACGAGTCATCGAAAATTAGACTCGACGGATAGACCCTCTGCGACGTAGCAATGGCCAACATTTGATAGACATTATCTTCATCCCCATTATATTTGAATTTTCTGTGTTTTTTTTTTCATTAAAAAAAGTAGGGAACCTCGAAATGGATGACGCTTTATAAATAAGCTAATATGGTTTAATTATGCCCCATTGTGTTAATTATCATTCAGTGGCTGATCCTTATTTTATAATTCAACACCCACCTTAAATTATACCGATCAACTCAGTATCACACTCTGAGTTGATTTAACGATGTCCGACCGTCTGGCTGGCTGTCCATGTAAACATTGTGAACAGAGTACAGAGTATAGGTCACAATTTTTAAGATGTATGCATAAAATTTGGCACATGATATATATTTTCGGTACATAATATTATTTCCCTTAGTCCCCATACAAATGTCCTCCCGAAATAGCGGTTTATCGGTCACTAATGTTTCCTTTATGTACATATTAAGACAAATTTCGCTTAAATTAATCCCCACATCTTTAATATAAAGTTAAAATATAAGCCTTATTTTATTAATAGTTTTCTAACATCGAACAAAATTTGTAAACAGCCATTCTAAAATGAATAGTTTCTAATTGTATCACAATTTAATCATGTGTGGCCTGCAAAATACACATCTCTTCAATGAAAATATTTATTGATATTTATATTCATTTTGCCAGAAAGTAGATATGTATGTATGTACATATCTACATACAATCTTACTCACAATTACCTTTATTTATTTAATTAAATTAAATTTTCTATTTGTTTATGTTTTTTCCGTATTTACAACCAGCTTTTATTTACTAAATCATTATTAGTTCTTTGCAGTCATGTGTGAGTTTCTTAACATGTTTGTGCCTGCTTGTTACATGCTGCAATTTCCAAAAACCCATAAAAAATATCATTTCAATTTAATTGATCGACTGAGGTCTTGTGTTTTCGTTTTGTATTGATTTGTATGTTCAATAGAGGTGTTAATTAGTTGTCGGAATTATGAATGTTTTACATGTTTAAATAATTAATTTGCCACAGGGGAAGTCAGCCAACGAGAAAAAATTGTTAATATTATTTGTTATTTTATTTAAATCTATAACCTTAGGCACGTCTCAGCATTAAATATTGTTTTAATTAATTTGTCAAGCCAATATTTAACTTAACTGCCCCCTGTTACTAATTAGTATTCAATATGCGTTTGGTTTTAAATGGTTAAGACTGGAGGAAAGTCAATTTGTCTAATAGAAACTGGATGTTTAGCAAAAGCACGCACCAAAAAAAATATTATCTCGTTTTTGCCTATGAATAAAATAAAATGTATGAATAAAATCTCATAATAATAATAATATAAATAAGCTAATATTGTTTAATTATGCCCATAGTGCTAATTAGCATTCCGTTCATTGTTTTCAGTAGGACAAAGTTATTTGTGTCAGTTTTAATTTTATTTTTAATATTTATTGTAAACAAATCAATTTGATTTGTATGTTCTTAAGGTACGGTCACATTTGACAAATATTTATTCACAAAAGCGTAACCACTTGTTTTAGCACAAATTTGTTTAACGTTGTTTACTCTTACAAGAGTTTTGCAAGATCAAACAGCATCAAATAAATTAAAACTAATTACATATATGTTGTGATTTGGCCTAAATGAGAAAAGGTTTTTTAAATAAATAAACGAGTTTAAATATATGTTATTTAGTAGTTACGTCTTTTTCGGCAAATATGGTTTCTAAAATGAACTGAGGTTCTTGGTGCTAGGTCCGGGCACTGTATTTTAGGAAAAGCTATTGCATTTCATATTGAGATATTTACTAACAGTACAGGTGAATTCACCCATTCGTTCTAAACAAAATATTTGTTCGGACAAAGTTTTTTTTATATGAAGTCTCTCTTTTTAAAAAAGAGGGAAAATACTTTTTACGAACAACTCTCAACTGGAATTGGTTTAATGTTAAACATATTTTGTCTGAACAAAAATGAACTGAATGGCCAATAGGTTACATTACTATCTGTGGTGTTTGTGATATTAAATTATTATTATATTGTAAATTCTTTTTGGAAAATATACAGAAATAAATTATAAAATAATTTAATATTTGTTTTTTTTTTTGGCACGTTAAAACGGGGTCCCTTCGACTATACTTAAGTGTTGCCATTTTGACGCTTTTCAGGTATTTTATGACGCTTTTTTGGTCTCGTCACCCTTTTTTTTAAAAAAAAGTATTTTTAAAAAAGGGTATTTTTGACGCTTTTTCTATTTTTTTGGTGCAGTTTTGGAAGAAGTCCAAATAGTAAATCTAGCTTTTGAGTCAGCCAATGCGGACCATGTCAAGCTTTACAGCGATTTGTATTACCTGATTAAAAGTATTACAAACTTTGATTATCTAGAAGGTAATTTAGATGAAAGCGTTAACGAATTTTGTTATCTTGGCTAGCAATTCGAAAAGTCTTGCAGGGATTATAAAATAATTGAACAATTTAATAGAATTTACAAAATATCACGTACTCGAACTAAGGCGTAGACTTCCTTCAAATTTTATATTGCTTCAAAAATATCGCTATTTAGTGTTGGCAATATTTTTAAAAATAGCGAAGCGGATATTATTGATTTCATACAAAACTTCATTGATGATTCGTCTCTAATAAATAAAAAAGAGTCTAACGTTATAAAAATGGAAAAACATTGAAAGAACTGATGAATTTTAGATGGAAGTCTACAATTTTAAAAATTATTTGGGAGAAAATCCTTTTCATGAACTAGCTGATTTTGTTATTCGTATATTTTCTTTTCCTTACTCAAATGCCGAAGTCGAAAGAACGTTTAGTTTAATGAATTTTTTTAAATCAAAGATCAGAAACCGACTTTCTTTAAACTCAGTCAAAATTACAAATTACCTTCAAGTGTTTACTTAAAAATTAATTTAAATCAAACTAATAAAAGGTCTGAATATTTCATTAAATCTGTTTTGTGGCCCGATGATGATGATAACGAACCAGAGGTATTTGAAAATTAAATTGTTTTTCTATAAAACTTTATATTTTGTTTTTTATGAATTGTTATTTTATTTTAATTTTTTGTTTACTCCTGGTAACTGAATTGATAAATTTTCCTTCGGCAGCTATCGGCCGTAGGCCATGATTAAGCTTAGCCTCTGCCGGCATCTAGTCGTCGTCGTCGTCATAATGTTTTATTATTTTTACCATGCATATTTAAAATTTTCCATCATCTATTGAGTATATATAAGTTTAAAATTAAAATTAAATTTTAAATGCCATCAGACTGTGAAAGTGATAGTAGTGTTTGTTCATATAATTATTCAGTAACTTCAAGTGTATCAAGTAAAAATGGCTCCTCCCAAAAAAGTAACAATTCGGGAACCGGTGATTCTAGACGACGATTCACCGGATGTATCAGAAAACGAGGTAGAAGTCCCGAAACAACAGCAGATTACTTTAAGCGATTTAGATCTTCCTCTAATTCCGAATACACAGGCAGTGGAGGAAGCGATAGTGAAGGAGAAAAAGAAGAAGAGAAAGATAGAAGATTCAACGGAGATTTCGAAGAAGAAAAAACTAGATGTGGATCTGGAAATGAAGAAGGCGAGCACGATGCAAGAGGAGAATGTGAGTCATATATCTCTTCTATCTTTAATGTTAATAGTGTGGACGAAAGATTGCCTGTTACATGTGATTATACCATTAGAGATTTTGATATCACTCTCCTTGAAGGAGAAGCAATACGAAGCGAAACGACATCTACATACGTTGATGGACTCCCTCCAGTATGCCCAGAAAACATTGCTTGCCCAAAAGAAAGAATTAAGCAAGTGTTCGTTGAAGCTTTTAATTTCAACACTGTTAAACAGCGAGTGGTCCACGATGTATTTGGAACCAGCTATGACACTAGAAACATCAAATTGGATTGTCAACAAATATGCAGAAAATTTTCAGGGGCCATCCTCGTCATCTCACACCATGGGAACCACATCCACGTCATCCATGATTGCAATAATTCCTGTCGATGTGCCTTTAGCAACTGCTTCCAAGAATATGTCGATAGAAGATTCGCTAGACGAGTTATTCCAAGTTGGAAATTCACGTTGCAGCACTGGATCAATTTGTCAGTCTATTTGCAGAAGGATTCCAGGGAGTACATTTACTATAACATCGCCAGGAGAACGTGGTTTCCAAGTAGTGAAACTAGATGTATACGATTTTTCAAAGATCTGCAAGAAGCCGAAGACGGAGTGGTGGAAGGAAGCGAGCTATCGTTCGACATTTTTAATACAGTCTCCTTTGGATCCCAATTATCAACTAATAATGAAATTATTGGTCTCTGCGACGAATCAAATAAAACAGATACCAGGAGTCAAAAAAGAGGAAAGGGAGACTGCTCCCATAAGTCATGTTTTAAATACATCTTTGTGGCTTTCATCAAAATTTAGATTTTTTGATATAAATTCAAATTTAATAAAAGCTTGTATAAGAATTATAAATAATTATATTAATAATTTAACATTTCAAGAATTTTTTTTTATGTGTTATTTGCAAAGCAAAACAACATGATACCAAAATTTTTGTTAATTTTTTTTTTTTGCGTTTTTTGCCCTTTTTTGTAATATTTTACCCTTTTTACCCGTTTTTACTATACACTTGACGCTTTTCTTTATTTCTAAAATGGCAACACTGGTTCCAACGTAGTGAACTACCACGTAAACCAAAAAAACCTAAGCAAAATAAATCAATGGAAGCAGTATTACATACATACATGACAGCTTTGATTTTCCAGAAAAATTGTTCGAACTGGTTGAATCATGCTGCAAAAAACTCTTAATAAGAAAATTTTATCTGGACAAAATTTTTGTTCGGAACAAATGGTTGAATCCACCTTAAGGCCAAACATTAATATTTTATTTTTTTCTGGCAATTTAAAAACGGTACATTCACGGTAGCCCGTGACATTTCCTTTTTGTTTGAGCAATAAACACTAGCAAATAACAGTGACACTTGAGACTATTAAAAATTGAATTTTTGGACAATCGAAACCGAAAAAATATCTTGTAGCAGCAGATTTGGATTAGCTTACCGCAGTTTTTTTCAGATATAGGACTATCAGTCAGAGGGCTGCGGATCAATTCCCGCCAAAGTCTTTGGGTGTTTTCTGCAGATAAGCCAAAAGCTTTTCAGTTTGTGTTTATTTACAAAAAAAAAAGTAGTTGACCTGCTGACCGTAACATATTCTTTAATAGTCTCTGCTGTTTTAATTATTTAGTATATTTTGTGCTACATTTGTTTATACAAATATATGTAGAACGATACATAAATAAACTTGTCTATTTGGAAACCAACATAAAAGTCTCAAGGAAAGAACAAAAACTTAAAATTTTTCCTTAGAGTACCAAACTTTAAGTACCAGTTTAGAATAATTAAGTTATATCAATTTTATTCAGTTATCCTTCCCTCTTACAAGGTAAACATCTAAAAAAAAAACCGCATATAAAAAAACTACAACAGCAATATTAAAGAAAATTAAATGATTCATTACAAAACCAACAAATGCAACAAAATTATAATACCAAACACACTTGAAAAAGCAAAAATAAACAACACAGACAGACAGATATTTTTATAAGAAAATGCACAGAAAAAAAACTGAGAAATTCCCCTTTAGCTAAATGAAGTATGTATTTGTAAACGTAAGAGCCACTCACACACCCAATAAAAATATATAATGGCAAACAAATACTATTGAGGGCAAATATCGAATACAGGCCCACAACTTAGTATTAAAAATCACAAGTGATTTTTCTTTAACAATAATTGAAAGTTTTCAAACAAAATGCATAATTAACTTTTAAGGGGGAAAATAAGTAGGTCACTTTAATTATTACAAAACTTACCTCGTTATGGGCCCCGGTGATTCACTAACAGCCTTTATGGATCTTCTTAAATGTCTATGGAATGTACCAAGTATTGATTCTTTACGTTGTATACTGACATTTTTCTCTTCGCCATTATTTCTAGTGAGTTTTGTTAGACATTCAGTGGCCCCATCCTTGCCCGTCTCCATGGTCACCAATTCGCCTGTGCTAACTTTTCGAGTCGTCGTCGTTGTTGTTGAAGTGACGTTGGGATCGACAAGGCCACCGGTTAGGGGGCTTGTTTCATTTGAGTTTTGTATATTTTGTACATCGGTTATAAGACTATTATCGGTTTTATTGGACATTTTAACAATCACAGCACCTTTTCCTGTACTATCTTTATCGTCGAGCAGCTTCGTCCAAGCGTGCTCTCCCATATTTTCCGTTTTATCTACAATCATATTTTGTCGTTTTATGTTTTCTGGCGATTTATTTTTGTATTTTTTTGGGAGGGGTTATTTACAATGTTTTCTTAAGTTTCCTTAAGATTTTTCGAGGCAGGTTATCTTTTGTTTCACTTTCTTCTTTTTTTCAGGGGCGAGTTTAGCTGTTTAAATATCACGTTGCCGTTTTTAAATTTATATTAAAAATTTCCAGTTTTATTGATTTTAAAACAATCATCGAGTTTTAGATCTGTAAGTGTAATTGAAAAAAAACAAACACACTTATTATAACTTATTAATATTACTTTTTATAACATCTTAACTAAATCACGGTTTGAGTTGCACTAAGTATTTTTGCTTAAAATATTTTATTAACTTTTCAAGGCTAAAAATAGAGTTTAGTGCTTGAGATAATCAGGCATTATCTATTTTATTGTTGTTTGTAGAAAAGTAAAATATATCAACACATAAGAAAATTTAGATGATTGATTTAAAAAACACTTGAAATGAATAGTCTAGTAGTAGGGGTGTTCAAGTAAAGCTAAAACGAAAATTTAATATGATATTTTTTTTAAAGATTAATTATATAAACTATAAATTTTTCACTACTCATCAGTATTACAAAATCTGCAAATGAATTCTCTTTTAGATATAAACTAGAACAGTTCAATTTTATTACACAGACTAGTGTTTGACTCTATTTTGTTGCAACTAAAGGAATAAAAGTTCGGGATTTTTATATCAACAAAATAAAAATCGTGCCTACTTTTCATAATATAGGGTGATTCAAGTAGAGATACTTTTATCAAAAGCCTTTATTTGAGAGATTATGTGTGAGTCGTGTCATGCTGTCATGTTATTTTTGTTCAGTATTGTTTAGCATTTCATAATGGAAAGACTTAGGCCTGAACAACTTTACAAATCGTTTAACTTTATTACGAAAATTCACGTTCTGTAAGGAATGTGTTTCACTTGCACTTCGCTCAACTTATGGTCAACATAATCGGCCTACTAAGCATTCATTATTGGATAATATTTGACCGAATAGACCACTTCCAGCACGCTGTGAAGACGTGGAATCATCGGTTTATATTTATTTAAAAATGATGACGTCTATGGCGATCGTTATCGTCTTGATCTCGGCGAAATTTGGTTTCAGCAAGAAGGCCACTTCCGTATGATATCACACCGTTAGACTTTTTCCTGTGGAGATATGTAAAGTCTAAAGATTATGCGGACAAAGCCGCTTCGATTCAGGCCTTGGAGGAAAACATCACGCGTGTCATACGCCAGTTATCAGTCGGAATGCTCGAACGAGTCATCGAAAATTGGACTCAATGGATAGACCATCTGTGACGTAGCAACGGCCAACATTTGAAAGACATAATCTTCAAAAAATAAATGCCAAAGAATATTCTTTCAAATGATAATAAACATTCCCCATTAAATTTAATTTTGTTGTGTTTTATTCTTTAAAAAAGTAGGCTCGAGTTCATTAAATTAAATTTTCATTGAATTATTTTTACTGAAGGTAGGAATTGTTTTTACAACATGAAATCTCTATTAAAATTTATTGATAATTTTTCTTGGATGAACTGGAGATCGAACTTGGGTTGAATTTACATGTTTCAAGAATCACTACATTCTCTGATCAGAATTTTTTGCGTTCTAACCTCTGCACCACTGCGGTGCCTGCTAGCCGACAGTCAAACATCAATCTTTTAACCAGTGTTACCGGTGGTTCGAAATTTGCTGTAATTATAATTTTTCAATTTATGTTGCTTCCTTCTTCTTCAGTTTTTCGTATTCTTTCTGTCAAGACTTTGTCTTGAAAACCTGAATACATTTGTTTTATTATTATGTTTTTTTTACAATTTCGTGGACATTTTTATGTGTACTACTTGAAGTACAACTACAAACATTAGCAGCTTGTGCCATAGCTATTTTTAAGAACAATTATTATTTATTTTAATGAACTCGAGCCTGACTAACGAAATATATCAAAATTTTTAAACAAAGATTTAGCAAAAACTTTCATGTAATGCATTTGATAGTGCGAGTATTTATCACACAATGGGGTCCTTTTTTTCTTTTTTAGATTTCATTATAATGAAATATTAATAAATTGCAATTAAAAATTAGTAAAAAGAAAGATTTCATCACATTTGCAGACAAAACGCACTGCGCACCAACTAAGGAATTTTCGCACAAAAAAATTTAAAAAAGCACCAAAAATGCTGCGAAACGCACCAAGTTGACAAAGGAAGAAAATCAAGTTTTATTTTGGTCTCTTTCTTTGAGAACTGCCTTTTTGTTTTCTTTATGTTACTAGTTTAAGTAAGTAAGTAATTTGGTAAAGGTGTTGGTAAAGGTTTGTAAGTAATTTTAGTAACATAAAAAAGACTTTAAGCTTGATTTGAATTATTAAAAAAGAATTTAGTAACTTTTATGGAAATCAAAAGCATACAAACAAAACTTTAAATTTCAATTAAAATATTCTAACTCAAATTGTTTGTTTCGTTTATATTTCTTTGTCCACAAAATTCGTGTCGTGTATAGTGCTGCTCTTTTTAACATTACCAACATACTACCACAAAATAATTTCTTTCTCTTTCTAAGAGAACTGCCTTATGAGCTGATTATAGCTATTTTGAAACGTAAATATTGTCACCTCTGTATACTCTGTGATGTGTGCCATGTCTATTAGCTCAGTTCTTATGAGCCATCGTTTTGTGTGCACAAGAACAAAACCTTCTTCAATGTGTCAATGTTCATGTTTGAAAATTACATAGTTCTGAACGCAAATGTTCTGATAATTTCAACAAAAGTTGTCCACATGAATCAAATTCATAGCGATCATATGTCAATGTAGGGAGTTTTAAACTAGTGAAAATGCACGTAAGTAATGCATCTTAAAATTCCTCTGGCCTGTATTTTTTATATACCATATATACGGGCCATTGTTTAGAACAAAATGTCTGCAGAATTACGGAAACAAATTAACCAATTCAACTAATTTTTGTATTCTAATGCAAATGCTCATTACAAATACATGGTTATTTTAACAACTACTTTCCTCGAAGTTACGGAAATATGGCCTTAAACTGTGACACGTAAGGACAATAAGAAACACTGATCATAAGTGCTTACAGTGATCATCAGTAAAACCGAAAATAACTGAACCCAACCATCTTTACTAAAACGTAACAAATTTTGCTTAAAATATTCTTAACTAAATGGGAATTATAGTTATTCAATTGCTTTTATTATTGACAACTTTTTCTCATCTTTTTAAAAATTTGTATATTTTATTTGTAGATTTCAGAAAATAGTTCACCATTTTTTTTTAACTTGGCAGCTTTGTTTACCCCTAATATTTTATATTTTATACATACCTGCTATGTTTCAAAAATTAAAATTCATGATCAATCAATTTTGTGCGACTCTCCACTCAATGTCTACAGATACCAATGAAATAAGTATATACTATATAACTACTATATTGTTTATGCCTTATCAAATTTATTTTATAATAAGTTTTTTTTTATATAAAAACAAATAACACATTTTATGAACAAATATTTGAAATGTGAAACAAGCAAACAAACAAAACTATAGTTCTTCAAAAGATTATTTTTAAGTGAGACCAAAACAATTTGGATCGTTGTCTGACTTTCAGAATTTTATGAGTTATTTAAACATCACAATTCTATTTATATAGTTGGTGTTGTTGCTGTTTAAAACTGAAATTTTTTAAAGAATTATGTTTTTGTAGTAAACCATATTATTGTCTG
This sequence comes from Bellardia pandia, assembly GCA_916048285.2. NCBI lineage: Eukaryota > Metazoa > Arthropoda > Insecta > Diptera > Calliphoridae > Bellardia > Bellardia pandia. The sequence goes on from OU696529.1 coordinate 122,606,140, forward strand.
TGCGCCCAATGTGTTTGTTTAGTTTACACAATACAAATAGACACATTAAAATGTGTGTAAAGATAAATTTGAATTTAACTAGCACAGACAAAAACCATACTTTTTAACATTGATAATGTTACAGTCAACAGAGCGCTGCTAACTGGTTGCATTTATAATATATGCATTATAATACAAAAAATAATTTCAGAAAAAGAAAAGATACAACAATAATTCTTGGCATAAAAATAATAGTATGATATCTGAAATAATCTTGAAATTTGAGAAATTTGGATTTGAAAAATTTAATATTTCTGGAGAGGAAACTGGTTGAATTTTTCGCATATTACTCTATATAGAAATGGTTTTGCAAGGGGTGTTTGTTGGAACTGTAGTAGGTCTGAATTAATCTTGGAATCTAAATAAATTCGAATTTTTTTTGTTGAAAATTTTTTTTTTGGAAAATATTAAACGGATGGTGGTAAATAAAGTAAATAAACAATGAATTACTAAAGATGCGATCACACTTGGCAAATATTTGCCAAAAAGGTCGCAACACCTAAAATATTTTTGAACTCGTTTAGCTATTAAAAAAATCTTGTTTTATTTAGGGTATTTAGTCTAATTTTATTTAATGCTGTTTGATCTTGCAGAACTGAAACAAGGATAGAAAACAGCAAGGAATAAATTTAACAGACACTGCATAATGTGTAAATATTTGCCAAGTGTGACCATACCTTAAAAAGAATATATTAAACCGATATGCAAAAAACGTAGGCTGTGTGACAATTATAGTGACTAATATGCACTTTTTTGCATAAAAATAAAACTACTAAAAAAACAATTGAAAAATGTTTTTGTCATTTATTTTACTCTTAATGCTAAACAAAATAATTTACAATACAAAATGAAAAATAAACAATGAGCACAGAAAAAAACTTGCATGTACTCAATTTTGCACAAGTGTTTTTTTTTAAATATTTGCACAAAATTTGTTTATGGTTTAAAAAAAAACATTAGTTTAATATTAATTTAATTGCATGTGGTAAACACTTTTTGCAAATTATACAACACAAATTAAATTATAATACAAATTATAATCAACAAATTATAAGCATCACGGTCTGAAAGGGAATCATACTCGTATGTATATCTTAGAAGATATAAGAATAAATCTGCTGAATAGTCTGCCGATAGAATTTTTGAGTTGCTTTAAAAAAAAGGAGGTCTAACCCCTTATTAAAGTAAAAAATGTTTGTTAATATTGGCAGTTTAAGTTTTTTTAGTTTCAGTGTATTTATAGTTATGAAACACTAATTTATTTCTTTATACATTAAGTTTTAAGAGGTAAAATGAAAAATAACAGTTTTCTTTGGTTAAATAAACTATTAAACTGTTTTACTTGTTCTTTAAATAACAAAATTGATAAAAGTTTTATGTGCTGACGAGTTTGTCCGCTTATGAGAAGTGTCCGTTTATGAGAGAAACACAAAAAGAGTAATCAATAATCTATAAAATTGTACATACATATATATTTCTTTAAATACTTTTATTTCCAAAACAAAAACGAAATTTTATCTTGGCGAGTTTTTCCTTTATTGCAATATCTTGGAAAGGAATTTGAAGATCAGTCAGCATTTTAATACTTTCAAGGTCGCTGTGATATTAAGACAACCCTTTAAGTTATCTTATGACTAAATAAGCCTCTTTATAAGAAGTTAACTTGTCTTCAATTTCATTTTCTAGGTCATCTTCAGACGAGCTTTCCACCATTCCTTCGGAAGCTATTAACATTTCAGTATTAATGCTTTCCACATCTTCATCATTAATAACTATGTCATTATCCAAATTGATATGATCTTCGGCGTCAACTTGTCTCTGGCTCTGAACTCGATTAACGATATCGGAGAACTGAGCAAGCGCTGATAGTGGAAGCTCATCTTCTGCAGTCCCACAGCCATCATCATATGGACTATAATTTTCTCTAAAACCAGCTTTTCTGAAGCAATTTTCCACTGTCAAACTGTCCGGTTATGGGGAAATAAAATGTCATACATCGTGGAAAAAAATGTCCGCGTCCTGTTATGGGAGGGTTGTCCGCTTAAGAGGGAAATATTTTTAAAATCCCTTACAATTTTATTGGCACTAAAAAATGTGTCCGTATATGGGAGGTATCCGCTTATGGGAGGTGTCCTTTAAAAGAGAGCACACTGTGTTTATAGTTATGCAACGCAGTAAATTAAAGTATTTATGCAACCGGAGAATATGTGAACAATAATTTACTTGTTAGACACAATGTTTTAGTGAATATTTTATTTTATAATTCAGTTTAAGTTAGGGTTTCTTTAAAAAGACAATACAAAGGCATATTAACTAACAATATTTGTTGAAACCAAATAAACGAAAATAGATTTTCATGTAAAACGCACTTTTTAACTAAAGTCACATTAATTCAAACTAAGGTTCACATAAATTACAGCCCATTTGAAAGATCAGAAAGAAATTGCATTTTCAATGTCATCTTATAACAGAATTAATGAATTTTTGTTGAAAAATTATTTCTTTAAATAAAAATCTATACATTATTTTACGCTTTTAGTCTCTATATTACAATTACACACTTACTTTTTATACAATATAATCCAAAAAAATATATATATTCCGTATATGTACTCGTACAGTAGATTGCAATGCAATTTTGAAATTGTATTTAGTTTGAGTTGGAAAAAAAAACTTTAATATTTTTATGGAAAACTTGTTAACAACACTTGGATTATTATTTAATTTATTGAATTGCAATTTTTTTAGATTTTTTTTTTATGCACAGATTTTTTCTAATATTTCTGTTTTATGCATATTTAATTAAACAGAAAACTTGATAACAAAAACAATATTCTTATCTTTATTTAGACAATAATTAAAATTTTTACTTTTTTTACACATTAATGAGTAGTAGAGAAAAACAGAAACAATAATAATAAACACTTTGTTTTAAATATTTATTTAATTATTTTTTATTATTTGTTATAATATTATTTTCAACAGATAAAAACACACAGCAGAGAAAATAAAAACTGCGAGTAACAATCTGTGTGATGTAAATGCTCATTATAAATAAGAATTTTTTGCTTATTACTTTTAAATAATTTTTTGTTTTTTTTTTGTAAATTATTTTAATTTATGGAAGTTTTTATTGTATTATTTATTTATTTTCATTTGTTTTTTTTTTTAGGAAATGAGAATTTCTTTTGTGTTCTTTAAAAATTCAGTTTTTATTTTTTTTTTGGAATTTATTTTGTACTTAAATTTTTTATAAAAAAAAAAATCACAATATTCTAATAAATTAAATACAATTTTGACGCCAACTCTCGTTTATTTTAATAGTTTTCAAAAAATTATTCGTTGCTTAAAAACAAAAACAAAATGTTGTTCTACTTTAATTTGTTGTTTTCATTAATAAATAGTTGTTGTTGTTTAATGCCTAAAAATTTGTTTTTTAAAGCCAAAACTAACATAAAATAAGGTAATTTGTATTAAGCCACTTTAGTTATACATACTAAACGTTGTTTTTTTTTATAAAAAAAACTCGCGTTTCAAATAAAAATCGTTTAAATTGAAATAAACATATTTTTACATATTTCGTTTAAATTAGTTTTTGTTAAAATACCAGCCGGTTTGGTTGCCTTCCTGTTCGAGTATAAGGCTGTGACTGACTAACATTTAAATTCACTGTGTCGAGTATTTTTCACTGCATTGTGTTGGGGCTGTTCTCCGGCTGTTTGACTGGCTGGCTGGCTGAATGGCTGGCAGGTTGGTTGGTTATTGCTGCTGCTGTTTTAGTTGCTAGTCTGTTGTGGTACATGGTTGGCTGGCTGTCTTTCGCTAGCTTCAGCTTGTATATTATCTTTTGTACAAAACCTCAGAACGATTTTATTTACGAAAGAAAATGTTTGCTGCTCTGTTTGTTTATACACTCGTACAAGCAACAGCAACAATAAAAATGTTGTTAAATGTATCCACCAGCATTATCATCATCAGCACTGCTCATCACTCTGTATTCTATCTGAAACGCGAGGCTAGTTTAAAAAGGCTTTTTATTTTAATTTTTAAAAATTTTGTTAAATTAATATGTTTCATTCATGGACTTTCATTAGCTGTTTTGCGATGCTTTGCAATTAAATTTCTTTTTATTTTCCAATTAGGCAACTGAGGGCTAAATAAGGCCAATATTGTAGATTATGCAGCAATTCGTAGGCCCGCATCTTATAAAATTCTGCCAATTAGAATTTGTCTAACTTATATTTACTCAGAGGATATCTGCCAATATATTTTGTGTGGCAACAAAAAAACTTTTTGCAATGAACATCAACCCACAAACTAACACAGAAGAATACTATGTTGATTTAAAAGCTCGTGTTGCTACTTGCACTCGATCATAATAAAAAACGATAAAAAAAGCAATCGTTGTGTCTCACAGGCGCGGTTTAGTTTTCTAGGGTAAAAAAGTACTCTTATAAGAAAAAGCACCAATTGCCCCTTTCTTCCTTTAATTCCAAGTTTGAAATTTAAAATTTTTTTCGTACTTTTTTGTGGTACAATTAAGTCTGAAACGATTAAAATCGGTTTTCATGTGCTTAAGGAAAATATATATTTTAAGTACCAAGAGTACCATACTGCCTACTCGGATTTTACGCAATCTACGCTTTCACACTCAGAAAATAACAAAAGTTCCCACTTTTACCCATATTATCTTTTTTTCTCCTATCGAAATAAATTCTATTATCATTATGAGAGCTCATTATAAATTATACATACGAGTATGTATGTTTATGACAATTTATATGAAAATTACAATTTACACGAAGCAATTCTTTAGGAAGATAAGACGAGAACTGTGCTGTGTGAACACCGAAGATATTTCTAGGAAAAAATTGTATCATTCTTTTTAATAAGAATTGTTTGGTGTAAATTGAGAATTGTGAAAAATTTACCAAAATTAAAAACAATTTTTACCTATTAGGGTTTAAAATTCTGAACAGTACCAAATTCATATTTGATGTTTTTCAAAAAGCAAAGAATACAATTTCAAATTTAAGTCTTAGTTAATTGAGAGTTCTAAAAGTAACAAAATACAATTTTACCTGGTTACTCTTACAAAATATTTGAATTTTGAAAATTACCAAACACCTATCTTCTACTTTTTAAAACGGATGAAGATGCATTTAAAATGTTTTTTTCAATATTGGTTTAAAATATATAAAAAAGAATAATGAATTTACCCATTTTTGTACACTCTCAACAAAAATCCCTTGAGAGTGGATATATGTATTATGTATGTATGTTTTAAAACGGGGTCCCTTCAACTCAACTTAAGTGTTCGCACGTAGTGAACTACCACGTAAACCAACCAACCAACCAACCAACGGATATATGTATGAGGCTGAAGAAGAAACTTTAGTTTATATTTATTTCCTTTATTTATCTTCGGGTGTTTCATCATGCGATGATAAATCTGCCAGTCAAACAGTAAAGTATAGTATAAACATAATACAGTAAAAAATAATTTATTGAGTTAAAAAGTGTGTCTAAAAATCGTGTGAAACATGTCTTAGATTATTTAATTCAATGTGGTTCCAAATTGATGGCTACATTAACTCAATCAAATTTCCATTTTATAATCTATATCTATTTATTCGTAACATAAATTTTAAGTTGACCCTCCTATAATCTTCTAGAAGTTCTATGCGCAGCAGCGGTTAGCGCAAACTCTCACACATTCAAACTAACAACACCAGCAACAACATATGTTGTCAATCCTCTGTTGCTAAACTGTCACTCACCATAAAGAGTATTTGTTGCTCGGAATGTATTAAAAAATGCGATTAATATTCATACTGGATTGAATGCCTTTGTTTTTTTTTTCTTTATTTATTTATTAGATTTTTATAAAAATATGAGAGGTACATAGTTAGAAAAACAAAACAAATATTGTTTGCAAACATTTAATGCTAGGAACACAACTGGGACGTACAGAGAATTTGTCGGGAATATTTGTTGCCAAAAATAAAACACATTTGTGTATATAAAAATACACACAGTAATGGCGTCGGCTGAATTCGTCATACGCGGCGAACTCTGAAATATATTTAGTTCCAATTCTTATGGCGGCGTACGACGAACAAACAAACGCGGTGGCCATGTTTCGTTTTAGTTTTTAATGTTTTGATTAAAATGATTTGATTGTTCGACCTTTTTATTAATTAAACAATTTTATTTTTCGAGATTAAGGTCAGTTTTTATTTTTATTTTTTATTTTTTTCCAAAAATAAAATTGTTTAATTTTTACTTTAATTAGTGTTTTAATTTTTACTTTATTTATTTTAAAATAAATATACAAAATATGTAGTTAACTATAAAAATTGTTTGTGCCTGTGTTTTTGTTAATGTTTATATTTTTATATTTTTTTAAATATGGTCACACTCCATCAGCTGCTATATGAAAACAAAATAATTATTTTTTTGCGTCGTGTTGGGGTAAATTCGTCGTTCGTCCTAGTTGTGTTCCTACCATAAAGTTGTTGTAAATTTATTGACCTGTAATGGAAATCCCCATATATTTATTATGCACAACACTATTCAACACACATATCAAACATAAAATTAGGTGGTGGAATAAGTTTGCACATGAAATGCATTCAAGGTTTTGGTAGACAAAAGGGATAAAGCTTAAATCTTGTTTTTAGGGGGAATTTAAAATCAACTGAAGAATGGGTTAGTTTTTATATAGTTTTTACTTTTTAAAAAATCTGTTGCAGATAAAATAAATAAACTATTTGAAATGCATCCAAATCTAGGTTTGCGCCCTCAACCAATCACTTCCAACATGTCGCGCTGTCAAACATCATCACTTCTAACAGCACTAGTATGATAGTGAGTAACTAGTACTAGCACCACTACCAACGACCAGCAGCAGCAACACCTCAGCTCTAGACAATTCTACTCTCTTCTCTTGCTTGTCTAACAAAATGTTGCCTTTAAGCGAATACTAAACTGTTGCTGTAACCATAGCTGCCAGATTTGACGATTTATCGTCATTTTGACGATTTTTTGTTTCAAAAATAGCAAAGTGACGATTTGACGATTTTTTCATTGAAAGTGACGATTTTCTGAACTTTTAAAATTTTCTATAATTTTTTTGTTTTATTAATGTTTTTGTTACCAAATTCTGTCTTTTTTTTTAGACAACAAATATTTTTCTCATTTAATATCATAAATATTAAGAAGAACATGACATATTTCAAAAACAAATCTAAATGATAGTAGTGTTTTCTTAATTATTGACAATTGTTTAAGTTAATAATTCAAAATAATATTGAGTCAGGATAGTAGAAATTTTAAATGCTGAATTCCATGAACTAAAATTTTTAGAGAAAACAATTTCTGTATTTCAGCGGAGAAATTCTAAAAAAACTTCTATTATTTTAAACAATCGTCGAAAGAATATTCAACCAACTAAATTTAAATAACAAAAATTCTTTGAAAATAAGTACCTGTATATAATAAATTAATTGGATTCTATACTCAAAATATTATTTAAAACTTAATAAACTAAATTGTTTTGACATTGTAGTTTAACCTGAATTAATAAAATATGCTAAATTCAGATATTTATTTGTAAAATACTGTAAGTCTTGTTTCACACTCTTCAGTTTTAGCTGACCAGTTTTTGTTTAATTCTTTTTTGAACTTGTCATTTCATTCACACAATTCAATTCAATTTTCGTACTTTTTAATGCAAATCAACATGCATGAAAGAAAAAACAAAAGGAAATAAGAAAATTGACTAGTACCGTCAAGTTTGACTATTTAAACTCGAATTTTTATGTTTTCTTTTTAATGAAAATTTAAAAATACTGTTAGAAACAGTGACTTTTTATTTTTCCGATTTTTTTGACGATTTTTAAATTTCGAAATGACGATTTTTTTCTTTTTTATCGGGATTTTGACGATTTTTTCCGAAATTCATCTGGCAGCCCTGGCTGTAACTAACAATGGCTGCTACTTAGAAAATAATTCTGTTTAGATTTTATTTTGTTTTACATATATATCCAGCCATAAAACTAATTTTTTTTTTATTTAGTTAACGTATAAAATATAAAGTAACAAAAAAATAGAATTGTCTTGGAGCAGTTTAATCGCAGTTTTAGTACACAATGTAAAATAATTAAATAAATTATATTTGATGTTGTCGCATGAAGAACTTATGGATATTTGTGTTTTTATGACAATGTTTGAGTTTGTAAATACATATGTATGTATGTACAAGTATTTGTATCTGCTAAATACTTATTAAAATGTGCATGTCGTCCATGGTGTTGTCGTTGTTCTTGCTAAATAAGTTGTGACAACCTTAACAAGTGTAAGTGTGTATGGTTGAAATGATATACATACTATAGTTATACTAACATACATATGTATTTAGAGGAGATATAAGTATATTGTGTATTAGACTGGCTAACGAAAAAAAAATTAATTCGCTCAGCAGCTGAAAATATTTGTTAGGTACTTTATAACGTAACATTTTGAAAACGAAAGCATGTTAGTTGAAATCAAATTTTCTCAGACCTTAGATATCTTAGAGATTTAAATCTTCCATCCATATATTGGTGATACATTCGAAAATTTTGCTTTTTCATTAACAAGACAGATAAGAGCAATGAAACATCTAAAATTTTTAATAAAAATTGGTATATTTCGAACCAAAAAAGCAAACATTTGGATTAACTCGAATGTGCTATAATTTATATATTTATGTAAGTGGCAGCATAAAAACAGCAAAAATAACAAAATTTTAACATAAATCTTGAAACTTCGAACACGCTTATTTATGTTGTGATGTTATGTTATCAGAGTACTTTGGTTTAAACGCTCTGTCTTTTATTCTTACTTTCATCAGCTAAATTTTATGTTTATAAATTAAATAATTCAAAATATTAAAAAGTACCATTATAGGAAAAAGTACCAATTGTTCATTTCCCTCTTAAACAACCATCAAGTTTGAAATATCAAATACTCAATTTTACCGTATTTTTTCGTGACACAAATAAGTCTGAAGCGACAAAAATCTATGTTAAAAAGGTCCAAACTAACTACCCGGATTTTACGCAATCTATACCTTCACATTTGAACTGGAAAAAACATTGTAATTTTCTATAACTTTAAGTGCTTGGTGCGTGTGATAATGAATATTAATATACCTAGTACCCAAAACTTTAAAGACACTCATTTATGTTATACGCTAATAATTTTCATATTACTTGAGTTTACTTTGTCTTTTATTTTTAATCTACCCATAACTATATTTAAATAGTTCACAATGTTAAAAAGTACCATTGGAAGAAAAAGTAAACAAAATACTAAATTTTACCATAATTTTTTGTGACACAAATAAGTCTGAAGCGATTACAATCTATGTTGAAAAAGTACCAAACTAACTACCCGGATTTTACGCAATCTATACCTTCACATTTGAACTGCAAAAAACATCGTAATTTTGTATAACTTCAAGTGCTTGGTGCGTGTGATAATGAATATTAATATACCTAGTACCCGAAACTTTGAAGACACTCATTTATGTTATACGCTATTAATTTTTATATTACTTGAGTTTACTTTGGTTTAAAAGCCTTGCTAAAAAGTACCATTAGAAGAAAAAGTACCAGTTGCCCCTTTACTTTTTAAACAAAATACTAAATTTTACCATATTTTTTTGTGAAACAAATAAGTTTGAAACGATGTTAAAAAATATGAAACTATCTACCCGGATTTTATGCAATCTACACCTTTACATTTGAACTACACCGTAATTTACCCGTTTTTTAATGCCTTCAACAAAACATCGTTCTAAGTGAATCTATTTATATGGCTGGAGAAGAAACTTTAGTTTAAATTTAATTGCTTTAGCTTCAGGTGCTTGATTGGTGCCATAATGAATCTGAATATATTTAGTACCCGAAATTTCGACAACGCTCATTTATGTTATTACTTTTGATGTTACATGAGGTTAATTTGGATTAAATAATAAATAAAGTATCTTAAAATAAATTAATCTTGATTTCAAGTTGCTTAAAGAAAACATTAGTTTTTTTCTTGCCTGCACAGTGCGCCCGTCTAATGTATTTCAGTGTGCACAGTAGCCGTTGATATGTGCGTAAGTACATTGATGATTTACGTATTTACTAGTACAATTTAACCACAGCCACTAAAAGTTAATAAGCGATAAATTTGCTTAATCTAAAAGATACTTATAATTCATTAGTGGATGTTTGAATAACATTAGAATAAAACTAACTTAGTTTCTTATTTACTATTATATTAAGCTAAGTATATACAGTGGAACGGAACTATTATTTACTTTGATATTTCTAGAAATTTTGAAAATTTATAATAAATACAAATACATATACTCGTATAAGCAATAAACTGCATTTTTCTAGTTGGGTTAACTATTCAGAAATTTATTAAAACTATAACGTCAGTTTAACAGAATTTTTCTGTTCATTCGGTAACAGTCTGAGCAACGGAAGACAAACTGAGTAACGTTAAGTCAAAATTTCAATTTGAGTATTGTAAAATTTTTTCAAGTTTTAGACTTAGTTTTGATACGAACATTTAAATATTATTATAAACATTTTTGTTAAAATATTAAGTACTCATTTTAGGAAAGTTCCGCTCTACTGTGACTATAAATTTAGTTTTTTAGTACTTTTTCTTGAAGTACTTAAGCTAGTAATACGAGTATAATCAAAATAGTTACAATCAGATAGATACGAATAAACATTCATACGTGAAATTCAATGACATTTAGAGAATTTTTTTTATTCTGTTTATATGTAACTACATATTTATTTCGTTGTTTTATAGGCCATTTTATATATAATTTACTTAAGTTGTTATTGTATTTTTCTCTAATATACTTCTAGGTATACCCAATAGGAAATTGTGAATTAAAGACAGTAAAGAGATTGTTCACATGTGATACGGACTAGTATTTGTAGCTGTAAGCTATTCCATCAATCAATATTTCTACGACCAATATTTCGATGTGTTACAAATGGAATGACAAGCTTTATATACCCTGCATATTTTTGGTGGTGGGTATAGAAATGTTTATTCTGCCTCCTTATGTTTGCATACATTTTCTGCATGCAATATATGAAAAAAACATAAACAATTTTGAGTAAATATAAGCTTTTTTTATAAAAAATCTTAGGACTTATTATTATTTTATAAATTTTTCAAAAGTTATTTACCTTACAAACTCTAAAAGTTAATATACGATATTAGGGGTAAAATATATGTATAATTTTAGCTCAGAAATGTATAAATTTATTATTCAATGTAGCCAACTAAAACCTTCTGTGGAAGCACATAATAAATGTGTCCTTAATATATATTTTTTTATTTTAGAAGTTAAATTGAAATACCACTAATTTCACAATATGAAATTAGTGGTTTTCGATGTTCGATGCGTTTTGTATTGCAAATGTTTGCACTTGCAAATGTTTTGACATTGAATGTGAGCACTCCATTTATTTCGTACTTCGCGATACTAATGCAATTTATGCACTAAAACAGCTGATCTACATAAACAACAATATCTAAAGGTATTTTAAAAATGCCACGAAAAAGTGCCAAAGAAAAAATTGTTGAATTTTGAGAAGAAGAAGTTGCCGAAGAAACAATTTGGAATGGTGGTACATACACATTTAATTTTTTAGGCGTCCACTTTATGTTTGCTTTTTCCCTTTTAATTTTCTTCTGTGGAATTGTTTGCTGCATTGTTTTAATTTTATTTCTTTTATTAGTGTTTACATCTGTCAGCTGTTTAAATGTCAGAATTGCAAACGCAATACATACACGTAACGAAAAAACTATACAATTTTAGTATTGCATAAACGCAATGTTTTGACAAATGCAATTGTGTGTATTTTATTGTTGGATTGCAATAAAAAGCTACGATGTTTTGCATTTGCACTTTTACAATGCCATTTGCACTGAACACTGGACGTCGCTATTGTTTTTGTATAAATTGCTAATAATTTTAGTTGCACGAATGCTCAGTTATAAAAAACAGAATTTCTTGACATATTTTTTTACAATTTTCGTTTTTGTTTTTTTTCCTTCTAGAAACAAGTTCATACTCCGCTTGCATATTTACTATTGACCAATGAAAACTCTCAGTTATTTCTTAGCTAAAAACAAACGAATTCTTTGTTAGAATGTTAACAAATATAAATAAAAATAAAAACAAAATAAATATACAAATAGTCAGTCAACTCTTTTGTATAAGTCAAAGCAATATTTATCTTAATATTCATACTCGTACAAATGTTGTTTTGCTAAAATCGTGACTAAAATTTCTTTTAAAGAAAACCATAAAAATGTTTGTAAATATTTCGTATAAATAATACAAAAACAAGAAAATATAAATCATAATATGTTTTTGATGAACTTTACGTCAGTTTACCAGGAATATGCCCCCAGGGCTGAGATCAATTGGCCATTTAAAATTTCACATTTTGGTGGGAATTGACGCAATTGTGGAATAAAAATAAGTATTTATTAGGAAATTTTGTTTTAAACAATAACACACTTTGTGTATGTATTATTAAACAATATCAGCTTTATTTTATGGTTTATTGAATTTCAAAATTTCGATTTTATTATTTTCTGTTGGCTTATTCAACAAGTATTATAAAAGTGTTATGTATTTTAAAAACTCATTTACATATAATTCTAATTTATCCGCCTATTATTGAGAATTTGTTTACGCCACTCATATAAATCCCTCATATAAATTATTAAATTATATTTTTATGATCTTTTCAAAGTTTCTACAACCAAAATTATAACAATATTTTGAAATTTATTTTTAAAAGATCAGAGTTTTATTAGGGGGATTGTCTTTAACATCAATTTGTAAAATTAAACGTGTTCTGTGTTGTTAGAACATTTTTGTTTGAACATTTTAAATTAGTTATTAATCAATCTGCACGTGATTAAAACACTAAATATTTGTTGAGTTTTGTTGTTTAAAGAGATTTTGTAGGTCTTTTAGGCAAGATTTATTTTTAGAAATCATTTTTTCCACAATTTAGGCTGTGGAAAATTGTGTTGATTTAAAACAAATTAGCAGGCGTAAACCATTAAATGTTTTATATAGAAAATTGTCTAATGCAAGGCAGGTAGAAATTTTTAATTTATAAATAAATATAAATTTTTAGAAATGCTTTAAAAAAGAATAACTTTTTTGTTAAAAAATGTTTGTTAGTTTCAGATACATTTAGGTTAAACTGTTTTACTTTTTCTTTCATTAAGAAAAGTTGTATGTATTTATAGTTATACAACAACTGTACAGTGCATATTATTTTTTATAAAATATTCTGCGTTATTTACGTGATTTTATTATACATTTACATTATTTACATAGTGTCAACTTAAATATAAAATAAAATTATGAAGCTACATTATTCTGGAATAATTTTACGTAATTTTTTATTACTAACAATTTCAGTTGAATAGTTTTCCAACTGTTTATTTTAAACTATTTTCAATCCCTTAGTTTTTCCAGACACAAGCAATATATTATCAAATAAGTTTAACCATTATTATATATTGAATACCCCTAATAATAATAATTGGTATAAACAAAATAAATATGATATTAAGCAAATCACGATCACTTTTGTTGATTTGTTTTGTTTTGAAAACGTGTTATAAAATACCATATGACATTACTTTAATTAAGTATGTATACTTATTTTATAATTCATTTGTTTATTATTATTAAATTATAATGCAATAAAATTAAAATTTATAATCTCATAAAATAAAAAAGGTCGAAGAAATCAAAATTTAGTTTAATTTATAATCTCATATTTTATGTAAATTTTATGTGAAGAACAAAAAACATTCCTTTATATTGGTATTATTATCTAACATAATACTCGTATTGTCTGGCTATTTTTATATATTTTTTATGAGCTATTCACTACTCTTTGTGGGAAATATTTTCATTTTTTTTCAACAAGATCAAAATATCAACAAAATTAAATAATGTATTCTAGATACGAGTTGATCATAAATTTTATTGTATAATTAAAAACCTTCAACATTTTTAGAGAAAAAGTTGTTAAATGCATTTTTAATTCAAGAACTAAATATATCTTTAAATTTCTTTAAGTTTATTGTATTTTAAATATGAGAGTTTAAATTGTATTACTGTTTTTAAACAAAACAACTAAATCAGTTTAAAAGAATTTGTCTTTGAATTTATGTTCAAGTTGTTTTAAATGGCTAACAGTTTAACGGTTTTTAAATTTTAAGTATATCGTATTGAGAAGAACGGAAAATATACTTTATTATACAGGCATACAATGAAGCGGGGAGATCAGTTCATTAAATATTTAAATAGTAACAGAAAATTTTAAACTTTCATTTAAAAATATGTCGGCTGTTTGTAAAGTTCTCTTCCATTATGTTAAAAACAGAAATTTCGTTTTTAGCTTTTTAACTTTTCCAAAACTATCAAAGTGTTTAAACCTTTTATTAGATAGTTTAACAATTTGTCTTAAATGTTATTTCTTACAGCCAATACTTATGCTAAAACAATTGAGAACGTCTAATCGGTCAACCCCGATCATATAATACGCAACATCCACTATATGTGCAAAAAAGGTTTTTCAGAATTTAGCGCTATTATGGACTGTTAACAAATTTACTTGCACGACTTCTGTACATATAAATATTTTTTGTATGGAATTTATGTTGATATAAACACTTCAAAATGCTTTATACATGTTAAATGAATTTTGCAAATGGAACTTATATGCTTGAGGCCTCACTTAATAATAATAATAATAATATATGAGAGCTATGACTAATTATGGAACGATCGTTATAAAATCAGGTGTCATTCATGATTTCTATATTTCTAGATATGTATGTTTATGACCGATCATCATAAAATTGAAACGAATGATTTGTTTATGCATTAAATATATTTGTGTTGAATATTATTTGGTTACCATCATTTTAAAAAGAGTTATACTCTTTAAAGTGATCAATTATGTCATCTGTGGACCGTGAAGGTCAATTATGGACCGATCTGCACAAAATGTGTAACTATGATTAGGCTTTAGTTTAAGAGTTTTCCGACAAATTAAATAACTATAGGATAAATTTCCCTCAACAATATACATATTCAGATTTGACGTAGTTAAAGATTCCTTCTATATGGTAATCATTACATACACCCCTATCGTGAATAAAAACTCCACATGAAATATGTTCCCTTTTATTTTTTTAACATTGAATTTTAATAGGAAAAATGTTCCATTTTATTTTTTTTAACATTGAATTTTAATATGAAAAATGTGAAAAGGGAACAAATTTCATGTGGAATTTTTATTCACGATAGGGGTGATAATCTAATATAAAAGTACAACATTCGATGCAATGAATAGAAAACAAAAAACATAAAATTCTTTCAGTTGTACTTTAAGTGGTACACATAAAAATGTCGACGAAAGTAGACAACAAACATAATAAAAAATGTATTCAAGTTTTCGAGACGAAGTCTTGGCATGAATACGAATAAACTGAAGAAAAAGTAGGCAACATGTAAAATAACTGAAAAATGATAATTACAGCAAATTTCGAACCACTAGTAATACTGGTTAAAGGATTGATGTTTGACTGTAGGCTAGCGGGCATCGCAGTGATGCAGAGGGTGAGAACGTAAAGAATTCTGATAAGAGAAAGTGGTGTTTCTCGAAACATATGTTGATTCAACCAACAACCCAGGTTCGAATCCTAAGCCAAGATAAATTATCAATAAATTTTAATAATAATTTTTATGTAACAATTCCTACCTTCAGTAAAAATAATTCAATGAAAAATTTAATTTAATAAACTCGAGCCGAAGTAAAAGAAATATCAATGATATAAAATTCTTTCGATTAAATCCTGTGCATTTCCGAATAGTAAATTAATCACTTTAAGCTTCTTTGAACGTTATTTATATGAGAAATTTTTACGAAAATATTGCTTTACAATCAATCAACTTTTCAATTTAATCAATATGCAACACAATCTTTTTCTCGCTCAAACGTGACCATTTCATCATTTTCGAACAAATACAAAAAGTCATTGCAATAACCCAGTTATTAAGAAACTTTTTAAATAAAATACATTTACCATGTAAAAACTTTATTTTCTCGAGTGTCCTTTCTCTTGTGCTTTTGTGTAAAAAAAACACACTGCAAATCGAAACCTCACATTTTAAAATTGAAAACTCTTCGCTGGAAAATCCACTGACACACACAACAACTTTCACCTATACAAACACACACCTCTTTTCAAAGAACATTTTGTAACCCTGGAAGTTTTATTTTTAACTAACAAATAAATAAATATGTAAATACAAGAAATCTATTTATAGACACTCATGTTCTTTCTGCACTTTCAATAGTTTAAGACACATAAACTCTTTGCTAAGAATTCAAATTCAAAATTGTACGTAAAGCCGCATTCATAGAGACATAAGTGTAGTAAAGCACTGTGGAAAAATTACTTGTAACAGTAAGACAAAAAAACAAAAACCAAAAAATTTATATTACTAAATAGTTGTAAAGTTTTAATATAAAAGTTTTAATATAAGACTGAAAATTCGTCATTCGTCCCCGTTGTGTTCCTAGCATTACTTATTTCATTTGAAAAAAAGTGACGTTGCTCACGGAAACTTATGGTGAATGTTTTCCAACGATTTCATCGTGCGAAAGATGGTTTATGAGTTTCAGAAATTGTGACACGGAAAACAAAGACCGCCCAAGAAAACTACTCAAGAAGCAATTACAAAAGTTTTTATCTAAAAGCAGTAAAATTGGGTAATATACAGCGGCTCACAACTAATTTAAGCAGTGCATTTTTTTCCAAGCTTCATAAAAGGAAACTAACAAGAAATCAGAAAAGAAAATGGTGTCATTTAATAGAAAAAATTTAATAGTCTAACAAACAAAAAACATTTCCTGCAAAAATGTACATATGAATATGTATATTAAAACTAACTAGTTTTTTACGTCACAAGGCTGTCAGTTTCACAACTGGCCTCCTGAACAAACAATGTTGCGTTGAAACTGTTCGTCGTGTCTTGCATGATTTTAATGGTCGAGTTGCATACAAAAGCCATTTATAAACCAGAAAAACAGGCTGTGCAGGCTAAATTTCGGCAAAGAACATGTTTGCAAAGAATTTGCATTTTGGAATTCAATCATCTTCGCCTAAGAATCGAAGTCTAACATATTCGCTTCAGATGGCACGTCGTTTGTTTGGCGAAAACCAAAGGCTGAACTCAACAAAGAAAACCTAGAGGCAACAGTGAAGCATGGTGGTGGCAGTGTCATGGTTTGTATGTCAGCTGCTGGTACTGGGAATTTAAAATTTGCTAAAACAACCCAGGACAAGTTTAAGTCCTTCAAATTCTAAAGGACAACTTGTTGGAAAGCGCAGATAACCTGGGTATAAGATTAAATTTTCCATTTTACCAGAATAATGATCCACAACACAAATCGTTTATTGTGCAAACGTGGCTAATATATTATAACTGCCCACATTTTATGACATCGACAACAAAGTCGCTAGACCTTACTGTTATCGAAAATTGATTTAAAAATCAGCAAAAATTTCTAAAACGAGTATTACCTAAAAATTGATCGCATCTATGCTAAATCGCCTTAAATCTTTTGTAGGCTATCATATCAAATATTAAATCGTATTTTAATTTCAGGTTTTTAAAACCAATAAGGCACCAATTTTTTTAGTTCCTATTAGTTTTATTTTTATAGAGCTTTGAAAACAAAAACATGCACAACATAAAATAAGCTGAGAGCCACTGTATAAAGTGAAGCTGGGAGACCGAAATATTCACCATAGCACGACCACATGTTGCAATGTTTTGCCACACTTGCCCTTTAGTTCAAATCTTGCGCCAACCTACTACTATTTGTTTCGATCAGTGCAGAATTCTCTATCTGGGATATGCCTCACTTTAGAACAGGCTATCGTAAATTGGCTTGGTTCATTATTGGCCTCAAAAGATGAGCAGTTCTTTTGGCGGGAGATCCATATGTTCCGAGATATATGAAAAACTGGTCATAGCTAACAAGGGCCAATACTTTCCATAAATATATTTATTACACAGATCCAAGAATGATAGAAATGATCGAGATATAAACAAAATTCAAGGTTTACATTTACATTTAATTACCTTATATTATTTATTATCTAATTAGCCACACTGTTAGCTAACGTGTTGCAGTAGAAGAAAACCGAAAAAGTAGGTTACAAACTTTACGCAATGACATGCCAACTGCATACAAAAACCACAACTTACCCATGTACACAACGAACAACATGAATTGCATATAAAAACTCATGGCTGCATGTTTGTATAACTCACACAAACGTACATTAACACGAGCATGCTTAAATCCCCCGGGGGGTGAGAGGAAAACGTATTCTTATGTATGTTTCGCTTTCCTTAAACTATTTTTAGTTCAACTTCTTACTTCCTTTTTCAATGCTGCTGCCAATTCGAACCCTTTGCATTGCCATTTTTGTTGTTATTTGGTTAAAGTAAATTACAGTGTTTTTGTATTAAAATAATTCTTCAAAAGGTTTTTTCTGACGTCTAATTTACGTCGTTAATGTCCTTTTTATCGCTTCGTCTGTCTGTGTGTGTGTGTGTGTGTGGAAAGTGTTTGCATTTGTATATTTTATATATATTTAGTGCAACTTAGGTCAATGGTGTTTCGTAGTTTAAGGTTACTGAACTTTCAGCAACATGCAACATTATGAATTTTCTTTTATGCCAGCCTATTGATACTTATGCAAATGCAATGCACTGCTTCATACTTTAGGGGGCATTTACTATTTTTTTTTTTGTTTTCTTTCGTAAACTATTTTAATTTAGTTTTATGCAACTTATACTATTAAAGTAATTGTTGAGAAACTATTTGCGTAGTTTATAGCATTCACTTTGATGGAAATCCTTCGAAAAATACTGTAATGCAGCACGCATTAAATAATAAATATTTAACATTGTGGTAATAATTATGAAGCACAGTAATCACAAACGTTTATGATTTAAATTTAGTATATTTAAATCGTATAGATTGCCTTGGATGACATTATCTTTTATCTTGTGCAGCAGTGGTCCGACTTTTACAAAAATTAACAAATAATAATTTATAGCTGCTAATCTAACAACAGAGAATGAATGTGAATAGCATGCTATTATAATTCATATTATATGATCTTTATGATTTTAGTTTGTTTTATTTGTGGAATATTTAAATGTACAGTGGCTCACAACTTATTTTATGCAGGGCATTTTTTTGTTTGTAAAGCTTAATAAAATGAAAACTAACAGGAACTTAAAAAAAATATTGGTGTAAATAAATGTTATAGTCTAACAAAAAAAAATAATTTTTTTTTTTTAAAAAATTTACATTTCAATATATTAACGGTGTGAAAAAAGTTGTCATCCCATCTCCGGTGTTTCATAGTTACAGAAAAAAAAAGAATCTACCATAAAGGAGAAATGACAACAACAACATACTTTGCTGATATTGTCAACCAACGGTAGACGCAGCAAAAGTAACAACAAATTTGTAGTAATACAAAATTTTTTAATAATAATAATAAGGAAGAATATAAACACATTGTAAGACGTAAGTAAATTCCGTTCTAACTCATAACATGTAATAAGAAATATGTTTAATTCCCGAATTCTATTTCTCAATAAATGGTGAGTTAAATAGATGACGTTTACAAGTAGATCTTGGACAATAAACATTGCTGATGATGCCCTTGGCAGGGTAGAAAATGCATTCCAATGTGCCATTTGTCTAGAAAAATATAACTTTACAATGGTATTCTTAGAGTTATTAATTAGAAAATGAACTCAAGCCAAAATAATAAGAAATGTATGCATAGTATTCTCTAAAAATTAACAAAACTAAAAAACAAAAAATGCTCGTTTTTTCACGTTACAGACTCATTTAAAATATTGTAAATTGTCACTTGACGTTACAAAATCGGACACACAACTCCACAGAAAATATTGCTAGAAGTAGAAAAAAGAAAAACTAAAAACAAAGAACGCTGCCTTGAACTATCGGTGCATTAGAAATTGATTGCATAAAATAAGCTGTGAATTGAAAAAAAGTTTTAATATATTAAAATGTATATTTTTTCAACAAATGATTTTTGTTTGTTAGACTATAACATTTTGTCTTTTAAATGACACCAATTTCTTTTTTATGTTCCTGTTAGTTCTCTTTTTATGGCACTTTAAAAACAAAACATAGACTGCATAAAATAAGCTGAGAGCCACTGTATGTATTTATGTAGAAAGAGGAAATTTTCTAAATGAAATTTTTTATACCAAAAAACATCCTTTGACATTACTAACAATGCAAAGTGCATAATATGGCCAAAGAAATACGAATTGTACTTTTACTTCATAGAGAAAATCATTAAATAAAAAAAACCAAAACCAATTTTAGAGTTTACAAATGTTTAAGTAATTGCCCTAATTGTTTAATAATGAGACTGCGTTTAAACAAAATCTTTTTTAAATGCATATGAGTAGAAAAATGTTGAAAAATTCACATGACGTAGACAATATTTGGATACACAAATTATATTAATATACGGGATGTACATGGACGGATACATGGATGCTTAGTTGTTTCGGTTAACAACACACAAGAAACAGACGCCACATAAATAGCAAAAAGATACAACAATTGCAACAATATAAATACACAAATTATTCTACCAATGTATAAAAAAAACCAACTCACATAGAACGAACACAAAACAACAGCCATGAAACACTGCAAAATGTCGTGCCACAACCAACAAACGACTACAAAGGAGGAATGAGTGTAAAAAGGAAGAAAAAAAGATGAACTATTTTTAGCAATTTTTTATTTTAAAGAGTTACAGAAAGTACAAGAAAAAATTATTTCAGGGGTAGGGGCAATAGTAATTTCGTAATCAGAAAACTAGAAAGTCCTGTGATTTTAATTTAAAACCATTTGTTATCAAAATCACTTACTAAGGGAAATACTAGGTGGGCTATGAAATGTCAAATTTCAAGAAAGAGTGTAATATGAAAGAGATAACCAATATACTGTATTGCATTTTTATAATTAATATAATTACTAATAATTGTTGTACATTTCTTTTAAAACGTGTAAAATGTTTTAAAAGTATAAATAACGATCTCTATGCTATCCAAAGTTTGGCAGACCACTTTATTAATTTAAGAGAGAAATTATGCATTTATATTTTGTTAGTATTTCATAACTATAATTACATTTTATGATAAACAAAGAAGACAACTAGAAAAATAAAATTAAATTAATGCTATTTATTATATATTATGAAATTTTCAGTATATTTCTATAAAATGTTGCGTGTTTCGTAGGTATCTTAATGCTTTGGACAAAGGTCAAATTTCTGTTTATAATAATAAGCAATTGGCTAAAAAATTAACCGGTCACATGTTGTAATAACAAATTTCGCAAATAATAATATAATATGAATAAAATATGAAAATAAATCTGGTGAATTTCTGAGTTGATTTAAAAGCCTGTTTAACACATTATTAACATCTAAATTTTTTGTGAATATTGGTATTTTAAGTTATTTTAATTCTAGTGTATTTATAGTTATGAAACACTAATTAATTTCTTTATTTTTTAAAGCTAAAATGAAAATAATGATTTTTTTTCTTGTAAAATAATAAAGTTTGTTTTGTTCCTTTTACATACATGTAGATTAAACTGTTTTACTTTTTCTTAAACTTACAAAATAAAAAAAACTTTTATGTATTTATTGTTATGCAACGCAGTGTATAAGACTATAAGCACATACACTTCTTGACACAAGTATTTCTAAAACAATTTATGAAATTACCCTTTCCCGTACCCCCCTGAACATTAACTATAAAAATAGTTATTAAATAAAAAAAATGCAGAAAAACTGCGCTATTAAACAAAAACAGACATTACAACCATGTATGAGTGTTTTCGCATTGTGCAGACAAATTTAGTATATTTTTAGTACAAAAATAAAAACTAAAAAACTACAAAAAAACACTATTGCATGAAAATGTCTTCAAATAAATATACACTGGAGTCTAATATATCATCAGAGAGAGAGAGAGAGAGAAAGAGATAGATAGATAGAAAAAACGCATATAAATACCCGGGTCATGATTTAACTGAAGATGTTAAAAATTCCATACGAAAACTAAAACATTATTTCAACTTGGCCAAGAAAAAAATGCTGAACAGAATTTTTATATCTTTGTGCTGCTAGTCACTTAAATACTAAAAATGATACAAGAGTTATCGTGCAAAAAAAGGTGCAGCAGCAAATAAGGAAGTTTATGTTTATTTAATTTTGTTTGTTCTTAGTATTGTTTGGATTTTATTTGAAATGCTTTGTTGGTACATAATTGTTAATAATATATGTATGTATTTCGTAGTTGGCGTTCTAAACAAATAAATGCAGTACATTTAACTGTCAGTGGCATTTAAGAGTAAATTTTAGTGTTCTGTGGCAAGCAGTAATTCTCGCTTAACAAATGTAAAAGGGAAAACTGAATCACACATTATTTATAATTTTCTATATAATTCCACATAAATATTAATACTTTGTCTAAAAAACAATTTATACTTTGTAGATTTAGGTTATTATTAATTTTTTGAAAGACAATTAGTTTAAAGTTGTCATAACATTGAAAATAATTAATCCATGCAAAGCTTGTCGACTGTTTAACAGAAAATAAGGTGTATATTATTTTCAGTATGAAATGGATTTTGTCATTCCGTTTGTAACACATCGAATTATTGGTTGTAGACGCCAAAAGTTTATATATTATGGGTCCTTATAAAAATCTAAGCCCCTATATCGATCTTTTGAAGACACGATAGTAACTAGAGGGAGGGAATGATCTTGTTCCCAAATATTATTTGTAGTTGTTAGTAAAACTAGAATTACATATGTACAAGAAGTGAAGCACCCTCCAAAATTATAATCTACACCAGCATAGTGGTGATTTGTACTGATATTTATAACGCCCCAAAATATAAGTCCAACACCGACCGACTCAATATCACTGAGTCAATTTAACGATATCCGTGCGCCGTCCTAGAAGTTCTAGAAAATACAAACATTTGTGATCCCAATTTCGGGAGGACATTTGTATGGGGGCCAGGTGAAATAATGGACCGATTTCCACCAGTTTCAATCCCATCCGTCCTTGGGCGGAAAAAATATCACGTACCAAAATTTATCGAAATATCTTCAAAATTGCGACCAGGTGCCAAATTACCGCATTCGATATCGAGTAAAATTTATGGTAATTTTCTTATTTGAGATTATGGCATTCGATATCGAGCAAGAAATTTAGTACATTTTATCATAAATAATAATCGAAATCATTTTTCGATACGATAGCTCATTCGATCACGAATACGGTAATTTGGCCCCTGTACTCTGCGCACAAGCTTTACATGGACAGCCAGACGGACGGACGGATGGACGGACGGACGGACATCGTTAAATCGACTCAGTAAGTTATTCTGAGTCGATAGGCATACTTTAAGGTGGGTGTTGGACCAATATTTCTGGGCGTTACAAACATCAGCACAAATCCAATATACCCTCCCCACTATGGTGGTGTATGGGGTATAAAAAGCGCACGCGCACCAATTTTTCAGAATTTTTCGCACAAAATATTTAAAAAAGCACCAAAAATAGTGCGAAACGCACCAAGTTGACAATGCTGGAGATGATGTTTCATCAAGTTCAGCTCAAACAATGTTTTCTTTATTTTAAATATTGTTAGCTTAAGCCTAACCTAATTATTCATGCAAATAAGCGTCACACTGTTGTTGTTGTTTTTTTTTTTTTGTACCAATTCAACTTGTTCCTAGAAAGAATGTTTGCAAAAAAAAAATAATAAATAAATTGCTTTCTTGTTTAAAACAACAACATACTAGTTATAAAAATTGTAGTGAGAGACAAATATCCAAAATTAACGTTTAATTACCCAAAAAAAATATACAGTGGTTAATTTGTTGTAACAGTGAGCGAAAAATAAATAAAATCTACCTACAATAAAATATGAAAATGTTAGTAATTATTTAAGCTTTAAACTCTGTTAAAATACAACAAACGTGGTGCGAAATTTACTATTAAGTAAAAAGAATGAAAGCGTACTTAACCGCCAAATTAGTAAACCTAATTACAATTCATAAAACAATAACTTATACTGAAATAAAATAGTTAATTCTTGCAGAAAATATATTTGCTTTTCAATTCTTGCAGAAAATATAATATTTAAGTTTAACTTGCACTTAGTATTAAATCGTAAGTGTGGCAAACAATGAATTCCCTATCTAATAAGATAATTTTGCTAAAATGTTGGCATACATATCGTCCCCTCAATAAAACAATAGTTGCAGAATAAGAATATATATAACAAAATCTATATGTGATAAAAAATTGGTGAAATTCTACTTACACAAAGTGTGTCACAAGATCAATTGTAGTAATAGCTTGTAATTTTTTGTTTAAAATTTTTCATTGATTATTATGTAGTTTTAGGTTACGGTGTTTTAATTAGTTCTTACTCTGAATAAAATTTCAAAGAAAAATAGTGCATAAAAAGCATACATTATTTTTTAAATTTCAAATTCAAATAAAATAGTGTATATCATACAAAATAAAATAGTGTATAATGTTTTTCAGACATATATTAAAACAAATAAAATAGCCTAAGTGATATCGTTTATTTGCAATTAAAACACTTGTAAATTAATGAAATATCATTTGCTAGTAGCCTGATTATTCTACCAGATATTTAAATAGCCACAACTTAAAAACAACGATTATTTTCTAAAATATTAATGTTTTGCCAGATGTCTAATAAAGCAAAAATTTTAAACTCGATTATTTCGAAATGGCAAAAAATATATAAACTATTGTTTTATTAAGGGGACGATATATTTAAACAACTAAATTTAGAAATGCATTACGTAAATTTCAATACAATTATGGTAGAATTTTTTTTATACAGCATTATTGTTGTCACATGTGACGTATGATTAATATTAATATAATTATTTATTATTTTTCATACTGTTAAGCCTTGTTAACGTATGATTAATATTAAATACACCCACTTGATCATACGCAGAATTGGATTGAATTTAAATGTCATAAAATTAATTTTAGTCGAAATGTTAATTTAAATATTTTAATTGTATGGTTTCTTTTTAATGCAATGCTTTAAAGTTCAAAGGTCTGTTTAGGTTTACTGGAAAGTAGGTTATCTGTATTGGTTTTTATTTAGTATAGACATGTCTTGCTTAATAATTTCTTAGTTTTAGGTTTTATTATATACATATTTTTAAACATATACAGCAAATATACAGAAATATACATATGTATAGTTTCAATAAGTAGGTTTTTTTGGTAGTGACTTCTAATTAAATGTGCCCTTGTTTAAGTTTTAGTTAATGCAACTGTTTCATGTTTTTTTATCTCTTCTACCAAATAACACACTATTTTTACATTTTTTTTAACTACAAGTGAAATAAAAAAAAATGCATTTAAATCACTATTTGTAAACAAATGTATTTCGTTATGTATTCACTAAAAATAACCCCATGTGTCCTAGTTGCAAACTTAATTGTTTATTTTACAAATAAATAAATAAATCTTGAGAAAAAAATTAAACTCTATTACAAACTGTATAATAAATGCTTTTATTTAAATAAAACCAAATTGGTACAGAAAAAATTCAAGAGGAAAGTATCACATACGAGTACGTTGCATTTATTTTCATACACACTCGAAATGAGTCTGTCTCAGCTTTTTACTGACGTCAGCAAATGCAACAGCAGCAAAAAAATAAATAAAACATTCAACAAAAAAAAACCCAAAAACTCATATTTCTTCTTTAAAAAAAAATAAAAATTTCAAAAATAAATTATGATATTTAAACGAAAATTAGCGCACAATAAATGAATATAATTTGTTTAAAAACACTATTAATAATTTCATATAAACAAATAATTGATTTCGTTTCAAAATAAACATTATTATATGTAAAAAAAAATTTCCAATAAATTCTATTACTCCTAACAACAGCAAACAATTTTGAATAATTTTCCACCAAAATAGAAATTAAAATTTAGGAAGTGGTTTTGTTTTTGTGAAACCCTGGATTGTTTAAGAGTGATAGAGTGAAAGCAACAGCACGAATATGTAAATATTGTGGCTAAAAGTGTGAAAATGTTTCTGAAGATTTATTAAATCTTTCAAGTATATTTTTAATCTTGTTTCTTTAGTATTAGAATTAAATAATGAAAAGAAAACTAATAACTTAATATTGATTAGGTAAATAAAATAATAATAATAAAATAAATAAAATAAAAAATTTTATAAATGTTTACAACAAATAAAAGATGTTAGAAAGTATATCTTTTAAAAAATAGTTTTAAAAGATTTATACAACATAAACGCTTTTAAAATATTTAGACATGTTCAAGTAACTTTTGGTAACCAAGATTTTTAAAATATTTACATATGTTTTTAGAGTGATTTTCGGAAGTAGGCCTTGATTGCAAGCTATCAATTATTGACCGATCTGCACGAAATATGTAAAGAGTTATTTTATAAGAGCTTTCGGATTTGATTTAAAAAAAAAACACATAAAATTTAGAGAAATGTATGAAATCTTTATTTGAGTCGAAAGAACCGTCTACATAATTCAATGCTTAAAGATGATTTCTTGTAAATATTGACTGCGGCTACGCCTCAAATGGTTCATATCCTGGGTCCAATTTTGGCTACTCTCTCCAACATATCAGCCGTTATCTCACGAATAAATCTTTCAATATTAGCTTCCAGAGCCTCAACAGTTTAGGCTCTCACAAAACCTGGTCTAATTTAACGGCCCCAAATTTGACATAAACTTTTCACCGTACTCGCCTCTCAATTGGATAATTGTTTCGCGTGCTGTGTAGCAAGTGGCATCGTCTTGTTGAAACCACATGTCAGCCAAGTCCAGCTCTTTCATTTTGGGCAGAAAAAAAGTCCTGCCTTCGTCGTCTGTGAAAAATTACGGTCTAATGATGCTACCGGCCACAATAAGCAGTGGATTTTTCGGTTGCATTGGCTGTTCTTGCTATACTTATGGCTTCTCTTCGCACCAAATGCAACAATTTTGCTCATTTACATATCCATTCAACCAGATGTGAGCTTCATTGCTGAACACAAATTTCCGAACAAGAATTTTAATAATAAAATTCAACAATCTGCAAGTGTTGTTCATTTGTAAGTCGATTCATGGTTAAATTATAAACCAAACTGAACATGTTTAACAGTACTATGACAGCTGACCTGCCAAAAATAGTCTTGCCAAAAACAGTCTTGCCAAAAAGCTAGTCAGAAGTGTTTAGATGTGACTAATCACATTATAGATGTACAACTTATAAGTTTGTTTGATTACGTGTATAAATCAAACGATAGTGTAATATTTAGTAGGGACAATTGTATAGAAGCTAGGTTAAAAAATTGAACGATTTCAACCAATTTCAATCCCAACCGTCCTTGGGCCGAAAAAGTTCACGTACTTAATTTTATCGATATATATTCAAAATTGCGACCTATACCTTGCGCAAAAGTTGTAAATGAACAACCAGTCATATGAGCGAACGCACATCGTTAAATCGACATAGGAAGTGATTCTAGTCGATCGGTATATTTTGGTGGTGTTGGACTAATCTTTATGGGCGTTACAAACATCAGCGCAAATCCAACATAACCTCACCACTATGGTGGTGTAGAGTATAAAAATCAAAATACACATATTCAGAAGTCCCAATTTAAACGAAGCAATTCTTTGAGCTGAGCTGTTTAGCTTTTATAAATCGGGCTGAGGGGGAGATAAGACGAGTAGACACTTGATTGTACTAGAAACTCGTGTTACTATGTTATTTGTATTACATATGTGTATACCAGTGATGGAAAATGGCTTTTTGGATTTTGTACCAACTATATAAATAAAACGTACTCCACGGTACCATTGTTAATATTTGATAAATAATAATGAAACTTAACCACAAACTACCTTAACGAAAATTCGATATACTCGAACGAACAAATTTTTAACATTGACATTCATAACACAAATGTTTCAAAAAAACGTCGAATTCTAATGGAAATGAAGCTTTGGTAATGATTTGGTGATACAAATGAATAGGGTGTAAGACTTCTTCAAAGAATCACAATCTAACTCTATTGGAAAATGCTGCCAGATAAAACGTTTGTTCACGATATACAACTACAGTTTCAGGAAGAAAGTTATCAAAGGATAAAGTAACAATTTTATATTAATACATTTGAAACAAAGATAAATTAAAAGCAAAGAAATAGAGCTCGTTTATTAATAAAATGTTTGCTGTAAATTACCTTCATTCAAAATTTGCTGTATTTGTTTAAGGTATATTTAGGCTACTTCTGAATCATTAAGGATATTATTTTCGTTTATTATCATGATTATCTACAACATTATTATTTATGATGTATCGATATATATATTCGTACATACTTCGATTATATTTTCAAAATTACTACATTTTTTTATTTCAAGAATACGTATATTAAAGAAATAGAAGGGTTAACTTCTAACTTTTTTTTAATTCTGATTAACTAAATATTAAGCTTTAGTTTCTGCATTCAGCCTCTAAATTATTTAATTGGAATTAATATTTTAGAGGTTTCCACTGTTCGATAATTCAACCAATAATTTCTTGCCGTGATAACCATATTATAGATGCATGTTCATGAAATTGAATAAAATCATCTCTCCTATTTGTACTACTGTACAAATGGTAGCTTAAATAATATATTTATCAATATATTTCATCTGAAATTTCATCTGTCTCCAAAAAATGAATGTGGTGTGGTATTGTATTGTTTTTTTTTAGTTGTCATTGTGTTTAACTCTTTTTTTCTTGTTCGGAATACGAAGTTGTTAAGTTAGGATTGGAACCGCCTGAGAAATCTCAAGAGCTAGTGGGAAACCTCGCCAACACAAAAGTGCTACGGAACAGAAAGGGTGCTCAAACGTAACAGAAATGGCGCCCGAGCACAAAAGTTTCCGCAACAGAAATGGTATTTTGATACAACCAAATGACTCGCGGTAATACCACGGTACCAACTGGGTCTAAAATGTATCAAAAAAGTGCAATTGTACCCTGTTGGGCAACAGTGTTGTATGCAAATGTGTGTATACTCTCAAATAAAAATACGAGTAATTTAAGCAATTATATTGTGCTGTGTAAACGCCGAAGTAATTTCAAGGAAAAAATTGTATCAATATTTTCAACAAAAATTGTTTCGTGTAAATTGGGACTTATATGATATTTGTCATTATTATTGTTGCTTTTTTAATTTAATAAACACACACACAACTCATAACAACAACAGCAAAGGAAAAATTCTTGAACCAATTCCGTTAAAGTGTTGTATCACACATGCTCCTCTTCCCCCTGTATGGTGGATTTGAAAAGTTTATTTCGGCATGTCTAGAAATACTACTACTAAAAAAAATACTACTATTAAAGATATATACATATGCATACATATTTATACATACATATAAATATAAATATGCATATATAATAGTAGTTCTACATTTAAGAAAATATTTAACATATTCATTTCATTTCATTACAATTCAACTCTTCCATTCACAACAAATTCAAGTGTCCTCTGAGTTCTTAAACATGTTGATTCATAATTAAAGTCCAACAACATTGCTTTATTAATAATTTTAATAAAGATAACACTAAGGTGAATATTTTGCAGCAGACTTGACGAAAGTAAAATCTATAAACACGGGCAATAGAACAATTTAAATATTATTTTCTTATGCTTTTGACGCAGCTAATTGAATATATATAGTTTTGACATGAAAATGAAAACAAAAATATGACAATAGGTGTATGTAAATTGTTTATATGAATAGATTCATACTCTATGTATGACGAAATGTCTAAACAAAGTCAACACTTTATTTCAATTAAAACGGAATTTGTTTAAAGTCAAATATTTAGGTAAGAGAAGTTAACGAACATGTGGAGGTGGAAAATGAAAATAAGGATCTTTTCAATTTGTACTGGAGTATTGCATTAACAATTTTTAAATTTTATAGCAGTTTTTAGACTCTTATAGCATAGACAGACGACAGCGTTAATTTGCATTAAAATCTCACTAATGTGAATTAAGATTTTACCGTGACAGACGAGAGTTTCTGCATTTAAAACAGCTGTTTGTTTGTAAACAACTGTTTAATTATGAAAAAATTTGTTTGGCATTTGGTGAAAAATCAAAATTAATTTGAAAAAAAAGCTGAAATTAATTTTACTGAAACTGCTACATAATGCAAAAATTGTTCATGCACTAGCAACCATCAACCTGAACGTGTTGCTACATGTGGGGACCGCAGTGGGACACTCTGAAATAAGAGAAAGGCAAGTGTGAAAATCCATTTTTATTATTTTAATTTTACAATTGTCTTCTTCTTCTTTTAGAATAGTAAACAATTTGATAACATATTATTGATTTTCGACGATGTTGCCGTATTGAAATAGCTAAATGCAGTATAAATTCACTATAATTTTGTGCATTTACGAGTTAATTTGAATTAAGACTGCTAATGCAAATTAACTGTGTCGTCTGTCTACGTTATTAGCTTCTATATTATGATATTATTTTAACTACGGAGTATTCAAAACACTTAGGCTAGGGTTTGGGCCGGTTCAGTTTGATGAAAATAAGGCGCTCGAGAGTTTTCACAGCAGACGAGACAAGAACGATTCAGTCTGTAAGAGATTCCTTTGGTTAGGCA
The DNA here is from genome assembly GCA_916048285.2 of Bellardia pandia. Lineage (NCBI taxonomy): Eukaryota > Metazoa > Arthropoda > Insecta > Diptera > Calliphoridae > Bellardia > Bellardia pandia. The sequence goes on from OU696529.1 coordinate 122,637,185, forward strand.
TTTCTTAAGTTTTAATATTGGTACCGTCGATCATTTCAGGTCTTTTTTTACTTTCAATAAATTTATATTGTTGCCATATAAAAGCTAAAGATTTAACAAAATCCTGCATTTTTAAGTTATACACCCAATAGTTATAAGTTTATAATGAAATGAAATTTGAAAATTTGCTGTGACAACGACAGATGGCATCTACTCGTAAATATTAATAGTAATTTGTGTGAGTTATTAAAATGATATTAATATTGATACTGATAGGACATGTGGTTTTTATTAAAAGAAATTATATGAACTAAAATTTAGCAAAATTTATACATACGTGTATACATATTTATTAAAAATTTTGCAGAGCTATTTTGGAATTGTTGTTATTTATATTTTTGAAATAATATTTACGTGTGTATATTGTTTTTGATTTTGGCATACTTCCCTTGTCAGACAATTTGGCAGAAGTCCAAAAAATTTCAGTTCAAGACTTGACAAAACATTTTTGGAATACTAAAAATGACTTTTGAATTTGTTAAAAAACATTGTTAAGCAATTTATTTTTTAAATTCAATAATATGTTTGTATGTATGCATGTATATATTGTACGTTGTTTTCTTCTTTTATTTGTATTTTTTGACTTTTTAATAAAAGTCAAGGTCAGTATTTGTTTTGAATTGTGAGGAAAAAAAGTTTGCCAAAAACAAAAAAAAAAAATAAATATAAATTTCACGGTGTCTGCAAGTGGCACAGTTTCCTGGTGAATATTTATTTATATGAGTGTGTTGCTATCCATCGGAACACTCTATCACAACAACGTCATCACCATTCATATCATTATTCTCATCATCATCAGCAGCAGCAGTCCCATCAAATAGAGACATTAACTCATCAGTCAATAAAACAAGGACATTACGAAAGCATTTAGACACATATACAATGAAGTCAACTCAACAAATGTAAATTACCAGACTGGTCTTCAACTTGTTGAAGAAAAGTTACTAAATGATTAAATATATTGTTTTCGTAATTAAAGACATTGTTAAGTTTAGCACATGCATAAATAATTATAATTTCTTTTAAACAAATTACTTTAAATTGTTTAAGTTCATTAAAACATTGTTACTTAGAAGAAAAATAATCTTATCTTTCGAAGACAAATGTTCTGTGACTTTTATTAAAACTCAAAATGCATGTTTTTCTTAAAAATTGTTTAAGAAATTAAATTTAAATTGTGTCATACTATTTACTACGTATTTGTTACAGTTAGTTGTTATATTTTCCGTGAAATAAAAATACTGTCTCAATTTGTATCACGGCAGGATTTAATATTGTTAAAATTTATTATTTATTTAAGTTTCTTTTATATCATCATTATCTCTATCTTAATTTACTGTTCTCATATTTTGTCTTGGGGTAGCTATCATAAAAAAAAACAGAAAACATTAAAAAAAGAAAAAACAAAATAAACACAATGATAAAAGGTACGAGTATCTTATGGATCTACAGCAAGTATAAACAAAATGTATGTGTATCTATTGTATGTATATATATATCTAGTAAATTTACTTTATTAAACTAGCGTCTCATGTTATTTTGCTCATATTTTAAGTTTATTGTGTATTAATAAAAAATACTAAAAGTCTTTTAATGGAAAAAAATACTTTTTATTCTTCTATAAAGTGAAGAAAATATGAATTAATAAAACACAGCGTGAAAGCACTGTTTAATGTACTGGGAGATAAGTGGCTACATTTAAGAGTAGTTTAAAAAAAATTTGAACATATAACTTACACTTTCAACAAGGTGTAGGAAGTACTAAGGCACTCTTGGTTGTAACACGCTACATTTGGAACAGAATTGTTGTTTTTGTAACAAATATAATATAAATAAATTAGAGTGTTGTATTCGGCTATGCCGAATCTTATATACACCCAACAAATTTTTGTATCGATAAAGACATTTATACCAGTTATTCATTTTATTTTTTGAATCCCTCACATGGCGGCTAAAACACAATGATACAAAATTGTATGAAATAGAAAAACCTGGGACCCGAAAATGTTTTTCTTGTAGGGATTGTCGAATAAAAGAAGATTACAATAGTGAAATATGCCGGACACCTACAAAAACCGGTTTTACGGTTGAAAAGCCGGTTTTTGTACCTTTGCGCACTTATAAGCCTGTAATTTTGTTGATAATGATCCGATTTTCAATTTCTTTCTAGATTTGGAAACAAGAAACTTTCGAATGATATATATATTATCTAAGAAAACTTGAGAAATTTGGGTGTTATTGTCGAGAAAATTGTGTTATAGCAAATTGTGTTATTGCTCGACAATTTCTCAAATTTTCTTAAATAATATATATATATCATTCGAAAGATCTCAGTTTCTTCTTTCCAAATCTAGAAGTTAGGTAAAACCGGATATTGGAGGTGTCCGGCATATTTCACTATTGGAATCTTCTTTTACTCGACAAGCACTACAAGAAAAATAATATCGGGTCCCAAGTTTTTTGGACTGTCGCACCGTGTAATCTATTATGGAGCAATCGTCGTAATCGTCGTGAATTTCATCTCAATAGCGATATATAGTAGAATTTTATAGGTATTCCAGTTATTCTCGGAAGTGGATCTTATATGGAAGCTATGGTCAATTAAGCATTAATTTTGCATTATATAAGAAAACATGAGGTAAGAATTCTGCTTAAAGTTTTCTATTATATAAAATAGTAACTAAATTAAACATTAAACTATAATTTATAATTATTAGAAAATAATATACGAGTATACATGTTTTAATCAAAAAACAGGAAATATTTGAACTCGCACTTTATTTTGTTCGACCGTCTACTTTATATGGGTGCAATGTTCAAATATGGACCAATGCAAACTAAATCTCGTTTTGAGGTTTTTTAGCATTAAACTTATAGTTGCTAAATTTTGTATAAATACTGCTTTTTTAGACATTTATGTATCATAGAGCCAAATTCCGCGAAGACATTTGTATGGAGGCTTTGAGAAAACGTGGACCGATTCTTACCTTGTCAAGAGGACTTGACCTTTTATATTAAAAATACAGTGTACAAAAGTTCAAAATTTAATTTCATCAATATTATCTGCATTATGTTTGAAGAAAATAAAAATTATTTACAAGACTTTTATAAGTGGCATAGTAAAAGTGTACCAATTATGGACTAACGTATTTTAACCTGGTAACATAATTTATAACACATTTATAAGTATTTAAGAAAATTTTAAAGAAGGACATTATATGGGAGCTTTGGTCAAACATGGACCTAACCAAACAAACTATCGTTTTGCTTTTTTTTTCTACTTGAAACTTATTTTTGATGAGTATTGTATTGATATTGCCTATTAAAGCATTTATGTACCATTGAGCCATATCTCGTGAAGAAATTTGTATGGGAGCTATGAGAAATCATGACCCCAATATAGCAACAAAATTGTTGAAAATTATTGGAATTTTATGGAGGTTGTCTCACAATTTGAATCATATTTCTGGTTCTGCTATGCCAATTTTGCTGATACCAAACTTTCTGACAAAATAGAAAACATTTTTCTGAAATATCCGTTAAGTTTAGTTGTGCATTTTGGACGTGCCAGCATGATTATCAAGATACAACATGATTATAAACATTTGCAGTAGGAGAAGTTTCTAAACAACATTAAGTTTTAATGAACTTTCGATTATCTTCTCTAGATGCCACCGGCAATTACTGGAAAATGGCGCTATTGTATAAATAGAACAAATAGGGCCACTCAGTGACAGTGGAGTTTCAGTCATCGTTGAGTGAACATTAAGGCGTTTTCAAACTGAAATTTAAGTATGACTCTTAACATACTTAAATTTCAGTTTCAAATTGTTTTTGTGTACATTTAAATAAATATAGACTCGTTATATTTTTTTAAACTATTTGACGCTCTTATTTTGCAATTAAAAGGAATCTGTAACAATACATTTATCAAGAATACGTAACAATACATTTATCAAGAATAAATATTTCATCACTTTTACTTATTAATTTTGTTTTGAAGACTTTTGCAGAAATATGTACTTGAAATTAGATAAGCAAATGATGATCACTACATAGGTTCAAGAATGAATGTTTCGATTTCGCTAATTATAGAAGTGTGCGGCAAGTAAAATCTATTTTTTGGAAAATGGTTAAAATTGGACCCTATTTTAAGATTCTCTTAAATATCTGAACATTGTATAAGCTCAATTTACCCTCTACTAGACCAATGCCTTGTTAAAGTAAAGAACCAGTCAAGTGCCATGTGTCATTTTCGTACCCTAGAAATTTTTGCTATATTTCCACTAATTCATCTGAGTTAAACAGCTGATTTTTATATCTCTCTTAAATATACCGGTATTTTGTTAAAATTTGATGTGATATATACTCATATGTACAAAATTCTATGTACCGAATTTGTTGAAGGTCGATCCGTAATTAGTCATAGCTCTCATATAAAGATCACTTTCGAAAAACAAGAAAAAAATTATAAACATTTATACCGATCAGTAATTTTAGTCCAGAAATCATACTAATATCGGCCATACCACTGGAATTAGTAGGTAGTAGTTAAAATATATGAAAAATACTTATAAATTTAACGCTAAGAACGAATAAGAAACTCTGAATGAGGATATTCTAGTCCTAACAGCAGTATAGTTTTTGTAATTCTCTTTACATTACTCACACAATTCTCATTGGAGGGTATTTAAGATTCGCGACAGCCGACTATAGCACTTTAGCTTGTTTACACTGAAAAGGCTTTAAAGTAGTTTTTGAACATTCAACTCATATATGGTATAAAGGTGACATAAGTCTCATCAAAAAACTTCATGTTATAAAGATGGCTTAAAATTCAAACACAAATTAAAAAGATGCAATGCATTTTTTACTCTATTTAGGGACCATTTTGAGTCCATCAAGACGCTGTATCAGTTCCATGATTAAGTAGTTTAGATTTTCAACAATTTTGAAACTATCTACTCGTAGCGACTCTCAACATTTTAGGGTTTATAAACTTATTTTTGGTGACAGCACCAACAGTCAATTTTATTTCTGGTCATATAATGATGCTACCTACTATCGCTGCTACTGAAAATTAACTACAATGCTGACTGGTAGACTCTCTTTTATATCAAACTGTGTAATAATACTTAATTGACTAATGAATGTTTTCTTTCATCAACCACAATAAACTATTTAATAAATAAAATTTTACAATTGCGTTACTTATTTAACTAAGTAATTTTCTAACATAAATTTCATAAAACTAATTCTTTAAATATTAAAACAAATGCAAATAGTTAAATTCCTTTTAAAACTAATTACACAAGTAAAACTACAATAAACACATTCTATCAAAACCAAAAATGTGCCAATTTGTAAATATTTACTGCAATTTTTGGCTTTCCTTTAAATTTTGTGTCAAATAAACAAGAAACTTTTTAAAGATAAAGATTAAACGATTCCATAAATACGACAATTTTGCAAAATGTGTGTTATTTAAAATTTATTTTCATTATAAATATTACAGGAAAACAAGGTCAAAAAGATTAAGTTTGTTAATCCGTTTCCAACATAGCAAAATATTTATCGTAGAACCAAAATGTCTATATATTCTGGTTCCTTATAAAATTCTAAGACGGTCTAACCATGTCCGTTCGTCTGCCCGTCTGTTGCAGACACAATAGCGTCTCAAACAAAGAGTTAGAGCAATGAAATTTCTTCCAAACATTTCTTGTCTCACCGCAACGCTTAGTATGTTTATTTGAAATGGGCAAAATCGCTCCAGTAGGATCCGAGTTATTTTTCATATATTTTTTTCTATTTTCTTCAAATATAATGCAAATAATATCATGAAATTTTGTACACTTTACTTTGAAATTCGACAGAATAAATCCACATATATACATAAATCAGTATACCAATTTTTTGGCCATAGTCCCATATAGAGTCCATTCATGTAATTTAATATTATCTGGATGACATAGCGCAGAGACAGAGGCATAAATTGATTAGGTTGGGCTGATCTGAAGATTTTCGGAATCTGTAAGAGCGATTGCAGTATCGCACTACATATTACCTACTTTGGTGTTACTTAGGAATTTTATAGTCCTTACACCTGAAAGGCATCAATTGTAAAATGAAACAGGTAGGTATGATAATGTCGATCATGTTTGATTGACCGATGGTTCCAAACAGGCCTAACGTAACAATGAGGTCTGCGTAAATAATTTGGGTATAAATCCGGATGAGTGATTGAGAGAGAGACGAAAGAGAGGATTTTTATTACGTCAAATAGTCAGGCGGCGCTAGGGCCTTATTTTAATTAAAATCTTTGAACTCGGTGCTCAGTATGATCTTACATTGTGCTACGTACCTGTTCATGAGGGTCATGCCTGTGAACGAATTTCAACTTTTTTGGCTTCCCGTGGGGATACTCTCTGAAACGAATTCGTTCCTAAGTGGAATCAGAATTTCCCTGACATTGAGGTAACTTGTCTGGACTCAACCAGGCCTTAAGATCTATTACTTTGTCGAAAAACAGAACCCAAAAGTTAATGGTGAGATAAAACAGTGCAGATTTTGCGAGCCTGTTCAATGTTGGTGACGAGCAGAGCAATATGGCTCGCATGTACCATAATGAACATCACCAAACTGTTTTTGTTCTCACATCTAAAATAATAATTGATTTCATATGCAGCCTTAACCTGAAATGATGAATTTTAGGGCTGTACAAAAGATCCTATAGGACGTATAGGTGTCTTACCATTAATAAAGTTCTTTGAGATATACACACGTAAATCTTAATAATACAAATACATTTTCAAGTTAGCTAAAAAAATCTCACACAAAACGGTTCTATTTTGTGAGAGCATTAAGATTTGCTGACAGTTAGTATGATTATCTAAAGGTTTGCTTGATGGAGAACGCTGTACATGTTTCTTAATAGTAAATTAACAATATCTGATTTCTTATTAAAGCTGAACATTTAGGACTCATACCTGTTCATCAACCGGTTTAGAAAAGCTTTTCACATCTATAGCCAGGTTGTCAGCCAGACGGACGGGCAGACATCGTAAAATCGACTCAGTAAGTGATTCTAAGTTGATCGGTACAATTTAAGGTGGGTGTTGGACTAATATTTATAGGCGTTGCAAACATCAGCACAAATCCAATTCTCACTATGTTGGGGTAGAGTACAAATAAGGAGGTAAAAGGTGGGAAAATTTATATGAAAGGAATTGTTATGAGACATAACCCAGTAAAAACATTCGTGTTTTTTGAAGCACTTAAGAGAAATAGCGCATAATCGAGCGCTTCAATAAAAGCGCTCTTTTGCAGAATAAAATATACAAAAAAGATGCTTTTTCAATGCTGACAACGAAGAAAAGAATATCGCGCTTCTCAGTTACTATAAATTTTTCTTAAGCAAAAACATTAAGATAGAATTTGTTCTTTGATTGGTGTGCGCGAAGTGACGTAAAACACTTTAGGAAAATGCTTTATTTGCATCTTTGATTAGGTTAAAAGAAGCGCTTATTGTCAGCAGAAAGTAGTCCTCCGAACCGGGAACACCTCATACAAAAATCATGCATCCCACCAGCAGGTTTTAGGCGATTTGAGGTATGAATTCATACATAAAACCTGCTTCTTTTGGAGCACATTTTTTATTGGGATTTAGCATAACCTATGCATTGGCAATCCATTGGAACTGATAAACAAATGTTTTGGAAATCTCAGCTGCAAAAGGCTGATACTAGCAGACTACTTGTCGGCACCAAGATTCTAAAAATCAAATGGCTGCTTATTCAAGAATTAACTTTTTGACTGCATAACCGTATCCTAAAGACATAGAAGGAATTTGTGTATATTAGTTTAGTCTAGTGTTAGAACTAGTGGTGATCGCTAACCTCGATTAACAAATTTTAAAATTAGTTCCCTATTGCAAAGAATTTAGAAAGTTGTTTAAAGTGACAACTCTATGTATTACTCAAATTGTGTTTTCCAATCCAATAAATTCTTCTCTACTTGTCAATTAGATAGTACCCTTGTTTGCATTGCAGTGCATGGTTATGAAATGTTGCACTTGTCATTCCCATGACAATTAGATCTTCGTTCCGAAATTGCCAAAATCTGATCGGCCAAAGATTATCATCCCAGCAACAGTTGTATCACTGCGGACTCACGTATCTATTTCCTGATAAACCAATGGATAACATAGTTACCGTGACTGTCGAGCAATACAGAATAATATTTAATGAATTTTCACTGGCTCAAATTATAAACTTTTGACTTGTATTTAAGTGATTCCAACAGGCTGGACAACTGTTCATACAATGACACTGGTGTCTAATATTTCACTTTCCACTTAATAGTAAGATATAAACAGGCAGCTTATTCAAATATTCTAGTTTGTAACTCTTCTTAATAAAAACGAATTTATTTTTGCACACAAAGACGTTTATTTACGAAATTAATTAAATATTTGCCATCAATATGTTAAACATAAAACAAGTGTTGACCAATATGTTCTCAATGGCAATGACCAAAAAAACAATTAAGTCTGATCGATTACCTAAAAAAAGTCAATTCTGACCTGAAGTAAATGACATTACATAAATCTATATACCCCCAGCTGAATGAACTTCATACGTAGCAAAACTAAATGAACAATAAGTAACAACAATAATATAAATTTCATCGAGGAAAAAATTTCAAAAATAGCTACAACGGACAATAACACAATTCACAAATTACAACAAATTTCAAAATAAAACTCAAACAAACCAACCCCCCTTCCACCGCATACCGAAATACATAATGCAATACACGGTCTCACGGAAAAATTTTAAGAACTTAGGAACACACATTTACAAGTTCAGAGAACTTTGAACTGCATAAAAACAGAAAGAAATTATTTTTTTATCTTTTTCTTTTTTCAAAGAAAACACTTGCAGATTTACAGGAGCTAAATACAAAAACAAATTAAAAGATAAATTTATTTTTTGATGTTTTTGTGTAAAATTTGTTAAGTATTGCTAAATAAATACTTAAGATTTGTCAATCATTTTAAGATTTTATTTTTTAGTACCAACATACTCGTACATACTCGTACGTTTCAATGAACTTTGGTAAAATGTTAAAGAAATTGATTGTAACCCAAAAAACATTTGTTATTGGTGGAATAAGCAAATTTATCTATTTATAATAATAATAATAATACTTTTTTAATTGTCGCACTGTAGATAACAGACTAGATTTTCAAAAATCAACAACCTTGGAGAGATTTTAAAAGTAATGTGGGCTATATAATATTTTGTACAAATAAAACGAATGCTTTTCGATTGCAATACCACTTAAGAATATTTAATACAAAATTTAGTAAGGTGGAGGCTGGAATTTTATTTATCTTAATACGGAATAATAATTGTAACTGAAAATATTCATGATGAATTTTTGGTTGGTAGTAAAATAATAAATATAGTAACCAAACATATCCTTTATTACTTTTGTATTATTTGCAATGCAAGAAAATTTTCGCTTAATGAACAACAAGTGGTAAGATAAAAATGATTACTTCTATATAATTATTCTGATGGATGTTTATAAACTTATGCCCTTATTCATAAAACTTACAACAAGTTTATAAGAGGTTTATAAAGTAAATTTTGTATGGAAATTTGCTTTATAAACTTGTTATAAACCAAATAAGCCGTCATATTAAAAAATACTAAAAGAGTATTATAAACATGAACAACATGTCGCCACGTTTTCCCCACACACGTTAAAGTAAAATTTTAAATGTTTTGAGATGATACACTCGGTGTATCATAAAATTAATGATATTAATTTTAATAAACACATTTTGTAAATCATCCAAAAGATAATTATTCCCGTAATTAAGCAAAGTAAATTAATTTTAAAACAACACAAGGTTGCCAGGAACAAAAATAGACGCATTTTAAACGAGATATTGATGTAACCATTAATTAAGATATTGAAATAATATGCATATGTATGCTTTTGTTGATTCTTTAAAAATAAATATACAAATATATGTGAATATATGCATGCATATAAATATATTTATAAAGTCAATTAGATCCATTAAATGTTGTGTACTTATACTCCCACAATAATAATACTTTATTGTAATATATACTTCTAAGGTCCTCTTATGCTCTTGGCATGCTAAATACCCTGGTGGACAGAAAGACAGACAGACAGCCAGATTGACAGACAAACGAGCAAAATGGAAAACCAAACACGGAAATACTCGTACATATAGAAAACAATGTTTGTTTTATTCAGACATACGAAGATAATTATAAATGTAGGAACGAGGACGGCATGAACAGTCCATCAAGAACAAACACATAGCCAATGCTCATTATTTATGAATACTGACCTTCTAATATTAAAAGCTTTGGTGTAGATACCTTTCAAATGAATGTGAAAATTTTCAATTTCCATTAACAGCTGGTAATTATAAAAAACATCACCAACAGGCATCTGTTGTAAACTGCAAAAACTTTTCCAATTGTCCTCCTAAATAATCTAGATATTTTGTTCTTCATACACAAGACACAATCAAACAAATACTTAAACTGACAATTTAACAGTCAGTAGTTTACTCATACTTATAAAAATAACAAGATATTTACTCGTTCCTACATGTGTATATGTTTACAATGTCTACACATCCTCTAAATTCAATAAGAAAAACCTACATACTTATTTACCTTATACATACACACATGTGTATATAGTTAATACAAAAACAAAATATTCTCTTTTTATTCCTTAAAGTAACAAATGCAACCGCTCTCTTATGTACCCATGCATTAATAGCAATTCATTTAGTGTCCTGACACAGTGACCCATGCTGATTGTTTTCTTTTCCTCCCATACATATTGAATGACAGAAAAGATAAAGGTGAAATTTAGAAAAACTTAGTCTGCATATGGCAAAATACTGAATACACTCCATGCCAGCACAAGCACAAGTAGACGACATAAGTTATTTACTTATGATTATTTTTACAAGAAAATATATGTATGTACGAGTATATGTAACAACAAAACAAGTAAGAAAGTATAGTCGGTCAAGCCCGACCATATAATACCCTACACCCAGTATATGTATAAAACAGTTTTTTAGATATGTGCGCTATATGGGAGAAATGACCTATTATTGACCGATCTTCCAAAAATTTAGTGTCATGATTTCTGTGAATATAAATATTGTGTATGTTAAACCTTATCTTGATATATGTAAATACTTTTAAAACATTTATGAAGGTTAAAGTTGATTACGGGGAGGGCCTTATTTGGGAGTTTCGACTAATTATGGATCGACCATTATAAAATTAGGTGTCATCATTTCTGTATATTATTTGTGTCGAATTTTATTTGATTAACAACATTCTTAAGAAATTTATGATCGTTAAAGTGATTTTCGAAAGTGAGCCTTCTATGGGAGCTACGACTAATTATGGACCGATCACAATAAAATTGTACCGTATTGTTTGTATGCATATGAGACATATTTGTGTTAAATATTATTTGGATACCAACTTTTTTGAGTGAGTTATGCTATTTAAAGTGATTTTCGGAAGTGATCCTTATATGGTAGCTTCATTTACCACTTATGTGTGAGGAAATTTGTTTGGTTCCTTGCATAATTCAAACATTTATGATAGGTAAACCCCAATTTCGGGAGGACTTTTGTATGGGGGCCAGGTTAAATAATGGACCGATTTCCACCAGTTTCAATCCCATCCGTCCTTGGGCCGAAAAAACTTTACGTACCAAATGTTATTGAAATATCTTCAAAATTGTGACCTGTACTCTGCGTACAAGCTTTACATGGACAGCCAGTCAGCCAGACGAACAGACGGACGGACATACCGTAGGTATAGTTTAAGTTGGGTGTTGGACCAATATTTCTGGGCGTTACAAACATCAGCAAAAATCCAATATACCCTCCCCACTATTGTGGTGTAGGGTATAAACAGCAAATGTAATCACAACCAAATTAATAAATTAACAAGCGGAATTGAATGTTAATAGTGAGTGACTCGTATTTATTTATATTTCTGTTTGTTTTCTTACATTTTCTTTGGAGATTTTGCATGGAATTGCCAAAGGGATTCAAGACCCACAAAAACTTGTGCCGTAGAATCCATATATTGAAGATGGGAAAATAAAATCTGTATTGAACAAATGTTTCTAAATAAAAAAAAAAGAATGCCTGCAGAAATGTTTTCAGCTTCTTGTTAGACGTCACCATCAGCGTTGTCAACTTTGAAATTTCAAAACGCAACAAAATGGGAAAAAACGCGCCATTTAAAAAAATGCACCAAATTTAGAATTTCTGTTTTGTTTAAAATGTTTATTGAATTAATTTTACATTTTTTCAATTTTATAAATTGTATGTATATAAAACTTTTTAAAACGAGATTAACGATTAATAGTAAAAGTAAAGCCTTTTTAGACAAGCTAATAAAGAGAAAAATAAGCATAATAATAAGGACAAATTTCAGTACATATTTGGTACTTTTTTTAATGATGATGATGAATCCAGTAGCTCGCATTCATTTTGAAATTACTGTTTAAGCGGCTCCTAATAATTTTGTAAACTATTGCTGAGTTTGACAACAATCTTCGTGAAGTAATGCCTTCAATTTATGGTCTTTAAACTTTTTTTCGCTGGCCTGTGTGATCTTTGTCTTCCGTGTCAAAATCACCATTTCTGAACCGCACAAACCACCTCTCGCACATTAAAACCGATGAAATACATTCACCATAAGCTTCGGTAAGTAAACGTTCTGATTAAGCGGAACTTTTTTTTTTTTAATTAAATAAGTAAACAAAACTTTACGCATATGACGTTGCGTTGTCACAAAATTCTACATTTTAGTTTTAATTTTAAATAAATAAATACTATGTGGTACTCAAGAATATATGGCAACACATCTGCGAATGAGCGAAATGGTAGAAATGAACAATTTAATGTCAAAATGTCGCAAAAATGATGCAACAAATGTTTCAACATGTGAACAGACGATGAATTTAGAAGAGACACCAAAAGAGAACATCAGCAGAGTCGCGGAGACAAATCGCAGCATGTGAACCCACTCTAGGTTAGCAGGCGGCCGTGTAAAACGGCCCACTTAGGTCCATATCGTTGGTCCCATTGTGTATTCTTACTCTAAGTGAGAATAAATGAAAGAAATGCAGCCTTCAAAATGTCATATATGTAAGTTACTAAAGGCAAAAGTTACGCCAGCTGTTATGAATTCCGAATTATGAAGTTATAACCTATGTAAATTTCTTATTACATTTATTGATTTAAGCTATTGAAATTATACATCGTTGTGTTAATATTTTCAGTTTAATTTCTTAATTTCAAAAAATTAGTTTGTATTTTCGACTTTCTTTAGATTTCTCTCTACTACGCGGCAAGGACAAATTATCATTAAAATGCCCAGTAAAGATACTTAAAAATAATAATAACCAACGACAAAAGATTAAAGTCAAAACGCAATAAATTGTGTTGGTGAAATGGTAATTTGTTCCTTCCAACAACTAACCACAGCGTTATTAAGATTGTAAATAGTTACTCAGTGGTAGTTGAAGCAACTAAATGACTTGTAAACTGACTAAATGATTTAAAGGCCAGTGGTGGTTGTATACTGGGGATGATTTAACTGTTGAGTTCCGTAATCTAGAATAATTATTGTGTAATGTTTTGTTTCTTTTAATTATATTGTTTTCCTTCTTTAAATAATTTAAATCTTTTTCTGTTTTGTTAACTACTTGGGAAGTCAGGCAAAAAACAGCAAGCCAACTTGTTTTTAGTTTTATTTCATTTAGAGTATAAATAATATTCTTGGGAAAAAGGTGATTACAAACATATTATGAATAATATTAAAATATTATACTATGTAGTACTAAAACCTTACCTTGTTAAAGGGTGTAAACAAGGCAATAATGTGATCGCCAATATATTTTATCATATTGTTTTCTCTCCATAATTAAATAAATAAAATAATTTCATCAAAAAAATACTTGACAAGAATAAAATGGATTTTTGTTTCACATATAATAATTTTTGTGAACCGTCTTGTAGTAGCTATAAGTTCCGACCACTGATTCGCTGTGTGAAAAGTGGCACCGTCTTGCTGAAACCAAATGTCGCTGAGATCACGAGCCTCAATTTCAGGCATCAAATAGTCGGTTATCATGGCACGACAATGGTCGCCGTTGACGGTTACGTTCGCACCGGCATCATTTTGAAAGAAATGTGGACCGATGATTCCACACCAAACCGTTTTTTTTTTTTTTATGAAGTGACAGTTCTTGAATTTCTTCAGGGTTTCTTCGTCCCAAATGGGGCGATTATGTTGAAAATAAGTTGAGCAAAGTGCACGAAACACATTCCTCACAGAACGTGAATTTTTGTAATAAAGTTGAACGATTTGTGAACGTTGTTCAGGCGTAAGTCTTTCCGTTATGAAATGCCAAACAATACTAAACAAAAATAACATGACAGGATGACACGACTGAGACGTGATCAGTCAAAAAAAGGCTATTGAAAAAAGAATATATACTTGAATCACCCTTTTTTACACCAATAAGTCTTTGTATAATGAGTGCTCTGCCTATAACCGATAGTTCGACTGTTTTGGTACTCAAATCTCGACTTCTTTAGTTCAACGTTTTTCATTTTCATTTTATATTCATCTTTCTGAGTTACCTTCTTGTTCGTAGAGATGAAAATACTTTGAAATTTTTCTACTTGAAAAAGCATTCATTTAAACCTTTAACGCCCGCATCAATAAGAACTAATAATGCATCATTAAAACCTTTTTGTATTATATACATATGTTTGTAGGTATGTACTTCTTGTTATATATTATTACAATTAATTCTTCATATGACTTAAGAAGCTCTGTTTGTCTTTCAATTACATTCGTTTTATTTAACTGAAACAAAAGAAAATAATAAAATTATAAATAAATTTTACTTGATTTAAATTTAATCTCCTGGCACGTGTTTTTATTGAAAGATAAAAGTCATTCATCAAAGATGACTAAAGACAATTAAATATAAATGTTAAAAATTTATTTTTATTTTGGCTTTTTTTAAATAAACAGTTAGTTACATATATAAATTTAACGTGTGTCAGGAAGATTTAATATTCTTTAGCAGAGATTACCCACAATATATTGTATTTATTTTTCCTTTGCTTCCAGTTCTTATTAAACTTTCTTGAAGTTCTGTTTAAAAATAACTTTAAAAAATAAATGAAGCAGGAGCGTATATCCAGAAGATCCAGAAAAATTTTCCATATTTCCAACTAAAACGAAAGTGAAATTTTTTTTTTTTTAATTTTATTTTAAAGTGAAAATTTTAGTTGTTTTAAATTGCCGAGTGCATTAGTTAGTAATATAGATTAAGTCCAAGAAATTGTGATACTTTAACGTAATTAATCAAAAAGTCTTCAGAAAATAATAAGAAGTATAGCTGGCTGGACTGGTAAATATGTGGGGTTGTCATTAGGACTCTAAACACAAGCTAGGAATAAGTTGGAGACGACACGGTGTATGTAGGGTCAGAAGGCTTTTAAACTGTTCCTGCATCCATGCCGACTCTTGTTTTATGCTGCATCAGTGTCTGCTATCGGCAGTGGATGACTCCAAGTACTACATTTAAACGGTACCCTGCTTACGTGGAATTAATGGCATCTCTTTAAATTTCGTTCAAAGTTGCCATAGCTGTGATGAAATGGATCCTGCATATACCTATTATATGATTTGTAGTCTCCAGCTGTGTTATTTCAAAATCTTCCTCCTCCGGTGATAAACCAGAAGAAACTGTTGAATCAACACTAAAGGTTGTTGTGGGAAGACTGCCTGTGAATATTTCTCCATTTGATGTTACTAATCGAGGTGACCTAGAAAGAAGTTTCTTTATTGCAATTCGTGTGCGATTGCAGAGGCTTGTGCTGAGAAAGTAAAAAGGCTATCGAAAGAGATACCCATTATGGGCTATCATGTGTATGTTGAGTTTTACCTTATTCATCCACTAAAGTCATTGTTGGTGATAATTACAAGTTATGTGCAGAGAAGTAATGGTGGATATCGTTAATTGAACCATTTGTATTCGATACTAGTTGACTAATTAACTATAATACCATGATTTTTTTTTTTTTTTTTTTTTTTTTTATTACTAATTTTCCAAGCTTAAGGTCTTTCTTTTAAATATAAAAACTTTTTAACTTTATTTAAAACCAATATTTCGGCACTTCCTTGAGTGCCTTCGTCAGGGTTTTTTTCTTCCTAATTTTACAAATTTTTAACAAATTATAACAAATTAAATAATAACTGACAAATTAAAAAATTTTAAAATTCAAAAAACAAAGAAATATTTTTCAAATGAAAATTGATCTATGTATATGTAAATAAATTATTTTTTTAACTTCCGTTTCTATTTTTATAAATTAAGTGTCTATAATTTTGTGCTACATTTTCAGTGTCTGACTTAAAATTAATTCTCGAAATTGTCGGAACCTTTATAATTTGTAACATTTCTAACATAAATCTACGTTTATAATTATTTTCTGTGTTTAAAACCGTTGTATTTTCAAAATCTGGATAATGGTTTAGATTAGCACAATGAGTTGATAAAGCTGTTTTCTGTGATATATTTCTATATCTTTGATCTGATTTATGTCCTGCTATCCTAGTCTTTAGTTTATTCTTCGTTGTACCTATATATACTTTATTACACTGTCCACTATCATTCCCCTTACATGGTATTTTATAAACAATATTTGACATATCCATTCTCTTTATTTTATCTTTCATTTTAGTAAATAGTTTACCCACTGTGTTAAAAGATTTATGAGCTATTTTGTATATTTTGTTATCATATATATTTGATTTTTCTAATCTTTCTGAAAATTTTGGTATATATGTTACCGACTTATAAATCCTCTGTTCTGTAATACTATTTCGGTTATTTATTCTATAATTATCATGTCGTATTAATAAATCTGTTACTAATTGTTTAGGAAAGCTATTATCAGTTAAAATATTTGAAATCTTCCTTTTATTATCTCCATGAAATTCTGAATCACTTATTTTTAGAACTCTTTCTATAAAATTTTTAGCTGTATTAATAATTATTCTCTTTGGATGTTTCGAGAAATAATTAATAATTCTACCAGAAGATGTTGGTTTTTGATACCAATCTATTAATATCCTATTTCCTCTTCTAATTATCAAGGTGTCCAAATATGATATTCTTGAATTAGATTCCCTTTCAATTGTAAATTTAATGTCTGCATGAAATGAGTTAAAAATATCTAACATTTGCTCTATTCCTGATTCAGAAATTATACAAAATAAATCGTCAACATATTTTGTCAAGATCTTCGGTTTTATAATTAATTTTTCAACACATATATCTAATAACCTTTCCATAACTATATCTGCTACAATCGGAGAAGCTGACGAACCCATAGGAAGTCCTTTCATTTGATTATATATATGATTATTTAATTGAAAATATCTACTATCTATTATACAAAATTTAAGAATACGTAAAAATAAGTCCTTTTCCATATTAGTATGTTTCCTTATTATATTCCATTTTTCTTCTATTATATTAATAGCTAAGTCTATTGGAATGCTAGGAAACAATGAAACTACATCAAGAGAAATTAATCTCTCATTGTTATCTAATGTAAAATTCTTAACTCTGTCTTTAAATTGAAGAGAATCCTTAACATTATATTTTGAATTTTCAGTAATTTTATTAAGAATTCTTGTTATATATTTACACAGTTCATATGATGGAGAATTTATCATTGAACATATTGGTCTCAATGGAAAATCCATTTTATGAATTTTTGGAAGACCATATAGCCTAGGTGCCATTGCTGTATTAGTTTTAAATTTATTCCTTTCTGTAATTGTAATTATGTCATTAATAAAAAGTTCCTGAACTAAATTATTATTCATCTTTTCCAGTTTATTAGTAGGGTCCTTATCTAATCTCCTATAATTAGAATCATCCCTTATAATATCATTTATTCTTAAATCATAATCAGTTCTATTCATTGCCACCGTTGTATTCCCTTTGTCTGCATTTATTATAATAATGTCCCTATTAGATCTCAAAAATCTATCTGTCTTCTTTACTTTGTCCAATATAAACTTATCCCTATTAGTTAGTCTCATTTTATTAATGTGGTTATCTATACTTGTAGTCAGTTTTGTTCTTGCTATTTCCTGTTCCTCTTTTTTCCTAAGTGTCTGTACTAAATCCTCTCCTTCAGTTATAATTTTCAAAACTGGAAAATGTTCTCTTTCCGTCGGTAACATGTGTTTATGACCTAATGAGAGAACCCATTGTGCTTCAATTGGTATATTTATGTTAGATTTGTTAACAAACCATTTACAATTAAATTTTATACCTAATTCCCTTCTTTGTAAATTAACAAGGTCTTGAAATTTCTGTTTATGTCTACATTTGATCTTCTCATTTAAATTGCTAGCTAATTTATCTTCATATTCTAAGAAACTTGCATATTCCACCTCACCAAAATAATTTTGTAGCTGGTCCTCTATTATCCTACATTCCTTTTTTACTTCCTTTAGTTGCTCATGTTTGTACCTTATTCTTGTATTTAAAATCTTGTTTTGAAGTTCTTGAACATAGTTTGATGTTTTTTGTCGATATGTCGGTAAATTATCATTTTCATGAAAAAGATTAGAACGTTTTTAGTAGCATTTTTTTATAAATTTTGGAATAATACCTGCATTACGACACCGAATCAAAAAAGTTATAGTTGCTTTTATTTTTATTAATTTATCCCTTATCGTTTTATACCTATTCATGTATCTTCTGATTGTTTTGTTGTTCTTAAATGTATGGAAATTGATTGTAGACGTGCTCATCATTATATGAATATGTATTTTTATTCGACCTTTATTATTTATTTTATTACTAATTTTCCAAGCTTAAGGTCTTTCTTTTAAATATAAAAACTTTTTAACTTTATTTAAAACCAATATTTCGGCACTTCCTTGAGTGCCTTCGTCAGGGTTTTTTTCTTCCTAATTTTACAAATTTTTAACAAATTATAACAAATTAAATAATAACTGACAAATTAAAAAATTTTAAAATTCAAAAAACAAAGAAATATTTTTCAAATGAAAATTGATCTATGTATATGTAAATAAATTATTTTTTTAACTTCCGTTTCTATTTTTATAAATTAAGTGTCTATAATTTTGTGCTACATTTTCAGTGTCTGACTTAAAATTAATTCTCGAAATTGTCGGCTTGGTGCTTATCGGTGACAGTAGGATGTCTAACAACTTTTGTTTTGCTGGAATGCCGTCGTGGGTTGTGTTTCATTGTTCTTTCAATACTATAATTGAATACATATGTATTTTCTGCAGAAATTTTAAAAATTTCTTACTGTTACCCGCAGATTTTTAAGTACATAATACACATTTTTAAGCAATAGCTGCAGAATTCTCTCTTATCACTTTTGTAATGTAGGAGAGTTTAAATCGAATGTGCACAAACACTACTCCCTCCCATAACCTATTTGCCTAGTTTACACACAATGCAAGACAGCTGGTTCAAAAAAGAAAAAATGTTAGACAACCATTTAAAAAACTGCACAGTATCCAATGGATTATATTCCAAGTCCAAAAATCTTCATATTCTTTGTTAAGCAAAAGCTTTTAAATTTTTAGTTCTATAAACCAATTGTAAATTATGGCATTTCAATATTTGAAATTTTGTACAACATAAAGTTCAATAAACTGGCAACTACTTAAAAACAAAACGAATCATCCATGTACTAAAGCAAATACAAGCTAAGTAAGTTTGCAAATTTTAAAATGATTATTTTTCAAAAACATCTAATAATGATAGGAATTTTTTGAGTTTTTGTATAACGTATTTAATTTTTTCGTATTTTTAATAAATTACAACAAAAAAACATTACAAATGCATTAGGGTTAATGAGCATGTTCTGCTAACACACCAGTATGAATAAGAGAGTTCGACTGGATGAATGTAATTTTAGTGTCTAAAATTTAGACACACAAATGATTGCTGCTGCAACAGAGCAATAATAAAACATATCGTTGGTCTCATGGAGACTCGCTATTTTTTTCGAAATTTGTTTTTTTTTGCGATTCCAATGCATTTAACGCAAATACACCTCCTCACAAAAATTTATTGCAATAGTGTAAAAAATAACGCTTTTATAAGCAGTTGTACAAAAAAATTTACATGTTGAATATTACAGTTTCTATTATGTTTCTACCTTCTCCTGTAAAGTTTCAAATATGCGAGTTAGGGCCTTTCTACATGAGACCATCGATATAAGAGCTTATTTATGCATACTCGGCTGTGCCGAATCTTATATACCCACCACCAATACACAAGTAGTGTGACTTATTGATAATTGAAACTAATTTGTGTATCGATAACGACATTTATAAGAGTTATTTTATTTTTCGGATCCCTCACTTATTATAGGGCAATCATCATGAAATGTTGTGCCATAATTTCTATGTACATATTGGAGACTTATTGCAGTCGAATTTCATCTCAATAACGATATTAACAAAACTTTTATAGGTTTTACAGTTATTCTCGGAAGTGGATCTTATATTATTAAGAATTAATCTTCACAAAATCTAATAACCTTCACAAAAAAGGTCGAAGAAATCAAAATTTAATTTAGTTTTAGGATATACATATATAATTGATATTTGTATTGGTCAAATAGGAACCAATCACACATATATAAATTATTTGCAGCGTTGTTTTTTATGTGCTATGTAGACCTTTTATATTGTTAAAAATCTTTTTACTTTATTAATTCGTCTCGAGGTCTCTTTTATTATATAAAAACTCTTGTTCCTTTTTAATTTTTCTTATATTTTATTTGTTTCCAATATTTCGACCAATATTTCGGAAGAAATATAATTTAATGTTTAATACAGTGTTGTTCGATGTTAATGTCTTTCTAGTTTCTATCACTGACTCGAATTTCAACTCGATAGTGATGTTTATAAAAGATTTTTGCGATTTTACGTGATTTTCGGCAGTGGACTTTATATGGGGGCTATGGTCACATATGGGCCAATAGAAACAAAATATCGTTTTAAGAGTTTTCCTAGTATGGATAGTGCTTTCTATAGGCTTTTATGTACCATAGAGCCAAATTCTGGGAATTGTATGGCACGTATGAAAAATTGTGTATTGATTGATACAATTTTCAACACTTGGAAATAAAAATAAAGTTTGCAAAATTTTATGATATTATCTGCATCAAATTTTAAAAAAATCGCAAAAAATATCTGAAAAATATCGAGTTTTTTTCAAAAGAGAAGTAACATTCAGGCAATTAATATGCCTATATATAATTGTCTTATTTTCTTTGGAAAGGGGATAGATTTGATTTAGTGCATCATTGCAGCGCCTCTGGTGTTGAGTAGGCGCATTATTTGCATTAAAAGCTTGATTTGATAGCCTTTATTTAATTACACTATGCGGCAGTCAAAATCGGGATGGGGTGAAACCAACGGGAAATGTTATATCGGTAAAAAAGAAGTTATACGAGTCCCGGCGTTTCGCTGGGTCTAGAAATCGAGATATATCGATTAAAATGTCAAAGCTGGGTTTACAAAACGAAAAGCTTAAAATAAACAAAAAACTAAAACAGTAAAAAGCGGGTTATAAAAAAACGGGATGTATGGTTACGTTAGTTATGATAGATAAGAAAGAAAACTAATAATTATCAGAAACTGATGTTGTTCGAGTAGTGGCAGCTGCTGGGAATCAAACCCGGGCTACAAACACCAACTCATGCTTAATGATCAAATTCGATAACCAATTAAGATATAACAGGGAATCCTACTGGACCGATTTTACCCATTTGCAATGCTAAATATTTCAGAGGAACGAAGAATATTCGATAAAAATTACATTCTTATTCGTCATTTTTTCAAAGCATCGTGCCTTTAACAGACAAACGGACGGACGAACATGGCTAGATCATTTTAGAATCTTATAAGAATATATAGACTTTTGGCGTTAAAAACGGTATGACAAACTTAATATACCACCTTTTGACACAAAACAAAAGCTGGTTGCCAAAAACAAAAAATTTATATTGTATTAAAATGTCAATGTTTCATTATACATACATACAATGTATTTAAGTGCTTTGGAAACTGTGTGCATGCACACAAACGACCAAAAACATCCCAGCAAGCCATATGAGTCCGAAAAAAGTCTTTTCTGACACCTTTTTCGGAGCGTTAACGCTCTTTATGAGTCCAACCATAAACAATCATAATTGCTCCGCAAAACCTTCAGAAAAGCGGGTCATTACATTCGAAAATGGTCCGTCAGAAAGAGCTCTTAGATAATGCCAGAAAAGAGTCTTTTATGAGGTTTTTCTTGGGCTCTGTGTATTCTTGTGTGGTACAGCTATGTTTTTTTTTGTTCAAAGCACAAATAGCAGGAGAACAACGCTTTGGTACACACATAATTAAGTGGAATTTCTGAGTCATACTGCGTGCCGACTCAGGACAGTAACAAGCAAATTTTTCTTTCGCTCCGAAAATGCTCTTTAGTTGGACTCTTTTCTGACTCCTTTTTTCGGAGCGCTCCGAAAATGCTCTTTTGTTGGACTCTTTTCTGACTCCTTTTTCGGAGCGCTCCTAAAATGGTATGCTGGGATGTATTGGTAATTATGTGATTGTATGCAGTGGTTGTTTTAATAGAAAAGTTTTCCAAAAGCAATTAGTATTCAATATGTTCATTTTAAGCTTTCTTGCTATGGCGTTTGTTAGGGTCAACTAAGGAAATTGGTTTAGTTGTAGCAATTGTTTTAATTGTATGGAGTATTATATTTCTTATGGAATAAAAAACTAAACAGAACAATACAAACTAAAAGCTTTTGCTTTATTTATAAGCTAAGTAATAAGCTTTAAAGAATACTTTGTGTATTTCAAACTAGTTTATCGATCAATTCTGTGGTTTCACGTTTTCTTCGTAAAACCACTTTTTTAACTACTTTTCTCATTTTGTAAACTGCACCTCTATTTGAATAAAGCTCCCATCAGCGTTACCGTTGATGCGACTAAAGTGGCAATTTGACCCTTTTACAGATGCCTTGCCACTTTTTGTGTACCTTTTTTTTTGTTTTACTTGATACATATTAGTTTTTTTTATTAATTTTTTTATTATATGCATATGTAAACATACATCATATACAACATTTAAATGAAAAAAATACGATTTTTATTTTTGTTTTATTTATTTTCCATCTTTTTTTATTAAATCCCCTTTTTGTGCGACTTTCTCAAATTTTCCAACGGTAACGCTGGCTCCCATCTGTTCTACATTTTATCCAACTTTTGTAAACAATATTTCACAACTTACATGTGTACTCGTATATTGTATTTATGAGTGTCTATGTATGTACAGTCATGTGAAAAATAATAGGGACAGTGCCCACCCAAACTTACAATTTATTTACAACCGGATAACAAATCGAAAATTCTTTCTTGTTTTAACGATTTATTTTTTCTTAAACGGTAGAAAAAAGATTAATAATATTTCCATAATATATTTTGATTTTTTTGTGATTGAATTCACATAGTGTGTGAAAAAATTAGAGACACTTCATGAAATTTTACTGAATATTGTTGCATTAAGCCATATAACTTTGTTGCGGATCATTTGTTATCCAGAACAGTAGCACATTGAGTCGACTAAATTTTGACGAGCATGTAGCGGTATTGCATTCCACATATCCTTTATAAGATTCCAAAGCTCGTCGAAATTTGATGGACACTTTCCCCTGATTACCTTTTTAACTTCTTTCCACAAATTTTCTATTGGATTGAAATCAGGGGATTGTGCTGGCCATTCTAAAAAATTGATTTTGTTGTCCTGTAACCATTTCTTTGTGTACTTTGCCGTATGCTTTGGGTTATTATCCTGCTGGAAGTTCCATTTGAGTGGCATATTTTCTTCTGCATACGGCAGCATTGTATTTTTCAAAATTTCAGTGTAATCAGCCGATTTCATTACATTCTGGATACGATATAGAGGACCCACACCATAATACTATGATGCTACCACTACCATTTTTTGACCGTCTTTAAAGTATATTTTGGATTGAATTCTTGATGGATAGGTCTTCTTACATGGTGGACACCTCAATCAGAAAAAACCAAGTTTACTTTTGTTTCATCGGACCACAGAATGTTACGCCATTTTTCTTAAGGCCTTTTGATATGATTTTTAGCAAACTCTAATCTTTGTTTTATATTCTTTTTGGATAACAATGACACTTTTCTGATGATGTGTCAACGCCAATGTTTAAATCATTTTTTATTCGTTTAAATGTGATAAATGGATTTTTTACGCATCGAATGATCTTTGATCCATCTTTGGGAATTCATTTAATAGCATTTTCAACCATCGTTTTTGAAATACCGAGCATTTGTGAAATTTTTCTGTACGAATGTCCGCTTTTACTTAGATTTTTAATATTATTTCGAGTAGCGTGGTCGCAATGCATACTTCTACCCATATTTGCCTAAAAAGTCACAAAATGCAATTTATTTAGCAATTAATTTGAAGCTATTAATTTCTTTTACTCATTCACTTACAAAAAAGTTTTTTTTTTTTTTTAATTTTTATTATTGCATTTTTACCAAAACGAGAAAATGTCCCTGTTATTTTTCACATAACTGTATGTATTTTTTTACATATTGACAACAATTTAAGAGAACATTAAACTTTGGAAATGGTTTTATTGCTGCAACACATACAAGTACACGTGGCACGTGCAAAACGCAAAACGAAGACTGACTGGCATAGTGGCATGCATTGAACTTTTAAGTAGCAGCAGAATAACAAACAATACCAAACTAGTCGCGACAGAAAGGACATCGAAATTGAAATAAAATAAGCGCAAAAAGTAAATAAATAAAGAAAATGTGCAATAGATCAAATTCCAATGAATTAAAATTTAGGGAATATTTGTATAGTGTTTTATATATAAATAGATAATTGTAACAAATCTGCAAGAAAGTGCTGGCTTTCTTGCCTTTCTATAATTGACAGTTGACAAAAATTATGCGAAATTAAAATTATTATAAATGTCTTTGTAAGTTTGTTTGTTTATATGTTTGTTTGTTCCGCAATCACCGATTTTAATGAAACTCGGAATGTAGATAGATCTATGCTGTAAAGCATCAATAGGCTATATTTGTTTTCAAGACTTGGACCAGGAAGGGATAAAATGGGTAAAACCCGGTAAAATTTGTACCTTTTTTCTTAAATAACCCATAAATATATAATACCACTCGACAATGCATATTCATAAACTGAATAGGAAACCAAACTGAAACAAATAAAATTTGGTAAGCCTAAAAATATTAATTTTTTCTTATGTTGGTCATATTTATGTAAGGGGTAAACATCTTTTAATTTAATCTTGAATATCGATTTAATACCGGATTTAAAAAGCTAGTCGTTTCTATAACGTCTAGCAATGTTTGTCTAACATATAGTATCTTCCGTTTAAACCACAAAAGCTAAACTTCTTAAAATATAATTTAATGACGAATATATGTATGTATGGGCTTAAAATCAGGGCAACATTCTCGGCTTTGTTGTTTTTTGATTAGTCACCAAACAAGTTCGTTTAAAAGGCTTTAATAACTCTAAGCCGTAAATAGATTGGTCGTATTTTGCAAGGTTGAAAATGGATTTCGAAAGTCATTTATGAATCAAGTTAAAGTATCCATTAGAAGAAGTCATATTTATAATGCCACATGGCGTAGGGGAGCTGACGGGGAATGTGAAAATTGCAGCATCCTACTTATTTGTTTATAAAATTCATTAACTTCATAATTCGTTTGGTACATTAGCCAAAAAAGCAGACTGTAACCACGTTAGAATTTACTATATAATTTATCAACCTGATTATCCATTTCCCTTACTCCTCGTGATTGAATAGCAATAATGCGACAGTTTTTTCAGGATGTAGCTAAATGATATTCGCTGTACTAAGACTACAGCCTAATAATCTTCTGCTATAGACAGAAAATAACCTAGGAGAGAGGTAATAGACACAGAACAGAGGGAGACCTACCGGCAGAATAGGAAACAGAGACAGAACTGATACCATAATTGTCTCCTTGAATGTAATGACCGGATCTAGATCTTAGATATTATCTTTTATTGAATAAGATCAGTATCTATAAAGACATAACGATAGGATGAACGAAAAGAAGCGTCGTTCTCAAATTTCAAAAACTAATGCCACCAAAGCTTTTAAAAGATAAAAGAAGCTATCAACAGGATTATAATGTTTAAGCAGAAGTTTTGTTCTCAAATGTATCAAGCATCAAGTCACGGACAGACTGCAGTTTTTTCATTTACTTCCTTTCTTTTCATATTTATTCGTTGAATTATTCTGAGTAACAAATATAAACAATTTTGTTTCGGCTTAGAGAGTGTGATAATATTTTCCAATAGTCCAGCCAGTTTCAAAAGCTTGTCAGCTAAATATCTGGTTAAAAGGACAAAATGAAACAAATGAAAGACAGGAATGAAACAAAGGAATTAGGAATTAGGAATTATTATTTATTTAATTATTTGAACAAAACGATTTCTTGCCAGTAGAGGAGAATGAATTTAACTGTTGAACGGTTAGTTTGTATTTATGACGGAAGTTTGAACGGTGTAATGAGGTCACTAGAAAAACAACATTTGGAGCAATAGTTAGGAAACTTAATAAATTGATTGAATACGATATAAATAAAGCCAAGCCAAAAACGAGCAATGGGGAACTTTTTTGGAAAAATTGCCAGATGGGGGTAAGAATTTCTGGAAAATTGCTAAGCGTATAAGGGGCAAGACTAGCACGATAAGGGAATTAGTCGTTAACAACCAGATTATTACGAATAAAGTTGACATGGCCAACGCTAGCCAATCAGTTCAGTAGTTCCATAGATTCAAAAGTTAACTTCTTAGCTTCTTCAACAAAAAATAACAATTCGCCCAATAACGATATTGGTACTTTAACCAATGTAGACGAGGTTAAATTTATAATTAATAGTCTCAAAAACTCAAATGCCCCTGGTTTAGATCAAATTACAAACATAGTAATTAAGAAACTTCCAAGTTCAGCTTACTCTTTTTTAGTTAAATTTTATAATTTTTGCATTAAAAATTGCTATTTTCCAACAGAATTTAAAAAAACAAAAGTTATTCCCATTGAAAAGAGTGCTAAAAATCCTAAATTGACAACCAGTTATAGACCAATTAGCTTATTGAGTTCTCTGGACAAAATTTTTGAAAAGATCTTACTAACTAGGATCAGACATTTTGTTGATGATAATAATCTTCTTCATAACTGTCAGTATGGGTTTAGGCCCCAACATTCTACCACTCATCAGTTGAAACGTGTGGTAAATATAGTAAGGGAAAATAAAAACAGACGATATTCAACGGGAATGCTTTTCCTAGATATTGAAAAAGCTTTTGATTCTATTTGGCATAATGGGCTAATTAATATACAAGCTCAATAAATTGAAATTCCCATTATACCTAATAAAGTTAATCAGTAGTTTTCTTACTGACAGGTCTTTTTTAGTTGAAGTGGCAGGGGCACGTTCATCGGAAAAGAGCATTCTGCAGGAGTCCCGAATGGCTCCGTTTTATCTCCACTGCTATATAATTTATATATATCAGACTTCAGGATACACTCGGGTATTGATGTAGCATTTTATGCCGATGATAGCGCTTTCATCGCTAATGGGAAAGTTTCTAACGCTATTGTTAAGCGTTTACAAAAGGCTTTTGTTTCCGCAACTAATTATTTCGTCAAGTGGAAAATAAAAATTAATGAAGAAAAATCTCAGGCGATACTATTTCCATTTAACAAATCTCCTAAAAGAATTCCCTCTCTTGGACTTTTTGCCCAGGGAACTCAAATTGCTTTTTCAAAGTCAATAAAATATTTAGGCATAACACTCGATTATAAATTGACCTTCAAAGAACACTTGCAAAATGTTTGTTTAAGAGCGGTCCGTTGTGGTCGAGCTCTGTACCCTCTGCTTAACAGAAAATCGAAATTAAGTATTAAAAACAAACTTCTTTTATATAACTTATGTATTCGACCTATACTGACATACGGTTGTATGTAAAAATTTGAAGATCATATATAATTTACCAAAACGATTTCCAACATTGGAACTACATAGAATGGCTCGCCAAAGAATGATATGACACTAACATTTAATAATAAATGCAGTAGATCAAATTTTACACATTTGAGAAGTTTGCGAAACACTGACTAATTGATTCTATTCATACTGGTATAGATTCAATTAGTTTGTAATTTAAAAAAATAAAAACTTTTCAAAACTATACTTCTGTGATATTTTATATAGGTTTTTTCTCACTATCTTTTTTCTATACAGTGGAATATTTTTGTAAAAAGCTATTTTAATTATATAAATCTTGAATTTATTTGTTGTAATATCTTAATGATAGTAACTCAAAATTGTTTAGAAATAACAAACCAATTTGATTTTTTGATAGTAAAAAAAAAAAAAAAAGTGTGACCGTACATTTAGTCACTTCAGCCGATGAGAGTTAAAGAATTTATCTCATCGGATGGCATTGTTTCCACTGAGTTAATATTTAACCGACCGAGAGCCGAAGCATTTATCTCCTGAAATGATTCGTCGGATTGTATTCCCCAGCTATTTTTAGTGACGTCACAGTTAGCCGTCGAGATCTGAAGAATTTATCTCGGATTGCATCCATAGCTATATTAATTCCTTTCCCTCTCGTTAGCCAACCGAGAGCCGAAGCATTGATCTCGTCGTATTTTATTATTATTGTTTATCTTATCGGATTGGATGCGTGATCATTGTTTTTCACCTAATTAATTATTAGCCGAACTCGTCGAATTGTTTGCAGTCCTTAGTAAAGACAAAGTAATTTTTATTAAGCTTAATCCCATTAACGATCCGATCGTCTACTGAAGATACAAGACAGCTCTGTAGCAAGATAGATGTCAGAGTAAGCAGACTTCTAAAGACCTTTGAAAGATTAGGCATACCTCGCATGGAAATAAAAACCGAATCCTAAATTGCATCCTGGTAAAAATAACCATGACCACAAGAAAAAAATCCTAAATCTGACCTTTATGCAGATCCAACGGATTATAAATTTTATAATTCTCTTCACTACAACAATAAAACTTTTAATAAATACTAAAATTAAACTCATTACTAAGAATTCTTTTAAAATTCAAATCAAACACAAGTGATTTATTTGCTTTATGGCCAACTTTACAAACGGCCTTCGTTCTTTGAACATTTTGAGAGTTTCCTGATGTTTATTTGAATTTGTATTCTATATCCCGAAAAACAGCATAAATATCAATGAATTAATAAATTATTATTTTGAATATTCAATTAATGCCATATAAAAACGCCAAGAGCAACAATGATTTCCTTTAGATCTCTTAAGCACAATTCAATTTAAATTGATTTTGTTTTTTTATAATCTTAAAAAAACTCAAAAATATTATTTAACGATGTGTTTAAGGTGCCAGTGGCCAAAAACATGTACAGAACAAATTTAACAATATCAAAAACAGAATCAAAACAATAAACACAGACATTGATTTTGGAAACTCGCAATGCCACATGGATAAACTGGGGTAAGAGGAAATAATAAATTTATTTTTTTAGTCATTATCAGAGATGTAATTCTCAGGCACTAGAGAACAGAACAATATGCATTTATAAAGAAATATGACTTTTGATGGAAATAAAATTGATTTTAGTTTATTGACTATAAATATACATACATACATACATATATTTCCAACGACAACCTCAGCCCTGCTTACCAGATATTGAACTACAGTGACTCATAGCTTATTTGTATACCCTCCATTACCAGAAGTGGTAAATGAGGGTATATTACGTTTGTCATTCCGTGTGAAACTTTGTTAATATTCATCTAAAAAGTAATGGGTGATTCAAGTGGAGATACTTTTTTCCAATAGCCTTTTATGACAGATCACTTGTGAGTCGTGTCATGCTGTCATGTTATTTTTGTTTAGTATTATTTGGCATTTCATAATGGAAAGACTTACGTCTGAACAACGTTCACAAATCGTTCAACTTTATTAAGAAAATTCACGTTCTGTGAGGAATGTGTTTCGTGCACTTCGCTTAACTTATGGTCAACATAATCGGCCTACTGAGCGTACTACTTGCAACACCATCAAATACTTTGAAACCCAGCATTCCTTATTGGATAATATTCGACCGAATAGACTACGTCCAGCACGCTGTAATGAAAATATAGCGGCCGTAGCTGAGAGTGTACACAAAGACCGTGGAGCGTCGATTCGCAGCAACTCGGACTGGCGCATTTTTCGTCGAGATCTTAAATTGAAAGCCTACAAAATACAGCTTGTGCAACAACCGAAGCCGCTCGACCTTAACAATAGAATTATTGAGAGAACACTTCGGTGAGCACATAATTTAACATTTTGGGCCGGTCGATTGTCTACCAAGATCATGTGATATCACACCGTTAGACTTTTTCCTGTGGGAATATGTAAAATTTAATAGACGTAATCTTCAAAAAATAAATGCTCTTTAAAATGATAATAAACATTCCCCATTAAATTTGAATTTTCTGTGTTTTTTTCTTTAAATAAGTAGGGAACCTCGAAATGGATTCTTGATCCTTATGAAAGTCGATTGAGCTATGTTCGTCTGTCTGTCCATCTGTGAAAAACACTCTCCCGTCCAAAAAACACAACTTAACTTAACGAAATTTCCATAAAACTGTTTTGTATTTTGTTAGGCAGTTTGGTATTGAAAATTAGCAAAATCGGTGCAGTAAAATCAGAGCTATGAATCAAAATGTGAGGAGGTTACCATAAAAATTTGATATTTTTTATCCATTTTTTTATAGCAGGTAATACTATGAAATTTTGTTCACGTTATTTCTATGATAAAAGAAGCATCTGTAAAAAAAATAGTAAGAATCGGTCGATGATTTCTCATAGCCCCCATACAAATATCTTACCGAAATATGGCTCAATGGAAACTAAAAAATTGTAATAGTAATACAAAATTCTGCAAAAATAAGTTTGATGTAAAAAGAAATCGCAAAACGAAATTTAGTTCAGTTCGGTCCATGTTTGACCATAGATCCCATATAAAATACACTTCCAAAATTCACTTAAATACGTATAGATCTGTTATAAATATTGTTATCAGGTTAAAGTTCGAAATAAATTACTGTACTAAATTTTATGGGGGTTGGCTCATAAATGGTCATAGCTCCCATATAAGTACCACATCCGGAAAAGTCATTAATCTTTATATATGTATATCTTATAAATAACGGTACCGACTCAAAACTTTATATAGATCATTTACATATATAAATATTTCATACTATAGAATTTTGTGAATTTCGGTACATATTTGACCATATCCCTTATATAAAGCCCTCTTACGAAAATTACTTCAATACTCATAAATCTCTTATAAATAAAGGTACCTATCCAACATTTTACACTGGACATTTACATATATGCCAAATCAAACTGCTGAATTTTGAAAATATCGGTTCATATCTGACTATATCCCCCATATAAGGTCCACTACCGAAACTAATATTTATATATATATATAAATCTTAAATATACCATTATTATGTTAACATTCGAGTGGGATATCCTCATCGGACCATGATTTTTCATCATTTCATTTAGCCCACAAAAATGTCGATATCGAACCAACTATTAGCGATCAGTAATTTTAATGGAGAAATTATACCGCAATATGCTAGTGGATTTTGTGAGCTGTCAGTCAACGATTGGCAATAGGTTCCGAATTAGGTAAAACTCGTTGTTTGTTTTATAACCAGTGTAGTTTTTGTATTTCTTATTATATTTAGGTGGAGGATATTTAAAATTCGGCACAGCCGAATATAACATGTTTATTTTTAATATAAAAAGTTTTCAAATTTATATAATCCATATTTAACTGACGAGAAAAGTATATACATAATCGTTTAAATAATCTCAGAAACTTCCATCTTGATATGTATTAGGAAATTGTTTAATAAATGAATAAACCCCTAAAAACCAATAAGGTTTTTCCCAGAATAAAAAACTATTGATTGAATCATTGTTTAAAAAACCAAATAATTTAACATTATTTAATTTTGTTTAACAAGAAACAAAATTAAGAATTTAGGATCTCACAAACATTTTATTTGAAAATTCTAGTCTTATGACCAAAATGCCCGAACAACATAAAACATTGTTGTAATTTAATAATCTTAAAATTTAAAAAATAAAAATCACAGTACAATGAATAGAAACCAAAATGAAATAATAAATATTTATAAAGAATTTGATAAGATTACAATTATTGTAGTAATTCTATAAACAATTAATTAAGAAATGTCGAGATAACGTCAGAATGAGTGAGAAATATGAAGTGGTAGAAAGTCAATCACAAATGTCTCGTAATTCAATCAAAAAAAATAAGAGTCTCAACGAAATGTTCAGACTGACTATCAGTGGTGGATTTACGCCTAGGCCCGTGAGGCCTGGGCCTAGGGCGGCATAATTTAAAGGGTGCCAAAATTTAAAGGTAAAAGAATGTAAGGCAATTCAATTTCAAAAATTGATTTGGCTAAGTTTTGTTTTAAATTACAGCATCTAGAAACAGCTATTCTAGTTATTGTTTGGAATGTAATTTTAGACCGTTTTAATGCAGCTATTAAGAAACTACAGGGATCACACGCTGATTTATCATCTGTTATCCAAATTTACGGTTCTCTAGCCTCATTTCTTCAAGATATGAGAAATAAACAATTTGAAGAATTTGAAGAAAAAGCCAAAGCGATTTTATTTTCATTATGATACTCGTCGCAGAAAAACCAGAAAACTTCAGTCAGGACAAGAAAATTTTCGTACAAATATTTACTATCCCATTTTGGACACTCTGAGTTTACGCATATGAAAAACTTTTTGTAAACTTTAGCTTTTTTGATAATTTATATAAAATAGATACAACTGAGGTTAAAAGACAGGCAAATAAACTCGCCAAAAAGTATCCTGGTGATCTAGCAGAGACATTAGCAAATTAATGCATTCATTTACATTATCAACTCGAAGATTCATTGGCAAATACTGAAGATGTGCGTTCTGCACAAATTTTTTGTTTGAAAATTATAAACAGGATTTTATGCATGTATAAAAAATTTAAATATCTATGAAAAATAAGACTGATATGACATACATATGTATATAAGTACATGTGAATTGAAAAACGTATCTGTATCTAAATTAATAAAAATTAATACACAATAATTTAAGTATTTAAAAATTTTTTTTATTATCACTTTTGTATAATCAAAAAGGGCGGCATGTCAAAGAGTGCCTAGGAAGGGAGCAGGCCTAAACCCGCCACTGCTGACTATGTATGTGATACGATATATTATTTATAGTTGGGGTAGTTTTTGTTTCATATAGGGAACTATAAATAATTATTACAGTACATACATAATTATTAGATGCAATAAAATGGGGCCTAAGCTAATTAAGTTTTTATACGTGGTCGTTTCGGACATCGGTGAAGCCATTAATGAGATTAGTAATAGATAAAATTTCGTTCCGGACTAACAGGCCATACAGGAGTAAATTGAACTGTAAAATCTCCAGAACCCTGAGGCCCAGACTGTATACACCGGGAAACAGATTATTTACGGAACAGAACAAGAGAAGTGTTAGCTTTTTATATGTACGATTACGTATCATTAAACAGTTGGGGCTACAATGGTGTAATGGACGGACTATTCTTGGATGTGTGGAAACGAAGAGGAGTTGTCAACTTTAGAGGAAACGATACAGGCTTCGATTTAAGTTCGTCAGTTCTAATAGCGATTAGAAGATGTTTGGGCGGCAAGGTAAAGAAAATGATCGGCTAAAAAAAACTAACAGGAACTTAAAGAAGTAATTGGTGTCATTTAAAAGTAAAAGGAGTTTAACAAAATCCTGATCCATTATCTCTGCTACGAGATAATGGATCATTATCTCTGTTACGAGATAATGGATCGTCTTTAAAAAATTACTATTTGTGTATTATCTATTTATTTACGTACATATGTATGTATATTTAAATAATTATATTTGAACTGTCAAATAAACTTGTGAATACACTTATCAAAGAAACAAAATTCAAGAATCGTGTGCAATATTAAGATGCCGAATCGTCTTTTTTGTCACTCATGATCCATTATCTCTGTTACGAGTAATTTATTTATTTGCGTATGTATGTATGTATGTACCTATACATGTATTTAAATACTTAAATTCGAAAAGTCAAACAAATTTGTTAGTACTTGTTAAAACAGAAAGAAAATTCAGACAACAAAGCCAATGTTGAAATAATTTAACAAAAATTAATATTTATTTACTAACATTTTATCATTTTAACTAAATATTTACAAAACTCAAGTGATACGCCAAAGTTTTTATTCAACTTTTCTTTTACAGCGGTCATAAACCATATTGAGAAGAAGAATCACATGTTTTTATAGCCACCACCAAAAAAGTGGGGGTATATTAAGTTTGTCATTTTGTTGGTAACACATTGAAATGTTGGTCGCAGAACCAACAAGTATATATTCTGGGTTCTTATAAGATTTTAAGACGATCTAGCCATATCCGTCCGTCTGTTAAAGGCACGATGGAGCTTTGAATAAAAGACATATGTATATGTGTATGTATGTATATCAATTTAAATTTTTACCACATATTCTTTGATTCACCGAAATGTTTTCTCCGAGATATAGACCAAAGTTTTAGATAATCTTAATATTTTGCTATTTTCTTCAAATATAATGCAGATAATAAATATCATGAAATTTTACACACTTTTTTATTATAGAAGGACAACTCCTATTGAAAATGACAGAAATCGGACCACGATTTCTCATAGCCCCCATACAAATATCTTTCAGTCATATGTATCTATACAAAATTCTGCAAAAATTAATTTGATGCTAAGTGAAATCTCAAAACGATCGATTCATATTTTGGCATACCTCATATAAAGCACACTTCTAAAAATCACTTAAATCAGTCTTATAAAAATTACTATCAAAAATCGCCATACTTCATATTATGACGATCGATTCATATTTTACCATAGCCCCATATAAAGTCCACTTCCGAAAATCACTTAAATGCGCATAAATCCTTTATAAAAATCACTATCAGGTTGGAATTCAACACAAATAGTCCATTTATATATATATATAAATCGTAGTTCTCAATTTTATGACGAAGGATCCAGGAGATTTGGCGGTTGCTATATAAGATTCGGCACAGTCGAATATAAAATCTTAATTGTTTTGTCTGCTAACATTTAGATTTTACGTTTTTAATTTTAAGTGTGACAGAATGTTTTTAGTGTTCGGTGTATAATTAAGGGTGATTTATCACCAACTTCATCAACTATCAGCCAGCAAGCAAGCGGTAGTCAGTTTAACTTTATTATCGTCGAGTGTAATAAACTAGAGCAGGCTATTTGGGATAACCAAACACCTTACTGATATCTATACTTTTGTAAGTAACTACTTATTACACGTACAAGCAGTGGTGATATTCGAAACAATTAACAACCGGTTCGCTTAAAAAAATTATATTTTTGCCAAATTTTGATAAAAATAGCGAAAATTTTAAAGTCGCATCCCAGTAACAGACCACAAGCCTCTTGAAGGAAATGATATAAACTTTCGTTTAATTAAAAAATAGTTTTGATTTTGCAAAATAAAAGTCAAAAAAAATTGCTTTATTTTTTTCTCAAAAGATTGAAGAAAACTCTATCGAAAACATCATCATCCAAGAATCCAATGTATGACCAAAATAAAATCATTTGTTTGTACGTTTGGACAATGGACAACTGAACAATATTGTGTTTGTTGCCGAGACTAATCACCTTGATAAATACACATTATATAAAACCGTTAAAACAAAAAACATAATCACCCCAACAAATTTCATATGGAATTTTTATTCACGAGAAGGGTGAATATGCAACAACCGGTTCGCAAAATTTTTAAAATTTTAACAACCGGTTCGAGCGAACCGGTCCGAACCGACTGAATAGCAGCACTGCGTACAAGTAATTTAAATAATCTTTATAAATAATTTGTATTGTTATGGAATGCCACAGAATAATGAATATAGCAGTTTAATATTTATAAAATAGTTATATATACAATGTATACATATAGATATAAAAAGATCGTGTAAATATTACGAACAAAGTTTAAAGTACACTTTAGCAAGTCTAACATGAATTTGTCTAGACAAAAAATAACAAAAAATTAATAAAACTTAATTTCCTGTTTCTTTTAATAACCATAAACCAAACTTTAAGTTTGTAAGTGCAATTTGAGCAATTTTGGCAGTTAAACATAAATAATTTAAGGATAGTTAAAAACAATTCCATTAAGGCGAATATCAGAATCATTAGTCAATTAAATCTTAAAATAAAGACGTTTCAATGGGATGTCAAAGACCACATATCGATCAATTTTAAAATCTTGTATTTATATAGGTATAGTATTTGTCCCAGAATCTGGATTCAGATTTAAAATTCTTAGTTGAGGTTTCTACTAAATTTTCTGAAAATATTGCAAATTTTCAAAAGGCTCCACTTATTTACTTTTTAATGGTCACAAGCAGTATTGCAACAGATACACCATTTGAGACATTTAAAGTGGATTCTTCTCTGAACAGCTAATCTGTCCATTCATTACCTTAGTTGCCTCTAAGCACAGCGACCCACAGTAGTATTTTGAGCATACGATACTCAAAAGTCGATGAGGGGCGTTATGTAGTTAGGAGTATTGGTATAATAGAGAAGGTTACAGTTCAAAATCGCTGCCGTACATTCTGCATATTCAACATTCAGAGGCATATAGTCTTACTGCAAAGATGTACTACCCAATGAACGTTTTAAGTCGGTACCACTGGCAACGAAGAACCTTTCGCTCCTTTCAGATTTATATGGCTAGAGTAGAAAAATACCAAAAAGAAAATTTTAGTAATTGGAATCTCGCATTTTTCTCCCATTAGTATTCAAAATATTCAACATGATTATTTTCTATTAAATATCACACTGCTTGAAAAGAGTTATACTGTGAGCGTCAATACAAAGTGTGCACCTAATATTGCTTAAAAAAATGTTTTATTATATATATTGAATAATTCATACATAATGTAAGCAAAATACAACTCATTAACTAATACTAGAAAAATAAGGAACATAAAAAAATAATTAAATTTTAGGGAAAAAGTACCAGATTTTTCGCGTCAAAATTAAGTAAACAGTTATATTAAAATTATGTAAAACATTGTATTTATTGTCGTTTTGCCTTTATCACAGCTGACAATCTGCTAGACAAAGAATCAAGGAATTTTTAATGGTATTAGGCGAAATTTTGTTCATCATCCATTCATCGTGTATTACTGTCTCTAGATTATCCTTGCAAGAATTATTTCTTTATCTATCTTTTTTTTTACCACCTATGCTCACTGCGGAGAATGATCTGCACTCTTTCGCAATTACGGAGGTATGATTAGGATCATTGCCCTGTTAGAATATCGAATTCTGAGCTAGTTCTAATTTACCTATACTAGAGACTACATTACTAAAGGCTTCGTTCTTTGTTCGTCAAATTTTGGGGGGTTTTAGACTCCAAATATCTCAAACTTATTTTCATCGGTGAAAAGAATATTATTCCAGTTATATGAGGCTAATTTATACATTTTTTTGCGAATTTCAAACGTTTGGTTTGGTTTTTCTTTGATATAAAGGTCTTCTTACGTGGTACTCTACCATGTAGGCCATTTTGATGCAAAGAGCTTCTAATTTTGGATTTGCTCTTACTTCTCTTACTTCAGTTTTTTTAAGAATCATTGGTCGTTTTGCACCAGGAAAATTTTCTACGATATATTTGGTATACATACTTGTCTATAAACTTTTTTATTGTACCCTGCTGCCTTCCAAAGGTTTTTCTTATTTCACACAGGGCTATATGCCCCTATAATGAGCTACATTCGACAATCGATATTCGCTGGCTATCGAAAATCGACTATCAGATACAAGTACAAGGAACAACAAAGCTGTTAAAATATTTATGAACAGAAAATTTTAAACTGAAAATAAAACTCAAAACGAAAATATAAATTTCGGCTGAATATAAGCTATAATATATACGGCAATACCCTGTTTGCATTTCAATTAAAAATTTTATAAAATAAAGAAATATTTTTAATAATCGATGTTGAAACGTTTTAAATAATTTAATAGCAAGTTTATTTATTTAATATTTATACATATGTATTTAATTAATTCTTAATTTTATTTGCAACAGTTAAATAAATATTGAATTATTAACATTTTTTAATTAAAGATATTTATTTATTTATTTATTAATATTCCTGTCTACCTCAATACATATGATATTGACTAATTAGTAGTTTGGTTTTTTAGAAAAGTTTATATTTTAAGTTTGGCAGGTATACATTTGAAACTTGCAAAAAAAAATTTAAAACAACTGCGATTAAATCAAATTATGGCGCCAGTTTTAATGTAATTAAACTTGAGTTTGTTAATTTTTTTTTTCTGTTTTTAACTAATATCAATATTTCAGGGTTAATAAGTAAATTTAACATTTAATACCATATTTACATGAGAATTACATTACGTTATTGATTCTGTATAAATAAATGACTTAATTTATTGCTGCTTTAAAAACAGTGAAAACTTATAGGAAGGAAATGAAACCAACAGTAATAAAATGTTGCAAAAAAACAGAGTTGTTTTTATGAAAATACACAATGGGGCAGAATCGAAATTTTTAGGAAATAAGTCTACCATTTCTAAACATGGGCGTCGCCAAAGAGTATTTTGTTATAGGATTTATACTTTAGTCACTTATATGTCATTTCGAGGGGTACATATCTGTCATTTATTTATTCTCACTTAGATATTAAACATTATTGTGTAAACAGCACAGTTTTTTTAGTTCGAAAATATCGAATTTTGTGTCAAAAATCATGATATATTGAAAGATTTGCTTTAATTCTTAAATTTGAAAAAAGTGCCGCTAAAACACACCGATTAATAATGCAAGAGGTAAGGCTCAGAAGTGTTGATTTTGACACGAAAGACAAAGATCGCCCAGATCAACAAAAAAAGTTTAATGACCAAGAATTGAAAGCATTAAGGCCCAACTATAATATGCATATGCTAGCTTAAGCAAACGTGCGAACACATACAAATTGTATGTGGCAAACTATAATGTACTTAACGAAACTTTTCGTTAAGTTTTTCAACTGTCATTTGCTTAAGCAAAAAGCGAAACTGATAGCACATTCTGTACGGAATCAGCTGTTTGTTGTTTGTTTGTGTTTTTAACAAAATGGAGAAAGAAGAAAATACATTTATTTTAAATTTAATAGAAAATGTGGAAAAAATAAGTGCCTTTATAATAAAAGGGCCCTTTTTATTTTAACAAAAATGTCTCTCTCTGTCGTGGTTTATTTCTCTGAAAGAACAAGAGTGTCTTCTTCTTTTACAGCGTAGTTCACTTATTTCTTTTAATGTGCACAGGCCTTCAAGCGCTAACTTTAATATTTTTATATTATTTAAATTTTTAAGTTTTTTCTCCATTTTTACAAACACAATACGAAAATTAACAAAACATATGTAAACGTTTATTATTATTTACAATGTAGTGCTGCCACAGCTGTACATTTTAGTACTTTTGCCGATAAATTAAAAAAAAAGGAAAAATTATGCGTTTCTGGTACGAAGTTTTCTTTTAATTATAAAATAATATAATAATATTTATAAAATATAGTCATTTAATGGCTTTATGTTAAAATAAAAACATTTTTTTTAAACATAAATGAGCAACTGTGGACAAAAAGTTTCAAAGTAATTGTAGCCACCTAAAAGTTAACTCTGAACTGGTTATGCATTTGACAGCCTTTTCGTTAACTTTTGCAATTTGCTTAAGCTTGCTTATGCATATTATAGTTGGGCCTTTACTCATTACGTTGTCAAACTCAACAAGAGTTTGGAAAATCATTGACAACTACTCAATAAGTAATTTGAAACGTTTCCGATCAGCAGTATTCATCCAAAAGCATAGAAATTAAGACCTATATGAATTTAATCCGAGAAACCTTGAAAGACGATTTTTCATGTTCAAAATGCTGCATAAACGCTATAAAAGGAAATAATTTTTGCACCAAATCCTTACTTGCTCTCATCCTAATGGATTCATTATGATAGCCCGAAGCATAAGATATCGTATGTGAAACCTGGCCAACTGGCCGAATCTACACCTTAGCCAAATATCCATGGCCCTAAGGTAATGCTCTGTATTTGGTGGGACCAAAAGGGTTTTATGAGCTGCTAAAATCTAGCCAGACCATCACAGGGAAGGCCAGAATATGCAGCCAGACATGAAAGCGTAATAAGTATTCCATAATGCCAATGCTCGGCCTCATGTTGCAATACCTTTTCAAACGATTTAGAAAGAAGTAGTTGAAAAGTTTTGGCTTACCCCCCGTCTGATAGTCCAGACTTTGTCCCGTCTGACTACTATTTGTTTCGATCTATGCAGAACGCTGTCTGTGGTATACACTTCACTTCAGAACAATGTATCCGAAATTTATTTAATTCATTCCTTGGTCTCATAAGATGAGCAGTTTTTTTTTTTTTTTTTTTTTGGCGGGGAATTTATATGTTGCCAGAAAGAAGGGAAAAGGTCATATCTAACAATGGCCAAGACTTTGAATAAATTTATTTTGTACAAATGATTTAAAATAAAAGCTAAATATTTGAAAAAAGACGAATTTTTAAAGAATGCACCTTTTTCTAAGTATTGCTCTTTTAAGATTTTTATTCCTTTGATTTGGATTTCTACAGAAAGTGTCGGTCGTTCTGCTGAACGTGGAAGGGTTTGACATTTTCCAGGGTGATCCATTTTGAATAGTTAGGGTCATGATGGTCTATATTCGCAATTTGAGCTACAATTTCCGAGATTTATTTGTAAAACATTAGCCGGAGACGAAGGTATTTATATAAAATTTTACCATTTCGATTCGGTCTTCAATTTTTGAACCATCTGTGTATAGTGCAGGCGTCAAAAAAAAGTCAACA
Organism: Bellardia pandia; assembly: GCA_916048285.2. Classification (NCBI taxonomy): domain Eukaryota; kingdom Metazoa; phylum Arthropoda; class Insecta; order Diptera; family Calliphoridae; genus Bellardia; species Bellardia pandia. Next base: position 122,678,590 of record OU696529.1, read on the forward strand.
TTACATATTAGTAATAGAAAAAGTTTCATTATTTTAATATAAATAATATTATTATATGAGAATTTTTCCTCTTGCGAGTATTATTTTATTGTAAAAAAATTTTTTAAAAAAATTTAAAATAAATGTATTTTCTTCTTTCTCCAAACAAACAACAAACAGCTGATTCCGTACAGAATGTGCTATCAGTTTAGGCCCAACTATAATATGCATATGCTAGCTTAAGCAAACGTGCGAACACATATAAATTGTATGTGGCAAACTATAATGTACTTAACGAAACTTTTCGTTAAGTTTTTCAACTGTCATTTGCTTAAGCAAAAAGCGAAACTGATCGCACATTCTGTACGGAATCAGCTGTTTGTTGTTGTTTGTTTGTGTTTTGAACAAAATGGGGAAAGAAGAAAATATATTTATTTTAAATTTAATAGAAAATGCGGAAAAAAATATGTAAGTGCCTTTACAATAAAAGGGACCCTTTTTATTTTAACAAAAATGTCTCTGTCGCGGTTTATTTCTCTGGCAGAACAAGAGCGTCTTCTTCTTTTACAGTGAAGTTCACTTATTTCTTTTAATGTGCACAGGCCTTCAAGCGCTAACTTTAATATTTTTATATTATTTAAATAAAGTTTTTTCTCCATTTTTGCAAACACAACACGAAAATTAACAAAACATATGTAAACGTTTATTATTATTTACAATGTAGTACTGCCACAGCTGTACATTTTAGTACTTTTGCCGATAAATTAAAAAAAAGGAAAAATTATGCGTTTCGGGTACGAAGTTTTCTTTTAATTATAAAATAATATAATAATATTTATAAAATATAGTCATTTAATGGCTTTTTGTTAAAATAAAAACATTTTTTTAAACATAAATGAGCAACTGTGGACAAAAAGTTTCAAAGTCATTGTAGCCACCTAAAAGTTAACGCTGAACTAGTTATGCATTTGACAGCCTTTTCGTTAACTTTTGCAATTTGCTTAAGCTTGCTTATGCATATTATAGTTGGGCCTTTTTGCTTTTTGCTTAAGCAAATGACAGTTGAAAAACTTAACGAAAAGTTTCGTTAAGTACATTATAGTTTGCCACATACAATTTATATGTGTTCGCACGTTTGCTTAAGCTAGCATATGCACATTATAGTTGGGCCTTTAAGTAGTCAAAAATTTACAGTGAGAAATCAAACATCAATTGAGACTTGGCAAATGATAATAGACTTACATAGAAATAGTAAATCCCTGCGTAAAATAGGTAAAATCGTTGAAAGGCATCGTAGTAAAATAAAAAAAAAAATTATAGTATACCAAACACAATACCGTAGAAAATTTGGTGCAAAATGGCAAAAGCATCTTGCAAAAAAATGCAGTAAGAGCTACAACTTAGAGTTGTAAAAGTATTGAGTATTTGAGTACTCAATACCGGCTAAATTTTTGAGTACTCGGTACTCAAAAGTAAGTACTCAATACTTTTAGGGTTGTATTTTTATGTAACAGACATATAAATGCAGCCGTGATATCAACAAATAAAGAACGCCATTATTATAAAAAAAATCATTGTGGTAAAAGCCGTTAACCAAAAAGAACCAAAACCAAAAAATGTCCTCAAAAAAGAGAAGCGTGGTGTGGAATTATTTCGTTGCAATTGATTGTGACCGGGCAAGATGTAACATTTGCAAAAATATTATTTCTTATAAAGGTAAGTACAATGAATGTATGAATAGCCAAATGGAACACATTTGTAAAATAGTTGAATTTCCAAATTTTATTTAAAGGTGGTGGAAGTTCCAATTTAAAAAAGCATTTGACTCCAAACGTCCAACAGTAAAATTACAAAAATCTCAAGATCAAGAAGGTAATTAATGGGCTTTGAAAATATACATATGTATATAAATACTTATTTGATTGTAACTTTTTCTGTTTGCAGAAGAATTGCCAAGGACAACACACCCTAGATGAGTGTAACATTAATGTTCAACTCCCAAAGAAGAAAGAAAAATTAATAAATTCATCTCTCGTCAAAATGATCACAACGGAAATTCAACCTCTTTCCAGTGTGGAGAATGAGAACTTTCAACTTTTTGCAAAGGCTTTGAATCCCTCATACACGTTACCTTCCCGATACATATTAACAAACAATCTTTTAAATGAAGAATTTGTAAGTAGTACCAAGAATGATAAAATAAAGATTACGCCAACGCGCGTAAAATTTTAAAATGTTCTGCGCATTTAGGCCCTGTGACGTCACACATTCTGTGTTTCTATTGGCTAATTTTGTCTCACTTGTTTTTTTACTCATGTTTTGCTTGCATTTGCTCACTGCACTCTTCATGTTTATATTTTTTGTTGTTTTTTTTTTTGTTTGTTTTTTTTTAAACAGATTTTATTTTAGAACTCTCAGAGGTTTCAATTGCAAGGTTGGCAACTATCACATAAAACATAAATTTTTCGCAAGAAATTTTAATTCTAACACATGAAACATTATTGGTAACCCTTAGAATGGCCCTTCTACGTCACATAACGGGAAATCATGCGCATGGCGTAATCTTTATTTTATCATTCTTGAGTAGTACACATAAATTAGGTGCTGATTTAAAAGAAGCTAAACATATATGTATTACCACGGATGCTTGCACATCAGTGGCAAATGAGTCGTATATCTCACAGCACATTTTATTAATAAAGAGTGGGTTTTAAAGTCAACTTTTTTAAACTGTTTTCGAACCTTGAAAGATCACACGGGCCAAAATTTAAAAGATGAAATTTTTGAAGCTACACAACGGTGGGGAATTAAGGATAAGGTTTCATGCGTCGTTTCTGATAACGCTGCGAATATTTTACTGGCAATAAAACTGGCCGGGTGGAAAAGTCTACCTTGTTTCGCTCACACATTGCATTTAATAGTAACAGATGGCCTCAAGGATCCAGCAGTAGCACGCATTATTTCGAAATGCAAATCAACAGTGGAGTTTTTTCATCGCAGCACAAAGGCTACAAATAAATTGAGAGAAATGCAAATTCAGATGAGCCAAAGTAAACTAAAACTCATTAATTCTACTCCCACTAGGTGGAATTCGGTTTTATACATGGTTAAGTGAATGTTGAAGAATAGAGATGTTCTTGAGGCAACCATAGATATACTGCAGCGGCCAGTTCAATTGTCATCGCTATAAGAGTTATGTTTAATTTTACGACCTTTTAATGAGATTACAGTAGAGATGAGCGAGGAAAAAAATCCCACTGTTTCAAAAATTATTGTAGTAATTCGAGGATTACAATCCTACTTGAAAGAAAAGAAAAATGAAGCAAAGACTGAAACTATAAAAAATTTACTGGAAATTTTTTTTAATAGTATTAATAACAGGTTTTGTGGATTGGAGCTCAATGATATTTTGGCCATATCTACATACTTAGATCCAAGATTCAAGGCTATGGGGTTTTCAAATCCAAGCTCAATAAAAAGAACAAAAGATAAAATAACGTCTCTGTATCCAATCCTGTGTTTCCAGTTCCCCACTGAAGCAATCTGGTAAGAAAAACTCCGTTGGGAATGAATTTGATAACAAAGCTGTAACGCGAACAATAACTTCTCAAAGTATCATCGAACTGAATAATTATAGCCACGAAATTGTTTTAGATAGAAATAGCAATCCTCTGGAATGGTGGAAAAAACGTGAATCGGTTTATCCGGGATTAGCAGAATTGGCCAGAAAGTACCTCCCGATCGTTGCCACTTCAGTACCAAGCGAGAGAGACTTTCCTATTGCTAGCCAAGTTCTAAGTGACCGCAGAAGCTTGTTGAAGTTCGATAATGTGGAGAAAATTCTGTTCCTGCATTTCAATGAATGATAAGCTGTTTAAACTCAATTTAAATTAAAGCACAATTTATAAACCGCTGGCGGTCTATATAAAATTAATATAAAAAGATATAGGTAATATATTTTTATTAATAATACTTAAATGCAACCAATGTACCTTCACTAGATATTTTTAAAATATTTATGTATAAAATTCATATATAAAAAAAACAAAAAATTAAAGTACAAAAAATTAATTATAAAACAATTATATTTTATTTGAAATGAAGGTCCAGATTTCTTTTTATTTATTTCTTTATTTCATCTTCAGGGAAATGATAACAAATTTAAAAATAGAAATATTTTTCACAAATTATATTATATATACATATTATATTATATTTATTGTTAAACTTTTTATTATTTCCCTGAGGTGCTACACATTGTTGTAGCGAAATATTGGAATAAATAAAAAGAAATCTGGACCTCATCTCAAATAAAATATAATTGTTTAATAAATAAAAAGGTCGAACAGTTAGTTAAATAATCAAAATGATAAATTATATTTAAATTTTTTTTTAATAATTCTTTATTTAAAAATATTAAAAAAAAAAATGTGAAATTAACTATAATAAATATATTTTTAATTTTTATATTATAAAACTCAAAAATGTGATGTAACCACAACTTACTAAATTTTATATAGCAAAAATAAAATTTTTTTAATATCTTATTTCATTAATTTTTTAAACCAAAAAGCCGTTAAAGTATCGAGTAGTAGATATCGAATCAATACTTGAAATGTATTGAGTAGTATCAAGTAATCAAAAGTATCGACATTTTACAACTCTACTACAACTAAGAGCAGTAAGAGCAAACCGAACTTTTAGTGCTGTAAAAATAGCTGAAAATGTAATAATATAAGATCTTTGCATCAAAATGGCCTACGAGAGAGTAGAGTGTCACGAAGCCCTTTATATCAAAGAACAACCAAACAAACATTTGAATTTCGCAAAAAAATATATAAACAAGTCTCAAATTTTTTGGAATAATATTCTTTTCACCGATGAAAGTAAAGGTACGGTTACATTTGGCAAATATTTGCCGAAAAAGACGTAATCACTAAATAACATATGTACATATATTTGAACTCGTTTATTTATTTAAAAATACTTTTCTTGTTTATGCCAAAGCACAAAAAATATTTAGTGTTAATTTGTTTAATGCTGTTTGCTCTTGCAAAACTCTTATAAGAGTAAACAACGTCAAGAAAATTTGTGCTTTACGCTTTTTTGAGTTAATATTTGCCAAATGTGACCGTACCTTAAGTTTGAGATATTTTGAGTCAAAATCCCCCACAAAAAATATGGCGAACCGAGTATTAAATATTTTACCAAGACGGTAAAACATGGCAGCGGCTCAGTAATGGTTTGGGGTTGTATGGCGGCATCAAGAGTCAGTAATCTTACATTTCTAGAATCTATAATGAAATAAGAAGATAATGTCGATATTTTAAAAAAAACAATGTAACCCCTATTGTAGAGAAATTTGAATTAGCTCAAAACTGGATTTTCCAGCAGGATAATGATCTTAAGCATACTTCTAAAATTATTCAAAAACACTAGATTATCCCTTGAAATCCCGAGACCTCAATCCAATTTAGCACCTGTGGGAATATTCTAACTATCAAATTAGACAAGGAAATATTTCTTGCAAGTACAACATAAGAGGCAGTAATACAGAATGACTGAAACAATATTAAAAACTCCTTGATTTTATGTCTAGCAGATTGTCAGTTTTCATAAAGGCAAAACGACAATAAATACAATGTGTTACATAATTTTAATAAATATATGTACCTGTTTACTTCATTTTGACGCGAAAAATCTAGTACTTTTCAGTAAAATTTAATTATTATTTTATGTTCCTTATTTTTTAGTTTGTGTTAATGAGTTAGTCATATTTTGCTTAAGTTACTTATGAATTATTCAATATATTTTGTTTTAAATTTGTACTTGTATATACATAATGGCCAATAATCATAGTCATAGAAAAAGCATACTTTAAGCAAAAGCATGGTTTTGTTTTAAATTCAGAACAAAATTTATATGTTTTTGTTGTTTAAAAGTCTACTTTTACTTAAAGTATGCTTTTTCTATGACTATGATTATGGGCTAATATACATAATATAGCTATGCATAATAAAACATTTTTTTAAACAATATTAGGTGTTTACTTTATATTAAAGCTCACTGTAGAACGGTTTCATTCCGGTATTATGGTGATGCAGTTAATGTTGACATGTTTAGTCTGAATTCTATCGCATTCTGCAGTACTAATATTTCCTTCTGTCAAGATGTATTTTATGAGGAAGAACAAAAGAAGCTCTTAATAGAATCTATCCATCAATCTAGTAGCATTTACCCCTACATCCCTGGCCTTATTTTGTTCCATTTTCAAAAGTTTAACTCAAATACTCTTTTTGAAAATCCATTTAAAATTTTATTCCGATCGGACCAGATTATTTCCATAAAATGTCGAAAATGGACAGCCCTCTGTTTAAATAAATCTTCTAAATTTTAAAATTAAAAATCTGAATTTAAAATAATTCTTTTTTAAACAAACCTCTGTAATAGATTAAAGAGGAAATAATAAATGATTATTTAATTTTTTTATTAAAACTAAGCACGCTTAGAATTTGTGGCAATACCAATAGTACTAAACAAATTCATTAGATATTAGACTAGATTAGCGGTAAGATTGGACTAAGAGTAATTCAATAGCGCCAATTGTCTGCCAAGAATAATACCATGTTAAAATAACAGGTCCCCTTCATATTAATTATTACAACCAGTCCCAAAGAACCAGTCACATGACTAGTTCTGTTTCAGTTCTATGTTTATTTATCTTTTAGTTCAAAATCGTTTATCATATTAGTAAGATAATTTAAATTCTGTTGTAAATCGCTAAATTAAGAGTCATAACTAATAAATCCCCCTTGGAACATATTCACATTCTCTATAATGTCAAGTATTTTTCGCACATTTTATAATCTTCACATTAGCTGCATGACGTAATTCAATCGTTTTGACAGGGTGTTTTCACAAAAAAAAAGAAGAAAAAAACAACCAACAAAGGGGGATGTTTCCTTGTTGTATTTTGCATTTTCTATATGTATTTGTTTGTTTTTAGTTGGAGTTTTTAAGTGCAAGCCAAATAATTGTAACCAACGTAACAGGGCACTCCTGTGGGAGCCCAACATTTGTAACATTCAACAACAACAGCAACAATCATTAAACATAATTTATAAAAATTTTACAAAATTTTTACACTTAAAAGCTAACTTGAATGTAAGAAAAAATAAATTAAATGCATTTTAAACAACCATAAATCAAGTCTTAAGTATATAGTAGTATTTTTTGTTTGTTTGCCATTTTATAAACATTCACCTTTAAAAAACAAAACAATTTAAAATATATACATATGTACATATTAAAATTTCAATATATTTTTTTTTGTTTCATTTAAGCCCAAAACTTAAACAATGCATCTAGAATCACACCCATAATATACAATAAAAGATTTTTATTTAAAATTTTTATGACAATTCAATTTGTTTTTTTTTTTTAACACGGTTGATTTTATACGAAAAAAGTGATTTGAATTGAATGAATTTATTGGTTTTGTAGTTTAATTTGAATTTGAACGTGTTTATAATTGTTGTTATGGTTGTTTTTGTCGTTGTTAATGAATTTAATTAGTAAATTAAACATTGTTAAATTCAAATCTTTACAAATGATATTTTTCACAAAACAACTCAATTTTTTTTTTTTGTTTTGATTATTTTCTGTTAAACTTTATTTTTGCTTTTGTTTCATTTTCATTGTTGTTTTTTTTATTATAAACACCGCAGTTTTCCTTTCAAGTTTCTTTTAAATACAAACAAATCTGTTAAACTGATTGTATGTTGAAAGCAACAAGCTAAATGGCAACAAATTTTCCGGAAAAGTTGTACAAAAAATGTTTGAGATTCCTTTAGGTTTTCATGCAACTGGAACATGTTGTTGGCAAAAAGCCGGTAGTTAAGAGAAATTTTTGAAAATGGAAAATCAACATTACGGAAACATTTATTGATATCAAACAAGTTGTATAAACATTTGGCTCTCATTAAACTTAGCAACATGTTGAGAGGCTAGCAGCATAAACCAAATGAACAATTTGTAATGCTTTATAATTTTGTTGTTATCGCCAATAAATAAGAAAATAAGAGTTGTTTAATCAATTAATAGAAAATAATCAAATTTGTATAACCTCAACCATCATAGTTTGCATAGTGTTGTATTTATACCGATATTTGTAACGCCCAGAAAAATGCAAGAGTTCTTCCGAAAAAAACTTTGTTGGTCATAAATGTAGATAAAAACTTATTAAAAAATTGTGCCAGTTAATCCATATTTGACCATACCTCCCATAAAACACCAATTTCCCAAAAATCACGAAAATCACTCAAACATCTATCACTTGCATACCACTTTATAGAATGATTGTGGGATAAAAATTTCTCCCTGTCACAATAGATTTGAGATCGGTTTTTAAATTCTACAAGTGGAAGAGTTTGCGAAGAGTGTCCGTATAATTTTTTATTCACTGAACATTTCCTTAAATCTAAATTGGGTCCTTAGGATATATTCCTTGATTCAATTGGAACTTATAGAATGAATTATTTACAATATTGTTAGGAAATTGCTAGAAGATGCCGCTGTTATTCCAAACAAAATTATTCCGGAGAGCCTTTAACTAATTGTACGCCATCATCATCATCATATGCTGCGTAATATAATCCAACAGTGTCAAGATCCGAGAGAATTTATTTTATATCGCAGTCCATACTTTTCGTGAGTAGCTTTTTAGTTCAGCTGTTCACAATTTAATCACTAATAGAAATGTTCTTTTAATGTTAATGCATATTCTATATGATGCATACTATGCATTGCATAGTTAGTTATATTTTCAATGACATAAAGTGCAGCCTTTTGTGTAAGCATTTTGTATGTCTTTTGAACTCTAATATATTGTGTGCCTGAATTATGGTGATTTCTAGCACCTTATTTAAAACACCAAGACGAAAAACTTTTGACAAATTTTCTTTGATTTTTGATTACGCAGTGAAAAAAAAATAAGGAAGTAAAAGGAAAGATATCCATTATTCGTTCAAACACCATCTTAAACAATTATTCTAACGAATTTTAATAATAAATACTTTTCAATGGGTCAAACATGTTCGTACATATTTAATCAGAAAAACAGCTGTTTATTAATTTCTGTCCAACAAGTTGCGAACAGCTGATATTTTTTTCTGTATATTTCTTCTTTCTCTCGTAAACACATGCGCTACTACTCGTGACAAAGCCAACAAGTAATAAAAGACGATGAACAAAACAAAACATGAAATTGGAAACAAAATCCATATTATAAAAATAATAAGAAAAACAAAAAAATATATATTCTTATATACAAAAATAACCACATGTGCAAACAACAAAAACAAAGCGAAACGCAAATTAAGAGATACGCAGATACAACATGGCAAAAGTAACACTCTTGGGGAAATACTCTTTAATGGCACTATTCTATAGGTGTGTGACGCTACGAAATTTTTTTTAACGAGTCATTCAGAAAAAAATTACGTCTGTCTGCTTTTGACGACAATAAACAAATCATAATTTTTAAAGCGAATAAAGTTAAGTAAATTTTTTCTATTTATTACTTATAATACTAAATAAGAATAATAATAATAATTTAATAAAATTAATATATAAATGAAAATGATACATGTGCCAAATAATAAAAAATCCAATTCTTGAGTTAAAAAGTAATTTTTTTGATAGATATCCCACTCGCATCCCATTAAGCGATTATAAAGGCCTTAAAGTAAATTGTATAAGCTTTCTTTTGAGAAAAAAGGGCCCAAATTGAAAAAATATTAAAAAAAAAATTAAAAAAATTGTTTTAAAAATTAAAAAAAAATTGTTTTGAAATGATTGAAGAAATAGCTAGCTAAAGTCCTTTGGACAATTTTTGCTAGTACCAATAGGTGAAAAGTTACACTCATTTAAAAAAAACCCTGTATGACCAAAATTCCAATTTTGACCCCCTCTAACTCCAGCACTTCTGAATTGATAGAACTGAAAATTTGTCTCTGGCCTACTATCCAATAGTACTAACCTTGGTGCAAATTTCATCCAAATCGGAAGACATCGATTTTTAAAATTGGATCACTTAACGTGAAATTCACCATATGTATATTTGAACTCGTATATTTATTTAAAAAATTTATTTCATGCTGTTTGATCTTGCAAAAATCTTGTTAGAGTAAACAACGTCAAACAAATTTGTGCTAAAACAAATGGTTCCGCTTTGCAGACTGAAAATAGTGAAATAGAAATACATAATACCATAAAATAAGTATGACTTAAAAACTAGTTGCAAAAATTGCGAACAATTTCATTTGTAACAAGTGTTATATTCGACAGTGCCGAATCTTATTTTATTTTTGATAAAATACTAAATTCATCTACAGTGTTGAAAAAAAAGAATGGCTTCTTCATTTTCAATGACTTAAAACCGAATAACTTTGTAAATTCTTACCGTCATACTACTGATGATCTTGTGGAGAATCTATATTGATAAGCTATTTAGGAAACTCTTTAATAATCATAAGTTAATTGCCTAAATTTTATTGAAAATTTTAAATTTGCTTTGAAAAAATATTATATCAAAACCGATATTTTTAGAGAACCAACGAAATTGTCTCTATTACTACTAAGGCATAGTACCTAATATGGCAATTAAATTTTTAATCGTATTTTCGATTCATTTAATACCACAATCCATTAGTTTCGCGTTTTATCCGATTAACCTTTTGTGTAAGCATGTCGATCGCGAGGTATAATCACTGAATTTTGTGTCCTTAGACCTCCAATATATCTAAAATAGCACCTTATTTGAAACACAAAAACGAAAGACAAATTATGTTTCACTATCTTTCATTAAATTTCTTACATGCCCGAGGTGCCACACCTTTGGGACCTCTGGATCCACTCCTGGTGGTTTTATGATATCCCAATTTAAATCAAAAACTCTACAACACACAACATTTTATTGGAATCGAAATTATCGTTTACAAATTACAGATTTATTTGCTTTTTTTAAATTCACCCACTCAGCAGCTTTGTTCGAACAAGAACAAACATGACATGAAAAGTTTCGCGGTCCGCGATACTATCACACCTTTGTTTTTTCTTCTTTAAGGTTATGTTAAGTTGAAACTTTTTATTAACGAGTTAGCGGTAGCAATGCCGGAAAGAGTAAATTGGACCTTCCAAATGGGCCACGTTCAACATACATGCATATATAGAAAAGTAAATGTCAAAGATGGTTCTTTCGGGCAATAATAAAGATTAAGACATCCAGTTCTATTTGAAGTGTTTTATTTAAAATTAAAATGTGTAAATGAGCCACCCTATATATATATTATATATATATTTATTTGTCCGATATTTTCATATCAATTGTCTTTATAATTATTAGATGTGGTATATATTTTAGTTTTCATTACGAAAAATTCTATATTCGAGTAAAACTTTAAAAACCATCTTCTTGCTAGAAACCGGTCTCTTAAATTCAAACCAAAAATTCTTAAATACACAAGATATATGTACAATTTTAAGAAAAGGCAAAAGTGAACACACACAAATATTCACAGTTGAATAAACTTTTGCAAAAAAAAAAAGTATCAAAATAGTGAATGCAAAATAAAAAATCTACTCTTATTATGTACTCGATACAAGTTTTTAGTTAAATCTAAACAGAGAACCACCAAGTAGCTAGATAAATTACAAATACTTAAGCGATTTCAGTAAGAGTTTTACGTGAGTAACGCTTGGTTACTCAGTATTAAAAATTTCTAAGCAACTTTTTAATGTTTTTTGTTATAATTCCTTATAAGACAGTAAAAATTCTCTTTATTTCGAAACTGCATAAAATAGAAATATTTTTCGAGTTCTTTTTATACGAGTATTCGAGATAATGTTGTATTATTTTATTCGTCTATTTTATTTTATCAGCTCATCATAACGTAAAATAACAAAAATATCAAATAAAAATACAAATGTTTGAAATCTTAATTGTTTAGGCAATTTGTTGAGTCATGCATTTTCAATTAAGTAGGTATTTATTTTCAATTCTATTGCGTTTCAAGTAATTTGAGAATAACACTAGACAAAAAACAGTTACATTATGATAGGAACACAACTGGGACGAGTTTTTCCCCCAAAACGACAAATTAGTCGGTAAAAAGTTTTCGTATAACAGCTGATAGATAGTGTGGCCACATTAAAAATATATATATACAGCTACGTGCAACTAATTAAAGGCACGATACTTACTTGTTAGCTTGAAGCAAATAATATGATTGGTTTTAGGATATTTACAAAATTTGTCATAGTTTAGTAACATAATTTAATTCTTACTCCTAGAATGTAACTGCATATTGTGACAAATTAATTATTATTTATGAATCTGTGGGTCAAATATGGGTAATATTTTTACCATAATACCATAAATTTTACAAAAAAAGTATTTATTGAAAAATAAATCAATATTTTGTTGCAAATCCATTGTTATCGATAACAGCTTGACATCTGCAAGGAATTGAGGTCACCAAATTTTAACATATACTACTCCGAATAGCTTCCCAAGCTTTCTTTGTTTATCATTAAAATTTTTACAAAGCTTACTTTGGTTTTTACAATTTGCCATAAGTTCTGGCATGAAGGCCACTCAAGAACAGTAAACGAATTGGTAAAAAAAAACATTGCTCTTGTATCACTGTCCTTAATTTATATACGATTAATTTATTTCACAAATTATACAAAACAACACAAAAACAATAAAAATAAAAGTGTTAAATTTTAGCGTTTTATTTAATAAATATTACCTTTAACATAACGATTCAAATATTGAATACTACTATCTTTAATTAGTTGTACGCAGCTGCATATATAAATGCATATGTATGTATATAAAAATAAACATTAACAAAAGCACAGGTGAAAACAATTTTTATAGTTAACTATTTTTTATATTTATTTAAAATTATATAAAGTAAAAAATAAAACAATAATTAAAGTAAAATTAATATTATTTATTAAAACATTAAAAACTTAAACGAATCATGGTCACCCCCTATTGTTTTTTATATATTTTAGAGTTCGCCGCGTATGACGAATTCGGCCGACGCCATTATTGTACGTCTTTTCATATACACACAAATGTGTGTTACTTTTGGCAACGAATACTCCCTACCAAAAAATCGCCGTTCGTCCCAGTTGTGTTTCTAGCATTAAACAGTTATTTGATGATTTTAACGACGTCGTTTTTTAGACGTTGCTTTTGATTTGATTGCGAGTGTATTTCTCTTTACACTCATTTCTGTTTTTGTTGTTCCTTTTTATTCTTGTTCTTATTTTGAATTGAAAGGTTCGTTTAGGAATTCAACATGTAAAAATTAAATAAATAAATAAGGTGAATATATTTGTAAACAAGAAAAATAATTATGTTGTTTGGAGTTCTGTAATTATTTATTTATATGTGTGATGTTTTTAGTGCGTACATTGTGTCCATAATTTAAAATTATTTGTTAAAAGACAAAGAACATTTTTTAATACAAACAATAAACTAAAGAAGATTTGTAAAAAATGACGTCGAAAAAACAACGTCGTATAAATGCAAACAAATTTTCGTAGCATCTTCAAAAGAGAATTAATAAAAAACGACGTCGTAAAAATCATCATCTAAACCGGGCCTTATTTTTATCTTATGTTTCGATATGAAGAACTCGGTAAATTCATGGTGAAATTATATATCAGGTGCCAGCATTGCTACAACAATTACAACAAGGCAAGAACAACAGGCATTTTTGTTTGTGTAATACTTTCGTTACTGTCAAAAACATTTGGAATATAATAAAGAAAACAAATATACAAACATGGATGAAAACAGATAACAATGCAAATAAAGCTGCTTGGAGTAAGATTCTTTTGACATAATTTACTCCACTGTTCTCTTTTTCTTGGATCTTGAGGAACCCTAAAGAAGGGACCACTTCCAGCTACTCCTTTTTTGCGGCATAAGATGCAACAACGCATTTTTATACAGCAAAAAAAAATCACTTTTAAAGAGGAATCTTAATATTTATCTTACAAAAAAAAACTATCACTTTTAGTAAAACAACTCAAAAAACAAATACACTATTTAATATGAAATAGTTGTTTAACACTTTTAAACTATTTTACGCATATAAAACGACGACAAAAACTCACTTTTTCAAATATAAAATTATTTTTTAACTTTTTAATATAAACTTTGACTATTTGTAAACAAGTTTTTGACATTTTCATGATATCTAAAATTTCACCATGAATATAGCAAAAAAAATCAGCTGGCGCTATCATGGGTAAATTTATTTGGCCAAATTTAGAGATTTCATTTGTAAATCCAGTAGATTTAAAGAAACCTACTAGTATTACAAAAATATTTATAATGATTTTTGCAGCTAACGAATGTAATTTTTATTATTTCAGAGTTGCGGTCTATAGTCTACTACGAGCGACCATTTAGTATTGTCTATTTGACTTTTACACAATTTTTGTTTCTTTTGGAATATACGAGTATTTGAAATCCATATAAACTACGAGTATTATAAAAATCTCATTTTATAACAATCTCACACGCAATCTAATCTGAAATCTTTACATAAAAAATTTCAATTTCACTTCATTCCATATATTTTGTTTTGTTTCAGATGTTTTCACATTTACTCAATACGAAATCATTTTTCACAATTTAACAACCCCTAAACTCTTTATTTTATAAAAATCATTAATATATTAATCTAATTACGAAATTGTTTTCTTTATACACATTTTAAAACTTATATTTAAACCACAGAGTATAACAGAGGGGACAACTTTGACAGTTCAAAATCGCTACAATCAGCTGACACAGTAGGTATATTAAAAAGAGAAAGAAAATATTTTCTGTTAGTAAATTTGTAATGTGAAAAAGCAAAGCACTATATAAAAGACGAAATTTGTGAACAAAGCAAAATAAACAAAACAATTTTGTGTCAAAGCAAAATCTGTGGCAAAATAAATCAAACAATTAATTTGTGTTGAGTTAAATTATTTAATTTTCAGTGATTCCTTTAAATATAATTAATTATAATCTGTGCTTTGTATATTTTACGGTTAAGTACGTTGTGTTTTGTATAATCTGCAAAAATAATAATAATAGAAATACATGCACTTACCTTTCCACCAAAATTGAATTTTATTTGAGTCAGAAATAAAGAAAAATAGTAACATAAAGAAACCGACAAGGCAGTTCTCAAAGAAAGAGACAAGAAAAAACCTACACTATTTTTGCTCTTCTGTCACCTCTGTTATACTCTGTGATTTAAACTCTCAGATAATTTTAATGCGCATTATAAAAAAGTTTCGGTGTTTTCAATTTTATTTATTTTGTGTTGACTTGAGTTTTGTTTCAGCTCGTTTTTTTAGATATGTCAAGGATATTTTTATTATTGTCCTTAAGCAAGCAAATACATTACACAAATATATTAAAATTTGTAAAAAAGTGGTTGTTTTTTAGGAAGAATTTTCTTGAAATCGATTTTTTGCAGTTTAATAAAATAAAGTTGAATAATGGAAATTTTTAATAAAGAGTTATCGCTCTTTTTAAATAATAATAAACAAAATTGAAAGAAAAAAAGGGGATATATTCGAATGTAACTTATAATAGCTCACTGTCTATGTATATATTTTACACAGTTTCAAAAATTGTATTCATCTCAATTCTGATAACAACTATGTACACTAGATTGTATCGAAAAAAAAGTTCGCGGTACACCACCGAATATGAAGTATTGTTGCAAGACAATTTCGAAACAAATTTTTTTTTTACCTAAAGTAGGGGTCGCCAAAATACATTTTTTGTTATATCTTCGGCATTTACAGTCCAATCTCAAAGTGTGATATATCGATGATTTTGTCTTGAGGAAATATCCCGTTTTAGTATTTACTCACCAGATCTCAGTTCGTACCACCCTAATGTACCACCCTAATATCAGAAAATAAAAGCTCACAAAAAATCATTAAACTTTTGTTAAGGAAGTTTTTCGATAATTCCAACAGAACTATTGAAAAAATGAATTTTTGTTTTTTTTGCCGAACGTAGGGTTACCTTTTTAATTTTTTTGTCATGTCATCGGTATTTACAAACAGAAAAGGCATGCTTGAAAGTAATGAGAAAAATCATGTAAAAAGTCACTGTTTAAATTCCTTAAGAAATGGAATGGTTTTGCTATTCGTTCTATCCGTGAAATAATTGTTGGAATTTTGTCTGTATTTACTAATATCGTGTTGTGTTGATTTCAATTATAAAACGTTAAAAAATAATTAAAATAAAGTAAAAAAAATGTCTTTTACTGTTAGTGAATTAAACAATACTAAATTACCAACGAAGGGCGATGTTATTAATTTTTTCTTGTATCTACGTTATAACGCCGATCGCATTCGAAAGTTGGGTGCATTTAAACAAGAAGTTTTGAGAAATATTATTCTTTTGTGGCAGCGCGTAGGCATTCCAGTTATGTCGGTAAGTGGTGTTCGTAAAAGTTTGGATAAGCTTTTAAATAATTACTATAAAATGGTCAAATATAAATTTGAATACAATGTAATTAGTGGAATAGATGAATGAGTGGATTAGTGCTGGCAAATTCTACTACTTTCCATTACTCAATAATATTCAATACTTTTCATTTGGATACTCAATACTACTCGATACTTTTAACGGATTTTTTTAAATTGTAACGCATAGTTTTTATCTGCAAATTGAGGTAGTTTCTTCAAAAAATAAAAATAGATCTTCAACTATTATTGGTTTTGTATGTCTTTTCTTATTAAATCAAAAATAAATGTAAAGCTAACTTTTAATTCAACGTTAACAAAAACTTAAGAAATAATAGACAGCTTTATTTCGGCGGTTGGTTTTTACAGTGATGTATTTTTATGCACTATTTTATCCACTCAACTTGATTAAAAATACAACTCAGAAAGTATCGAGTAACTACTTTTGAGTATTGAGTATCCAACAAAAAGGGCAAATACTCGGTACCCATTACTCAATACTTTGCCAGCACTAGAGTGGATTAGAATAGTCTGCATTCGTCAAATGTTCGGTCCACAAGTTCGTAATTTCATAAACTTCGAGAGTGACTCATATTTCGACATGATCGATTGAAACAAATTTCAATTGACTGAGCCGCCATGCTTGCAGTTCTACATGCAAGTCCAGCTGGAAACATTACAATTTTCGGAAGAAATAATTGCAATACCAGGTTAGCACAGGAAATATAACTTTATTTGATAGTCTTGTTTGCTAAATTTAATTATTATTCGCAGCTTATCCATGCCATTCTTAAAACACCGAACGTTTTGTTCATGTAGTACATGAATCTTTCAAACTCGGGAACCGACAAAAGTACAGTAAACCTGGTTCATTTCAAAATATGATTGATTAATTTATTTAATGATTTAAATTTAAAATTTTCCTGTTTAATGATTTTTTGTGAGCTTTAATTTTCTGATATTAGGGTAGTAGGAACTGAGATCTGGTGAGTAAATGCAAAACATTGGTCTCCTCAAGACAAAAACATCGGACTATAAATACCGATGATATGACAAAAAAAAAATAAAAAGGTAACCCCTACGTTCGGCAAAAAAAAAACAAAAATTCATTTTTTCAATAGTTCTGTTGGAATTATCGAAAAACTTCCTTAACAAAAGTTTAATGATTTTTTGTGAGCTTTTATTTTCTGATATTAGGGTGGTACATTAGGGTGGTACGAACTGAGATCTGGTGAGTAAATACTAAAACGGGATATTTGAGGTAAATGCACGATAATACCATCGATAGATTTCCTCAAGACAAAATCATCGATATATCACACCTTGAGATCGGACTGTAAATGCCGAAGATATAACAAAAAATGTATTTTGGCGACCCCTACTTTCGGCAAAAAAAAATTTGTTTCGAAATTGTCTTGCAACAATACTTCATATTCGGTGGTGTACCGCGAACTTTTTTTTTTTTTTTGCATGTATGGCGAGACACTAATGTACACATACATATCGAGCCATAACCGCCGAAAAAATGTATCCCACAAACTCAAAATTTTACAGGGGAAGGTTTTTTTTAAATAAAATCAGTTTGAATAAAGCCATTATTTTAAAATTTATAATGTAAATATTGTTTTGTGTAATACATTTAATTTTAATAATTTTAAATGATGTTGAACTATCGATTTCGATAAAAAAACAACAATCGATTATGGTGTGGGATACATTATTTTGGCGGTAATGGCTCGATATATAGTAGACCAGTTAAATTAATTAACAAAGGCTTTTCAAGTTTTTTTTAACAAGAACTTTGTTGTTCCAATGTATGAAATTTTCATCGAAAATTTAGTATTAAAATCTGTAGAAGCTACATTTCGTAAAATTTTTAATATGCCGCTATGATCAGAGAAATATCGCACTTTACTGTTTTAGTAGTGTAACGGGGATGGAGTTCTTTTTTTTTATCAACAAACGTTTTTTCGTCAGGACCAATTGGTTTAATTTTGGTTTCATCCGTCAAAAGCATTATTTTCAAGAATTTGATATCCTTGTTCCGTTGTAGTTCTGCAAAAGACAATACTTTATATTCCTTTACTTTATATCCTTTTGTGACAGAAATTGTATTTTTTTACTTACACAACCATAAAGCTGATTTTCATTAAGGCGTACACGTATACTGGAAACATTTAACCTAAATTCTTCATTTATTTCACTCATTATTGTTCTCGATGACTTGAAGGGATGTAGATTACTTTTTTAACTATTGTCTTATCGAACTGTTGTCTTTCGTGGTGGCTTCTTTCGATCGTTCTTTACTTTAAAAAAGTTTGCATCGGATTTAACATATTTCATAACATTATAAACCATCTTTCGAGAACATCCAATTATTTAAGCTATTTTTGTTTGTTTTGTACTGTTATGGTGAAGTTCCCAAATAACTTTTTTCTCAAGTGAGCAGTGGTTGACAAAATAAACGATAAAAGGTCGATAAAAAACTTAAATATAAACGATAAACAATATTTTTGTAATTACACAAGTATAGTTTGCATTATATCCGATTTGTGTTTGGATCGTTATCCTGGAAAAATCGAAAATCTAATCTTATACCCAGGTACTCTGCGCTTTCTAACAAATTGTTCCTCAGAATCTGAAGGTACTTAAACTTATCCATGGTTGTTTCAACAAATGTTAAATTCCCAGTACCAGCAGCTGACATATAGGCTCTACCACTTGCCTTCAGGTTTTCTTTGTTGAGTTATGTATTTGGTTTCCGCCAAACAAACGACATGCCATCTGAACCGAATATGTTAAATTTGGATTCTTGGCGAAGATGACCGAATTCCAAAATGCTAATTCTTTGCAAACATGTTCATTGGCAAAATTTAGAGTGCAAAATTTAACGCAACATTGTTTGCCCAGGTCAGCTTCTAGTTCGGTGAGTTGTGAAGCTGATAGCCTGGATTACCCCTTATTTTTCTTAAAATGTGTTTATCATCATTCTCAATGAAAATTTTATTTGGTGCCTTTTTATGGACCCGATTTTCACGGATGAAGCGCTCAATGATTTTTTGAACTACGAACGCTTTAATGTTACTTATTTCTACTATTTTTCGCTGTGAGTGATCATTTTGAAAATGTTTTAAAATCAATTCTCATTGTTCTATCTTTGTACGCCGACTATTTTAAATTGATACTTAACGTTACAAAATCGGACTCACAATTCAATACAAAATATGGATAGAAGTTGGGAAAAAACAACAACCAACAACACTGCATTGAGCTATCAGTACAATAGAAAAAATAAAATAAACTGTACCGTGAATTTTTGTTTTTTTTTAGTTTTAATATATTAAAATGTATGGATGTACATTTGTGCAATAAATTATTTTTGTTTGTTTATTTTGAAAACAAAAAAATGCATTGCTTAAAATAACATAATATATGAATTTAATTATTATTATTTATTTGTTTCGTTCCGGAACTATTAAGTGTACTATAGAACTAATTTATAATCAATATGGCAAGGAACTGGTTCCTTAAAAACCACATAAAAGTACTTTAGTAGCACAACAGCTTTTCACAGAACTGGTTCCAGAAGTAATTGCGGCACCACTAGCCCCAAGGTTCTGATTACACTCGTTCTGCAACTACATAGTAATTTTAGAACATTCTAATTAAGCCTAAAAAATTTTTCAAAAGAAAATTTTTAAAAAAAATAAATCTTGAATATTTGTCAATGATTATTGAATAAATAAACTCTATGTACATCTTCTCCTTAACTACTGTTACTAAAAGCAAAAAAATACAAATTATATGTTTCAGTTTTACAACTTCGTATTTAAACTTTAGACAAAAGTCAACAATACGAACAGGTATAGGTATAATTAAATGTTGAAAGTATTTCTAAACGAAAATATAAAAATAAAAAACTCAAGATAATTGAAGAAATACCTATAGTTTGTACGTTTATATATTTTGTAATTTTTCCATACATCCAGTGGTTGTTATTTTTCACTTTTCAATTCTTTTCAATTCGCATTCTAATCACAACAAAAAAGAAAACAAATTGATGTTGAATACTCGTATATTTTTTAATTTTTTTCACTTCGTTTTTTATATGTTTCAAGTCATTCGTCCATCCATCTATCCAAACAACCAAGAGTTTATTAAGTATTATGACATTCAAACTGTTAAGTTTTTCTTTTTGAAATCAGTTTTGATTCATAGATACAACAATCAGGAGGATGTTGTATTCAAGTTGCTGTTAAACGGAGAATATGAAATTTTGAAATGGCCCATAAAACCATAAATGTACATTGCACATGCGTTCATTTTAATATACTATACAATTTGTAAATATATGAAAAGAGAAAAACATACATATTGAAATTATTCTAAACGAAATTTCTAGTATCGGTGAGTTTGAAATTTAATTTTAAATTTTTTGTATTTATCAACCAACCTGTTTCTTTATTTTACTTCGTTTAATTAGTACACACACACACAGTTTGTAGCAATGCAGTGTTGCCATTAGGATACGAAAGATACATTTTTCGTATCTTTTGATGACTTCAGGTACCATGTATAAGCCTGACATTTTTCGTATCTTTTGAATCTGTACGAAAAATTTACAAATATAAAATATTTTTTTTGAGTAATGACATTACAAAAATTTATTTGGAATTTATGTCATACACTTTGGAACTTTTAAACGATTTTAATCTAAAATTCCAGGCGGAAAAGCCTCGTCTACATCTTTTGCAATCTGAAGTTGAAAAATTAATTAATAGATTTGCTAGCAACTATGTATTTAGAATTTAACTATGTAAAGGCAACAGATGCTTTGAAAATAGAATTTTCAAATCCAAATTAGTTTTTACCAATTGAAAAAATTTATTCAGGTGTTTTAGCTCATACTTCGCTTGATACCCTAATAGAAGATCAGCATAAGAAATATGATTTACTAAAAAAAATTGCCAATCATTTTATATTGAAGTTTTAAAACAAATCAGTACAAACGAGTTAACTCGTATATTAATTTTTACAAAAATGAATTTGTTTTAATAACATCCAAAGATAGTTACATATAATTAATTTTAAAGTTAGCTTACTGTATCTTTAAAAATTTCATACCTAATATTTATGACTTAAATAAATAAAGAGTGTCCCAACTAGAACGCAATTTTTAAATTTTAAATAAAACACAGATATTTTTAACGTTTATTAACATAACATTTTTATTTCATATTTTATGAATATTGTAAAGAAAATGATATATTAATTCATTTTTATAAATATAAAAAAATGTTATGTTAATAAATGTTAAAAATGAATTTTCAAATTTTTTTCAAAATGTATCATTTCGGGAAAAAATGTATCTTTTTGGAAACTAAAATGTATCTTTCTCGAAATTTCACTGGCAACACTGATGCAATGCTCTATATTTGTACCGTGTCTCTCTTGCTTACTTACTTACTTTTTCTCTTGTTTTGTTGAGTTCTAAAGGTTTTCCACTTAACTTCATTTAATTCAAGATACATCTTATACATTTAAGCAAGTATTGACTATTTAGTGATTTTTATTAACGCTTATTAAAATTAGACCCAATTAAGTAATTTCCTGATTTCGGCCGTAAATAATCATGAGCCAGAAAACATCAATTAAACAGTATTTTGGAAAAAATGCTTGTATTTTGGAAAAAAGTGCCAATTTACACGAAGCAATTCTTATTGAAAATATTTTCCTTGAAATTTCTTCGATGTTCGCACAGCACACTTCTTTTTTCGCATACTCGGTAATACTTTCATACTTGTTTTTCTTTAAATCAAACACAAACTACGAAGCATTTTGGCTTGTCTGCCGAAAACACCTCTAATTGATAATCCAGTTAAATACACAAGGTATGAAAAGATAGGATATAGTGTATAGGGGAGCTATGCTGAAGACAATTAAATATGGGAGAATATACAATAAACGTTAATATTTCATGAGAAGCCAATATTTGAGAGACTCCTGAAGAATGATTTAAGCAATATGTACAAACATTTTGTAGTATTGAAAACTTTAGAACATGAGGATTATAGCTAGCAGCTAGTTCTAGCTAGAGAAGAAAATACACATTCTAAGACACATTAATTTTTTCATCAGGGGTTTTTGTTCGAAATCGTCGCTCTTAGAAGCATAATAATTCATTATACATATGTATATATAAATATGATTTATTATATGTATTCATACTAGTTTCAGTATTTATTATTTACGAATTTATTTAAAAAAAACACAGTTTGTAAACATATGATTCGGAACAAATTTATTAACTACGGCCAAAGAATCACAATACTGTTTTTCAGAACAGATTCCAAAAATAATTGCGACATCACTAGTTCTAAGACTGTTTTTAAAGAATCTGAAGTAGTTTCGATTTCTGTAAAAAATTGAGATATCGTAAAAAATTGTGAACTTATACAGCGCCTACTTCTGCAACAGTTTTGCTTGTATACTCGTTTTAGGGTATTATATCGAGCCATAACCGCCGAAAAAATGTATCCCACAAACTCAATATTTTACAGGGGAAAGTTTTTTTTAAATAAAATCAGTTTGAATGAAGCCATTATTTTAAAATTTATAATGTAAATATTGTTTTGTGTAATACATTTAATTTTAATAATTTTAAATGATGTTGAACTATCGATTATGGTGTGGGATACATTATTTTGGCGGTAATGGCTTGATATTATTATGAGCTTTATATACCCAACACCAAAAAGATGGGGTATATTAAGTTTGTTTTTCCTTTTGTAACACATCCAAATATTGATCATAGAACCAACAAGTATATACAGAAATATATTCTGGGTATTTAAAAGACTCTAAGGCGATCTAGCCATGTCCGTCCGTCTGGTGAAGGCACGATAGACCTTCGAAAAAAAACTTAGAACAATAAAATTTTTCCCAAACATTCTTTGTTGCACCGAAATGTTTTATATTGAAAACGGGCAAGTAGAATCCGAGTTATAAACCAAAATTTCAGACAACCTCGATATATTTAAATATTTTTTGTTATATTGCAAAAAATATCATGAAATTTTGATCTATTGTATATATCTATAAAAAAGCAGTATTCATACAAAATGCAGCTAAAATAAGTTTCATGCTAAGGACAATCATAAAACGATATTTTGTTTGTATCAGTCCATATTTGACTATAGCCCTAATATAAAGTCCACTACTGAAAATAAATTAAATTCTCATAAATCTCTTATCAAAAACACTATCAAGTTGAAGTTCAACACAACTAATTCACTAATATAAATCATCCTATCGAACTTTATAGTGATCGCACCATAATTGGCCCCATTTGAAAACCACTTTCGAAAAATACATTAACCTGCGTAAATATCTTATAAATATTGATACCAAGCCGATATTTATGTAAGTAAAAAATATGCTATTGGGTTTTTTGAAGGTTGGTCCATAATAGGGAAAAGCTCCCATTTAAGGTCCATTTCCGAGAATAACTGAACTGAGATGAAATTCACCATAAGATACAAATACATAGAAATCACAGTAAAATATTTTATCGTCCAATGTAATAAACATCGTTATCGATACGTATGCATAGATCACACTACTGAAATATTGGTCGTGGGTATATATATGTAGGTATATGTATTACTTGTTTAAATTTTGTAACATTTAAATAGAAATTAACTCAGAAACATCCCAATACTGACGGTGTAAAATTAAAATCTGCAAGCGTTTACGAGCTACCTAATTATTTTCAAATAAAATGTTTCTAAACCACAGTACACTATACAAAGTATGTTATAATGATAAAATTTGTACATAGTACCTATATAATTACTTGAAATATTTTGAATATAAAAAAACGTTAGGGACACACTACAGATGTCAACATTGTTAGTATGTCAAATTTTCATTTTAAATTGAGTTCATACTAAAAATTTTGTAGATTTGTTTTTGTTGGTCAGTAACCTTGCAAAAAAAAACAGTATACCTACATTGGATTTCCTCAAGTAAATTTTAAAACATTTTAAACTTAAAAATGATCTAAAATAATAATGAAAATTAAACATTTTTATAGTAAATTAGAAACATTTTCTTTGCATATACATACCTACTAGGTACCTATATAAAATAATTTAAAAATAAAATACATGACACTAGTATGACGAATATTCTATTCCGTGTTATCATTATTATTTTACAGAAAATAAAATGAATCAAAATACAAGTAGACTAATAAAAAGTACAAACTTTTTAAACCATTGACAACGTACATTTGAAATATCGAACAAAATCTACAAACTATGTACCTACATACCTACATACATTATTAAAATTAACAAACACACCAACAACAGTAAACTATATTTAAAAATTCTTTAAAAAAATAACCTGACGATAAATTTTTATTTTATTTAATTTCATATCTTGTGTATTTATTAAAAATTTCAAATAATAGTTAGAAAAAAGCAAAACAGATAAAGAAAAGCAAACTGAGAGAGAGAGAGGTTCCAAGTATGAGCTAAGAATGGACATGAACAAAGAGAGCAAATGTATGTGTTTGTTTTTGTGTATTATATGTTGATTCGAATATTTCCATATTGAAAAAGTTTGTTTTCAAAACCAATGTGTTCAAACAATTAAAACTGAAACTGCGTCGAATCGAAATGAAACAGAACGACAACAACGAACAAGTGGTGATGAAGTGGTATAGTGCAGGGATTCGCAATCGGTGTAATACATTTTTTTTGTAATTCAATACGTATTGCAAACTACGTATGTAGAAGTTCTTTAGTAATTTATTTGCAAATCATTCATCACTTAATTTGTTTATTTTTGTGTTTGATTTGCTTTTACATATTTTGAAAAAATAAACAATGAATAAAATTAATAATAATTTAAATTCAAAATTTTAATGATTTTATAAGTATTTAATTCTAGGTAAAGAATAAGATCTAGAGTTAATCTAGTGAATAACCTTGAGTTTTTCCTTTGTGCAGCACTTTGTTTTACACAAGTCTAAATAGTGCTTTATGAACCTTAATCTTTTGTTTCAAAAAATATTTTTCGAACTTATGTATGTTAACAATATTTTAAATGGTTAAAACATTTTTTGTCGTTGTATTTTGTTTTCAATATAAAAATATTGAAACCTTTATTTAATAAGCACATTTTCACACATTTTGGGAACTTATGTTTTTAAAAAAAAATAAAGTGGTTTTGGGCGAAAATTGTTTTTTTTTTACAAAAAAAGGCAAATGAGTAAAAAATTAAAATAAATATGGAAACGTAATGGAAAATGGAATGGCGAAAAAGAAACAACAAATTGTGACAGTTTTTTTAAAACGGGGCTGAGAAAAGATTTTTAATTATACGAATAGAGATTAAAATTCAGTATGTATTATAATTCGAAATAATATATGTACATACCTACCTACCTACAGTATAGTAAAAATAATTAAAATATAGAAATCGTATACATTTTGTGATGTAAGTAAAATATTTTAAATTAAATTTTTAAAAATTTGTGTCTGCACAGTAATTGTTTTAAATAAATCTTGATAAAAAATATTTAATTTAAAAAAATTAGTTTCTTTATTATATCTATAGTTTGTAGGTATTTTACTTTTTATATTTCGATTTTTAGTGTTATTTATTTTTTTAAGTATTGTATTTCCTTTTGTCATTGTTCATATCTTAATCTAATTTTTCTTTAGTTTACTTTTATTTTTGTACGCTTTGTTATTGTTTTAATTTTCGTTACGACCAGTATTGAAATCAGTTCGTCGTTATTATTCGTTTTTGTATGGAATTTTTTATGTTCTGTCTTTTGATATTTATTTATTTTTTTATTTGGCGTGTTTCAGTTTTATTTTCAGTTTTTACTTTTTTCGGTGGTAGTTTTGCTTGTAGGTTTCAAAGTTTTCTCAAAACGTTTCAGTTGTCGTACGTTGTTTGTCGCTGTCAGTAGGCAGTTCTGATTGTTATTATTTAAACTTGCTTATAAACGTGTTACAAAATAGATTTTGGAATTAAATACACATTTTGAAAACTGAATTTGCTACAAAACAGCAAACATAAATTTGAAAAACCATTGTTATTCAATTGATAGGAGCATTCGTTTTCTGAAATTGCTATCTACTAAAATTGTAATGTGTGTTTGTTGTTGATTAAGTTAAAAACTAATAGATATTACTAAAAAAAAACAAAATCACGTGTATTAGATATTTCCCCATAATTTTTGCGTTGACTCTTCTCTTTTGAAAACAGTTTTATTCGAAATACCTACTACAAAATAAAACATCACACAAACGCACAACAAAATTATAGTTCAACCAAAAAGGGTACTCGTTCTTAAGATGCAACAGCAACAACCACATAACAAATAATAACAAAAGCTTACAGCCAACAACAACCATCATTTTTTTATTAACTGACTGCCATCTCTTCCACAATCTATTTTCTATTACCACTTGTCGTTCGTTTAGTGAGTGAGAAATGTATGAATAAGAAGAAAATACAAACATTTTTATTAAATTAAAACAGTGTAAGTACATACATATAGCAAAATTAAACATTTCAAATTAATAACGCAAAGTAATATTAAGAAATGTATAGGATTTACGTAAATTATTAAAAACCTTTTTATGTTCACTAGTTTTAGAGCTGCCAGATAGTTGCTGCAAAAAATCTCTGGAATTCCGATAACAATAAAAATAGTGGTTGCCGAAATTTTGTTACTTTTTAAGCAAATAAACCAACCACAATTTGTTTACAATTAATAATCGGTAATGTTGAAATTAAGTGGTGAATTTAATAATAAAAAATCTGTTTTTAGGATTTATTGTCTGTCATTCTGTCTGTAACATATTGAAATATTGGCCTTAGAACCAAAAAGTGTATACATTCTGGGTCCTTATAATATTCTAAAACGATCTAGCCATGGCCGTCCATCTATTGAGGGCAAAAAAGTCTTAAGACAATGAAATTTGTACCGATTATTCTTTGTTTCACGGCAAAGTTTGGTATTGAAAATGGACAAAATCGGTCTAGTAGAATCCAACTTATAGACAACCTCGATATTTTTCAGATATTTGTTTGCAGTTTCTTCAAATATAATGCAGATAATATGAGAAATTTTCAATATAGTACGTGAAGCCCTGTTGAAAATTGTAAGATGTCATCACGATATTTCGGTCTATGGTACATAAATGCCTAGGGAAAAGCTGTATTCATACAAAATGCAGCAAATATAAGTTTCATGCTAAAAAGAAGCTTAAAACGATTTTCTTTCCGTTTGATATTACAAAACAATTGCAAGATCATATAGCGTCAAACAAATGTGTGCTAAAAAATGTGTTTACGCTTTGTCTGTATGTACTTAAAATGTGTTCAATTTGAATTCTAAAAAAAAATTTCAATTCGAAAACATTTAACATGGTATACTATGTTTCCACGGTACATGCTTCGCTCTCTATTCAAGCTTCACACCCCAATTATGAGCGAAACAACTTACTTCACCATACAAAATTTTAAGAGCGAATCAAGTAGATTCATATTGAATCAACTTGCGAAGCACGAAAAATTGCACTCTTCTCTAATTTTTATCGCAAGTTTATCTGCACTGACTGTAAAAATGTAATATTATTGTAAACAAAGCAAATTATTTTCTTGTTGCTGGAAGTAAAGAAAGTAAATACGTACGAATGTATGTTTTTTCAAATAAGCTAACTAATTTCCACTCACTTTTTTTGTCCATTAAGAAAAATTATTTTCCACAAATTGTAAATTCTGTTTTTTTTATTCTGTTTGTTTATTAAATACAACTGTCAAATCGAATCAAGTTTATTAGTCATGTAAACAGCATGATTCATAAACAAGATTCAGACAGCGAAGCAGGTGATTCAAGTAGTCGTGGAAACATAGTATTATAGAAAGGGGAAAGTATCTATAATATAAACTAAAAAAAAGCTTTTTTTAAACAGAAAAAATTACAAAACTTAAAATCTGGCAACTATGGTTTGATATCGTTTTTAGTGTGTTTCTTTTTTCTTCTTTGAGTTCCTGAGTATTGAACAATTAGTATGGGTATTCTTTGTTTAAGTTTTTCATTATGTGAAATTGAAATATGTTGTATTGTTTTGTTATTCTTCAGTCTTCTTTTTAATTTTTAAAAGGTTTTATATAATTTCTTATGATATTGCAAAGTAGTTGTAGATTTTATTTTAGAGAGTTGATAAATACTCGCATACATACTTATTTAGTTTTATTTATAAAATTAAAAAATTCAATATAAAAAGGCCAAAAATCAATGACTGAATTAACATAATTATGTCAAATTTAAAAGTTTGGCAATACCGAAACAATTATGTACCAGGGATGGATTCTGAACGATGGGCTTATGTATGTTTTTTTAACACGAAAGAAAATTACATCAGTGATAAACAATTTAAATCTCAAATATTTTCTAGAAACAGTCATATTTAAAACAAGTAAGAAAGTATGGTCAGTCAAGTCCGACCCTACACACAGTGTATGTCAGTGATGGAAAAATGAAAAATTTAATTGGTACTGACCGTCAACAAAAAGAATACTTTTTTAACATTTTGGTACTTTTTAGGAAACATATTTTATTCAAAAATAAAATTAATTCATTTTAATAAAAAAAAAACTATTATAACAACAAACCAAATATTAATTAATTTTTATGTAAAAATATATGTTTCAAAAATTTTTATTTGTGGTGGGTTAGGATAATAAACATGTGAGCATGCCTGCATTTTGTTAGTGTTAATTAATGCCATATCATTAATAGCTCTTTCACCAATATGTTTGTTTTCAAACTCATATGATACACAAAAAATCTCAAACAAGAAATGAGAATTACAAAAATGTACGAAGCATAAGAAATTTAAAAAAATTTTAAAAATAGTACCACAAACAACTTGAATTCTTTAAGCATCTATTTACTTTTGTAGATTAGCTGATCCCACATGAAATAAATAACATGAATAACGAATTTGGGCTTTCCTTATGTTCTTGTTTTAAAGCCAATGTTGGCAATGATTATAAAAATAGTAACGCTAGATTTCTAAACAGGGAATAAAACAAAACAAACAAAGAGTACTAAATATGATGTGGGGGTACTGTGGTATTTTTGTTCTGAAAAAGTACTGAAAATAGTACAATAGTATTGAATTTTCCATCACTGGTGTATGTATAAAACAGTTTTTTAGAAATGGGCGTTATATGGGAGATATAACCTATTATGGACCGATCATAAAAATTTAGTGTCATGATTTCTTTAAATATAAATATTATATGTGTTAAACTTTATCTCGATATAAATACTTTTAAAAGATTTATGGTGGTTAAAGTGAATTAAGGGGCTTAAATCTAGTTTACCGACGAGCTCCAAATAAATAAAAAAGTACCTAGGGGGATAGAAAATTTAAAAATAATAAAAAATTAAAAGCAAACTAAGCGTTATGGGCGTTTTTAGTTTTCATAGAAATATGTGATTTGGCTCAAGTGCAGCTTAAAGGGCTACGAAAAAAAATAAAAAAAAATATGGCACCCAATTCAGAATAAAAAAGAAAAAAAATCAAATTAAAATTTAATGAGGCTGAAGCCCGTGGGCCCCCTGGAACCAAAAAACTTCCCCGCCCACTTAGTGATATGTGTGGGTACTCAAAGTAAAGGTAATTTGCTCACGATTGCAAATATGTATTTTGTTTTTGTATTCGCATATTATTTTCCTCTTTAGGTTAATTTAAGCATTTTTTTGTGCAGAAAAGTTTTAGTTAGCGAAGGCGGTGTTTCTTATATTATAGAGTAAAAAATCCTTGCGCCCGGACGAAGGCCGGCTATGCAGAGAATGTTTACTTAGTGGAAAAATTACATATTTCTATGAAAACTAAAAAAGTCCATAACTCGAAAACTAATCGTTTGCGCCAATTTTTTTATTTTATTTTTTCTTCTTATTTTTCAATTTTCTATTACCCTTCGTACTTTTTCTTTTATTTGGAACTGCGTCGGTAAACTAGATTTGTTCCCTTTAAAGTGATTTTCGGAAGTGGGCTTTATATGGTATCTATGATAAATTATGAATTGATCTGCACAAAAGTTGTAGGTGTGATTTGGCTTTCTTTACCACTTATTTGTGATGAATTTTGTTTAGATACTTGCATAATTCAAACATTTATGATCGATAAACCCCAATTTCGGGAGGATATTTGTATGGGGGCCAGGTAAAATAATGGACCGATTTCCATCAGTTTCAATTCCATCCGTCCTTTGGCCGAGAACATATGACTTACCAAATTTTATCGAAATATCTTCAAAATTGAGACCTGTACTCTGCGCACAAGCTTTGCATGAACAGACAGCCAGCCAGACGGACGGACGGACATAATCAAATCGACACAGAAAGTGATTCTGAATCGATCGGTATACTTTAAGGTGGCTGTTGGACCAAAATTTCTGGGCGGTAGAAACATCAGCACAAATCCAATATACCCTCCCGACTATGGTGGTGTAGGGTATAAATATATAAATTTCTGATGGTTTGATTTGTATGTGAGGATCGGGATTGAGTTTAAATACCAAACTCAACACATTTATTCTTCACGTATACATTTTTAATTTAAATATATTATCTTCACCACGTGAGCAACTCTAGATATAATACTCCTTTTTGACATCAGTAATACTCCTGACAGCAAGAACTGTAACGTAAAATGTGAAGTTGGCAAATTGTGGTGTCCTTTTCAGACTAGGTATAAAAAACGTTATCAATTGCACTTTTTCTAACTATTTCAAATTCTTATTAGTCTACCGCGACTTATTTGATACTTTCAAACAATATTCAATATTTTATGACATTCATACAAGCCAATATACACATGTACTTTTTGACACTTGTAGTCTCCCCAAATACTGTCAGGAATATATGGGAGGTTGGTATATGGAAGCTCTGAGCGACATTTATATAGACGCCATCAATTCCGCGATCACATGGATGCCATGCTTGAAAATTGTCCGTAGCATTGAAAATACTGCTGCTGAATGTTCAGCATGTCGCTGTGGCTTTATATCAACTGGTACCGCATAGACCACGTCGTAACCAATTTATATTCAGATTGATCTGAAGAATATACAATAGCACTGAATTATCCATGGTTTTTTGAAGTCCGCAGATATATTCGAGATCCAAATCTTCAATAATTCTGTCAGAAATGCTTTCGAGAAGTTTGCTATTTAAAATCAGCAAAATCGGTTTAGGTCAACCAGAGTTATGGACCAATATGTGAGACAACCTCCATAAAAATTTGATATTTTTTGCACATTTTATTGCAATATTTTGAAATATATTGCAGATAATATCATGAAATTTTGTACACGTTGTTTTTATGATAAAAGAAAAAAGTGTGCGGAAAATAATAAGAATCGGTTCATGATTTCTCATAGCCCCCATACAAATATATATATTCCCGAAATATGGCTTAATGATAACTAAATGCCTATAAAAAATAAGTTTTATGCAAAAAGAAATCGCAAAACGAATTTTTTTTTAGTTCGGTCCATGTTTGACCATAGACCCCATATAAAGTCCACTTCCAAAATTCATTTAAATACGCATAAAACAGATTAAATAATGTTAAACGGCTAAAATTTGACATAAATACTCTTTATAGGCAAATAAATTGTTGTACTAAATTTTATGGTAGACGGCCCAGAACTGGTCATAGCTCCCATACAAGGATCACATCTGAAAAAGACATTTTTCCCTATATATATTGTATAAATATCGGTACCGACTCAAAACTTTGCACAGATCATTTTAATATATACAAAAATCATCCCACAAAATTTTGTGAATGTCGGTCTATTTTTAACCGTATGCCCCATATAAAGCCCTCTTCCGAAAATCACTTTAATACTCATAAATCGCTTATAAATAAGGGTACCAATCCAAAATTTTACACGGATCATTTACATATATGCCTAAATCTAACTGCTGAATTTTGGTCCATATTTGACTATATCCCCCATATAAGGTCCACTCTCGAAATCCACGTTATTACTAATATATATCGTATATATAGCGTTATGTTGAAATTCGACGTGAAATATCCTCATATGCATGAAAATAACTGTTCCAAAATTTAAGAAGATCGGCTCATAATTTGTCATAGCTGCCATATAAAAACCATTTCCAAAAAACAAATAAATTCGGGTCAAAAAATATTATTTTCTGATTTAACCCATATTCGGTCCATATTTTATAATCATGATATATATCGTTGGAAAGGTACTTTTAATACCTTTTATTTAGTGTATTACAAATTATCAAGCACCTAGTAGTTCTCGAGATATAGGCCTATATATTATGAACATCAGACAGACTCTGTAAATTATGGTAAGAATTGGTAATTAAATCAATTAAAAATGGTGAAAATTAGACAATATTTCAAAATATTTAACATAAATTATGTTGGTCGTAAAATTGTCTTTCAAACAATATATCAAATACTAATAAAATTTGCACTAAGACTGAATAGAAAACACAGAATTAGGATATTCTAATCTAGTGTAGTTTCTGTATTTCTTATTACGTTTAGGTGGAGGGTATTTAAGATTCGGCACAGCCGACTATAGCACTCTTACTTGTTTATACTCTGTTTGTTAAGTTATACTCAAGATTATTATGAACATCAGACAGACTTTGTAAATCATGGTAAGAATTTGTTAATTAAATCAATTCAAAATGGTTAAAATTAGACAAAATATTTAACATAAATTATGTTGGTCGTAAAATTGTGTTTTAAACAATATATCAAATACTAATAAAATTTGCACTAAGACTGAATAGAAAACACAGGATTAGGATATTCTAGTCTAGTGTAGTTTCTGTATTTCTTAATATATTTAGGTGGAGGGTATTTAAGATTCGGCACAGCCGAATATAGCACTCTTACTTGTTTCCCCTAGAGTTGCTACAGAATGGAGTAGCGAAACATTGGAAACAATAATAAAAATAAATCTGGGATCAAGCTCAATTAATTACTATACAATTAATTAATCTTCAGCTTTTAAGATTTTCTAATTAAAGTATATTGTACAATGAACATACATACATATGTATATTAAATGTACTCTTTTTCTTTCAGTTTTCTGCACAAAAACGGACATTATTTAAGTTCATAAATCATTCCTAAAATGATTATTCGAAGGCAACTGTATGCCAATAATAAATTACCAATGAAAAAAGTACACGATTCTGGTATGGAATTGAAACCGATTTTTAAGAAATTACCACAACCTAATTCTGCATCTTCGGGTGGCACCACCATTGTTCGAGATGTTGAAGACCTACTCAGACCCATTCATCAACAAACACACCACAATGATCGTGAAGAAATGCTACAGAGTCAGGCGTCAAAGGAACGCACTGAACGCAATCTCTGGCGTAACGATGAGGTAATGGAAATGCTTTATACAATGCAACAAGTGAAAGCACTGGAAAAACTAAATGACAAAACGGTGAAAAGTGAAAATGTATTTAAAGATGTTGAGGTGATAATGCACAGAAACGGATTTGTTAAAAAGTCCCATGTCCAGATATGGACAAAGTGGAAGTTTTTAAAAAGCACTTACATGACTTCGAGACGTAATAGAATAATACCACGAATGGTACCGCCACAAATTTATGATACAATACATAAAATGATAACCGGTCTAAATCAAACTATGAATGATTCCTGCAGTTCGGTAGATGGCGATGCCTCTAGTGTTAGTGGCATGGTTATAAGTGGCGTAGAAGGAGGAGTTTCAGATGTAGGCGCAACCATTGAAGAAGACGATGATAGCTTAGGTATGGCACATCCTATATTTGGTTTTCGTTTAGGCATGGTTAAGTCGGAACCGGAAGATACAGGTATGCACATAAGAAAATTAAATGTTTTATATATTTATTTATTCTTTTATTTCTGGTTTTTATAGGCTATGAAGCTGTCGAAGCAAATGGTTCTAACGCCTCCGACAAAGATCCCTTGGAAGAAGAATTGTTATCATCCAAATCGAATCAAGAGGTTAAAGAAGAGGACAACAATTCAGAACTTAAAACTAGCAAAGCTGCAGAACCGATGCAAAGGGTTTTAGAAGTACCACATCGTGGTAGAGGAAGACCGCCAAAACATCCACCTATAGCAACATCAACGCCCAATGGTACACCCTCACCTGCCACAAAACCTATACAAATGCCACCATTAAGAGTAGCACCTTTTGCAAAAGCTATTCATTCGGCAAATTCTATCATACCCAATAGACCGCCACCGCCACTTACAATGCCTCCCACACCCCGCATTCGTGTAGCAAATTTGTCGAATTTAAAAAATGGTGATCCCGTCAAATTTGCCCAACCCAAACTAATACCCAAGCCTACACACCAGGAACAATCACCAGCAGTACAACCGGTTCGATTGGCCAAGGAGATCTCAATGCAAACACGATCATCTTCGACACCGTCGCCCAGTTATCCTAAAATGAAACAAATACCAATGCGTAAGACTCCTTATTCCTTAAGGCCTGATAGGGCTATACCGGATTTAGAAGCGTCATTGTCCCCGCCTCCATCTGCCACAGAGATACCCTTACACAAAAACTTGGAAGAGGTGCCCACCAACAAGCACGTGATAATGCAAAATAACTCCAATAACTTGCAAAATAATTCCTATCGAAAAAGGCGTATCGATTGGCAAGAACCAGTACCCGGCAAACAAGCTAAATTTAGCAATAGCATGAACGAAGAGAGAAATTCCCCAAGAACGAATAATATAGGCGATGGCCAAAATTATGGCAAACTATTGCAAAATGTTATAATCGATTTAAGTTCTTCGCTGCGAAAAATGCAAACAGAAATGATGCGAGATTTCTTTAATAAACAAAATGAATTACTTGAAAGGGAGCACAGATTCCAAATGCAACAGGATCACAAGATAATGAAAGCTTTCCAAGAGCAAACTCAAGAAATAATGCATTCCGTTAAGCAGCTAGTGGGTACTATAAAAACCCACAAAAATGTGCAACAAGATGAAAAAGACACTAAAAAAGAAAATAGAAAAACTCGAATGCAACAGAAGCATGTCCAAGATGTGGAAGAGGAAATGGAAGAAGATCATATACAAACTCATGATGATGATGGAAATGAAGTAGAAGATGAAGAACAAGAACAAGATCAGGAAGTGGAAGGGGAACACGAAACGCAGCAAGATGCAGAAGACGTGTTTACAGACGGTGAGGAAGAACAAGATCAAATTGAAGAACACGAGGAAAATGATCAGGATGAAATAGAAAATAATTTTGGCGAAGAACAAGAAGATGATGAAGATAACGAACAGCAGCATGTAGAAGACGAACAATCTCACTCGGCTGATGAACAACATGAAAATGATCTGACGGCTGAAGAACAAGATACATAATACCAATTATTCAATTGATGAAGAACAAAATCCTTTACGGTCGGTAGCCAGTGAAAATAATGAAGATTAATTCATTGCACAAAGAGAATGCTATTATTTTCTTTAAATTTTATTAAACATTCCAAAACTTAATCATCATGTTAACATTCCTAAACAATTAAAAACTTATAAAGTTTTTAACATAGCTTAAAAGACAGTGAAACTTTTTATTATAATTTTTATTTAGTTTTCATTTAATTTAATATATTAATTTCATAATAACTTATTTCGTTAATTTAAATACTTTTAAGTAACTTGTAGATCTTTACATATATATTTTTAAAATGAAGTCTTTAATTTCGAAAAACGGTTTATATTTCATAAGTTAACAGTTAAGAAACCTATGTACGTATAAAATAAATACCTACATTTGTAAATTTAACTTCTTGTTTTTATACCCTTCACCTTCATGAGAAGGTATATATAAGTTTGTCATTCCGTGTGAAATTTCCACAATACAATTTTCCGACCCTATAAAGTATATATATTCTGGGTCCTTATGGATAGCGGAGTCGATTAAGCCATGTCCGTCTGTCTGTTTGTCTGAGTGTTGAAATCAGTTTTTTGAAGTCCCCAGATATATTCGGGATCCAAATCTTCAATAATTCTGTCAGAAGTGCTTTCGAGAAGTTTGATATTTAAAATCAGCAAAATCGGTTTAAAACAGATATAAATAATGTTAAACGGCTAACATTTTACATAAATACTCCTTATAGGCAAATAAATTGTTGTACTAAATTTTATGGTGGTTGGCCCAGAACTGGTCATAGCTCCCATACAAGGACCACATCTGAAAAAGACATTTATCCCTTTATATATTGTATAAATATCGGTATCGACTCAAAACTTTGCACAGATCATTTAAATATATACAAAAATCATTCCACAAAATTTTGTGAATTTCGGTCTATTTTTAACCGTATGAACCATATAAAGCCCTCTTTTGAAAATCACTTTAATACTCAAAAATCTCTTATAAATAAGGGTACCAATCCAAAATTTTACGTGGATCATTTGCATACATGCCTAAATCAAACTGCTGGATTTTGAGAATATCGGTCTATATTTGACTATATCCCCCACATAAGGTCCACTGCCGAAATCGACGTTAATACTAATATATATCTTAAATATACCGTTATTATGTTGAAATTTGACGTGAAATATCCTCATATGCATAAAAATAACTGTTCCAAAATTTAAGAAGATCGGCCCATAATTTGTCATAGCTGCCATATAAGAACCATTTCCAAAAAACAAATAAATTCGGGTCAAAAAATATTATTTTCGGATTTAACCCATATTCGGTCCATATTTTATAGTCGTATATCGTTGGAAAGGTATTTTGAATACCTTTTATTTAGTGTATTACAAATTATCAAGCACCCAGTAGTTCCCGAGATATAGGCCTATATATTTTCAACTTTACGGGCACGCCCCCTCGAAAATAGGCGGGACCGCGAACATCTCCCCTAAAAGCCCTATTTCATTTTCAGCCCAATCATGAATAAAAATTCCGCGGGAGTTTTTTTCCCAGAGAAGTAGCGCAATTTCTTGTCCGGATCTCACTGCAGATTTACAACAACAACAAATGTATGCAAATCTGATAAATAAAAATGCTTTTGTAAGAATCGATCTGGGGGGTTACTGTGTATTTCGATTCGAAAAGAAAATCTTTCGAATTTGTATACTTTTTACATTGTATTTCGAAAGCTTTTGCTTTCGAATCGAAATACACAGTAACCCCCCTGATATTTAAAAAGGTCTTTAATTAATAAATAACATTCAATCTGATTTAAAATAATGTGACTTATCCATTAACTTACATACATTAATTAAAGTTTCAAAAAATAAAAGTCTTGTATTTTTTTACATTAAATGTCAGGTTCACTTTATTATCATTATTTCTTTAATTCTTCATTTAATTAATATTAATTTGTAATTTTCTTATTTGTTTAAATTAAACTTGTTTTACATATAATAATAACGTGTGCTACACAGTTTTAATTTAATGTTTAGTTTTATCAATTAATATAACATTGATTTTGTTTAACTTAGTTACTTTTTTTATTTTTTTTAACTCATTAACGTGTTTTTCTGTTTGTTTCACTTCTAAAAAATTAATCACAATTGGGATTTCAAATATTTATGTACATTAAATTTAAAGACTCATTTTGGTAAAACGACACAGTAAACGTTTGCAAAATGTGTAAAGAATATATTCATAAGAATTCTTATGTAGTTAATTTCGTTTTATAAAATGAGACT
Source organism: Bellardia pandia (assembly GCA_916048285.2). Taxonomy (NCBI): domain Eukaryota; kingdom Metazoa; phylum Arthropoda; class Insecta; order Diptera; family Calliphoridae; genus Bellardia; species Bellardia pandia. The sequence goes on from OU696529.1 coordinate 122,716,938, forward strand.
GTTTTTTTTTCTTTTTTTTTCAATTTTATTTGAAATATTTTGAATGCATTCAGGCTTGTTTTTTTAAATCTGTATTTCTTTCCATAATTAAATACTTTTGCAGTGATTAGTACAATGCTTAAAAACTAAATATTAAAAATTGCTAAATTTAGTACATACATACAGTATTATTCATATTTAGAGGAAAAAAACATACAAATAAATTATTTAAAATTAAATGATTTTTATGTAGTAATTAGTAAATAGACTTAGACATACAATTATTATGGAGAAGTTTGTTTTTTTTAATTTTCTTTTTTTATTAAAGCTAAGCCACTTTTTATTCTACAATTATTTAATTAATCTATTCAAAAAGCAAAACTTTCTTTTTGTTGTTTATTGTAAATATTGAAGATGTTTTATTTTATTTTATTATAATTTTGTGAAAGTGAATCAGTACAGGAAAAAATAAATTAAACACAATTGTTGTAGCCAATGGGAAGAAAACAGAAACAGAAATACCAGAATTTCCCTCTCGAAAAGTCACTGCACTTCACTTTTAAGGGATTTTAATTATTTCACACAAATGTAAAATAAATTTTATTTACTTTTGAATATTCCGCTACTGCATTAGCAAACAATTATAACAATTATGGTTCACATGAAATTTAATCACTCCAAATGAACCTACGAGTATACGCCCATGTTCTGAAAAACGTTAAACGCTTAAAATTGGCGTTTTCAAATACAAATTCAAATTGAAAACGCCAATTTTAAGCGTTTTGCGTTTTTCAGAACATGGGCGATAGTAAGTATCTTTAAAAAAACACGATGACATAATATTTTTACAAATATTTATGTGCACATTTGGTGACAAAACTTATTAAATGTCATTACTTTTTGAAACTACTGGGTTGAGTACTTATCCTAATTGGTAATATTATTTATAAACAGTATACATAATACCATACAAATATTATTAATTGGCCATAGCGAATGGAGCATTGTATGTGTAATTCCGACTTTTATGTGCAGATATGTAAAGTTAGGTCCAGATTTGTAAGTGTTAAAAGAGTTTCTATCAATGCTTGCAGGAGTGTTAACCGCACATCATGTTATTACAATTTCAGTTTGGTTTGCATTGCCCTCGTTCTAGAAGACGTCTGATAGACGTCTAACAGATATCGTTTATGCCTCCTTTATCTAAGCATATTATGAAGGATCATCTAAGCATATTATGAAGGATCAAACGAGTTTATTTGTCGATCAAATTTCATGTACACAATATCCTTATATCGCAATGTAGTGTTAAATTTTAAAATACAATTACTAGCGATATTTTTTAACCTAAATGAAATTTCAATAAAAAATATTTTTATAATTTCAAATAGAATTCTATATTATAAATCATACTGTGTATACGTTTTCTTTTATTTAAAAATATGTAAACTTATTTTGAAGATATGAATAATATTTTTTTAATTTTTTATACATTTGATTTTATTAATTTCTTACAGTATTATTCATAAAAAACAACTCTGAACAACGAGTTTCTCCAAAATTGTTCGGGAGGCCTTTAACCCTTTCAGACCCACATTATACAATTGTGCCATGTGAATCCAATTATTTTATTTATTTATTATTCTTAGATAAAATTGACATGTTTTTTAATTTCATTTATATGACATTCTCCTAGGTATAGTATGTTGATGCCAGCATTCACATCCCGATTCCAACAAGTACGGCAGTTTGGGCAATACTGGTACCTATGTGGTGATTTTGATGTAATATTTTCGCAATGACAATTTTCACAAAGTTTGGTCGTTCGAATCTCGTTGACGAATAAAATTTCCGCAGCTCTATTCCTTAGGGCAGTAATTATTTTTCTATTTGGTGTTCTTATATATCCCTTCATTGGTGAATTCCCGGCAATTTCTGTTGATCCAATACAGATTAGTGTTTTCCTCTTTTTATCGGGGACCAAAAACTTTGCAATTTGATTTACGGTCTTCTCCACGCAAATATATTTTTGCATCTTTAGACGTGTGGCTTTACGTTGTGCAAAGGCCGATTGTTTGAGTAGAAAAATTGATAAGCGATGCTTGCTATATAATTCATAATTTAATTGATGTGGCGAATCTTGAGACTTTTCCGAGAACCAACTTGTGAATTTAGCTAACTGCATTTTACGCGAGTGATGTCCATTCATAGTTTGATATTGTGAATTTTTGAGTTTTATGCATAATGAGTATAATGTCTTGTAGATTTCAGCATTATTGATTCCAAAATGTTAAAAAACCTTCTTGTGCGATTATATGCATGCATCCATATGTTGTTGTGGAATATAGTAGTATATTGATTGGCCGAATCGACAAACAGGTTAGAACGAAACGAACTATCATACAAATGCATTGATTCACGCAGAATAGAATACACTGGATCCCGTATATATTTAGATCGTTTAGCTTTCATCAAAGGATAGTAATTATCCAGAAATTTTACTTGTTCGAAATTTCCATCTTTCCAGCGTTTCATTAAGGAATAGTGTATGTAGACTGATGCCTCCACAATCAATGAGGACATTTCTCGGGCATCTTTCTGGATTTTCTCAAAGATAATGTCATTGTGACAAGTTGATCGTAAACATCGTTTGACTACGATAATTTGCGTTGGTTCAAGTTCCGGAGATTCTGACTTGCGCTTGGTCATTTAATAATATACTAACAAATACATATACAGCCCAATCATGAATAAAAATTCCGCGGGAGTATTTTTCCCTTTTCTCATTTTTTCTATTTAAATTCAATGTAAAAAAATAAAAAGGGAAAAAACTCCCGCGGAATTTTTATTCATGATTGGGCTGATACTGAAACTTCGTCCTTTATATACATCTTGGAACCCATCCATACTTATCCAATAATGCATAGTTGATTATGAAAACAGTCTAAGTATAAAAATGAAAGAGTTAAATAAAAAAAATATTTAAAAATATAAGAGCGCCATTTTTAATTTGCTATAATGTAATATGAAGCAAGGCATATTTATTATAAGGTGGCTTTGAAGACACCGCTGATTTTTTTTTTTTTTGTACTTTTCTTATGTCAAACGTTGTTTATGTTTACACTCAAAAAATTCTGTACGTAAATTAACTGAAATTGTAATATAAAATATATGAATATTCAGTTAAAACCCGGTCTACTTATTATTCATTTAATTTTAACGAAAAGTTCATTTAATTTTAAATGTCAAAAATTCAACTCCGAATTCCTTAAAATCAAAAGAATTTTCAGTTATTTTATGTATTATACCTTTCAAAAAATTAACCACAAATTCCGTAAAATCAACAGAATTTTCAGTTATTTTATGTATTTTAACTTCCAAACGGCAATTTTTTTCAATTTTAAAAATAATACACAATAGAATAATTATAGTTGAACTGTTAATATTTAATTTTTGATATTTTTTAGTTAGGCTTGAGTGGTGCAAGGGGTCAGAACGAAAAAAGAATTCTGATGAGAGAAAGTGGTGTTTCTCGAAACATATGTAAATTCAACCAACAACCAGGTTCGATTCCCAGTCAAGAAAAATTATCAAAAATAAAATTTTTTCAAGTTGTAAAACAATTCCTACTTCAGTAAAAATAATTTAATGAACTCAAGCCTAACTAAAGAAATATCAAAAATGTAATAATACACAATTTTAGAAAAATCTCATTGTTATAATCTTAAATATCTTATATTAAAATTCACATTGACTGTTTAAGAATTATAACATAGAATAGAGAATTATTATTATTATGTGAATTTTAACATAGGAACTCTTTGTTTTTGTAACTACACGCAACAATTGTTTGGTAGTTAAATTTACATATATAAAATAACTGAAAATTCTTTTGTTTTTACGGAATTCACAATTGAATTTTTGATAGTAAAAATAGCATAAACAAAGAAAAAATCTTTTATTTTCACGGAAGTCGTGACTTGTTCTTTTGATAGTTAAGTCAGCTATTTTAACATTTAAAATTAAATGAACTTTTTGTTAAAATGAAATGAAAAATAAGTATATTGGTTTTTAGGTAAATTTTCAGTTATTTTAAATTACAGTTTCATTTAATTTTACATACAAAATACTTTAACGTAAACAACTGTCAATATCAAATACATTTTGAATAAATGTTAGATTCAGTTAAAAATAAATTTTCTTAGAATTTTAAATGTTTATTTAGTTAAAAACAACTCCACGGAATACTTCCTGAATAAACTACATTCCGTTACTGTAATAGAGCAATTCCATATGAAAGCGATCACCTTTTGGACGACCCCTCTCCGATTTTAAAATAAATAGTCTCAATCGATTGCCCAGCAAAAAATAATGTACCTACATATTTTTTTTTTTTTTTTATAGTGACTGGTTTAATGGTGGTGTACACCACTGTCATGTGACAAAATTGAAGAATTCTTCATAAGGGACCTCATTGAAAGTTGTTTTTAAAAAAAAACTACTAAAGCGATCGCAACGAGTGATAGCTCGTTGGAAAGGTATTGAATCAGGCTTTAATTGAAAAATAAAATTTTCCTAATTTTTCTTAGAAATTTACCTTTAAATTTTCCCATGAAAATTAAATTTTCCGATTTTCCACAGAAGCTCCTAAATTTTCCGGCTAATTTTTTTTGGATTCCTCATAATTTTTGCTTTAAGAATCAGCAATAAAAAAATGGGCCATGACTCCTTGTTTGGACAGGAGAAGAGCATTTAAGAGACCACCTTGTTAAAAATACATTTTAAAAATTATTTTACAGTTAAAAATACATTTATGAAGAAAAAATCTTTCTTATTTTGCTGCTTATACTTAATTACAATATTTATTAAAAATTTCAATTGTCTTGGCATCATTATAAAATTAAAGTAACTTTAAATTTAGCACGTCGGCAGACGAAGAGTACCGCTTTACATTAATTGACATATCAGAAATATTTGGTATGAAGCAATGAAACTTTTGCGTTCCAGTTATAGTTTTGACATTATTATTCTGTTTTGAATTCGTCGCTCCATGGCATCGTGTTCTTTTTGAGTGCATAAAACTGTGTTAATGGCAATTTCCTTGCTTTGAATCCACGAAAACAAATGTTGTACATTTAAGATCTGGTCAGTATATGGCCTTTGCAAACTTGCCTTAGTCGCCATGCGTTTTAGGGTTCCCCCTAACGCATCGCATGGGCCCTTACCGTGAGACGTCGCGAAAAAGTGCCACTCGACCTTGCAGTTTTGTTCTTCTTCAATTATGCAAAGATTGTAAAAATTTTTTTAATTCTTGTACTGAGAAGCCGCGCCGTCTGAGAAAAACGTTACTTTGTCGATTGCATCGAATTTTGATCTTAAGAATTCAAACAGTTTCATTTGAAATAAATAAACGGACACATAATTATGAGCTAAACTCTCCGCGACAACAACAAGGCTTACGGTCTGTAGTTCGTTATGTTCGTTTTTGAAATAAATGCAAAAAGAATGCACCGTGCACTGGTCGTTTGCCCAGTGATAAGCCTGAATTTCATCCTGAACGAGAAAAGTGTAATTCTCGGCAAAGTCGCTTATCACAATGAATTCATTTTGGGCTAATTTCTCCTTACTTTCCTTTAGAAATTTCGATTGCATCTCGGATATGAAATGGTGCGCCTTCAGTTCATTCAACTTGAATCCGAATTCCTCGATGAATTCCGGAATCTGCTTTACCACGGTCTCAAGGGAACATCTGCCGCTGATGCACCTCCTGAATTAACAGCTGTTCAAACTTTTCCGCCAAATATTGCTCTAGCTCGTCAATCTTCGGACAATTGTCGCATTTGGACAGATGACAATTTTCCGTGGGGTATGCGCACAACGACTTCGACAGGAGGTCCCTATATGTTTCAATTTCACCGTGAAATACTTTCAATTTCTTGCATGGAAAGAAAATTAATTTGATGTTTTGATGAAACATACAAACGCAGACTGAATGCGTTCCGTGCCTGTCTAATGCCAGCACGCATTCTTTTGATCGTAGGATGGCAAACTTAGAAAATCCCACTTTTTCTGCTGGGTATTTCTCATTGAACTGATGGCATGCTTCGGATAGATTACATAATAATAATCTGCGCTGCTTGTGTACTTTTTCTCCATCTTCACGTGTGATAACATAGTCACGTGTACCTGGGCAGGCGCGGCTGTTGTCATCATTGCAGTAAAAATCTTGAATCAATTTCACCGTTGCTTCGCTGAGGGTCCTTGAGCCAAATTTCTTGGTGGGAGTCGCCAATATGCCCTTCTGTCGAACTAATTCTTTGCTTCTTCTCGCGATGTAAAAAGATGTTTGAAACTGTTCAGAAATCTTGCGTATAGACCATGATTGAGGCAGCACAGATAAAATGAGATATTTCTCCGGAAAAGTGGTCGCTAAATTGAATTTTCTTTTCAACTGCTCAATCATTTGTTTGCCGTCATCAACGTCATCTGCTTGACTGCATTCGTTATCAGAGCCTTCATCAATTATTGTCGCGATTGCACTCATAACCTTGCCTTTTTCTCTTTCCTGTATGTTTCACTTCGCAACTTTCTTTTTCTAATAGGCGTTTCACCTAAAGTGATAATAGCCTCATTCAAAGGACTCAAAGACATATTGACCATCGGAATGTCTGCCTCACTATCAGATGAATCATTTTGTTCACTTGTCATTTCACTCTCGGATTGTGGCTGCATTTGTTTCAATGCATTTGCTTGTTGAGACAAATCGATTTTACACTTGGGGCAAATGAATTCTGCTTCTTCACCGCATTGTATATTTAATTCATTCATGTATCGCTTCGAAACACCAGTTAATTTTAATACTTTTATCTTTTTCGAACGACGTCCACTCTTGTTAAACGGATTGCAGCAAAATTTATTCATTTTACTTTAAATTGTCTTTACAGCACTCAACTTGGGGCTCTTAAAAAAAAAAATTGATTTTTTCTTCATAAATGTATTTTTAACTGTAAAATAATTTTTAAAATGTATTTTTAACAAGGTGGTCTCTTAAATGCTCTTCTCCTGTCCAAACAAGGAGTCGGGCCCATTTTTTTATTGCTGATTCTTAAAGCAAAAATTATGAGGAATCCAAAAAAAAAATTAGCCGGAAAATTTAGGAGCTTCTGTGGAAAATCGGAAAATTTAATTTTCATGGGAAAATTTAAAGGTAAATTTCTAAGAAAAATTAGGAAAATTTTATTTTTCAATTAAAGCCTGATTCAATACCTTTCCAACGAGCTATCACTCGTTGCGATCGCTTTAGTGGTTTTTTTTTTAAACAACTTTCAATGAGGTCCCTTATGAAGAATTCTTTAATTTTGTCACATGACAGTGGTGTACACCACCACTAAACCAGTCACTATAAAAAAAAAATATGTAGGTACATTATTTTTTGCTGGGCAATCGATTGAGACTATTTATTTTAAAATCGGAGGGGGGTCGTCAAAAAATTTGCCAATTTTGATCGTTTTCATATGGAATTGCTCAATAATATTGTGAGTGCACAAATTTATAATTGTCAAAATGGTTATAAGTGTCAAAATTTGTTTATTATTATTGTTTTCGATTTCCAGTTGTTTTAAAAAATAAATTACTGAAAATAAATGTTATACAATGATTTTTGTTTGGTATGACCTTTATAGTTTTTTGTTGTCTTTTTAATATCTTGGTGAGAGACAAATTATTTCAATTATGGTTGATCAATTGTGGACTTAATGAATTTTGATTTTTTTTAAATTATTATTTGTAAAATTTAAAATAAAAATAATATTAATATTTTTATTTGGTATATAACCACCAATATTGAATAATATTAATTTAAATAAAACATAATTTCATACATGTATATATCTTTCATTTAAATTTTCAGCAGATGATCACAATATAATATCAATTTATTCGAATTTGTTGTTCAACAATTCATTTCATAATTTGTGTTTAATTACAAAATTAACAAACATTTTGCGCTGTTTTCAAATTTCTTTTTTATGATTCATTTACATGTTTCTTTATATTTACTTTTTTGTTGTTTAAATTACATACATTTAATTGTATATTCATTAATCGTATATTAGTATATTTATAATAAAAAAATAATAAACTAAATTTAAAAAAATAAAAATAAACAACTAAAACTAATACTTCCGGTCTTAATCCGGTTTATAAATAGGCGTTTTCGGTATAAACTCAATTAAGATAACATACTCCATCATGGAATTTGAATCACATTGTTGTTTATGCAAGCGCCAATGTAGACCAAGTTTATGATATAAATGACTATTCTCCCATTCTAGCAATTTATCCAATGTTATTTGTGTCTGCAAGATATGAAATTAAATATTATTATAGAATTAATTAACATAACAAATGTAGAAAGACTTTAAACGTACTCTTTTACTTAAACATATCACGGGCCATAGCGAACAACCCAGGGTACAACAACAGCAAACACAGCCACAAAACAGCCACTTCACATTAACAGGTAAGGTTTTCTTTAAAATTCCATTAATGCGACCAATTGTGGCTTTGAACTCTTCAGGCGCTACTCGTGATACCAGGCCAGATGGAAATTCTGTGTTGAAGCGATTACTTAAACCAAATCTAGGAAGAAAACGGAATACATATATACAAAATTGTATTGAAATATGTTTGCGTAATCTATACTTTCAGAAAATTAAACTAGTAGCCGCTGTACGTGTCAAAGTTGGCGACATTTTCTTTCATTACACTGTACAACACATAATTTCGGGACTCAATTCTAATAATTGTTTATGAAAGTAGCCCCAAAAAGAAGAACTTCTGCATCATTCGTTTGGTCATTTTACATGAAGAAGTGATTTAAAAACTAATTTGAAGTTAGTAAGTATCGTATAGGGAATTTGTCACGTTTTAGGCTCTTTTGTTTGTCATAACTCGAGAACCACAAGTCCGAATAAGATGAAACAAATTTAGAAAAATTAAGAACTATTTTTTGCCTAAAAAATTGAATTTTTAATTCATAAAAAATCCAAAACGGTAAACAAAGTGTCAAGTCCTATTACTTTCACGTAAAGTCGCATAACCTATGAATAAAATAAGACATAAATCATGAAAATCGATGAACGCGTTTCGATTTTATTCACAATTACGTAAAGGTATGAATTTCAAAAATTGGCTTAAGTCGGTTTTAGTGACTTTTTCAAATCACTATCAAAATTTTATCACTAATGGAATTTTAAATTATGATTAAAATAAAAAAATAAAATTGGGGCGGTCACGCCTATTTTCGAGTAGGCGGGGTTCCAAAGTTTGTAATATATTGAGCTATATCTTGAAAACTACAATTTTTTATTAGACGATATATATAGCAAATAATAGGTATTTGAAAGACCTTTCCAACGATATATAACTGTTGGAGCACGCTATTTTATTAGAATGAGAACACAGACGTTTTATATGTTTGACCGTTTATTCAAGACTAAAAATAATAAGTATATATATGAATATGTTTATATATGTATATATAAAAAAAAACACAAAGTAAAAAAACTTCAAGTACAGGGTTGTATTCCCAAAGAGATAACCGCATTGAATAACCGATTATAAAACAAATTCATTTATATTTCAACAATAACATAACCAATTTATATGGACCACCTATTGATAAATTTCGCAAAATTATTTTTTGATCCGAATTTTGATATGAGTAAGTAGATAAATTACAGTATTTTCAAGTCAGGAAATTAAGCTTTAAAAGGTATAACATGACCATGTAGGTAATATAAATCCGAAGATATTAAAGAAAGATTATGACATTTCACCATAAAAAATACAATCTGAACTATGCGAAGCCGGTAGAGGAGTGTTTTTTTAATATTTCAGATCTTATAATTCTATGGTTATAGTACCTACAGACACATATGATACCTTAAATTAAAGCTAATTGTCTTGGCTATTTATATAAATAAACTAAAATAACACTTATATAAATTTTTTTTTTTAATTTTTTTAGATATTAAAAAAAATTCGGGTCAAAAAATATTATTTTCGGATTTAAGCCATATTCGGTCCATATTTTATAATCATGATATATATCGTTGGAAAGGTATTTTTAATACCTTTAATTTAATGTATTACAAATTATCAGACACCCAGTAGTTCCCGAGATATAGGCCTATATATTTTCAACTCTACGGGCCCGCCCCCTCGAAAATAGGCGTGAACGCCCCAATTTTTTTTTTATTTCAATCGGAATTTAAAATTCTATTAGTGATAAAATTTTGATAGTGATTTGAAAAAAGTCACTAAAACCAACTTAAGCCAATTTTTGAAATTCATACCTTTACGTAATTGTGAATAAAAGCGAAACGCGTTCATCGATTTTCATGATTTATGTCTCATTTTATTCATAGGTTATGCGACTTTTGGATTTTTTATGAATTAAAAATAAAAAAAAAAATCAATTTTTTAGGCAAAAAATAGTTTTTTTCTTCATACATTTATTTATAACTGCGAAACTGTTGCTTATGTAGCGAAACGTTGTATGAACCGATTGTAATTCTTAATTTTTCTAAATTTGTTTCAGCTTATTCGGACTAGTGGTTCTCGAGTTATGACAAACAAAAAGCCTAAAACGTGACAAATTCCCTATACGATACTTACTAACTTCAAATTAGTTTTTAAATTACTTCTTCATGTAAAATGACCAAACGAATGATGCAGAAGTTCTTCTTTTTGGGCCTACTTTCATAAACAATTATCAGAATTAAGTCCCGAATCAATCACCTGAAAAATGTTGTACAGTGTTATACATTCGCACGAGAATCGGTACTAGGCTCCGGAATGGCCCACTACTGTAACAACCATAACAAGGCACGCCATATAGCGCGCTCCCAAAAATCGTAAAGAACTATTTCGCATGACCTCTTAAATCCTAAAAATTAAAACAAAAATATTACAATACTTACACTGTCATATTACCAGCTCCACGTATCACTATGGGTTCTGGTCCTGGAGGGACGGTTTGTTCTTCATAATGTTCCTCCAATTGATCGTCCTCATAAATTGCATCGAAATCAGCCATTGACATTGAAATAACGGAATTGTAAATGATGCCGACGACAGCAACAACTACAGTTCAAAGGTAAGAACTAAAACGGAAAAGGATAGCGTAGCACGTAAGCAACAACTAAATGCACTAGTATTTGAATTGTGCACAATTGTGTTTGTTATGTGTGCGATGGTGCAAGTTTGTAAGCTGTAAGTATGCTGTGGGTGATTGCCTACAAATAGAGCGGATGTTAGAAAATGGGCGCACACACACAGGCAACCACTGACTTTCATGCAATTCCAATAGGTCTAATAAAATCTTTTTGTTGCTGCTGCTACCGCTTGCTGCTACTACTGGTTATGATTTCAGTTTAAGGCAACTTGATAATGCATTTGTATTATTGTTTCAAGAAATTGCATGTTTTATTATTAATTTTCTCCGTTCTCTTTTAGATGTAGAAAAACATTTCAGTGGCAATGACTATAAATTCTATTGTGTGTGTTGTAAAAATGTTCTTTATTTAGAAAACTGAACGAGGTCGTTTTTGTTTTCTAGTTGCTGTTGGTTGTAGTTAGATTTCTTCACTTTTTTGTATTATGTTTTTTTACGTTGTTTTTTTAGAATTTTCATAAATATATTCCTTTTCTTTTGTTAATGCATTATAACTTATATTATTATATAGGTATGTGTTTTTTAATTATTTTACAAAATATTTTTTTATTTTGAAGACAAGACAAAAGTCCAAAAAATGACAATGCCAGCTGTTTTAACATCAATTGAGAATTTGTTTTTTAAGTGTTATATTAACTATTGTGAATAGTATTTTTATTTGCTTTTTTCTTTACATAACAAAAACAATAACACACAAGTGATGTTAATCAAAGAAAAAGTGTAAGTCGAACAAAAAAAAAACAAACACATAAACATTTCACGGTTTTTTCTTTTTTTAAACAAACATTAAGTTTAGTTATTTTTGGTGTTTTATTTGTTATTTTTTTCTTTTGAGTGCGAACACACTTTCAAAATTTTGTAATTTTAAATTAGTTACATATGTTGCATAAACTGCTTAATACATATTGTACGATAAATTGTAGTTTTTTCAGCTTTCTATAGAATTCAAAGTTGTTTTCTGCATATGTTTGTTGCTTTTTCGTCGTTCTTTTGTCTTTCATTCAGCATTAAAATTTCTAGTATGATTTTTAAGTTTTGCTTTTAATTATGTACTTTTCTATTATTTTATATTATGTACCAATATTTCTTGATTTTTGCTGTTCATTTTATTATGTTAATTACAACAATTTATTGTCCACTTTTTTGTGAAAATATGCATATTCGATTTACTTTGATTTTGTAACGAGAGCAGTACTTAACTGTTATATTGTAGATTGTGAATAGATTTAATTTTATCTTTGTTTTCTTTACATAACACATTTGATGTTAATCAAGAAAAATGTAAACCAAACAAAAATCTTAGAGGCCCTTTAGACGATGCAATTAATTACATTAAATTTTTTCCATTCTCTTTTAAAATTGCTACGTAAAATGTTGAGTACTTATACGATGCAATTTTACGTGCAACAAATTTTTTGACGTTTAATTACAAATTTTTTGACGTTTAATTACACATTCCTCTTTAGTTTTTCATTCGCAACTAAGAAAACAAAATTTTAAAATATAAATATGGTACATATACAAAAAATATATGTACATATTTAAACGAAAGTCGTGCAACTTTTTCTACCCCTCTTGCTTCTCTCCCCGTTCACAATTAAACATCAATTACATGCACAATTGCATCGTCTAAAGGGCCTCTTACACTCACAGAACATGTTCCTCATATTTGTGATTGCATTTACATTTGTACACATTTAATTAAGTATTTTTAATATTGTTATTCCATTAATTGTGGTGTATATGACAAACAACGCAATCTTAATATGTTATTAATAAATAAAAACAAGTTAGAGTGCAATATTCTGCTGTTCCGAATCTAAAATACCCTCACCTAAAAATAATAAGAAATACAAAAACTACACCGGTTATAGGACTAGAATATCCTTATTAAGTGTTTTTTATTCAGTCATGGTGCAAATTTTATTAGTATTTTATGATGGTGCAAATTTTATTAGTATTTTATATAGTGTTGAGTTTGGCCTCAATAACTTTATTTACAAGAGTTTTATGGTCGGCATAGTATAAGTGGGTCAAATTTTGTATCCACTAATGTAACTTTAATGTATTTTAGGGTTATTTTGGTTGAATTTTATTCCAATAAAGTTATTTACAAAAGTTGTAAGGTTGGTTGTTATACTCGGAAGTGGACTTAATTCGGGAGCTATTATTGACTGACAGCTACAAAATCCAGTTGTTTAACATTGTGTAAACATGTTATCTAGTGTTTGTTATGAATTAAATTTTAATTTTTTTGATCTCATATCTTGAGTATCTGAATTTGTTTTTTTTACTATTTTTTATGAATTAAATTTTTATGTTTATGTTTCTTTCTTATCTATTATCTAGAGAAGGAGTGCCCAAAAGTTGCTTATGTAAGAGCAAACACCAATAGATATAAATAAAAACTATTTTTTATTCAGTATTTTTTGTTGTAAAAGCCAATATGTACATACAAAGAAACAACACACATTTTTAAACGGTATCATACGTTAAACAAAAACAAAATCTACATTGACGATCGCAGTCACCAATGTTTACCAGTAGAGCATACGAAAGTGTTGTTGCTTTGCGCTTGCGTGTATAGAGTGAAGTACGACAAAAAAAAACAAATAAGGTAAAGTTGTTTGTGTATTTCGTATTGCTACCCTGTAGGAAGTCAAACACATTTTTAAGTAACTTCAAACTGGTTTTTTAATAAACACAACTAGTTGCTTAAGTGACTTTTTTTCTTGTCGTCGACTCATTATTTTAACATAGGCATGTCATAGGCTGTAGTCAATTGGTCACCTCTGCATGACTTTTAAATTGACTACTAATTACTTATTTCCCAACCAATTTATAGTTAATTAAAAAATTGGTTATTAATAATCGCTTTATACTAAATTATTTAAAAACCACTTTCTTTTAAATTAAATTTTAAACAATTTAATTTTAATTCTTTTTTGTCAAAATATATACATACATATATATATACGTATATACAATATATATTTATAAATAGAAATAATTATTAAACTAAAAAAAAATAAAAAAATAAATGACTTAAAATAAAAGTTGTAATGAAAACAAGTAAAATGCAAAGTTTGTACTGCTCATAGAAAGGCTGTTTTCATAAACGCAGTATGCAATGCAACATTTCATTGCATAGAGTTCATAATAGCATTTAGAAATATAATTTAAAAACTTTTATCACATAAAATATAAAGATATTAAAATTGAGCACCGTTTACCTCAAAGACCTTGTTTGCTTTGATTGACATGTGACATTTGACTTCAGCTTCTTTTGTTTTCTTTTTTTACATTTTGCTTTTATTTATTTCTTACATGTTGTGCTTCCCCCCTTTCAAACTCACTTTTCAAAGAAAACAACAGCGCAAGAGACTTGCGCAATATGTTTGGTTGATATCTGCATGAGATTTAAACCAATTTGTAGTCATTTGCAAAATAATTAGTTTATAATTAATGTTTTTTATCAACTGACTATTTTATTTACTACAGGGTAGTGCTGAGTGCTGTAATGAGTATACAAACCACACAGCCTATAGCTAAGAGTTTTTACAAATACAAAAGAGCACCAAAAGTATAGGGCTTGGGCACTCCTGATCTAGAGCATAATAATAATTTTCATTTAAAAGCGTAATGTAATAAATTCAAGTTCCTCTTCCAATTAAAACTAATTTTTGTAGTATTTAAGTATTTTTTTATCTTGTTTTTTCCTCACGTTTTTTAATAAAAGATTTTTCATAAATAAAGACAAATTTACGTTTTATATTTAAATAAAAATTTACCGCTTTCCCAGGAAGCGAAAAACTGCGTGAAAAAAAACTCTACGTACCTATAACCGATATTACTAAGATTAAAAATTAATGGATTAAAATTTCTGATCTGTATAAAAGTTGGTTCGATATCGGTATTTATTAGACGTTTTTGTGGGTTAAATTGTTTTTAAGAAATAGTTCTTATATGAGAGCTATGACAAATTATGAGCCGATCTTCTTGAATTTCGAAATAAACAATTTTATGCATATGAGGATATCTCACGTCGAATTGCAACATAATAATGGTATATTTAAGATACATATTAGTATTAACTTGAATTTCGGAAGGGTACCTTATATGGAGGATATGGTCAAATATGGACCGATATTCTCAAAATGTAGCAGTTTAATTTTGGCAGATATGGTCAATATGATATGGTCAAATATGTACCGAAATACACAGAATTCCTTCCGCAGTATGATTTTTGTGTATATGTAAATAATCTATGTTAAGTGTTGAGTCGGTACCGATATTTATAAGATAAATATTATGATTAATGGCTTTTTCGGATGTGGTTCTTATATGGGAGCAATGACCAATATAATTATAGACCGACCATCATATAATTGAGTACAACAATTTTTATATACAATATTTATAAGTATTATTTGTGTCGAATTTTCACCTGGTAAAAACATTTATGCCTTTATACGTATTTAAGTGAATTTTGGAAGTTGACTTTCTTTGGGGTCTATGGTCAAACATGGACCGAACTAAACAAAATTTTGTTCTGCGATTTCATTGTACTTGAAACTTATTTTTGCAGAATTTTAATTGATATTCCTATTTTATAGGCATTTATGTATCATTGAACCATATTTTGAAAATAAATTTTTATGGGGGCTATGGGAAATCATGGACCGATTCTTAATATTTTAATCACAGTTTCTCCTTTTATCATAGAAATAACGTATACAAAATTATCTGCAATATATTTAAAAATATTGCAAAAAATTGGTTAAAAAATATTAGATTTTTACTACGCCGATTTTGCTGATTTTCAATACCGAACAAAATACAAAACAGTTTTCTGGAAATTCTGTGAAGTTTGGTTGTATTTTGTATTTCCAAAGAAAGTAACGCAATTATATATAGGCATATTAATTGCCTGAGTGTTACTTCTCTTAAAAAAAAAAAAAAAAAAAAAAAAAATATTTATTCTATAATACTCCGCCCATACTTTCGTTACATATTCCAACAACTTCAGGACGATCTATGAATAAAAAATCGTTTTTACTCTTATCCCAACGCTTGGCTTTATCTTCTTCGCCGATTCCAATGAAATTTGAGCCTAGGTTTACAGTCTTATTGTCATACCAGCGAGTGATAATAACATTTACATCTGCACTTATACATTCAGCTAATGATCCTCGTCTTCTTTGTTTCATTTCTTTTTCACTCGGCAGGCGTGGATTGGCAAATCTGTTTATTCTTATTGTTCCAGCAGCATTGATTTTGTTTTGCTACAAAATTTCAAATACATAATTGGTATTAAGGAAAATAGTTATCGAAGAATAGATTATGTCCAATTTCGTACAATAGCTGCACCAAATCCAACGTTTTTGACCAATTTCTGGTTTATTGGCGTTGTCGAATCCTGGTAGAAAATGAAATCGTACGGCAAACCACTTTTACCACAGAGAAAAAAAACACTTTTATTCCCCATGTACATGGTTTTCCCTTTATGTAATGCTTAGCAATGAATTTTCCTTTGAACGGAATAATTTGTTCGTCGATGTCGGTGTAGCAATTTCATACATGTTGTTGTTCTCTGACTGTGGCAAAAAATTAATGTCTGCATGGTTTTCGGGTATTCGAACTGTACGCCAACTTATATTGCTTTTAGGAGTACTTACAAGTGGAATCTCCGGAGCTGCTTCACTACCGGGTTCAGCTTCGTGTTGATCATCGGACGTATTGACTTGGCCTATATCTACATTATCGTCAATATTTTCCTCTGACATAACGTCGTGCTCGCCAGGCACAATATCCTTTGATTGCACTTGTGGGACTTCAAATATGACGTCATCATCATCATCTTCAATTAGGCCCTCCATCTGAATAAGCTTCTAACATGGCCATTATCTTATCATCATTGAATTTTTCTATTGCCTATGAAAATCCGCAGTGAAAATGCGATGAGTTCTGAATAAAAACAATGGCTGTTTTCATAAACGCAGTATGCAATGCAACATTTCATTTCATAGAGTTTATAATAGCATTTAGAAATATAATTTAAAAATGTTTGTTTTAAGATTCTCTTTAATAGACCAATATCTTTATATTTTATGTGATAAAAGTTTTTAAATTATATTCTAAATGCTATTATGAACTCTATGAAATGAAATGTTGCATTGCATACTGCGTTTATGAAAACAGCCACTATTTTGTAGTGATTACTAATAAAAAAAAAACCACTTAAGGTAAGTCGATTATATTCGACAACCGAAAAAGGTCCACAAAAGAACCTACAATTAATTTTTGCTATATTTTTTTCAAGTAAACACTTAGAGCTAGTTTTTTACTTGTCAGTTAAACTCAGCTTAACACACTGTTATATTAAACCTCAAATATATTTTGCCGGGATTTAACTACTGATTGTGTTTCTCATGGCGTTTTCTTTTCTGGCAAAAATGTTACACGTTTTTCCAATTTCACACATTTATTAATTTGTTTGTGTTCTTTTCTGAAAAAATGTCAACACTGCTGAAGTGTAGTGTGTTCTTTTCTATAAATGTCACACTATAAATTTAAAAAATGGTGCACCTTACACACTCTGTATTTTTAGAGGGGGCTGAATCGCACGATAAAACAGCTGACATTTGTTTTGTTTATGAATGTGTATTTGTGTTAAGAACGTGCGCCAAGATAGCATCGAAAAATAGCAACGCCGGAAATGAAAACGAGGGAATTTTCTAATATCGTTTAGGGGAATCGAGTGGCAACAAATGATTTTAGGAATTCAGGGGCAACGAAAACTGGAACAAATTTTAGCAATTTCGAGAGCAAGAAAGCCCGAAAACGATGTTAGGAATTAAGCGGTAATGTAATTATTCAGCATAAAAAAAATCCAGAGAAATTCGAGCTCCTCAAAAAATGGTCAGAAAATCTGGGATTCTAAATAAAATAGAATCTGGGCAGTGTCAGGGCATAGACTCAATGGAAATTGAAAGTATACATCCCACTGAATATAAAACGCTTTCCGTGCAAAAAATTGTCAGAGCCGTTCCAGAGAAATTCGAGCTCCTCCAAAAATGGTCAGAAAATCTGGGATTCTAAATAAAATAGAATCTGGGCAGTGTCAGGGCATAGACTCAATGGAAATTGAAAGTATACATCCCACTGAATATAAAACGCTTTCCGTGCAAAAAATTGTCAGAGCCGTTCCAGAGAAATTCGAGCTCCTCCAAAAATGGTCAGAAAATCTGGGATTCTAAATAAAATAGAATCTGGGCAGTGTCAGGGCATAGACTCAATGGAAATTGAAAGTATACATCCCACTGAATATAAAACGCTTTCCGTGCAAAAAATTGTCAGAGCCGTTCCAGAGAAATTCGAGCTCCTCCAAAAATGGTCAGAAAATCTGGGATTCTAAATAAAATAGAATCTGGGCAGTGTCAGGGCATAGACTCAATGGAAATTGAAAGTATACATCCCACTGAATATAAAACGCTTTCCGTGCAAAAAATTGTCAGAGCCGTTCCAGAGAAATTCGAGCTCCTCCAAAAATGGTCAGAAAATCTGGGATTCTAAATAAAATAGAATCTGGGCAGTGTCAGGGCATAGACTCAATGGAAATTGAAAGTATACATCCCACTGAATATAAAACGCTTTCCGTGCAAAAAATTGTCAGAGCCGTTCCAGAGAAATTCGAGCTCCTCCAAAAATGGTCAGAAAATCTGGGATTCTAAATAAAATAGAATCTGGGCAGTGTCAGGGCATAGACTCAATGGAAATTGAAAGTATACATCCCACTGAATATAAAACGCTTTCCGTGCAAAAAATTGTCAGAGCCGTTCCAGAGAAATTCGAGCTCCTCCAAAAATGGTCAGAAAATCTGGGATTCTAAATAAAATAGAATCTGGGCAGTGTCAGGGCATAGACTCAATGAAAATTGAAAGTATATGTACATCCCACTAAATATATTAAAAGCTTTCCGAGCATTTAATCATATACCACGTGCTCGTTGCTATTCTTTTTTTTTATTAGGAATTGCGATCGATTTAAGTAAGTTTGAAGTCGACCTATACCTTCATATAGGGAAATCATAAATGGTACAGTTAAACGACACCAATCATTAACTAATGCAAGAGTGAGACGCAAATCTCTCGTTTGCAGCGAAAAAAGGACGGCCTGATTACCTTTAATGCAATAATGACGCGCGAGTTCTTTTTTACCCAGAGTTGTATTATGGCACGTGTTTAGCAAATCAACCGCAGACATAAAAAAGACTTGCAGGCATGTGATGAAATCGATATCGAAAACAAATCAGTTTTGGAAATACATTTTAATGCATTTATTTATTTATTTTTAAAATTTTTGTTTTAAGATTCTCTTTAGTAGCACAATATCTTTATATTTTATGAGATAAAAGTTTTCCAATACACAAATATTACATACAAAATTGACTTCTAAAACTCATTCGTTTTCGATTTCCATCACATGCCTGATAGACTTAAAGACAGTAAATAGTAGCAATAATTAAAAAAATGTAATTGTTTCTTTAATTACCAATACGGCGAATCTTAAATAACTTATGTTTACAAATGAATAGGAAATTAATTCATTAAAAAACAATACAATTTGCGGCTGATTTCTTTGTTTAATAATGCCTTAAGGTATTTATATACTCGATATTTTGATTTATGGTATAATTAGAAAATTACAATAAATACATAAGTGAGTACTACAAAAATTAAACTTCTATTAATTCCACATTTTTGTTGGTGCACTATAAATCCTTTTAGAAAAAGTGTATTGTTTGCCTTTTTTCAGATATTTAAAAAAATTTTATTCCAAAAAAATGTCAAATTTTTTAAAAGTAAAATTCCTAAATTTCGTTAGCCGTGGTGTTTTCAAAATGTTTTCAAAAAATATTGTTATTGATAATTTTGTTTTTGCATTTGGAAATCTGATTTTAATAGGCCTGAACCCTGAACAATATTTTTTGAAAAAATTCATAAATGAGTATTTATTGTAATTTTCTAATCAGTGCACCAACAAAAAAGTGGAATTAATAGAAGTTTAATTTTTGTAGTACTCACTTATGTATTTATTGTAATTTTCTAATTATACCATAAATCAAAATATCGAGTATATAAATACCTTAAGGCATTATTAAACAAAGAAATCAGCCGCAAATTGTATTGTTTTTTAATGAATTAATTTCCTATTCATTTGTAAACATAAGTTATTTAAGATTCGCCGTATTGGTAATTAAAGAAACAATTACATTTTTTTAATTATTGCTACTATTTACTGTCTTTAAGTCTATCAGGCATGTGATGGAAATCGAAAACGAATGAGTTTTAGAAGTCAATTTTGTATGTAATATTTGTGTATTGGAAAACTTTTATCTCATAAAATATAAAGATATTGTGCTACTAAAGAGAATCTTAAAACAAAAATTTTAAAAATAAATAAATAAATGCATTAAAATGTATTTCCAAAACTGATTTGTTTTCGATATCGATTTCATCACATGCCTGCAAGTCTTTTTTATGTCTGCGGTTGATTTGCTAAACACGTGCCATAATACAACTCTGGGTAAAAAAGAACTCGCGCGTCATTATTGCATTAAAGGTAATCAGGCCGTCCTTTTTTCGCTGCAAACGAGAGATTTGCGTCTCACTCTTGCATTAGTTAATGATTGGTGTCGTTTAACTGTACCATTTATGATTTCCCTATATGAAGGTATAGGTCGACTTCAAACTTACTTAAATCGATCGCAATTCCTAATAAAAAAAAAGAATAGCAACGAGCACGTGGTATATGATTAAATGCTCGGAAAGCTTTTAATATATTTAGTGGGATGTACATATACTTTCAATTTTCATTGAGTCTATGCCCTGACACTGCCCAGATTCTATTTTATTTAGAATCCCAGATTTTCTGACCATTTTTGGAGGAGCTCGAATTTCTCTGGAACGGCTCTGACAATTTTTTGCACGGAAAGCGTTTTATATTCAGTGGGATGTATACTTTCAATTTCCATTGAGTCTATGCCCTGACACTGCCCAGATTCTATTTTATTTAGAATCCCAGATTTTCTGACCATTTTTGGAGGAGCTCGAATTTCTCTGGAACGGCTCTGACAATTTTTTGCACGGAAAGCGTTTTATATTCAGTGGGATGTATACTTTCAATTTCCATTGAGTCTATGCCCTGACACTGCCCAGATTCTATTTTATTTAGAATCCCAGATTTTCTGACCATTTTTGGAGGAGCTCGAATTTCTCTGGAACGGCTCTGACAATTTTTTGCACGGAAAGCGTTTTATATTCAGTGGGATGTATACTTTCAATTTCCATTGAGTCTATGCCCTGACACTGCCCAGATTCTATTTTATTTAGAATCCCAGATTTTCTGACCATTTTTGGAGGAGCTCGAATTTCTCTGGAACGGCTCTGACAATTTTTTGCACGGAAAGCGTTTTATATTCAGTGGGATGTATACTTTCAATTTCCATTGAGTCTATGCCCTGACACTGCCCAGATTCTATTTTATTTAGAATCCCAGATTTTCTGACCATTTTTGGAGGAGCTCGAATTTCTCTGGAACGGCTCTGACAATTTTTTGCACGGAAAGCGTTTTATATTCAGTGGGATGTATACTTTCAATTTCCATTGAGTCTATGCCCTGACACTGCCCAGATTCTATTTTATTTAGAATCCCAGATTTTCTGACCATTTTTGGAGGAGCTCGAATTTCTCTGGAACGGCTCTGACAATTTTTTGCACGGAAAGCGTTTTATATTCAGTGGGATGTATACTTTCAATTTCCATTGAGTCTATGCCCTGACACTGCCCAGATTCTATTTTATTTAGAATCCCAGATTTTCTGACCATTTTTGGAGGAGCTCGAATTTCTCTGGAACGGCTCTGACAATTTTTTGCACGGAAAGCGTTTTATATTCAGTGGGATGTATACTTTCAATTTCCATTGAGTCTATGCCCTGACACTGCCCAGATTCTATTTTATTTAGAATCCCAGATTTTCTGACCATTTTTGGAGGAGCTCGAATTTCTCTGGAACGGCTCTGACAATTTTTTGCACGGAAAGCGTTTTATATTCAGTGGGATGTATACTTTCAATTTCCATTGAGTCTATGCCCTGACACTGCCCAGATTCTATTTTATTTAGAATCCCAGATTTTCTGACCATTTTTGGAGGAGCTCGAATTTCTCTGGAACGGCTCTGACAATTTTTTGCACGGAAAGCGTTTTATATTCAGTGGGATGTATACTTTCAATTTCCATTGAGTCTATGCCCTGACACTGCCCAGATTCTATTTTATTTAGAATCCCAGATTTTCTGACCATTTTTGGAGGAGCTCGAATTTCTCTGGAACGGCTCTGACAATTTTTTGCACGGAAAGCGTTTTATATTCAGTGGGATGTATACTTTCAATTTCCATTGAGTCTATGCCCTGACACTGCCCAGATTCTATTTTATTTAGAATCCCAGATTTTCTGACCATTTTTGGAGGAGCTCGAATTTCTCTGGAACGGCTCTGACAATTTTTTGCACGGAAAGCGTTTTATATTCAGTGGGATGTATACTTTCAATTACCATTTTCCAATCCCAGACAATTTTTTGCACGGAAAACTTTCTATATTCAGTGAGATTCGTTGCTATTTTTCGTTGCTATTAAAAATCTCCTCAATTCCCTCAATTCATTTCCGGTGATGCCACTAAAATTCAAGAAAACGGGATTACAAATTTCATTTCCGCCGTTGCTATTTTTCGATGCTATCTTGGCGCACGTGTGTTAAGAAACAAAAAAAAATATACAAAATGAAAAATATTACTATTTTTTATGTGCTGAAAAAATTTTGGATGACTTGTGGGATTCATCTTCATCATCTAATGATGATGAAATATTTTATATGATTATGGAAAGAAATCCACATCCGCGAGTGAAAGGCTTTGTAGAGAACGTATTTAATGAATACTCTGAAGTTGATGTACATACATATGTCAAATTTCATAGGACAATATCTCCTACTTCTTATATATGTAATGTATGTTTATATACATATATAATTTTTATAGTTTAAGAAGAATTTGCGTATTAGTCGGGAAGGTGCCATTGGTCTTTTTGAAAGATATTCATTGTCTTATTTCAAGCAATCTTACTTGGGAGCTATCTGCTTCTTCTTTTTTAACAAAAAACAAAAAAAAACTAAAACAGCTGTACATGAAAAAAGTGCTACACTGTTGTAATTTTATGTTTTATTCTGACCATTAAAAATGCGAAATCTTTAAAATGTGGGGTAAACATTATAAAAATGTACATAATAAAGGTGTAACATTTTATTTCAGAAAAGAAAACACCATCAGTAGTAGATTACCTCCTGTCAATTTTGTTAGCATTGCCGTACTGTTCAGTCAAAATACATAATTTTTTATATAAATATGGCAATATCTTAAATTTTCGCAAAAAAGCAACCGCGTCAATAACAGTATTTGAAAACTTTAACTTTGAAAAAATTAAAAAAAATGGATTTAATGTGTGGTCCAATTAGTTCTAAAACATTATATGCGGATTGTTTTGTTAAGCGAAATCTTTGAAAGAATTCGGCGTCGGTGTAAATGCAGAAATGATTTGGACGTGTCCTTATTCTTCGCATATTTCTAACAATTGACAAATTTAAGTTATTATATGTGTTTGAATCACTTAAATCCTCAACTCAAATTCACTAGAATAATCCATTTTTTTTAATTTTTGTTAAAATGTCGTAAATTTCTTTTCAATTGTTGAATTGTTTATTTTATTTTGCAGCTGTTTGACATTTTATATCTAGGTTTAACTCACCAATGATGCTCAGTTAAACCTAGATTATATATCAAATAAATAATAACTGAGAAACACAATTTTTAGTTTAATCTAGGTTTAAGCGAAAAATGTAGATCATCTTTATCCCAGAAACTAGCTCTTATTGACGTATCTATCAATACTTACAATTTTTTTTAATATCGCCCGATCACCAAAATTATTATTTTTTGCTTCCTAAATATAACCTTTTTACAAATTTCCAGACTAGTGGACGACAATGCGCTCAACAATAAGAAAATAAACTCAATGCCTACTATAATACCAATTTAAAATAGCAAAAGTATCTCTCTTTCAGATAAAACAACAAAAAATATCAGTCCAATCATGAATAAAAATTCCGCGGGAGTTTTTTCCCTTTTTATTTTTTTAAATTTGAATTTCAATAGGAAAAATGGGAAAAGGGAAAAAACTCCCTCGGAATTTTTATTCATGATTGGGCTGTATAACACTGGTTTACAGCCAAAAAATACCAAGAACGCCACATGCCTAGATAAGTTAATTAGGACCTTCTGAACACGAAAAACGCTGTAATTTTTTTTTCTAAGTACCGTTTTTTAGATAACGGTACTTTTGTGTTTTTCGGTGTATGGTCCCATTCAAACCCTTGTGGAGCCCAACCGAAGAGCCCGATCGAGATGAATGGCATATCGTTTGAAACGTAATCGAATGCCTTTTCCGCCGATATGCTGCAAATTTCTATCTGATAAGAAATAGCTGAGTTATGGCACCTCA
Source organism: Bellardia pandia (assembly GCA_916048285.2). Taxonomy (NCBI): domain Eukaryota; kingdom Metazoa; phylum Arthropoda; class Insecta; order Diptera; family Calliphoridae; genus Bellardia; species Bellardia pandia. The sequence goes on from OU696529.1 coordinate 122,741,768, forward strand.
AAGTTCGAAATTTGTCTATTTTTTACGTTTTTTTCATTTTTTTTATTTCGTTTTTTTTCTACGTTACAGTTAATATCTGGAATGTTTTATTTTTTATCCAAATAGTTTATTTAATTACCAACATTTTAAGCGTAATTTGAAAAAAATCGGATAAAAAATAAAGTTTTTATTAAGGATTTTGTGGAACGACAATATTTTCATCTTCATTGCTTACACACTATATTCGGCGTAAATTCAAAAACTTTAAATTATAATGACGAGCGACTTGAACTCTTGCTAGTGTGTAAGCAATGAAGTACTTAGAAAAAAAATTACAGCGTTTTTCGTGTTCAGGAGGTCCTAATTAACTTATCTAGGCAAGTGGCGTTCTTGGTATTTTTCCAAATTAAAAATTTGTAAAGCAGTGTAATTAACTATACATTTTTATACAATAAAAGGTTGTCGAAACAAAGGGTTAAAATATTTGTTGTATCTAAAATTTTACAGATTTATTCCGGGGTGTCATAGAAACCAATATTGTCAGAATTGGTTTTAAAACCGACTGGAAAATATGCTTTTGTGTCATAGGGCACCGCTACACGTGCAATAAATAAATATCATGAATATCAAGATTTTCTAGTATCACGATATTTATTGAACGTGTAGCAGTGCCCTATGACACCAAAGCATATTTTCTTGCCGGTTTTAAAACCAATTCTGACAATAATCGTTTCTATGACACCCTTGATTAAGTTTGTTCCTTCGTCTGTAAAGTAACAAAAAATCGAGTTAAGCCATCGATATGTACAATCATTCATCACTTGTGGTGGTGGAGGTTATCACCACATAAAGAAAATAAATTTTTAAATAAATTTTTGATAGTTTTAATTAAAATTTTTTCGCTTTTATACGACGTGTATGCAGTTTGCAGTGGAAAATTTGACACACTGCAAAATACAGTTTACTTATGCAATTTTCATGTCATACATACATACATGAAATGATGTCATTAAAATTAATAATTGATTTTTTATAACTGTTCCAAGAATAAGATATCTATACATTATTTATTTTAAGCTGTACTTTTATTTTTTTAATAAAGAGCCAATTACGTTTATATATATATTTGCTTACATTTAAAAAAGGCATTTTATTGCAATTCTATATATCTATATAAATATGCATTTTAATTGGAATATTTAACTAATGTATAATATAAAATAATGAAATATTATATGAGAACATAAATGTATTCGGAAAATAGAAAGAAAAAAACACTAAAAAATGCTAACTTAAGAACAAGAAGCATGTACATATGTATTAAATAAAAGCTGTGATAGAGTAAATATAATTTATTTCTTTTTTGAATTTGGACTAGTAGATTGAAATACTGATGATGCAGACATAAGATTCTCAATATATTGTCCCAGAACTTGATTTTCTGAACGCAATTTAAGATTCTCTTCTTTAACAGAGTCCACACGTTGAGATAAATCATCTAAAGTATTTTGTAACTCCAATACTTGGGTAATTAAACGTGCCTTCTCCTCCTTTTCATCTGGACTTATTTCCGGATCTAAAGAATTGTGCGAATCTGGAGTAGAGCTGCGATTGGTAAAGGAGGACCTTAGAGAATCCATAGAGTGACCATTAGGAATGTTTGAACGTTGATCATCATCATTAATGATTACTAAAATGTTGCAATTTACATGAGATTTGTTTGTTAATAAATTATAAAATAGGTTGATTAATGGTGTTTTCTTTTCTGAAATAAAATGTTACACCTTTATTATGTACATTTTTATTATGTTTACCCCACATTTTAAAGATGTCGCATTTTTAATGGTCAGAATAGAACATAAAATCACAACAGTGTAACACTTTTGTTCATGTACAGCTGTTTTTGTTTTTTTTTTTTGTTAAAAAGGAAGCAGATGGCTCCCTAGCAAGATCGCTTGAAATAAGACAATGAATATCTCTCAAAAAGACCAATGGCACCTTCCCGACTAATACGCAAATTCTTCTTAACCCTCTGCAACCGTCGTGCAATAATTTTAACAATATTACTGACGTGGGGTCTAGCAGACCCCATTTTTAAATATTCTTCCAATGCTAAAATTTCGGACTGGCATCTTCTTTGCCTTATTTATTTATAACAGTTAATAGTTTTCAAGCTAACATAAGATTAAAGTTTGAAAAAAATACGTGTTTTTGTAGTTATGATTAATTTTTATAAGTTTTATTAAAAAAAAAAAAAAAATACTCTTCTCTTAAAAACGAAAAAAAAACTCTTATTTTACTAAATTTGAAGGAACTTCTGTTTTTATCTTTGCAAGCACATACTAGGTACATTCAGTTTTGATTTTGAGCTGAATCGTACGGTGAGATCATTTATTATTCAGTCTCAAAATATTACATTTTTTCTTGGCAGTTTTCACATAGAGGGCTGGAACACTGCAAGCAAATAGGCTTTAAACAGGAACAACAGCTGTATTTTGTTTTTCTTTTTATTTTAGACGGACATATATCACAAAGCTTTCTACCAGTAGCTGCTTCAGGTTGAATTTTTGGTGGTGGAGGAGGCAAGTCTTTTCCAAGAACTCGACTAATGGTCATGCGCAATTCTCTTGGTAACCTTTCGTTGTATGCACGTGCTTTCATATGATCTAGCACCAGTTCCCGAGCCATATTTAACAAGAACATTCCCCTTCTCATTTTGGAATCAATATCTTCAGATGCTTGATATACAACGAAACAGTTGATACCTATCATATCCAGTACTCAGTCTAATGCCTGCAAAAATATACATAATAATAACAATAATAAAATACAATTTGACTGTCGTGAGGTCTGAAAAACAGTATGGTAATTTAACGATATTACTGACGTGAGGTCTCGTAGACACTATGGAACTTGACAATAATACTGACGTGGTGGTCTCCTAGATACTTACACTAATACTGATGTGTGGGTTTTACAGACACCTTACCACGCAGCTACACACGTGCGTTGACTACGACCGCGCTTTTCACACTGATCAACGTAGAAATATAAACAGAATAGGTATCGAGCGTATAGAGATCGTAACATGCAACTGTACAAAGGTACGAGCAAATTTTGTTTTTGCGGTGTCTGTCAGACTACGACGTCAGCTGCAGAGGGTTAAGCTATAAAAATTATATATATAAACATACATTACATATGTATGTACATATATAAGAAGTAGGAGATATTGTCCTATGAAATTTGACATAAGTACATCAATTTCAAAGTATTCATTAATTACGTTCTCTACAAAGCCTTCCACTCGCGGTTGTGGATTTCTTTCCATAATCATATAAAATATTTCACCATCATCAGATGATGAAGATGAATCCAACAAGTCATCCAAAATTGTTTCAGCACATAAAGTAGTAATATTTTCCATTTCGTATATTTTTTTGTTCTTAACACAAATACACATTCATAAACAAAACAAATGTCAGCTGTTTTATCGTGCGATTCAGCCCCCTCTAAAAATACAGTGTGTAAGGTGCACCATTTTTTAAATTTATAGTGTGACATTTATAGAAAAGAACACACTACACTTCAGCAGTGTTGACATTTTTTCAGAAAAGAACACAAACAAATTAATAAATGTGTGAAATTGGAAAAACGTGTAACATTTTTGCCAGAAAAGAAAACTCCATAAAACAACTTACCCTGTGGATCATCATCGGCCAGTGGTATTGGCTCTTGTTCTTGTAATTTATCGATTAGTGACATAGTTTTTCTTTTTACCTATGTATATTTGCAAATTTATTGGTTTAAAGAATAATTTGGATTTACCGGTATTTATTGATATTAATTCTTTAAATAATTATATTTTCTATTATATAGCTTTTTCAGATTTTATTTTTATATTTTTTATTAATTTTTCTTTATTATTTATACTTTTTTTTCTCTAGTTTTCTTTTTTGTTCTCTCGCCCAAAATTGACAATTGTCATTATTATTAATGTCAAATAGAGTATGCATTCACAATAGTGATATGAAACAACAGTTGGGATTAATACAAATTTTTTGTGTTTTGCACAACATAATTGTAATCAAAACAAGAACTCCTTACATTTAAAATTAATTTTTAATTTTTTAATAAAATATGTGCATACATACATGCATGCATACATACATACATATACAAAAAGCATATGTACATTATACACCATGACGTAAATAGCAAGATGAGTGCAAATCGGTAACAAATACAACAAATACAGAGACAACAGGCATTTTGTTTGTAGTGTACAAAAACAACAAACACTTGACAGAATATCCTTTTTGATATACGCAAATTATAAACAAAGCCAGGTAGCTGTACTCTCACCTCATCTTGTTTTTACACCATGTTATACACAATAAATTTGTAATTAATTATTCACAATAAGGTATAGAAATAAAGCACAACTTTATCTATCATTGCATTTTTAAAAAATAAAAAATATTAAATTTCACCAAATATTTTTTTATTTTCTGTTTTTTACCAGCATTTATTTACATTTATATATATTTATATTAACATAACGGATTTTAAATTTAATTTTAGTACTTTTTACGTAACCCTACATTTATTTACCTCAATTTCATAAAAAGTCTCTCATATCTAAATTAATAATTAGATGTGTTATTTAATTTCTTCAGTTTGTAATACATATTATTTTACAGTCAATGCAAAGTACATACATTTTTAGTTTGTTATTTTGTTAATTTTCTTTTTTTTTTAATTTTACCGGCAAATGTTCACACTTACATTTAAAACAGTGTTACCACTCTCTTGAAAACCCAACCATACTTTGTATAAATGTCAATAGTCCTCTGCAGGGCTGCCAGAAATTTTCAGCAAAAAATCTTAATTTCACCAAAAAAAAGTCTTATTTTAGAAGAAAAAATCTTATTTTTGGAAATAAGTAGTACAAAACATGTTGTTTTTAATTGAACCCTGACCTTCGTCTAGAAAAAATAAAAAATCTTTTTTTTTTTTGGTGAAAAACTCTTAAAATCTTTTTTCGGTTAAAAAATCTTAAAAAATAAGGTAAAATCTTACTTCTGGCAGCGCTGCTCCTCTGCATTGTTATTTTTGTTGTAGCTACATACATCATAATCGTACGACAGTCATTCATTAGACGCCTTTGAACGAAGTTGAAAATAACCGTGCTTTCTTCAATTGTAATAATTAAAAACAATTATTTTATAGTAGGGTAATTTTACGTTCAAGTTTATAATACATCAATAGTGGCAAAATATCGTTAAGGTATGTACCTTGTATTACAATATTTTTAAATTATTTCCCATCTAGGCGTCATTTTGTTTGCCTTATTATTTTACCTGTTGTGTATGTACATATGTAAGTACATTTGGATATAAATGAACAAATATTTAACAAACAACTTAATAATAATTTTGAACTTATTTCAAAATTGCAATCTGACTTAAATATTGTTAAATATAAAATGAGGCAAAATTTGCAATTTGTATGTTTTGGTTTTTATGCAAATAAATAATAATAAACTGAAACAGAGTTGTAATTTAATGTATTAATTATACACGTTGAACAGATCCTACTGTATTTTTTTTGGAATAATTTATTTAAATATTACAAACTCAATATAGGTATATTAAAAATAAAAAAAACTGAAAATATTACTTGGCTTAATTTAAAGGCGTTAAATATCAACCAAGGCTAATTATTATTAATACACCTTCCTTCATATCAACTATGAGGAATGCATTCAATTTATTAATTTAATTTGTATATATGTATGTAGGTAGGTATTTAGCATTATTATAATATATGGCTGCAAGTTTTACAAAAAAAGTGTTATAATTCATAAATATATATATATAAAGTTTTAATATTTTTTTAAATTAGATAATGTAAAATATTTTAATAATATTAATATTTTTATAGTTCTAACAAGGAACATTATACAATATTAGGATTTTTGTATATAGGTATGTAGGTATTTAGCATTATAATAATATATGGCTACAAGTTTTACAAAAAAAAAATTGTTACAATTCATAAATATATATAAAATGAAGAATAATTATTAGTTTTATTTGAACAATTATTTGAAAATTAATGGACTCGAGCCGAAATAAAAGAAATATCAAAGATTTAAATTAACAGTTCAAATAAAAATAATAATTGTTCTTAATATAAGCTATGGCACAAGCTAATGTTTGTAGTTGTACTTTAAGTGGTACACATAAAAATGTCGACGAAAGTAGACAACAAACATAATAAAAATGTATTCAGGTTTTCGAGACGAAGTCTTGACATGAATACGAAAAAAGTGAAGAAAAGGAGGCAAAATGTAAATAAATGAAAAATGATAATTACAGCAAATTTCGAACCACCGGTAATACTGGTTAAAGGATTGATGTTTGACTGTTGGCTAGCGGGCATCGCAGTGGTGCAGAGGGTGTGAACGCAAAGAATTCTGATGAGAGAAAGTGCTGTTTCTCGAAACAGATGTAAATTCAACCAAAAACCCAGGTTCGAATCCTAAGCCAAATTATCAATAAATTTTAATAATAATTTTCATGTAACAATTCCTACCTTCATAGGTGTCATAGGGTACTGCTACACGTTCAATAAATATCGTGATACTAGAAATATCTGGATATTTATTGAACGTGTAGCAGTGCCCTATGACACCAAAGCATTTTTTCTTGTCGCCCAATAGACCAAAACCCTTTAGAAAAATATTATAATAAAGCTTGCGAGCATAAGCCTTAAGCTTTAAAAAAACTTGAGAAACTATAGAAAAACACTTTTAAATTATTGTAGAATAATCAAAAAGGAACCCTCGTGATAATAGTACTGAAATAATTATTTAATAAGCTTATATTCTCAATTTTAGAAAAAGCTTCTCCAAATAATATTTTATTAAACTAAATAAAGATAAGCTTATACCTACAATTGTAGAATAAGCTTTTTCCAATAATTGTAGAATTAGCTTATGCCTACAATTGTAGAATTTGGTTAAGCTTGCAAATAAGAAAACTCGGAGCTTTGGCTACCGACGACAAGTCTTTCTCCTTAAAAAAATAAATTAAAAAAAACCTTTAATGGCAGTCATAGTTAAAAAAGGAAAAAGTTACCCCTTGGCCAACGATATCGAACGATAACGTTCGCTTAGATAAGACTTAAGACACAAACTTTTTATCGTATCTATTTTTTTACTCAATCAAGTTTGTTTATTCCACAATCAAGTTTGTCTCTTAAGTCTTATCTAAGCGAACGTTATCGTTCGATATCGTTGGCCAGAGGGTAACTTTTTCCATAAAAAATCAAAACTTTTTGGATAAACAAAACATTTTTACAAATATAATTTTTTATTTTAAATCAAAATTAACAATGACAAAATATGACAAGCATGTTTAATATATATTTATTGTATACTATTTATTATATACTATGTTTAAAATCATATTGTGAAGGATAATAGTTTCTCAAACATGATTTAAAAAAACTTTAGTATTTTTTTTAAAAAGCTTCTTCTAAAGTACTATTGTACTTTACTTATTTTTATAATATTTATTATATACTATGTTTAAAAACATATTGTGAAGGATAATAGTTTCTCAAGCATGATTAAAAAAAACTTTAGTATTTTTTTTTAAAAAAGCTTCTTCTAAAGTACTATTATACTTTACTTATTTTTTGGTCTGTTGGGCGGTTTTAAAACAAATTCTGACAATATTGGTTTCTATGACACCCCTGTATATTTCAGAAGCTTACTTGAAAATACCCAATATTTGTGTGTTTTATATGCCCGATATTTAACTTTCCCGGGTTTTTTATTTTCCCGGTATTTAAATTCTTAAAAACAACGATATCTTGTCGACGCTATTTTGGCGCCCTTAAGCAAATTGTAAACAAAGCCAGGTAGCTGTACTCTCACCACACCTTGTTTTTACACCATGTTATACACAATAAATTTGTAACCTCACCACCCCCACCTAAGCAGCTGTGTTAAACAAACCAATTAATTATTCACAATAAGGTATAGAAATAAAACACAACTTTATCCAAGGTGAATTTAAATACTAGGTGATAGCGTAGCGCCAGCTGATTATTCATGGTGAATTTGAAAATGCCAAAAAGTTATATAAAAAAAAAACTTTTTGACAGTGACGAAAGTTTTTCATATAGAAAAATGCCTGTTGTTCTTGCCTTGTTGTAATTGTTGTAGCAATGCGGTCACCTGGTATTTAATTTCACCATGACTTTATCTATCATTGCATTTTAAAAAAATAAAAATTATTAAATTTCACCAAATATTTTTTTATTTGCTTTTTTTACCATTACATTTATATTAACATAACCGATTTTATTTAATATTTATTTAATTTCTTCAGTTTGTAATACATATTATTTTACAGTCAATGCAAAGTACATTTTTAGTTTGTTATTTTGTTAATTTTCTTTTTTTAAAATTTACCGGCAAATGTTCACACTTACTTTTAAAACAGTGTTACCATTCTCTTGAAAACCCAACCATACTTTGTATAAATTTCAATAGTCCTCTGCAGGGCTGCCAGAAATTTTCAGCAAAAAATCTTAATTTCACCAAAAAAAAGTCTTATTTTAGAAGAAAAAATCTTATTTTTGAAAATAAGTAGTACAAAACAGGTTGTTTTTAATTGAACCCTAACCTTCGTCTAGAAAAAATAAAAAATCTTTTTTTTTTGGTGAAAAACTCTTAAAATCTTTTTTCGTTTAAAAAATCTTAAAAAATAAGGTAAAATCTTACTTCTGGCAGCGCTGCTCCTCTGCATTGTTATTGTTGTTGTAGCTACATACATCATAATCGTACGACAGTCATTCATTAGACGCCTTTAAACGAAGTTGAAAATAACCGTGCTTTCTTCAATTGTAATAATTAAAAACAATTATTTTATAGTAGGGTAATTTTACGTTCAAGTTTATAATACATCAATAGTGGCAAAATATCGTTAAGGTATGTACCTTGTATTACAATATTTTTAAATTATTTCCCATCTAGGCGTCATTTTGTTTGCCTTATTATTTTACCTGTTGTGTATGTACATATGTAAGTACATTTGGATATAAATGAACAAATATTTAACAAACAACTTAATAATAATTTTGAAGTTATTTCAAAATTGCAATCTGACTTAAATATTGTTAAATATAAAATTAAGCAAAATTTGCAATTTGTATGTTTTGGTTTTTATGCAAATAAATAATAATAAACTGAAACAGAGTTGTAATTTAATGTATTAATTATACACGTTGAACAGATCCTACTGTATTTTTTTGGAATAATTTATTTAAATATTACAAACTCAATATAGGTATATTAAAAATAAAAAAACTGAAATTATTACTTGACTTAATTTAAAGGCGTTAAATATCAACCAAGGCTAATTATTATTAATACACCTTCCTTCATATCAACTATGAGGACTGCATTCAATTTATTAATTTAATTTGTATATATGTATGTAGGTAGGTATTTAGCATTATAATAATATATGGCTGCAAGTTTTACAAAAAAAGTGTTACAATTCATAAATATATATAAAATTTTAATATTTTTTTAAATTAGATAATGTAAAATATTTTAATAATATTAATATTTTTATAGTTCTAACAAGGAACAGTACAATACAATATTAGGATAAGAAATCGTGGAAAACTTTTTACAAACAAAATATTTTAATATTATTAGCTACTAGGTATATTCCAGATATTCTGACTAAAAGGTAATGTTCAAATGTAGATATCAAAATCGTGTCAGTAATTATTTGAGAAGATCGAGTTTTATAGGTAAACACTATGTTAAGAAATGTATATACCGACATTAACATTTAACCTAAATTCACAGGTTATTGACCTCTTACAAAGCAAAATGATTAGCCGAATAAATCCTTTACTTTGCTGTATAAATATCTATTTTTTATGTTAGTGCCATCAAGACATTTGCTACGGATATGAATATTTTTATGACTAAATCTTTTTAATAAATAGAACATTACCTGAATTTAATAGGTCAAATTCTATACAACGTATCCATACATGAGTTCGGTTTGTTACTAAATCTATTTTATACAGAATACATTTACATATATTTGCAACACTTTTTATATAAAGAAATCCATCCAACTTGCGTTGCTGAATTTAGGTGGCATACATATATATCTGTATATATATGTATCTAAATGATATAGTGCTATCATTTAGATTCAAAATGTAGTTCTTGAATCACAATGTTAATAAATTGTAAATTGTAAAACAGCTTCGCTGTTGTAGAAAGTTGCTTGGAGAATGGTCCGGTCCATACAATGTCAGTGAGATGCAAATTTTAAGTAAAGTGCGCCTCCAAGTACGTGGTAACATTTATTGTAGTAATATTCAAATGGAATTACATTCTAATACTTAGAAAATAATTTTTTATTAAGTAGAAAATCTCGTGAACTAAGATTGTGATAAGAATTATCATAAAATAAAATTAGAAGAAGTATATTTATTAAAATTTTTATTTTTTTAAAAATCTTTTGTACATATTTCTTATTATTATTAGTTTTTTTTACCATTTATTTATAAAAAATTTCCGGAAGATGCTACACAACGAAGTAGGGAAATATCGATTAAAAAAGACCTTAAGCTTGAACAATTATTAAGATGTAAAATATTTTGTGCTATACCAGCGTGTTTTTTTTTAAATTTCATCAAATTGTCTTTAGACAAATTAGTTTTTGATTTTGTGATACACTGTACCAAATCAGTAACCGAATTAAAAAAAATTTTTAGAACATTAAAAAATAATTTATTGTGAAATTTATGAGGAGAATTGCATTACATTTATATTTATTTAAATGAGAAGTATCTATAAAAATAATTTAATTTAATGCTTTTATTTAAATAATTAATAAATTTAGCGAAGTAATATACATATTTACACATTTTACAAACATGCGTCTGTTTTATTTTTCTTTTCTACTACCTTTAAAAAAAATACGAACTCGGATAATTTACACACTATAGGTAACCCTTAATAAATGTATAAAAAATACAATATTAAAAATATATGACTATATAAATTTGCACATATTATAAACTGTTAAATTTTACTTTAAAAATTAATCTGTAAAAGTTATTAAAGATAAAATTTTAAAAATATAAGTTAGGTCAATATTACTATAATATACAACGCTGCTGCTTGCAAAAAAATTGAAAACAAAGTGATTTATGAAATTGAGTATAATAGTAGCGTATAGTATAGGTAAACGTTAGATACTTTAAGAAATGTGTTATAGATAACATAAGAATAACATTAATAAATAAATTTCTTAATACAATTATTAAAAATTTGTAAACAATTTGATATTTTTAGAACGTTATTTATGTGGTCGTCGTGCATCGTGCCGTGACATTTGGATATCCATATATCAAATCCTTAAAAAAAAACAACAACAATACTACTATTCAACTCAACTCGCGAAAAACGCCATAAATAATCATTATTATCAAAACAAAATAACAAGAAGAGGAGTTACAACTTTGAAAAACAATAAAGTTGTAAAACAATTTTTATATTGCCCTATAAAAGAAAACTAACAATAATAAAAATATAAAAGTGCAAAAAAAAAGAAAAATTATTTTAAAAGAAAAGTGAAAATGAATCATTTAAACACACAACATCAACCACCAGCGGCACAATACTATATAACTGGGATGCCTCCTTCAACTACAGCCACTGCTACATCCATATTAAAGTCAAATGTAATATCTAAAACATCCACTGTGGCCCATCATCAACCAACAACCATTGTAACTTCTACTCTAAATAGTGTGGGTAGTGATACTAAAGATACTACAAAATATGTAACGACGGCGACGAATTATATACCCATTTTATTAACAAATCAAACATTGATTAGTACTGTTGATCCCATTCAGCAACAGCACTCGTCAAATATTACACCATCAACAATGTTGGCTAATGCAACTGTTCTCGCTGGTAGCAATAATACCAACACAGATTTGCCCGTAATATCGGGTAATGGTAACAAACCATTAGTCCTCAATACAGCCAACTCTGCTGGCAATATTACCTATCAAATCTTATCAACATCCCAAAATAACAATAATTTGACTCCTGTACTGGCAGCACCCAATGGCACGGTTAGTGTCCTGTTGGCGTCATCTCAAGCCTTGGCCACAGCTGGTAAGTTCATACATATTTTCATAATTTTGTTTTTTATTTAGTAAACCATTTTATTATTATTAAATTAAAATAATTATCCTTAAACATTATGTAAACTTTAAACATAATAATATACTCCTTAAACGTAATAATTCTAATACATATGTATATAAATTTCATCTGAAAGAAAATCAAATTTACGTGCCATCTATATATTTAAATCTATATTTCACGTGTTCCCATTTTAACTCATTCCAAATTTATCTCTATGTTGAAACAATTTTCTTCTCTACATCACAATACTACTACTAATTACGTACTATATGCAACAATAAAATAACCAAAACATCATAATGATGTTTTAAAAAGAGCCAACAATCATTATCATGGTCAATACCAGAAATATATTTATTTCATTGTAAATACTGACACACATTCAAACTAATTTAAATAAAGTTAAATTAGTAGGTACTACTTTCAATAAAAATTCAACATTTTATTTTCAACACTCGAAAACATAAGATAATGTATAGAAATTCTCCAAATTACTATTAACCTCCCTCTCTACTATAACTTTTTGCACAAAAATGTGTTAGGCAAATTTGTGTCGTTTTATTAATTTTTAAAATGTGTAAATAACTGCAATTTAATTTCCGAATTGAAAGCTTTTTATAAATAATGTATTGAAAATTGATTATATGTTTAAAATAATGCGTTTTTTGCTTAATTATCATTAAATATTGTTAGTACTTACAATATTCATTCTCATACATTCATGGTTTTTCTTCTTGGGGTGACCAGATGTGATAGTTGCTTTTTTTTAGCAACCCTGTTATATATAGGCTTTCGTTTTTTAAATTTTTACTTCATTGTTTATGTACAATGAAGTAATTTTTGAAGGAATTTTTAAATATGTATTATTTTATGAAATGAAAAATATGTATTTATTAATGGAAAATGTTAATTTAAATATCAATTAAACATTGTGTTATCACTTTTTATTAAATAGATATATCTGTTTGTACAAAATTCAGTAACTGATAGCTCTGTCATCAACTTAAAAAAAGATACAAATAATAAGACTATAGAAACATGTATAGAAACTATCTGCCTCAAATATCAGAAATAAATCTGTGTGACGGGATTTTTACGTGTTGTTGCTTTTCGCTTGCTTGTATAGAGTGAAGTACAACAAAAAAAAAACAAATAAGGCAAAGTTGTTTGTGTATTTCGTATTGCTAGTGCTGAGTGCTGTAATGAGTATACAAAACACACAGCCTAAGAGTTTTTTCAAATACAAAAGAGCACCAAGAGTATAGAGCATGGGCACTCCTGGTCTATATCATTAATCACTTCACGGTTTTTGAGTTATAGTGTAATCGACTCTATATTTAACATGGAACCACAAAAGCCACCAATAAACAGCTGATTTCCCGAGAATTTGGATTGGCACTGTCCGATGGAAACCACATGTCAATGATATCAATAGCATCAATAATAGACAAAAGTTTAGTTCTTAACATTTCTTTACATTTTAATTCCAATTTGCCCATGTTGGAAAACAAAGTTCTTGTTGAACATCCTTTTATTTTTATTTTGATAGAAAATAATAAAATCAATTGACAGCCTAAGTTACATGCTATTTTATAAAAAGGATATGGTCACCTTAATGTTTTAACTTGTATAATAATAATGATCTTGTTTAATGAAATTTGTTATTTTGTTAGTGAATTTAGTTTAACATTAGACATTCATATAGTTTGTCATAGAAATGTAAAAGTAATATAAAAATCTTTATAAACGATACTAAGGTAATATTTTTATTTTAAAATATAAATTTAATTTAATATTTTATTATATACCTATTTTATTAAACCTTTTTTATTTTAATTTATTTTGTTATGTAGGTCATGTTGTGGCACCAATTATAATACGTAACACTCCAACTACAACAAAAGCAGTACAAATAAAACAAGAACAACAATTTCCCACAAGGCAACAACAGCAGCAGTTGCAACAAAAAACAAAACAATTACATACATTTAATCCACAATCATTCAATGCAGATATTTTAAAACAAATAGTTGTAGGTAATCCTGGCGCAGGAGCAACAGCCAACCTAACACCAGGAACAACTTTATTAAAACCCACAATAATACAAAATAAACCAATAATACAGCAGCAGCAAAACAAACAAAAGCAGCTTCATCAGCAAATTCAAAATAAAACAGGAGTGAAAAATACAAAAATGTTAATAACAGCAACAACAACACAACAACTGCAGCAACAACTTAATAATCACACCGTTATTACAACTACGGCAGACAACTCTTCGCAAATGTTTGCTGATTTAGGCATAGAACTCGTTAAAGCTCCGAATGTCGCACAAACTGTTCAAAAGCTACCCCAGGTCAGTCTGTTGCAGAATACATCAAAAAATTCTACTACTACTAATGTTATTACTGAAATAATCAATGAACCAGCAGCTACAGTTCTAAAGAATCCCCATGAAATTAAGGTGGGAAATCTAAACAGCGAAGTGTCTCTGATTAAAAAACCTAGCACATTATCAACTGAAGTGAAACTGAAAGAATCGTCTTTATTAAAAAATTCAAATAAAATACAAGCAGAATTTGTTGTTGACAAACGTAAACCTCAAGAGTTGCAGAAATCTTCTAAAATCAACACTAAAACTAACAGCAACCAAGATCAAATACAGAAAAAAGACACCCACGAATCATACTCTCTTCTGAAAACTACCATAGATTTGAAAAAAACTACAGAAGTTGTGGAAAAACAAAAATCATTATTAAAACCTAAAACTATAAATAAAAAATTAATTGAACCGGCTCCAATAACAAGCCCACGTTCTCAACGTTCGAATTCATGGAATAATATCTTGAAATCACAATCTTCCTCCGCTTCAACATCAGCTAACACTGAAAGGAGACATTCGGAGCCTGCAAAAATTGAGTTAGTAATATCAAATACCACTGAAGTTAGTCAAGATAATCATGATACAGAACTATTAAAATCAGAGGAATTAGATATATTCTTCGAAGACGAAGAGTACTTGGAAAGTTCAGGTGATAAATTATCTATTGATTCTGAAAAATTCCAAGATAAGGATAACAATAGTCCGCAACCTAATAAAGAACTAAAAGAAAATATTGAAACTATAGCAACTGTAGCTAGCCATGAACCGACAATTTCAAGTAAATCAGAACAAGCGGAAACAACAGAACATAATACAACACCTGGAAATAAAAAGGAAGAGAAGAAAGGTCTACAGAAAATTAAAAATATAGAAGTAGATAAAGAAACTAAATCATCATCATCAACAAAAGATAATAATGAGGGTTATCTTACAAATTCATCAGAGGATGATGATGTCACAATTTTACCCATGGAAGACGTTGAAATAGAACAAATCGAAATTGATGATGACGAGGACGATGAACCTAATTTAATGTCCTCATCAGTGGACAGAGAACATCTTAATGAGTCGTTATTGTGTGATGAACAGTTTTTAATTAGTTCATCATCTTCTATATCGAACAATTCTACAGACCATAATTCTGCTACGATTTCTCTAATCAAGTCTCCCAAAATTGACAACTCAAGCACAACTCCTCTCCTCAAGAAAACCTTAATAGAGCCAAAAGTTTTTGAGCAAAAAGACGAGCCTCAATCAAATGGCTATTCATCAGTTTTATATATGCTTTCAAACTTTAACATGTTGAATTGGAAGGAGCGCATTGGAACGGCACGGGGTACTAACTTGAAATTTCAATTGAATGAGTTTAATCTAATACAATTGTATGAAGAGAGCATGCCTAATAAACGCATTCAAACAGCGTATGAAAAGCCAATATACGAAAGGGAATCATCGCATAGAAGGAACGAAAATAGTGATCCTCCTACATACTATATGTGCCGACGATGTAATGTTGAAGGACCATCCGTTGATTTTTTGGCCCCAGGTAAGTTATTTATTACAGTTTACAGTTTACTCTTGTTGTGCAAAAATGTATGCCAACAGATAATAAAAATATGTTTATAATGCAAATATTTAAATATTTCCAACATTATAATTTCAGAATTTTGTTCGTTATCATGTTTAAAACGTGATTGTCGTAAACGTCGTGATGATACCGCCAGTATAATGCGCAAACGTAATCGTCCAAACAACACTAATATTGCCAACAAAAACTACAATAGCAGTATTAGTAACATTAATATTGATACAGCGACCGTTAATAATCCACCACCCTTAACCTACATTAAAAGACCCAAATTCCGTTGGTCTTCCTATATGAATAGTAATTTTACTACAATGGCTGCACCTATATCGCTATTTTTAAATCCATTTCCAACTGGGCCCAACAGTTTTGTGGTCGGCATGAAATTAGAAGCAATTGATCCCGAGAATTGTGCTCTTTTCTGTGTTTGTACAATCATTGATATTATGGGCTACCGTTTGAAGCTGAGTTTTGATGGATACGATAGTGCCTATGATTTTTGGTTAAATGCGGATTCTATGGATATTTTCCCGCCTGGTTGGTGTTCTAAAACAAATCGTATTATTCAGCCACCCAAAGGTATAACAGCGAATAAATTTAATTGGGGCACATATTTGAATAAGGAAAAGGCAGCGCCAGCACCGCGCCATTTATTTACTCACTTGAATTCCTCTTCATTGGTACCGCGTAATCCATTTAAGGTGAGTAGTCTACTACATTATGCCGACTTAAAAATTCATTGATTTTATTTGTTTTTTTTTTTCTCACTTACAGGTCGGTATGCATTTAGAAGCAGAGGATTTAAACGATACTGGTAAACTATGTGTTGCTTCTGTGGCTGATGTACTAAATGAGCGTATGCGCATACACTTTGATGGTTGGGATGATTGTTATGATATCATAATTGACATCAATTCTCCGTATATACATCCCTGCGGTTGGCATGAGGGACGTCAACAGCTGGTTGTGCCACCGGATTGTGAAAATATCGCCTTTAATTGGAACGATTATATACATAAGCAAGGTACAGGTGAAGCAGCTAATGAAGAACTATTTGCGCCCAGAGAACCCA
This sequence comes from Bellardia pandia, assembly GCA_916048285.2. NCBI lineage: Eukaryota > Metazoa > Arthropoda > Insecta > Diptera > Calliphoridae > Bellardia > Bellardia pandia. The sequence goes on from OU696529.1 coordinate 122,759,061, forward strand.
TTGGTTTCAAGCCAAACATGAGATTGGAAGTAGTAGATCCTCGCAATCCCTCATTGATAAGACCAGCCACTGTTGTATCACATAAAGGTCATCGAGTCAAGTTGCATTTAGATGGTTGGCCCAGTGATTACTGCTTCTGGTTAGAAGATGATAGTCCCGATTTGCATCCCATAGGATGGTGTGATGCTACTGGACATGATCTCGAGCCACCACCAGGTTTTCAAATGACAAAACAAAAAATGCCTTGTACTGTTGAAGGTTGTCGTGGCATTGGCAATGCTAAGAAAGCATTTATGGACGTCCATGCGACAAGAGACGGTTGTCCCTATGCAGCCGAAAATTGGCGCATTGTTGTGGAAAAGCCTCCACGTGTAAATTTTGACAACATTGTTAGAACAATGCCAAAACAGAGCAAGCAAACTCTGACACCTCAGATAGTGTCCTTACAGTCACGTTTAAATGAGCAGCAAATTTTAGAACGCTTGCAAATGTTGGACAGTATTAAAACTCGTAATGTTCTAGTTCAACAAGATAAACTACCTACCAAACACAGTGATTTGCTAGACGGATTCCCTTTGCCACAGCTAAAGAAAGAAGACACGAAATTGACTAAAATTTCCAATACTACCTCTACATCACCAGTCCCATTTTGTGCTCAACCGCAAAATTCTGATAACAATGTTCTCGATGTAAATCTAGACATTGCCAAAGAATTTTTATACGACTATGGCCCACGTTTGCAACAAAACTATAACCTATGGCAAAAGAATTATACATTTGATGCCGAAAAAATCAAACGTAATCCCCTCAAATGGTCTGCCACAGAAGTAAGTGTGTTTGTAGATCTCTATCTTAAATGTCGCAAAACAGCAACAATATTCAGTCACGAGGATATAGATGGCGAAGCGTTTTTGCTCTTACAACAACATGATCTTACCGAAAAACTAGGCTTGAAATTGGGACCGGCCGTAAAGCTTTTTACTTGTATTTTACAATTACGCACTTTGGCCGTAACTAAATTTGATGTTCCCTATAAAAAAGTAAATTAATTACAAATTCTGGCCATACATTGTTTGTTAATATTGTTACTTTTACTTAGAATTCAATTATATTCTTCCTAAATTTTTAATATAGTAAAGGCAACATGTTTTCATAATATCATAGTTTTAATCTTTTGTCATTTTTTATAGTTGTAAGAACTTTACAGGATTCGAACCTGTACTCTTTTTTGAATGATTAATCATTATTAAATTAGAATAGATATATAATAAATATGCAATTTAAAAAAATACTGATAATGCATTTTATTTTTTTGAAATGTTTTTTTTCAATCGTACTAGTTTTTTTTTGTTTTTCCTGTAATTGAAAATTTTCCTCAATTTAAAGGAGAAGGTCTCGACGATTGGCAGTTCCGGGTGAAAACTCATCTGGATTCGCAGAACTTATTGGATGTTCTAACCGGCAGTCATTTGATATGTGGAGCAGTTTGCAAGCCGCCTTTGCCAAACAATCTGTAGTCAGCCAACTATTGTTAAGAAAGAAATTGACTAAGTTAAGAATGAACGAAGGAGATTCGATTGTAACCCATGTCTTGGCGTTTGAAAATTTGGTTCGGCAATTAAAATTGGCTGGAGCTAAAATTGAAGATTCAGATGAGTTAGCGCAGTTATTTTTAACACTTCCAGAAAAATACGACCCACTCGTAAAAGCTCTCCAAAACGTAGACGATAGTAAGTTGAATTTAAATCTCGTGAAAGAACGCCTGATGTCAGAAGAAGCTAAGTTCTCCGATCGTAATAATGAAACCACTAAAGATAAAACCGCTTTTTCAAGTAAGAAGTTCCAAAAGAAGAAATTTAAAGGAAAATGCTACAAGCACAGACTAACGCTACAAGTGCAATAAATTTGTGCCCCTATTACGGTTCACAACTTTTTTAATAATTTGGTCGTCTTTCATAAATCGGTATTGCCATTCACAACTTATATGTAGTAGAGTTAATGTAGAGTTAAAGTCGGGTTGACTGACAGACGACCAAACTTAGTTGAGTTAAGAACGGCAATAGGGGCATTGGACATCAAGCGAAAGATTGCTGGCAAGGAGAGGCAAAAACTAATGCCCCTATTGCCGTTCTCAACTCAACTAAGTTTGGTCGTCTGTCAGTCAACCCGACTTTAACTCTACATTAACTCTACTACATTTAAGTTGTGAATGGCAATACCGATTTATGAAAGACGACCAAATTATTAAAAAAGTTGTGAACCGCAATAGGGGCATAAAGCTGTATCTTTTATGATAAAGAGGAAAGATGACGAAAAAGGAGGTATTGGTGATAAAATTAAATTCAAACTCGATTCAGGCACTAGTGATCACTTAGCAGATGACAAATCCTATTTTTCGTCAATTCAAAAATTGGAAACTCCTGTAGAAATAATTGTTGCAAAGAATGATGAATCCATTTTGGCAAATCATATTGGAGAAATAAATGGAATCAGTAACAAAGGTTTTGAAATTCAAATAAATGAAGTTTTATATACTCCAGACTTAAGAGATAATTTATTATCTGTACAAAAACTTACAAAGTCTGGATTTTCAGTAAAGTTTTTAAATTTTTTGAATTTGTATGAATTCAAATTAGAGTATAGAATGACCTCTGTTTTTTCCAGCAATAAAAATGAAGCTGAATTGTGGCATAAGCCACATTAACTCTACTACATTTAAGTTGTGAATGGCAATACCGATTTATGAAAGACGACCAAATTATTAAAAAAGTTGTGAACCGCAATAGGGGCATAAAGCTGTATCTTTTATGATAAAGAGGAAAGATGACGAAAAAGGAGGTATTGGTGATAAAATTAAATTCAAACTCGATTCAGGCACTAGTGATCACTTAGCAGATGACAAATCCTATTTTTCGTCAATTCAAAAATTGGAAACTCCTGTAGTAATAATTGTTGCAAAGAATGATGAATCCATTTTGGCAAATCATATTGGAGAAATAAATGGAATCAGTAACAAAGGTTTTGAAATTCAAATAAATGAAGTTTTATATACTCCAGACTTAAGAGATAATTTATTCTGTACAAAAACTTACAGTCTGGATTTTCAGTAAAGTTTTTAAATTTTTTGAATTTGTATGAATTCAAATTAGAGTATAGAATGACCTCTGTTTTTTCCAGCAATAAAAATGAAGCTGAATTGTGGCATAAGCGTGACCTAAAGGTCACATTGGTATTTCTGGATTTGAGAAGCTTAAGAAATTTGGATTATTAAATCGTGACCTAAAATCAACTTAACTTTTGTGATGTTTCTATGGAATCCAAGTTGTGTCGCGATCCATTTAATGGTAGTAGATCCAGAGCTACTAGAGTTTTACAAAGAATACACTCTGATGTATGCGGCCCAATCACACCTACAGCCTGGAATGGTTCAAATTATATACTATCTTTTATAGATGACTTTACACATTTTGCTGTGATCTTCTGTATCAAAAAGAAATCTGATGTTTTTGAGAAGACACAAGAATATGAAGCTTTGGTAAGTGCAATGTTTCCTGAATCTAAAATTTGTAAAGCGTCGTCTACGAAAAATATATAACAATAAAAACTGCTAAAAATTCGCCTTATGAATATGCTTAAATTTCTTGAACGCTTGGTTAAGGGCAAAACAAATGATGTTCGACTAGCTCAGTGGTACAAAATGGTTCTTAACCCGGTTTCACAGACGCTTACATATAATACACTATTTGCCTTGAAATACCATAGTGTATTTAATTTTTATAAAAAGAAAATAAACAAATGCTCAATTTTTTTAGCGTGTTGTTGGCAAGATGTTGTGCCGATTTGGGTACATTTTTCCCTCCCTACTGACTACTGGACTGTCAGACGCCTTGACAGAATGTATACCCTGAATTTCTATTTCTGTCCCTAAATGTGTGGTGATCTTTACTTACTTTTCATGATAGTGGTTCCTAGCATTCCTCCTTTAGAAAAAGACTTAGAAATTCATTTCAAAGTTTAATTTAATGCAAAAACTTTATTTAAATTTCTTATTATTTTTTTTCTATTTTTCTTAGCCTAACATTTACAATTTTAGTTTTCTTATTTCCTATTTCTTTGTATATTTTCTTTTATATTTATAAATTCATTTTTCTTTTTTTTTTTTAAATTTTAAGTTTTTTTTTTTTTATATTGAATTTAAATTTCTTTGAATTTATTTATTTATAAATTTTTATCATTTTTAATTCATTTACAACAATTTGAAGTATTAATAAAAAAAAATTCTACATTAAAAAAAAATTCCTTACAATTATATAAATAAAAAAAATCTTAAAATTATCTTAATTTTACCTTACTTCTATTCTGGATGCGTTGAAACAGCTACCAGCAAATGTTGTGTTGTATTCCACGTTGTTGATAATGTTGTTGTTGCAAATGGTGTTGTTGCTCATGTTGAAACTTGTTTTGTTGTACGTAGCTATATTTCCCGTTGCAGTAGTAATTTTGTTGTGGTTTTTGTTGTTATAATCGTTGTTTTAATTGTAATTTGTCTCACTTCATGTAATATGTTTGTATATTATTTTTTTGTTATAGCAAAAATTTTTAAAACAAAGTTACAATTTTTCCTTTTTCTTTTAATACATTATTTTTATTTTTTCAAGTTTTCCTCACTTTTACATTTCTTTGCTCTTTTTTTTTATTCGTTCTAGTGGTTGTTTTCTTTTCTTATTTGCTTACTTCTTTTTTTTTTTCCACCAACATTTCTTAAATTTTTGTTATGTTGTGTTTGTTTTGAAATGTGGAACACTTTTAATTTTTTCTTTATTAAAGTTTTTTTTTTCTTTGAGCTTTTATTTTCTTGTTACAAATTTTGAGTTTTTAAATTTTTTTTTACAAATTTTGAGTTTTTAAATTTTTTTGTTACAATATATTAAAACTTATTTTGCACTATCCTTCTGTTTTTTTTTCTTTCTTTTTTTTACTTGGTTTTCCTTTCTCATTTCTCTTTTCTGTCCACTTTTAGGTATTAAGCTTTCCCTTTCTTTTTTTCAGAAATTTTTGTCTTATTATATGTGCTATGTTGTAAGTTTATCCTTCTCCTACCGAGTTTATAAAACACATTTTGTTATTTTAGGTTATTGTGTTGTTGTTGATTAATAAAATAGATATACTTTGGGAATGTGTATTGCGTATATATTTATAGAAAACAATAATTTACTTTTATAATGGTTTTGAAAACATTTTCAAATAAAATTTTTCTTTAATATCATATTTAAGATCGCTTTACGATTTTCATCAAATTTTTATTTATCTCATACTTTTAGTTTTTATGACAACAACCAACAAAGAAGCATTTAATGATACACTTGGCCAATATTTTATTAGTTCAAGATAGTTATTGTTTTCACAGTGGTCTCAATTCAAAAAAATTGCACAAACTAATTGAGTAAAGTTTACTATTTTTCTGCATCAATTAATTGACTTATACATAAAGGCCATTTCCACAATTAACAAACACTATTCCATAAATCTAGAGATAAAAGCACTTCTTAAAAACATTCTAAAGGAAAATAACACTGAATCACTTTAATAAATATTGCACTTTGGGGGATTTTTTCATTAGCTTTCTGTTAATTTTTTCCTTTAATTTAAGTTATTTTGTGCGCAAACAATTTTTCTATATGTTCTTCTCCGTTCGTGCGGCCCGCAAACCTTTTTCTACCTCTGCTCTTGTACCAGCCACTTTATTTATTTTATGAGTTTTTTTCTTTTTTTCACTGGCAACCGCTCTGCGCAAATATTTCTGACTGACTAACTAACTTGGTTTTCGCTTGCGTTTTTATACATTGAAAATGCACATTCCAATCAGAAAAAAAATAACTGTTATCACATTCTTTCAATTCATGGCATTCCACAGCAAGAATGTGTTTGTGTATGGGCAGGGGTACTGGTAAAAAAAATCTCTACACAATTATTTGTCTGTTGTGTGTGTGTTAAACACGAGACGCATATGTGAGAGTGAATGTTTTTTTATGAAGAGAGAAAGAGAGAAAAAATGGGTCATGAATGCGCATGTTAATCACGTTACATTTTTCTTTCCCCTCTTTTCTAGAACATTCTTTTCTGTTGTAAATACTTCCAGATTTTTAACAACGATAAAAAAAAAGAAGTTGTTGTCAACTGAAATAAAAGATGGGATTTTAAACATGTCATAGCGCAAATGTAATGGGTACGTGGCATTTAACAAAATATGAGCATGAGGCGCATATTCAAGTGGTACCGTTGTATGTACGCTATGTTGAGTGCGGTGAAGGGACAGGGTTTAGAGTGAAAGACAATTGACCCTCTAAATCCGTAACAAACCTGCTTCAAATCAAGATCATTGATAGAAGATTTTGAACAGGCAGGATTTAGGCAAATTCGAAATTGCTTACAAATAAAAACTACGTCCAACGTGTGGCTCGACCCACGAAGCCGGGCAGTAATAGGAAAGAAAAGGATATATTTAGGTGTACTAATGTGCGTGTGGCACGACCCACGAAGCCGGGCAAACCCTTAAATCGTTATATTATTTACAAAAAAAATTCAGTGGAGTCAATATCTATTTCTGGTGGATTACAATCAAGTTCAAGTTCATCTGCGTCGAATCTAGAGAGAGCGTCAGGCACTACGTTTAGGGAACCTTTCCTGTGTTCCATCACAAAGTCAAAATTTTGAAGCTTCAAGCTCCACCTGGCTAATCTACCATGTAGGTCTTTTTGGCCCATTAGCCATTTTAGACTTGAATGGTCGGTGATAATTTTAAACGGGAGTCCCTCGACATATTGCCTGAACTGTTTTACTGAAATCACGGCCGCTAAACACTCTAGCTCCGTGACTGAATAATTCCGTTGTGCCCGATTCAATTTTTGGGACACAAACGCTATTGGTCTCTCCCTACCTTCATCGTCTAGTTGGTATAGAACACCTCCAACCCCTATACGGGATGCGTCGCATTGTATCACGAACTCTTTTGTGAAATCTGGCTGGGCCAGAACTGGTGCACTTGACAAAGCAGATTTTAAGCGGTTAAATGAATCTACAGCCTCTTGAGTGAGACGAAAAGGTTTGTTTGATTTTTTCAAACAATCAGTAAGAGGGCCTGCTAAATCTGAAAAGTTATTAATAAAGGCGCGGTACCAATTTGACATTCCAATAAACCGTCTGACTTGGCGCGGGGTTTTAGGTAGAGGAAACGCCTCGATAGCTCTTACCTTTTCGGGATCGACTTTTAAATTGCCTCCGCCTATTATGTAGCCGAGATATTTTATCTCAGTCTGACAAAATTTGCTTTTGCCAACGTTTATCGTGAGGCCAGCAGATTTTAGGCATTCTGCAACTTCCGAAAGCAATTTAAGATGATCTTCGAAATTTTGGCTACAGACCAGGAGATCGTCCAAGTAGACGAAAACGTTGCTCCTCAAGCTTGATGGAATGGTCTTGTCCATCAAGCGGCTCATGGTCTGAGGACCATTGCATACCCCAAACGGCATTACCCGATATTGGTAAAGAGGCCTACCTGGTACGGCGAACGCTGTCTTTTCTTTGGAAGAATCTGACAATTTAATTTGGAAAAAGGCGTCCTTCAGATCTATACCACTTATGAAGTGCGTATCTTTTAAACGGCTAAGCAGCCCGTTTATGTGTGGGAGAGGGTATGAATCTTTCTTTGTCAATGTATTTAATTTCCTACAATCTAGGCAAAGCCTGATCTTATTTGGCTTGCGGACAGTTACAATAGGACTACACCATGGTGAATTCGTCTCCTCAATAACTCCAAGAGCTAATAGCCTATCTAGCTCCTCATAGACTTCTGCTTGTCTAGGTGGGGAAAGAGGGTAGTGTTTACACTTCACAGGGGTAGCATCACCTGTATCTATGTGGTGCTCAACAAGGTGAGTACAACCAAGGCCTAATTTTTCATATGCCGGGAATTTGGAAACAACTAGTTGAAGTCGATATTTCTGTTCGGGACTGAGGTCATGATATGATAATTTGGAATTTGCATCTATTTCAATACATGAAATAATTTGTGGTGCTAGTTCGAAAGCCCTCCAAAAATTAACGCCAAGGTAGCCCTCAAGTGATAGTCCAGGTACTATGTAAAACAAAATAGGTTTTGTTACACCCATATATGTCACCGGAAGTGAACAGTAGCCTACGACTTCGGTTTTCGAACCGTTTGCTGTTGAGATATTAGATCTTACTTTTTTTATCTGAATCCCAGTCTGTTTATTAATGAATTCTAAGCTGCCTTTGCCCAATGCGGATACGTTAGCTCCCGAATCTAAAAGGCAAAATAATTCGTCACCAAAAATCTTTATTTTCGCAAAGGGTCTGCCATCGTCAGCACTTAATAATTGTGTTTCCTCTACTGATTTCCTAAATTTTTTTCGCATTTTAAATCGTTGTCTGCATTTAAGGATTTTGCGTGAAGGTCTCGCTTTAGAATAAATCTTTTGGGTCTTAAACAAGTTTTGTCTATGCTGGTGTAAGGAAATATTTGTAGCGTCTGTGAAAGAAGATTGAGGTAAGACCCCCTGTGGGGGTTTACACTCTGCATCTATAGCTAACTCGGGATTTATTGGGGGGAACGAGCATCCCCGGTCGCCCACTCGTTCCGTCGTCTGTTTCCCTGGTGTGGGCCACTACACTTCGGTGTAGTTACACCCCTTTGACCACATTTGAAACAAAAGACGTGTCGGGTTTCGTCAGGACAATAAATATAGCTGTGCCCTAACTGAAGACAGTTCCAGCATTTTATTTTCGAGTAATCCCCTTTTACATAAGATTTGTTTACCTTTAAGGCATCTAACTGTGGATCCTCTTCAGATTCCTCAGAATCATCTTCAACTGAAATTTCGTTCACGTGACGCGTTTTGCTCAGTAGGTTTGTTGAAACCTTACTTTCTTGCAGAACCTTCTCAGCCTTCCTTGCAATTAAGCGAAGTTCTCCTAAATCTTTAGGGTCAGCAATAAAAAGCATAATTTTCAGTTCAGGGTTAACGTTTTTCTTGATTATCTCAATCAAGGAAATATCAGACATTGGAGTTCTAAGTTTTAAATTTAGTTGTGAAATTGAAGAATGAAAATCATCGTAACTTTCTCTTGAAAGTTGTTTCCGTGTTGAAATTTTCAACAAAATTTCATTTTCTGTTTCAAGCGTCCCAAATTCTTTGATAAGAGCTGTTTTTAACATGAAATAAGTTGCTCTGGGGTTCTGTTTTATAAACATCCAATACCAAACTTCAGCTTTTTGGGAAAGAAACATGTGGAAATTTGCCATAAGATGATCTAATGGACACTGAGAACGTTCGGTTAGCGTATCTATCTTGAATAGAAAGTCATTTACACTGCCTTCGCCATTATAAACAACCTTCCAATCTTTCAATTTAACAAAAAATGCTGAAGAAGCATGTGAAAATGAATTTCCTGCAAGATTTCCCGCTTGACTGCCTAAACTACCTGCTCTAGGAGAGCTTCTTTCCTCTCGTGGTTGATTTATAGTCTCTCTAATTGCACTGAGTTCTTGTCTAAAATCATCAAGTGTATGTCTCATGGTTTCTTGAACATATGTCATTAACGCTTCCATGTTGTTTACTTCTAAATTTCGGTCGCTTCTTGAACCTGAAGGTCCCGTATCTGTATTGGTATCACGTGAAGCCATAATGATTTTCTGGTTTAGATTATCTTGGTTATCTACAAAACCCTTTTCTTCAATTAAACTTTCTAATGACTGAAAATCCAAGTCTCGCAAGGATCTATCTAACAAATCACAATTTGAAACACTTCCAATTTCAATAACCTCTTCACTAGCTGCTATATCTTCCGAATCTAAGGATCTTGCAGTCGATGGTGACCTTACAGCCCTAATACTAGTACTAGAGTGTGTACTTGGAACACTAACAGATCTTTTCTGTTTTGGGATTGCACCTAAAATAGACGTACGGGTTTTTATTGGAGTTTTTCCTCTACCTCTGACAGTTGGTAAAGTCGAGCTTAGTTTTTGAGCGACTGGCTTAGACAAATCTGATTTGGAACGAGTATTATGTTTGTGCATACTGCACTAAAACGCAAAAAAAAGTTTAAGTTTGTTTGTAAACGCAAGACGAAATGACCGGTAAGAAGAAAAAAAAGTTTTTAAAGCAATGATGATAGCAGAAAAAGAGAAAGTTTTCAATAGCAAAAAAAAATTTAAAAAAAAAATTTTTTTTTCTTCATCCGCAAAACAAATCCCGGAGGCAAAAGAAAAGTTTATAAATCGAAGCAATAATAATGGAAAAAAATTGTGATGAAAAAAAAAAACAACGTGAGTAAAAAAAAAGTACTAAATCGAGATATTTTGAAAAAAAATTTTTTTTTTTTTCGAATAAAAAAAAATTTTAAATTAATGAAAAGGAAAGCAAAAATAAAATAAAAGTACGCAAAAAAAAATGATCTGAAACCAAAAAAAAATCAAAAGAAAGTGCAAATAAAAATATGATAATATAATAATATAATATAGTAATATAATATAATAAAAATATTGGTATAATAAAAATTTCAAAAAAAAGTAACAAAAAAAAATGTATCCTCAGGAGGAATGCTAGGCATTACACCTGTCCAGTAAAAGATCACACACAAATTAATTTTAAAGAAAAATTAATTATATTTTTAAAAAAAAGTTAAAAAAAAATTTTTTATTTGATTTCACAAGTTTTCCTAAATATATCGCGAGAATTTGAACCGAACTAAATTATTTTGCAACTTGTATCGCCACTCGATGGCAATAATTACAAGGACTCAAATAATTATGTTCGATTCCATACAGCTTCTCTAAAAACCGCCCACTAACGCAACGTAACCGCGCAACTCATTGTCGTCAGTCCGGACTTTTAGTAGGAGATTTCCAGCGAAACAGTATTCGTTGTAAAAAAAACTTTACGTGGATATTTCAATAATTGGCCGTCGCAAACGAAGTTCCAGGTCTCAAACTACCCAAAATCGTGACTATACGTCCTATTAAAAATCCCGAAAGTTTGCAAAAAAAATTATACAATAAAATCTCAAGCGATAAATTCACATAAAAACTGTTTATTCATATTAAAAAAAAATTTATTTTCACCCTACGGGTGGCATTTGCGTTGGTAAATTTTGCTTTACGTTGGGCGCCATATATGTAATGGCGACCACGTGTAATCTTTTTCTTTGGCCTATCATGTTGGCCTTTTCGTTGGGCGCCATATATGTAAAGCGTCGTCTACGAAAAATATATAACAATAAAAACTGCTAAAAATTCGCCTTATGAATATGCTTAAATTTCTTGAACGCTTGGTTAAGGGCAAAACAAATGATGTTCGACTAGCTCAGTGGTACAAAATGGTTCTTAACCCGGTTTCACAGACGCTTACATATAATACACTATTTGCCTTGAAATACCATAGTGTATTTAATTTTTATAAAAAGAAAATAAACAAATGCTCAATTTTTTTAGCGTGTTGTTGGCAAGATGTTGTGCCGATTTGGGTACATTTTTCCCTCCCTACTGACTACTGGACTGTCAGACGCCTTGACAGAATGTATACCCTGAATTTCTATTTCTGTCCCTAAATGTGTGGTGATCTTTACTTACTTTTCATGATAGTGGTTCCTAGCATTCCTCCTTTAGAAAAAGACTTAGAAATTCATTTCAAAGTTTAATTTAATGCAAAAACTTTATTTAAATTTCTTATTATTTTTTTTCTATTTTTCTTAGCCTAACATTTACAATTTTAGTTTTCTTATTTCCTATTTCTTTGTATATTTTCTTTTATATTTATAAATTCATTTTTCTTTTTTTTTTTTAAATTTTAAGTTTTTTTTTTTTATATTGAATTTAAATTTCTTTGAATTTATTTATTTATAAATTTTTATCATTTTTAATTCATTTACAACAATTTGAAGTATTAATAAAAAAAAATTCTACATTAAAAAAAAATTCCTTACAATTATATAAATAAAAAAAATCTTAAAATTATCTTAATTTTACCTTACTTCTATTCTGGATGCGTTGAAACAGCTACCAGCAAATGTTGTGTTGTATTCCACGTTGTTGATAATGTTGTTGTTGCAAATGGTGTTGTTGCTCATGTTGAAACTTGTTTTGTTGTACGTAGCTATATTTCCCGTTGCAGTAGTAATTTTGTTGTGGTTTTTGTTGTTATAATCGTTGTTTTAATTGTAATTTGTCTCACTTCATGTAATATGTTTGTATATTATTTTTTTGTTATAGCAAAAATTTTTAAAACAAAGTTACAATTTTTCCTTTTTCTTTTAATACATTATTTTTATTTTTTCAAGTTTTCCTCACTTTTACATTTCTTTGCTCTTTTTTTTTATTCGTTCTAGTGGTTGTTTTCTTTTCTTATTTGCTTACTTCTTTTTTTTTTCCACCAACATTTCTTAAATTTTTGTTATGTTGTGTTTGTTTTGAAATGTGGAACACTTTTAATTTTTTCTTTATTAAAGTTTTTTTTTTCTTTGAGCTTTTATTTTCTTGTTACAAATTTTGAGTTTTTAAATTTTTTTTTACAAATTTTGAGTTTTTAAATTTTTTTGTTACAATATATTAAAACTTATTTTGCACTATCCTTCTGTTTTTTTTTCTTTCTTTTTTTTACTTGGTTTTCCTTTCTCATTTCTCTTTTCTGTCCACTTTTAGGTATTAAGCTTTCCCTTTCTTTTTTTCAGAAATTTTTGTCTTATTATATGTGCTATGTTGTAAGTTTATCCTTCTCCTACCGAGTTTATAAAACACATTTTGTTATTTTAGGTTATTGTGTTGTTGTTGATTAATAAAATAGATATACTTTGGGAATGTGTATTGCGTATATATTTATAGAAAACAATAATTTACTTTTATAATGGTTTTGAAAACATTTTCAAATAAAATTTTTCTTTAATATCATATTTAAGATCGCTTTACGATTTTCATCAAATTTTTATTTATCTCATACTTTTAGTTTTTATGACAACAACCAACAAAGAAGCATTTAATGATACACTTGGCCAATATTTTATTAGTTCAAGATAGTTATTGTTTTCACAGTGGTCTCAATTCAAAAAAATTGCACAAACTAATTGAGTAAAGTTTACTATTTTTCTGCATCAATTAATTGACTTATACATAAAGGCCATTTCCACAATTAACAAACACTATTCCATAAATCTAGAGATAAAAGCACTTCTTAAAAACATTCTAAAGGAAAATAACACTGAATCACTTTAATAAATATTGCACTTTGGGGGATTTTTTCATTAGCTTTCTGTTAATTTTTTCCTTTAATTTAAGTTATTTTGTGCGCAAACAATTTTTCTATATGTTCTTCTCCGTTCGTGCGGCCCGCAAACCTTTTTCTACCTCTGCTCTTGTACCAGCCACTTTATTTATTTTATGAGTTTTTTTCTTTTTTTCACTGGCAACCGCTCTGCGCAAATATTTCTGACTGACTAACTAACTTGGTTTTCGCTTGCGTTTTTATACATTGAAAATGCACATTCCAATCAGAAAAAAAATAACTGTTATCACATTCTTTCAATTCATGGCATTCCACAGCAAGAATGTGTTTGTGTATGGGCAGGGGTACTGGTAAAAAAAATCTCTACACAATTATTTGTCTGTTGTGTGTGTGTTAAACACGAGACGCATATGTGAGAGTGAATGTTTTTTTTATGAAGAGAGAAAGAGAGAAAAAATGGGTCATGAATGCGCATGTTAATCACGTTACATTTTTCTTTCCCCTCTTTTCTAGAACATTCTTTTCTGTTGTAAATACTTCCAGATTTTTAACAACGATAAAAAAAAAGAAGTTGTTGTCAACTGAAATAAAAGATGGGATTTTAAACATGTCATAGCGCAAATGTAATGGGTACGTGGCATTTAACAAAATATGAGCATGAGGCGCATATTCAAGTGGTACCGTTGTATGTACGCTATGTTGAGTGCGGTGAAGGGACAGGGTTTAGAGTGAAAGACAATTGACCCTCTAAATCCGTAACAAATTTCAATGGTCAATGGACCAAGAAAGAGAATATCTGCAATTAAGTTGGTACAAGAAAAAATGTATTCAAGTGGAGACTACCGTTGCTTATACCCCACAACAAAATGGGGTTTCGGAAAGATTCAATCGAACAGTTTTCAAAAAAGTAAGGTCAATGCTAACAGAATCTGGTGTAGAGCTGCAAAACAATCGATAGTACTATCGATAGTATCGATAGTTTTATTTTTTACTGACTATCGATAATTTTCTTTTACTATCGATACTATCGATGTAATATGAAGTCGATTAAATGTAGCCAACGTTAATTTCTTGCCAAATTATTTTACGCAGGTTTTTAGCCGCCTGATAATTTTTATTGTATCGTTTTAATTTGCCATAATTTCAGACCGTAGAAGTTGCTTAAAACCAAAAACTGTTGATAAACTTTTATTTATCAACAAAAATTATTGGGTATCTGACAGAGCTGTAAAAGAATGAATATGTATCCAAGTTTTGTTTTGTTTTTTTTGTTATTTAGCATTCAATTTTAAAAATTTTTTAAAAAAAATGATCTCACTTAATTAATTTAATGTTGATTTATTAATTAATTTTAATTATTATATTTGTTTAAAACTAAAAAAAAAACATTTTGAAGTAAGCGCTTATGTTTTTTATAGACATAGTTTTTATGTTTTTTATATACTTTTTATGTTTTTATACCTACCATTCAATTGAAATAAAATTTTTGTTACAAAAATCAACAATTTATTTCCAAAACAAGTTTTTTGAGTTATGACATTGTTTAAATAAATGAGCAATGTGTTAAGCTAGATTTACACGATTGAAATTTTCTTCAAAATGCTTCAAACTCGTGTAAACAGCAAAATTTCTTCAAAATTTATTTATTTAATAACAATTAAATAAATAAATAAATTTTCAAAATGCTTCAAACTCGTGTAAACAGCAAAAATTTTGCTGCTTGAAGAAAATTTCAATCGTGTAAATCTAGCTTTAGTAATCTAGGCTGTTTTCATAAACGCAGTATGCAATCCAACATTTCATTGTGTTGGGAATTTATGGCCAATATGGCAACTCTTTTAATAACAATGTGAACGATGCTACTTATATTCTGTTCTTTTTCATTTTGTCATTCCTTTTTATACCTTTCTTGAATAACAACGTTTTATTTTGTACATAAGAATTTATATTTAATAAAGAACTGTTTTTTAACTTTTAAATTAAACCGAATATTAAACAGGTTATGGGCCCAGGACAAAGTCCATGGTAGAAGTGTACCTCGGGAAGAAAAGGATAAAATTGTTAAATTGCAGTATTTAAAAAATAAAAAATAAAAACGTTTATAAAATGGCGTCATTGTACCAAATTGACAAGCTTGACGACACAAACTACGATAGCTGGAATATACAAATGCGTAGTGTGCTCATCCATAGCGGCTGGTGGAAGCTTGTGAATGGTGAAATTAAAAAGGAATCTGCAGTAGATAATGCTGGAAGAATGAAATGGGAAGAAGACGATCAACGTGCACTAGCTACAATTACTTTAAGCGTTAAGCCATCGCAGCTAAGTATTTTTAAAAACTGTGCAACTTCTCATGAGGCTTGGAAAAAGTTGGAAGAAACTTATAAGCCCAGAGGCCCAATACAAAAGGTTGCTATATATAAACGCCTTTTGAATTTGACAATGGATAAGGGTGCTAATGTTAGTAGGCATGTGGGTATGTTTGCAGAAACGGCGGACAAGCTTGCTGAAGCGGGTATACCACTTAATGAGGAACTGTTGACAATAATGCTGTTGTCCAGTCTACCAAGTGACTTCGAGCATTTCGTCATCGCCATGGAAACGAGAGATACATTACCAAGTTTATCAACGGTAAAACAAAAACTGTTAGAAGAAGGCGAAAGACACAAAGAAAAATCCGAACGAGAAGCAGCATCGGTTAATACACAGCAGGCATTTGTGATGAATTCTCAGAAATGTAAAAACACAAGAGACAATAAACAAGGTAAAAAGTTCAAGGGCAAATGCTATAACTGTGGTATAACGGGGCATTTTGCAAGCAAATGCACAAAACCGAAAAAAGAACGTACACAACTGTTGCACACGTATACACACACATTTACAAATAAAGCAGCAGCGTGGTGTGTTGACAGCGGCGCAACTGCACACATGTGCTGTAATAAAGAAATGTTTGAGAAGTTTCAAGAACATACGGAAAACATTTCGTTGGCGGGCCAACACCAAATATTAGCCCAAGGAAAAGGTGATGTGCAGATTCAAAACAATAATGGTCTTCAAATTAAATTGCAAGAAGTTCTATATTCCCCAGAATTACAGATGAATTTTTTGTCTGTCAATCGTGTCGTGGAAAAGGGGTTGAAGGTTATTTTTGATTCATCTGGTGCTACCATTCAGCGTTCTGATGGTGCCATAATATTAAAGGCTGCAAAACGGGGTAATCTGTTTATAGCATACGGTAAAGAAAACCAACTTTTTGCGGCAACCTCGTCAACTCAGGTTTGGCATGATAGGTTCGGCCATGTTAACTTCAAGTCTTTGCAGTTTTTGTCAAAAAATTCGATGGTGGCTGGCATGCAATTAAAGGGTGATGAATCAACACATTGCAAGACATGCATGGTAAGCAAAATCCATGTTGGTACATTTCCGAAGGAATCTAGTACGCGATCGAAGAACATGTTGGAACTCATACATAGCGACGTGTGTGGCCCCTTTAATATCAGCTCTTTAGGCGGCTCAAGGTATTTCGTCACATTTATTGACGACTATTCCAGGAGAATATTTGTTTATTTTCTTAAGGCCAAAGGTGAAGTTTTCGACAAATTTAAGGTGTTTAAACAAATGGTGGAGAGGCAAACTGGCCACAAAATTAAGATGATTAGAAGTGACAACGGACGTGAATTTATAAATAAACAGTTTGACACTTTTTTGGAACTTGAAGGCATTACACGTCAGCTGACAGTTCCATATACTCCCCAACAAAATGGCGTTGCTGAACGCGCTAATCGTACCTTAATAGAAATGGCACGTTCGATGATGGTGCACGCGAATATTAAGCAAGACTTATGGGCTGAGGCGATTAACACGGCGGCATACCTACGCAATAGATGCCCTACTAGAATATTGGGTGATAAAACACCATATGAAGTCTGGTTCGATCGTAAGCCAAATGTAAAACATTTAAAAGTTTTTGGATCTCATGCTGTAGCACTAAACAAAGCCGGAGGCAGTGGTAAATTTGAGGCTAAGGGCGATAATTTTGTCATGGTTGGTTACTCCCAGGTGGCTAAGGCTTACCGCTTATATGATGAAGATACTAAACAAATAATAGAGCGACGTGATGTCCTTTTTGACGAGAGTTGCTTCGTGAAACCAAAAAGTGAGGAAACAACAAAAACAGGTGATGATTATTTCATAATTGATGTGTCAGAACAAAATGTACCAAAGGTGAACAATGAACTTCAGTCTGATGAACCTGTGCCTAATGACGGTAATAATGATGAAGAAATAATTTCTAACGACTCTGATTTTGCTGGTTTTGAAACAGCTGATGAAGCTGAATCGAACGAAGAAAGTTCTATTCAGGAGGAGTATGTTGGCACTAATAAAAGGGGTAGGCCAAAAGTGATTAGAACTGGCAAACCGGGCAGACCAAGTAAACGTTTAAAATTATACAATATTGTGGAGGAAAGTATTCCAACCACAGTAGAGGAGGCTCTACACAGTGCAAACAGTACCAATTGGCGGAATGCCATGCAATCGGAGATGACATCGTTGCAGAACAATGAAACTTGGACTTTAGTAGACTTGCCGAATTATGCCAGGGCGATTAATTCAAAGTGGGTATTTTCTTTAAAGAAGAATGAACTTGGCCAGATTGAGCGATTTAAAGCCCGACTTGTGGCAAAAGGCTGTAATCAAAAATTTGGCATAGACTACGGTGAAACGTTTTCCCCTGTAGTCAGGTATTCTACAATTCGTATGGTGTTAGCTTTGGCAGTGTATTGGAAAATGCATTTGCATCAAATTGATGTAAGTTCAGCGTACTTAAACAGTGAGGTGCAACACGAAATATACATGCGACAACCCGAATTGTTTGTTGACTCAGAACATCCGAACAAAGTTCTTAAACTCCGTAAAGCAATATATGGCTTGAAACAATCAGGCAAAGAGTGGTTTGATAGGCTCAGCTGTGTACTTCAGGAAATGGGGTTTCACCAAAGTGAAAATGAGCCCTGCTTATATATGATGTCATTTAAAGGCGAATTTGTGATACTGGCTGTGTACGTAGATGACATACTCATCGGTTGCAAGAACGTAGCGATAGTTTCTGAAGTGAAAAAATTATTAGCACAAAGGTTCCCAGTTACTGACAAGGGCAAGCTACACTACTACCTTGGTATAGAAGTAGAACGTGAGGGGGACGTTGGCGCGATAACTATATCACAGTCCCAATACATTCGTGAATTACTTAAGGAATACGGGATGGACAATTGCAAGCCTGTGTCAACGCCACTAGAAGCCAACTACCAGGTAACATGTGATAAGGAAGATTGTAAAGAAATTAATCAGCAGGATTATCAGTCTGCAATAGGCGCTCTTATGTACCTTGCTTTAACGAGTAGACCTGATATCCTTCATTCTGTTGCCAAGCTGGCGCAGAGAAACTCTAGCCCGCATGTCGAGCATATGCAGGCAGTCAAACGTATTTTGCGCTACCTTCGTGGTACTATTGAGAAGAAAATCGTTTACCAGGATGGAGAAAACTTAGTGACTGGTTTTGTTGACGCAGATTGGGGTGGCAATGCTTTAGACCGAAAATCGTACACTGGTTTTATATTCTACGTGAACGATTGTCCAGTTTCATGGGAGTCCCGGAAACAATCGTGTGTTGCTCTGAGCTCAACAGAAGCGGAATACGTAGCAATGTCCGACGCGGCAAAAGAGGCGATCTTTTTGAGAAAATTACTTATGGAAATTGGATACTTAACGGACGAAGCTGTCATCCTAAATATCGACAATCAAGGTGCGGAAAAATTGGCAACTAACCCAGTGTATCATAAACGTACTAAGCATATCGACATTCGATTCCATCATGTGCGCGAGGTGGTGAAGAGAAGAGAGATAGTCTTGAATTATTGTCCAACTCTATACTGACTAAAAATCTTTCGAAGAATAAGCACTTGGATTTTGTTCAACTCATGAAATTGGCATGAAAAAAATTTATTTTTGTTTTTCTGTTTTGTAAAGCACCATTCACATTGAGGAGGAGTGTTGGGAATTTATGGCCAATATGGCAACTCTTTTAATAACAATGTGAACGATGCTACTTATATTCTGTTCTTTTTCATTTTGTCATTCCTTTTTATACCTTTCTTGAATAACAACGTTTTATTTTGTACATAAGAATTTATATTTAATAAAGAACTGTTTTTTAACTTTTAAATTAAACCGAATATTAAACACATTGCATAGAGTTCATAATAGCATTTAGAATATAATTTAAAAACTTTTATCACATAAAATATAAAGATATTGGACTATTAAAGAGAATCTTAAAACAAACATTTTTAAATTATATTCTAAATGCTATTATGAACTCTATGCAATGAAATGTTGCATTACATACTGCGTTTATGAAAACAGCCTTTATTTCAATTGAATTATTGTGATATTGCAGTCTTGTTACTGCACTTAAGAATATCCGATAGTATCGATAGTTTTTACTAAAACTATCGAAACTATCGATGGTGCCGACTATCGATAGTTTTGCAGCTCTAATATGCAGCCATATATGGCTTTTCAAATGCACATTCTCAACAAAAATTAACAGTTTCGCATAACTTAAGGATGCCAAAAAAATATTTGAGTCAACCTGTAGCCAAAAAATCAAACAAGGTGATCCAAGTAATATTATGCTTGTTATCAGTGTTATCAATTCCGAATAGCATATATTTTTACTATTAAGCCATAGTCCCCGTTTACACAGGGAAACATTTGGAAGGGAAACATCTGGAATTCTCTTTTGTATTTTCCTTCGCGGTCATACAGGGAAACATTGTTGTCGGAAACATTCCATTTATAATTTGTTTTTTGACATTTGTCTAATTGCAGTGTTGTTTTTTTTAATTTCTACTGTTTTTGATTTGCTAATGTAAGTATGTATATTTGATTTGTGAAATCTATATATATAAAAGTGAATGTGTGTCGTTATGTTTATTATTATTAGTTTGAAGTCTATAGACGGCTAAACGGCTGTACCGATTTGCTTGAAATTTTCACAGTATATTTCTGTATGTCTGGAAGGAGCTATAGGCTACTTTTTTTTGGAAATTTTAAGTGGGCGTGGTACCTCCCATACAAAGTTAATTTTAAAAATCACCGATTTGCTTGAAATTTTCACAGTATATTTCTGTATGTCTGGAAGGAGCTATAGGCTACTTTTTTTTTTGGAAATTTTAAGTGGGCGTGGTACCTCCCATACAAAGTTAATTTTAAAAAATACGGGTAGCGAAGCACACCGGGTTTTAGCTAGTAAATTTATAAAAACATTTATTTTATTTAACATTATTTATTTATTTTTATTCAAACAAAGTCAAATATAAAACATAGACAACAAAGCACGCCGAAAAGAAATAAAGCAAATGTCAAAAAGTAAAGCAAATGTATACAATAAGAATGAAAGCACAAAGCGTGCAACCGAGAACGGGAAACAAATTTCATATTCTCTTCCCCACCCGTCCCTCTCTAACAAACAAAATGTTTCCGTTCCAAACGTTTCCCTGTGTAAACGGGGACTTAGTAATCTGTTCAAAATTTCAAGTGGAATGCTGTCAAAATACATGTTAAAAAAATCACATGAAATTTTCATGAAAAGATGTTGCAGAAGTTCATTTTGTGAAAAACATATGAAATGTATCTGGCAATATTATTTTTTCACAGCGAAATAATTAAAGTGGCAATTGTTTCACGTGGAATTTTCAGTAGCAGTCTGTGATCTAAAAGCTCTTCTGTCGCAACCAGCGTTACCGTTGATGCGACTAAAGTGGCAATTTGACCCTTTTACAGATGCCTTGCCACTTTTTGTGTACCTTTTTTTGTTTTACTTGATACTTATTAGTTTTTTTTATTAATTTTTTTATTATATGCATATGTAAACATACATCATATACAACATTTAAATGAAAAAAATACGATTTTTATTTTGTTTATTTTCCATCTTTTTAAAAGTGGTGCCCCTTTTTTTTAATAAATCCCCTTTTTGTGCGACTTTCTGAAATTTGCCAACGGTAACGCTGGTCGCAACAATATCTATTACTTGTTGTGCTGCTGCACATGTGGCCAGTAATATTTGTTTATTCATTTTTATTTAACGATTTCGATTCAACACAGATTTTTAAATATTTTTAATAGAGATATTTCTAGTATCACGATATTTATTGAACGTGTAGCAGTGCCCTATGACAACAAAGCATTTTTTCTTGTCGGTTTTAAAACCAATTCTGACAATATTGGTTTCTATGACACCCCTGAATATGTGTTTTGTTTACAAAAGTACATTACCCTGCATTTACACATGCAAGTACCTGCATGCAAGTGCTGTGTACGTATCAAGGCACTACCTTGTATTCAATATGCCTTGGTACGTATTATATACGAAAACTTATTCGAAAGACTCGAAACATTTGCAAGTAGCATTAGTGTTTACACAGGACAGTGAAAGTTCATTTTCCAAATGCTGTCAAAGCGTAAACTTCAAAAGATTAGTTTAAAATTTACACTGTAAATTAACAAATGGCGCACAAAGTTTGTATTTGTTAACCAAGAGTTGCCATGGCCTTCACATGAGTATAATTGTAGGGAAATAATTACTACAATTTATTATTATTATTTTAATTATTATTTAATGCTCTAAAATGACATCAATATACTTCTTTTTTCATATTTGAAAAAAAATATATTTTTTTTACAAATATACATAAAATAAGTTAAATATTTATTAATTACTAGCTAAACCCGGTGTGCTTTGCTACCCCCCCTCGTCATAAAATAAAATAAAACGTATTTATATATTTACAAACATTTATTTATTTAATTTTAATGTATTTATTGCAATGCTTTAGGCGAGACCATGCCCCTTTGCCCACTTACATAGTCAAGAATTTATTATTTCGTAAGAATATCCTGTTGTGAAAATTTAATGACGATCGGTCCAGTAGTTAAGACTATATTACGATGTTTAATTTTCCTAAAAAGTGGCGTGGTCCCACTCACTTTTCTCCTGGTACATATTCCTAATTATGCCAATACCATATGTACCAAATATCACCGACGTACGTCAAAAAATGCCCAAAATATGGCGATTTAAATTTGTGGGTTATATGGGCGGTGCCACCCCCGTTTGTACAATCAAAACTTCATATAGCCTATTATTCCTTCCAGAGTCACAGTAACATGCTGTAAAAATTTCAGGCAGATTGGTCCAAGGGTTTGGCCTCCTATTAACCACAAACATACAGACACACATTCATTTATATATATATAGATTAAAAGCAATATAATTTAAGGTGAAATGGGGCGAAAAATGGGGATTTGGTAATAAAAAAATGTATGTAGTTAAAAAGTATATAAAACTTTAGGTAAATACATATTACAAAAAAAGTATTTTGTATATGAATTAAAAAAGGGGGCGATGAAGTAGGCGTGGTTCATAGTTATATGGCGACGTTAACAGTATTAAGAGCAATATACTACCAAATAAAAAAAATACGTTGGAATGAACAAATTTGTATAGAGAACAAAAAGTATAAAACTTTCAAAAATTTGGCTTGAAAAGGGGCGTGAAAGGGGCGTGGCTTAAGAAATATTTATTTTTACCTCGCTTGGAGTATATAATGTGTATACAATTTGAAGTAAATCTGTTAAAAACTATATGGGAGCAATTACATAATTTTTAAAAAGTGGGCGTAAAAATGGGCGTGGTAAAAAAAAGTACCCTATTAATCATACCAAAGTCCCAGTTAAATGCTGTGAAAATTTCAAAAATATCGGTCCAGAGGTTTGGTCTCCAATTACAATAATTTAAAAAAGTGGGCGTAAAAGTGGGCGTGGTAAAAAAAGTACCCTATTATTCCTTCTAGAGTCACAGTAACATGCTGTGAAAATTTCATCAAAATCGGCTCAGCCGTTTTGGAGTCTATACGTTACATACATACATACATACATACATACATTGAATTTTATATATATAGATTTTACCACAATCCATTAAATTTATTCTGAATTTTTTTATTTGGCAACTCTGTTTACCTTTCTGTCACTTTATTGCTGAAAGTGTCAAAAAATCACTGTCCAGCTAAATTCGTTCGCAAGTGAGCTGCAAGCGCCTGCATGTGTGATTGTGTTAGTAAAAAAGTGTGAATGTGTTGAGTTTTTCGAACTTGCACTTGCATGTGTAAACCCCGGGTTAGCTACACGTCAAATTTTCCGTATGTAATAATTAATGTTGCTCAACATTTTCCCAAATTTGAATAGAGTACTTTTTTAAAAAGTTAACCTGCCTTTCTTTACTCATGCAAGTACTTGCATGCGAGTGCTGTGTACGTATTATATACGTAAACTTATTCGAAAAACTCGACTCTCTGCAAGTGAAAAAATTTGAGTGTACATACCCTGCCAACATTTTCTATTGCGGAAGTGACTCAGAAGTGACGCTAAGAAGTTGAAACTCATCTTCTGCGATACCATTTTTGACGATGGACGATGAAAGAAACTTCCAATTGCTGGCAGGGTATTAGTAAAAAATGTGAGTGTATTGAGTTTTTCGAACTGTTACTTGCATGTGTAACCCGGGTAAAAAATAAATTAATTACATCTGGTACAAAAAACAAATTTGTTTAGTTTATTTTTTATTTTTGTTGTTTTTTATTTTTTATAAAAACACTGAATGAACTGTTGAAGACTGTTATTAATATTATATTTTTTATGTCAAATTTTTCAATAAACTTTTATTAAATAATAAAGAAAATCTAAAGCTGGAGGTCTACAACTCGCGTTTTGGCGTCAACGTGTTTTAAGCTTTCTAAACGTTTTAAGCGTCAGGGATTTCAAGTTAAGGTGCTATCAGACGGGATGTATTTTACATATGTACTGTCAAATTTTCCATCTGTAAAAGTTGTACACATCGTGTGATACATATGAAACTTTGCATATGTAAAATACATGTGGAAATACATATGTAATTTTTTCGATTAGAACACGCTCTATTTTCCTGTGACAAACATAAACAAAACAGCTGTTTTGTTTTGAAACAAAATTGTTTGAAAAACTATATTGTAAAAAAAAATTAAAGAAAATGAATTTTTAATAAATTAAATTATGTTTATTATATTTATTGCAGTTAGATTGGCCCAAAAGAAGCAATTCTTGAAATTTATGCACGTTAAAAGGTCAGCTTTTGTTTACATTTATAGGTTATGTCATACGGAAAAACATAAGCAGGTGTGATAGCAAAAATTATGAATCGTGTGCAAAATTGAAATTTTGACATACATACGGAATTACATATGGGTCAGAAAAGTGACAGTACATATGTAAAATACATCCCGTCTGATAGCACCTTTACATGCGAAGATTTTTTGCGTCAATATTTTTTTTTTATATATGTATGTACTTTTGGAGGTGATGCCGCATGCCCAGCTGATTTTTTTTATACGAAGTTTTTTGTCGGTTTGTTTGTCAAACTCATATAAAAAATGTCATTTCAACTGTCATTTTTTCTGGTGACATCATCTTTAAAATAAATTTGCTTTGCATTTGTCAATGTCAGCTGTGACGCGTGCACCGCGTTCATAAGTAGAAAGTAAACGAACTTTTCGCGTTTCAAGCGTCAGCGCGTCCTACGCTTTTGAGTGTGTAACTTAACTCATACAACTACATTGATTCTACTTTTTTAACAGTTGCTTAGAACGCGTGAAACGCGTAGACGCTTGGTTTGGACCTCCAGATTAAATTTGGTGCGATTTTTTTTCAAATGGCGCGTTTTTTTCTCCATGTTGGTGCGTTTTGAAATTTCAAAGTTGACAACGCTGTTTGGTTGTAAAGAAGCCGATTAGATTTTTATGTGTTTTTAATACGGGTTATTTTATCGGTTAGATTTGTGCAATTATTTAATAAAACAAGTAACAAAGTGAAATATAAATAAACTACAATAACAGACCGCAAAAATCCAATAGGATATTCAATGTCAAAGTGTTGGAAAATTTATGATAAATATTGAAGCTGACACAAGTGATTACTCTTACGTTTCTTTTTTATACACCAATAGCAGGCAGCATTTTTTCATTTTTCGTTTCGCTTGTACATTTATTTTCCACCTCATTCCGTAGAGGCGGACGAGAAAAAAATAAAATCTGTAAAAACGAACTTTATAAATTTAATGAATATATACCGAAAAATTGCGGAAAAGTTGGTGAAAAAATTATAAAGCTTTACAAGGAAGGTGCTTTGTTTGTATATTTCTAAAGAAAAACAAGACGGCTTTAGGTGGGCCGCATACGATATATTATTACACTCGTGGAGTTCCCACTGTGCGTGCTGTACTTCTAAAAAATTTACCAGCACACACATTGACAAGGGTTTGTTTCTTGTATAAGACCCTTCAGAGTTTTCTTTAGTCTTCTAATATTGGTTTTAAAAGAATTGCTGAAAAATTTATACAAATAATAATATAATTTTGACCTGAAGGTAAATATTACAAAAAAAAAAGTTTTTCTGATGTTCATAATTTAGTTTTATTTTTTGTTCCCTTTCCTTCATTTTCTTTATTACCCTACTGTCTGTCACCGAATTGTAAAAGATTTGATTGTCTAGTTTGTTTTATTATTTCGTTTCATTTGTATGTATGTTTTATTTTTTGTCTTGTCTCATTATCGTGAATGTGAGTCGTTGTTGCTCTGATATATGTGTATACGTTGTTGTTGGTTTTTTCTTTGCGCATCACAACGGCGGGAAAAATATTTTTGGGGTGACCAGATGTATTTCAATGCAATAATTAGTTTCCATAAAATGTTTTTTTTACATTATACCTACTCTCCTTAAATTCCAAATTAGTTTAAAAATAACATTTATTTCTTAATTAGGTATAAAGTAAAAATTATAAATTTAAACTACATACCAAAAAAACTAAAAATTCACAGAGTTGTAGAGGTACTAAAATTTTGGAGTATGATCGGAATTCTATTAAATATATTATTATTTATTTATTTAGTAGTATTTTGAATACTTTATCTTATAACTATATAACAATTTAATTCATTTTACTTTAAATTTTTTAATGGATCTAATGTTTTTTACTGACAGATCTGAAAATTATAACGAATGCAAGTTATACATGGTCTTATAATACATAATTTTTTATTTATTTATTTATTTATTAGTAGTATTTAAAATACTTTTATATAACACTAGCGGACCCCGATGCACTTCGTTGCAACCAACCAAAAAAAAAAAAAGAAATATATATATTCTAGAGAAATATATTCTAGATTTTTTTTATGAAATGAATGCATTGTATTTAAAAATTATTAATGTTAATCCAAAACATTTGGATATACAATATTTTTTGTTTGCCCATTTGAAGCGAGCACAAACAAACAATTTGGAGTTCCAACTCTTGAGCAGGCCACGTATAGCTGTCCATGTGAAAAGCACGGCTCCCCCAAATTTAATCCGCATATTTGAAGCGTTTGTGCTTGCGCCTTATTGATGGACATGGCAAATGATAGACGCACTGGGAATTGCAAGCGCTTAAATTCTAATGGCATGTCTGTTGGAATCAGTGGAATACGTGGTATGAGCACAATTTCACCTTTCGCTGTTCCGGTCAATATTGTGGTTTCAATTAAATTCGACATCAATTTTTTTACTGCCAATCTTGTGCCATTGCACAATTTCGGTGCATTTAAATTCCGTAGTAAAATAATTGATGAGCCAACCTTTAAATTCAAACAATGCGGTGGCATACCAGGTGGCTCCAATGAATTCAAAAATTCAATTGGATAATTCACTGCATCATCTGCATTCATTGCGCTATCAACAGATTTATATGATGTCACTGCACCTGACAATTTTTCTTGAATCTGATAATTGATTTCATTGACGTGTACATTTTTTGGTGCCAGTATTGCGCGTTCTCTCAACCAATTAAGATTCCTGTAATTTTGAACAATATTCAAATGTTGAATTTTTTCAGGAAAAAAATCATAACTGGAGAATGGCTAGACCGATTTTGGATTTCAAAATCAACTAACCATCATCACTCCTCCCTGTACCTTCCCTAAAAATTTTATGGCAATCGGTCGAGCCGTTCTCGAAATATGGAGTGACAATCAAAATGTACACTTCTTTTTATATTCATGTTCGTTTTACAGTTTAAATCTATAAACTCTGGTTTAAATTAAATATTTCTTATAAAAAAATACAGTTTTTCTTCTAAATACATTTGGATTTATTTCATTTTTAATATTATTAGGCATCATGTTGTAGAGATTTAATCCCTTATAAAAGAGAGATCTTTTCATCGTGTTGTTATCTGCTCGCTGTAATCTGAAATCTTGAGCGTTCCTTAGGCTATATGGTTGAACCTCTCCTACGTACCTTATTTGTTCAATTAAATAATCAGGTGCATCTCCCATTTTCATTTTTTGAATAAAATTAATTGTGTTTAGCTCTAGTCTTTGTTGTATATTAAGCCATTTAAGTGTATCTAACATATGTTCTATTGGGGTAAATCGATTGTATTTAAGTATAGAGCGCATGGCTTTATTCTGCAGCTTTTGCAATCTTGTTATTTGCTGTTCTGTGCAGCATGTATACAACACAGTTGATCCAAATTCAAAATGCGGGTTGATCATTACATTATAAATATTTATTGCCGTTATAACTGATATTTTATTTCTTATACGTTTGAAAAATCCGATTTTTTCCAATTTTTTTACATATATATTCAATATGTTCTTTTAATTTTAAGTCTTTGTCTATTAGAAAACCCAGATATTTTATATTATTTACTTTTTCTATTGTTACATAATTTATTTTAAACGTTAAGTTAGTGTTCATATTTATTTCCATTATTTTAGTCTTCTTTTCGTTTAATTTTAATTTGTTTATTTTTAACCATTTATTTATATTGTCCATATCATTCGTTAAGTTATTATAACATATTTCTTCCGTTGCCGCTTCTGTGAAAATCAGCGTATCGTCTGCATATAAAACAATTTCGCATTTTTCCAAAACTTTTTCCATATCATTAATATATATAATAAATAAAAGCGCACCTAGAATTGAGCCCTGTGGTACTCCAAAATTATTTTCGGTAGCATTTGATAATTTCCCATTAAACCTTGTATATTGCCTGCGATTAGTTAGATATGACTCAAACCATTTTAACTCATTGTCCTGAATTCCGTATTTATATAGTTTTTGTAATAGAATGTCCCTGTCTATTGTTTCGAATGCTCTTTTAAAATCCAGGATATCGCCAATATTTTATTATTTTTCTTCATGAATTTCCACCTATTTATTACATAGTTGACTGCTGTTTCATATGAATACTTTCTTCTGAAGCCTGACTGATATTTCGAGAGTAGTTTGTGTTGTTCCATATAGTTTTCCAATTGATTCTTAACAATATTTTCAATGATTTTTTCGAAAGTTTTCAACGTATTTATTGGACGATATTCTTCACATTTGATTGTTTTTTTAACTTTTTCAATGGGGGTAATCATAGATTCTTTCCAGTTATAGGGAAATATTCCCGTTTCTAGTGAATTGTTTATAATATTCAGCATAATAGTGCCGGTAATGTTCCAATTGTCTAATATTAAATTGCTTGTTATTTTATTATAGTCAGGTTTTTTCTTAATATTCTTACATATAATTTTAAGTTCTTCTAAAGATATTGCACGGAATTTAAATTTTAAATCTATCACAGGTATTTTGTTTTCATATTGCACATAAATAATGGAATTTCTAATTTCCTTAATACTATTAACGAAATATTTATTTAAATGTTCAGCTATTTGAAAATTATCTTTATATTCTACATTATCTATTATCATTATTTTTTTCATTTTCAATTCTAGTTTTATATGTATTTCTTATTGTTTTATAGTTATTCCACGCTTTATTTGTGTTTTCAGTTATTGCAATTTGATATTTAAAAATCTTTTCCCTTTTTAGCGTTCTGAGATTGTTGTTAAACCATTTGTTATTTCTATGTTCATTTATTTTTGTTTTCACACTAAATCTTCGTATTGTATTTTCACAAACACTATCAAAGTTGTTGACATTATCGTTTAATCCTTTTTGTTCATCATATTTCAATATTGCATTTATTTCGTTTTTGAATCTTTCCTTATTATATTTAAAAATGTTTATTTCTTTAGTTTTATTGTCTCGATCTATACATTCGCACTCAATAAAAATGTCTATAGATTCGTGATCAGATATTTTATTATTTATATTTCCCTTTGCTGAAATCATTTCACTGTTTGTTATAATATAGTCTATTAAGGTTTTTGAATTTTGTGTTATTCTAGTAAATTCGTTCATTACATGTTTGAGACAATTATCATTAAGTATACTTTTTAATTTCCCCGTATAGAAATCGTTATTCCAGTCAATATTAAAATCTCCAGCTATTAAAATATCACAGTTCGTTTCGCACATTTCTTCTATAAAATCTTTAAATATATCACAAAATTCTGACTTTGAACTATGTACTTGGTGATCTATATACTGCTATAATTATAATTGATATTTTTTCATATTTTGCCATATATGCGCTAATCCAGTATTTCGAGTCTTTAATATTGTCTTTAAGTTTATCAATCTTCCAATGTTTTTTAAAATATATTATTATTCCACCAGTTTTTGATGAGTTTGACAATGTGCTATAATGGTCGTATTGTTTTAGTTCAGTTTCATTTTCGTCTATTTCTGTAGTTTGATGTGTTTCTGTTAGTATTATAAAATCAGGTTTATCTGTTTCTGCTATAATTTCCAATTGGTTGAAGTTATTTGTTAAGCCTTGTATGTTTGTATATAACCCATGTATCTGCTTTGTTTGTTAGGCGGATAAACCTATCCTTCTCTTTTTTAGATTCAGTTTATTCTGATATACCGGACACGCCCGGCTACCAGTGACGTGATTTTCATCAAGACCTAAATTTTAAATTTATTTTCTTTTATGCAGTTTACACATTTTATTATTGTTTCCTTATTACAGTCTTTACTTCTGTGGTTTCCATGGCATTTGTGGCATACATCTTCATTTTTGCAGTCCGACGATTTATGGTTATATCCTTGACATTTAAAACATTGCATTATATCTGTACCATCGAATACCCTACATCTATCCCATCCAACATTCAGTTTTTGACTTGCTATTACTTTCGGATATGATTCATCGTCTATTTTTAATTTCGCGTTATATATTGTTCTATTATATCTTTTTGTTTCAAATATTTTAATAACATCTATTTCACTATTTTTCAGTATTTCGTTTTGTTTTTTTAATTTTTCTATTATTTCTTTTTCTGGCATTTTAAAATTTAGGTCTGTTATTACTATTTTCATATCAGTATCTTTTGGTACTTTTACTTCGTAGTCTTCACTAATTTCATTTTGTATTGCCTCTTTTATTTTTTCACGTTCTTCGACATTTTTACTTTGAATCACTAAAGTACCGTTTTTTCTATTTTCAACATTTGTAAGAATATTTCCAAGTTTAAATAAAATATATTTATATAGTTTCTTTTAATAAGCAATAAGGTCACTTGAATTTTATATAAAAATATTTAATTTATTTATATATATTTATTTCCAATATTTCGCTATCACAATGGATAGCTTCTTCAGGGATAATACAAGTTTTGAATTATGAATTACTTTAAATTTTTTAATGGATCTAATGTTTTTTACTGACAGATCTGAAAATTATAACGAATGCAAGTTATACATGGTCTTATAATACATAATTTCACAAATTTCCAAGAATATTTCCAAGTTTAAATTAAAATGATAATTCAAAACTTGTATTATCCCTGAAGAAGCTATCCATTGTGATGGCGAAATATTGGAAATAAATATATATAAATAAATTAAATATTTTTATATAAAATTCAAGTGACCTTATTGCTTATTAAAAGAAACTATTAAATATTGAAAAAGGTCAAATAAACGAACTAAATAATTAAAATATATTTATTTGAACATAAAAAATGATAAGGAAAAATTAAAAAAAAAAAATATTGAAATTGCAATTAATTTGTTTGAAGTAAATAATAAATTTAATTTCTATTTTTTAGTTAATGTCTATATATCCTCTATTGTCGATTTGCATACTTGTGGATAACATAATAATAAAATGGAGGAAATATCAAGTTTAGATTCATTTCAAACAGACGAAGCTAATTCTTCGGCTCGACCGGAGTCAGAAAATACGCAACATTCTTATAAAGACGTGGAAGAAAACACAGCTCCTGGAGGTG
Source organism: Bellardia pandia (assembly GCA_916048285.2). Lineage (NCBI taxonomy): Eukaryota > Metazoa > Arthropoda > Insecta > Diptera > Calliphoridae > Bellardia > Bellardia pandia. The sequence continues at coordinate 122,790,682 of OU696529.1, forward strand.
GTGGAGGAGGGGCTACTAATACCAGAGATGATGGTGATGCTACGAAAGATAGTAATGCACCAGACGATGAAGGTGGGGCAAATGAAGATGATTTTGAACAAATCTCAGAAGGGACGTTTGAAGTAGATGAAAATTCTCGTGCTACATCTGCAGGACCGCCACCGGATGAAAATCCGGAAGAAGGCGGAGGAAAAGGTGAAGGAGGAGAATCGCGAGATTTTGAAGAAGTTGATGCCAATGTATCGGGGAATAATCCCACGGCTGTTGAAGAATCAGATATGTTGGGAGAGGCTGACAACACTTTGCCCCAGTCTGCTGATGAAGATGACAATGCCATGGATGTGGAGCAGAGGGGTAATAATGAAAATCTGGAAGAAAAAGAGGGTGATGATGACTGTGATGATGACTCGAACAATAAATCCTTCGAACGTAATGATAATGAACAGCAAGATGAGTCTATGGAACCCCTGCAGCAAGAAGCTGATGAAGACGATAGAGATGAAGTTGGTGATCAACAAGAAAATTCAAATGAAAACAAGGATGCTCGTAGTCGCGATGAGGAAAACGATGATGGCGAAAAGGATAAAAATGTTGACAAAGACGATACAAAGAAAGACAATAGTGAAACGGCGGATGCTGATGATGATGGTTAGTCTGTCATTTATATTCAATTGTTCGTAATTTTTTTATTCCGATGCAAACTAACTAACATCTTTTTTCAGAGCCTGTTGAAAATGTACAAGAACCAGAAGAATCTGATGTTTGCTTAATACCTGATGACACAGAATCTACAGTTACGGATGCCGAAAAGGAACAAGCTATATTAGCACGTGAAAATGCCGAAAAGAGGAGCGAAGACAAAGAAAATACTTCCAATGAAAAGAGCAAAGAAGACGAGGATAAAGAAACAAATGAAGAACAGGCTGAATCTGACTCCTATTCTCACGAAGCGCGTGGTAAGACTAAAATATATAAGTTATATAAAATACACGATTTATGTCGAAGATAATTTGTTTAATTTAGTTAGTATTTTTGTAGTTGTTAATAGTATTTGCTTTATTTGTATTTATTTCTATTTTATGCTCAAGCTCAAGCTAATAAAGCAGCTGGAGCCGAAGCTCAAGTCAGTGTAAATCAGGCAAATGAAGAAGGTAATGAAAATTTACAAGGTAAATTTTTGAGTTAAACATTTAATCATTTTATTATGTACTACCAAATATCCCTGTCCAAGCATCGGATATATTACTTGCGTATACAAGTCCACAATTGATTTTGTTAATAAAATTTATTAAAGATATATTACTACTTTGGATATTAGAGTAAAATTTAAAAAATAGTAAAGTCGACATTTAAACTTTTTTGTTATACTCTTTATGTGAAGAAACCAAAATATTAATGGACAAGGTGACATATGAAAAGATTAAATTTGTTAGAATTGTATGCAATATTACATAGTGAATATATATAATTGAATTATCATCATAATATTACAGAAAATAACTCTAATGAGAATGCCGATGCTGAGGAGCCGCTTTTAGAAGAAATGCACTCAAGTGTAAACGAAGCCAATAGTGGAACAAAAACAATTATTGGTTGGATTGTTACCGCCGCTCAAAAGTGCGTTCAATGTAATGAAGAAAAGTCCTGTGGTTTCCGTTTCAAAAATCCGGACACTTCTGAATTTGAGTATTTATGTGATCAATCTTGCTGCACACTTTTTATGGAGGAAAATACTGGCAAATACTTTATACGCCGTAAAAAGTTTTTGATTGAAGAATTACAGGCGGGCGAAAGCAGGGACGATGACGCCTCTAAAAATACTGAGGCCAATAATCATTCATGTTTACAATGTAGAGAGGATAAAACGTGTAAATATTTCTTTAAGCAAGATGATGACACCTTTTATATTTGTAACGATGATTGCTTCAATTTACTGAATGCCGAAGAGCCAGAGAAGTTTAAACTAAAAAGACATTCAATTAGAGTACGGAATATCGGTGCTACAACGATTTCAAACGATAACGCTAAAAAAGCTGGCGAACCAGAGTCGAGGGTGGTAGCTCGAACATCGGCTGAAGCCGAAGCTGCCCGTCTAGAAAGAGCAGCTAGTTTTGTGCGCCGCTGTGCTGACTGTTTTTCAGAAATAACTCTGGGTGACAAAAATCTTATGTGGGAAACTATGGATTTTTGTAATGAAATTTGTTTGGGTAAATACCAGCGCACGATTGGTGCCAATTGTCAGACATGCCATGGAGACGTACCCCATCCAGCTTTGGGCAAATATTGCGTGCGCTTTGGATTCGATGTGCGTCAATTCTGTTGTGCAGCTTGCTTAAATGAATTCAAAAAGGGTTTGAAAACATGTTCCTGTTGCCAGAAAGACATTTCCTCCGGCAATGAAGGTTTCTTGGCCCCTGTCGGCGACAAAGAGCAGTTTAAGGATTTTTGTTCACAGTCATGTATGCGTCGCTACGATAATATTGCCAATCCTAGAAAGAACATGCGCAATGATATATGTGCTGTCTGCAATAATGATAAACCGGTTCGAGTTGAAATTATTTTGGAAGATAAAGAACATAATTTCTGTTCAAATCCTTGCTTTTCAGCTTTTAAATTTGTCAGCAATATTGTGGCCGACCAGTGCGGCATGTGTTGCAAATATTTTGAACGTAAAGGTACTGAATCCTTTACTATTTACTCGGAAAAACGTGCAAAAGTATTCTGTACCCGTGTCTGCCTTAACATTTACATAGTGCTCAACCGTCGCATCGTCTCCTGTCAGTGGTGTAAAGTGAAAAAATACAATTTCGATATGATTATTAAGCAACAGGACAATCAGGAAGTTCAAATGTGCTCCTTGAACTGTCTCACTCTGTACGGAGTTTCGATTAATGCGTTTTCGCGCACTGTCACTAAATGTGACAATTGCACAAATATGGCTACACCCCAATACCATTTGACCATGTCTGATGCATCAATGCGTAATTTTTGTACATATCAATGTGTAATGCAGTTCCAAAGTCAATTTGCTAGAGCTCCGCTTACATTGGAGAGCGATAATCCCAAATCATCGAGTATGCCATCTGCTGGTCATCAATCGAGTATAAAATCCGGCAAGGGAGCAGCCCCATTCCCTACAGGTTTGCCGAAGCGTGTGAAATTAAAAGGTGGTTCTCAACAATCGTCATTACATGTAAGCAATATTTTATTATTCCAAATGACTGTGAAAGACAATAAAAGTTGAAGAATAATTGAACTTCAAATGATTTTCCGATTATTGGTATTTGTGTGTTTTTAAATTTAATTATTTCACAAAATAACTAAATTTATGTAGCATAGTGTATAGTGTTTTTATTTTCTGTTTATTTTCGCATGTTATATATCTTCATCATTCGACTGGGTGCAACAACTTTCTTCTAAAACTATATTTTCCTTATACCAATATTTTCTAAAATTTCATAATTGACAAAGTTTTGTTATTAAAAGCACTTTACTGTAAAATTGCAAATTCTACTTTGTTTTATCTTTTAGAATAAAAATGCAACTCTAATTTTCAAAAAAAAAAAAAAAGTAATAGATTTCATAGTTTAATTTACATGTGTTTATATATGATTGTCTCTTTCACTCACTTAAGAAAAATAACTGCTTAACTCGTCACAAAGCAATTAGCCAGAAAAAAAGAAAATTCAAACGGAAAATGCAAAATCGTTTTTAATTTTATAAATTATAATCTTTTTTAAAATGTCTTCTTTAAAACAGATAAAATTACCCGGTAAAAGCTCAGCTTCCAAACAAAAACAGCCAACGATGCCAGTAATTTCTACAGTCTCATCATTGGCCAGTGGAGAGACCGAAACAATGATTGGTAATGTTACCGTTAGGCGAACTCGAGTACGCGGACGCAAAGCAGATTCTCCTCCACCTCTAGTGACATCTGTACCAGCAGTTGCAAATAACAGCCAACAATTGATAAGAGGTAGACCCCGTAAAAGCGCCATTATTGAGCGTTCACTAACGCCCTCACCGCCCAGAACTAATAACAAACGTGGCGGTGGTAATAGTAATAATGTGGTGGAAAAAATTGTAGAGAAGGTATCAGTACAAACGGAGACTAAGATTGTTGCCGTACCACCGTACCCACCTGCTGTTAGAAATGTGCAGACCAGTTGTAAACCGCGTACAACTACAGTTGGTATACAATCGGAACCCGAAACTGCTACAGTGGGTACACAAACGGACAAGGATTACTCTAACAAGGCGTTGATACCCGTACCAGTGCCCATTTATTTGCCACAGCCGATGTACATGTACTCTGCACCCTTCCCAGTGCCAGTACCTATTCCACTTCCCATTCCCGTTCCTATCTTTATACCTACCACCCGTAACTCGGCACAAGGTATTATGAAAGAAATTAAAAAGATTCAGGACAAAATGCCAGCCGATCCATTTGAGGCAGAACTTTTGATGATGGCCGAAATGGTAGCTGAAGAGAAACGTGAATCTGACTCTGATTCAGAGGATGAAGTGAAGCCTGATCCTGCTGTTGTATCTTTACAATACAATAATAGTGCACAACAGGTGGATGTAACCAACAACTCATATGGCGAAGATGTCTTGCAAATGGCACTCAAAATGGCAACAGGGGATTACGATCAGCCAACAAGTACGATTGATCTGGAATCGGCTGTAACTGTTAATACAATAACAAATCCTCCGCCTGGTATGGTTCAACATGATGATTCCATGAGTCATATGAGCGGTCATCATATGCAGCAGCAGCATCACATGATGGATGCTCAAAGGTACGGTTTCAAATAGTTTAAATCTTTATTTTTAATAACATTTTCATGTGTAATTTATTTTATTGCAGAGGTGCTCGTGGTCGCAAACGCGGTGCCGCTGTTACTTCTTTAGTCTCACCACGCAATAATCGCTCACCCGTTAAACGTCAACGCATTGAAGAAATGGAACCAACACCACAGGCACAATCGCAACCTATGCAACCTGTTGAGAAACCCGATGCTAATATGTGCTTAAAATACACATTTGGTGTTAATGCCTGGAAACAATGGGTGATGACTAAAAATGCCGACATTGAAAAGAGTTCGATGAGAAGACGTCCATTCAAAACCGAACTACTTCAAATGACTGCTGATGAACTAAATTATTCGTTGTGTTTATTCGTCAAGGAAGTAAGAAAACCTAACGGCACCGAATATGCTCCCGATACCATATACTACTTAGTATTGGGTAAGATTATATCCTAGGAATCCTACAATCAATAATTAATTTGTATTTCTAAATTTTTATTAGGCATTCAACAATATCTTTATGAAAATGGACGTATTGACAACATATTTACAGACACATATTACGAACGTTTTACGGACTGTCTAGATGAGGTAGCACGCAAATTCTCAGTGCTCTACAATGATTCGCGTAAGTGTAATAATACAGAGGATTTTAAAATAAAATTTACTGAGTTTAAGTATCAATTTGTTTTTAGAATATATTGTTACCCGTGTTGAAGAAGAACATTTGTGGGAATGCAAACAATTGGGAGCCCATTCACCGCACGTTTTATTAAGCACTCTTATGTTCTTTAATACAAAACATTTCAATTTAACTGTTAGTATTTTGTTTGTAATTAAAAAAATTTATGGAATTTATGTTTAAATTAATGTTATGACTTTTAGACCGTCGAAGAGCACATGCAATTATCATTTTCACATATTATGAAACATTGGAAGCGTACTGGTCAAACAGCCAAAACTCCTGGTTCGCGTAATGTCTTATTACGCTTTTATCCTCCACAAGCTGGACTTGGTAAGTAGTAACCTACTATATATTTGATTTGGAATATATTTTTTAAATTTTTGTGAAAATTTAAATCTGGTTCCGATTTGCCATTGCTATCGGTAACAATTAGGTCTACAGGTTATATTTGCCTTAAATCGAATTTCTAATATAAATATATAAAGGATAGAAAATGAATGTGTTATTGAAATTACAACCGAAATTGCTTAGAAATTGAAATATGTGATATCCCTACGTTATAAATCTTTTTAATTTCAGATGCTAATCCCCGCAAAAAGAAAGTTTATGAACAGCAAGAAAACGAAGAAAATCCCTTACGCTGTCCAGTTCGTTTATATGAATTCTATTTGTCCAAGTGGTAAATAAAACATATTACTAAAATCGACTTGTGTAATTTTATAATAATTTCTCTACTTTTTTAAAGTCCGGAAAGTGTTAAAACTCGCAATGATGTCTTCTATTTGCAACCAGAACGTTCTTGTGTACCCGATTCACCAGTATGGTACTCCACACAGGCTCTTAGTCAAGAGGCATTGCAGAAAATGTTACATCGTGTAAAAATGGTTAAGGAAATTAATATAGCGCTTTTAACAAGTTAATCATCTCAATTTTAAAAGATGATTTAACAACGAACAGCACATTTAAATATATGTAAATCACTATGATTTAGTTGCTGCTTAAAGCGTGCAATTTAATAGAAATACTAATTCACATTTTTTTGTTTCGCTAATTTTTTTTCAATAATTTTAAATGGAAGAAAAAAGAAATTCAAAAATAATATTTTTTAATTAAATTGAAAATATCGATATAAAGAGGAAACACTTAAACAGCAATTTATTCAAGAATATTAAAGGAGTGGTACAATGTTTTTTTTTTTTTTTTTTGTTCGTTTTGTATTTGTACAATTAATGTATTTTTGCATTGAAATTAATAAAAACACACTTAAAATCACAAAATAATATAAACGTACATACTTATATACAAACACACACAAACAAAAAATAAACGTATATATTTAATAATTATAAAACCAACGCAAATTTGATATTTGAAATGTTAATAATAATAATCTAATAAAATCATATGGAATTCAAAACTTTTAACAAGTAATAAAATTTGGGGTTTTAAAAGAATAAAGGAAAAAGTAACTTAACAGGACATGTGTACACAACATATACATATATAAATACATACATATATATTTTTATTATATATATAAAGGCATATAAAATACATAAAAATAAAATTTTTTTAAATATAATTTACATTCTTTAGTTGTGCAAAGCACATTTTTATTATTATTGCAATTTTTCAATAAATAGCATTCATAATTTTTTATGACGTCAGATAACCTTGTAATTTTGTTTATCTAAAACTTATACATACTTTCAAGTCATATTTTTTCAATTTAATCAAATTACCCCACTTGAAAAATAGTCTAGCTATTAAGATATAGTTATATAAGTACCAGAAAAAGAAAATTAAAAATATATTACATTAAGTTGTTCTTCTCTTTTAATCATAATTAAATTCTGTAAATGTAAAAAAAACTATAACTTTTAAATAATTTCATTCAGTCAACAATTATTTTCGAAAAGTTCATTAGATTATTCAAAATTTAGCTGAATATAAGTTAATAATTATATATAAATATGTATGTATAATTACTAAATTTGAAGAAATGTCATCCAGCTTATGTTTTGAAGAAATAAACTCCTTTTTTGTAAGTAAATAGTTGTGGTTTTATTGTAAAGGAATACAAACAAAATGTTAATTCAGTATTAAAGGCCTGTTCGGAAATGCTTCGTTATAGTATTTGATTAAAAAAACAAACACTCATTACAGAAATAATTGATGCAAGTATGAGTAAGTATTAAATAAACATATTTTTAACTTAAAATACATTTCCAGGGCCAAAACTATATTCTAAAGCAGAAGTGCCCAAAAGTTGCTTATGTATTTCGTATTGCTAGTGCTGAGTGCTGTAATGAGTATACAAAACACACAGCATATAGCTAAGGGTTTTTACAAAAGAGCACCAAAAGTATAGGGCTTGGGCACTCCTGTTCTAAAGCATATACATATAACCACGCTGTGCTTACAAAGTAATTCATAGTTTTAACAAATACGTAAGTAAATTTTTACTCGATGTACAAAAACAACCTTTTTGTATTGTGTACCCCATGTTTTGCATGCTAATATTTGCCCCTATTGCGGTTCACAACTTTTTTAATAATTTGGTCGTCTTTCATAAATCGGTATTGCCATTCACAACTTATATGTAGTAGAGTTAATGTAGAGTTAAAGTCGGGTTGACTGACAGACGACCAAACTTAGTTGAGTTGAGAACGGCAATAGGGGCAATTGTGTGAACAACTATTTTCTAAATAGAAATGCTTAATATATGGTCGAAATTATTCACGGTTAAAACACATTCACATATGGACATTTCCATTTTGGCGTTACGTTACTTTTGTACGGCAATATGTTGAAATAAACTTAAAAAAACAGAATTTAAAAAAGTTTTTTCTCGCATTCGAGAAGTGATTATATTCATATTTTTCGTAAAGTGATTTGAAATCATTGAAAAGGTGTTCTGTGCACAAAAATTATTAAAATCTCGTGATTTAAAACCGGTCATCTAACAGCCTAATGATTTCAAATCGCTTAAGAGTTTTTTAAGCATTTTTCATTGAACTCTTGTAATAAAATTATCACATACACTGAAAGAAAACTATTTTACACAGAAAAAACTTGAAATTTCCAAATTTAGTAAGACGTTGTAATTTTGCGAACCATTTTTTTAGATTTGTTTAAATTTTTTATGATTTACTTTTTAGTAGTCAACACAAAGAAAATTAGTGTTAGCTCGTGATTTAGAAGAATCAAAATCACTACTAAAAATTAAAAATCTCGTAATTTTCAGAACACCATAATATTCCTCCCGTGATTTCAAAATCGTTCACTTACCGTGATTTCAGAACATGCTTGATAATCGAGCCTAAGGATTTCAAGATATACTCAAAAAAATGACATGGCGTTACGTTACAAAAAACGGAAGTGCGATTTAACTTTGACAGCAAAATTGTTTAGCTCTGCGAATTGGGCAAGTCTTTTTAATCAAAACTTTTTTGGTAGGATTTTTTTTTATTTATTTTTTTTTATTTATTTTTTTATTTATTTATTTTCTCCATTTATTTGTAATATTAAGCCTTCTCGGTCGAAATAAAAATATATTACATAGTAATAAAAACCAAGGTGAATTTAAATACTAGGTGACAGCGTAGCCCCAGCTGATTATTCATGGTGAATTTGAAAATGTCAAAAAGTTATATAAAAAAAAACTTTTTGACAGTGACGAAAGTTTTTCATATAGAAAAATGCCTGTTGTTCTTGCCTTGTTGTAATTGTTGTAGCAATGCTGTCACCTGGTATTTAATTTCACCATGATAAAAACTACCTGAAATTTTAATTTAATAATAAAAATAATATTAATAATAAGTAACTATAGGTTCCCCAACCATAAATATATATAGAAGTCGACTTCGCATACCTCAGAAAAGTGGCGCAAAAGTTTTAGGCGAAAAACGTTGTTACAATGCGTAAAAAGGCGCAATGACAGTGGTAATATGTTCCACCACCGAGCAATTCTAACAACATACGATCTCTCAAAAAAAGAGGAATTCATTTTAGGTATAAAAATTTGTGGGTTTCTAGTAGATCGCATAAATAAAAAAGAATTATATAGAGAAGGTGGTTTGCTATCCTTAATAACATTGTAAAACAGTACAATATTCCTATATTTCAAAAAATCATCAAATGTGCAACCAAGAAAGCTACGAACGAAGTTTGAGATATGTTCACGGCGCCTTACATTCACCCCTATCGTGAATAACAAGTGAAAAGTTTGTTCGTGTGAAATTTTCATTCCACCTCACGTGAAAATTGGTATCGTGAATTTCACGTGGATTTTTTGTTCACTGTGAAAAAAAAGGGGGAAACTATCATTTCTTACTGAATGACAAAATACATATGTAAATAAGAAGTTTTAAATTTAAAGAAATAAACACAAATAAATAAATAAAAAATAAATAAGAGAAGTGTTAAAAGTTAAAAAAAATGTTTAGGATTGGTATATTTATTGCACATGAAGAAGAGGAAACCAAAGAAAATAGAATTGTGCATCGAGTACTGCGAGATGCATCTAATCCCTTGGAGCTGCCTAATTCATTGTAAGTGACTTATTTTTATGAAAAGTGTTTAATTTCAAATGAGTTTTGTTCCAGGTTTCTCCAGCATTACAGGTTAAATAAAGCAGCATTTGTGTATGTTTTAGAAATGTTGGACAATGCTCTACCTTCTGCAAAAAAAGCATTTGCAATTCCAAAAATCGTAAAGCTTAGTTCTTGTTTACGGTTCTTAGCAGAAGGAGGATATCAGAAAGGTGTTGCACGGGATTACGAAGTTGGAATGTCACAGTCAACTTTTAGTGAGGTGCTCTCTACAATTTTGGATGTATTAGAGCAATATTTGTGTGTGAAATGGATAACTTATCCATCAGATGAAGAGGCCAGGCTTATAGCCCAAGAATTTTATTGTAAATATGGCATACCGGGTGTCGTGGGTTGTATTGACGGAACTCACGTCAACATACTTACTCCGAAAGAAAACAATCACTTGTATTATAATCGGAAAGGAAATCATAGCTTGAATGTCACACTCGTAAGTTTTTTATATATGAAAATGTACTATACATACATATCTGTAATTGTAACCATATATTTTTATAGATATGCGATAATAAAATGAGGATAAGATTTGTTGACGCCACACATCCCGGTGCTTGCCATGACTCATTTGTGTGGAGTACTAGTCATTATAGAAGTGCTATGGAAGAAAGTTATGTACAAAACCGACAACAGGTGTGGTTATTAGGTGAGTAAACAATCATGTTATTTAAATATCAAGATTACATGCAATAAAAAAGGAATTCATTCAAATTTCCAGGTGATGGCGGATATCCTTTGGAGCCGTGGCTACTAACGCCGTATAGAAATCCTATGTCCGATTCTAATGAACAAAAGTTCAACGATGTGCATTCAAAATGTAGGAATATAATTGAAAGAACTAATGGAGTTCTCAAAAATCGATGGAGGTGTTTGCTTGGAGCTACACTATGAACCGAAAAAGGCTGTTAAGATAATAAATGTTTGCGTAGCATTGCACAATATTTGCATAGCTTACAAGTGCAAATGCATCAATAGTATTCCAGCTGAAGAAAATTATTTATATTCTGTTGAAAGTGATAATTCAACGGAAACCAACAGATATCTGGCTACTGCTCAGCGAATTCGTACCAATATAGCAAATTCGTTATAAGTTTTTTTTGTATTTACATTTTATTATTATCGTATGTAACATAAAATAACATAAATAAATATTGCTCACAGCTTAAATTAACTTTTTTTAATTAGTTTTTTATAACTATAAAAATATCTAGGTATATTGCAAATAAAAATATGAGATCATTAAAAAAAATTAAAAATAAAATTTGTTCAGTCTAGTTTAAAAATAACATATAAAATTAATTTCAATAACAATGCAACACAAAAGATTATACTAAAAGAAATTAGTGGAAGTATTGTTCTCCATCATTTTAATTTTTAAATCTTCATCTCGGATTCTGAAAAGTTTTTTGTCTGGTTTGGGCCTTCTCCTGTTCCTCGTTGATTTTTTATATTTGTAGCGGCTTTTAAGCGAACATAACGTTTCTGGTCTGTCCAGACCTAAAATTGTGTAAATGGAAATAAAGTTAGCACTGAAATAATTTGTATGAATAAAAATCTTTACCTTTTTCCACTCGGTAACATTTTTCATAGGTGGACCAGCACTATTAAATTCGTTCGTTAACGACTTCCAAAATTCTGCAACCTCCTCTTTGGGAAGCTTAACAAACCCACAGGCAATTGGTCTATTGCTCTGCATTTTGTTAAGCATAATTTCGCTTTGAACTTTAGTTACAGCTCTTGCCCTGGAAAGAAATTAAATAAATTTTAATACATAATTTTAGAAAGAAAAAACATAAAAACTTACATGTCGTGTTTAGTTCACCTGCAAAAATCAAGTGAACAAATTATAAGAAAAAACTAACATTAGGCGGGAAAAAAATTATTCACGATAGGGTGAATTTGGTTTTCTACGTGAAGGCTATTACTCATGATTGAATGATTAGAAAAAATGAAAAAACTTCGTGAGAAAAGTTATTCACGATTGCATTTGAGGGAAAGTGAACAATTTTTCGAGGGAAAAATTATTCACGATAGGGGTGATTATATACGAAACGAACAACTGAATTGACCAAACGATTAGTCCTACGCAATTGAATAGAATAGGTTCCAGAAAAAACTTCTAGTCCATACAAAATCTGTGACATCAACAGTGAATATGCCAATATATACTTTATGTGCATAGGCAAATATAAGTTAAGAGAGTATATTCTGCGTAAAATACCAAAAACTCTAGAGCTTAAAGTGTCAATGTGAGTACAAAAAGAAAGCTTAGTATCTAAAATGACACCTAAACACTTGAGCTGCTCAATAAAGTTGACACTCACATTATTGAAGACAATTTTTAATTTAGGAAAAAAACGAATGGTAGGGCCAAACATAATATCATTAGTTTTTGATGGATTCACAGTCAATGAATTACAAGAAGCCCACTCAAAAACACGTTCCAGACAAAAGTTAATATTATTTTGTAAAACATCAGGGAAATCAATACTGCTCCGAAAAAGCAAGAAAATGTCATCAGCATATATAAAAGATTTACATATCGGAGAGGCAATAAAGTCTGGTAAGCTATTCATGTACAAAATAAATAGAAGTGGGCCCAATACAGACCCCTGTGGAACGCCAGATAATAGAGTACGCAAGGAACTACACTGTCCACCAAAAACAACATATTGAGACCTATCTGTCAAATAAGAGTAAATAAGACGACAAGCAGTACTAGTGAAATTAAATTCATCCCTCAGCTTTTTAACCATAGTATCAAAAGAAATTGAATTAAAAGCTTTAGAAAGATCTAAAGATATAAGTACTAATAAGCATTTATTTTCCAATTTATCAAATGCAAAAATCATTTTTCCTTTTTTTTTCTTTTAGGAAAAAAGATCTGGCGTTACGTTACAAAAAATTCCACTTAATATTTATTTTGTTAAAGAATACAAAAGACATAAATATTAGAAAATTATATAAAAAACTACATTTGTTATTTATGTATGTATATATAGGTACATACATATGTATTTATTATTAATTAATATCGAGCCATTACCGCCAAAATAATGTATCCCACACCATAATCGATTGTTGTTTTTTTATCGAAATCGATAGTTTAACATCATTTAAAATTAAATGTATTACACAAAACAATATTTACATTATAAATTTTAAAATAATGGCTTTATTCAAACTGATTTTATTTAAAAAAAACCTTCCACTGTAAAATTTTGAGTTTGTGGGATACATTTTTTCGGCGGTTATGGCTCGATATGTTGCATATCGCTGGCTTAACATGTAAAGGCTCTAAGACCACTTTTTTTAGAAATTACGATTTTGATGCAGTTGTTTTCAATAAGTAAAAATACATCGATTACAACAAAAAAAAATACAGTTATCTCATTAGTTGTTAATGTTTTTTTAGTGATGAGTAAGGCGCTAAGTCCAATTTATCACATCTTAATATTATTTCTCATTGGCTACACTCTCGTTGTTTTGAGTATCAACACCATTGAAAGTCATGACTTATTTGGATAATTAATTTTTTCAAAAAATTTAACAATGTTCAATTTTGTAAAAATATTCGCCCTGTCCGTGGAAAAGGCGATTCCAAAGTGATGGACATTCGACGAATACAATACAGACCAAATGGTGAAATTAATTTTAAACTTAAATTTCCTGATGAATGGAAAAATCTCAACCAAACAATAAATGAAAATGTAGTTGCACTGGAATGGTCGGATTTACACCAACTTCATCAAGAAAGAAGAAAAATAAAGACTAGAAAGTTCCAAGACTTACAATATCTAAAATCCACTTTGCCTACAAAACACCATAAATTTTATGACGATTTGCCATTTTCTTCAAAATGCTTCAAACTCGTGTAAACAGCAAAAATTCTTCAAAATTTATTTATTTATTTGCTTTCCATCGAAGATTCCACCTGCAGAAACCAAAATTTTATGTGAATTTAAAAACAACATAACACCATGCAATCTGGCGTTACGTTACACACTTTTGAAAAATTATATTAAATTAATTATTTGTTTATTTAGCAAGATTTTAATTGTAAACACTTAAGTTTATAAAACTTGTTTAAAATGCAAAATTTCACGTACTTCTGATGATCAGCGTACAGATAATGAAAACAAATGTTATTTTGTCTGGCGTTACGTTACATAGAAATATCGTTTAAAGAAATACAAAATTTTACCGTTAATAGATACTAAATTAATTGTTTGCGTTTGTTTTATGATTAAATGTTTTTTTAGCAAGAGTTTTGCAATAATAGTATTATTATGCAATTGCTCTTAGGAATTTTAATTATAAAGAGAAAATACCATTGAAGTTAAGAAACACTTACCAAAACGAGAACTTCAAATTTGTAGCTCAGTATTTCACCATCCTAACAAAGGAAAGCTTTGAACTCTTAAATTTACTTTATTTTAGAGGTTTCTATTTTATAATACATTAGGAACAAATCTGTTGGTTAACTTTTAATTTTTCGTTCAAGGTGGACTTTTTTCTGATTTTCACATGATTTACTCATTTTAATTTCATTTATCCGAAGATATAAATTATTACAAATTTTGATTGTATGCATGTATATGTGTAGGTATTAATATTTTATTTTAAATTTAATTTTTATATATTTTTTGAAAAAACTATTGTTAAAGTAAATATGTGTGACCGATTGTGGCCAATATGCTGGGTATAATATATAAATATTTGAAGAAATTACTATTGTTTTTAAAAAGTCTACAACAATCTGAGAAAATTTAAAAATAGTAAAATATTGATTTAATTCTTAACCATAATAATAATTTCCTATAAAATGTATTGCAACATTTAGTTATGGACTATGTAAAAGTCAAGTCAACACCATTTTTCTTTGGAATTAAAAAAATTCCATATGAAATTGAGAATTTTAGAAATTGAAATTGAGAAAAATCTAAATGAAAGAATTTTAATTTAAAATTTAGAAAACTGCTAATGAAATTGGGAAATTTCCAAATTAAACGTTTTAGTTTTAAATTAAGAATTTTTGCTGAAAATTGTGAACATAAAAAATGAAATTGAGAATTCAAATATTAAATTGGTAAGTTTCCAATTGAAAGTCCGAAAATTTCGAATAAAACTGAGAATTTAAAATTAAAATTTAGAAATACAGTGGTTTCCCGGTTTAACGTATACTCAATTTAACGAACAGTTAATTCTTTCCATTCTTTAACCCTATAGTGTAACCATGTGCACACCAAACCGACGTACCAACTTTTGTTCAAATACCGTTATCAGGAGCAGAAATGATAGATTTTTAATTTGTGGTTTGTATCGGAGATACCACGCCCTTTTGTACAATCCCGCCCATATTTGCAGCAGCACTTAAAAAATGCACACCAAACCGACGTACCAAATTTTGTTCAAATAACGTTATCAGGAGCGGAAATAATAGATTTTTAATTTGTGGTTTGTATGGGAGGTACCACGCCCCTTTGTCCAATTGGACCGAATTGTAAATCTATACCACCCGGGGCGCCACCCAAACGCATACAAAAAAATTTAGGTGAAAAGTTACACTCATTTAAAAAACCCTGTATGACCAAAATGTCCAACTTTGACCCCCTCTAACTCCGGCACTTCTGGACTGATAGAGCTGAAAATTTGTGTCTGGCCTACTATCCAATAGTACTAACCTTGGTGCAAATTTCATCCAAATTGGAAGATATCGATTTTTAAAATTGGGTCACTTGACGTGAAATTCACCATACATATACATATTAGGAGATTTGTGCACAGAGTGAATTGGCTTTTAACAATGGCTGTTACTTTTATAAACAATGGATTTAAATTTTCTTTTCTGTTTCTGAAAGCTTACTTAATATATCAATTAAAATTTTATAACAATTGTTATACCCTACACCACCATAGTGGGGAGGGTATATTGGAATTGTGCTGATTTTTCTAACGCCCATAAACATTTGTCGAACACCCATCTTAAAGTATACCGATTGACTCAGAGGCATTATATGTCTCTCTTTTTCATTATTTCAAACTAATTTTAACGATCCAAAATGATAACGAATTATCATACAAACAAAAAATTCTTCAGTACTGCTGAAAATGAGAAAAACAAATTTAATTCATCTCAATGTTGATTTTATTTTTATTTAAATGTATAATTTATATGAATTGGAAAAAATGTTATACAAAATGTAAATTGTACGTATATCAAATGTATGTATGTGTGAAGAAAAATAAGTTTTAAAAAAGATTGCTTGCAAAAATGCCTACAGAGAGTTTGTTTGGTTTGTCTTTTTAAAAAGTTATTTTTTTTTTAATAGGAGACATATTTTACAGCTAAATGTTTTGATTTTTTATTTTTGTTTTTAGCCCAATAATGAATAAAAATTTCGCGGGAATTTTCTCCCTTTTCCCATTTTTCCTATTCAAATTCAATGTTAAAAAATAAAAAGGGGAAAAACGCCCGCGCAATTTTTATTCATGATTGGGCCGTTTGTTTTTATCATGTCAGCAAATTAATTTTACTTTAAGTTATGAGCACAAGAGCAAATTAAGTAATTGATTATGTTAAGAATAAAACAAAAAATATATTAAAGTTTAACTACCATTCAGCATCACCATTAGATTTCTGAAAAACATAATCCTTTCCACCAATATTCATTATACCATCTTTTAAATAAAATTTCCACTTATTACGTGAACGTGTAATCTGAAATGGGTTTTCGACATTTATAAAATCAATGGAAATTAAAACCAGAAAGTAAACAAACCTTGTCGTACTGACACACTATAACATTGTCAGTATCAAATAGATCTGTAGCATCTTCATCGGTTACATCATCTTCACTATTTAGAGGTTCTTCTTCAGCACCACCCTCATTTTCAATATCGGATTCATCATCCTTATCCAAGTCATCATTGTCATCGTCATCCATATTACCATCACTCTCCTCGCTTTCATCTTCATCGGATGTATCGAGAGCACCATCCATTTGTTTAGATGTATGGAAGTTTTCTATATGCGTAACGTTTATTTTTTTTTTGATTAATGTATAATTTGTTAGTTTATGGTTAAAATAATGTTTTGCTTACTTTGCATATTGGCGTTAACTAGTGCAGCGTTGACATGTTGTTGTAACACAGACGATGCTAATGTTGTAGGCAGTGACATTATAGATGATATTAAATGTGCTGTTAAGATCTGTGTCAGTTGGTTTTCTTGCAAGGCAGAGGCAGGCACATGTATGGTCAGTACACGAGATTCAGAATTCATGGAACCAGGTTGGGCAGGCAATGTTATCTGAAATAAAAAAAATTCTTATTATTTTAATGTATTTAGTAAATTTTGTGCAGAATCTTAATTTCAATTGCCACTCAATTTTTAAAGATATACAAAAAAGTAGATTTTGCGCGATTACGTATGAATTACCAGTCTATCTATATATATAAAAGTGATTGTGTGTTTGTATGTATGTTTATTATTATTATTAGTTTGGGACCTATAGACCGCTAAACGGCTGAACCGATTTGCTTGAAATTTTCACAGTATATTTCTGTATGTCTGGAAGGAGCTATAGGCTACTTTTTTTAAAATTTTAAGTGGGCGTGGTACCTCCCATACAAAGTTAATTTTAAAAATCAAATACTTGGTAAACTATAATAGCTATAGTACTCAAATTTTGCATTAGCAATTCCATTGTTTGTTTAAATATTTGCGGAAAAAATGGGAGTAGTAGCGACAGGGGGCGTGGCACCTCCCATATGATGATAATTAAAAAAAATATCAAATATATGGTATACAATAAGATATATGGTACGGTTATTCTACCATCAATATTAATATTTAGGACAAGAATGGGCGGACTATCAATAGTGGGCGTGGCACCTCCCATAGATATGATGACAAATTATATATCAGCTATCAATATTAATATTTAGAACACCAATGCGCTGACTAACAACAATATTAAGTAAATGTTAAAATTTGTATACATTTGAAACCCTTATCTATATATAAAAGTGATTGTGTGTTTGTTTGTTTGTTTGTTTGTATATTGTAAATCATAAGATTTAATTTAAAAGGAAAACTGTAGGTTTTAATAACTTAATAAATACCGTATTTGCCGGACGATAAGACGCACCTTTTTACTCTGAAAATTTTACCTAAAATCAGGGTGCGTCTTATCGTCCGGCAAATACGGTATATTTGTTTAACTTTGAACTTTTTATTTCATTACGTTACGGGTAGCGAAGCACACCGGGTTTTAGCTAGTTTATTATAAATAACAAGTTTGTATTTGTACAATTTTACTATGTAGTAATTGAACTTACATTAACGGGCATAATACGAGTTGGATCTAAAGCGGCAACAATGGGTATGGTAGAAGATTGTGGCTGATTGTTGCTGCTGCCAGCAGTATTTGCCTGTTGACTCGTGCAAGCAACTTCTTGCTGCTGCTGATGTTGTTGTTGTTGTTGTTTTTGTTGTTGTAATATCATAGCCGAATTAGATGAGGTAGGATGTAAAGGTGGTGGTTGACTTTGATTCGTTTGAATTTGATGCTGCTGTTGAGAAGGTTCTTGCTTAATTGTGCCATTCATTATAGTGTTTGTAACATTAGATGAAGTGCTAGCTGTGGGGCCATTGTTGGCTTGTTGTAAATTTGCAATATTTGGTTTAACATCAGTTGTTGTGGATGATGAGGAATTTGCACCAACGCCTGTTGTTGACGAATTTTGAGCTGCACCAATGTTATTGTTTTGTTGCTGCTGCTGTGAAGCTGCAGCAGCTGCCGCCGCTGCCTTTTTAGCCTTAGCTGCTTGAGCCTATTAAAGTAAAAGAATTACCAAGAAGAAAAAAGTGTAAATTAATATTATAAATTCTGTTGTAATTAAAAAATTTACCTTGGTAGGCTATATTCGTAGTTTTAAAATTTGTTGTGGTTGCAAAATATATATAGAAAAAAGGTTTTACAAATAAAAATTGCAATATTTTACAATGAATCATTCATTAATAGTCATCATTGTACGCGTATATTGTTGATGTTTTGTTGATATGTTGTTTGTTAATAGAATAAAAAGCAGCAGGCAGCAACATAATGAATGCGGCAAAAAAATGAACATGAGAAAAACGAAACACAATTGTTTATTTAGTCAATTTGTTTGTTTTTATTACTTTAATAGATTTATGTTTTTTTTTTTTTTTAATATTATTTTCTACATTTTTGGTACTAACTTTACTTACCTTGGGATTGTTGGAAACAATTAGTGGGGGTTGTGTTTCTGGTGGATCTGGATTTATTTCCACAGCTTTGCTGGCCATCAATTTTGACCGCCATATCTGTTTCATTTCCTGTAGTACTTGCTCGTCAACACCCTCGTCAAGGAAGGCATCACGAACATTCGCTATCACATCCTCAATTACAGCATGATAAACTTTTAGCTAAACAAAAATATCAAAACACAAAAACGATAATAAACTTTTTAAATATCATCCATTATTTACAATATGTTTTTAATTGGATTTTTTTTAACTACAGTTTTGAATATACGCAAAATATACATATTTTTCAATTTTATTGAAATCAATTTTGTTTCATATAAATTTAATGAAACTTAATACAAATTTAGCAATGCATTAGCAATATTTTAAACTAATTTAGAGGCGACTCTTTTAAGTGTCTCTATTATTAAATGTTAAATATTTCATTATTTTATTTTTTCTTATATATTATTTGTGTTTGTTAATTAAAAAAAAAAAAAAAAAAAAAAAAAATTTCTTTAATAATAACTTAATAACTCCACTTATAATAATATTATTACTAGGGATGCCAAACGGGACTGGTTTTTCAAATCCCGGGAATCGGGATTTCATAAATGAATCCCGGGATCCCGAAATCGTGATTTTCGGGATTTTTGTTTCATATTAAAAAAATTACAATATGAATGAAAAAAACTATTTATTTAATTCATAAATTTAAATAAAAATATAACAAAAAAATTAGTTCATTGAATTAAAGTAATAAAGAAACAAAAAAGTAACATATTTTAATATTAATTTGTTTAAAAACAAAAAATTGTCTCAAAGCTATAGTTTTTTCATTTATTAAAAGTTTATAAACCTGTAAGTTTATAACTGGAACTGGTTGATCATATAAAATGTCTCGGAATATACCTTGATAATAAACTTTCCTTTGATGCTCATATTGATGTTTTGCGCGGTAAGGTCTTTGGTATTTTGCGTAAGATTTATTCATCTAACTTGTATTTGCCACTTCGTATTAGGTATAACATGGCTTATTCATTATTGATGTCATTAATATTATATGGTATTGAGGTTTACTCTGGTACAGGTTCAACACGTTTAAAAAAAAATTAGTAGTATTTTAAATTCTGTAGTGCGATTTGTTTATAATATTAAGCGTAGAGATCACATTTCCTATTCTGTTCAGTGTTTTCTTGGTTGTTCTTTTGTAGGCTTTATTAAGTATCGACACATTATTTTATTTCATAATATTATCAAATTTAGAAGGCCACTTCCATTGTACAGATCTTTCACTGTTTCAGGATCCATTAGGAATCCTCAAATTAGTATACCCAGAATTTCATCTTCTTTCTTTGATAAATGTTTTGTTGTGAGAATTGCTAGATTATGGATAGCTATAGTTTTCTTCAATCTTATAATGTCTTTTGTTTTAATTATCTTATTGTACTTATCGATGATTTATTTCGAACCTATGTACGCCTATATATTGCCGCTGATGGGACCTGTGTGGGTTTTTTATCCATTAGTTTACTACTTATAAGTATGTTATTGCGGCTGGGGAGCCATAAAAATGTTTTTTTTTTTCTCTTTTATATGCATAATTAATATTCTTATTTCAATTTATATTGAATTGTTATTAATTGTCTAAGATGATTCTTTTTTTATTATCATTATGGAATTTACACTATGTAATATTGTTATTCTGGCCATCTAGGCTTAATATTACGAAATGAATAAATAAATAAATAAATAAATAATTTTAAAAACAAAATTACATTACACAGTTTTTTACACTGTACATACATACATATGTACATATGTATAAATTATTAGGTTGACAAAAATTATATATTATTTGGCTTTTAATTTCTATATTTATAAATTTAAAAATAATAGAATATTAATGATCGTTCTTTAAAAAGCTTCTTAAAAATATTAAGGCATCTAAAGTGTCATCAGATAATCTTGATCTAATTTTGTTCACAATCAACGCTTGTGGGTAAAATTGTTAGCAAATTGTTGTATACTGAGGATTTTTTGAAACAAATCCCGGGATTCGGGATTTGTCAACTCCCGGGATTTTCAGGATCGGGATTGGCATCCCTAATTATTACATACATACATACATATGTACATACAACTATATACACACAGAAATATCGCACCAATGTTCTATGAAGTGCCAAACGTATTATATTGAATAATGGAATAATAATACCATAGAATTCTATTCTGTGTTCACTCTGTGTTTTTCCAAAAAATCGTTTGAAATTTTCTGTAAACTGCACGTTCTTTATTTTGTCATATTTTGTTAAAAATTAAGTTTTTTTTTTGTTGGACAATGAAATAGCGCACAGTTATTTCAAGTTTAAACAAAAATAGTTGATGCTAATTTTAGTGCTAAATTCTTATGTAATTTGCTATCGAGAACAATAATAAAATAAATGAGGAATTTGGGTAAAATGTTTCCAGTAGACTTGTACAAAGGCGCCTCAATGAAAACCAGCTTTATGGTCGTGTAAGTAGAAAAAAACAATTACATATATAAAAAAAGAATATACAGACACGATTATTTTTTTGCAAAACTACAGTAGAACAAGGATTTCAAATTCTGGAAAAGAGTGCTTTTCACAGGTAAACCAAAATTTATCTGATTGGACCTATGTGAAAAACGTTTGTAAATCGAGAAAAGAGCCAAGGCTTTACCCCGTTACACTATAGTAAAGTGCGCTATTACTCTAATGCCAAATTCAAGATGGAAGTATAATATTTTGAATTAAAAATAAAATTATGACGTGCTTAAAAATTACATCCAATAAAGGTACACAGTAAAAAACTGTGTACAAATGTTCGGCAATGATCGTATACAATTCAAAACGAACACCTACTTTAAATAGTTCTGAAAAAGAAGTACTTATTTTTTGTTTTTTTGCTTGGTATCTGATTAAACACGATCGTTCAAAAGGGCTAACGATTGTATGTATTTAATTAAAATGTTACATATGAGTCATTCCATGTCAAACGGTACGAATTTGGGAAAAAATTTAACGCAATGATTCCGATTTTTATGGAAATTTGCAGATTTAGTCCTCTACAAATTCTACTTCATCCCCGATGAGAAAAAAAAAATATGAAAATTGTTTTTCAAATGTTATGACCAATTGAACTTTGGTGAAATGGAGATTTTTTCAAAGAGGTGTGTTCATTCAATCGCATGTAACTCCTGAAGTACTGGACCGATCTTAATCTGCTATACCTTGTTTTGAAGGTAATTTCAATTTCTTCTAAAATACCTAAGCGGTATGATATATCCCCATAGCATTTTTTTAAGTTTGTATCATTTTCATCCTTTTATTTCGATTTTCAAACTGATTACATCCTTTTTTTTAAATTTTGAGGGTGTGTTCTTATAGGTCTTCTTTATAGACTGTGCGAGTTTTGAAGTGGTGAAATAATGCGTTCTATTTTTAACGATTTTTTTTACCTTATACCTTTTGTACGAGCAACAAAAATTCCTGTGAATAAAGAAAAAAATATATTTTTCGATAGTTTATTAACACAAGATACAAACAACAACAAAAAACAAAGAAAACGTAGTTCAGTCATGTGTAATATTGACAGTAAAAAAGAAAACAAAAAATAGAGTAAAGAAATAAAAGTTATGCGTTGTATACCGTCTTAATAAAGTACTGCTCAGAAGATGATGTTGTCTGAACTTTAATTTTTTTATCGGGTTGTGGAATGAATGCGTGGTAGCCAAGAGTTCCAGAAATTATGTTCGCTTTGTCAAAGCGCTCCTTTAGGTGTTTCCCTATCTTCATATTGGTAGTTATTAAAGAACTCTGTATGAATATTCTTGACGTTTTTATTCACCCAATCATAAAATTTGACGGCACTATTAATGGGATTTATGAGGCTGGACAAGCTTGCACGTGCTGCTAATCTTTTGACTGTTCCTCCCAGACCATCACAGGGCCCTTTGCCATGAGACGTCGCAAAAAAATGCCATTCTGCTGGTATTCCAAAATCATCTACGTGGAACGTCAGGTCTGGATGCTCCAATGTATCTTCAATCTGACTAAAAGTCCAGTCTGAGACTAGGGATAATATTTTAATTTTAATTTTCCTTTCTGTTGCACTTGCAAAATTTTGTCTATGTTTGTCTAATATTGAAGCATTTTTTATTTCATTGTCAGGAACATCTTCGCTGTCTTGATTTGAATTTTGAAACACGCGTTCGTTTATCAAATTAACAATTTTCTGTTCTTTAATGGCGTTATATTTTTTCTGCTCAAGTTTTCTTTTGTTTATAGGAGAACCGTTATACAACAGCAATGCCTCATTAAGATTCACCAATTTTGCACTTTCTACGGAATAATCGCTGTCAATAGACATATTGTCATTTATTTCCACATCAGAAGCAGTTTCTACGTCAGTTTTACTCACTTTACTTAATTTAATACGGCAATTAGTACAATTCTAAGCTTGCCCTTTAATGATATAAGTTTTTATTTTCGTTTATGTTCAACAACACTTGAACTTATCCATCGCAATGTTTCCTTAGAACTTTTCTTATGACATCTTGATTGAAAAGGGTTGCAACAAACATCAAACCGAGGTGGCATTTTGATTCTGAAAAACTTATTTTATTATATTTTTCTGAGAACTTCAAGGAAGTCTGCGCGACAAATTAAACGCGAATGACTGTAACAATTGACCTAATGTCGTCCGGGCACAGCAATGACAGAAGATACATTACTACTATGATTAGAAAAACATTGACATCAATGCAAATTATGTATTTGTATTAAAAGTATAAACAGTTGGTGTTTTCAGCTCTCTATAAGCTCTTTATTTCTGCTCTTAGTTTATCGTTTGTATTTAATAAAATTGTTCGCAAATAAGACTGTTACAGTAATTGCTTTTGTTGTTCTTATTGTTGTATTAATAAGTCAAAAAACATATTATCATTCTGTTAACTAGTCTAAGTAAATTCACAGCAATTTATGTTGCTTATGGAAAAGATGTTTCGGAAAAAATTTGTAAAAAATAGAACGCATTATTTCACCACTTCAAAACTCACACAGTCTGTAAAAAAGACCTATAAGAACACACCCTCAAAACTAAAAAAAAAGATGTAATCAGTTTGAAAATCGAAATAAAAGGATGAAAATGATATAAAATTAAAAAAATGCTATGGGGATATGTCATACCGCTTAGGTATTTTAGAAGAAATTGAAATTACCTTCAAAACAAGGTATAACACATTAAAATCGGTCCAATACTTCAGGAGTTACACACCTCTTTGAAAAAATCGCCATTTCACCAAAGTTCAATTGGTCATAACATTTGAAAAAAAAAATTATATTTTTTTCTTGAAACACGTATAAAATATTTTTAAGAGAAGAATGCATACACAAACTGCTGAAGCAATCCAAGTTAGTGATGTAAAAAATACGTACCGTTTGACATGGAATGACTCATATGTGGGTCGATATCACGAAATGACTACATTCTGTGGCCTGACGCATTTAGTATTAAAAATATTGAAACATTTTAATTCTGAGAACAGGATTTATAAATTAGATAAAGCAAAATGTCCTTTAACGAGGCGCTAAAATTAAAATAAAATATTCTAGATATCTTTATTAAAAAATTTGGTCGCACGGTGCAAATCGTCATTACCATGGCGTGTGTCCGATCGTTTTGTATTCAAAAAACACAGATTTTCATTAATATCTCAAAATATATATTATAAATGAAGTACGTCAAGTTATTCAAGAAGAATGAACGAAGTCAATTTTAATTTCATAAATATAATTTTATTTTAAAATTTATAATTTTCAGAAAATTTAATTCGTGGCCAATTTTTTTCGTCTTTCCCCGTGGGCCAATTTGTTTATTAAGAAAAAATGTTTTAAACCGTTTTTTCGGTTAGGTGTGAACTGTCAATGTAACGACAATTCCCGTTAGTTTCAAAGTTAATTGACAGAAGTGTAAAATGTAGTCAGTTGTTTCAGACCTGTTGAAGTGTTTAGTGTATTTTGCGCATGTTCCTGAAATTTCGTCATTCTCGTGGTAAGTATATTTTTCCGTTATTTATATTATAATTTCCGAATTTGTGGTATTGGTTTTTTCATTTTTTAAGTCTTCATTGGATTATATTATATTTTATAACAAATTTTGAAGATTTCCACATTTAAATCCAAGAATACTCACGTTTCCATCATTACCGTGTAGTCATTACCATGGGTATAATCAAAACTACGGTAATGACAAAAGGAACACAGTAATGACTTTCAATGTAAATTTGAGATTATTCAAATCAAATACAACATCATGTCACCATAAAAAAAAGGTAGAAATGCAGAGGAAAAAGAAAAACATGCGGAACAAGAGTGCTATATTCGGATATGCCGAATCTTATATACCCTTCACCTTTGTTGTGGATGCATTTATGTATATACACTTTGTTTGATAGTTTTTTTTTTATGAAATATTCAGATGTTTCATCTTTGTTTCTCAAGAGATCAGGTTGTTCACTACCCTTAATTGTGAAACTTCGAAATACAAAAACGAAATGCCGAAATGTTATCACTATTCAGATGTTGTCTCGGATGTTTGCATATCTCCGTTATTTATGGACGAATTTTGCTGATTTTAAATAGCAAACTTCTCGAAAGCATGTCTGAAAGAATTATTGAAGATTTGCATCCCGAATGTATCTGGGGACTTCAGAAAATTGATTTCAACAGACAGACCCATGTACCCTATCTATAAGGATCCAGAATATATATACTTTATAGGGTGGGAAAGTTATATTGTGGAAATTACAAACGGAATGACAAACCTATACATATATACCCTTCTCATGAAGGTGAAGGGTATAAAAAGAGCGACGCAGAAGAATAAAGAACGATCCTGCCAAATACGCCGCACAAAAATTAAAAAAAAATCCCGATATTTAAAAAAAGAAAGATAATAAGGTTATTAAACGAAAGAGACTGCAAATTAATATCAATTATAATTATATTATATTATAAATATAATAACTATATTATAATATTATTATAGATTATAAGCTTTAGAAAAGCGAATATATTTTGTTACGTTTTATTTTTCTATCTAAAGAATGGATATAACATATTAATTTTATTAAATGTGTTTCCATAAATTGCTGTATGTGTTTAATTTTACTACAATACATGACAAAACGTAATTACCATGCTGCTCAGTTATTACCGTGCGGAACAAATATCATTTTCGTGGGACTATTGTCATTCCCATGTAGAGCAAAAATCCTTAAAATCCTTATATATACATTGCCCTTTGCTTATTAATACATAAAATGGTCTTATAAAACAGTATCAACCGAAAAATTATTATTTAAACCCATTTTTGCACTAGGCCGTTTTCAACCCTCGATTGTAGTCATTTCGCGATATATACATACGTAAATTATTTTATTGGCATGTTTGATAAAATGATAAATAAGTTTTACAAACGCTACATACATTTACACATCAAATATTTGTTTGTGTTAGAACTGCTCATTCGTGATATTTACAAAAAATTGTTATTAATAGTTAGTAGTTTCTAAGTTAAGCTTGATTTACACGATTGAAATTTTCTTCAAAATTGCTCTTCAAAATACTTCAAACTCGTGTAAACAGCAAAATTTCTTCAAAATTTGTTTATTTAATAACTATTAATTGTTTATTTAATAACTATTAAATAAATAAATTTTGAAGACTTTTTGCTGTTTACACGTGTTTGAAGCATTTTGAAGAAAATTTCAATCGTTTAAATCTAGCTTTATTTATATGATTATAGACTTATAAACTATGTACATTTATTTATACATATTCGAAATCATTAATTTAATAAAGTTCCATTTTGTTTATGTTAGCATCAAGATAAATTTGCTACTGAAACCGCACACATTCGGTTCATGGATAAAATTTAAATGTCTTATTACTTTGTAACATGTACCGCAAAAATTTTTTCCATGTAAATTTAGTAGACGTCATATAATCATTTTGGTGGGTATTTTAACACATGTCCAATTTTAAACAAATGTTAAATTCTCAACATTTAATTCTAATTTCATAAGTTTAAACTTTAAAACATACAACTTAATAAAACAAATTTAAGTAGTATAAACTTTTTTAAACACAGAAAACGTAGTTTTGATGGTGACTATTTTATGGCGGTATTTAATATGCATATACCGTTAATTAAAACTACATACATTTTATGAGGGCTTAGATTCAAAATATAGAAAGCAGTTTCATATTTTCATTCTATCGTAAATGTAAACAATCTATAGTTACAAACATACATATACATATGTATATGTATGGATGTACTTAAAGTGGCAAACAATATTTTATTTTATTTAACTTTTGAACATATGCCATGTTACAAAAATTTTCACAAGGAATATCTTTTAATATAATACAAAAAGTGAAGCATTGTCTCATTGAAAATAATTTGTAATTACATATACATAAATTGTAGTATCTAAAAATTCAAAAGTCTGCAAAATGGAAACGGTATACGATTAAAATAATATTTCATATTTTTAACTTTTCTGTTAGCTTTTAGGTTGACAGGAATAACTTATAATAGAAGCAGTAAATGAGCCAAAAAAATGAATTTTCAGAATAAACAAATTTTATAATATTAAGATTAAGAATCCTGGAAAATGATTCTATTAATAAAAAACATTTTATACCGGAGTAAAATTAGAGTTCAGGCAAATGCGAAATTTATAATAATTTTGTTTTTAATTAATAGACAGCTCTCTAAAAGCATTTGAAATAGCTGACCATCACCAAAATCTAATTTCAAGTTGTATAATTCCACAACGCAATGTAAACTTTTCTAGGAACATACATTTCTTCGCAGAATGTTAAAATACAATGGAGGATATGTATTTTGCAGTCATCCTAAAACTCCATGAAGCTATAATATAGACAATTTGTAATAAGTACCCCACATCATTATATTAAAACTTCATTGCACTTTGTTCTAGTGCTATAAACTGTTCACAAGGCTTTTACCGATCAATTAAACTTTTATTGTACATTGCATGACGGTTTAATGCACAAAATTAAATTAACTCTGCCTCAAGGCATATTGATAACAGGTAGTGTTAAGATTACAACAAACACAATAAATAAACAAATTTTGACATTTAGAAACTTGTAAACATAAACGACGTTTGACATAAGAAAACTACCAAAAAAAAAAATCAGCTGTGTCTTCAACACTACCTTGTATTCAATATGCCTTGCTCTGCCTGCTAACACCCATAAACTCATGGAAAGTTATTTATACGGTCGCAAATTTAAAATCAAAGAAGGCAATTTTTTAAGTACCGCTCAGCCAATTGAATCAGGTGTGCCACAGGGTAGCATACTGGGCCCTACTTTATATTTGATTTATGCCTCCGAGATGCCGTCAGACCCCAAAATCCACACGTCAACTTTTGCAGACGATACAGCCTTTGTCAGCGTCCATAAGGACCACCAAGTTGCATCACAGAATTTGCAGAATTATGTTTATAAACTAGAGAATTGGCTAGAGCTTTGGAAAATCAGGGTAAATGAACAAAAATGTATTCATATCACTTTCACATTGCGAAAAGATACCTGCTCGTCCATTAGAATAAATAATCAAATTATTCCTCAACATAATGAAGTCAAATACCTCGGCATTCACCTCGACCGCCGTTTAACTTGGAAGTCTCATATTGAAGCGAAACTTACACAAATGAGATTAAAAGCAGTGCAACTTAATTGGTTAATCGGCAGAAACTCTACATTGAAATTGGATTGCAAACTTTTGTTGTACAATGCAATTCTAAAGCCAATCTGGTGTTATGGAATTCAATTATGGGGTACTGCCTCAGCATCAAACGTTGAAAAAATTCAAAGGGGTCAAAATAAAATTCTACGTATAATTACTGCAGCTCCATGGTATGTTAAAAATTCTCGAATCCACAAAGATCTAGGCGTGCCATTTGTAAAAGTCGAATTTACAAAATATGCGTCAAAGTATGTCAGCAAACTTGAACACCATCCAAACCCACTTGCACGAGACATCCTTAACTTTAGTGGCCACAATCAGTTGAGAAGGAGGGATACCCTTGCTTTAACTCAAGCGCAAAATAGATGACTGGATCAGTTGATGTGAAATTTTTTTAGTATCATAAAAATTTTTGTCTAGCACTGGCTGGGCTTATTATTTTCTTTTTAGTATTAAAATAATTAAATGCAAAAAAAAAAAAAAATCTATAGAAAAATTCGTTAGTTTGACTTCATATAGGTAAAACTTATGGCTCTCACAGAATTTCTTTAGTATTGCAAACAATAGTAAAGCTAGATTTACACGATTGAAATTTTCTTCTAAATTGCTCTTCAAAAAGCTTTAAACTCGTGTAAACAGCAAAATTTTTTCAAAATTTATTTATTTAATAACTATTAATAACTGTAAATCTAGCTTAACAATAGTACATACACCAAACGAGAAGAAATAATATACTTTTTTTTTTAATGTGTTCATATTTACAAAAAAATGCTTTATAGAAGTTTTAGAATCAATTTAAACTTAAAAAACTTAATCCAAGTAGTTTTTATTCGAACTTTTCATGCATAATAAATAAAAATGCTTTTGTTTCAAACTACTACAATTTCTGGAAAATATTTCATATTATAATTGAATGTTCTAAATCCCTTGTACTTCGAATAGGTATAATTAGAAACTTCTGAAATTTCGAAAATACAAATAGAAACTTCTGAAACATAAAAATTTTATTTAAATGATTTTTAAATAGTTCTACTCACATAATACAAAATTATTGCTATCACCTATTAATGAAGGGTAGGTATACAAAAAAGTTCTTTAAACTTTTGGTTATTTGTTTTTAATCTGTTTTTTTTAGCTTTTAAAAATCACATACGAATATTGTATACACATATAAATGTGCATACATATGTACATAAAATACCCACTAAATTTAGGCTATAAACAAATATGTATAGGCATATTGTAACGTAAAACCTGTCCAAACTGTATGATTACACCATACTAAGAAACATACACAGGCAAACTGACGAATTTAAACCAATAAAACCATAACAAACACAATTTTTGCCAACCTTAAATGTTTCATTTTTTTATTTTTTTGTCAAAATCAAGAAAGTTTGAAATGCAACCAAGTGAAAGTTGTTGTTTTTTTTTCTTCTTTTGTTTCGAGGTTTCCAGAAAATAAAACTTAACAATACATACGAGTACAGTGTTGTTCAACTAATTAGTATGGAAGTTCAAATATACTACTGCTATTACTGTAATACTATAATTGAGAGAAATACCTTATTTCTTTAAACGTTTTACTCATAAATATTTCGAAATTTTTAAAGGGATAAATTTGCATGAATTCCAACAGCTTAAATCTTATCTTAAATCAATGTACATAAACATTAGACTAATACTGAAATGCCTTCTGTTAATAGCACACAAATGTAGAAAAAATCTGTTAATGTTAATTAATGGCTGTTATAAACTACCCAAAAAACATATTTTCTATTCAAGTTAAAAATACAAAATATTACTTAAAAATGAGCTGCAACATACTTTAAAGTTAATTGCATAAATTATTTTGGAAATAAATATTGCATTGAAAAAGTTTCGGTTTTTTCCGATTTAGGCCATATATAAAGCTAGTTTTCAGTCTAAAAGCTCTGAATTCGCTCGGACTCTAGAGTGCAATGTTACTAAATATTTGTATATATTATTGTGTTGTATTGAAGGTGTGCTATTTTAGCACCAATTTAAATACAGGCAATAATTTATTATTCTACAACAAACAATGCATTAATTTACTTTTCAAATGTCATATTAATAGATATGATTAAAAAAAAAGAAAGTATGAAATTATAATTAATTCTAAACTTCCAATTTGTTACTTAATTATAATTGGCATAATTTACTTAAGCATTAAAAATATAAAATTTGCTATATTAATACAAGAAAAATTAAAAGTTTTTGATGTAATTAATGTACATTTATATTGTTCGATTATTTATTGTCTGTATTGCAAAAATATTTTGTTTATTAAACTCGCAAGAGGAATAATTCTCATTTAAAAAATATTTTATTTAAATATTTTAGTAAATATTACACTAATGTTTTATGATATTTCATCTAAAGCTATGTACGGTTGTCAGATCTTAACTACAGTAAAATATTTTATATACATAATGGCGTTAATAATGTAACAATTAAAAACCACATATATTCTATACACAAATGTACAAGGGCTAACAAATAATTTCAATCAAGTGGAGATAATAGCTGCAACAGAACAACCTGAATTTCTAATATTATCAGAAACGCATATGACAGAAAGTATAAATGAAGACGAAATTAGCTTATATGACTATAACCAATTAATAACGTTGTCTAGTTCAACAAGAACTGGAGGTGTAATTATTTATTATAGAAAGGAATGGAAAGTTACTAAGATATTTGAAAAGGTTGAAAATAGAAAATGCTGGATTATAGCTTGTAGAGCACAACGGAGGAACACACAAATTATAATAGTGGCAATATATAGATCTCCGAGTGGTTCGGAATCAGAATTTTGTGAAATTTTTCAAGAAACTGTGGAGAACTTGAGTGAGGAAATAAATGACATTATAATTACTGGTGACTTTAATATAGACTGGGCTACTAATAATTTTTATAAAAATCGAATAAATAGCGTATTAAATGGCAATGGATTTAAGCAAATAGTTAATGAATATACACGGGTAACAAATACAACAAGAACTATAATTGACTATGTAATAACGAATAACAGTTACAAAATATCAGCACAAAATTGTAATAAAAACATAATTTCAGATCATTTTATTTTAGTCAAAAACGAAAAAGAGCATATTGGGAACAGCGTTGCCGTTTTTGGTTATTTCTAACCAAAATTGGTTATTTTTTTTCTCAATGTGTACATGTGTAGATTTTTTCTTTTTTTGTTATTTTTTTTACTGAAAATATTTACTATGTGATTTTAAATTTTGGGATAAAATTTCAACATACAAAAATGGCCTAAACGAAAATTGTTTTAAAGAACTTGTAAATTTCGTACAAAATTTATTGACATTACCCCACAGTTCCGCTGCAGCTGAAAGAACATTTTCTGAGCTTAGTTTGATAAAAACAAAATTTAGGAATAATTTAGATTTTAAGACAATTAGTAATATATTGCAAGCAAAAGAATTGTGCAAAAATCAACAAAATGCCCATTTTGTTTGGTCTGCCAAAGACATATTTTAAAACTCAAGCTGTGACATTTTAAGTAAAAGTGATCTCCATATTTATTGTAATATAATTACATGTTTTTTAGTATTTAAGAGAGTAACTTTCTAGTTCCCTATTTTATTGCCAATGAAAAATTTTTTTGTTTTTATTATATACTTTTTATTTTTGTTTAAGACATTAAAAATTAATAATTAAACTTGCAAAACTTAATGTAAAGTCTTGGAATTTTAAATTTTACAAATTGTAGCATTAGCTTATGTTTCTTTGCATTTCTTTTTGCAAAATATGACGCTGTTTTTTTAAAAAATTATTTTTTAGTATTAGGAGTTGTGTTGTAAAATACGTTGTTTTATGTTTTTTTTTGTTACCTTAAAGTACAAATTATAGTTAAAATTACAAAAAATAAATAAATAGTACATGCATTTAAATTTGGTTATTTTTTTTTTTAATTTGGTTATTTTTTTCATATATGTTGGTTACAAAAAATTTTTTTTCGTGGCAACACTGATTGGGAACGAAAACAATAAAATCACGGATAAGTTTAAATATAATAGAGAACTATTTATGAGAAAGCTAAGTGCAATAATTAGATATGATGAAAATTTAGATGTTAGTCAAAATGTGTCGATTTTTGATAAATGCATGGAGGAAACAATAAAAAAAACTTACTATAAAACAAACAATAAAGAAACAAAATAATGTTAACCGGTGGTTTAATAATGAACTGCGTCTTATAAAAGAAGAAAAAATAGTTAAATACCAAACTGCAAAATTTTAAAACAATATTAAAGCATGGAATAATTACAAATCAATAAGAAATTTATACAAAGTAAAAATAGAAAACTAGAAATATAAATACATACACAACAAAATAAATACAGCAAAAGATCAAAAACAAATGTGAAGGGAAATTAAAGACCTAATTATAAGGAGAAATCAAAATGTGATAAGATCGGTGATATTTAATAAAGTAGAATACGAAGAAAATACCCAAATTGCTAGTCATTTTAATAAGTATTTTATAAATAGTGTTAAGATAATACGAGATTCAATAGAAAATGTGCAATACACAAATCAAATACATATGGTTAACTCAAGAT
This sequence comes from Bellardia pandia, assembly GCA_916048285.2. NCBI lineage: Eukaryota > Metazoa > Arthropoda > Insecta > Diptera > Calliphoridae > Bellardia > Bellardia pandia. Next base: position 122,824,491 of record OU696529.1, read on the forward strand.
TTAAATTTATTTCAATAACAATTTTAGAACTTAAGAAAATAGTAAAAGAAATAAAAAACAAACCAGACTACTGCAAAATATCAACGAAAATTATACTTGATAACTGGCATATAATTGGGGAAAATATTCTGAAAATAGTAAACAAATCACTGGAATCTGGAGAATTTCCAGAAAATTGGAAAGAGACAATGGTTACACCAATTGAAAAAGTGGCAAAAACAAGAAAATGTGAAGAGTTTCGTCCCATAAATTCCTTAAAAACATGTGAAAAAATACTAGAAAATGTCGTAAAAGAACATCTTGAAAAATATTTTGAGAAAAATAAGTTATTTTCAAAATATCAATCGGGTTTCAGAAAAAAATTTTCATGTGAGACAACGGTAAATTATGTAATTAATCGGTGGAAAAATATAAAAAAAACAACAGAAAATTAATAGCAATATTTTTAGACTTTAAACGGGCGTTTGAGACAATTGATAGACAAATTTTAATACAGAAACTATATATGTACGGTATACGACAAAAAGAAATAGAATGGGTTAAATCATACTTAACAAGCAGAAGACAATTAACTAAAGTAAATGGTACAAAATCAAATGTAATGGATAATGACTTCGGTGTTCCACAGGGATCTATATTGGGGCTTTGCTATTTATAATATATATAAATGATATGCCAAAAATACTCGAAAAATGTGAAATTGTTTTATATGCTGATGATACTTTAATTTACACAGAAGAAGACACTAATGAGAAATGTTATGATAATATGTTGCGCGATATAGATAATGTTAATATATGGCTAAAAAAGAATAAACTAAAACTTATGGAAATAAATATGAACTGAAAAAGTATTATTGAGAAAGTAAATTATTGAGAAAGTAAAAAATATTAAATATCTAGGATTTATAATAGACAAAGAAATGAAATTCAAAGACCATATAGAATATATTTGTAAAAAAATTAGTAAGAAAACTGGCTTTTTTAAAAGAATAAGAAACAAAATATCTATGATAACTTCTATTAATATATAATAAAATAATAAAACCTCATTTTGAGTTTGGGTCTACAATAATATATACGTGCTGTAACGATTCCCAAAACAAAAGTTACAAAACAAAGCGATGCGAACTATCTTAAAGTGTAACAGATATACAAATATACGAACAATGCTTGATACGCTTAAATGGCTCAACATTAAACAGAGACTTGCACCAAATACTTTAAACTTTATTCACAAAATTAAATATGGAAATGCACCTGAATATTTATGTGATCAAATAAAATATGTAGGCGAAGTACAACCATATGGGCTGAGAAATGCAGATAACTTTAGACTAGAGAGGGCTACTGCAACAGCTGGACAAAAAACACTTTTCTACAAAGGATTTAAATTATTTAATTCACTAGCAAATGAAATAAAAATTGAAACAAATCTTAATATTTTTAGGAAATAATGTGTAAATTTTGTTAAAAATAATAATATATAAAATTTTATCTTATAATAACAATGTGAAATTTTTAAAGTATTTTGAATACTAATAAAGCATACATACATACATACATACATACATAACGATCGTCATATAACATGTAATATACACTACCGATATGGTATTTAATAGGTACATACAGTCAGAGACTAAAGTTTAAATACACCTAAAAAATTGATTGTTTAAAGAAAAGTAAACGCTTTAGGAAAACTTAAAGTATACAGTTTTATTTAGTTTTATAAATAACAAAATATAATAACAAAAAATATAGACTTCATTGCGAACATAACGGTAATTCTTAAAAATACGATAAAATTCACTAGACAAAAGTTTAAATACATCTTGGAATGTTAATAAATTTTTTTTAGATAAATTAAAAAAGAAAACATTTCAATACATATTACAAATTTTTACAAATTTAAAATTCATTTTTAACATTTATTAACATAACATTTTTATTTCATATTTTATGAAATAAAGCGAAGTATGAGCTAAAACACCTGAATACATTTTTTTCAATTGGTAAAAAATAATTTGGATTTGAAAATTCTATTTTCAAAGCATCTGTTGCCTTTACATAGTTAAATTCTAAATAGTTGCTAGCAATTCTTTTAATTAATTTTTCAACTACAGATTGCAAAAGGTGTAGACGAGGCTTTTCCGCCTGGAATATTAGATTAAAATCGTTTAAAAGTTCCAAAGTTTATGATATAAATTCTAAATAAATTTTTGTAATGTCATTACTCAAAAAAATATTTTATTTTTGTACATTTTTCGTACAGATTAAAAAGATACGAAAAATGTCAGGATTATACATGGTACCTGAAGTTATCAAAATATCTTTCGTATCCTAATGGCATCACTGATGTAGTATGTATGTATTTACGTTTGAAATAAAATATGTATATCAATACTGGTTTATATTTAGATTGCTGCTCATGCAATGCAGCTAAAAAAATTTAACTTAGCTGCATCTAAAGGCAGGTAAAGGTAGTTAAGTCCATTTAAGCTACCTGCATATTGGCCTTACCTGCACCAACACCCGTGCAAAGGTTGGATGTGCAGGTAAGCCCAAAGTACTGTATTATGTTTCTTAATTACCTATTTACACCCTTTTAAATGTGATCAGGTAATGTGTTAACAAATGTTCACACTAGTTACTAATTTCTTTTAATCATTATCAGTGGCAGTAAAAAAGCACAGAGATCTATATTAGCCTGCATGTCTTCACTTTGAACATAAATTAAATATTTTTTAAAGTCGATTTTTTTGTAAAAATTATACGATTCCATTTTTAATATAAATAAACTGTGCAACATCTAAGTCAGTAGGTTATCTGAAAGCTTCTAAATGTTGAATTAAAAAAGCAAGGGGTTGTTGTTTTAAACTATAACTATCTTAAACATCCATGTTGGAGTTTCATATTAAAAAATCCTGCCTGTTGCAAGTACATATAGGCAGCGTTACCGTTGTTGCGACTAAAGTCGCAATTTGACCCATTTACAGATAGATGTCTGCCACTTTTTGTGTACCTTTTTTTTGTTTTACTTGATATATATTAGTTTTTTATTAATTTTTTTTTTAATTAAATGAAACTTGTGTTAAAAAGTTAATAAATTGTTAAATATATGCATATGTAAACACACATCATATACAACATTTAAATTAAAAAAATACGATTTTTATTTTGTTTATTTTTCATCTTTTTAAAAGTGGTGCCCCTTTTTGAGCGACTTATTTTTAAGAAATCCCCTTTTTGTGCGACTTTCTCAAATTTTCCAACGGTAACGCTGCATATATGTAGGTATGTAGGTATATATTTTATGTGCGGCATTGGTCCGTAAGAAATATAGATCTTGGGAAAAAGTACCTATATTCAACATACGGACATTGTGAAATCAAATACATTGTAGTACCTACAATAATATTGTATGTACTACAATACAACTTATTGTGCTGAAGGGTATATATAATAATGTTAAAACATATTGCAGGAGAAAAAATACTTACCACTGAGGATTGGCATAAAGCCATTTGCATCTTTTTCTCTGCCAGTTTGATGCTGTTGCAATTTTCACACACTCACAACAAAATATAACTGAACTATTGTACGCAGTTGATGAATTAAATCAAAATGTATTCTTTTTTACGATTAAATTCTATTGTTTAATTTAAATTTAGCGGCGTCTTTCTTGTATCCACTATTGACCGAGATTTAATCGTGCAACACGCAGCAAAACATATGGATGAGATTTATTTGAAATATGTAGTATCAAACAAATACATAACATTAAACAATAAATATAGTGAACAGAATAAAATGATTTGATAGTAAAGGGGGGATAATCAAATGGCAATGACAACAATAACAAAACAGCAGAGACGTTTAGAATAAGAGATAAAAGAAATGCGCAGAAAATTGTTAATTATAATTAACACACACACATACAATAGTAGTATTCCAAAATTAATTATATTCTTCAAATGGTTTTATTTTCACAACTTCGAACACTGTATTACACCGGTCAATTTCCGAAATTTCAGCACTAGGTTCTCTTAATTTTATGTTTAATTTATTTAATTAATCAAAGAAAATTCGCTTGACATCGACGTCCACTCTCCTTCAAATTAACTTTTCGAATGAAATTTAGATTCAAGGCATATTGACAATATGCCTTGTTTAGATTTTAGCTGCCACTGCTGTAGAATTTAGTACTTTTCTACTACCTTTTACAATTCGTACTATAAAAGAGAAAACAATTCTCTCAAAATCACAGGAAAATGAGCACTCTAAGAGAACAAACAAGCGCAGTTCTTAAACCCAAAATATTTTTATTAATTTTTTCTATAAATTTTAAGGAATTATGTTTTTATATAATTTAAAAAATTAAGTACTCCTTATTTTTGCACTCATGTAAAAAATATCAATTACTATACATCTATCCGTCTCTTTTGCACTAAACAAACACACCTGCATTTGTTTAATGTAGTAGTAAAATTTCTTTTTTTTAGTCTACAATGACACTACAAGAATTCTTAATTATGTTAATTGTTCCCTAAATTAGTTCTACAGAAATAGCGTAATTAAACGAGCACATGCTATTTCCTTTATGACAAGGAGCAGCACAGATTCCTCGTTCATTTAAAACACTTTACGAGATCAACGCAAAGCTAATTCAGGTAATGAAATGAGGTGCTTATATACCTGCATAGGGATTTTATTTGACTTGAACAAACGCACACACTGACAATTGCGCATAAATGTATGGTAGTGTGTGTATTTGTATATGTACATGCAGATGTCATGTGGTTGTTTTTGTTTGTAAGCCCCGGTTTACATGATGATTTTAACGACGTCGTTTTTTAGACCTTGCTTTTGGTTTGTGTGCGAGCGGAGCAGTGAAGCAAGCGGGGTAGGAAAAAGACACGATTTCTGTTTTCATGTTGTTTTTTCATATTTCTCTTTACACTCATTTCTGTTTTTGTTGTTCCGTTTTATTCTTGTTCTTATTTTGAATTGAAAGGTTCGTTTAGGAATTCAACATGTAAAATGCCTTTCGCTTAAAACTTTTAATGTATTTTTCGAGTATTAATTAAATCTTGCTATATTTTTCAACAATCGCTTTATAACTTTTTTATGGGGTTACTATTTTTTACTATTCTTTTTTCTTTTCTCTTACTACTATGGGACATATATTTTAATATTATTTTAATTAAATAATTAATTTGGCTGGGGGGCCTCTATTTTGTATGTATTTATATATTTACTTAATTTAAATTATATGTATGTTTTATTCAGGAATTAACTTTGTAATATATTTAATGTATGGCCTAATTTAAGGCTTTTTATATTACTTTGAAATAAATAAAATAAAAAATAAAATAAATAAATAAGGCGAATATTTTTGTAAACAAGAAAAATAATTATTTTGTTTGGATTTCTGTAATTATTTATTTATACTATGTATGTATGATGTTATTAGTGCGTACATTGTGTCCATAATTTAAAATTATTTGTTAAAAGACAAAGAACATTTTTTAATACGTCGAAAAAACAACGTCGTATAAATGCAAACAAATTTTCATAGCATCTTCAAAAGAGAATTAGTAAAAAACGACGTCGAAAAAATCATCATCTAAACCGGGCCTAACATTATATGAGCTATCAGAATAAGTAAAATGTGTTTTTTTTAATATTAATTAATTAAAGCAATGCAATAGTAAATTGAGTATAAAACATATTTATAGAAACCAATTTTAACCATATTACTAAAATTAAAATATGTATGTATGTTAAAAACAGCAAAGTAAACAATTCTTTTCTCTTTTCTTTTCTTTTACATAAAATATGATATAAATAGACAATATAACTCACAGCTATATTTATCTTTGTCTTTTTTATCAGGGATGGGATCAATGTAAAAAGTTGACGTTTAACAAATTGTTGACGTTTACGAATGTAAAATTTTTAAATAAAAAACATCGATAATCTTTTTTTAAACGTTTTTATTAATATAAACTAAAATCAAACATAAACCATTTTAAAAAGGAAACAAAAAAGGCATTTAACCTGACTAGAACCATAGAAGATAACTAGAACCAAAAGAAGACATTTTAAATGAGATCATATTTTTATATCATATGCAATACATATTATGCATTTAAAAAAATCACGTGCGCCAAGATAGCATCGAAAAATAGAAACGGCGGCAATGAAATTAGCAATCCCGTTTTCTTGAATTTTAGTGGCATCACCGGAAATGAATTGAGGGAATTGAGGAGATTTTTAACAGCAACGAAAAATAGCAACGAATCTCACTGAATATAGAAAGTTTTCCGTGCAAAAAATTGTCTGGGATTGGAAAATGGTAATTGAAAGTATACATCCCACTGAATATAAAACGCTTTCCGTGCAAAAAATTGTCAGAGCCGTTCCAGAGAAATTCGAGCTCCTCCAAAAATGGTCAGAAAATCTGGGATTCTAAATAAAATATAATCTGGGCAGTGTCAGGGCATAGACTCAATGGAAATTGAAAGTATACATCCCACTGAATATAAAACGCTTTCCGTGCAAAAAATTGTCAGAGCCGTTCCAGAGAAATTCAAGCTCCTCCAAAAAGTAGATTCATATTGAATCAACTTGCGAAGCACAAAAATTGCACTCTTCTCTAATTTTTATCGCAAGTTTATATGCACTAGCTGTAAAAACGACGACTTGAATCACCTGCTTCGCCTTCTGAATCATGTTTATGAATCATGCTGTTTACATGACTAATAAACTTGAATAAAAAAACAGAATTTACAATTTGTGGAAAATAATTTTTTTAATGGACAAACAAAAGTGAGTGGGAATTAGTTAGCTTATTTGAAAAAAAACATACATTCGTACGTATTTACTTTCTTCACTTCCAGCAACAAGAAAATAATTTGCTTTGTTTACAATAATATTAAATTTTTACAGCTAGTGCAGATAAACTTGCGATAAAAATTAGAGAAGAGTGCAATTTTTCGTGCTTCGCAAGTAGATTCAATATGAGTCTACTTGATTCGCTCTTAAAATTTTGTATGGTGAAGCAAGTTGTTTCGCTCAAGATTGGGGTGTGAAGCATGAATAGAGAGCGAAGCATGTACCGTGGAAACATGGTATCACACAAGGTGAATTTATATATTTAATTTCACCATGGTATCACACTCATCAGGTCTGACTGTCAAGTCAAGTATTTTTCAATGAGAAGGAAAGAGAAAATTATCTTTGTGGACCTCCAGCTTAAACGAGCGTTGACGTTTTCCCGAGTGCACTGTAAATATATTTTTTTTTCTCAGCTGCTGTCAAACGCTAATTGATGCCCCTATTGCCGTTCTCAACTCAACTAAGTTTGGTCGTCTGTCAGTCAACCCGACTTTAACTCTACTACATTTAAGTTGTGAATGGCAATACCGATTTATGAAAGACGACCAAATTATTAAAAAAGTTGTGAACCGCAATAGGGGCATGAATTAGCAATATTGAGCATATGTGAACACCTTTTAATTAACCAATAATTGACTCAATTAAAAATACATATCTGAACACCATATAATTCAATAAACTAACTAAATAAGATAGGTACACATCCGGCAAAACTTTGTTTTAATTAAAATACATAGGTTGTTAAAAATTTTAGTTTTATTATTAATCCTTAAGCTAGCATGTAAATTAAAAAAAAAAATTAAATATTTATGTAATTGCACTATTAAATTTGCATCTGAAATGATTTACAAACTTAAATGAAATTATTATAAATACTAACCGCGTTCACATATTATTTCTACGGCATTTGGCTCCATTAAAGTCGATTCCAAGCATCGATGTACAGCAGATCCCAAAATTTCATCCAACAAAAAATTTATCAAACTTTAACACAAATCAAAAATAAATTTTAAAAATAAAACTGAACTATGAATGTATTTACGACACTTACTTCTCATCCTTAACGAAACGCCAGAGATTCATTTGCAAATAATGTGTGTCAACTTGTATTTGTTGCAAACCAAATTTGCTAAATGTTCGTAAACGAACACATTCCAATAAAGTCTGTAATTTAAAATAAATGAATCATGAGAATGTATTTATTTTTTCACTTTATTACCTTCAATCCAGTTTTTATAATGCCCGTAACAATTGATATCTTAGAAAACTCGACCGATGTAAAAATATCAACTCTCTCGGAAAACAATCGATGTATGTTGGAAACATATGATGATTCAAGTTGTGATGGAGTATAATTTGACCAATTTGAACGAAACTGTTGCTTGGAATTTGTTAAATTACTAAAATGTGTTTTACGACTCGAATCACTACTTGCTGTTGTACGAACTGTTGAAGGACAATCGTATAAGCTGGCTACCACAGTTTCAATAGATGACAATTCTTCGACCACACGTTTCATGACTGCTCTAACTGTACGCGGTTCTAAGCAATTTAGCCAATCTCGGGTTTCTACACTTTTACGCAGCATTTGCGATATATTCAAGCCTTGTAGGCGAACAAAGGTATCCAGTAGACTTTGGGCAGTCTCACGCATTTCAGCACAGATTTCAGTTTCATGAGTTAATGTAGCACTGTTTTCCGAATCAATTTCATACAAATCATCGGCCAAAGATATCTAAAATGAAAGAACATCAAAAAAAGTATGTTCATTGAAAACACAACTTTTCAGAATAAAATTGTTTTCAAAACACTTTTGTAATTACCAATATATGCACGCCATTTTGTTCCATTTCTAAACACGTTTTCGATAAAACTAAAAGTAAATTTGGCGGACTCGATGTCGAGGAGTCTCCAAAGGAACTCATAACTTTTGAAATGTGTCGCATAAATCCAATGAGTAAATTTTCTCGTATGCCCTCCACACATAGAGTACCTTTATAATCCGATTTGATATTAAATGACCAATCGGATTGTAGAAATACCAATAAATCCTTCAAAACACCCTTCACCTTTTCTACCAATGATACGTAAAGATTCGTTATCAAATCATTTAAGCTACCTCCAGACGAAGTGTCACTTTTGGCCGAAACCAGTGAAAGTCTGACAGAACTAAGACTGTCGGAAAAGTGGTCCTTAAGGTTTTTGGAATGGGCATCGCACAGCTGATGGGCAGCCGAGATAATTATATCCACTGTATTACGTTGTATTTCTATGCCACGACAGATGTTCCTCATGGCCAGTAAGCGACGGTGTAGACGATCTAAAGCTCTAAGCATAACCTGTGTATCACCAAATCCAACATCTGATTCAACACGATCTTGCACCAAAGTTAAATACTTATCAATATTTGCATTCAAAAAAAGATTTATTTCTTTAAGTGTGTGTTCTTGAAAGTCATCCCTTTCGTTTTCATAATGCTTGGCCACAAACATATCAAAATAAGAGGTCACCACCAACGTCAGGTCGCTTAAAAATCCTTCAATACCTATATCCACAAACTCGATCATATCACGTTCCGTTTGATCTTGCAGCATAACAATCTGTTCATGTAATCTCTTCGAAGCACAATTTAACATTTCTGTCGCCATATCGGGTGCTTTCTCATTTAACTGCAATAATAATTCGCCTATCTCTGTAAGAGATTGGGCTGTCTTCCCTGCTCTTTGAAATTCTTGCCTTAAGTGCTGCTTCAAATCTAGCATTATAACGTCACAGTCTTTGCGTATACCCTCAAAAGATGGTTGATGACCATATTGTTCGAAAACTTTTTGGGCATGCTTATAATCTTGAACAGCCTGGACATAATTTTGTTCTTCTATCAAAGATTTCAATTTGGCCGGCAATGACGATAAGAACTGCAAACGTTTTAGCAAAGAGTGTTTCTCGGAAAGTTTACACAATTGCGAACGGGTCCCTTGCAATGTTCCTGTTATTTGTTCACTAAATGTTGTTATGGTGTCCATTTTATCCTTTAACAAATTCATATCGGTTTCCATTTGTTTGAAATCGTTTTTCATTTTCCTTATGGTGTCGGTTGCGGAAATAAATTTATTATAATTTTCATATACTAAGGTCTGCATATCGGAGTGCAGAGTTTGTGTATCCTTTACTACGGCTGCCTCTGTATCCATAATTTGCTTTAGTGTGCAATCCTGTTTGAGACAAAAAAGTATAATTTCAGCATACAGTAACACATATGTATGTACAATGTACTTAGGCATATTATATTAATGTTGAAATACCTTTAAAAGCCTTTCCAAATATTTCTCTGCATCGAATGTGGTGCTATCCATATCATATGGATTCCGAACAATGTTGGCCATTTTAATAAAGAAAGAAAACAAATTTTCGCCAAAAAATATGAAACAATTGGTAAAAATTTATATATATTTATTCACTTTAAATTAATGACACATATGTTAAATTGACATTTCAATGAGTTGTCATCAGTTGTCGTTAATATGGTACTTTTTTACCAAATACAAATTGTATGTAAAAAAAATTTTCCCAAAAGCACAAAAAGTAGAATAATTACAATTGGAACTAGCTATCACAGGCCACAGCAAAAGAGAGGGCGTCGAATTATAATTAAGCGACTGTCGGAAAACCATATTTTCATATGTTTGGAAAAAAAACAGACTATAGAAAATGTTAGAATAGATGTGTATATTTCATACACATTTCCACGAAGTAGTTTGTTGCGTTGCCATATATTTTTTGAAAAAATCATTTTTAAAAAACCTAAATTTTTTCAAATACATAAGAAAAATACGTGTATAGATCCTTATCTGTTTTATTTGTCATGATATATATGTCCAACGCAATATAAAAACCAGATGAAAAACTCCGACTCACGAGAAACACATAAACGCCATATATTTATTATGGTAGGTATTGATAATTATAAAAATCCTAGTTTATAAAAACTAAAAAATACGAACAATAAAATACTAATGAGCAGAAAGTATAAATTTTATACTATAAAACATACGTTAATTTTACTATATGATCTATTGGTGTACCACTGTATTTTTTTAGATTGAAATTGTACCAAAAAAGTACAATTTTACCAACTTTACCATCCCTAATTTGTAGATATATAAATTTATTTTCTTTATTTCGGTAGTCCTTTATTCGCGTGCATTGACCACTTAAAAGGAATAATTCTTTTGTTCTTGCAGAGAAATAAAACTATAAATAAAGTGAATACTTTATTTTAATAATACAGAAGGTAAACAATGGTTCCTTTAACAGAAGCTTCTCTAGAGGAAGCAATTAAAAGTGAAATTTCTTTAAAAAATGCTGCCGAACAAATTGCAAAAGGTACAATGAATATTTATTGTGATAAGAACTATAAAAATTAACATTTGATATGAGTTAACATATACTTAAATTGTTTCCCTTACAGATATACAAAACAAATCTTATGAAATTGTGAATTTATGTAAAAAACTTAACTTTGCTTTGACCTCAAGCAATGTTGAACAACGTGTCCAGGGAACTTGGCTCTTTTCTCGTGTATTAGCTAATTTACCTATGAATGAACTAAATACCGAACAGTGTGAAGTTTTAGCTAAATTCTACGCTTCTCGTCTGAAAGATCATCATAATGTTATACCGGCCATTATAGAAGGCATTGATGCATTGGTGCATATGAAAATGTTTTCCGGAAAAGCTGTTGTGGTGATATTACAAAGTTTTTTCCTCAATACAACATGCCAATCCCAATTGAGAAGTGATCGTTACAGACTATTTACAATATTTAAGTATATATCAGAAACATATGTAGAAGGTAATTAATTGTAAATTATTTAGTTTATTTAATTAAATGAGAATTATTCCTCTTGCGAGTATTAATCAACAAATTTTAAAAAATTTTAATCGAAGTTGCCTTCAAGTTAAATATACAATTTATTTGAAAATAAATGTAGTGTAACAATTTATTTTCAAATAAATTGTATATTTAACTTGAAGGCAACTTCGATTAAAATTTTTTAGTTTATTTAAGTAATTTTTCCTTTCTTTAGATCTAAAGGCTATGTCTGGTGACTTTATTTATGGTATCATAAGTTCTATTGATGGAGAACGAGATCCTAGAAATTTGGATTTCATTTACAATTTTATGCCTGATTTTATAGCCACTTATCCATTGTTGCATTTAAGCGAAGAAATGTTTGAAATATTCGCATGCTACTTTCCCATTGACTTTAATCCATCAAAAAATGATCCCGATACCATAACCAGAGAAAATTTATCTAAAAAATTAACAAATTGTCTGGTGGCTTCGCCAGATTTTGTAGAATGGTGTATAGCGTTAGCGTTGGAGAAACTGAAAAGTGAACTGGTTGTAGCGAAATCTGATTCATTGGAACTACTGGTAAGTCTATAAATAATATGGATTTGTTTTTAGCTCTAGTCTCCGGCGTTGAGCAGAATCAAGAGATAAAAATGGACGTTTACTGACGCAAACTTTTATTTCAATTGGAATTACTGAATTTTGGTTTTTGTTCCACCTAACGGGACAACTGCAATAATTTAGCAAACTAATATATATGTATATAGATTTAAAACACGTTTTACTTTTTTATTCCAGTATCAAGCAGCCTTAAAATTTCCCTGTGAAAGTTTAGAAAACCATTTTGAACAAATTTGGACAGATCTGAAATTAGAAGTATTTCCTGGCAGCGACAATAAGGATGTCGTCGCTCTAGCTTTACGCGCATTACGTTGTGTTCTAGAGCAAGCAACTGCTGCATCAAAAACAACCATTAGTCATAATTATCAAACAATGATATTGGGTACAATACTAACACATCTAAGTGATGTCAAACATCGCTTATTTAATCCGGCTTCATTAATTGCTTTGGTTTGTGTAGCTGGTGATCCCATATTCGCTAGCGAAAAAATACTAAATACATTCTTATTAAAATTAAATAAAACTGCTCTCCTGGATGATGAACAATTTATACGAATTTTTAATATAATATCGCAAATATTTTGTATTGTATCTGCTAAAGGGGAAACTGTTTTCAAGGCGATTAACCCGGATGTTTGTGCACAATTACATGTTATTGTTATTCAACAATTGAGATCGTTTGAAACGACTAAAGAAAAAATTCTAAACCAAGATTTACTAAAAGCTGCAATAGTCGTTTTAGTAGAATCGGCTCCTATAATCAATGAATCGAACCGTGCAATTCTGTACAAAGTATTAATGCAATTGCTAACACATGACTCTATAGATTTGGAACAAACACAAATTTTGCTAGAACGTTTGGGAGCTTTACAACCCGTTGAAGTACAATCTAATTGTATTGACGCCTGCATAAATACCTTTGCAAACTATACAAATTTTGTTAAGGAAAAAATTCTTTCAAATATTTTACCCTTGGTAAGACAAATGGCTTTTACCGAACGCATTATGGATTTGTTATTCAAAAATTCATTTGGTGATGAGTCTATTACCAATGATGTACGTCTGTTGACATTAAAAGCTCTTAATAAATTGCTACAAAATGAAGATGAACGCTTCATTGAAGACTTGCAGCATAATAGCGAATTAATAACTAAACTTATAAATTTAGCACAAAGCAATAAAAATCTAGACTCTTCGGTATTGGCTGAAATATCACAAAGTCTTAGTTTAATAATCCAGACATTAACAATTTCCGAACAATACTTGGTGGCCACGGAATACTTAAATAATCTCAATCTACACCTGACAGCTGATTTATATATTGCCAAGGGTTTACTGGGTTTTCTGCACAAAGACATCAGTTTAGATGATCATTTCGAACGTTTAATGAATGACCTAACACAATTATCTTTAAAGTCCGAAGATGAACATGTTCGTGAAGTAGCTCATCATTTAATGTGCAGTTTGGTTAACAAAATCGACTATACGAACAGTAATCGTGGCACTGTAAAGCGTATAATTGCGAGTTTAAAAGATGCCATTGGAAAAGAGAACAAAAAGGCTGTCGAAGCATTATCGTGGTTGGCCAAGGGTTTAGTTATACGTGGATCAGATGACGCTGGTGAAATTGTTGAATCGGTAAGTTTTTTTTTTTTTTTTGTGGAATTTTACCATACTTGTTATAAATTTTTTTCTACAGCTAGCTGAACTTTTAGATCATGCTTCATTTGCTACAGCAGCGTCTTTAGCATTTGACATAATTTCGGCCGAATACCCCCAATTGCATTTACCAGTTGTTAAATATTTGTTCAAACAAAAATTCTTCCATATGATTTTAAACAAATTTGGACATAAACTTGAAACATATTGTGAGCACCATTTGACAGCCTTTATATATGTTTTAAAGGCAACGCCACATGCGGTGCTAAAAATGAACTTGGAAAAGGTAATTTAAAAACTTAACTCTCTTTTTTGTTAGGCCAGTTTACTTGCGTTATTAATTCTTTAAACAAAAATTGTTGAATTAAAATTTCCTAGTGTCATAAGAAAACTAGCTTAATGTGTAAACTGGATGAAAAATATACTTGAACAATATTTAAATAATAATAAATAAAATTATCAATAGATTGCTCCAATAATCTTTAAATGCTTGGATTCGACCAATGGCCATACTCTAAGTATATCTCTAAAAATATGTGAAAATTTTATTAAACAACAGGATGAATACTATCGTGGACATTTGAATCATTTAATACCAGCTTGTTTAAAGTTATCAAAATTCAACAATGCTATGGTTAGTGTATTTATAGAGTAATATATATTTTTTTTAATTTAACAATAATATAAATTTAATTTTTGTTTTTTTTTTAGCAAGTACGAATTTTGGCTTTGAACTTATTGTATAATATTACAAAATATCCGACATTTGTGTTATTGCCGTTCAAAATGGATGTTGTGCTGGATTTGACTACAGCCTTAGATGATCCCAAACGTTTAGTACGCAATGCAGCTGTTCAAGCGCGCAACAATTGGTATTTAGTGGGTGCTCCAAATTCAACGTAATCAATTGTTTAACACTATTATTTGACTTTTATTAATTTCTTCTGTTTTCCGTGTAACACTTAAGTTTCATAATTTTATATGCTTGTAAAATATTCAACTCAAAAATAGTTAAAACATTTTAATATTGTACCACTATTAAATAACAAAACAAAAAAAAAAACAGAACTAAAAAACTTATTTTTTTTATAATAAAGTTTGTTTTATTTATTGATTTTTTATATTTTCTTTGGTGTTAATAGGGATGTTCACATTGAGATCTGGCCATTAGAGCACATTTTTGGGCTTTTTGTACTACATCAGGACAGCGACGTTTACGCAGCAGACGACAGTCTTGGAAATAGCCTTCGTTTCGTGGAAAACCATGTGAAAAATCTTGAAATGTTACCAAACCATGACCCCATATTTTGCCACCACGGAATTCTCCTTCAAATTTCATGCCATCAGCTCGCCAGAATATACCATGGCCATGAAACCAACCCATCATAAATTCACCCTCGTATCTATAAAGGAGTTTTAACCATTAACAATTTATTTTTATTGTGCTAACTATTTTCTTACTTGGCTCCATCAGCGAACCACATACAACCTAAGCCATGACTCATACCCTCGAAAAATTGTCCATCATAACGGGTGCCGTCAGCAAATACCAAATGACCTAAACCATGTTTTTGGCCCCGTTGATTCCATTCGCCTATGTAACGTGTTGAATCTTCATAACGCCATCCTCCTACTTTGCACCCTACCTTAGAAGGTGATATCTCCTTGCGAGCCATATTAGACACACTTCCTTTTTGCGATTAAAGTATTTTTAATTTAAATATAAATTAGGTTTTTCTATATGTGTTTGCTACAACATAAGTAATACCTTGTTCATCATAATCTTCCATTTTTATTTGGGTTTTTAATCGTAAAAATTAAAATTTCTTTAATATAATCCAATAGTTTTAACAATGATTTTTGGCCAATTTTCAATTGTTTACTAGCATTTATTTGTGTGTTTTGTTTGGCTTCATTTTTTACATTGGCCACATTTCTGCTTTTCCAAATCTAATTAACATATATTTGCTGTCTCTTTGGAATGTTCGTTTATCATGTGCCGTATACAGAGTAAACAACTTGTTGATTATTTTTATACTATACATATGTATGTACCCTTCACCATGTTCCAGATAACTTATGAACGGGGGGTTATTGTGTATTTCGATTCGAAAAGAAAATCGTTTGAATTTGTATAGTTTTTACATTCGAAATACACTTAACCCTCCAGATCTGTAATTTAGACTTTTTAAATTGATGTTGGAAATGATTCATCTAAAAATTACTGAGATATAAGACTTTTCTACAAAAAGTTTTTATAAAGAAGAAAAAAATTCGGACGTGGAGAATCTACTGTTATTACATTAAAATTCAATTAAGGGAGATTTGAATAAGCCTGATTTAAAAGAAATACTGAAATTAAGATTATAAAATAATATGTATTGCACTGTGTAAGACCAATTTCTTAACATTTACTTTTTTTTAATATCGGATTTGATCTAAATATTTTAAGATTGCGCAAACCACGAATAGGGTATTTAATGTGCTATACAAGCTAATACTGCTCTCTCTTACTTATTTTGTTGTTGAACTGTTTTCAACGCAAATAATCAATATTGGGAAGGAAGTAAAGTATAAACTATGATGCAGTCGTAATTCAGCTCTGGGTGGAGAAAGAACTCGCGCGTCATTGTCATTATCGCTTAAGGGCAATCAGGCCGTCCTTTTTTCGCTGCCTTCGAGAGAGTTGCGTCTCACTTTTGCATTGGTTAATGCTTGGCGTCGTCTAACTGTACCGCATTACGGGTTTTCGAAGTTGTGCATTAGTCACATGCTAAATTTTTTATTTTAATACAAGATTTAAGCTTTCCAGCTTCCTATATGAAGGTATAGGTCGGCTTGGGACTCACTAGAATCGATCGTGGGATAACCTGGCAATTTGAGGGATTAATTCTCCGCCAACCTAATTTATATTAAAAAAAATATATAAACTATGATGTATAAAGCAAAATATATTGACCTCTTCAAGGAGGCGTATTTTTTAAATATAGGTTAGTCGCATGAGTAAAAACAGCACACCACTGTGTTTAAATATAGATACACTCACGGTTCCAAATAATCAATTGGATTTAAACATAACTTCAAGTTTCTGTAACAAACAAATTAAATTTATTTTTAATAATTGTATGTATTTTGCCCTAAAATAACTAGTTCAAGAACGATTGTAATTAGTAACATTTCAGATTTTTTATGACAGTCTTGGAACTAGATATGCCTAGACCCATTCTGTTGACGCTATTGTGATTCTAAAGCACTTTTATAGGTTATTTAAGTGACCAGGGGCCAAATTACCGCATTCGATATCGAGTAAAATTTATCGTAATTTTCTTATTTGAGATTATGGCATTCGATATCGAGCAAGAAATTTAGCACATTTTATCATAATTTCGCTATCAAAATCATTTTTCGATACGATAGCTCATTTGATCACGAATGCGGTAATTTGGTTCCAGCTCTTTACCACTAGTTAAACATTGCACAGTGGGGGAATTTGGGGAAAAAGGAAATAAATCTGTAAGTCAAATTGCAATAAAATTTCACATGTCTATTTTATTAACTAAGTTTGGACTTCATAAAGCAACCAAGGGCGGTGCCAACGGTCCCCAAAGTAGGGCACCTTGGTTATGTAAAAAATTGAAAATTATCCCCTAAAAAAATTCGTCTTAGCTTTATATTATTACTTACAGTTTACGAGATATTAGCATATAAAAATTAAATTCTTAACTTTTGTTGCCAGCCAAGTCTGGTTCTTTGCTAATAGCGGATCCAAATATTTTCCGATTTGCTCGAATTTTTTTGTTTAACTCTTATGGTAGCATTGGAATGCGTAGCAAAAAAACATCTGTACCTTTATATTTTCCTGTTATAATGCAAGTCGAGGGTCAATGAAAGCCGTGATGATCGATATTACGCAGTTAAATAATTGGCACTCCAATTTTAAGTTGTAGCACATGTGGTGGAAAGCCTGGCACATCGAGTGAATTTAAGAACTCAACAGGATAATTAACGGCCTTACGGGTTGCTTGATTGATTTGATGCATATTAAAGTGATATCCATCTTCTCCATATGGAAAAATAATAGGATACTGAAGCGCGTCATATAAGCGATGCATTTCAGTAGGCGAGGCCATGCCCCTTTGTCCACTTACATAGTCAAGAATTTATTATTTCGTAAGAATATCCTATTGTGAAAATTTAATGACGTTCGGTCCAGTAGTTAAGACTATATTACGATTTTTCATTTTCCTAAAAAGGGGCGTGGTCCCACCCACTTTTCTTTTGGTACGTATTCCTAATTATGCCAATACCACATGTACCACATATCATTGACGTATGTAGGTTAAAAAATTCCCAAAATATGGCGATTTAAATTTTTGGGTATATGGGCGGTGCCACCCCCGTTTGTACAATCAAAACTTCATATAGCCTATTATTCCTTCCAGAGTCATAGTAACATGCTGTGAAAATTTCAGGCAGATCGGTACAATTACAATATTTTAAAAAAGCAGGCGTAAATGTGGGTGTGGTAAAAAAAAGTACCCTGTTAATCACACCAGAGTCCCAGTTAAATGCTTTAGGTCGTATTTTTAGAACAAACTCATCTCCCATGGACGGACGCTTCCTTGGACGGACGCGGTCACCTGTTCTTCCAAAAACATCTCCCATAGAGGGACATATATCGAGCCATAACCGCCGAAAAAATGTATCCCACAAACTCAAAATTTTACAGGGGAAGGTTTTTTTTAAATAAAATCAGTTTGAATAAAGCCATTATTTTAAAATTTATAATGTAAATATTGTTTTGTGTAATACATTTAATTTTAATAATTTTAAATGATGTTGAACTATCGATTTCGATAAAAAAAACAACAATCGATTATGGTGTGGGATACATTATTTTGGCGGTAATGGCTCGATATGTATGTACATCTACTGATAGTGGAATGGGTTCTGGTTCTTCTACGCTAACAAGAAAACAAGTTCTTCCTTTAAAAGAAGAATTTGACAGAGAACTCGAAGAAAAGTTGGCAAAACGACGCGCATCTCTAGATCAACCTAGTGCAGAACCTGTCAACATACATATGTACATTGTACATATATTACGAAAGGCAAATCTGAGCAAATTTTTGTATTTTGGTTCATTCCCTTTCATTCTATGCGCAAATAAAACAGATTTAAGGAAAGAGATTATTACATTTGTCTTTATCGAGTGTGTATTTTTAAACTTAATCAGATTAACATTGCGTAGTGCGGTAATTCCCCGATTTATTGTTTTATGTATGTAATTTGATGAGATGTTCATAGAACAAATCTAAATTGTGATTCCCCTTTTTTATTCTGGTTTATATAATAATTGATGGATGGTCATTAAATATGATGTCAAAGTTAAAAGTTAGTGTGTTTCAAAATCCCAAGGTGTTACAATGGCTCCACCAAATTTTCTTTCATTAAAAGAAAGTGTCTGTAATTAATACTGTAGAAAATGAAAAACTTTCAGTTTGTGCCATCGCAAAAAGGTTTGTTTATTTCAAATTTTAGATAGGTCAGCCTTATTTAAAATATATATAATATTTCTTGCCTTTATATGTAATTTAATTAGCTACTCTGAATATAAATAAAAGTATGTATAAACATACTTATGTTTTTGTATGTTGTATATGAATAGGGGAAAAATAAAAGTTTAACGAAAATATTTTTGAAGTTTGTGTTTTATCACAGTTATCGTAGTCACTAAATAATAAATAGGTAAATATATATTTATTAATTTTATCCCGAAGTATTTTAACGAACTATCCCTTGGACGGACATCTCCCCTAGGCGGACAAAAATGCCTCGACGGTCGCTGTTCGCCTATGGGAGCTTTCATTGTATACAGCTACGTGCAACTAATTAAGGACACGATACTAACATATGAGCTTGAAGTAAATAATACGAAATGTTTTATGATATTCTTAAAATTTATCGTAGTTTAGTCAATTTAACTCTTATTTCTAGAAAATAACTGCATACAGTAGACGCTCGGTTATATGAACTAATTCAAACATAGCCTGTTCACTAAATGGAGAAGTTCACATAATCGAGAGAATATAAAATAAGTAATTCAAATGTGCAAGAGAAGTAAAGCTTGCGCCTTTGTCCAAGCTTGCCAAAATGTCACTTTTTTCAGATAACGTTAACACCTTGCGCTTCATCTTCGATGCACTATGTAAGAAACACTAATGATCTCAAAAGACAACCACTCAAAACTCAACAACTCAACACTCAAAACATTAAAAAAAATCAACGGTTGCAGGTTCATCACTTATTTCGGGGAAAAACATACTTCTAATGAGACAAACATTTAAAAAAAATCAACGGTTGAAAGCTGTTCACATAATAGAGATAGGCTGTGTTCACTCTTTAGAACCTCATGTGTTTAAATTTTGTTGTTCACTATTCTGGATGTTTACATAACTGGATATTCATATAACCGAGCGTCTACTGTATTTTGTCAAATTAATTATTATTTATGAATCTGTGAGTCATATTTTCAAATAAAATATATAATTAAGGGCATACCAAAAATTTTACAAAAAAAGTATTTATTTAAAAATAAATCAATATTTTGTTGCAAATCCATTGTTATCAATAATAGTTTGACATGTGCGAGGCCAAATTTTTACATGCACTACTGGAATGGCTTCATAAGCTTTCTTTGTTTCGGCAAAGCGATCATTAAAATTGCTTATTTTACAGAGCTTACTTTGGTTTTTACAACTTGCCATAAGTTCTCAATCGGGTTAAGATCAGGACTGTGTGAAGGCCAGTCAAAGACCAGTAAGCGAATTGTTAAAAAACAACATTGCTTGATAAGCCGTATGCTTCGGATCGTTATCTTGTTGAAATATCCATGTTACTGTCATGTTCTCATCAGTATACGACATTATTGTATCGCTTAGAATTCTTGCATACTGAAACTTATCCATATTTCCCTCAATTTTGTGCAGCGGCCCAACACCACGTGACGACATAGCATCCAAAGCATAATAGAACCACCTCCATCTTCAAGGTAGCGGGGATACACTTTGGACCAAATTCTTTCATCTTTGGCCGGTGAACATATTTTTTCCATCTGAAGACACCCTATTAGTTTTGTTTCGTCCGAAAATAATACTCTTTTTCCATTCCACATCCGTCCAATGGAGATACTTCTTCACGAATTTGAATCTCTTGTTTCGGTTAGGTTCAGACAATAATCTCGTTAAATTTTTCTAAACAGTCCGACTTTGAGAAATCAACGTTTTACTTTATCTACATAGCCTCATTTTCGATAAAGACTACAATCCGAATCTCATTTGCTGATTTATGAGGATTGACTCGCGCACAATCAGTGCATCTTCACGAACTGTCGTAATACGTCTTCTTTTTTACGGGCCATCTTTTCTGTAGTCGAATGCTTTCTGAAATATTTCACCGCTTGAAAAACCATTCAAGGCTATTGCGATTTCTCGATAATTGGGTCCATCTTGATGCATTTTTACAATAATCTTTCGAGTACTGACATCACAGGATTTGTTTTTACCCATGTTAAGCAAGTACATATTAAGAACTTTTTAAATACTGAAAACATTCATCATTATTAATTAAATATAACTTTTAAAAATTATCTGAATTTGAAAAAGTCAATAAATTTATCACTGTCCTTAATTTAGTTCACGATTAAAGACAATATGAATTACCCTGGTAAAGACAAAAAATTCCATTTTTGGGATTTTTCAATTTTTTTTTTTGACAATTGTGGGGTATATTATAAACAATTATAAATTTTGTTTTCATTTTAGTACATATTTTGCACAAAAATGTCCTTATAAATGCATAATTTTATTAATAAATACTTTTTTTTTTATTTATTGAATCTTCAGATGGTGAAATGGCAATAAGTTTTCGAATCTTAATACTAAAAGAAAATAATAAGTCCAGCCAGTGCTAAACAAAATATTATGATACTACAAAAAAATTTACATCCACTGATCCAGTCATCTGTTTTGCGCTTCATCCTTCTCAACCGAACATGGCCACTAAAGTTAAGGATGTCTCGTGCAAGTGGGTTTGGATGGTGTTCAAGTTTGCTGACATATTTTGTAAATTCGACTTTCACCAAAGGAATGCCTAGATCTTTGTGAATTCTAGAATTTTTAACGTACCATGGAGCTGAAGTAATTATACGTAGAATTTTATTTTGACCCCTTTGAATTTTTTCAATGTTGGATGCTGAGGCAGTACCCCATAATTGAATTCCATAACACCAGTTTGGCTTTAGAATTGCATTGTACAACAAAAGTTTGCAATCCAACTTTAATGTAGAATTTCTGCCGATTAGCCAATACTTTTATATAAAATTTTAATTTCAATTTAAAAAATTTTTGCTTGCGCAAAAACTCTTAATTAAACATGTTTGTCTTGTATTTCAAAAAAGTTTTTTATGAATTTCTTATTTTTTAAAAAGTCCTATGTACATACATATATATGTACATTAGGCCGGGCCAATTTGTATGGAGCCGAAAAAATCGATTAGAGCCGCCCCTTAGGATTATTCTATGGACAATTCTAAGCAACTTTGGTGAAGGGTCTATCTCGATTTTCGAGTCTCCCACTTTTCAAAAAATGATTTTTTCCCTATAACATCATTTTGATTCGAAATTCGATTTTTTATTCATCGTTATATTATCTTTTTTGTGTATATGGGGGGTTTTTGGGGTCGAGAAATTCATTTTTGATCTTTATTTTTACCTATGAACACCACCAGAGGGCGTTTCATGCATATTTGTAATATTTTTCGTCTATTTTCCGAGAAAAAAATGTTCGGTAAAATTGATATTTATTTTATTTTTTTCAACAGAAATTCAACCTAAAAAATAAGAACATGTGTAAAAAAAATTAATTTAGTGGAAGAAAAGCGGAATAAGTTATTTTTGAAAGTCTTTCTTGCTTTCAAGTCATTCATTTTTTGAAAAGTGGGAGACTCGAAAATCGAGATAGACCCATGGTTCCTTCACCAAAGTTGCTTAGAATTGTCCATATAATCATCCTAGGGGCGGCTCTAATCGACAAAAAATTTGGCCCGCCCTAATGTACAAACATGGAACCCAGTAAAAAATAGGATCATCCAAAGAGTAATCCTGGAGCGCTCCTTTGCGAGTAATGGATTACTCCATAAAACTCCGAACCTCATAGGATTTTTAACACAGCATGTCCGCAGACACGAGTACTCCTTTTAAGCTCCTTATGGAGTACTCCCTTTGATCTTGAAAATGACGACAGAGGGAGTAATCGTTTTTGTCTCCTAAAAGAGCATAAAGGGAGTAATCATTTTTGTCTCCTAAAAGAGCATAAATACAAATTTGGTTACTTTTTACAAAAACAAGAAAGCCTCGAAAAATAGCAACGGCGGAAATGAAATTTGCAATCTCGTTTTCTTGAATTTGAGTGGCATCACCGGAAATGAATTGAGGGAATTGAGGAGATTTTTTATTAGCAACGAATCCCACTGAATATAGAAAGTTTTCCGTGCAAAAAATTGTCTGATTTTTATCTTTATCCCAGAAACTAGTTCTAAATAGAAAAACAAAACGAAAAGATTTTACAGTTATGTCAAAGAAAAAAAAAACCAAAACGAACTGATACATCCCTCATTGATCCATTTGGAGTATTAAGCGAGGCATAGACAACAAAACAAAAAAAGTTTTGATAGCTCGCTTATTACTCCAAATGGATGAACAAGTCATTACTCTTTTATTGCTCGATTATGGATTAATCCATATATTTTTTACTAGGTAGGTAGGTAAAAAGGCTGGTGTCATCCTCACACCCTCACCCAGAGACCAATACGGTTCATTGTGATGCCTTATTTAGAGATAGGAATAAAAGTAAGAAAGGAGGTGAAATAAAAAGCGAAAACACAAGAAAAGAAAGGAATAGTAGAGTATAAAGTTCTGAAAAACGCAGCGTTTTCAAATCGCATACAGTGTTACAAACGCATTTTGACCTGTTCTGAAATCGCTACGATTTGCTAGCGTTTTGCCATTTTTCGAAGCTATGTTCGAACAATAAAAACAGGAGGGTTACTGCGTATTTCGATTCAAATTTCCACGTCTGCTTCTAAGCGTGACAATTTTGTTAAAGAACTATCCCGAAGGTGACAATTCCAAATAAAATTCAATGAATAAATAATTGTGCTGACTATGCAACGCTTCTTTAGAATTAGTTAAAAGTGACAAATTAATTTAAAAACATTGATCTCAACGACAAACTAGAACGAGTATGATGATTCATCTTTGGCAGAGCGTCATAAAAGGTGTGCCTTTTATTATTGTGTTTCATTACACAGTACAACAGCCAATCTGGGGGGTGAGAAATTCCAAGTCAGGGTGATGGTACTAGGTTAGTATAGTAAAACCCTTAAAGGGTTTGGCGTTCGTATGTGTCAGTTTTTTTTATGACCTTTTAAATTTTTTCCTTATCTTGATGTTTTTTCGCTTAGTTGTAACATTTTGGCAAAAACGTAGTTTAACATAACTCGAGAACCACTTGTCCGATTTTGATGAAACAAATTTAGAAAAATTAAGAATTTATTAATTTATTTATTTATTTACAAATAAGTGAAGGTATCCCATTTTTGCTTTTATTCAAAAAAGTGTTATTTATCGCCTTTTTTATAAATTTTCCCCAATAACTCCAGACTTCTGGCCATCGAACCATCGAAAAAGTCTAGGCAATATTTATTAAAATAAATAAAAATAAATAAATAAAATAAAAATAGAAAATTATAAAAATGTTTACTTAATTTTTTTTAGTAGTTTATGGCCAGAAGTCTGGAGTTATTATTATAATCCCAAAAATGTTCCACAGTGTTATATACCATATGGCGAGAGTTCCGATAGCACAAAGTCTGTAACAATTGCATTATTTGGTTACGACGAAATCCAATAAACTATTCTATTCTTCCTGAAGCAAATACGGGCCGTATTGTCCTAGCAATACTAGGGAATAGGTAGGTTCCCCAGTCTAATTGTGCAAGACCAACAAATTCTTGCTAGACAGTCCTTTTAAAACAAAAGAAAAATAGCAGTAAATGGGGTCAATATTCTTCTGAGCCATTATTGCATACCGTCTGGCTAGTTTGTCAGCTATACAGTTACCATGAATATCACTATAACCAGAGATCCATATAAGCGTTATCCTAGTACGCCTAGTATGCTATCTTATTTCGCGACACAAAGCATTCTGCGGTTAACATAGGTAGATGTTGAGCAGACACTCGCCATTCCATAACGACCGCCTTTCTTCCAGCACGTTTTACGACAAAGATTTTCGACTAAACGGAATGTGGGTATTAGTCACAACAAATTAAATGTACAAGGCCTTTTAATTTGCAATATGTGATTCTCCATTTTAAATTGATACCTATTCGTTTCTTTAATTTAACATTCCGTTTGCAAGAAATTCAACTTTATTTTCGGTAAAGCCAATTTACGAAAGGTAAATTTATGTAGATTAATTCATCCCTCATTTGTAAATCTAGTGTTTTATTTACTCGTATTAGTCTTAATATTTATATATTTAAAAAACACTTGGAAAATATTACATTTCCCGACAAACACATATGTATGTAAATAACAAAAATAGTCTCATAATGTTTGAAATATTTCAAATAAACAAACAAAAATTATTATTCGAACAAAATGTTCTTCCGTTCGGCATTTAAACATACATACATGTATGTATTATATAACGGGTCCGCCATCTAACGTTTTTTGTTCAACTAGTGCTTATTTAGTGAATGGTAACACTTAGCTCATGTCAGATTTGACAGATAATTAAATTCACCTTGGGTTTATCCTTCCGCTGAACGAATATGGTTGTCACAAAGTATACAGAGGGGTCAACACAACAATCAGCTACGATAAGGCAGTTCTCTTAAAAAGAGAAAGAAAATATTTTGCGGTAGTATTTGTTAATGTGAAAAAGCAAAGCACTATCTGTTCAGCCTATGAAATGAGCGTTTGGAAAGGGTGCTACGCTTTGTAGGAGCCTACTTATGGGTTATCAAAGTTAAAATTAGTAGAAAAATCAATTTTACGGTAATGGATGAATATTTTACAGAAAATTTAAAAAATAAATTGAATTTTTTTTTTTTTTTTTTTAATTTGTTGGGTAATAATTTAAAACATAAAACCCTAAAGAAAAAAAATAAAAACAATCTAAAAATGGAAAAATAATTTTTTTTAGTTACCATAAAATTGATTTTTCTACTAATTTTAACTTTGATAACCCATAAGTAGGCCCCTACAAAGCGTAGCACCCTTTCCAAACGCTCATTTCATAGGCTGAACAGTTACTTATCATATTCTGTTTAAACTGTTCAATTATCTTATTCGGTTCAAGATATGATTTTTGCAACGAAAAAACGCAAATGGCGCCACTGTACAACGCTGGGAAATATTGCGACATTACTTTGAAAATAATGGTAATATTGCAGAATGTGTGCGAAAAAATCATCTTTTCAGATGAAGCTCATTTTGATCTTGGCGGGTATGTAAAGAAGCAAAATTGTCGCATTTAGGGCACAGAAAACCCGCACGCATACATTGAAAAGCCGATGCACCCAAAACGAGTCACTGTTTGGTGCGGATTTTGGTCCAGAGGCATAATTGGGCTATTTTTCTTCGAAAATGAGCAAGGAGTGGCCATGTTGTTCACTAAAATTGAAGAGGAGGATATTGGCAACATTTGGTTTCAACAGGACGGCGCTACGTGCCAGACAGCCGAAGCTACACTCGTTTGGCCACCTCGGAGCTGCAATTTGACACCGCATGGCCAGCCGAGGCAGCCATTTGAATGAAATTATTTTCCATTATTAACTGGAAGGATTGCACTTTCAAATAAAAAAAAGTTGAGAAAATATTCGGTATTTTTAGCATTTAAAAAAAGAAGTTATTTGGCGGACCCTTTACTATATAAAATAATAATTATAATTTTGTTAAATTGAAAGACTTATTGATCAAACTATTATCAATATTAACTGATTCAAAGTTACCAAAAAGATTTATGTGTATTTTAATATGGTTGTCATATTTTTTGTATATTGAATAAATACCTTTTTTTTCCTTTTTTAATTTGGAAACTTTTTGTCTAAGAAAAAAATGTACAAAAAGTAATTGAAAAACCTTAATATATTTCCAAACTTTGGTTCAAATACAATAATTTTTTTGCAGAATCTTAAGTTAACAATTATGCGTAGCGATTTTCAAAAAAGTCCACAGGTAAATTGGATTCAGTACATTAAAGACAAACATTCTGAGTAACGGTTGTTGTTGTTGTTGTAACAGCGGTAATTGCTGAGCTGACAGCCCTTGGCCGAGTCATTCCGGTGCGTAGAACCGGCTGTCGTGGGAATACTGAGTAACGGTATTTTATAATGATGTAAATTTCAATTTTAGTTAGGAACGTGTCTAACTCCTTTTGAGACCTACATTAATGTTTACATGTATTAAAAATACTAAAAATGTGTTATTAATATTTTTTTATTCAATAATTTCTTTTCGTTACACAATTAAATATGTATGCATGTTATAGATCTAAAAAATTGTTTTTTTACGATAAAAATTTTATAATTGAAATTTGATAATTTTATTATTTATTGCTGGAAACTAAAGTATGAGAATGAATTGTCAAAACAAATGAAATTCGTAATATAAAGAAACCAAATAATTAAAGAGAGAAAATTTAAATAGAATAACAAAAAAATATTAAATAAATACATTATTTTATAAACCTTTCATACATACATTTCTTTTTTTATTTTTTAATATTATGTGTTTATTTTTGCAAAATTTAAAAATGTATTTATCATATTAAAATTAAAACGGTAATATATATATATATATATATATATAAATGATTTTTCTCATTCTGATACATTAAATCATTTGAAATAAATATCAAGCATAAATATTAAATAATTAAATTATAATAAGCAAGCAAATAAGACGAAAAAAATATTCAGATTAATTAATATATTATTGTTGGGTTTTTAAATACAATTTTCCAGATTTTTTTAATACATCGAATTCAGAAATGAAAATAATAGTGGTTATGTTGACTTAAGTGCTATTATACTAGGGCTAAGATTTTTTAAATATCTTAAAATGTGAATTTTAAAATATAGATAAGTAGCGTTGTATCATTTTTTATATTTTCTGTGAGAAGTGACGACGTTTTTAACTATAACGAAATAAAAAAGTTTGATCGTTACACATGATAGATATTTTTAATATTCTTGCCACTCTATTCATAATGATAAAACGTGCAACAATTTAATATTTGTTCGCAAAGTGAAATTTATGTTTACTGAGCAATTTTCATATTACACGATGTAATTTTTGAACTAACAGACGTGCAGATTTGTGTGTTAATTCCCACAAGGAAAGACAACAGCTCCCAGTTAGCATAAAGTTTATCACTATGAATAAGGCAGTGTTACAATTTGAACTTCCTACTTACATTTTATACATATTGAATTACACGCGGTAGAATACGTAGTTGTTGAATATATTATATTTAAATCTTATTTAATCACTTTGTGTGTGAATGCGGTCCCTACAACTTTTTCAAGTAAGCGGCGCATTTGACAGCACTGCTGACTTGTCCTGTGTTTACAATATTCAATTTCTTGTGTTTTGCCCGGAACTTCTTTACATAGGCCTCGATTAGTTTCTTGATCTTAAATGGATCAATTTCACCCGATTTACTGTGACAAATCTAAATAAAAATTTTTAATGATTTTCTTTGCTTGAGCACAAATATTTTTATTGAGATAAAAAAGGCAAAATTTACCTTAGGCACAGCACGGCGCATAATTTCTTTGTAATCTTCCTTGGTAATTTGTTTCTTATTAAAACGTGGTTTTAATACCAATTTTACTTCTTCCACTACGCGCTCTTGGCGATTCAACTTACGCATGAACTGTTATTTTAAGTAATAAATTAATTGTTTCGGTTAAAAAAACACAAAAGAAACATTTTTTACAATTGTACATTACCTTATCTTTAACATGTAATTCGACTGCGGAATTTGGTACATCATCGTAGATTTTAATATTATCATCATTCGATTTTCCAACTGTAATAAAACATACATATAATATATATTAGCATAAATAAATAAATTTGGCCTGCTATTAACATCTTCAAAATGGAGTATATGTACCTAGTATAATGTTGTTCTCTAATAATTTTATTTTAATCAAAATTTCAATTAAAAATATATAATAATATAAAAGTAGACAGCAAAAAATACCATAATTGAAGCAATTTTTCGCAATCGAAATGTGATAACATACAAAGTTGTTATTTAACAATTTATTTTGTAAAATAACATTGTAAAAACTATTTTTATCATTGGTTTTTAACAATTTTTTAAAATGTATTTTAAAAGCGTTAAAACAATCATATATAAAACAACAATTAATTTGTTGGTATCCAGCAAACAAATCACGAATTCTTAAGCAATGGTAAATTATAAGTTATACTAAATTCCTGTCTAAATTCGAATAAATTTTTTAATAATGAAATAATCCGAAAACATTTTTAATATTCCACTTCAATAACAATTATTATTTTTAGTTGAACTGTTAAATTTTTCAATTTTTGATCATTTTTAGTCAGGCTTGAGTTCATTAAATTTAATTTTCATTAAATTATTATTTTTACTGAAGGTAGGAATTGTTTTTACAACATGAAATCTTATTAAAATTTTATTGATAATTTTTCTTTGGCTGAGCTGGGAATCGAACCTGGGATATGTTTTTATTTAAATACATGAGTTTGAAGCATTTTGAAGAGCAATTTTAAAGAAAATTGCAATCGTGTAAATCTAGCTTAACTATTAAGTAAATTCATCAATGATGTGTTGATAACTTATTCGAACCGTATATTTAAACTTTCGCAGAAACACTTGAGCTCCAATGACACGTTCATGTAAAAAATAATCTGTTGTGCACCACTTTTTGAACTACATCTTTCGTGATGTAGTTTGGTACTCTTCACCTAAGTATACATTAAGATGAAGATTAACAAGTAAGGGCATTAATTCGATTGTGCCGAATCTTATATACCCACCACCAATATAATACGGTCCCCGATTTTAATGTATTTTGGTTGGATATCATCTGTGTTCTAGTTGCTCTCGGTAGGGGAACTATAGCCAATTATGGAATAATATTCACAATATTAGTATGCTTTATACATACATATCATTGTTCATATAACTGTAACAACAAATTCTGTACGACAATTTTTATGTATTGGAGGATAATTAATTAATAATTTCAACCTGACAATGATATTTTCGGCATATCGTTCCTGATAAGTGAATTTAATTGATTTACGGAAGTGGTAATAATAATATGTAACTAATCTGTGCAAAATTTTTGAAGGGGAGGGGAGGGTATATTGGATGTGTGCTGATGTTTGTAACTCCCATAAATACATGTGAGAAATAATTATATGTGTAATGTTTTATAGTGAATTATTATTTAAAAACAAATTTTTTTTTTTGTCATTTAAAAAATATAATTTTTTTATTATTGTTATTAATACAAAATTAAGATTTTGGTAATTATTAAAGCTTTAGGTCTTTTTTATAAAATATTTAAATTTTTATTTCAATATTTCGATACTCTTTGAGTAGACTCTTTGTTGCAGACTACGAGACATTGATTATGCCAAGTTTTTTAGAGTTGTTATATCCATTTTATTCCACTCTGTCAATATTGCATATTTTAAATCTTATAAAGTTGTATATTGTTTTGCCTTTGAAAACACTTTGGCGGAAAGAATTCCCTAAAGGTCTTCTATTGGATTGAGATCGGAACTTACGGCTGGCCACTCTAATACTGACTATGAGAACCATCCAAATTAAACTTTTTTTCGTCGCTAAAAGTACCCCGTTTCAAATTCTCTAATACTGGTATACTATAGGTGTTAAAACTTCTTTGTTTTAAGTTCGACATGAATGGGAGCGTAATCTTGTTGGAATGCCCAATTATCACCGTTCAGCTACAAAGTTTATTAAAATATTCTCTAGAAGATCTACATATATTTCAGCATTCAGTTTACTTGGTACTATACATATTCGGGACTTTCCTCCACCTCCAAATGCAGCCCACACCGTCAGAAATCCACCACTACTAACTCAGCTACGATAGTCCCACGTGGGAGCCTTGTATTACGCCAATGTTTATAGTGACCGTTAAATACAACCGTTTCAAATTCATCATCCCAAAATTTTAATTTTTCAGCAAACGCAATACGAGTTGTCCGCGAACTGTGAGAACTCCGAAAGCGATTATAATTATATTTTAAAATAAATCCAACAACAAAAATTGATAATTCAGCCTCAAGAAAGCATACGCACCGTTTTTTCTATAAAAGTCTACAAATAATAACGCAAATTGTATGACAGCGCCACCTAGCGTTAGTTTTAGGTAAAACATAATATCAAAAATGGATTCCCCGACCCCACAAACATAAATATATCACATTTCTCCCGGATAGTAAAAATATATAGCCATTAATTTATCAAAATTGTAATGAGTTTTTCTCGTTAGCCAGGGTTCCAAAATCACAAATTTCAAATGCTTGTAAAAAAAAATTCCAGCACTGAACCAAAAAAATCCCTTGGAGGTTTTGTTATGGACAATGTCAGCTATCATTTGTATTTGGTCTCATCCCATTCGGATTCCAAAAGTTTGATTTTGTGTCACAGTGTAATTAGACAAAAAAAAATTAAAAATGTTGGTATCAAAATAAAATTCAACACAAATAGGTTTCATATACGAGGTCTGATCAAAAAATAACCGTTATTTTAATTTTTTTCAAAAAGTATTTATTTATCAATAACTATCTTGTCCCCTTCAAAGTAATTCCCCTCAGATATAATACACTTATGCCAACGTTTTTTCCAATCCTCGAAACACTTCTAAAACGCGCTTTTTGGTATCGCCAACAGCTCCTGTTTCGATTTTTCTTTGAGGCATGATAACGGTTTTATTATGGGCCAAAAACTCACGCACAAGTATCGATGTGTGAGCTGGTGCGTTAACGTGGTGCAAAATCCATGATTGGTTTTTCCACAATTCTGTGCATTTCTGACGAATTGCTTCGCGCACACAGCGCATAACTTCAAGGTAGTATTCCTTATTGGCCGTGCGACCTTGTGGCAAGAATTCATGATGCACCACGCCATTGCAGTCGAAGAAAACAGTGAGTTCTTGGCTCTTCTGGACGTTTTCATTGGGCTTTGGTTTCAATGTCATAGCCATACACCCATGATTCGTCACCAGTTATGACCTTTTCGAGTAAATCTGTATCGTCGTTGACGATTTTAAACAGCTCCTGAGCGATGTCCATGCGACGTTGCTTTTGGTCAAAAATTACCAATTTTGGAACAATCTTTGCTGCCGCACGTTTCATGCCTAAAACATCCGTAAAAATTGCTTGGCATAAGCCGAACAATATTCCAACATCATGAGCGACCTCTCTGATAGTAATTCGACGATTATTCAAAATCATTTTCTTCACTGCTTCAATGTTTTCATCGGTTGTTTACGTGCTCGGGCGACCAGGACGAACATCGTCATTGGCATCTTCTCGGCTTTCCTTAAACCGGTTATACCACAATTGACAAACGCCACAGTCAACATTTCAAATGTCCTTGCGCATTTAATTTAATTTTTTACACAAAACTTAATAGTTTCTTTGATCCATTTTTTCGAATAGTAAAAAATCGAAGAGCACACCAAAACACGACTAACGTTTTTATCTGTCAAAAACAAACTGACATTCCAAAATGGCTAATGTTACCAACATATATAACAGACATGTGTATCAACATAACAGAAAAAAATTCGAAAATCGAACATACGTAACTCACGAAATTTGAAAATAACGGTTATTTTTGATAAGACCTCGTATACAGAAATCATGACACCTAATTTTATAACAGTCGGTCCATTATTAATCAAAAACCCCTTTCGAAAATCTCTTTAACATGTATAAATCTATTAAGTGTTTATGTCAAAATAAAATTTAACATAACAAATATCATGCCACTAAATTTTTGGATGATCGGTCCATAATAGGTCATAACTCCCATAGAGCGTCCGTGGTCTGTCCAGACCAAGAGGTTAAAAGCTTGCCGCCAATCTTAGGGTAAAAGGATTTTCAGAAATGGACTTTGTATGGGGTCCATGTCCAGATGCCAGATAAGGACTGATCCAAACAAAATATCGTTTTGTAATTTCTCTTTACATTATTTTTATTAAATAATTTTTAAGCTTGAGGTCACTTTTTTGTTTTTTATAAAAGATTTTTATATTAAATTAACTCCTGAAGAAGATTTCCAAAGGAAATCGAAATATTAAGTGAATTATATATAAGAAATAAAAATCTTTTATAAAAAACAAAAAAGTGACCTCAAGCTTAAAAATTATTTAATAAAAATCATTAAAAAGGTCGAAGAATATAGAATAAAATTTCTCTTTACTTAAAATTATACATGGATACTGCTTTTCGACAAGCATTTATGTACTATAGGCGCATATTCCGGGAAGACATTAGTATGGGGGTTATCATAGGAATAATCGTGGAAAATTTCATGATATTATCTACAATATATTTAAAGAAAAACGATTGCCTCAAGTTTTGGTCTATAACTCTGGTTCTACAAGACCGACGGGCGGACTTTGCTACATCGTCTTAATGGACCCTGAAAATATATATAATTTTTTGATTTTCGGTACCCCTTAGAGATGAAATTCGGCACAGGCGGATACAACACCCCTACTTCTTTTTAATATTATTAGCTTATTATAGTTATCTATGGTCGTCCTTTGGCTGGCCGCACATCTTGAATACAATTACAAAAGCAATTGCCTCGCTAATTAAAAACGTGGAAACATGGATAATATAATGTATAAAATTAGGAAAAATTTATTGGTATTTTACAGTTTGAATCCGAACCAAATATTGGGTTTAATAATTATTATTTTTTCATAATTCGAAAGAAACCGAAACCTTTTAAATGTATTAATAATTTCCGAATTAATTTAATTAAAATTTTAGGTGTTCTGCAGCACTTGAGATTTTGGCCTACATTAATCTTAAACAGAAATGTGTTTTTTGAGCAATATTGTTTTCCTTTGAGATTTTAAAATAATTTATAAATTCTTGGATTTTATTTATTATACTTATTCAAAACTTTAATATTCCATAACCTACAGTTTTCTTTATAACAGTTTCGACTTCGCCATTCCTAAACAAAACATTCAGTTGGACTCTTAATATTTGCCAAATTAATTAAATTATTTTCACATTTTTTATTTTAATCTTACAGTACTGAATAGTGTTGTTTTCTTTGTTTTAAGTATGCAAAAGTTTAATATTCGTTAAAAATAAATATTAACATTGAGTGAACATTAAATATAATTTTGATAATGAAATTGTTTTTTAGTGATTGAATATAACGGGTTGTTAGTTATTATTTTTCATTTCAAATTCACTTTTTGCAGTAAATCTCTGAGAGCAATCATTATAATGTGAAAATTTTTGCGTTAAGTGACTGCGACAAAAACACGTAATGCTTCTGAAGAATCACTTATAGAAATGCAAACCAGTTAAATTCAAATTCCTTCATCGAAATAGACCCATTTACTATTAATAATTATATTAAATGCTCATATAAAAACAAACAAGTAAGAGCTTTTATTCGGCTGTGCCCACCACCAATATACCAATAGTATGATTTATACCAGAGATCGGCAATGAATCGTTTTTTTACGATTCACAACTACTCATAACATTTTAAGTATAAGTGGTTTTACATCATTGAAATTTCACTACTCTGAGTTACTCAAACTCACAACAACGTTGACTTATAAATGCGGGTGGATATAAGTATGAGTACTACGCCGACTTCGAGCTCATACCATTCCCAATATGTTTGATTCATAAACAACGGTATTTAGATTTACATTTTAAAAAAATTTCAGCTTTTTCCGTTAGGTATTTATACAAAATAAGTAAAAAAGAAATATAAAAACATACAAGTAAGTTTATAGGAAAACATATTGGGGAAAATATAACATTTATTATTTTATAGGTATAATTTTTATAAGCGGACTGTAAAAATGAACGACACTCGCATGAGTGTATGCGAGTCATACTTATTTTTTATCGTCTACGTACATTAAGTTAAGGAGAGTCTAAATAAACAACATCATACATGAGATTAAGTATGAATATAATGAGTAGTGGTTTGATGATAACAAGTATGAGTAAGTATAAGTATAACAAATTATAAGTCATGATTCAAATATACTCACTTTTTCAGTACTCATAACTGATCTCTGATTCATACTTTAAACAGTGAAGGGCGAATGCTATACACGCGTGTATAGGAACAAAATTCTGTGTGCGCGACGTTGACACACGTGTACTATAACCTGTTTCGCTGTCTGATCTCGCTGCCCATTTTTTTGAGTACACTCAAATTAAAATGTTAAATGAAGAATGAGAAAATGATTTTTTTTATAGAGAGCATGGATGGCGATGCACAATGCTTGATTTGTCATCGCATTGTAAGTCAAAAATATTTAATTATACATTATGATATTATTTGTATATATAAAAATACTAAAATCCAAAAAATGTCTTTAATTTTGGCAACTGAAGAATTATTTGCGGTCGTTTGTTTTTTGCTGCTTCCAACACTAACACATATGAGTGAGTATGTGTGTGCCCGACACTTCTTTAAACTAATTTGTGTTACATTTTGTATCGATAACGACATTTATACTATGATGGGGCGCAGAGAACAGAAAGAGACCATTCACATTTGCTAACCATTCGCAAATTCATTGCTTTTACTCGACAATAATAAAAATGTGCATTGCTGTGTTTACTCATTCCTTATTACTGTTTGCTATTTTACATTCCCTTTTTGTTATGCGGTTATACATCAAGCAACGAAATAATTCAATGTCACATGAAAAAACTAAAAACATTCACACCATTCGTCCAGTATTCGTTGCTTTCAGTGAATGAAAACATAAAGAAAGAGCAAAAACAATACAAAACCTAAGGAGAAAATAAATATTTTTTGTTAGTATGTACAACTTATACAATCAGCATTGAAACCATTCAGAGCAATCGTTAACCATTCTTACCAATCGGTAAGTATTCGTTGCTTTTGGGAGTATACGTTTACATTTGTACAAGACATGCAATGCAAGCATCATTTTTCGTTACACTCCGTTTTGTGAATAATGACATGTATTGCTTTACGGAATTGATTTATGTTGTCAACATGAGGTTTGTTTTTTGTTATTGTATTCAAAATCTAAAATTAACCAATCAATCCGTTCTCTGATGGGGCGATCGTAATTTCTATATATTTGAGGCTTATTTTGGTTGAATTTCATCTCAATAACGATATTTATAAGAATTTCATCGGTATTCCAGTTATTTTCGGAAGTGGATCTTATATGGGAGCTATGGCCTATGGCTATGGGTAAACCTTCATTAAATCCAATAGTATAGTTTTTGCATACATATAACTGATCTGTGTAAAATTTCCGTTCGACATTTATAAGTATGTATGTATGGATATGAATTTTTTGTAGCGAATTGGTTGTGATGTTTCGGAAGTGGACTTTAAGATCATGGAGTTTAATATCTTAGTATGAAACATATTTTTACTGAATTTTTTATGGATACTGCTTTTCTCTAAGCATTTATGTATGTGCCATAGATCTAAATTTCGGACATTTTAAAAAGAACTGACCTTTTATATTAATAAAAAAAGTGTGCAAAATTTCATTATACTCGTATTTAAAGAAAATAGCAAAAAATTATCTGAAAAATGTCGAGGTTTTCTGAAACTTAGGTCTATAACTCGGATTCTACTGGATCGGTGTTTGCTCATTTTCAATACATTTCGGTGAAACAAAGAATATTCGGTAAAAATTCTACTGTTCTAAGACTTTTTTCGAAGCTCTATCGTCCTTCAGCAGTTGGACGGGCAGACATGGCTAGATCGTCTTAGAATTGCATAAGAATATACCTATATACTTTTTGTTTCGACAATCAATATTTCGATGAGTTACAAACGGAATAGAAAACTTAATATACCCAAATCAATGATGAAATTACGTCTTCCTTACGTCTCTCTCTTCATTCAGGATCATATGTGCCTAAAGCATTGTTCACATAAAATCTGGCGAAATTCAACTTCAAACAAAAATAAAAAAATGGTGGATCCGTAAAAGCTACATTTGGTACAATTTGTGATATTTTTGGTCTGAGACCTATAAAATTACTCTATTTAAGTTTCTAAAAATCCAAAAGCCTTTGCATGATGAATGTGTCACTGTATGGGTTATGGCGCTATGTGGTCTGGCTGGAAATGCGGTTTATCTAATTGCCATAATGTGAATGAACATTTTGATAAATGAATCGACATTTGTATAGGTTTGTGTGGTCGCGGTGGTCTGTCATATATAATTTTTCATTTATAATTGTCAAACCTTACTCTTTCCAATACAATACAAGTTTGAATGATTTTCATTTACACAAATTCTTTGTTTTATTGTATTTGAAAAAACCGAGTTCTCGCGGAAAAAAACTTTACAATGAAACTATCTATAATCATCTTTCTTCTGCTATGGATTGATAGGATTGTATTGTTAATTTGGTAATTAAAGTGTGAAACAAACAATAATATATATAGACTTAAAGATCTGTGATAAAAAGTCGCACCACCATTCTAGGGACAATTTTAACAGCAATATAATTACGGTCATGTCACACTTGGCAAATATTTGTCGAAAAAGGCGTAACCACTAAAAAAATATTCTTAAACAGTTTTCATTTTATAACGTTTTTTGCTTCTCCTGTAAAATTATGATAATGAGGCATTTTAGGTGACGATATATAGTTTTCCAATAAGAATATAATTTTTTTTTACTATAGAAACTCTGACCCGGTGGTGCAATATTGGACAAATTAGAGTCAATATATTAATTGTTAGAGTCCGGCCAAGTATTTGGGTTCCGTTTCGGAATAGGCCAAAAATTGGCTGAATATCAATATTCGTTTTTCGGCCATATTTTGACCGAATACCGAAACTTTTATAAAGTAAAAACATAGATGATGGAATTTTTAAGGTGATAGTGTATTAGCAAAGAAATTAATATTATAAGTCATGATAACGTAACAAAAAAATTCAATATAAAAACATAAAGCAACTCAATTAAGTCAGTTTTGCACGTTTTGATTTCAAAGTGGCATGCATATGCCATTTAAAAATTCTCATCTTGTTTTAGTTGTGAGTTTTCTTTTGTGGAATTTTTTTAATTTTCATTGCCAGAATTAGCATCTTTAAATAAATTTAAAATAAAAATTAAGAAAATTGACAAAGAAACAGAAAATAGTATAATAGTTTTTACGAAAAGTGGACACTCAGAGAGAAGTTAAAAGTGAGTCAACAAAGGTGATTGTTGTAAGAAAACGACGAAATGTAGCTTCTGTGACGTATACTGGAGGTCGTCCCACACTATTAAAAGACTCTGTAAATAAAACCGTAAGTAAAGAAAAATCCAGCACTATCTAAGACAAATATAAAAGCGCGTCTTGAGTTCTACAGAAAATTGGAAACGAGACTAAAATTAACCGAGAGGAATACTTCTGGAGCAGACCTCATGAAACTATTCAAAAACATCATGTGAAACACAGTCAAACATAGCGGAGGTAGTTTGATGGTTTGAGGTTATTTCACTTGGTGACATTTAGAACCGATTGTTAAAATAAATGGATTTATGAAGAAAGAAGACTACCTCCATATCGATGGTCTCATGTAGAAAGGCCCTAACTCGCATATTTGAAACTTTACAGGAGAAGGTAAAAACATAATAGAAACTGTAATATTCAACATGTAACTTTTTTTGTACAACTGTGGCATGCATATGCCATTTAAAAATTCTCATCTTGTTTTAGTTGTGAGTTTTCTTTTGTGGAATTTTTTTAATTTTCATTGCCAGAATTAGCATCTTTAAATAAATTTAAAATAAAAATTAAGAAAATTGACAAAGAAACAGAAAATAGTATAATAGTTTTTACGAAAAGTGGACACTCAGAGAGAAGTTAAAAGTGAGTCAACAAAGGTGATTGTTGTAAGAAAACGACGAAATGTAGCTTCTGTGACGTATACTGGAGGTCGTCCCACACTATTAAAAGACTCTGTAAATAAAACCGTAAGTAAAGAAAAATCCAGCACTATCTAAGACAAATATAAAAGCGCGTCTTGAGTTCTACAGAAAATTGGAAACGAGACTAAAATTAACCGAGAGGAATACTTCTGGAGCAGACCTCATGAAACTATTCAAAAACATCATGTGAAACACAGTCAAACATAGCGGAGGTAGTTTGATGGTTTGAGGTTATTTCACTTGGTGACATTTAGAACCGATTGTTAAAATAAATGGATTTATGAAGAAAGAAGACTACCTCCATATCGATAGTCTCATGTAGAAAGGCCCTAACTCGCATATTTGAAACTTTACAGGAGAAGGTAAAAACATAATAGAAACTGTAATATTCAACATGTAACTTTTTTTGTACAACTGCTTATAAAAGCGTTATTTTTTACACTATTGCAATAAATGTTTGTGAGAAGGTATTTGCGTTAAATACATTGGAATAGCAAAAAAAAAAAACAAATTTCGAAAAAATAGCGAGATAGGGCCTTTCTACATGAGACCAACGATATTAT
This sequence comes from Bellardia pandia, assembly GCA_916048285.2. NCBI lineage: Eukaryota > Metazoa > Arthropoda > Insecta > Diptera > Calliphoridae > Bellardia > Bellardia pandia. The sequence continues at coordinate 122,864,394 of OU696529.1, forward strand.
CCAAATCCATTTACCAGATTTTGTAGAACCCAGCGCATATCCTGAAAACGATATGACTTGTGAAAAGTTCAGTTCTCAACCCTATAACGTATTTGTGGTCCATATTGAACAGACGATTGGGGCAACATAATTGAGGGCCAACGAAGGAGCTTTGGAACCGTGTTATGGTCGAATGGGAAAATATTCAAAGTGAATTTAAGGAAAACTTGGTCAAGCCGAGGCGCATGAAAAATTGTAATAAACACATGGATACCATACTAAAAAAAAAAACACTTTTTAATGGATTCTGGAAAACGATATGGAAAGACCTATTCTTACCATTTCCATTTTGTGATATTATTTGCAATATATTTAAAGACATTTTTACCATTTTTGATAAATATTGAGGTTGTCTCAAATTTTGGTTCATAAAACTGGTTCTATTTTAACTACCAAACAACCCTTATCAGAGGATATAAAAGAGGGACGAATATTGCTAGATCGTCTTAGGATTGCATAAGAAACAAGAATATATACACTTTTTTGTTCTACCTTCAAATTGGTCAATGAAAATGAAATATAAATTTATACGTATAATGAATAAGAAATTGAACAAACGCACTGATCTTTTTCCAAATCCTTTTAAATAGAATTCTCTATTATGTAGGTTTAGTATCAAAGCGACGGACACTAAATAAATAAAAACTTGGTTTAAGCATATTTCTCCTATTTTTGGTGATATTTCCAAGCTTGACAATTTTAAACAAAAATCACTGATGAAACAAATAGTTTCTAAGAATGTGTGTTTGCTCGGCAAAGTTTCCTTGAACTAAATGATAATCATTGATTAAATAACTGTTTCCAAATAACGTACCAAATAACGTGTGCAGAGCTACAATTCTTTAGAACCAGTTCAACCAGAAAGTTGTGAAATATAATTGTAAATTCCTGAAATACAATTGTGTAGTTGTAGAACCAATGCAGGGGGGTTACTCTCTATTGCGATACGAAAGCAAATGCGATGCGATAAGCATACAAATTGTACGGTTATCGCATCGCATCGCAATAGAGAGTAACCCCCCAGTTTTTTTTCTGGGACGTAACCTATTATTAGGAAATTTTCAGAATTATTTGAAAGGGAAAAAAACTATTTATTCATTCAGTTTATTTAAAAAACTTTTCAAGAAAGTGATTTTAATAAACAAATGTGTATTCCTAGTTTTCTATGTACATATTATTTTAAATTTGATGATCTTTGTGTAAACACAACATAAAACAATGTGTTTAAAGTACCTCATACAATTTGTCACATGATTGACTTGTTATTATCACATTAATAGAACACCATATTTGTAGATGTATGAGCTCGAAATTTAATAATGACATAAAATAAATTTACAATGAAAAGCTATGCGCTAAAGAGTTGCTATAAAAACGAAGTTTTATCGACTCCACTTTATTGTTGGATCACGTGAGCAAACTGGGGCCAAATTACCGCATCCGATATCGAGTAAAATTGATCGTAATTTTCTTGAGATTATGGCATTCGATATCGAGCAAGAAATTTAGTACATTTTATCATAATTTCGATATCGAAATCATTTTTCGATACGATAGCTCATTCGATCACGAATGCGGTAATTTGGCCCCTGTTTTGTGTTTAAAATTCCATAATGGAAAGTTAGCAACTCTCTAGTTAGTATAAACATGTTTTTTATGAATAAGGCCTGTTTATAGAACACAATCGCTAAGTTGGACAAACATTTAAAATGTGTTATTTTCTTATTATACAATTTTACTCGATTGTATTTATAAACGAGCTTACATATATGTTTTGTTTCGATATATTTACAATATTTTTTTTAGTCTCATTAAAAATTATCTTTTGCAAATAAACACTTTTTGAAAAATATTCGATAAATTAAAATCGTTAACAAATCTAAATATTTCGAATAATTTTTAACTATTGATTATTATTATTATTATTATTATATTATAGAAATTATTTTTGTGTGTGACTTACCAAATATGTATATAGTTTGCTTAATGATGACAATTAATACACAAACAAGTACATACAAAAAAAATATATACAAATTTACTTTAGCATTCGTTAAATATTTGAACTAAAATAGGAGAGTTATTTACCCCTACCAAAGTTAATGTAAATTAAAAAAAAAACAATTACTTATAATTTAAAGTACATGATGTAAAAAAAATAATAATTTTATATATCACGTTTTAAAAGCAAATATAAATTATTAAAAAAAATATACTCATACTTGTTTGCATATTAACTTTTTATGCTGTAAAAAATATTAAAGAAAACACTTCCCAATAACAAACTTAGATACGTAGACATAACATTAGAGAACAAAAAGAAAAGAATGTGTATAAATAAATATAATTAATTATATTACCCAAAACACTTGTGATTTTTGTGATTAATGAAAACCCACCTTTAACTTTTGATTTTCGCGTAGCAGCCGCAGAGCCCTTATGTTTTTTCGACGGCGTATATGAGGGTAAACGCACATTAGCTGGCGATGAGCTTCCGAAAAGATTATCGAATATTTCCGGTTTACCAGAACCACCGGCAGTAGTAGCACCTGAACGTTTTGAGCGTCTTTTATTGCCACTTGTATCTGGTGGGGGTTCAAAAAGATCTTCGTAATCGGCAGAGCCGGGAGAATAAGGACTTTCAATGTCGTTGATATTAAATGAATCGTCAGCATTGTTCGATGTACCACCACCGTTGCGTACATTAACACCACTACTGCTACTTCCTCCTACACTACCGCCAATTTTTGGTATTTTCTTCGACATAGTTGGTGGAGTGGGACTAGATATGCTGGGTATATGCTGCATATTACTCGAAGATATAAGTAGATTTGAAAGTACTGTAATTGCTTTGCCTTCATCGCCTTTGTCGCGGAATGAATCGTCGTGAGAATTTACGCCGCCCATACTATTATTAATCTCGATTGATTTATTTGCTAAATCCTGAACAATTGTAGCCGCTGATTTTGAGTTAATTAAAGCCATGACTAAATCAACAGGATTGATGGGCGCGCCCTGCGCTACATTTCCACCCAATCCCGGTATTTGTTCTCTGCGCTGTTCGCTATCGACGCCACTCAAATGTTTTTGATTTGATCCTAATTCTCCTCCACCATTTTCTCCGCAAATTGTATTCTGTGAAACTTCCAATGGTTGTGGTGGTGGTGTAGGAGAACGTGGCGATATAGAGGGGGATTTTGTTGGTTCAAAAGGATCATAGGCGTCTGGCGAACATGGCCCGGACTCTGGCGGGGTATTAGGTCCAATCTTTTGGCTACTTTGTACATGGATAGAATCCATATCCGACCGATGATTATCTTGTTGCTGCTGCCTTTCATCTAATTCGGCATCTGAAGCAAGATCGTCATCTTCTTCATGCAGAGGATTTCGGGTTTTGTTCTGTTTTTTTACTTGTAAATTGAATTTGACAATTGGAGGTTCAGGTGGAGTTTTAGGACCACCCGTTTGTGTTAGATCATAAGAATCTTCGTGTATGGTATCCAAATGTTCTGGCGATTTTTCACCACGTTGTCCACCGCTATGGTTGCGATGAGTTTCTGTATCTACGTCCCTAGGACAAGATTCACTATGGCAACGGTCGTGCCTGTGTTCGGTTGCTTCTTCACTATCTGTAAGTACAATAACATCGGTTGGTTCTTGTTCCACTTGGAATGGTGAACGCTCCAAATCAATGATAGCCACTGGTTTAATATCAATTTTTTTACGTTTCTCTTTTCGTTTCTTTGTGGGAGCAGTACTGCTGATTACACGATCTACAGATGGTCTTCGATTTGATAATAAATCTTCACGATTAGACGGTAATGTAACAATAGTTTGCTGAGAGTGCTGCTGCTGACTTGCAGTAGTTTCTTTATTGAAACTAACGCTTACTAGAATATTGTTTCCTGAAGCAAAGACTTCTTTCGAAGGAGCTGGTTCCGGAGTTTCTGTACGGCGCTTGCGTTTCTTTTCTTTACGTCCGTCGCGGCGTTTCTCACTCTTTTTCTTCTTTTTACCACGTTTGGTTTTTTCCTTCCTACTTGAGCGTGAAACACTTCTTACATTGCTAGAACGGAAAAGACCTAATAGTGGTGATTGCATTGGTGGTGTCCAGGACACATTTTTATCAATTTGATAATCATAATTTTCTACCATTGTTTGCGGTGGCGGGCTGGGAGATGGTGACCAATCGGGTTCATCTCGTGTTGGGGATTTAGGGTGGGGAGTAAGATATCTTTTCTTTTTAGGCGGTTTTTCAATTTCAAAGGGATCAGGTTGTCGAGATATTCTTCGGTTGGGTGAAGGGCTCATAGTCGCATTACGCCTTTTTGACTTCTTCTTGCGAACATCCTTTGATTTTTTCTTTTTACCTTTTGGTTTAGGACTCTTTGAACGACTGCGGCTTAGACGCGGTGTATATCGTGGAGATAATGAAACTGATCGAGTTCGTAGATTTCTTGCAGGCGAAACACCTCTTAAGTGGCGTGACACTTTTCGATTGTTCATTCGTTGATCTGCTCCTGGCGATATCGAACGGGATCTCATCACACGCAACGGGCTGCGTGAGCGTTGTCTGAAGGGAGGTGTTCTTCGACCACCTGATTGTGATCTTCTTCTAGCTGGACTAAATTGTCTAGTTGGTCGTGAAGGTGACAAGGAGCGTCTACGGTTATAAGATGGTGATGGTGATAAACTAATACTTAAACGTCTATTGCGCGATCGCGAACGTGAATATGGTGATCTAGGTGGGCCACGTCTTCCTCGGCTCAGTGAGCGACTACTTCTTCGGTTGCGAGATGTGTCACGTCCATAGCGATCTTTTGCGATATTTTTTGACGGCGAATGATGCCCTATTACATTCCTAACATCATAGCGTTGTAATTCTCGGCGTTTAAGACGATTCTGTTGGTTGTTCCTTTGGTAACGACCACCGTCTCTAAAATTTCCTCCCCAGCGACCTTGATTTTCTTTGTTATTTGAACGACTGCGCGATCGTGATCTATTGCCGCGAACTCTAAAACGAGGGGACCTAGAACGTGATCTACCTCCTCTCGAGCGAAATGAGTTAACAGATCGTGAACGAGACATCGATCTACTAGACTGTCGTCTTTTGTCAATACGTTTGCTGTGTGTTGTCGGTTGTTTGTCAGTACGGTAGTTACGACCCTTTTGTTTACTACCAATCTTTTTAAACGTTTCAACTTTTTCGTTATCGCGGCGATCACCACGTTTATCACCGCCTTTTTGATTCTTTTTGCGATCTTTATTCGACCGATCAAGTTCGTCTTCCTCATCAGATATGAGTTCTGTTTCCATATTTTCAATTTTATTAGCAGATTTGTTATCTTTTTTACTACTTTTTTGGACTTTGTTGGCTAAAACGCCAACTGCTTCAGAATTTTCTGTAATAAGCGGAGTGGTAGTACCGCCTTCAATTTCAGGCTCTTCAGGATCAATATTTTCATCTAAACAAGGTGTATATGATCTATCTTGTTCTTGAACATTGCCATTTTCTTCGTCAGCCAGTTTACTTCTTTCATGTATCTTATCCGAACTTTTATTATCGCTATCTTTAGGACGATCTATGTCTAATTCTTCCCAATCGCTATCATCATACAATTCAAGAACACCCTTACGACTTGCTGCTGCAGTTTCACTTTCCGGCAAGCGTATATCCGATATTGCCGGACTAGGCGAACGTACTGTATCCGATTGTTTGTCATTGTCGTTATTGGAATCTTTACATTCTTCTGTGATATCTATTAGAGTTATTTCGTCGTCGTTTCTACTACTTTCCGATAATATATCTTTTTCGGAATTATGTCTTTCAGGATTACTTTGTTTTTCTTGTTTCTTATTTTGGTCTTTGTTTTTCTTATTATCATCACCTTCATCTTCGTTGCTATCATCACCATAGTCATCGCCATCATCTTTAGTGGCGGCAATAGTATGATTTTTTTTTACTTCCTTTTCTTTTTCTTCGTCGTCATCATCATTTTCTTCTGTTGGATTTTCAGGTTCATATAATTCCGCAAAACTGACATTTTCAGATGGATTTGGATCCGGTGGCATCGGTATTTCATCATCATCATCTAACTGTACTAAATCTTCATTTTCATCGTCTTCCTGAGAAGTGATAATTTGTGTATAGGAAAAAGAAAATGATATTCATGGTTAGTATACCATTTTTGTGGTGTGTTTGGTGTATTTTTTGTATGTGTCTACATTGAAAACTATATTTAAATAAAACCTACAACTTGCCAATCATTTCTTATGATATTCAGACAATTTGTAATCAATTGACGAAGCTCAGAAGGTAGAATAAATAGTACGATGTAAAGTTAAAAAAATACTATTTGTCAATTAAGAATATTTAATCATTGAAACAACTTTAGCATTTAAACTTTAAGATCTTAAACAATTTCAAACCTAATCTAATTAACCCTTAAATACCTGAAATTGAAAATACGTTCCAATTGCAGAAATAAATTTTTGTTCTAGCATGTATTTCATCTGCAAATTACAAATTTCAGTTCTAATTCAGAAAAAAATAGTCCTGGAAAGTTCCAGGAAAAAAACAAGGAAGACAGTCCGTAGACGGTCTTAGTAGCTAAACAGGAAAAACCCGGTTTTTTTTAATACTTAACTGATGACCGTCTATAGACGGCCTAGGCGTTAAAGATAGAAATAGTGCTTGGCATACGTGAGACCATTTTTTAAAGTTTACAGCTAGCTGTATTTATAATGAAGAATGTACATAAGATAAATTAACAATTGCTAACTTTTATATTTTAAAATATTATTGGGGGATTCACAAGGTGTCATAAAGTCATATGTCTTAAAATAATAACATGAAAAAATACGACTGCTGTGAACAACCCGTCATAATTCAGTGTGCTATTTTGAATTTAAATCAGCTGATTTAAAACAAATATAAAAATTAATATTGTTTTCCACAATGCCAAAAATAAGTGAAAAAACTAAAATAATAGCCAGTTTGTGCGAAAAATACATTTTAGATGTTGTGATGGCAAACTCAAATAAATAAACAAAAAATTTTCTCTTCTGATTAATTACGACAGCACAATAAACATAGCAAGCAAAGTTCTATTAATTTAAGACACTTTTTGTTTACAAAGCAACAACAATATTTTTAAACCATTGTAAAATGTTAGAACATTATGACAATATAACATGATAGCACACCTTGTGAATACCCCATATGTTTTATTATATCAATTAATGTCATTTATGAACGAATTTATCCATTTGAACGATTGAGTCAATAACAAAAACCATTTTGTTATAGTTTAACACAAAGTAGACAAAAATGTGTGTTGTTTTTCTAACAATTTTATATTTGATGTACAATTGTTATATTGTTTCAATGGTTGAAATTAGCTTTTTCGTTCATGAACAGCACAACTCTATTGACAGTATTTTCAACAATTAGTACATAATTAAAAATATTTGATAATTTGCAGGCATGCGAAATGATTTGTAAAAAAACATTGGTTTTATTTATCCAAAACACTAATTTTTGTTTGCAATATGAAAATATATTGACAAAAATAAAAAAGTTTTTTCGAGCTCGAGGCCAATTCTTTGTAAAAAATATATATATTATTTATTAAACTATTTTTTCCAATATTTCGATATCCATCGGATATCATTCTCAAGGAATGAGTCGAAGAAATTTTTTAATTTAAAAAAATAAAAAATATATACAAGCTTTGCCAAAAATATGTATGCGCTTAAAATGTCTTCTAGATATGTAGATACTAATATCAACAGGGTAAGAAAAATTCCATAACGGTCAATAATTCTACTTTAGTTTAGCTTTAAAACTCCATATCAAGTGATTTGTACATAGATTCACATTATTTAATATATTTCTAGTTCACATAGTTTTATAATTGTAAAACTAAATAATATATATACAAAAGAACACTGTATGTGGATTTTGAAATCGAAGTAAAAATGTTTTCCGTAAGCTAATTGAAGCGCCGATATTATGATATAATAATACACAATATTAGCCAAATAAAGGCACTTTATATACTTATGCATAGAAAGTAAATTTTTTACAAGGAATAAAAAGAGGATGTATTTTCATGTAATCTACAATTTTAATTCGTTCCCCACGACAGTTAATCTAGCATAAAATTTTATAACTTTCTTAGGAAAGGTGTCAGAAAATGTTTACATTATTAAACATCTAAGATTTTTTAACATTTTTTTTTTTTTTTGAAAATTTTGCTACTTTGATCAGAAACATAAAAACTCAAATAAAATGTGCAACCCCTAAACTTAACTGATATTGACTTAAATTTATGATATGTGCTATGTTATGAAAAATATAACATTTTACAGACGATGTGTAAAAAAATTATAAATTCATTTGTAATATTAATTACAATCAGCTTTTAGATCTTTTAAAAAGAAAATTTTACGTTTCTTCCTTTCTGAACTAAATTTATAAGTCAAAAAGCAATGAGGTATGTGAGTTTTTTAAGTCCACTTTAAAGTATTTTTAATCAAATTTTTAAAATTTTTGTTTTAAGATTCTCTTTAATAGCAAATTATCTTTATATTTTGTGGGATAAAACTGTTTCAATACAGGAATATAATACTATGTTTCCACGGAACAGCTTCGCTCTCTATTCATGCTTCACACCCCAATCATGAGCGAAACAACTTGCTTCACCATACAAAATTTTAAGAGCGAATCAATTAGATTCATATTGAATCTACTTGCGAAGCCCGAAAAATTGCACTCTTCTCTAATTTTTATCGCAAGTTTATCTGCACTAGCTGTAAAAATTTAATATTATTGTAAACAAAGCAAATTATTTTCTTGTTGCTGGAAGAAAAGAAAGTAAATACGTACGAATGTATGTTTTTTTTCAAATAAGCTAACTAATTTCCACTCACTTTTGTTTGTCCATTCAAAAAATTATTTTCCACAAATTGTAAATTCTGTTTTTTTATTCTGTTTTTTTATTCTGTTTGTTTATTAAAGACAACTGTCAAATTGAATCAAGTTCATTAGTCATGTAAACAGCACGATTCATAAACATGATTCAGAAGGCGAAGCAGGTGATTCAAGTCGTCGTGGAAACATAGTATTACGAAAAAATTAACTTCTAAAACTCACTCGTTTTCGTTTTCGATTTCCATCACATACCTGATTAATTTATTATTTCTTTAAGAGCATTTTTTCAGATTTGTTCTCCAAATATAAACAATTTTTATCTGATAAGTCTGTACATTGGCGTATCTCAAAGAAATGTATTTTGTTATAAGGTATCCATATTTGAACCTTTCAGTGTGCATTATTTTCATTTTTTAAATAAAATTGAGTTTTAACTTTTATATTTTATAAATTAACATATCTTCTTGTTTAGGAACTACTTAGTGTCATAATTGTTTTAACAAAAAAGGTTTTCCCCGTTTATATGTACATTTCTACTGCATTGATCCCTTAATTGTGACTCCGAACATAATTACATTCTGAAACCATATTAAGTTGTTCTAAAAACATTAACTATCACTAAAGTTAGACTGAATATGTGGTTTCATTTTCGTATTTACCCAAAAATTCAGTTAGAAAGAAAATGAGTTTAGGAAATCATAACACAAATTTGAGTTCCTGAATGTTATTGAAAAATGGTTTAGATAAACCAAAGATAAATATTTAAAAACCACAAAAAAACTATTCCCTCAAAAACAAACTTCTTTTCAAGATAAATTCACAAAATGTAACTGAACAAAAATCTACCATGTAAAGGTGGTGAAGCAGGACGAACTTCTAGAATAAAGAATTATATTTTCATTTGGTTGATATGTTCTAATGTTTAATAAAAGAAACATTCAAGAAGTTTTCATTTAATTTTATCGTAAATAATTTGTCGATAGTCTTTGTGAACATTGGTTTGATTATTGTTTATACAACTGTAAAAATCTGTATCACACTAATCATTTTTACAGCATTTTTGTAGAACATCTTATCACTTTCGCAGTGATTGTAATTATTTTAACTCAGTTCAATAGAATTTATTCAACATTTTCATTTTTAAACTTTTTTTGTATGATCTTAATATTTTACTTCATTATGTAAACATATTTCCTATTTTCACTAAAAAAATATTTAGTTTTCAATGAAACTCTATGAAGCAATTATAAACGAGATATTATGGGCCTGTTTTTTTTTTTTTTTGTAACAAAAAAAAAATCGTCAATGATATTTGTTTCAAATATAATTTGGTGATTCTCAAACATACTTTATCGAAAAGTGTCTAGCACTTTAATAAAACTGGCAGTATATTTGTTTTATAAACAATACTTAGCAGTAAAAATATTTAATATGTTTACCATATTAGACATAAATTGTTAATAATGTTCAAAAATATAGTATATTTAAACATTCTCTATTGCTGTTTAAAATAATACCTTTTTTGGTTTTTAATAGAAGGTAAAAAAAATATTACTCCATTTTGAAATAAACATAATTGTAATAAAATAAATTAAAGCACATCATACCTTAGCCACATTGGCTGTATTTGCAGATCCTCCGATTGTTGTGACTGGGTAAGTCACCGATGATTTAGCAACTTGTTGGGATTCATGTGAATATATGGCAAAATTTGGACAATTGGAATCATCATCATTATTGCCATAATCAGAATTAAGTTGAAATAGTGAACTATTGACGGGCGGTGGTATAACGACGGGTGGTGGTGCCGGCGGTGGGGGTACAGTTAAAAGTACTGGCGGTGCCACATTTAGACGGTGAGGAGGTGGAATACTCATCGGTGGTGGTAGACCTCCAAATAAGGTGTTTTCATTATTTTGCAGATTTTGCTGTGGTTGCTGATTTTGATGTAAATGTGATGGTGGTGGCAAAAATGTCTGTGGCATACCTCCTCCAAAAGGATTGTTTTGATTTTGATGCTGCTGATGTTGTTGTGTTTGGTGCATGTTATCATTGTTATTAGTAAAGGGTAAAGAATTGCGCTGCTGGTTATTATTATTGGTATTGTTACGCTGATTATTTTGATTTTGTTGTTGATTTTGCTGATTACGTTGATTGAAATTTCTTTGTTGGAATGGAGAGGCGTTATTTGGCTGAGTAGGATTTCCATTGTAATTGGGGTTGTTACTGAAGTTAAAGTTACCACGTCCAACCATATTATAGTTCATTCCACCACTACTATTGACATTGCTACCTGAAAATCCACCAGAGCTGCCGCCGCCACCGGTAGAATGACGGTATTGGTTTCCGGCTCCTCCTCCACCACCTCGATAATTGTTCTGATTGTTGGATCGGTTATTGTAACTTCCTCCACCTCCTCTATTAAAATTTGAATTTCCACCACCGCGAGAGTACATTGGAGCTTGATTAATGTCACTTGAACTCGGGCCATTAGCAGACTCTTTCTCTTTAACAGTAGAATTGTTTTCTTTAGCTGGACTTGATGATGTATTTGAGTTTGGTAAATTTAACGTTCCATCGGTATTGATGTGAACACTCTCCAAATTACGTGCAGCACTATGCCAACGATCTTGCATATCCATTATGCTTGAAAGTATATCGGGATTAGAATTAATTTGCTCTACTACCGGATCATGTATTCCGCGATTTGGCTGCAGGTGTCCAAGAAGTAATCCCTTACGGGATCTTTGCGAGCCATAGTTAGAAATCCGCACAGATGTCTGTACTGCAGTTCCATGGCCAGTTTCAATGTGAATTTCACTTTCAATATTACCATCATTATCACTGTCTGAAAAGTATTCCAAATTATTGGCACCACCAAACAATGATAAACCAGCATTGGATCCAGAAAGATGTGAAGTATATTTGGGATCAGGCCTAACACCCATTTGTTCAGCTAAGCGTTTACTTGCAGTCATGCGAACTCCATCAATTGATTTCTTGCCTCTTTTCGATGATATTGGTGCTCTACGGCGTCTTCGTCTTTTAATCACTTTTTTAGTGGTTTTTATAGCAAATTTTTCATCGAAATTATTTAAATCGTATTCAACAACATAGGTGCGTTGACGAGCACGTCGACGTCTACTCTTGTGTGTTTTGCGTACAGCTGAACCGCAAACACTTCGATTTCTATTGGCCGTGGAACGTCTTGCAGTTGTAGTAGTCGTACGAGGACGTCCCCGCTGACCAGTAGAAGAGTTTGTGGTTGTAGTGGTTGTTGTTATATCTAAGCTACCAATACTTGCTCTTGTGCGCCTTAATATAGCTGCTCGGATACGTTCATTTTGACGAGTTCTTAATATTCTAGGCTGCTGAACTTCTCGAACCCGCAGTCTGCTCTCTGGTATTCCCATATCTCGAATATCTTCATACAGCATATTAAGATCCTCCTCTTCACCATCTATCTCATCTTCCGAATCTACACAATTATCACAATACCATGAACCTTCTGGTACTACAGTTAATGGTGGTGATAAACAATCCATATGATAACCTTGATTGCAATGATCACACAACAACATAACATCTTCTCTATCCGGACTATTACATACTTCGCAATTTGTCACATCTTCATCTTCGACTAATTCTTCTTCCAACACCAATTCCTTCTGGGAATTTGGATCAACATTTATTTCACGCACAATTTTACGATTTTCATACGATTCGCGCACGATTATACGTTGAAATTCGATACGATCGATGGGACATGTTTGAACATTCTTTGACCATGCTTCAATGCAATTAGCACAAAATATATGCTCACATGTAGATGGTGAACCAATTTCTTGCTGTCGAAATGTTAACAAGCAAATTGGACACTTTTCAAGCAGATCATTGCTACTACTGTCCGATGTAAAACCTTGTTCATCCTGTTGCTGCTGTTTATTTTGTTCTTCAGCATCTTTTATTTTGCAACTAGTTGAATGACTTTTAGGTTCTCGCTCGTCTTCAGAAACAATACATTTTTTACCGTGCGATTTTGTATGTCGTGTTATCTGTAAAATAAAGAAAAAAGTACAGAATTAAGTATTAACTTAATGGCTCACAACTAATATAATATAGTAAAATATAATTTAATATAATTTAATAATTATTAATTATTATATAATATTTTCATACTCAGGCTTTATTCGCCATTCAAGGACAGCCATCAAAATTTCTATTCGATTCGAATATTGTGTGCAATTTGAGTATTTATTTATTTATTTACAAAGTTTATAGACATAATTAATTATGAATACAAAAAAAAAAAAAACTTAGGTACTAACAACAAAGGTCTTTGACCCAATATTCAGTTTTAACTAGATCGAGTTGTAAATATTGCAATGTTTTAATAGCATGTTTGCGTCTTTAATGTTGTTTATATTTATGGTTTTTAAAAGATCCAATAGGCATATTTTTTTAAATAAATACATTTCGGCTTGAGTATTATATGGAACTTATATGCATAATTACTATCGTTTCATAAACTCAATTCAATGTTACAATAAAAAGTTCGTATGGGATCTAATATAAACGACTCATACTCATCTAAAAAGCGCTTGCAGCCACATCTATTTTTTTATATTCTGAAATATAATACATAATAATAAATGCAAGGTAGCTTCCTGTTTCGAATCGTATATAACCACCATATTAGTATAGATAAAGAAAAACTATAAATCTCGCAATTTTTTAGGTAATCTATTTTTTGATGAACAAATTTTCTTAAGTGAAAACTATTTTTTTTTTAACAAACTTTTACTGATCTTCAATAGCATAATACTGGAACGAATATTTAATACATTGATATAAGATATGGTCCCGTACAATATATTGGACCTTTGAATAGTTGATATCAACCGACATCGTTATATTAATATCCTATCTATTAGTATACAGATTATAACACATTTTTCTGCTATTTAATTTTTAATAGTCAATTAATAATTATATTATATACTTTTAAATGTACTTTTTGAATTTTTTTTAATTTTTGGGGAAATGGTCACACCACATATTTCTACCACAACTCCTGAAAATTAATAACTCGAATTCAAATTGCCTCCACCTGTATTTGTTATTTCGTATTTTAATTTGACTTATGGCCATATTCTCACAATGAACCGTATTGGTCTCTGGGTGATGGTGTGGGGACAACCTCACACCGGCCTTCTAACCTATGGCCATATTCAAAAATCTTAAAACTGGTTTAAAAACTTTGTAAGCAAAATTCTAAAAAAGTGTATTCACAAATTATTATTAAATAATAATAATAATAAAACCATATTCAAATGTAAAATTTTTAAAAGACACACTAAAATTAAATTATTTGTATGCTTCGAAAATACATATCTATAAATATATACGAGGCGGTTCGAAAACTTCTTAGCCTAGCACAGAAAAAGAATAGTTTTTCAAAACCATTTTTATGTTTCTTTAACTTTAATACACTTAGTCAAACGCTTATCTAGCAATTCTATCCCTTGATTAAAATAGTTTTCCTTCAAAATAATGGTTTACAAATGTAATTGCATGTTCATTTGAGGTAAAACGCTTGCCAGCTAGGATTTTTTTAGATTTGGGAACATGTAAAAGTCACTGGGAGCTAAATCAGGAGAATAAGGTAGGTGGTCAAGCAACTCGTACTTAAATTCGTTGATTTTATCCATTGTTAAAACACTCTTGTGCGCTGGTGTGTTATCTTGATAAAAAATTATTTTTTTTTTGTTGTAAGCCAGGACATTTTTGTCCTGGCTTACTGGCTGGCTGGACTTATTATTTTCTTTTAGTATTAAGATTCGAAAACTTATTGTCATTTCAACATCTGAAGATTCAATAAATAAATAAAATGTAAAAAAAAAAAATCTTGCAGAAAGCTTTTTCATCTGTAGTTCGTCATGCAAAATTAAATGGATCATTTGAGATGCCGTGATATTAGCTATTTCACGCACTTTTATTCGCCAATCATTTAATACCATATGCACTTTGGCTACAATTTCTGTTGTTGTTGCTGTTTTTGGACGTCTACTACGTGGGTCATCCTCAATACTTATACGACCACGTTTAAATTCAACAAACCAATTTTTTACTGTTGCATATTAGAAGCATTTTCACCTAATACTGTGTTCAGATATGCAACGCCATTATTGAGCTCAATATTCCATATAAAATCTCAATTAATTATTGCGTAATAAGTACGAAATTGTTATAATATTGAGTAAGATTTCGAATGCAACACTGTTCACAACTGTGTTTAGTGAACAAAATTATATAAAATGGCAAATGTCAACAAAAGAAAGTCCTGTTTCACACTCATCAGTTCTGACTGTCAAGTCAAGTATTTTTCAATGAAAATTATTATTATTAAAATTATCTTTTATCTTTTTCCTTCTCATTGAAAAATACTTGACAGTCAAAACTGATGAGTGTGAAACAGGGCAAATCATTAAAAAATCAACGTGTAGGTAAGTTTGTTTACATAGAAACACAACAACCACTTAATGTACAGATACACGGTTGTCAGATCTTACAACGTTGTCAGAAAAATGTTCAGAAAATGTCTAACAGCCGTGTAAACTTAAAATTTTTGTCTTCCAACGTTGTAAGAAAAAGCATTGTCAGTTACCTTTTGCTAACAATTTTTCAATGTCAGTACATTGCTAGCACATTGCTAGCACATTGCTAGATCTGACAACGTTGTAATATCTGACGACCGTCTATACATAGCTTTATGATTATTGAGTAAGCTGAAAATTGCGTATGCCTGAACACTTAAAATGTATTGTCAATTAACCGAATATAGACTCAATAAATTGCATATCTGAACACAGTATAACACATTCACCGTATCATTATGAATTTCTTGTCCCGATAAACTTTTTTTATTTAAATATTTAATTTCTAATTTTTCTATTGCAAAAAAATCGCCGATGCGTGTTTTTAGAACACCTGTTTCTGTATGAAGGAGTTGCAGATCGAAAAGAAATTTAGCATGTGTTCATAACACAGATGGAAGTTTCCAAAACACTTAACTTTTTTCTGTTTATACCGCTCTTTCTGTTTTAAGAAGTTTCCGAACCGCTCGCGTATGAATTTGAGTCCTTGAGCCAAATTATGGGTAACATGTTACAAAATATTTATTTGTATTTTGACAAAATCTTAGCCCTTATACATATTTTAAAATTGAATTACACGGATTGTATAGAAAATTAAAAAGAAACATATGACATTGTTAGTAAAATATATAAATTAAGATATAAAATGTACTTTAAGTACCTGTACTGGAAATCAAAACAATAAGATGCATACTATGCAAGTTTTGCTTATAATAAATATGTGAACCTTTATGCATATGACAAAACATCGGTACCATAATGGACAAATTAATCTTTGGATACAGTAAGAACTAATGTATAATATTAAGGGTGCGGGTGTAATAATAAGTTTGTTTTTGGATTGTTCTAATTTTGTTTTTTAATATCTAAAACTTACAAAATGGTAATATTTGCCATCAATTGGAGCAACATGCTGGGAATCGATTGAAAGTTGTAAAATTAAGTAAGAAATGGCAATTTGAATAATAACCTTTGAAGTTTAAACACATATAGTAGAACCAAGCGAAACTTGTACGGCAAGTTTTTTCTATATTTTTCTTATTTGTAGGATAATTTCAATATATATGTAAATCAAAAGATAATTCATGGGATTAGTAGCGACACAAATACTTTATTTGAATCAAATAGCATATTAACTTAATATCAAAGCAAAAACATATAATTAACGGAAATTAATTACATGCAATAAATTTGGGTCAAAGCCAAATGACCATTAGCATTTTAGAAGAAGACCTTTGCTTTGATTAGTAGTATGATTGGTGCCGATTATGGCTTTTTTGTCTAGGATTTTATAACTAAATGAATTAAATAAATAACCTTCACTAACTTGCTGTAGGCATGCATTCTACAACTTTATATTTTTCCCATTCCTTTGCAAGAATATAGCTCTGGTTTCCTTGAAATCTATTGATTTTTATGTTGGTAACCCCACAACTCTTCGATGGAGTTAACGTAGAACTCTGTGAATATGTTTCCATAACATGCGAACAACATAATGACATCAGATTATAAGCCTTATTCTACGGATCATTGTCCAGGTAAAAATGACCCAGCTTTTCCTTGTATACTGGCAAATCCGATTGTAAAATGTCCAACTTACCAATCTGCATCATTATCAATTTAATAAAATGTAATGTACCAGGTGCAGGTGCCTTCTTCAATTAATTTTTGTTTACACCATTATTACTTTTATTATATGTACTTATAACTAAAGGTACGTTCACACTTGGCAAATATTTGGCGAAAAAGACGTAACCACTGACTTTAGACCCATTTCGATTCCTCCTGCATTATCGAAGATCATGGAACATCTGCATAACAATCAAATACTTGAATCCTCTCTCTCCTCTCTCGTTCTGCAACTTACTGATGCCATGAGGGAGAATCTTAATAATTATAAATTTAGTGTTTTAGTTTCACTTGGCATTCAATTCCATTAATCATATTCAAATGATTACTAAGTAGCAGAATCAATTTAATTTCTCGAGGTCTGCTTGTAAACTTATTATGTCCTATCTATATGGGAGATATCAATTTGTTTCAGTTAATGGCGTCAATTCGAACTTGTTACCTCTTCATTCGGGTGTCCCTCAGGGGTCTGTTTTAGGGTCTCTCTTGTTTATTCTTTATGTAAATCATCTTTCACAATATGTGAACTTATGCTTTTGGAGATCAGTTCTATACGCTGATGACGTATTTTTACTTTTTAGTGGATAACGTGGACTTGCTGAGTTATTGGAAGCTAACATTAACAATTCTCTTGATCGTATTTTACAGTGGACTTCTGATAACTTGCTTGCTATTAACTTATCTAAGTCTAAAGCCATGATGATTGCATATTCTGACCGCTTTATTTTTGATCTTGATATTTTCTTGAAATATGATCAGATTCAGTTTGTTAATCGGATGAAATGTTTGGGTGTTATACTCGACAACAGGCTTACGTTCAAAACTCACATTGATACGTTGTGCAGTAAGGTGTGGAGTGCTCTTCGTAAAATTTATTCGTCAAATATTTACTTACCATTTGTAATCAAGCTGAAACTAGTACATGCTCTCCTAATGTCGCAAGTCTTGTATGGCCTGAGGTAATTACGGGTAATAATTTGGGTAATTTTAATAGGCTTAAAAGAATTGTCAATGTTATTGTTCGATTTGTCTACAACATAAGTCGTCGTGAACATATTTCTGCCTATGTACGGCGTTTCCTTGGATGCTCTTTTAATGACTTTGTAAGTTTTCGTTCGCTATTTCTTTTTTATAAAATCGTCAAGAGTGAAAGACCATCCTCTGTGCGTAGGAATTTTATTTTTACTAGGTCAACTAGGAACCCTCAAATATTTATTCCTAGGGTAAGGAATTCGATTTTTGAAAGATCATTTGTGATTAGAGTTGCTAGGCGCTGGAATAGGCTGCCCCATAGCTTACGTGTTTTCTCACATTCTAATAATGTTTTTCGTTTAAAAATTCTCGAAAATTTTAATAACTAATTTTTTTTATTGTGTTTTTAGATGAGAATTTTATTTGGTTGCTTGTGCCTAAGTTTTTATTGCTGAGTATGATGACGGAATGGCCATTTGTTTTACGGATATGTTTAAGGGCTTGTCACTATATTGGGTCCTATTTTACTCTTTTGTGTGTTACTTATATAGTTATATTTTTTTCTTCTCTTTATGAATTTATTATGGCTGGGGAGCCAATATGTTAGGATAATGAGTGTACAAACATTATTTTATAGTATATGATATTTATATTTTATTATTTTTTTATATTCTTACTCAGGGGCTAAATTACCGCATTCGTGATCGAATGAGCTATCGTATCGAAAAATGATTTCGATATCGAAATTATGATCAAATGTACTAAATTTCTTGCTCGATATCGAAATAAATAAAAATATATTTAAATTATTTTATTAATTTTAAAATTTTATGTTATTGAGGACATATCATACAAACAATAATTATATAATATTCATGTTATATTTGTTACAAATGGTTAAATTATTATTATACGACTTTGAATGCAACGACGTATATAAAATATACATTACAAATATAAATCCCATAGATTGTACATACATATATTACACATTTTAATTGTAATTTTGTAATTACATTAATTGTAACTTTTTCTGAAGAAAACCTGCAGCATCTATCGGTATTTGACCAAGACATTTTATAACGACTATAAAGAATTTGTAACTATCCGTGCGACATAAAACAATATTTTTAGAACATAATAAGAATTATTAATTAAAAATTCATACATCTCTTGAAAAAATTCCTAGAGACTTCATAAAAAGTTATTAAGAGGAATTTAGAAAGTTTAAAATAATAAATATTATTTTACTCCTTCAACTTACGAGTATATCGTCACTTTCCATTATATTTAAAATATGTTAAGTGGTACAAGGCAAATAGTGTTCTAAATGTTCTAAGAAAGTTGTTTTTTTAATGATCTATACTCGGTAAAAGTTATAGAAAAGTTATACCCATTATAAACTTTGGTCTGTTCTAAAAAATTTTAATGTAGGTATATAAAGCCCAGCTAAAATGCATGGATTATTTTAACTACAAAGTTTTAATACAATATATTCAAGCAAACATAGCATGCTCTAGAAACTATTTCATAACAACAAAAAAGTAATTAATTTTTTATAAATATATGGCAAAGAAGCACACTCAAGAGTTAAATGTGTGTCATCATGTGTAATAGTAATACACTTGGCTCCTTGAACATCGGTCCGTTTTACGCCGCAACGCTTTTAAACTTCTGCTACTTTAGAAATTGTAGAAACTTTAAATTTCTATCAAATGATGAAAAATCTGTTTACTTATTAAAATAAACAACGAAATTACTTCTCTACCTTTACCACCATTTTCACGATATTTTTGTATGAAAACTGTCAGTATAAATTTAAGTTAAAAAATAACTAGACATACATAGTTATAGACATAGTGGGTTGGTGTACAAAATTAAACGTCAGATGATTAGCTAATACCCCTAACAGACATTGGATTTCTATACCATAATAAAAATACTATGGTGTTTGATACTACATTGCCTTGACAGACATGTAGTACATATACTAGTATTTTTGTTTTTACTTTCCCAATAAACATATTGGCAAGCGTTTTGTAAATTAAGATTGCAGCAAGTTTGCATAAATAAGAGTTTTGCGAATGTCATTGACAATTTGCTTGCAAATGCAAGTGTTTCATAAATTTAAGCAAAACGTGTCATTCTCGCTGTGTTAATAAATAGTGTTAAATTGTTGTTAAGTTAAGTGTGTTTGATACTTTTAATTATCATTTTCTATTAAAAAAGGTAATTATCTACTTATTTAATGTCTGTAGCAAAAAGGAACAAGAGTGTTATGCGCAGAAGCACCAAAATTTTTGAGCATATATGAAACGGTGCGGCTGCAAGTTCTGTACTGGAAAATATAAATTTTTCTTGCTTACATTTGAGCGCTTATTTTTATATGTAAATGCTGGCTGGGTTTTGATCAAAAAAAATTAAATTAAATATAACTGTCATTAAAAGAACTGACAATCGATTTTGTGAGAGGGTTTCCCCAATGTTTATTGAACGCAGCTACAGACAACATACTACATTTATACCACGATTATTTTCGTAGTATTGAAACCAGATATAAACCAGCTTGTTTTATGGTTAAATTGTAGTACAAGTTAACACATATGTAGTATAGTATACTAATATGGTATGCAAATCCTATGTCTGTCTAGGGTATAACAGAATGTACGTAATGCTTCCAAAAGTTGAAAATAACTGAAGTTTTTGCGGCATACGCGTTTCAAACTACATATTTTGTGTACCTTCTTCTATGAAATTACAATATGGTACCATCAGATTTGCTTTTAAAATTTTGCATTATTGTATAAGCTAAAAGTTTTTTTTATTCGCTTTTGCAAAATTGAAACAAATTCTGAAATTGATTGGTTATCATTTTAAATTTCGCAGAGAAATTTATGTTGTTCAACCAAAATGTTCTTTTTTGGGCAAAAAATGTTTTCCAAAATTGAAACAATTTCATCATACTTTAGTATGTTTACGCTCTTAGGGGCTGCTAAGCTTGTTAACAGTGTGTATGTTGTTGGACCGATGTATTGCAATATCAATTTTGAACACATTTCCATATCCCCAAAAACTTTTTTTATTTGAAAATATATTTCCAGACGCGCTCCCTATAAGATTTAAAAGATTCCATCTTTGGATCGAATGGGTCGAAATTTGATATAACGTTGACACTTGTAGTGGTACCACTTGATGATTGCTGTTGCACTTGCATTGCTGTCGCCATTGTTGTAATGGCATCCAACAACTGCTTCAATTGTTTGGACTCCATTTTGTTGAGGTTGAGATTTTATCAAATTTGTTTGATAGGTATGTTGAAATTTATTTAGGTTTAATTTTTTCCTCTTTCTTTATCCTCGTCGGCAATTGTTGTGTCTATGTCTCGAAATAAAAACACGCGCTGGATAATATATATTTAAAATAACTTATAATTTATTTATACATTAATGTTTATAGCGCGAACAGAAATGATAGAATTATAATAAAGAATAAGTATAACAAATATCAGATGTTTTACTTGTACTAAAAGAATGGTTGCCATCTATTAATAAATACATTACAAGAATGTACGTAATGCTTCCAAAAGTTGAAAATAACTGAACTTTTTGCGGCATACATAGTTTGTGTACCTTCTTCTATGAAATTACAATATGGTACCTTCAGATTTTCTTTTAAAATGTTGCATTATTGTATAAAAGCTAAAAGTTTTTTTATTCAGATACATATGTATGTATGAATTAGGGTGGCCCTAAAATAAAATTGCGGATGTTCCCGACTAATATGAAAATTTGATTCATTTTAAGACTACGTTTCTCAATTTTTTTTGTCCTGGGGTCAATATTTGGTGAGCTGGATCAAAGGATAAAAAGGTAATTTTTAGAGGTTTTTTGATTTTTTCACATTTCTTCCAAAGGAACTATATGTTAATTTGGTATCATATGAAAGGTCTTTGAGAGGCGCATTCAATGGGATATCAAAAATCAAAAAAAAATTAAATTCAAAAATTTTGGAAATTTCAGACAAAATTTTAGTTTTTTTTTTTATTTTTTCATAGAATTTACTTAAATAACTAGTTGCAATTTCTTGATTATAAACATCATGCAATTTAACCCAAATGGGGTTTCCCGTTTTTTTTAGCTTATAAAACTTACATTTTTTTAATACCCATTACATTAACGAATTGAGTTAACAGAGATTGTCAAATAGGGAAGAATTTAGGTTTAAAAAAAAATTAATAAAAATTTAAATAGGTGGAATTTTAAAAAACGGGAAAAACCATTTGGGTTAAATTGCATGATGTTTATATTGAAGAAATTTAAACTATTTATTTAAGTAAATTCTAATAAAAAAATAAAAAAACACTAAAATTTTGTCTCAAATTTCCAAAATTTTTGAATTTAAAAAACCTTTTTTTTAATTTTTGATAACCCATTAAATGCGCCTCTCAAAGACCTTTCATATGATACCAAATTAACATATAGTTCCTTTGGAAGAAATGTGATAAAAATCTAAAAACCTCTAAAAAGGACATTTTTATCCTTTGATCCAGCTCACCAAATATTGACCCTAGGACAAAAAAATTGAGAAACGTAGTCTTAAAATGGATCAAATTTTCATATTAGTCGGGAACATCGATACCTTATTTTTTCTCCATACAAACGGGGCCACCCTAATGTATATGTATATAAAAATTTTATAAAGAGTATTATTAATTTATATCTTTGGTGAATTGGTATTTTTCTATACAAAGGGTAGGTTTAGACGACGCAATTTATGACGTCTAATTTTCGACGTTAATCCCAATTTATACGAAGCTCTTAGAGTCGGGGTGAGGGGAAGATAAGAGGAGTACACACTTGATTTTACATGCAATTCTTTTTACTCTCTTATTCGTATTATATATGTGTATACAAATGTGTGTATACTCTCAAATAAAAATAAAATAAATTTTTTCGAAAATGTGATGAAATCTTTATTTTTACTAATTTTTAATTACAGTTTTTTAATAATTCATAACTTCTAACAAATTTTATTGATAGCATTGTAACATGAAATTTATTGAATATTTAACCTTGCTTTTATACTTAGGTTTATTGTATTACTATGTAATATTATTTTGGCCTAATTGGCTTTTTATTACTGAATAAATAAATAAATAAAAATCAAATAGAAGTACTTTAACTAGAAAACAAAAATATATAAAAAATGTACCAAATATGTACTGAAATTAGCTTTTTTACCAATTAGTACTTTAGTTCCGAATATCATATTGTGAGTTAAATTTTGAGTGGTAAAATGCTTATTATATCTTTATTAGTTCGTTTATTAAAAAAGGATTTTACTATTATTACTTTTACTAATAATCGTTGATAAAAAGTTTTTTATAGAATTTATGATATTAAAAAATTTCAAATTAATTTAATAAATATTTGAAACAAAAACGAAATTCTTAACTTGGTGCGTTTTTTTTTTGTAAATGGTGCGTTTTTTTCTTCATTTTGGTGCGTTTTGAAATTTCAAAGTTGACAACGCTGTTGACGGTACTAGTCAATTTTCTTGTTTCCTTTTGTTTTTGATTCATGCATGTTGTTTTGCATGAAAAAATACGAAAATTTAATTAACGTGTGTGAATGAAATGGCAAGTTCAAAAGAGAGTTGAACAAAAACTAGTTAGCTAAAACTAAAAAGTGTGAAAAAGGATAAACAAATTTTCGTAGCAACTTCAGAAGATAA
The DNA here is from genome assembly GCA_916048285.2 of Bellardia pandia. NCBI lineage: Eukaryota > Metazoa > Arthropoda > Insecta > Diptera > Calliphoridae > Bellardia > Bellardia pandia. The sequence continues at coordinate 122,888,358 of OU696529.1, forward strand.
TTAATTCAAAATAGACATTGTAAATTTCATCATCTAAACCTACCTTAAAACAAAATATAATTATTAGAGTTGTGCCCGGACGTTCATTTCAGTGACCGGTCATTTTCGTTCATTTATCCAATACTGATTCGTTCATTCAATTCGTTCAATCGTTCACTTTGAACGAATGAATACAACCCTTATTGAATGTGATTTTCTTCTTGTCTTTTTATAAACATCAGCTGGACGAATTTGATCCGTACACTATTGAACGAAAACCGTTCAGTTAAATGACCGGCTCATTTCGTTCAATGGAGTGATCCGTTCATTTTAACCCGTTCGTTCATGAACGACACAGCTCTAATAATTATGAATATAGAAAATACGATGATAATTTCAAGTTCTTATTTGCCTAGTAAAAATTATCAAAGAAAAAATGGTAAACATAAAATTAGAATGTGGAATATTATGAGTTTTTGCTTTACCACTTGGGAGATATAATACCGATCAAATGACTGTTTAAAATAAAAAAAACTTAGTTATATCGAATTTACAAACTAAGGCAAATATATAAAAACAAATACATAGTTTCAATACGTTGTAAAAGAATACACAGTTGGTAATTTTATCTAAGAATATATAACAATTTATTATATTTTTAACATTAAGTAACTATTTGTTGAAATTACGGACAATGAAAACTTATCAAATAAAAAATATTGAAAAACTACGGCCGATTTAAAATAAGTTTTGCAAGTGGAAACAACTTAAATAATTTATTTAAAAAGTAATTGTTAAAAGATAATTAATGTTTCGCATTCGGAAAGAAGAAATTTATGCCCCTATTGCGGTTCACAACTTTTTTAATAATTTGGTCGTCTTTCATAAATCGGTATTGCCATTCACAACTTAAATGTAGTAGAGTTAATGTAGAGTTAAAGTCGGGTTGACTGACAGACGACCAAACTTAGTTGAGTTGAGAACGGCAATAGGGGCATTAAGTTTATTTGAAACTTATAATCACCATAGATTTTAAACAAATCTCAACATAAAACATGTAAATAATGGTGTTTTCTTTTCTGAAATAAAATGTTACACCTTTATTATGTACATTTTTATAATGTTTACCCCACATTTTAAAGATGTCGCATTTTTAATGGTCAGAATAGAACATAAAATTACAACACTGTAACACTTTTTTTTCATGTCCAGCTGTTTTTGTTTTTTTTTTTTGTTAAAAAAGAAGAAGCAGATAGCTCCCTGGTAAGATCACTTGAAATAAGATAATAAATATATATCAAAAAGACCAATGGCACCTTCCCGACTAATACGCAAATTCTTCTTAAACTATAAAAATCATAATCATATAAAATATTTTATCATCATCAGATGATGAAGATAAATCCAACAAGTCATCCAAAATGTTTTCAGCACATAAAAAAGTACATAGTAATATTTTCCATTTTGTATATATTTTTTTTTGTTTCTTAACACAAATACACATTCATAAACAAAACAAATGTCAGTTGCAGCGATGCCAACTTAGCCCTTTTCGGGCTAGATTTAGCCGGATTTTAGTCACCCAAAACGCAAAAAAAAAGAAAATTGGATGTGGTTTTATATGGATTTTTTTTCATTTAGCCCTTTCTTCAAAAATGTTTACGCGTTTTGAGTCTCAAAAGTTGGCATCACTGGTCAGCTGTTTTATCGTGCGATTCTCCCCCTCTAAAAATACAGAGTGTGAAAGGTGCATAATTTTTTAATTTTATAGTGTGACTACACTTTAGCAGAGTTGACATTTTTTCAGAAAAGAACACAAAAAAATTAAAAAAGATGCGAAATGGGAAAAACGTGTAAGATTTTTGCCAGAAAAGAAAAATTCTAGGATAGCGCTGATATGGGTCCCTGGACACAGCTCGATACAGGGTAACTATATTGCTGACGATTTAGCCAAGGAAGGTACAATGCTGGCTGATGAGGCTATTGACTCCTTCACTGGCATTAACATGAAAAGTCTGAAATCACAGTCATCCACTTCATCTGCGAATGCCCGGCCCTATCGATGAAGAGGGAACGGATACTCGGGGCACCCTTTCTTTCATGTTTGGGTGCACTATCCAGGATTAGTCCAAAATGCATCGGCACCTTTGCTAAGAAGTCTGGATGGTTTGACAGGGAACCAACCGATACGGTTTGAAATTGAGAGGTTGCCAACCAATGGGTATCACAATGGGACCAATATAATGGACCCAAGTGAGCTGTTTCAGAAAACGGCTACCCATATAACCTAACCTAACCTTCCCATTTCGCATCTTTTTTAATTTTTTTGTGTTCTTTTCTGAAAAAATGTCAACACTGCTAAAGTGTAGTGGGTTCTTTTCTATAAATGTCACACTATAAATTTAAAAAATGGTGCACCTTTTACACTCTGTATTTTTAGAGGTGGAGAATCGCACGATAAAACAGCTGACCAGTGATTTGAGACTCAAAACGCGTAAACATTTTTGAAAAAAGGGCTAAATGGAAAAAATCCATATAAAACCAAATCCAATTTTCTTTTTTTTGCGTTTTGAGTGACTAAAATCCGGCTAAATCTAGCCCGAAAAGGGCTAAGTTGGCATCGCTGCAACTGACATTTGTTTTGTTTATGTGTATTTGTGTTAAGAAACAAAAAAAAAAAATATATACAAAATGGAAAATATTACTATGTACTTTTTTATGCGATGAAAAAATTTTGGATGACTTGTTGGATTTATCTTCATCATCTGATGATGATAAAATATTTTATATGATGATGATTTTTATAGTTTAAGAAGAATTTGCGTATTAGTCGGGAAGGTGCCATTGGTCTTTTTGATAAATATTTATTATCTTATTTCAAGCGATCTTACCAGGGAGCTATCTGCTTCTTCTTTTTTAACAAAAAAAAAAACAAAAACAGCTGGACATGAAAAAAAGTGTTACAGTGTTGTAATTTTATGTTCTATTCTGACCATTAAAAATGCGACATCTTTAAAATGTGGGGTAAACATTATAAAAATGTACATAATAAAGGTGTAACATTTTATTTCAGAAAAGAAAACACCATAATTTTTTGAAGTTTACGCTTTGACATTTTGAAAATGAACTTTCACTGTCCTGTGTAAACACTAATGCTACTTGCAAATGATTCGAGTCTTTCGAATAAGTTTTCGTATATAATACGTATACAGCACTTGCATGCAGGTACTTGCATGTGTAAAGGCAGGGTTACACAGCAGGAATAAGAAAAATGTCAAAAAAGCAAATAATAATGAAATGTGTCTGACAACATTGTTCGAGAGTGTGACCGCGAATGAAAAAACAAAAGAGAGTTCCAGATGTTATTCTTCTAAATGTTCGACTGGGTAAACGGGGACTAATTATTTACCGATTGTTATAAAATTGACATGACATGAGTTTTCTATATATTATTTGTGTTAAATTTTATTTGAATACCAACAATTTTAACAGATATCTGGTCGTTAAAGTGACTTTCGGAATTGGGCATTATATGGGAGTTGTGACTAATTATGGATCGATCATCATAAAATGATTTATGTATACATGTAACTTATTTGTATCTTAATAATTGTTCAAGCATAAGGTCCTTTTTATTAAAATCTTTTATATTTTATATAAAGATTTTATAAAAATTTATAAAAAAAATTTCCTGAAGATGCTACACAATGAAAATATCGAAAAAATATAAAAAAAAATTATTAAAAAAGACCTTCATAAACAAATATTAAGATATTAATAAAAAAAAGTTCAAATAAATAAATGTAACTAATTTGTGTTGAATTTTATTTCGATACCAATATGTTTAAGGTATTGATGCTCGTTTAATCGAATTTTGGAACGATCCGAAAAATATTTGAAATAGGTAGCATTTATTTTTATATATAACTTATTTATGACCGATAATGTCAAGTGTCGGGAAGACATTGGCCATCCGTTCAACCATCGTTAAATTCAGGCAAAATGTGGCCGAATACTGAAACTTTTGTATAGAAAAAACAAAGATTATGAAATTTTAGAGGAAAAACGTATATTTTATTATAAAATGTCTGTTTCCTGTTAAAACATCAATATTAAAAATAATGTGTATGCTGAAGACATCTAAAAATGAGTTATAAGATTAATACATATAATTAAATTATTTCGGAAATGAATGCTTTGAAAAGTTTCTGTTTGGTTGGGATTAGACAGTATAATGATATTTTCTCCATGGTAAGAATTTAAGAGGTTTAAAGTGATTTTCGAAAGTGGGCCTTGTATGGGAAGTGGCTATATAGTGTCATTTGTTTTAAAAAAATATTTGAATTTAATCCTAAATTAAAAAAGATACCAAAACCCAATATTCAATAAATGATTATACCTACGTAAAGTGATTTCGAAGTAATTCTTATATGGGAGCTTTTCTGAATTATGGCTGTAAGATAATTTTTGATACTTTAATTTTTACATTTTGCCACATCTTAATCATTCTACACATACGAAATTGTATTAAAATTTAAAAAAAAATTATCTTGCCTGTTTATTTTATTAAAGTTTTGTTTTTTGAGGACAAGTTGCATTTTCTCAACCGATAAATCGTTGCAAAAACAAAATGTGGCATTGACCAGCCAAAAAAATATTCAACACCTTTTATATTGCATTTTATCAAAGGCCACTATTTGCGCAAACTATTTAGGTATCTCCTTTGTAAAAAATAGTTTATTATATTGAATTAATTCCGCTAATATGTTTCAAAAACATTAAATAATCGCTTCAAACAAACTAAGGTTTGTTAATTTGATATCAATAGCACTACTAGCATTTTATCGATGGTTACTGATTTTCTTAAATATGAAGAATACGTAGAGTAGGCTACTGTTATTCTAATTAGATTGTGAATTACAGTTCAAAAATTCACATTTACATTAACGTAATGAAGTTTTTCTGAAGCGTGATTTTTGCAGATCATTAAGCTCATAATAATATATACATATAACACTACCGATACATTTTAATTTTCTATGATAGTGGTTTATATTGGTAATATTTATATTATGATTATAAAGGGAAATTAGTTTTCCGAAAACAATCCATAATATATTTTAATTTACTTTATACCTAATATCTATAGGTATACTTACTTTATACTTATTATCTAGGTATTTACTTTATATATTATTATTATACGCCAATATGCGGAGATTTTGGCTTAAATCTAGTTTACCGACGCAGATCCAAATAAAAAAAAGTATGTAGGGTGATAGAATGACCTGCCTCTTAATGACCTGCCGAGTCAACTTACGCACTGTAAAATCAGAATGTATGCTGACGATATACAAATTTACATCAGTTGTGATTTATCTAAAATTGATCAGTGTGTCTTAACTCTAAATACCGAATTAAAACACATTTATAAATAGGCTTCTGCTAATGGTCTTAGTATCAATCCGAAAAAGTCTAAATATCTTCTAATCCAAAGACGGACTACTATAAGTGATCATATACCGGATATTTTTCTTAATGACACACGTATAGAAAGGGTAAACTCAGCAAAAAATCTTGGAATTATTTTTAATAAGAACCTGACATGGAGCAATCATATTAATTATGCATTATACGTATTCCATGCTTAGAACTCTCTGGCAAACGCAGTATTGCACACCTGTCAAAATAAAAGTACTTCTTGCAAAAACCTATTTTTTGCCAATTCTGATGTATGGATGCGAATTATTTGCCAAATGCGATACCGCCCGCAAGTACAGGAAAACTAAACTCAGTTTACAAAAGTATTGTGCGCTATGTATATGGCGTGAAAAGGTTTGAATCTGTTTCGCCTTTTACGGCAAAATTACATGGTATTCAGTTTGATGACATACTCAAAACAAGAGTACTCCTGTTCATGCACAAAATCGTGTATACCCAACAACCACAACATCTGTATAACCGCTTATCCCTATCGGGTTCTAAAAGAGGAAAGCGAATCTTATTGTTTAGGCATCATAGTTTAACTTCTGATTGGCAATTTTTTCTTAATACAATCCGGCTTTGGAATCTACTCCCGCACAACATACAAATAATAAGTAACGCACTGAGATTTAAAAAATTACTTATTAATTTTCTTACATGTTAATTTGTTAACCAAACACTTTTTTTTCTTTTTTGTTTTCTTTTATAAATTTATAAATTAATTAGTTCATAGAGGAGAAAATCCTTGCGCATGGCCAAAGGACGGCTATGCAGTAAAGCTTTAGTTAGTGGAAATTTACATATTTCTATGATAACTAAAAACGTCCATTTGGAGTAGCGTCGTGCGGGCAGTTTTTTGGTTCCAGTGGGCTCCATGGGCCTCAGCCCCCTTAAATTTTAATTTTTTTTTCTTTTTTTATTCTGAATTGGGTGGCATTTTTTTATTATTGTATTTTTTTCGTTGCCCTTTAAGCTGAACTTCAGCCAAATCACATATTTCTATGAAAACTAAAAACGTCCATAACTCGAAAAATAAGCGTTTGCGCCAATATTTTTATTTTATTTTTTCTTCTTATTTTTCAATTTTCTTTCACCATACGTACTTTTTTTATTTGGTGCTGCCATTGACATGTTTCTTTTTTAATTCTAAACCTCATAGATATTTATGGAATCTTTGACGTTGTAAATTGAAAAAATTAACTTTTGGTTTAAAATAGCTAGAAGTAGATTTGTAACAATTTGATTATTTCTCGAAATATTACCTAACACTACTACTCCGCCTAACATTTAAAAAAATTACTTCGGGACAGCATTTAAAGGATTCCCAATACCGAGGAAGTTATTGCCATTGTAAAATACAAAAATATTAAACATTATATTATAATGAAATTTGAGGTATAATCTTCTTAAAGAAGACAAATCATACTAAATTTATTAGTTAAGTATTGTTATTTTTATAGTAAACTAGCTGACCGCCCCGGCTTCGCTCGGTATTTACTATTGATTTGTATTTCATAGAATAAGATGTATTCACAACCTGCCTTATTATTTGCAAATTTGTACAGCATACTTTAGGGGACTTTTTTTTTTCAAATGTTGAATTTTTCAGGAAAAAAAATCATAACTGGAGAATGGCTAGACCGATTTTGGATTTCAAAATCAACTAACCATCATCACTCCTCCCTGTACCTTCCCTAAAAATTTTATGGCAATCGGTCGAGCCGTTCTCGAGTTATGGAGTGACAATCAAAATGTACACTTATTTTTATATATATAGATTTTCAATGTATAATTCTAATAAGAACTAGTTAAATGTTTGAGGTAATACCAATGTCTTTTAATTACAATTCTCTAGACCACCAACAAAATAAAAACAACATGTTATGTATGTTGATCAGATCAACTAAATACAGACAATATACCTAGTATGTATGTTAATTAAATAATTAAAATTAATCTGTAAATTTTAATTTGTTTATAGTTTACAGGTAATTGACGTAGAAATAGTAAATAAAATGCAACGAATTTAAGTTTAAAGGCTCAGTTAGCCGACTGCAATTGAATGTAACTGCAACAGTAAGAAACAGCTGATGGATATTGTTATGTGTAAAGTAATGCAAATGGTTATGGAGATGTAAAGTAACGCAACACCGTAATATATGAGGCCCTTTAGATGATACAATTAACTGCATGCAATTTTTTCCATTCTCTTTTAAAATTGCTACGTAAAATGTTGTGCACTTATACCATGCAATTTTACGTGCAACAAATCATGCAATTTTTTGACGTTTAATTACACATTCCTCTTTAGTTTTTCATTCGCAACAAAGAAAATAAAATTTCAAAATATAAATGTAATACATATACAAAAAATATATGTACATATGTATGTATATAAAGTAATATATGTACATAGGTACAATATACATAAATACAATATACAAAAATTTTACAAAATATAAAAAATGGAAGATTTTAATACAGAAGAAGTAATTGAAAATTTTCTTGCGCATTCATTTTCATAACGCACACTTCAGAGTCAGAATAAGATTAAAACAAAATAAGTAAAACACAAACGATGTAAAAGGAAATGTCAAAAAATTGCATGACAAACGAAGTCGTGCAACTTTTTCTACCCGTCTTGCTTCTCTGCCCCGTTCACCATCAAACATCAATTGCATGCAATTAATTACATGCAAAATTGCATCGTCTAAAGGTGGATTCACCCATTCGTTCTTAACAAAAAATTTGTTCGAACAATATTTTTTTATATGAAGTTTTACGTCTCTCTTTCTGAGAGAGAGAAAATATATTGTTAAAAAATTTTTTTTTTTAACAATATAAAAGGTCTACATAGCACATAAAAAACAATCAGAGAGAAAATATTTTTTACGAACTTGAATTGGTTTATGGCCTATTTCACGATGTCGAAAGATAACGTTCGCTTAGATAAGACTTAAGACACAAACTTTTTATCGTATCTATTTTTTACTCAATCAAGTTTGTTTATTCCACAATCAAGTTTGTGTCTTAAGTCTTATCTAAGCGAACGTTATCTTTCGACATCGTGAACAGGGGGTTAATTTTATATTTTTTCCGGACAAAAGTGAATTGAGTTGCCAATAGGTTTCATTTTTTCATACACATAACAATGCCTTATGTATTTCCATGACCATCAGCAAAATCAAGGTTCTTTTTTCATTCATTTGGAATTTATATCTGTGATTTTGAATACACAATACTTTAAAATAATCTAATATTTGTATTTTGACACTTAAACCCCAAAGCAAAATAAATCAATGGCCGCACTTGTAAAACTAATAGATTTTGTTTACATATGGCAGCTTTGATTTTTCAGAAAAATCGTTCGAAATGGGCGAATCGTGCTGCAAAAAACTCTCAGTAAAAAAACTGTTCTCTGGAAAAAAATTTTGTTAAGAACAAATGGGTGAATCCACCTTAAAGTGCTTCTATGAATCTGTAAGAAATAGAATTTCCTTACATTTTTACGTCATTACACTACATTCCGTTACAGTCGGCTAACTGAGGCTTTATTTTGTTTTCTTTTCTGAAATAAAATGTTACACCTTTATTATGTACATTTTTATAATGTTTACCCCACATTTTAAACACGTCGCATTTTTAATGGTCAGAATAGAACATAAAATTACAACAGTGTAAAGCTAGATTTACACGATTAAAATTTTCTTCAAAACTGCTCCAAACTCGTGTAAACAGCAAAATTTCTTCAAAATTGCTTTATTTATAACTATTAATAACTATTATATAAATAAATTTTGAAGAACTTTTGCTGTTTACACGAGTTTGAAGCATTTTGAAGAGCAATTTTGAAGGAAATTTCAATCGTGTAATCTAGCTTAACACTTTTTTTTCATGTACTGCAATTTTTCATTTAATTACCAGTAAATGTTTACTGGTAATGTAATTTTTGTTTAATTAGAAATAAATATTTACTGGTACTGGAATTCAATCTTCATTACCAGTAAAAATTTACTGGTAATTAAATGAAAAATTGCAGTACCAGTAAAAGTTTATTGGTAATGGAAATAGTAATGCAGTACTTTTTTAATGGTTTTTGCCCATTTATGATTCTGGATGACACATGCACATCTTTTAGGTATAGAGGATATTAAATTATTAATTATATCAGGTGATATTGCTTCCCAGGCTATTTTTGAGGCTTCAAATAAATCTTCTATGGTTTTGCAATTTTCTCGGTTGAGTTTTAGGTTAACGATCTTCCACAAGTTCTCGTTTGGGTCAAGATCGGGGGATTGGACAGGCTAACGAAGAACTTCTATCAAATTGTTCTGGAACCACTCTTTAACCATTTTTGACGTATGTTTTGGGTCGTTTTCTTGCTGGAATGTCCATTTAAGTGGCATCTCTTCTTCAGCATAAGGCAACACTACGTCTTTAAATATGTCACGATACATGAAACGATCCATAATTCCATCAATCTTATGAATTGGTCCAATCCCTAGCCCAGAGAAACAACTCCAGACCATTATGTTACCGCGTCCATGCTTTACAGTGCCTTTGCAATATTTAGGATTTAACCGTTGTGCATTTCCTTTGCGTACATGCCTTATGCCATCTGAATCCTTTAAATAAAACTTAGATTCGTTAAAAAACAGCACAGTCATCCATTTTTGGGCACTCCAGTTAAGATGGGTCTTGGCGAACTCGAGTCTCGCTCTTTTATTTTTTGACAATATGAAAGGTTTTTTTGCTGGTCGTCGACTGAATAATCCGGCCTCTACCGCCCTTCTGCGAACCGTTTTTTTTGCTAATTTTTAAATCTAAGCGATTTCGTATGCGACTAGAAGATGTTGTAAGATCATTTTGGATTGTCCTTTTAATTAATGAGTCTTCACGTCGCGATGTTTCACGTGGCCTTCCTAAAGATTGAGTAGAAGATGTGCGACCAGTCTTCAAAAACTTTTTAATTAGCCTAGAAATAATTGATCTGTTGATCGAACATTTTGCACTCAATTGATGTCTTAATAAGCCGGCTCTAAAATCATCAAGAATTCTAATTTTAAATTCACTTGCACACTTATTGCGCGCCATTACTCTTTATTTCAACGAAAACTTTAAAACAATGACAATTTTCGCATAAATTCGAACAAGTTATTCTTTTTAACACTGCAGCTTAATAGCTGTTGCATTTTTGGAATTTACCGTTAACTAATGCAGTAATGTAGCAGTAGTGTAGTAAAATTTTCAAACACAATATTAGCGGGTGCTTTAGTTTTGTCCACTTATATTTCCGACTTAAATTGCTTTTTGAATTTTAACTTTTTTTTCTTAAATTCTGAATTCCTTAAGTTAGTGTTATTCAATAATAAAGATATAAATAAAAAAAATTGTTAATAACTTTGTTTTCTTAAAAAAATTATCATTAAAAAAAAATGTACTGAGGGGGTGCTTAGGTTTTGGCCGATACTGTACATATAGGTATAAACATACATTACATACATATATAAGAAGTAAGCGATATTGTCCTATGAAATTTGACATATGTACATCAACTTCAGAGTATTCATTAATTACTTTCTCTAAAAGTCTTTCACTCGCGGTTGTGGATTTCTTTCCATAATCATATAAAATATTTCATCATCATCATCAGGAGATGAATCCAACAAGTCATCCAAAATTTTTTCAGCATATAAAAAAGTAGTAATATTTTCCATTTTGTATATTTTTTTTTTTTTTTTTTGTTTCTTAACACAAATACACAATCATAAACAAAACAAATGTCAGCTGTTTTATCGTGCGATTCTCCCCCTCTAAAAATACAGTGTGAAAGGTGCACCATTTTTTAAATTTATAGTGTGACATTTATAGAAAAGAACACACTACACTTTAGCAGTGTTGATATTTTTTCAGAAAAGAACACAAAAAATTAAAAAAGGTGCGAAATGGGAAAAACGTGTAACATTTTTGCCAGAAAAGAAAACGCCATTAAATTAAAAAATGTATAGGTACCTACATAAAGGTAGAATTAGCCGAACGTCCACGTATCCGTACTGTAACGTACCGTACTGTAAGCACGTTTGTGTACTTATAGAAAATTTAAAAACGTGCCATACGTTAAAAAAAATTAAAAAACACATAGTACAACGATATTGTGTTTGTGTTTAATTGTTTGTTTTCTACTTCAGTTCAAATTATATATGTATTTTAAAACTCAACTATTTTTAATTATAATGGATTCGGAGTATTTATTTACTTATTTAATGTTTTTAAAATTACTAAATATTTTCAAGAAAAAAAAAACAAAACACAATAAATAAACAATCAGCTGTTCGAAACAGTGATGGACATTGAAAAGTTTCTTTTCGTACATACATGCTTGAAAAAGTACCAGAAGCCATTTTAAAGTTATTTTAATAGTAGCAAAATTTTGTGTGTGTGTGCATTTACGTACATAATCTAGCACTTTGATAGTTATGTATATTATCAATATATTTTACTATAATTTATTTCAATATTTGTTGAATTTGCAATATTTATAATACATAGTTATGCGTATGTACTCGTATGCATTTATTTTGTTATATTTATATTGTATATGATTTTTTTTATTTTATACATATGTATAAACATATTCATATATATATGTAGATATGTATTATATAAAATCATGTTGCTCAATTTCAACAAACATTATTAAAAAAAGTACCAAAAAATAGGACGAATTTACTCCAATACAATTTAGCATGCAAACAGTCCATCACTGCTATACAAATGTCACGTAAGAACGTTAGGAAATTCTATTTTATACAGGTTGAGACGTTCCGTCAACGTGATATTTGCCCCTATTGCGGTTCACAACTTTTCTAATAATTTGGTCGTCTTTCATAAATCGGTATTGCCATTCACAACTTAAATGTAGTAGAGTTAATGTAGAGTTAAAGTCGGGTTGACTGACAGACGACCAAACTTAGTTGAGTTGAGAACGGCAATAGGGGCAATTAATATTCGGTTAGCATTTGCATTGATTTCAAATAACAAAACGGGATCAGCTGTTTCGTTACAGTACAGTACGGGACGTAGACGTTCGGCTAATTCTGTCTTAAGAATAGAGAAACGAATTTACGAAAAAAAAATAGACTGTAGAAGAAATAATCAGTTTTTTATAAAAATAATTTTTACCTCACTGCCACTTGAAGAACCATCTGAAAATCCAACATCTAAAACATTAATACGTCGACCACCACGACGTAAACGACGAGTAGCAGCATTACGTTGAAGTTCATCCGAATCTTCATCATTATCATTGTTGAAGTAATTATTTAACGTTTGATTGTTTTGCCGGCTACGAAGTTTTACCGAGCTCGAGGGACCGTCATCGTCAAGGTCATTACCTTTATTGTGTTTAACTTTGACGTCATCTTCTTCATCATCACTTGTACGATCGGAAGCTGAAGAAGTATCGTCCGAATCATCAAATTCAATACGCATAACAATACGACGTTTCCTTTTCTGATCTTGACGATTTTGTTGACGTCCCCTGCTGCCCGACGGCCGAAAATTCATATCACTACAATCACTGGATTCGTCAGACATTTTTGTTTGTGCCGCTTCTTTGTTTCTCACACTTTTTTCTTAAGAGTTTTCAATTAAATTGTAACATACATATATTGTTGTCGTACTATTAGTGGTGTTATTAAATACATACAAAATTAATCCAGGAAAAAATGTTTAAACTTTTATAAAATATGCAAATAAAACTACATAAATTATGTATTGTTTTCTTTCTTCTTTTTTCAAGCAATTTAATACTATTAAATAATTTAAGATAGTAAAGAGAAAAATAAAGGTATATTTTCTCCGGCAATTGAGAAGAGAAAAAAATACCGCTTTTTATACGGCGGTATAATCGCAACTTTTTTTTTTCTTTTGCACTTTGTTTGATTGTGTGCGTGTTTTATTAGGAGTTTTAAAACAGCCACGAAATGTTTGCACCATAAACTATTTCAATGTACTGTTTTAGTATGAGAAAAATATCTGAAATACTTATGACAACTTCAAATTATTAATTGTTTATTACTAATTTAAAAAATATAAAAACATTCTTATTTGCGTGCAGTGTTTGTACAATGTAACTTTAAAATTTTATTTGTATGCTCTTTTTCAATTTGACCAGTTCTTTTCTTCGCTTTTTTCAATGTTAATTTTGCAGCACTTTTTCAAACGTTATTCTTTATATGTATATGTAAATTATTGTACACTTTTCTATTACACTTTGGCCATTAATTATAAAAGATTATAACCAATATGGATAAGTTAATTTTTAAAATGATTTTCTTATTATCTTTTTAATTAAGAAAATCTGTGCACTCGGTTTTTCGCCATTTTAATTTTTCTTGGAGGCTTCGTAATTTTTTTGCTTGTGTACTTTTAATGTCTAATATTTAAATGTTGGTAGCTCGAAATAGTTTAGCTATGCCATAGAGTTGCATTGAAATTTCCTTAAATGAATGGAATTGAAATAGTAAGCAAGTAAGTCCCGGGTCACATACGGTGTGTTGAGCAGCAAAAGTAGGAGTATGTGGCCCGGGACTAAGAATCTTATTAATAAGACTTTCGTGATGTGAACACAGCCTAATTGGAATGAAATAATTATCATTATTCATTGGACAACTTCCCAAACTAAACCGTTTACAAACGTAAACATCTAAAATCGTAAAAATCTTTAGAAATAATTATTCGATGTTTTGGTTTCATTTAAAACGGCTTGAAATGACAATTAATTTCAAAGAACTTACCACTAGTTAAAATATTAGACATTCGATAGGTATTATTAAAAATTAATTCCAAAATGTTTGTCTGTTGGACTTTTTATCTGCAGTATATCGAATTGAGGGGGTTACTTTTTGTCTCCGATGCATGAAAAAACAATTTTTAATATTGTATAATTTCTAAACCTTGCTTTTTTGGATTTGGTTTGGTTTTTTGGAATATTTTTTTAAATTTCTCGTCTAAAGCATTAAACACATTTGCCACAGCAGGCTACCGACTACAATATGTCAAAAATAAAATACACACGTTTATATATGAATGATTATTTTGACGACAGCGGAGCAAAATTTTTATTCACATATAGTGTGTATTTTATTTTTGACATATTGTAGTCGTTAACCTGTACAAATGAAAAATTTATTTTAGGTACTTGTAACATTCATATTTCCTATCTTGTCAACACAGGAAAATATAATTTATTAAAAATGATTTAATTTATTAAATGTAAGGAAGTCTTATTTTGAACCAAAAGCCTACCTTGGTTCTGAGTTTTGAAATTATCCAAACGATATTTTTATTTAAATTTAACTATAATAATACGATTTTTATATGAAATACCGTTTAGAAATCAGAAATAAATTTAACACAAATAGGAATAAAAAAAATATCTCAAAAATTTCAATTCCATTGCGGTCAAAAACGTTTCGGTTTATGTTTTTAACTTCCAAGTTTTGTAGAGTTTTTTTTTTTGTTTTTCTAATGTTGGTAGCACTGAAGTTCGCCATGGTGTTTCAGCCGCAACATCCGTTTCTCTCTTTTTGCTATAGAATAAAAATCTGACAAGATGGGTCGTATGCACGCTCCAGGGTAAAAAATTTATTTTATTTAATTTATATGAATTATGCAAAAATTATGACTATACAGATGAACTATAATATCCACTCTATTCGTGGCAAGTGAAAAATTGTGTGTGAATCGATAAAAAACTGAAAAAAAATTATGATTTATATATGTATGCGTGTACACATATGTACCGCTCATCTGTTGTATCGTATTTGTGCTTACTAATTTATACGAAACGTATATTTTATTTATTTATTCAGTAATAAAAAGCCAATTAGGCCAAAATAATATTACATAGTAATACAATAAACCTAAGTATAAAACATGGTTAAATATTCAATAAATTTTACAATACTATCAAATTGTGAGATTAATATTTGTAAATATTGTTATTTTTTTACTATTGCAGAAAGGGTATTTCCCAATCAGCTCTGCCCTACAGAAGAACCGTTCCCTCCTGGTTGAAACTCAACGCTGAAGATGTTAAGGAACAAATCAAGAAATTGGGCAAAAAGGGTTTAACCCCGTCCAAAATTGGTGAGTTGCATATACAGTTAAATGCTTTTAAGGTTATGTTTACATATGCGGAATGTTTGTTATAATGCATATTGTTTTTACAAATTACAGGTATCATCCTTCGTGATTCCCATGGTGTTGCTCAAGTACGTTTCGTTAACGGCAACAAAATTTTGCGTATCATGAAATCTGTTGGTCTTAAACCCGACATTCCAGAAGATTTATACCACATGATCAAGAAGGCTGTTGCCATCCGCAAGCATTTGGAACGCAATCGCAAGGATAAGGATGGTAAATTCCGTCTTATTTTGGTTGAATCCCGAATCCACAGATTGGCCCGCTATTACAAGACCAAGAGTGTCCTCCCACCCAACTGGAAATATGAGTCTAGCACAGCATCTGCTTTGGTTGCCTAAGTAGCTCGATTTAGAAAGGATTTCGATTTATGGTGGTTTTTTTTTTTTCTTTATATTTTACAAATATAAAACATAAGTTTAAAAAACAAAAAATACAAAAGACATAAATGAGTTGTAATTTGTTTGGAGTGTAATTGTGTGATTAGTTGAGTTCGTCTTAGAAAATTGTACTGATATTTGAGAATTACCCGTTTTTCTAAATGGTATGCAGAATAAAAACTATCTTTGTTTACATGAATGTTTTTAGCGGGATATGGTGAAAGCCAGGGGGCTACTCTCTATTGCGATGCGAAAGCAAATTCAATGCGATAAGCGTACAAATTGATACTCCTATGCATCGAATTTGCTTTCGCATCGCAATAGAGAGTAACCCCCCAGATTTGTGTCAAATATAAAATCAGTCACATCAACAGAATATGTATTTTATCTGGCATGAAAAAATATACTTTTTTAATAAAAAATAATTTACGAATTAAGACAAATCTTTAAAAGTTAACGGTAATTTAGATTAGTAGGTATTTCGGTAACGATAATAAAGTTTAGAAAAACTAAAAATTTGATGACATTTTTGTTGAGTTCAATAAACTCTTCCATAGAAAAAATTTTATGGGTATTTTCATAATTTAATAACGGTATTTTAGTAGTAATGATTTTTCGATTATTTTAGTAGCGGTTTTTTTCAAGATAAAGATAGTCTTCGAGCTAAAAATTTTTAATTCATAATTTATTCTAAATTTATTAAATTACTGTGCAAACTCAATATTCGCGACGGCCCGGTTATCGTGACGGCTTGATTTTTTAAATTGCAGGGGCCAAATTACCGCATTCGATATCGAGTAAAATTGATCGTAATTTTCTTATTTGAGATTATGGCATTAGATATCGACCAAGAAATTTAGTACATTTTATCATAATTTCGATATCGAAATTATTTTTCGATACGATAGCTCATTCGATCACGAATGCGGTAATTTGGCCCCAGGTTCTATAAGTCCCCTTTTACAGTTGAGAAATTGAAAGACAGACATTTTTCTCATTCCGCTTTGAACTTGCCTAAACCTTTTAGAGTTGCGAAATTAATAGACAGACAGAAATTTTTTGTTTATTTTTTCGTTCTTCTTCTTTGTTGATTGTTGTGGAAATTTTTATTATAAAAACGCATTGAAAATAAAAGAAATTAAAAACCATATTCAAACAACCGTTAATTATAAATGCCCCTATTGCCGTCACAGAGTATAAATTGCCGTTCTCAACTCAACTAAGTTTGGTCGTCTGTCAGTCAACCCGACTTTAACTCAACCAAATTATTTTTTGGTATTGTGTAACACAACGATTTTTAGTTGTAATTGTTATGGCGTTGCCGACATGAAATATCGATTTCATGTTGGCAACACCATGCATTTTATTTGTAAAGTGAAGAAAAAAAAACGCAAAAAATCAAGTTTTTATAAAATAAAAAGAATGGATTTAAGTGTGGATTTATTTTTTGAAGACGAAAATCATGACGCTAATACAAATGTTCTACGTATACGTAGAAAAATACGCGAAGAAATTTCCAAAATAAGTAACAAATATGTTAGTATAATAAGTATTATTTTTCATAGACGCAATTTTCTTTTGCTTAATTTGTTTATTTCATAATTTTTATAACTGTTCTTCTCCAAATCCTTAATACGTTTTTAAAGTTAAGCTTGTGTCTCGCATTGTTTTCTCAGAAGTTCCAGACGCTCTTGTTCTGGTGATTTTTTTCTTTTCTTGGCTGGTGTGTTTATTATCTCAGGTTCATTTGTAACGATTTGTTCTATGTCCATATTTTGAGGAGTTTCTAAAGCCGGATTTGTTGACGGACCAACGTTTTCAACGCCGAAAGTGTGTCCAGATGGTGCTACTTGGTCATTTAGTGATAACAGTTGGGACACGCAATCCTCAAGTACATTAAGCGGAATTTCTTGTGAAGGAACACCACCTGCTGCTTGTTGGTTTTATTTATTATTAGCAAGTTTTTTTTTAATACTTGCTTTGTAATGAATCCAAACCTATATGAAGTAAAAATTCTAATAAAATGTCTGTTTACAATAATTAAGATGTCATATACTTACACGTTGCCATTCGAAGGATGTTCTTGTAGGTGGGCCCAAGCTATTCAATTCTATTGAAATCCTTCCCACGCTTCCTTACACTGAGTTTTAGTCATCTCAAATTTTTGCTTTCCTTTAGCAAGTTCTGGATTTTTTTCCATCAGCTGCACAAGTCGCTAAAATTGGGCTTTGGTTGTTATTTTGACTGTCCTGCGTATGTGTATTAATCATTTAATTAATTATATTAAGATCAAAAAACACCTATACTTACGATTTTTCCATTTTTTTTATCTTTTTTGTATTATTTTTTTTAAGGAAATGTATTAAAAATTTTATTTAAATCTATAACCGACAAAGACTCAACTGCTAATAAGCAGTTGTGTATATTTATCGTTTTTGTCAACCAAACTCATCCAAAATGGTGAACCGCAATACTATTAAACACAACCAAAAAATCAGCAGCACAACCAAAAAGTCAACTACATTTAAGTTGTGAATGGCAATACCGATTTATGAAAGACGACCAAATTATAAAAAAAGTTGTGAACCGCAATAGGGGCAAAAGTTTTTGCTATCAATAAATCTATTTGGTTAATAAATTTAATTATATTTGCAATACGCGCGTTAAAGTGAGAAAAATTATGTGAAGCAACAACATGAAAAATGCGAAGGGTGGAAACTGTAAACGAAAAATGTCCAGTACAGTAGAGGGCTACCGCACACTCTTCCTCTTCAATACAGCGCCTACAAACTTCGTCTGTCTGTCTTTCAATTTCTCAACTGTAAAAGGGGACTAATCGCGACAATTTACGAAAAACAGGTTCTATTTTCGCGACTTTTATCTGTTTTTTTTGACAGTCAGGCGGCACTAAAAGGCTCTAGGTTGTAATCAAATACACTCCAACCTAGTGCAGGACTGTAGGAGAGCTCTAGAGGAGCTATTGGTACTCTACCAAGTAAGATTGTGTTGGGTACCAGGGCACTGTGACATACAGGGAAATGAGGTGGCAGATGAGCTGGCTAGACATGGTTCTGGTTTGGACCATGATACTAGAGAAAGTTAGGTCAAGCCACCTATTTGTCACTTCTACAGGCTGATTCAGGAAAGATTCCGTGACTGTGCAGACCAATTCTGGGGCAGTAGGTCGGATTGTATAGTGCCCAGGTCCTTATGGCCAAGACTAAATGCAAACGCGACCGAAACGCTGATGGAATTGGACAGGCATGTTCTGAAAATCACTTTTTCGTAAAGTGATTTGAAATCACTGAAGAGGTGTTCTGTGCACAAAAATTATTGAAATCTCGTGATTTAAAACCGGTCACCTAACAGCCTAATGATTTCAAATCACTTAGAGTTTTTCAAGCATTTTTCATTGAACTCTTGTAATAAAATTATCACAAACACTTAAAATCATTTGTTCTTTATTTGTTTTTGAAATAAAACTAACAATTTTACACAGAAAAAAACTTAAAATTTACAAATTTAGTAAGACGTATTTTTTGCGGACCATTTTTTAGATTTGTTTAAATTTTTCGTGATTTACTTCTTAGTAGTGAGCTGATATTGTTGATCAAAATATACGTCATTTTGGTTGCCAGAGAAACAAAGTTTTAAATTTGTGTGGAATATGACTGATTTATTAAATTAAATTATACATAAAAATGAAAAATTTATTAAAATTGTTGAACAAAATAAAAGTAGTCAATAAATATGTATGTAGTTTCATAAATTAAATTTTAATATACAAATGTAAAAAACAAGTAAAAATTTTATTGTAAACAAAGAAAATCAGTTGTTAGCTCGTGATTTAGAACAATCAAAATCACTACTAAAAACTAAAAATCTCGTGATTTTCAGAACACCAAAATATTCCTCCCGTGATTTCAAAATCGTTCGTGATTTAAAATCACCGTGATTTCAGAACATGCCTGATAGTCTAAGGATTCTAGTAGGAGTGATAACCGGGCACTGTTTGATTGGGGCCTTCAGAGGCAAATGGGATAACGACACACAGGATTTCTGTAGAGTGTGTGGGGATGCAGAGGAGCCAGAGACAATAGATTCTAGGTTGCAGGGTCGTAGACTTAAGTGGCTAGGAAATAGATTCCTGGACGAACTCAGTAATGTTGCTGGCTGCAAACCGAGTAACATTCTGGGTTTCATTAGGGGAATAGGCTGGCTATTTAAGGGACATTCTACGGCGACTCCAAATCCGTAAGGGGATATTTCTTTATTTCCTTCTTTCTCCCCTTATCAGGTGGTTTTGGTTGTTCTTTCTTATATCTATCTTTCTACTCTATATCTTTTCTACTGCAGGGAATCACAATGGACCACAGGGTATCCGAGTGGAAGTGCACTTAGTGCACAACCCTTCCTATCCTATCCTAACTCCAACTAGATTGTAAATAACTGTCCGTTATTACTGAGATTCTGTGGATTTTAGGCTGTGAAGAGTCAGTATATGCACAGTGGGTTCCAACGTTAAACTGTTAATAAACCAGAAGTGCGATTGGGCAATAATATACTACACACAGAGAAAATTTGATTTACAAACTTGTTGTAAGTTTTATGAATAAGGGCATTAGTGCTTAGTTTTTTTTTTAATTGAATCCAATTCTACATATTAAAACCTATGTAACCATTGTTATAAAACATACCAAAGGTCAATAATTTTACTGTTATTCAGACCAAAATGAAACATTTCCATATCTATGCAATAAACAACATAAAGAATTTATTTTAAACTCTCCATAAATCAGCAGAATCATTAGCGAAAACTTTTGAAACGTATAAAGTTGAAGGCAAAGAAAAATTAATCAGCTATGTATCTTAAAAGAGGCAAAATATCCTCTCGTTTGCTTGATGGAATTCCTCTTGGTGTTGCAATCAAGTTAGAAAAGAAGAAAGAAACTATTGGAAAAACATTATGGCGAACAGTGGTCAAACATTTCCGAGTAGAATATTGGACCAGCAAGGAAATAGTGCCAATGAAACACTGCAATGAGAGTGTAACACAATGTGAATTTATTGTAATACTTGAATATTAATGTAGTGATTTATATGTAATAAATACCGTTGATATGATAAAAGAGTTTTTCATTATCCTATAGAACATATGCAATTCAAATCAAAAAAATAAATTTCAATTTTATTCAAAGCAAAAGCAACATTTCTCTACGGTTCATAACAAAATGAAATAAATGCTATGTGACGGACCAAAACGCAACATTTCCTAATTTATTATCGAAATAATTTAAAAACTAATTGCCAGATAAATTTTTTTTTTTTGATATTATTTTTTGATATTATACCACAACAACAGTTTTAAAAAAATATATATCCTATTGACTTAAATTAAATTTATTCGTTTATCCAAAAAATGGTTTTGGTGGAGTTATTGCGTTTTGT
This sequence comes from Bellardia pandia, assembly GCA_916048285.2. NCBI lineage: Eukaryota > Metazoa > Arthropoda > Insecta > Diptera > Calliphoridae > Bellardia > Bellardia pandia. The sequence continues at coordinate 122,909,855 of OU696529.1, forward strand.
TATGGACTTCTTCATATATAGTTGTACATGTTTACCACAACAATGTTAACATTTTTAAAAATTGTTTATGGTCACTGTAATTAATAATTGCGGCAATCATAATATAGTTAAGTTACGATTCAGATGATTATTACAATCATATATACAATTGTAGTAGTAAGCCAGGGAAATTTCCCCTTTTTTTATGTGTTGAGATATTGACCACAGCAGTAGCAAAAGCTATTTATATCTGGCTTGCACAGTTCCATATTCTGTTCAGTTTTGTTCACTTTTAAAAAACTGGAGAAAAATCACTTTTACTGTTCGCGTTCGTCGGCACCTGTTGAATGACAAAAAAAATATTTAAATTTTTAGGCAAAAAATACTTTTTTCCCTTCATACATTCATTTTTAACTTCGAAAGTGTTGCACATATAGGAAAACGGTATAGAAACAGATTAGAGAAATTGTAATTCTTAATTTTTCTAAATTTGTTTCATCAAAATCGGACAAGTGGTTCTCGAGTTATGTTAAACTACGTTTTTCCCAAAATGTTACAACTAAGCGAAAAAACATCAAGATAAGGAAAAAATTTAAAAGGTCATAAAAAAAACTGACACATACGAACGCCAAACCCTTTGAGGGTTTTACTATACTGACCTAGTACCATCACCCTGACTTGGAATTTCTCACCCCCCAGAATTGCTGTTGTACTGTGTAATTACAGTGACCATAATATTGCAAAATGTTGGAATAGTTGTGGTAAACCTGCATAACTATATTTGATATTTCTTTTATTTCGGCTCGAGTTCATTAAATTTAATTTTTCATTAAATTATTTTTACTGAAGGTAGGAATTGTTGTTAGGATTCGAACCTGGGTTGTTGGTTGAATTTACATATGTTTCGAGAAACACCACTTTCTCTCATCAGAATTCTTTACGTTCTCACCCTCTGCACATAACTATATTTTTTCTCTGCGTGTATTTACCAGTTATAGAGGAGAAGTTAAGCTTTCAGAAATACCACGTTTTGTTGGAATACAGGTGTTGTGTAAATGGGAATCCACTTTAACCACAGAAACCCATTGTGAAGCCTCGCAACCAATTAACACCGCCATCAACTTTTCAGCAAGACTCTGCTTCAGCTCACAAAGGAAATCATCTGGGAATCAACTGTGGTTTCAAAAACAAAGTTCGGGACTTCATATCAACGGATGATTGCCCACCTGCTAGTCCACACCTAAACCTGTTGGATTACAAGTTCTGGTGTGTATTAGAGGGCATTGCTTGCTCTAGATTAGTGGATTTCATATGTAATGGAATCTATGTGTGTGAAGATAAATTTAAATTTAACTAGCACAGACAAAAACCGCAAGCCCATTTTGCACTTAACAGAGCACTGTTATTCACTTAACAGACATCATACTTGAATTCTGATACACAAATATTTATATAAAATGTCTGAAATTATTTCAGAATAAGAAAAAAATACATATTAAGAAATAGATGTGGGATGGAAAAAGACTACTGAATGGAACTATGATAGTGGAATATCTGAGATAATATTGGAATTCCACAAAATTTGAGTTTTATGCAAAAATAAATCTGGAGAGGATTTTTGGCCATTGTGGAAATTAGGAAAATGGCTCGGGTATGACACTATATGAAAATGGTGGTCCTATGGTCACTTTATACAACTGTAATAGTGGGATATCTGAAATAATTTTGGGATTCCAGAAAATTTGAGTTTTATAAAAAAATAAATCTAAGGAGAGGATTTTTGGCCATTGTTGAAATTAGGAACCACATGCCCTTTTCATTTCTTTTTCATTTTTCGATACGATAGCTCATTCGATCACGAATGCGGTAATTTGGCCCCAGTTTTATTTCCTTTTTATGCAAATTCCCCTTAGCTTAACTTCTCCTCTCTACATATACCAAATTTTGCAATGATTTTGTTTTACATTTTCACACTATGTAGGGTGTTTACATATTAACATTGCCGATAATAAGCGTTTTATCTTGTTAGAGTCTTTCTTGTGTTGTTTGTTTATTTATTTTTTTGGACAATTTGAAATTATTATTGTTGTTTTCAAGTCATTTGGGAATGGGTGCGTAAGTTTGTACAGATAATTGTGTTTGCGTTCTCTAAACTTTGTGTTAACAATTTTGCCAATACGTAGACGATCATTTAGTTTCTGTTTAATTTAATTTTTGTGGTTAATCATTTTTAAACGCATGCGCCACACACTCACATGACAAAGAAAAAATATTGAATACAAACCCCCCATTTGGCCAAAACTAATTGCCCATTTTGTGCATGTGATGCTGTTGTTGTTGTTGTTACTCACATGCTTGTGTTGTAGTGGCTGTTTTGTTATATTTTGCGGTTTGACATTAATTTTGTTGTAAATTAACTGCAATATTTCGCTGGTTACATTGGTGCGGTCGGTCGTATGCTCGTTGGTTGATTGTTTGTTTGGGGATTATTATTGCCATCTTAAGGTAGAATTATGCGAACGTAATGTAATGTAACGTAACGCACGTTTTTGAGTATACCAAAACAATGTAAAAGCTTATATCATGTTCACACTTGAGTTTTTAAACGCGTTTAAGCACCTCAAACGTGATTAAGCTCTAATCACTTCAAAATTGAGATGATTAACCATACATTGAAGTGATTTGATAATCACTTCATATTGACATGATTACATTTTAATCATTTCATTAATCACATAGAATCATCTGAACATACCTCAAACTGATTAGGATGTAGCATCGGCCATAGTGAACATACCTTATAGGTGTACTACCGATAACTAATTTTTGACAGAACGTGAACATTTAAAAAAATTAAAAAAATGGATGTTCACAATTCCATCATTAATTACTTTAAAATAATCTGATGAAAACTTTATTAAAGAATTTTTTCCATTTTTAATATTTAAAACAAAATTTGTGTGTTGTTTATTTATAACCTGTCTAGAACTGTCAACTTAATCATCTCAAATGTAATGTGAACGGCTTTGATTAACTTAATCAACATTTTGCTTAAACGCGTTTAAAAACTCAGGTGTGAACATGGTATTACTGAAATTAACTGTCACGTTGCCGGAACGTATCAACCTGTATAAATTAGATTTTTACGACGCCGTTAAGTGACAGTCGTAAGCCAGTGCTGGCACTCATATGAATAAAATACAATTGCGGCACATTTACCCATTTTCGGTACATTATAAATTATATCATTTTGGTTCATAAAAGTACGAATTGTAATAAATTAAATAATAATAATGGATAAATAATAACAATTTTAATAACAAAAATAATATTAATAACAACAACGATAATAATTTTAGTAACAGAAAAATAGTAACAATAAGAATGACAAAAACATATAAAAAAAATAAAAATAACAATGATAATAATAATGGTTTTAATAATAAAAATAAAATTAATTTGTAATACAATATACATTTTTTTAAATAAATATAATTATTATAATAACAATAATAATGATAAAAATTATAATAATAATTTAATAATAATAACAACAAAAACAATAATAATATTAACAATAGAAAGAAATAATAACAACTACAACCACAAAAACAAAAAAACAACGATAATAATAATTTTAATAATAACGAAAATAATTACAATAATTTTAATACTATGTACACAATAATTACAAAAACAATAATAATATTAATAATGTATGAATTACAATGTAAATACTTTATATCCCTCGAAGCCAATTTAGTACTTTTTTCAATTTCATATGTACGAAAATAATTTAAGATTGCCCATCACTATGTCAAAAAGCTCCACACTGTTCTAAACAGCTGACATCAATATTGTGTTAGTTTTTGTTTGTTTTTTTTCATTTTGAATTAAAGTTTTTTTATAAAATAAATAAACGTATGGATGATGAAAAACTTATTTTACTTGTACAGGAAAATGAGTGCCTATACAACAAAAGATGTATAGGCTTCAAGATGGTAGAAGAAAACAGGTGTTAGGCAACAATTATGCTGCACAATGTTTTGTTTTTGTTTATTTTATTGACGTCTGTTACGTTTGTAACTTTAATATAACTACATATACGTACGTACATTACATTACATTGCGTTACGTTGCGTTGTACGTTCGCATAACGAGGCCTTAATATAGTATTAATTTAATACAATGTAGCATAAATATAATATACATACATATGTATATCCAAGGTGAATTTAAATACTAGGTGATAGCGTAGCGCCAGCTGATTATTCATGGTGAATTTGAAAATGCCAAAAAGTTATATAAAAAAAAAAACTTTTTGACAGTGACGAAAGTTTTTCATATAGAAAAATGCCTGTTGTTCTTGCCTTGTTGTAATTGTTGTAGCAATGCGGTCACCTGGTATTTAATTTCACCATGTGTATATCTGCTTTAAATTGTAAATCTCATATTTGTGTTCCGAAATATTAATTGCAGCTTCTGTACGAAACTTATGCAATATGGTTGATGCCAAATTAAATGCTGTTCCAAATGTTGACATTGAAGACGGAATTTTTAAATACGTGCTTATTAAAGTGTACGGCAAGGAGAAAACTGATGGTACGGAGCCAAGCAAATTAATTGTAAGAGGCTACGGCGACTGTGAATGGCATTGTAAGTTTGTTTGTGTATGTATGTACATATCTCTTGGAGTAAATAGTTGTTCGTCTTTATGCACTGTTTTTTTAGCTGATATTTACGAGCGTGCCAGCACATCCTGTCAGGGCTTAGGACTTGATACTGAATGTTTGGGTGGAGGTAGAATTGACCATAATCCAGATGCCAAACGTATTAAGGTGTATGGATACTCTCAGGTAGTATTTTTTTTTTCATCAATTTTTAATTATTGACAATATCTATTAGCACGTAATTATATTCATTCATTTAAACTTCAGGGTTATGGAAAAGCAGATCATTTGGAATCTAAAAAAATTTTACTAACTAAATACTCTGATTATGAAATTGAAATTTCTGATGATGGATACTAAGAGAAATAAATAATTTTTTATAAATTCATTAATATAATTTAATGTAATTGATTTATTATTGTACCATGTTTATTAATAATAATACTGCAGAGGACAAAGCTAAATAATGTTGCAGTATAGTAAAGGAATTATAAAGTTTCTTATTCCAATGCACAGGTAATTAACGGAGAAAATTTTTTGATTCATGTAAGTATACCTATATTAGAATCAATAATTAGATAGATAATTTGCTATTGTAGGTACTTACTCAATTATAAAACTAAAATATGAATTATTTTCTTGTTGCCACAAATGAATAATATAAGTAATATTTTTTATTACCAGAAAATATCAAACTAAATTTCTCTGATATTTTGATTCAAAATTTTTTGCAGGTTCAACCTATTTTAATAATATTATTAACTTAATTTTGTTTAGAACCTATTCTCAATTATTTGCAATCGAACGGCCATTTTGCTTTATCTTTTTCGTTGACTCATTTGGCCATTTCAATTCTAGTCAACGGTGAATCTTTTAATTGTTTATTATAATAAATGTATGATATAAATAAAGCCGATACTGAAAAATAATATTACAAAGTAAAATTATAATTCAGGAAATTCATCAACCTTATTCTTTATTTTCATGGCTCGCCAGGCGTAATACAAAAAATGAAAAATCTTAGGAATTGAATTCTAAGAGTTCCTAGATAACCAAGTAAAAATAAAACTAACTACAGTGCAAGCTCGGTATTTGCGCCTAATTAAAAATCAGGCCAGTCGCCAAGACTGAATTTTCGCTATAACAGAACCCAAAATTTTATTGAAAAATTGTATGTAATTTTTAAAATTAAAGTTGTTTTTATTGATATATTTACATTTTAAAGATTGTTAAAGAAATTGGAGATTTTGAGTTGCTTTTTTGGCAAATTATTTTTTAAAATAACAGCTGAATCACGTAGTTCATATAGTGTATGTACGAACTTTTTTAATGAATTTTCTTGCTTTATAATGCGGTAAACCGAAGATTTATGCAACTTGTAATTCATGCAAATTGAATTTATGGAATCTCCACTTTTAATTTATTTTAAAATATCTAATTTTTGAGAAATCGTTGGCTTCAAAATATGTTAAACTTTTCCCATATTAAGAAATGTATTTACACAACAAAAGACACGAATAAACTGACAAAATTCACGATCAAAATCATCCAAAAAGGTTAATAAACCAAAAGACTGGGATTCACCTTTTTTGGTTATAGACATTGCAATCAAATTTAAAAAAAAAAAAAAACAGATAGGATAGAAGGGTAGTGCATAAAGTGCACTTCCACCCGGAGACCTTGTGGTCCATTGTGGTTCCCCTCAGTAGAGAGAATAAAAAGAGAAAATAAAGAAAAGATAGATATAGAAATAAGGACAACCAAAACCGCTTGATAAGGGGGAGAAAGAAAGAGTGAAAAATCCCCTTACGGATTTGGAGTCGCCGTAGAATATCCCTTAAATAGCCACCATATTCCCCTAATGAAACCCAGGATGTTACTCGGTTTGCAGCCAGCAACATCACTGAGTTCGTCCAGGAATCTATTTCCTAGCCACTTAAGTCTACGACTATGCAACCTAGGACAATGGCACATGATGTGCTCTATTGTCTCTGGCTCCTCTGCATCCCCACACACTCTACAAAAATCCTGTGTGTCGTTATCCCATTTGCCTCTGAAGGCCCCAATCAAACAGTGCCCGGTTATCACTCCTACTAGAATCCTTAGACTATGCCTGTCCAATTCCAACAGCGTTTCGGTCGCGTTTGCATTTATTCTTGGCCATAAGGACCTGGACACTATACAATCCGACCTACTGCCCCAGGATTGGTTTGCACAGTCACGGAATCTTTCCTGAATCAGCCTGTAGAAGTGACAAATAGGTGGCTTGACCTAACTTTCTCTAGTATCATGGTCCAAACCAGAACCATGTCTAGCCAGCTCATCTGCCACCGCATTTCCCTGTATGTCACAGTGCCCTGGTACCCAACACAATCTAACTTGGTAGAGTACCAATAGCTCCTCTAGAGCTCTCCTACAGTCCTGCACTAGGTTGGAGTGTATTTGATTACACCCCAGAGCCTTTTAGTGCCGCCTGAATGTCCAAAAAAAAAAAACAGATAAAAGTCGCGAAAATAGATCCTGTTTTTCGTAAATTGTCGCGATTATAGAACCTGGGGCCAAATTACCGCATTCGTGATCGAATGAGCTATCGTATCGAAAAATAATTTCGATATCGAAATTATGATAAAATGTACTAAATTTCTTGGTCGATATCTAATGCCATAATCTCAAATAAGAAAATTACGATCAATTTTACTCGATATCGAATGCGGTAATTTGGCCCCTGCAATTTAAAAAATCAAGCCGTCACGATAACCGGGCCGTCGCGAATATTGAGTTTGCACAGTAATTTAATAAATTTAGAATAAATTATGAATTAAAAATTTTTAGCTCGAAGACTATCTTTATCTTGAAAAAAACCGCTACTAAAATAATCGAAAAATCATTACTACTAAAATACCGTTATTAAATTATGAAAATACCCATAAAATTTTTTCTATGGAAGAGTTTATTGAACTCAACAAAAATGTCATCAAATTTTTAGTTTTTCTAAACTTTATTATCGTTACCGAAATACCTACTAATCTAAATTACCGCTACCTTTTAAAGATTTGTCTTAATTCGTAAATTATTTTTTATTAAAAAAGTATATTTTTTCATGCCAGATAAAATACATATTCTGTTGATGTGACTGATTTTATATTTGACACAAATCTGGGGGGTTACTCTCTATTGCGATGCGAAAGCAAATTCGATGCGATAAGCGTACAAATTGATACTCCTATGCATCGAATTTGCTTTCGCATCGCAATAGAGAGTAACCCCCCATAGAGGTAGCCCCCTGGCTTTCACCATATCCCGCTAAAAACATTCATGTAAACAAAGTTTTTCTTTTGCACACCATTTAGAAAAACGGGTAATTCTCAAATATCAGTACAATTTTCTAAGACGAACTCAACTAATCACACTCCAAACAAATTACAACTCATTTATGTCTTTTTTGTTTTTTATTAATTCACGTTTTATATTTGTAAAATATAAAAAAAAAAAACACCTTGAAGACCTTTCTAAATCAAGCTACTTAGGTGGATTCACCCATTTGTTCTTAACAAAAATTTTTCCCGGAGAAAAACTTTTTTACTGAGTTTTTTGCAGCACGATTCACCCATTTCGAACGATTTTTCTGAAAAATCAAAGCTGCCATATGTAAACAAAATTTATTAGTTTTACAAGTGCGGCCATGATTTATTTTGCTTTGGGTTTTAAGTGTTAAAATACAAATAATAAATTATTTTAAAGTATTGTGTATTCAAAATCAGAGATATAAATTCCAAATTAATGAAAAAATAAAGTTGCTTTTGCTGATGGCCATGGATATACATAAGGCATTGTTATTTGTATGAAAAAAAATGCAACCTATTGGCAACTCAATTCATTTTTGTCCAGAAAAAATATAAAATTAAACCAATTCAAGTTCGGAAAAAATATTTTCTCTTCATATAAAAAAAAATTGTTCGAACAAAATTTTTGTTAAGAACGAATGGGTGAATCCACCTTTAGGCAACCAAAGCAGATGCTGTGCTAGACTCATATTTCCAGTTGGGTGGGAGGACACTCTTGGTCTTGTAATAGCGGGCCAATCTGTGGATTCGGGATTCAACCAAAATAAGACGGAATTTACCATCCTTATCCTTGCGATTGCGTTCCAAATGCTTGCGGATGGCAACAGCCTTCTTGATCATGTGGTATAAATCTTCTGGAATGTCGGGTTTAAGACCAACAGATTTCATGATACGCAAAATTTTGTTGCCGTTAACGAAACGTACTTGAGCAACACCATGGGAATCACGAAGGATGATACCTGTAATTTGTAAAAACAATATGCATTATAACAAACATTCCGCATATGTAAACATAACGTTAAAAGCATTTAACTGTATATGCAACTCACCAATTTTGGACGGGGTTAAACCCTTTTTGCCCAATTTCTTGATTTGTTCCTTAACATCTTCAGCGTTGAGTTTCAACCAGGAGGGAACGGTTCTTCTGTAGGGCAGAGCTGATTGGGAAATACCCTTTCTGCAATAGTAAAAAAATAACAATATTTACAAATATTAATCTCACAATTTGATAGTATTGTAAAATTTATTGAATATTTAACCATGTTTTATACTTAGGTTTATTGTATTACTATGTAATATTATTTTGGCCTAATTGGCTTTTTATTACTGAATAAATAAATAACTCAACTAATCACACTCCAAACAAATTACAACTCATTTATGTCTTTTTTGTTTTTTATTAATTCACGTTTTATATTTGTAAAATATAAAAAAAAAAAACACCTTGAAGACCTTTCTAAATCAAGCTACTTAGGTGGATTCACCCATTTGTTCTTAACAAAAATTTTTCCCGGAGAAAAACTTTTTTACTGAGTTTTTTGCAGCACGATTCACCCATTTCGAACGATTTTTCTGAAAAATCAAAGCTGCCATATGTAAACAAAATTTATTAGTTTTACAAGTGCGGCCATGATTTATTTTGCTTTGGGTTTTAAGTGTTAAAATACAAATAATAAATTATTTTAAAGTATTGTGTATTCAAAATCAGAGATATAAATTCCAAATTAATGAAAAAATAAAGTTGCTTTTGCTGATGGCCATGGATATACATAAGGCATTGTTATTTGTATGAAAAAAAATGCAACCTATTGGCAACTCAATTCATTTTTGTCCAGAAAAAATATAAAATTAAACCAATTCAAGTTCGGAAAAAATATTTTCTCTTCATATAAAAAAAAATTGTTCGAACAAAATTTTTGTTAAGAACGAATGGGTGAATCCACCTTTAGGCAACCAAAGCAGATGCTGTGCTAGACTCATATTTCCAGTTGGGTGGGAGGACACTCTTGGTCTTGTAATAGCGGGCCAATCTGTGGATTCGGGATTCAACCAAAATAAGACGGAATTTACCATCCTTATCCTTGCGATTGCGTTCCAAATGCTTGCGGATGGCAACAGCCTTCTTGATCATGTGGTATAAATCTTCTGGAATGTCGGGTTTAAGACCAACAGATTTCATGATACGCAAAATTTTGTTGCCGTTAACGAAACGTACTTGAGCAACACCATGGGAATCACGAAGGATGATACCTGTAATTTGTAAAAACAATATGCATTATAACAAACATTCCGCATATGTAAACATAACGTTAAAAGCATTTAACTGTATATGCAACTCACCAATTTTGGACGGGGTTAAACCCTTTTTGCCCAATTTCTTGATTTGTTCCTTAACATCTTCAGCGTTGAGTTTCAACCAGGAGGGAACGGTTCTTCTGTAGGGCAGAGCTGATTGGGAAATACCCTTTCTGCAATAGTAAAAAAATAACAATATTTACAAATATTAATCTCACAATTTGATAGTATTGTAAAATTTATTGAATATTTAACCATGTTTTATACTTAGGTTTATTGTATTACTATGTAATATTATTTTGGCCTAATTGGCTTTTTATTACTGAATAAATAAATAAAATATACGTTTCGTATAAATTAGTAAGCACAAATACGATACAACAGATGAGCGGTACATACAGTGAGTCACAGTCAAAAGTACCCAATTGAGTTTCCTATATTAAAAATGCGATTGTTGATAATTTATTAATGAATTGAATTTTATTCTTTTTTATATTTTAACATTAACGTCTTAACTTAAAATTAATGAAATAAAATTAGCAATATTCAGGTAAATTCAGATAAAAAAAATAATAATTCTTAAACAACATCAATTTCTACCTCACAGTGAAAAGTATCCACGATAAAAGTTTGATTAAAAAAAAGGATTTTCTTAGATGTTTAATACTTTGTATGATATCCTTTGCAGCTTTGAGCATTTTTGGCATAGATTTAACCAAATTTTTCGTGCAAGAATCTTGAATTTTTCCCCATTCTTCTTGCAAAGCATTTTTTACTTCCTATGCTTGAGATGTTATGACTTCTAATATTTGTCTCCAAAATACTCCATAAATTTTCTATAGGATTCAAATCCGGAGATTGGGGAGGTGTATGAATCACTTTTGGACAGTTATAAAGCATCCATTCTCGAACAATATGTGATTTGTGCTTAGGGTCATTATCTTGATAAAATTGGAATGTTGTCCTCAATCCCAATTTTTCAGCGCTACATTTTAAATTATCTCTCAAAATGTTTAAAGAACATATCTTATCCATGATACCTTCGATAAAGACAAGATTTCTCCACCGGCAGCACTCATACAACCCCATACCATAACAGACCCTCCTCCGTGCTTTACGGTTGGAATTGTGTGTTTAGGGTTCAAGGCTGTATTTGCCCTACGCCATAGCTTACTTGGTCCATCCGACCCAAACATATTAAATTTGCTTATATCAGCAAAAATAACAGTCGTGCAAATTCAAAATCCTTTTTTCGTGTTCCTGAACGAACTCCAATCGAATTTGGCGATTTTTGGGATTTATGAATGGCTTTTTCAGTGCAACTCTACAATGGTATGGGGTTGTATGAGTGCTGCCGGTGGAGAAATTTTGTCTTTATCGAAGGTATCATGGATAAGATATGTTATTTAAACATTTTGAGAGATAATTTAAAATGTAGCGCTGAAAAATTGGGATTGAGGACAACAATCCAATTTTATCAAGATAATGCCCCAAGCACAAATCACATATTGTTCGAAAATGGATGCTTTATAACTGTCCAAAAGTGATTCATACCCCTCTCCAATCACCGGATTTGAATCCTATAGAAAATTTATGTAGTATTTTGGAGACAAATATTAGAAGTCATAACATCTCAAGCATAGGAAGTCTAAAAAATGCTTTGCAAGAAGAATGGGGAAAATTCAAGATTCTTGCACGAAAAATTTGGTTAAATCTATGCCAAAAATGCTCAAAGCTGCAAAGGATAACAAAGGATATCATACAAAGTATTAAACATCTAAGAAAATCCTTTTTTTTAATCAAACTTTTATCGTGGATACTTTTCACTGTGAGGTAGAAATTGATGTTTAAGAATTATTATTTTTTTTATCTGAATTTACCTGAATATTGCTAATTTTATTTCATTAATTTTAAGTTAAGACGTTAATGTTAAAATATAAAAAAGAATAAAATTCAATTCATTAATTAATTATCAACAATTGCATTTTTAATATAGGAAACTCAATTGGATACTTTTGACTGTGACTCACTGTATGTGTACACGCATATATAAATCATAAATTTTTTCAGTTTTTTATCGATTCACACACAATTTTTCACTTGCCACGAATAGAGTGGATATTATAGTTCATCTGTATAGTCATAATTTTTGCATAATTCATATAAATTAAATAAAATAAATTTTTTACCCTGGAGCGTGCATACGACCCATCTTGTCAGATTTTTATTCTATAGCAAAAAGAGAGAAACGGATGTTGCGACTGAAACACCATGGCGAACTTCAGTGCTACCAACAGTAGAAAAAACAAAAAAAAAACTCTACAAAACTTGGAAGTTAAAAACATAAACCGAAACGTTTTTGACCGCAATGGAATTGAAATTTTTGAGATATTTTTTTTATTCCTATTTGTGTTAAATTTATTTCTGATTTCTAAACGGTATTTCATATAAAAATCGTATTATTATAGTTAAATTTAAATAAAAATAACGTTTGGATAATTTCAAAACTCAGAACCAAGGTAGGCTTTTGGTTCAAAATAAGACTTCCTTACATTTAATAAATTAAATCATTTTTAATACATTATATTTTCTTGTGTTGACAAGATAGGAATGAATGTTACAAGTACCTAAAATAAATTTTTCATTTGTACAGGTTAACGACTACAATATGTCAAAAATAAAATACACACTATTGGGGGATTCACAAGGTGTCATAAAGTCATATGTCTTAAAATAATAACATGAAAAAATACGACTGCTGTGAACAACCCCTCATAATTCAGTGTGCTATTTTGAATTTAAATCAGCTGATTTAAAACAAATATAAAAATTAATATTTGGGGTATTCACAAGGTGTGCTATCATGTTTATTGTCATAATGTTCTAACATTTTACAATGGTTTAAAAATATTGTTGTTGCTTTGTAAACAAAAAGTGTCTTAAATTAATAGAACTTTGCTTGCTATGTTTATTGTGCTGTCGTAATTAATCAGAAGATAAATTTTTTGTTCATTTACTTTAGTTTGCCATCACAACATCTAAAATGTATTTTTCGCACAAACTGGCTATTATTTTAGTTTTTTCACTTATTTTTGGCATTGTGGAAAACAATATTAATTTTTATATTTGTTTTAAATCAGCTGATTTAAATTCAAAATAGCACACTGAATTATGAGGGGTGTTCATTAATTTAAGACACTTTTTGTTCACAAAGCAACAACAATATTTTTAAACCATTGTAAAATGTTAGAACATTATGACAATATAACATGATAGCACACCTTGTGAATACCCCAATTATTAGAAACCATACACTATAAATAATAACACACATTTTTAGACTTTCCAGACGCACATTTTTTAGCTCCAAAATCATTCTTGTTACCATCACTTTTAAAAAAATAACCCCAAAAATCCCTTAAAATTGTGTTGTCATCCCCAATAAATCCCCGAATCCCCAAGATGAAATTTTTATCCCAAATCACGAAAAAAAATCCTCAATTTGGGAATAAATCCCCTAAACTGACAACGCTGTGTCAAAAGCATGGTGCAACAATACAAGGTGAGTGCAAATCGACAACAAATACAACACAAAACGAAACAACAGGCATTTTGTGTGTGTAAAATAATGTACTGTCAAAAATACTTAACAAATATTACTTTTGACATAAGTAAATGATAAAACACAATACGACCGCAACTTCAAGCAAAAACGACTCTCAGAGAAAACAGGCCCATAATTGAAACGACGGCTAAAAACTTTAATGTTTTATACCCTTCACCATCGTGAGAAGGGTATATATAAGTTTGTCATTCCGTGTGTAATTTCCACAAAAAAATTTTCCGACCCTATAAAGTATATATATTCTGGATCCTTATAGATAGCGAAGTCGATTAAGCCATGTCCGTCTGTCTGTCTGTCTGTCTGTCTGTCTGTCTGTCTGTCTGTTGAAATCAGTTTTTTGAAGTCCCCAGATATACTCGGGATCCAAACCTTCAATAATTCTGTCAGAAGTGCTTTTGAGAAGTTTGCTATTTAAAATCAGCAAAATCGGTTTAGGTTAACCAGAGTTATGAACCTATATGTGAGACCACCTCCATAAAAATTTCATATTTTTCATCCATTTTATTGCAATATTTTGAAAACTATTGCAGATAATACCATGAAATTTTGTATACGTTGTTTGTACTATAAAAGAAGAAAGTGTGCGGAAAATAGTAAGAATCGGTCCATGATTTCTTATAGCCCCCATACAAATATATATATTCCCGAAATATGGCTTAATGATAAATAAATGCCTATAAAATTGGAATATCAAGACAAAATTCAACAAAAGTAAGTTTTATACAAAAAGAAATCTCAAAACGAAATTTTTTTTAATTCGGTCCATGTTTGACCATAGACCCCATATAAAGTCCACTTACAAAATTCACTTAAAACCACATCTGAAAAAGAGATTTTTCCCTATATATATTGTATAAATATCGGTACCGACTCAAAACTTTGCACAGATCATTTTAATATATACAAAAATCATCCCACAAAATTTTGTGAATTTCGGTCTATTTTTAACCGTATGCCCCATATAAAGCCCTCTTCCGAAAATCACTTTAATACCCATAAATCGCTTATAAATAAGGGTACCAATCCAAAATTTTACACTGATCATTTACATACATGCCTAAATCTAACTGCTGGATTTTGAGAATATCGGTCCATATTTGACTATATCCCCCACATAAGGTCCACTCTCGAAATCCACGTTAATACTAATATATATCTTAAATATACCGTTATTATGTTGAAATTCTACGTGAAATATCCTCATATGCATGAAAATAACTGTTCCAAAATTTAAGAAGATCGGCCCATAATTTGTCATACCTGCCATATAGAACCATTTCCAAAAAACAAATAAATTCGGGTCAAAAAATATTCTTTTCGGATTTAACCCATATTCGGTCCATATTTTATAATCATGATATATATCGTTGGAAAGGTATTTTTAATACCTTTTATTTAATGTATTACAAATTATCAGACACCCAGTAGTTCCCGAGATATAGGCCTATGTATTTTCAACTTTAAGGGCCCGCCCCCTCGAAAATAGGCGTGACCGCCAACAAATTTTTTTTTTTGCTGGTATCTCCTCTAAAAGCCCTATTTGATTTTGTTTTTTTTTTTTTTTTGAGCAAAATCACTAAAACCGAATTGTACCCCTTTTTTATACTCTGTTTGTTAAGTTACACTCAAGATTATTATGAACATCAGACAAACTCTGTAAATTGTGGTAAGATTGGTAATTAAATCAATTAAAAATGGTGAAAATTACACAATATTTCCAAATATTTAACATAAATTATGTTGGTCGTAAAATTGTCTTTCAAACAATATATCAAATACTAATAAAATTTGCACTAAGACTGAATAGAAAACACAGAATTAGGGTATTCTAGTCTAGTGTAGTTTCTGTATTTCTTATTACGCTTAGGTGAAGGGTATTTAAGATTCGGCACAGCCGAATATAGCACTCTTACTTGTTATATTTCTTTTGTGTACCAACCTGTAATGCCGATGGCTTTTCCAATTGTTGTCCAGAAATCTTGTTTAAATAAAAATTTATATGCAATCATGCTTTTGTACTTCTTCAATTAATTTTTCTATAATATCACTTATTTTCTTTTAAATTACAAAAATCTCACTTTTAAACGTTTCTTTTGATTTTCTTTTGTTTTTATTTTTCTTGTGCCAAAGCTGCGTCTTAGAAAATTGTACTGATATTTGATATTCGTTTTTCTAAATGGTGTGCAGAAGAAAAACTTTATCTTTGTTTACATGAATGTTTTTAGCGGGATACGGCGAAAGCCAGGGGGCTACTCTCTATTGCGATGCGAAAGCAAATTCAATGCGATAAGTGTACAAATTGATACTCTTATGCATCGAATTTGCTTTCGCATCGTAATAGAGAGTAACCCCCCAGATTTGTGTCAAATATAAAATCAGTCACATCAACAGAATATGTACATACATTCATTTTTATATATGTATATAGATTAGTTTTGTTTTTACTTGGTTATCTAGGAATCCTCAGAATTCAATTCCTAAGATTTTTTATTACATTTTATTTTTTTTGGCATTACAGCTAGCGAGCCATGAAAAAAAAGAATAAGGTTGATAAATTTTCTGAATTAACTTCAGAAAATTGACTGATTTGAAATGCTTATAACTTTTGCATTTTTAATTTAATACTCAATTGAACATCTCCAGAACATCGCTACGACGTATTCTAAAAGTTGATCTGAAGATGTTTCCATATAAAATTCAATTGGCCCAAGAATTATTGCCGAGGGATGCACCACAACGGCTACAATATGCCAATAGAGTTCAAATCATTCAGTCAAACTTGGCCCACCCTGTATTTTAATATTTTTTTTACTTTGTAATATGTATTGTTATTTTGCAGTACATATCGGCTTTATATCATACATTTATTATTACATATAAACAATTAAAAAAGATTCACCGTTGACTAGAATTGAAATGGCCAAATGAGTCAACGAAAAAGATAGAGCAAAATGGCCGTTAGTCCGACGATTGCAAATAATTGAGAATAGGTTCTTAAGTCTTATCCAAGCGAACGTTATCGTTCGACATCGTGGGCCAGGGGTAATACTATATTATTTCAAAGCCTTGCCGGTCGATTTTCGTAGAAATGCCGTTGGTGCTCGATTTGCTAATAGATGTACAGCTGACTTTAACATTTTTTTCTTTTGTTGTCACTTGTTCAATTTTAATGTCAAAATAAGTAATGATGCACTATGATCAGCGTTGCCGTCACGTTTCAATCGGGCCTAAATTGGTACACTCAAAATAAAATCTATATAGCGCAGATAATGTTGTCTTGTTAAAATCTGTGAGTGCATTATTCACAAGTGGTGAATGAGGGTCCAACTTATATACATATGTATGTGTAGGTATATTATTGAACCTCATAAAATTCTAAATCGATTCAGCTCTGTCTGGCTGTGTAAAACACTCTCACGTCTAATATACAAAAACAAAATTAACACAATTTACTTAGAATCGTTCTTCATTCTCCTAAACAGTTTGGTATAAACATCATTTTTGAGGATCGGTCTATATTTGACCATAGACCGCTTTCGAAAATCACTTAAATACGTATAAATCTCTTTAAAATATCATTATCAGGTTGAAATTCGACATATGTACATACATATGTATGTATATTATCCTCATATACATACAAATCGTTGTTCCGAATTTTGTGGTCATACCTATACAAGATTTGTAAATATCGATATTTAGGTGGAGGATATGTAAGATTCGGCACAGCCGAAAATAGCACTCCAACTTGTTTTTTAATAATATTTGAATTTATATAAGCAATTTCACTATGATACAATAATATACAAAGTGTTTTTAATTTGTATCCTTACAACTACATATGTATGTATGCATTTAATACTTCAGTAACGATATTTGATGCATTGTACACATTTATATTTAAATAGACACAATTTTACATGATAAAATAAAGATTTTTCTTCGTGAATTTCATAAATAAAAATGAATAAATAAAATAAATAAAATAAATATCTATGATGAGATGATTTCACATGTCCAATTGCGGCAAAATTTGGCAATGTGGAAATAAATTTTAAATTCATTTTTCCTAGTCAAATTCAATGTTAAAAAAAATAAAAAGGGGAAAAAACTACCGCGGATTTTTTATTCATGATTGGGCCGAAGTAACATAGATTAAGATTATATCTGTGATAGTAATATAATATCCAAAATAAAACAAATGCTTTTGGATTTCGTGACCTGTCACAGAGTATGTACATAAAAGGAGTCAATTTACCAACTCTTATGACATGGATCTGTATACTTTGTATAAGAAGACTTAATAAATTTACCTAATGGAACTGCGAATGGAAATTTTAGAAATATCAAACGGATTGAAATAATTGTATATTGCTGTGCATGGGTACCTACATTAGCAATAACAGTCACTACATAAATATGATCGTCAAATACTTTGTTATAGAAATGTAACGAACGTTCGTACTCTTATAAGCGAAAATTATCTTATTTGTTACAATTCAATTTTGTCAAGGTATACAATAATTAACTAAAACAAATCGTTTAATAAATGTTAAAATGGGACTAAAATAAATTTTTTAATTTTATTAAGTAAAGTGTTTAACTTCCATTAAAATATTTATTTTATTTTTACATATTTCTGTTTTATGTAGTCATTGAATATTAACCCGCTCTGCACGTCTTTCTAGATTGAAAATCAGCTACTTTGGCTCAGTAAATATATATTATGTCCTGTGGTTCCTAGTAGGAATAAAGGGCCGTAAATAGGTATACAATAATCTTCTTTGTATATACTGAACTAAGGTAGCTGATTTTCAATCCATGAGCGCTAATGGCAAAATTGTCCCAAAAATATCTGAGACTTTTGACAAAAAAATTTTTATTTTACAAAATCAGGGGTGTCATAGAAACAAATATTGTCAGAATTGGTTTTAAAATCGACAAGAAAAAATTCTTTATTGTCATAGGGCACTGCTCTACACGTTCAATAAATATCAAGATATTTCTAGTATCACGATATTTATTGAACGTGTAGAAATATCTTGATATTTATTGAACGTGTAGCAGTGGCCTATGACACCAAAGCATTTTTTCTTGTCGATTTTAAAAACAATTCCGACAATATTGGTTTCTATGACACCTCTGAATAACATAATTTTACAAAAACAAACAAGTATAAGTGGTCAAGCCCGACATATATTATCCTACACCGAGTATGTGAACAAAAACATATGGGAGTAAAATTAATTGGCATGACTTCTGTGCATATACAAATTTTTAAATTTGTTCTCGATATCAACACTAGTAAAATATTAATGCATGTTAAAGTGATCTTCAGAAGAGGGTTTTATATGGGAGCTATAACTAATTATCGACCAATCGTTATAAAATTAAGTGAAATTACTTTTGTATTAATGAAAATTATTTGTGTTGAATTTTATTTGAATACATTATTAAGAGATTTATGCTTGTTAAAGTGATTTTCGGAAGCGGGCCTTATAAATTATGGACCGATCTGCACAAAATTTGTAGGTGTGATTGATGAATGTATAAATAAAACATTTAGGACCGATAAAGTCCTATTTCGGGAGGACATTTTTGGTGGCTAGGATAAAAAATGGACCGATTTTAACCATTTTCAATCGAAATCGTTCTTGGGCTAAAAAAAAGATAATAAATTTTATCGCAATATGTATCTTCAAAATTGGCCGAATGGTGGTGTATATTATCTATACTAATTCTAATAGTTTTGAAACATGAATTGATGTAGAAATTTAGATAGACATTATTTTTAGCAACATTTTTTTTATTAATAAACTAAAACTAATTTATATTCTATGGTTACTTATTTCTATTTATGATGATTATCATTAACACTTTTTGCTTATGAATCCATAACAACATCATGAACATTTTGCATGTGATCCGCAAATAGCTCCTGTCTTACGAATATGTTTTGACAAATGACACAAGTAAATATAACATGATCAGGTTCTTCGGCAGGGGTGGTCTTTATTTTTTTCTGAGCTTGTGTAGCAGACTGCTCCTGTGACTCGTCTCCACCTGTGGTACTTGTATGATGAGTTCGAACATGCATTTTCAATGTGTACTTGTCGACAAAAACTTTGCCACAGAATTCGCAGCTGTAACGTGGACGATCCTCCTGATGCGTAACCATATGACGTTTATATGTGCGTATAGTTTTAAATGTTTGGGAGCACACGGGACATATAAGAGGATTATCTTCGGCCTCATGTTGCAAACGATGATTATAGAAAATAGTCGTCTGAGAAAAGAACATGCCACAACGTTCACATTGATGTTTTTTCTTGTTGAAATGAACTTGCATGTGTCGAATCACATTTACTCGACGAGCGTAGCTTTTGTCACAAAAGCTGCAATCATTTTCAGTTTTTCCATTGTGAATATTCATGTGCAAAACTAAATATTCATCATTACGAACTTGTACACCGCATACAGTACATGTTACACGGTTTTTGTGGTCTTTATCGAGATGGTAGTCTAGTGCTCGTTGGTTTTTTAATTTTAAGTTACAAACTGGACATGGATAATTGTCTTGGTGATTTTCAACATCTACTTTTTGCTGTTGCTGGCCACTCGCTGAGGGCTCTGTATCTATGTCGGGATCAACAAATATATTGTCACCATCAAATGCATCGTTATCGTCGTCACTATCTTCAATAGCTTCAATTTCACCTTCATCGTCGTCTTCATCATCATTGTCGAAATGGTTTTCGTTATCTTCTTGTTTTATATCTTTTTTTTCTTTAACCACTGGTCTATCCGCTGGCTTTGGCAACTTGATGCCTTTTATCCGAGCATTTATTTTGTCACTTAGTCGTTTTTGAACTTCCAAGAGTTCAACAACATAACAATCATATCGTACTAGCTCTTTGTAACAAATTGTACATACTCGTGCACGAGCTGGCACAGTGAATGTCACCTTAAGAACTCTGGAAATATGTCTGATAATATCAAGTATAGTTTTCTGTGATTTTGGAGCTCTGGCTTTATACACTTCGTCGCAGTAAAGTGCCCTAAAGTCAGTCTCTTGACAAATATGACACTTCGGTGTGAGAATCTTGTCCATTTAAAAAAAAAAAAACTGTGTTTCTAATATTTCAAAGAAAAAAAATTCAAGAAATAAATTGTTTAGCTTTATATCTCTGATAAGTCTTCTTCTTAGAGATTGTAAATACAAGTGAAATAACAACTCGTTGAAATAAGACATCGCTAAACTCACATCATCATATGCACATAAATGTGGTTGCCATATCATTTTATTTTGCAATAAAACGAAAATGTTATAGAAATATTTAAAAAAAAAGAAAAACATTTCTCAGAATATATTTAAAAACATTTAACGTGAAGTCACCAAAAGGAGAAATAAAAACTTAATATAACATATTTATTTTGTAATGTAGTAAAATTAATTATCAAACAAATGCTAATAATCATAAACAATTAATCTTGGTTCAGAAATAACAGGATATATTTTAAGGGTGTTTAATATAATTTTTTTGGAAAATCCAAAAACATGAACTTTTATTTTTAAAAATAAACATAATATATGTAATTAAACTAATTTTGTAGAGTGTAGCTTATCAGGACCTGGTAACTCTAGCATTGTTGACGTTTTTATGTTTTGACATCACTTATGACATCGATGAACGTATTAAGAACTGCGTTGTTTTTCGTCTCCAATAATAGTGAAGTGAAATATTTTGGTATGAAAATCGATTCAAATTAAGATTAGAGCAGTGAAAATTAAATTATCATGGAAACTGCCATTTTATGCTTTTTGTGCGGAAATGATACCGTTAAACAAAACCTTGAGTTTTATAACATACAATCTTCCATTGTGCCAGCATCACAGAAGCCTCTTCATATTGTCCTTCAGCACCTGGCAAACTGCATTAAATATAAACTAATTTTTCAAAGTGAAACCTATATTTGTGCAGATTGCTTTAAGGAGATGTCTGACTATGACGATTTAATGTTAAATCTTCTTTCATCACAAAGACGTCTTACTGTTTTGTTGCAAAATGCATTGATGGAAAAAACAGAAGAAGAAACATCTACGCTAGAAGAGATAAACGAGCAGTCAATGGACATTGAACTTGAATTTGAAGATGATGATCCGAGTCTTGTAGATGCATTCAATCCAAATCTTGACACAAAAGAAGAATTAATTGAAATCGACGACGATGTTATTATTGAAGAAGAAACTGTAGAGGATCACAAAGTACACCCTGACACAGACAACACTAAATGCGGCAGCAGTAACATATCGCAAGAAAATAACAATACGAAAACTGAACGCAAACGACATAGCCTAGAATGTGTTATTTGCGGAGTAGTTTTAAAGTCGAAATTTCTTCTGCAGAATCATATGAGTGAATGTCATAATGTTAAGCAATTTACTTGTAAAATTTGCGGTATAACGAGAAAAGATGAAGAATATCTTGAATTACATATGAACATACATGAAGGTAAAACAGAAAATGAATGTCGCTACTGTCCCAAGCGATTTACGCGCCCTGTAAATACATTAAGACACATGCGTATACACTGGGATAAAAAGAAGTTCCAATGTGAAAAATGTGGTGAACGTTTTTCCCTTGACAACATGTTGTACAATCACCGTTTGCGCCACGAAGCTGAAGAAAATCCTCTCATTTGTGCAATCTGTAATCAATCATTCAAATCACGAAAAACATACACTCATCATCTTCTCATACATCAAGAAAATCGTCCGCGACATCATTGCCATTTGTGTCCGAAGTCGTTTACTGAACGCTATACGCTTAAAATGCATCTAAAGACTCATTGGGGTGACAAATCATCCGCAAGCTCTACAAGTACGATTACTAGTAGCAAAAATTCTTCAGAGGCGAAAGAAACTGAGACCGAAGAGTCTATTGGAATATTGGTGGAAAGTGATAATTACGATAGCGATAATACGTGTGTCATATGCAATAAAAAGTACGATGCAAAGGATGGTCTGGAACATCATTTGCAGGATGTACATGATGTTATCCTTAAATAATTTGGTTATTATAATGAATTTGTATTTTGACTAAAACTTGTGTTTCCTTTTATAAATAAAAACATTCATCTTTAACTGCTTTTAATTGTAATTTTACTGCTGGGGGGTTACTCTCTATTGCGATGCGCATATTAATCGATATACATATTTGTTTCTGCGTTCATCGGTATTAAATCATTGCCAAAATTAGTGAATAGTACTTAAATCTAAAAATTGATTTTCGACTGTATTTTATTTTGAATTTAAAAATCAATTAATCGAAAAAATTCATTTTTTACAAAATAGGATTTAGTAATACATATTAGTTTTAAACTTTTTTGAAAGACATTAATTTTGCAGTATATTTCAGACCCATATTAAAAAATTCTATAGTTTTCAACAATACTTTTGTAATCAAGTTGGATTTTTTAAGTTTGCATTGACACGTTGGTGAAGGTCTTAAAACTGGAGTTTCAAGTTCCCTATGAAATTGTTTGTATGTTGGTCATTATTCCACTATCAAAATTTTTTACTCAAAGAAAAGTCTGTATGGTCCTAAACAATTGCGCACACATTAATAGATTTAAAACAAACCTGTGAAAATTATTTAAAAAAAAACTCATACCTAGATTAGGAAATTCTACAGTTTACAATACACATTAATAATTTAATACTGGGACAATGAAAGTTCAGTTCCTTCACCTTAGTACTCATGAATATATTTAATATGGTTCTTCAACACAAGTTATATCTGTTGAAAGGATACATACCTATGTATGTATATATTTTTTTTAAATCAATCACATTTTTAATTTCCAACTCGAATCTTTTCTCAACAGGACAAAACTCTGCTTATTTAACCAAATAATAAATAAACAATCTTGCTTTCATGTTTTAGTAAGCGCCACTTTTTCATACAAAACAACAAAAATGTAGGTATTTAGTAACGCAAAGCATTTAATGCTTGTAAATTATATCGGAAATGAATATTTGCCAGGGGCCAAATTACCGCATTCGATATCGAGTAAAATTGATCGAAATTTTCTTATTTGAAATTACGGCATTCGACATCGAGCAAGAAATTTAATACATTTTATCATAATTTCGATATGATAGCTCATTCGATCACGAATGCGGTAATTTGGCCACAGACTTAATCAGGGGCCAAATTACCGCATTCGTGATCGAATGAGCTATCGTATCGAAAAATGATTTCGATATCGAAATTATGATAAAATGTACTAAATTTCTTGCTTGATATCGAATGCCATAATCTCAAATAAGAAAATTACGATTAATTTTACTCGATATCGAATGCGGTAATTTGGCCCCAGGTATGTGATGGAAAACGATAACGAGTGAGTTTTTGAAGTATTTCTAATTAAATTTTTAAAATGTTTGTTTTAAGATTCTCTTTAATAGCAAATTATCTGTATATTTTGTGGGATAAAACTGTTTCAATACAGAAATATTACGTAAAAATTAACTTCTAAAACTCACTCGTTTTCGATTTCCATCACATAAAATTTTAGAATAGTTCTACCCTATGGTTATGGCTTTTCATTATTGTTTTACAATCTAAAAATGCTTTAAACATGTTTTATATTGAAAAAAGATAATTTAGCGAACCTCAGAGTAAAAATCCGTGCCAGAAAGAAGGCCGTCTTTACCGAAAAATAATTGCCCCTATTACGGTTCACAACTTTTTTAATAATTTGGTCGTCTTTCATAAATCGGTATTGCCATTCACAACTTAAATGTAGTAGAGTTAAAGTCGGGTTGACTGACAGACGACCAAACTTAGTTGAGTTGAGAACGGCAATAGGGGCAGAAATTTTTCTTGCTGTACATTTTCAAATTTTTTTTTTTTATTTAAAACTTGACAGAAAAATCTTCTCCGCAAATAATGAAATAAACACACACGACCTTTTAAAATCTAATTTTCTTATATTCAGATCTTTTTATGAATAAGCAGTGTAAAAATTAGGATAAACTTAAAAAGTTTATTCATTCTCTTGTGAACGAACACGACCATTGGGATTTGTCAAACGAATCGACAATTGCTTGGCGCGCTCAACAATTTCCTTGCGTTTCTTGGAGGAGACACCGTGAGCGATTTCGCCGCAGTATACACGGTTTTGCATCATCAAAACTTCGAGTTCCTTAACATTGTTTACAACGAACTTCTTGAAGCCGGTTGGGAGCATGTGACGGGTACGCTTGTTGGAACCGTAACCGATGTTGGGCATCAAGTATTGCCCCTTGAAGCGGCGACGTACTCTGTTGTCAATACCTTTCGGTTTACGCCATTTGTGCTGGAATTGAGAAAGCAAATATTCATTAGTCAATTGATTTTGTTATAACTTTAGAAAATTTTAAAAACATTTTTTATTTGTTTACTTACCGACAACTTAGCGTAACGATCCGATTGATGACGGATGAAGTGCTTGGTGCGCTTCTTAATAATTTTGGGTCTATATGCTGGACGAATGGTCATATTTGAGCTGTAAATTTAATTAACACTTTATTAGACAATCACGCATACAAAATAATAATGTGTTGTATTATTTCAAACTAAAAATTCGATCACTGTTTTTAAGCGCACAGAAATGAATAGCATCAACAAACTTTTCTAGGCTTTATTTGTTTTAATCCAAATGGATGTTTTCTTAAATCACACTTTGGTGACATTATTAAAATGCTTAATTTTTATTTTTTGTACACTTAATTCAGTTTAATCAAAAGATGTTAGAAATTTTTAGAGATTTTTAGCATAAATACACACCACTTTTTCTAAAACAGCACGTCAAAAAGAAAGAAACCCGAAGTTGGCCGTACTTCAGCTGTCCAAAATATTTTGAAGCAAATGTCATTTTGCACTGCTGCCAACAGTGAAATATATTAAGCACCGGTTCATGTATTAGATGAATACACTAATACCCCGATTTGCGTCGACCCGATTTGCGTTGATTCGATCTGCGTCATCAAAAAAAAAGTTGCGTGGCTTCGAATTGCGTCGTTGATGTTTCGTTTTGCGTCGAAAAAATACATAATTGTGGCTTCGAATTGCGTCGTTAATGTTTCGTTTTGCGTCGTTTTCTATTACATTTTGTGCATAGAAAGAGGATTTCCCTTTTTACTTGTTTTGGTCAAACACAAGACATGGATATTTTTACAGACAACGATTCAGACGAAAATCGTAGCAGCAAAGTTTTAAACGCTGTGACAGATGCTATTGGTTGTTATAGAGAAATTTATTTACAAAAAAATCAGTTAAAGTTCAACGAAAGATAACCCGATTTTTTCAAAAAGATACGCAGCTATCGAATCAAAACCCTGATGTGCCCATTGCCTTGGAGTAACACAAATTATTTAATATGTAATTTATTAAATTGAATTACATAAATATATGTTTATGTTGATTTTTTACATGTATGAATTGGCTTTAATTTATTTTTTTACTTTACGTTATCTTTTTGTTGCAATAAATTTTAAAAAATATACCTATGTATACATTTATTTATAGTAAAAATGTTCAACTTTTCTAAAAATTTTCTTTTGGAACGAATTAACGAAAAATCCATACAAATATATGGAGAAAAGTGATTCGATTTGCGTTGTTTCGCATTGCGTCCCGTTTGGTCGGTCCCAATTAACGACGCAAGTCGGGGTATTAGTGTATTAGTTTTTGGCTTGGTGCGTTTTCAAAGTTGACAACGCTGGTCATCTCTAACAAACGAAATAATATATATGTAACGTAGGAGAAGAGAGGAGAAGAAGAAAGAAAAAAACAACAAGAAAACAAAAGGTGTGTGTGTGGTGAGTAAAAAATCGTGATGAGTATAAAATATCGTGGTGTTTTTAGAAATTCATCACAATTACTGTTATTTCAAATTTTTCAATGTCATTGAAAATTTGTCATCCTAAAAGTAGGCACATTTTTAAATAAATTTTCTACAGCATAACTTAAGGATGTCAAAAATATTTGAATCAACCTGTAGCCAAAAAATCAAACAAGGTGATACAAGGTGTTACCAGCGTTGTCAATTGGCCACCGTCAGCTACCCCTTATATGGTGTTCATACATGTATTTTTATTGAGTCAATTATTGGTTAATTAAAAAGTGTTCACACATGCTCAATATTGCTAATTTAATTAGCGTTTGACAGCAGCTGACAAAAAAGAATACAATAAAAGGGCACTCGGGAAAACGTCAACGCTCGATTACGTCAACATCGCAAAACGTCAACTTTTTTTACATTACCTACTCTAAAATTTTATGAAATAAATAGAGAGAAGGCTCTCTTCCAAGTGTTGGAAAGAAAAAAAAAACATCAGAAAAAAATAACAGATTTTTTTAATTTGTTAAACGTCAACACCCGCGGTTTTAATTAGTTGACGTTTTCCCTAGTGCACTGTATTTGGTTGTAATATTATAGTTTTCAGCCTAAAAATATTCTTTTTTATTTTAAAAGCGAATCAACTGATATTTTAGTTATTACTTGTCACAGGGTTGTATTTTTAATTTGAACAATCATTAGAAAAATTAACTCTTAATGAAGCAATTATCTTAATTGAAATTTTGTATGGATTATTGAATTCAATTAGGTGTGAATTAAAAAATTCCAATTAAAAATGCATGTGTGAACACCATATTACTGTTAAAATACCGTTAGCGATAGATAATGAAAAATGCCGTAACCATTAAATTGCGAAAATATTAATTTTTGATTTATTGAAATCTACAGAACGTAGATTATAATAAATTATATGTATTTATAAGTCAGGCAGAAATTGTAAAATACCGTTACCCCTAAAATGTTGTTAACGAAATAAACCAAATTGGACTTATCATAATTAAAACTTTTTTATCTATTTAAAATATCTTTAAAAAAGTATTTTCATATCAAAAATATGATTTATCATATTCGAAAATTTATAAAAAAACGACAGAAGTAACATCGAAAAATGTTTTGTAAATGGTTGAAACACCGAGTCGATCTCACTATTGTTGTGAATGGGAGATTGGAACAAGAGGGTGTGATTGTTGCGATCACAATAATTATACATTCGGAATAAAATAAAATATGTATCAATAAAACAAAAAGGCTTTAAGAGTTACATTTATCCAATTTATTAAAAAAAAATAACAATCAACTAAACCTATACAATAAGTTTAGAACTTAATAAAATCACACAAAGTACACATATTCACAATATCTTTAATTGTATATATTTTTGTTCTTGTTATACATAATAAATAGTAAAGATGAATAAATGCGTTTTTCTTCATTTATCTATTGTTTTCTACATATATTAAATTCTCCTCTTGCTTTGCAGAAATTGCTATTTAAATTGTAGGTAGAGAATAACAATATTAATTAACTATTTTCTACGTATGTTTAGATTTTTGTATTTTTTTTAATATTTTATTTTATTTACATAGTTAATACCTATGTTTAAAAATAGGTACATACAATAAACAATTGTATTTTCCCACAATTTATTGTATTAGCGTTCAAAATATACAAAAATTAAAAAATAAAATATATTCCTTATCTAATTTCACAATGATAATAATAATTTCTCTGATAATTTCATCATGTGGGAATTAATAATTATTTACAAAATATATTCGTATCCTAGAAGATTAAGGCAACAACTTATCAAAGCAAATACTTAAGTGAAACAAATCTAATGAATGACCACCATAGTATATTAAGTATGTTTGTTTGTTTGTACTCTTTTACACAAATCAGACAAGTTGTACTCTGTCATTTGGTCTTATTGGTCATTAACTTGTATTTAACTGTTTATAAATAAATTATATAAAATTAAATTAAAGTAATAGTAACTAAAAATATAAGATATAACACATACTATTTTAGATCATTTTTTTTCGTTATTATGTGGTTTTTTAATTTGTTTAATCGTTAACTAATACATTAAATTACTGATTAGCTTCGTGAGTTATAATTTACCTTTGGCTAAATGTGTTGAGGTGATAGTAGAAGTGTTATTGTTATTTTTAAAAAATTGCAATAATTCAATATTTGCTCATGAGATGCTTTAAATTTTCATAGGCGGTATTCATAACGCCCCAGCTTATAAACGAACGGGCTGTATTAAAACCACAACCTCTATAAAAATATGCAATACTGCTGCCTCTGTCACGGTAGATTTTTAAACATGTTTTCCACATACTTTCCGATGGATGTCCCATATCACTTTGCATGGCCACCTTTATAACATTAAGTGGATAAAATACAGTGCTTGTACTGGCTCCAATCAGTGCTCCAGCTATAAATTCTTGTGCCGCTTTTGTGGAAACAGACGTCTGAAAAAATATTTGCAGAATTCATTAATAAATTTGTTTTTGGAAGAACATAATTTAATCATAATACACTATTTACCCTTTGTGGTAAATGTAAACTAGCTTCTTCACGCAATATAAAGAACATGGCATTTGATGGGCCATTTCGCAAAAGCACGGGTACTATTCCACGATACAGTTCTTTGAATCCATGATTTGTTAGCACATATCTAAAGTATAAAATACGATTTTTTAATAGTTTTATTCTAACATATTGAAATTGTTTAATGAAGGTCCAACTACAATTTGTTGTTTATACTTTTACGACCGGCAAGTTTTGAATGAAAACGACTAAATAAAAATCATATTTCTAATGGCGTATGCATGTTTATAGTCTGATGCTAGCTTTCTAAAAATAATTTGACATTCTAAAGTTTCAGTATCAAACTATATGCGAATTCTGAGGTTTACAGCAACACAAAATTAAAAAAAATAAGTATGCAAGTGTTTATTTTCGGCTTTGCCAAATCTTGTATAATCACATACATATGTATATTGTTACGTTTTTACCTTTTAAAAACGATGGTTTATTTCCTTTAAATAAACCAGATTCCTATTAATTGCAAAATAAAAGCGTCAAGTAGTTTAAAGAAAATATAACAAATCCTTATTTATTCAAATGTACACAAAAACAAGTTAAATGAACACTCTGTATTTTAACACTCCTTTAGAGTTTACTTAAATTACAGTTTGAGAACGCTTTGATGTTCACTCAACGATGAACTAACTTTTAGGTGGCCCTGTTTGTTCTATTTATACACTAGCGCCATATTACAAGAGCTATATTAATGGATCAATCGTCATAAATTCGGTACGCATTTATATATATATATATATATATATTTATATATATATATATATATATATATATATATATATATATATATACATTATGTATATATATACATTATGTATATATATACATCTGTGGAGATATATATGCTCATTTCGGTCATTTTTGGAAGTGAATATATTGTCCAAAATTTCATAAATTATTTGCATTATATTTGAAGAAAATAGATACAAATATTTGAAAAATATCGAGGTTGTCTGAAACTTTGATTTATAACTCGGATCATACTGAATAGATTTTCAATACCAAACATTTCGGTAAACCAAAAAATATTTGGGGAAAATGTCATTGTTCCAAATCTTTTTTCGAAGTTCTAAAAAACGGACGGGCATGGCTTGATCATCATAGAAACTTATAAGGACCGAGAATATAACTATATACTGTTTGGTTCTGCTTCAGCTTTTACTATAAGTTTTTATAGTAAACTAGTTAAGCTTTTATTATACTTAAGCTTAAGTTTTTATTATAGACTAATACCTAGGTAATTAATAAACTATCGGCAATAATGTCTAATCTGTCATACGTATATATGTATGTATATTTAAAGAACATTAAACATTTTCAAAATTATTGAAGAAAACTCACATCACGTTTGGGAACCAATTAAGATTTCATAAAAATTTTGTGTAATTTGGAATTTCAAAATGAGAATATGGTAAAAATTTAACATGAATAATAGTGATTACTTTTTATATATAAGCGATAAATTTAAATTTAGTGATAAATTTAAAAAATTAAAGATGTTAAACTTACCCAAAGGCACGTTGCGTATTCGCAAAATACTTGTGATATTTTGAGTCAGCTAATAGAGTTTGAACCCGTTCGAATGGAAGTAACAATGTTTCTACGGTACCAGCTGCCATTCCAGCTATTATTTTCGCTTTGTAAGCATTCATATGGTAATCGTCAAGCAGATAACGGCGCGTGCCATCGAAAACACCAAACATTATTGACAATGAGATCGTTTTTTGTGCGAGGGGAGGAAACATACCGCGGTATAAATACATAAATCCTTCATGCCGAAGCTGGCCGAAGGCGGATGAAATGCGAACGCCATGCAGCATTTGGCGAAATATCATTTTATAAATTGGATATGTTATGCCTATGTTAACGAAAGCGGCACCGCATCCACAAGCAAATTCTTTCCAATAGAATGCCCCAAAAAAACGTTCTACGAAAACCGTTGTGTTGTCCATAGGAATGTTGCCAAGATCATGTTGGTGCTGATGCTGTGCGCTTGATGTTTGTTGAATTTTACTTTGTTCAGTAATCATTTTGTGCTTAATGGAAATTTATTATCAGGATACTTTTATAATGAAAAGCCTACAAACGCATTGATCTTAGCCTTGTTAACTTTTTGGCATGTTTAAAGTTTTTATTTCAGAAATTAGCAACAATCAATTTTGCAACGATTTTGGTTTAGCCGTCTTATTTCTTTTTGGAATTTTTATTTTTTTGGTCACAATGTCCAATTGGTAAATTTTTCTAATCACTGCAACTTTGTAAACAAAAACTGACAGCTGGCGCTAAAATTTGTTACAAACAATACATGTTATTAATAATTATATAATTCTAATTCACAACAAATCTGTTCACGTTATTATTACCAGAATATTCATTCAGCTGACCGATTATCACAAATATTGTATCTCAATTGTTTAAGATTTATTACGAACGTGTCATCTTTTTCAGTGGAAACGTTTAGTGTTTTACTATTATTTTTGTATAAAACAACAAAATTTATTTTTTATATTACTGTTTTTCTTTTACTTTTGTTACCGTGTAAAAAATTTTAGTAAATTACTAAATAAAATACGGGAAAAATATTAGAGTGATGCAAATAATTTGCAGCGTTGTCAACTTTGAAATTTCAAAACGCACCAACATGGAGAAAAAACGCGCCATTTGAAAAAAATCGCACCAAATTTACCCTGCCTTTACACATGCAAGTACTTGCATGCAAGTGCCGTGTACGTATTATATGTATACGAAAACTTATTCAAAAAACTCGACTAGCTCTGCAAGTGAAAAAATGTGAGTGTATTAGTAAAAAAGTGTAAATGTATTGACTTTTTCGAACTTGCACTTGCATGTGTAAATGCCGGGTTAGATTTTCTTTCGTATTTAATAAAAGTTTATTGAAAAATTTCACATAAAAAATATAATATAAATGAGAATTATTCCTCTTGCGAGTATTAATAAACAAATTTTTAAAAAAATTTTAATCGAAGTTACCTTCAAGTTATATATACAATTTATTTTGAAAATAAATTGTATACACTACATTTATTTTTGAATATTTCTGTTATATGTCTTACATAGCCCTCGGTTGGAAAGCATAAATAAATGCAAAATCATACAAAAATATTCAAAGAGACACTAGCAAAATGTAATGCATTTTCTGGCCTGCTAATAATATTAATAACAGTCTTCAACAGTTCATTCAGTGTTTTTATAAAAAATAAAAAACTTAACAAAAATAAAAAATAAACTAAACAAATTTGTTTTTTGTACCAGATGTAATTAATTTATTTTTTACCCGGGGTTACACATGCAAGTAACAGTTCGAAAAACTCAATACACTTACAATTTTTAATAATACAAAATACTTGCATGCGAACTTGCATGTGTAAAGAAATGCAGGTTAACTTTTTAAAAAAGTACTCTGTTCAAATTTGGGAAAATGCTGAGCAACATTAATACTGCATTTACATCTACGCAAAATCTACTAGATTTCAGTTTAAATCTTCAAAGAAATCTTTGCCGTTTACACTACTGTTTTTTGTCATATTGTGGGATTTCATTTTCATAACAAAAACAGCTGACTAAAAAGGAAGGAAAATTTTTAACGTGCGCCAAGATAGCATCGAAAAATAGCAACGCCGGAAATGAAAACGAGGGAATTTTCTAATATCGTTTAGGGGAATCGAGTGGCAACAAATGATTTTAGGAATTCAGGGGCAACGAAAACTGGAACAAATTTTAGCAATTTCGAGAGCAAGAAAGCCCGAAAACGATGTTAGGAATTAAGCGGTAATGTAATTATTCAGCATAAAAAAAATCCAGAGAAATTCGAGCTCCTCAAAAAATGGTCAGAAAATCTGGGATTCTAAATAAAATAGAATCTGGGCAGTGTCAGGGCATAGACTCAATGGAAATTGAAAGTATACATCCCACTGAATATAAAACGCTTTCCGTGCAAAAAATTGTCAGAGCCGTTCCAGAGAAATTCGAGCTCCTCCAAAAATGGTCAGAAAATCTGGGATTCTAAATAAAATAGAATCTGGGCAGTGTCAGGGCATAGACTCAATGGAAATTGAAAGTATACATCCCACTGAATATAAAACGCTTTCCGTGCAAAAAATTGTCAGAGCCGTTCCAGAGAAATTCGAGCTCCTCCAAAAATGGTCAGAAAATCTGGGATTCTAAATAAAATAGAATCTGGGCAGTGTCAGGGCATAGACTCAATGGAAATTGAAAGTATACATCCCACTGAATATAAAACGCTTTCCGTGCAAAAAATTGTCAGAGCCGTTCCAGAGAAATTCGAGCTCCTCCAAAAATGGTCAGAAAATCTGGGATTCTAAATAAAATAGAATCTGGGCAGTGTCAGGGCATAGACTCAATGGAAATTGAAAGTATACATCCCACTGAATATAAAACGCTTTCCGTGCAAAATATTGTCAGAGCCGTTCCAGAGAAATTCGAGCTCCTCCAAAAATGGTCAGAAAATCTGGGATTCTAAATAAAATAGAATCTGGGCAGTGTCAGGGCATAGACTCAATGGAAATTGAAAGTATACATCCCACTGAATATAAAACGCTTTCCGTGCAAAAAATTGTCAGAGCCGTTCCAGAGAAATTCGAGCTCCTCCAAAAATGGTCAGAAAATCTGGGATTCTAAATAAAATAGAATCTGGGCAGTGTCAGGGCATAGACTCAATGGAAATTGAAAGTATACATCCCACTGAATATAAAACGCTTTCCGTGCAAAAAATTGTCAGAGCCGTTCCAGAGAAATTCGAGCTCCTCCAAAAATGGTCAGAAAATCTGGGATTCTAAATAAAATAGAATCTGGGCAGTGTCAGAGCATAGACTCAATGGAAATTGAAAGTATACATCCCACTGAATATAAAACGCTTTCCGTGCAAAAAATTGTCAGAGCCGTTCCAGAGAAATTCGAGCTCCTCCAAAAATGGTCAGAAAATCTGGGATTCTAAATAAAATAGAATCTGGGCAGTGTCAGGGCATAGACTCAATGGAAATTGAAAGTATACATCCCACTGAATATAAAACGCTTTCCGTGCAAAAAATTGTCAGAGCCGTTCCAGAGAAATTCGAGCTCCTCCAAAAATGGTCAGAAAATCTGGGATTCTAAATAAAATAGAATCTGGGCAGTGTCAGGGCATAGACTCAATGGAAATTGAAAGTATACATCCCACTGAATATAAAACGCTTTCCGTGCAAAAAATTGTCAGAGCCGTTCCAGAGAAATTCGAGCTCCTCCAAAAATGGTCAGAAAATCTGGGATTCTAAATAAAATAGAATCTGGGCAGTGTCAGGGCATAGACTCAATGGAAATTGAAAGTATACATCCCACTGAATATAAAACGCTTTCCGTGCAAAAAATTGTCAGAGCCGTTCCAGAGAAATTCGAGCTCCTCCAAAAATGGTCAGAAAATCTGGGATTCTAAATAAAATAGAATCTGGGCAGTGTCAGGGCATAGACTCAATGGAAATTGAAAGTATACATCCCACTGAATATAAAACGCTTTCCGTGCAAAAAATTGTCAGAGCCGTTCCAGAGAAATTCGAGCTCCTCCAAAAATGGTCAGAAAATCTGGGATTCTAAATAAAATAGAATCTGGGCAGTGTCAGAGCATAGACTCAATGGAAATTGAAAGTATACATCCCACTGAATATAAAACGCTTTCCGTGCAAAAAATTGTCAGAGCCGTTCCAGAGAAATTCGAGCTCCTCCAAAAATGGTCAGAAAATCTGGGATTCTAAATAAAATAGAATCTGGGCAGTGTCAGGGCATAGACTCAATGGAAATTGAAAGTATACATCCCACTGAATATAAAACGCTTTCCGTGCAAAAAATTGTCAGAGCCGTTCCAGAGAAATTCGAGCTCCTCCAAAAATGGTCAGAAAATCTGGGATTCTAAATAAAATAGAATCTGGGCAGTGTCAGGGCATAGACTCAATGGAAATTGAAAGTATACATCCCACTGAATATAAAACGCTTTCCGTGCAAAAAATTGTCAGAGCCGTTCCAGAGAAATTCGAGCTCCTCCAAAAATGGTCAGAAAATCTGGGATTCTAAATAAAATAGAATCTGGGCAGTGTCAGGGCATAGACTCAATGGAAATTGAAAGTATACATCCCACTGAATATAAAACGCTTTCCGTGCAAAAAATTGTCAGAGCCGTTCCAGAGAAATTCGAGCTCCTCCAAAAATGGTCAGAAAATCTGGGATTCTAAATAAAATAGAATCTGGGCAGTGTCAGGGCATAGACTCAATGGAAATTGAAAGTATACATCCCACTGAATATAAAACGCTTTCCGTGCAAAAAATTGTCAGAGCCGTTCCAGAGAAATTCGAGCTCCTCCAAAAATGGTCAGAAAATCTGGGATTCTAAATAAAATAGAATCTGGGCAGTGTCAGGGCATAGACTCAATGGAAATTGAAAGTATACATCCCACTGAATATAAAACGCTTTCCGTGCAAAAAATTGTCAGAGCCGTTCCAGAGAAATTCGAGCTCCTCCAAAAATGGTCAGAAAATCTGGGATTCTAAATAAAATAGAATCTGGGCAGTGTCAGGGCATAGACTCAATGGAAATTGAAAGTATACATCCCACTGAATATAAAACGCTTTCCGTGCAAAAAATTGTCAGAGCCGTTCCAGAGAAATTCGAGCTCCTCCAAAAATGGTCAGAAAATCTGGGATTCTAAATAAAATAGAATCTGGGCAGTGTCAGGGCATAGACTCAATGGAAATTGAAAGTATACATCCCACTGAATATAAAACGCTTTCCGTGCAAAAAATTGTCAGAGCCGTTCCAGAGAAATTCGAGCTCCTCCAAAAATGGTCAGAAAATCTGGGATTCTAAATAAAATAGAATCTGGGCAGTGTCAGGGCATAGCCTCAATGGAAATTGAAAGTATACATCCCACTGAATATAAAACGCTTTCCGTGCAAAAAATTGTCAGAGCCGTTCCAGAGAAATTCGAGCTCCTCCAAAAATGGTCAGAAAATCTGGGATTCTAAATAAAATAGAATCTGGGCAGTGTCAGGGCATAGACTCAATGGAAATTGAAAGTATACATCCCACTGAATATAAAACGCTTTCCGTGCAAAAAATTGTCAGAGCCGTTCCAGAGAAATTCGAGCTCCTCCAAAAATGGTCAGAAAATCTGGGATTCTAAATAAAATAGAATCTGGGCAGTGTCAGGGCATAGACTCAATGGAAATTGAAAGTATACATCCCACTGAATATAAAACGCTTTCCGTGCAAAAAATTGTCAGAGCCGTTCCAGAGAAATTCGAGCTCCTCCAAAAATGGTCAGAAAATCTGGGATTCTAAATAAAATAGAATCTGGGCAGTGTCAGGGCATAGACTCAATGGAAATTGAAAGTATACATCCCACTGAATATAAAACGCTTTCCGTGCAAAAAATTGTCAGAGCCGTTCCAGAGAAATTCGAGCTCCTCCAAAAATGGTCAGAAAATCTGGGATTCTAAATAAAATAGAATCTGGGCAGTGTCAGGGCATAGACTCAATGGAAATTGAAAGTATACATCCCACTGAATATAAAACGCTTTCCGTGCAAAAAATTGTCAGAGCCGTTCCAGAGAAATTCGAGCTCCTCCAAAAATGGTCAGAAAATCTGGGATTCTAAATAAAATAGAATCTGGGCAGTGTCAGGGCATAGACTCAATGGAAATTGAAAGTATACATCCCACTGAATATAAAACGCTTTCCGTGCAAAAAATTGTCAGAGCCGTTCCAGAGAAATTCGAGCTCCTCCAAAAATGGTCAGAAAATCTGGGATTCTAAATAAAATAGAATCTGGGCAGTGTCAGGGCATAGACTCAATGGAAATTGAAAGTATACATCCCACTGAATATAAAACGCTTTCCGTGCAAAAAATTGTCAGAGCCGTTCCAGAGAAATTCGAGCTCCTCCAAAAATGGTCAGAAAATCTGGGATTCTAAATAAAATAGAATCTGGGCAGTGTCAGGGCATAGACTCAATGGAAATTGAAAGTATACATCCCACTGAATATAAAACGCTTTCCGTGCAAAAAATTGTCAGAGCCGTTCCAGAGAAATTCGAGCTCCTCCAAAAATGGTCAGAAAATCTGGGATTCTAAATAAAATAGAATCTGGGCAGTGTCAGGGCATAGACTCAATGGAAATTGAAAGTATACATCCCACTGAATATAAAACGCTTTCCGTGCAAAAAATTGTCAGAGCCGTTCCAGAGAAATTCGAGCTCCTCCAAAAATGGTCAGAAAATCTGGGATTCTAAATAAAATAGAATCTGGGCAGTGTCAGAGCATAGACTCAATGGAAATTGAAAGTATACATCCCACTGAATATAAAACGCTTTCCGTGCAAAAAATTGTCAGAGCCGTTCCAGAGAAATTCGAGCTCCTCCAAAAATGGTCAGAAAATCTGGGATTCTAAATAAAATAGAATCTGGGCAGTGTCAGGGCATAGACTCAATGGAAATTGAAAGTATACATCCCACTGAATATAAAACGCTTTCCGTGCAAAAAATTGTCAGAGCCGTTCCAGAGAAATTCGAGCTCCTCCAAAAATGGTCAGAAAATCTGGGATTCTAAATAAAATAGAATCTGGGCAGTGTCAGGGCATAGACTCAATGGAAATTGAAAGTATACATCCCACTGAATATAAAACGCTTTCCGTGCAAAAAATTGTCAGAGCCGTTCCAGAGAAATTCGAGCTCCTCCAAAAATGGTCAGAAAATCTGGGATTCTAAATAAAATAGAATCTGGGCAGTGTCAGGGCATAGACTCAATGGAAATTGAAAGTATACATCCCACTGAATATAAAACGCTTTCCGTGCAAAAAATTGTCAGAGCCGTTCCAGAGAAATTCGAGCTCCTCCAAAAATGGTCAGAAAATCTGGGATTCTAAATAAAATAGAATCTGGGCAGTGTCAGGGCATAGACTCAATGGAAATTGAAAGTATACATCCCACTGAATATAAAACGCTTTCCGTGCAAAAAATTGTCAGAGCCGTTCCAGAGAAATTCGAGCTCCTCCAAAAATGGTCAGAAAATCTGGGATTCTAAATAAAATAGAATCTGGGCAGTGTCAGAGCATAGACTCAATGGAAATTGAAAGTATACATCCCACTGAATATAAAACGCTTTCCGTGCAAAAAATTGTCAGAGCCGTTCCAGAGAAATTCGAGCTCCTCCAAAAATGGTCAGAAAATCTGGGATTCTAAATAAAATAGAATCTGGGCAGTGTCAGGGCATAGACTCAATGGAAATTGAAAGTATACATCCCACTGAATATAAAACGCTTTCCGTGCAAAAAATTGTCAGAGCCGTTCCAGAGAAATTCGAGCTCCTCCAAAAATGGTCAGAAAATCTGGGATTCTAAATAAAATAGAATCTGGGCAGTGTCAGGGCATAGACTCAATGGAAATTGAAAGTATACATCCCACTGAATATAAAACGCTTTCCGTGCAAAAAATTGTCAGAGCCGTTCCAGAGAAATTCGAGCTCCTCCAAAAATGGTCAGAAAATCTGGGATTCTAAATAAAATAGAATCTGGGCAGTGTCAGGGCATAGACTCAATGGAAATTGAAAGTATACATCCCACTGAATATAAAACGCTTTCCGTGCAAAAAATTGTCAGAGCCGTTCCAGAGAAATTCGAGCTCCTCCAAAAATGGTCAGAAAATCTGGGATTCTAAATAAAATAGAATCTGGGCAGTGTCAGGGCATAGACTCAATGGAAATTGAAAGTATACATCCCACTGAATATAAAACGCTTTCCGTGCAAAAAATTGTCAGAGCCGTTCCAGAGAAATTCGAGCTCCTCCAAAAATGGTCAGAAAATCTGGGATTCTAAATAAAATAGAATCTGGGCAGTGTCAGGGCATAGACTCAATGGAAATTGAAAGTATACATCCCACTGAATATAAAACGCTTTCCGTGCAAAAAATTGTCAGAGCCGTTCCAGAGAAATTCGAGCTCCTCCAAAAATGGTCAGAAAATCTGGGATTCTAAATAAAATAGAATCTGGGCAGTGTCAGGGCATAGACTCAATGGAAATTGAAAGTATACATCCCACTGAATATAAAACGCTTTCCGTGCAAAAAATTGTCAGAGCCGTTCCAGAGAAATTCGAGCTCCTCCAAAAATGGTCAGAAAATCTGGGATTCTAAATAAAATAGAATCTGGGCAGTGTCAGGGCATAGACTCAATGGAAATTGAAAGTATACATCCCACTGAATATAAAACGCTTTCCGTGCAAAAAATTGTCAGAGCCGTTCCAGAGAAATTCGAGCTCCTCCAAAAATGGTCAGAAAATCTGGGATTCTAAATAAAATAGAATCTGGGCAGTGTCAGGGCATAGACTCAATGGAAATTGAAAGTATACATCCCACTGAATATAAAACGCTTTCCGTGCAAAAAATTGTCAGAGCCGTTCCAGAGAAATTCGAGCTCCTCCAAAAATGGTCAGAAAATCTGGGATTCTAAATAAAATAGAATCTGGGCAGTGTCAGGGCATAGACTCAATGGAAATTGAAAGTATACATCCCACTGAATATAAAACGCTTTCCGTGCAAAAAATTGTCAGAGCCGTTCCAGAGAAATTCGAGCTCCTCCAAAAATGGTCAGAAAATCTGGGATTCTAAATAAAATAGAATCTGGGCAGTGTCAGGGCATAGACTCAATGGAAATTGAAAGTATACATCCCACTGAATATAAAACGCTTTCCGTGCAAAAAATTGTCAGAGCCGTTCCAGAGAAATTCGAGCTCCTCCAAAAATGGTCAGAAAATCTGGGATTCTAAATAAAATAGAATCTGGGCAGTGTCAGGGCATAGACTCAATGGAAATTGAAAGTATACATCCCACTGAATATAAAACGCTTTCCGTGCAAAAAATTGTCAGAGCCGTTCCAGAGAAATTCGAGCTCCTCCAAAAATGGTCAGAAAATCTGGGATTCTAAATAAAATAGAATCTGGACAGTGTCAGGGCATAGACTCAATGGAAATTGAAAGTATACATCCCACTGAATATAAAACGCTTTCCGTGCAAAAAATTGTCAGAGCCGTTCCAGAGAAATTCGAGCTCCTCCAAAAATGGTCAGAAAATCTGGGATTCTAAATAAAATAGAATCTGGGCAGTGTCAGGGCATAGACTCAATGGAAATTGAAAGTATACATCCCACTGAATATAAAACGCTTTCCGTGCAAAAAATTGTCAGAGCCGTTCCAGAGAAATTCGAGCTCCTCCAAAAATGGTCAGAAAATCTGGGATTCTAAATAAAATAGAATCTGGGCAGTGTCAGGGCATAGACTCAATGGAAATTGAAAGTATACATCCCACTGAATATAAAACGCTTTCCGTGCAAAAAATTGTCAGAGCCGTTCCAGAGAAATTCGAGCTCCTCCACAAATGGTCAGAAAATCTGGGATTCTAAATAAAATAGAATCTGGGCAGTGTCAGGGCATAGACTCAATGGAAATTGAAAGTATACATCCCACTGAATATAAAACGCTTTCCGTGCAAAAAATTGTCAGAGCCGTTCCAGAGAAATTCGAGCTCCTCCAAAAATGGTCAGAAAATCTGGGATTCTAAATAAAATAGAATCTGGGCAGTGTCAGGGCATAGACTCAATGGAAATTGAAAGTATACATCCCACTGAATATAAAACGCTTTCCGTGCAAAAAATTGTCAGAGCCGTTCCAGAGAAATTCGAGCTCCTCCAAAAATGGTCAGAAAATCTGGGATTCTAAATAAAATAGAATCTGGGCAGTGTCAGGGCATAGACTCAATGGAAATTGAAAGTATACATCCCACTGAATATAAAACGCTTTCCGTGCAAAAAATTGTCAGAGCCGTTCCAGAGAAATTCGAGCTCCTCCAAAAATGGTCAGAAAATCTGGGATTCTAAATAAAATAGAATCTGGGCAGTGTCAGAGCATAGACTCAATGGAAATTGAAAGTATACATCCCACTGAATATAAAACGCTTTCCGTGCAAAAAATTGTCAGAGCCGTTCCAGAGAAATTCGAGCTCCTCCAAAAATGGTCAGAAAATCTGGGATTCTAAATAAAATAGAATCTGGGCAGTGTCAGGGCATAGACTCAATGGAAATTGAAAGTATACATCCCACTGAATATAAAACGCTTTCCGTGCAAAAAATTGTCAGAGCCGTTCCAGAGAAATTCGAGCTCCTCCAAAAATGGTCAGAAAATCTGGGATTCTAAATAAAATAGAATCTGGGCAGTGTCAGGGCATAGACTCAATGGAAATTGAAAGTATACATCCCACTGAATATAAAACGCTTTCCGTGCAAAAAATTGTCAGAGCCGTTCCAGAGAAATTCGAGCTCCTCCAAAAATGGTCAGAAAATCTGGGATTCTAAATAAAATAGAATCTGGGCAGTGTCAGGGCATAGACTCAATGGAAATTGAAAGTATACATCCCACTGAATATAAAACGCTTTCCGTGCAAAAAATTGTCAGAGCCGTTCCAGAGAAATTCGAGCTCCTCCAAAAATGGTCAGAAAATCTGGGATTCTAAATAAAATAGAATCTGGGCAGTGTCAGGGCATAGACTCAATGGAAATTGAAAGTATACATCCCACTGAATATAAAACGCTTTCCGTGCAAAAAATTGTCAGAGCCGTTCCAGAGAAATTCGAGCTCCTCCAAAAATGGTCAGAAAATCTGGGATTCTAAATAAAATAGAATCTGGGCAGTGTCAGGGCATAGACTCAATGGAAATTGAAAGTATACATCCCACTGAATATAAAACGCTTTCCGTGCAAAAAATTGTCAGAGCCGTTCCAGAGAAATTCGAGCTCCTCCAAAAATGGTCAGAAAATCTGGGATTCTAAATAAAATAGAATCTGGGCAGTGTCAGGGCATAGACTCAATGGAAATTGAAAGTATACATCCCACTGAATATAAAACGCTTTCCGTGCAAAAAATTGTCAGAGCCGTTCCAGAGAAATTCGAGCTCCTCCAAAAATGGTCAGAAAATCTGGGATTCTAAATAAAATAGAATCTGGGCAGTGTCAGGGCATAGACTCAATGGAAATTGAAAGTATACATCCCACTGAATATAAAACGCTTTCCGTGCAAAAAATTGTCAGAGCCGTTCCAGAGAAATTCGAG
Organism: Bellardia pandia; assembly: GCA_916048285.2. Taxonomy (NCBI): domain Eukaryota; kingdom Metazoa; phylum Arthropoda; class Insecta; order Diptera; family Calliphoridae; genus Bellardia; species Bellardia pandia. Next base: position 122,952,442 of record OU696529.1, read on the forward strand.
CTCCTCCAAAAATGGTCAGAAAATCTGGGATTCTAAATAAAATAGAATCTGGGCAGTGTCAGGGCATAGACTCAATGGAAATTGAAAGTATACATCCCACTGAATATAAAACGCTTTCCGTGCAAAAAATTGTCAGAGCCGTTCCAGAGAAATTCGAGCTCCTCCAAAAATGGTCAGAAAATCTGGGATTCTAAATAAAATAGAATCTGGGCAGTGTCAGGGCATAGACTCAATGGAAATTGAAAGTATACATCCCACTGAATATAAAACGCTTTCCGTGCAAAAAATTGTCAGAGCCGTTCCAGAGAAATTCGAGCTCCTCCAAAAATGGTCAGAAAATCTGGGATTCTAAATAAAATAGAATCTGGGCAGTGTCAGGGCATAGACTCAATGGAAATTGAAAGTATACATCCCACTGAATATAAAACGCTTTCCGTGCAAAAAATTGTCTGAGCCGTTCCAGAGAAATTCGAGCTCCTCCAAAAATGGTCAGAAAATCTGGGATTCTAAATAAAATAGAATCTGGGCAGTGTCAGGGCATAGACTCAATGGAAATTGAAAGTATACATCCCACTGAATATAAAACGCTTTCCGTGCAAAAAATTGTCAGAGCCGTTCCAGAGAAATTCGAGCTCCTCCAAAAATGGTCAGAAAATCTGGGATTCTAAATAAAATAGAATCTGGGCAGTGTCAGGGCATAGACTCAATGGAAATTGAAAGTATACATCCCACTGAATATAAAACGCTTTCCGTGCAAAAAATTGTCAGAGCCGTTCCAGAGAAATTCGAGCTCCTCCAAAAATGGTCAGAAAATCTGGGATTCTAAATAAAATAGAATCTGGGCAGTGTCAGGGCATAGACTCAATGGAAATTGAAAGTATACATCCCACTGAATATAAAACGCTTTCCGTGCAAAAAATTGTCAGAGCCGTTCCAGAGAAATTCGAGCTCCTCCAAAAATGGTCAGAAAATCTGGGATTCTAAATAAAATAGAATCTGGGCAGTGTCAGGGCATAGACTCAATGGAAATTGAAAGTATACATCCCACTGAATATAAAACGCTTTCCGTGCAAAAAATTGTCAGAGCCGTTCCAGAGAAATTCGAGCTCCTCCAAAAATGGTCAGAAAATCTGGGATTCTAAATAAAATAGAATCTGGGCAGTGTCAGGGCATAGACTCAATGGAAATTGAAAGTATACATCCCACTGAATATAAAACGCTTTCCGTGCAAAAAATTGTCAGAGCCGTTCCAGAGAAATTCGAGCTCCTCCAAAAATGGTCAGAAAATCTGGGATTCTAAATAAAATAGAATCTGGGCAGTGTCAGGGCATAGACTCAATGGAAATTGAAAGTATACATCCCACTGAATATAAAACGCTTTCCGTGCAAAAAATTGTCAGAGCCGTTCCAGAGAAATTCGAGCTCCTCCAAAAATGGTCAGAAAATCTGGGATTCTAAATAAAATAGAATCTGGGCAGTGTCAGGGCATAGACTCAATGGAAATTGAAAGTATACATCCCACTGAATATAAAACGCTTTCCGTGCAAAAAATTGTCAGAGCCGTTCCAGAGAAATTCGAGCTCCTCCAAAAATGGTCAGAAAATCTGGGATTCTAAATAAAATAGAATCTGGGCAGTGTCAGGGCATAGACTCAATGGAAATTGAAAGTATACATCCCACTGAATATAAAACGCTTTCCGTGCAAAAAATTGTCAGAGCCGTTCCAGAGAAATTCGAGCTCCTCCAAAAATGGTCAGAAAATCTGGGATTCTAAATAAAATAGAATCTGGGCAGTGTCAGGGCATAGACTCAATGGAAATTGAAAGTATACATCCCACTGAATATAAAACGCTTTCCGTGCAAAAAATTGTCAGAGCCGTTCCAGAGAAATTCGAGCTCCTCCAAAAATGGTCAGAAAATCTGGGATTCTAAATAAAATAGAATCTGGGCAGTGTCAGGGCATAGACTCAATGGAAATTGAAAGTATACATCCCACTGAATATAAAACGCTTTCCGTGCAAAAAATTGTCAGAGCCGTTCCAGAGAAATTCGAGCTCCTCCAAAAATGGTCAGAAAATCTGGGATTCTAAATAAAATAGAATCTGGGCAGTGTCAGGGCATAGACTCAATGGAAATTGAAAGTATACATCCCACTGAATATAAAACGCTTTCCGTGCAAAAAATTGTCCGAGCCGTTCCAGAGAAATTCGAGCTCCTCCAAAAATGGTCAGAAAATCTGGGATTCTAAATAAAATAGAATCTGGGCAGTGTCAGGGCATAGACTCAATGGAAATTAAAAGTATATGTACATCCCACTAAATATATGAAAAGCTTTCCGAGCATTTGGTCATATACCACGTGCTCGATGCTATTCTTTTTTTTTATTAGGAATTGCGATCGATTTAAGTAAGTTTGGAGTCGACCTATACCTTCATATAGGGAAATCATAAATGGTACAGTTAAACGACACCAATCATTAACTAATGCAAGAGTGAGACGCAAATCTCTCGTATGCGGCGAAAAAAGGACGGCCTGATTACCTGTAATACAATAATGACGCGCGAGTTCTTTTTTACCCAGAGTTGTATTATGCCACGTGTTTAGCAAATCAACCGCAGACTTACAGGCATGTGATGGAAGTAGAAATCGTAAGCAAATCAGTTTTGGAAATACATTTTAATGCATTTATTTGCTTATTTTTAAAATTTTTGTTTTAAGATTCTCTTTAGTAGCACAATATCTTTATATTTTATGAGATCAAAGTTTTCCAATACACAAATATTACATAAAAAATTGACTTCTAAAACTCATTCGTTTTCGATTTCCATCACATGCCTGATAGACTTAAAGACAGTAAATAGTAGCAATAATTAAGAAAAATTTAATTGTTTCTTTAATTACCAATACGGCGAATCTTAAATAACTTATTTTTACAAATGAATAGGAAATTAATTCATTAAAAACAATAAAATTTGCGGTTGATTTCTTTGTTTAATAATACCTTGAGGTATTTATATACTCGATATTTTGATTTATGGTATGATTAGAAAATTACAATAAATATATAAATAAGTACTACAAAAATTAAACTTCTATTAATTCCACTTTTTTGTTGGTGCATTATAAATCTTTTTAGATAAAGTGTATTGTTTGCCCTTTTTCAGATTTTTAAAAAAATTTTATTACAAAAAAATGTCTAATTTTTTAAAAGTAAAATTCCTAAATTTCGTTAGCCGTGGTTCAGGCCTATTAAAATCAGATTTCCAAATGCAAAAACCGCTAAATTTTAACAAAATTATCAATAACAATATTTTTTGAAAAAAATTACTTTGGTATATTGCATTACTTTGTTTTATGTCCTCAATTGTATTAAAAAGTTTAAAACAAAATTTACTTTTTGGTTGAAAAAAATTTACTATAAAAACGTGGAACATAAAACAACAATTTACATTGAAAACTAAACGAAAATATAACATACATATATCGTATATTTTAGGTGTTTGGTTATAAAGTGAATTTAAGTATAAAATTGATTTTTCATTTAATTAACAAGTTAATTAACATAAAAAACAAAGATATTTCAAGTATGCCTTTACAATAAAATATATGCAGTATCACGTCTATAAAAGAAAAACGCTACATAAAACAGTGTTGAAAACGCTAAGTTGACAGTGCTTTATTAACACTGACACAACTCTGTGTCAGTACATGCAACATTTAAATATTTTATAATAATGCTAATAGTGTATCATACGCCATTTTCAAGAGATTTTAAAATTATAGCTGGCAATGTAGAAGCTGTTGAATTTTTAGAAAAAAATATTGAAAATACGACGCATGAAACGTTTGGCAGTAAATGGTGCTTTCCATACACCTCTAATGGAATCGGCAGTTGAGCCTTTTGCTAAAGCTCCAAGTAAAATCAAGTTGGAAGAGCCTTTAATTCGAGTCTACTCGAATATTGATGGAAAACCCTATAAAAATGTGGCACATATACATAAACAGGTTAGTGTTTTATAGTGTTTATGTATTTTATGATAAACTGATTTAATTAATGTTATTATAGACTGTACGACCTGTTGAGTGGGAACAAACTATAATAAAACTACATAAAATACATAAACACTATAAAACACTAACCTGTATATGTGCCACATTTTTATAGGGTTTTCCATCAATATTCGAGTAGACTCGAATTAAAGGCTCTTCCAACTTGATTTTACTTGGAGCTTTAGCAAAAGGCTCAACTGCCGATTCCATTAGAGGTGTATGGAAAGCACCATTTACTGCCAAACGTTTCATGCGTCGTATTTTCAATATTTTTTTCTAAAAATTCAACAGCTTCTACATTGCCAGCTATAATTTTAAAATCTCTTGAAAATGGCGTATGATACACTATTAGCATTATTATAAAATATTTAAATGTTGCATGTACTGACACAGAGTTGTGTCAGTGTTAATAAAGCACTGTCAACTTAGCGTTTTCAACACTGTTTTATGTAGCGTTTTTCTTTTATAGACGTGATACTGCATATATTTTATTGTAAAGGCATACTTGAAATATCTTTGTTTTTTATGTTAATTAACTTGTTAATTAAATGAAAAATCAATTTTATACTTAAATTCACTTTATAACCAAACACCTAAAATATACGATATATGTATGTTATATTTTCGTTTAGTTTTCAATGTAAATTGTTGTTTTATGTTCCACGTTTTTATAGTAAATTTTTTTCAACCAAAAAGTAAATTTTGTTTTAAACTTTTTAATACAATTGAGGACATAAAACAAAGTAATGCAATATACCAAAGTAATTTTTTTCAAAAAATATTGTTATTGATAATTTTGTTAAAATTTAGCGGTTTTTGCATTTGGAAATCTGATTTTAATAGGCCTGAACCACGGCTAACGAAATTTAGGAATTTTACTTTTAAAAAATTAGACATTTTTTTGTAATAAAATTTTTTTAAAAATCTGAAAAAGGGCAAACAATACACTTTATCTAAAAAGATTTATAATGCACCAACAAAAAAGTGGAATTAATAGAAGTTTAATTTTTGTAGTACTTATTTATATATTTATTGTAATTTTCTAATCATACCATAAATCAAAATATCGAGTATATAAATACCTCAAGGTATTATTAAACAAAGAAATCAACCGCAAATTTTATTGTTTTTAATGAATTAATTTCCTATTCATTTGTAAAAATAAGTTATTTAAGATTCGCCGTATTGGTAATTAAAGAAACAATTAAATTTTTCTTAATTATTGCTACTATTTACTGTCTTTAAGTCTATCAGGCATGTGATGGAAATCGAAAACGAATGAGTTTTAGAAGTCAATTTTTTATGTAATATTTGTGTATTGGAAAACTTTGATCTCATAAAATATAAAGATATTGTGCTACTAAAGAGAATCTTAAAACAAAAATTTTAAAAATAAGCAAATAAATGCATTAAAATGTATTTCCAAAACTGATTTGCTTACGATTTCTACTTCCATCACATGCCTGTAAGTCTGCGGTTGATTTGCTAAACACGTGGCATAATACAACTCTGGGTAAAAAAGAACTCGCGCGTCATTATTGTATTACAGGTAATCAGGCCGTCCTTTTTTCGCCGCATACGAGAGATTTGCGTCTCACTCTTGCATTAGTTAATGATTGGTGTCGTTTAACTGTACCATTTATGATTTCCCTATATGAAGGTATAGGTCGACTCCAAACTTACTTAAATCGATCGCAATTCCTAATAAAAAAAAAGAATAGCATCGAGCACGTGGTATATGACCAAATGCTCGGAAAGCTTTTCATATATTTAGTGGGATGTACATATACTTTTAATTTCCATTGAGTCTATGCCCTGACACTGCCCAGATTCTATTTTATTTAGAATCCCAGATTTTCTGACCATTTTTGGAGGAGCTCGAATTTCTCTGGAACGGCTCTGACAATTTTTTGCACGGAAAGCGTTTTATATTCAGTGGGATGTATACTTTCAATTTCCATTGAGTCTATGCCCTGACACTGCCCAGATTCTATTTTATTTAGAATCCCAGATTTTCTGACCATTTTTGGAGGAGCTCGAATTTCTCTGGAACGGCTCTGACAATTTTTTGCACGGAAAACGTTTTATATTCAGTGGGATGTATACTTTCAATTTCCATTGAGTCTATGCCCTGACACTGCCCAGATTCTATTTTATTTAGAATCTCAGATTTTCTGACCATTTTTGGAGGAGCTCGAATTTCTCTGGAACGGCTCTGGCAATTTTTTGCACGGAAAGCGTTTTATATTCAGTGGAATGTATACTTTCAATTTCCATTGAGTCTATGCCCTGACACTGCCCAGATTCTATTTTATTTAGAATCCCAGATTTTCTGACCATTTTTGGAGGAGCTCGAATTTCTCTGGAACGGCTCTGACAATTTTTTGCACGGAAAGCGTTTTATATTCAGTGGGATGTATACTTTCAATTTCCATTAAGTCTATGCCCTGACACTGCCCAGATTCTATTTTATTTAGAATCCCAGATTTTCTGACCATTTTTGGAGGAGCTCGAATTTCTCTGGAACGGCTCTGACAATTTTTTGCACGGAAAGCGTTTTATATTCAGTGGGATGTATACTTTCAATTTCCATTGAGTCTATGCCCTGACACTGCCCAGATTCTATTTTATTTAGAATCCCAGATTTTCTGACCATTTTTGGAGGAGCTCGAATTTCTCTGGAACGGCTCTGACAATTTTTTGCACGGAAAGCGTTTTATATTCAGTGGGATGTATACTTTCAATTTCCATTGAGTCTATGCCCTGACACTGCCCAGATTCTATTTTATTTAGAATCCCAGATTTTCTGACCATTTTTGGAGGAGCTCGAATTTCTCTGGAACGGCTCTGACAATTTTTTGGACGGAAAGCGTTTTATATTCAGTGGGATGTATACTTTCAATTTCCATTGAGTCTATGCCCTGACACTGCCCAGATTCTATTTTATTTAGAATCCCAGATTTTCTGACCATTTTTGGAGGAGCTCGAATTTCTCTGGAACGGCTCTGACAATTTTTTGCACGGAAAGCGTTTTATATTCAGTGGGATGTATACTTTCAATTTCCATTGAGTCTATGCCCTGACACTGCCCAGATTCTATTTTATTTAGAATCCCAGATTTTCTGACCATTTTTGGAGGAGCTCGAATTTCTCTGGAACGGCTCTGACAATTTTTTGCACGGAAAGCGTTTTATATTCAGTGGGATGTATACTTTCAATTTCCATTGAGTCTATGCCCTGACACTGCCCAGATTCTATTTTATTTAGAATCCCAGATTTTCTGACCATTTTTGGAGGAGCTCGAATTTCTCTGGAACGGCTCTGACAATTTTTTGCACGGAAAGCGTTTTATATTCAGTGGGATGTATACTTTCAATTTCCATTGAGTCTATGCCCTGACACTGCCCAGATTCTATTTTATTTAGAATCCCAGATTTTCTGACCATTTTTGGAGGAGCTCGAATTTCTCTGGAACGGCTCTGACAATTTTTTGCACGGAAAGCGTTTTATATTCAGTGGGATGTATACTTTCAATTTCCATTGAGTCTATGCCCTGACACTGCCCAGATTCTATTTTATTTAGAATCCCAGATTTTCTGACCATTTTTGGAGGAGCTCGAATTTCTCTGGAACGGCTCTGACAATTTTTTGCACGGAAAGCGTTTTATATTCAGTGGGATGTATACTTTCAATTTCCATTGAGTCTATGCCCTGACACTGCCCAGATTCTATTTTATTTAGAATCCCAGATTTTCTGACCATTTTTGGAGGAGCTCGAATTTCTCTGGAACGGCTCTGACAATTTTTTGCACGGAAAGCGTTTTATATTCAGTGGGATGTATACTTTCAATTTCCATTGAGTCTATGCCCTGACACTGCCCAGATTCTATTTTATTTAGAATCCCAGATTTTCTGACCATTTTTGGAGGAGCTCGAATTTCTCTGGAACGGCTCTGACAATTTTTTGCACGGAAAGCGTTTTATATTCAGTGGGATGTATACTTTCAATTTCCATTGAGTCTATGCCCTGACACTGCCCAGATTCTATTTTATTTAGAATCCCAGATTTTCTGACCATTTTTGGAGGAGCTCGAATTTCTCTGGAACGGCTCTGACAATTTTTTGCACGGAAAGCGTTTTATATTCAGTGGGATGTATACTTTCAATTTCCATTGAGTCTATGCCCTGACACTGCCCAGATTCTATTTTATTTAGAATCCCAGATTTTCTGACCATTTTTGGAGGAGCTCGAATTTCTCTGGAACGGCTCTGACAATTTTTTGCACGGAAAGCGTTTTATATTCAGTGGGATGTATACTTTCAATTTCCATTGAGTCTATGCCCTGACACTGCCCAGATTCTATTTTATTTAGAATCCCAGATTTTCTGACCATTTTTGGAGGAGCTCGAATTTCTCTGGAACGGCTCTGACAATTTTTTGCACGGAAAGCGTTTTATATTCAGTGGGATGTATACTTTCAATTTCCATTGAGTCTATGCCCTGACACTGCCCAGATTCTATTTTATTTAGAATCCCAGATTTTCTGACCATTTTTGGAGGAGCTCGAATTTCTCTGGAACGGCTCTGACAATTTTTTGCACGGAAAGCGTTTTATATTCAGTGGGATGTATACTTTCAATTTCCATTGAGTCTATGCCCTGACACTGCCCAGATTCTATTTTATTTAGAATCCCAGATTTTCTGACCATTTTTGGAGGAGCTCGAATTTCTCTGGAACGGCTCTGACAATTTTTTGCACGGAAAGCGTTTTATATTCAGTGGGATGTATACTTTCAATTTCCATTGAGTCTATGCCCTGACACTGCCCAGATTCTATTTTATTTAGAATCCCAGATTTTCTGACCATTTTTGGAGGAGCTCGAATTTCTCTGGAACGGCTCTGACAATTTTTTGCACGGAAAGCGTTTTATATTCAGTGGGATGTATACTTTCAATTTCCATTGAGTCTATGCCCTGACACTGCCCAGATTCTATTTTATTTAGAATCCCAGATTTTCTGACCATTTTTGGAGGAGCTCGAATTTCTCTGGAACGGCTCTGACAATTTTTTGCACGGAAAGCGTTTTATATTCAGTGGGATGTATACTTTCAATTTCCATTGAGTCTATGCCCTGACACTGCCCAGATTCTATTTTATTTAGAATCCCAGATTTTCTGACCATTTTTGGAGGAGCTCGAATTTCTCTGGAACGGCTCTGACAATTTTTTGCACGGAAAGCGTTTTATATTCAGTGGGATGTATACTTTCAATTTCCATTGAGTCTATGCCCTGACACTGCCCAGATTCTATTTTATTTAGAATCCCAGATTTTCTGACCATTTTTGGAGGAGCTCGAATTTCTCTGGAACGGCTCTGACAATTTTTTGCACGGAAAGCGTTTTATATTCAGTGGGATGTATACTTTCAATTTCCATTGAGTCTATGCCCTGACACTGCCCAGATTCTATTTTATTTAGAATCCCAGATTTTCTGACCATTTTTGGAGGAGCTCGAATTTCTCTGGAACGGCTCTGACAATTTTTTGCACGGAAAGCGTTTTATATTCAGTGGGATGTATACTTTCAATTTCCATTGAGTCTATGCCCTGACACTGCCCAGATTCTATTTTATTTAGAATCCCAGATTTTCTGACCATTTTTGGAGGAGCTCGAATTTCTCTGGAACGGCTCTGACAATTTTTTGCACGGAAAGCGTTTTATATTCAGTGGGATGTATACTTTCAATTTCCATTGAGTCTATGCCCTGACACTGCCCAGATTCTATTTTATTTAGAATCCCAGATTTTCTGACCATTTTTGGAGGAGCTCGAATTTCTCTGGAACGGCTCTGACAATTTTTTGCACGGAAAGCGTTTTATATTCAGTGGGATGTATACTTTCAATTTCCATTGAGTCTATGCCCTGACACTGCCCAGATTCTATTTTATTTAGAATCCCAGATTTTCTGACCATTTTTGGAGGAGCTCGAATTTCTCTGGAACGGCTCTGACAATTTTTTGCACGGAAAGCGTTTTATATTCAGTGGGATGTATACTTTCAATTTCCATTGAGTCTATGCCCTGACACTGCCCAGATTCTATTTTATTTAGAATCCCAGATTTTCTGACCATTTTTGGAGGAGCTCGAATTTCTCTGGAACGGCTCTGACAATTTTTTGCACGGAAAGCGTTTTATATTCAGTGGGATGTATACTTTCAATTTCCATTGAGTCTATGCCCTGACACTGCCCAGATTCTATTTTATTTAGAATCCCAGATTTTCTGACCATTTTTGGAGGAGCTCGAATTTCTCTGGAACGGCTCTGACAATTTTTTGCACGGAAAGCGTTTTATATTCAGTGGGATGTATACTTTCAATTTCCATTGAGTCTATGCCCTGACACTGCCCAGATTCTATTTTATTTAGAATCCCAGATTTTCTGACCATTTTTGGAGGAGCTCGAATTTCTCTGGAACGGCTCTGACAATTTTTTGCACGGAAAGCGTTTTATATTCAGTGGGATGTATACTTTCAATTTCCATTGAGTCTATGCCCTGACACTGCCCAGATTCTATTTTATTTAGAATCCCAGATTTTCTGACCATTTTTGGAGGAGCTCGAATTTCTCTGGAACGGCTCTGACAATTTTTTGCACGGAAAGCGTTTTATATTCAGTGGGATGTATACTTTCAATTTCCATTGAGTCTATGCCCTGACACTGCCCAGATTCTATTTTATTTAGAATCCCAGATTTTCTGACCATTTTTGGAGGAGCTCGAATTTCTCTGGAACGGCTCTGACAATTTTTTGCACGGAAAGCGTTTTATATTCAGTGGGATGTATACTTTCAATTTCCATTGAGTCTATGCCCTGACACTGCCCAGATTCTATTTTATTTAGAATCCCAGATTTTCTGACCATTTTTGGAGGAGCTCGAATTTCTCTGGAACGGCTCTGACAATTTTTTGCACGGAAAGCGTTTTATATTCAGTGGGATGTATACTTTCAATTTCCATTGAGTCTATGCCCTGACACTGCCCAGATTCTATTTTATTTAGAATCCCAGATTTTCTGACCATTTTTGGAGGAGCTCGAATTTCTCTGGAACGGCTCTGACAATTTTTTGCACGGAAAGCGTTTTATATTCAGTGGGATGTATACTTTCAATTTCCATTGAGTCTATGCCCTGACACTGCCCAGATTCTATTTTATTTAGAATCCCAGATTTTCTGACCATTTTTGGAGGAGCTCGAATTTCTCTGGAACGGCTCTGACAATTTTTTGCACGGAAAGCGTTTTATATTCAGTGGGATGTATACTTTCAATTTCCATTGAGTCTATGCCCTGACACTGCCCAGATTCTATTTTATTTAGAATCCCAGATTTTCTGACCATTTTTGGAGGAGCTCGAATTTCTCTGGAACGGCTCTGACAATTTTTTGCACGGAAAGCGTTTTATATTCAGTGGGATGTATACTTTCAATTTCCATTGAGTCTATGCCCTGACACTGCCCAGATTCTATTTTATTTAGAATCCCAGATTTTCTGACCATTTTTGGAGGAGCTCGAATTTCTCTGGAACGGCTCTGACAATTTTTTGCACGGAAAGCGTTTTATATTCAGTGGGATGTATACTTTCAATTTCCATTGAGTCTATGCCCTGACACTGCCCAGATTCTATTTTATTTAGAATCCCAGATTTTCTGACCATTTTTGGAGGAGCTCGAATTTCTCTGGAACGGCTCTGACAATTTTTTGCACGGAAAGCGTTTTATATTCAGTGGGATGTATACTTTCAATTTCCATTGAGTCTATGCCCTGACACTGCCCAGATTCTATTTTATTTAGAATCCCAGATTTTCTGACCATTTTTGGAGGAGCTCGAATTTCTCTGGAACGGCTCTGACAATTTTTTGCACGGAAAGCGTTTTATATTCAGTGGGATGTATACTTTCAATTTCCATTGAGTCTATGCCCTGACACTGCCCAGATTCTATTTTATTTAGAATCCCAGATTTTCTGACCATTTTTGGAGGAGCTCGAATTTCTCTGGAACGGCTCAGACAATTTTTTGCACGGAAAGCGTTTTATATTCAGTGGGATGTATACTTTCAATTTCCATTGAGTCTATGCCCTGACACTGCCCAGATTCTATTTTATTTAGAATCCCAGATTTTCTGACCATTTTTGGAGGAGCTCGAATTTCTCTGGAACGGCTCTGACAATTTTTTGCACGGAAAGCGTTTTATATTCAGTGGGATGTATACTTTCAATTTCCATTGAGTCTATGCCCTGACACTGCCCAGATTCTATTTTATTTAGAATCCCAGATTTTCTGACCATTTTTGGAGGAGCTCGAATTTCTCTGGAACGGCTCTGACAATTTTTTGCACGGAAAGCGTTTTATATTCAGTGGGATGTATACTTTCAATTTCCATTGAGTCTATGCCCTGACACTGCCCAGATTCTATTTTATTTAGAATCCCAGATTTTCTGACCATTTTTGGAGGAGCTCGAATTTCTCTGGAACGGCTCTGACAATTTTTTGCACGGAAAGCGTTTTATATTCAGTGGGATGTATACTTTCAATTTCCATTGAGTCTATGTCCTGACACTGCCCAGATTCTATTTTATTTAGAATCCCAGATTTTCTGACCATTTTTGGAGGAGCTCGAATTTCTCTGGAACGGCTCTGACAATTTTTTGCACGGAAAGCGTTTTATATTCAGTGGGATGTATACTTTCAATTTCCATTGAGTCTATGCCCTGACACTGCCCAGATTCTATTTTATTTAGAATCCCAGATTTTCTGACCATTTTTGGAGGAGCTCGAATTTCTCTGGAACGGCTCTGACAATTTTTTGCACGGAAAGCGTTTTATATTCAGTGGGATGTATACTTTCAATTTCCATTGAGTCTATGCCCTGACACTGCCCAGATTCTATTTTATTTAGAATCCCAGATTTTCTGACCATTTTTGGAGGAGCTCGAATTTCTCTGGAACGGCTCTGACAATTTTTTGCACGGAAAGCGTTTTATATTCAGTGGGATGTATACTTTCAATTTCCATTGAGTCTATGCCCTGACACTGCCCAGATTCTATTTTATTTAGAATCCCAGATTTTCTGACCATTTTTGGAGGAGCTCGAATTTCTCTGGAACGGCTCTGACAATTTTTTGCACGGAAAGCGTTTTATATTCAGTGGGATGTATACTTTCAATTTCCATTGAGTCTATGCCCTGACACTGCCCAGATTCTATTTTATTTAGAATCCCAGATTTTCTGACCATTTTTGGAGGAGCTCGAATTTCTCTGGAACGGCTCTGACAATTTTTTGCACGGAAAGCGTTTTATATTCAGTGGGATGTATACTTTCAATTTCCATTGAGTCTATGCCCTGACACTGCCCAGATTCCATTTTATTTAGAATCTCAGATTTTCTGACCATTTTTGGAGGAGCTCGAATTTCTCTGGAACGGCTCTGACAATTTTTTGCACGGAAAGCGTTTTATATTCAGTGGGATGTATACTTTCAATTTCCATTGAGTCTATGCCCTGACACTGCCCAGATTCTATTTTATTTAGAATCCCAGATTTTCTGACCATTTTTGGAGGAGCTCGAATTTCTCTGGAACGGCTCTGACAATTTTTTGCACGGAAAGCGTTTTATATTCAGTGGGATGTATACTTTCAATTTCCATTGAGTCTATGCCCTGACACTGCCCAGATTCTATTTTATTTAGAATCCCAGATTTTCTGACCATTTTTGGAGGAGCTCGAATTTCTCTGGAACGGCTCTGACAATTTTTTGCACGGAAAGCGTTTTATATTCAGTGGGATGTATACTTTCAATTTCCATTGAGTCTATGCCCTGACACTGCCCAGATTCTATTTTATTTAGAATCCCAGATTTTCTGACCATTTTTGGAGGAGCTCGAATTTCTCTGGAACGGCTCTGACAATTTTTTGCACGGAAAGCGCTTTATATTCAGTGGGATGTATACTTTCAATTTCCATTGAGTCTATGCCCTGACACTGCCCAGATTCTATTTTATTTAGAATCCCAGATTTTCTGACCATTTTTGGAGGAGCTCGAATTTCTCTGGAACGGCTCTGACAATTTTTTGCACGGAAAGCGTTTTATATTCAGTGGGATGTATACTTTCAATTTCCATTGAGTCTATGCCCTGACACTGCCCAGATTCCATTTTATTTAGAATCTCAGATTTTCTGACCATTTTTGGAGGAGCTCGAATTTCTCTGGAACGGCTCTGACAATTTTTTGCACGGAAAGCGTTTTATATTCAGTGGGATGTATACTTTCAATTTCCATTGAGTCTATGCCCTGACACTGCCCAGATTCTATTTTATTTAGAATCCCAGATTTTCTGACCATTTTTGGAGGAGCTCGAATTTCTCTGGAACGGCTCTGACAATTTTTTGCACGGAAAGCGTTTTATATTCAGTGGGATGTATACTTTCAATTTCCATTGAGTCTATGCCCTGACACTGCCCAGATTCCATTTTATTTAGAATCTCAGATTTTCTGACCATTTTTGGAGGAGCTCGAATTTCTCTGGAACGGCTCTGACAATTTTTTGCACGGAAAGCGTTTTATATTCAGTGGGATGTATACTTTCAATTTCCATTGAGTCTATGCCCTGACACTGCCCAGATTCTATTTTATTTAGAATCCCAGATTTTCTGACCATTTTTGGAGGAGCTCGAATTTCTCTGGAACGGCTCTGACAATTTTTTGCACGGAAAGCGTTTTATATTCAGTGGGATGTATACTTTCAATTTCCATTGAGTCTATGCCCTGACACTGCCCAGATTCCATTTTATTTAGAATCTCAGATTTTCTGACCATTTTTGGAGGAGCTCGAATTTCTCTGGAACGGCTCTGACAATTTTTTGCACGGAAAGCGTTTTATATTCAGTGGGATGTATACTTTCAATTTCCATTGAGTCTATGCCCTGACACTGCCCAGATTCTATTTTATTTAGAATCCCAGATTTTCTGACCATTTTTGGAGGAGCTCGAATTTCTCTGGAACGGCTCTGACAATTTTTTGCACGGAAAGCGTTTTATATTCAGTGGGATGTATACTTTCAATTACCATTTTCCAATCCCAGACAATTTTTTGCACGGAAAACTTTCTATATTCAGTGAGATTCGTTGCTATTTTTCGTTGCTATTATTAAAAATCTCCTCAATTCCCTCAATTCATTTCCGGTGATGCCACTAAAATTCAAGAAAACGGGATTGCAAATTTCATTTCCGCCGTTGCTATTTTTCGATGCTATCTTGGCGCACGTAAATTTTTAAATTTTTTTGTGGCAAAAAATGAGCTTCACAATGAGTTTTTTGTTTTTCAAAAAGTACACAACAATTATCTTTAATAATTATTACGATTTTAAATTTTGCCGCAAAAATTCCAAAAAATACCGCCCTTTGTTTGCTTTTTTTTATTGTCAAAGTGTCAAAATTTAATTGAACAGTGTTGCGTTTTTTAGTACATTAATAGGAAACTCACGGTTGTATTAGTAAGTAGTGCAAGATTTTGGCGAAATCTACTAGATTTGCTGCATTTTGTTTTGTATGGGAAATCTCATCAAAATCTACCAGATTTGGCTTGAAATCCCGTAAGTAGTAGATTTCGCTTAGGTGTAAATGGCATAAATTATTTCATACGGAAAATTTGACATGTAGCTAATGTACTTTTGTAAACAAAACACATATTATGTTTTGCTTTTTTGTGAGTTTGAATCGAAAATAAATAAAAGTAAAAATATTTAAAAATCTGTGTTGAATCGAAATCGTTAAATAAAAATGAATAAACAAATATTATTATTTATTATTTATTAATAGATATAAGTAAATTTTATACATTTCAGGTAATTTACAATGTTTTTACTAATCTATATTTGGCCTAACATAATTGTTGTGAGCCAGATTGGCACTATTCTATCAATAGTATTTTTATTTTATTTTTTAATTATAATTAATTTATCATATTTCTCTTATTATAATTACAAACTATTTTTAACATTTTGTGGAGGAGATTATAAATCAAATTCATTTATTATTAATTTTCTATACTTTAAGCAAATTTCAAGATATTTATATAAAGAATGTGGGCTTATGCCATTTAGCAGATTTAAAACTTCATTAATATTTAATTGTGTTTTACCAAAATATTTAAGTCTAAATTCATTATAAATTGGACACGTACCGATGAAATTTCGAAAGGATCTTGCATTAATATCAAGTAATCCACCACGAGCTCGTATAACTAAACTGGTTTCTCTTGCTGACAATTTCTCTGTGAGTGATGGGATAAGATTGTAATCAAGTTTAGAATACAGATCGTGAAATTGTGAATTAGTTGCATTAAGAATATTAGTATTTCTTTCTTTTATCTTTAATAGATTTAATATTTGTTTATAGTGTGTGCAGAGCAAGCTTGAATGAACTGGTGAAAATTGTAGTGTTTGACATAAAGTTGACCATTCCTTTGCCCAATACACATTAAGGGCTATAACCTTCTCCGCAAGTATACGTGGAAGTCTGCTTGTTGCATTTTTAAAACTTTGTTTATGTAATCAAAGTGCAATTTTAGGGTACAAACATATAAAGGATCTAGTCCTGTTTCCAGATATATCATATAGTTAGGTGTTGAACTTGGTAAATATATCATCTTTTTTATAAAAAATCTTAACAATATTTCAACTTCATTGTATTTTTGATAACCCCAAATTTGTGCAGCGTAAAACATAATGGATCTGGAAGCAGCTTCAAATAATAAACAAAATAAATGGCCGCATGTGCAGCAGCACAACAAGTAATATATATTGTTGCGACATAAGAGCTTTTAGATAACAGACATTCAACTGTTATTGAAAATTCCACGTGAAACAATTGCCACTTTAATTATTTCGCTGTGAAAAAATAATATTGTCAGATACATTTCATATGTTTTTCACAAAATGAACTTCTGCAACATCTTTTCATGAAAATTTCATGTGATTTTTTTAACATGTATTTTGACAGCATTCCACTTGAAATTTTGAACAGATTACTAAGTCCCCGTTTACACAGGGAAACGTTTGGAACGGAAACATTTTGTTTGTTAGAGTGGGACGGGTGGGGAAGAGAATATGAAATTTGTTTCCCGTTCTCGGTTGCACGCTTTGTGCTTTCATTCTTATTGTATACATTTGCTTTACTTTTTGACATTTGCTTTATTTCTTTCGGCGTGCTTTGTTGTCTATGTTTTATACTATGTTTCCACGGTACATGCTTCGCTCTCTATTCATGCTTCACACCCTAATCATGTGCGAAACAACTTGCTACAACATACACAATTTTAAGAGCGAATCTAGTAGATTCAAACTGAATCTACTTGAGAAGCACGAATAATTGCACTCTTCTCTAATTTTTATCGCAAGTTTATCTGCACTAGCTGTAAAAATTTAATATTATTGTAAACAAAGCAAATTATTTTCTTGTTGCTGGAAGTAAAGAAAGTAAATACGTACGAATGTATGTTTTTTTTCAAATAAGCTAACTAATTTTCACTCACTTTTGTTTGTCCATTAAAAAAAATCATTTTCCACAAAGTGTAAATTCTGTTTTTTTTTATTCTGTTTGTTTATTAAAGACAACTGTCAAATCGAATCAAGTTTATTAATCATGTAAACAGCATGATTCATAAACAAGATTCAGAAGGCGAAGCATGTGATTCAAGTCGTCGTGGAAACATGGTATTATATTTGACTTTGTTTGAATAAATATAAATAAATAATGTTAAATAAAATAAATGTTTTTATAAATTTTATCTTTTATAATTTACTAGCTAAAACCCGGTGTGCTTCGCTACCCGTATTTTTTAAAATTAACTTTGTATGGGAGGTACCACGCCCACTTAAAATTTCCAAAAAAAAAGTAGCCTATAGCTCCTTCCAGACATACAGAAATATACTGTGAAAATTTCAAGCAAATCGGTTCAGCCGTTTAGCCGTCTATAGACTTCAAACTAATAATAATAAACATAACGACACACGTTCACTTTTATACATATATATAGATTAAAAAATCGTTTTCGCAATGAATACAGTTTCGTTTCTGAAAAAAATCATTTTTCACATGAAGGCTATTTTCACTTACCTGGATTACGTTTCGACAACATTGTCGCATTTGAGCTTCCTAGAATCCAAGAACAACATCCAGAGATGTTAACAACTAAATATTGGCTTATTATTGACTGACATATGGTTTCAGCATTAAGCTTTGTACAGACGGTTGTCAGATCTTCAACGTTGTCCGAAAAATGTCTAACAACTGTGTGAACTCAAAATTTTTGTCTTCCAACGTTTGTTAACAATTTTTCAATGTCATTACATTTGTAGATCTGACAACATTGTATGATCTGACAAACGTCTATACATAGCTTTACACTAGTCACACAGACAACCAATTTTCCGGATTGCATATGAAAGACAATCAATTCGATTACATTCTTTAAACTCAAAAACCTTGAAGAGATTAACGAATAGAAATATGATTAAAAATGTTGGTAAAAAACAACATCTGTGTGCGATATCATTTTTTGTAATTGTCAAACCTCAATCGTCCACATACAATAACAATTTTAATAATTTTTATATAAATTATTTTTCTTTTGACTTGAAAAAACAAAGTTCTTATTGAAACCCCCTTTATATATATACTACGCTACAAGAATGATAAAATAAAGATTACGCCAACGGGCGTAAAATTTTAAAATGTTCTGCGCATTTAGGCCCTGTGACGTCACACATTCTGTGTTTCATTGGCTAATTTTTTCTCACTTGTTATTTTTTACTCATGTTTTGCTATTTGCTCACTGCACTCTTCATGTTTATATTTTTTGTTGTTTTTTTTTTTGTTTGTTTTTCTTTTTTAAACAGATTTTATTTTAGAACTCTCAGAGATTTAAATTGCAAGGTTGCCAACTATCACTTAAAACACACATTTTTCGCAAGAAATTTTAATTCTAACACATGAAACATTATTCGTAACCTTTAGAATGGCCCTTCTACGTCACATAACGGGAAATCATGCGCATGGCGTAATCTTTATTTTATCATTCTTGCCAACTATCACATAAAACACACATTTTTCGCAAGAAATTTTAATTCTAACACATGAAACATTATTGGTAACCTTTAGAATGGCCCTTCTACGTCACATAACGGGAAATCATGCGCATGGCGTAATCTTTATTTTATCATTCTTGCTACGCTAAATATATAATATATATAGAGTTCTTTCACTCTTGAGAATGTTAAACTCCATACATTAAAAGTGAAATTAATGAAATTTACTAGAATTCTCTATTGCTTCTTACCTTGTATAAATTCGCTTGACTACAGTGTTAATTAAATTTCAATTTACTATCGAATTATGGGCAAATTATTGTCTTCTCTAATTTGCATCGGTAGTCTAATTGAAATAAACAGTATAATTCGCAATAGTAATTCTGAAAGCGATAAAATTAATTAAAGGTCCCTAAGGAACATAGTAATAGAACAAAATGTACTATTCTATGTAGTTTGTTAAACAAAAATCAAAATTCAGGAATTATTGTGATCTCCAATTACCATTGGCCTTCCATTATATAAAAGATCAAAAATGCCAATTCAGTTGAAAAGTGTCAACATGTAGTGTAGCCAATACTAAATTTAAAATAAACGTTTTATGGTATTAATTTATATCATACAAATTAAATTAAAAAAAATTTAATTAAATTTTAATGTCTCCTTTATATATGTACATATATATAAATATATACTGCCGCATTAATAAAAAATAAAGTAGGTTTGAAGTGTGCTTTTAGACAAAATTTTCTTAAAGTACATTTGAAGCCTACTTTAATTTTTTGTGAATAAGGGCAATAATATATAAATGTATATATACATATATGTACATGTATTTTTACAAGGAATTTAAAAGCCTGTTTGATCATGTAATAAATTAAACCACAATATTTTGCCTGCATGTGTGTGCGAGTGCATATTGTATGATTTTTTATTAAGAAACCTGTTCGCATTATTACAAGACTGGTCAGCATTTGTATTTACAAGTTTGCAACAATCTCGTTTGGCCTTGGGAAATTCCAGTACTGTGAACCTTAATAAAAAAAAATAAATATTGTTTATCAACTTGTCCTTTTGTAGGCAATTTTAGGTTAAAATGACGACCAACTAAAGAAATACAGAATGTTCATAAACTATTGTGACATGTTTTTAAAAATGTTTTAAATCTTTAAATTTAAATAAATTCAAGAGTTTTAAAATGTTGATTAAAACAAATTTAAACATTCACAACTTAACTCCTGCAAATAAGTGATATAACAAATGAAAATAATCTTTTTTTTTAAATTTTAACTTGTGATTTTGTCTATGCAGTAGGAATACATACTGTAGATAAAAAAATTCTGCCAGTATCAATATATAGCTAAAGTATCTAAATACATACATTCGTGTGTTAACTCATCAGTTAAAACATGTTTTTAAATTTGTAAAACGATTTTATTGTAAATCCTTTTTATTAACTTTACACAATTTATTCCTTTTTCACCATTTAAACGAGAAAATATGTATATGCCTTAAATATAATCCGAGCACTTTATTATTAAAACTTAATTAACTCCTCCTGTATTGACATTTTATGTTTGTACAGATAGGAGCTGCAATAGGTGCGCTGTTGTTTGGATGTCTATCGATTTCAATGTATTTCTTATATATTATTCCGTCAATTTATTTGTCTTGTGTAAAGGAAACGGTAACAATAGCTTCAAGAAAAAATATTAAATAGACTTCAAATTAGTTAAAAACTAGCCATCATACAAATGTCCTCAAGTAATAACTCTTAACAAATTAAATTTTTTTGGTAACAAGAAAAAATTCAGAACAAAAATGTATATGTACTTCCCTGTTGCTTGTTATAGCCACCACCATAAAGATGAGGTATTGATTTCGAAATATTGGTCGTAGAGCCACAAATGTATATATGTATATTCTGGGACCTTAGTCTTTTTTTTGGCCTAAAAGGAGAATTTAGCAGTAAGAAAGTTTTCCGAAATATTCATTGTTGACCAGAAATGTGTGTTTTTGTAAATGTGGGAAAGAGTTCCATATATATAGATCGTGTATAATATTTCGACGCGTAAAAACATTTAAAACACGAAACAGTCTAAACGTGGAGACTAGAAAATCAAATATTTATTGAAAATTCATATTTTGTAACCGACAACATTTAAATGCATAAATCTGACTTTTTCTAGTAATAGAAAATATAAAAAATTACAAAGTCCAAAATAAATAAAAATCCCTTAGTGTGTTATACCATTTCAAATTCTTTATATGTTTATAATTTACTACTAAATTATTGCAAGTGTATAGAATTTTGTATCCTATTGACTTATAAATGAACACAAGTTTACCAAGTTCGAGAAAACGCTACTTAAGGAATTTAGCTGGCAAATACAGATCCAAGTACATACATGTTAAAGAGAAAAATATGCACAACACAAACAAAGATTGTAAGCAATAGGCACTAGTATAAGCGTAACCGTATAAATATTGACTACTTATAAAACCCAGCAGTTTTTGTAGTCAAGGTATCCCTTTCATATTACATATGTGTATATATTGTATGTTTTTGAGTAATTGCTACGTGTGGCCTCTTTGTAATGCAAACAAAAGTCTATTGGTTATTTTATATATCCCAGTTAATCTAGGATGAAGTCAATTGTCACTCGTCACAGTGTCTGAGAAATCTAGTGTTTAGTTACTTTAAACTAGTAAGCAGCAATTCTTATACACTATTGGAGAGTAGACTGTCAGTCTTTCATTGTAATTTGAGTGTTGTCTATTTAACACTTATTTTACTGAAATATTTTAGTTGTCATTGAAATTATTATTATATTATTGGCTATTTGGTATCGAGTTTTTAATTGCAAACATTAAGTAGTCAAAGGATTTAACTGTCAGACGAAACTATTGATGAGGAAAGTCAGGAGATTTCACTGTTAGAAGAAACCTGATTGGTCTGTCTCTTTGTAACTATGTAATTAATACGTTAGTCAACTGAGAATGAGTTAAATACTAAGAACTAGTATTTAGGCTGTCTCTTTGTAGCTGTTTAAAATCACTAATTATGTAACTAGTATGTGTAACTGGTATGTGAATTCAAACGGGAACCCCAGAACTGGTGGGTATTTCGCATACAGATTCAAAAATACATATGAATGTATGTAAAAAAATCTATATGAATGTACACGAAGAGCGAAGCATTCCTTAAACTAGCAGATTTTCCGTATAATTTCTACTGATGCCACAATATTGGATTCAGTTGATATTTTAACGTCAACTTGAGTAAATCGCGCTTAAGATCTTAGTACTGAATACTAAATATTAGAAGTACTAAAGAAGTGTTAGCAAAATAAAACAAATAAATCTAAGCAAGTTATACCTATAGTAACGTATACTATCAGCAATTGCAAATAATAATATTAAATAATAAAAATAGTGTATTTAGGAAGTGAGTTTAAACTAAATATTGACATACAACATTTTTTTTACAATAAAGTGTTAATAGCTTAAATACACGCACTTTTTCTCCAAAAAAATATCTGAATGAATAAATGACTTTGAGAGGTTTTTTGAAAAACGAAATCAAACGATAAGCATTTATAAGTTCAAAATTAAATATTTATGTGGCCTTTTACATAAATTACTTAAAACAATTACATTATCTGAATTGTGAATGTTAAAAAAATAAGAAACACCCAAAATTTCTCTTCAGTTTTATTTAAGTGAACAAAACCATGTATGTATAAATTAAAAAAAAATCAGTAAAATTTAAAAGAAACCGCGTATTAGTGTTATGTTGATTACTTCAACGATTTAAAAATGGCTTAAACATTAAGCAGTAATTTAAGTGGATTTAAAGTTTTAATTTTGCCAAATTACCAAACAAATGTGTATTTACCACATACATGCATGTATGAATGACATGAGTTTGCTAAAAATGTATTTCCGTTTAAAAATACTTCAGTTATACATACGTATAGGAATATTTTGATATTTTTATTTTCAAATTGCGTGTCAAAACTATGGAAATTCTAAAATACGTATTACATAAAGTATACATATTAAATGATTAGATAAATATTACAATACACACTGTGTTTGTGTCTCAAACACTTCGTGTATTGTTTCAATTCTCAGGTGTGAGAAATAAATATTAAAATAACAAATTAATGTTAAATAAATATGTATTAATAATTAAATGATTTAAACTGTATAAATCGTGATAATTGTTAATGATGACTAATAAAATACATTTATACTGATAGTTTTTACCTCTAAGTCTTTTGTTTTGTGATGCAGTAAATCTAATAAATAAATATTGTTTTAATAACATTACATTACAAAATATAAAATTGTATATACTTCGCAAGTGTGGTCAGTAAATTTTATGAAAATATTTCTTTATTTATTTATTTTTTAAGTAAATGGAAGCAAATGTTATCTTCGTTGCTGTATTTCTATGGATTTTTTAGCTTTCCAAAATTTCGATATATGATTGTAGGGCGATTCTAATCTAGAAAACTTTTAGCATCAATTTTCAAATCACACTATTTGATACTTTTTTTGATGCAAATTTAAAGTAAAATATCTATATTTTATAATAATATAATTTTTTGACGTAAGCTTAAATATAAATTTGTTGTGCACTTCGAAGCATTAAGATTTATAGATTTGGCGCGAACAGAAAATTCATTAATGTTGCACCCGTCATGGTTTAAAGAGCAAATTTCTTATTATTAGATTATTATTCTCTATGATGTTTGATTTGATAATC
Source organism: Bellardia pandia (assembly GCA_916048285.2). NCBI lineage: Eukaryota > Metazoa > Arthropoda > Insecta > Diptera > Calliphoridae > Bellardia > Bellardia pandia. The sequence continues at coordinate 122,976,409 of OU696529.1, forward strand.
ATCGTCTGATATCTCATCTTTCACAATAAAAGAGAATAATACAATAAAAGTTTAAAAATTAACTGACTTTTGTGTTTATGTGGTATGATCTTATGAAAGTTGGTCAATTTGGTTGCACCCGTCATGCACTTTAAAGCTCTCCTGTGGCTATTTGGTCGTTTCATATAAATATATAACAATATTATATAGAAAAATATTACCCCTTCTAGAAATAACTTAATTGAAAATGTGTTTCTTTCTATTAGTAAAAGACGTTTAAAGCGTCTAAAGGTTGCACCCATCAGAATAGAATGGCCCTGTACAGTGTTGGACAAAATAATAATAATTCCTAATTTTGTGTTTAATTTTTGTTACTACATATATCAATAATATATATCTAATATTAAAATTAAAGTCAAATTTAAGCACTTCAGTTTCGTAAAGGAAAAAAAATAATCAATAACATTATCATTACCAAAAAATTTGATATTATTCATAAGATGCTGAAAAAAATTATGAAAACAATATATTTTCTTCCTTAATGTCTCACATATTTGTCAAACCAAACAAATTTATCTTCGGTTCATTAGACCAAAGCACATTTTTCCAATTTTTGCGGTATAGATGTTTCTTAACAAAAAACAGCTTCATTCTGTTTGTCCAATAAAGGACATTCCTAAGAGTACGGCCTTTTAATCCAGCTTTTATATATTAAACACTGATCAATCCGTGTCGTTGTTTTTCACTTCCTGCCACTTGTCTCTGGTTTTACTTTTACGTGACTTGGTTGAAAATCCTTTGTATTGGAACAATCTATCACTATTATAATTTTACTTATATGTATACATATACCTTTTGCTTGTATTCGAAGCTTTAAAATAATTTATTTTCCAAAAAAGTTTTTTCTGGGCAATTGTAAAATTTAGGCGAACAGAAGAAATGGTTTAACTGATTGATAATATCCTAGTTAGACAAAAATTTATATAGGTGATTATATGAATATTGGGAAGTTAAAAATAGTTAGTTATAGAAAATCTATCTATCTATATATATAAAAATAAGTGTACATTTTGATTGTCACTCCATAACTCGAGAACGGCTCGACCGATTGCTATAAAATTTTTAGGGAAGGTACAGGGAGGAGTGATGATGGTTAGTTGATTTTGAAATCCAAAATCGGTCTAGCCATTCTCCAGTTATGATTTTTTCCTGAAAAATTCAACATTTGAAAAAAAAAGTCCCCTAAAGTATGCTGTACAAATTTGCAAATAAATAAGAGCAGGCAGGTTGTGAATACATCTTATTCTATGAAATACAAATCAGTAGTAAATACCGAGCCAAGCCGGGGCGGTCAGCTAGTTCTTAATAATTCGAAATTTTTTAAACAAATTTTTTTACGATTCCCATAAAAGTAAAAAATAATTAAATTTTTCCTCTTGTCAATGCATTTGCAAACTTTGGGCATAGATTAAGATTATTTGAATAACATTTTTAAGGTTTCAATTTATAATACATGCAATACTAATCCGACGCGCAATATTATTTTAAAAATTTTGGTAATTACAAAATTCCTATATTAAAATTTCGTACACTGTAATTTCGCACATGAATTTATTATATATTTAATACAAGATGTTACAAGTAATTTACTTCTTTAACAATTTATCAAAAGTTTTTTTTTTATTTAAAGCCATTACAATTACAAGTACTAAATAATGGAAGTATTAAAAGTTCATAAAAACAACATAACAGTTGTATGTATTTATGTTAACAGCACACAATAAATATATCCACATGCCTGACAAATATACAACTGCAGTCAGTCATCTGATAAAAAAAAAGCCAACAAATAGTACAGATCATAGTAAATTTGTCTAATTATGATGATGTAGGCCCTGAATCAAATCACATTGTGTTAAAATATCAAGAAATAAAAATACAATTAAATAGGTATTAATAACAATTATTATTTTTATTTGAACTGTTAATTTTAAATCTTTGATATTTCTTTTATTTAGGCTCGAGTTCATTAACTTTAATTTTCATTAAATTATTTTTACTGAAGGTAGGAATTGTTACATGAAAATTATTATTAAAATTTATTGATAATTTTTCTTGGCTTGGGAACCTGGGTTGTTGGTTGAATTTAATAGGTATATTAAAAGAAACCAATATACATTCATAAATAATTGGGAATCATTTTGTTTATTTATAATTTCTAATTTTAAATAAGTGCATTAACTGTTTGTAAATTTGAATATACTCGTATATTTTATGTATATATTTTTTTAATTTTATTTTTAGTAAATAACTCAACTAATTTCTTTACAATATCACCATTATGGAAATCCTACAAGCTGACAGTGAGAGTGATAAATCCCAAGTGGCATATTGGTATGCAGGAAAAAATGTTTTTATAACCGGTGCTACTGGTTTTATGGGCAAGGTGTTGGTAGAAAAATTACTAAGAAGTTGTCCCGATATTAAAAATCTATATTTGCTAATACGCTCAAAACGTGGACTAACTGCGGAAGTTCGCAAAGAACAATATTTAAAATGTGTGGTAAGTATTTGTTAAATTTTACATACCTGAAAGTTTTGACATTTACTTATTGGCAGAGTAGAAGAATTGATAATTGTTACAATGAATTCCATTACGCTCGATCATTCAATATGGAAATGGTGGCATGTTCGGTTGAACATGCGTTTAGGATGATAGATCACGTTATCGAGAGATGATAACAAAAAAATGTTTGCCCATTATTGATCATTACATCAAGCAGGCAATAAATTTATTGCAAATCAAATTTCCCGGTATAATTTCACAAAAATTTGCTGTTAATTTTATTTAAGAATGTTATATATTTTTTTGTGAGGTTATGTTAAAGATAGAGTGTAAATAGATCCAATCGGTTACAGCCCTAAAACTCAAAATCCCTGAATAACGAAATAAATCCACCATTTTGCCAAAATTTAATTGAAAATTTTGTAAAAAGAATTGACATCTGTATACATGGTCGTGGTGGACATCTGTTTAATATCATGTCTCATTTATAATTGTCAAACCTTACACGTTCCCATACAAAAAAATATTTTAATGATTTTCATATTAATTCGTTGATTTATTTTGTTTTGAACAAAAAAAAAGACAAAGTTCTCATTGAAAACCCCTGTAATAGAACAATTGACGCAATGTTACTTGCCGTTGTTTATGAGATTGTCTAAAATTTTGTTAGCAAATAATTTATGAAAAAAAAACTATGAGTATGCATTGATTTTTCTAAGTCTTAACAAAAAACACAAAACATCAAGGTCTTTTGGTATGAAGTTTAAAAATTAAACCTAAATTTGTAAAATGTTGGAAGACATTCAGTGTGTGTGCACTAACTATATAAATGTATTTATAAATTATTGCTATTATTTATGTTAAATTGTTCATGTCATCGTGGTTTTTATCAAAATTTTGATCTCAAAATATTGTAATTATTGTACTGACAAACAAACACGGACGTAGTCATACATTCACACTTTGTTTTGGCTGTATTTAAATATTGTCAAATATGTGTTTACGCTTAATGGCCAGAAAACTTATTCTAAATTTAAACAATTGATATTTAATAGTTCGTGATGTTACTTTTATATAAAAAATCAACACGTATCAGATAATCCGTGTAAATTAAGTTATTATTAAGTATCTTAATTTTACGAATAAAATTACGTGCCTCTTTAAAAAGAAGAATAATTTATGAACATAAAAAACACATTTTCGGCCTGGCACAAACAACAACAAAAGGAAAACAAAAATTTCTTGTTTAAAGGATGAAAACAAAGTTTTTGTTCATTATCAAAATAATATTGAAATAGATGTGTACATAAATTTTTGAATTAGTTTTAGAAACATTTTAGAAAACAATGTCTATACACAAAATGTTCTTTATTCTCTTATTTTTTATTTTAGATCTTCAACAAAATCTTGGAGAATAATCCGGATATAGTGAAGAAAATCCGCTTGATTAAAGGCGATGTCATTGAAGATAAACTTGGCATGAGTGAAGATGATAGGAAGCATTTAATCGCAAATACGGATGTTATTTTCCATTGTGCCGCCAATGTACGTTTCGATCAACCATTACGACCCATGATACAAATGAATGTTTTGGGTACATTCAAAGTACTTGAATTAGCAGGAAAAATGTTCAATTTAAAAGTATTTGTACATGTCTCAACATCTTATTGTCAAGTAAGTTAGCCTATTAAAAAAAATAACTATTAATAAAAACAGAAACATTAATTATTTTTGTTTAGTGCAATGAAAGCATTCTGGAAGAAAGAGCATATCCAGCTCCACAAAACCCTTATGAAATTATTGAAATGATAAAAACTATGAACGACAAAGATTTAGGTGAAATTACCCCTAAGTAAGTTTTTATATGCATAAGTATATACACTTTTTTGAAAGTTTTTCAACGAGAATTTTGTTTTTCAAAACAAAATAAAACAAAGAATTTTAATGAAAACTCGTATTTGAATGAGTACGGTTTGAACATTATATGTAAATGAAAAATGTTATTGGACAAAAGTAAGCAGATATCAATTCTTTCGTCAAAATTGTCAATCACAGTTTGCTTTAATCGATTTAATTATCTCTGTATAGACTCAAAGTCGCAATTTACACGAAGCAATTCTTTAAGCTAAACTGTTTTCCTTTTAGACATCGGGGTGAAGGGAAAATAAGACAAGTACACACTTAATTGTACTAGCAATTGGTGTTACTCTCTTATTCGTATTACATATGTGTATATAAGAGTATACACACTCTTAAAAATACGAGCGATTTAAGCAATACAATTGTGCTGAGTGGAAACCGAAGAAATTTAAAGGAAAAAATTGTATCAATCTTTTCAATAAAAATTCCTTCGTGTAAATTGCGACTAAGATTAACAAGGCCTCTCTGCACATACATATGTATGTATATATAATTGTATGAACAATTAAATTATATTATTTTTTTTATTATAAATGTTTTATTTTTGCTTAGACTATTAAATGGACTGCCAAATACTTATGCTTACAGTAAAGCATTAACTGAAGATTTAATTAGCAGATATGAAATTAAATTACCGATTATAATCACTAGACCATCAATTGGTGAGTACAAACGTGTTTGAACAAATTTCCAATGCAACCTTACTAGTCATACATGAACACAAACAATTAATTGCAGTCACTGTATGTAATTGGTGCTGTAAAATAATAACACAGTTGTGTTAATTTAAATAGAAGAGCTTTATAATTAATTTAAAATTATTTTTTAAATTAGATTAAACAGATTTCAAAAACCAAGTAAGAGTGTTCGGCTATGCCGGATCGTATATACCCACTACAAATATAATACGAGCACCGTTTTTTAAACTTTTGTATAAAAACATTTTTCTGGTTAATATTTTAGTTTCTATTACGAGTGGTAAATTTTACATAGCTATATTCGTGAATTTAAATAAAATAAATAGAAAAGAAATATAATAAATGAAAAAACAATTCAAAATAATATATGTATATGTAAAATTAACTTTTAGAAGATAAAACCTATCAATCCGGGACATAATGGTAGAAACTCTATAAGTAGAAGGAACCTTTAAAAAAATTAATCCACCACCAATAGAATACGAGCACAGCACTGCTTTTTTGTATGAAAACATTTATCTGGTTAACCCGTGTTTAAACGATTTTGCCGACTTTAAATACCAAACATATCTTCCCTCTAGGGCCTATCTAGCTTTCACCATGTAGACGGATAGCAAGATCTTAGAAGAATTTAATAAGGAATATACATACTTTTATGGGTGTAAGGCCAATATTTCCATGTGTTACAAAATGAACAACAAAATAAATATCTAGTCTCATTAAGAAATAAAAAAAGTGCAATTGCTTATTCAACTTTATAACTTTCAATAAACTTCTTCATTAAATTTTGCATTAGTTTGTTTCTAATGGCCAATGAGATATATTGGAATGATTAATATGTAAATATTAAACATTTGCCTTCTTAATTCACAATAATAATCATTATTTTTACTTTCAGTTACCGCTGCATTAAAAGAACCTCTACCTGGTTGGATTGAAGGTGTTAATGGTCCGACTGGTCTTATGATAGGTGCAGCACGCGGGGTTATACGTTCTATGCATTGTAATCCGGATTACTCTTCAACTGTTATACCTGTAGATAAAGCCATAAATGGAATGATTGTAGCCGCCTATCATCGGGCACAGTTGCTATCGAAAAATGTCGAGTTTTGTAATTTATGCATAAACAGCAAAGCTCTGTACTCCTGGGGAGAATGCATTGAAACGGGAAAACGCCTGTTCTATGAAGCTCCATTGAGTTTTGGTCTCTGGTATCCGGATGGGTCTATAAAAAAGAATTATTATCACCATATGTTTTGTGTTATATTCTTTCACTATTTGCCAGCATACTTTATTGATTTCTTATTACTTTTAATAGGACGTAAACGATTGTAAGGCCATCATGCTTTAATATAATGTTTACTATTCCAACAATATTCCATTTAATTTTCAGTTTAGTACGTGCACAAAAGAAAATATCGACTGGACTGGAACTGCTGCAGTATTACACTACCAAGGAATGGGAGTTTAAGAGTGAAAAGTTCCAGCAACTGCAAACGAAACTTAACCATATAGATCAGGAAATTTTCGATACCGACACTTCGCAAGTAAATTGGGAAGCATATATACGTACCTATATAATTGGCATGAGAACTTATATATTGGGCGAAAGTGAATCAACAATACCACAAGCGAAAAAGATTTTACGTCGTCTATATATCATGGATCGTTTCGTAAAATGTGTCTTCTGTGGTTTGATCTTTTGGTTTCTATGGACACATTTGGATGGTTTTATGGAAAGCAGTGATATTTTAATACAGAAAACATTGCAAACAATTTACAGTTATAGTAAAAACAAAACAATCGAATTCTAATTTTCATAAACGAACAAAAAAAACATACATATGTACATGTTAACAATTTGTATTCGTATTTCTTTCACGTATCTAGATTAAGATTTAAATAAAAAATAAAAATTTTATAATTAAATAAAAATTTAATTTCTAAAATCTGTATATATAAAACAGGATGTGTGTATGTATGTAACGTATGGACTCCAAAACAGCTGGGCCGATTTTGATGAAATTTTCAGAGAATCTTTAGAATATTCAGGCGGGTGACACTATGAAGTCTGATTTTTGGTTTTCAGTCTGCGGGCGGAGGGGCGTGGCAAAATACAATTTTCATATTGCACTACCAATACCATACGACTATACATACATATATTTTGCTTTTTTTATTTTATTTTATTTTTTTGAAAGCCGTTGCCATGTTTTTCAAAACGAGATATCAAACTCTTAAATCGGTTATGTAGTTCCGAAGATATTTCCAAAAAACTTATGTTATTAACGATCCAATATCAAAATATTAAAACTTTCGAAATGTTGCATTCAAAAATCCGAGTTTTCGGTTTATTTACAAAATATTTACATCATAACAGAAGATATTCCGCGCTTACTAAGGTGCAACATTGTGCAATAAGTTAAAAATAATAGATATTATATTATCAATCGATGATAAACAACTTTGTGTACTCTTGCATTTAAGATACCTACATTTTGTGCACATTTTTGAGTTTTTTTCAAACGCTGATAAAAAATAACGGTGCATTCAAACAAATTGCTCGAAGCGTTTGACCGGATTCTACGTGATTTTCGAGGAAACTACAATCCAATGGGAGGCGCTCTTATTCTTTTTGTTGGTGATTTCCGTCAAACTTTGCCCGTTATTTCAAGATCAATGCCCGCAAATGAGCAGAACGCATGCTTGAAAGCTTCATATCTTTGGAACCGAGTCGAAAAAATGACGCTATCGACGAACATGCGTGTGCATTTGTTTCAAGACCCGTCTGCCCAAACATTCTCAAAATAACTTTTTGACATCGAAAATGGAAAAATTGCAATAAATGGCCCCACGAACGAGATTTCGTTTCCACTTAACTTCTGTCAAATGCAAATGAATATTCAAGCCGTTGTCGACAAGATATTCCAAGTCTAACAATCTTCTACAAAATTTCGGATTGGCTGAGGGAACATGCAATTTTGGCAACAAGCTCAATGAGCAAATTCAATCGAAACTGCCCGGCAAATTAATCAAATACAAAATAATCGATCGACACAGTAATGGATGAAGAACAAGCCGTCAATTTTCCCACTGAATTTTTGAATTCATAGGAACCACCCGGAATGCCACCGCATGTGCTAACATTAAAGGTTGGAACCAGATTGACCATCAAAAACTGCTCGCCAAATTTAATCGAGGCAACAATCATCGGTGGCAGATTCAAAGGCGAAGACGTATGTACTTATTCCACGAATTGCGATGATTTACAACGATTTACCATTCCAATTCAAGCGGTTCCAATTCCCTTTGCGTCTTGCCTTTACTATTACCATCAATAGATGGTCTTGCCCGATAGACTAGGCGATAATGTGCCGGACTATCAGTCAGAGGGTTGCGGGTTCGATTCCCGCCAAAGACTCTGGGTGTTTTCTGCAGACAAGCCAAAAAAAAAAAGCTTCGCAGTTTGTGTTTGTTAATTATTAAGTTAAAAACTGAATTAATTAAAATTGAATTTACAAAAATTTACAAATTTACGATTTACCATCAATAAATCACAAGTCCAATCATTGACTATTGCTGGTTTAATTTTGGAAAATTCATGTTTTCCACACGGCCAGCTTAATGTGGCTTGCTCCCGAGTTGGCACGCCAAAAAAAACAAAAAACATCCGCTTGCCCTAAGATGAAGTAATAAATAAATATAATTTCCAATTTGTCTTAAATAGATGCGTTTATTATATATAAGTTATTCTGTAACAAAATTTTGTATCGGTCAAAATTGTTGTTCCATCACACATCTTAAAGTATACCAAACGAGTAAATTAAAAAATCCGTACGTACAACTGTCAATTGGACTTGCCTTTAAACACTTTTTAAAAACAAATCTAATTTTTGTTTTGTATGGAAAAAAAAACTAAAGAATGGTATCTACTGTTTTAGATTTTTAAAAATGTTGCTATATTTTTATTTTTTAACTTTAACATTGAGAATTATCTTTCCACAAAGTATAAAACGTTGCCATCGAAGATAAATCGTCAAGTTATGAGATGTTCGTCCGTCGATTGTTGTTGTTGTAACACCAGTGGTTGCTGAGTTGACAGCCCTTGGCCGAGTGTTCTCGGGTCATTCCGGTGCGTATAACTGCCTGTCGTGGGAATTTTCCGTTCGTCGGTCCTTCTGACTGGCTGGCCGTTCATATAAACCTTGTGCGCGAAGTACAGGTCGTAATTTATTTTCATAAAATTTGGTACATGATGAAATTAGTCTATTATTTTACTTAGCCCCCATACAAATGTCCACACGAAATAGGGGTTTATCAGCCGTAAATGTTTGATTTTTGCACGTATACAAATAAGTTGTAAATAAAGCCTAATCACATATACTCATTTTGTGCAGATCGGTCCATAATTGACCATAACTCCTACATAAGGCGCACTTTCGAAAATCTCTGTAAAAAGCATAATTCTCTGAAAAATATTGGTGTACAAATAATTTTTCAACACAAATATGTTTCATATACATATACATAAATAATTCAACTAAATTATATGATGATCGGTCCATAATTAGTTTCCATATAAGACGCTCTTCCGAAAATCACTTTAACGATCATAACTCTCTTTAAAATGTTGGTATACAAATAAAATTCAACACAAATGAGTTTCATATACATATACAGAAATCATGACAGCTAATTTTATAACGGTCAGTACATAATTAGTCACATCTCTCATATAAGACCCCCTTCGAAAATCACTTTAACATGTAAAAAGTTAAGTGTTTATATCGAAGTTAAATTTAACACAAAAAATTTGTATATGCACAGAAGTCATGATTGGACCATAATAATTCATAGCTGTCATATAGAGTCTATTTCTAAAAAATTGTTTTTGCACATACATACATATACCGAGTGTAGGGTATTATATGGTCGGACTTGTCCGACTATACTTTCTTGCTTTTAACAAGTGTTAAAAAATAAAAATCGGAACAAATAAGCATTAATTATGTTTTCAACAGAGGTCTGATTTTTTTCAAAGTCTAATCCTCATTCTATAAAATTGATTTATTTTTCAATTATTTTTATAAACAACTTTTCTTATAAACAAACGGACAAATAAACAAATATTTTTTTAAATTACATTGTTTTTGATAAAATTCTATTATGAACGACAAAGATATAGTTGCATTATCCTGGCCAAGACTAAATTATTGCGAAAAAAATAAATGTGGTTTAAAAAAATTCTTTCGTTATTTTTTTAAAAATGGATTGTGCTTTATGAGTAATCTGGAAGTTTTGCTTTTGTATTCTTTTTTAATAATGTTTATTGGATTCGTAGTTGCAGTAGTGGTCACATTTGTAGAACCAAATCAAACTGTAAGTAAATATTTGGAAATGTTTCGGCTGTATTTGATCAAATTTCTTTATAGATTCTCAAGACATTGCGAATTTGTGTGAAATATTTGAGTAAGCCCATTCAAAATATCCGGTATTTTATACATAAATTGTTCTGTATATTGCAAAAAGAAGTAAAAAAGTTTAAAAGTTTTGGTCAATAAAAAATTTTTTGTGGATTTTACATATACATATCGAGCCATAACCGCCAAAATAATGTATCCCACACCATAATCGATTGTTGTTTTTTTATCGAAATCGATAGTTCAACATCATTTAAAATTATTAAAATTAAATGTATTACACAAAACAATATTTACATTATAAATTTTAAAATAATGGCTTTATTCAAACTGATTTTATTTAAAAAAAACCTTCCCCTGTAAAATTTTGAGTTTGTGGGATACATTTTTTCGGCGGTTATGGCTCGATATGTATGTAGGATGTTAGAAAATTTTTCTGGATTTATATATACATATGTAGAATGTTAGAAAATATGTAGGTATTAATGTTGTAAATGTAAATAATATGTAATGGAAATCGATTATGAACACAAAACGTTTTGAAGTCAATACCTCTGTTTTCTGTATTATTTAAAGTTAGTCATCTCTCAATAAAAAAAGAACAATATCAAGGTGTATTTAATATTAAATAATTAAGTCGCCTTGAGTTGGTAAAGCACTATTCAACTCGCAGAATTTATATAACCGGTCTTGTCGTAAAGTAATGAAAGTATACCTGTATTAAAGGAATGTCCAGTATCCAGACTGGCTGCTTAATTGGACAAAATTTCTCAGATCCCTGTCATTTACCAGACATTCAACAATCATTTTATAAACATAACATTTATGATATTTAAATTAGTATTAACCCTCACTCTATTGCAAATTATTTTAATTTTGTTTTCTTAACATAACTTATCTGCTTTATACCAGGGGCCAAATTACCGCAGTCGTGATCGAATAAGCTATCGTATCGAAAAATGATTTCGATATCGAAATTATGATAAAATGTACTAAATTTCTTGCTCAATATCGAATGCCATAATCTCAAATAAGAAAATTACAATCAATTTTACTCGATGTCGAATGTGGTAATTTGGCCCCAGATTATACACATATCTGGTCAATATAAGTACCTTTTGAAAGTGTTCGGAAAGGCCTTTCGAATGATACATAATTTAATCCATTAACTAATTAATTATTAATCCATTGTAAGCCTACAACTGAATTTATGTTTTTTCATATTGAGTTTTTTTTACAAAAGTGATGATATCTCGAAAATTAACTCACTTAATGATAATTTATGTTATATACAATTTTATAGAGAACTTTTCAAGCTTTCATTTGGCATATACCATTTAGTTCTAGGTCCTAAAATGTTGCATTTATGTGACGTTAAAAATGATTAATTTAATAAATACAAACTTTTTTAAACAATTTACTATAAATCTTAGTACAGATTTTCTGCAAACATTTTTTCCTCTATGGTATACAGAATACCGGCTTCGCATAGTAAAGATTTTCTGTAGGTTTTTCTCCTCTATGGCTTCTCATAATAAAGATTTTATGCATTACCGACCCACAACCGGGCGGATAGATTTTCTCCTCTATGGTACACAGAACTACGGCTTCGCATAGTAAAGATTTCCTGTATATTTTTACAATGAAATGCCATAAACTTTGGAACTCTGCTCATTCGAAAAATTTTTTTGCATTTTTAGGTATAGAAATTAATAGAATATCTGTAAAAAAAATGGTTAAAGAAGTCCAAGCAAGGTCACGATCTTGATTTAAGCAAAAAAAAATTACTAAACATAATTTAATTTATTAAAAATCGCAAAATACTTGCTTTTCCATGTTCATTATCAATTTTCTTTAATTTTTCTTTACAATATAGGTATTTTTTCAAACAATTTTTTTTTTCAAAACAAACCAGCTGTTTTGTTTATGTTTGTCACATGAAAATTGAGCGTGTTCTAATCGAAAAAATTACATATGTATTTCCACATGTATTTTAAACATGCAAAGTTTCATAAGAATTAAGAATTAAGAAGTTTTTATTGAGACTTAAAAATTAGATTACAAATCAGCTGGGTATAGATAACATAAATTATGATAAACTTAAAACTATACAGTATTATTTTAATAACCATTTAAGACATTATTTGTTATGAATAACGCTCTATGCTTAGTTAATTCTGATTGAGATTAGAGATTTTGCATCAATAGATAAACATTAAAATTATATTGCTCAAAAAAATATAATAAAGTTTGGCAAAATTTCAGTTTATGGGGGACACCCCTGGGAAAAAAAAAAATGCCACGCCCCCTTAAATGACCCCAGGAGTGCGAAAATCATAATGAATAAGGGGGCTCACGCCCCCTATGGGCGTGGCAGTCGAAAAACGACCCGGCGCACCTACGTAGACAATATGGGTATCAAATGAAAGCTAATGTCTTCACGATTCCAAAAATAGCCGTAGTTGCCAGATCGGGCGATTTTTGTAGCCGATATGGCCATTTTGGCAAAATTTGGGGTGGGGGAAATTTTTTTTTTTTTTTTTTTGCTTATATTTTGTTAAAAACAAACAAAAATGAGCATTTTGTGCGAAAAAATTACTATTGTTAGCGTTACCCAGGGATTACCGCGTGGAGGTCATAGTAAATCAATCCCCTTGGAGAAGCATGAGAACTCACGTAAAGTTGTGAGTTTCCACGTAAAGAGTTTCGCTTAGTAAAGTTTTTCTGCGTGACCGGCCTACGGCCGGGCTTAGGGGTTTTTAACTCCAGTATGTCTTAATTCTAGACGGCGGGGATCTCGAGTGCTCGGCCTCTGGCCGAGCTAAAAAGAAATAAACAAAAAAAGTCCTTCCCCCATTTTATAAAAATTAACATATCTTCCTCAAATTCTGGACGATCTGGCATTTCCTTTCATTTGATACCAATATTGCCTAAGTAGGTGGCATGGGTCGTTTTTCACCCCCGCCCCTATTTAACAAAAATGGCCGTATCGGCTGCAAAAACCGCCCGATCTGGCAACTATGGCTATTTTTGGAATCGTGAAGACATTAGCTTTCATTTGATACCCATATTGTCTACGTAGGTGGGCCGGGTCGTTTTTCGACTGCCACGCCCATAGGGGGCGTGAGCCCCCTTTTTCATTATGATTTTCGTACTCCTGGGAACATTCTGAAGGGGATGGCATATTTAGATTTTTTCTCTAGGGGTGTCCCCCATAAACTGAAATTCAGCCTAAAGTTTACAGTGACTGATTGATAGTCAAGTGAGATCATATGGTGAAACTTAAAACTAATATTAAAACTAAAACAACATATTTACAAGAAACTATATTAAAAAGACTTCTATCCCCTATTCGAACCCGGGATGGAATGAGAATAAAACCCTGGTAGACAGTAATTACTTGAGTTAATTAAGGAATTGATATCCTCCTGTAAAATCCCAACCGGAGAGATATACATACTGTTACTCCAATCAAAACCGGTTTGTGATTGAAGCACAGCAAAGTTTCATATGTATCACACGATGTGTACAACTTTTACAGATGGAAAATTTGACAGTACATATGTAAAATACATCCCGTGTGATAGCACGTGTATGTGTGTTTTTTGGCAGTTAAAGTTACAAGATAGTTCTGAGAAATAACTTATAACAATAATAATAGATATTTATTATAATACCAGAGTCTAGTACTCGACCATTACTGATTTGAAGTCCCCATGTTGGAATGTAGAAATCTTAAATATTATGTTATGTGTAGACGCTGTGTAAGCAACACTACACAAGTCGCTGAATTTGACGAGAAAATAGATAAATTGCCATCACTGTTTGCAGCTTTGCTGTGTCATTTTTTAGTTTACTTTTTATTAAAAAAAACATTTCGCGATATTGGTATTCGCGTATAATTTACTTTTCCCAAAATTTTGCATTCATATTAAGAAACCCAAATAAAATGGCATCAGAACGCTATAGTTTTTCTCTAACCACGTTCAGGTAGAAAATTATTTTGCAAGCACTTTTTTACAATCAAAAATTTGCCGCTATATAGCAATCATAACATAACCTACACAATGACTTTACAATTATTATATGTAAATGCATTAATATTTTCACAAATATTTTATTTTATACTCATAGTCCATCGGGAAAATTGGTTCAATTGGAATATGCTTTAGCTGCAGTATCGGCCGGTGCCCCCTCTGTTGGCATTATGGGTAAGTTGTAAAAAAAGTCTTATTATATACATACAAAAAAGTGTTTTTCATACGAAGTAAATATTTTACAGCCTCTAATGGTGTCGTGATTGCAACAGAAAACAAACACAAATCTGTTCTGTACGAAGAACACAGTGTCAATCGTGTTGAAATGATATCTGGCCACATTGGTATGGTTTATTCGGGTATGGGTCCTGACTATCGCCTTTTAGTTAAGCAAGCCCGTAAACTTGCACAAAACTATTTTCTTACATACAAGGAACCGATTCCAGTAGCCCAATTAGTTCAACGCGTAGCGACGCTAATGCAAGAATACACACAGAGTGGGTGAGTATCCATTAGTTACATTTTTAATTGAATATACATATATCCATTTGGTTAAAAAACTATTGAGTTGGCACCGACGGTAGGGTAGTGTATACATACCTAGGGGGTTATTGTATATTTCGATTTGAAAGCAAAAGCTTTCGAAATACAATATAAAAAGTATACAAATTCGAACGATTTGATTTTCGACACCCTGGTGTATGGTTTATATGAATTGTATATATTTTTGCCTATATGTACATGTATTTAAATTATTGATAAAAAAAATCAGGATACCAGCATCAATTATATTTTCACA
Source organism: Bellardia pandia (assembly GCA_916048285.2). Taxonomy (NCBI): domain Eukaryota; kingdom Metazoa; phylum Arthropoda; class Insecta; order Diptera; family Calliphoridae; genus Bellardia; species Bellardia pandia. The sequence goes on from OU696529.1 coordinate 122,991,828, forward strand.
TTTTGCAGTTAATATTCATATTTTCTGTATTGCCTACCATCGACCACTCACTAGAACTTTCTACATTGTGGTGTATCGAACACCGCTTTCGTTAATCAAAATTTTCTAAAATGCAGTCATATTCAATTCAATTATAAAGTTTTTGGTACTTTATGTTATTTACCAATTATTTTAGCAATTTAAATATTTCTTGATACGAATTTTAATTATTCTGTATTCTGTTCTGCAGTGGCGTAAGGCCATTTGGAGTTTCATTACTTATCTGCGGTTGGGATAACGATCGTCCTTACTTGTTCCAATGTGATCCATCAGGAGCATACTTTGCCTGGAAAGCTACTGCAATGGGTAAAAATGCTGTTAATGGCAAAACATTCCTGGAGAAAAGGTTAGTTTATGATTTAAATAGAAAAGTTCACAAATTAATTTTCAAATATTTTAACAGATACAGCGAAGATTTGGAACTCGATGATGCTGTTCACACAGCCATTTTAACTCTTAAGGAAGGTTTTGAAGGTAAAATGACTGCAGATAACATAGAAGTTGGCATTTGCGATCGTAACGGTTTCAAGCGTTTGGATTCAGCCACGGTAAAAGACTATTTAGTCAATATCCCTTAGATATAATTTAGGACGATAACTACTGCTTAAAAAAGTATGAAGCAGGACTTTAGCAAACGGTAACAACTTGCAAAATTAAAAAGGAAGACAAATATTTCAAATTTGGTTTATGTTTTTCAAAAAATATACATTTTTTATTAAAAAAAAAAATACTAGTTTTTCTTTCTAGCTTTTGTAATAAATTGTTAATTAGATAAAATAATATACGATTGAAATCTATTATTAAATCATTAGTTTGTTCCAATTGTCTCTATAAAACCGCAGCATGTTTCAGGGTCAAAAAGAAATATGTTACAATTTGGAGCCTCTTTTTTAGTTACGACTTTAATAATCTCTTGGGACAGAACTCCGCCAACAACAGCTGCAGCTGGCGAGATTTGACTAAAAACATGATCAAAATATTCATTTGTGACAACAGCATCCTTAGTGATTTCGTTGCGAATGTTTTCCAATTCCATTTTATCTTCCTCTCTGGATTTATAACAGGGATCACGCTTATGAGTTTCCCGGAATTTCTGTAAAATGCGCAACAAGACCAGGCCTGGTCCTGTACGCTTCAATTTCTTTTGGAATGTTGCACAATTTATGTCAAAGTTAAGTGTCTCCTCATAAGCGGGGAAATTTAGTTCTCGTTGTACAGTTGTTGTGACCAGTTCAGTTTTGGTTTTTTCGTGAGGTTTTGAAATTACTTTGTGTTTTACTGTATCTCTAAAAATTTGAAAATTAGATTATACTGGCATAAACTAATATATTCACTTACTCGACAAACTGGTGTTTCTGCAGATCAGCAAAACAAAATCCGAAAGTACCCCATACGTCACCAGCAAAGAATTTTATATCCTTTTCTCGACTAATCTTGTCAATTCGAACCAGCTCATCATTAACCGCTCCAATAACTACAATTACGTCAAATTCTTCAAAAAATGCCGCATCTTTTTTATTCAATGGTTCTGTGTCGGCAGATATTTCTACCATGGGATTAAGGGCTTTTGCTCTGTCAATCGATGCTTCAGCACGATTTGAGCCCAGAGTTGAACGCGGTACCAAGAATTGTGAACAGAAATCTTCTTCGGTTACTACGTTTTCGTCATTTAATTTCACAGAGTGTACTCCGGACAGAATTATGTTTTTGGTGACTTCTGCCCCTACGCCGCATAAACCAGATATTAATACTTTGGCTGTACGCAAACGCTTCTGAGATTCCAAACCCCACAAACGAATTTGGCGATCGTACAATTCATTTTCAGTTTCAGTAAGTTCAACCTCATTAAATCCGTTTGCTTTTCCTGCATCAACTTCCATTTGTTCGCTCATCTTAAATGTCTTATTTTCAAACAACTTTTTACTGAAATTAACCAACAATTGTGAAAAACGCCGACTATCAGTGCTGCCAATATTCTTAAATTGTTAAACAAAATAAATAGTGATGCAAAGTGCTCGTTTTTGAGGTATTGCCAGGTGATGATTTTAAATATTTGCGCTGAATCTAAACTTGAAATATGGTATTCACCATGGTGTAACTATGCTAGGTGAGTGCAGTAGCCCAGCTGACTGGCTTTGTTTACAATTTACTTATGTCAAAAGTATTACATTTTCAAGTATTTTTGACAGTAGTACATTATTTTACACAAACAAAATGCCTGTTGTTTCTGTTTGTTGTCGATTTGCACTCACCTTGTACAGTTGCACCATGGTATTCACTTTTATCTTAAATACTTCGAAATTTCTAAAGAAATATAATAATAATGGGGCCGAAAAAATTGTATACATTATTTTTGTTTTCGAATATAATCATACAAAACTTCCACATTATTAATGCGCAATAATTGTATTTATGAAAGAGGTAATTTTGAAGTTGTCACTTTCAGGCCTAATATGACCCTTAATACTGGAATGACTGTTCAGATTTATCTGTCAAATCATTAATGTTATACATGCACACATACAAAAGTTGAAAAAAGAAAATTTTATCATTTATATTAATAAGGTAAATCTACTATATATGTATTTTAAATTATATTCATACAAATCTTAATAATCATCATTTAGTACAAATAAACACCAAAAACAGTGGTTACACAAAATAAGCTAGTATTTGTAAAAACATCAGATGTTTGGGAATCAGATTCGGCATCCCAGCAACATTTACAGTAGTAGTGACATCCTGCCCCAAGTTGTTGGCCCAACATAACCTGTACAACATGTTTATATCGAGGCATAACCAAACGATCTTTAATCGCAGCGTTAATGCCATCTGCGATATCTCTCGTCCAGAGTTTCACATATTCCGTGTTATATGTTTTTCCTTAAATTAATTGTAACAAGTTGGATAATTTTCATTACGTACAACTAACAAGTACACAACCTACCTTGTAACTTTTCGAACATAATCTCCCGAATTATTTCCTTGATTATGCTTCCCTTAAATGTTTCCCCCAATGAGGGACGCATTTTATATGATGTGATAATTGGACTAGTCTTTTCATTATCTTCTTGCTTATGGGTTATTTCTTCGTGACCCATTTTAAGTTAATATTTTATTAAAGTTGTGTTAAAAAATTATTATCTTTTATTCGCAATTAAGATGTTTGTTTATTGTTGTCATAGAGTTGTTTTTGTTTTGTTTGCGGGAGAAAAAAAAAATAAAATCAGTGTTGTAAAATGCCAAAAGAATGTCAATATTATTTTTAGATTGCCACATCAAATGAATATATATTACTCAAAGGTAAATGCAGTTTTATAAATTTTTCGGATATTTTTAACATTTTAAAGTAGAATTAGATTTGTAACAGGTATCTCTTTTAAGTTAATTATAGAAAACCAAAAATTATTATATATATTATATATTATTTTAATTATTATTATATTTATAGTAAACTGCCATATTATAATCACAAATTTTACACAGGAGTAATGAGACAGAAGGTAAGCAAGTTTTATATTTCTCTCTTTCTTTCACAACTGCATTTTGTTAATATTTTTACATAAAGCAATTTACTTTAACACACAGGTGCCAACAACAGCTCTCATTTTCATGAGCGCTACCCTGGGAAACTGTAAAATAACTCTTAGGCCCCTTTCAGATGAGGCAACTTTAAGTGCGCAAGTATAATTTTCATTTTTATTTATTTTCTTTTGAACGTCAAAAAAAATAAATGTCCCAAGACAAGAATGACAGCAGCTACAGAATTGCCAAGTACAAAGAAGCCTGTACTCAGCAATTCGGCAATTCTTTCTCCTTCCAACCGACCTTTCCTCTCACACCCACAAACACAAGACTTGCGCAAATAAAGTTGCCTAATCTGAAAGGGGCCTTAGCTAAGAATAACTTTTAGCGATTTTGTAATCATTGTTTTTCTTTGCACGTATTGTTAACACTGACGTTACATTCATATTTTCGAGTTATACAGCGCCTTCTAGCGTTATGTGTAGGCACTAAGTACACCTAATTTATTTTTTGCGCTTTGTCTTGCATTACGAGAGCAAAAAATATTCGATTCAGCCATGAAAAAATAAAATTTTTATGCAGTACTTCGTTTATTTATTAAATATAACATTTGTGGAATATTTTAAAATAAAAATTTTTGAAATCGGACAACGATTTTTGTGGAAAGCTCAAGTTTTCAGTTTCAAAGGTGGACGCTAAGGCAAAGTATAAGGAGAATAAGAGAAACAGTGTTTTTTTTCATTGTTTACTTCGTGTTCTAAATTCGTTGCTGGTAGTATTTTCTTTAAAAAATATACGGAGAGCATACCGGGTGAACTTTATTTTAGATGACAATAACCATAAAGTAATGGCGTGTTTATTCCATTAGATTTACAAAATGTAAAATTGTCTTATGGTTAATCTTGTATTGAAAAAGTTTTTAATTTTTCATGTGATTGCAGTGAGTACAACCTAACAACCGTATACGAAAATGTCTAGTTCGGTGTTCATTGAAAGCAGTTCACAAGCTGTGGATAGCAGTGAATTTGCTAGCACTTCAGATTCAAATTTAGTGGTGGTATATGGTAAAAATGGAATAAGTTTCGATGATAAGGGTTTGGAAAATCTAATTGGTATGTATAAACGATTAATATTAAATAAATCAATAAGACAACATTTTTTCATATGAATGGTCGACACGACAGAGGAAAAGAAAATTTCATCAATAAGTGTTATACGCTTGACATCACCTACGCCCAGCATGCAAGATGAGGAAGCTGAAGCCGAAAAATTAGAAGAAATGCTAAGAAGGCAAGAAATTGGTTCGGCAGAGGATAGTTTTGGTTCAGATGACGAGGAACACGGCTCTTCAGGAGATGATAAAAACGATACAGCTGGAAATTGTGATTCCTCAAATGACGACGAAAATGAGGACAGAAAAGCATTTAGAGAATCCGATGAGTCGAGCGAGGAAAATAAATCGAAACAAAGAAAACTACCGCGGCGCCGTGGTCGTCAACCAAATTTGGTAAAACAGAAAAAAACATCGCGTAGACGTAGACGGGAACGTCCTGAAATTGTGGGTTTGCGCTTAGAAGAATTCTACCCACCAGAAGATGCCAATGAAATTATCAAAGAAGCTTTGAGTAAGAATATAGTAGTATTATTTTCAAATGATTATTTATATAATTCTTATTTTAAAGAAATGGCAGGCATGGAGTCGGACAAAAAAAGCAAAAGTGATTATGAATTCCAATTATTTGCCATTCAAAATGATCACTGTTACACACCATTTACATCTTCTACACAAATGAAGGCAAAATTAGCTGCTGATAAACTGGAAGCCGAAAAACAAGCTGCCAGTCGCAAACTCAGTGTTTTGCAGCCAACCGTGGGCAAGCAATTATTTGCGCGAAAAAAACAATTACAACAAAATATTCATTCGAAATCGGCCAATTTACAAAAATCAAACATTTCGTCAACCACCTTTGCGAAAGATAGAACTGTAGTTCATAAAATAAAAACAGATAGTAAGGATAAAAAGGGGATTTCGGACGACGATTTTGTTGATGACGATGATGATATGCGTTCATCGTTTGATGAAAATGACGATGATGCAGTAGGCGATGATGAAAGTGATTTAAGTGGCTCAGACGAATCAGCAGAAACTGATAATGATCGTGATAGCGATTTAGATTTTGATGTTAATAATCCCAAAGGACGCAAACGTAAAGCAAAACTCCTAAAAACTCACAAGCGCTCTTTAAGTGCCAGCAAAGTAAATCCAAAAGCAAGACGTTATTGCAGTCAAGATGAGCCTATAGAATTACCGAACAAAACAAGTGTTACTACCAACCTTCCTACATGCAGTCCTTCAAGTTTAATGCAGCGACAGAAATCAACAGTAAAAATTATATCCGATCCTGGTCGCATTACAATACGTTCTACACCTTCAAAAGTTGTACACTTGTTAGGACCTAAAAATGTTTTATCTCCTGCTATAGCTGCACTGCCACCTATTCCCAAGAAACAAAATGAAAATAGATCTCTGTTAAATGCAACATCTTGTGCTCCAACTTCAATTAGCTTGTCACCAAAAACATATGTTCTTGTCAAAGGTCCGATAGAACAAAAAAACACTGTCCACTCATCACCCCAAACGCACAAGGAAATCATCATAAATAAGGTAAGTTGAACTAGCTAAACTAAATGTATATCTAACAACGTTTTGCATATAATATAATAACGATCATACATTTTATAAAGGGATTAATAATATTCAAAAAATTTAAATATTTTTTAATTTTAAAATTGTCCAAACAATTCAAATATTACAGCAGGTTATGTCGAGTCCCAAAACTAAAGGATTTACAGATCTAACTACATTAATAGAACAAACGGAAAAACCGACACCAATTAAAGTTATCGCTACACCAACAACACCAAAATCGTCACATACTGCTACTATAACATCTGTAGTCACGTTAACACCAACATCCACGGCAGCATTAAGAGGATTTATGCCTATTGAAAACTCTGCGAAAAATCCATTACCAGCTCAAATTTCTATACAAACGCATCAAAGTTCATCTGAATTAGAAGCTGAGCATGACAAACAATTGGACCTTATCAATTCTATTGTGCAGGAGGAAATGAAAAAATCAAATGAAAAAACAGACGATCAAATAACAAATATCAATGAAAACATACCAGAATTGGTAAAGATGCTTGAGAGTACGGAAAAGGTTTTAGTAAACACTAATACCCAACGTCGCAATGTAACAGAAACACAACAAAATATAAATCAGCTGACTGGCGACAGTTCTAGTTTTAATAGTGTCACCAAACATATATCAGGCAATCAAAACATACATATGCCGTCTATAACTGTTAACCCATCAACATCAACAAACAATCTGGTTGGAGGCATTGATATAACAAGTGCATCGCTTCTGGCCACACCGGAAGAGGAAGGTGATGATACTGATGATTTACCCGATGATATACTGCAACAAGTGGTGGAACTTATCAAAGACGATAAAACTCTTCAAGAAGCCGTTGAAAAGCAAGTATTTGGTACAGGTGTATGCAGTGATCAAGGAATAGATAATAATATGTTAGTAAATCAAAATCCTCCTCCACTTGCACCTATATCACAGTCACCCGTCAGGATACAGGTAAAAATAGTTTTTCTACAACATAACTATAAATATAAATTCTTGGACTGCAGACCGCTTTAAATTTCTTAGCTTTAGAATTAATTCTTTAGTTTAAATGTAAAAAATAAAAACCATTTATACAAATTTATATATAGGAAATTCCACAAACCTCGTCCAAGAGCATTATACAAATGGCTATATCAAATGTACCAACAACTTTAGCAACTTCTTTGTCATCAAATTTAACTCCTGTTATTACTACGCGTACCACAATAACAACTCCAACCACTGCAACTGGACAAGTTTCTAAGTCATCTCCTTTGGTACGTAAAGAACCTATACAAATTATTAGAGGTAATGGTCGAGTAATTACATTGCCACCTATTGAGGCGCCCACAACACGAGCCAAAAGACGTGCCCAAGCTCAACCAAATCCTACCACAGCTTCTACTGGTTTAGGTAACACATCTTTTGTTTCCACAACTGCATTGAGTGAATCATCGTTGGACAGTTCAATGCATTCGAACTCTTCGATAACTGCGGCTAGTGGCAGTAGTGCTGCAACTGTCCAAGAAAAGAAAATTTCAGATGCTAATAATCGAAGGCGTGGCTCTAAGGAGACAATTGTTGCAGCGACTACCGCTGCGTCCAATCAGAAAGCAACAAAAACCCAAAAAGCGGCTGCCAAAAAGGGTGGAGGTAAAGCAAATACTAGTAAAGCTAAAATTGAGGCTGAAGCAACAGATTCAGAGGAAGACGACGATGATGATCCTAATAAGTAAGTACAATATTATTTTTTACTTATTTTATTTACTATCAATACAAGAAGTACTTCGTGGTCAAATTATACATGTATTGTTAGAATAATATCTATTGCTAAGCAAAACATGTTATAATAAAATTCGAAAAGTATAATAAATTGAATAATTATTATATAATTGTATAAGCCATATAAATATTTTCTAAAAATTAAAAAAAAGAATTAAGATTATATTAGCTACAGTTAAACCAATATATGACATTTATTTGTCATACGATTTTTGCATAAAAATATATTAGAATATTAAAACAGGTCACTATTAAAGTAATCCAAGAGTTTACGCCTTTGCGTGCTCCAAGCACAAGTTGAATTAATAATTGAAAATTAATTTAAAAGAGATACAGGTCGTTTACATTTATAGTTTTCATTAAAGAGAAGTAAAATACGTAGGTTAAGATAATTATTAAAATTACATTTAAGATATTCAGAAACGTGCTCGTAAACTCGACAATGAAACTGAATTTTAATATCAAATACATAACTAACAATTCCTTCAAGTAAATTGCCCTTCCATTAATGACTATTCTGAGACACGATGTTATACGATTTCATGAATGTAATGGCAAAGCCTTTGTTTTGGATATGTTCATCTCTGTGATATATATTCTTTAAATATATAAAATCTTTCAAAAATTTTAATCGAAGTTACCTTTAAGTCAAATATACAATTTATTTGAAAACAAATTGTTACACTACATTTATTTTTGAATATTTCTGTTATATGTTCTACATAGCTTTCCGTTGGAAAGCATAATGCAAAATCATACAAAAATATTCAAAGAGACACTAGCAAAATGTAATGCATTTTCTGGCCTGCTAAAGCCGTCATCAGCATTCTTTGTATCTAATAGTGTTTTATTTTCAAACTTTGTACATTCGATTAAAATTTTTGAAAAATTTGTTAATTAATACTCGCAAGAGGAATAATTCTCATTTAATATATAAAATCTTAAACTAATTATTTTTACAGACTTTGGTGTATTTGTCGTCAACCACACAATAATCGTTTTATGATTTGTTGTGATGTGTGTGAAGACTGGTTTCACGGAACATGTGTTAGCATTACAAAAGCTATGGGCTTAGAAATGGAACAGAAAGGAATAGATTGGACCTGCCCGAAATGTATAAAAAAACACGAAGAGAAGGTAAGATTATAAAATTACGCACATTTATTCGTCATGTATTGAAGATTATAAACACCTAAATTCTCTTAAAGACACAACCGAAAATTTCTGAAATGCTTATAAAGAAACCAACAGCAACTGAAAAACCAGAAACATCTTCAAAGCCTGTTATAATTTCAGCAACGATGACGAGCGAGCCATCAATAATTACTTCTGTAGGTGGTTCGATCACGACCGTACAAAATACACCCACAACAAATGTTACATCTAGCAGTATAGACATATTAAATATCACACCGAAAAAAGACTCTAATGTTCAAAATTTAGAAATGACCCCCCATTTCAAATTACAAAGTGGTCAAATAATAAATTTAAAGGATTATAGTACTACTAGTACCAAGAGAGCGACTATCATTCAAACCTCAACCTCTAGTACAAGTGGTGGTGGTATAACGGCTGGACAAAAGAAATTGTATGTGACTTCTGGACAAGCCAACTTGAAAATGTCTACTCAGACAGGTACTCCAATTAGAACAATAACTGTGGTGAAACATTTGTCAACGCCGCAGCTGCAGCAACATCATAATATAAAAATTATAAAAACTATAGCCCCGGCTGCAACAACTGCGGCACACAGTTTTAACATAAGTACAACAGCTGCAACTGCAACTCATACGGCATCAGTATCGGCTACATCAACGTCAATATCCAGTTTAACTGAAAGTTCTACTTTATGCATTGTTTGTAAAAAGATCGCACGCACCAATTCAATTTACTGTAGCGACGATTGTATTAGAAAACATGCCCAAAATGCCCTAAACTCTATAATGAACAAATCACAGTCGGACGCTGGTGCTACAAGTAGCCCGCTAAATAAGAGTGTTACAGAAGACAAAATAAAAAGAAAATCCAAGGGCTTATTCGAAGAGTTACTTTCTGCTGCTGATCGTAAACCTAAAGTGGAAAGAGTATGTGGGCAGTCACCAATAAGTTAAAGTTTCCTATAAAATATATAATATATATTTTGTTGTTTTCTTTTTAAGGTTAATGTTTATGAACGAAAATCTGGACGTGTTATTACTGGGAGCAGTGCTCCAACAGTAGCCAATCTAAAGAAGTGGTTACAAGATAATCCCACTTTTGAAGTAATACAACCAGGCAGTGCACAGGCTTTGGAGCTAGAGGTATGTTATTTTTATTTTGCAAACACATATTTCTTTTAATTTTGCGATAATATTTTTTGTAGAAAAAACACAAATTGCGTACTCAACATTCATCTTCCCCAACCATATTAAAGTCTGCCACTTCCAGTCCACCGCCATTAAAAATGTTTTCTGTACCCGGTGGTGTTGCAACGCATAAAATTGACTCAAGTGTTGGCAGTTCTCAAACACAGATTAAGGCAAATAAAAATATTGTAGATTTCTTAAAAAATACATCCTCTAATACAACAAGTCCCCGTCCAACCACTCCAAAACAATTGCAAAAATATCCACAGCAAGTTGGTATAAAACCTGATAAAGTACCCAAAACATCGGAGGATTCAAAAATGGTCTCTAAAGATAAAACTTTAATTACAAAACGCCAAGCAAGTACTGAAACTGGTGGCAAGAGTTCTAGCAATGATGGAGAACCAATACGAGGAGTTGTTCGAAGGACCCTTAAAGAGCAACTTTTATTGCGCATTAAAGAAGAAATAAGTTCAAGTTCCTCTGCAGAAACTGAGACAAAAGATGAGACCTCCAAAGTAAATAATGTACCCAAGTTGACAGATGAGGAAATTGAAGAATTTGCCAAATCAACAGAGCTTGAAATGTATCATTATTTTAATAGAGACACGGGTATTAAATATAAAGCTAAATATCGTTCATTAGTTTTTAATATAAAGGATCGCAAGAATCACACGTTATTCGCAAAGATTTGTGGAAAATTAATTGAGCCTAAACAACTGGTTCGTATGTCACCTGAAGAATTGGCGAGTCAGGAATTGGCTCAGTGGCGAGAACAAGAAAATAAACATCAATTAGAAATGATTAAAAAGTCAGAACTTGATTTACTTGCGTGTGCGAAGAACTATGTTCTTAAGACACATAAGGGTGAAGAGGTAATTGAAGGTAAATCATCCGATTATGCCAGTGTTGATATTACCATACCAGTAGAAGATGTCGTGTCAGCGCTAAATAAATCAGATCTCCCAGTTGATACAGCTCCAACGCGCAAGGAATCGCAAACACATTGGCCAGATCCAGATTCCACATTATTGTCGCATTCACATTTGCTGTCGCCAATAATAACACATTCGTTACACGATGAAGATAAAACAAAACTATCAAGCTCACACTTGAGAGATAGAGAACGGGAAAAAGAAAAGGAAAGAGACAAGGAGAAAGACAGGACCAGAGGCCATGAGCGAGATCGTGAAAAACGTCATAAGAGCAAAGACCGACATCATGATAAATCTCGATCTCGCAAAAGAAGCCGCAGTCACTCACGAAGTCGCAGTCGAGACAAAGCCGAAAAACGTCATAAAAGTAGTCATAAAGATGAAAAACGAGAACGTGAAGAGCGCCTACGTGGAGATAAGGAACGTGTTAAAGATCGGTTGGAACGTGAACATCATCACAGCGATGGAATTGAGAAAAAGTCCTCTTTATCCGAAACAAAAAAATCCACCAGCTCACAGTCCAGACAGCCTGGTAAAAAGCAGCACGAACTGCCTAAAGCTACAATTAATCCATTAGAAACTTACAATTTAATTGATCAGATTTTGGAATCCACCAAAACGGTGGAAGAAGCTGCTAATCTTGTTTCGGATAGAGACAAAGAAAAAGAAAGCGACAGTTATCGAAAAACTGTCGTTACACCACAGCCAGTTCAAACTGCCACATCTACTGTATCAACTAGCAGCGCTGACTCGGCCATTGTGATCGATTCACCATCTAATTTGACTTCAACAGAAAGTGATCAGGAGCCTTCAAGTACTGTTTCGATACCAACACCACCCCATGACCCCTATTCGCGCTTCATTGCTTGTTTAAGTCCATCTTCGTCCTTTTCTAGTGATCTTCAATACACTATTATATCATTATGGACTGGTAACATAAACATGGTCGATGTTACCTCATTTCAACTCAGCCTTCAACCGATTGTCGGCAATTCAAATGGTTTGGCAAAACTATTGCCCAAAGAACTTGACGTAGTGGGACGTATTGGTCCGGAAACTGTGTGGGATTATATTTCAAAAATTAAGAAAAGTCCAAATAAGGAAATAGTTGTTATACGTTTAATACCGGCCAATGAATCAGAAACAATTGCTTACAAAATACTCTATGAGTATTTAGATAATCGTAATCGTTTAGGCGTCATTAAAAGTACATCATCGCAGATAAAGGATTTCTATATTTATCCTCTAGGAGCAGGAAAAAATGTACCACACCTTTTGCAACCCACTGAACCAGTTGAATTTTATGATGATCCCCATAGACCAGATGTATTAATTGGCATTTTAATTCGCGTAGTTGTTAGCAAACGTGCTAATCCAATTTCATCTCAAACAGTTCTAGGAGGCGCAAGCACTTCTTCTGCAATAAACAAAGTAAGTCAAGCTGTTATGTGTATTTATACATATATCTAATCTAATCTAATTTTGTACAATTAAGCTCTCTAACCGTGCTAATGATACGGATACATTTACTCCGCCTGGTAGCCCGAAACCGAAAAAACACCGCCAATCAATTGCTGCACACAAAGTCGATGAAATCGATGTAGATGCGATTATAAAAGCACCTATAGCAGCAAAAGCACAAAAAGGTAAAATTACTAACAATTATTACTTATAGGTAGATAATAATAGAATTTTTGGTCCAATACATACAGCAGTTGTAGCAACACCTTTAACAAATGATGCCGACGAACCGTATTCACCTGGTGGAAGTTCGGACGACGACATGCCATTACTACCCGTAAAAGTACCAAACAATATGGATCATATGCAAGCAGCCGAAGATGAGTTGAAACGAAAAATGGAAGAAATTAATAGGCAGATTGCTGCACAAGAAATGGAAATTGCTGGTCTTTTAACTGGAGAACCGACGGTATGCAAATCATTAAAATCTTAAAATTTGTGAATAAATATAACCATCACATCACTTTCACTTTTTTTGCAGGGCTTTGGTTCAGCTTCTACGTCTTCTTCAAACGTACTAGCTAATATCTCAATACCCTCAAATCTGTCCCAAATTCTTGCTAGTATCAAAACAACTGGAAAAGATCAATCGGTAGTTCCTCCACCACCGCCGTTAATAGGTTCACTATTGAAGACATCCTCAGCGTCTACGACTACATTTGCCGCAGATGAAGAATATAATACCGCAGAAGGTATTGGGTCAACATATGAATCAAAAAGTAAGTGACGACAAAAATATATATTTAAAATATATAGATAAAAACATGTAATTCTTTCAGATACAGCCACAGGATCAAATACAAATTCAACTAGCCTTTTGGCAAAACTAAGTGAAGCAGAGCTTCTTAGTATGGTACCGGATGACATTGTCATAACCCCTAATAAACCAACAACACGTTATGAGGAACCACCACCACCTGGAGTTTAGGATAACCGTTGTTTTATTTTAGCCAAACACTTCATTTTTGCACCATACTACACACATTTTTCATTTTAATTTCATTGATTTTATTTTGATTTTCTTTTTACAGTAGCAATCATAGTTTTAGGAAACGACCACTCAAAGCTTTTTCAATGTTATTTAACTACGAATATTTTTTAAATTTATTCAAAAGTTAATGCAAAAAATTTATATTTACTATCAAGTAAGCCAAAGGCTTAAGTAATTAGCTATAGTTTATTCGAATCGGATATTATGTTGTTTAAATACGTTTAATTAATATATTTATATGAATTTAGGATTTATTGAATTTATGGAACCTTTTTTTTTCTTTTTACTTTTATTTTAGCAGTTGTATATTATTTCATGTGAATAAAGTATTGCAATTAGTTTTTGGTTTTCTTCTGTTTAATTTACTTTTAAATAAAATTGTAAAAAAATTTTAAAAAATATATCTGAATAAAAAAACATTAAATAGTTTTATGTGGATAACAGTTCATACAAATATATAAATGTAATATGTAATTAATGTAATTTTGAATTATAGTTGAATCGAGTTAAAATGTAAATTAATAACCATTTATAATGTTTAATAATACAGCAAATGAAGTTATAAAGCTCAATCATGAATAAAAGTTCCGCGGGAGTTTTTTCCGTTTCCTATTCAAATTCAATGTTAAAAAAATAAAAAGGGAAACAACTCCCGCGGATTTTTTATTCATGATTGTTTAATTGAATGCATAATTCCAAATAAGATCTGAATTGTATAATGTAAAAACCAGCACACTATACAGTACCTCTATATCAACCTGTAAACAAGGACAAACGAAAAATTTACTTAAATAATTAGAGATATACTCGTATATGAATAATTGTAATACTGAATTAAAAAAACGTAGTTATTTTCATATAACAGGGGGGTTATTGTGTATTTCGATTCAAAAAGAAAATTTGTATACTTTTTACATTCACCCCTATCGTGAATAAAAATTCCACGTGAAATTTGTTCACTTTTCGCATTTTTCCTATTTAAATTCAATGTTAAAAAAATAAAAGGGAACAAATTTCATGTGGAATTTTTATTCACGATAGGGGTGATTGTATTTCGCTTTTGCTTTCGAATCGAAATACACAATAACCCCCCAGCTTTTCTCGACTTCAATAAGCGTGCGGTATGATATATGAGAACTCCATGGAAAGAAGAAGCGATCATGAATCGGAAGGTATTTATTTACATGTTTGACAATATTTTAATATTTTTACTGACTAACTATTTATGTCTATTTAGATTAAAAGTGAATTTCAAAAATTGTCTAATGCAAATAGTTATAATCAAGTTTATAATGTTTAATATTATAAAATAATATACCGAATGAGAATTTTTCCTCTTGCGAGTACTAATTGTAAAATTTTTTATAAAAATTTTTTATTCGAAGGTTTACTTCTAGTTAAACATAATAATTGATAATCCAGCAACTCCAGAAGAAATTGATGACACGGGTACCAATCCCATGCCCTCACCGATGGAATCGGTTGTGGCCATGTTTTTAATGTCTCTTACCAACTTTGGCGACTATTATGGTGAAATGTCTTCAACGCAACACGAGACGGAGGCGAAAATACAATAAATATTTATGTAAGAGAAAACATTTGTGGTTGGTTAAGAACAAACGTAAAAAAACGAACCCTATAGCGACAATTTATTAGTGTTTGTCATGATCGCAGTAGGGCATAGATGGTAGGAACATAAGTAAACCTGTACAAGGGAAATAAAATAATTGTTCACTTAAAATCCGGTCTCACAGCTGAATTTTTATGGGAGCCCATAAAAATCTCATGATCTCCTACATAAAAATGTATTTGAGTGTTTTACATATCGAATGACTATTATTTATTTTGTAGTAGTTAAATATCAAGTATACGCAACATGCATATATGGTGAATTTCACGTCAAGTGCCCCAATTTTAAAAATTTGTAGAAAATTTGTATACTTTTTACATTCACCCCTATCGTGTAGTCATTATCATGGGTATAATCTAAACCACGGTAATGACAAAAGGAACACGGGACTGACTTTTTCAATGTAAATTTGAGATTATTCAATCTATGATAATTATTAAAGAAATTTATCATAGGATTTTTGAATATACCATCAAATACAACATGTCACCATTAAAAAAAGGTAAAAATGCAGAGGAAAAAGAAAAACATGCGGAACAAGTAAGAGTGCTATATTCGGCTATGCCGAATCTTATATACCCTTCACCTTTGTTGTGGATGCATAATTATATTATATACATACATATCGATGGTCTCATGTAGAAAGGCCCTAACTCGCATATTTGAAACTTTACAGGAGAAGGTAAAAACATAATAGAAACTGTAATATTCAACATGTAACTTTTTTTGTACAACTGCTTATAAAAGCGTTATTTTTTACACTATTGCAATACATTTTTGTGAGGAGGTGTATTTACGTTAAATGCATTGGAATCGCAAGAAAAACAAATTTCGAAAAAATAGCAAGTTAGGGCTTTTCTACATGAGACCAATGATATATTTTACCATTATTTTTGGCGCTATACGTATACACACGTCTCACGTGGGCGTCTTGTAGCACGCCAATCACCATCAGGACCTTCAAAATTAAACTCTTTTTTTCGTCGCTGAATATAACTGTTTCAAATTCTTCATCCCAAATTTTAATTTTCCAGCAAACAAAATAAGCGCTCTTTTGTGACGTAGAGTTAGATACGGTTTTGCTATTTTGTTTTCATATTTAAGACCAATATCTTCTTTATCAGTTGTTGTATACGCTGCCGGGTAACGTTGGTTGGTTGGTTTACGTGGTAGTTCACTACGTGCGAACACTTAAGTAGAGTCGAAGGGACCCCGTTTTAAAAGAACACACCACTTTGTGGTTTTGGAAATACATACATTTTAATGCATTTATAATCTATGCCCCTATTGCGGTTCACAACTTTTTTAATAATTTGGTCGTCTTTCATAAATCGGTATTGCCATTCACAACTTAAATGTAGTAGAGTTAATGTAGAGTTAAAGTCGGGTTGACTGGCAGACGACCAAACTTAGTTGAGTTGAGAACGGCAATAGGGGCACTAATTTTTAAAATTTTTGTTTTAAGATTCTCTTTAGTAGCCCAATATCTTTGTATTTTATGTGATAAAAGTTTTTCAATACAGAAATATTACGAAAAAATTGACTTCTAAAACTCATTCGTTTTCGATTTCCATCACATGCCTGAATATATTTTTTAGCTGGTGGAAAATCTGTAACCTATTACTGTTTCCCTAACGATGAATCACAATGGAAGTTTTAGGAAATGCGTTTATTATTAACATTATTTTCTTATGTACTATACATGCTTAAAAATATCAAACCTGTCATGAAAGACGTACTACTAAAACAAAATGACGAAATTGAAAATAAAAATCCTGGCATTGCTGTTAATACTCTAGAGGGCATGACCTACTCATGGGTGAATCATCTAAGCGAAGGTGATGTAAGTAAGCCCCCAAAATCATTAATGGTTTAAATGGTTTTCATAAAGTTAAATGGATATAAGTTGTTACTGACAACATATGACGGAAGCAAAAGAAATAAAAATATGTATGTAATTTAGAATAAGGTACTTTTACTTTTCTTGCTTGTACTAACGCAACAGGGGTACATAAAGTTAAACCTTTTGTGATTGGAAAGGCAAAAAATCCTCGCAATTTCAGATATCCGTGAATGGACAGATCTTAAAAACGCAACCGAAACGAATGACGTTTTGACAAGTGATGAAAGTGAAAGATACTATTCTGGAAATAGCACGGCCCAGAATAGAGCCTAGTGCAGCAATCAACATTTTCAATAAAGCTTTGGAATAGGCGAAACATGAAGACATCCGTCAAGCAGATGTGAGTGTACTTAAACGTCTCCGAGAAAAGGCAGTGTTAAGCAATTTGCAAAAAAAGAAAATCCAGAAAGAGATAACCCGCTTTTTTCAATAATTTTTATGTAAATTTTTTCTTAACAAAACACAAAAATTAATAAAAAAAATTTACAACTTTTTTAAACTTTGACAGCTTGGATTATTAGCCAATAGGATTGCTATTTGTGTGACCTGTGCAGAAGTTTCAAATTGTGTGTTCAGGATGGCGTAATCTTTATTTCTATCATTCTTGATTAAAACCTAAAAAAGATTATATGTCATAACTTTATAATTGAAACTCGACTGGCAAGCACTGCACATATAAATATTTTCTATGTAGTTTTAATTAAAGATCAAAAATTTTAAATCACGAATCCAAAAACTGAAGTAAAAACAAGTTAGAGTGCTATATTCGGCTATGCCGAATCTTATATACCCTTCACCTTTGTTGTGGATGCATAATTATATTATATACATACTACATACATATGTATATATATATATTATATTGTTACGTTTTTACCTTTTAAAAACAGTGGTTTATTTCCTTTAAATAAACCGGATTATTTTTAATTGCAAAATAAAAGCGTCAAGTATAGGGTGTTTTTTTTACAGGTTTGTTTTTCGAAAAGAGATAAAACTGGCATTTTGTGGTCAAATCTGGCAACTCTAATGTCACTTATGTTCAGTTTGCTTTGCCATTTCATCATGAACAGGTTGACAAAAGGACAACGCTTGCAAATCGTGCAAATTTATTTCGAAAATAACGGTTCAGTTCGCGAAGTTTACCGCAAGCTCCGTCCATTTTATGGTCGACATAATCGTCCATCAGAGCAATTAATTCGGTTAACCATGGATCGTTTTCGCACTACGTTTACTCTATGTGATAATACGCATCCGCAGAGACGTCGAACAGTGCGCACCGAAGAAACAATTGCCGCTGTAGAGCAAAGTGTTGAAGAGGACCCGAATTAATGGAGACCGGTATAGAGCCATGATAACCGACTATTTTGTTCCCGAATTGGATGGCATGAATGTGGATGAGTTGTGGTTCCAACAAGACGGCGCTACATGCCACACAGCGCACGTCACAATCGATTTATTGAAGGAAACATTCGATGAGCGCATAATTTCGCGGAATGGACCTGTCAATTAGCCACCAAGATCGTGTGATTTGACACCATTGGATTATTTTCTTTGGGGATATGTGAAGTCGCTCGTCTACGCCAACAAACCAGAAACGTTAGGGGAATTGGAAGCCAACATTCGTGGCGTTATTGCCGACATACGGCCCCATATGCTCGAAAAAGTGGTTGAAAATTAGACCTGTAGAATTGGCTTTATTCGAGCCAGCCGCGGCGGCCACATGCCTGAAATCATATTTAAACATTAATGGCATAAAATTATCCTTCCAATAAAGCCAAATTGATGGTCATTAAAACGATTTTCTTGTGTTTTATTTCAATTCGAAGTTTTATACCTTTCCAAAAAACACCCTTTAGTTTGAAGAAAATATAACGAGTCTTTATTTAAATGTACACAAACACAATTAAAAATGAACACACTGTCTTTTTACACACTTATATTACGGTTTAAAAACACACTTAAAGTTTTCGAACACTTTGATGTTTGCACAACAATGACTCCATAAGGCCATTTGTTGATGAAATTATTCGTAACAATATTAATACACTTAGTTTTTGTGATGAAATTTTCAGAGGTTGTTTCGGATTTTTGCTCATATGTATCTCCGTTATTTATGGACGGATTTTGCTTTTTTTATGTATTTTGTTTATAGTTATTGAAATTTATTTTTAAAAAAGAAGAATCCTAGATACTTAACATTCCCAAAAAATTAAAGGAAACAAATTACATATAATTTGCTTTCCAAACTTCAAGCAGTTTTGTAAGTGAACTTTTTTTAACATTCGCAAAAAATAATAATAATAATTTGTAGTTGTTTATTAGAATATTTAAAAAAAATATAAATCTTAGGGATGTATACCAAACATGAAGAATCGAAAATTTTTTTTCATAAGGATCCATTTATCACTACTAACGAAGATTTTATCTCTTTGATGAAGTAAAAGATATCGCGTGACCCAAGCAGAGACAGGATTTACATGATCGTCTTATTTCAAAAAGTTAATTTTATACATTAGCAATATTGTCTACTGTCAAATAAATATAATTGGGACTGGAACATATTAATATTTTTTTATTTATTGAATTCTATATATATTCTATACCTATGTATATATGTAAGTACATAAAATGTATATTATAACACATACATATGTACATATATTCAACGAGTATGAATATGTATGTATGATTTTCTGATGCAGACTTTTCTTAAATATAACTAAAATTTAGTTGACTGTACATGGATCATGCTTTCCACTAAAATGAGCACAAGACACTTTAGAGCCATTATGAATACGAGGTATTGCAATTCGAAAAATAATACCTTGTGGCATACAAACACACAATTTGTATTGTACACTTCCCGTGCGAAGCCCCATTTCAGAATTAACTATAGGAATTTTGCTTAAATCCAGATAAATTCCGGCAGAGCCTCCTTCAAGGTAAATACCGCCTTGGGTCGAATTGATTTGAATATTATTTTCGGCTTGCATGTAGACATTAGCTGAATCCATTTGAATGCCCTCTGAACCTTTAATAAATATACGATTATCCGAGGATGATAGAGTTAATGGCTTATCAATGGGACTAACAATGCGACTGGCGCTATTAGTTTTAGACAATAATGTCTCGGCGCCATTTGGTATATTGTAATGTGGACGATGTGTGGTAAAAATCGAATCGCCATTACTCGGATCTTTAATGTCAAAGCTATTGACTCCACGAAATTGTACCCCCATCTTATCCATGACCATTCGATTGACACTTTGACTGTTACGATGATGCATGCGCACATAGACGGGTCCATCATCACCAGTTATGGTTACTGGTTCATCCGCAAACCCTTCAAATTGTCCAATGTTTTTTGAGAAAATCCGATCCAGATCCGTGTCACCATAGAATTTTACCACATCTTCTTCGGGTATTAATTCCATGCCATGAATTCCCTTGCCCAAATGCAAAACTCCTATAATCGTTAAAGTCAACAGCAAATTACCCACCGTCAGCACTAAAAGAATGATTACAATAGTCCAAAATGCAAAAGTATTACGACCTTGTTTTACTGGCTTAGTTGCGTCTTCGTAATTATGTTGTTGCTGCTGTTGACTATGACAATTATAAAAGTTATGGTTTTCCCGTGGTTTTACTGCTTCCATTTGCATTTGATGTAAAGAACCAATTGGTAAAGTGGCTGATATAACATTTTCCGAGTTGACCTCGTCTGAATATGAAGGAGATGTACCACGAACGAAAGTGTTTTCTAATGATTTCATCCTAAAATTTTCTGTTGTTAGGTTTTCTATTTCAGAAGTATTTATTCAAAGGAAATACCTTTTTAATAAAATAACTTTATTTTCCGTGTGTAATATAGTTTTTGTTAAACAAATCGTTTGTGGACTGTTATTTGTACAAACTATACATTAAAATATGTACATATGTATATGCACGAATATGAATATTCTTTAAATATATGACATGCGCATATCTATACTTACGAATAGATAGGAAAACCTTGCATTCATAAGGTACATATGTATGTATTATGTACTTAATTTTAAATTTGTTTCGATGTACAAAAAAAAAACACCTCTGATACTATTAATTTCTATATATTTTTCAAATATAACGGACATATTTTTTTTTTGATTTTTGCAAATAAAAACAAATTATAAAAATATAGTTTCGATTTTTCGACTTAGACTAATGAACTCACTTGTGCTATTGAAGGTCAAAATTGCCCGTTGACTTCCGGCTGAGGAGAAGAGTACACACTCATTGTATAGGGTGTTTTTTTGAGAGGTATAGAACTTCGAATTGAAATAAAACACAAGAAAATCGTTTTAATGGCCATCAATTTGGCTTTACTGGAAGGATAATTTTATGCCATTAATATTTAAATATGATTTCAGGCATGTGGCCGCCGCGGCTGGCTCGAATAAAGCCAATTCTACAGGTCCAATTTTCAACCACTTTTTCGAGCATATGAGGCCGTATGTCGGCAATAACGCCACGAATGTTGGCTTCCAATTCCCCTAACGTTTCTGGTTTGTTGGCGTAGACGAGCGACTTCACATATCTCCAAAGAAAATAATCCAATGGTGTCAAATCACACGATCTTGGTGGCCAATTGACAGGTTCATTCCGCGAAATTATGCGATCATCGAATGTTTCCTTCAATAAATCGATTGTGGCGTGCGTTGTGTGGCATGTAGCACCGTCTTGTTGGAACCACAACTCATCCACATTCATGCCATCCAATTCGGGAACAAAATAGTCGGTTATCATGGCTCTATACCGGTCTCCATTAATTCGGGTCCTCTTCAACACTTTGCTCTACAGCGGCAATTGTTTCTTCGGTGCGCACTGTTCGACGTCTCTGCGGATGCGTATTATCACATAGAGTAAACGTAGTGCGAAAACGATCCATGGTTAACCGAATTAATTGCTCTGATGGACGATTATGTCGACCATAAAATGGACGGAGCTTGCGGTAAACTTCGCGAACTGAACCGTTATTTTCGAAATAAATTTGCACGATTTGCAAGCGTTGTTCTTTTGTCAACCTGTTCATGATGAAATGGCAAACCAAACTGAACATAAATGACATTAGAGTTGCCAGATTTGACCACAAAATGCCAGTTTTATCTCTTTTCGAAAAACAAACCTGTAAAAAAACACCCTTTACTACCAACCAGGGCTGCCAGAAATTTTTAGCAACAAATCTTCATTTCGCCAAAAAAAAGTCGTATTTTTGAAGAAAAAATCTTATTTTTCTAAATAAGTAGTGTTTTTATTATAAATAATAAAAACAATTCATATTTTATTTAACACTAACCAAAAAAATAATAACAAAAATTCATTTTCTTATACTAAATTGTACATTTTTTGAGATCGATTAGTTTAAAAATTTTCAAATGGGAACAAAGAAGATTTTTTTAATTCGTCTAGACAAAACAAAAAATCTTTCTTTTTTTTTGGGAAAAATCTTAAAATCTTTTTTCGGTTAAGAAATCTTAAAAAATAAGGCTTACTTCTGGCAGTGCTGCTACCAACTATGTGTCCAAGATAGTCAGATATTACAACGTTGTCCGAAAAATGTTCAGAAAATGCTAACAACCGTGTAAACTTAAAATTTTTGCCTTCCAACGTTGTAAGAAAAAGCATTTTCAGTACATTGGAAGACAAAAATATTGTCAGACATCTAACAATCGTGTACACACACAATTTTGTCATTGTCATTGTTTTAAGACAATTGTAAAACACTTTTCATTGTCATATGTGCAAAGTTTATGCATCTGCCAATGGCAGCATTGTCATAGAAATTATTTCTAAATTGAACTCTGTATATACATAAATAAACAAACAAGCATTGATAACATTTTTGAAAAAAGTAGAAGAAAATTAAATAATTAAATTAAAGTTTGCATTAGGACATAAGCAGATAAAATGGTTGCAATTGCTCTTTTTTGTTCCATGACAATATTTAAAATTTTTAAACACACACACAGAGCTGCAAAACGAATTTGACAATGCCACACAACAATCTGACAACCGTGTGAACTGACAATTTCGGTTGACAGATAAATTCATTGTGTGGCAATTGTGTGCAAATGAAATTGTTAGTTTTCTTACAGTCGTGTAAACTGACAATTTACCTTTTGCTAAAAATTTTTCAATGTCAGTACATTGCTAGCACATTGCTAGATATGACTTCGTTGTAATATCTGACGATTGTGGACACATAGATTTACTCTCTCACACATTTGTTTACATCTGCTGAAATACATATTTATATATAATCAAACGTACCAAAAGAAATTTTTTTAATAAAAATATAATTTTGCTTGTTAAATTTTTAAATTTTGGACCCATTTAACAAAAATTCAGTGCATTTGTATAGAAAAAAGTGATTTTAGTAATTGTCTAAAATGCCGGACGTTTTGTGCGACAATTACAGTTAATGGCAGACAAAATAAATATTCTTGTTCAAACGTTCACAAGATTCCTCCACACAAGACAAATTCATGTGCGGACAAGGATTTTTTCGAAGAGTGACAAATTGGTGGCATATCAAGGCCTGGGGTTATGAAAGCTTAAAACACTGATGATACATTATGAAAGCTATCTAGTGCTATCTTAAAAATATATTTAATCTGAATATATCTTTTAAATTATTTAAAATCACACAGATTTTACGGCCTAATCGATTTCAGTATAAAATCATTGATTGAAAGTCTATTCTCAAAAATCAATTTTTACTGCTCAAAATCGATTTTCGATTAATAGATATGCATGTATGGACTAGTTTTAAGTATACTTATGCTTTTTGTATTACATACTATGTAATATTATAATTTTTGCCAAATTTTTATATAAATTTTTTTTCTTGGACCAGCACTCAGGGGACGACCCCTACTTATGCAATGCATTGTGTTGGAACTAGGTTATGGGAGGGCGGATAGAGGGAGTAGTGTATGTGAACATTTGACCTCAATTTTCCTATATTGAAAGTGGCAGCAAGAACTAAGTAATTTGTTAATTACTTAATACAAATTACGAAGAGGCATCACTGGTATTTATTTGAAATTGAGAAACCCTTTTTTCTACACAATTTGTTATGAAGATATTTGTGTAAACCCAGCAAATTTTTTTGTTTACCCATTTTTTATGCTATACGATTTTTTAAATCTTTTTGCATTCCAGTTTCTTTAAATAGAACAGTTATTTTTAGTGAATTGAAGTTGAATTGTAACTCCATACACGCGTTGTATTTTTGAATTGAACCGTCCCATTGCTAACAATAAAGCTGAGAATATGGCTTTCAAAGTACAATACAATATTACAAAGTTTTTGCAACGCGGTCCATTTAAAACTAATATGTATCTTTTTAATTTTAGCCTATTGATCCTAAACGAGATGAATATAGACGCTACTTGGAGCGTGGTGGAATAATTGAGTCCCTAACGAAAGTATTTGTACGCATTCTTAAAGAACGTCCAGAAGATCCCACCCAATATTTGCTTCAGAATTTAGGCGATGCTCGACTTCAAGCCGACAATATAGCTTACTTACAGAGTGAGTTGGAGGATGCCCGTAACGAAATCCAACGTTTAACAGAAATTATTCGAGGCATCAATCCAGATTTGCTAGTGGAACCATCCTCCAATAATGATTTAATCAACAATGATAATCTTAATGAAAGCGTTGACGTTAAAGACATGGCTGAGGATGTAACTTTACCAACAACAGTCGAGAAAAATCCTCAACCAATTGGTGAATATTCTGATGATGGTGCTCTAGAGGAAGGTCTTCAAAACACTCATATTGTGGAATCAAATGCACAAGCTGTTGTAGTTGGAGATGCTGTGCAAAACGAAAAGGTTTCTAGTGCTGAGTAAAATCCAAACAGTAACGTTATGGAGTTCGGTTTGCTATTGATAAATCGATTACATACTGTAGATGCATACATACATACATATGTATGTATGTATATGATTTTTCAAATATGTTTTAGTAATGCTTTATCCATTTAATATGGATTTAAAATATATACTATAATATTACAAAAGTCTTGATTTATTTTATACTTTTTTCGAAAATAAATGTAAATGCTTTGATATCATTTAAAAGAGCTTGACTTGCCAAATTTATTAAATGTTTACATCTACGCTAGGTAGTGAATGCTCAAATAAATAAGAATAAAGGTAAATTTACACATGAGTACAATTACGCTTTAATTCTTAGCACACTCAATTCTCCAAATCTGTTATTCACAATTGGATAAAATGTAGTAGTTTGATCTTTAATTGTCCTCATTCCTGACGGCCTTTTGATACGTGCGGTAGTGCTTGTTTTTTATTTTTTTTTTTTAGTGCAAACGTGAAGTGAATAAGTAATTAAATATACCTTTTTAAGTATTTTTTTTTTTGCAAGACCTATTTTAAAAGAATTTTTATAAAAAATATTTAATTTTGTCGACATTAGGAACAAAAAATTTTATGATTTTCTATAGTTAGCATATGGCGTCGACTATAGGTAAAATGCATTTTTCCCATGTTGAGCTCAAATTATAAAAATTTGTTTATTTCTCTTTTGTCTTTTGAATTCGTAGAGAAAAAACAGAGTTTAAACCGATTTTATCCAATAGTCGGTTGGATAAGTACTGCCGACTATAGGTATGATCAAGTATTCAAAAGTCGGCAGCAGCATTTATTTTTGTTGAGAGTACAAAACACATAATTTTAAGGGTGGTTGGTAAAAAGTTTTTAGAAACCCATAATGCACCCACAAGGAAAAAGACCAATGCATCAGTATTCTGAAAATGCATTAAGAGAAGCTCTTTGCGATATTAGAGAAGGCAAGGTATTCGTTTTAGGAGCCAGCAAAAAATATGGTGTTCCGCGTTCAACAATTCAGGATAGGCTTAGTGGACGCGTGTCAGAAGGTCCTCGCAGATTAGGTCCACATACGGTATTATCTTCCTTAGAAGAAGCCCGTTTAGGAAAATTGTGTCAGGATTTGGCAAAATGTGGATTTCCTTTAAAATCTGAAGATTTGCTGAACACAACTCAATGAATTGTTAAGGAAGATAAACGTCCGAGACCTTTTTTAAATGTTAGACCAGGAAAGCACTGGTGTTCAGGTTTTTTAAAACGCCATCCGTGTCTTGCTATAAGAGAATCAGACGGAATAAGCGAAAATGGTTTCAAGGGTTAAAAGATATTTTGTTGGAGCAAAATGAATTAGATATTTTAGATAAAGCGCTTCTTTACAAAATAAACCTCGGAGATACAATTTAAAATGTATTCCGAAAGTGTGGATTGTATCCTTTCAACCCATACAATGTATACTTCAAATCAAATCTGTTCAAAATCAGGGGCCAAATTACCGCATTAGATATCGAGTAAAATTGATCGTAATTTTCTTATTTGAGATTATGGCATTCGATATCGAGCAAGGAATTTAGTACATTTTATCATAATTTCGATATCGAAATCATTTTTCGATACGATAGCTCATTCGATCACGAATGCGGTAATTTGGCCCCAGGATCATATTAAACTTAATATGGTTATAAGATTGTTATTTTTTAAGCTAGAATGGCCTAAATTTGTTTAATGTAAATAAAAATAAAATTTTTTAATTACAATATTTTTCCCGACGTTTCGTCGATTGTTTGTCGACTTTTTCAAGGGATTGTAATATGAAATCTTTTTTTTAAAACATACATCTAGGACTTCTTAATGTTTTAAAAAAAAGATTTCATATTACAATCCCTTGAAAAAGTCGACAAACAATCGAAAATAAAAAAAAAAACCAGTAGGTAATACATATATGAAAGAAAAAAGAAACAAAATTTATCTTGAAAGAGATATTAAAGAGTCGAATATGTTTTGTAATATGAAAATATAAATCTGATTTAAGATAAACAATCTTGAAGAATATGAATGTACATAATATGTGTATGGGTGTGTTTGAAAATATATTTTTTCTAATAAAAAGTGTGTTGTTATATCTATTATTTATTATTATGTGTAGTATAATTTGTTGCGAATATGTATACAATCAGAGATGACTATCCACAATTAGTGAGCATGAATGGTTAGTTAATGTTGTTGTTGCTGTTTATATGCCAAAAATAGCATTTGCGTTCATAAATCGGAAATTTTAAAATCGTTTGAGGCAAAATGAGTAATTCGATTTGAATGCAAAAGGACCCCACAAAAATAGAATATGTATATTAATATGCATTTACATATTAATTAGTAAAATAATTCTCGTTAAAATTTTTCTAATTTTAAGTTGTAAAAATCTTATTATTTCTTATGTACGGATGTGAAATTTGTGTTTGCTAATAACGTAATCCAAATTTTGCTTTTTTTACATTTTTTGTTTTGTTTTATTTTTATTCAATATAAAGGATAGTTTCATGTAGTTGTTTTAATAATACAGATTTTGAATATAATTAATGAATATTTGTTTTGTTTTCTTTTAGTTGAAAATATATTTATATAAAACACATCTTGTTTTTGTATTTTTGTTTTGTTTATATCATAAAAAGAATATGGATGGGGGACGGGGAAGGAGAAAGGAAGTCATTACAGAGATTAGGTCTATCGATCGGTCAAAAATATAGTTGATACGTAAATTTGATAAGATTTATATAGGTATGTGTATAGAAGAAAAGAAAAACGTCCAATATTTTAAATTAAATCATAGTCGTCTAATAATACATTAGAAAATATAATAAGAAAATGACAAAAAAAAATCTGTTCACAATATTTTATAGATATTGATAACTGCATTCTCTTAAATTTGCAACACATCCTCTGGCTATTGTTAATACATGTTTTATTTAGAATGGTTATGCATACTTCATAGTTTTAAAACTATATATATGTATATATTAGGGTAATAAAGATCTACTCATGTATTTATGTCATGTCTAGTTTAATTTTATTTTGGCAAATATGTACTTGAAATCTTCACATAATAAAACATTCACTTTTAATTAAAACATTAAGTTTAATAATACACGATCCAGAGTTTCTGTTTTTAAACTGTCGTTGTACATGCAGATTCATTCAATATACATACCAAATGATTGATTGATTCAGTTGAAATTGGCGAAAGGTTACTGGTGTAAAGATCGAAATAAATAATTAATAGTGTCCAATACAAGGTAGGTAAGATGAAATGTATGTTAGGAAGGTTGCTTTTAGAAATTGTGGGAATAAAGGGAGACTACGAAAGTATATAAGGTGTAATTAGAGGATGTTTTTTATTCTATTTATATTTTTGTTAGTGTTTGTTTTGTATGATGTTGATGTACAATTACAAAGGAAGTATTTTACTTTTTAGTAGTTAACTAAATCATCATTTATTTTTTACGCTTGTCAGCTGGTTTCAATATTTGGAAAGAGCACATCAGAGTATCGTCAACGGACATCATGGCTCCTGCGTTGTCAAACTCACCACAATAGTTAGGTGCCGAGAATAGTGTTACCAATTGGCGTTTGGCAAAGAACTCATATCCATCCTCTACTACTTGATGGGCACGACAAATCAAATCAAACTCATGCTTTTGTAAAAATTTGCCTACAACTTCGGCTCCGAATGTGAAACTTACACCACGATCGTTCTCACCCCAGCCCATGGTGTCTTTGTCGGGATCGGACCATAGCAAATCGCATAATAGACCTTGGTCTGGTACATCAGTGGGACGCATAATTCTACGGATCTGCTCCATGGTTGTGAGATCTGGACTAAGACCACCATGGCAGCAGAATATCTTCTCGTCCACAATTGCAGCTACCGGCAAGCAATTAAAGCAATCGGTAAAAGTTTTCCACAATTTGATGGTGTAGCGACGTTTACATTCGTCATAGAAGCCATAGATGCGATTGATGCTGGCACATTCATGATTACCACGCAATAAGAAGAAATTCTCCGAGTACTTAATCTTGTAAGCCAATAATAAGCAAATTGTTTCCAACGATTGCTTACCACGATCAACATAATCGCCCAAAAATAAGTAATTTGACTCAGGTGGAAAACCACCATATTCAAACAAACGCAATAAGTCGTAGTACTGACCATGAATATCACCGCAAATTTTCAACGGGGCCTCCAATTCCAAGAGTATTGGCTGAGACAAAAAGATTTCGCGTGATTTTAGACACAAGCCCCTTATTTCACTCTCTGACAATTGTACATTTTTGCCAGGCCTAGCCCCACGCACTTCCAAGAGCCGTGATATGATGCTGTCAATATTTATTATGTCAACCATATTTTTTTTCTTTTGTTCTCTTTTTGCTGCGTTTTTTTTTCTTTTAATATATCGAGCGTTGGTCGGTCGTCGTTCGTTTGATTGGTGGGTTTATTTTTCAACTTGCAAATTTTTTTCGAATGCCCTTTGCTTTCGATATTATTAAATTTAATGCTTTTCACTTTATTATTTTGCAAAATTTATAATGCGTATCCCTCGTTTTCTTATTTTTCTTAATATTTTTAATAGATTTTTTCACAGCTACCAGAAACGATAGGCGAATTCGAAGAACGAACGAACACACAAAGACTTAACAATCGGTTAGAAATACCCAGTAAATGGTCTGCAAAAATGGTATTGCCACCCGATAATTTTTCAACGAAGTGGTAAAAAAATGTGTGTTGTGGACGTTTTATGAAATTCGTCTACACGAGAAATTACCATGCACTATTTGTATTGAGAAGCCATTTTTTCTGTGTGTTGTTTAGTTAACAAAATATTTGCTTTCAGAATTTTGGGCAACGCTGATAGTGCAAGCTAAACTGCTGTCCATTTATTAGGTTTGGGTGCTATTGCTAAAAATTATTGTTATAAGCCATATTTATAAAAGCAGAAATTGATTTTGTATTATATGCTGCAGCCTATTTTTAATTAATATAATCTTTGAAAATATAAGATCACTCAAAAACTGAAAAAGTAATAACATATATGTAATTAAAAAATCCTTAAATCTGTGCATCGAATTTATTTTTAAATAGAGTTGTTACATAAACAATAATTTTTATTGCTTATATATTTTATATTAATTTAAGTTTGAATCTAAAAATAGAAAAATTTATTTGCATCAGCCACAGTCTTACATAATTGAAGTTAACTCTGATAAAGAACGCTGCCATTACGATGGGAAAATTTATATTGATATCTATTTTTGTAACATGAATTTATTTTATATCATGTTACACTTACTTACTGTTAAAGTCTCGACATGCTATACATATATCGAATCTGGCAGCATACAAAGACACAATAGTAATATATGGGAACCTTACCAACCGGTAGAAAGAAATGCAGCAGTGTAAAGAAAAAATAAAAGCAAGACGAAAAAACGTTAAATAGTTTTGGAGATTTTTTACAACACATATAATTCTCAACACTAATGCTTAATTAAAGTCTATTTAATAACGAATTTAAACGAATACTTCATACTAAGTAGAATTCATTAGACAAGAATTAGTAGAACATAATGGTTTCATTAAAACTGGGCGAAACTTTATTAAGACGCGATGGGGATAAAGTATATTTTATAGCTGAAATAGGTCAAAATCATCAAGGATCTTTGGAATTGGCTAAACAAATGATTTTGGAAGCAAAGGTACAACTTTATATTTAAAATTAACATACATATGCATATGTACTTACATATCGCTTACTTAAAGCCAGACCCAGATTTTTCTGTGCAATAAAATTATAGATAATAATAATAGTATACGAGTAATATCTTTCAATATATGTATGCAATCTTAATATAATAAATAATAAAATGGCTCTGAATATAATTCTAATTCAAACAGTTGATTATGATTTATAGCGCTCTGCCATTAAGTTTGCGATATTATAAAATTGAAAATGTGTGTCTTGCAGAAAATTGGCTGTGATTGCGTTAAATTTCAAAAATCATGCCTTGAAGTAAAATTTACTGCAGCAGCATTACGGCGACCATATGAAGGCGTACATTCTTGGGGAAAAACCTACGGTGAACATAAAAAACATTTGGAATTCGACATTCAACAGTATAAAGATTTACAGGTTTTTTGCAAAGAAATCGGGATTGATTTTACGGCATCTGCCATGGATGAGGTTAATATATAGTTTAGTTTTGGTTGGTACTTATTTACATTCCTAAACAGCTATAATCATATAAATCTTGTTTAAAAGAAGTTGAAAGATAGCTACCTCCAGGATATGTCTGGTTATAAAGATCAATAATTGCAGCTGTTTAGGGTTGTATATTTTAAGCCAACACTTTAAATGTACATCACATTTTAATAAATTACAATTTTGTAGGTTTCTTTACAACAATTAGATGCTTTAAAAGTACCTTTTATTAAAATAGGCTCTGGAGATGCAAATAATTTCCAACTTCTAAAAAATGCAGCCAAAT
This sequence comes from Bellardia pandia, assembly GCA_916048285.2. Lineage (NCBI taxonomy): Eukaryota > Metazoa > Arthropoda > Insecta > Diptera > Calliphoridae > Bellardia > Bellardia pandia. Next base: position 123,023,612 of record OU696529.1, read on the forward strand.
TGGCACGCCCTCTCGTTATATCGACTGGCATGCAAACAATGGGAACTATCAAACGAATTGCTGCTATTATGAGTAATGCAAACAAATCGAATTATGCTTTATTACACTGTGTTTCCTCATATCCAACGGATGCCAAAGATTCCCAAATAAAAATGATTTCGATTCTAAAAAATAAATTTTCTCAGTGTGTGATCGGTTACTCAGGACATGAACTTGGTATAGAAGTTTCCAAAGTGGCAGTATTACTTGGAGCGAGAATTATAGAAAGACACTTTACATTGGATAAACTACAAAAAGGTTCCGATCATAAATGTTCTCTCGAACCCTCGGAAATGGAAAACTTAATAGATGACATAAAAAAATTAACCACGCAAATGTCATCTGTTATCTCTAATGATCAAAGACTGACTGACGATCAAATTTTTAGTATTCTACATAAAACACCAAGTATTAAGGAAGCTTTAGATTCATTTGATCCCAATGTAAATGAGGAAAGATATATTCTTCCTTGTGAAATGGATTGTCGTATAAAACTGGGTAAATCCATTGTAGCATCTCAAAATTTAAAAGTCGGCCACATAATAAAAATAGATGATTTGTGTATAAAAGTCAGCGAGCCAAATGGAATAAGTGCTGAATTCATTGATAGCATTTTAGGAACAAAGCTTAGCGATGATATAGAAAGCGATTGTCCTTTAACTTGGGATAATATAATAAAAATTGCAAATAAATGAATAAATAAAAAATAAAAAAATGGAAAGTACAAAATTTTAGTTATACCTATAATACATTAAAAATGTATCTTTCTTGAGATAAAATAAAATCTATAAAATATTTGTGTTTCTTTTCGCAATTGGTAGTTTGGAACTTGTTTTAGCTCATTTCAGATGCTCTGCCGCTTCCACTTTAGATTTTGGACTCCATTAATCTTGAACTTAAAAAGCTTATCGTCACCTGAAATGCAAAAGGGCGTAACAACCAAAAAATTCAAAATGCATTTTTTCATTTATTATGATGAAGCAAATCAAAATACATGTTCTCATAAATTTTTACAGTCCAAATGTCAAAAACAACGACTTTATAAAAGAAATGCAAAAGGGCGTAACAACAAAGTTGCTTTTTTCTTAAATCAAAAGGGCGCAACCCACACTAAGTCATAAGGTTCACTGTAAAAACTTTCAAATTTAAATAAATTTTTTTTGTGTTGGATAATAAAAAAAATTACGATATCCTTCAGGTCTCCTACCAAATGATATTGCCCTAACTAATAATTTTAAAATCGCTTCAAAATTTATATTTTTAGATTAGAAAAAAAATATATATTAATAAAAATCTTTCTTCCATATTATTTCAAAACATTTTTTGTCTGAAATTCAAATACCAAAATTTTAAAATTATGGATTGTTGCCAGTTTAAATTTCATTTTGGTATTTTTCTGCGCGTACCAAATTTTCACGTTTACCAGTAAGTTTGGCAATAACGGCAGCGCGTTTCAGTTTTCTTTTGGTTTCTTACCCCCCGTTGCCACATGCAAGTGTAATGCCCCTATTGCGGTTCACAACTTTTTTAATAATTTGGTCGTCTTTCATAAATCGGTATTGCCATTCACAACTTAAATGTAGTTGACTTTTTGGTTGTGCTGCTGATTTTTTGGTTGTGTTTAATAATATTGCGGTTCACCATTTTGGATGAGTTTGGTTGACAAAAACGAAAAATATACACAACTGCTTATTAGCAGTTGAGTCTTTGTCGGTTATAGATTTAAATAAAATTTTTAATACATTTCCTTTAAAAAAATAATACAAAAAGATAAAAACAATGGAAAAATCGTAAGTATAGGTGTTTTTTGATCTTAATATAATTAATTAAATGATTAATACACATACGCAGGACAGTCAAAATAACAACCAAAGCCCAATTTGAGCGACTTGTGCAGCTGATGGAAAAAAATCCAGAACTTGCTAAAGGAAAGCAAAATTTTGAGATGACTAAAACTCAGTGTAAGGAAGCGTGGGAAGGATTTACAATAGAATTGAATATCTTGGGCCCACCTACAAGAACATCCTTCGAATGGCAACGTGTAAGTATATGCCATCTTAATTATTGTAAACAGACATTTTATTAGAATTTTTACTTCATATAGGTTTGGATTCATTACAAAGCAATTATTAAAAAAAACTTGCTAATAATAAATAAAACTAACAAACAGCAGGTGGTGGTCCTTCACAAGAAATTCCGCTTAATATACTTGAGGATTGCGTGTCCCAGCTGTTATCACTAAATGACCAAGTAGCACCATCTGGACACACTTTCGGCGTTGAAAACGTTGGTCCGTCAACAAGTCAGGCTTTAGAAACTCCTCAAAATCTCGACATGGAACAAATCGTTACAAATGAACCTGAGATAATAAACACACCAGCCAAGAAAAGAAAAAAATCACCAGAACAAGAGCGTCTGGAACTTCTGAGAAAACAATGCGAGACACAAGCTAAACTTTAAAAAAGTATTAAGGATTTGGAGAAAAACAGTTATAAAAATTATGAAATAAACAAATTAAGCAAAAGAAAATTGCCTCTATGAAAAATAATACTTATTATACTAACATATTTGTTACTTATTTTGGAAATTTCTTACTTCGCACTGGGTAGTTCAAGAGGATTGGAATCATCGCGTATTTTTCTACGTATACGTAGAACATTTGTATTAGCGTCATGATTTTCGTCTTCAAAAAATAAATCCACACTTAAATCCATTCTTTTTATTTTATAAAAACTTGATTTTTTTTTCGTTTTTTTCTTCACTTTACAAATAAAATGCATGGTGTTGCCAACATGAAATCGATATTTCATGTCGGCAACGCCATAACAATTACAACTAAAAATCGTTGTGCTACACAATACCAAAAAATAATTTGGTTGAGTTAAAGTCGGGTTGACTGACAGACGACCAAACTTAGTTGAGTTGAGAACGGCAATAGGGGCATAAGTTATATTGCATGTGGCAACGGAGGGTTAATATTAATTTTCACTTGCTGGTGGGTACGTTGTTATTTTTTGTCATTTATTTCAAAACTAATATAGAAAATGAATATCGAGAACTTCCTCAAAGAACTAAAAGGAACTTCGTCGTTGAACAGCCTTCGCAATTACATACGGAGACATTAAAAATTTCAAAGAAGAAGTGGCAACACCTTCAAGATCAGAAAAGATTAATACCTGCAGATTGCCACTTATTTTATGACAATATTCCGTTTGAAGATTAACCCAGTATTCATAAAAACTAACCATAGCAAATTCTTATAATAAGTCCACATTAATTTTTGTGAATGTGCAATGAATTCCATCTTTAATTTTTTTAGCCGTTATTTAATGAAATGTTATATTGTTTTTAAATTTTCAGTTACTTAATAAAATGTATAAACTTAATAAAATTAAATGCATATAAAAAGCATCTCTATTTGTACTTCTTATTCCTTCAAACTCTAAAAAAATTTGTGATGTTACGCCCTTTTGATTTCAGGTCTTTTGAATTCAAAAGAGCGCATCCCACACAACTAATAAAAACAACGTTGAAAGTAAATTCTGTCTTTAGAAATAAATGTATCATCGTATTATAATGCTAATCTGAAAAAAATCATAACGCTAACTTCAATAGTTTTGATTTTATAGTTTTTTTTTATCTCCTGTAAAATTTTCAAATATGTTGTTACGCCCTTTTGCATTTCAGGTGACGTTATACAAGATTCATAAACATTTGACAATAAAATTTGAATTTTTGTATTCTATCAATTTTGTTTAAAACTGTAGGTTAAAATTTCAAATTTTATGTTTTTCCTTTGTAAAATTTTGATCGAATATTCGGTAGGACTCTTCTAGTTTGTCCAAAATTTTAAATTTCTGTTCATGAAAACCCACCAAACCATTAAAAATTTGAATTTTAGTAGAAATTTATTGATTTATTGCTGTGAAAATGCATATTTTAAAATCAAAGATATTTCATATAATCATATATGTATGCATATACATATTTTGATGATTTCAATAAATGCATTCTAAATGGAAAATAAATATTGGGTTCACTTAATCAATAAAAATTGAATTTTTGATTTATTGATCGCCGGAATCTTCATCCATGACATTATCATTTTCTACAGTTTCCATATCTTCGTCTCCTTCGCCATCCTTTTTGTCCGTTGGTTTTTCATAGACCCTTTCCAAAGGGGATACCACAACTCCGTTCCACACAGACATGTCTTTGACAATATTTGAATTGCCCTCCATGCCTAAAATTTGTTTGTATCCTCCATGAGCCAAAATACGTAGTAAAGTTTGTGCAGTCATGCAGCACGAATCTTGTTCTTCCAATGTCATGGCTGTATGGACACGATTGTGTCCAGGCTCACACGGATCCGTTATACCAGCAGAGCCTGGTAAAAACAGTCCAGCCGATAACAATTGGAAAACCCGCCTGAATGCAAGGTTTATCGGAAGAGCTTGTCTTGATGGATTGTTCATTATAGTCAAATGAGCCATCAAGTCCAACATCCAAGGTGAAAGAGGTGAGAAAGCTTCAAAACGTTTAGAAAGATCTTTGAGAATGCGAATTAAAACTTTAATAGAAGAATGATGGGCATTTTCTTCAAACCAACGTGTGTGCCTTATAGCAGCCAAGTGGGCTTGCATTACTTTTGCTTCGGGGAACATGTTCGGTTCACTTTTTCTCATATTTTGGGGTATTGTTGTAATAAGTATGCGAACTTTAGCCTGTGTGTTAAATATATCGAAACCACGATCGTGAAAAGTAGTATTTATGTGGTCAGCTTTGGTGAGTACCTCCGTTTTCATAGCATTTTTTAGGTCAGACTCAACTTTTTTTCCTAGTTCCTCACATGAATCCTTTGACGGCACTGTTTTAAGAATCACAACAATATCAGCGACATTGTTACCAGTCAACATGGTACCTTTTTTAAAAGATCCTACCTGACGCACCTCCTCCAATTGCTGAAACCCAAAATAAGTTAAACAACAAATGCATATTTATAGTATTTAAATTCTTACGCATTTATTGAAATCCCCTGGAGCCACAATTAAATTATCGAGTACTGATTGCACTTTCGATACTAAATTTCCTACAGCTGTCTGTTCGGCTGGCGTTGGGCTTAAATCCTGATTACGCTTCAACAATGACTAAAAATAAACATACAGTAAGTTAGAATCACCCCTATCGTGAATAAAAATTCCACATGAAATTTGTTCCCTTTTATTTTTTTAACATTGAATTTAAATAGGAAAAATGCGAAAAGTGAACAAATTTCACGTGGAATTTTTATTCACGATAGGGGTGAATGTAAAAAGTATACAAATTTTCTTTTTGAATCGAAATACACAATAACCCCCCTGTTCTATGAAAATAACTACGTTTTTTTAATTCAGTATTACAATTATTCATATACGAGTATATCTCTAATTATTTAAGTAAATTTTTCGTTTGTCCTTGTTTACAGGTTGATATAGAGGTACTGTATAGTGTGCTGGTTTTTACATTATACAATTCAGATCTTATTTGTATACTTTTTTTACAAGAATGCCTGACTTACTGCAGTTAAAGCCGCATCATCCACTGTCGAAGACACCTTTGGAAATACAACCTCGGCAAGAGTCAAATCGAACGGATGTCGTGGTACAAACGTTTTCTTAAAAGGTGGCCTAATTGGACCACGCATTGGGCGACCGCCTCTCATACCGCCACGCACCATTCTTTTTTTCTTTAATTTATTAATTTTTACAAAATTTTATAAAAAGCGACACAGCGATAAAATGCCTATTTTCGGTTTGCAAAAAATTATCGATTATACATCATTAGGAGTTGCCAATGTGTTTTTCATTTTTAGCTCTTTTTAAATAAAATTATCGTAGTTGCCAGTTAATTTGGAATCAAAATCGTCAATTACATGGTGTAAATATACAAGGTGAGTGCAAATTGGCAACAAATACAACACAATACAGAAACAACAGGCATTTTGTTTGTGTAAAATAATGTACTACTGTCAAAAACACTTGAAAAAGTATTACTTTTGACATAAGTAAATTGTAAACAAAGTCAGTTAGCTGTGATACTGCACTCACCTTGAATAGTTACACCATGGTCAATTAATACAAGAAATGAATAACCGAAACTAACACAGCCAACCTTTTTTTTTACTAACCCACTTGCAACAATTTAATATAGAAATTTTCTACCGACGCTGCCATATTTTCGTATTTTTAACAAAATTTGAAGGATTGTTTTATAATATTTATTGCAATTTTTTGTGAAGTTATTTATGTAAAAATTTATTTAATTTTCATTTAAAAAGAAGTTCTATTAAAACATATTAGTTATGTTTTTATAAATTTTAATTATTTTCACATTTATTGCATATGAGAAAATTCTTGGTAACATTTTTAAATTTTTTAATTCTAATTCGGTGATTTTGCTGATCAGTTTTGAAAAAATTTTTTTCCAAAAAGAAAATAAGAAAGATGAGTAAAAGAAACTTACAAAACTTAATTTGTAAAGAAAAAAGGACATATAAGTCAATGTGGAGAATTTTAAAAAATTGTTGCACACTAAACAAAAAGTGCCCTTAGAACATGTGCAAAAATTAAGTGAAAGTGTAATTTTTGATGAATGAGCTTCACCAAGTTCATGTAAGGAGTTGGAAAATGGTAATTGACAAAAAACTTGAAAATATTGAAGAAAATGTAAGTATTTCAATTCTTTTATTGCTTTTTAAACAATAATGAATTTTTTTGTAGCTAGCTTCAAAACCGGATATGATGGCTCAGACCAAAGCCCTAATGGAGTGTAAGGTGTCCATTAAAAGAGTGGAGGGCATAGTATGCCGCATTACGGGAGAGGTCCATAATAATGGTAATAAAATGTAATTTATAAAAGAATTATTTTTAAATTTAAATATATGTATTTTTTACAGCTTATGCACATGCATAAAATTAAAGGGGCATCTGAAGATGTCAGCAGTGTCATCCGTGGCATATTTACGGATGACCTGCTACAGATGTACAATTGGAAAGGGAGGTGGGCACAGCATTCCCTAGCACAGCTTTCTATCTGTTCCAAGTTTTTGAGAGGTATGTACGTATATACATATATTAATGTTAATTATGTATGTACATTTTGAAAATTCATTGAAATAATATTATACTATTAATATTTGTATCTATTCTTTAAATTTCAGACGTTTTCCAAAAGCAGAGTATTATGGAACTTCAAAAAAATATAAAGAAGGCTGTAGAACGCAGCATAACCGGCAGAAACAAAAAAATTATTCTAAAAAAGAAAAAGATCAATTAAAAGTTTAACTAAAAGAAAATAATATTTTGTATTTTATTTCTATTAGTTATAATTGACGGATATATTCGTTAATTGTGACCAGGGACGAAATTACCGCATTCGATATCGAGTAAAATTGATCGTAATTTTCTTATTTGAGATTATGGCATTCGATATCGAGCAAGAATTTTAGTGCATTTTATCATAATTTCGATATCGAAATAATTTTTCGATACGATAGCTTATTCGATCACGAATGCGGTAATTTGGCCCCAGTTATTGCTAACCTATATTTTTTTAATTTATCGGCAAAAGTACTAAAATGTACAGCTGTGGCAGCACTAAATTGTAAATAATAATAAACGTTTACATATGTTTTGTTAATTTTCGTATTGTGTTTGCAAAAATGGAGAAAAACTTAAAAATTTAAATAATATAAAAATATTAAAGTTAGCGCTTGAAGGCCTGTGCACATTAAAAGAAATAAGTGAACTACACTGTAAAAGAAGAAGACGCTCTTGTTCTGTTAGAAATAAACCACGACCAGCGTTGCCGTTTTTGGTTATTTCTAACCAAAATTGGTTATTTTTTTCTCAATGTGTACATGTGTAAATTTTTTCTGTTTTGGTTATTTTTTTTTACTGAAAATATTTAGATTTTAAGACAATTAGTAATATATTGCAAGCAAAAGAATTGTGCAAAAATCAACAAAATGCCCATTTTGTTTGGTCTGCCAAAGACAAATTTCAAAACTCAAGCTGTGACATTTTAAGTAAAAGTGATCTCCATATTTATTGTAATATAATTACATGTTTTTTAGTATTTAAGAGAGTAACTTTCTAGTTCCTTATTTTATTGCCAATGAAAAATTTTTTGTTTTTATTATATACTTTTTATTTTTGTTTAAGACATTAAAAATTAATAATTAAACTTGCAAAACTTAATGTAAAGTATTGGAATTTTAAATTTTACAAATTGTAGCATTAGCTTATGTTTCTTTGCATTACTTTTTGCAAAATATGACGCTTAGTTTTTTAAAAAAATTATTTTTTAGTATTAGGAGTTGTGTTGTAAAATACGTTGTTTTATGTTTTTTTTGTTACCTTAAAGTACAAATTATAGTTAAAATTACAAAAAATAAATAAATAGTACATGCATTTAAATTTGGTTATTTTTTTTTAAATTTGGTTATTTTTTTTTAAATTTGGTTATTTTTTTCATAAATGTTGGTTACAAAAAATTTTTTTTCGTGGCAACACTGACCACGACAGAAAGACATTTTTGTTAAAATAAAAAGGGCCCTTTTATTATAAAGGCACTTATTTTTTCCACATTTCCTATTAAATTTAAAATAAAATAAAACAGTTAAGTGGTTTATCTTTGACAAGTCATAAAACAACTTTAATATTAAAAATTTAATAAAAATATGGACGTTGTTATGAAAAAAATTTTAAATTTGTGTTTTTCATCCAGTATGAATAAAATTCAATTACAGTTTCTTTTTTTTTTATTTTTGAGCAAATTTGTCCAGTTTTTGATTTGTATGGATAAACAAGTTTCTCAAACTAGTTTATCACCATAAACAACATAACTAGTTTATGGCGTAGGTGTAAATGCACTATAAGTGCAAAAAAACATTTATTTGTCTGGCAACTACTTTATGCAGGAATGGTAAAAATAGTAATCTGCACATAATAACATTTTTACAGCCATCAAGTCTAGTAAAAATATATACTGTTAAGTTATATCCGTTCTTTAATGTTATTTTGGTGAAGAATTTTAATATTAAAAAATAAGAAATCGCAAGATAATTGCATATTTATAATTTATATATTTTAGTTGTATGTCTTAAATAAACAAAATATGTGGATGTTGAGACAAAATCACAATATTTACGTTAGAGTTTTGGTATGTTAGAATAATAATGTGTGTAGTATTGATTTTTCTAAAAAAAACGTATATATTTTCTGGTGTATACATATAGTTAAAATGCTTTCAATGGAAACACCACAACAACAAGCTATCTATGCTCCATTGAGCCAGGCGATGACAGATTCTGATTCAGAAGAAGAAATTCACGATTCAACAAAACATTGTCAGCTGCAACAGTTGCAGGAGCAACAAAAACAATTTCTACAACAACATCAACAAGAACAACGACTCGATTTGAATATAAACGCAAACAATCGACGTAATCCACCAAATACACTTAATTTACAGCCAAAGTCGTATCAACAAAATCGCCGTAAATTACAAATTGAACGTCAGCGACAGTTGGAAAGAAATTTATATCCAAACTCACTTAAATCGGGAAATAACATAACATTAGGTATGTAAATAGTTGATATGGAATATTTTTATTGAATTCGTCGATATTTTGTACATATCATATGAAAATTCATAAAATTAATGGCAATAATACAAATATGAATTTCATAAATGGGTATCAAAATTCATAATTGCTTTTATTAGAATAGCTATTTGTTTTCAGGTTATATCTTAAGTCTTAAGCATAGTAGGTATGATGACGGGTCACTGTCCAGTAAGGACAAATACATGGGTCACCAACACTCCGGACTTCTGCAGAATATTCAAAAATGAAAAGGAGTTGGAGACCGTGGAATATATTATCTGCCACTGCCTGGGACTCCAGCACCAATCGCATAGAGGGTTAGGTAGTAAATTAGAGTCTGAGATGGCTATATAGTAGATAATTATGTATCGGTCTCTTCTAGTGAATTGTTAATTCTTATTTTCTAAAGGGAATTTTCAACTCGTATAAACAGCAAAATTTCTTCAAAATTTATTTATTTAATAACTATTGTATATGTAAATTTTAAAGTATTTTTGCTGTTTACACGAGTTTGAAGTATTTTGAAGAGCAATTTTGAAGAAAATTTCAATCGTGTAAATCTAGCTTAAGCCTTAAGCAAAGTTCAATACAACTATTCACACTGGTGTGAGGTCTGATTTTACAATTGTTTTAACTAGAGTTCTAGGAAAATTGCTTTTTGAGCTATAACATTATGTACATTAGATCGACCCATAAAAAGTTAATTTGTCTTGGATGGGTCTAAATTGGTTCTTCAGTATATAAAAGCACAAGCCGTATAAACATCTTTTGTACACTACACTACGCAGAAATCCTATTGCTATTTCACATTTGTTTTATACCTAGCTAAAAAACAAATTTTTTTGAAATAACGGGTCCGCCATCTAACGTTTTTTTCAACTAGTGCTTATTTCGTGAATGGTAATACTTAGCTCATGTCTGATTTGACAGATAATTAGTTTTATACTTCCGCTGAACGAATATGGTTGTGTATACTCTTGAACAAAACTGGGAAATATTGCGACATTACTTTGAAAATCATGGCAATGTTGCAGAATGAAGAAGAGAAGCACTGCCAGCTCCGTATGTTCTTTATCTTGTAAAAAAAGTGAAAGAAACTGGCATATTCTACGATAAACCAAAGCGTGAAAAGCCAAAAACAGTGCGTACACCCGAGAATATTGCTGCTGTGGCAGAAAGTGTGCGTGAAGCGCCATCAACAGCAATTCACCGTCGTTCTCAACAATTGAACATTTCAGAGACATCATTGAGACGAGTTTTGCATAAAAGCCTTGGTATGACGCCATACAAAGTCCAATTGGTTCAGGAGTTGAAGCCAACTGACCATCCAATGCGTTTTCGCTTCGATAAGTGAGCCTGCGATCGACTTACAGAAGATGCCGATTTTGCAAAAAAAAAAATGTCGCATTTGGGGCACAGAAAACCCGCGCGCATACGCCGATGCACCCAAAACGAGTCACTGTTTGGTGCGGATTTTGGTCCAGAGGCATAATTGGGCCATTTTTCTTCGAAAATGAGCAAGGAGTGGCCGTTACAGTCTGTTGTGGATGGGGATGAAATAAGTACACGCGTATTAACACTAATTTAATTCATTTATTGAAAGCTAAATAAAAGTACAAAGTTATTATATAAAAGTTACGACCACACCACGACGCTGCTAACACCAGAGTTTCTTAAGCCTACTTCGTTCTTAAAAGCCGGTAAACATTTCCCTCCTTGTTATTGATGAATCTCGTAATCCCGGTGCCATGCTGGTCTACGTCTGTTACGGGTGGAACGTCTAGGTGATGATAAAATTTCCTCATTAGAAGCGTTGTGTGCATATGATGATGTATTGATTAATTCATTGCCATCCTGATCATCTAATTGAGAATTGAATGATTCCGAATTTTGATGTTCAGTTTCAATGGGTTGTTTGTTGAACAAAGGTTGTAAATCATATGAAATAAAATCATCTTCGACTGGATCGATATCCGCATAACGTTCACGAATCTGATTTGCATGTGATTTGATGATTATATTTGTATCACTATTCTGGATTTCTACTTCATAATTTACTTCACCAACTTTCTCCTTGATTACTCCTGGCTGCCATATTATTTTCTTGTTTTTGTAGATTTTGATGAACATTTGTTGATTGATTTGAAAATTACGATTTTTAGAACCATGTTTCTTGTTGTATTGGGTTTCCATGTTCTCGTTACGAATTATATCAGATGAACTTTGTGGTTTTAGAAGATCGATTTCCGTACGAAGTTTTCTACCAATGAATAGTTCTGTCGGAGTTTTTCCTCCCACGCAATTTGAGTTTGGAGTTGATCGATATTTAAGTGAAAATTGTTAAAGATGTATATTATCATTGGAATCACAATCATAGGCTTTTTTAATCGCTGTTTTGATTATGTCAACATAACGTTCCGCTTGACCATTGCTTTGTAGATGGTATGGAGCAGTCCTTATATGTTGAATACCACGATGATTGCAAAATTGTTGAAATTCTGAACTCACAAACTGAGTTCCATTATCCGATACTAATAGTTCTGGATAACCAAATCTGTTGCTGTAGGCAGACATTAGTTCGATGATCTTTTTATTTGAAATTGTGCTGCACTGATATACTTCGGGCCATTTTGAAAATGAATCTATGATTACCAAATAATATTGAGATCGGATCGGACCTGCTATATCAATATGAACACGTTGTAACGGTATGGTGAATACTGGTGGACATAGACGAACAAAATCTTCTATTTCCTGATCAATGTTAGGCCAATATACTTTACTTCGGGCATTAGACTTCTTTGGCCATGATGTATAATGATATCCTTACCTGTTGCTACTTGAATCATATGATGAGTAAGCGGAATAGATTGAAGATTGTCCTCTACGATGGATTTAATGTTAAATTCAAGTTTAGCACAAGCTATTACAAAATCTTCCTCTTCCTGTTGTTTTGAAGGTAGTAGTCGGGATAACATATCAACGTTACCAAAATCATCTGTGTTTACGTATTCGATATCAAAATCGTATGTCATCATGGTGAGAGCCCATCTCTGTAGTCTGCTGGCTGAATGAACGGGAATACCCTTTCTTGAACCAAATATGGCCAATAAAGGTTTATAATCAGTACGTAGTAAAATTTTTTTACCATATACCATTCGATGGAATTTCTTGACTGCAAAAACTAAGGCAAGGGCTTCCTTCTCAATTTGACCATAGTTTTTTCTGCTGGAGTCAATGACCGTGATGCATGTGCAACTGGTTTTTCCGTTCCGTCAGGCATGATGTGTGATATTTGTGCTCCAAAACTCTGCATTGACGCGTCTGCTGAAACCATTATGGGTAACTTGGGATTGTAATGGGTAAGCATCAAATCTGATAATAAAATTGTTTTAAATTTTTGAAATGATTGTTCACAGTCAGATGACCAATGCCATTTTGTTTTTGTTTCCAGTAATTTGTCGAGTGGATATCTAAGGGATCTGAATGTGTCAATAAATTTCCCATAGAAGTTGATGGAACCAAGAAATGACCTAAGCTCACTTACGTTCTGAGGTCTCGGCAAATTAACGATTGAAGAAATTTTGTCCGGATTTGGTTTGATGCCATTTGAATCAACGATATGCCCAAATATTTGATTTGAGGTTGAATAAATTCACATTTATCCCAGTTTACTTTCATGTTCATGTTGTATTTAGTGAATCGTTGTAATACTTGACGAATTGATTCAAGGTGCTGTTGAAGAGTTTCACTTGCAATGATAACATCATCCAAGTAATAGCTTCTGTAATACCTGAGAGAATTTTATCTATAGCTTGTTGAAATGCACCTGGTGCTGATTTAATTCCAGGAACTAGTCTATTAAACGTGTATAAACCTCGATGTGTATTGATGGGCAAAATGGATTTGGTTGAGTCATCCACCTCGAACTGCATATAGGCATAGTTAAAATCCAATCTAGTAAAATACTTACGATTATTTAGGCACATAAAGATGTCATCTGGTAGTGGTAGTGGATGAAAATGAGGTTCAACATTTTCGTTGAGACCTGTTGAATAGTCTCCACAGATTCTTATTCTTCCACTTGAGCGTCTCACTGTAACTATGGGTGCTGCCCACTCCGAAAAATTTGTTGGTGATATAACTCCTGCTTTTTGTAAACGATCAAGTTCAGCATCCACTAAGGAATGTACTGAATACGGTACTGGACGTTTTGGAATTGCATTTGGTTTGAGGGGTAGATGAATTTTGATTTTAGTACAATGACCCATCTCACTTTTGAAAACTTGAGGAAATTCTTAAAATTTGCAATAAGAAGACTGGAATCTGTTGATTGCTGTATTGATTTGCAAAAAGAGTTGATTGGAATTTCCCAAAGACCAAATGCTTCGAAAAAATCTGTACCTGCAATGTTCAATGCTTGAACTGTTGTAACAAAAATATTCATTGTTGTTGTTGTGTTGTGAAATTCAACATTCGCCAATAAAATTAATCTTATTTTGATTTGCATCCCGTACTGTTCTTTTTGTAGTTGTTAATGTGGGACGACCAACGTTCATCCACATTTGTTCTGATATGATTGAAATATCTGAAGCTGTGTCCAGTTGAAGTTCGGCGTTATGATTGTTTATCATAATGTTGACATGTTTGCGATGAAAAACGTTATCGATATTGTTATCGATGGTTTTCGTTTGTGTCGAATTCTTATTAGAATTTGCGTGTTGATTTTTGTCTGAATTTTCTGCTTTTGCACGACGATTCGTGTTTGAACTTGACAATTGTCCGTTGTTGTTGGACTTTGTTGCAGCATTTACGTCGCAGTAACCCTCTTTGCATTTTCCTTTTTATGATTTGTGTTATACCTACTGTTGTGAGGCTTTGTATGAATGGCATGTGTTACAGATGTCTGTTGAATATTACCAATCATTTTTGTATCCTGCGGACGTTGAAGTGTTCGCTGTATTTCCTTGTTGATGAATTCTAAAGTAACTGGCTTCTCGGCTTTTTCCTCCTCCAACATTTTTAAAACTTCATTACGGAAACTTGCATCTTTTGTTGATTGAAGACCACTGACAAAAATGAGACATTTTAGATTGTCCTTTGTAAATTTGTCCAACTGAAAATTTTCACAGTGGCGGTTGACCTTTGCAATGTAGGTACCATAGTTTTCCGATTCAGATTTAGTTGTTTGAAAACAATTATAGCAGCTACTAAAAAGTGATTCACGAACACTAAACATGGTTTTGAGTTTATCCAGAGTGATTTCGAAAGAAATTTCCGTTGGTTTCGACGGCAAGACTACGTCTGCATATTGCTGGTACACCGGTTGACTGACTTTCCTTAAAAGTAAACGAGTTTTGTCTGCGTCTGATAGATTTTGAGCATCAATATTAAATAAATCCTCATATCTTGAGTACCATGAACCAAAAGTACGGTTTTCCTCTGGATCATAAACAAATTCATTCATTTGTTTTGCCAATTTGTTGAAAACTGATGTTTGTAATGAGTTGTTAACTTCGTTCATTGCACGTGGTGCCACTGAAGAATCACTATTAACAATACCTTGGAAAGTTTGCTGCTGAGCGACCATTTATCTCTTTTGGCGTTCAAACATATCAAGTTGTTTTTGAAGCTGCTGCTGTTTTTTGTTGCTCCTGACGCCTTGATGCATCTTGTTGTTGTACAAGAAATTTCGTTAACACTGCTTCTAGTGGTGATGGTGATGTCGCCATTATGGAGAACACAAAAAAAAATATCGTAAAATGTATTTGCGATGAAATAATTTTATACTTTCTTTCACTTTGGATTTTCTTTAATCCTCGTCGCCAATTATGTTGTGGATGGGGGTGAAATAAGTACACGCGTATTAACACTAATTTAATTCATTTATTGAAAGCTAAATAAAAGTACAAAGTTATTACATAAAAGTTACGACCACACCACGACGCTGCTAACACCAGAGTTTCTTAAGCCTACTTCGTTCTTAAAAGCCGGTAAACATTTGAATAAAGGCTGGGCTGTTATATATGTTACATAAAAATAGGGTTGCATTATTTCGTATGTAACACAGTTAATGGCGATCGTTATCGGACCATGGTGAACGAATTTTTGTTCACAAAAATTGAAGAGGAGGATATTGGCAACATTTGGTTTTAACAGGACGGCGCTACGTGCCACACAGCCGAAGCTACACTCGATGTTTTGCGCCCTGTTTTTGAAGATCGCATTATCAGCCGCAGAGCTGAAGTCGTTTGACCACCTCGGAGCTGCGATTTGACACCTCTGGACTATTATTTGTGGGGTACCGTCAAAGATAAGTGTTACGCCGACAAGCCAGAGACAATTGACGCTTTAAAGGACAATATTCGTGAAGCCATTGCTGAAATACAGCTGCACACAATCGATAATGTGCTTAAAAATTGGACCGATCGTGTAGGCTACTGCATGGCCAGCCGAGGCAGCAATTTGAATGAAATTATTTTTCATTATTAACCGAAATTTTAGAAAATATTCAGTAGATTTTTTATAGCATTTTCAAAAAAAAAAGTCATTTGGCGGACCCTTAAGCCTCAGTTAGCCGACTGTAATGGAATGTAACTGCAACAGTAAGAAACAGCTGATGGATATTGTTATGTGTAAAGTAATGCAAATGGTTATGGAGATGTAAAATAACGCAACACCGTAATGTATGAATCTGTAAGAAATAGAATTTCCTTACATTTTTACGTCATTACACTACATTCCGTTACAGTCGGCTAACTGCGGCTTAAAACCTCGGCAACAAATGCAACACCATGGTGTATACAACACAATACAGACACAACAGGCATTTTGTTTGTGTAAAATAATGTACTACTGTCAAAATCACTTGAAAAACAAAGTCAAGGTGGATTCACCCATTCGTTCCGAACAAAATATTTGTTCGGACAAAGTTTTTTTCATATGAAGTTTGACGAACAAATATTTTGTTCAGAACGAATGGGTGAATCCACCTTCAGTGAGCTGTGCTACTGCACCCACCTTGTATAGTTACAGCATGAGAAATACGATTTATATCAAAAGTCAAAGATAATAAAATTTTTAAATAGCAACATTGTTTCGCGCTATCCGATTAGCCTTAAGTTTGCATCAGTTAGATATTAAAGACCAATAAAACCCATCAAAAACTACTTTTTGAGGAAGGTCGAATGTATATTCAAATCTTCTTTGTTAAGTGAGTAAACGTGCTAAGTCCACTTTTATCAAAATTTAGATTTTAAAACGTATAGAATTATTTAGTTTTTTTCTCGTTGCACATAAGCTAGTGAAATGTAATTTTGTACTATACATTTGTATTTAAACGATTTATTATATTAATTAATTTAATTTTAACTGCCAAAAGAATCAAATAATTTATCTAGACTCTTTATTGATTCAATTTGTATAATAACTTACATATGCGATTTTTTAATTGTAAATTAATTTGTTAGTTCGACAATGTTATTATTCTTACTATACACATTTAAAAAATTACAGGAAACGGGATACACAAAAAAGGAACCATTCAAAATAATAGTATGCAAAATACATATCTCCGTTCAGTAATGATGTCTGATATGGGCATTAATGCCGATGGCGGTCCATGTGATTCGACTAATAATTTCTCAAGTTTTAATAGCGAATATGATGAACGTAATCTAAATGATGCCGATAACGTGGCAATATTGGGCGGCAGTGAATTAACTAAAGATGTCCAATTTACTGAGCCTATGTCACCGGCACGTCGTTGCTGCTTTATTACTTCGCTGTTGTTGTGCGTTCTTACAGTAATTATATTTGTTTGGGTCATACCCTGTAGTGAGGATGGGTCTTGTCCGGCGCCAATTGATCGTGTTAAAACACATAATTGGTATAACAACTACACTAAAATCGAACTGAAGGGTGGTGTAAATATTGTGAGTGGTTTGCGAAGTTGGGAGAATAATTTAATATTTTTGTATCGTGGTGATTCTTTCTTTCCTGAATTTCGTCCGGATAACTCAAAACGAAACGGTATTATATCTCTAATTGGAAGTTCTGGAGCAGTTGCTTGGTTTGACGAAATGACTGATGAACCTGTAGCTATAGACTGTACATTGCTGGATGTCGATCGTAATGGTCGGCCTGATTGCCTAGTCATTGATGAATATGGGGAGCTCGGTGCTATAAATCCTGTATCTGGTTACTGGCATTGGACGTTTAAGGAAAGATCTGTTCATAAAGTCGATGCCCTTGATTTTCCGGTCATTTTACCAGACTTGGATAACGATGGTATTATGGACATTTTGCTGGTAACCAGTGTGACTTTGGAGCAAAGAACTAAACATTATATGCGTAAGGGTGACGTGGCCAATAAAAATGGCCACGTCCTTGAGCAAAGAAACTTTTTAAGAATATTATCGGGTAATAACGGGCAGCCAATTGGTGATGGCTTCAAAGTTATAGAGTGTGACACCTTAAGAAAACTGCAATTGGAAAATGCTCAAAAGGTTTCCTTCAATTGTATACATAACAACACTGAAGCCCAGCGCTCTAAAACATTGGCAGAACTTTTCTCTCTCATTACCAACAAGTCTTTAATGGGTCTAAAACTCGTACCCGCTTCGAAAATATCTCAACATCGCCATTATGGACAACGCAAAGATATCGATTCTCAACGAAATATTTATTCACTTAGCGGAAGAGAACTTGTGGTTGAAAATCGCGGCAAATGTCCTAAAGATTGCAACGTCACGATTATTTTGAGTGAAAATCGTAATGGAAAGTTCTTTACTCTCCGTAATTTTACAAGTAGTGGCATGTATGGTATGGTTCCAGCGCAATGGCATTTCAAAAATACCAAACCCAATATGTCGGGCTTTGTTATAAAATTTTGGAAATGGAACATAAGCTCGGAATCAACAAATGCTCAATCGGCAACATCTGCAGCCAATAGCAATCCTCGCGGTAATGAAACATTTCAAAAGACTCAAACGTCCAAATCAAAATCGAAATCAGCAAAGACAACGAAAGATAATGGTACTAAATCCTCTTTTAAACAAAATCACGTACAGAGTAATTCTCGTGGTAGTGGCACTAACAGTGATCGTAAAAATGAGAGACGACGTCGTGACTTGTCCGACAATCAAATGTCAAATGTTGAATTTGATGCATTCGACCATCTAATTCACCAAAGAGAATCGTATAATATCAAATTGGAAACGATGCGTTTCAAGCGTAGTACATCACCCTCAACAAATGCTACAAAACAAAAGTCTTCTGGTAGAGGTGGCTTGTTAATGGATAATTATAATATGCAAAGAATTACTGAATCGGTAGTATTGGTTTTATTTATTGGTGCTGATACACGCATCGAGAATACCTCGCAAAGTAATATTGTACAATTTTGTCGGAACGATCGGAAAGATGTTATCTGTCAGCCCGATTTAAACAATCAAGAAAATTCTATGCTAATTGCTGATCTAGATCAGGATGGCTCACAGGAACTTGTCTCCTATACTTCAACTTTTGTTCAAGCGAATGACGACCCGCAGGACTGGCGCCTAGTAACTTATGTGCGATTATTACGTTTACAATCGGAGCTACCAGCATTTTATCAGGACGTTAAACACAATTAGATAAATTAACTCAATCATTTAAATAATCTTCTTACTCATACTTCTTATTACTAAAAACTTAAATAATACATACACATTTATAAATCGAAAATACTTTTTTTTTGTTTAGAAAATATTATCAAAAGAAATCAAGTCATCTCCTTACTAAAACAATAGTGTATTATTTTTGTGTATTTCGAGATAATCGAGTTTAAAATTTTTGTTTTTATTAGAATCTGGCAAAACATTATAATTTTAGAAAATAATCGATGTTTTTAAGTTGTGGTCATTTAAGTATTTGGTAGAATAATGGGGCTACTATCAGATAATATTTCATTAATTTACTTTAATTTTTTTTAATTGCAAATAAATGGTACTAAAAGTACCACGATGTCACTTAGGCTATTTTATTTGTTCTGGTATATGGGCATTTCCTCGGGTCACGAACGTATGTTCGTACGCTTTTAATGTACAAAAGATATAGAAAACAAAACTTTTCCTAATTTTTTTTTTGCAATTCCATAGCATTTTAGTAGCTCTATGTTTAATACAAAAGATAGATTTTATACAGTGTAAGTTTTCATAATGATAGTTATAAACATGTGGTCACGAACGTACATAAAATAGAAGTCAACTTTGGTTGACAGTAGTGAAATTTAAAAATCTGCGAAATGGAACGGAATATTCTAAAGTGATTAATTTATTTTAAAAGTGTATTAATGTAGGTCTCTATCCAGTATTAACACAATAAAAGATCTCGATTGGTTTTTGTTCAATTGTCTTAAGTAACGGTCGCGAACGTACGGGTCGCTAACGTACGATTTTTCCATATGTTATTTTTATTATTATCACCATGCATTTTCCCATAAATATTCTCAAATTTCTTTAACAAAATACGTGGCCTCAAACTCGAAACAACTTTTTTTATTTTATTGAAAAAAAAAGTCGAAGAAATCAAAACTTAATTTAATTCAAAATACGTAATACTTAATTTGTATTGTGTAGTAGTACTTATAACAAGAAATAGACTATTTTATTTCATATAAAATTTTAACAGTATTTATAATTTTGTTTTTATGGAATAGAGTCAGTCAAAGTTATTCTATCGTCTACTTTCCGCCAGTGTTGCCATTTTACAATTTCATCCATTTTTGTTAAGTATAATACTGGAACAATAGATTTCACATCTTTTGTACAGTTTTCGCAATCGTTGGTCATACAGCTTTCATTTTTAATATTGCAACAGGCTAATTGCAAAAAACTTTCGAAGGTTTTGGGGAAAGACTGTATAACTGTTGCGCAACCATTTAATAAAAAACTGAAATTGGCGTGATGAATACATACGCACATGTTAGCGGCATTTTGGTCGAGAGTTGAACATGTTTGGGTCGACACTGAAAGAATTTTGTCTTGCTTACGCATTCTCCAATTGATTCATTTTTATATACTTCGTAAGCTTCCGATACAGTTAGCAGCATATATCGTTTAGCAACAATTTGTCCATCAACAATGAGGGTGTCCTTTTTGGCTGCCGACTGAACGCTAACATCTTCACGCAAGTAAATATCTTTCACTACTTCTAACATCCTGCCCCATTCAACTTGCGTAGATGTTTTATTCTGCTCGTTTTCCGGTTCGACATACTTCTGAAATAGTCCTTTAATAACTTAAATTTTTTTTTTCAAATCACTTGGTAATGCCCTTTCAGTAGAGTTTGTCTACACGAATACGCTTCATGATCGTCTTCTTGTTGAGCTTCCTTTTTCTTCTTTTGTCGGTATTCTCTCAACCTTGCACGTTCTTTTTCTTTTTCTGACACCTGTTGACAGTTAATGCAAAGCAATTAAAATAAAATGATGTTTTCGGTCGCGAACGTACGATTAAAACATAGATAAGAAACAAAGTAAAAATTTACCGTTAATCGAACTTTTTTGTCCTCGATACACTTTTATCTTACGAATTGATTGTAATGGAGAGATTTTGAAAAAAAGTGCATAAATAACATATTTTTGCATGTAAAATAATTAAATATAAAAATTGGTTTATAAATAGCATAAAACAAAATATAAAATTTTCCATTTTCCAGCCCAATTTGCTCATGTAAAACAGCTGAAATATGATATGAACCCATTCTATTATAAAAATATAGACTTTTTTTATAATCATGAACAATAAAACACGATGATTATCAACATTTTATTTTTGGATCCTGGTTGACGATTTGCAGGAAATGCCCATATGTATGAAAATCATACACTATTTTATTTTGTATGGTATACACTAATTTATTTGAATCTTTATGTCGTACGAATGTTCATTCAGTAAAACATAGTAGTATTCGTGCTTAACAATCCATTCATAATTGTCATTTTTTGGTATTTCAGTGACACGTTGTTAATTGTTTTGCCATACATTTTTACACAGTTTTAAATAATTAAAAATATACATCAAAAACGCAATATTCATCAACATTCATCTACGGAAATACCATCCTCCACATCCAAGCAATTTTTATTATCAGGTAGAAGATTAAGATAAAAAGAATGAAATTCGTTGGGAATGACATTTTTGGCACACAGCCACTTAAGATCATTCTACTTTAAAAAAGATATGGTAAACAGTTGCTTAAATTTAGGAAACAAATTTCGGGTATCACAGTTATAAGTGATTTATTTCTCTCTCTTTCGTTTCATTAGTCAATTGTTTGCCAATCGGAGTCCCTATAAATCTAAAGATAAATTTATATTTTCCTCAGCGTTATACTTATAGTAAATAGTGACTTGATAGATCTACATATTATTTTCACAATGTTTTCACAATAACATACTACAAAAAAACACAATTGTGCTGTCTATGGTCTATGTGATCTATGTTTTCTCTCAGCCAATGCTACAATCTGTCAAAGAGTTAAGTTTCATAACGGCGTAGACACAAATTTCAAAAATTGTGTACATTAGGGTGGCCCCAAAATAAAGTTGCGGATGTTTCCGAATAATATAAAAATTTGATTCATTTTAAGACTACGTTGCTCAATTTTTTTGTCCTATGGTCAAGATTTGGTGAGCTGGATCAAAGGATAAAAAGGTCCTTTTTGAGGTTTTTTTATTTTTTTCACATTTCCCCCAAGGCAACTATATGTATATTTGGTATCATATGAAAGGTCTTTGAGATGCGCATTCAATGGGTTATCAAAAATTAAAAAAACTATTTTTTTTAATTCAAAAATTTTGAAAATTTCAGATTTTATTTTGCTATAAAATAATAAAAATAGTGTATGCTTTTTATGCACTATTTTTCTTGAAATTGTAATCAGAGTAACAACTAATTAAAACACTATACCTGCACTTACACGTGAAATAATAAAAATAATGAATGAATTAATGAAAAATTTCAAACACAAAATGATGAGCTATTATTTCAATTGATCTTTTTACCCACTTTGTTGAAGTATAATTTCACCAAATTTTGATCACATATACATATGTACATACATAACTAATTCTATATGTAATTCTTATTATGCAATAAAAAAATAATGGTGTACATGTGTATGCACTATTGTTTTATTGAGGGGAAGAAGTGTAGTAAATATAACGATGTATTTAGATTCAATATAAATTAAGTGAAATGTCATTCACCCCTATTCTGTTTCGATTCGAAATTTTCTCCGTTTGGCAAATTTGATATTCAGAATTTCGATTCCGCTACGTTTCTTTCGATTGTAGGTATTCTGAATTACGATCATAGTTACGTTTTTCTACGCTTATATTTTAGCAACAGAATTTTTTCGATTGCTCTTTTTATAAACTTAAAAAATGTTTAATTTAATTAAAATTTCAGGTAGTTTTTTATTACTATGTAATATATTTTTATTTTGGCCGAGAAGGCTTAATATTACAAATAAATAAAAATCTAAGTATAAAATGTTTAAAAAGTGATTTATATAAACTTTTGTTGCACGTCCAATCAAGAGGTGATATGCAGCAACAAAGAACATGGTTAAACAAATGTGTAATGGTAGAACGAAGGAGTTTTTAATTACTGTCACTACAAACAGGTAAGCAGCCTATTTATTTATTTCTCTAGGTCAAAAACAACATCAGAACAATACGAAAATCTGGCAAGTTTAATGTCAACAAAATAGGATATTGCTTGCGGGTACCATAAACGCTCCAAGGAGGAAGTTCAGATATTTTCTTTTCAAGCCTTACCTCGTGTGTTCTGAGTCACGTTATTCTCCTCTTCAACCAATAAAGCCACTGCTATGGATTCCATTTCTCCTTCAAATACAAAAATTAAAAATACCACCTCCGGCTTGACAGGATTCTTAGCACTTGAATATTTTGCAAACAAAAATGATTATCTTTTTATTATTATTAATTCACAAGTCTTTTGTAATATTTTATTTTTATTATTTCTCCTTATTAATCGCACAAGTTTTTTTATTTTTCTATTTTTATTGTTTGTTGTGACTTTTGTTTATTAAAATAGTAACAAACTTGCTCATTTCTTTGTTTCTATTCCACATTTCATAGTAACAAACTGGTTTTGTAAACATTGTTGTCTTCTTCTTGTTCTTTCGATTCAGTTTTTGTTTGGAATACCAATTTTCGATCGTAGCGTAACTGAATGCGGAGACGTAATCGAAACTCAGAATAGGGGTGATTAAATAACACTGCTTTACAAATTTTTAATTTGGAAAAATACCAAGAACGCCACTTGCCTAGATAAGTTAATTGGGACCTCCTGAACACGAAAAACGCTGTAATTTTTTTTACTAAGTACCGTTTTTATATAACGGTACTTTTGTGTTTTTCGGTGTATGGTCCCATTCAAACCCTTGTGGAGCCCAACCGAAGAGCCCGATCGAGATGAATGGCATATCGTTAAAAAGGTAATCGAATGCCTTTTCCGCCGATATGCTGCAAATTTCTATCTGATAAGATATAGCTGAGTTATGGCACCTCAAAGTTCGAAATTTGGCTATTTTTTACGTTTTTTTTCAAAATTTTTCTTTTTTATTTAATTTTTTTTCTACGTTACAGTTAATATCTGGAATGTTTTATTTTTTGTCCAAATAGTTTATTTAATTACCAACATTTTAAGCGTAATTTGAAAAAAATCGGATGAAAAATATAGTTTTTATTAAGGATTTTGTGGAACGACAATATTTTCATCTTCATTGCTTACACACTATATTCGGCGTAAATTCAAAAAATTTAAATTAAAATGACGAGCGACTTGAACTCTTGCGTTTTTTTCGGATGGATCTTCGCGAATGAGGAACCAACAATAGTCCGCCATCCTTTGTTAGTCCCACCAGCCTTTGTAACGTCTCTCGATTTCTTCCATTTCTTGGTGAAATCTTTCACCTTGTTCATCACTTTCGGAGCCCAAGTTGGTGGGGAAAATATCCAAATGACTGAATAAGAAGTGTAATTTAGGTGTCATATTTGAACCTAAAGGTTAAAAAGAATAAATTTTAAATCATAACGGCCTTTTTGATACACATGTTTAAACTCATCGCTTACCAATGGCATTGAATTTTTGCAGTAATGTATCGATCTTCTCTTCGTAATCAGGACTTCTGTAGTTTCCCAAAAAGTTGTGAACGATGTCGTGGAATGCTTCCCATACCTCCAAATGAGCTGGACCTAAACACTCATTAAATGCTTGGTCACCGTACAGAGCCCGAATTTGAGGTCCATCAAATATACCAGCTTCAATTTTGGTCGCTGTGGCTCTCGGAAATTTTTGTTTAAGGTAAAACATGGCAAGACTGTCTTTTGGCAACGTTTTCACAATATTTGTAAATAACCCAAGCTTAATATGTAATGGAGGAAGTATTACCTTCTCCAGAGGAATGAGTGGGTCATTTTTGATATTGTACACTCCTTGCGTACGTTCACTTCGCTCGGGCCAAACTTTTCGGGTGTAGTGATTCTGACGGTCACGGCTGTCCCATAGACATAGAAAACAGGAAAACTTCGTATTGCCCCCTTGCAATCCAGATAGTATGGCAACTAATTTAAAATCAGAGCAAACTTTCCATTGATGTTGGTCATAATGTATGAGATCGAGAAGTTCTTTTATTGTTTCATATCTTTCCTTTATGTATTTTCCATATCCGATTGGAATTGATGGTTTCGTATTCCCTTTATGAAGCAAGACTGCCTTCAAACTGTGCTTTCCTCCATCCATAAAAAGACGCCATTCCTCTGGGTCATAATATTGTTGGAGAGCATTGAAAAGACCGCATATGTTGGCACAAAAACAAAAGTTTGCCGTTTTTGCGAAGAAAAGTGCAAGTTGTTTGCTGCGATCACGGTAATATGTAACACGTGTCTCAGGAGCACAATATCCATACTCTTGTAATTGTGATGCAAGTAATTTAGATTTCGATTTCGTCAAATACAAATCTCGGCACAAATCATTGAGCTCGGCCTGAGTAAGTAAATGTAGTTTCTTATTTGATTGCATTTCTAATTCACTGCCCTCATCTGATGAATCATTTTGTATTTTTATTTTTCGTATTTCTGTGGGGCCCGATACAATCAGCTGCGGTTTGGGGCACGATACTGAGTGCGGCACTGGTAGCGTCACCGAGCTAACAACTGGATAAACTGGTTCAATTCTACGTCCGATAGCCTTTTCCGTTAAACAGAAATAACAATCTGTTGTATGGTTGATCCATATCATTGGTTTTCCAAATGTGAAGAAACACTCTTGACCCTTACCAATTTTATTTAATATTGTTCGGCAGTTGTTACATGCACTATTCGGTGTCCACGGTTTGTCGAGAGACGCAGGTCGAAACCCGAAATAATTCTTATACGCTTCAGATAAATTGTTCGTATTATTTATTTATTTATTTATTTATTTACAATATATATTACAAATAAATTTGTAAAATATATATATTAAAGGCGCAGGTTACTAGACCATATGCGCACGTATTAGAGGTTAATTTAAAATTTAGGAATATTTACATAAAAGGAAGAATATTAGATAAACTTAAGTCGAATTCACATGGTACATATGTAAGAGCACATATATAAGAAATAAAGACAGATTTTACGATAAAATAAATATAAAAAGAATAACGAACATTTCAGTGGTTGTAATGAATTTTTTTAAAAATCAGTAATATTGTGTTTTTCAAAGCATTTTGTAACAATTGGTAAGTTATCTCCATGGGTACAGTCAAGAAGCTCCTCCAGTGGTTTATTCACTTTTGAGTGGGGGCATTCAGTTAGTACATGGCTTATGGTGAGTTCAACATTGCAGCGGCTGCATTTAGGTGGGTCGGATTTCTCAAAGTAATGTTTTGAGTTGAACATTGCTTTGCCTACTCTTAGTCGAGCAAGCATAATACATTCCGGTCTTGATAAATGCTCGTTGTATTTTGGCCTTTGTGTTACTGGATTTTGCAGATTTTGCAGAGCCTTGAAAGGTCCTATCAATGCCTTGGGAAAACAGGATGTTTCTGTAACGTCTGGTAGATTTAAAGCTTCTTTAGCACCCATATCGGCATATTCATTGCCCGCGATTCCAATATGTGATGGAATCCACATTAGAATTATTTTACTGTCAATGTTCTGTAAACATAGCATGTCATCATATGCGCCATTTCGATTTTTTGTTAAGGCTTTTATTGCACTTAAACTATCTGTGCAGATTAAAGATCTGCTACCTCTACTAAACGCATAGCTAATTGCCGTTTTTATCGCTGCTATCTCTGCTGTGAAGATTCCAGTGTGATCAGGCAGACGATGTTCAATTATCTTCTCAAACTGAGTTCTGGATTGCTGTCTAAATAAGGAGTATGACGTTCGACCATGACAAAAAGAGCCGTCTGTGAAGTAAACATCTTCAGGTGCCAAACTCGATACCTTTTCCGCAAATAGACTTTTAAAGCAAATAGGATTAGTAGAATTTTTCTTTAAGAAATTTAGGCTGTAATCTATTTTGATGGTTGTTTTTGAACAAATAGGTTTTGTAGGCTTATTTGGTATAGATATGTTCCATTTCTTAAGAATTGAGAGGATATTGCTAATCGCCGTTGGTGGTGTATTTTGCGAGGAGTTTACATATTTCCAAAACATGGAATGTAGACCTTCTGCTGTTATTGTCAAAGACCTGGCGGCCAAATTTATAGAATTTTTCTCCAGTAACGCTTGGAAGTCAGTATATTTTGCCTCAGTACGCAAATTTTTAATTGGTGTTGTACGTAGTAAACCCGACGCAGTTCTAAAACATGTGTTTATTGACGTGTTCAATTTGTTGACATTTGCTTTTGATGTCCAGCCATAAATGGTTATGCCATGTTGAATTGTTCCGGTTGTTATCGTTTTACAAATGTTGAGTGCTGTTTCGATGTGGGGTCCTTTTTTCCGAGAACATATCAGTTTCAAAATATTGTTGATTTTGGCCAGCTTATATGTAAGGTTCTTAATGTGATGATTCCATAATAAATTTTTGGAAAATAATATGCCCAGTATTCTCAATTTATCTGAGATTTTGATGGTTTCACTTCCAATGCAGATTGTGCAGGTGTGACAGTTCCGTTTTCTACATACGTGAAGAATTTCTGATTTAGATGCTGGGATAACAGCTCCCCTTTTTTTGGCCCATCTTTGTACAACGTTGTTTATATTGTTGAGGTTGAAGTTAACCTCATTTGGATTTCCAGATGCCACCGCAAAAATGTTATCTGCGTAAATGCCGACATAGTCGATACCAGGTAAATTTTCAACAGCCTTTGCTAATGAATTTGCATAAACTGTATACAGAACCACAGAAAGTGGAGACCCTTGAGGCACCCCATTGTCCAAAAGATAGCTTGAGGAAAAGTGACCGTCAACTTTCACGATTATTCTACGATTGTTAAGAAAGGATCTAATGAGTTGTAGGGTTTGTCTGGGTACTCCCCATTCATTCAACTCCTGAATGACTGCTACCGATGTGACTCGATCAAAGGCCTTTTCAATATCTTCTGAAAGCACTAAACTGTGTTTACCTTTTTTTAAATTATGCCTAAGTAACTCTTCTAGTTGGTGACATATGCTATGAACTCCATGTCTGGGGATGAAAGCATGTTGTATATTTGAAATTTGCCCCCTTGTTAAGGTCCAAAATCGTTTGGCAACTATTTTTTCCAGAATTTTGGAAAGCACAGGTAATAACGAAATGGGTCTATAGCCTTCTAAATGGTTCCTATTCTTACCAGGTTTGGGAATAGGCGATAGAACAGCCAATTTCCAATCGTGTGGAAAGACCCCAGTATCAATAATATTGCTGTACAGCTGACAAATACGAGCTTTTAGAATGTAAGGGGCAAATTTGATCATTGCGTATGTAATTTTATCTCGAGATGGTGTTGATCCTTTTACCGTCTTTAAAACATCATTGAGTTCCTGGATCGTAACCGGGCACTTCAACTCCGAATAATTTTCATTTGTTTGGGGGAGACTTTCGATGTCCAGATTATTTTTATCATTTACAATTTCACGATCGAAAGAATTGTCTGACACGAGATTGCACCAAAATTTTGCAAATCCATCAGCGATATCCACGGGATGCGAAAGAGTATTATCTGCATAAATGGGGGGAAAAGAATCCGTTCTATCAGACCTTAAATTGTTGACCTTGTTCCATAAAACTCGCACATCCATTGATGGATTTAACGAGTTTAGAAAATGTTCCCATGTTTTTTTTTTGGATATTTTACACTCTTTTTTTATCTTCGCACAAAGCCTTTTAAAATTTATTATATTGGGTTCATTCCTACATCTTTTGAACAATTTCCAAGCGTCTTGCCTCTGCTGTATTAGTTTTGAAATTTCCGAATTAAACCAGATCGGGTTTTTCTTCTCCTTAGGATGTCGACTTAATGGAATAGTTTCATTAGCTGTTTTTCTTATAATTCGCTTTAACTGGGCAGCTTCCCTGTTTATATTTGTTGATATTGAAAATTTTTCAATAAGTTGTGTTGCCTTGTTTTGAAATATACTCCAGTCGGCATGTTTTTCCAGAAATCGTGGTGAAAATTTTTTCTTAAATAGGCTTTTGTTGTTGGAGATAATGATGGGAAAATGGTCTCCCACTTCTGGCAAGGGCAGGCAGTTCCAGCTTAAGCTGGGCGCAATGTCCACACTTGACATCGAAATGTCAACCGCCGTCAAAGTGTTCCGGGTGCTAAGCAAGGTTGGAGAGCCGTCGTTTAAAATTACTAAGTCCTGATCGTTCGCATACTCTTCTAAAATCCTTCCGTTTGGTGAAATTGAAGCAGATCCCCACAAAACATTTTGTGAGTTTGAGTCTCCAAGCAGGATATTGTTCACGTTTCTGGCAATTGGTATATTATTTACCATGTTTGAGGATAGGTTTATGTCTCCTTCTCTATAAATATTTGTAATGTGGAGCTCTGTGTTACATTGGATTGCAATAGTTTGAAACAGCAGGCCTCGATCAGAAGTGAAGTGACTCTTGACACTCAGGTCATTTTTTACCATGAGAGCTATGCCTGATTTGGCGTAAGTGTAATCGTAGTTGTGGTGATATATTCTAAAACCCGGTATATGTAGCAAATGTAAGTTCTTCTGAATTATATGAGTTTCCTGTAGTGCTATAATGTTGGGTTTGTGTTTAGCAATTAATTGTTCCAGAGCGTATTTATTATTGATAAAACCTTGTATGTTCCATTGGAGAATCGTTATGTGTTGGTGAACATTCATAATTTATTCTTCTGAGTTGCCCTTTAGGGCCTGCTGTTGAGTGTTCTTCAAAGTTGTGGGAGTAATAAGTACGTTTAGCAGTGGGAAATTTTCATAAAGTTTTGACACAGGAGTGCTATGGACCCCCGAACAGCTCAGCCCTGCTCTCGGTGGGGAATCTAAATCTAAACCATCAGTAATTTCTTCAATCATCATTTCTTCAGTCATTATGAAATTTTCTTTTAAACTATTACTGGACAATTTGTCGTCACTAAATGTGACGCCTTCAATATTATAATCTGAATTTGCATTGTTTTTGTCTGTCGCTTTTACATGATTTTCCTTAGTTGTTTTTTTGGAGCTATCAATTTTTGATGAGTGTGGGTTTTCCGTTATTGTTTGTGTGTTTTTTGATATTATTTTTGAGTATGTACTTTGTATTGGGATGAAAGAGCTTTTGTCAGTTGATGGTGTGTTTGTGTTAGTATTTGTTTCTGCTGTAGTTATATGTTGAGCTTTCGTTGCGGAATTGTTTAAGTTCGAGAAAGAAATTTGTGTTTGATTTTTTATGGTTGTTTGCGTGTTTTTGTGGTTTTCTGATGTTTTATTAGCATTTGTTGTTACAGCACCTGCTATTTGTGCGTATGTCTGTTTGTTTCTGTTTCTGCTTGGTTGGAGCATGTTAAGTGATGGATTATCATTGAAAATCTTCCACGCTTCCCGTGTTGTACATTTTTTGGAAATTCTCACATAATTTACGGATTTATGTTTCCAAAAAGTGGGGCATTCCGGATCATATGATGTGTGGTTTTCATTTCGACAATTTACGCAATATTTGCGGGTGCAAAATTCATGTTCTTGATCTATACCACATTCCTTACATTGGCTTACATTTTTGCACCATTTTCTTGTGTGGCCCAGTCTCTGGCAGTTTATACATCTCATAGGATTCGGTATGTATTCTTCAACCGGGACCCTCTCCCAGCCGAGTTTCAAGGTTTCAGGAAGGTAGATAAGATCGAAAGTTATGATTGCTGCTCCAGTTGCAATTAGCTTTTCGTTCTCTTTTCTGTTTATTTTCCGGACTTCGACAACTTTCTGGTCATTGAGCGATGTTAGTAATTCTTCCTGTGATATATTTATTATTTTCTTAGAGAAAATGCGACCTTGAATCGTATTAAGAGTTTTGTGGAGTGAGATTTTAACGGGAATACAATCAATGTAGTTGGATTTGAGAAACTTTTCTGCGATTCTATTATTAGGTACTTTTATGAGTAGGTCACCGCTTTTCATTTCCTTAACTTCTAATCGATCCCGCGATATGTAGTTAAGACCTTTTTCCACTTGAAAGACATTGTAGGATGATAGCGAGCGTACTTCTAGGCCTTCTTTTTCTGGTGTAGCAGTTGCGACTAAGTATCGTGGAAGATTTTGTTGATTTATTGAGGTTTCTGGTAGTGGTATAAATTCCTCCGCCCGGAGCCTTTTGACTTTCCTGCCTCTGGTTCCACCGGTCGAGAAGTCTAGTTCCCGAAACCGGTTGTTATCCGGGGGATGAACCCCGTTCATATTGATTCAAAATACAGTACGATGTATTCAGATAAATTTGTACACCAAAAAGAAATAAAAATTAAAATGAAATACTTCAAAAGAGATACACAAAGCTTTTAAAAAAAAAAAAAGCTTTTGAAAGACAAATAAAAAGTCCGTAAGAAACGAAACACTCTATTCAACCGCTCGAGGTAAAGAAAACGTGCGATCGCGGCAAATGCCAGACACAGACTGTTGTTCGTATTAATTTTTCGCATCAAATGTTGTGATTTCTTTTTCACAAGAACACCACAAACATAACAAAATTCGTTGGGATCGACTGAACACATCTGTTTTTAAATTTAAAATGTAATTCCGGGAACTTGTATTGAAAACCAAAACAAATTTTATTTTTTTTATTGTCGTTTCAATGTAAATTCCCAAATTGCAAAACTGATGGACGCCGAATATAGTGTGTAAGCAATGAAGATGAAAATATTGTCGTTCCACAAAATCCTTAATAAAAACTATATTTTTCATCCGATTTTTTTCAAATTACGCTTAAAATGTTGGTAATCAAATAAACTATTTGGATAAAAACATTCCAGATATTAACTGTAACGTAGAAAAAAAATTAAATAAAAAAGAAAAATTTTGAAAAAATAGGCAAATTTCGAACTTTGAGGTGCCATAACTCAGCTATATCTTATCAGATAGAAATTTGCAGCATATCGGCGGAAAAGGCATTCGATTACCTTTTCAACGATATGCCATTCATCTCGGGCTCTTCGGTTGGGCTCCACAAGGGTTTGAATGGGACCATACACCGAAAAACACAAAAGTACCGTTATCTAAAAAACGGTACTTAGAAAAAAAATTACAGCGTTTTTCGTGTTCAGGAGGTCCCAATTAACTTATCTAGGCAAGTGGCGTTCTTGGTATTTTTTTTGGCTGTAAACCAGTGTAATATTCAATCCATACCTAAACATACTTATATAAATAGATAATAGATAAATATAGAATATTTCCTTCTTTATTTATTAATAAAACTACTTACATTTTATAAACACAACATTTTACTCACAACTCGTTTTGCGTACACCAATTGAAAGTGGTTCGACTGAGGACACTAATCCAGATGTTAACCAAATTTTTACCAGAGGTAAATCTTTTTGTGCAAAACATAGTTGTATATTTTTTTTATTTTGGGTTACTTTTACCAATTCCGGATATTGGATATTGAATTTGGTTTGTATTTATCTTATTTTTCATCCGATTAATAATTGACATATTCGGTAGAACCGAAATTTGTTACACAAATTCTAAATGATTTCATTATGAGAAATATTATTAAGGATGTATACGAGAATAAAAGTCAAGAAAAAAGTGAAGAATTAACACAATACTCACATTATATTGTACATGCGATTTGTATTTCAAAGATTTTGAAAATTTTTGAATTTTACCTTTTAGAGCAGATTATTGAAACATACATTTCTTAAGAGCAACCTGTTAGCAACTTTTCTCAATTCGTAAATGTTATTAATTTTTATTAATGTAAAACTTATTATATAAATTCTCTAAAAAGTTTTAATAAAAAAAAAAAAAAAAAAAAAAAAAAACAAAAGTTTTTTTTTGTAATAAAAAGTAGTCGTATAATATGAATACATATGTATAACAAACTTGTAAATAACATTCAAAATATTTTTTTATTATTGTAATCTATATAAATATAAACCATTAGGTAATTGCAAAATCACTTTCTATCTAATAAAATTTAAGAGCATTAAGCGTTAAGATTTTCTTCTCTGCGACCAAATTTCATATCTCTTAGATAGTGTATTGTTTGATCATTAATTAATGATAATATTGTCGTTTTTAGGGTCAATAGAGACGCTAACTTATACTTGAGTGTAACTGATTGCACCAAATCAACAAGTTCACTTATATGTTCTTCCATTTCTTTGCTTATTGTATTTTGATTACACTGAAGTTGAAAACTAGAAAATATAATATGATTACTCATTAGTTTACATATGTACATATGGGCAAATATGCATTTCACATGTTCAAGATACTGACCATTTTATTGCATTTTCAATAATATCATCTGTAATATCCACCTGTTCCAAGAAATCGTTCATATATGAACGTTTTAACTTTATAACATATTGATATGCCAAAGCTTCAGACCAGTTGATGTCGTATCCATAAGCTCGACTAAGTATTAATGTTTGCGATACACTTAAAAGGAATTCAAATTAAAATTGCAGTTAATAATAACTATTACATTCATCGTGATTGTACTGTTAAAAAAACTAATATTGGCAACCGAAATTTTTAAATTAACAAAAATTAAGTTATTATAGAAAATAATTTAAGTCATTAAATTATTATCGGTAGTTTACAGAGACAAAATTCCGATAACAGTTGCCAACTTTAAACGGTTTTTACAACTTAAATAGAGCTTCTGAAACTAAAAGCAAAATATACAGATTTTCTTTACCTTAATTCATTGTTGACTAACATTTTAAACTGTTCCCTTGATTTAACATTTATCACACAGATGCAAAGATGCAGACCACTCGATGTAGATGGGTTTTCTAATGCTTTACTAGCCAAATCAATTTGCATGGCTGTTAGTTCAGCTAGAGAGGTACTTTTCTGGGCCAGCAATAATTTATTGTCGAGTAAATAGTTTTCGGTAGCATGTACATAGTACTCCAGTGAAAGATTAAGTTGGTTAACCATTTCTGTATTACATTTTAGTTTTGATAATTTGTTTTCGGTATCATCAGGCAAGTGGAACGTATTATAAGCTTTGATTAGTATTTCTGCGGCATCCTGTTCCCATAACTCAGCCAAGTCTTTGTACATCAAAAAATGAAGAGCAGCTAATTTGAAAAGTTCCTTTCCCTGCTGTGGAGCACAATATTCCCGTAGATAAGCTAAAATGGCTTGTCTCAAACCTATAGTCTTTTCGACATCGAACTGTCCAAGCAAAGATTCAAATTGTTCATTTTCAATTAGGGTATCAAAACAAAAGAACATTTCCCGATAGCGTCCAATGCCTATTAGCATTCGCACTATTAAAGACCAAGATTTGGCTTGGGCAAGTATTGTATTTAAAACTTTTGCTCGGTTTAGAACATTTGCTATGCCCTCCATTGAGCACTCGTGTACAAAAGCCTGATGGGCTTTGATCAAAAGTTCAACATAAATGATGTTCTGTTTTTTATGTGATAAAACTTGTAGAGGTCGTGCAGCTTGATTTGTATCATTAGTATTTGAATTATTGTTGACAATTCCAATGCTGCTGTTATTTGGTTGGCCATATTGTGAAATAATTTCGGCTAAACGTTCAAAGTATATATTTTGTTCGTATGGCTTGTTATCTTGATATTTACGATACAGTTTTAGAGCATCGCAATATTCTAACAGACATGCGCCTAGCTTAGTACGATCGGGCGTCAATTCTAGGAATAAATGCAAATCCCTATCAATGTTATAACCCCAGAGATCGGCATTACGAAACATATGCTTAGCTTGTTGGTCAGGACTAAAGATGTAGAAACGTGGACGAACAACGGCGGTAGTGATTTCGAAGGCCAATAGCTCGGCAATTTCTTGTGGTTCCATATGAGTAGAGGTCAATATGTCACTGACTACCAAAAGACGATGCAAACAACCCTCTTCTGCTATACTCTGCAATAATATCTGCACATCTTTTGTGCGTAAAACATCTAAATACTCTTTGTCCAAGTACATGGCAGCACGGTAACAACAGATAACACGTTTGGCAATTGTAACACCAAACTTTAATTTCGAAGCTATGCCTTGAAGTATGGCTAACGTTTCTTGTTTTTCTTTCGAGGGTATTTCTTCGAATTCTAAGGTTGAACAGCTGTCCGATAAATAACTACCACTACCTCCGGATGTGGTGCAAAGTGTACGTTTGGTAAACTTGGAAAACGAAGAACGTTCAATCTCAGCTAAAAGCTGACGTTCATCTAGGGACATGGCGTATATATTAGACATAGATTCGGCCAAAGCCATGCAAAATACCACAAACCGCAAGTCCAAGGGTCGCACATCAAAGAGTTCTTGTAGCCGTAAAGCTTCAACAATATCTCCATCATCCAGCAAACGATGCAGTAAAGATTCCAATCTATTTGTCTGTCTGTCATCTAAATCGATTTTGCTGCTTATATTCAAATCTTCTATGCCAGCTAACTCCTTAAGTTCGAGAAATGATTTATAGAGCACACATCTTTCAGATAACATTATTTCTTCGTAATATTCGGAATGATACAGTGTTATGGTGGACGCATCTTCAGCATCTAGCAGGAGATAGTTAATAATCATGTCATATTCAATTTGATCGCGATCGAATGATTCATTCGGAAATAAGTGATGATGCTTTATAACATTTAGTGCTTTTTGTAGCACATAGAAACGAGTTCGGAACGATTTCGTAGGCAAACGGGAGGCTGCATATAATAGAAAATTAACAAGGGTTTCTGGCGGCAACGAGTGTGAAGAAACCTCTTGTTCGTACTGCTCACAGGGAAACTTATAATTATCAAAATTTTCCACTGTCGGCAAAGCTAATTGAAGTTCTAAAGAGTTGACCCATTTGTTATAAACAATATCACTGATTGGCTTATGCAAAATTGAGGCCAAACGTACAGCAATATCATATTCTTTGGCAGCCAATACACAATTTAAAACTCGTTCATACTCTTTGTTCTGTTCCGACTCGTTTTGTATAAGCTCTATAAAGTTCAGGGGAAATCTTTGCGTGGCTCCGTTGCCAGCCAATTGTAGGATTTCACAAAACCCTCTTAACAAACAAAAATCCAGCTGGGCCGTTATATCACTGAGCCCGGATTGACAGACGCAGTTAAGGAATTTCATTTGATCAGTAATTGATTCAAAATTGTTTTTCAAATGTGAAAGAAGAAGCCATATTGTACGCTTCATAAGTTTTTCACGCTTTGACCAGGGATTCAGTGGTAAACGTACATCATCATTACTCCATGCCAAAGCATACAAACGTAACTCATGGACGGCTTTGTCGCCAAATTCGCCTTGTAAAGTTAGTTGCAAAAAATTTAATAGATGTAGCAAGGCGTTATGAGGATAAAAAATATAAAAGCTTCGCGCCAATGAATTTATTTGACACTGTCGTACTAACTGTTCTATAAGATTCCAGGGAAACGAGTGTATATTAATGCCAACGGCCAATTTTAAAACATTACTCCATTGATTCGTAGTCACGGATAACCACACGAGCCAACACCAATCTAGATTACAGTCATCTTTGCGATTTATTGAGGCTGCTAAAACAGCCATTATGGGCAAATTTTGCTCAACAGCTGTCCTTAAATAGTTTACAACAGTTGACGTGGTTGTACGATTATGTTTTTGTTGCATATATTCAAGGAACTTACTTATGTCGTCTATTTTTTCAATATCATTGCCTTTGGTAGCATTTGTATACAGTATAATTAGAGCAAATAGATCGGGTCCACCATTTACGCAATCTGCAACAAATCGATCATTGTTTGGTTCTAGATCATTGACAATATCTGATGATTCATGGCATGAAGCAAACGAAGATGTCATTGTTTCCATGGAAGTGGTAATAACAGCTGATTTATTTTCCTTTTTACGTTGCTTATTGTGTTTCAGCTGACGTCTGGTTAGACTTGTGCGACGTTTAAGGTTTGTATTACGCTCGTTTATTTGTGTTGGAAATGCCAGCGCTCGTAGCAGATGATCTCCCATTGGAGGTATGGTGAAATACTTTACCAAATATTTTATTTGATCTAAAGATATTTCAAAATATTGCAATAGCACTAACAGCCGCCAGTAATCATTAAGTGTAGCATAGTGCTGCATGATCAGGGAGACATTATCGTTGCTAGTATTATTAAAGCTTCTTGTTATGCTATTAACATACATTATGGCAGTATATTCATTTAAAGGGAATAATATACTATCATTTTCTAAACGTTGAATTAAAATACCTTCAGATTGTTGTAGTACAGAAACTATATTTTTAGAGTGCTGGCAAGCCTCATCGTTTGTTAGATATTTCTTTAGTTTTAGAAAACAGCGCAGTTGTTGCGTATCGAATCCCAGCATTTCACAAAATGCTATGCAGTGAGTAAGAAGTTCTGTATCCGTAGATGATGATTGCAGAGCCATGTCATAGACACACTCACATGCGCTGAATAAGTGGGTCTTCGTGATTTGGGCATAATTTTGCAATTGTTCCAATAGCATCAGATAAACAGCATACGCACAACGAGACTGTTTGATGTAGTGTAAAAAGTTTAAGCGAAAGGTATACTGCAGTATGGTTTTTCCATCTTGTTTTGGTTGTTGCGAAAATCTTGAACATTTTCCATACACGTTTGCATCCTTTGTTAAGCGTTTAAAATCGAGTTCCTTAAAGGTTTTCAATAGATCATATACGTTTGGCAGCCCATGTTCAATTGTGTTTCTTGTTTCATTTTGTTGCTGGTGATGAATAATTTTAAGATAGGTGAGAGTCTTTAGTGTGCCTGAAGTGGCGGAACATTGTAAATTCGATATAGATGGCTCTGTGGTTAGAAACTCAAAAAGAGTGGCAAGTGCTTGTTCCTGTTCAAAATCTACACCAACGCTTTCTAAATATTTTGTTGCATAAAAGCTTATCTGTAATAATAATAAATTATTATAATATTTGCTAAAAATTTTACTTTTTAATTATACCTATTACGTTAAGTTCTTCATTATACTTATTTCATTATATACTTTTTTCCTCTCTTTTTAAAATACTAAGATAATTTTATATATGTATGTAAGTAAAATAAGATTCAAATGTACTTACCTCCTTGAAACCTTCTAAATCATGAAAAGCATTAGTTTTCAATGTAACTAAAAATTTTAAGAGAGGTCTGTGTTCGCTTAACAATTCAGACAGCTCTTCAAGTTGGCGATTTTCTACAAAGTCGTACAATAGCAAGTAGTAAAACTTATGATCAAACATAAAACGTGCCAAGGGCAAACACTTTATATTCTCGTTGTTTTGGGGAAAACTTTCTGTAAGACAAATTCGTTGTAACACAGCTGGCACAGAATTTATTTCATCTTCAAAGAAAAAGCCAGCTGAAGCAAATAAATTTCTTAGAACACTGTCGCTGTTCTCTTGCAAAGAACGTAATGCGTATTTATACATTTCACTTTCAAAAGACCATTGGGAGTACTTCAATTCTAATTCCGAAAAACCAACATCTTGTTTATGGTTCTTTAAGGTATGCTGAATTCTA
Organism: Bellardia pandia; assembly: GCA_916048285.2. Taxonomy (NCBI): domain Eukaryota; kingdom Metazoa; phylum Arthropoda; class Insecta; order Diptera; family Calliphoridae; genus Bellardia; species Bellardia pandia. The sequence continues at coordinate 123,062,475 of OU696529.1, forward strand.
CACCAACGTATGATTTCATCGATTTGTTTGGTTTCAACTAAAAAATCCCACATAACAAATTTGTTAATATGTTGTAGAAGAACTTGATTATGCGTCTCAAAATACAACTCTATCATAAGTCTTTGCTGAGTAGCAGAATCCAAGGACATTAAATATTCCAAATTAACACGTCTCATATGTTTTTTTATGTTTGCCATTATGGATTCGGATTTTTTTATTTGCTGCAGAAGCTCCCAATGAAATTTTAAATTTAGCATAAGATGTTCATAGTCGTCGCAGGTTTCTTTTTTAATCAAATGTTCCATTATTAGTTCTCGTAATTCTGGATCATTAGATTCACATGCAAATTGATAGTAGAAACATTTTACGTCTCTTTTCACATTGCGTAGAACATTTTCGGCCTTACACACCAAACGTTCTGTTAACAAACGATTCACGTAAGTTTGTACAATATCATGAAAGAAAAGCTCGTACTCTGTCACAGACATTTTGCGTTTTCGAGCCCAATATTGTATGCACAACTGAATATGTTCTCCTTTTGTCGCCACCTCCTTTATAAGGGCCACTTCACTAATTCCAGACCATGATTTAAGAATTTTGTCACGCTCGCTATTTGCCATATTGTAAATAATTATTTTTAATTTAATTTCAATTAAATGTATTCATATCTTTGTTAATTTTTCCAGTATTATTAATTAACCATAGATTAAGACTTATTAGCGACGCTTATTAAACAAAGTGCATTTAATTATTTCTTAAAAATACAGATAAGGAAAACAAAAGCAATTTTGCTTGTTATCATCTTCTTCTTTTTATTTATCGTAAAACAAGAATTATTAACGTGGCAAGTGTAATCAATGAGAAAATGTGGCAAGACCGACAATTAAAGCTCTCCACCAGCGTTGTCAGCATGGTGCGTTTCCCAAAATTTTTGGTACGAAAAATTTTAGTTGGTGCGCGGTGCGCTTTTTTTTTAAATTTTGGTGCGCTTTTTAATTTTTGGTGGCACCAAAACAATTCAGCACACAACTTTTTGTTTCAGTGTGAGAAAAATCTTTGTACACAAAAAATACGTTTCAATACTGGAAAATTTTTTTTTACAATCAATTTTACAGGCCACAAGCAATGACTGACAACGTACATAAAATAACTAACTGAAAATTCTTTTGATTTTACGGAATTCGGAGTTGAATTTTTGACATTTAAAATTAATGAAATAAATAAAGTATACCGGTTTTTAACTGAATCATTTATTTTAATACTTACAATTTCAGTTTACAACATAGAGAATTTTTTCAGAAATAAAATACAACGTTTGACATAAAAGTACCAAAAAAAAAAAATCAGCTGTGTCAATACTACTTATTATTGTTGTAATAGTAGTGCTGATAGTGCTGCCAAGTTTTGTAGGTTAACTAACCAATGATGCCCATAGTTTGTTTGATTGTCGTGTTTTTTTGTCTAAAAATAGAATCAATCAAAAATTCCCATATTCTTTTTTCTAAAAAAGTTCGCATAAATAGAACATCCGGTGTTGTTTTTCAAAACACGAAACACACACACCACACACGCACACATGCAAAAAGGACGACGCCGCACTGAGGACGTGTGCGGAGCGGACCGGCGACGAATGACCGACCGACACACGCTCTAGAGACGACAGGAGACAGAGAGGTAGATAGAGGTTGTGGAAAAAAGAGCCTGACTGACTGACGAAATGAGAGAAAAACGGAAAAATTTTTTTTCTGTCATGTGGTGAAAAAATCGTGGTGAGTATAAAAAATCGTGGTGAGTATAAAAAATCGTGGTGAGTTTTTAGAAATTCACCACAAATTCCGTTATTCCAAATTTTTCAAGGTCATTGAAAATTTGTCATCCTAAAAGCAGGCAGAGGTAGAGGTTGTGGAAAAAAGAGCCTGACTGACGAAATGAGAGAAAAACGGAAAAATTTTTTTTTCTGTCATGTGGTGAAAAAATCGTGGTGAGTATAAAAAATCGTGGTGAGTATAAAAAATCGTGGTGAGTATAAAAAATCGTGGTGAGTATAAAAAATCGTGGTGAGTTTTTAGAAATTCACCACAAATTCCGTTATTCCAAATTTTTCAAGGTCATTGAAAATTTGTCATCCTAAAAGCAGGCAATGGATTTGCGGTTTACAGTTTTACGGGTGGTTGCTGAATTAGATAACAAATAAGAAATTCACCACAAATACCGTATTTCGAAAATTTTCATATTAGAAGAAATTGTCATCCAAAAAAATGTGTTTTCTTTTTTACAGAGTGGTTGGTTGCAATGCTAAAGAAAAAAAGTGGCAAAAATAATTTACAAAAAAACAAAAGAATAATAAATAATTCGTCACTTTGAAAAAAAAAATCGTCACATCAACTTTGCTATTTTTTTAAACATAAAAAAACGTCAAAATGACGATAAATAAGTCAAATCTGGCAGCTATGTGCGTCTTCGAGTTATAGAGTTGCTTTTTGTTCGAGTTATATGGAAGTTCGAGTTACGGAAGGAAAATGGATGTGATTTCTTTCTTTTAACGCTACTTACTTACGCCAACCAAATGTTCGAGTTACAGAAAATTCGAGTTAGAGAAGTTCGAGTTATGGAAGGAAGTTCGACTGTATATTTTATATGACCCATATTCAATATAGAAAGGAAATTCATTTTCCAAATTTAACGCAGTTGTGAAGTTGTTCTTATGAAAGAAATAAAGAAAAAAAAATTCTTTTTTTTAAAGTTCGCTATACAACGAACCCGGTTTTCTTCTAAGAATTTCAACGGCCACAGCAACCAACCAACAAACACACAAACAACGACGACGACCGACGCACAGTGGCGTCATTTGAGTTTTTTCGTTTCAAAAATCATATCTTTTAAACCGAATAAGATATTAATTAACAGTTTAAACAACATATGATCAGCCTATGAAATGAGCGTTTGGAAAGGGTGCCATGCTTTGTAGTGGCCTACTTATGGGTTATCAAAGTTAAAATTAGTTGTTCCTTGTTGTTATTTGGTGAGTATGGATGCCACCTCGACTAGCTCATCTATGGCGTGGGAACTCAACCCGCATCAACTCATCCCGGTTACGACACAACAAAAAAAATTATAATACAACTATTTTAAATATGATCTTGAACTACAAAACTTTAACGAGAATTTTTCTATTAAACATCCTAATTGTAGGGATAGATGTTTTACCCTGTCGTCGCTGCCCACCCAACCATGGTCATTACGTCCTTCAAAGACCCCTAAAAGATACTATATCAACCACTCACCATTCCATATTTCTACTTTTCCATATACGGCCCACTGTACCTGTAACTTTTAAAAATAATTAGTACACATATTGGAACAAATTTCCTTTCACATATATATTTATTACAAATGAAACATTAATTAAATTACGTACATATAAACTCACTAAATCTTTAACTAACATTAACAAAATAAAAAAATATCTAATTAAGTTCACGGTTTGTTTGAATAAGAAGACTTTTTTTTCTTCTTGAGATAACCAAGTAATATTTTGAATTAACATTTATATTATTATTTTTAACGAAGGTTTGTATAACCAATAAATTATTTTTAACAATTTCTTTAAATCTTTTCTTTCTTTTTTTTGGACACAACCAAAATTAAATAAATAGGTTTTTTTCTCTTTTTACAATATTATGATTTTTAATTCTTCCTTAAAAACTAAAATTCGATATACATATAAAACTAGACAACAGACAAACTAAGGATCAACTAAAAATCTCTCTATATTGAGCGACAATTCCTGCTCGACATCAACTTATAAAACAAATCCTTTTCCACTGCCTATCCCTAAAGGAGCTCCTACAGGATAAAATCTGGAGGAATATCTATATTTTTGTACTCTATATTTAAAAAAATTAGTCTTTTTAGTTTGATCCCTTTATTTGTAAACTAAACACTGAAACACAAATAAATAAAAAAAAATATCTTATTTTATCATAAATACGTTACGTTATAGATGTGACGATTTTTTTCTTTCAAAGTGACGAATTTACTACATACACACTTTCTCATATATTTTTGCCACTTTTTTCAATAACCACTCTGTAAAAAAAACACATTTTTTTTAATATGAAAATTTTCGAAAAACGGTATTTGTGGTGAATTTCTTATTTGTTAGCTAATTCAGCAACCACCCGTAAAACTGTAAACCGCAAATCCATTGCCTGCTTTTAGAATGACAAATTTTCAATGACCTTGAAAAATTTGGAATAACGGAATTTGTGGTGAATTTCTAAAAACTCACCACGATTTTTATACTCACCACGATTTTTTCACCACATGACGACAGAAAAAAAAATTTTTCCGTCGGTCAACCCGCACCCATCCGTCCCCGTCCGTCCACCTCCTCGTCATTTCGTCGTCAGTCAGTAGCGTGTCTTTTCCTTCCACACCTCTGTCTGGAGCGTGTGTCGGTGTCACCGGTCCGCTCCGCACACAGTGCGGCGTCGTCCTTTTTGCATGTGTGCGTGTGTGTGGTGTATGTGTTGTCGTGTTTTGAAAAACAACACCGGATGTTCTGTTTATGCGAACTTTTTTAGAAAAAAGAATATGGGAATTTTTGATTCTATTTTTAGACAAAAAAATTCGTAAAAAAACACACCAAATTTAACTTAAGGATGCCAAAAAAAATATGAGTCAACCTGTAGCCAAAAAATTGTGATCCAGTTATGCTTGTTACCAGTGTTGTCAATTCCGAATAGCATATATTTTTACTATTCAAGTAATCTGTTCAAAATTTCAAGTGAATGCTGTCAAAATACATGTTAAAAAAAATCACATGAAATTTTCATGAAAAGATGTTCATTTTGTTCATTTTGTGAAAAACATATGAAATGTAGCTGGCAATATTATTTTTTCACAGCGAAATAATTAAAGTGGCAATTAATTAATTGTTTCACGTGGAATTTTCAATAACAGTTGACTGGCTGTCATCTAAAAGCTCTTCTGTCGCAACCATATCTATTACTTGTTGTGCTGCTGCACATGCGGCCAGTAATATTTGTTTATTCATTTTATTTAACGATTTTGATTCAACACAGATTTTTAAATATTTTTAACTTTTATTTAATTTCGATTCAAATTCAAAAAAAAGCAAAACATAATATGTGTTTTGTTTACAAAATTACATTAGCTACACGTCAAATTTTCCGTATGAAATAATTAATGTTGCTCAACATTTTCCCAAATTTGAACAGAGTACTTTTTTAAAAAGTTAACCTTTTACACATGCAAGTAAGTAGTTGCATGCGAATGCTGTGTACGTATTATATACGTAAACTTGAGTTGAGTGTATTGAGTTTTTTGAACTGTTACTTGCATGTGTAACCCTGGGCAAAAAATTAATTAATTACATCTGGTACAAAAACAAAAACAAATTTGTTTAGTTTATTTTTTATTTTTGTTAAGTTTTTTATTTTTTTATGTGAAATTTTTCAATAAACTTTTATTAACCGTGCTACTATGTTAGACAAAAATACACATGTTATGTTTGGGTCATATTTTGACCCCACATTTTTTTATTAAGAAAATTCAAATTTGTACATTTCGAAAATATTTTTAAGGCTTGTGATCAATGCACTATATCGTCGTTAGAGTGATTGTATGTCGGTCTGACGGACAAACACGTTTTTTTTTTGCAAGTTATGCAATGTTAAATACGAATGCGTCATCAAAAGACCCTAAACGTAGTAGCAGGGTTAAATAAGAAAGAAAATCTAAATTTGGTGCGATTTTTTTCAAATGGCGCGTTTTTTCTCCATGTTGGTGCGTTTTGAAATTTCAAAGTTGACAACGCTGCTCTCCACTTTGTATACAGACGTTACAAAAACAAACTCTACAAATACTTTTAATTTAGAATTGAAGTAAATCACACCAACATTTTGTTTTAAAACTTTGCTAATAATTCCACATTAATTAATAAGTATAGCAAGCTATGGATTTAAGTGGTAATAATTAATACGTACTTGTACATATTAAAAAAAAAGAGAATATATTAAACGAGAATTTAAATAATAAATTAGATTAGGTATTTTCGTAAATTAACTAGAAAATGTGGTCATCTAATTTTCTTTTAGCGTATAGTTTGCAAAAGTTAAATAGAGAAAAGCGTGAGAGGCAACCAAATTGGACAGAGTCTGAGAAGCAGTTGCTATTGTCTCTAACGCGTATGCATCAGTCAATATTGGAAAATAAAGGTAGTGATACAATGACCATAAAACGAAAATCGGAAGCATGGGATGAAATTGGCATGAGAATGAAAGCTGCTGGATTTAATCGGTCCAAAGAGCGACTTAAGCAACAATTGGGAAGAATACGTGCGGCAGAGGCTAAAAAAATTAAGGATGCAATCGAGAGAAATTCATCAACAGAACAAGTCGAATGCTTAAATATTTCGACTAATAATTTAATAATTGAGGAAAACATTAATTCTCAAATGCCTTCATATATTAATGGCAATGAATGTGATGCTTTGATCCAAAATATAACTACTAAATCGACGTCATTACCAGAACAACATTGTATTAAAACTGAAAATACACCATCAACTGAAGAAAATGAATGTTCTGGGGAAGAGCTACAGTTGAGTCCCGAAGCAAATGTAAGTAGTTGTACAATTTTGAATACTTTCAAGGATAATAGCAATGTAAACGATACCAAAATTGTGGACAATATGCATTTCATGTTACAAAATGTCCAATCTTTAGCAGAAACAAATAGTAATGTTGATGACACTGATATTATAAATAATAGGGGTATAATCAAAGCAAAAGCGGTGAACGCTGTACATGTTACAAGCACTATTCCATATTCAACCGCCTGCTCTAATATTAATAACACGTCAATAAATTTTAAAGATATTAGCCGTAGTGGAAATGAAAAAAACTCTATTTCTTGCAACTCCGCAGCGCAAAAAAGGCGTTGTTTACGTTCAAAACGTATACGTACTTCGTTTAAGCGCGATCAAGGTTTACGACAATTGTATATGTATCGCGTAGCAGTTGAACGTGAACGTTTACGTAGCTTGAAACTTCAACAGAAACGTGACAGAATTCTATATCGTAAAGATGTTGAAATACAAAATTTAAAATTACAAATACTGCGCAATCTTACCAATCAGAACCGTGATGCGAATCGTATTAATTTGTAAATATATTTGTGTATATTTAATAGTATTTGAAACATTTGTGTCTGATGTCCAACATATTAAGTTTTTTTTTTCATAAAATGGTTTTAAATGTAAAAAGAAATGTTATAAGGTTTTATATATGTATCTTTGAACATTACAGCTGCCCTAGAAATGGTTAATGCATAAATTTGTTTTAAAAAATAATTTTAAAATCTTTTTGCTTGTAAATTTAAATTAATTTATTAAATATAATTAAATTTATTTGTTTTGTTGTCTAGTCATTATTTTGGTTTGGTTACCATATATAATATAATTTCAAAAACTATTCTGAATTTAATACATATGTACATATGTTTATCAGTAGTACAAGGCTTTTAATATGTATTAATAAAAATTAAAAAGTTTTAAAAAATAAAAAAGGTAATTTGAAATATCAATATATTTTGTTGTTTCAATTGGTGTCTTGGTGGGGTAATTGATTTGTTTCTTAACATTGATGAACAGATTTACATTAATTTTGTCTGGCTTTGGGACTTAGAAGGCTCTGTTTTAAAAATAAAATTTTTTAACGAGATTCAATAAAAAATCGCAAAATGAAAAAGCTGGACTAAAAGGAATCGCAAAATATTATGAATGTAGGAAAATATGAAAAAGGTTTTATTTGCAATGCAATATATTAGACTCAAAATTGGATCTCATGAAAATCGATTCGATAACGAATTCTAATTCGATTCCGTGTGTGTAGTTCACACGCCATTTTGCCAAATTGTGGTTGAAAATTTGTCTAAAAAAAGAAGCGAAAAAATATGCGTGGTTGTGGTGCAGATGTGTCCAATTTTTCATTTATAATTAATTGGTAAACCTCTCCAATACACCAATATTATGTTTGTTGTTGTTGTGTGAAAGTTCGAATTTTTCTCAGGGATTAAAAACGTGAATTACCTTATTAAAGTACATATATACTTTTTTTTAAATTTAAAGTTTTTTAACCACTCGCAAATATCTACATATCTCACATCGGTACATGTACATGTACGTATGTCTATAGTCGACATCATATATGTATGTGCATATAGCTGGAACGCTTAAACATTCAGATTAATAATAAAAGTTGTAATTGTACTCCATCAATTCAAATATTAAGGTATAAATGGTACACCACCAGTATTAATGTCCAGTTTTTTACGGTCTGCCCCAGGGTTTATCCAAATTAAAATGTTGAAAATAACGGGTTTAATTTTAACTAAGCCTAAAAGTGTGCATCATTTATTTCGCTTTTATATACATTTTTATCTATTAGTGACCAATTTGTTAGTTCTATTTAAAATATTTCTACATACATATATGTAATTACAATTAAAGTATTTTTCAATTAACGAAATCGGAAGTAATGTAAAACATTTAGCAACAAAAAAATAATTGCAACTAAACAAAACAACAGTTTAGACATTTTTATATCGTTATAAATTCAATCTACAAAACAATAGATACCTCTTTGGAGTTTTTTGTAATTTGTGTAATCTCAAGATATTTATTAAGTATGTATGTATGCAATATATATGTAAGCATGTGTGTATATTTGATTTGCTTTATTGAACACGTACATTAAGTGGATTTAAAATACGACCAGCCATTACAGCAACATCCAAATCACGATCAATAATGAAAAACATAAACGGATGATTTACTGATATTTGTATGGGTTGTGTCTGTGCTCCATTGTTGCCTAAGAGAATCAAATGTAAAAAAAGAAGACAAAATAATAAAACAATCAATTTCGGTGAAGTATTTACGAATGCTGTAGTTAAATCTTAGAAAATATTTGTGTGCATCTGCTTTTAAGGTGTCTAGTATAGTTAATGTGCCCTTAAATGTTTTGCTTGGCTGATTTAATAAAACGATGTGATATACTTGTTGTTATATGTAAGAAAACAAAAAAAAAAAAAATGCAAATCTCTGTTTTGTAATATCAAATACTTACGTCTTAACTGATTGATGGGATTTGTACGTATATGTACATTTATAGACTGTTCGATGTGCTTGACGTAGGTGTCTTTTTCATCTGTCATTGGACGAAAGTCTGCACGATTTGGTTCAAAAATATCACAAATACCCAGCTACAAATAATATAATAGAACATGATAAAAAGGAAACATTTTTAGAAATTTCTATTTCAATTTCAATAATTATACTAGTACACCATTAAGTTATATTGTTACTTAAATTTTAGAATATTATAACTTACATTTTGCAAATCATTTGTTAAAAACATAGTTCCGTGTAACTTAAAGTCTGGTATTATAGCTTGCACCCATTTAGGTTTTAATTGTTTTCGCATCAGACGTAACTTTGGACCAGCTCGTAACGATGAAGCAGCTGCAACCAAATCTATGTTATAATCGGGCAGTAGTATAATTAAATTATATTCTGGTGTATCCAGTTCCAACTCTAAAACACTTAGATGCAAACGATCGAAATATTTATAATACAGGACGGCATTGTATACTTTAAATGTGGTATAAATGACATGTTGATTATTTAAATAGAAGACATGACTTATAACATCGGTATTGTAATTCTGTTTTAAGGTCGACGATGTCTGAGAGGTTGCTATGAAATTTGGATCTGCGTCAACTTCGTAATCATGGGATACTTGAACGTATGTAGGTAATCCAGTCAGAGCTGATCCTGTGGTCAGAGGAGTATGCAATTGTGATTCGGTATTGAAAAGGGTAACTAATAGATTAGTATCGAATTCTTTAAAACCAAACAAATGACGTTTATTACGACTAGTAAGGCGTCTGGATATTCTCTGTGCAGGTAGATAGTTAACCTGAAGCTTAGTTTTGGGGGTCAAAGGTGCTAGCAATTTGGCACTCGGCAGCCGTGTGACTCGTGCCTTTTGTATGCGTAAAAACGGCTCTGAATTTTCTTCAGCCACAAATGATGATATTAACTCGGCCGCTTCATTTGTTTCTTTTTCTTCTTCCATTGATACAGTTGTCATTTCAGTGGCTGTCGGTGTTTCAGTAGGTGGAGGAGTTACCATATTACCTTCTTCAGATACTTTCTCACTAGTCATTTCCGTAATTTTTTCCGGACTCATTGTTGTAACAATTTCAGCTGTAGTCGTTGTAATAACTTCAGAAGTTGTTGTTGTAGTGGGCGCTTTTGTAGTTGTTTCTGAACTAGTTGTACCAGATGTTGTGGTTATAGTAGTCACAGAAGTTGTAGTAGTTTCCATTTCTACAGCAGTACTTGTTGTCGTATCTATTGTAGTAGTTTCTAAGGATGTTGTTGCTTTTGTCGTCTCTGGTGTTGTAGTTATGGCTGGAGTTGTAGTAGTAGTTGGCATTGTTGTCGAAGACACCATGTCAATGCCCAAATCATATCCATAAAACATTAGTATTGTTTCATAATCTCTAGTTATTGTGACATTTTCCTTATTTAAACTCAAACCTTTCAATGGATTGTCAGAATCAAAGAAGTAAGTCTAGAAAATAATGTTATTACTTAAGTACATATATTTTAAATAGAATAAAAAAAAGTAAATGGTAATAAACACGAATGCTACTGCTTGTGCTTTTAAATCTATTTGTTTAAAGATTAAAACAATTAATATAGGCCACAAACTGAATTAAATCGTGAGTACTTTCATGTTTTCCAGTGCAATTCGATTTTACAAATTTCTCGAATTTTTAAATAAATAATATATCTACAGTTTGAAATAAATAATTTCGAGCAAAAATGATATGACAAAAATGTAGTTGATGTAGGGGTTCAACTGATAATGAAGATTAGGTGAAATATGTACGATTTTTACGTCATGGATAACATGGAACGAATGCAAGTTCGATGAATCGACTACGTTTTTTTAAAGAGTTAACTGAGATTAATAGTAGAGGATTGAAATCTCTAAATTATACTACATATTATCAGGCATGTGATGGAAATCGAAATCGAAAACGAATCAGTTTTGGAAATACATTTTAATGCATTTATAATCTAACTAGCTAAACCCGGTGTGCTTTGCTACCCCCGCCCCTCGTCATAAAATAAAATAAAACGTATTTATATATTTACAAACATTTATTTATTTAATTTTAATGTATTTATTGCAATGCTTTTGGCGAGACCATGCCTCTTTGTCCACTTACATAGTCAAGAATTTATTATTTCGTAAGAATATCCTGTTGTGAAAATTTAATGACGATCGGTCCAGTAGTTAAGACTATATTACGATGTTTAATTTTCCTAAAAAGGGGCGTGGTCCCACTCACTTTTCTGCTGGTACGTATTCCTAATTATGCCAATACCATATGTACCAAATATCGCCGACGAACGTCAAAAAATGCCCAAAATATGGCGGTTTAAATTTGTGGGTTATATGGGCGGTGCCACCCCGTTGGTACAATCAAAACTTCATATAGCCTATTATTCCTTCCAGAGTTACAGTAACATGCTGTAAAAATTTCAGGCAGATTGGTCCAAGGGTTTGGCCTCCTATTAAGCACAAACATACAGACACACATTCATTTATATATATATAGATTAAAAGCAATAATTATAGTATATAAATAATTTAAGGTGAAATAGGGCGAAAAATGGGGATTTGGTAATAAAAAAATGTATGTAGTTAAAAAGTATATAAAACTTTAGGTAAATACATATTACAAAAAAAGTATTTTGTATAGCAAACATTGTTAGTGGTATACGTAAGTATCTGAATTAAAAAAGGGGGCGATGAAGTAGGCGTAGTTCATAGTTATATGGCGACGTTAACAGTATTAAGAGCAATATACTACCAAATAAAAAAAATACGTTGGAATGAACAAATTTGTATAGAGAATAAAACTTTCAAAAATTTGGCGTGAAAAGGGGCGTGAAAGGGGCGGGGCTTAAGAAATATTTATTTTTACCTCGCCTGGAGTATATAATGTGTATACAATTTGAAGTAAATCTGTTAAAAACTATATGGGAGCAATTACATAATTTTTAAAAAGTGGGCGTAAAAATGGGCGTGGTCAAAAAAAGTACCCTATTAATCATACCAAAGTCCCAGTTAAATGCTGTGAAAATTTCAAAAATATCGGTCCAGAGGTTTGGTCTCCAATTACAATATTTTAAAAAAGTGGGCGTGGTAAAAAAAAGTACCCTATTATTCCTTCTAGAGTCACAGTAACATGCTGTGAAAATTTCATCAAAATCGGCTCAGCCGTTTTGGAGTCTATACGTTACATACATACATACATACATACATACATACATTCAATTTTATATATATAGATTTAGTAGCCCAATATCTTTATATTTTATGTGATAAAAGTTTTTCAATACGGAAATATTACGAAAAAATTGACTTCTAAAACTCATTCACCTGGGTTCTACATTTGTAAAATGAAGTGGAAGTGAAATTTTCATTAATTTTGTGTTCTAAATTTTGTGAAAGTGATTTAAAAAGTAAAATATCACTTTTAGTTTCGTTCATCGTAGTTAAAAGTTTCACCACGTTTTCTAGAACGCCGTGAAATTATCCATGTGGAATTGAAAACGATTTAGTTTCACTTCGTAGTGGAATATAGAACATAGGCGATTGTTTTCGTTTTCGATTTCCATCACATGCCTGTATGTAATAAAAAGTTAAGTTTTAATTTTATTAATGTTCTTATGAGAAATATATATTAATTTACATAATTATTCTAATATCTTGTAATTAATACTCGTATTTTATATATGTAGTATTTTTTAAATATTTGAAATAAAAAATATACAAAAATACGACCTAAGATTTCTTAGACAAATTTGTAATTCGGAGAGCTTAATAGTTGCAGCCACACCAGTCTTCACAATATAAAAAACATACCAACATTAACATATGTATGTTTGTATGTACCTTTATTATGAAATTACTTACAATATTATTGTCATATCGGCGCGTGTAACACTTCCGCCACAATCCAAATGATTCTTTGGAATTATTTGCGAATATTAAACAAAGAAATAACATTTCCGTAATAAACCAGGTCAATCGACCGATAAATTCACAGAACTGTATCAGACCACTGAAAGTTCCGCATAATTTTGTCTGGCCGAAATAAAATTGCTGAGATCTCTTTTTCATTCTTCAATCAATACTTTATAATTACTATAAATAATAAGTATCTAGAAATAAACAAAACAGTTGTAATCTTTTAGTTGTCACTGTGCATTACCACAGCGTACAAAATAATAAAATCGGTTTAACTCAAAAGTAAATAGTGTGTTTTTTTTATTTATTAAAATTAACATACTTATAATTCTTAATCTTCGGCATGTTTGATTGTTTCTCCGCTCTCTATTTAAAAGCTTTAAAATGATTTGCGAATTTTTCTCAATTTTAAAATTAAGTAGAGTAAATTATGTTTACATAGAAATTATTTTAATATTATTTTATATCAATACCTAAATCTATAAGATATTTATCAGCGTCAAAATAATTATTGATTCTCACACATTTTGGTAGTATGCTTTATACCTAGATGGAACTAAATGAACTTATGATCAGGAAATACTAGGGTATCCAAAATTTTTAATTATTCCTTTGTTTGAATATAAGAGATTTTAATTTGTTTGAATAATTCGATCATACTATTTAATATTAATAGAATTATTCGAATAATTGCAATTGTTTTAATAAAATAAATTTGTCTCGTAAGATACGGTCACACGACGAAAAAGACGTAACCACTAAGTGAAATATATGTAATTAATTTCTAATTTAAATATAATTTCAAAAACTTCTTTTATTTAGGACAAACCATACAAACAAATTTAGTTTTATTTTAATTGATACTGTTTGATCTTACAAATAGCGTCAAACAAATGCATATGTGCTAAAAATGAGGTTACGCTTGTTTGAGTAAATATTTGTCGTGTGTGACCATACCTTTAGTCTTTTTGTATAAATAACCTTTAATTACATCACCTATTTGCTTTTATTTATTTAAAAAAATGTGCTGCTGCCAAAATAGCTGGGCCAAATTTAGCAGTATTACTAACAATTCATTTACATTAATAAACACAATTATTAGATATATGTATTAAAATAATTATTACTTTAGGAAAGAATAAAAAAATTAAAATAAAAAACTGAAATAATGAATAATGAACGAACACTTCGTAGTCTCAAAATATTTGTGGCAGAAGTGCCCTAGTAAATTTCCAAACAATACAGGAAAAGTGGAAGACAAGTCGAAACAGCAATACGATATCTCACAGCCAATGTCAAGTAACAAGCCAAATTATAAAGGCCGCGTAAAGTCAAGCAAACTCTTGTCATAACATAATTTACATGTTTATTAAATGAAAGATCATTTTTTAAAATAACACCCAATGTTTTGTATTGTGACACAATCTCCAAAAGAACATTATCCATTAATATTTCTAAAGAATACAATTCTGAAACCTTAGCAAATAAGAAATTTCTGAAGTGGCCAAAAGTTGTATATCATCAGCGTAAGTATAACAACTTAAAAAAGATAATCTCTGTAACAAGCCATTAATATACAACAAGAACAATTAAGATTCCAATATTGAGCGTTTTAGAATTCCTCTGTTAAAGTACTTACTCATATATCGGGAAGTTAAAGTCCCTACATGCACAAATTTCTTACGACCACATAAATAAGAATAAATAACTCTGCACCAAAATATTATGATTAACAGAGCCAAATGCTCTACGAAAATCAAGAAATTTTAAAGCACTCACATTTTCTTTATCCAAATTTTTTCTTACGGCTTCAGTAATATCAAGTAATACTGCAGTAGTGTTGTACCCTTTCCTAAAACGGATTAAAAATTATTTATCATTCTTGACGTGTAAAAATAAGTCAACATTTGCTGTCTCAAAATACCTTCCAATATTTTCGAGAAAACTGCTAGAATACTTAATGGATTATAATCTGAAGTTTTTCTTGGATATTTAATCTTGGGAATCGGTATATATTTCACCACAATCATCAATATCACATTCGAATACGGTTAAATATCAAATAAGACATAATTGCGATCATGCCAATATATTGACAACTCGTCGTAGATTCACTGAAGACATTCAAGAAAAAAAGCGTCTTCGATTTTTTTGTTTTATTGGCTTCTTAAACTGCACCAATATTGTCGTTTAACTTTGTTTTTCAAAACAAACAAAATATGAAAGACATACAAAAGCTTATTGTATTGGAAAGAGTAAAAAGTTTGACAATTATAAATTGCTATTTATACCTTTTATTATATCACTAATAAACATTATTTGAGTGTACGTATAAACTGTTGTAATAAAATAATTCAAAGTTAAATCATTTCAAATAAATTAGGTAAATAATCAGGCTCGAGCTCTGTGCTATAATCAATTGTTTTATTTATTTATTTCAATATTTCGCCTACCATCGGTAAGCATCATCAGGAAAATCTATACACAAAACAGAAATAATACAAATTAATTTACTTTACTATTGCAACAGAATATAAAGATAAAACTTACAACAACAATGAGTTACAATAATAATATTGTATAAATATATATAATAATAATATTGTATAAATATATAATAATATTGTAACTCATTGTTGTTGTAAGTTTTATCTTTATATTCTGTCGCAATAGTAAAGTAAATTAATTTGTATTATTTCTGTTTTGTGTATAGATTTTCCTGATGATGCTTACCGATGGTAGGCGAAATATTGAAATAAATAAATAAAACAATTGATTATAACACAGACCTCGAGCCTGATTATTTACCTAATTTATTAAAAAAAAAATTTTTAAAGGTCGAAACAAAAACATATTTAGTTAAATCATTTCATTAGTTTCTGTATATTATTTATTTTATATACATACAATATATTTAATAAAATTCAAAATTAAACCAACATTTATTGACCAATTAACTTATCCCCTCATAATTAGCCTGTGGCATAGATACATACATATAAATATGTAACTTTAAATTGATTTTATTTTAGCGTACTTACTCCTTATATTAAAATCTTACTTACTCTTAAGCGACGATGAATATCACGATATCCTACACGTATTATATCATGGTTATTGGGCAACTGTAAAACATTTTTCAATTCTGTCGTACTTCTGCCGGCCGAGCCTTCATAAAGAGCAACAAGAACACTCATTAGGGCGGTTGGTGAAAACGCGAAATTATTACGATTTAATATGGAATGATAGTGTAAAATTCGGTATGCCAAATCGTTGGTCGAATCCACCATATATTCTGAGGGTGTCAATTCCTTGGCAGGCAAATGTTGTGATAATTCATCTTGTATATGTGGTAAAGGTGGCGGTATGTGTGGCTTGGGAAATCCACTTGAACGAAATTCATTTTGATCGAAATGTATTAAATGTGCATTGCATGAAATCGATTTCAATGACAATAATGATACAAATAGAGTTAATAGAAAGTTAAATATTTTTAACACGCAAGTGTCATTTTTATCGCATTGACGATGCCGATGATTGACCATAATGGATTGTGACATGTATTATGAGTAGTAATTGTGAACGATTATTTTCTCCCTATGCTTCCGTTAATTGTTCAATTTGTTTTTGATTTTAGTCAATGTTGGCTTATTATTAAAACCAACTTTATAGTGAAATTTTTTTCTTATTTAATTTTTGTTTTTAAATTAATTAAATTATGTACAATTATTTTATATTATAATTTAAAAAAAATATAATTTTATAATAATATGCACTGCACTTTTTATAAATTTTAATCAAGGTTATTTTTTTAAAATAATTCGTTTTAATAAAAGCATTAGCTTGTTAGAGAATTTTTGGAAGAGTTAAATATTTGATCAGTACCGCTCTGGATGATTGTTTTAAGCCAACTAAAAGTGTTGTATGCTGTGTGAAAAGTATTTGTTGCATCATGATGAGCACATACATACAATAATATAGTTTTGTTTAGCCCATTTGCAAAATGTTTTGGAGAGTATTGTATTGGCTAACATTTAATTTTCTCTTCAATCACTGTGTTGCTAAATCATTTTACTGATTGCTAGCGTTCACATATAGATGTTGACACCTTTATTTTAAAAGAAATTTAGTAGATATTTAGGTTTAGGAAAATAAGGATCGATTAACTACTTTAAAACATGCGATGTTTATTCATTTTGATAAATCGAAAATCACTAAACAATTTTCCTGATTTTGTCAATATTTGTACCATATATTTAAATCCTAACTTATTTTTAACTCAGTTGTTCAAACAGGCACATATGTTTTTAGTATTGAACAGGATAAATAGGATAATTGATCTATATCTGGTCAATCTACATAGCTGACTGCCGTGTATTGGTTTTATAATTGTGTTGTACAATATAATATTAAAATCCAATAATAGAGCAGACCGTTTTTGCAGACTAACTTGTCAATTAGGATTCGTTATGGTTGGTCCATATCTCATACCTCTGTATGATCTTAATATAAAGTTTGGATGACTCTTCCGGTTACAATAGAGCAATTCACAATCTTGTACAAATGGTATTGCATCATTGCATTTGCAAAAAGGTTTAGCATATTTTTGCTCTACACTAACAAAATACACAGCAAGAGCAAAAATATGCTAAATCTTTTTGCAATGCAATATCTAATGTCTCGAAGTGTTTGATGTGATATTGGAGTTAGGATGCTATCGTTCTTACAAATCATCTGTAAAAGGATATGTTTGAGTAATTGTGCCCGTACATATTAATATCTGTCGTATATGTTTATATGTCGCGAAAATCGTTAATCCTTTACAAAGTTGTTTCCTAGATATACCCATATACATATATAATAAAGACTATTTATAATGACTTTATATTAAATTTCTTCTAGAGTTTACTGCAGCATAACACACGATTGTTTATAGAATACTTTTGTATAAAAACTATATTTCTGCAAAATGGATCTAAACTATCTAAAGCAACATTTCGGGTATATATTTATCAGACATACAAAGCTTACCAACCGAAAATAATAGCTCTGACATAATTTTTTGTTTCTGTTATAGTAATTAACAACTTCTCTATAAGATTTTTATAACTATCGTTTTTGGCCGTACTTAGTACGTTCTTATAATGGGGGTTTCAAAAAGAACTTTGTTTTATAACAGGGGCATATTGGAATAAAATTAAAGTTTTTATATTTGTTACAATGGACATTTTTAATAACTTAATGAATTCATTACAAAGATAGGGTAATTTACAATTATTTTTATTAACTTAAAGTAAAGTATGTATTTAAAATAGAATTGGATGTCGGAATATTCTGAACTGATTGCATTCAGTTTCAGTATTGCTACCTTGCTAGCTGGCTTATCGACAAAGGCTTGACTTTAAACCAAAAATTCCAGACGTACAATATTACACGATCCAGGCGGCCAGACCGGAAGACCAAATTAGCGAAGGTCGAAACTATAGTTAGAAATGCGAGAACCAAAATTTGTATAGAACTCTGATTTCTATACAAATAATACTGATTAAAAATAAGATGTCAGAATGACACTAGGGTCTGTTAAAAAAACTAAATGAATCACTCAATATGTATTACAAAAATTAAAAGATACCAAATTTAGGGTAAATGATATTTTGAGGCAGATTCATTTCGATTGTATTGTAATATAGTATTACAAAGTGCACAAGTAAACAAAAATACTTACCATGGTCCTAAGTATGCTTAAATTCAAAATGAAAAAAGTTTTGTCAGATAATTTGTTCCAATCTGCAATTGTTTATATGTATATGCATATATTTGTTCATTATTTATTTTCTTTCAATATTTGTATGATAGATTTTACATTTTTATTGAATACTTTTTGTATTTTCTCATATATTTTTAACATTTCATTTTATTTTAAATTAACATTTATATTAAAATTTTATTTAGTAGCTTAATAAGAAACATTTTTGTCTTTTTTGCTTTATTTTATCTTGTATTTTATTAATACATATAAGTACAATATTTTTCATTCAAAAAAATGTGTCTTTTTTAATTAATTAATAAATCAATCAATTATTTTGTTTGTATACATAATTTACACAATAATGATATTTTAGACATTTGACGTATTTATTTTTTGTTTGTCATATATTGAGTTGTTAATTTTTGGTTTGAATTTTAACGTACGTACGAGTACGTATATATAAGTATGTATGTATTTTATTTTCTGGTAGTAAATTTTTAATAGCGAAAATGATTTATAAAGAAGCTTAGTTTTCGAATATGTATGTAGAGTATGTTTAATTTTGTTGTTTACAACGTAGAATTAAAATTGTAAGTATTTGCAGCAGGTAGAGTAGTTACAAGTTCAGAGCACAGATTGTATGTGTTTTCTATATAAGAGTATGTATGTACATATTATCAATAGAGAATTATTTCCTTATATATTTTTTTCAGTGTACTTCTTTTATTTTAATGTACATGATAAGTACATTGCCATGTTTTTGCTTTGATTGAAATGTTTGCAAAATATACATAAAAAGTTTTTAATTTGTGGGATCTTTTTTTAAATTATCTGTTTTATTATATTTATACTTTATGTTGTTGTTACAATTATATAATATATTTAGATGTTTTTTTTTTGCAAAATAATTAAAAGCATAATTATTGTTAAATTTTTGTTTATTGAGTGATATTGAATTAATGTTTATGTATATAAATTGTTTTTTTAAGTTTATTTGAATATTTTTACAGGTTCAATAATATTTTGTCTACATACTCTAGGTAGCATAAATGTTTTTTTAATATTATTTAATATTATTTCTTGTTTGTTATTCGTTTACTGTGAATATATATGTGGATATTACAGTATAAAGTCCTGTCTTGGTCACATACAATACTTGCACTTTAACTGCAGCTAACCACAGTTAAAGCTGTCAATCAGTCATGCATATTTACTTTGTTTTGTGACATTTAAATACCTTCAGTTGAACAAAAGTATTGTATGTGATCAGCATTGTATGTGATTAGCATGAATTTATACAATATTTTTTTTTAAATTTATGTTTTTATCCAAGATCTTAAATATTAATGTTTATTTATTATAAATGATTTGTTTTTATTCAAGTCTTTTATAAAAAATTTTATAAAATAATACTTTTAAAACAGCTTTTACTAATTTTTAATAAATTATTAGTACAATGAGTAAAATTAATTATACCTACATTACATTTTTATATAGGTATTCAATTATATATTTGCGGCCCTTTGTTCCTACTAGGAACCACAGGACATAATATATATATATCCAATTATATAAATAACTAGCAGACTCGGCGAACTTTGCCTCGCCCCAATTTTAAGCTTTCAGACAAACTTTAGAGTAATAATTAATACAACAGCAATAATTTTACACAAAATTTCGTACAAAAAATCAATTTTCCGACTTTTGCGGAGAGATTTTCCAATTTTCCGCATTTCGCATTTTCCAATGATTTACACCTAGAACTTTCTATTTTTCCATTATGAAATAATTTCACACAAAATTCCGTACAAAAAAATCAATTTTCGATTTTTCCAATCTTCCGCGTTTCGCATTTCCAATTTTTCATGGTTTACACTAAGAAATTTTTATTTTTTGATTTGGAAAGCCATTAAGGAATAATTTCATACAAAATTTCATACAAAAACTTGATTTTTCCAATTTTCGGACTTTTCCGGAGGAATTTTCCAAAATTTTCTTCCGTAAAAACCTCCTCGAAAATACGAACAACTGACAAAAAATTTTACAGAAATTTCATAGCATATTACTGTAACTCTGGAAGGAATAATAGGCTATGTGAAGTTTTGATTGGACAAACGGAAGTGGCACCGCCCATATAACCCAAAAATTTAAATCGCCATATTTAGGTTATTTTTTTTACCTACGTTGACGATATTTGGTACATATGGTATTGACATAATTAGGAATACGTACCAGGAGAAAAGTGGGTGGGGCCACGCCTCTTGACTATATAAAGTTGTAAGTGGACAAAGGGGCGTGGCACCGCCCATATAACCCAAACAAATTGAATCGACATATTTTGGGCATTTTTTTGACCTACGTCGATGATATTTGGTACATAGTTGTGAGTGGTCAAAGGGGCGTGGCCTCGCCCATATAACCCAAAATTTAAAATCGTCATATCTTGGGCATTGTTTGACCAACAGCGGCAGTATTTGCTATATATGGTATCGGCATGAATATAAATACGTACCAAAAGAAAAGTGGGAGGAGCACGCCCTTTGTATGCGATATATTGGAGGCTGGACCTGTTAACTGATCTTAAATTTTCACAGCGTGCAGCTTTGACACAAGAATACTTATTACATGATAATATTTTTCGACCATGTACACTTCTGCAATCATGGCAGCTTGTAATACATTACACGATCATATCATTAGCGGCAATATAGGTATTTTTGTCGACAATCAGGCGGCACTACTCTCACTTAATGCCTACACAATCTCTTCTTCACTAGTTAGGCAATGTAGGAATTCTCTGTCAAGGCTAGGTCGTCTATCTGACATTACCTTGGTCTGAACGGGCAGACGAACTAGCCAGAACGGGATCTGCCTTAGATATCTCCAATGCGGTCTCAGTAGCAATTCCACTGGGAACTATCAAAGGTATCATCCTCAGACATTTTCTTACAAAGGCTGAGAATAGATGGCGTAATTTAGACACATGTAGGATAGCCAAGTTGATGTGGCCATCTTTCAACGAGAAACGTACTACGCAACTGATAACCCGGAATAGAAAGGATATATCAAGATTGCTGGCAGTATTAACGGGACACTGGACGTTAGGCAAGCACGCAAATCGTCTGGGACTCCCTTTTAACGACCATTGTCGTAGTTGTAAGGATAGAGAAAAAGAGGAAACGACTTTTCACCTTCTCTGCGAATGCCCAGCCCTGTGTGTCAAGAGACATAAATTCATGGGAAACTATACACTGAACAACCTTGGTGAGGTAGCTGGGTCAAAACTCAATGACTTACTTAGATATCTCACAGCTACAGGTTGGGTCTAGCAAGACACGACTTTTTTGCACACACATATTAGCTACAGTGTGTAGTACACGACATTAAATCTGAAGAGTGGTGTGGTCATTTAAAACGGGGTCCCTTCGACTCTACTTAAGTGTTCGCACGTAGTGAACTACCACGTAAACCAACCAACCAACACTTTTGCACCTAAAGGCACCTAAACATCAAAAGGGGGTAGCGAAGCACACCGGGTTCAGCTAGTTTTCTATAAAAAATATTAATACACACATTTCTACACAAAAACTGTTATACACAACGTTTTCTGATTAAATGTCTGTTATATACAAAGTTTTCTAGGTAGATTTCTTAAAGGTCATTATTCAAAAATCGATTGTGTTGCAAATTGAGACATGTTAAGCATGAATAGCGCTAAACTTTTTTCAAACTTACTCATTGTAGTAATAAAATATTTTCAAAGTTTTGTTTTTGTTTTGTGTGACCGGTTCGCTCGAACCGGTTGTTAAAATTTTAAAAATTTTGCGAACCGGTTGTTGCATATTTACCCTTCTCGTGAATAAAAATTCCATATGAAATTTGTTGGGGTGATTATGTTTTTTGTTTTAACGGTTTTATAAAATGTATATTTATCAAGGTGATTAGTCTCGGCAACAAACACAATATTGTTCAGTTGTTCATTGTCCAAACGTACAAACAAATGATTTTATTTTGGTCATACATTGGATTCTTGGATGATGATGTTTTCGATAGCGTTTTCTTCAATCTTTTGAGAAAAAAATAAAGCAATTTTTTTTGACTTATTTTGCAAAATCAAAACTATTTTTTTATTAAACAAAAGTTTATATCATTTCCTTCAAGAGGCTTGTGGTCTGTTACTGGGATGCGACTTTAAAATTTTCGCTATTTTTATCAAAATTTGTCAAAAATATAATTTTTTTAAGCGAACCGGTTGTTAATTGTTTCGAATATCACCACTGGTTATATGTAACGTAAAATTTTAGGCTTAAAAATGGACTGCTCTTGATTAAAATCATGTGAAGTAATAATGAATAAAAAATTAGCAAACTTTGCATTCTTAAGAAAACCTTATAATGTTGACTTATTATAATACTTATATAATATAAATATTGTTACGAGATAACACCAACTTATAATTAATTGAAAATACAATTGCAGGAATTGAGTATAATTTGTTATGTATTTAAATGCTAATACACAACTGTTAAATTTTTCTGCAATTTGCATGTTAAAAATGTATTTATTGTTTTTTTATATGTAATTATATATTTATATAGACACATACTTATATTAATATGTATAATTTAAAAAAAAGTCATCAAATACAACCAGATTTTACAAGTTAAAAGAAAGTTAAACATAACTTAACAAAGTACATACTTAGAGATTTTCTTAAATTCAAAACTTAACGAGAAAGCATAAACATTTTTATATTAAATTTGAAAACAAATTAAACATCGAGCTTTTAAAGAATTTTTTTAAAAATTTTTATTCGAAGTTTACTTCAAGTTTTAGAAATATTTTATGAAGACACAATATTTATTTAAAAATGGTTAGTTTTTTGATAAACATAATTTATAAATTTTAGGAAATAGAAAACATTTAAGCAATTCTCAACGGTTGTTATAACGTTGTAAAATTATAAAAATTAAAAACAAATAGAAAACAAATTTTTCAAATAAACTATATAATTTTTGAGTTGTTTATTTAAATATTTTTTCATAATAATAGTAATCATATTAAATTGAAGACATTTTGTGGTTTAAAACTACTAATTTAAACAAATTCAAAATCAGTAAGGAAGGGGTTTCGTTATTTCTTTTCATATAGAAAATGTTGTGCCTTCCATTGGGTTTTTTAAATTTTCGTTAAATTACTTATATTTAAAAAACTCTTTTGATATTTTTTTGTGAAAAATATCTTATACACAATATTTGAAATAAAATGTATATCAGTCATTTAATTTCAAATACTTGAATACCAAAAAAAAAAAACTTAAAATAAAAATAGCTTTTCTTACAACAAATTTCAATACAGATCTATTTAAGTACTTAAATATTTTGTAGTTTTTTTGTAGTTGATTGTTAACAATTTGAATTGAAGTATTATTGCTTTTAATAATACAAATTAAAAAAAAAAAACTAATTTAATTGTGTGTTTTAAAAGTAAATAATCATTTTACTTTTACTTAAAAATAAATTTGGCAGTGTTGAAAATTTTTTATGAATGTATCTTAATCTTGCCAATTAATTATGGTTAACTATTTCCATGACCCTTTCTTCTATTAAGGGCAGATATAATACAAATGCTCTTTGAGGGTAATGTAATAAATACTCACACTTTATTAAATAACTATTATTTGTCTTGTGTGATGTTTCCTTAATTGTGTTAAATTTTGCACTTTACTCCGTGCTACTGGCCTAATGATTTCCATAACGCCCTGTTTTAATAGGCATTTATTTTAAACATCTTGGCGAATAACAGCCATTTATTTTAAACATCTTTAAACTAATCAAAATTGTTTCAAATCGGAACAATTGCAAGCCAAATTTCGCGATCGCTTTATTTCACGAAATTTAGTTGTTAATTGGCCACCCCGAACAAGCGATTTAACACCACTATGTTTTATGCGGAGTCATGTTAAAGATCTAATCGAATCGTTTCCGTGAAAACCGTGATGTGATTAAAAATAAGAGAGATCTGGGGCCAAATTACCGCATTCGATATCGAGTAAAATTGATCGTAATTTTCTTATTTGAGATTATGGCATTCGATATCGAGCAAGAAATTTAGTACATTTTATCATAATTTGAATATCGAAATCATTTTTCGATACGATAGCTCATTCGATCACAAATGCGGTAATTTGGCCCCTGGCATTCTGTTCAAATGACCGATACCATTTTATATGTATGTAAGTACACAAATAAAATCACAAATAAGTCTAATATTATAGAAACTATGCTACCTAGTTTTAAGATGATCCGATGGTACAAGTACAAATTTAAAACAAAATATGTATATTGTATAATTCAGAAGTAACTAATTAACAAAAACTAGAAAAATATAAAAAAATAATTCAATTTTAACGGAAAAGTACCAGATTTTTCGGGCATAATAAAGTAAACAGGTTTATTAATATTATGTAAAACATTGTATTTAGTACTTCGTTTGTAGTCCTTTTGTCTTTATAACAGCTATTAATTTTATAGACATAGAATCAACTCAGTTTTTTAGTGAAATTAGGCGAAATTTTGTGTATTATTAGGCGAAAAATTGTGTATTATTATCGCCTTTAGGTTATCCTTGCAAGAAATATGATCTAAAGATTTTGGACAATGATTGGGTAACCATTCTTTCACAATTTAGGAGGTATGCAAATCAGGAGGTATGTCCTGTTGGTTAATCTAGTTCTGCGCTAGTTCTAATTTCCCTACACTAGGGTCTACATTATTTTTTAAAATGTCCAGATAATCTTTTTTCATTCTAGATTCTATAAATGTAAGATAACCGACCAGACCATTACTGAAACGCCGCCATGTTTTACCGTCTTGGTAGCATACATATTTATTACTAAAAAGACTTTGTTTTTGGTTCGCCATATTTTTGTGGGGTTTTTGACTTCAAATATCTCAAACTTTCTTTCATCGGTGAAATGAATATTATTCCAAAAAATATGTAGCTGCAAAATTCAAACGTTTGGATAAAAAGGGCTTCATACGTGACATTTGTAGCCCATTTTGATGCAAAAATCTTCTAATCGTACACACGCTTACAGGTTTTCGTAACATTTTCAGCTATTTTTACAGCACTAGATGTTGGATTTGTCAGTTTTTGTAAGACGCTTTAGTCGTTTTGCATTAGGCAAATTTTCTACGGTTTTGTGTATATTTTTTGTATTGTATTTATTATGATTTGCCGAGTCTCAATTGATGTTTGTCTCCCCATTGTAAATTTTTCACTATTTAACGTCACATCTTAATCTTTTTTAATGATAAATTATGAAACTTGCAATTATTTTGAACGGCACTTTACCGTTATACACTCAAACTAAGAAAAATTAAAAGAAATGCCACTACTTTTGGAATGACAGGGTTTTTTGCATAAGGATGATGCCAATGTTTATTTTATTTTAACTCGTAAAAGTTTGCTTATTTAAACAATCACCCTATCGTGAATAAAAATTCCCCATGAAATTTGTTCCCTTTTCACTTTAAAATTTTTCCTATTAAAATTCAATGTTAAAAAAATAAAAGGGAACAAATTTCATGTGGAATTTTTATTCACGTATGGGTGATTCACCCCTATATATCAATTAAATTTGTATAGTTTTTTTTGTTTCTTTTTTTTGTGAATTCGATTCTACTTAAATTACTATATAAAAATGCAATATAATTTTTATAATATAAGATTATTTATATTAATATTTATTTCAATAATATGTGGTGTTGACTTTATTTTGATGTTTCAGTATATGGTAAGACCTTACCGATTATACTTTCTTACTTGTTTTATTTAAAATTTGTGGTGCAGAGTTTAAATGTTTCTTCCTTTTTTAATTTTCAATGGAATCCACTGACCTATTGGAAGTTTTTATAGTTTTTATTTTAAATCTTTTGTTATTATAAGAAATATAATATTCGTGTGAAATATTAACTCAAAATACTGTCTGGAATTTGGAAACTGATAGTAAGAATATAAAAATAATCCGTAGTATTTAATAAATTAGACACTAGATTTATGCATTTACATTATATCTGTTAATATATTGATTAAGATACATGGCAATTTTTTAAGGCAAATAACAAATAAAAACCATTAATAACGATTTTAATAAAAAACAAATTACACTTGGTGCTTGAAAATCTTAGCTGAGCAAAAAAAAAAAAAAAAAAAAAAAAATCAGGATAATTTTGCCAAACCATATTGTAGAATTCAAAATCGAGAAACTTTAGCTTTACTTTACCCAACTCCCGATCTTGACATGCCATTAATTTGTTTACACAGCGAACAAATTCTGTTCGCACATGAATTTGTCAATGTTGTATTAAAAATGGCCGCCATTTTATTTAGTTTCAAAGGTTTTTACCACGCAGAAGAAAATCAACAAATTTGTGTCTGTTATATAGCCGACGACGTTTTGTTCTCGTCAAGACGTGGAATAAAGATATAATCCACGACTATCTGCGACTCTGTTTTCTAAAACATGTTCGCACAAAGCTCAACAAAAAAGTTAACAAGCACCGGGTAATGTAATGTAATGTAATAAACGCACTTATTTATATGTATGTAACTTAACTTTAAATATATATTTATGTATGTATAGTTTTGTCAGGTTAAGTCTTTTTTCAATATATAAATTTAAAATATTTGTTAATATTAATTATTTCCTTATTATAAATATTAATAAACAATACATTTTATTGTTATCGAATTGTTAGTTGTTAAATAAAATGTTTTCTGCTACATTTAAACAACAGACACCAAAATTGTATTCTATATTGAGTTTTTGAGTAAGGAGTTTCATTAAAAAAACGCAAAGTTTGCATACATTGACTACATTACTTTTGTTATTAATAATTATTATTTGTTTGTTTAAATTAAAGTATTAATACATATATACATAGTACATATATACTAAACTTATTTAAACGTTGTTTGTTAAGGTTTATATATAGACAACTTTTTTACAAAAAATAATTATAAATCGTTGGTAAGTTGACATTCAAAATCCTACTACTATTTATGTATGTACATATAGGTATGTATGTATGTTTTCGTAATTACTTACTTTCATTTTTATTTTATATTTAATTTAAAAAAGTATTACCTAATAATTCTGCTTCAATTTAAATGCTTTTTAAAATTATTAAGAGAGAAAAACAAATTGTGTTTAATAATTTTCATTTTAGCAATATATAGGTATTGTATTTTGATATGATAAATGAATATATTTCTTTAAATAGTAATAATTATTATTACTCTATTTTTTGAATTTCAAAAAATGAACTAAATCAGCCTTATTTGGGGAAAAAATTTTGTTTTTGTTTCTGTTTTCTTAATTGTTATTAGTTCACTTTCTTTTATAATTTTTTCTTAATAATCAAAATTCAATATAAAATTATATAACTAATATAATTTATAAGTTGAGATAACATTAAAAAAGCATTTAAAGGCTTGCAATTTTTTCTTCAGATTTCAAGTTTTTGTTCCAAATTATTAGACCAATATTTGTTATAACACGTAAAAGTATTACTTTACTGTATTTTAAGTTTAAAAAGTAGTTTAATTATTATTTTTTTTTTTTGATTTTTTCGAAAACATATATTTTGAAAATGTTTCCTTGCAATATAATAGTTATAATGTATATACATATACATATTTTATATATATATTTTTAGTATAGTAAATGTACCGCGCTTTTATGAATTGGAATTTCTTCAAAGTAAAGAAAAACTCTAGCTTACTTCTTAACAATTTAATTTTCAAACTTTACCTTTAAATCTAAAATATGTTTCCAATATTATTTCATCTACAAACATATCGATGGTCTCATGTAGAAAGGCCCTAACTCGCATATTTGAAACTTTACAGGAGAAGGTAAAAACATAATAGAAACTGTAATATTCAACATGTAACTTTTTTTGTACAACTGCTTATAAAAGCGTTATTTTTTACACTATTGCAATAAATTTTTGTGAGGAGGTGTATTTGCGTTAAATGCATTGGAATCGCAAAAAAAAAAACAAATTTCGAAAAAATAGCGAGTTAGGGCCTTTCTACATGAGACCAACGATATGTATAATTATGTCTTTATGTATAAGGTTTTTATAAATATTTGTATACAGTCAGAGTCAAAATTTAATTTTTACAGTACGTTTTTTCATCTATGAAGCAACATATTTTTATTATAATAAGAAATCAATTTAAAATTTAATTTAAGGATGTTTTCTTATTTTAAAAAATTTTTAAAATAAAAATTGATTTCATGGAAATTTTTTGGGAAAAACAAATAAGCACCTAAGAAAAATAATCAAAAATAGTATACAGTTGAAAGCTGTATATTAACAAAATCCAAAAACTAAAAGGTTATATTTTGTTGGTCGTCCACTCAGCTTAATTACAGCCTCTAGACGCCTTTTCATGGAATTTGCAAGAGATTCAGTCACTTCTCTAGTAATCTTGCCCCTATGTTCCGCTAAAGCTGTTCGGAGTTCGTCTTTGGATGAAATGCTTCTTTTTCTGATGTTTCCTGCGGGTGCTCTATGGGGTTAAGGTCTAGATATTGCGGAAGTAAATTTAAATTTATTTAGGCACGTTGTACAATAGCCACTCCTTGACAAATCTGACAGTGTGTTTTCGGTCGTTGTCTTGCTGAAAGACCCATTGCAACGCCATGGCCTAAATTTTTGACACTCACTTTAAAATTGTCCTTTAAAATTTCTAAGTAGTCTCGGCTATTTATTGTACTTTAAATGAATACAATATAACCTGGTCTTGCAGCTGACATACAACCTAACACCATCAAAGCCCCACCCGTGTTTTACTGTAGGTTCTGTGAAAGAAGCTAACTATTTCTTGTTCTCCAGACCTTACCTCTTGATTTTGACCCAAAAATCTCAAACTTACTCTCATTACTAAATATTACATTACTACAGAAAGAAGCTTTTGCAAAGTCTTTACTTTGAGTACGGTTTACTGCAGAAATATACGGATTTCTTCTAGGCACTCTTTCATGAAGTCCACGGTCATTCTCATTTTCAGGAAGAGAGCGTGGGCGACCGGTATGTTTTGCAGTTTTTGTGTTTCTGTGAGCGTTACTTCTTTCAATAATTTTTTGAACGGTTGACGGGCTTTTGTTCACTATTTTAGCAATATCAGCGAGAGATTTGCCATTGCTTCGATGAAACACTATTAAATCATGTGTCATGTTCTACTTAATATTTATGACATTAACTGAGAAAAATAGTTGTTGTCTCAAAAAAAGAGAGAATTTGGTAACAAAAACATTAATAAAACAAATCGTCACTTTTAATGAAAAAAACTTCAAATCGTCACTTTGATATTTTTGAAACAAAAAATCGTCAAAATGACGATAAATCGTCAAATCTGGCAGCTATGCTTAGGACATATCTTTCAGTAAGAGAAAAACATAACCGTTTAATAAAAGGTTAGCCTATCCAAAACATTCAGGTATGTGATGGACATCGAAAACGAAAACGAGTGAGTTTTTGAAGTCCATTTTAAAGTACATATTTCTAATCAAATTTTTAAAATTTTTGTTTTAAGATTTTCTTTAATAACAAATTATCTTTATATTTTGTGGGATAAAACTGTTTCAATACAGAAATATTACGAAAAAATTAACTTCTAAAACTTACTCGTTTTCGTTTTCCATCACATACCTGATTATTTATATAAATAAATTTTAAAATATAGACTTATTTTAAAGATATTATTCTTCACAGAAGTTATTGTTAGCTATATACTAAATTTTGACTCTGAATGTAGTTTCAACTACATAGGTGTTTTTTTTTTTATTAATTATTTATTTATTTTGTTTGTTTTTTTTCTTGGTTTGTACAATATTTGTGCTTTACTTTCAACTCCAATTTTAATGGCTCTTGTTTATATACAACATCTGTTTATTAATTATTTATTTATGTCTTTTTTTCAATTTAATTACATACTTATTAGCGTGTTTTATTTTTCATGGATAATTTTTATTTTCTTTTAATATAGTATTTTGTATAAGCCGTTTTAGAAAAATATGTGTTTCTCTTTGTTTTTTTTTTTTAATTTTTAATTTTTCTGTTAAAAAGTATTTTATTATTTTAGGAATTTACAGTTATGTATCTCAGCTTTTTTCATAGGGACATTTTTTCTATATGGTTTTTTTCGTTTTGCTTTTTACAATATTTTATGAATTGTATTTGTACCTAAATATTTATTAGTACTCTGGCTTTGGTTTAACAATAAGCTCCATTTTTAATTTATTTGTTCATAGAAAGATTAGCTTAGAAACCATGTTGAAAACCAATTTATTGTTTTTAGAATTTACTATACCAGTTAATATAAAGAAATTCGTCATAATGATTTGTGAATTAAGTCCATAGAGTTGTTATTAAAATAAAATGAATTAAAAAAAAGATCATTAAAGTAAAGTACGTAAGTTAACTTAAGAAATAAATTTGTAAAAATAAAATTGAATTGAAGCTTCAATAATACCAAATAATCAAATTGGAGACAAATTTTTCAATCACATTTTACACAAAATGGTACAGCATTAAAAGTTCCATATAAATTGTATGCAGATCAGGCAAATATTTGTGTAACAGCTGTTTAAAAATAAAAATTATATGTATACCAAAAGTCCAGATAAAGAAAATCGTTAATAAAATCGGGAGCTATTTGGAATTAAATTAAGAAAATATCCAACCTAAATCAAAATTCAACAGCATCTGAAGATCAACCTAGTATTAATAATAAATATTTGTCCATATTATTTCCTATTTATTTCTATGGAAATTTAAAAAAAAGATCATCTATAACTGATTTATACATGGGATTTTTCAAAAGTTGTATGTGTTTTGAAAAAAAATTGGATAATGTGGATGTAATATTCCGATTTGCAATATTTCTTAAAGTTTAAGTTCTGTAAGATTTTGCATCTCTACTATTTCACAATCATAGGTAACGTAACACTCCCCTGACTTATTAGTTACTTTTAAACAATTTTATTAAGGAGCGGTGTTATTTTTAATAACATTACATTCTGTATAAAATCTTGTGAATAACAGTATTTTCTATATATACCCCATTGGCATCAGTACATTATTATGTTATCCGCCCCTTTTAATAATCTTCGTAGTTGTGGTTGTATTGTAAATTGTGGATAATCTCTTTTATAATGCTGAACATTTTCAAATAGTCACTTTATTTTTAAAAATTCTCAAGAATTTGAGAATGTAGAAATAATAAAAAATTAACATATTTATTCAATGTTTTTTCCTTGGATAAGTAAATCAAAAAGTTATGTTTTTTCTTACACTTCAGTGCCTCACAGCTTGTTTTATTTTCTTTTAATGTAGCTTTGAAAACAAAAAAAAAAATGAACTGATCAGATCTTACAATGTTGTTAAATGTGGAAATGTGCTGGTAAAGTACTGACAATGAAAAATTGTTAGCAAAAGGTAAATTGTCAGTTCAGACGGTTGTAAGAAACCCTTACAATTTCATTGACAGACAATTGTCACAAAATAAATTTATCTATTAACAGAAGTCGACAGATTGTTGTATGGCAAAAATTGGCAGATTCGTTTTAAAACATTGTGTGTTGCATATATTAAATTGAAAATTTTTAAATACTGTCATGGAACCGCAACACAAATTTGAAAAATACTTTAGTTAAGCCGAATTCTTGATAATAGATTAGTTATTATTTTTTTCTATATCATATCAATGTTTAAATCGTGTCTTTTAAACGGTCTTTAATTTAGACTTAACGATAAATCGTTTGTGATTTGTTTAGTCGGTATAGAAGCTATGAAAATTCGGAGCTCAATGTTAGATATGACGAAATAATTAGGAGAACAAACATTTATTCGGAATTAATCAAAGGAGTTGTAATCCAGCATGAAAGCAGAGAAACTTAAATAAAAATATGTAAATTAAAAAAATAAAAAAAAAAAACGGTAAATTGTTGTATAACAAAATAGAAGAACAAAAAATATTACCAAATAGTGAAAAATCATAGCAAATAAATAAAAACACAATAGATTTGGGTTCTTTTTAATTATAAATAACAATCGTATATTTTTTCTTTAAATAAGATTAATTGCATTTAAAATTTTTTGTTGTTGTTTTTTAATGTTATGTAAACATATTAAAAGATCATTTAAACTTTGTTAAAATAAAATAATGGTGACAATAATAATAAAATAAGTTCAGGGAAGTTCAGGCATGTGATTTTGCACAATAATTTTTTTTTTGTATAATTTTTTTTTTTCAATTATTTATGTATGTTGTGTATATGTAAAGTATTTTACTACTATTTAATATTATTTATGTTTTCTTGCACGCAATAACAATTTTTAAGATCATTTTGAGTAAAATTGCAAAACAAATGTAAAATAAAAAACAAGATCATTTATTTTGAAAGTAAAACTTAAATTCATAAATATTATTAAAAAACATTATTTTTTTCATAAAAATATCACTTAAATTTAACAAGAAATGGGTATAAGAATATAGGTATGTATATAATAAACAATTTTAAAGATACATATATAATTTTGACAAAAAAAAATAATATTAATAGTAAAATGATGAATAGGTAAACAAAATAAGAAAATGGCCACTATCACGAATTTTATTCAAATCACGGGATAAATAATAACAAATGTTTTTTTAAATAAGTATTTTAACAATTCTAACATGAGATTTATGTTTACAAATTTTTAACAAAATTTCCTGTTTTAGGGAAAAGGTAAAAATTGGCAATAATGTTTTAAATTTATGCTTTCGAAAAAACGTAAAACAGACAAGTCAAAATGGGTAAAATTAATAAATTATTAGGCACATTTTTATAAGTGTATAATGCTAGTGGGTAAAGTTTTCAGACAAGACCATGACGGATTTTGGATTGATTTTGCTAGTTGTACAATTTGTTTTAAACAAAATGGGCTTTCAAAATATATTTGGTTAAAAGTTGTTTGTTTTTTACTTTTAATTGAATAAAATTCATAATAGTTCTTTGTGGGTGTTGTTGGTATTATAAAATATACAAAGCAAATTTCCATATTTATGATAACATTTTGTGTCGCTAAATCCTATTAAATGTTTGTTAAATAAATGTTAATTTTAAAATTTCAAATTAATTTGTATTTTTGTTTTGTATAGTTTTTATATTTATGTTGTTTTTTAGATTTGTAACATATATTTTTGTAAAAGAATAATTTCGATTTCATTTGTAATATAATATTTTATAAAAGAGCTCTTGTTTGTTTACAGAAGTATGTATAGTATAGTAATGTTTTTGTTTTGTTATGCTAATTATTAGTTTTCTCAGTGTACCATAGTTGCAATTATCATTGTGTTTTGTTTACATTTTTCATTTAAATTTCTTCTGATTTCAAAAAGGTTTGGGGAGATGGATATTTTTTCTAATTCAAGGATTTTATTATTAAATATACATATTTTGTAGTTGGAAATAAATTGTTCTATGTATTTATTGTTGTTTTTAAGCTAATTAATATATGTTAAATATGTAGTATTTATGCATATACAATACATACATATGTACATATATGTATGTATGTGAGTGGGTAGATTATTTATTGTATTGTATTTATTTACACAGAGATTGTGGTAAATATTTGTTTGTATTTTATATTTTAAAAACTGTTGGTAATTATTATTTCTACAGTTTTATTATTTATTTTGTTTGTTATATGTTTTGTAATACTTATATTTTTTGTTTTATTATTTTCATTTATAAAATTTACAATAAACTGTTTAAATGTCGGTTTTCTTCATGTTTATAATAAAATTGATCTAGTTTTTATTTATTTTTAAGATTATTTCGTAAGATTTGTGTTGTTGGGATTATTTTTTATTTTAATATATTTTTGTTGGTTTACTTAATGGCTATTATTTAATTTGAATTAACTCTGTTTTTATATGCAAGATGCTCTTATTTTTTGTAAATATACATATATATATATACATATATTTTTTTTGTATTTTTTATATATTTTTTGTTTAATACTTATAGCTAAAGAAAAAATTGTCTAGAATCTTATAAAATAAATTCATAAAAATAATTAAAGTATAATATAATAATATATGCATGTAAATGGTGTAAACAAAATTAAACGTTTGATTAAAAATAAAAAACAAAAAAATTATATGTATATATAAAAAAAATTAAAAATAAATAAAAAACACACACATTAATGTAAATATTGAAGTAAATGTTATTACAAACAAACAATTAAACAACATTGAACAATAATATAGTGTAAAATAATCATATGTTAAAATACATTGTTATAACAACAACAATTTACAAATAGTAATTATTATTGGCATCAATTTTAACCCAAAAATATGTTCAAATGTTTTATGATATGTTTAAACTTTAAAGCAACATGAAGTGAAAACAAATCCATAAATAAATAAATAAAACTGCTGGCGTTTTAATTTGACGCAAGAATTGTAAACAAATTCCATATCGGTGTAAACTAGTGTTGCCAAATTTGTATACCTTGAACACATAGATGTTTTAACAGAAGAGGCAGTATTTAAAAGGTTTAATAAGTTTAGAGCTATTGGGATATGAAAGGGGGAACGTTTAGTTGAAATCCAGATTGTAAAAAAATTCAGCTGTCTTTTTGATAGAACTAAAGGAATACATATGTAAGTACTTTTTAATAAAAACCTCTAAATTAGCATAAACCTTGGTAGTATACTTAAAAAGAAATTGTAAAAGCAGTAAATGTTTAAAAGATAACTTATTAATGTCCGCAAAAATCTCTTCATATACATATGTCGGGTTCGTAAAAAAAAAATAAACTTACTGACCTCTGGGGACTTAAGTTCAGAACGTAAATCTTCTGTGTATAAAGAAGAGCGAACGGTTAGTTACATTATATCGAGCCATTACCGCCAAAATAATGTATCCCACGCCATAATCGATTGTTGTTTTTTTATCGAAATCGATAGTTCAACATCATTTAAAATTATTAAAATTAAATGTATTACACAAAACAATATTTACATTATAAATTTTAAAATAATGGCTTTATTCAAACTGATTTTATTAAAAAAAAAAACCCTGTAAAATTTTGAGTTTGTGGGATACATTTTTTCGGCGGTTATGGCTCGATATTATTGTTAAAAACCGCAGGGTCTGAATCTTAGTTGGTCAGTGACCCGTTATCAACTAGAAAATTAGTTGCTAAATATCGTAGATCTCTTAAAATGTTAGCAGGAATAAATCATCTGTTGTTCCCACATCATTATAGAATTTTTTGCTATTTAAATCCAGGAAAAAAATCTAAACTTTTATAACAACTTGTTATTTATTACAGAAACAACGGACTAACAGACTACAAAAATACAAATAAACAACACTTGCGTATTTCAATATTTAGTGCAAATGGTCCTGCATAATTTCCAACAAAAAAATGCACACGATTACAATTGTCACATAATTGCGCCCTGATAATGCTAAAATATTTTAGCGTTTTTGCGGATCGTATATTGTGTTTCTATCACTCTCTCTCTTTCCGTTTCAATATGGTAAAATTCATACAGAAGAGAAAACAAAAAGCAAAAAGAAAAACAATTACATATGTATTTCCAAGATGTTGCAATATTTTAGTTTTCTTTAGCTTTGCAATATCACTACTTCTTTAATCTTTTTAAAGGTACACCGATGGTCTCCATAATTTTTCAAAAGTAATAAATTTAAGGAATTATCAAGATACACAATCAAAAATATTGCATAACATTTAAGTTTGAGAAGTTATTAAGAAATTTTCGCTATCGACAAGTATGCATGTGTAAATAAGTTGTTGCCCCCAAACATAATGATAAAATGGGCATTTTAGCGAACAGTTCTCGAAAAATGTTAAGTTTCGTCGCAATATAATTTTCACAAGTGATTTTACAGCGTATTACATATCGGTCTTAAGTACATAATTTTAAAATTTAAAAAAAGTAAAATTATTATTAATAAGTAAATATTTAATATACAAATTTAAATGTTTATATTAAAAATGACAAAAACAAAATTAAGAAAAGATTTTACTAATTTGTACTCAATTTAAAAATTAATACTTAAATTAGAAAATAATAAACAATATTATTTTGAATTTTTTATTCAACTGTGTTTAACAATGTAATACTACCACTTGTTGTTGTGATGTTGATGCTATTGTTGTTGTACTGATATTGCCGTTTGTGTCTAGAGTCTCATTTGAAACAGGGTCTGGAGGTGAATTTAATAAAATATGTCTCGTGGTAGTGGTGGTGGTAGTCTGAGACTGATGTTGCTCTTCTACTTTACCTATTTGTTGTGTTGTTATCACCGTCATAGTGTTGGCCAAAAGTTGTTGTTGCTGTTGTTGTTGTTGTTGTTGTTGATAATTATTACTG
Organism: Bellardia pandia; assembly: GCA_916048285.2. NCBI lineage: Eukaryota > Metazoa > Arthropoda > Insecta > Diptera > Calliphoridae > Bellardia > Bellardia pandia. The sequence continues at coordinate 123,099,849 of OU696529.1, forward strand.
TTATTGGACTTGCTTAAAATATTTGGTGGTTTAACAATAACTGACGTAGCTACAGCACCGCACAACTTGGCAGCATTGCAGCACTTGTTATTATTATTATTATTGCTGTTGTTGTTGTTGTTGATGGCATTGCTACAGAACGAGTTGTTGTTATTATTGGTTGTGGTGTTGGTGGTGGGGGTGGGTATTGTATGCATATGTGTGGTTATTGCATTCACATTTGCATTTCTGTTTAAGAAACGCTTTGATTGTTTGTTGTTGGAAAACGTCTTATTATTCTGATTGTTGGTTGTGTTGGCATGACGTTTTGCTGTCGGTTTTGTAATTAATGTGGGAATATTTGCGCCATTTTCAAATGTTTCTGACATGTGTTGCGGCAATATTGCCATATTATGATTACTGTTTGAGTTTGTGTTATTATTACAACTACTATTACTACCATTATTATTATTGTTGTTGTTGTTGTTGTTGTTAGTGAATGTTGTTGCTATTGTTGCTGCATTTGTTGTTGAGGGATGAATGTTTGTAGACGACGTTAGCAACGTTGGCAACATTACATTTTCAGTCATTATTGTCGTACTTGCACTCGTCGTAGTCGTCGTCATTGTCATCGTCGTTGTCGCCACTACTGCCACTTTCGACGATTTGGGCCTTTTTCAGTCCCCAAAACGACTGCAGGCCTTTTTCCATCTGCATTGAGTGCACCACATTTCGCGGCGATCCATGCCGTAAACTTTACGACACTTTTTATTTTCGCCTCTTGTGCGACGATTCGGTGAGTTGGGTGTTTGTTTGTTGGCATGTTGCACAGCAACATGTTGTTGATGATGAACATGGCTGGTATTTGTCGTTGTTGTCGCCGGTGTAGCAGCAGACGTTGACGCAATAGCGGCTGATCCCGAGCTAGTGGTAGAATTGGAGTTTGTATTTGTAGCAACCATTCTATGGCTGGCAGTGGCTGTTGTTGGCGATTGATGTAAGCGTTGTTGTTGCTGCTGCTGCTGCTGCTGCTGAAGTTGCTGCTGATGGTGGTGTTGATGCGTAGAAGTATCTTGATGGTGGACACCTCTTGAGTGTGTATAATTTGGTGTTATGGTAACAGTTGCCAGCTGTTGCAGCTGCTGTTGAGTTTGGTGATTTTGGTGGTGTTGACTGTTACTGTGATGTGTGGTTGTCACTGTAACATTTTGTTGCGACAATTGATGTAGCACACTGTTGGCACTGCTGTTGTTATGATGTACGATTGTTGTTGCTGCGGCTGCTGCAGCTGTGTTATTGGGACTGTTTGGTGCCGGACTACTGTAGTTGTGATGTTGATGGACGTATGTTGGTGATGGATATGGCGCTGTAGATTGGGACGGACGTGGTGAGGCCCGAGCATGTTTTATGAATGTTGTTGTTGTTGTTGTTGTTGGCTGTTGTTGTTGCTGCTGGTGATTACTCTGATGGTTAGGTTGATGCTGATTGTAATTGCTTGTGCCACCAGCTTGATGATGTTGGTGATTGTTATTACTGTTAATATTTGAGGTGTTTGTAACGGATGTTGTAATCACTGTTGTGGCCTTGGCTGGTGGCCAAGTATAATTATGATGGGCTAATGGCGATTGTGGTACACAGCTGGTATTATTGTTTTGCAATTGTTGCAACTGTTGATTGCTGCCCACATAAATTGAGTGTGGTTGATGATTGTTGCTGTTGCTGCTACTATTGTTGTGATGTTTATTTTTACCAATAATTTGTTGTATATTTTGTTGTAATTGTGCTGCCGCACGTCCTTGCCTAAATTTTATTTTGGTAAAGAATAAAAGAATATTCGGTTTTAATTACTTGAATTTTATTTTTATTTTTAATTTACCTTAAATTCCCAACTAGTTGTCTTTGGTATTCAGGATCTTCGTGAGGCGGACGTGCCATGTCGCGGTGGCTAAGTGTAGGCGGTGATGTTGGACTAGGAGTTTTGTAGTCATCGTCGTCATCTTCGACTTCTGTGTAATAGAACTCCTCTTCATGGCTATCACTGTCATGACTGTCACTATCCAAGTGATCAGCCGTACGACGTAATTTCTTAAAACTAAAATGGTAAAACAAAGTGTCCGTATTAATATTTTTCAAATTATTGTAGGGTAAGTTGATTTGTTATAAGCTGCGTAAGATTCATTTCATGTTTTAAGAACATACATACATACATATATGTATAAAAATATTAATTGCTGTAAAAAATATTAATTTATATTTTCATTAATTACTGTTGTTGTTTGTAATAAACAAATGAAATCTCTTATTAAAATGTTAAAAATGTAAACAGTAAACAAAAAATCTTTGTCAGTTATAACAATTTTATTAAATTTTAAGTCGTCCTGGGTTTTTTAATGGTAATATGGTGTAAAATAAACAACACTAATACATATACATACATAAATATAACTGTCACTAACATTTTAAAAATTAATTAACATAAAAATATTAAGAATTTATTATTTGAGATAATTTATTTTGATTTTTTAAATAAAAACGTCATATTCTTTTATATTATAAATATTGTTAAAAATCTATTCAATAATACGAAAATTAATAATTACATAATTTTTTACAATAACCCACTATGATTTAACTTTATGAACCGTTTTATCATAATCTGCATTACCACTATAAATAACCTAAAAAACAGGGTCGTTTTAAATTGATAAAAACATCTCTGGTACTTTAGAAAATACAACCATGTGTTTGACAGCTACTCGCTATTTTTATTACTAGTCGTTTAGGTTTTTTGCATTTTACCAATTCGTTCGTTTCCTCAGTGTTTCTGTGTTCACTTTGCAAAATTTTGCAACTTTATTAATAAAAAATAACTGTGCTGTAGAGATAAACTACAAAATCTAGTATTTAAAGTGTAATTTCCCAAACTTTAAAACAAGTTTTCACGAAAATTCATAAAATATTTAAGAATAACCATTTGCTAAAAACGGGAAACGTGTTTTCGCATTGCAAAAACAAAAGACAGCCTCAAACAAATTATTAGCCAGTCAGTAACACAACCCCGCACAACACACACTATATACATACATACTGCTACCAAAATTAACAAGTAAAAAATATACAACAAAAGACAAAAGTAAATTGTTGAGCAAAAAAGAACAAGCGCATTGTCTTGGGCAACGGAAAATTATTGGAAAATAACAAAAACACTATGATCGTCTAGAACAATCAATAATTCATTATTTATTTCAATAATTCATTATTTATTTATATTACGCTTGAGTGATGGTAAAGGAAAGTAAAAGCGGAAAAAATTTGCTAAACCAAAAAACATAAAAAGAACCTAACCCCTAAAAATTTTTTATTAGGCCTAAATTAGAAGAACGAGTTTAATAAAAACTTGCACATACAACCGCAACCAACACTTAATTAACAACGTTGAGACCAAGCAATTAAATTCTCATAAGTAAAAGCTGAAAAGAACCATTCTCTATTCAAGTGATTAAAGTCAATTACTAAATTTAAGTGCATCATTTGAAAGCAAAATTCTTTCAAAACAGTTTAAATTTTAAGAAAAATTAAGTTAAATAAAAATCAAAAGAAATGTCTGCTATTTCCTCGAATATTAGTATAGCAAACAGTACAGCAACTAATGCCGCCGCCTCCAACTCATCTACGTCTTCTGCACTCACACTAAATAGCAGTTCAGCAGCTGTTGTGGGACACAATGCCATTGTGCCTGTTACAACTGCATCCACCACAACAACACTAATCGGTTCACCAGCCAACAACAGCTCTGGCCTGAGCTCTAGTGGTACTTGCACGTTTAATAGTGTTTTAATTAGTGAAATTTCTGATGAATCGAAATTAGAATTCTGCCCTAAATACAAGGGCATTTCAGCATTATTATGCAGTTATGATTCGCAAGGTGTACTTGTTAAAATTGCATTGGGTAAGTAAACGAAAAAAGAAACAAACACACTCGCTCATACACACGCATGTGTACGTACACACACGTGCACACAAACGCATCCTTAATTATTGAATGGAAACAAGGCATATAATAAATAGGTATGTATGCCTTGAATGGAAATAAACGAAAATAAAACAGGGATGCAGCAGTTGGTACTTTTTTGAGCAATTTAATGCGGAAAAGTACAATTTGCTTTCATAACTAATTCATTAATACTCAAAGGCGGGATTTTAATTAATTAAATTAGGTTTGGATTTAGAATGTTTTGTACCTGCTTTTAGTCCAATAAAAAAAACATCCACTTTTAGTTTGCTTTTTTGAATTTTGTAATGCATTTAAAAAATATATTTTAGGGACATATGCTTGGTTTTCACTATGTCAGTTTTGTTGTCAAATTGTCCAAATTGTTGGTAATTTCATAACAAATTGGACAATTTGACAACAAAACTGACAGTGAAAACCAAGCAATAGGCTGTTTTCATAAACGCAGTACATATGCAGTGCAACATTGCAAATACATATGTATATGCGTTTACAATGCAAAGCAATACTTCATGTCAACACTGCGTTGTCAAATAATGCAATTACATTTTGAAACGTTTATGAATGCTAATACTACTTTTCGTATGTATTTTTTCGGGTATTTCATAAAAATAATTGTTAGGTAAAAAAATTGGATTTACGCACAAAAAAAGACATGGATACAAGGACAGAAACGAAAAAAAAAACGTGCTGAATTTTTGAAAATTATAGCGACTAAAGAACCTAAAAACTTACCTATGATTCATAAATTAATATGTGTATATTCATTGAAAAAAGACTTAAATTAATCATATTTGTATAAAAATATGTTAAATTTTAACTTACGTTAATATGTCTGCCATTTAATTTGTTGAAAAATCATAAAGCATCACAAATAAAAACACTGCACAAATTTGACAACTGTTGCGCATTCAAAAGCGTTGTCATGCGTTAATGAATTTACGGCATTGTCAAAAAAAAAAAAAAAAAAAAAAGACGACGCACAGAAAATTGAAAAAATAAAGTAAAAAACAATCATTTTTTTTAATTTGTTGGGTAATAATTTAAAACATAAAACCCTAAAGAAAAAAAAAAAATAAAAACAATCTAAAAATGCAAAAATAATTTTTTTTTAGTTACCATAAAATTGATTTTTCTACTAATTTTAACTTTGATAACCCATAAGTAGGCCCCTACAATGCGTAGCACCCTTTCCAAACTCTCATTTCATAGGCTGACCAGTTATCTATTATATGCTGTTTAAACTGTTCAATTATCTTATTCGGTTCAAAAGATATGATTTTTGCAACGAAAAAACTCAAATGGCGCCACTGTGCGACGTTTATGAACTCTATGCAATGCAGTGTTGTATTGCATACTGCGTTTATGAAAACAGCCATATATTTCTAGGTCTCCTTTTCCTGCTGTTGCAGTTTTCAGTATATTATTTATCATTTCAATAAATCTACTTCAATTAAGTTAATTTTATTTTTGCATTTTCAGAATCCTCACCTACGAACGTACTAAAAGATTATTTGGTAACATCAGATACAGATGCTGCCCAAGTTGGACGTCAAACATTTGCCATTTCATTTGGCAATGATAACTTTTTGCTGCGTTTTCCCTCTGAACAAGGTAAGAAATCATTGTTTATCTCATGACATTAGTTAAATTTTAATTAAATTTAATTGCATTTAGAGCAACAAAGGTTTCGCAAGTTGATTGATCACGTTAAACATTTAAGACCCAAATCAGTTTTCTCACAGAGAACTGAAGAGTCTTCGGCTTCACAATATTTCCAATTTTATGGCTATTTGTCGCAGCAACAAAACATGATGCAAGACTATGTCAGGACAAGCACCTATCAACGAGCCATTTTAGGCAATTCCATTGATTTTCATGTAGGTTTTACATTATTTATAGAATATTGATAAGGAAAATAAATTAAATTTTAACGAACTATTTATTATAGAACAAAGTCATTTTGGATGTGGGAGCCGGTTCAGGTATACTCTCATTTTTTGCAGTACAAGCTGGAGCCGCTAAGGTCTATGCTATCGAGGCCTCAAATATGGCTCAGTATGCCCAACAATTGGTGGAATCCAATCATGTTCAGGATAAAATATTTGTAATGCCTGGAAAAATAGAAGAAATTGATTTGCCCGAACATGTTGATGTCATTATATCGGAGCCCATGGGCTACATGTTATACAACGAACGCATGTTGGAAACATATTTACATGCACGCAAATGGTTAAAGCCCAGTGGTAAAATGTTTCCAACACATGGCGATTTGCATGTGGCGCCCTTTTCCGATGAGGCCCTCTATTCGGAACAATATAACAAGGCCAACTTTTGGTATCAATCAGCATTTCATGGTGTCGATCTAACCACTTTGCACAAGGAGGGCATGAAGGAGTATTTCCGCCAACCCATTGTTGATACATTCGATATAAGAATCTGTATGGCTAAATCAGTAAGGCATGTTTGTGATTTTCTACGAGACAATGAAAATGATTTGCATAATATTGGTAATTATTAGAAAGCAGCTGAAGAAAAGTGTTATTAGTATTGAAAATGTTATTTTTTTCATTTCAGATATTCCCCTTGAATTTCAAATCTTGCAAACTGGCATTTGCCATGGCTTAGCTTTCTGGTTTGATGTTGAGTTTTGCGGTTCTATACAACATGTTTGGCTGTCAACTTCACCAACCGCACCTCTTACTCACTGGTATCAGGTACGCTGCTTGTTACCCATGCCCATCTTTATCAAACAAGGACAAACTTTGACTGGTCGCGTACTACTCGAAGCCAATAGACGCCAGTCTTATGATGTCACCATTGATTTACACATTGAAGGCACTTTAATTTCCTCCAGTAATACATTAGACTTGAAAAATCCCTATTTCCGCTACACTGGTGCCCCAGTACAAGCTCCCCCTGGGACTTGTACACAAAGCCCCTCCGAACAGTACTGGTCTCAGTTAGATACCCAAGGCCAGCGTACAAGTGAGCATAGTTTTAATTTTAACAAATAGTTTTAAACATCCATCAGCTTTTGTAAACAAACATAATTTGTTTTGTTGTTTCTGTTTGATTTTAGCTGGTAATATGGTTAATGGCATGGCTGTTAATGGCCTGACTGATGTTACTATGGATATTTCACATACGCTTATGCATCCTCAGTCGTAAATTATAAACTAGAAATTTAAATAGAAAAACACAAACGTACACCCCGACCCCCTCATATATATATCCCGCATTTTAAAATATGTACCAACAAAAAAAAACATCTTTTTTTAAATAGATGTTTTTTAATAATTGTCTATCCCTTTCTTGTTTTATTAAGTTGTAAGTGTAAAACATTCTTTTTATTTTATTTTAATTTATTTTTTTTACAAAACTATATTTTATACATATTTTTTTACGTATACATATACACATATATTTAGAAAATTTGTATGTTGATTGCATATTTTATTTAACAAACCCAACCCTAAAATCTTCCTTTAAAAACAAATCACAGAATTTAGTTTTAGTTAAATACATAAAGAAATGTCTTCTTAAGTTGCTTTATTTTTAATATTTATGTTTGTCATTTCATTCGAAACATAAAACACAACGTATCTAAAATAATTTTGTTTGAACTTTTATAAACTGACAACATAATTGTCAACTTGAGTCTTTTTTTGTCTTTGTTATGGTTTTTTCTCTTTCGGTTTTTTAAGATTTAAAGAAATTCAAAAACTTTTTGTTAAGAATTTAATAAATTTTTTGATTTTTTATAAACAGTACTATCTATACAAAGAAAAGTTTGTTATTTTATCAGCAAATATAACATTTGAATTGGTTTATTTTTGAGCAAGAGAACAAATTTAAATGGGATGGGAATTGATGTTTTAATTGAAATGTATAATTTATGGGATTTTTAACACTTATTTTCGAATGGAATAAGGCAGCAAGGTATTCGAAAATGTAATTGGTTTAAATACGAAATTATTTTCTTTCTAACTTCTTGTTTTCAAATTGATTTACCAAATAAAATCCCTGTGTTTTTAAAGACAATTGGCCTGAAGGAAATTTTATTTTTAGCTCTAGATAAAAGTTCGTTTCAGACATGTTTGAAGTCTTATTATTATTTAAAAACTTCTTAAAACCGTTAGTAAGTAAAACAATTGAATATTTATTTAAATTCAATAAATTTTGAGTACACTTATTAATAGCTTCTATATCCCAAACGAGTAATTTGAGTGTTTTTCTAAAAAAAATTAAAATGCATACATGTACAATTTTCTCTCATTTTCGCTTGGAATATAGAATATTCTACTTAATCAAACATTTATTTCACGTGATTCCTATGGGATTCAAATTAAATTTATTTTATGTTAAATATTTTCTCTTCTAAAAGCAAAGTAATAAAAAATTGTCTTTGTTTTAAATTTTATAAAGTTAAGAGTAAAAATATTTAGTTTGCTGTCAAAACAAAAGAAAATTCTGTGGGAAGAGAGCAATTTCGTTTTAAAAATATTTCAGTTTTGTTTGTTATTCTAATTAATGTAACTTTTTCAATTAAATTTTAGCAAACAAATAGCTAAAGAAACAATAACACTTGATTTTTGATAGAAATTTTAAATAGATCTCCTTGCAGTATCAAAATTTGAAGGTAAAGTTTTATCAAACCTCTTGGTTTGAGAGTATATCTGGAAGTGTTTTAAAAAGTTATTCGAACATGTATTCATTCTATTTAAATTACCTTAATTTAATTTAGTAACAAATTATTTATCTTATTGTAATTTGCTTGTAGAATTCTTTCTATTTCAAACGATGTGTGTAAATGTATATTTGAGTTTTAATTTGTTTGAATTTTTTTATTTATTTATTTAAAAATAAATTTAGACAGTCTATTGGAATACTCCTATAAATATTTAAATACATACACATATAATAAAACATATAAAAACAACTATTTTTTTAGCGTTAAGAAAACAATTTTAGACTTTTAGAGACTTAAACAACAAGAAACAACCCATAATATTTAGAAAATATTTCAACAGAAAACTAAATGCTTTTTTTAAGTTTGGTCTGTTGATCTAACTGGTGTAAATGTTAAAGACAAATTATTTTTTAAACACAATCAAGGAAACGAATTATTCTTTATAGAAAATAGTTAGGATTTATTTATAAATAAAAAAACTGGAAAAACACAAAGCCATTTAACAAATATATATTAAATATAAAACATAATCTTTAAAATATCTTATGTTTAATTACGTTCCAAATGCTTAATTTAACCATATATAATTGATATTATTTGCCTACAAGCTAAATAATTTATAAATGTACATATGGGTACATACATATAGATACATATGGATATGTGTTTTCTTGAGAGTGGTTCAATAAATATTTTAAACCAAACTTGATTTTAAGCAAAATAATTGATATTTAAAGTAAGTTGTGTTTTTAAATACATATTTTCAAAAACCAATTTTGTTTGTAAGCCAAACACAAAATTGATATTTACCAAACACACAATTTATATTTAAACTGAATTGTGTTTTAAATCCAAGTTTTTTTTAGAACGAAATCCATTTTATTATATAAATGATTTTAAAAAATCTATATTAACTTTAATTATACAAGCGGAAAACTATAAACATTCTCTATATAATGAAATTTAACAACTGAAAAATATATGAAAAAAATAATACACTATTTGTAATAGTGTAGTAGTGTTTTTGCTATAAATAAATAAAAATATAAAGAAAAAATTAAAATAAACAATAAAAAATAACAACATAAAGTCTCTATATAAAATAAAAAAAGGTTTTGTTTCATTTGAAAAGTGAGTGAGTGAGAATGAAATATTAAGGGATTAAAAAAACTTTAAAAACGTTTTGTATAATATAAAACTTAAATAACTTATGTTGATAAATTTGTAAAATAAAACATATAGGCATGTGATGGAAATCGAAATCAAAAACGAATCAGTTTTGGAGATACATTTTAATGCATATATAATCTAATTTTTAAAATATTTGTTTTAAGATTCTCATTAGTAGCCCAATATATTTATATTTTATGTGATAAAAGTTTTTCAATACAGAAATATTACGAAAAAATTTACTTCTAAAAATCATTCGTTTTCGTTTTCGATTTCCATCACATGCCTGATAGAAATGTTTTCGAATTCCGAAAAAGCAGCTACAATCGCTACAGATATTAGGCAGGATGTGTTCAACAAGGTTTACATGTTTACAAATCAAATAATTTAACTGCAAATGTTTACTTATATATTTATCCTTCATAAATTTGTTATGAAACTTAAAGAAAAACCCTCGTAAATATGCTTGCTTGCATATGAAACATTTTCGTTTTATTAAAAAAATATTTGTATTCATTTTGTTTTTATTATTTTATAAACCTTGGCCTCAAATCCTAAATTGTTAACTTTTGCACCGGTAAGAATACGAATATGTAAAGCCCACTTTTATTTCATTGCTTTTTGTTTGCTCTGAATAATGTAACCTACTTTTCACGTAATATGTATCGGTCGTAGTAGTAAATAAGTGGTACAGTAGAGTACAGAACTATTTTGTGCTTGTACTCTAAGGATGTCGCATGGATGGTTGGTTGGCTTGGCTGGTGGGTATGGGTATATTTGGAATAAAAAATGTGCGCGCGCGCATTTATTTTCAAGTTTTAATTTTTATAGTGATTGTATGTTTGGTTGTTGGTCAAGGCAATAATAATATTGTTGGCGGTGCATAAATGTTGTAACATTGAGAGTAATACATACAAATGCACTTGCCAACATTTATATGTACATACCTACATATGTATGTAAGTACATAGATATACATGTACTGTGTGTATATAAACATACTATGTACTAGTGGATTTGTTTGCTTATTTGTATCTAACTACAGTTAGTTAATTTGGTTAAATTCATTTGTTTTTGAACAATTACTAGAGGCGTTTAAAAAACACTGTTTTGAGTAATACAAATTAAGAATTTTTAATACAGTTGGCATCACTGAAATTATTTTTAGTAAATAATTTACAAATATTTTAAAAACACAAAACGTGGTTGTGCGTTTCTGTGACAATTTTAGATCTATTGTAGCATAACAAAAAACAGCGGATAAATACCTGCCACAGATGTGTGGGTGTGTGTAAACTCGGGACTACAAAGTTCTAAAGTGCATAGTTGTTATTTTAACAAATATTAACACATTTTAATGAATTTAATTTAGTAAACGACAGTATTGCAAAAACGAGATATATATCGTTGGTCTCATGTAGAAAGGCCCTAACTCGCTATTTTTTCGAAATTTGTTTTTTTTTCGATTCCAATGCATTTAACGAAAATACACCTCACACAAATTTATAAATAACGCTTTTATAAGCAGTTGTACAAAAAAAGTTACATGTTGAATATTACAGTTTCTATTATGTTTTTACCTTCTCCTGTAAAGTTTCAAATATGCGAGTTAGGGCCTTTCTACATGAGACCATCGATATGTATGTATATATAGGTTTTTTACTTTTAATTCACTGAATTTCTTTTAGTAAAAAAAAAACAACACCAACCAATGATTGTTAAAAAACGCTTAATTTTAAATATTATACCTATACTATCAAAACTTAGGTTGAATATTTTTATAAAAACTAAATCTCTCAATAAACTTCAAAAGTTTAATGCCGCTATATAACCTTAAATATAAAAAAATACATTTGAGGTTATGTAGAAAAAAAAAATTTTAAGATTTGCTGAAGTTGAAAACTGTCAATTATTTTAGTGTTCATGAAAAACATAACTCCATACAAATTTCTTTATAAAACCTTAAAATTCAAAAATTTTATTTAAGGTTAAATTGAAAAAAAGTTTGTATAATCAGATTTGTTGAAATTTAAAACTGTCAATTATTGAAAAGAAGATGATACAACATAATACCATACTCATTTGTCTATAAAACAGTAAACTAAAAAAATTAGTTTAAGGTTAGGTTAAAAAATATAAATAAAATTTGTTTGTTTGCAAATTTTGTACATCAAGTAAAAAAAAACAATTTTAGTTTTCCACATTTACTTTAAAACTTTTGCTAAACTAAGGTCAAATCTACTCCACTTTGCTAAACAAATAATATTTATTATTATTATAATTAATACGGCTATTAACAATAACTGTTTTCAGGCATAAACATGCCGCAAAACATTTTCATATTTCCCCTGTGGCCAATGAGTAATTTGAATATTGTCAGTAGTGACACTACGTATACGCCTCGAATTCTAATATTTACCACTTTATTCTTTCATTTTACTTTACTGACACTAATATTAACTATGAATAAAATTTTTTTTAAACACACACTCATCACTGTACTTAAAATTCCAAACACAAAATACTTGAACACATACGCACACACACACACACACACAGTGTACGCAACTAAAGTATTAAGTATGAATTAAACTTACCCAAGATGTACAATACGTATGTGACGTTCAATTTTGGCTTTTGTATGTTCACTGATATTGCAGCCTTTCCAGGTACAAACAAATTTTGATTTATTAGGCTGCAAGGAGAAAAGAAAAATACAAATTTATTAGAATTTTGTGGGAAATTGTAAAATTACTTAAAAATTACTGCATACTTTGCGTCTCGCTATACGAGGATAATTTTTCATGATAAATAAAAGTAATTTCAAACACTTTTTAAATATTAATCTTTAGTTTCCGTATTTAAATGTTAAAAAATTTATTGTTTTTTTTTCTTCCTTAAAAATATATGTTCGCTATTTTTTGTATTTTTTAAAACCGGTGCGTAGCCGGTAACAGTTGAGAATGTAGTGGTTAGGCGGTAATAAAACTGCATTTCAATTCTATGCTATTTTGAGCGCCATCATCATTTATATGTATGTATTTGTATGTCCTCTATGTACATACATCCATATGCATGTGCTTATTTATTAATAAAACGAAAGGATGCCGACATGAAACGATGACGAAATAACAGTTATTTATACACACATACTCACTCTCACATATTCAACGAGCCCTTACAGGTTGAAAAAAAAAATAACAAAAGTATACAACAGGCCTGACAAATAAAAGTAAATAACAGTACTTTTTTGTTGGTACCATGCAAGGCAAAAATGTTAATAACTGGTACAACTTCATGCTCTTTGATAATTATACAATAATGTGCAGGCTTTGTTCGTTTGTAAGTCGATTATAGACCAGCCTTTAGTCGAGCTTTCAAAATATTTTTTGTAGAATATTAACTTATAGAGCGAGTTTTTATTTTTAAAGATAGGAATTTCGAAGGTATATATTTAAATTTGTCAATTAAAACATAAATTAGAAAAAATAAGTTTGAGGTTAGATTTATCAATCTAATCTAAAATAATGTCTTTTATAATATAAATTTGGAGAAAAGGAAAGCTGTTAAATATTTTTGTTAAAAATAAGTAACATTACTGCGTAATTCTCTTAGTAAAGCCGTGAATTTTAAAAAATAACTTTTAGGTTACGATGAAAAAAATGTATGTCAATTCAAATTTTATATAAATTTAAATGGTAGGTTTTCTAAATGAAGATTAAAAAATTTGTACTATATTCAGTTCAATTCAAAAACTACATTTCAGGTAAGCCTGAAACAAATGTAATGTGTAAATTACTTAGCTGAACATCAAGAAGAAAAAAATTACATATTCAGCCCAATCATGAATAAAAATTTCGCGGGAGTTTTTTTCCCTTTTCTCATTTTTCCTATTTAAATTCAATATTAAAAAAATAAAAAGGGAAAAAACTCCCGCGGAATTTTTATTCATGATTGAGCTGATTATAATTAAAATTTACATACATAAATAAGGAAATAAATCATACACAGAGCAGTGGTAGAATATCACACAGTTGAAAACAAAATTCACACTTTATATAGTACGTTTTTGCATAAAGTACCACCTTTGTATACTTGATATTGCATCTCTGCTGCATTGAAGCTCAAACAACAACAAAAAAGAGAGAGCAACTTGCATAGTAAACAAGAGTTGCCATGTTAACTATATTTTGGTTTAGGTATTTGCTAGTGTAACAAAAGGTATGTTCACTGTTAATTGTAAATAACATGTGCATGTGTTGTACATATATATTACATGATATTGTAGAATTTTTGTATATACAAAACTTCATAAAATTAAAAATCAGCACGAGGTCAATAAAGAAGTACATAAAAAATGTAAATAAAATAATATATGCAACAACATCATACACATACTTACCTAGATATGTATATGTTTGCATACCAACGAACTTATACTACAATATAATATAATATAATTGTACATACATACATACATATGTTTTTGTATATAACCATTTTTTTTTTTTGAAAAGTCTAGTGCCTGCCTGCAGCTGTTGCCATGTTTTCCTCACTCCTTTGAGCCTGCTATTTGTATTTGTTTGTATGTCTATCTAACTGTAACCTACTTTGCAGTACATAAAAGTATTAGAAACTGGGTCACTTTTGGTACAGCAGCAACACTGTCCACACAAAGGCTATATTTAATTAGTTATGTATGTATATTTTTTTTTATTATTGCAATTATATTCCTGCTGTAACTGTATGTATGTATGTTTTCATTGCTTTTTGCAATTAATTCATATTGTGTGAAAAATAAAACAAAGAATTCAATTAACTAGGTTTTCTTCATTGAGTTGCATTAAAACAACAGCAGAAGAAACAGCTAGCCTTGACATATTTTTGCTTGCAACATAAAATCCAGCGTTGTCAACTTGGTGCGTTTCGCATCATTTTTGGTGCGAAAAATTCTTTAGTTGGTGCGCGATGCGCTTTTTTCTCTATTTTGGTGCGTTTTGAAATTGACAGCAAATTTCGAACCACCGTTAACACTGGTAAAAAGATTGATGTTTGATTGTTGGCTAGAGGCAGCGTTGCCATTTGTCAAGTTTTACCTTTTTTTGCAAGTTTTTTGAGATGCAAAAAAGTTTTTAAGTTTTATTCTAAAAAAAAAGGTTTTTTGAAAATTTATAATTTTTAGTTAGGCTTGAGTTCATTAAATTTAATTTTCATTAAATTATTATTTAAGCCTAACTAAAAATTATCAAAAATTGAAAAATTAACAGTTCAACTAAAAAAACAATATTTTAATTTATAATTTATTTATAAGTTTAATTTAGTTTATAAAACAAGTTATTTTCACAATTAACAAAACAATGTTTTTCTACTATGCTGCACTGCGTTAGTAATTTAATGGATTTTTTAATCCATTTTTACTGCAACAATGTTTAATTTAGTCTACGTCTTAAGTACAGTAAATGTCATATAAATATTTATAAAATGTTAACAGTTTACAACACAAATAAACTTTTTATTTTGTACATACGAGTACATACATATGTATATGTATGTATATGGAGTTGGACAGTTAGGAGTACTCAAGTAAATATGTAAAATTAAAAGTTGTTTTGTTTTCAATAAAATTGGGTTTTGAAATTTTACTACTTGAAAAAGTTTTTTTTTTAGAAATAAAAAGTTTTCTTAAAAAAATATATGGCAACGCTGGCTAGAGGGCACCACAGTGGTGGAGAGGGTTAGAACCAGTGGTGTCAACTTTGAAATTTCAAAACGCACCAAAATGGAGAAAAAAGCGCACCATTTACACAAAAAAAAACGCACCAAGTTAAGAATTTCGTTTTTGTTTCAAATATTTATTGAATTAATTTGAAATTTTTTAATATCATAAATTGTATAAAAACCTTTTTATCAACTATTATTAGTAAAAGTAATAATAGTAAAAGCCTTTTTTTAATTAATAAGCTAATAAAGATAAAATACGCATTTAACCACTCAAAATTTAACTCACAATATGATATTCGGAACTAAAGTACTAATTGGTAAAAAAACTAATTTCAGTACATATTTGGTACTTTTTTATATACATTTTTATTTTCTTGTTAAAGTACTTCTATTTGATTTTTTCCCAATAAAATTTGTTAGGATTCCACTGGTACTCTTACCCTGGTTGTTCGTCTTCAGTTCAGTAGACCAAACCATCAGGTTATACAAGAATTTTTATTTACATGTTTAGAATGTCAATTTAATTTTCAAGAATTTGATTTCATTTACATTCGTATTTAAAATACATTTTTTCATCGTATAGATTTCATGAGTTATGAATTATTAAAAAACTGTAATTAAAAATTATTATAAATAAAGATTTCATGACATTTTCGAAAAAATTTAAAAACGCACCGAAATACACGAAAAAAATTTTGCAGTGTTGAATGGAATGGTACTCAAACAGGTGTATTTTATTTTAGAAAGATTTTTTCTCACACTGAAACAAAAAGTTGGGTTGAATTTGCTGTGGTGCCACCAAAAATTAAAAAGCGCCCCAAAATTTAACAAAAAGCGCACCGCGCACCAACTAAAGAATTTTTCGTACCAAAAATTTTAAAAAGCACCAAAAATGGTGCGAGACGCACCAAGTTGACAACGCTGGTTAGAACGCAAAACAATTCTGATGAGAGAAAGTGGTGTTTCTCGAAACATAAGTAAATTCAACCAACAACCCAGGTTCGAATCCAAAGCCAAGAAAAATTATCAATAAATTTTAATAATAATTTTCATGTAACAATTCCTACCTTCAGTAAAAATAATGTAATGAAAATTAACTTTAATGAACTCGAGCCTAAATAAAATAAATATCAAAGATAATAATTATTGTATTTATTAAAAAAAAATTATATATTACAAATTATAAATTATTAATTTTATTTTTATTATTAAAACCATTATTATTATCATTGTTAATTTTTTTTTATTATTTGTTTTTGTCTTTCTTATTGTTACTATTTTTTCTGTTACTAAAATTATTATCATTGTTGTTATTATTATTATTTTTGTTATTATTTATCAATTATTATTATGTATTTAAAAAAATTTTATGATTTTGCTTTTTAGGTACATATGCATACTATGTACAATATGCATTTATATACAAAGAAAGTAAATTTATACCTAAATAAAAACTTATGTATTCGTGTAGTAGATGTAGTGAGTGACCTGTTCCACTAACCTAATTTCTCTCATTGTCGTTATTTCTTTAAAACTTCATGATCAAAAACATCATCATCTCCATCATCATTGTCGTGGTCATTATTTTGTTATTTTCATTTCTAGACTCCTAAAAGTATGCTTTGATGCATAATTTTATTTTTGTGCGCTTGCACACATTTCGTTTACTTTTTTAGTTTGTTTTTATTTATTTTGTTGCTATATTCTGCGTAATAGTAATTTATTTTGTTGTTGTTGTGCGCTGTGTTATTTATGCATCTTATTTTAATGACATTTTTAATTTGCATGACAATTTGTTTTGCTTTAAAACGCATAGTGATGATGGCTGTTTTTGTTTGGTGATGATGATGAGGCTGCCTGCTGCTGTTGTTGCTGGCTTGCTCTATTGTTGTTGATGTTGACCCACTTTTCTAGAGATGTTCGTAATTTGTTGATTTTTAGTGTGTTTTTTGTAAAGTTTTGTTATTGTTGTTTTTATTTTATTTGTTTTTGTAAAAAAAGTATGTCAATACTAGTAAATTTTGTACGAAATTTTCAAGGTTAAGCAAATTGTAATATAAAAAAAGATATTGTGTCGGTCGTTGTTGTTATTTTTGTGTGGAAAATTTAATTCGTTTAGAGTGTGAATGATACTTGGGACTTTGGTTTATATGAAAATTATTGTTATGAAAATTAATTTTCTGTTTTTTTTTTTGCTAATGGTTAATCAAAAGGATGGATGGCCAAATATGTAAATGTTTAATAATATTTAACTTTTAAGGTAATAACTGGGTCTGCATAAAATTTGTTTTATAATGAGTGTAGTAATGAAGTCTTGTGAAGATTATTTGCAGCAAATTGAATTTTAAACAAAGAAGGATATACCGTGAGTAAATTTTTTTATTTATGCAAATATGAAGTGTTTTGAATGGTTTTAGAAGTTTATGAAAATATGAAAGACTGACAAACTCGACGTTAAGAATTTATTCTCTCTCTATTTTTTTAAAATAATTTAGCTTACATTTAAAGTTTTACAAACATGATTAACTTTTTTTTTATTAAATAATTTTTAAGCTTGAGGTTACTTTTTGTTTTTTATAAAAGAGTTCTGTGATATTAGCTTTAAGTTAAACTTGACTTAAGTTTTGTGTTCGTGTATTGTAGATTATATTTTTATTAATTATTTGATTATTTATACCAAAATTCTGTTCGTGATGTCCCGTTTTTTAGTTATAAGTAACTAATTAATAATAAAAATTAATATACAATAATAATAAACATTAAAGCTATTATTTAGAACGAGACCCCTGAAGAAGTTAGAATAAAACTAACGAAACGTTGGGAAAATAAAATAAAATAAAAATAAGAATCGAACAAGTTTTTTATTTACGTTTGGAAACAAACATTTGACCAAATTAGCCTGAAGGAAACTCCTTAACAATTATAATGATTTTTTTTTATTTTTATATATAAATTACTCGATATTTCGATTTCCTATGGAAATCTTTGGAAATCATGATGAAACAATACTGTTGTTTAATTTATAGGCTGTTGTTTGCGTACATTAATTTGACATAATGAAAATACAAACTGTAAGTATTGTATAGCGTTGGAAAGTGCATTGTGTCTTCTTTCTAAAACTATATTTATTATTTATTTAGCTTTAAAATTGTAGAAGATTCTATAAAAGAAACAAAAGTATTGAAAATTATGTTTTGTTGACAGTTTAGTAGAATTATTTCCAAGATTGATCATAAGTGTAATTTTGATAATATTAAAACTAGCATGATCAGACCCTTTTAAGAAGATAAAAATATACTTAATTGTGCAAAAGTTATTCTTTTGAATGAGTTGCTTGTTCATTTATATCACATGTTTTTCTTAAAAAATTATAGAATGTTATGTTTTAAATGATTTAACGATGATTTAAAATGATTTAATAAAATTAATATAACTTTCAAATAATTGTGAATACAAGATAATTTTTTGTAGAAAAAGTCTAATTTGATATGTAGCTTCTTTTTCACCTTAAACTACATATAAGTAAAGTATAAGTTTAACCAAAGGTAAAGTTAACGAAAGCTAAATTTTTTATAAAGGGTGATTTTTTTTAGCAACTTTCTTTTTGGCAAGACTGTGCTGTGTGCTGTTTTCATATAATATGTTACTGTTAATAATGTTCAGTTTGGTCTATAATTTAACCGATTATTCAATGTTTTTTTTTATCAAAATTCATGAGCGGTTAAGAAAGTAAAGATTTACTTTTTTGTTTAGCGAAGAAGCAAACTTTTCGCATTTGGTGTGAAGAACAGTCAGAGCTGCATTTCAAGAGCTGCCAAAACATCCTGAAAAATACACTCTTTGATGCGGATTATGGGCTGGAGACATTATTGGACAGTACTTTTTCAAAGACGGCAGGAACGTTTTTTGTGGGACTATGTTAGGGCTCATACCTATAGAGAAAAGACCGCAACAGTTGATGCACTGGAAGCCAATATTGAAGAATTTAATTATAATTTAATTATATACACCGGCCGCTATGTTGCAGAGAGTATGCCAACATTGAACTTAGCGTACCAATTGATTAATTAATATTAATTAATATTAATATTTTCAAGAAATACAGTTTTTCTATAAAATTCTTATACAATTTTTTAAATATTTAAATAATTTACATATACATATATTTTTAAAAAGTAAACTAACTATTGACATGCAATATGTTCTTTCAAACTGTTCTTTACCATTACAAAAAAAATAACGTCAGATTTCACTGTAAAATTTTTGCAATATAATTTTTGTGATACAAATGAAATAAAAATGTTAATTAATTAATAACTTAAAATTAATTAATAAATTTCACCATATTTTTTTCTTATGCTTTAAATTGTTTACAGTTTTTTCAAGTGTTTTTATGTTGTACGACAAATGTTTAACGATTTATTTCACAAAATCACTAAAAAAATAAAAAAATATTATCGCATTATCACAGTATTTTTTTCATAATTAGAAACTAATTTAATCCCAAAATGCTTTAAACTAGAGTTTTATTAACAGAAACTGTGGGACGTATGAGTGTGATTATCAATATTTCGAACTAAATATTAAGTATACGCTTGCTAAACATAGAAATATACATACATAAATATGTATATATAAACACACATACAAATATATAGTTGCAATAGTTTTTATTGCTGTCTTAATTAAAATATAATGAAACCACTTACAACAATAAAATAGATCAAATAAAACAAACACAAGACTAAATACACAAATATAAACAAGTAAAAGAAAAAAGACAAGAATAAACATAATAAAAAAATACATCTGTGCTAAATGGCTGCTCATAAACAAACCAACATAATTTAAGTTTGCAGTTTATGTTGCGTGTAAGCTAAAGAGTGAGTAAGTGCGTTTGTGTGTGTGTCAAAGCTTCTTGCCCAAGGTATTAAGTTAACATAATTGTTTATAAATCTTAAATCTTGTCTCTAATTGCTGCCGTAAATGCAATTGCTTTCGTTTTCTATGCTTGAAAAGAGGATTTTGTTACACATTAATTTATATTGTGTTTTTTTTTCGCTTTGGGCGGTTTTTCTTGGCATTAATTTTAACCCCAAGTCGAGTTTTCCTACAGTAATAAAATACATTTTGGTTACACTAATTACGAAAAATGTTAAAAATAATTGTATGTATGTATTTATGTTGGAAGGTTGTCGAAATGGGAGTGATGTTTACTACAAAAGTAGTAGTTAGTATTAATTTATGGGCATAAAAATAAACATAGACATACAGGCATACAACTACTTATACTTTTATATAGCTTTTATATACTTTTATAGAACTTTGTTTACCAACGGCGGCATATTGAAGTAACATGAAAGTTTTCACTTATGAATTGTTGACATTTGTTACTATATACGCGACCAAATGTCTCGGTTACATAATGTCATGAAATTTAGCTGCTAAAATCATGCGATTTAACTCCACTGGATTATTTGCTATTTTGGTAATATGTACATATGTTGATACAAATAGAGAACATTACTCTTTACCATATATGTAATAAAGATTCGAATGATTTTCGTTTCAAAATATTTGTTTTATATTGTTTTGTTTTAAAAAAACAAAGTTCTTGTTGTAAATTTGTTTATTTAAAGAACTCGAGAACAAATGGAAATTTAAGTCGAAAATTTACTTCGCGTTAAGATGTGAAGAATATTGGCTTTAAGTTTAAAACAAGATTAGCAACAGGCTGAAAGTCCTAAAAGTTCTAAAAATGTTAAGTACTCTATAAAATTGACTTTAACTGTTTGGTTAAATTTTATATAAATATAAATATAATTATATAAAACTTAAAAAGATTTAGTGCATTTTGCAAAAATGTACTAAAAATATTTCGTAAATTAATAAATATGTAGTTGTAAAAGTTATTAAAATAAGTACTGTAAAAAACATGCTAAAACTTTTTAGTACTTTTTAAAATGTTTGAAAAATATGTAGTACATTATCAAAATGTACTAAAATATTTAGCATGTTAAAAATATGTTCTAAAATTATTTAATACATTCTCAAATGGCTCTAAAAAATTTAGTACTCTATATAAGCGTACTAAAAATGTTAAATATCTTTATCAAAGGACTAAAAGTGTTTAGTACTGTATAAAATATACCAAAAATGTTTAGTATTACTTTTAAAAATGTTCTAAACGTAAATATTTAATATATTATATTCTTAATAGTTTAAGTACTATTATTAAATTTAAATTTAACAAATGTACTGTATAAAAAAATATTTAAAAAAAAACAGTTTCTTAACAAATCTCTGTAAATTCCAACTAGAATCTGAATTTAATTTCATTAAAGTAAATTAATGAAACTATATAAACTATTAATAGTAAATTATCCATTTTAAATTGGTTAACTACTAATATAACATTTTTCTTTTAAATTTTAAACAACAAATAAAAGTATTATTTAAATAAAAAAGTAAAAAAAAGTAAAAGTCAATAAAATGTATTATTTATTTTTATTTGATATATACAAAGTATGTAAAAATATTTAACTAAAAATAAATATTGTTATTTTTACAAATTCTTGCTGAAAAAAGCAATATGGTTAAAATTTAACTCCCGAAAACCAAACAACATTAGCAACACTCTCACACTTATAACTTATAACAGCACACACGGAATAAAGTGTCCTTTTCTTGTTTCCCTACACTTTTACTTAATTCAGCATATTTTGTATTATTTTGGCAAAAAAAGAAAGAGAAAAATAGAAACAACCATAAAAACATTTAACTAAGACGTAGTAGGCATAAAATATTGTCAGAAGAAGTATTTATGTATATAAATATATACATATATGTATATATAATGACATACTGCTACCAGCTGACATAATAGGGCAATTTTGTATATTTGTGCTGAAAAAAACCAACAATATATTTTTTACTTTGACCTTTGTTGAAACTTTACTAACCAGGAAGAAAAACTTAACAACTTTAACAATAGCAAACGGAACAATAACATATTTATATTACTACTTCAATTATAGCGCATATGTTTAGACGAGTATTTGTATTTGTATTACTTTCCTATTTGCTTTTTTGTTTTTGGCTTAAATACATTACTCTAAGAAGACTGTTAAGTTATTTTGCTTTAAAGTTTTTTTTTATTCTTAAATTCATACACAAATTCAACAAACATCATCATTATCATCCCCCTTAAATCACCCATATGGTTGGTGTGTCAGTCAGTATAGTGTTGATGTTCGTGTGCCAAGGATACATGTATGGAATTTCAAGTGTATATGAGTATAGTGGTATATGCAAGGATACACACAAAGGAACTAAACATACATACCAATATTTTTCTTTCTTTTTCAACTTTATACGGAAGCAAGCAAAACCAGAAATTAGGTCAAATACATATATAAACAGGCTCACATACATATGTATATGTTTATGTTGGTTTGTGTGTGTGTTTATATCAAAATGTATATGTATCGTTATAGCAAAACAGAGCATCATTTATGTTGTTCTATATAAAAGCAGCAAAGAAAAAGTATTCATGCTCTCGCAATAACAATAACATTGAAAAAGGCTGAAAGTTTTTTACAGGTAAGAGAATAATATTAATAATAAACACAGAGAGTTATGTTTTTAAAGATAATTTGAGTTTAACTCAAGAGCAAACAAGTCCTTTAGGTTATGTTCATCAGTTATGTTCTCATTATAAGTATTAAGAGAATGTTCATTAAAGAGAGTCTGTTTTACCGTTAAAGTAAATAAACCTCAAGAGTACATTCTTGTAAAAGTAGCATAATTCTTTGTATGTGTTAGTTAAAAAAGTAAAAAATACAAGTTTAATTCACCAAAAAACTAAATGTTTGTATGAAAATTATTCGATAATGTTTTTCACCTAAGTGTAAATTTCTAAGAACTAATTTTTAGAGCAACTTCCAAAAATTTTTTTTGGTACATATATATTTGTTTATTTTCTTATGACCGACAACAAAACTTCTAAAAAAGTTAGCTTTTTTCTAATTTAAAACTTAAACTCAAGAGAAAAAATATCCTAGTATTAAACAAAAACTCAAGAGTCAGTTTCTTTAACTCTTAAACAGTGTTGCCACGAAAAAAAATTTTTTGTAACCAACATTTATGAAAAAAATAACCAAATTTAAAAAAAATAACCAAATTTAAATGCATGTACTATTTATTTATTTTTTGTAATTTTAACTATAATTTGTACTTTAAGGTAACAAAAAAAAACATAAAACAACGTATTTTACAACACAACTCCTAATACTAAAAAATAATTTTTTTAAAAAACTAAGCGTCATATTTTGCAAAAAGTAATGCAAAGAAACATAAGCTAATGCTACAATTTGTAAAATTTAAAATTCCAATACTTTACATTAAGTTTTGCAAGTTTAATTATTAATTTTTAATGTCTTAAACAAAAATAAAAAGTATATAATAAAAACAAAAAATTTTTCATTGGCAATAAAATAAGGAACTAGAAAGTTGCTCTCTTAAATACTAAAAAACATGTAATTATATTACAATAAATATGGAGATCACTTTTACTTAAAATGTCACAGCTTGAGTTTTAAAATTTGTCTTTGGCAGACCAAACAAAATGGGCATTTTGTTGATTTTTGCACAATTCTTTTGCTTGCAATATATTACTAATTGTCTTAAAATCTAAATATTTTCAGTAAAAAAAATAACCAAAACAGAAAAAATCTACACATGTACACATTGAGAAAAAAAATAACCAATTTTGGTTAGAAATAACCAAAAACGGCAACGCTGCTCTTAAACAGTTATTTATGTTTTTTTTTTTGTGGGAATTTAAGAGATTTATCTACATTTTTTGTGAGAACTTAAGAGAGTTTTAGAGAAATCTTGAAAAGTTTTAGAGTTATTATTATCAAGGATACTTGTCTTTTATTAACATATTTTTTGAGGGTGAGTTCTTGGTTAGCCCATCAGTCCCTCAAATAATATGGGTTATTGGAAGTAATGGAATTTAATGTTGTGCAGCAAAAAAAGGTCTATCAATTCATCAGAGTATATAGAACACAATGTGTATGTATGCGGCAACATAAAATATATGCTACAGGAAGAAAATATACATAGTATAGTAAAGTATGCAGATACATAGAAATGAAAAAATTTAAAATTTTCTATAGATTGAAAACGAAATGACATATTTAATGCATTTTTATAAGTATTTAATAAGGAAATTTGTTGAATAACGTTATGACTTATTGTTGGAGTTTTAAATAATTTTTAGTTGCAATAAATTTTAATAATTTTTAAATTTATTTTATTTAAATCTTGCTACTAGTACAAATTTTATTGTATTTTTAAAAACATTGTTTTCTACTTCAACATTTTGTATTTACCATTTAGCTATACATATTTGTTGACGTATTTATATCACTTTGGTACCTTTTTATATTTTGGTACTTTTTTTGTTTTAGTATTTTTTTCATGTTTGATAATATTTTGTAACAAATTGTCGGTTCCTGAGTCGTTTTCTGTTGTTATGTTTTTTTTTTATCTGCTTGATTATTAAATATAATTTTTTTGCTACTTTCTATACTCACCACCAAAAAATGTGGGAGATATATTAAGTTTGTCATTCCGTTTGTAATACATTGAAATATTGGTCGTAGACCCAAAATGTATATATATTCTGGGTCCTTATAAGATTCTAAGACGATCTAGCCATGTTCATCCGTTTGGTAAAGGCTCTATTATGCTTCAAAACATTTTTGTTATTGTATTGATTGCACTTTCCAAACATTCTTTGTTGCTCCGAGTTATATACCAAAATTTCAGACAACCTAGATATTATTCGCTATTTTCTGCAAATATAATGCAGATAATATCATTTACACATTTTATTTTTCTTATAAAGGACATAGAAGGACAAGTCCTGTTAAAAATAAAAAAATTTCCATACAAAATTTGCTTTATAAACCTCTTATAAACCTGTTGTAAGTTTTATGAATAATGGCATTAGTATTTTACTATTTTGTTTTGGTTATTCTTATATAATATGTATTTTTGTTTTGCCATTCGCTTCTTTTTTTCCATTCAGAACTATTATTTTTACATTATTATTACTTTTTTACTTTATATTAAATGCTGCTTGTCCTTTTTCCTCTTGTGCCTGTTTAAAATTTAAGTACTATTTTACATTTTTGTACAAAGTTGCACATGATTTTTTTTATCTTTAAAACTTTTTCCGTTTGGTACTTTTTTTAATTTTTTTACATTTATTAATTTTGGTACTTTTATTAATTTCAGTACTTTTTAATACATTTAACATCATGTTTTTGTAAATTTAGAATTTTATCTATTGGATTTTTTAATGTTGGTATTTTTAGCCATACTATTTCTGGAATTCTAAAAAGTTTTACTAGTTTATTCCATTTTAAAACTTTTCATATTTTGTATCTTTTTTAGCTTGGTAATGGGTTTTCACTCTTTTGAAATATTTCTCCATTCTGTACTAATTTTCTTTTTGACCTTTTTGTTTAAATGTTTGATGTTTAATATTTGTTTTTACTTAATTGAAATTGTTTTGAATTTGGTACCTTTTATGTAGCTTTTTAGTACTTTATTTGTTAAAGTACTCGTTTCGCTTTAAGTATTTTTTCATCTCAATACATTATCATTTTGCGTACTATTGTGTTTTTCGGTCATGTTTTATGTATTCAAATCTATGTATTTCCATTAAATGTTGCCGACTTTTCAACAAAATTATTTATTTAACCAATTTAACTTTGTATTATAAACGTTTATAGTCAAATAAAAGTTGTTAATTTAAAAAATTTTGCACCAAGAAGAAAACCAAGCAAAAGTTGTTATAAAAATATACAGACATGTTTAATGGTTCATTAAACAAAATCATCATGAATATTTTTCCACAATAACAAATTACCGCCTGTCTGAACAGGAAAGCAAGCCAGAGAAGCGAGGATATAATATAAGACAGTTAGGTTTAAATTGGATTTGAAAAATCGTTTTTATTTATACAATGAACTTGAAGTGTTGCAACATTAGCTGTTAAATAATATATTTATGCAAATTCCTATTTGAAATTAATTTCATGGAAAATTTTGTTAAAATGCCATAAATTTTGTTCTTTTAAAAAAGGAATTTAAATTCTTTAAAAATACACAAAAAAGATAACAAAAAGAGAAGTTTCTTTCTATTTTATTATCTAGTTATCGATAAATAAAACATGTGTTTGTTTGTTCTCTTTTGTGTGGCCTACATTTAGGAGTTGGAATTTAGTTTATTTTTATTTGCATGGTTTTATATGTATTTTTATATGTTTGGTTTTAGCATTAACCCAGGAAGTATATACATAGATAGAAAAATGTTGCAAGTTTTTATTTTACAATCTAGGAAGAGGATGGGTAGTGTTGTTATGTGCATTTAAAGTTTTTTCTTTTTATAAAGTTTTGCTTTTATGCCTTTATTTAGTAAATATACATGTATTATACATATAAAATATAATAGTTTTTTGTATAGCTTATGTTTAGGCGTTAAACAAATTGGGTCAATATTGTTTAAAGTAATAAAGTAATAAGATAAAATATATACTTATTAAAAGTTAATATTTTTACTTCATCAAAGTAACGTAAGTGTTGATATAAAATATCAGATTTTGTTTTTAATATGTGTTTGTTTTCGAAAATAGAACAAATTATGCTACAGTTTTGCAAACATTTATTTTAAACATAATTTTCATTATTTAAATTTTAGAGGTATAAAACGAAAGTAAAGTTTTTGCTTAAACCCAATAAAAATTAATGCATTTCACAAACTTGTTTTATACTCTGTTTATTAACTTGCTATTTTTCTTGTGTTATTTAACTAACCAATGAATATAATTAAATTATTGCTGTTATATAGTTTTGCTCTATTTTGTGTGTGTGTGTGGGTGGGTGTTTTTTCTCTTTTGCAAGCCCCATTTGGGGGTTTTACTCAATTCATATTTCATATACATATATACATAGATATATGTATATACGAGTATGTATGTAGATACAAGGTTGTTGTCAGTCGTTTTTGAAAATTGTGTCATTTTCTCTAACCCTCTTGCACTTTATGTATATATGAATGTTTCACTATTGTTGATATTATATACATAGAAATGTAGTCGTATCTATATTATGATGACCCAGTTGTGAAGCTTACTTCCTTCCGAACTTTGTTTTATTTTCATTATTATTAGTTTTATTATTATTATTGTTGTAGTTGTTGTTCTCTCTCACTTGTATTGTATTTGCAATGCAGAGCCATCAGCTTGCTGTTTGGTTTGATTGCTTTGCAATTACTTTGTTAGAACACAAGGCTATGTACATTAGGGTGGCCCCGTTTGTATGGAGAAAAAATAAGGTATCGATGTTCCCGACTAATATGAAAATTTGATTAATTTTAAGACTACGTTTCTCAATTTTTTTGTCCTGGGGTCAATATTTGGTGAGCTGGATCAAAGGATAAAAAGGTCCTTTTTAGAGGTTTTTTGATTTTTTCCAAATTTCTTCCAAAGAAACTTTATGTAAATTTGGTATCAAATGAAAGGTCTTTGAGAGGCGTATTCAATGGATTATCAAAAATTAAAAAAAAATTTTTTTAAATTCAAAAATTTTGAAAATTTCAGACAAAATTTTAGTTTTTTTTAATTTTTTCATAGAATTTACTTAAATAAAAAATTGAAATTTCTTGATTATAAACATCATGCAATTTAAACCAAATGGTTTTTTCCGTTTTTTAAAATTCTATCTAGTTCAATTTTTATTAATTTTTTTTAAAACCTAAATTCTTCCCTATCTGACAATCTCTGTTAACTCAATTCGTTAATGTAATGGGTATTAAAATAACGTAAAATGTATAAGCTTTCCATTGATGTATAATTTATTAAATTTTTTGTTTGTTATACAATAACTATTTAAATTTAAGCCAAAATATTTTAAAATATTTGCAGTCGCGATATAAAGTAATTTTCTCGTTATTTAGTAAAATAACAATTCCTATTTTAATGTTGATGTTTATTTTTAAATTAATGAAGAAATTTTATAAAAGTAAGTTTAAGAGAAAAAGTTTTCTCTTTTTGAATTTTTACAAAAAAAAAAAAATTATTTTTTTTCTTGATTTTTATAAGGTTGTACAAAATTTTGAAGCAATAAAAATTGGTGAAATGCCAGAAAATATATGTGATTGGGACATTCGAGACGACCAAAAGTATCTTTACGACATGGTGAAAGCTGTTGACTCTGGACATTGTAACGAACATTTATCTAGTATTAAGCCATGATGCATGATGTTTATAATCAAGAAATTTCAATTTTTTATTTAAGTAAATTCTATGAAAAAATTAAAAAAAACTAAAATTTTGTCTGAAATTTTCAAAATTTTTGAATTTAAAAAAAATTTTTTTTAATTTTTGATAATCCATTGAATACGCCTCTCAAAGACCTTTCATTTGATACCAAATTTACATAAAGTTTCTTTGGAAGAAATTTGGAAAAAATCAAAAAACCTCTAAAAAGGACCTTTTTATCCTTTGATCCAGCTCACCAAATATTGACCCCAGGACAAAAAAATTGAGAAACGTAGTCTTAAAATTAATCAAATTTTCATATTAGTCGGGAACATCCGCAAAATTTATTTTGGGGCCACCCTAATGTACATATGTACATATTTATAAGTCCATGCACATACATATGTACATATATGCTCAAGTGTGTGTTTAGTTATAAAATTAAATAATAGATAAATTGCATAAACTTGCATTTGTTATTATATACATATTTGTTTTTTTTTTTTAATATTTTTATTATTTAAACTATGACAAACAATGTGATGGCAATGATGATGATGAGCTAAATGCATATAAAACAAATAAAAACAGCAAAAATTGGGTCAGCTATGTAACTTTGTTCTTTATATTTTATAAATTGAATTTGTTTTACACATTTTTTTTTATCTATAAGAGACTGTTTAAATGTAGATAACCTTATTTTGTTTGATTGTTTGAAAAATATTTATTTTTGGCCTAAGTTATGATTTGATTTAAATAAATATTTTGTTTAATATTGATTAATTTAATCGATTTTAGGGTCCAAAGTAAACAGTTTATTTTTTGAAAGTAAAGAAAACTATTTTTAGATTTCTTGAATTTAGAATAATTTAATGTATTATATTTTGTGGCGCAGACTGTATACTATTCTATAGTCGAGACTACAGTATTTTCTCTAGTGCTGACTAATATACAGGCTGTATATAGTTGCGACTGTTTTATATAGTCGAGAATGCAGTGTATTTTATAGTCCACACTATACTATTGTCTATATTTCAGGTTGTTGTCTCTTTTATAGTTCAGATTTTATTTTATTATATATATACATCTGATTATATTCTATAGACGAGACTGCAGTCTATTGAAATTTTCTTCAAAATTGCTCTTCAAAATGCTTCAAACTCGTGTAAACAGCAAAAATTCTTCAAAATTTATTTATTTAATAGTTATTATTAGTTATTAAATAAATAAATTTTAAAGAAATTTTGCTGTTTACACGAGTTTGAAGCATTTTGAAGAGCAATTTTGAAGAAAATTTCAATCGTGTAAATCTAGCTTTAGAAGTCTTATATTCCAGTACAGAACGGATGATTTGTGAAACACATTATAAAAAATATTGCTTATGGCCAGTTTTTAACTTAAAAATTAAGTAGTATAACTTAATATAATTTTACTAATAAAATAATCAATTTAAGTATAACAGCATAAATAAAAAACAGTTAAACTAAAACAACATATTGCCGCTACTACTGACCTTGTCAGGATGAAGGAAAAATTCTTTTATAGAAACTTTTTTTTGATTTTAAATTTATATGTTGACTATTTTTTTTTGTACTGCTATTATTACATGCATTTAACACAACATAACAACCCCCAAAATGAAATTTTAAGCAAATCAAAGTAGGTCACTATTACACACAGATGCATACATACATATAAATTTCTATATATGTATATACAAAAGCATTGGCACTGGCTATATGTACATACATACATGCAGAAAAATATTATAGTTTGTGTATACTCGTATACAGCACAGTAATGCCACGTATTTACTTAAAGCCCCTATAATCTACAAAAACTATGCATGAATTCTAACCAATCCAACATTATAATCATACATTTACTTCAGTTAAAATGCCAGGCAAAACCGAAAAAAAACATCATAAGTAAACCAGGTCAAGCGTATTTATAGTTAAAACTATATAGAACAAGGCATGTTATATACAGACAGCATATATACATATTTCAAAATGTACGAGTATATAAATGCATATATGTATGCATGTGAATTTATGTAAGTGTATATTGAAATAAGTATGTATAACAACTAACTAGTACATATGTATGTATTGTTAAATGCACATAGAATATTTAATTTATTTTAATAAATAAGTAAACTGCACAATTAGGCAGAGAAAAAAAATAATAACTTTTATAAAGAATTGTGACAATTTATATACACAAATAATTGCTTGGGCAGACTACTGCAAATCTTTTAATTTCATTGAATTCAAAGCCATGGTAAAATTTTCTTTAAAACACATTTTCAATTGCACATATTTACACTTAAACATTTAAAACACTTGAAAATAATTGCAGTTGTTTTTTTTTAAGTTGAAAAGGTCGCCACAATGGCAATTATTTTCTAGTTTTGTTAATTGTGGTTTATTTTCAGTTGTTGTTTTTTTCTTTTTCTTTCTTATTTGTAATTACTTTGGAAAAAAACTGAATTTAATTGTTCAGTGATTGTAATTGAAATGTTTTTAATTACCTGTGGCATATTTTGTGGAAACGTGGTAGATGTTTTTTTAATTTTTTGTAGGAAATCTCATGCTTGTCAATTATTAGCTAGTTTTTGTGAGAATGTCTTTGGAAAAATGTATATAATTCAGTTTGGCAGGTTAATAATGATGTAACCCTGCCTTTACACATGCAAGTACTTGCATGCAAGTGCCGTGTACGTATTATATATGAAAACTTATTCGAAACACTCGACTAGCTCTGCAAGTGAAAAAATGTGAGTGTATTAGTAAAAAAAGTGACTTTTTCGAACTTGCACTTGCATGTGTAAATGCCGGGTAAGAAATACATACATGTAAAAAATAGATTAGATTTATACTGAAAGTATAGCATACTTTAAGGTCGTAGAATAAAATATTCGTTATAATTGTTATAAAAACTCTAAACTCTTAAGCTAGATTTACATTTATTTATTTAATAACTAATAATAACTATTAAATAAATGAGCAATTCCATATGAAAACGATCAAAATTGGCAAATTTTTGGACGACCCCTCTCCGATTTTAAAATAAATAGTCTCAATCGATTGCGCAGCAAAAAACAATGTACCTACATTTTTTTTTTTTATAGTGACTGGTTTAGTGGTGGTGTACACCACTGTCATGTGACAAAATTGAAGAATTCTTCATAAGGGACCTCATTGAAAGTTGTTTAAAAAAAAAAACTGCTAAAGCGATCGCAACGAGTGATAGCTCGTTGGAAAGATATTGAATCAGGATTTAATTGAAAAATAAAATTTTCCTAATTTTTCTTAGAAATTTACCTTTAAATTTTCCCATGAAAATTAAATTTTCCGATTTTCCACAGAAGCTCCTAAATTTTCCGGCTAATTTTTTTTTTGATTCCTCATAATTTTTGCTTTAAGAATCAGCAATAAAAAAATGGGCCCCGACTCCTTGTTTGGACAGGAGAAGAGCATTTAAGAGACCACCTTGTTAAAAATACATTTTAAAAATTATTTTACAGTTAAAAATACATTTATGAAGAAAAAATCTTTCTTATTTTGCTGCTTATACTTAATTACAATATTTATTAAAAATTTCAATTGTCTTGGCATCATTATAAAATTAAAGTAACTTTAAATTTAGCACGTCGGCAGACGAAGAGTACCGCTTTACATTAATTGACATATCAGAAATATTTGGTATGAAGCAATAAAACTTTTGCGTTCCAGTTATAGTTTTGACATTATTATATCTGTTTTGAATTCGTCGCTCCATGGCATCGTGTTCTTTTTGAGTGCATAAACTGTGTTAATGGCAATTTCCTTGCTTTGAATCCACGAAAACAAATGTTGTACATTTAAGATCTGGTCAGTATATGTATTTATACATTTTGAAGAATTTTTGCTGTTTACACGAGTTTGAAGCATTTTGAATAGCAATTTTGAAGAAATTTTCAATCGTGTAAATCTAGCATTACTTAAGTGGCTATTGACAAATTAGAGTTGCAATTTTTTGATTATAGTTAAGACTACAGTCCTGATAGTTAAGGCTGACTATATTTAAGACTACATTTCTGACTATATGCAAGATTACATTTCTGTCTATAGTCAGCGCTACAGTTCCATAGTTAGTTGAGACTATAGTACTGTCTATGTATATAATCAAGACTATATTCCAGTTTATATTCTAAGCTGTAGTCGGGACTATAGTTTTGTCTAGACTTTACTAACTATATTTAGTTTTTTATTTGGAAAACCTTTTCCGATTTGAATGCAGTCTTATCTGTATTTAATACTATAGCATGGTCTAAAGTCAAAGCTATAAAGTCCTCTTTTAAATTATGATTATAGTCCTATCTGTAATCTAGACTCTAGTTCAATCTGTAATTTGGACTACATTACAGTCCATAGTCTGAGCTTTAGATGTGACTAAAGTAGAAACTTTCGTATTTTGATTTTAGTTTAGGAAAATTTTTTCAGATTTGCATGCCGTAAATCCTTTTTTTTCCACCTAGATTATTCCCATGTGTATAAAAATTTAATTTTCCGAAATGTTTTCAACAAATCTTCCCCATTCTAGTATCATTTAATTGTTTACCAAACAGACTTTTTTCTAACGGTTTTCTAACGACTACATTAAAAATGTTTAAGAAATTTAGCAGCATTATTTTTCATAAAACAAACGTGTATTAGAATTTCTGTTATCTAAAACATTATTAAATTTTGCTGTTTTGTGGGTGTAACTCTTTCGTTTGTAAATTACAATTTCATTATCAACAAACACCACAATATACTACGCATCTAAAAATTGTGGCTGCTGGTGTTTGCTGTTGTATGCCACAAGGCTTTTTAATACTTGTGTGGATTCGTGGCAGTGTGTGAAAGTTTTTAATGTATTTTAAAGATTTACTCCAACTGATAACTAAATAATTTTGTGGTTGGGCTAGAAAACCAAATAAAAAAAAATCCACAATAAAGCAGATAAATCAGGGGTAAATTGGTGTATGTGTTAATGTTATGAAAAACAAGGGTGACATACACATAAATTTTAAATATTTTTTTTTTATGAAAAATAAAAATGAACTTTTCAAAATGTTGTTTTTAAATAATAATAACATTTTTATTATAATATAACAAATAAAATATTAACTTTTGTAGAAAAATGCAGAAAAATTTGTTGTTAACTAGAGAGATAAAAAATTGTTTAATAGCCAACAGAAATTTGTTAAAAACGAAAAATCAAATCTGAAAATTTAGTTTTGTTTCCTTAATTAACAATTAACTAAATTAAAATCTTTCATATAGATATTTTCTTTTATTTAATCAACTATTGTTAAAGTTGCAATTTTGAGTTTTGTGAAAATTATTGTATAGGGGCTGTTTGAAAGCTTTTCTATTTGCTTCTTTGGTTTTACTTCTTTTTGAGAACAAATATTTGATTTTTAATTAAAACTTATTTCTTGAGTTCTATGTGTATTAAAAGTGTTTTTCATTTTTATTTTTGTTTTCCTTTAATACCATCGTTTGTGGCGTAAAATGTAGGTTAATGTCTTTTCAGCACAGTATTTATTTTTATGATGTCTGTTTTCAATACAAAGAAAATCGAAAATAAAAATGTCTGGAAAGCAGAAAATGGTTGGCTGTTGTACGTTTTAATTTTTGGTAAAGTAAGGAAGCTTCTGTTTACCATAGACCCTTTTTAGGGATTTTTATTAAGTTTTTATTATTGCTTTTATAAGGATTTAGTTATTATTCAAGTAGATGTGAGCGTGTTTTAAAATCCAAATAGATTTATCTTGTATTTGCATTGGAGTCATTGTAAACAAATGTTGGTTATGTATTTAGGGGTTGAGGAAATTCAATAATATATTAAAAAGTTATTGCTATTTGCCATTTTAAAGTTGGTATATTTAGTTTGTTGGAAAATTTGCAACATTTTGAATATTACTACAAACTAATAAATTTTAAAATATCGAAAAAATTTTTCGTTTTACTTTTTCCATAGAAGCAAAATATGGAATTAATTCCACTTCCGAACGGAATTAAATTCTGTGACATGGCTGTATACGTTTTTGTAAGTTTTTGTCTTGTATGAAGTAAAATAAAATAAAATAAAAAATAATTTTTGTATTAATTTTAAACCACATAATTAATCAGCCTTATCATGAGTGTCGTTTTTTTACGACAACGACTCTTTCGTAATAGATTAAAGATAAAATTAAATTTGTTTCTTTAATCTATTACGAAACAGTCGTTGTCGTAAAAAGAAAACGACACTCATAATAAGGCTGAATAATAAAAATAATTATTTAGAAAAATTGTTTTTTTTAATTAAACATTGCACATGTAATTATTCGTCATAGGTAGTTCTGACTATATTCTTATCACTAGTCGAGACTATTGTCTTATCTCTAGACGAGAATATTGCTTTAAATATTGTTCACATGTTATTTTTGTCTATGCCAATAGACGATACTATAGTCTGTCTGGTCTTGATACTATAGTCGCATTTCCCCTACAGTTGGGAATATAGTCGTGTCTTTATTTAAGACTATATACTCGTGTATAGTCGAGGCTTTTGACTTGTGTATAATGACGTCTAATGCCTATTCTATAATTGATTCTATTATTTTACCAATAGACGAGTCTATCTTGTATCTTGTATATCAGACTATAGTCAAGTCTTTAGTCTAGACTATAGAGTATATAAAGTTCATCTTCATTTCTAGTGTTTCTTAAAGATATTTTGCATACATAAATTGTTTAATTCTCATGTGAGAAAAAAGTCAATCAATATGATGTGTATTATACCCTGCTTTCTTGTTTCTTATTTCTTTTTTTTCTGTCTCTTTTGATTTTAAATATAAATTGAGTATTAATTTTTCCTGATTCCATATCCTTAGGGAAAAGCAAAACAGGGTGAGGCATACATATTTATATGCATATATGTACATACATATACAGATATATATACATATGTATATATAGTTTGAGATAAAAATAATTTAAAAAAATGTTTACAGTTTTGTTTTAATAGACACCAAAGTGTAAAACACCCTCATGCAAAAAAAAAAAAAAAAAAAAAAAAAACTTTATCTGTGTATAACAAAACATACTCGTACATATCTTTCTACAGAAAATAAGTAGGTCATTTAAAAAATAGTTTTTACTTTGTTTTAACAAAAAAAAAAAAAACTATTTGTTTTTATCTTCAGAGACTTGAGAAACATAATTTCAATTAGTTTGTTTTATACTTCTACGTCCAAACTGACAACTTGTGTTTTACCTGTGTGTCCCAAATTTAAAGGCAGAATTATATTTTAAGTTAATTAGCAAAGTACAAATAAAAAAGGAAAATGTTTCTTTGAAAGACTGTTTGAAATTTGTTAAACAAAAGATTTTAATTAGGCCAATATAGATTTAAGTAAAGTTGAAGAAAAGTTAAGTGAATTTTTTAAAATTTTGCAAGATTAAAAACAAACTGAATTAGAAGAAGTTTAAAAAGATTTTAAGAATTTCAAGCCTAAATAAATATTTGTAGGTATATTTCCAAAAGTTTCCAATTAAGAGGAAAACAGTTGATATTGTTTAAAATAAAACTCAGACATAAAAATATTATTTTTTATAAGAAAATAGGTCGCGATATTCATCCATTAAGCAAATGCATTTTTAAATTTTTACTATATTTTGTTTACAGCTCAAGAGTTTATGTGTGTTTGTTTTTTTTCAAATATTTTTAATTTTTTCCTCTTCCAGTAACCAGTAAAGTACTTTTGTTATAATTTATAGCCATTATTCAGTTTTCTTTGTGTCATTTCTTATTTGGCACATAAATGGAATTTGCCCTATATTGTGTTTAGAATTTGATAGAAAACAAATGCTAAGAAGTGTAGGAATGAAAGGCACAACATAAATTTATAAAATAAAATTGTTTAGCACGTACTATAAATGACTAGAAACATTTGTATTGAAATAAACAATACATAGATCTAATTGATTATTGACATAATAAAAGTGAAAAGGAATTTAAATAGAAAATAACAATTGCTTGTTTGTAGGTGGAATTAGTTCTTTTTATATAAAATTAGAATACAATGCAAACCTTTAAGTAGGCAATAAAGTTTTTCGAAAATAGTTTTGGAGTTACTGCAGAGAACACTCGATTTAGTATATTATTACAAGAATAGTTAGGCTAGAGCATTAGGTTTAGAAAGGAGAAGACTTCACTTACAAATTAAGTTAAGAAGTAATAGCAAATTGTCGGCTAGACTGCTTACAACTCTACTTAGAAAAAATACTTATTTTTGTTCGCGAAAAGTAATTCATTATAATTTTGCCACTTTTAACCAAAAAATTAATAATTTATTTTCATACTTATAAGTATTATAAAATAAATAAAGAAACTCAACAAATACTAAGGAAACTTATTGCAAAATGATACTAATAATGTTTTATAATCATTTAATAAATTCTTTAAATCTATATTTTTTTCAATTAGGTTTTTTTTATTTGCAATCTATTTTTAAAAAATACAATAATAAGCAAATTATATAATAAGTATAAAAGGAAATATAACAAGAATAACTTTAAATATCAATCTTCACAGGTAATATAAATAAATTATTGATATTTGAGTCAGCGTGTCATCTTCAACGTTCTTTAACTGAAACGATTTATTTTAGGATTCCAAGATTTTTATAGATATTGTAGTTTTTATCGTACCATGGAGCTTTTACAATTGAGCGAAGGGTTTTTGATTGATACCTTTACAGAATCTCAATATTCGAATGGCTGGCGGTACCCCATAATTATAGACCGTAAGTCTAGATTGGCTTCAAAATTGTCTTGTACAACATCACTTTGTTTTCCAAACTGAGTTCAGACTTTGGTCCCAATAGCCAAAACATTTCTTTAGTTTTAGTATTTAGTTGTTAACGTTTCACTTGAATACGTTTCTTCCATATTAATCTTTTGTCAAGGTGCAAGCCTAAGTATTTTACATCATCTTTTTTTGGAATAAATGAGCCACTTATGGAAAGCACAGGACAATCATCTCTTCTTAAAGTAAATGTCACTTCAACAGATTTTTCAGTGTTAGCTTTAATGTTGCATTTAAGTAGCCAATATTGTAGTATATTTAATAATTATTGTACCATTTGTGAATCTTCTGCTGGTATTTCATGAGTTGCCAATATGGCAGTGTCATCTGCATATGTGACAATAGTTTGACCATCAATAGTAGCCATATCTGATGTATAAATTGTATATAAAACTGGGCCTAAAACACTGCCCTGTGAAATTCCAAATTTAACGTTACCAAAAATCTATTTATTTGAAGTAAATTTTTTGGATTTTATTTATAACTAGCTAAACCCGGTGTGCTTTGCTACCCCCCCCCTCGTCATAAAATAAAATAAAACGTATTTATATATTTACAAACATTTATTTATTTAATTTTAATGTATTTATTGCAATGCTTTAGGCGAGACCATGCCCCTTTGTCCACTTACATAGTCAAGAATTTATTATTTCGTAAGAATATCCTATTGTGAAAATTTAATGACGATCGGTCCAGTAGTTAAGACTATATTACAATTTTTAATTTTCCTAAAAAGGGGCGTGGTCCCACCCACTTTTCTCCTGGTACGTATTCCTAATTATGCCAATTCCATATGTACCACACATCATTGACATAGGTCAAAAACTGCCCAAAATATGGCGATTTAAATTTGTGGATTATATGGACGGTGCCACCCCCGTTTGTACAATCAAAACTTCATATAGCCTATTATTCCTTTCAGAGTCACAGTAACATGCTGTGAAAATTTCATCAAAATCGGTTCAGCGGTTTTGGAGTCCATACGTTACATACATACATACATTGAATTTTATATATATAGATATATATATAGATTAAAAGCAATATAATTTAAGGTGAAATGGGGATTTGGTAATAAAAAATGTATGTAGTTAAAAAGTATATAAAACTTTATGTAAATACATATTACAAAAAAGTATTTTGTATAGCAAACATTGTTAGTGGTATAAGTAAGTATCTGAATTAAAAAAAGGGGGCGATGAAGTAGGCGTGGTTCATAGTTATATGGCGACGTTAACAGTATTAAGAGCAATATACTACCAAATAAAAAAAATACGTTGGAATGAACAAATTTGTATAGAGAACAAAAAGTATAAAACTTTCAAAAATTTGGCGTGAAAAGGGGCGTGAAAGAGGCGTGGCTTAAGAAATCTTTATTTTTACCTCGCCTGGAGTATATAATGTGTATACAAATTGAAGTAAATCTGTTAAAAACTATATGGGAGCAATTACATAATTTTTAAAAAGTGGGCGTAAAAATGGGCGTGGTCAAAAAAAGTACCCTATTAAACATACCAGAGTCCCAGTTAAATGCTGTGAAAATTTCAAAAATATCGGTCCAGAGGTTTGGTCTCCAATTACAATAATTTAAAAAAGTGGGCGTAAAAGTGGGCGTGGTAAAAAAAAGTACCCTATTATTCCTTCCAGAGTCACAGTAACATGCTGTGAAAATTTCATCAAAATCGGTTCAGCCGTTTTGGAGTCCATACGTTACATACATACATACATACATACATACATTGAATTTTATATATATAGATAGATTATGACTTTTTTAAGATATATAAAGTAATTCTTTAGTACATAGTGCGTTTTTTTTTAGATGCATATGACAACACTTTTTTAACTGGCGGCCATTTTGTCAGCTGTTGAGTGATTTATGTTTAGTTTATTTTGACATTTCAACATGACACCTAAACATCGCTTCCAAATTATGCAAATTTACTTTGAAAATCATGGTTCTGTTCGAAATTTTTTTTGGATGTATAGAACTATGAAATGGAATAAAAAATCATCTTGATTATTTTAAATTGACATGAAATTTACTTTATTCGAAAGATAATCTTCTGGCATTCTACATTAAATATGACTTCTGGTCCTATAGCTACAAATTTCGATGACTATTTTTTTAAACATCTGTCATATGACTGGCTCTGACGTAGTCTAATCTGGAGGTCCAATTTTCAATGACTTTTTTCAACATTTGTGCTAATAACGCGGTGGAAGTTGTCCTTTATGTGGTCAATAGTTTCGGGCTTATTATTGTTCCAACATTACGGCGCAACATGTCACATAGCTTGATTTATTGAAGGAAACGTTTGGTAATCACATAGTTTTGCGTTTCAAACCCGGGAATTGGGCTCCAAGATCGTGCGATTTAACTCCGCTAGACTATTTTCTGTGGGGATATGTGAAGTAGCTAGTCTACGCCAATAAGCCTGAAACGATTGACCACTTGGAGAACAACATTCGCGCGCGTTATTGCCACAAATGTTGAAAAAAGTCATTGAAAATAGGACCTCCAGATTAGACTACGTCAGATGTCATATTTAAATTATAATGCCAGAAGATTATCTTTTGAATAAAGCAAATTTCATCACAATTAAAAAAACCTCTTTGTTTTATTATATGTATTTCAAAATTCTATACATCTAAAAAAATACCCTTTATAATTAGTAGTTCAAAAAGTGGCGAATAAAGCTACGAAATAATGAATTTTAGAAGTCATTAAAAATAAGAATATAAGTAAAGTTTTTGCTGGAAAGTTACTGAATATTTGTCAGTCTATAATCTAGTCTATATAGCATAAAATATCGCTTTTACATATAAAATTTAAAATGTCATTCATACAAATTACTGTAAATATGAAAATGCTACAAAAATAGAAACATATGGTTTTCCTGGGTCATAATTTGTTAAAGATGATGGAGAAAAACAACGCCAGCACTTGAGAAAGTGTTTGTTACATTTTGACCCAAAATGTTTAGTTTTTTCTTTTATGATTCACAGCAAATCTAACTCTACATTTAGTTTGGGACAGACCAAACAACAATAAACCACACAATTTTCGCTTAGCAGCTGAAGTCATAATTTTGGCTGGTAAAATATAAAAAGTGTAATAAATTTACACTATATTTGTGTAATTTTTTTCCATATACTTTTTAATTTGCCAATGTTTGGTTGTAATTTGTTTCATTACATTTCTAGAAAAAATCGTAATTTGAAAAGTTTTTTTTTCTTTTTAAGAAACGAATTGCGTGAATTGCTATACAAAAGCAGGCAGGCTCACAGGCAAATACCATTAAACGAAAAACAAATAATAATAATAATGATGGCAACAAACCTCAATTGTGAGGAAAACTCCCCTTTTTTTTGGAAAACAACAAAATGAAAATAAAACAGAAAACATTTTGCAGTAAGCGCTACATTAATTTTATGTAATTTTTTTTACTCTACAATTGCGGAGTGTTTTCTTTTATAAAGAAAAGAAAAAAAAAGAAAACTTCAAAAAACTGAAAACGTTTTTAATTTCTGCACGAAGTAAATTTAAAAGAAAACAAAAACAGAAAGCAAATTATATGTATGTACATGTTTGTAATGAAAACGAAAACAAAAACTTTATCTTAAATGGAAGTGAAATGTTATTTTCTTTAAGAAAATTATACACACTCTAATAAAACTGCAAGTCTTTTGGAAATCTCAAAATTAAAATAATTATTTAGTTTAAATTGTAACAAATTTCAAGTTATTTTTTACTTACAGATTGCATAACACCCAACAATTATATTAATCGTGAGTTAAACTTACCTAAAAAGAAAGAAAAGAAAAATAACATAATTAAATTTTTATGCCTTAGCTGAATTTGCTTAATACGAGTACATATGTATATGAAATATATTTCTGGCTGTTTCTAAAATTTCCTGCTAGAATCTGTTTAATTAAAAAGGCTTTTTTTTATTTTCTTTTATTTTTTTTTGCCTCTTGACGTCATTTCGTAATATGACGTGATTTTGCATAATAAAAATACCAATATAACGTCATACATACATGCAAGCC
This sequence comes from Bellardia pandia, assembly GCA_916048285.2. NCBI lineage: Eukaryota > Metazoa > Arthropoda > Insecta > Diptera > Calliphoridae > Bellardia > Bellardia pandia. The sequence continues at coordinate 123,141,702 of OU696529.1, forward strand.
CACACATAAGACTTTTTAACAAGTAATAAATGCATGAGTGCAAGAATGAATGAATAGTACACCCACATATACGCCTTTAACCACACACAAGCAACAAATAGTTAAAGAAATTGTAGTATTATTGTTGCATATCTCTTAGGGTGGCATTGAATTAAAAATATTTCTAGCATATTAAAAGGCTTTAAGTATGCTTATGGTATCTTATACACAATTGGTTGTTGAACATGTGTTAAGCGCGGAAAACTTTCAAAATAAACTATATTAATCTAAAATAAAATTGTTGTTGAAAATTATTTTAAGAGAAATAAATAGTTTTAGAAGTTGCCAAAGAAATTAGATCTTAAATTACAGTTTGTGCAGTAAAATTAAGAATGTTTTAGAAATATTACATTTACAAAAAGGTTTTAAAAGTTCATATTACTCAAAAAGCGTTAAAAGCTGGTAAAAAAAACAGAACTTTGTAATATACTGTCAGCATCAAAATAAAGTTAACACTATATATTATTAAAAGAAAAGCTTAATTAATTAATATAAATAATATTATATTAGACAATTATATAGTTAATTAAGTAGAATTATATACAAATTTAATTGATTTATTGTTAAAATTATTAAAGTAAACAGTGGCATCATCCTTATGCAAAACAAAAAACCCCTGTCATACCAAAAGTAGTGGCAATTCTTTTAATTTTTCTTTGTTTGAGAGTATAATAGTAAAGTGCCGTTCAAAATAATTGCAAGTTTCATAGTTTATCATTAAGAGAAATTAAGTAGTGAGGTTAAGTAATGAAAAATTTACAATGGGAACACAAACATCAATTGAGATTTGGCAAATCATAATAGACTTACATAGAAATGGCAAATCCCTGTATAAAATAGGTACAATCGTTGAAAGGCATCATTTATACAATAAAATAATTATAGACAAATATAGCAAACACAATATCATAGGAAATTTGCCTGGTGCACAACGAATTTGCGCAGGCTGGATTTTCAATAAACCTAAGCACATCTCCAAAGAAGTGCACTATTGTCCAAAAACTTTAGATCATACTCCGCAGTCCCCAGAATTAAATTTCAATTGCAGTAATACAGTGTGAATGGAACAACATTTCGACTGATTTCCATAAAAATCTCGTTGATTTAGTGTCTAGAAGAAGCAAAAGGACTACAAACAAAATATTAAATACAATATTTTACATAATTTTAATATATGTACTTGTTTACTTTATTTTGACGAGAAAATTCTGATACTTTTCTGTTAAAATTGAATTATTTTTATTTGTTCCTTATATGTATTTCTAGTTTTTTAATGAGTTAAATAACTTACTTCTGAATTGTGCAATATATTTTGTTTTAGATTTTTTCTTGCTGTAATATAGGTTTACACAATTTTTTAAACAATATTGGTGTTTACTTTATATTGACGTTCACAGTATATTTAAATCATCATAAATCTTGGCCTATTAATAGAGGAGTAGTTAAGCATTGAAAATATTGTTGTTTTCAAATTTAAACTCACAGAAAGCTGAATTGTGTCTAAATTGGGCATTTTGTGTGGAAAGTAATTAAAATTTCTTTGAATAACACTATTCAGAATATTTCTTATTATTGTTTATTTGACCTTTTTTTATTAAGAGTTTGGTAATAAAACAAATGAAAAAAAAAACAAAAAAGCACATTTAAAATAATTTAAATTAATATTAAAAACTACAAGGATTTTAGTTAATTAATTACAATTTTTTATAAAGAAGACCTAAAGCTTTAATAATTACCAAAATCTTACTATTCAGAATAATGATAAAGTGTAATGATTTAATCACAAAACTTTATTTTGTGTAATATTTTACGTTAACGTTCGCTTAGATAAGACTTAAGACATAAACTTGATTGTGGAATAAACAAACTTGATTGAGTAAAAAAATAGATACGATAAAAAGTTTGTGTCTTAAGTCTTATCTAAGCGAACGTTAACGTTCGAGATCGGCGAACAGGCTATAAGTAAAATATTACACAAAATAAATCATAGTCATAGAAAAAGCATACTTTAAGCAAAAGCATGCTTTTGTTTTAAATTCAGACCAAAATTAATATGTTTTTGTTGTTTAAAAGTCTACTTTTACTTAAAGTATGCTTTTTCTATGACTATGATTATGGGCCAAAATCTTACACAAAATATATTTATAAATTATCTAATTGTTGCCTAATTTAGGGCAAATTAAAAAAAAAACAAAAAAGCACATTTAAAATAATTTAAATTAATATTAAAACTACAAGGATTTTAATTAAATCCAGACAAACTTGTGTTATTACAAAATATTTAAATGTAAATAAATAACAAATATTTATATTCAATTAAATAAAATGTAATTTGCAATATGCTTAAATGTTTACAACAATATATAAATAAATAATAAGAAAACCTTAAGACATTTTCGTTGAACCATAATAAACTGTAAATATAAAAAATGCATACATATGTAAATATCTAAACATACAACTTATACATATCTCACTTTTATTAATTTAAATTGAATTTGTAACAATTCAGCCTAAAACTGGGCTACTCTTTTTATATAAATTTATACAAGCTTATTTCGGTGTGTGTCAAAAATGTATATGGCCCAATAACCTCAAACTTTTATATGTTTCTGTTGCTGTTGCTCTCATTATTGTTGTTTTAGTTGTTTCTAAAAACATTTTTTTCTTAATATTTATTTATATATGTACCTGTATGTATGTATATGTTTTTGTTGTACGTGAAGATTGTCAAACTGGTACTTTAAGCAGTTATGGTTGTAATGGTTTATTTCAACGTTTTATATTGCCAGACTTAAAAATTCTCAGTCTGTTTGTCGGTCTGTCCTAACACTTGTCTGTGAGTGTGTGTGTGTCTGCAAATATTAACTACAAAAAGGTTCATTGTGCCTGCAGACTGTAAAACACACACCGACATACACTCATCTCATACCCGTTCATTTCAAATGTTAACGTTTTCTGTCAATGATATTTTCTTAAAAAGTTTAAATACACTCATTTGTTATAAAAATAAAACAAGGCAGATATTTGAACAAAATTAGCTTATTTTAGCATAACTTTCAGTACGAATGATTTATGTAATACATTTAATAATGATTTTTTTTTGAATTTACTCAACCCTTAAAGTAGACAATCTAAGTGAGTCAATGAATTAGAATCAGCTAGAAATTTAATTTAATGTTAATGTTATTATATAAAAACTTTCTAAATGAAACTACATAGTATGCAATGAAATAATGTAAGCATTTATTAGTTGATTCATGAAAACTAAGAAATAAGTGCTAGCGGATATTTTCTTCTTTGTTCATTTAGCCTTTATATGTATGAAAATGAAAAATGTCTTAATCAATGTAACCCTTAATTAACTTTGAATTAATTATTGATGTAAATTAAAATTTACTTTTGTGTATTTTATTAACAATCTCAATTAAAAGCCTTTTAATTTTCTTTGTTAAAAAAATTGTAAACTTAAACAAATGAAAAACTGTATTATGTATGCTTAACTTTAGTTCAACTTTTTATTAAGCTATAATTAAAAATTTAACATAAAGAAAAACAACAACAAATTGACATTACGAATGACAATATTATAAATTACAAAACAAAAAAAAAACAAGTTATTGAGTCAATGCTCTAGAAAAGAAAGCCGGCCGACGGACACCAGCCCCCGATTCCATGACATTCTGTTAATGATTATAAATTATTTTGATATGCGGTTTAATCACAGCAGATGACAAAAAACAAAAAAAAAAAATCCGGCTTAATTCTGACACGCAACTGTTTGTAATACAAATGAGAGATTAATCAGACAGAGCGCGAGAGAGAATAAATTTATTTGTTTTGAAAAGCACAAGTTCAACGTTCTGTTCAGTGATATACGGAAGTGAGACAAGTAAATTGAGAACTTTAGTCATTCCGATTTTAAGAGTTTTGTAATATTTAAAAGTAGAATAAGCAACTAGATAAATTGAACTTAGTCTTTTGGGGAAATTATACGTAATTTAAAAGTATGTATTTGTTAAGGTACGGTCACACTTGTCAAATATTTGCCAAAAAAGACGTAACCACTAAATAAAATATATTTGAATTCGTTTATTTATTTAAAATAACATTGTTTATTTAGAACAAGACACAACAAATATTTTGTTCTATTTTATTTGATGATGTTTGATTTAGCAAAAGACTTTATGCTAAAACAAGTGTTTACGCTTTTTTCAGTAAATATTTGTCAAGTGCGACCATACCTTTTGAATAGTTTAAATTTATATATGTATACATAAATGAAAGATTTCAGACAAATAATGAAGTGTATAGAAAATTCGGGCTAACGCAATTTTTACTTAAATTTTACTAATTTATTTTATACAAGCGCTTAAGTATAGCCTCTTAATAAGTCCCAATATCGTATTTTAACATACTATACACAACAACAAATACACACACTAATAACACTTAACAACCCCAGCGGGGAAAATTGCAAGTGTTTCCATTTGAAGGCGTTATAGAAAACCTGTTTAAACATTTTAAAAGATTCGATACTCATTCCACTATGCCGTTCTGGAAGGCTGTTCATACACATTCAAAATTGCATTTCAAAAGAATGTCAACAAATCATGATTTCAATAATGAATCAAATAATAAAGATTAGGCATTGCGCAGATCCGTTATATTTTACAAAAACTGTGAGAGTTAAATTGAGAGCAAAATTTCTTTTTGTGACGTCACAAGTCAAAAATATTTTTATGTTTGCTTAACTTCTATATAAATTTTAATGCAAATAAAAGTTTTAAAATGAAGTGTGCCGTTTTTAATTGTGGAAATGTTAAAAAAATAACATAAATTTAATTTTTTTTTCGATTTTCGAAAGAAAATAAATTAAAAAAATATTAGGCACAATTTTGCCACCTTGATGAAAAGAAATTAAACGTAGAGTTTTTATTGAACACCTTAAGGCAACTGAAACGTTTTTCGTTTAAGATACCTTATGTTAGATATGGCTACTGATGAAATTGTGTGTCAATTTAAAAATCTGGAAGCTGTATTCAAATCTTTGAATGGTTAAAATATCTTGATTTGCAACGAGGATATTAAAGCTAAAACACAAAATACTAAAATATAGTTTACTTTTTTTTATACATTTTAATATGAATTAAATAGTATATAATTAAATGTTTTATTATGAATCAAACAATTTACGAAAAATTAATTTTTCTTTAAAAATTGTTTACGGAAAAAATAACCTGTGACGTCATGTGCGAGTAATAAAAATTAATAAAGAGAGAGAGAGAGAGCGTCTATAAATTTAGTATTTTATGAACGTTTGTGGTGTAAAGTACGCGTGAAGTAGTACTTTATATACATGTGATTTTTATTTTAATTATTTTAAACCCTTCTTTTATTTAAACCACTTTCTTTTACTTTCCTCAACGAATTTATTATTTTGCAGACCTTTAATTACTTAAGGCGTAATTGCCTTTCTCCAGTAGGCCTTCTAACAGGCATGTAACCTGTAGTGAGTAGCCTTGGCCTTGACACGCCGTGTAAAATTGAACCGATTTGGCAATGCGCCTGGAAGTCCTTGTGCCTGCCAAAGAAGGCCTTCTAGAAGGCCTCTTTACAGCATATTTTCCCCGCTGGTACAATAACAAAAAACATTTCACTAATACATCATTGAACTCAAACACACACACACTCAAATGAACAAAAAAAGAAGTGAAACAAAACAAGAAATGACCCATATTCGTACATGTGAGTTTTGGTCTCGGTGACAATAAGTGTAAATGCTGATGTACTTTTTTATATATGAACAAAATAAATTTATTTATTGGACAATGACATGATATGGGAAATGTTTTTGCTGATGGCTTTGTTGGTGTTCTTTTATTTTGTTTTGTTGTATTTGTTATGCTATTCTGTTTGCATTAACTAATCGACAGCAGTATTTGGCAAAGTCCTTTGTTAACAAGGCACTGTGGTCTTGAATGCATAAAACATATACAGAATTTCTAATATAAGCAGACAGTTTCAAAGTACTTTTTGTTGAATTTTGAAATTTATATAAAAGATGATAGATTAAGCCAAATAAAGAGTGATTGTTTAAGAGCTTTCTCATTTGATTTAAAAAAAAAACACATAAAATTTAGAGAAATGTATGAAGTCTTAGTTTGATGTAAGAAAATGTTTAATTATTTCTTTGGAAAAGTTTTGTAAATACGACAAAAAAGAATGAATTTTTTGGGAGTTGCTAATTTAGCTTTCATTTGTTTGACAAAAACAAAAGTTAAACTAGGAATATTATACCTCAACTAAATATAAATTGTATCTTCTTTTGATAAATGTAGAAATATTTTGTATAGATTAACTAGAAACAAGAACTAGAAACTAGAAATGTGAAACTTTAAACCAAAAAACTTGGTATTTATAATATAAACCTTTGCAGCAAATAATTTAAATACTTAATACTTACTCTATGGGTTGTCTGAGATCTATTTAAATCTAAAATGAATAGTTATTTATAAACAAACGTTTATATATTTTTTTCAAACTGTTTCACTGTGACATGTAACTCTCTCATTCTTTTTATATATGTATAGGTATATCTATCGTACATGTTTTGTCGGTTGTCATGTTAATGTAATTAAGTCTCAAACACATACAATTTAATAAATTTATAAAATTTATTTGTTTTTGCAAAAAAAAAAATTGGAAAAATTTTATATTTAATGGACTTTGTTTTAAAATATTTAAATTTAAAACATGAGACTGATGGCGCGAGAGAAAGAATTATCGTTTTAATAAAATTATTTAACAGCAAATTAAATTAGTCACGTTTTATTGTTGCTGCTGCTGTTGTTCCTGTTTCTATAAGAGTATTTTTCGAAATGGATTTACAGTTTAAACAAATTTAAAGTTAAATGAACTTATAAATCAAATAAATCTGATTATAAATGATGAAATTATACATGAAATATGAGTAATTTTATAATTTGTTTTCAATTGAGCGTAAAAGTTTATGTTTTTAACAACAATTTAATAATATTAGTTTAAATTTTATGCAAATAAAAGAGTGATTCTTTAAGAGCTTTCGGATTTAATTAAAAAAGTCGATAAGACGATCTATATAATTTAATGTTTAAAGATGTTTTCATGTTAATGTTGACTGCGGCTGCAGCCCTTAGAGGGTTCATACGCTGGAATCAATTTTGGCATACTCTCTCCAACATAATACACATCAAAACAGTAAATTTTTCGAAGAACATTAACAGTTCTTGTAATGTTTCTGACACCAAATATGATCATTTTGCATAAAATGCAAGATTTGTAAGATGATGCACTTTCTTAACCGAGCATGAATTTTGATAAAAAAAATCAATAATCTGATTTAATCGATTCAATTATAGACCAAACTGAATAACTATGTTAGACAGTAACATATGTTACGCGCAAACAACTGAGCTGCCAAAAACAGTTTTGCTAAAAAATCACCCTTTAGAAATGTTATTAGTTCACTAATTGATAAGTTAATTAGTGGCAGAGATGAATTGCTAATAAATTTAGTTTTTAATTAGCTGGTTTGGAAGGCTATTAAGACATTTTAGGAAGGAGCATAAATGTCAAGAGAAAAATTGATGAGTTTTGCAAAAATTATTTTCAATATTTGTTTATTTTAATTTGTTTAGATTTTTATAAAATTTTATTTGATTTCTTATACTGTTTTTCAAACACTATTTTTGAAGAAATTCAATTTAATTCAATGCCTAGCAACCGGTGTTTAACATTAACTTATGGGTACTTTTATTTAACATTAAATCAAATCCTTTAAAAATTATCTTTTGAATTTAACAAAACTCATATCCATTGACTTCATTATTAAATGAAATCTTCAAAAAATAATTTAAAAAAATAATTATAATACCCCATCCAACTCAAACCTTATAAAGGAAAGAGAAAAATGGAGTCAGCCAACAAAGGCCTACGAACTGTAACTGTAAGATTGTTGTACCATTTTTTCACTTACATACATACATACATACATACATACATATATTGTATTATGTTTAATGTTGTTGTTTTTCCTTAGCTTTGTCTTCTTCTTATTTTTCTTTTAACATTTTTAGGTTCTATAACACACATACCTACAAAACAACAGCAAACTCAAAAAAAAAACATTAAATGACCTTCAATGTCTAGACATATTTGACAATTTTACATAAATAATGTGTTCAAACAAAAGTTTTATTTTGGTTCATATATTTACTGTTGGGATGTTGTTTGCCTGGGTTTGGTTAGGATGTTTGAGTTGATTGCCTTTACTTTTTCTTATATGTATGTATGTACATATTACAATAATAAAAGTAGAGTGTGTTTGTTGTTGCAGCTTTTGTTAAAAGTTCTGTGTCAGTTTGTTGTTATTCTTTTTTTTTTTTTTGTTTGTATCTAAGCCAGTGTGTATACATGTGTAGGTATGTAGATATTTTACTATATTGCGTGCGCAGGATATTTAACATTTATGGCTGTGTTACAAACATACCAGCACTTGTATAAAAAAACATTTGTGCCATCATTCTTACCAAGCATTACTTTCACACGAGATTCTTTGCAATATTGAGTTTATTCAACTTTAGCCAGCAAGTAGTACGAGTATTATTCATTTTCTGTATTTTTTTCTTCGAAATACGAGTACTAAACTGTTTCATATTTGCAGCTGTTGATGGCCCCCAACTTTGTCTCTTTCGTTGGTTGAAATGGGTATTAAAAGTTCAAGTTTGCCTATAGATAATGTGTAGGCATTTAATAACGAATTATTGGAAATTTGCATATATTTATATTTATGAGTATATGAGTGTCTGTGTTAGAAAAAATGCAAAGAAATTAATAAAACTTACTAAAAAAATACTTTTCTTAGTTAGGCAAACTACCAATTTACACAAAAATTAAAGTTGGCTTTAAGTATTTAAGCAAAGACTTCTTTCTAAACAATTTTAAATAATAAAAGTTTTTATTTCTTTTTAAAAAGCAGATATAATTTGCTTTAGATTGATATAATTTTTACATTTCATTTAGTGAAACTAATCAACTTTAAATTAATAGCTTGTTAAAAAATTTTACTTTTTGTGTTTTTTTTTTACCAAAGTCCTCTATGAACTTTTGTATAATTTATATTTTAATACATTTTAGAAAAATTCACACAATTTATTTTAAATTCGTACATAACTTCCCCATTATATGCCTCCATTTAGTCAAACTAAAGAACGCAAAAGTAACAGCTCTTTAAAAAAGCTTGAATTTTAGTAAAAAAATCTTGGATATTTTAGTAGATTAATTTTAATGCCAATCGTGGATATTGTACTAGACAAATCTTGAATCTTTTAGCAGGCCAATTATAATGCCAATCGTGGATATTTTAGTAAACAAATCTTGCATTTTTTGATAGAACAATTTTGATGCCAATCGTGTGTCTCTTAGTAGACAAATCTTGGATCTTATAGTTGACAAATTTCAAAGCCATTCTTAGATCTATTAGTTAAAAAATCGTAAATCTTTTAGTAGAACAATTTGAATGCCAATCGTGTATCTTTTAGTAAATAATTCTTGATCTTATAGTTGATAAATTTTAATGCCAATCTTGGATCTATAAATTAACAAATCTTGGATCTTTTAGTAGAATAATTGTGAAAAATGTCAGTCGTGGATCTTTTAGTAAACAAATCTTGAATATGTTAGTAGACTAATTTTAATGCCAATCGTGGATCTTTTATTAGACAAATCTTGAATCTTTCAATAGAGCAATTTTAATGCCGCGAATCTTTTAGTAGACAAATCTTGAATTTTAGTGGATCTTGTGGTAGAGCTATTGCGTAAAAATCTGGAGTTTATAAGAATTTTCATATAAGCTCACGTTAAATAACTGCTGGGAGGAGTTTTTGGACATTTATACAGGGAAACTTATATATCTCGATGGCTTTCGAACAATTACATAATTTTTGTAATGATTTTAAAAAAAAACAGCTTTTTTAACACTATCATAAATTTAAGCTTTAACTAGCAATTGTAACAACACCAAACATACCAGTTAGAGAGTGAGTGCCTAAGTGCATGCACAATAATGTCAATGATTCATTTAATAAATGAAATGATATAAAATGAAAATTTAACACTGTGCTGTTAAAAAATTAAAAAAAAACTAAAAATAAAAAAATTTATAAACCAGACTGCAAGCATACACGACAACGACAAGTGGTTGTTTGGTTTTATAAGGCCAATGACTTCGTTTGCTATAAAATAAAAATTAAGCAAAAAAAAAAAAATTGTAATTTATTTATTTAATTATTTGTTTTGGTTTAGACTAAATAAATGCAGTTTCCAATAACTAGAAAACGAACAATGACACTTTTGCATTTTTAAACTAAAGAAACTACAAAACTTGTAGTATTTGAATAGAGCATTTAGTCTAGAATATTTAAACAAAAATAATAAAAAAAAAACCTCTCTAACCGGCAAAACGACCTTGATGTTAATGACCCCATTTAAAAATAATTCAAAAGTACCTTCTGCACAGTTTGAGTATGCACTTTGTTGTTTTTTATGTTTGAAAAAAAAACAAAAATTATTAAAAAAAAAAAAACTGATAAGATAGGAATTGCTGTTAATTGTTGATTGTGTTGAGTGTTTTCGTCATTTGTTTAAATTGTTATTGTTGCTGAAATTTTGTTATCGCTTTGCCAATTGTGTTTATTATGGCGGAAATTTATACGCAATAATTCAAGGTGAATAATATACATATGTACATATATTTAGATACAAATAATACAATAACTAACGGCAGCAGAGTTAACAGCGGTAGTGAAAGATACCAGGTTTATCTTTAACAATAGATTGTTTGTTGTTGCTTTTTTCCAAAATCTTTTACGATTGCATTTTTAAACAGCAAAACAACTATTTTCTTATCAGTTTAATATGTGTGAAATTTTGCAAATATAATTTTATTTATAATACTTGTGTTCAATTGTGGCTTATAAGCTTTTTGTTTATAAAGTTTATTGACTTTTACGTCAATGTAAATAAATAAACTTAAACTAAAGATCATATGCCCCGGGCGGTAAAAGTGGTCGTATATAAATTTTACAAAATGTGCCACATAAGCTTTAAAATTATGAAATTTAAATTAAATAATTATTATAAACAGTGCCAAAGAATTTGAATGCTTATCGCATCGCATTTGCTTTCGCATCGCAAAAGAGAGTAACCCTCCAGATTCTTTATAACATATGTAGGTACATGAATATGAAATATTTAAAAATTAAACATAATGAGGCAGATACTGCTTCTACTAATAAAAACTAACCCCCTTATTGTAAAGATATTTGCTTTATAGGCCTGTTATAAACCCTTGATAAGTTTTTATGAATTATACTGTAAAACATTTACTATTCTTCTGTTCTATTTTTATAAAAATGTTTGAAAAATTTAATTCATTATGCAAAATTGAAAAGCAAACACAAATTTCTTTTAAACGATTTACATGTTCCTAAAGAAATTATTCAATAGCAACTTTCTTTTTGCCAAGACTGTGTTTGGCAGCTCAGTTGTTTGCGTGTATCATGTCACTGTTAAACATGTTCAGTTTGGTCTGTAATATGACCATGCATCGACTTCCAAACGAACAATGCTTGCAGATTATTGAATTTTGTTATCAAAATTAAGGCTCGATTAAGAAAGTGCATCGTACATTTTTTTTGTCGGAAAATTTAATGGATACTTAAACAAGTAAAATTGTCTTATTTGATGTGAAAAGCAGCCAGAAGCATTGTAAGAATTTTCAATGCATCCCGAATAATTATTACGGGCCGGTGGCATCTTTGAAACGTACTTTTTTAAAGACGATGAAGGAAGGAACTTTACTGTAAATGTGCGTATTTTACAATTTTTTTTTGCCCATAGAGCTGGACTTGGCTGCCATGTGGTGTCAACTAGACGGTGCGACATGCACGGAAACAATGGTCTAATTGAGAGGCGAGTCCTGTGAGCACTTTATTTCACGTTTAGGACCGGTTAATTGGCCGCCTATATCGAGCGTTTTAATGCCTTTAGACTACTTTTTGTGGGGCTATATTAAGGCTCATATCTATAGGGACAATCTCGCAAAGGTTGACGCACTGGAAGCTCATATTAAAGAATTTATTTAAGATACCAATATGTTGAAGAGATATTGGACCCAGCGTATGAAAAATTTGAGTCGTGACCGCGGTCACATTTAAAAGAAATCATCTTTAAATATTGAAAAAGATTTTATACATTTCTCTAAATTCTATTCTGTTCTATTTTTAACTCAAATCTGAAAGCTCTTTAATAATCATTTTATATAAGTTTTAATAGCAATCATGTTTTCATAGAAAAATTTCAATGACAATAAAAAATCTTAGAAAATGTTAAAACGCAATCCTGCTTTTATAGAAATAATCAAGATTCTTCAGGACATATTCAATAGCAATCTAGTTTTGATAAAAAATTTTCAATACAAATCAAGTTTTTATAAACCAGTTTCCATAGAAATTAAGTTTTTGTAGAAAATTTTCAATATAAATCAAGTATCTATAGAAAATATTTAATAGCAATCATGATTTTATATAAAATTGTCAAAAGCATTCATGTTCCTAAAGAAATTATTTAGTAGCAATCATATTTCTATAGAAATATTTAATAGTAATCAAGTTTTGAAAGAGAATAGCCATCAAATTTTTAAAGAAAATATGTAATAACAATCATTTCAATCCCCAATCACGTTTCTTTTAAAAATATTGTAGCAATCAAATTTCTATATAAAACGTATAATAGCAAAGAAGTCTTCAGAGGAATTTTATATAGAACATGTTCAATAGCAATCATATTTTTATAAATAAATTTAAAAAGCAATCAAGAAAAATTGTCAATAACAATGATGTTGCGTATAGTAAAAGCAATCAAGTTTTTTATAGAACATTTTTAATAACAATCATGTTTTTTTAATTAGCAATTTGGAGAAATTCGAATAGCAAAGTAAAAATTATCCAAAGTGGCACATAAACGAATAATATGTTAATAAGTCTAAATGCAATTTTCTGTATTATGTAAAATTGCAGTCATAAGACATTTATAAAATTTAATAAAATTTTTTCCAATAAGGCAGACATTTTGCTTTCTTAAACATGTTATAATCATATAATTTTGTAGTGTTGAAATCTGGTTGTCCACATATGTGTATGACTGATTTAATGATACTTTGCCATTAAAATATTTAAAGCCATTGTTTGTTATCGTGCCAACAATATATTAGTATACGTTATAACAATACAAAAATGAACCCTTACATATTTTAAATGTGGACAAATATTGTGTAATAAAAAAAAACTTTTGACCATTTTGTAAAATAAATTTGTGCTAAACCTTCACATTTTTAATGGTCTTGCAACAAAAAAAGGCAAGATATTGCTCATGCAAATAAAACATATCGAAAAAAACTTTATTTTTTTAAGACTAACGAAAGAAATTTTCATAATAGCCACCAATAAGTTATTAAAATGTTTTAAATTAAAACAAATTTTAAGTTATCTAAGTTAAATACAACATTTCTAAAATTTAAACAAATATATTAAATTTAAAACATTCTAAATATGTATTCTACCCTAAACTAGTCTTTTAATTTTAATAAATATTCCCCCCTAAAAATATACTTTAAATTTTGTGCTAGAACATGGCATACAAGCAACCAAATAATTTACACATTACAAAAGTCCTACAATAATTTCACTTTGTAATATTAGATTGTTGTTCATACAATAGTTGACTTGTTGTAAAATATATGTATTACATATTATTGCAACATTTGCAAAAAATATATAAACTAAGTAGTTGTGTGTTAGATATACATATGTAAGTATGTTTGATGTAAAGGGTAAAGTGTTCTAGTATCTATATGGAAAAAAAATAAAAACTAAATAAATGTGTATAAAAGTAGGGTCTGAAAAATATTGTGTTTGAAGTTATCTCATTTCGTTTTTCTATAGGTTATTGACATTTTTATTCCCTGCTTATTTTTTTTTTTGCCAGTAAAATGTAGTATATGGCCGTAATATAAGATTCAAGACTTCATAATAATAATAATAATACAAACAGCAACGTAAACCCTTTTCATTTACAATATTAAATATACATACATATAAGTTTGTATACCTATACAGACTAAAGATAACCAGTAGGAAATTTTCAATAAAGAGAAATCAAATGACATCTATAGATTTCAGTAAATGTGGCTAAAAGAAAGTACTGGACAAAGCAGACAGTAGGTGTCTTTGGTTTTATTTAATGGAAAGAAAGAAGTGCAAACTTCGAAAGGAATTTAAAATTTCCTACCAGGAAATTTGTTTATTTTCTAAAATGTTAACAGTATCTTCTAGAACATGTACATATGTATATTATAATTTATAATACTGTTGCTGTTGTTTGTCAGTATCCTGTATTATTTTATATTTTTTTTTCTTTTCCTACTGCAGCATAAATGAATACTGAATGAAGGTACCCCATGTAAAGATTTCAGCAAAACAAAATAGCAAAACAAGAACTGAAATGTTAAACCAAATGAAATGCATAATTTGTGCAGAAAATGTTTACAAATCATCATCAGATCTTAGCTACAGTCATAGAAGATCTTAAACAATCTATTGAAATATAAATTTTACATAAATTTATTTTATGACTTATTGCTAAGCCTACAATATTGTATGGCATACATTAAATTGAAATTTCTTACACATTCAACTAACCTCGTATGTTGTTTTGCTATAGAAAATATTTGATAGCAATCAATTTTTTTTAGAGAAAATTTGCCATATCCAACAAGTTTCCAGCAAATTTGTTCCGAAGCAATCCAGTTTATAAAGAAAATATTCAATAGCAAACAAGTTTCTAAAGATAACGTTCTATAGCAGTCTAGTTGAGCTTTTGATATAACTTTAGTTTATATAGAAAATAGTGTATTACAATCAGGTTTCAATACAAACTGTTTAATAGCAATCTAATTTTTATAGAACATATAACTATTAAGTTTCTATAGAACATTTTAAATAGCAATAAATTTTATATAACAAATATTCAATAGCAATTATATTCTTTATAGAAAATGCTCACAAGCAATTAAGTTTCTTTGAAAAATTGTTGATAGCAAAAAAGTTTTCATGAAAATGTTTCAATTATAATAAATTTTCTTTAGCAATTTTCAATAATTTCAAAATTACTATAAAAAATGCTCGATAGAAATTAAGTTCCTATAAAATATATTTAATAACAGAAATTTTAGATAGCATCTATAACACTTCAGGTGGATTCACCCATTTGTGCCGAATAAAAATTTTTTCCAGATAAACATTTTTTTCCTAAGAGTTTTTTGCAACACGATTCACCCATTTCAAACGATTTGTCTCGAAAATCAAAGCTGCCATATGGAAACTAAATCTTTTAGTTTTACGGCCATTGATTTATTTTGCTTTGGTTTTTATGTATTAAAAAATAAATATTAAATTAATTTAAAATATTGTATTTGCAAAATTAATGAAAAAATAAAGTTGCTTTTGCTGATGGCCATTGAAATACATATGAAATACACGTTGCCCCATAAATACAATACAATTCAATACAACTTTGTATGAAAAAATGTAACCTAGTGGCAACTCAATTCAGTTTTGTCCAGACAAAATATCAAATTAAACCAATTTAAGCTGAGAGTTGTTCGTAAAATATATATTCTCTCTCTTAAAAGGAGAGGCGTCAAATTTCATATGAAAAAGACTTTTTCCGAGCAAATATTTTGTTCGACCGCATATTCAGGGTTGTATTCGGCACAGATTCCCTGTGATGGTCTGGCCAGATGTCAGTAGCTCATATTAGATGGGAACCTTTTACATCAAAAGCAATACCTTAATGCCATGTATATTTGGCTGGTTGGCCGGGATTCACACACGATCTCTTACGCTTCGGTTTATCGTGGTGCCTCCATTTTCCTTCGCCTATAATGATTTGTCTTTCAGGGGGCTTTTGTATGAAATCTGCTGCTGGCAAACGTTTTGAAATTGAATTGTAAATTATCAAAATTTAGTATTTCATATCCAGCGTTTAAAGACCATAAAATAAATTTAATTTCTTTATCATTTTACTATAAATTTGCCATAGTTCAATGACTTAAATTTTATGCTGCTTTTCGTCTGCTATTAATCTAAAATAACAAAACAAGTATTGATGAGCGGGGGATGAGAAAGACTGATCTACTACTCGACTTTATGTATATGATTACAAAATTGTATTGCAAAGTGTACTTAAACAGACTATTACAACATATTTAGTTACATGCATGCACTCATGTTCATAGTGGTAGGTACAGTTATGTTAAGGATATTAAGGAAACTACTGTTCAGTAGCAACCACATAACTAGATTGCTAACGGTATGGCCACACTTGGCAAATATTTACTCAAACAAGCTTAACCATCTGTTTTGGCACAACTTCGACGTTGTTTATTCTTACAAGTGTTTTGCAAGATCAAACATAATCGAATAAAATAGAACTAAATATTTGTTGTGTTTTGTCCTAAATAAATGAAGTTTTTGTTTTAATAAATAATAAAAAATTCAAATATATTTTATTTACTGGTTATGTTTTTTCGGCCATATGTGACCGTACCTTAACGAACATTTTCCATAGAAAATTAATTTCTGCTGAAATTTTATTTCTATTATACACAAATGCTATTGATATAGCTTTTAAATAATTTTCTAGTTAATAAATTTAATTGTACCTATTATTAAAGCCCTGAGTATGCATATGTTAACTATTTATTACTACAAAATACATACATATACATATGTATGTATATGTGTAAATAAATGTATGTAAGTCCTAGTAACTTGACTTAAAAGTAGACTTTTTTTCCTTTTAGTTTATACCCCTATGCATGCATTTCATTTTAAGACACATACAACAAAACTTCTATAGTTTTGTTTTAGCCGGCTTTTTTTCCAGTTGCTACTTTTTTCGTTTTCCTCCGTTTCCAAATAAAAGCCACCAAAAACATAAACAACATTTTGTTGCTTTTAGTAGAATTGCTGCAAACATAAATAAAAAAGAAGCACCAATGTTTGTTTACATTTGGTGGATATTTTAGTGTATGAAATCGAAAAACAAAATCTACGACGTAATGTATTTTATATAGAAAAATTGCTTTTACCTCAATATGTAAGTGCGCCATAACAGCAGAATGTGGAACAACAAAAACCGAGCAACAACAGAAAAAAGGGGGGGCAAAGCACTTAAAGCTAAACAAAATAAACTATGTTTTACTACATCATCTCTTTCCACCAACTACACTCCAATGTGCTTGAAATGGACAAAAAAAAAAAAAAATCTGGCTGTATGTTGATGAGCTGTAAATGAATGGCTTTTTTAAATTTTATCAAAATAAAACTAATATATTCGATTGCAATCATGTGCTAATGACAAATAATCAAATTAAAAAAGAAAATGTTCAATAGTATACAAGTTTCTATCGAAAATATTCAAAAGCTAACAAGTTTCCATTAAAATTGTTCTATAGAAATGAAGTTTTAACAGAAAATGGTCAATAACAATCAAGTTTATATAGAAAATCTTCCATAGAAATCAAGTTCACACAGATAGTATTCAATAGCAATCAATTCTCTATATGAAATATTCAAGTTTTTATCGAAAATATTCAATAGCAATCAATATTGTATAAAACTTACAAAAAAAAATATCAATAGCAATCATATTTTTATAGAAAATTTGCAATAGCAATAAAGTTTCTACATAATATGTTTCAATAGCTGCAACAATTAAGGTCCTATAGAAAATTTTCATTCAATAGCAATCATATTTATATAAAAATATATGAATAGCAATCATATTTTTATAGAAAATTTGCCATAGCAGTAAAGCTTCTACAGAATATGTTCAACAACAATCAACTTTTTATATGAAATCTTTAAATTTTAATAGTAATAAATATTTAATAATAAACGTTAAATAGCAATTAAGTTATTTTAGAAAATGTGCAATAAAAATCAATTTTCTGTAGAAAATTTTTAATAGCAATCTAATTTCTAAAGAAAATATTAAAATTTCAATATTATTTGTTCGACAGCAGTCAATATTCTATAAATATTTTTCAAAAACAAGCAAGCTTCTATAAGACATATTCTGTAACAATCATGTTTCTAAAAAAAAAAATGTTCAATATTAATAAAAAGTATATAAAAAGTTTCGATAGCAATTTGGATTTCATATACAATATGTTGGGTTCGTTCAATAGCAACAGAAAATGATCAATAGCAATTAAAATTGTATAAAAATGTTTCGATAGCAATTAGGTTTTCATATATAATATGTAATACCGTAGACAGACGACACAGTTAATTTGCATTAACAGTCTTAATTCAAATTAACTCATGAATTATTCCATCTTAATGCGCATTAAGTTAGACGTAAATACACAAAATCAAACTGAATTTATACTGCATTTAGCTATTTCAATATGGCAATATCGTCGAAAATCAATAATATGTTATCAAATTGTTTACTATTCTAAAAAAAGAAGAAGACAATTGTAAAATTAAAATAATAAAAATAGATTTCCACAATTGCCTTTCTCTTATTTCAGAGTGTCCCACTGCGGTCCCCACATGTAGCAACACATTCAGGTTGATGGTTGCTAGTGCATGAACAAGTTTTGCATTATGAAACAGTTTCAGCAAAAGTCATTTCAGCTTTTTTTTCAAAGAAATACTGTTTTTTCAGCAAATGCCAAACAAATTTTTTCATAATTAAATAGTTGTTGACAAACAAACAGCTGTTACCTAAATGTAGAAACTGTCGTCTGTCACGGTAAAATCTTAATTCAAATTAGTGAGATTTTAATGCGCATTAACTCTGTCGTCTGTCTACGGTATAAGTTTCTTTATAAAACATTTAATGCAATTACGTTTCTATGAAATACATTCAATAAAAATCAAGATTTTGGAGCTTAAACAATATTGTTTGGCTATCTTTGTAAATGTCGCAGAGGCCTTTGATATGTTTGGCCCAATACTAAATACCATAGTACTCATAAATTACTAGAGTCTTACCTATTGTGTCGTTTGTTAAGGGTAAAGTACAATCATTATATGACAAGAGACTATGAAATCAGAACCGGCGTTCCACAGGGAAGTGTTCTCGTATCAAGTTTTACTTGATATACAAGTGTTCTATAGTTATAGAGTGGTTCGAAAAAAAGTTGTGTCAGTCACCCCCTAAGATTAAAGATACTAGAATTAGAAAATAGTTCCAGAAATATTTTTTTTACATTTTTGCCACGCCTATAAATACCGCCCTTTTAGTATTTTGTTCACTGTGTCGCTATTTTTAGTCCGATCATAACATTTTGTATACCCGTGGTCAAGGCTCAGCAAGGGCTACATTTTTGTTCTTACTACCATGTCAAATTCTAGTCCTGACTTTTAAAAACTCGGTTCGTACCCACAATAATGCTAAATATATTTTTTTAAGTCATGCTTAGAATTTGACGTTGTAGAGCGTTCCGGTTAATAATTATTGGACTCCAGATATTCAACAAGATGTTAAATTGCCATACTTTCCACAACTTTAGAAAGTGCAGAGCAAATTGCTATTGGGCGATAATTCTCAGGGTTGGTAGCCTCTAACTTTTTTGGAATCTTCGTTACATTAGCAACCTTCCAATACATGGGAAATTCTTTGGCACGGTAAAAAGTGTTGAAATAGTTGGCTAATGTAGGAGCTAACGTCGAAGAATACTGTTTCAAAACCAGTGCTGGTATACCAGGACACTTACTTATGTTGAGATCCGCTAAAACCGTTTTAGCTGAATCAAGTCTTATTATGTCACATATCCATAGATAGACGCCTTAGTTGGCGTCACCACATAGAAGCCAAGAGGGTCCATATAAGGCTCAATGTATAAGACTGTTTTAAAACCAATTTGGACACATGGAATTCAATTATGAAAAACTATGGCAAGTAATACCAGTATTGATATTATAAAGAATCCAAAATCCAAATGCTTAGCATATGTTTAGCACATATGCTATTTATTGTTCAAGTTTTGATAGAAATGTTTCAGTAACAAACAAGAAATTATTCTTCTATAATAATCAAGTTTTTAAAGCAATCATTTGTAGCAATAAATTGTTTATGATTTATTAATTGATAACATACTTTTGCTATTCAATGCTCTTAAAACTAAAACATAATCAAGGTAGAAAATACTTATAAAAAAAATCCGAGAGTTAAAGCGTGATTGGGAATATTTTTCAATCACAATTTACTCTAATTCGAAACTCTTGAATCGTTTGACATCGTAGATTCTTCTCTTTACAACTTCAATCCTTGCAAACTCTGTTCATGGATTAAAATAGGGTTTGCACTTTATTTTTGCGATTTTTGTACTTGAATTTTTGTTCATACAAGTCTTTTATTTTTTTTTTGTTGTGTGTTTTTTGGCCTCATATTCGTTCTGAATTTTACTGGCACAACCTGCATTTATACATTTAACAGACAACTACCCCACCAAAGGAATTGCATGTACTCGTACATTACACAAGTACTCTGTGTTCTTTACAAAATAGTACTCGTAGTTGACTATGCTCTGCAACTAGTTTTCAGTTGTAATCCAACCGAATGATGTCTGATGCACCTTGTTATGAGTTTCGTTTTTATTACGTTTTAAGTTTTGTTTAATCTTTTTATAGGGTATTATATTTTGGAAGGTTTTTTTTGTTTGTTAGTGCTCTTGTTTGTACATATACATTTTGTTTTTATGAAAATAAGTAGTTGTGAATATTTGTACGAATTGCATAATTTTATTAATGAATTCTTGAATACATTTTCATTATTCTAAAGCTGTCTTTTACACTGAGAAAACAGATTAAGAGAAGTCAACCAAAATTCGGCTTCAGTTAACAGAACTAAAACATTTATTAAAAATATAATATTGTCACTACAAATAAATGACACAGCTAGTTTTTTTTTAACTTAATTAAGTTTTCTCTCGCTGTTTTAAATGTCTGATTCCCATGAAAAACGATTTTGCTGCTGGTTTGATTGTGCTAAATAATTTTATTTAGTTGTAGCAATACAATGTACGAATAAAAAAATTTAAACAAATTCACCAATTGAATCAGCAATTTTTTTACTGTGTATTTCAGTATTTTTTTTTTTGTTTTTTCTTTGGAAAATCTTTTTATTTTATCTATTTTTCATTTGAGTGCTTAAAATTTGTTATACCCACGAGTTAAAGAGGTCTGATAAATATGAAAGTTTTACGTAATTTTTCTTTATATGAAATAAATATAATTGTAAGTTTATTTTTAATGAGCAGTGCTGTTTTTATTTGCACTTCTTTAGTAAGTTACTAGAAATTTCATATAGCATACTTTTAGCCTGCAATTACAAAGCAAATTTATTATATATTTTTGAGAGCTTTGAGTGTATTTTTGGAGCAAAGAAAATTTGGATAAAATATAACTTAATTAAATAGGAAATTTGTGTGAATATAATAAGCAAAAAATTAAGGAAATTAAAAAAAATTTCAAGATCTTCTTAAACATTTGGAAAAATGTTAGCATTAAAAAAGAACTCTTTATTATTTTCTTATTATTTGTTAATGATTTTATGGGGCTGTAATTAGTGATTACTAAATAGGTTTACAATTTTCCTTGCATGAAAATTTAACCTCTTTCCTGGGTTTAATGTTTAATAAATATATATTTTTCTTGCGCCAAGTAATATCTGACTGTTGTAATAATCATAAATATCATGAATAAGGTATTTTAAATGTTGCACAAAATAATAAAAAGCTGACGCATAACTTACACACATTTATGAAATCATTATAGTGCAAAAACAACAATACAAAAAATATTCGTAACAAGATAGAAGTAGGAACAACAAAAAAAAAAAAAAAAAAAAAATAAGTGAGCTCTCATCATAATAATGCTTAAGGCAAAAAAGAAAGAAAACAAAGTTCCAAACTTTTGACAACAGGGGGGCCCTAAAATAATTTTTATACAAGCTAACATGTTACTCCTGGAAAAGTGTTAAGTCTACAACCCATCCCGTCGAAACAATTCCACAAATAGTACCTAGTATGCTTTGTTTATTAGCTGTTTGAGAAACATTTTCATGCTGACAACGTTTAAAATTTAAATCAAATTACAGCACGGCTAATAATAGCAAAACCAAATACAAATGAAAGTATGAGAAATTTACTGGCCGACATATTCCCTTTAACTGAAAAAGCAGTTTAAATACGAAGCACAACTTCGGGCCAACAAAACTCTAATATCAAGAATTTCTCCTTTTAATTAACTCTTCTCTGAAGGAAGCTCAAATCCATTTTAAAGCCAACAGCAGCTAAAAATAGTGCACGGCTTTGCAAGCTGTGTGCTTTAGGTAGTAGCCCCTTGATCTTAAGCGAATCTTCACTGATGATACATAAGTGCTGTAATTAAATTATTGTAAGAGTTTTTATTTGTTGATGTCTTTTAAAACAAGTTTTTAAGTAGGTGCAATACAACATGATACGCCTCTATTTTTTAAACGTTTTTTTATGTACTCAAAAACATTTAAATTATTAAATGAATAAACTGTTGGCATAATAAGCCAACAAAATAAAGAAGTGCTATTAAAAGTTATAATGCAAACATTCTTAAATATGTATAAGATTGACTTAGGAATTGCAAAATATCCTAGAATTTTAATAAAATTCCACTAAATTGTAATTAATATTCTAGTAAAAGAATAACTTACAAATGTACAGAATATTCCAGCTAAAACTATAGATATTATATACAAGTAAGCTCCAATTCACACGAAGCAATTTTTGTAGACCATATTGAAATATAATTGCTTAAATCATTCATATTTTTATTTGAATGAGAGTATATACGCATTTGTATACACATATGTGTTACTCTCTCATTCGTATGAAACAGGAACAATAATTGCTAGTGTGTGTACTCGTCTTATTTTCCCCTCACCACAAGTCTAAACGGTTATCAGCTAAGCTTACAGAATTGTTTCGTGTAAATTGGGAGTAATGGTCAGCGTTGTCAACTTTGAAATTTCAAAACGCACCAAAATGAAGAAAAAAGCGCACCATTTACAAAAAACCCCCAAATTAAGAATTTCGTTTTTGTTTCAAATATTACGATTATTAGTGAAAGTAATAATAGTAAAAGCCTTTTTTTCAATAAATGAGCTAATAAAGATAAAATACGCATTTAACCACTCAAAATTTAACTCACAATATGATATTCGGAACTAAAGTACTAATTGGTAAAAAAGCTAATTTCAGTACATATTTGGTACTTTTTTTTATATATTTTTGTTTTCTAGTTAAAGTACTTCTATCTGATTTTTTCCAATAAAATTCATTAGGATTCCACTGGTACTCTAACCCTGGTTGTTCGTCTACAGTTCAGTAGACCATCTCTATTTTTATGTGGAAAGTTAAGTGAGAGAACTAATTGTTAAGAGTTTCGTTAACGTTCGTATTTGTGAAAAAGGCCGATTAGTGTTCGTGTTCCGCGGCGACAAATAATATATCACTAAAAACGAGTTTCTATAATAACTAATTGATTGTAAGGATTTACAGAAGGACTTACTAGTATTTTTTCGATTAGGAAATATCAACGGTCTAGTTCTGCACTTTAAAACGACCGATTTGTAAACTACTCTCTCGCCCTTAGAAATAACATCAGTCTGTTTATTTGCCTAACCCCATAATTATTGAAGTGCCAAATATTCTTAACTAAATGCAAATTATCTTCATTCAATAATATGAGTTTAGAATTAAACAGACTCAGGGAAATATATATGTAAAACAATCAGGGGTGTCATAGAAACCAATATTGTCAGAATTGGTTTTAAAACCGACAAGAAAAAATGCTTTGGTGTCATAGGGCACTGCTACACGTTCAATAAATATCAAGATATTTCTAGTATCACTAGTATCCAGTATCGAGATATTTCCAGTATCACGATATGACACCAAAGCATTTTTTCTTGTCGGTTTTAAAACCAATTCTGACATTTCTTAAGAAAAGAATAATTTTAAGTTATTTGAAAATTCAAAAGTTATGACTCAGTTTTTGCCACTTCCCTTTAAACAAAACAAAAAAAAAATAAATAAATAAAAAAACATACCAAATCCAAACAAGCGACATTTTTATCACAGCCATCATCATCATCTTAAACACAATAAGCTTTGGTCGATTTCAGTTGATGGACTTTAAGTTGCATCAGAATTGATTTGCGGAAAGAGTGCAGCAGCAGCATACACTCTGCGTGTTGCAGCATCAAGTCTCAAATTTACACATACTCGTACGCTATAAAAATAAATAAGCGTAGCCAAAGCCATTGTACTTTTGGCGTCACCATTTGTTTAACTAAAACCGTCCGTCAGTCAGTCGGCCAGTGGTTTCCACCAACAACTATGTAGGTATGTATAAATATTTGAAAAAATGATGATGCTTTCGTCTGTGTTTCTGTACTCTGTGCTTTTGTGGTCAATGCAACAAAAAATAAATATTTCAGCTTTGTAATGAATTTTGCGATTTTTTTCCAACAATTTTTTATGCATTCCAGCCTTTGCCTCAAAAATTACTTTTACTCGCACTACAACTGGCAGGGAGGAATTCTTTGCGAAAAAAAATAAAAATAATAAATTTATAAAAAAAAACTGAAACACATTCAGTTCAGTTCATTTAGCTTCTCTTTGTTTTATTTTTTTTACTTTGTTTTGTTGTTTTCATTTGTTAACTTTTTTTGAAGTTTTTTTTTTTTTTTGGAATTTATGCCAAACTGACCTTCTCAATAATTTTGTGTGTTTTTGCATGAATAATAGTTTTGTTCTTTTTTACTGCATAAATTGATGACTAAGAGCCCAATTCTTTGTAAATTCACACAGGAAATACAAATAAATAAGAAATTACCATAAAACAAACATATGTATATTAGGGTGGCCCCAAAATAAAGATACCTTATTTGTTCTCCATACAAACGGGGCCGCCCTAATGTACATACATATATATATATACGAGTATTTACACTTTAAGTTTGTATAAGTTAAATTTAAGATAAGATTTTATTTACCCAAAAATTCACTTGATATTTTATGCGTAAAATGTTGCATAACAAAATTACAGAGAAAGTCTTCTAAAAACCTATAAAACCCACTATAATGCCTTCATATATCAAAACTCTTACCAATAGATCTTTAATTTTTGAACTATTGCTCCAATTGAATAACTTTGTATACAATTGTTATAGCGGATATCATAAGCTTTTAGAAAATCAAACTTGCATCTAAATTATGTTTACACAAGTTTAGCTATAGAGCATTAAAATTTAGCTTGTATCAGAAAGCTTTTGAAGCAAACTTTAATACTGTTTTATATTGTTTTCTTATGATTCGACTGATAAAGTATGTTAATAAAAATTATACTAAAGAACTCAAGCTTGCTGAAAATGTATTTTGTAATCACCTTGCTTAAATACAAACTGAGCTAGAGCTTTTAACTTCTCAGAATGCTGTATTTTTTAACTAAATTGTTGCTTAGATAAAAAATGTTGTTCATGAAAATTATAAACAACGACTAAAGCGTTTAAAAAATATTAATGTAGAGAAGCTCTCTAAATGAAAACTCTCTTTCATAATAAATGTAATAGCTATTAAGCCTTATGAGAACAAAAAAATTAAAAAAAAAATTATTTTTAATTTTTTCCTTCTAAAATTTTAATTTAATTTGAAAATAAAAAATTATTTATATATTTTAGAAAAGTAGCTACAGTTTCCTTTCTATTATTATAAAAAATGTGTAATTTTACTTTACCATATATAAAATTTAAGAATATAATAGAGTCCCGATTTGCGTCTATTCATTTTGCGTCGTTTGGATTTGCTTCGTCTTTCTAAATGTGGTTTAATTCGCTTTGCATCGTTTTGATTTCGATTTGCGTCGACTTTGAAATTTTGTATTTTTTGGAAGAGCTCTTGAGTTGGCACCTTCGACAGTAAAAAGAATTTGTAACAGAGACAGAGTTAAACTAACTTAATTTGCTTAAATCGCTACACCACTCCAATGTAAACAAGTAACTAAAGTAAGAAATTCTTTAATGGTTAAAATGGAGTCATTTCTTTCTATTTGGATACAAAATCAAAACAAGCCAATAATTGCGTTTAATCACTGAGGATGTGTTTAAAAGCAAGGCACTTGCCATACATGACGACCAACCAAAACATTAACCCCCCTGGCCCACGATGTCGAACGATAATGTTCGCTTAGATAAGACTTAATACACAAACTTGATTGTGGAATAAACAAACTTGATTGAGTAAAAAAATAGATATGATAAAAAGTTTGTGTCTTAAGTCTTATCTAAGCGAACGTTATCGTTCGACATCGTGGGCCAGGGGGTAAGTTTTACTTTTAGTACTCGACAACACACCAGGACATCCAATTTTTTCAGATGATTTGTCCCATCATGTCAAAGTTGTTTTTATGCCGCCTAACACAAGATCCCTTATACAAACTGGACCATGGACCAAGGCGTAATAAATAACTTCAATCAATCAATCAACCTACGGCGGACTTTTCATCAACTTATTGAATCAACCGATAAGAATGATAAACTCTCCATGAAAGATTTATGGAAAAACTACAACATTGCAATGGCTATTGGAAACATAAAATTATCTTGGGAAGAAGTTAAGCATTCTGTATGAAAGAAAGTTGGCGGCAGTTATAGCTAAAATGCATTGACAGAGATTGAAATATTTGTAGATAATTGGCTGGTTTTGCTAGAAAAGCTGAATTTGATATTAATGAACTGTTATTTTACGAAGAGGAGCTCCAAAATGATAATTTGTTAGCAGTTAATGTTCAGCATGCGTTGGAGGAAGAACAGAAATTACTGATGCTCCAATAGAAAAGAAAAAAAATTAACAACTGCCCATATTTCCAAGGCCATGCAATTGATTTCGCAGGCAATGAATATATTTGCCGATAATGATATAGACGAAAATCCCAGATGCAGAAGCATGATCATGCCATCAGTTATTACAAGAAAATCTATGCCCAAAAGAAATAGTTAAAAATTTAACAAACCGTGGACAATTATGTGAACAAAGCTGAAGACCACTTAATCAAGTGCATACATACGAGTACATATGTTTTTGATTTATATATGTAAATCAGATGAATTTAGCTCGAACTAATTTTAAATAAGATTTCCATTTTTTTAATTTAATGTTTGTATTAATAGCAATAATTTTGGCTATGTTTTAATGTATGTATGTAAATGGATTATTTTCTTTCCTTAAATATTTTTTATTCCTTGCTTAAAAATATATTTTCAATTATTTCTTTATAACAAAGACCTGCTGAAATAGTATAATCAAACGCACCTTAAGACATTTTTTAATAAAAATATGATTTTCCTTCTAAATTCTTAAATTTTGGACCTATTCCTCAAAAAGTCAGTACATTTGTATTAACAATGCAAATCGGGGCTGTAGTGTACCAAGTAACTACATGAATTATTTGTATGCTTTGTTTTGTTTCCAATGTGTTTTGGCCTGCTGTGAGTTCAAAGCACAGGTTTAGATATGTAGGAAAGAAAAGCTAGACACAAATTATATCAGTGGAAAGTAAATTTTCTCTACTTTTCAGAAATGTTATTATTAGAAAACTTTGTTAGAAAAGCATACATATATTAATGTATATAAATCCATTTTAGACGGCACTTTTGCAAAAAACTTCAATATGTTTAGCTTACTGCGAAAGGACATTAACTGATTATGTAGTAGTGAAAAATTTAGAAATATAAAACCATCAGAAATTAATTAATAAATGTTAAATATTTCTTTTCGTTGTATATATTTTAACAACTTCAAGATATGCTCGATCATGTTTGCTCATCATGCCACAACATTTGGCAAGTACATAGCAGAAGAAGAAGGCAGCTTTGGTAGGTTGGCTGTGAAACAAAAAACCCAGCCAACAATTTAGTGTTATTGATGGTAATGACTGTTGTTAAAATAACTTGGTAAAAGAAATTAATGCTGTTTTGCAGTTTGCTACTGTTTAAGTTTAAGTTAATCTTTTAAAATGACTCTTATGGTTGCCTCGACTGTCTGTCCGTCTGTCTGCCATATGATAATGATGTTCGTGCCCCTTTTTGTTTTCATATTCATGCCATACTTCAGTCCATATCATATATCATCATATGCTGTTGTTGTTACAGCCCTGGGTAACAATACAACAGCACAATAATAAATGAGGGAGTGGTCATGGTTTTTATTTTCTTTTTCCACCAATTTATTGCAAAGAAAGAAGTTGTTCGTGATTTTGCGTAATTATTTCGTCTGTATAAAATAATGATGTTGAGCTTTCTGTAATGGCTAATTGATTTTTCACCAATGATTGATGTTTATGGTTTTAGGGGCCTCACTTTTTTTTTGTTAATTTATATTTATATTTATATTTGTGTTTAAGTTTTCTTTTAGTTTATGTGAGTTTGGGAATTTTGTTTCATACAATTGTAGTTAGTAGTTACCAGTAATAAGGTGTTAATATAATTATTGTTGCTCAAGGCCAAGAAGATATTTTGAATGAGCTGTTTAACAGGAAGTTACTTACCTAAAAAGATAAAGAAAAGAGAAAAATATAATAATTATTGTAATGAATCAAATGGAAATAATAATTTAACTGCCGTATTAATAAAAAATTAAAGTAGACTTTAAATGTACTTTAAGAAAATTTTGTATGAAAATTTTGTCTAAAAGCACACTTCCAGCCTACTTTATTTTTATAAATACGGCAGTTAATAACTTAACTTAATATAATATTTTATATAAAAAGTTTAATATTAAAAAGTATAAGTACATAATGTAAATATTACATAGAAAATTGCCATTAAGTCTGTTTCAAAAAACTTATGTTTTCCAACAATTAAAAAGAATTCATTTTAGGGGAAATTTTTATTTTGTATGAAATTATGTTACTTTTCTTCTATTCTATTTGAAAAATCATTTTTTTAAAACATTTCTCTGCAAGGAAAATTGGCATCTTATGCAATTTTAATACAATTCTAATTGGTTTTTACTACCTTAATGCTTAATATTTCATTTCTCAAAAATATTCTAAATTTCCTTTGTTTACAAAAATTACCCTCCAAGGGAAATTTACGTAGTATTATTTTTAATGCCATTTTCGCAGGAATTTACTTTATAAAAACCAAATACTTTATTTCTAAAAATATGATTGAAATTTTCCTAGATAAAAAACTTCCTTTAAAGGAAAATTTTTATCCTATGTAATTTGAATACAATTCTAATTGACTTTTACTGCATTAACGCTTAATATTTTATTTTTCAAAAAATTAAAACTTTCCTTCTAGACAAATTTTTACTGAGTATTAGTTTGGATACCATTTTCATGGGGTTTTACCTTATAAATGCTAAATATTTCATTTTTAAAAAATAAATTTTAATTTCTCCAGTTAACAAAAATTTCCCTCCAAGGGAAATTTATATTTAATGCAATATTAAAAATATTTTTATAAATTTTTACTCTATTAATGCTCAATATTTTATTTCTAAAAAAAAACTCAAAAAATGTCCTTGTTTGCAAAAATTTCCCTTTAGGGGAACATTTTATTTAATGCAATTTTAATAAAATTTTCATAGATTTTTACTCTATTAATGCTAAATATTTTATTTCTAAAATATTTTTCAAAATTTCCCTCAAAAGAATTTTTTTTTTTAGTATAATATGTATTACTAAAATATTCATACATTTTTAATGTCCATACAAATGTATTAATGCTATGTATTTAATTTCTAAAAAAAAAAAAATAAAAATTTACCTTGCTTAAAACAATGTCCCTGTCAGGGAAATATTTATTTTGCTTGAAATCAATTAATATTTTATTACTTTTTACGTTATTCAAGTTATATGATAAACATTTTTCAAATTTCCCTTGTTTACAATAATTTCTCTTTTTGAATGATTTTTGCTTGATTTCAATTAAATTTTTTTTTAATTTTAAGTAATATGCATTCTAAAATAGGAAAATAGAAAGGGATTTTATATTTTAACTTCGCTATAATTTTCTAGAGTGATGGCAATTTTTCTGAGAGAGTAGGGAATTTTTTCGAAAACTTTCCTTTTACTAACCCCCCGTTGCCACATGCAAGTAATTACTTGCAAGTTGAGTATACATATTATCTACGAAAAATACCGAAAAACAACAATATTTGTTTGAGTGGCTACACTAGCAAGTGCAAGTTCATTTTTGAAATGTCGTCAGCAAAGAAACTTCAAACTAAATTTTTTCATAAAATTCTGTTAATTTTCTAGCTCATAAGGATCCAGTATTGCCGTATTGTCAAAAGAAAAAAATACGGAAAAAAATTTTGAATTTTCAATTTTTTTTAATGAAATTAATATTTAAAAATACTATTAAGATGTGTTGTGTAATAGTTTTGTTCTTTTTTCTTAATAATTTTTTGTAAAACCCTGAAAATTTGTTATAAACATTAACTTTTATTTTAACTACCAGTGTTAACTGTTTACTGTTTATTTATTTGTAATTCTACTTACGGCAAGTGCTTACAACCAAATTCTCTCGTAAGTTGAGCTGTAAGTGCGAAAAATATGATTGTGTTAGTAAAAAACTGTAATTGTATTGAGTTTTTCGAACTTGCACTTGCATGTGGCAACGGGGGGTAATACACAAGTTATTGGCAGTAATCGAAATAAAGTCAAGTTCTCCTCCTAAACTTCCTAAAACTATCTACTATTAAAAACGTTCTTCAAAAGAATTCCTTATTTATTAAAATCCGATTACAATGATTCCTATTTAGTCATTAATTGTTTAAAAAAAGCCCTAGAAAACCGAACTTATGAGAAAAAAAGCACATGATGCTTTATTAATACATGCTGACAATTAATTAACAAAATCCTTTTAATTAATACCACGCAACCCAGAAAAAATACATATTAAACACTATACGAACAATTAAGAGCAAAACAACAGCAATAATAACACTACAATCAAAACAACAACCACTGAACTCATAAACAACCGGGTCATGTGTATATGTGTTTTGAAAAAAGAGCAGAAAAAACTGAAAACAATAACAACACACATTTACATTGACAATAATAAAAAGAGAATCCTAAGAATAATAATAATAATAAAGGCAACGAACGACATCACTAAAGTGAATGCCCTGCATTAGTGACGTCACATAAAAACAACACCATACAGAACAATACAAACATTTGCATGCAGGCAGCCATAGAATAATGATACCACATCAACAAACAATAATAACAACAAGTGAGTAGAACAGCAATAACAACGTACATACATACAGACAGGATGATTGGAACTAAAACTGCAAAAGAAGCCTGCTTACATACATACATATGAACACTCATGTTACATGAAGTTGCATGACCGGCTAGTCGGCACACTGGTTACTTGGTTTGCTTTTAGTCGTGCACTAGTTACAGTGTTCTGCCATAAACGTGAACAAAATATGTATGTGTAGGCAACAGATGAGTAACAGCAACAAACAACAACAATTACGACAATACAAACAATAATAAGAAAATAAGCATGAGTACAGCAAATGCTGCATGCATGCATGACAAAGAAAACGAAAAAAGCAACGCAGCACACACATCGCATACATTTTAAACAGTAAAAACTCAAACCGGCTAAAAGCACTACAATATTGCAAGCAACAAATGCAACAACAACAACTCTGTTATAAGGTTTGTTTTGATATATTTTGTTCAAAGTGTTTGTGTGAGTGTGTATCTATAACATTAGCGGTAGAATATGAAGAGCAAAATAAAAAAATCCTGAAGAAATATTAAAAGCAAAACAAAAATTGCAAATAAGAAATTGTAAACAACCAGAGAAAAAAACACAACACAAAGAAAATATAAACAAGATGAACGTAAATCGATCTGCAAAACAAACAAAAACATAAAGAATCATAACAAAGTTTGAAAAAAAGGATTGGTAGATAACGTTCATGTAAATACCTTAACTTATAATAGTGAACTAGAACTGAGCTAGCAAACCTTCTAAACAAACTTGATTTCCTAAGTCCCCATTTACATTATGAGATTTTTATTGCTGCGATTGTTACTTTGTAGGCGAGAGCGGTGAGACGTATTAAAAGGGCTACACATATGCATGCACTCCTAAGACACGCTTTGTTCCCCCATTCGTAGTTTTAAACGTGAAGAAAAATATGGACACAAACAATAGCTGCAACAAAAATCGCACAATGTAAACACAAATGCAGTTTGAAAAAGAAACGTCAAAAATTGCAGCGAGAAAAATCTTAGAATGTAAACAGAGACTAAGCTAAAGCCAATTTAACAGATGCTTTTATTGTATATATCCGTTTAGCTTAGATGAACATAAAAATATATAATATTTGAATTTTAATTTAAAACTACTCATTAAGAATAAACAGTATAGCTCGCTTCACCAATGTAGGGCACTGTGAGTGGAACGAACTTTAGTAAACTGCATTTGCAACAGCACACATACAGCAGAAGCAGATGAGCAAGAGGAAAAACAAAAAAGAAAACAAAATTTAAGACTGGGCAAAATGTAAAGCAACGACAAAATGTAAACAACCATGATGTGTTTGTTGCACGTACGACGTAGTAAAAAATATTTGAAGAAAAAACAATAATAAAAACAGAAACATATGAGAGTACACTAGTGGAAGTGGTACGAGTAAATGTGATCACAGTGTTACACATTTGGAGCAATTTTGAAAAGTGCTTTTAACCAACCGAAATTTGAGACAGAAACAATTGATCTAATTCAGTTTCAGTTCAGTTCTATTTCAATTCTAGTTCAATTCTAGTTCAGTTCTGAAAATATTATTAACTCGGCTTACTGTGCGTATGAGCATTTTTTGTGCGTGTTTTGATAACATACAAATTTTTATGTATGTATGTACATATGTATGTATGTGTATATAATATAGTGCAATAACCAACAATTAAATAAAGAGTATTTTTTGTGTGCATAAACTAAAATATGTATTTATGTACATATATCTATTTAAAAACAGATGAAAATCAGCACGAACACTTGATTTAACGCAGTTTCTAAAACATTTTATTGCTCAAAAAACAATGTTTTAAATTTTTTTAAAACTTGGGCGATTTTTAGGAGTGAGCTGAAAGTTGTTGAAAAGGGTCCAGAATAAGAAATAAAAAAAAAACTGAAATGAAGTTGAATATTGCTGCAAGCTGAAGTACTCGTATGTTTTAGGAAAAAAAACACAACAATAATAATAACAAAAGAAAATAGTGATAACAAAGAAACAAGTACTTAAGTACTCGGCTTAAAAACAAACAAAATAAAAAATATACTCAATACACTTAAAATAAAAATAAACTTTTAAATACGAAAGAAATAATAAAAACAGAGCTGAGAATTGTTAAAATTTAAAACATTGCACAATGGGTCTGTTAAAATATATACAATTTTATAGTGTTAAAATAAAAAATTGAGTTAGTAAACTTTGCCTGCTGTTTAAACTTAATACTAAAAACGTATTCCCTTTTTCTTAATACAGCATGGACCTGTAATTTAAAAGTTCTATGTACCTATATTAATAAGCATTTATTGTGCACTTAGTCCCAGGGTGTTCTTCTCTGTTCGCCATTAAAGCATGTGTGTATGTACATATGTACGTGTGCCTAGAGAATGTTTGTATGTGTTTGTATGCAACTGTGATTGTAAATAGGATAAAATAACAATAACAAAAAGTAAACAAAACAATAGTAATATGGAGAAGCAACAACAACAAATTATATGAACAACAACAAAAGCAACAATAATAAATTAAAATGAAGAAAAAATGGAGAGGAACCAAACAAAAATGTTGCTTTGACATGTCTCAACATGACAATCACAGATAAGTTCTTTTCTATTCTATGCCAATTTTTTACTCTTTTTTTTGTTTTTGTTTGCGGCTGCAGCTGATGATTATTGCTGTTGATGATGATGATGATGCTGCTGTTGTTGTTGTTGCCTGCTTAATGGTTGCTGTTTTGTTTGCTTCAATAAAATGCTGATGATGTTCATCCTCCTTCTTAAAGTTTTGCTTTGTTTTTGGTTTGCCTACCTTTAAGCAAACGTGGAAACGTTTATCTTATAAGGTTTTTAAAGTTTTGTTTTTATTATGTATTTTGAGCTTGAAAGTCTTCAACAGTATTTTATTTTATTTTTTCTATTTTATTTTTATTATTTCATTACTATTTTCCATGGGTTTTGTTTGTAGTTTCTTCTTATAAAATTCTACTGCGCAATAGTACTTTTTGTAAGCAGTTGCTGGCTGCTGTTATTGCTAGTGCATGGCATTAAATGCATTCATTGCACGTTGCAGCGATAATTATGCCAAGTATTAAGCATTGTATAGTTGTTGTTGTTTTCTTCTTCTTATTCTTCCCATCTTTTTATTTTGTTATTTAATGTAACTGCATGTGTATGCATGTGTGTATGTTTTTATATCAAATGTATGAAATGTAAACATTTGTGCACATTTAAACAAACTCGTGTGTAGTACTTTTAAAGTAGCATAAATAAAAGTTGAATATTACATGCCGCTTTTTTGTTGCAATTGTTGTTGCTTATATTTTTTTTTTCTTTTTCCTCATCTTGTGTTTCTTCAAACTAACTGCGAACTTCAATTAAGGAAGTATTAATGGTCACAACACGACTTTAATATAAAATTTATTTCGAGTTCATTTTTAGTTTTATATTATTTGCGAAAATGCAATAAGAAAAACTTGTTTTTGTATATTTAAATAAATGAATATAATATATGAATATAAGAAAAATGCTACTTTTTCCTAAATGAATAGTAAAATAATAAAGCAGGTCATGTTGGAAAAAAGTCTCCTAAAATAAGATTAATGCAAAAGTCCACAAAAGTGATGAATTGATAAAGTTTGTCTCGACAATTATTTCTCATCCAAACTGATATGCTTAGATGGAGATGGAGAACAGGACTAGAACTGAACTAGAACTTGAACTAGAATTGAACTAGAACTGAACTAGAACTGAACCGTAACTGAGCTAGAACTTAAATAAAACTGAACATTTTTTTTAAATTAAAAAGTTTTTATTTATTTGAAAATTCGTTTTAAAATGGTTTCTTAAGCTAAACCCGCAAAGCTTTCGCATGTCTGCAGGAAGTATGGCTGACTTCCAAAACGTATATTTACAATGTATCAATACAGTATTAAAACCAAGTTGATACATTGTGTAGTTACTTTTTTAATACGTTTTGCCATCCTGAAAACATTTAGGAACATTTATATACATACATACAAGTAAACAATAACGGAAGAAGCGAATATTTTATTGCAATATATTTTTGATCTGTGCGGCCATGGAAACTTCAGCTTCCAAGCTGCTGCTGTATATTTCTTGATTATAAACATCAGGCAATTTAACCCAAATGTTTCCCGTTTTTTAAAATTCTACCTATTTCAATTTTTATTAATTGTTTTTTAAAAACTTAATTCTTCTGGGTATTAAAACAACGTAAATTTTATATATTTAAAAAAGGAGGCAAAATGTAAAATAAATGAAAAATGATAATTACAGCAAATTTCGAACCACCAGTAATACTGGTTTAAGGATTGATGTTTGACTGTAGGCTAGCGGGCGCCGCAGTGGTGAAGAGGGTCAGAACGTAAAGAATTCTGATGAGAGAAAATGGTGTTTCTCGAAACATATGTAAATTCAACCAACAACCCAGGTTCGAATCCTAAGCCAAGAAAAATTATCAATAAATTTTTAATAATAATTTTCATGTAACAATTCCTACCTTCAGTAAAAATAATTTAATGTAAATTAAATTTAATGAACTCGAGCCTAAATAAAGAAATATCAAAGATTTAAAATTAACAGTTCAAAATAAAAATAATAATTCTTAAAATAAAAAAAAAAATTTTGTCTGAAATTTTTAAAATTTTTGAATTTAAATTGCCTCTTAAAGACCTTTCATATGATACCAAATTTACATATAGTTCCTTTGGAAGAAATGTGAAAAAAATCAAAAAACCTCTAAAAAGGACCTTTTTATTCTTTGATCTAGCTCACCAAATATTGACCTCAGGGCAAAAAAAATTGAGAAACGTAGTCTTAAAATGAATCAAATTTTCAAAATTTTGGGGCCACCCTAATGTACTTACGTAAATAAAAAACTAAAGCTTTTACTAAACTTATTTGTTTTAATATTTAGAACTTCTGCGTTTGTTAAGTGGTTCTCACAAAAAGGCTGAGACTGGTCGTCCTGGTCTTGAATTAAAGAATATTCTTTTTATAACGCTGTGGAAACTTGTCAATCAAAACAGCTTTCGCGAAGTAAGCGATCGTTTTAATGGGTGCGTGCTACAGAGGTTTTGTTGATTGTATTCAAATGATTGCCAACGAAAAACATCTTCTAAAATTTCCAAACTCGGAATCAAGCCAAAAAAAATTATGGAAGGGTTTGAATCATTTAGGTCTCACCCTTTTCCCTACTTGCGAAAAAGGGAACGTGTCATCTATGGACTTAATATTTTGCAAAACATTTTGCGCTTCTTTTTTTTCACGAAATTGCTTTTCCATTTCCAATCTGGAATCTATTAAAAGGTTTTTGTAATTATGTGCCCATTTTTTTTTTTGCTGTAAATAGGGAAATAAGTTAATATACAATAGAAATACATACATATATTAAATTATAAGAAAATGCGCTTATTTATCTTCTGGCGTCGCCATTGTATTGCGTGTTGTATTTATTTTGCATCTAAATTTTTTTTGGATGCCTTTCTTGCTTTTTCTTGCGTATTAAATACAATAGTGTTGCAAATAGGAACAAAATACATTGTCATAATTTACACGCTTGCATTTACGAACTCAATGCAATGTATTACTACAAAGCAACATGCGTTTAGGAAGTCAGCCTATTACATACTAAAGAGTTGATTATATACATTAATGTCTTTAATATAGATAATTTTGAACTATTGTTATATTAGTTTTTTTTATTGAAAATTTATAAAAAATTGTTTGTAAGTTTATTTCTTTTACAATTATTTTATCATTAATATTTTATTGAAAATTGTTGGCAATATTATTGCAAGTCTGCTTCTACCGTGTTCATTTGTAAATCGGTTAAAATTGGAAACAAACTATAACCATTTTAATAAACAAATTTTGGATACGTTGGAAATGATATACATGCATATCGAGCCATTACCGCCAAAATAATGTATCCCACACCATAATCGATTGTTGTTTTTTTATCGAAATCGATAGTTCAACATCATTTAAAATTCTTAAAATTAAATGTATTACACAAAACAATATTTACATTATAAATTTTAAAATAATGGCTTTATTCAAACTGATTTTATTTAAAAAAAACCTTCCCCTGTAAAATTTTGAGTTTGTGGGATACATTTTTTCGGCGGTTATGGCTCGATATGTATGTATGTATGTATGTACATAATTGCACGAGTTGCAATAATCTTTCACAAACATTGTGTTGGCATCTGAGCAGGCAACCCGAAACATTTATAGAAAATCACACAAATCCCCAAAAAGCTTAAAGACCAACAAAATCAATAAAAATTAATGAAGGAAAAGAAAAAGGAAAAATCGAGAGAAAAAAATTTAAAATAAATAAGAAAAACAGTAGCTAAATGCAACTGACACTTACGTATGTTAATGTTGACAAAAAACTAAACACAAGATCTGACAATCAAAACAATAACAACAGCAACAACATCTGTAACAGCAGCACAGAAAAACATTAAAAACAAAAACATCAGCAACAACAGCAAACAAACAATCTCAATAACAACAATAACAACAACAACAGCAGCAGAAGCAGCAGCATTTTAGTAAACGAATTTTTTCGTTTCAGCTTTACAAAAAATGTCGCGACATTATGGTGCGATTGCCTGTAAAATTTAAAGTTTGTTTTGTCTGGCTTGCACAAAATACATTGTTGCACACATAGCTTTAGCAACTTGTACTGTAGAAGTCAGAAGAGCTTCCACCCAGCAAACAAACAACTTCCAAAGAAGTGATGAAAAGAATTGAATTTAGAATCAATGATTTTAATTGCAAATCGAATGTTTTTCTATATGATTTTTCTATTTTTTCTTAAAAACAATTATATACTCGTTTTTAGTTTTAAAGTAAACTTAACCTTTTTTGCTGGGATTGTGCACCACACTTTAATTCTAAAGCTGTATGCGAGAGATAGATAGTTAGCCTGTATTTGTAAAAGTGTTTGCAATTGTTAATGCAGTTACAATTTGAATTGCACAGCATTGAATTTCAAATTGAAGTTGAAAATAAAAATAAAAAACAAAAAAACAGAAATTAAGGTATCTTCTATCTCTGCACATACATAAAACGAAATATGTATATCTGTGTTGTTTAGTTACAAAAGTATCTGTATCTTGTTCAAGTTACTGCTAAAAGTTGAGACTGCATGTTTGTTGCTCATAGATTTTTCTATAAACTGTCTTTCATGTTGTGTTGATGATGCTACTTGTAGCCGTTGTTTTCCCCCTCCCCGTCTACTGGCTTATTTCTTTCAATGGATTCTTTTATTTTGTGTATTTTTTTTGAACTCAACATTAAAGACAACATTGCCATAAATTTAGTGATGTTTGTTAAAAGACTTTTCAATGAACCAGCACTAAAAAAAAGTTCAAAACTAAAAGAAATACACAGAGTCTGAAATTTTTCTAACAAAAACTACACACCTTTTCACTTAAACTAAAGTTTTTTTCTTCTTCCTAAGTTTAGAGGAAACAGAATTTGTATGTGTTTTGTTCCAAAAATACCATTAATGTCATTTAAGATATTTAAACATTTCATTTATTTTTACTACGCGTTTTTAGTTTTATTTTCATATACTTTTTATAGATGACCACATAATGTATTTCAGTATAGTTTAAATGCTATTGATCTTTAAGCAAAGTTTTTGTTTTTTGTTCAAGAAAAAGTTATTCTTGAGGTTACTGTTCAAATTTGTTTATTGCTTAAGAAGTCACTTGAGTGTCATCAACATTTATGGATGTTTTAAAATGGAGATTTGTTCTACTTTCACTGTCTATTATAAAACATTTAGAAATATTGAGGAAATGAAACTAAATTAATTGGACCAGAAGAGAACTAGAACAGAACCAGAACAGAACTAGAACAGAACTAGAACAGAACTAGAACAGAACTAGAACAGAATTAGAACAGAACAAGAACAGAATTAGAACAGAACTAGAACAGAATTAGAACAGAACTAGAACAGAACTAGAACAGAATTAGAACAGAACTGGAACAGAACGAGAACAGAATTAGAACAGAACTAGAACAGAATTAGAACAGAACTAGAACAGAACTGGAACAGAACGAGAACAGAATTAGAACAGAACTAGAACAGAATTAGAACAGAACTAGAACAGAACTAGAACAGAACTGGAACAGAACGAGAACAGAATTAGAACAGAACTAGAACAGAACTAGAACAGAACTAGAACAGAACTAGAACAGAACTAGAACAGAACTAGAACAGAACTAGAACAGAACTAGAACAGAACTAGAACAGAACTAGAACAGAATTAGAACAGAACTAAACAGAACTAGAACAGAACTAGAACAGAACTAGAAGAGTACCATTAAAGAGCAGAAGTAGATCTGAACCGGAAATCATTAAAAAACATTTTTTTTCACACAAATATTGCGTAACAATTGTTCTGCTCAATTGTGCTACTCTTGTCAACAGTTTTAATAAATTAAAACCACATTTTCTTCTCGATCAAATTCACTTAAACAGATTTG
This sequence comes from Bellardia pandia, assembly GCA_916048285.2. NCBI lineage: Eukaryota > Metazoa > Arthropoda > Insecta > Diptera > Calliphoridae > Bellardia > Bellardia pandia. Next base: position 123,181,758 of record OU696529.1, read on the forward strand.
AAATCCTTAATGTTTAGTAGCGGCTATTTAAAGTATGACAAAAGCGGTAAAAGGAAGCTGAACATAACTATACCCGTACGAGTGTCTCATTAATTATCAAATGGAGGTCTTTATTGCCTCGTGTTGGCCATAAACCTGACATTCATTCCACATGGACATGGAAAATCATTAATCTTAAGTCTTTCAAAATATACAAAAAAAAAAAAAAAAAAGAATGGTAAATATATAAGAAACGCCACACAGCTGACAGTTAAACCAAGAAATGAAAAAAATCCTTATAAGTAGTAAGAAGTTGAACACAGGCAGAATACAGGCAAACAAAAAATACAGTAGCTAACAAATAAAACTCTTTTTGTTTTGTTTATTTAAGTTTTAAAAAATTTCTTAAAAAAATAAATAAATAAGAAAGAAACAGTTGCGTGTCAATATGTTCAAGTGTTTATCTTTTCAATACAATTCAAGTAAATACGATTGGATGCAAAGCGTTGCGAAGTGATTCAAGTCTATCGTAAATGCCTGCCAAACAAACGCGTAAATAATTGCATGATAATGCAAAATTACAAACAAAACAACAGAAAAAAATCGCCAAAATAAATAAAAGAAAATAAGCCACAACAATGCAATTGAGTTGAGATTTTGCTGTGAATTGAATGACGGCTATAGCTAGTTTGTTGGCCAATATACAGACATAAATATGGTTGTTGCTGGATTTTAAATAAATGCAATTGTTAATACAAACCAGCATGCATACACGAACAAATGTTTGTAAATGTTTTGTTTTCTTTTTCGGGTTTTTTTTTAGCGCACAGTTACATCAATCAACAATTGTCGTGGCTGTCAGTGTTTGTGCGCATGCGCAAATTTCTTTTTCACAGCTTCCTGCTGCATGAAAACTTATACAATAAAAAAGTAAACAACTTGACCATCTATCTGGCTATACTAGCAAACTGCTAGCCATCACTCTAACCAAACAACCAACCATCAGCTAACTATCTATCTATCTATCTGTTTATTTGTTTGCTGTCTATTTCTGTTTTGTTTGCTGCTGTGCTGGCTTTGTAAAATATTTTATTTGTTTTTCTTACTGCTGCTCCTCCAACTTCTCCCACCCTACAACTTCTGTGAAGCCTGTTTTTGAGTTGATAATATATGTAATTTTTATCTGTCCATCTTTTTTTATTTTCTGCTAGAAAACACAAAACTCTCATCACTTTCTATGCGAAACTTCCGTTGTTTTTTTAGTTACAACTTGTATTCGTATTTGTTGTGTATGATTCAATTAAATTTCATGATATGTTAAATTTCTTACCATTTGCTGTTTTTCTGTAAAGTTTTTTTTTTGTTTTGTTTTGCCATGAACACCTTATTAAATTTTATGGAAAATTTTTAAATTTGAATAGTTTTTCTTATGGAAATGCCAACTTTTTCCAACTTGTTGAAAATTGTTAATTTTCAATTTGAAAATATGGAAATTCATACAGCTGGCCATTAAGTGGCATGAGAAGCTAACAAATGTTTAACAAAGAGGCATGTCTAAAAACTAATTTGGTTTTATTTCCTTTGAATTAAAAAAAAAATAAATATGATGAAAGTTTAATTAAAGCTTTAAATAGATTTAATTTTTATAATTTTAAATAAAGTAGATGTATAAATTTATTAAACTTTTACCCAGTTTTTTATTAGTTTGATTTGTAAAATCAAGAACAAAGTATTCGTAACTTGAGTCATAAAGATACAATAAAGAGTATTTGATATAAAGTTTTTTGCTTTATGGGAAAAATAAGCTGAACTTAAGTTATTGCAGCTAGTTTAAAGTGCATACGAGTGAGTACATTATGGAAATAAATGCTAGCGCCAGCAGAAATGCTAAAGGAAAGGTATGCACGATGTTTTTTTATTTAGCTAACTTTCGAACATAAAACTTCATATACAAAGTGATTCAATTGAATGCAAAAACATACATTGCTAAGAACCAATTCTGACTACCGACTCGAGAGAGTAAACGACAAGGAAATATCTCATGTATTATGAGTTGTACCATACAATTTAGACAGAAAGAAATCTGTTAGCATGTCAATATCCAGCACCAGTAACATTTACTGGTACATTTAATGATGCAATGATGCCTATAGCCCATAATTTGTATCAAACATTTGTTTGTCCACAATCACGAATGAAATTCTCTTCTCCGAACCCGAAATACGAGGATTTTAGGACTAAAAGAGGAAGGAAGATTTTGCTGGAAACTTTGGCCGCCAAACTTTATTATTTTTGAAATATTGTTCAACTGCCAGTAAATTATAATTCTGTGCGAAATTTTGTTCAAACTTTCAATGTAAATCGAATAAAATTTTAATGTGCAAAAGCTTTTACACTTTAACTGACGCTATTTAGTTTATCCAGCATATCTTTTAGCATTACTAACAGAAGTTAATAAAGATTATGTTGCTTTTTTTTTATTTATTTGTTACATCAACTGACTGTTTTATGTTCTTGATTTGAAATGGCAGACGAAACATTAACTCCACACACAGTCTTAACAAAGAACACGAACGAATAATCATTGTCTAGGAAACTGGGAGCCTTTACTATGTATAATATGTAAGTTTTTTTTTAGTTTATAATACAGCTGCTTTAATATAAATTTAAAAAAAAATGGAAGATATAACTGATTGAAGATAAATTTCATTAATTTAATACTTGCTCCTAAAAGTATGCAATTATACTTTTAATTACACCGCTTGAGTGTTTGATTCGCTTGCTGTTTGGTAGTTAATTTAATATGTAAATAATAACTTTTGAATGACCTTTAACACAAATGTCATGTTAGAACACAGCCTCAACAAGTTTTTGTTGTTGAAGTTGTTGTTGTTGTAGCACAGCAACACAGTAAATATTTTGCTTAATTTACGCATTTCAGAACTTTGGCGCCAAATATTTATGTGCTATATATTGTTTCCTTTTGTTATACGCTTTCTGTATTTTTCTACAAATAAATAATGCTTTGCATTTTAATAACTCGAAAGCAGCAAAAAGGGATTTAACAGACTGTGTATGTATGTAAATTTAAGTATATATACTCGTATATAGCGTCACATAAACTGAAAAACAACGTAACAGCAAAACTAATAAAATCGAATAGTGCTAAATAACTTGAAAAAATAATAATAAAAACAAATTTCTTAATTTGGAAATGTGTTTTAAATTCCGCTAGCTTAGCTACTTAATTTCAAATTACAAAAAAAAAGTTAATCACACATTGACTAATGTGGCGAAATAGGTGCAATTGGTTTATATCAGATATACATACAAGTGTTTTGACATTGATTGTGAGCACTCCATTTATTTCGTACTTTGCGATACTCATGCAATTTAATGATGAAACAAAACTGGGGCTGAACGTTTTTTTCCATACATTTTGACATAAAATTATGCCAGAGAATGCGGTCGTGAAAATGGAATCTATTTTATTTTGACAGCGTTTTTTATTATGCTCTCACTTTAGGAGACAAATGCTCTCAACAATATTGCCATACTTTCATTAAATTTTATACATTTTGTAAACAAAACCATATGTTTTTGCAGCTTTGGCGCAAGAAAAATAAAAACAAAAGAGAGTCTCTGAGAGTCGTTTTTGTTTGAAGTTGCGGTCGTATTCTGTTTCATCATTAAAGCACTAAAACAGCTGATCTGCATAAACAACAATTTCTAAACGTATTTTAAAAATGCCACGAAAAAGTGCCAAAGAAAAAATTGTTGAATTTTTAGAAGAAACCTTTTTTGATTTTTTCAGGCGTCCACTTTTTGTTTGGTTTTTCCCTTTTAATTTTCGTCTGTGGAATTGTATGCTCCATTGTTTTAATTTTATTTCTTTTATTAGTGTTTACATTTTAGTATTGCATGAACGCAATGTTTTGACAAATGCAATTGTGTGTATTTTGTTGTTGTATTGCAATAAAAAGCTACGATGGTTTGCATTTGCACTTTTACAATGCCATTTGCACTGAACACTGAACGCCGCTACTATGATTTTGCGCTATTTTGCATTGTAGCAGACGATATGTATATCTTCCTATAAATGTGTGTGTAGAGAAATTTATAAAGAAAATAAAATTTATTTTTTTTTCTCATATTATGACTTGATATTTAGTTCTTTCGTTCAAGGAAATATTATTTATTTATATAAAGTTGTATATTTAAATAAATTGAATTTCAGTGTTACTAGCAAAACGAATTTTTTTTTTAAATTTTCATATTTTTATTATAACGACATAAAAACATGCAACTCGACAATATAAATTGTAAAGTTTTTTTTTCATTTTTTTTTTTAATATTTAAAAAGTAAATTATATAAAAACTTGGTGTAAAATAATTGATATAAATTTTTTTTACTGTGTTTTGAGTTTAAATTAAAAATTAAATTCTAAACAAGGTTTAATTTGCATACATATTTAACTTTTACGTTTTTAACTCTTCATATAACTTTTCCTCAGCCTAAAATTGCTTAAAATAAATTTAGTTTTGCTCTAGTATCTCCTTTTATTATACATATTGCAAATCAATTGTAGCTTATAAATCTTTTTTTTTTAACTTACAAAGTTTTGTAAATCTTGTGCCACTTTTATAAATGTTGAAAATGTGTTAAGAACTTTAAGGGGTAAAATAGATTTTTGGCACATTTTGTGTGTGTTTGGTGCAGGACTTATGTAGAAAAGTATATGAAGTTTTCTCAACTATATAATTTATATAAATAAGAATAAATGAAAAGGAAATACTTGTTGGGAAGTATAAAGAAAACTTTTAAATTGATTTAGGCAAAACAGTTTTAGCAACTACTAAATAAATAGTTTAAAGAATTCCAATAAAATGTTTTAGATTTATTTATATACTTAAGTATCTATCGATAAATAGTTTTTGTATGAGGCCTAAAAATTTAATATTTATTATGACTAATAAATTTAAATACATTTGTTGTTTCTCTTCAATATTTTATTTTCTTTTTGCTAACAACATGACACGTAATGTTTGCTTTGTTGCTAAAGATTTTTTTGTTAGCTTTTATTTATAGTTTTCCCCCTTTAGTTGTTTGTTTCTTTAGCACCGTACTGCTAAGCTTTTTCATCTAAATACTATTTGAAAATGTTATGGTAACAACAATTGTTAACAAAATTGTTTACTTTTTCAAAGAATAAAAACATTTACGTTATGGTGAAATGTTTACTAAAGATTTATTAAAGGAAAAATAAAAACAATATCATTATTCAGGGTATTTAAAAGGTCGTTATAATCCTTAAACAATGTCTTTCACAATGTTAGAAATAATCACAATTCAGGAAAATTTTCTAGAAATTTCTATTTAATTATTGTTATGAAAAATAATTAATTGGATAATTCGTAGAGCATGTTGAATATGAAAGGACATTTTTGGTGAAAATCATACAAAAATAATTTTCATACAATAGTTTTCAACAAATATTGAAATTAAGTGAAAATAATAAAATAATAAGAGTTTAGTATTTAAAGGACACCTTAAGATAGGCAACAGTTTTTGTTACTTTGTTATGGGATTTACCGCAAAATTGTATGTTAAATATAAAACAATGTTTTTTTTATTTAAATAAAAGAGTTGCTTACTTTTAGAAGCTTTTTTAAATTATAAATTATTTGAAACATATTTGCTGCTTAACTCCGGTCACAAAATTAATGTTATGTTTAAAACTTTTCATCATTAAAGTAGCACATTTTACTTGTTCTAATGAATTTATTTTCAATAGTTCAAAAACAGTAAGTTTCATAATGAAAGGCTTTAAATTAAATAACCTTTAACCCCTTTATATGAAAAATACTAGATGTGTTGTTTAATGGTTTTCATAAACCTTATGTGTCTGTCTATAATTTTTTTCCTATTGCCTGTAGTTTACTAGAATAGTATAAATAAATTATGAATGTTTTTTTCTTTTTAATTATTGGTAATTTACACATTAGATTGTTAAAACAGTTGTTGCCTGTCGTTGTACATAGTGCAAGCAATTAGATGACACAATGTCTACAGTTGAAGTCCTCTGTGTCCGTATAATGTATAACATAAATATTTAATGTCTTCAGAAACATATTAAAGGCAAGCGAAAAAAAATAATATAGACTAATGAGTTTTAATTTAAAGTAATTTAAAATTAAAGTCAAGTGTTTTTCTAAAGACCATGCAAAGCTTTTATAATTTAAACACCAAAGGACCAGTTATATGGACCCAAGTGAGCTCTGTACTGTTGCGGCCGCCTACTTACCTTTATATTTTAAATAGTTAAAAACTTGTAGGTCAAATTTGAAACTTTAAAAATGCAAAAGTCAAAGAAAGCCAAACAAATGTAGAACTAAATTAAAGTTTTGTTACAGTTTTGACATATTTATCTACTGTCACCCTAAAGTATGCTACGAATTAGGCAGTAATCCAAATGGTTATAGTGTGAAAGGCGGCAATATATGTAAATGAAAATAAACTATTAAGCCATAAGTTATAAAAAATCATCATAGGGAAGGAGTTAAGCTTTCAAAATATTGTTTGAGTTGTTACTAAACTTAAACACAAATTGATATTCAGTGTGTCAAAGTTTAACTCCTGCACCGAGTGACATTTTTTTAAATTTTTACAAATTATTTATATTTCAAAGGTATTTGTATGCTAAAAAGCCATTTATATATTTATATTAAAAGAGATTAAAAGGAAAGCTTTGATGTTTTTAAATTCAACATAATAATTAAAAATATTCATTCAAACAGCAAATAATGTACATAAATAATCTCCTTAACATGAAATTAACTTTTATTATTTCAACGGTCATTTAAAGGCTACTTTAACTTCATAATGTCAAGAAAATTATTTGTCTCTTACCAATAATTCAAATTGTCATTTAAAAATGCTTTAATAATGCTATTATATTTCAGAAAAATAGTTAAGTTTGAGCTTTCATAGCTGTTTAAGTTGTTGAACGATTTCTTTGAATTAAGTAATTAACAAAACAGACCAACCATTTTGCCAAAATGTAATTGAAAATTCTATTAAAAGAACCGACATGGTGGTGGCCAGCTGTCCGATATAATTTTTCATTTATAATTGTCAAATGCTTCTAGTGAATCTTTAAAAGGGCTTAAAACATTCACTAGTGTATCCAAAAAAATCCAACTCTTCATTATGTTTATGTTTTTATTGCAATGGTTTGTATACGAGGGCGGTTTGGAAACTTCTTAGCCTAGCACAGAAAAACAATTTTTTTTTTTTCAAAAACATTTTTATTTTTATTCAATATATCTCCTGAAACTTCAATACACTTATTCCAACGCTTATCTAGCAATTCTATCAAATGATTAAAATAGTTTTTCTCAAGTTGTTTACAATTGTAATTGCATCTTCATTTGAGGTCAAGCGCTTGCTAGGTACGAATTTTTAAAATTTTTTAAAAGTCGCTGAGAACTAGATCAAAAGAATAAGGTGGGTGGTCAAGCAACTCGTACTTTAATTCGTTGATTTTAGCTATTGTTAAAACCCTCTTATGCGCTGGTGTGTTGTCTTGATAAAAAATTATTTTTTTGTGTTGTAAGCCAGGATGTTTTTGTCGAATTTTTACATTTAATTTATCCAAAATGTTGCAATAGTACTCTGAAATTATTGTTTTACCCTTTTGCAGATAGTCAAGCAATAAAATACCTTTGAAGTCCCAAAAAATCATTGTCATAATCTTACCAGCCGATTGAATTGTTTTTATATTTTTCTGGTACTTCCTCCAGCTTCAGTCTTTTGTCTCTGGAGTATGGTGGTGGATACATGTTTCATCAACAGTTATGAAACGACGCTTAAAAGCCATTTTATTTTTCTTAAAATGATTCAAACAAGCTTGAGAAATTTTCATTCTTATGCGTTTTTGGTCGACTGTTAACAAATGCGGCACACATCTTGCAGAAAGCTTTTTCATCTGTAGTTCTTCATGCAAAATTAAATGGTTTATATTAGCTTTTATTCGTCGACCCAATTTTTTACTGTTGCATATGAAGGTGCCCTTTCACCAAACACATTCATCATATCATTCTGAATTTTTTGTCCCGATAAACCTTTTTTATTTAAATATTTAAAGACACCCCGAATTTCTAATCTTTTCATTGTAAAAAAAAAATCACGGATGCGTCTTTTTTGAACGCCTGTTTCTATATGAAGGATTGGCCAGATCGAAAAAATTTCAATTCACAAAATTTTCATATTTAATTTTTCTGTTCTAGTCTAAGAAGTTTCCGAACCACACTCGCATGTATTCCCAGAAAAAAATTAAACTTACCGGAATTCCCATCAATTATTTTCCGGCTATTCAGGCGTTTTTCCGATTCCCAAACCAATATTTTTTCCCAATAAATTTATTTAAACATAACCATAATTATCAATTGATTAAAAGAAAAATTCGAAAGTTTGCATATTTTTTGTTATAATTACAATAACAATGAATAGTATTGATTAAACCCTGTGAGATTTAATTAATGTGAGATAAAAGGTATTTTATTAATTATAGCTTCCTTTTCTAAAAAGTCTTTTATTTAAAACTATATAATTTTTTAATTTCTAATTCTAAAAATTATTTTATATTCATTCTAACATGTTTTTTTTTTTCTAAAAACAAATGCAATTGCCTGAAATAATTAACTGCAAATAAAATGATTTGTAGTTGATAATCATTAATAAACTATAATAATAAAGCAAAATATGAAATAACCGCCTGTAATTATCTATATTGGCGAAACAAAACAAAATATAAATCATTTGTAAATTTATTTCAAATAAATTACACGTGTACGGATTTTTTTCTCCAATAGTTTCTAAAACATTTTTTCAAATGCATACTTGGCAAAAAAAAAAAGGCAACAAATGTAAATGTAAATAATAGTAGTATGGAACTGGGGAGGCAAACTGCCTCCCCAGTTGTTTTCGTGCCATGAAGATGAAAAAATTTTTTGGTGCAATGAAGATGAAAAATTTTTTGTTTTGTAGACAAGAAGAATTTTTCGTTGCTTTGTTTTGTTAAATTGGTTTCGTTTTTTTTTATTTGCTTTAGTTGCAGTTTTGTGTTTTTTCGTTGTTTTGTTTGTTGAATTAATTTGATTTTTTATTGCTTTAGTTGCATTTTTTTTTTTTGTGTAGTAATTTGTAATGCAGTTATAATAGGGAGGTTAATATTATTTCATTTAGTCTGCATTAGGAGGACTAAAATTTTGTAAACTTTGAGTATTAGTAGAGAAAATTAAATTTTTCCGAAAATATTTGAGTAAAACTCAAGGAGGCAAACTGCCTCCACAGTTCTTTTCGTGGCATGAAGATGAAAAAAAAAAAATTTTGGTACAATGAAGATCAAAATTTTTTTTGGTGATTTAGTCTGCATTAGGAGCAATAACATTTTGTAAACTTTGAGTGTTAGTAGAGAAAATTAATTTTTTTCTGAAAATATTTGAGTAAAACTCAAAATTAAAAATTTTTCTTATTCAAAAATTGATATAAAAAGTCATTCTGTAGATTGTTTTTTGTCATTAATCTGTAAAGATATAAATACCAAGTACAAAAATAAGAATTCAATTAGATATTCGTTTTTATAAAGTGCATAAAAAATGAGTTCCGCAAAAGTTACTAGTGCTGAAATTGTTGCAGCTTTTAATAAATTGAAGACAAAACCTTATCTATCTACTAAAGATTTACAATCATCAAAGCCACATAAAGTTTTATGCATGTTTCGTCAAAAGACCAAATATGGAAACGTTGTAATTGCAGAACTAGAAGACGCTTTGCTATACCTCCCAAAACAATACAACAATTTGAATGATAATGTGATTGAAGGAATTGCTAATGAAAAATTTATACTAACGAAGAAGATGGAAAATAAAAATTATGTCCTAGAATTGGAAGAGTCAATCCCGATCGTTGAGACTGACAACGATGTTGATGATAGCTTTTTCATCCCTAATTCACAACCTTTTTTTAGTTGGGAAACACCAAAAGTATCTAGAATTAATTAATGTGTATAACTATAAATGTATATGTATATAAGTTTAAATAAAAATTGTATATAAATGTTAAAATTTTAAAAAATATATTCATTCAATCTAAAAATTATTATTAGTACTGCAAAAAATGTTTCAAAAATTGTTTATTTTTTTAAATGATTTTGATGACTATATTTTTCCTGAACATAAACAATTGATAGAATGTTTTTTAAAAATGGATAAAAGATCAAATCACGATGAGATAACTAATTCTATTCATGGTGTACATTATACAAGTTGTCCATGGTCGAGGAATGATGCCACTGAGGGTCCAGATAACTGCAGTTGTATGATATATGATAAACTAAAATGCAATATAGATGATATAATAAACAAATATTATTTATTGTCAAAACGTCTATAATACTTTAAGAAAAATTATTAAATAGTTTATAAATTTATGGTAATATTGAAAAACTAAATGTTTTGAAAATAAATGTTGTATATAAAACTGTTAAACTTTGTTTTATTTTCCTTATAGTTTTATTTTGTTTTAAAACTAAAACTATATATATATAAATTCAACTACGAATATTTTTAAAGCATTAATAAGTTAGCACTTTTTTAGAGTTTATTGACTTTATAGAAAAAACTTTGCTGACTTTTCTTTGTAAAATTTAATTAATATGTATATATAACATTTTCAAAAAAAAATGTTGAATAAGCAATTTTAGGTAAAGCATTATTTTATTGTTTTCATTAGTCTATTGACATATTTGCAAGTGACAAAACCGTTGAAAAGGAAAATTTAAAAAAATGATGTTTGAGTGCAAATTTTGTAAATCGCTTTTTGCTGAAAAGGAAATGTTAAATGAACACGAATTCCTTCACTGCTCGGAATGTGGAAAATGGTTTTCTAACCGAAGTCATTTGCAGGAGCATGAGAGATCTCATGCTTCTGTATCCACCAACAATAAAATTGGAAGGTTAATTAATGATCCTTCAGGTTTGAAGCAATTTAAATGCTTCAAATCGGCATTTAAAGGAAGAATACAAGGATACGTATATCAGAATAAACAAGAGGATATACTTCATCCCAAAGAATTTTTCGATGTCATAAATGAGGAGCTAAAAATTATAATAATAAGTTCATTAAAGACATATATAACATTCAAGTTTAATATGGAACTTGAATGTCAATATGTTAAAATTAAAGAAGACAACCTAGAACTGTGTTCCATCACTCATCGCTCAAAAATGTCTTTGATCACATTGAGCGACAATATTGAAGAATCCCTAAAGTTGCATTATGATCATATAAGCAACAAAATGAGTGAATTTCAGGAAAGGGATAGTGGATGGTCACTAATTTGGATGAAGCAGCTTGAAATTAATATTAATATGGCTTCATTTACACGTGGATCGAAGTTCATCCCATTGCCGATGTGGGTGAAGAAAAAGCAAGCATGCTTTAATGTGAATAATGAAGACAATTATTGTTTCAAGTGGAGTGTAATAGCCGCATTCGTAAATAATAAATCCAAATTGACTGAAATTAATATAAATGACGCTACAATAATTATAGAAGAAGAGGAAATAAATTTTAAGAATTTGGAATTTCCGTTAAAATTAAAAGATATAAGAATTTTTGAAGAAAATAACCACAATATTAGTATAAACGTTTTTGGTTGTGAGAACAATAATATTGTTGGTTTTAATGAACAAAGTCTTCCCACGAGAGATAAATTTTATAATATATTGAATAACTCTGAATGCACAATTGAAGACTATGAGCATGCCCAAACTGTTTGGAAAACGTTTAAATGCAATAACATGTTGGATTACACAAAATTATATTTAAAAACAGATGTTCTGCTTTTAACTGACATTTTTCAAAATTTTAGAAAAATTTGCAAAAATATTTATAAACTCGATCCATGTCAGTATTATACTGTACCAGGATTATCATGGGATGCTATGCTAAAAACGACAAAAATCGAGTTAGAACTACTTACTGATATAAATATGTATAATTTTATACAAAATGGCATCAGGGGTGGTTTGGTGCAATGCTCTAAAAGATATTCGAAAGCAAATAATAAATATTTGGAAGATTTTGATAATAGTAAACCATCGGAATATTTAATGTACCTAGATGCCAATAACTTATACGGTTGGGCAATGTCTGAATATCTCCCATATGGAGAATTTGAATGGATTTATGATGAGGAATCATTAAATTATCTAGATGTAACTAATATATCAGATACATCATCTATTGGTTATTTTTTGGAGGTAGATTTAGACTATCCTCAACACTTACATGAATCACACAACGATCTTCCGTTTTGTCCAGAAAACAAAATTGTTGGTGATTCCAAATGTAGGAAGCTTATTGCAGACTTGACATGTAAATTAAAATATCAAATCCATTACAGAGTTCTTAAACAATGTTTGAAGAATGGTTTATTATTAAAAAAAATCCATAGGGCATTAAAATTTAAACAATCACCATGGTTAAAAGAGTACATAGACCTAAACACTTTCCATAGAACACAAGCAAAAAATTCCTTCGAAAAAGACTTTTTTAAACTGCTCAATAATTCCGTTTATGGAAAAACCATGGAAAATGTGCATAAACGCAAAGATGTAAAAATTGTTACAAATTGGGAAACAACAAGATGCAATCATTTAGGAGCTAGAGCACTAATATCTAAACCAAATTTCTCAAGTATCATTCAATTTTCTGAAAATATGTTTGCAGTTCAGCTAAAAGTTGTGCAAATAACTTGCAATAAACCCATTTATTTAGGTTTTGCTGTTCTAGAACTATCTAAATGGAAAATGTATGATTTCCATTATCAATACATGAAACCAAAATTTCAATCTAATTTAGCACTTAATTATATGGACACTGACTCATTTATATATACCATAAAAACGGAAGATTTTTATAGTGATATTCGTGAAGATATTGCATTAAGATTTGATACATCTGAGTATCAGCATAATAACAAGTTTAATCTCCCAATATTAAACAAAAAAGTTCTTGGTATGATGAAGGATGAGAATCATGGAAAAATAATGAAGGAGTTTGTGGGACTTCGATCAAAAATGTATTCATATAAAACAGTTGATATGAATGAAGTAAAAAAATCAAAAGGTGTAAAAAAATCTTGTATAAAAAATTTTTCTCTTATAGATTATAAAAAATCATTGTTTGAAAGAAAAATTATTTCTGATTCAATGAATACATTTAGATCAAAGTTTCATCAGTTGTATACACAGAAGTTGTATAAAGTTGTCTTGAGTTATGCGGATGATAAAAGAATTATTGCATCCGATCAAGTAAATACATATGCTCGTGGACATTACAAACTGAAATCTGACTATGAAAACTTTTTTATGGATGAAGACGATGATATATTTTTAGATATTGATGATGATTATACAAATTTTTTAAAACATTCATCTGATGATGAATATTTAATGAACATAGATGTTTAATTCATATATTTAATAAAAGTGCTGTACATATTTATATATAGTTATTTATTTATTTATTTATTAATATTTATGTTAAATGAATAATATACATGAATATACTTAAATATATTTCAACATATGTAAATAATAAAACAATTTTATACATATATTTTAATTATTAAATGTGTTTTATTTTAAATATTTTGCCATGGTACATTTTCAGTTTCATAATCTAATTTTTTTCGATTTCTAGTCATTCGTGGAGAATATTGATATGGTAAAGTTGATTGCTTCAAATTTTTATGATTTTCATCTTTTAATAATATTCTTATTTTTGGTGATCCCTTATTTGAAAAATTTTTAAGTCGTTTAGCTACTGAAGATGCTGAAGTAGGATTGAATTTTTGTATTGTTGTATCCATATCAACTTGATCATCAATATCATCAGTAGCATAAACATCCTCAGGTAAATTTATATTCGATTGTATTCCAATACTAGTTGACTCTGGATTCATTGTTTGAGTTTCAGTATGTTTTTTATATATTTTTCTTGTTTGGGTTTCATTATCGCGTAAATTATTCTTTGCATTACTTGTATTCTGAAATAATGTTTTTTGCTTTCCAATTAAAAATTTGGAAAGCTCTTGTTTAATATAATACCATTTGTTAATATCTTTAAGTGTATGCGATGCGTAAATTGGTAAAAGTTTTCGATGTAAAAAATCAGAATCAGAATATTTTGTTTGAAATTTATCATAAGTTGATGGATTAAGAACGATAAGTTTTGATAAATTATTTGACATTTTCTAAAATTTTCCCAATGATTCCACTTAATACTGAAGAAATTATGACTGGTAAAAATCCACCCTTTTGAATAAGATGTTTCCTCTTTTGTTTCAAAGAAGTTTGTGAGGAACAAACTTTTCTAATCGTATTCTTATATGGTTTTATTTTATCAAGAACTGTTCTATTGATTTTATGGTTTTTGTTAATAACGTTAAAAAGAATTTCATATATAGTTTTAATAACCACATCATCTACATGTTTTAGTATTGCATTTCGTAGTTTAGGCTCTGCTTTTTTAAGGACGTAAAGAATATGCTTGTTCTCCTTTAATAATTTTAGATTGGAGCTCATTATTTATATTTGCAAATATTGAGTAATGACTATTATTAAAAATATCAGTTCTAAATCTTAAGGCGTTGTGTATTTGTTGAGTAAGGTCTATTAATAAATAACCATGAGCATGTTGTGTACATTTATTATATACATCAACCAAAGCTTTCGAATTTTCAGGATATACTTGACGAGCTAAATGTTGAAATTGTAATTTGTCTCTAGGATTTTTAAACATTACTACATATTTTGAATTTAAGGAAATATCTCTTGAATAAGCGCCTTTATGAAAAATGTTTTGTGTTACTAAGATTACAGCTAAGTTTCGATGATGGGATCCCTTAGTAAAGAGTTCACAAATTTGTTTACTAGATGTTTCAAGCATTAAATCATCTAATATTATCAAAGTTGACTCTTTCTCATTAGTATTAAAATTCTCCGGAATTCCTTCAATAAACTCTATATTTTTAATTTTTGGAAGTGAATTTTTTTCAGCAAAACACCATATAATTCGATCTATATCTTCGGATATTAAGTGTTGATTTTTTAACAAATTTAAAATAAATGTAGATTTTCCACATCCTGAGGGACCGCAAACCATCATTGTGAATGGATATATAAACTGTTGAAACATGTTTACACTTTCATAAACAACATTTAAATAAATCAAAGCTGCACTTTCTTATTATAAATATGAGTAAACAAGTTCTTGTTAACGAACTTCATCATCAAGCAAGAAAAAACTTTAAACGACGTCGAGTTATTCAAAGGGGTATTTTAGATACATGGCAAATAGACTTAGTGGAGATGATACCATATGCAAAGTTTAATAAAGGTTTTAAATATATGCTAACTGTTATAGATGTTTTCTCAAAGTATGCATATGCATTACCAGTAAAAACCAAAACCGGTGCAGAGATTTCAAAAGCATTTAAAAACATTGTAAAATTAAACAATAACAAGTCCCCAAAAAATATCCATTCTGATCAAGGAAAAGAATTTTATAATACAAATTTCAAAACTCTTATGAAAGAACTTAACATTAATCATTATCATACTTTTTCAAATATGAAGGCTTCAATAGTTGAACGATTTAATAGAACACTAAAAAATAAAATGTGGAAAAAATTTAGTATGCAAGGAAATTATAAATGGATAAATATATTAGATAAAATATTACTAGAATATAATTCATCTTATCATCATACTATAAAAATGGCTCCTAAATCTGTTAACCAAAAAAATGAGAAAAAGCTTCTAAATAGTGTGTACAACAACTTAAAAATTTTCAAAAAAGGAAAATATAATTTAAATGATTTTGTACGAATAAGCAAATATAAAAATGTTTTCGAGAAAGGTTATACACCAAATTGGTCTGCAGAAGTTTTTAAAATAAATAAAATTTATGTTACAAATCCTATAACATATCAGCTTGTTGATCTAAATGGAAATATAATAAAAGGAGGATTTTATGACGAAGAATTATTAAAAACTAAAGTTCCTAACATTTTTTTGGTTGAAAAGGTCTTAAAGCGCCGTGGGGAAAAACTATTTGTAAAATGGTTAGGTTTCGGGAAGGAGTACAATTCGTGGATTAATCAAAATGACATTACTTCATAACTTAAACATATATGATTGTAGTCCACAAATTATTTCATCATTTCCTCTAAAGATGTCTTCAAGTATAGAAGAAAATGATATTTATGTTACTTTATTAAGTAATGATTCATCGGATATTTATAAGAACTCTCCGAGTACATTTACAAACTTGTTAAAACAATCAATGAACTTAAATAATGAATGGATGGTTGGATTATCAGATATTTCATTTTCATTGATGAATAAACAGAACATAATTAATAAAAATACTATAAATCGTAAAAGACGTAATATTTCAAATTTGGACAATAAATCTTCAAATTATCAAATAACTAAAATATCAGAGCTGAATACCAATACAGAACATGATAATATGAAATTAAAATTTAAGGAGCATATTTCAAATTTAAAAAAAAAATCTTTAAATCATCAAATAACTAAAACATCAACACCTAATACCAATACAGAGCACGACAATATCAAATTAAAATTTAAGGAACTTATGGATATATCAAATGAGCATGAAGAAATAAATTCAAATATTAATAATATAACTTCGAAACATTTAACTAACTTAAATAACATTACTCCAGAAAATATATCGTTTAAAGAAAAAGACAACAGAAATATAAATAGAGTAACCGCTGAAATTAGTAGCAAGGAAACGGAGAATAATAAAAAGGATTCCAAGTTAATTCAAGAATTAGAAAATGATAGAGAAGATTCTATTTTATCGTCAACAAATTATAATTTGGAAAGATCTTTAAATAAATTCCCAAATAATGTTTCTCATTATTTTAATAAAGGTGAATCACCAGATGTAAACGAAAATATATTTATTTACACAGATATAATTAAACCTCGACATGTGGGTAGTAAAAAAACAAAATGTTTAAAAATATTTTCTATATCATCATTAAAAAACTATATACATTTTAATAGAATTGATTATTTTCCTATTGAAACTTTTAATATCAATGATATTTCTATAATGATTCGAAATGACGAAGGAAAAAATATTGATTTAGAGGAATATATTCCCGTTTATTGTACTTTACACTTCAAAAATATATATAAAAGGATGATACATTAAAAAGATAACTCATATTTTATATAACCATGGATGTGTTGTATACAAATTACTACAATAATCAGTCTGGAAGTAATGTACAAAACATTGGTGAAATATATCATACACCAAGATTTGTACAACATGGACGTGGTATTGGATCACTTTTTTCGTCATTATTCTCACATCTAAAACCTTTATTGAAAACAGGGTTGAATATTTTAAAAAATAAATCATTAGATATTGGAAAGGAAATGTTAGAGGAAATTGGGACAAAACCTGTAAAAGAAATTTTATTAAATCAAGGACGAAAAGTCATAAACAATATTAAAGAAGCTACTATTGATAAAATAAAAACATTACAAAAGGGCAAAGGCAAACGTATAAAACTTAAACGTTTAAAGCAAAGACATCAGATTAAATCAAAACGTTGTAGAAGAAAGAACTTTAAAGATATTTTTGGAAATTTAAAATGTCTGGATTTATAGAATGTATGAAAAGTGAATTAGATTTATTTGAGTCTCCCCCAATTCAAACGAGTATCATTAAAACAGAAGAAATATGTTACAATCCAATAGCATCATTGGATAACTCTAGTACTATTGAATTTGTTTCATTGGGAAATAGCGAAACATATAGAGATCTCAATAGTATTTACCTAAGACTAGTGGTTGAATTTAAAGGAAATGGAGGTGTTGTTAATAACCTACTGCATTCCTTATTTAGAAATTGTACAGTCCATCTTAACAATAAAAATGTATGTCAACCAGACAATAACTATCATTATAGAGCATATATGGAAACATTGTTAAATTATGGAAATGATGCTAGATCTACACATCTCGAATCATGTGGTTGGGCTACTGATACGAATAAAATCAATTCATTAATTGAAAAAGATAACCCCGGATTAGACAAAAGAAAAAAAATATTCAAAGATGGAAAAAAAGTAGAGCTTTTTGGAAAACTACATGTAGATGTATTTAATCAACAAAAATATTTACTTAATAATGTAGATCTTAAAGTGACATTAAATTTAGAGAAGGCAGACTTCTATATTTTAGAAGGAGATAAAAATGAATCTCAAATAAAAATACACGAAGCTAATTTATACATTAATCACCTTGCTATTAATAATAATATATTAATGGCTCATCATAATGTATTACAATCAAAAAATGCTATTTATCCATATAAAAGAATTGAAATGAAAACATTCACTATACATCCTGGAAATCATTCATTATCTCTGGATAATGTTATACTTGGGCAATTACCAAATTTTTTAATTTTTGGTATGGTTTCTAACAAAGCATATACTGGTGATAAAAAAGAAAATCCATTTAACTTTCAACATTTTAACTTACAAAGATTTAACTTGGTTGTTAATGGTGTACAATTTCCCGCACAGCCCATTGAATTTAACTATAATAATGGTGGAATAATAAGCACTCGTGGTTATCAAACACTATTTAAAGGAACTGGAATTCATCATTTTGATAAAGGTCATCAAATAACAAAAGAATTATTTGATAGTGGATATTTTTTGTTATCTTTTGATTTAACGCCAGATCATAATAACAATTCAAATTGTGGCAATTTAATTAACCAAGGAACAATTCGCATTGAAGGACGTTTTGGAAAACCAATTTCTGAAGCAATTACCTGTTTAGTATATTGCGAATTTGATAGTATAATAGAAATAGATAAATCTCGGAATATTATTCAAACGCTATGAATTCAACAAGAATTATACACACTTTAAATTCAAATTCTACAACACAAAATAAATTTAAAGGTGTTTTTCCATGTAATAAATTACCAACAAAAGCAGTTATCAAGCCATCATTTTATATTGCTAATACTGATCCTTCTTATAAACCTGGACAGCACTGGGTTGCTTTTTACTTCCCTGAAAATAAACCAGCTGAATTCTTTTGCTCTGCTGGTCAACCGCCAATTAAACCTTTCATTTCGTTTTTAAGTAGAAATTCCAAAACTTTCATATGTAATAAAATACGTATCCAAAGCGAATCTTCAATTTTATGTGGAGTCTATTGCTGTATTTTTATTTATTTAAGATGCAAAAAAATAAGTTTCAAACAAATTTTAACCTTATTCAATTATTTTAATTTGTATCAAAATGATATATTAGTTGTAAATTTATTTAAGAATATTTTCCAGTAATTTTAAATAAATAAATAAAACAAATAAATTAGGATATATTCATTATATTTTATTTTAAGACTATTTTAATAGTTACAAAAATAAACAATAATATTAATTAAATTAATAAATTATGGTGTTTTATTTTTTCCCGATTTCCTTTTCAACTTGAAGTAAAACATCCAAAAGTAATTGATCCTTGCCATCATATAATGATAGAAAAAGTGACATATCGAGGGGTGGTAGGATGAGTACCTCCTTTATTTCCAATAATTCCTTTTTGGGTTCTGTTTCCTTTTTTCTGTTCAAATCCATTTTGTTTAATTTGTTTAACAGTTGATTTAAAAATATATGATTTTACTTTACATTTATGTTTTTATTAATATAGTTTTCAACTGTTTTCTGATATTGCCCATGACCATCGACAACAAAATTAAATAAAATATTTTTTTCTTTGGGGTTAAGGAACTTTTGTTAAAAAAATAAAATGTGCATACTTGACAATATTCTCAGGTTCATTAATTTATTTTGATACAATGTGCTATTCAAACATAAACAAATTGCTAACTATATATATTTTTTTTTTTTTTTTTTGTATTTTGGTGTTTTAAGTTTCATAATAATTTCGGCATGCGAAACATTTTTTGTCTATGTATGTAAAAAATTATGAAATTAATTTAATTGATTAAGCAAAATATCTTTATGAAATTGCATATTATCAAGGTTAAATGCAAAGTAAGTTAACATTGCGCTTTTCAAAGAATTTTAAAAGTTTAAGGTGTTGTAATAAATATTTGTTAAGACAAATTTTATTTAAACATGAATTCCCTAAAGTGCGAGTTCTGCGCCTACGTTACCTTTTCCAACAAAGCTAACAAAAGGCGACATTTCCTAGCCAAACATAATTTTGCTTTTTACAAAGCAAAATCATACATACCAGATGGAGGGCTGGAAATACCAGCGGAGAGAACAACAGCCGAAACATCAACTAAAGAAGATGATGACATCTACAAAAAGTTTATGGAAGAGGACGATGAGTTTTTATTAAATATTAAGTTGTAATTAATAACTATAAATATATTTGTTTAACAAAAATAAAAAAATTATACAAATTTATAACAATTAAAAAAATGTGTTTTATTTAGAGGACGATGAGTTTTTATTAAATATTAAGTTGTAATTAATAACTATAAATATATTTGTTTAACAAAAATAAAAAAATTATACAAATTTATAACAATTAAAAAAATGTGTTTTATTTATTTAGTTTTTTGTAAAATTTAATTCAAATATTGCAGGACCATTTAATGATTGACGACCTTTATAAATAATTGTCCACTTTACATCATTCATTTTAGTTAAATATGGATCCTCTTTATTTAAATATTTGGTAATTCTTTGTGGAAGATAAAACCATTTATTGTTTTCCAAATATGCAACGGTTTTTGATCCATATTGTGATTCTTTCCATTCAAAACTTAAGATTTTGTAGGGCTGGTTTAAAGGGATGTCATCGATTCTTGTGTACTCTGGCTTAATACCCAATGCTATGTTAATAATTTGTTCGAACATCTGAAAATTTGTTGTTAATTTAGTACAATGAAAATATTCTGAGTCAGAACATACTTACCATTATTTTAAGTATTCTCGAATATAATAATACGATTAATGACAAAAAACAATCTACAGAATGACTTTTTATATCAATTTTTGAATAAGAAAAATTTTTAATTTTGAGTTTTACTCAAATATTTTCAGAAAAAAATTAATTTTCTCTACTAACACTCAAAGTTTACAAAATGTTATTGCTCCTAATGCAGACTAAATCACCAAAAAAAATTTTGATCTTCATTGTACCAAAAAAAATTTTTTTCATCTTCATGCCACGAAAAGAACTGTGGAGGCAGTTTGCCTCCTTGAGTTTTACTCAAATATTTTCGGAAAAATTTAATTTTCTCTACTAATACTCAAAGTTTACAAAATTTTAGTCCTCCTAATGCAGACTAAATGAAATAATATTAACCTCCCTATTATAACTGCATTACAAATTACTACACAAAAAAAAAAAATGCAACTAAAGCAATAAAAAATCAAATTAATTCAACAAACAAAACAACGAAAAAACACAAAACTGCAACTAAAGCAAATAAAAAAAAACGAAACCAATTTAACAAAACAAAGCAACGAAAAATTCTTCTTGTCTACAAAACAAAAAATTTTTCATCTTCATTGCACCAAAAAATTTTTTCATCTTCATGGCACGAAAACAACTGGGGAGGCAGTTTGCCTCCCCAGTTCCATACTACTAATAATATAACAAATCATTATTGAAGCTAAAGAATTGTGTGTGTGTGTGTGTGTGCAAACTTTACTTTACAGACTGTAAAGGTATGACTAATTGTTAAATTGTGATCAATTGCACTCAAATACACAAACACTCAACCAAACACTTGCATTTATATTTAAATAATAACAGTATATACTGTGCTCTTTTTTGTTGTTGCTCAAACAAACATTTCTGTATGGATGTATGTATGTATGTATATGTAAGTAGGAGAAGCAGGGTTTTGCAAGTGAAAGAAACAGTTGTGTTTTTTATACTTTCTGGTTGTTGTTTTTGCTCTTTAATGTTGCTGTTGCTGCTGCTGCTGTTGTTGCTGGTTTCTCTTACTCCATAGCGTTTTTGCATTTCGAACAGACAGCTTGACGCCAAATAGTGATTCTATACATATTTATGGCTGCTGGTGATGTTGTTGTTGCCATTGCTACTAATATTATTTGTTGTTGTTATATGACCAGGTAAATAAACATTTGATACTGTTAATACAAACTACGTTTGTAGCAACAATAAAGAAAAATATATCTACATACATACATATATAAACATACATAGTTTATAAAAAATACAAAATAAATAAACAACAAAAACGACGTACATTTGTATAACAGCAATAATAACTATAATAACTGCACACTTACAAAACAAAGCAAAACAAAAAAAAAAAAAAAACAGCGATAACTATAATAACACAAATAAGTAAAATAAAATAAAAACTTAAAATAATTGTTTAGAAAACCACAATTGCTCTATGATTGTCTGTCTGTCTGTCTTTCAATTGCTTCAAACGTTATTTTGCACGTCTCTTTCTAACTCTGACTGCCTGACTATGGAAAACTACCTAAAGATTTTGTTCGCATACAAACAAATGCTGTTTTTTTTTGTTGTTTTTGTAAAATGCAAAAGTAATAGCAAAAAAAAAATAAAAAACAAAAACCAACTGATCTAACCTCTACAAGTAACTGAATGGGGTAACGCTTGGTTTTACAAAGAGAACATTTCAAACCCTTTGCCGAAATAGTCGTAACCACTAAATAAAATAATTGTATTTGAACTGGTTTCTTTATTAAAAAAAAAACGTTTCTTATTTAGGCCAAAGCACAACAAATATTTAATTTTAATTTATTTGATGTGGACTGAGCTTGCAAAACGCTTGTAAGAGTAAACAAAGTCAAACAAAATTGTGCTAAAATAAGTGGTTACGCTTTTTTGAAAAAATATTTGTCAAGTGCGACCATACCTTAAGAAATTTTATAAATCAAGATTAAAGTTTTGATTGTACTTAAAAGAGCAAGGTTTGAGAATTGTAAATGAAAAACAAGTAAGAAAACATAGGCGGTTAAGTCTGACCATATAATTCCCTACATATAATTCTAGTATACAGTGTATCGCAAAACTATTTTGCCTACACATTTTTAGAAGAAAATTGTTTTTCATTTTGACATAAACTCAAGAAGAATCAAGTAAAAAAAATGTTTTTTATTTTGCAAAACACTTTTAAAAATATTAGATTTTATAAAATTGTTGACTATTTGACTAATTTGTTTGCCCTAGTTTTAAAGCTATAAAATAATTTTTTCTTCGGAAATTATTTTCCCTCCGGCCTTTTTAACGCAAATACATTAATTAATAACTGCCCGCAATAAGGACAATGTCCCATAATCATAGTTATAGAAAAAGCATACTTTAAGCAGAAGCATGCTTTTGGTTTAAATTCATAACAAAATTTATATGTTTTTGTTGTTTAAAAGTCTACTTTTATTTAAAGTATGCTTTTTCTATGACTATGATTATGGGCCAATATTATTACTAATCAGAATTGGAAAATACATTGCACGCTTTGCACAAAAAAAAAACATTAAAAAATTCTAGGAACAATTAAAGAAACACAAAAAAAAACCCCACAAAAATAACTGTCATTTTCAAATGCAAATTAATTTTATGACCAGCAATTTGTGATGCAGCAACAGTTAAACACAAAAAGACATTGTTACAATTTTTAGGGATTTTCCCAATTTACACAATGTATACAAGCAACTGCAAAAATGAAAAAAATATTTTTATCTGTTTTTCACAATTTTATGTTTGAATGAAAAACAAATTTCTTTTGAAATTTGCATGTTTACACTGTATGTGTAAAAACAGTTTTTCAGAAATGAGCGCTAGATGGGAGCTATGACCTTTTATGGACCGATCATTCAAAAATTTGGTGGTATGACTTCCATAAAAATGTTTATGTTATCTCGATAGAAACACTTTTAAAAGATTTAGACCAGTTAAAGTGATTTTCGAAAATTAGGCGTCTTGATTTGTGTTTATATGGATACCGACATTTTAAGCTTTAATGAGCCTTACTTGGTCAATGGTCAATTATGGACAAAATTCGTAGATATAAGTAGGCTTCAAGTATAACTTATTTCTGGTGAAATTTGTTTGGCTACGTACAGAAATCAAATATTTATGACCGATAAACACCTATTTCAGAGGTCAAATACCAACTTCCTGAACAAATTTCTTAATAGCGATCCCAAAAGAACAATTATGTTGACCGAAACAAGTAATATGTCAAAAGTTTCATATTATTCCAATTTGCTTGTTGAACGCCCCTTAAAATGAAATCAAAATTTGCAAATTTGCAATTGCCAGAAGTTCACAAAGAACTCTACAGCAAACATAATAGTAAATTCAAAATATATTCTGGGCCATTTCTCATGTTGTTTATTGTACGTTTATTTGAGGAGCAAAGCGAAAGAAAACAAAAATTTTCTACAAAAAAAAAAAAATCATCAGCTTAAGACATTTGACTAGTAACCACAGTGGAGTTGTTGCTTATACAATGAAATAAAACTAATTTTCCAACACAAAATTTTCCTAGGATAAGCAAAAGCGAGTATGGCCCTATTTGTATTAAAAATTGTAATATAAAGGGTGATTTTAAGCAACTTTATTTTTCGCAGCGCTGCTGTTTACATGTCAATTTTGGTCTATTATCTTCTTTCTAGTTGAATGACAAAATTGTCGTATTTTTTGTGAAGACTGACCAGAGGCATTACAAGTACTGCCAAGGCAACCAGAAAAATGCCCTCTTTGGTCATTATATCGTATATTTTTCAAAGACGACGTAGGAAGGAACGTTACTGTCAATGACGAGCGCTACCATGCAATGATTAAAATTTTTTTTGCCTATAAAGGTAGAGCCGGACTTGGCTGACATGTGGTTTCAAAAAGACGGTAACACTTGGCACACAGCATGCAAAACAATGACCCAATTGGGTGGCGAGTTCGGTGAAGAGTTTATTTCACATTTGGAGCCGTTGAATTGGCCACCTAGATTATGCGATTTAACGCCTTTAGACTATTTTTTGTGGGGCTATGTCAAGGCTCTTATCTTTAGGGACAAGCCCGCAAAGGTTGAAGCACTGGAAGCTAATATTGTAGAATTAATTCGTAAGATACCGGCCGATATGTTGGAGAGAGTATGCCGAAATTGGAACCAGCGTAGGAACCATTTCAGGCGCAGCCGCGATCAATATTTACATGAAATCATCTTTAAACATTGAATTATATAGATCGTGCTATCGACTTAAATTTACATTTTATACGAAAGCTTGTAAAAAATCACATTCTATTTGTCTAAATGTTCAGCCATAAAAATTCCAATTTATATTTTGATTTGTAGTTTAGAAATGTTTTTATTTATAAATATTTCTTTTTTTTTTAACAAGACCCACTGTGTCTTTTTTTTAAATTTAAACTCATCACTCTAGTGTATGAGTGATTGAGTGACTGACTGACTGCTGTTACATGCACATGGATAAATATGCATGCATATGTGTTAGTAAACACAAAGTGTATGTGTCATGTGAATGGGAAACCCTTATTGTGCTCATAAAATATAAAGCTTTTGAAAGGTAAAATGACAGCAACAACAACACAAACAAAATCCCAAGTATCGATTGCTTTTCTTTGCTATTTTTTGCTAAAAAAAAGACTCCCATAAATTTTGCAAAAGATGGCTGGCTAACTTGACTGCTGTTGTTAGATTTAACGCCCTCTGCTCTTCTGCGTTATTTGTCTGTTTACGCCCCCCTCGATCCATTTAACTCACGAACATTATGATGACAAAAAAAAGAGAAGGTGTAAATGGTCATGCCATATATATTTGTCATTAACAAACAAACTGTTGCCAAGTGGATAGTATTACCAGTAAAAATTATAAAAAGAAATCAGAAAAACGGAAACAAATTTGTATGTAAAAATACATTTAAGAGGGGAATTATAGCAGTTGTTTTTAGTTGAGAATGACATGCAAGAGATATTGATCTTGTTGAAATGTTATTTAAGAAAAAAAAATTCTACAATCTTTTTTGCGTAGCAAACAAGGTGCCAATTTACACGAAGCAATTCTTTAAGCTAAACATCGC
Source organism: Bellardia pandia (assembly GCA_916048285.2). Classification (NCBI taxonomy): domain Eukaryota; kingdom Metazoa; phylum Arthropoda; class Insecta; order Diptera; family Calliphoridae; genus Bellardia; species Bellardia pandia. The sequence goes on from OU696529.1 coordinate 123,207,967, forward strand.
ACTGAGTGTTGCTCTCTTCTACGTGCTACATACATGTCTATACAAATGTGTGTATACTCTTGAAATAAAAAAACGAGCGAATTAAGCAATAAGAATTGTGCTGTGTGAACAACGAAGAAATTTCAAAGAAAATATTGTAGCAATATTTTTAATAAAAATTGCTTTGTCTAAATTGGAACAAGTTTCAAACAAAATTTATTTGCTCTGACGTTTTTTTTTTTTATCTTTCACATAAAATTATGAAATTTTTAAATACGTTTCTTTTTGCTTTGCATTATTTTTACAATCGATTGAAATTAACGGAAAGAGAAGAGAAATAATCTTAAAGAATCTTGACAATGAATATAAACAAAAAAGCATTGGTTGTGTTTTTGATGTTTTTTGTCTTCTATTTATAACAATGTGACCTTGACGTTGTGTGCAATCGGTCAAAGCAAACGTATTTTGTAGTTAAACACACATACATATATATATTTAAAATAAATTGCATGTACAAGCTGACAAATGCTATTTAGTGGGACACTCTATGCTGGGTATGTTCATTTGAATTTGAAAATGTGAAGACAAAAAAAAAAACGGCATGCGCTTGGAAATATATTTACATGAAATGGTAACAATTTTGTGTAAAGGTACGGTCACACTTGGCAAATATTTGCCAAAAAACACGTAACTAAAATATGTATTTGAACTCGTATATTTATCAAAAAAAAAAAACTTTTCTTATTTAGGCCAAAGCACAACAAATATTTAGTTTTAATATATTTAAAGCTATTTGATCTTGCAAAGCTTTTGTAAGAGTAAACAAAGTCAAACAAATTTGTGCCAAAACAATGTTTCTATCGTATTCTATTCTTTGTTAACATTAAAAATGAAATTTCCTTACAATTGTTTTGTCTTTTCTTTATCTTTGTAGCGCATTTTAAATTCGTTTAGATCCGTAAATATGCCACCTGCTTGTTGGCTTATTTTATAATTTACTTCTGGTCATATTAAATATAAAAAACACCCATAGTTTTGTTAATAGAATATTGCAAAAATTGTGGTTATTTTGAAATTATTAAATCTTTTGCCCCCCTTTTATTATGAAAAAAATATTCAGGCATGTGATAGAAATCGCAAACGAAAACGAATGAGTTTTAGAACTAAATTTGTGCTTAATATTTCTGTATTGAAAAACTTTTATCACATAAAATATAAATATATTGGCGCTACTAAAGAGAATCTTAAAACAAAAATTTTAAAAATTAGATTATAAATGCATTAAAATGTATTTCCAAAACTGATTCGTTTTCGATTTCGATTTCCATCATATGCCTGATTATTTTTTTCAAAATAAAAGGGGGGCAAAAAGCAAGATTAATTAATATTTTCAATTATTTCCGCATGCAATTATTGCTAAATATATTTTTTAATTATTAAAACAAACAAATTAAAATTTTCTCCATATTGAATATTAAAACTAAAGTGTCAAAATACCCCTCTAACATAAAAATACCCCAATACATAATAGATAATTAAAAATCATTAATCATGTTGTGTTTGAAATTTACCTTTCAAAATATTTGATAGCTTTTTGTTTTGTTGCTACAAAATAAATCTAAGCCAAATAAATGAGTGTTAATGTGCCATACAAGCTACTTAAAATATTAACAATAATAATCGCCATGTTATTAATTATTAATTTTGTTAAATAAAAATAACAACAACACGAATTTAACCTTGTACATGATTTTTGCATTGAATGGCATTAAATCATCATCTTTTTTGTTTGTAAGCAAGAAAAATTAAAATAAATTACTTTAACCACATTAAAACTATAAGAGAAATAAATGTAAAAAAAACTACTGCAAGAATAAACAAAACAACATGTTGCTTGTTTTTTTTTTTAATTTTTAACCACTTTTTATGAATGTTAGCATTCAAAATAGTAAAAAAATATTAAGCAAGCAAACGGATGCATTTTATAGTGGCCTCTAATGTTGAATATCAAATTATTATTTCAGTGTTTTTTTGAGGTTTATTTTAGAATGAAAAGTATTGTATAGTATTGCGTTAAGTTATTTAATTTAGAGTCTAATTATTTTGAAAATTATATGCTTAATAAGCAGAATTATACAAATACTGTGATAATATGCATATTTGTTAATTATTTCAAATTCTTAATATACCCTACACCAGCTTTTAATAACAACACAACACGAAAGCCTAACAAACTCTTAACAAAGAGCAGAGCTTTTCTTTAGCAACATGCTAGCTTTCAACAAAGCAGGTTCGTATAGCTTTATTATAAAAGAAGATTGTTATTTCAGAAGTGTTTCTCTATTTGATCAAAATTTTCAGAAGCATTTCCTAGCAACAGTTTTTCTATACAAATTCTCTGTATAATACCATTTTCCATTACAAATTCTTACATTAACAGTATTTTCTATAGAACATCTTCGGTATAACAGTTTTTTTTTCCATAGAAAGTTGTGTTTATAGCAATATCTTCTATAGAAAATCTTTGGAATAACCGTCCTTCAAATGTTTACGCAGCTTTTCTTAAAACTATTATAATTTAACAGCTTTTTATAAACTATTTTATATTTTAAGTTTGTACTGTTTTAAGTGACCGGGAATTTTCCGTGCCTTTATGAAAAATCTATTAAATGTATTTTAATTTACTTTAACATAATATCGTTTACTACAATATTCCAATAATTTGCTGATTACGAATTTTGTTCAATTCTTCAGAATTTTATTAATTGTCTTCCATACTAACAGTTCTGTTTTTTAAGCATTTCATTTTATTTATTTGAATAACTTACTTATTTGTTCTGGCACCTTTTTTGAGAATCCTAAAAGCTTCAAGAACTTTTGTACTTTTTTTTTAAATTTGTTAAATTTTTATGTTTTCGTATTAAAAGTTCTGTTTTCTACGCTTTGGTACTTTTTAGAGTCTGGGTTTTTCTAACCCTTTAAAATAAATAATTTTATTTTTTAACATACATTGTACATTGTATGTATAGGTTTATATTCACGATTTTCCCGTTTTTTATCATCGGTACTTTTTTTAAGTACCTGGGATATTTGGATAGTTTTTAACAAAATCTTGAAAAATTTGTGAATTCTTATAGTTTAAAATACTTAAGTATGCTTTTCATATTTTTTGATGTTTGCTTTCATTTAGTACTTTTTTAGTACCCGGCTAATTTTTATTATTTTTTTTAAATCTATTCAATTTTGATTAAGATAAACACAATTTCGTTTGCTACAGTACTATACTTATAATGATTTTACTCTGCTACTTTTTTACTTTGGCCGGTTTTTTTAACAGAAAGATAGACTTTTATCATTGGTACTTTTTTACAAAATTAAATTTAAAATATTTACATTTATCATACTAATCTGAAAAATATGTTTTTATATTTTGAACTATTTGTTTGTTACTATTTTGTAGGTTTTTTAGTACCGGGGATTTTTGTTGGTCCTTTTTAAATCTCATAAATTTTTATATTTTAAAATACTTTTTGTGTTTTTTTAGTAATAGGGAATTGTTTGCCCTTTTTTTACAAAGTTTGTAAAATTTTAATTTTTTGATATTAAATTGATTACTGTTGTAAGTAATATTTGTACAATTTAATAATATCAAAGTAATAATTATTATTTTTTTGGTTTGGTACTGTTTTATTTACCGATTTTTTTTTGCTTTTTTTTATCTATATTTTTAATTTTTATTATAACCTACACCATCGGATAGCGGATTTTGTGCTGAGCTTTGCAACGCCTAAAAACATTATTCCAACATCCACCTTAAAGTATATCAATCCACCCACAAATTTTGTACAGATCGATCAATAATTAGTCATAGCTCCCAAAAAAATACCCACTTCTGAAAATCACTTTAATATGCATAAGTATTTTAACATTACAATATCAACAATAGATGATAGCAGCCATTTCTGAAAAACAGTTTCTGCACATATACTGTATGCTATGCAGGATCGGGCTTGACCGACTATACTTTCTTATTTGTTTTTTTTTCTTCTATTGTTTATAATATAATTTGTTAACACACAAAAACAAAAAACCTAAAACAATAAAATTGTTGCATTGTTTAAAGTCGGTTTTAATGCGATGAATAATAACCCTAATAATACTGAAATTTCTATAAACTAAAACATTTTTTCTCTGTAGTAATAAAAATATGATAATGTCTCTTATAAAGTAAATATGTATAGTATGATGCGCTTGAAGGATTTCATTTCATGTTTGAATTACGTCTACTGGAATAGAGAAGTATTTGTTTTCATTTGTGTTTTAGTATTTCTTGAGAACTTTTTTTTTTTAATAAGTTAGAAATTTGGATTCAGTGTAAAAAACCATAAATAAACTAGAATAATTAGAGTTATTTTAATGTTTATACAACTGTTAATCATTAAACTTGTTAACGGGATATCTAAAAGTAAATTTACATTTGCAAATTTATAAAGATACCCAGCAGAAACTTTGTAATGTCTTGTAATTTTCCAGCTACTTACTTTTTACCTACTATACATTCTTTAGCCACACGCAGAGAAAAAAAATTGTTGTGCATGTTTACCACAACTATTTCAACATTTTAAAAAATTTTCAGCCCAATCATGAATAAAAATTCCCTGGGAGTTTTTTCCCTATTCCCATTTTTCCTATTCAAATTCAATGTTAAAAAAATAAAAAGGGAAAAACCTCCCGAGGAATTTTTATTCATGATTGGGCTGTATTTTTTTAAATATTATGTTCACTGTACTTATTTATATGATTTCCTCAACCATGATATGGTTAAGTTTACCAGCCACATGATTATAGCAACCATATATATGGTTATAGTAATTATGTTATGTTTGTGGTGAAAGATGAAGCTGACTTTGATCTTGGCGGGTATGTAAAGAAGCAAAATTGTCGCATTTGGGGCACAGAAAACCTGCACGCATACATTGAAAAGCCGATGCACCCAAAACGAGTCACTGTTTGGTGCGGATTTTGGTCCAGAGACATAATTGAGCCATTTTTTCTTCGAAAATGCACAATCGATAATGTGCTTAAAAATTGGACCGATCGTGTAGGCTACTGCATGGACAGCCGAGGCAGCCATTTGAATGGAATTATTTTCCATTATTAACCGGAAGGATTGTACTTTCAAATTTGAGAAAATATTCAGTAGTTTTTTTTATAGCATTTTCAAAAAAAAAAAAAACGTGATTTGACGGACCCTTTATAAATTTCTTGCTTAAAATTACATTTATTTGCGTTTTTCGGTTTTTAAAAATATAAGTTTGCAACAATTTAAATGTGCTGCTGCTGCTGCTGCTGCTTTAAATTGTTTACGGAAGTAAATATTTTGGCAGCAATTATTTCTGACTCAATTATATTTACGCTAATTACAGTTTCAACAACAAAAACAAATTATTTTTTTTTTAGAAATTCTTGTACTTGATTTAAGACTTTATGTTATCGATAACCGATTTTTCAATTAAAAAAGTAAAAACTTTATCAAATTTTTTCTTTTTATTAATATTTATGGAATAGGGATTTTTGTAATATATATTTATTGACAGAAAAGCCTCCATTAGATCCCCTTGAAAGTGTGAACAAAAATGTTTAAAAAAATGTTGGCTGATTATAAATCTGTTACTCTTTTATTAGTTTCTAAAAGCCTCACAAGCCCAGAAAAGTCTGGCTCAATATGGATATGCAGACAAACCGATTTATTATCGGCCCAATCATTAATAAAAATTCCGCGGGAGTTTTTTCCCCTTTTATTTTTTTAACATTGAATTTGAATAGGGAAAATGGGAAAAGGGAGAAAACTCCCGCGGAATTTTTATTCATGATTGGGCTGTATAAATCTGCCAAGAACAGCCATCATTATTGGACACAAGCCACAACGATTGAAAATTGATTTACTTCTATTGTAGCTGTAAATGACAAGTAAGTTTTGTTTGGATACGTGTATAACTTTAACATTTATGACCGATAAACCCCTATTTCAGAAGGACATTTGTATGGAGGCCAGATGAAATAATAGACCGATTTCAACCAAATTCCATCTCAGTCATCTTTGGGCCGCACACAAGTCACTTACTAAATAAAAGTATCGTCAAAATTGCGACCTGTAACTGCCAAACGGACGCATGGAAGGAAATTATTTAACCAACTCTGAGTCGATCGCTATACTTTAAGGTGGGTGTTAAACTAATATTTTGGGGCGTTACAAACATCAGCACAAAACCAATATACCCTGCTCACTACAGTGTTGTAGGGTATAAATATAACCAAGAATGATAAAATAAAGATTACGCCAACGCGCGTAAAATTTTAATATGTTCTGCGCATTTAGGCCCTGTGACGTCACACATTCTGTGTTTCTATTGGCTAATTTTTTCTCACTTGTTTTTTTACTCATGTTTTGCTTGCATTTGCTCACTGCACTCTTCATGTTTATATTTTTTGTTTTTTTTTTTTTGTTTGTTTTTCTTTTTTAAACAGATTTTATTTGAGAACAGAGATTTCAATTGCAAGGTTGCCAACTATTACATAAAACATACATTTTTCGCAAGAAATTTTAATTCTAACACATGAAACATTATTGGTAACCTTTAGAATGACCCTTCTACGTCACATAACGGGAAATCATGCGCATGGCGTAATCGTTATTTTATCATTCTTGACTATAACAAACCTTTAAAAATCTCTCAAGAAATCATTCAAAAATTAAAAACGTTTTAGTATTACTATATATAAGTTAAGCTCTTTACTACCATCGTTTTAGACTTATTTTTCGAAGTAAGGAAGTATTTGCAACTTCAATATAAATTTCCTTATTGATTTGAGTAAAAGTCTTGACAAAATATGTAGTTTTGTTAAAGTTTGATGTAATTAAAAATGTTATTATTATATTTTGCTAAACTGTGATGCCCCTTATTTAAGAAATTGCTGTTTATCTGTTTTCATTGGGTGCTTTTGGTGCACAAAATTCTCAAAATGCAAATACTAAGTCTTCTCATAGTCTTATATTATAACAAGTGTATACATTTTTTTCTGTTATTGTTTTGATTTTGGAATTTTTTTTTTATTTGTATTCGAATGTGAAATATACCATATTATTATTTTCAACATGCAATGTGCTGTTATGTAAATAATATATGTATATTTTAACATTTTCAATTATTATACAATCTAAATAAATAACAAATTTGTTTTGGGTTTTATCAATTAATAGCCGTACAATAGTTGAATAAACTTTATAAATTTCATATAGCAAGAGAGTGCGGGTAAAGAGTATGGAGAAATGTTTTTTTTCATGATTCAATAAATTCATAAGTAGGAATATTTTTGTAATTCTGTTTGGGAATTTTTAAGAAATGTGTAGTAAAGGTATATATATACGTTCACACTTGTTCAAATATTTGCCGAAAAAGACGTAACCATTAAATAAAATATATTTGAATTCGTTTATTATTTTTAAATAAAAACTTTGTTTATTTAGAACAAGACACAACAAATATTTAGTTTTAATTTATTTGATGCTGTTTGAGCTTACACAACTCTGGTAACACTAAACAACGTCAAACAAATTTGTGCTAAAACAAGTGGTTACGCTTTTTTTTTTTGAGTAAATATTTGCCAAGTGTGACCGTACCTTAAATTACTTAGAAAACAATTGGAAATGAGGTGAAATTATTCAATAGCTTACTTTTCAATGATTACAACATCCGGGCTGCATTACTTAGAAGTAGTGCTATAATGACTTAATATTATTTTTTAGTGATTTGCGTGAACTATTTCTACTACTGCTGCTGTGAGATCTAACTATCAATAAGTTATTTAGGTCGTTTCTTGTAACTAGTTTAAATGCTACTGTGTAAGCAGAGAAGTATTAAAATTTAGAATTGCAACATATGACTTGGTAACTAAAGCTTTTGTTTGGTATAAAACGGCTGCTGTTACTTTCTGCTTTAAAGGAAACACAATGAAGGTGTGTCTAAATTTTGAATTAAAATTTGATTGTGATTAAGTTTTAAACAATTTTTAATTTATTTAAAATTTCTTTAACCACAATGCCTCAGTCTTCACTACAAATTTGCATATGTTAGTGATTTGTAGTAAATATGAATTATTTCTACCATAATGATTTGTTTACGGCTGAGCTTTAGTTTCTGGAAATTCTTATTAGGCTAAAGCAATTTTTTATTTTAAATTAACCCCCTGGCCCACGATGTCGAACGATAACGTTCGCTTAGATAAGACTTAAGACAGAAACTTTTTATCGTATCTATTTTTTTTACTCAATCAAGTTTGTTTATTCTACAATCAAGTTTGTGTCTTAAGTCTTATCTAACCGAACATTATCGTTCGACATCGTGGGCCAGGGGGTAATTGTTGGAAGTAAAAGTTAATGAATGAACTTTTAAAATCAATAAACATGATGTGATCAAAAATCATGAGTTAAATTGCCTTTAACATACATTTTAAAGCATTGGAAAACATTAAAGAAAGTTTAGTTTTTTTTTATTATTATTATTAAATTAACAATACTCGTATAAATATTAATTTTTAGAAACTTCTGGTTTTTCTTAATGAAAATTTTTTAAACTTTTTATATTTATTATTAGAGAACATTTTTAATAAGAAATATGATTAATTTTCAAAGTCTATGAGTTAAATAGATGATGTTTACTAATAGATCTTGTACAACAAATTGGACATCATTGCTGATGACGCCCTTGGCAGGACAGAACATGACTTCCAATGTGCCAATTGTCTAAAAATATTATGCACTTTACTATGGTATTCTTTGAATTATTTAATTAGTGAACTCAAGACGAAATAAAAATTTTCTCTTATAACAATCACCCCTATCGTGACTAAAAATTCCACGTGAAATTTGTTCACTTTTCACATTTTCCCATTTAAATTCAATGTTAAAAAAATAATAGGGAACAAATTTCATATGGAATTTTATTCACGTTAGAGGTGAATATAAATAATGTTGACGTTCTGAAAGTAATTTTGACTTTATTATTCTTGAAACTTTGCTACATCATTTATTTGTCTTTAAATTATTTCACATTCATTTTGTTAGAAACCGGTAGTTATTAGAAATCTCTTTAACCAGCAATTTCAACAAGTTTAGTTATTTTTTAACCTAAAGTTATACTGTTCATTAAAATAATTTTAGCATGAAATACTATTTTAAGACAGCATAACTTTAGGTTAAAAGTTATACTGTAAAAATGTATTTATTTATTTATTAGTTTTTAGTTTCCAAATGCATTTTTGTTTCGTAATTTAAGAACACTTTGGTACATAAAGCAGCGGAGTTGAGTATTTAAATATATGTACACATGTATGTAGGTGTCACAATTAATTTAAAAGAATTTTTGTTGCTAATTTTTAGTTCGTTGCGCAACTATAAAAACAAATGTTTGCGTAGCTGTTGTGTAGATATTGTTATTATTGCTGTCTAACACACATTCTAATATGTTATGACTTGTTTTGTATTTCATTCTTATTTTTTCTATAGTTTCATTTCATTGTATAAAAGAGTAGTCAGTCTGACGGGAGTATCAATGACCGCTAAAATGCAATCAACCTATTTCAAGGCTAAACTTTTCATCCAAATCAAACACTCATTTATAAGTATGTATATACATATATTTATATATGTAAATACTTGCAAAAAATATGAGTGTTTACGGCTACAACAACAAATTAAACAATGCCATAAATTGTATTTTTTTTGTGTTTAATGAAAAAAACAAAAAAAAAAAAAAAAAAAAAAATTAAAAGAAAAAATATTCACCCGTAACATTGTCATTATTTTCTCTAAACAAGAAGAGAGTATGCACACACTTCTAATAGAGAGGGGGCTTCCATTGGGTACTTGGTTTTATTAAAGCTATTCATTGCATCATTTTCAATAATTGGTTAATTGAATATTTTGTATGTAAATACAAATGCAATGGAAAAAGCTTTACTTAAACTTTTACCCCCTTATTCATAAAAACTTACAACAGGTTTATAAAAGGTTTATAAAGCAAATTTTGTATGGACATTTTGTATGGAAATTTGCTTTATAAACCTGTTGTAAGTTTTATGAATAAGGGCATTAAGCTTTTGCTTCAATTTGTTGTTTTTAAACCGGAATACCTTTAATATTTTAGATATGTTTGCGTTGTTTTTTGCAACATTGTTGCAAAAATTAATTTTTATTTCTTGTTTACGTTTTATTTTTAATTCAAATCAATTTAATTTATTTTGATGTTTGTGTATGCATAAAAATATATAGAAACAATCAAATAAAAACAACAAATATTTGACACTTAACAATTAGTTACAAAAAAGAAGCTACCGGGGGTGTCGATTATTAAATTAGTAAATATAAAGTTTGGCAATAAAAAAAGTACAAAATGTGCTTGCTAAAACAAATCATGCCATTTTCAACCAAAAACATATACTCGTACATTTTTTTTAACAAACTTTTCAGTTTCAAGTCTTTTTTTTATTCTTTTAAGAATGTAAATTATTTTATACATTTTTGTAAAGAATACGCTTTTGTCTTTGTATCGATATATAATTTGTCTACTTTAAAACTTCGACATTAGTGCTGGCAAATTCTACTACTTTCCATTACTCAATAATATTCAATACTTTTCATTTGGGTACTCAATACTACTCGATACTTGTAACGGATTTTTTGAAATTGTAACGCATAGTTTTATCTGCAAATTGAAGTAGTTTCTTCAAAAAATAAAACTAGCTCTTCAATTATTATTGGTTTTCTTTGTCTTTTATTATTAAATCAAAAATAAATAAAAAGCTAACTCTTAATTCAACCATAGCTTGAGAATAATGATTAGAAATCCTAATGATTAGCAATTGGATTAGAAATTTTAATTTTTTTTTTTTTTTCTTGGACCAGCACTCAGGGGATGACCCCTACTTATGCAATGCATTGTGTTGGAACTAGGAAAATAGGTTACGGGAGGGAGGATAGCGGGAGTAGTGTTTGTGAACATTTGACTTGAATTTTCCTATATTGAAAGTGGCAGGGAATACTTCTGTTGGGAGTTTGTTCCACATACGGACAGTACGGCTAAAGAACGAATTTTCCCTGTAGTGTGTTGTGCGATCCACTGTCCAGTCGACCACAAAAGGATGAGCCCTGACTGAAGAACGTGTATTACGTAAAAAACTGCGTGTTTCAGGAACAAGTTCCCTAATTTCAGCAGAACACATTCCATTATAGTATCGATAGAACAGTGAAACACAACCCACATTGCGACGATGCTCCAATGAATCAATAGAGTTGGATACCCTACTGTCACCGATAAGCATCTTCGCCCTCTCCTGTACGCGGTCGAGTAACTCCAAAATAGACTTCGAAGCACCGGCCCATACATGAGAGTTGTATTCCATTTTCGGACGAATATAGGTGGTGTAAATAGTAAGAAGATCAGATGGGGTGAAGTATTTTCTACACCGTTTTAAAAAGCCAAGGCACTTGAGCGCTTCTTTCGACACTTGAAAAATGTGTTTAGTCCAGCGGACATTACACTGAATTATCATGCCTAGAACGTCAAGAGCGTCTGATTCCTTAATATTTACACCGCCCATAAAAACAGATGAAGCAACATGATCTGTTGTGCGTTTGTGCGTTAATAAACAACACTGAGTCTTACGTGCGTTAAAATCGACTCTATTCGCACAACCCCATTCCGAGATTGTTTCAAGATCTCGGTTCAGCGTATCATTCATATTTGGTCTCATTTCCCCAATCTCCAAAGGGTTTGGTCTATGGTTAAATGAGTATGAATGGCAAATGTTGCTATCATCTGCAAAAGAGTAGATAGATAGTAGATAATTGTGCTGAACAATTGATTAATTATGATTAGTTAGCCATTTTAGACGATTACTAATTGATTAGATTAGAAATAATCAAAAATCTAATCAAATTAGTGACGATTAGCATTTCTAATCAAAACTAATCCAAAAAATAATTGATTAGATTTCTTGATTATTTTTGATTAGGTTTGATTAGTTTAACTATTTTTGTGAAAAGAAAATATTTATTTATCACATTTGTTGCTATATTTACATAATGTAACAGTTTTTGAATATTGCATAAAATTGCATTATATATTGCCACATACATGTGTATATGTACGCTGTATCTGCTTATATATAATTCACAAAAAATTGACATTAGACTTCATTAATACCAACTTTTCAAAAGAAAAGTCTGACTATTGATGATGCCTGCAATATATATGCTCAGAAAGTATCGAGTAACTACTTTTGAGTATTGAGTATCCAAAAAAAAATGGCAAATACTCGATACTCGGTACCCATTACTCAATACTTTGCCAGCACTATTCGACGTGTTATTTGGAACCAAAACATCTTGAATAATATTCATAAGTTTATTTGTAGTATATTTTCTTAGATCTTTGAGTACTTAAATGTTTAGTAGTGCCAATTTTTAAAAGTTTCATTAAAATTAACAAATAGTCAAAGTCAACATTGATTATAATTCTTTAAAAATTTAAAAAAATTTCTAAATGTTCTAAACTTTAAATTCAAATTCAATATTATTATTTAATATTGTTTCATTGTTAATTAACTTTTCTTTGTTTATTTTCAATATGTACATACATATGTACATATTTAAATATGTCTTCATTCATATTACTGTCAATCTTTTGCCAAAAAAAAAAAATTAATTACAAAAAATATGCATTTCAAAATTTGCTTAAATAAATTTCACTTACTTCATCAACTCGTCTGTATATAATATATACATACATACATACGTATTTGTATGAGTTTCTCAGTAAATCATTTTTATTTTTAAATATTTGTGTATATGAACTCACCTGCAAGAAAAAAGAGAAAGAACGATAAAAAATTTAATTAATTTGTGTTTAATTTTTTAATATGCTTCAAAAAACGTAATAAAAAAAGTTTATCTCAATATATAACATTAATAATACTTATAATTTAATTAATTTATTGTTTATTTATTAAGTCATTAGCCTCAACATGTAGATTAATGGTAACTTATTGTTATCTCGTAACTAATGCTTGGTTTTCACTATGTCATTTTTGTTGTCAAATTGTCCAAATTGTTGGCAATTATATGAAAACGGGTTGTCATAGTGAAAAATAGTGAAAACGCGGTCTACCAATATTTCCAAAAGCTTATAATGATAACAAACGGATATCTCTAACGTGTTGTTTCCTAAATTGAAAATAATTGTCAATTTTTTTTTAACTAGAATATAAATTTTCTGTACATATTCCTTTGAAGTTGGTCTTTCATAAGTATGCATAAATTTATGTTTGAATTAACTGTAACAGTCACAAAAATAATTGGAAGGAAGTTTAAGTAAAATGTTTAAAAACAAAGTTGTTTTAAATTTTCGTTGCTAATAATTTTATATTATATTACATATCGATGGTCTCATGTAGAAAGGCCCTAACTCGCATATTTGAAACTTTACAGGAGAAAGTAAAAACATAATAGAAACTGTAATATTCAACATGTAACTTTTTTTGTACAACTGCTTATAAAAGCGTCATTTTTTACACTATTGCAATAAAGTTTTGTGTTTTGGAATCGCAAAAAAAAAACTAATTTCGAAAAAATAGCGAGTTAGGGCCTTTCTACATGAGACCAACGATATATTAAAACTTTCTGATTTTTTTGCAGTTTTAAAAAGTAAACAGCATTTTGTTTTTAGAGCTATAAAATAAATCTGGGATTTCTGTTTTGTTGTAAAAACTATATACATTCAAACTTAACGTCAGTGGTAAAAACATGCCAACAAGTCAAGTGATTGAAATTATAAAATAGCAAAAAAAAACTAAAAAAAAAAAAAACAAAAATATCTAATAAGCAATAAAATTGCGTATACTTGATATCACAATTGGCTGAGATATAACAATTTATATTCATTATACGCCTACAGGCAACTTTACTCTCATTTACCAATTAATATCAATCATACGCAATCATAAAATTCAGGTTAAAATCAATATACGAGTACATACACCTAATTCTGTTTTTACACGGATTGAAAATAAACAAATTTTAAATGTTTTTTACACGATTTTACTCCATTGAGCACGATTCAAAATCTTTTGGACTTAAATGTTTTTGCTAAATTTATTCATACATTTGTTTACATTACTTTTAAGCTTAGAATACATATATTTTTTCTTCTTTAATAACTATGCTTGTGTAAAAACACATTGTATACATACTCGTATGTGATTTAATACTATAAACCAGATTAGTTGGTTTAAAAAAATCTTTGTTTTTCACCAATTACAATTGATTTCAGAGATAGAGAATCAATCACATATTTTGCATACGACCAATGTCGTTTTTTTAAACGGTTTTTTTCTTACACGAAGTTTACAGCCACCAATTACTGTGTAAAAACAGAATTAGGTGTATATATAAAAGAAATCTTTACAAATATATTTTTTTGAACTATATTTCTCACAAAATATTAAAAACTTGAACTATTTTCTTAGTGAACAATAAGTTTTAGTAAATCCTTTTTTTGTTTAGTTTGTTGCTGTAAACAATTATTTAAATAAGGAAGAAAAAAGCAAAAACTACTGCAAAGTAGAATTCAAAACCCTAAACAAACATGAATTTCAATATTAATATGTCGCTATAACCTTGAATTAAATGAATGTTGTATTGTGGTCGAGCTCAAATTTGTAAGGGTGAGCTTTCTCTGCAATACAGTTGCTGTTGTTGGCAAGGAGCTTAAGGTTTTGTGGAGACGATTTCTTCTGCTTTGTCTGAAGGAAAATGTTTTGTGTAAAACCAACTTTTATGTAAATTAGTTATTTCGCTATGATAAAAAGCCACAAATGCCTGATTTGAACACGCAACTACAGCCAAGAGTACACTAATAGCAGGAAATAATTAAAGAAATATAGCAACTCCTTTGCAGCAAAATTTGCCCCTATATGGGTATTAAAGTAAAGTAATAGAATTGTTAGTTTGTTTCTTTTTAAAAATTATATTGTATAATTTAGTTTGTACATATGTATGTAGGAGAGTTTTTGCATATTAAGGCGCGTTTAGCTAATGAAGGTTTTGGCCTTGAGGGTTTCCATTAAATATTGATTTTTCATGGTTTCAACATTTATAGCTGTTGGCTTATTTGTTTAAGTTTTTTTTAATATAAACTTTTAATGCAGGAATTTTTGCAAACCTAATTTTCCCATGACATTTAATTGTTTTTTAAATTATTATAAATGTTTAGTTATTTGCATTTGAGTGGTTTCAATAATCCTTTAGCATAAATAATTATTCAGTATTATGCATTTGCATTAACAATTTAGTTTAAAATTACATTCTTGGCATTTTAAAATATCCCTTACTCAAGTTAATATCATTTAAAAAAATCTATAGGCAGTGTTTGATAAAATAAAAATGTTTTTTTTTTTTTTTGCTTAAAATTTATTGACTTGCGCTTTAATTAAAGCCGGTTTTAGCATTTCAAATGCCAATGAAAAAATTTTTACTCTCTTAGCATTTGATTTTCCCTTTTATTTTAAATAAATTGCAAAACAAACCTGCTGGTTTAAGTAACCGGCATATAAACTACAACAAAATAATATTTAGTACAGTTGCTAACTATTTTAGACAGCAATGGGTTTAAGGTAACATTTGGGAAAACCAAATATTTTACACTATAAGCAAATGACCTAGTTTTTAAGAAAAATGCAAGCAAGCTAGCACTCTCACAAATTCGCCGCAAAAACAACAAAACCGTTGAAAAATATTGATTTTCTCTTTAACGAAAATGCATGTAAAAAACACCCCTAAAATATGTAGAAATATTGCAGTAAATAAAACTGTGAGAGTAATGTAAAAATAGAGAGAGAGAGAGAGAGACAGACTTACTTGCATTTATAAAACAAAACATAGCATACCAACAGGGCTGCCAGATGAATTTCGGAAAAATCCCGATAAAAAAGAAAACAAATTGTTATTTCGAATTTTAAAATTCGTCAAAAAATCGGAAAAATTTAAAGTCACTATTTCAAATAGTATTTTTAAATTTTTATTGAAACGAAGACAAAAAAAATCAGGGGCCAAATTACCGCATTCGATATCTAGTAAAATTGATCGTAATTTTCTTATTTGAGATTATGGCATTCGATATCGAGCAAGAAATTTAATACATTTTATCATAATTTCGATATCATTTATCATTTTTCGATACGATAGCTCATTCGATCACAAATGCGGTAATTTGTCCCCAGGTTTATATAGTCTCCTTTACAATACATATTAAAATACATAAATTTTAACTTTTTAAATAAGAAATCACAAAAAATACATTTTGTGCAATATTTTTATAATATCTTAGTATGCTTTCACACTTTTCAATTCTGACTCGTCAAGGCAAGTATTTTTGGATGAGAAGCAAAATGGGGTACAAACGGTACCAGTCAATTTTCTTATTTCCTTTTGTGTTTTTCATTCCTCCTTGTTGATTTGTATTAAAATGTACGTAAAATTAATTGGCGTGTCTAAATGAAATGGCAAGCTCAAAAGAGAATTGAACAAAAACTGGTCAGCTAAAACAAGACTTATAATATTTTATAAATAAATAACTGAATTGAGCATATTTTATTAATTCAGGTTAAATTACAATGTCAAAACAATTTAGTTTATTAAGTTTTAAATACCATTTTGAGCATAGAATCCAATTCATCCATCGTTCAGGTACTTATTTTCAAAGATTTCTGTATATTTGTTATTTAAATTTATTCTTTCGACGTTTTGTTAAAATAGGATTTCCCCGTTGAAATTCAGAAATTGTTTCCTCTAAAAATTTTAATTCATGGAATTCTACATTTAAAATTTTTTTATGGTTTCAAATAAATAAGTAATTTCTACTATCCTGACTCAATATTATTTGGAATTATTATGCTTCAATTTAACAATTGTCAATATTTAAGAAATATGTTCTTTTTAATATTTATGATATTAAATGAGAAAAAGAGAGAATTTGGTAACAAAAACATTGATAAAACAAACAAATGATAGAAAATTTTAATAATTCAGAAAATTGTCACTTTTAATGTAAAAATCGTCAAATCGTCACTTTGCTTTTTTTTTTCAAACAAAAAATCGTCAAAATGACGACAAATCGTCAAATTTGGCAGCTATGCATACGAACTAGAGCACAAGAGGGTGTATGTTGCAGTTGTTGCTTTACTGTGTTTATAAAAGGGCGAAAATAGTAAAGAGCATAATAATATACATATGTATGTATGTATGTATGTATGTGTGCATGTAAGCTTTTTGTATTTTATAAAGAGTGCATTATTTTTGTTGTTTATTTCGTTGATATTAGAGCAAGGATTTTTTGTTCTTACAATTTGCATGACCTTGAATACATTTACAATTTTTGCAGTTGCTGTTGTGTTGCCATGTGTATTTGTAAGACAGCAATAACAACAACTAAAACAACAATTAATTGCTAGCATATACATATACATATATTTGCTTTCTATGAAAGAGTTTGTCTATGTATGTGTTTTTCAATTGCATTGTAGGGGAGAGTTTTTTTCTTTCTCTAGTTTTTTTTTAAGTATTAAAATATATTTTACCTTGACAATAAAAAAAAAATTGCAAACACTACATTCTACTGAAATTCATTTAATCTTTTTGTGTATAATAATATTTTTTTTAAAACTCTTGGCAAATGACTGTTTAAAAAGGGGTTTTATTTCAACACTTTAAAGCACTTAGAATTAAAACAATTCTGCATAATTAATTAAATCTGTTAGTGTATTTATATTTTATAAAAAAAAAAACTTACTTAACCTGTCATAATGTTGGCAATATGTTTGCTCTTTTTCTCAATTTTGATTTATTTCATTTTAAAAAGTTTTTTTTATTTAAACAATTATCTTTTAATTTGTTTAACACTTTTTTGGTATACTCGTATAATATGTATATTTTTTTTTTAATTATATATATACATTTCAAAATAACAATTAATTAGAACAATTTGAAGTCTTGGTAAATTTAAAAAAAAAACAAATCTAGCAGTTATAATTAATTTTAGTTAATGGCTTTTAATGAAATCATTGTTGCTTTTATAATTTTTGAAATAAAAGTCTCACCGTTGTAGCCGGTTTTCTTAATTATACATTTAACACACCTTAGCTGACTGAATTTGAAACCATGTTTTTAGTTGAAAAATATTTATAATAAACTTAAGCCAATTAAAATTTTTAAATTTAATTCATAAATCTAGTTTGTTATTTATTCAAATTCTAAAATATTAGCAAATTGTTGGTGAATTTTGAGCAAAAACCCAATTTAAATCAAAATAAAAATAGTTTAAGAAAAAGGCTGTGAAACCTCAATGTTTTAAGCCCATTTGTGTTTATACTGGTTTTCTCTAAAAGACAAAATATTTTTAACATAAATAAACCACTTGACAGGGGAATACTGGTGAGAGGTTCCTATATTTGGCATAAAAAAAATTAAAAGTTAAACTTATTTTATTAGAACAAAAAGGCCACTCTAACTACTTTTTAAAACTATATATTAAATTTTTAAATTAAAACAAAACAATATTGTTTAAGAAGTAGAGCTGTGTCGTACATGAACGAACGGGTTAAAATGAACGGATCACTTCCTTGAACGGAATGAGCCGGTCATTTAACTGAACGGTTTTCGTTCAATAGTGTACGGATCAATTTCGTTCAGCTGCTGTTTATCAAAAGACAAGAAGGAAATCACATTCAATAAGGGTTGTATTCATTAGTTCAAAGTGAACGATTGAACGAATTGAATGAACGAATCAGTCTTGGATAAATGAACGAAAATGACCGGTCACTGAAATGAACGACCGGGCACAACTCTATTACGAAGTAACATTTAGTTTGAGTTAATTTATTTAGCAAATAAAAAACAAAACTCTAGATGTATATCATAACAACAGAAAACCGCCATTATCATTAGTTGATATACATATTTTATATTTCACAATAATTCATCCCCACTGTCCCACACAGAAAAGTGGTTTGTTTTAGAAACACACGCCAAATAAACTGAGCACAAAAAAAAAAAGATTACAAATACAAAAAATTTACGTCACATGTGCAATTAACATTAAACAAAAAAATCATTATTAAATTCATTAACATTTGCAATGAATGACAATTAAAATTGCTTGCAGCTGCAATTGGGGTTTGGGTTCTTGTTGCAAACACTGCACTGTAAATGGCTGTAAGAGAGGTGTTGGCATTTGTTGTTGATGTTGTTGCTGCTGATCGTACAAAGTCACCGAAAACGCCAACACTGCGATGTGCACTGTTTACAACTACAGAAATTATTGTTAAATTAATGGAAGTAAAAGTCAAGGAGAGGGAAGGTAGGTGAATCATAAGATTCGAAATGAATTTGTTTTAAAAATATTAAACATATAAATTTTAATGATAATATTGCTATAATTTAAAAATAAAAAGTAAATTTGTATAATTGAAAGACTTTCCAAGCGTTTTCTATTAATTTCCAAGATTTGTACGTAGTTTTTTTTTTTTATAAAACTGACTAAAAATGTTCAAACATTTCAGCAATTTACAAACTAAATTTATTGAAAAATTCGAATTGAAGTTTGAATCTTTTAAAATTTACAAAACTCTTATATATTTATCATTTTTAATATGAAATTTTTTTAAAAAAAGTAAAAAATTGTCATGATTTTACGATTTTTAGAGCAATTTTTGTTAATTTCGAAAATTCGCACTTAATTTCAAATAATAGTTTTTGTATGAAAATAGCTAATAATAATGTTTTAAAAATATTATAAACAAAATTTAGGAATTTGTTAGAAATTTCGAAAATTCGAATTTAAGTTCGAATTTTTAAAATTTACAAAACTCTAATATCTTTGTTCTTTTAAATATGATAACAAAATAAGAAGTAAAAAATGTCTTGATTTCCATGATTTAACGATTTTTAGAGCAATTTTAAAATAATTTCGAAAACTCGAACTTAATTTCAAATAACAGTTTTTGCATGTAGAAAGCTAATAATAATTTGGTCTTTAGTTGATTTTTAATGTTTTAAAAATATTATAAACAAAATTTAGGAATTTTTTAGAAATTTCGAAAATTCGAATTTAAATTCGAATCTTTTACAAAACTCTAATATATTTGTTCTTTTTAATATGAAAATATAAATAAAAAGTAACAAACTTCAATGATTTTACGATTTTTAGAGCAATTTTATAATAATTTCGAAAATTCGAACTTAATTTCAAATAACAGTTTTTGCATGTAAAAAGCTAATAATAATTTGGTCGTAAGTTGATTTTTAATGTTTTAAAAATATTATAAACAAAATTTAGGAATTTGTTAGAAATTTCGAAAATTCAAATTTATGTTCGAATTTTTAAATACTATTTTTTAATATAGAAATTACAATAATTTGTTGAAAATTTAATAATACATATGATTTAAAGGTTTTAAGAGTAATTGCTGCTAATTTCGAAACTTTGAATTTAAGTACGAATTTTTCGATATTCATAAAATATGTATTTTTAGCTCTTTGTTAACCATAGAATTGCAAACAATTGTTAAAAAATAATATAATTTGTACAATTTAAATACATATGAAGCAAGTTATGATAAATTCGAAAATTCGAACTTCATATTGAATAATAGTTATTAGTTGAAAACTATTTGATTTTAAAAGATTTTAGCATTCTATAAAGCGAAACTTTTAAGCGATTAGAACTAATTCGATTATTTTTCGATTTCGATTTTTATTTATGTAAAATCAAGAGGTTACTTCCCCAATTTTAGTTTCACATAAAAAACAAATAAATCTTTAACATGTGAGAAACCAAAGCAAAAAATACAAAATTTTCTAAAAACAAAACAGCTTTTTTTTTATAGTTTATTTCCATTCTAAAAGTAAATTTTATTAATGTTTAAACAAACACAAGAAGGGGGTGGGGGCTGCAGCTAAGAACTTGTAATTAAATGCAAAAAAAACTTAGAAAACAAATACAAAGGAATTGTAATTTTATAAAGAAATCTTAAGCACATTGCCATAAAATATGAATTAGTTTATTCTTTTCAAGGTTTTTAAATAACTACTTTGAAAAATGAACAAGTTGCGACCAAGTAGTAGGTATCTCCTTAGGCTAATCAAAGATTATACTCTCATTTTTGACAGCTGACTGATTGTCAGTCCAGTTTAGTAATACTGGCCATATTTCTTTCGTTGTATTTAGTTAATTATAGTATTTATAGCAGTGATATTTTTTTATTTTATATTTTCCACCTTTAATTATGATTTATTTATTTATTTCTGTAAATGCCAGTTTTTTTATTTTGCACACTTTTTAAATTAATTTATTTGTTTTGCAATTGCAGTAATTTACAAAATATCTAAGTGAACTATGAAATCGGGTAAATTTATAATGATTTCTATTAGTGGTTTGATAAACATTTGAGGGTGAAATAATAGTAAAACTAGAAAAAAGCAAATTTTTTTTTAGAAAATAAATTTAAGACAAATTAAAGCAATAATTAAAAAGAAAGCATACATTTTTGTTAAATTATTATTAATTCTTAAGTTCTTTTTTTTTCGTTTACTACTTAATTGCTCACTACTGTTTATTTATCTATTATTATCTCCCTCACTTTTGCTGTTGCTGTAATGCATTTTTAGTGTTTATTATTATTAGTATTATTATAAACAACAACAACAGAATGCATTTGCATCCTCATCAACACTCTCTTGTTAGGTAAACATGAACAAATATAAAATACACAGTGGGATCATAAATTACAATTAACTTGCATGCATGAATTGCACGATATCGATCTTGGTAACGATTCTGTAGATATTTTTATGACTCATCGCCATAATAAGAACAAATCTGCAAATCTTGGGAAATTTTTTTCAACGGCGAGAACATAAGAAAAACCTGATCAGAAGTAAGCAAAACAAAATCAGCATCAGTTTGGCCGAACTATTGCTAAACTTTTAAAATTTTAAAACTATTTTGACAATTTACACAAATGTTTGTTAATCTTTGATATTCATCTTAATGGAAAAAGAACAACTAGGAAACTGTTGAGAAACTTTGAGAATTCTACTGATTTTTTCGTCTGCGACTTTATCAAATATTTGTCAATATTTTCGACTTCTTTGCTGAAATGTCAGTAAGACAAAATCTGCAGCAGGTTATCAACAGCGAGAAATCTTAAAAATGTTTTATTATTGGCCAACTGCTGAAACTTGCTCAACTGCACAAGGGTGAAGTTAACAAAATCATCAACAACACTACAGACAATCTTTCAATTCTTAAGTATTAGTATTACAGATCACCTAACGAAATTTGTCTTAATTTTTTTTATTAAGTCTGGGGTTCACATGTCTATAGCGATGCTGCTGAGTAAGTGAGATAAGTAATTCAAGCACATTTTCTTCCTGCCTAAAACACTGTGCTGTTATCGTGTTCAAATAGTTTTGTAAACAAAATAATTGCATTTTTATTAAATGTGTTATTTAAATTGCTGTCTATGGCTGTTTATTATTCCCCCCGGCATTAAGGCAATTAAGGGTGTGCCATAAGACCAGACAGATAGATAGATATATTTACAAAAGTGATCATTGCACCATCATTTAACAAAGACAAGATAACAAGCGTTTTTATTTGCAACAAATGACGTAAAGACTTCCGTTTGCATGGGAAATATTCCAAACTTTCAATTACAAAATTATTATTTTTCAATGCATTTGCAAGACATTTAAAAACTATATTTTCAAATATTTATCTAAAAAAGACATTACAATTCATTTGTTTGTTTGTGTAAAACACTCTCGCTTTCAATGTGTTGAAATGAAATTAATGACATTTATTTGGATTTGATTATCATAAACCTAAGCAGCTAGTTAATGAAAATGAGCTAAATCGGTTTAGTAAAACTCAAAAAAAAAAAAAAAAACAAATATTTAAACTTCTATGAATGTAATTTTTAACATTGTTACTATTGCAGAGGGCCAACAAAGTGCTTTAAGATTGTATGGACAAAAACGCGCTTAAACGCACTTGGGGCCAAAATGTTCGCAAACTTTAAAAACCATGAAAAATACGGCAAATTTTGAGATAAGATTTATCTAGATTAGACTAATATAAAACTAAGCAGTTTGGTATTGGAAATTAGCTGAATTGGTTTAGAAAACCCGAAGCTTTAAAGTCAACCCTAAGAAAAACAACCTACAACAAATTTGATGATTTGTAGCAAAGCAATTTTTAACATAGATCGGTTGTGGGAACAGGTGTGCTGTGCTTGCCTGGAGAAAATACTTAGGGTTCATACAGCTGTCGCTGAGTTGACAATTTTTGGCTGAAAAAGACTTAGGTCACTATGAAGTGAATATCCAATTGTGTTGGAGACAGAGAACTGTTGCTTAGTAATATGTTTAAGGAAGTCTCTTGTTGTCGTTATTGTAGTTTTTACAATATTTAAGATGAAACGGTAACAACAATCTAAATTCAATGTTTGGTGTGAGTGATATTTACATATTAAATTCTACTTAAATTGCAAATTATTTGCTCAGTTATTTTTTGCACCTATAATTAACAAGGACTTAAATTGTTCTGCTTTCATGTTTCAAGTCCTAGTATCATTTTGTTCTTACACTTAAAAATACTTAAAATTAACCCCCTGGCCCACGATGTCGAACGATAACGTTCGCTTAGATAAGACTGAAGACACAAACTTGATTGTGGAATAAACAAACTTGATTGAGTTAAAAATAGATACGATAAAAAGTTTGTGTCTTAAGTCTTATCTAAGCGAACGTTATCGTTCGACATCGTGGGCCAGCGATTAAGCCTTTCTTATTCTTTGTTAAATATTTCCTTTTTCGCTTTTTTTTACATCTTTTTTCCAAAAAGTTAAATCGTTAAATCTTGATTTTGTTTTAAACGTACTCTGGTTTGTAATAAATTTATATCTAAATAACAACAATAATAATTGTTGTAATTATAGTTGTTGTGCCGTGTTTTCTTTTATATTAAGAAGCAAACAAAAAAATATTTGTAGTTTGTTTGATTACAAGCCGTAAAGAACAACAAGACGTAGCAAAAAAAAAAAAAAAACAAATTGTGAGAAATAAAAAGTTCCCTCAAACATGTTAACAACGTATGCAGTTTTATAATAAAATGTTAAACTGTATATATGTATGAGTGTAAGTGTCATTTTGTTTATGTGCAGTGTGAAATTGCAATAGTGTGCGAACACGTGCCGTAATTTTCCGGCCCCCTCTGTAGACCCACAAAATAGTTTGAAGGCAAACAGCAAACTACACAAACCGAAAC
Organism: Bellardia pandia; assembly: GCA_916048285.2. NCBI lineage: Eukaryota > Metazoa > Arthropoda > Insecta > Diptera > Calliphoridae > Bellardia > Bellardia pandia. The sequence goes on from OU696529.1 coordinate 123,232,386, forward strand.
AACAACAACAACAACTAATGCAAAGATGATGGGGCAAAGCAAAACACAAGCTGGGTTGTTTTGTATAAAATGCAAAAACCAAAAACGAAAAATCCATTCACTTTCTAAACCCCTTGCCTAAGGCCCCCCTGCCGTTGGTTGCTTTTAATACACAAGAGAAATGTAAAGGAAAGAGATGTTTAAGGGGGTTTCAGTTGGCAAGAGAGTAAAAGAGATAGCAGGTACAGAAAACCCAGCAAATTTTAGTTAAACTATTTAAAAGCTTTGCTGCTGCTGCTGGTGATGTAGTTGTTGTTTATTTCAATGCAGACGCAAACTGCATTCTTCACTAGCTGAATGTTAGTTTGTGTGCTTTTTTCTTCTCAGCATTTCGCAGATTGGCAATTGCGCAACATTTTACCGGCCGGCCGGCATATATAAGCATCAGTGTATGGCTTTTTATTTTATAGAGGAAGTAAAAACAACATCATTGTAGGTACTTATGTATAAAACTGAGTTCATGTTTTTTTGGGTTTTTTTTTTAAACCAATTTGAAATAAAAAATACCCTTGAAAGGGGTTGTGTCATGTGCATGTGGCTGCCTAACTGCCCCTGTTGGTATGCAACAGTGTCCCCATTCCCTATTTGTTACATTCTCTCTTTGCTGGCATATTTTATACTTTCCTATAAATGCATATAGTATACATATACATATATACATACATATACATACATAGAGCGTGTTTGTTGTTGGTTTGTACAGTTTTGTGCAAATATGATATGCTTTTAGTTGTATGGGTACACGCGCGCATTTTTCGTTTACTTCCGTTCTAGCCGAGCTCCCCGTTGACATTTTGTTGCGCTTTCAACATGATTTTATAGTTTATTCTCTTTCCTACTTTTTTTTCTTGTTTATTTGGTGGGGCACTAATGTCGTTGTTTGTGCTATTGTTGTTGTTGCCACATGTATATATGTACTTTTAAAATGTAAATGTTGAAAAGTAGGGTACATGTATATTATATGCAATTTCTATCACATACATATATACATATGTATGTGTGGATGTGTATGCATTGCTACATGTGTATTTGTTTGTTTAGTGTGTGTACTATATATTTCAATTCTTGTTATGTGATCTCCAGTGCATTTTGCACAAGGTGCGGCATTGCAGTTTTGTATCTGTTTTGTTTTATTTTTATTTTCTTTTTTCTTTTCATGAGTGTTCAACTGTATGGCATGTGTATATAAGTGTTGCTTTGTTTGAAAATGCAAAACAACGAAAAAAAAGTCTCATTTGAAACACGCGCAACTATTTTTTTTTTTGGTTTTGGTTTTGTGTGCTAAAACCTTCGAGCAGCTTTACTAAAGAGTCTTTTAACAATATAAGTGTGGCAAAAAATATTTATAATAGAAACAAAACCAATTTTACTAAAAATTTAAAAAACCATGATTAAGAAACATGGTTTAGTGTTTAGATTACAAATTTTAAATATATTTAAGGAATTTTTTGAAGTTTAAAGCTAATTTACAGAAAGAGGCATTGATCTATAGAGAGCAAAATAAGGTTTTAGAATATTGTTTAACTGGATGACTGGCAATGCCAAAACTGCAGAAACGGACATATATATTGTATATATAAACTTGACACTTGATTAGAATGAAGGTTAGTTAGGCTTTCGAAATATATTTAGCAGAATATCAGTTAGCAATTATTGTGATAATAAAAAGTACTTTAGAAATTATTAAATGGCAAAGAATTTGTAGAAAATATCTAAAAATTTCCGGGTTAGCAAATATTTCAATAAACAAAATTATATAAAAATTAAATAGACTAATAAAAAGGGGGAAAACCCCGTTTACTAAAAAAGTACCAAACCAATATAATAAAAATTATTACTTTGACATTATTAAATTATGCAAATATTACAGTAAATAAAATTATATTAAGAAATAAAAATATCACAAACTTTATGAAAAAGAGAGAAACAATTCCCTGGTACTAAAAAAAATAACAAAAAGTACCAAACTTAAAAAATATTATTTTCAGATTTTTGTGATAAACGTAAGTAAATGTAAAAATTTATTATATTTAAAAAAAGAACCAAAAAAATCCCCGGTACTAAAAAACTGCTACATAGTACCAAATCTAAATATTATTTTGAGTTTAGTATGATAAATCTAAGTGTTTTAAAATATAATAAATCACAAATTTTTAAAGATTTTGTAAAAAAGTATCAACAATTCCCAGGTACTTTAAAAAAGTACCAATCTTTTAAAAAAAGAGCCAATATAAAAAAGTAAAAATCAGAATAAAATTATTACATAGTACTGACGCAAACGAAATTGCGCTAAAATTAATCAAAATTTAAGAGATTTTTTCTAAAAAGGGATACAAATTAGCCGGGTACTAAAAAATACTAAATAGTGCCAAACCTAAGAAATATTGCAATTATACGTAAATAGTTTAAAATATAACAATTCACGGAATTTTCAACATTTCGTAGAAAACTATCCAAAATTTAAAGGTCATTAAAAAAAGTGTCAATGCTGAAAATCGGGAAAATTATTAAATAAATTTGTATATTATTACATATGTTAAAATATAACTTTTGTTTGACTAAAGGGAAAGTTCTAAAAAGTACCAAAACGTAGAAAACAAAACTTTTAAAGTACTGTGTATTCGAAAAATATATAAAAATTTAACAAATTAAAAAAAAAACGAAAAATAAAAAAAGTACAAGCGAAAAATTTACAAATCGTAATAAACGGACAAAACTTAACAGACTAGGTATATATGTAAATAAGTATAAAAGTTTTTGAAGCTTTTAGGATTCTCAAAAAAGGTGTCAGAACAAATAAGTAAGTTATCCAAATAAATAAAATTAAATGCTTAGAAAACTTTTAGAATACTGTATGGAAAGTTGTTAATAAAATTCTGAAAAATTAAACAAACTTCGTAAAAAAGTACCAAAATTTCACAAGTACTTAAAAGTACTAAATCAAAAATCAGAAAATTATTTAAATGTTGTAGTAAAACACATTATGTTAATGTAAATTGAAATATGTATAATAGATTTTTAATAAAGGCAGGACAAATTCCAGGTCACCTAAAAAAGTACCAAACTTAAAATAGTTTATAAAAAGCTGGTAAATTATAGCGGATTTTAAAAAAGTTGCGTAAACATTTGAAGGACGGTTATTTTAAAGATTTTCTATAGAAGATATACCGTAGATTCTCTATAGAAAAATCAGTTACTACCAAGATTAGCTTACGGAAATACTTTTGTTCTGAAATTGTTGATTAAACAGAGAAATGCTTTAAATAACAATCTGCTTTTATCATAAAGCTATAAGAACGTGTTTTGTTGAAAGTTAGCATGCTGCTAAAGTAAAGCTCTGCCTTTGTTGGAAGTTTGTTAGACTTTTGTGTTGTGTTATTATTAAATGCCAATTTATGTTCTTGGCCTGTGGTTATTTTTACTACTCACAAACTTGAATTGTGCTGTCTGTTAAATCTACAGTTGGTAAATTAATGTTATAATGTATAAAATATTCAAATTTATTGTAAATTTACAATTTATTTTAATTAAACATATATAGCATTTAATTTAAACCATTTCTTTTTGTTTCTAGTATATATAAATATATAAATAAATTGTAAAATAATGTTGAGTTTATGAAATATTTATTATATCAATTGTTTTACAACGATTTTATATACATACTATACATACAGCTATGAGCAACTAATTAAGGACACGATACTAACATGTGAGCTTGAAGCAAATAATATGAAAGGTTTTAATGATATTCTCATAGTTTGTTGTAGTTTAGATAATTAAACTCTTATTCCAAGAAAATAACTGCATATTGTGTCCAATTAATTATTATTTATGAATATATGAGTAATATTTTCAAATAATATTGTTATCAGTTGGGCACATAAATAAGGACCTACCTATTTATTTGAAAATAAATCAATATTTTGTTGTAAATCCATTGTTATCGATTACGGCTTGACATCTGCCAGGCATTGAGGTCACCAAATTTTTACAATTTCCATTAGTTCTGAAACGGCTTGAGATCAGAACTGCATGAAGGCCAGTCAAGAATAGTAACTCAATTATAAAAAAAACCATGCTTGGCATGATGAGCCGTATGCTTCGGATCATTTGAATCTTGTTGAAATATCCATGTTATTGGCATATTCCCATCATGTATGACTTAGAATTCTTGCATACTAAAACTTATCCATATTTCCCTCAATTTTGTGCATCAGGCAAACACCACCTGACGACATAGCACCCCTAAGCATTATAGAACCTAGTCCGTGCTTCAAAGTGGTGCAGGTGTACTTTGAATCAAATCCTTTTAACTTTGGCCGGCGAACATATTTTTGTCCATCTAGGGAGACCCCATTAATAATCTTTTCCATTCTACATCCGTCCAATGCAGGTACGAAATTATTTATCTTAGTAATCGACATTTTACTGTATCCACAGACGGTTTTGCCTTATTTTGGCTAAAGACTGCCATTCGAATCTCATTTGCTGATTTATGCGGAGTTTTTTTTTTCGACAAGAGCACAATCAGTTCATCTTCAAGAACTGTCGTAAAACGGCTTCTTTTTTTATGGGACACTTTTTCTATAGTCGAATGCTTTCTGAAATATTCCACAGTTTGAAAAACCATCGTTTTTGGAACATTCAAGGCTGTTGCGATTTTCCGTTAATTGTTTTCATCCTGATGCATTTGTACAATAACCTTTTGAGTACTGACATCACAGGATTTGATGTTAAGCAAATATTAAGAACTTTTCATATAGGTACTAAAAGACACTCTGTGTAATCATAATTAATTTTTAAAACTTATCTGAATTTGAAATTTGTTAATAAATTTATCACTGTGCTTAATTTAGAGCACACACCGCAAACAAAAAATAACAGTGTTAAAGTTTAGCGTTTTATTTAATAAATTTTACCTTTGACATAACGATTTTAATATTGAATACTACTGTCCTTAATTAGTTGCACGCAGCTGTATAGAAAATGTAAAGGTTGTTTGTGGTAAATTTTGCTCATTACAACACAAACCAAAAAAAAAAGAAAGAATTAAGTTTGTGATGGCAATTGTTGGTAAAATGGCTGCTTTCATTTTCATATACATTATAATTTGCAAGAAAAGAAAAAACTTTATTTTATTTGTTTTTTAATTTAATACCCCCAAGCCAATTGCAGTGTATGAGTGTGAACAAACGAACGAAAGGAAGGACGAACACTCATACCAACCAGCTCGTGCTGCATGCAACAACAAGAACAACAAAAATAAAAGCATCGCAGACTATAATGTGAAAAATAGTTTTCTTGCCACGCGCTGTTTCTATGAGCCAATTTTTATAGTTTTATTTATTTTTTTTTTTTCGTAAAAACACTTTATTATTGTACGATTTGTTTGCTGCTTTGGGTATTTATTTGGTTTTTGAGGGTTTCATGTCGTATAATAAAGGTATTTGTAGCGATTTGTTGTCTAAAGTAAATTTATTTAAATTTCTTATCTAAACTGTGCCAGTGTTTTAAATGTCAGACCGTTGTCATTAGATATTTACATATACATACATACATACATAAGTATGTCGCTGTTTAAAGTCAAAGTTTTGTTAAAGTTTTAGGGTTTTTTTCTTGTAATTTTGTTTATTATTTAATAGTTTAGTAATCGTAGTTGTGTTTAATATGTTTTGTATAAAATATTTTTTGCTTTAATTAAATGTACACCTGCAATTTGCATTTCTATTAAGTATTTTTTTTAAACAAATATTTTTGTTTTGCTTAATTAAAAACAAAATTGTTTTCTTGCACATTTCATTTTATTTAAAGCACAATTATTAATGAGACATATATAATTAACATGTAAGATATAAATTTCAACACTTAGCAGATGACTTAATAATTGGTACAAAATCATAATTTAAAACACAAATGAATTATAAAATCTCAGTTGATTAGTTATGATAAGAAAAAATAGCAGGCAAATTTTCTATATAATAAAAAGTACAATTCAAAGTTTTGTTGAAATTTTACTTTTCAATATGCCCTGGTACTAAAAAAGCACCAAAGACTAAAAAACTTTTTATTAGTACAATTTTAAAGCATTTTAACAATATTTCGAACACAAAAGTTCAAAAACACTACTATAAAAAAAGTACCCAAAATTAATATAAAATACAAATTTGTTAAAATACACTAAATAAAAACAATTGTTTTGGAAAATAAACGAATTTTTAGCATTATATGGAAAAGTTTTTGAAAAAAGAGGGATAAAAATTTCCCGGTTTGTAAAAAAGTACCAAAAATTAAATCTCACTTTAAATAAATTTTTGATAATTTTTGAACTATAGTACGATTTCATTGAATTAAAAAAAAAAATAAAAAATTTCCAAGGTACTGAAAAAGTGTCAAAGAAAAAATATCACAACTTTAATCAAAATATCAATTTTTAGGACTTTAAATCTCTTTAAGACAAATTTTGTGAACAATTTTTAAAAATTTTACGAGATTTTGTAAATATTATTTTGGTACTAAAAATGTACCCCAATATTAATATAAAAATATTTGTTAAAATACACCAATAAAAGCAGTTGTTTTCGAAAATAAACGAATTTTTAGCATTATATGGGCAATTTTCTGGCTACATTTTAAGCCCATGTTGTAAAAAATAGTACTAAAAATTAAAACTAAAACAAATTTGCATAATTTCTAAACTATAGAAAATTTAATTCGAAAATTTCAAAAGTACTAAAAAAGTACCTAAGATAAAATATCACAATTTTAATAAAAATATCGATTTTCAGGACTTTCAAACTCTTAAAAATAAATTTTGTGAAACATTTTTAAAAATAATTTTAGTACTAAAAAAAAGTACGCAAAATACAAATCAAATTTTTGTTCAAAAGTAATGAAGGCAGACATTGTTTTCTAAAAGCTAATCTTATTTAATACGTTTTCTAAAAAAGGGTACTTAAGTTAACGGGAAATAAAAAAGTAGCAAAATAAAATCTGAAATTAAGTAAAATAAATAAATACAAGTAGTAAATATGTGTAAGTATGTATACAAAAATATAATACAAATTCTTTAATATTTTTAAGAATTTTGAAAAAAAAAAAACTGTAAAAAATATCCAGGTACAAAAAAAGTTCCAAAGATAAAACTCAACTCTCTGTTCAAGTAGCTGTTTGGATTTGAAAAAGTATTTAAAACAAAATTTATGAAAAAGGGTAAATATCTTTCAAAGTACTAAAAAGTTACCACTTTCAAAACAGAATCAAAAGATTTCACTTGAATGCCTGCAAGCAGCAATGTACCAATGTACACAGAAGGACTTAAAATCTGGTACTTTTTTAAGAGAAAAAAGTAAATTTTAAGGGATATATAAAAAGTTAAGTTTTAATTGTCTACTAATCTTCCTACCTATACTAAGTAAACAGTTTTTTAAACAAGATCAAATAAATTTTGCTAAAAAGGGGTAAAATATTTCCCCGGTGCTGGACTACCAACTATAAAATTTAGATTTTGAAATAAAATTTTAAAAGAACATTGTAAAGAACGTTATATTTTATTTTAGTTTTAATAACCATTTAAAATATTTTGAAGCAAAGTTCCAAAAGAAGTACCAAAATCATTCACATCTACATATCGATGGTCTCATGTAGAAAGGCCCTAACTCGCTTATTTGAAACTTTACAGGAGAAGGTAAAAACATAATAGAAACTGTAATATTCAACATGTAACTTTTTTTGTACAACTGCTTATAAAAGCGTTATTTTTTACACTATTGCAATAAATTTTTGTGAGTAGGTGTATTTGCGTTAAATGCATTGGAATCGCAAAAAAACTAATTTCGAAAAAATAGCGAGTTAGGGCCTTTCTACATGAGACCAACGATATATAGAAATTTTGTAATGTTTGTGTAGAGCAGTTTTTTAATTTAAATTAAATTTTATTAAATTTAATTTAAATTTTCAGTTTCCTTTATTGCTTAATACACATGTATATTTGCTTAAGAATTCATAACTTAAATTTTAAACTAGACTTCCTGTTTTGTTTCTTAAACTTTCACTATTATTTAACACCCCTTTGTTCGATTTCTAATAAAACATGTAAGATTTTACCGCCTTTTAAAATCATCACCACTAGCATCTTCTTACACAATAAAGCGGCCTTATTATATGTTATTTAAACAATTAATTATTATTTGTAGATGAATTGAAAATTCCCTGAAAGCAAACGCCTTCATTACTACCTAAAACAGTGTAAGAATAATTGAATAATGAAACAACTTTGAAATGTTTTATTTATAACTTGTATCGACAAGTTAACAAATAATGTGCCGGGAATGCATTACGTATAAATTAATTCATAATAATTTTTCTTAACACCCAAAACAAATATGTAAATATAAAATAAATTAATAAATATTTATAACAAGTTTTGCCATAATTAAATATTAATTATACGCTCCATTGCCACTTAAAAAATGTTGCTTACGCTCTAAGAAAATGTTATTGCATTTTAATGAAAACGCTTAAAAACATAAACAATTGCTCACAAGTACGTGAATATAATCATGTGTTAGTGTGTAGCTTTTTAGCTTATAATAAATTACAACGAGCCATAGTTTATTAAAAAAAAAGCTTTATTTTTGCAATATTAAAAATAGTTTTTATGTGGCGTTTTTCTCTCTCTTTCCGTGTATGTCTGCGTGAGTGTGAGTGTTTTGTTTTATCTGCTATATTTTATCTGTGCCAAGTGCACAATTTTCATGTTCAAGGTGACAATTCATCATTATCATTATCATCATTGTAGTCGTCAAACACCATAACAAAAACTATAATATTAGAAGCTGAAAAAATAATAAAGAAAAACAATAATAACGACAACAATGACAAACAGCTTTGAAAACGCAAATGGGCACACAGAAAAAAAAAACCAAAGAGATATAAACACACACAGCTACTCACAGTCATATAGATATCTTTGATGAATAATGAATACAATAACCGCATTTAAAATTGAAAAACAACAGCAGCAGCAGCAGCAACTTATATTTCTACACACACACACACACACACACCCACCCCATTTAAAGTAACCATTTTTAGTGTTTGTTTTTCTTGCTCATTATTTGAGTCTTTTGTATTCATTTAGATTTTTATCATATATGTAATTTACTTACACACATACACACACTTACCCATACAATAATAAACACTCATTTATAGTTAAATAAATTTACTGCACCCACAACAACCAACACGATTCAGTGCAATTTGAAGCCATGTGTGCCACTGTTTTTACACTGTTTTCCAGACACAAAAATTTTCAAAACATTTTTAAGAATTTTGTAATAAGTTCTAACAAGAAAAGTTAGTTTTTAAGGGTTTTACAAAAGCAGCAAGTAGCAGTAGTAGTTACATTACTTAGAGGTGGTTTAGTAATGACTGCTAATTAGTAGCATTTACAAGTATTTGTTAAGGAAAATCGGAATTATTGCATAATAAAATTCATTCAATCTTTCAATGCTGACTTCAATGTAATTAAGCGTAAAAATTTTCAATAAATTTTTAGGTTTTTTGAAAATTTTTCAAGAGAAAAAATTAATGTCTGAAGAGTTTTATAAAATTTTCGAATATATTTATAAAATAGCCAGCAAAAACTAGCACTTCTAATTTTTATTACTTAGAAGTAGTTTGGTAATGACTGGCTTTCGGTCTTATTTATAAATATTTGTTTAGGACATACAGAATTAATTCATACTAAAATTCATTCAGTCTTTGAGTGCTGACATTTTTGTCAATTTAAATCTAATTGAACTTTTTAAAAGTTCTACATATGCAGAAATTCTCAATATATTTTTTACGGATTGTAAAAAAATTATAACAAGAAAAGTTAATTTCTTAAGGGTTTTGCAAAATTTTAAAACATATTTATAAAATTGCCAGCAAAAACTAGCACTTCTTATTTTCATTACTTAGATGTAGTTTGGTAATGACTGGCTTTCGGTCTTATTTACAAGTATTTGTTTAGGATATTCAGAATTAATTCATAAGAAAATTCTTTCAGTGTTTGAGTGCTGACATTTTTGTTAAGTTAAATCTAATTAAACTTTTTAAAAGTTCTACAAACTCAGAAATTCTCAATAAATTTTTTAAGGATTGTAAAAAAATTATAACAAGAAAAGTTAATTTCTTAAGGATTTTGCAATATTTTAAAACATATTTATAAAATAGCCAGCAAAAACTAGCACTTCTAATTTTAATTACTTAGAACTAGTTTGGTAATGACTGTCATTTGGTGTCATATATAAGTATTTGTTTAGGATATTCAGAATAAATTCATAATAAAATTCGTGCAATCATTGAAGGTATACATTTTTTTAATTTAAATCTAATTGAACTTTTTAATCGTCCTACAAACGCAAAAATGTTCAATAAATTTTTAGAGATTTTGATAAAATTTTAACAAGAAAAGTTAATTTCTCAACGGTTTAATAACACATTCAAACATATTTAAAAAATAGTCAGCAAAAACTAGCACTTCTAATTTTCATTACTTAGAAGTAGTTTGGTAATAACTGACATTTCGTCTCATAGATAAGTGTTTATTTACGAAATTCGTTATAAAATTTATACAATCTTTGAATGTTGACATTTTTGTTAATTGAAATCACATCCAAATATATTTCAAATTCAAATATTTTTTCTTATTTCAGTTTGTTTTTGAAGTCTCTTTAAAAGTAATTGGATTTAATGCAATTACTTATTTAAACCCTATTTGTAAGTGAATTTAGCCATGAAAACGTTATCAATTCCACATAAACACTTTCAAGGCTTTCTAGAAAACGAGAACAACTTTTATTCTTTGAAGATGTTTTACCTTTCAAATCATTTTCACGCAATTTAGAACACAAACTTAATGAAAATTTCACATTCACTTTGACAAATGACAAAATGTCACTCATCCATCACACAGGTGATTGATAATTTTCCTAAATCTGTTCAATTTTTTCTTTTACATTTTGTATGCAAACTGTGTAGTTTTACATTATTTTTTTTTGCCATTACAATTTACATTTGTGTTTCTTTATTTTTATTGCTATTTGGTTTGGTATTTAGGCTAATGGGTTAATGCAAAAATATACTTACAATTAATTAATATTTATTAGAAAAACAAAAAAAAAACTAATATCTAGATCACATAACAAATGCCTTTTACATATTGTTTTAAATTATATATAGTTTTGCACATGTGCAAATAATTAAACCCACTTAAAGTGATAATTATGGCTATAACAATTATTACAATTACAATAATATTTTGTTGCCTGTTATTAAATTAATAATTTTATTTAATTTTTTTTTTAACGAGTGCCTGCATAGACTAGGCGATAGTGTGCCGGACTATCAGGCAGAGGGTTGCGGGTTCGATTCCCGCCAAAGACTCTGGGTGTTTTCTGCAGATAAACCAAAAAGCTTCGCAGTTTGTGCTTTTTTATTTTTGTTACTCATACGCACTAGAATGGTTATTTATAGCAAGCGCAAAGTAATTAATATTAGTCATACGCATGGGGGAACAATTACCACAATTTCTTTAAAAAACTTGTTGCCTATTTTTATTCTTTTTTTTTAATGTTTTATACGCACTGACTCAAGTCAATACATCGATTCTTAATGGATGAATGTCATTAAAAAATCATCAGTATAAAAATAGGCTGCTAAAAAACACTATTTTGTATTATTAAGAAGTCGACACAAAACTATTCTCTATTGAGAACTTGATAAATGTTTCTAAATTTATCTTTAGTAATAATGAAATAAATTCATAATCTATAGAACATTAAATGCTACTAGCTTTTTTTTTTTTTTGCATATTTTGTATTTAAAAATTTTGTTTTGCACTTCAAAATATTGGGATTCATAACAGTTGTTATGACTATTTTGTCTTTAACAAATTATATGTCAGTTTAAAGGTAAATATCCTTTATTTTTACTTACTTATTTAACATTAAAGTGTTAAGTTAAGCGTCATATGCGGGTAGACGATTTTGCATGTCCGAAATGCTGCTTAAACGTTATAAAGGGAAAACATGTTTGCAACGAATCATTACTTGTGATACAAAATGGATCTATTACGATAACTTGAAGCGTATGTAATCGTATGTGAAGTGCGTCCAACCAGCCGAATCGACATCAAAGCCAAAGGTAAAGCTGTGTATTGCGTCCGACCAAACGGGTCCTGTATATTATCAGCTGCTGGAATGTGGCCAAACCATCTTAGGGAACCTGCACCCAATACAATTGATTCGTTTGATTTAATACTTTTAAGAAATAATTCAGAAACAGTATCAATATATTTTTTTTTTAAATAAATCTGCCATTTGTAAACGTCTGAACCGATCGAGACACAATTTTACCAGAACGTAGCCAACACACAGAGTTTATGTTTTGAACATGAGCCACGCTTTTGGGCTTAACTTTTTGAATGACAATCATTTGGCATTTTTTGTTTTTCATCCGATTTTAATGATTTATTTTTATTTTCTGAGAGTCTCCAGCTAGATGCATGCATGTGCTCTGATACGAGTAATTTTCAAATTAAACTTGTTTGAAAATTAAAATTTCAAAATATTGATCTGGTTTAAAATATTCCCAAAATTACTTTATCACTTAAACAGCAAAATTTCCAATTATACACAGAAAGTTGGAAAGCAATAACTTTTCCCGGTCAAAAACTAACGTTTAGGCCATATGTTCTAAAATGTCAAAACTAAGTTTACAAAAGCTTAATGTATGCCCCGCAAGAAATGTGGACCTGTAAAGAAAACATGTTTGTGAATTTTGTCTCATTTTTGGAGAATAACTGGATTTTCTTTGTATTTTAACAATAATAATGTCATTGACAGGGAAATTAAGCAAATTAAATTTAAATGTTGAAAGAAGTTCAAATGTAATCATTCACCCATATCGTGAATAAAAATTCCACGTGAAATTTGTTCACTTTTCACATTTTCCTATTTAAATTCAGTGTTAAAAAAATAAAAGTGAACAAATTTCACGTGGAATTGTTATTCACGATAGGGGTGATTGTTTTTTAATTTTTATATTTTCTTTAAAATAAGCGAATGAAACTAAAAGCGTAAAAAGCCGATTTTTTTTTTTAAACATATGGGCAGTTAGCGCGGAATGCATATGTTGTCAAAAAGATAAGTAAAGATCATAGCTAACAATGTTCAATACTTTCAATAAATTAATATATTACAAATATTTCAAATAAGTTAAAAATGTGAAAAAATCCCTAATTTTTAAGTTATAAATCCAATATCGACACATATTTTGTTACACATTAAAATCAATTATAACAACAAAAAAATACAAAATATTAAAAAAAAAACTTAAATGCTTTAAAAAAAAACGCTAATAAAATGAGAGCTAGTATAATAGGTACTAAAAAAAGTACCAACGTTTTAACACAGCATTTCGTGAATGAAAAAGAACCAAAAATCTGCCCTAAACTCACAAATAACGTTTGTATAATCAAAACTAAAGTTAAAACAAAATATAAGTAAAAATATTTCCAAGGTACTAAAAAAAAGAACCAAAGCAATTTGTAGGTAAAAAAGTACCAAACATTATAAATCAACATTAAAATAATTAAGTTTGTTTGTTTAGTAAAAAATAGGGCATAAAACTAAATATAACTAAAAAATTGGTACTAAAAACTACCAAAGCATACAGATAACAGAATTTTATAGCAAAATTTTAGTGTACTTGTGGATGGTAAACTTGTGAGCGAAGTTTCTTCGATAAAGTATCTTGGTGTACACCTGCAAAGCAATTTGTCGTGGGACTTACATATAAAGTCTTTAAAATCAAAAATTGCATCAGCTACTGGTTTGATTTATAAATTTAAAAATAAATTTAACACTAAAACTAAATTATTACTTTACCAAGCCTTAATTCAGAGCCACTTAAACTACTTAGCTATTGTGTATGCATGGAATAAGAGCAAAGAGCTTAAGTCACTTCAAAGATCTCAAAATAAAGCTTTAAAAACAATTTTCAATCTTCCAATGACTTTTTCTACTTTACCATTATATAAAGATATATCACCAAAAATTCTTCCTGTATATGGCATACACAAAATGCAACTCTTGCTGTATGTTTATAAATCTATACATAGTATTGGCCATCATACTATCCTATTTTTAAGAAATCAACATAATTTTGATACAAGAAATGCGAGAAATTTGAGTATAAGCTTCTGTCGTTTTGAAAAAACTAAACAAAGAGTCGGACATATGGGTAGTCTGGAATATAATAGGCTACCACAAACTATAAAAAACATTCAAAGAATTTCAATTTTTAAGAAAAATGTTAAAGAATACTTATTTGACAACCTGGAAATGCTTCTATTGTAACAATATTAATTTTTTTTTTTTTATTTTAATTCTAACTATGTATATATTTTGCAAATACTTATAAATTTAATAATTTGATAAGCTTTTAAACTATTTGCCAACTGGCCTCAAAAATGTCCCTATGGACGCTGAGGCAATCATTATTTTGTAATAATTAAATTTGTTAATGAATAAATAAAAACAAAAAAAAAAAAAAAAAAAAAAAAAAAAAAAAAAAAAAAAAAGTAACAAAAAGAAAAAAATCAACCTTGAAATCATTAATAGCTTTTATCTTAAAAAAAAAAAACTAAAAAGTATCAAGACGCAATAACAGCAATTAAATAAAATTTTAAGATTTTTAAACTAATTTAAACAGTTTTAAAGCATTTAAATTCTTTAAAAAAAAAGTACCAAACTTTCAAATGTTGTATAATTAAAAGTTAAAAGTAGTTTTTTTGTTAATATGAATTTATTTTGTTTAAGCTAGCAGTATAAACCATTAAATTGCAATTAATTCGTGTGCTTTGTTGTTTCTAGACTTTAAGGCAACTGGTATTATTTAGCCATTAAATTTATTAAATATGTTACGAATATGAGTCTGAATATCAGTTACATTTATTATCATATACTATTTAACCTTAATTTGAAAATGATGTTGATATAATATAACCCAGCAATTGTTTAGGTCTCCAACAAGGCAGATATATATCACTTAATTTTTAGAGTCCCATAGCCAGCAATATGGAAATCCAAAGCTTCTAGTCAACTTTGGAAAATATTTGTGCAAGTTTTAGCTTGAAGAAATTATAGTTCTAGTATTGAAACGGCTAAAAAATGATGTTTTTATGTTTTTATATTATTGAGACCAGTTTACAGTGTAATTTTTGTAAAACGATTTATCTATATGTTGTGTAGAAGAGTAAGAATGGGAGAAAGCAAAATATAGAAGATTTTCCTTCACATTCCTATAGCAAACTAATGAAATTTCATTTAATTTTCTCATTGTAAAGTCCTACTAAAAATGTGTGGTCTAAATCAGTGGCTGGCATAAAGAGATAATGGATTTTAAAAATTTGCTATATAGTTTTCATTCCTGTTATTGTCTTTTGTTTATTTTTGTTAATTTGTATAAACTTCGTTGACATTTGTGTTATTTACAAATAAATAACAGAATATGTTTGTACCCTGGTGGCTGTGAGTGCCGAACACTGGTCTAAATACAGCTTTAATAATTGTGCTTGCTTTAGAACAAACATTTCACTGGGTATGTTACTTAAAATAGCTAATGTAATCACACTTGGTGCATTTAATTTTACAAACCATAAAAAGATTTACTACAATAAATCACACAAACAAAGTTAATTATAAAATATAAGAAAAAAATATATGAAATATAAAGAGCAATAGAAAAAAAAAACGCCAACAAAAAACTGAATAGAATAGAATAGTGAAACAAAGTGCAAGTATTTGTAAGACTTATTTTAGAGCTAGCAGTTTTGAGTAATGAGTAAGAAATCTATGCAGCAATTTAGAAACAGACACAGTAAAGTCTAGCTTTAAGGGAGATTTTATAAAGTTTGCAAAAAAAAAAACGAAATCTCACAAATCACAATAAAAGAAATTATACATGATTGGAAAATCTTAAATCTTAAATTATATATTTTTCTGTTATTCACTCACTCCTTTATTTGTTGCTGCCTTTGTAGGTGTATCTCTGTTGTTTATTTCAGCTTTTTAAGCATCACAATTGCAGTTATTGTTATTTAATTGCATAATTAGGCGGCAAAAACTTTTTGATTTATTTTCATGGTTTCTTTACTGGGTTTTCAAACAAAAACTAATTGTCTAATGAAATGTTTTGCAAAGCTCAAAAAAATCAAGAAAATTTTTATAATGTTTTTTTTTTTTTTTTTGTATCATGGCAAAATAGCAATAAATTATAAAATGAAAAAAGAAACCAAAGAAAATTTTATTTAATTTTCAAAAGCATAAAAATGAGTTTTAAGGCATTTGCCAATATACTGCATAAAATTAAATGAAATGTTGAAATCAGTTTATGTATTTCGAGTATTTGAGCAACTATACAATATCTAATAAAAAGCATTTAACGTTAACCATTTGCCAGCCATAGTGGCGCGCTCATTTTGAAAAGCATGTGCAGTAAAGGGCAAATAAATAGTGCAGTGTAGTTTGGCTAAAGCTATACTAATTGTATATCTATACTGATTTACTTATATGTTTCTATATAAATTTAAATATTATTAGAATTACGGTCGTTTTGTTTTTTTGCTATTAGAATTACTTTAAGATATTTGTGGTTGTTAGATTTGAAACTATATTTTCTAAATATATAATCCACATTAATATACACATACATATGTATGTATATTTTTTGCTTTATTTTTATATACATATGTACATACATATGTCAAATTTTTATGACAATGATTTATTTTTTTTCTTATTTATTTTTGTGGTTTCAAATTTGTTTGTATTAATTTATTTTTATATTGTATATTTTCTTTTTTTCAAAGCAATTTGTGTGTCTCTGAAAATGGGAGTGTTTTAAATTGTGTTGTCGTTTTTTGTACATATTATTATTTTAATTAGATGACCTTAAATAAAATATAGAATTTTCTCAATGTTTATGGCAGTTTTGTATGTTTGATCTACGTTTTTTGTGCGAAATTAATCATGCCGGGTAATCTAGGCGCTTGTTTAAAAAGTTTTCAATTTATACGCCTGTGTAGTTTGCTATCCGAAATACATTGTTTCCTTGATTTTCATTTTCAATTAATGGATTTTTTATACAAAAATACTTAAATTTTTTTATTGATTTGTTTAGAAAATTCTAAATCGGGCTTATTAAGGTCATGTATTCTATGCAAATAAAAGATTATTTCATAATTTATTTTTCCGACGTTTCGTTGGAGATTCCCAACATCATCAGGGATATTTTATTAGATATATAATCATTTGTCAATAGTTCTGCATTTAGAATATTTAACATACATTCTGTTTTACATAAACACAACATAAAACATAATTTTTAATTAAACAAAACAATTGCAAAAATATAAATAAAAATATCAAATTATAATTAAATTGTATTAAACTAAAGCTATGTGTCCACGATTGTCAGATATTACAACGTTGTCCGAAAAATGTTCAGAAAATGTCTAACAACCGTGTAAACTTAAAATTTTTGCCTTCCAACGTTGTAAGAAAAAGCATTTTCAGCACATTGGAAGACAAAAATATTGTCAGACATCTAACAATCGTGTAAACACACAATTTTGTCATTGTCATTGTTTTAAGACAATTGTCAAACACTTTTCATTGTCATATATGCAAAGTTTATGCATCTGCCAATGGCAGCATTGTCATAGAAATTATTTCTAAATGCAACTCTGTATATACATAAATAATAAACAAACAAGTGTGCATTGATAAAATTTTTAAAAAAAGTGGAAGAAAATTAAAGAATTAAATTAAAGTGTGCATTAATAAAATTTTTAAACACACACACAGAGCTGCAAAACGAATTTGACAATGCCACACAACAATCTGACAACCGTGTAAACTGACAATTTCGGTTGACAGATAAATTAATTGTGTGACAATTGTGTGCAAATGAAATTGTTAGTTTTCTTACAGTCATCTAAACTGACATTACATTACAATTGATTACAACTCATTATAATTATATTATACTTGTATTAAAATATATTATCACAAATTATAATTGTACTAAAATGTACTATAATTCATTTTAACTTATTATAATTGTACTATAATGCATTATACCGAATTATAATTGTATTTTACTTCATTTTATATAATTATAATTATATTAAAATGGATTATAACTAATTAAAACCATCTTGTAATGTGTTATAAATAATTATAAATGTATTCTAACTCATTATAATTGTATAATTGTGTTCTATTAAATTTGAATGATTTAAGATCACTATTTATTGTTTATCCCTTACATATGGAAAACTAGAGAGGATCCAAATTTTATTTTTTATTTGGTTAAATCTACTAAAAGCTCATAATTTCACAGACAGTCTCTGGCGTGTTGCTGGATTTTCAAATTTATAATGTTACAAACTAATAAAGTGCCTCCGGCTAGTCTACAGCAAAAGCTGATATATTATAATGGCGCCTACATTTAATGCTTAGAAAAACTGTAGAACATCTCAGATACACAAACTCTTTCATCTGAGAATCTAGTTGAGTTAGTAAGGAACCTGTACTTTCTATTAAGAGGAGCTTATTAAATGTCAGAAACTAAATACCATTGTAGGGTTCATAACATTTAGTTAATTATGTTATTTACATTCACAAACACTTTAAAATCTCCAACAATACAAAAAATGTATAACTTATGTTTTGATCGCAGCTTTTTGAACATAAAAGCTATTAGGTAATATAAATTTTAAACAAAATTATAAAGTAGAAACTTTCAAATTTGTAAGACTTATTTATGTTGTAATACCTAAACAACAATATAATGCTAATAAAAACATTACTAACGCTGCCATAGTAATTACGGTTGACCAACACTTTAATATTTTAGCTAGAAACTCCTACTAAAAACTAAAAAGCTACTGAAATAGGAAAATGTTAAACAATTTTTCATTTGATTTAATTATTATAATTTCTAACTAGCTTTCGTTTTTCCAAATAATAAGCCAGCTATACATACTACTCGTAGTTCGAAAACTACAAAAATTTCATAACTATTGTAATATTTACTGAAATTACATCACCTGGTTTTTAATAAATAAAAAAAAATTGTTAGAAAATTGGTCTATATTTAATCCTCTTTTTGAAAGTCAGGCAGTCTTTTTTCCTTTTTTTCTGGTTTTGCTTAAAGCTCATAAATCTTGTTAATTTGTAATTGTCAATGTATGACACGCCCCAGATCAGACAGATAAAAAGCCATAAAACATGACTTCACTTTTAGTCATACATATATACAAATATGTACGAGTATATTTTTTCCATATTTTTCTAGTAGTTGTCAGTTTTTTCACATCTTCCTCTGTAGACATGTTTGCAAATATAAAATAACAATAATAAAATAAATAAAATCAAACATTAATCTCTAACATTTGTAATGATTCCGTGTAAAAACTATGAAGTTTTTTTTTTTTTTTTGTTTTTTTATTATTGCTGATTCGACATACTCGTATGTACATCATTAAAGGAAAAATAAGCGGCTTGTGATCTCACACATTGTCGATTGCATAATGTGGCAAAAAAGTGCAAAAAATTATAAAAAATAAATATTATAATAAACAATGTATTGCATAAAAAAAGATTATAAACACTAATTGTTAGTAATTATTTGCCAACAAAAAAAAGCGACAGAAATAAAGATATGTAGATTTCATAGTAACGATAGCAAACAGCAATTATTAACTCTTGTGCTCTTATTAAATGGAAAATTTATATTAGAAATTAAATGGAATGTTTTAAATTACGAATGTAATAAAAATAGTTGTTGAATACAAAAACAATTTTTTTTTGTAATTTAGCTCAATAAGTGACATTATATGTCAATGCTAACTAACAACATGGAAAATTTCATCAAAATAAAAAGAAACAAAAAATAAAAAAAAAAAATAAAAATTAAAACAGTTTGACTCCACTATTTTAAACTGTTTTAAATTTGTTTTTGAAGTATAAGACTCTTAGTATATTCTTTTTACAGATAAATTCAATTTTGCTCATGCGTTTTTCTACAATTCCTTTTCATTTCCCGTTTAAGGAATTTAATTTTTAACAAATTGTAACAGTTGTGTATTCTATATATAATCTCCTATGTAATTCTAAATTATAATTTACTTCTTATTATAATATTAACATTTCATTTTATATAATTAATTTAGTTTTTTTTCCTACAATATTGATTTGAGATTTACATACAAAATATTTTGGTTCTGGATATACAATTTATACTGCTGGTTTTAATCAATTTAAATCACATGCCTACAGAACTGTTATAAATTTTTCATAAATTTCAAACACAATTAATTACTTTTTTTCACACATTTTTAAGTAACCCAGCAGTTCAATAAATGTTTAGGTTCTCTACTGGTTACACAATCAACTATGCCAATACCTATTTGAATATGTGCTTGTCCTAGCAGGAAGTTTTGTTATTAATTAGTCATTCCTTAGCAGCCCATCCATATATTAGCTACAAAGACCGTCTAAACGTATTAGCAAAGTCACTTCAAACTCTAGAGAAATATAATTAAAAGATGCCATAAAAAAGTTGAGCAAAACGTCTATATTATATTATTTAACTGATTGTTCGACCTTTTTATTAATTAAATATTGGAATAATAATATTAATATTGGAAAAAATAAAAAATAAAAAAATAAAAATAAAAGCTGACCTTAATCTCGAAAAATAAAATTGTCTATATTATAATTATAATTGTATTATAAATCATTATAACCGTATTATAATGCCTTATAACTAATTATAATTGTATTATAAAGCATTTTAACTAGTCATAATCATATTATAATGGTTCTTAACTAATTATAATTGTTTTATAATTCATTAAAAGTTAATACAATTATATTGTATTATATTGCGTTATAATATATTATAATGTATTATAACTAATATAACTAGACTTTAAAGAAAATTGTTACCCTGCTATTTTGCAAGTGAGTTTAGTCAGTAGTTTGGTATATGTTGCCCTATGCTGGGTAAAAATTCAAAATCTTTTGGCCGAGTGAAACTTGAATCGTTTCGGAGCGAAGAACAAGTTATGATAGCAATTGCTTTTCTTTACATTCTGGTAAATAGCAGATGTCAAAATAACAAAAATGGAAAGTAGTTAAAAATGCTATACAAAATACTTATATAAATATGTTGTATATTTACATCAGAGACCGGCAATGAATGGTTTTTTATGATTCACAACTACTTATAACATTTCAAGTATAAGTGGTTTTACATCATTGCTATTTAACTACTCTGAGTTACTCAAACAACAACGTTAACTTATAAATGCAAGTGGATATAAGTATGAGTACTACGCGTAGCAACGCCGACATCGAGCTCATACCATTCCCAATATGTTTGATTCATAAACCACGGTATTTAGATTCACATTTTAAGAAAAATACTCACATACTCATAAAGTATTCAAATCAGTTAATTCATTGAAAAAAATTTTCAGCTTAATCCGTTAGGTATTTATACAAAATAAGTAGAAAAGAAATATAAAAACATACAAGTAAGTTTATAGGAAAACATATTGGGGAAAATATAACATTTATTATTTTATATAATTTTTATAAGCGGACTGTAAAAAATGAACGACACTCGCATGAGTGTATGCGAGTCATACTTATTTTTTTATCGTCTACGTACACTGAGTTAAGGAGAGTCAAAATAAACAACATCATACACGAGATTAAGTATGAATATAATGGGTACTGCAAACTTTAAAGATGAATATTGGTTTGATGATATTGAGACAAGTATGAGTACGTATAAATACAATAAATTATAAGTCATGATTCGAGTATACTCACTTTTTCAGTACTCATAACTGATCTCTGATGTACATGCTATCTAACCAATTACTAGTGAATGGTTTAATAATGACAAAAAATACCATTAACATTTTAATACTCACATATTATTCATGTTCTATTTTTTTAATATTGAGCTATTTACTAGCGAATAGAGGTTGCAAAATAGCGCGCAAAAAATTAACAATATTTAAAGTCTGGTGGGTAACCAATGAATAGGTATATTTGTCAATGCGGAACTGCTTAGTTCCAAGGTCTGCCGGTTAATTATGTATCTATGTATGTAAGTAAACACACCCACAACAACTAATAAAAGTATTTAAAACAAAATGTATGTAATTTATAGGTATTTAGTTCACAAATGAAAAAGGTCTATGAATAATTTAAATATATACAAATTTAATACATTTAAGACATAAAAAAGTATATAAAACTTCTTAAATGTCTCATAATTTACGGAAATAGTAGAAGACTTTCTTTTAGCCAACAGATTTTGTGCGGCTGATCTTACACCAAATCTATAATGAAGTCATAAGTTTTTAAGATTAAGGCTGTTGTGAGTTATAATTCAATATTATTTAAGATATATGTACTGCATAAATTAATTTCTTTCCTGAAGAGTTTTACCAAGGAGTAGTGAATACAAACAAACAAGCTTTTAATTCACTTATTTAATTGAAATTTATTTCATATTTTCTAACATTTAAAATATTGTATTTAATGTTTCCTGCCTGTAACACTCTCTTCAACAACCCATTTATTTAAGAATTATTGCCATCATTGTTACTGTAAAAGTATTATTGTGAATGATACAACAACAACTACATAATATTTAAAACAAATGTAAATAATGCGTGAGTTTACATTAAAAAAAAAGAATTGTAAATGTAAACATAGCCATAGACACACACCCTCATTATACACAATTATTTATTCCAATACAAACCCGATTAACCTCTGTCTTGCTCTCGGTCTCTTCCTCGGTTTGATCTCTTTTATTCATGTTATTACATGAATTGTTGTTGTCTTAATAGGAATGCTAAGAAATCAAAACAAGTCTCAAGGTTATTAGCAATAGTATGGGTAGAAGAAGAAGCTTTTAGCTCTAGAAGCGAAGTAAGAACACATGTATTTTCAAGGTTTTTCTCATTTTATAACATTTTTATTCAACACCTACACAAGTATAAACACACACACATGCATGTACATTAGGGTGGCCCCATTTGTATGGAGAAAAAAAAATAAGGTATCGATTTTCCCGTTTAATATGAAAATTTGATTCATTTTAAGACTACGTTTCTCAAATTTTTTTGTCCTGGGGTCAATATTTGGTGAGAGGTTTTTTGATTTTTTTCACATTTCTTCCAAAGGAACTATATGTAAATTTGGTATCATATGAAAGGGGGTTGAGAGGCGCATTTAATGGGTTATCAAAAATTAAAAAAATTAATTTTTAAATTAAAAAATTAATTTTTTTTTATTAATTTTTTTTAAACCTAAATTATTTCCTATCTGACAATATCTGTTAACTCAATTCGTTAATGTGATGGGTATTAAAATAACGAAAATTTTATAAGTTAAAAAACGTGAAAAACCATTTGGGTTAAATTGCATGATGTTTATAATCAAGAAATCTCAACTATTTTGAGTAAATTCTATGAAAAAATAAAAAAAAAAAAAATTTTGTCTGAAATTTAAAATTTTTTTTTTTTAATTTTCGATAACCCATTCAATGCGCTTCTTAAAGACCTTTCATATGATACCAAATTTACATATAGTTCCTTTGGAAGAAACATCCGCAACTTTATTTTGGGGCCACCCTAATGTACATATATTCCTAAAAATAAACATAAATATTTATAACAACATACTTAATAAATAAATTATTACACACTGAACAAAAAAATTAAGATTTTAGAAAAGGGTGGGCCTTAAATAAAGATTTTCTTTAAGAACAATAAACGTACAGACATTTTAAAGTAACTTGCTTTAAAAAGTTATATGTACGAATATATTCTCTGTTTATATTTGTTCAATTCACAAGTAATGTTGTATGTTGTACATTGTATAATACAACTAACTGATTGTGAACACAATTTTAAGCAAAGTTGTATATTTATGTTGTCAAGCCTTCAAAATGTCAAAAGTAAAATATTAAAAAAATTCAAAATTTATACTACAAATGAGAAAAACACTTGTGAAAAATATAAGGCAGACATTTAAACAATTGCTTTAGGTTTGTAAAAATGATTGAGCGTTGTGCATAAAGTAAGTACAACTACATTACATTATTTACATAAATTTGTTGCTTATTTTCTGGTTTTAAATTTGTCAATCAGTTAATGGTTTGAGTGTTACCTTTTGGTTTTTTAAACTCAAATGAGTAATTTTTTTTGTTGAGATACATTTTGAATTTTTGGCAACACACTTAGGCCTCGATTACCATTCACAACACTAAGTATTTTGATGTTGTATGTTGTAAACTGCAATTACGATTCGTATGAAAAGTGCATTTTGTGTTGTAGTCGAAACAACACAACATTTTAGTTTTGTAAACGATAATCGAGCCCTTAAACTGTCACAAAACATTCGAAAAACTTATGTAAAAAAGTGTTGTACAAAATATTTATATAGAAATTGCCAACAACATTTGTACAACTATTGTAAATTCAGACGATACTACAACATCACTTGTGAATTGAACAATTCAATATCAAATGTTAGCAGCTGAATTATTTCTTTAAACCTCAGCTCCGGATGCTCAGGTTCATTGTCAGTTAAGTAACCTTGTCTTAATTAAAGCTTTAATTTCTATTCAAAAATTCTCGATTCGTTTAATAATTTGTTTTTTAACATTATACTAAAGGGCGCACCCTAAATTACTTTAACATAAGTGCGTGTGTAAATTATCGTGTGTGTTTTTTTCCTTCTCACTTATTTACTTAATACTTTATTTATATTATATGAAGCAACAACAACAGGCATTTTAATTATAAATAACGAGCTTTTAAGAAATCTTTTACAAAGGGCTTTTTTACGTTTCAAATATTCAAATTTCAACACTTTAATTTGTTTGTTTAAGTTTGGCAGACATACTCGTACATACATATGTATGTTGTTAGGTAATCGTTTTATACAATTCTTTATTTCAATTTTAATTACAATAAATTTGAATTGTAAAATTTATAAAAAAAGAAAAAAAAAACTAAACTAAACAAAGTATTGGAACACAAAGAAAAGGTACAATCAAACTGTTTTCAGTTTAATGATTGATGGCTTAAGGAAATTTTTTGAGGCCCTCAAATGTTTTATAAATAAAACAGAAAACAAGTTTGGCAAAAATAATTGATTATTTTTGAGAAGTTAGCTAAAGCAAGTTGGAAACAAAAAGAATAACTTATGAAAATTGCGTCATTATGAATGGAATATACGAGCACATAAATGCTCTATAATTGGAATATATTATTTGATATTTAAAAAGGTATTTGCACCCACTAAAAGGAAATTTCAAGCTGTTATTATTTTGTAATAAAGTCTAAAAAGTTACAAACTATAATAAAATTATAATACAAATAAAATTCTTAACATTTTGTTCATTCAACAGTGGGCACTTTGTTGAATATGTTCGATATCAAACACCGTTTTTCGATTTTAACAAATAAGATGTCAATTGCTAGACCTTAAAGAGTAGAATTAATATATTATATTTAGCTTTAATAGTAGATCTTTATACAGTCAGATTATAGCTTAAAAAGTAGGTTTTAATACGGTTAGATTTAAGCTTCAATCGTTCCTCTTTATACAGTCAGATTTTAGCTTCAATCGCAGGTCTTTCAGATTTGTCTAGTCAGATTTTATTTAGCTTCAATTATACTTCTTTATCTAGTCAGATTAAGGCTTCAATCGAAGGTCTTTACACAGTCAGATTTTAGATTAAATCGTTGGTGTTTATGCAGAAAGATTTTATCTACAATTGAAGATCTTTACACAGTCAGATTTTAGCATCAATCGTTGATCTTTATCTAGTCAGATTTTAGCTTCAATCATACTCCTTTATCTAGTCAGATTTTAGCTTCAATCATACTTCTTTGTCTAGTCAGATTTTGGCTTCAATCATACTTCTTTGTCGAGTCAGATTTTAGCTTCAATAGAAGGTCTTTCAGATTTTACCGTCAATCATACTTCTTTATCTAGTCAAATTTAAACTTCAATCGAAGGTCCTTACACAGTCAGGTTTTAGCTTCAATCGTTGATCGTTATCTAGTCAGATTTTAGCTTCAATTGAAGGCCTTTATACAGTCAGATTTTATTCTCAATGCGTGATTAAATGAAACAGACACTAACTGGGTATAAAACGGAGGCAGTATTCTGCCTAATCAGAATCAACAAAATACAAACGGCTTATTATTAAGAACATGATTATTAATTTTTAGTGTCTGTTGCCTTTTTAGGGCAGTGTCCGATAAAGCGGTTTCAGTTATATATGGGCATCCTACCTAAGAACCTACAAACTAAGAAAGCTAGCTAGAAACTAGTTGGATGACACTAGTGTTCGGTAATTGTGGAGAGGTGGAAGCATAGCTAAATCATAAAGGCAATAAATAGTCAGCATCCAGTAAAGATGAGTGATTACGAATTTCTGAGTGAATTTTGTTGTTTTTAGTCATTGGACAATCATTTTATATAGAGAGAAGAACATTTTAGCAGAAACTGGGTGTTAGAACATACCTCTAATTTTTCCTTGATGAAATTGGTCTTCTAAAATTTTGAAGGTAGTTAAAGAAGAATTTAGTGCCTGTTGATTAATCGCATTCTCTGTCTGCAAGAGTTATTCATTCAGAAATTTTTTTAATAAAACTCTTACAATAGTTTTGGATGTCGAACAATCTCTAAAATTTGTTTGTTTAATAATTTTCTTTAAATATCGAACGCGACTACACTGTTGGTTATCAATTCGTTAGATCTCATTTTCTATCAAATGCTATCAGTATATCAGAAGTACGATTCTTTAGAGTATATTCTAAATTATATTTAAAAAGCAAACAACTACTTTTAAGCATGAAGCCCTCTTGAGCATGGCATAACATTTAAAACCGATTCCATGTTCTGACTAACCTGACAACATAAGAAAGATCAAAGATAAAATATATTTCCCAAAAATCTTTAAAATTCCTTATAATTCTTCCTTAATTTACAAATAAAATACATGTATTATTTTCACAAAACTACAACATAATCTTCCTTTCGTTTACATTACTTTCAATTATAAGCATGTTATTGCTTATTTCTTAGAATATTTCATTATAGCTAGCAGCAGCCTTCACCTTAATTTATACAAAAAAAGAAATTATCAAAAAAGAAAAAAAAATCTTTTTGAAAATATAAAATAATATTCATGGCCCGCGCCATGAATGTATTTATAAACGTTTTACACATTTATATTCCTAAAGAATTAAATGAAACCAAAATCAAAATCATATTTATACAATTTACACACAAAGTATTTATATGTGAAATTATTACACAAAATTAAATGCACCAATTAATTTAGACAATAAATTTATATGAATTTTACGCATTTGATAAAAATATAGAAAAAAAAATAAACAAATTCTATAAAAGTTTTAGAAATTTGAAAAGCTTTTGTCTAGCTTAAATATAATAATAGGTACATGACAATTTCTGGGTCGAAATTACAATATTTCAGATATTATTGATAAATAAATACTTCTTAATA
This sequence comes from Bellardia pandia, assembly GCA_916048285.2. NCBI lineage: Eukaryota > Metazoa > Arthropoda > Insecta > Diptera > Calliphoridae > Bellardia > Bellardia pandia. The sequence goes on from OU696529.1 coordinate 123,260,124, forward strand.
GCGTTTTGCTTACTCACCCTCTTTTTACGTGGCACATCTTCTTTAAAGTCAACTACGATGCCTTCATCGGAGGTTGACACTGATGTGGTGCGCAGACGGGCACTGGCTGAATCATTATTTGTAATGACACCCATAATGTGGCCATCATCACTTAAAGGCGGCGATGATGAGCCTGAACTCCAGGAGGCTGATGAACTGCCGGGACTGGAACCCAGCCATTTATCTGCGGGTGGAAAAAGCAAAACATTCAAATAAACTTTTTAACAAAGCAATTACAATTGAAAAACTAAAAACTATTTACGAAGACACAAAGTTTAGTAAAGTTTTCATTCGTTGCTCGTACATTTTCATATTCTGCTATTCTATAAAAACTATATCAGCTGCATGAAATACATTATCTATGAGTTCTATGACTTTCATGACAATTAAAGGCGGATTCAAACATTTGTTCTGAACAAAAATTTTATCCAGAGAAACATTTTTTGCGTTTTCAAAAACAATTTACAAAATTTTTAATGAATAAATGAAATGAATAATTTAATTTCGCAAACACCACAGATAGAAATGTAACTTATTGGCAAGTTAGTTCATTTTTGTCCAGACAAAATATAAAATTAAACCAATTCAAGCTGAAAGTTGTTCGTAAAAAATATTTTCTCTCGCTCAAAAAGCGTCACTCTTTTTTTCATTTCATATGAAAAAAAAAACTTTGTCCGACCAAATATTTTGTTCAGAACAAATAGGTGAATCGATCTTAAATCTATTCGAATTACATTCGGGCAAAGAACTGTCAACAAAAGCAGACTTTTTACTAGGGAAATGTAGCATTCATTTACATTAATTTCTATAAGCAATTCACTAAATTACATTCGCATTCAGATTTTCTAATTGACTGGTCTTTCGCCACATAACAACATCATAACAACCGTCAAAGTTTAAATATAAATAATTTGTTTATTTTATTTTTATTTCAGTAGATCCTAAAGTTCTGCCAAGTCTGGCCAGAAACATTTTGTTTCAGTAAAAAATACCGAGAATACGGCAAGTATTTGGAATATTTTTTTGAAGAACAGAGAACTAGTTCGTTTTTTTAGTACAGAGATTTGTGTAGATTTTCATCTCGTCAGAAGTTTTATAATTCAGAGAGTGACCTTTTAATTGACCAACGATGGCAAAGTCGACGTTACTAAAAGAGTAGTTCAATATTAAAACAGTAAATATCTAGTTCTGTAGATTAGTTTAGTGGTTTTTAAAGATTTGCAATAGAAAAGAGATTTTATAATTCAGTAGCAAAGTAATGAGCTGCTGAGTATGTTAAAAAAAGAAAAACTACGAATTCAGTGATTGCTGAAGATCTTTGTGTGTCTAGAAGCTTTATAATTCAGCACAAAATAAGCAAAAAAGACAGGAACTAGTTCGTTATTTTTATTCAGTGGTTAGGAAAGAACCACGCCTAGACAGAAGCTTAATAATTGGTCGCAATTCCAATATAAAAATATAGTTAGTTCTGTATATTCAATGTTTAAGGCACAAATGAACTAGTTCAATATTTTATTATAGTAATGAAGTTTTTTCGGCAACTCTATATAGGAAACAAATGGAGTACTAAAAGAACTAGTTCCATATTTCAGTCAAGTATTTAATAGCCGGTGCACAAAAATTTACAGCATCTTAAAGGTTTGATATTCATAAAAAGAACTAGTTGATTTTCGAACACAAACTTTATTTATGTTATTGCTTAATGCTGGAATGCAATTAAAATTCTCTATTAATTTCAGATCAAATAGAACTACAACGTTTATTTAATATTCTAGTTTTAGAGGAATTTAGAGGAACTTTTTTTAATTTTATATTTAAGTAATTCATGACAGCTAAACACCTGTTTTAGAGAACATTTTTGCTACCAACTATAAAGAATATTTGGTAACCGCTTTTAATTGTGGAGTTCGTGCAGAATTTTTTTTTTTTTTGAATTATAAATACGACCTAAAGCATAAATAATTACCAAAAGCTTAGTAAATAAAAAGGTTAAATAAACAATAATAAGAAATATAAACACGAACTTTATGATATTCTTTTTATCGCCGTTCTCTATATTATATCAATTAGAAGAACTAGTTCTAGTTTCGAAAAGTTTCTAAACAATGTTGAGTGACCATAAGCTGCGTAGTTAAATAAAACTGCCATCTGATTTTTTTTCCTAGAGGGTAGAAAACTGAAACGGGACTAGTTACGTGATTTATTTCTTGGTGTTGCGGTTTTGTTCCATATTTTAATATGTCCTTGTTTGGGAATATTATCACCTTTTAGGCAGATTGTGACAGGTCAGTAAACCTATGAGGTATTCCTAATATCGCCATTCTCTATCTTATAACAATTAGATGAACTAGTTCGCTCTTTTAGTTTCCAAAAGTTTTAAAAGAACGTTGCCTGACCATAAACTGCGTCGTTAAGTAAAATTTAGAACTAGTTTATTGTTTTCCCTAAAGGGTAGAGGACTGCGGCTAGAGGTTTGTTAATTTTCATTTTTAATGTTCGGCACCTGATTGCTTTACTATGAGTGCTGATCATTAAATATTTATATATTTTTAATAAAATTTTATCTCCCACAAACTGCTAAAATTTAAATACATTTCGAACATTAAGATTCCTGTTTTTATAAATCTTATTTAAAATTGTGTTTAAAAACTCAGTAAAACTTACCTCCATTTTTCGGTGACTTTGGAGAAAGTGAGAGTGTAACCAAAATCATGGCAGCATTGTTTTCATTCATTTCTTCTTCATCGTAGTTGTCGCCATTAAAGCTGTCATGTGCATAAGATGGCGGACGTTTACGTGAACTGTAAATAGAAACAAAATTAAAAAAGAAAGGTTATTATATATAAAATGATATTTTAAAGGAAAACAAACAAACAAACACATAATTTAAAACATAATTAGGTTTTACAGTATTTTGTAGAGATTCAAAAAATTATATAAAAACTGGGAAAAATTAGTAAAAATTTTTTTCCGCAAATTTTTCGTTAACAGGTTGTCGTGCGTTAAGCTGTTAGTGCGGCTATGTTGACTACCCACTACAGAACTGTCTCTTTGAAATCTATGTAGTAAACTGACTATTAGTCAAACTGACTACCCCCCCCCCCCTTAACTAACCAAGTAGTCAGTGAAAAGCTTAAATGGTAAACAAAATCTTTAGTTTGGACTTAGACACTAAAAATGTGGATTATACTCGTATAAGATTCATTTTAGTTTCATTTTATTATTTAACTTATGTTGTTATTGTTCATACTGTGAGCGTCAGAACAGAGTCAACATCACATATTATTAAAAAAAAAAAGCTTAATTATAATATAATTATATTATTTTAGACAAAGATTTTGCTTTTTTCGGTGGTATATCATTCAAACGCCACCGAAGTAAAGTAATTAAATAAATGCTATAAAATTAAGCTTTAACATTAATGCGCCTACTCAACACCAGAGGCGCTGCAATGCTGCACTAAAACAAACATAATGCGCAATTGCAGAGTTGTGATATAAAGCTTTCTTCTACTTTCACCACCTTTACTTCTTCAATCTATCCCCTTTCCAAAGAAAGTAACGCAATTATATATAGGCATATTAATTGTCTGAGTGTTACTTTTCTTTAAAAAAAAAAATAAAATAAATTAAAACAAAATATTTGTTGTTTCTTGTTCTTAATAAACGAAGTTTTTTTTTAATAAATAAACGAGTTCAAATATATTTTATTTAGTCTTTTTCGGCAAATATTTGCCAAGTGTGGCTGTACCTTTAGTTTGTTACCAAAATTGAAATGGAATGGTGTAAAATTATTACTAATTGTTAATTATAAAATTCTAAACAATTTTAAAATAAAACGATTAATTAGCACAATAACATTTATGCGATTTATTCGATTATTCTTCATAAAAATAAGTTTGAAATTCTTCGAATAATTATTTGTAAAACGCTGTTCGATTATTCGAATAAACATTATTCGAATTGATACCCTGCTGTTTACAATATTTTAACGCGAAAAATCTAGCATTTTTCCGTTAAAATTTAATTATATTTGTAGGTATGTGCCTTATTTTTATAGTTTTTGTTAATGAGATAGATTGCGTATATAAATACTCAACCTTGTCATTCAATTTTTTTAACATTTTTAAAATGAAAAATGTGTTACTTATCAAACAATCAATAACCAAAGACTTTAAACAATATGTCATCTAAACAAAGAAACGTTTACAGAAATTAAATAACAACAATAACACAAACATATGTACTTACAACTGTTTCTAGAAAACTATTTAAAGAACGGAATGGTTGATTAATTACATAAATATTTAACAAATTTATAACAAGTGCGAGTACATACACATTCATTGAGAAATGTATAAATAACAAAACATAATTTACGCCGCCCTATGTTTGAAATCTATAATTACATGATGGCAAGTTACCGAAAATAATTTCAAACTTTATTTATTTCTTAGAATTCTCTGGCAAAAACTAAATATTGTGGCAATATTTAACAGATTTCCCAATATGAGTTAGTGAACACTGGAATAACCCAGTTTATTTAAATGTAAAACACAGGGTGGGGTTTTTTCGTCAATATTTCACTTAAATTTATTTGAAAAACATTTTCATTGTTTTTTTTTTTTTTTGTTTAACCCTAAAGCCGCAAGTTTTGTTACATGTCATTTACATTGTTTGGAAAAAACTTTGTTGTTGTTGCAACTTGCCATTCAATATTTAATTTGATTTCAATTTATTTATAGGTAAACAACTAGACTTTGTGACTGATTTTGTTTTGTGAGATTCTCTACATTTACATTTATTTTCATTGCAAGCCTGCAACAATGAAAATGACTCTTTTTGTGTTGACACGCAAATGTTGTGAGATTCAAAAGGAAAATGCCGACATTATGAAAACAGTTTGTAAATTTTTCAAAGTAAAAAACTTAAAACGTTTTTATATGCATGCATGTATGTATGTATGTGTATGTACACATGGTGCCATTTCAAAGGAAAATTCTGTTAAATCAATTTTCTAAGAAGTCCATTAAAATTGTATTACATCTGCATTTCTGTATGTGTAGTTTGTTAGTTATTAATTATTAATTAATTCCCTTTGTTTACATGTATATTTTCCAAGTACATACTTAAATGCCGGTACTTTTCTGACCTTGCTTAACAAATTATTTGACTCATATTCGTTTGTAAGTTTATTTTCTTTTTTTGCTTTGTGTTCTTTTTTTTTTTTTGCAAAAATAAATAAATAAAATAAATTGTATTATCATCGTTTTTTTTTTTTTTTGCAAAAAAATGGCCGGTGTTTCGGCCTCATTTTTATATTCTTCTGCCCCTCTGTTGTCGGTATTCTGTAGTGGTTCTTGTCGTTTTGCTCGCCTATGACGTTACAATGTTAAACAATCATTTTTATTTTATTTCATTTAATTTATGTAGATTTTTTTTTGCATGGAATTTTGTTTATTTTCTGCTACATTAATCTATTCTATTGGGTCGTGTGTTATGTTCAATAATTCGGTGTTTTTTTTTTTTTTTTAATTTTATTGCAAATCTTTTATGGGTATTTTTAATGTGTTGTATTTTATGTATATTTAAGGCTGGGTAGACGTACTAAGTAGCTGCAGTGGAATGTACATACGTCATGTTTTTTTGTTTTTGTTTTTCAAAGAAATTAACCCACTTCTGAGCATAAAGAATGACTCAATTTTGTATAGCAAATAAAATCAAACAAAGTTACATGCGGTGGGAAAATCTATAGAAATTCTTGATACAGTTCAAGTTTAGTTTTAATATTCGCCTTTATGCTGTTAAATATTAAGGAAAGTTCACACTTGGCAATTATTTGCCAAGAAAGACGTAACCACTAAATAAATGTATTTTTAAACTCGTTTATTTAGTTAAAAAGACTTTGTTTATTAAGGACACGACACAACAAATATTTAGTTTTATTTTCGATGATTCTGTTTGATCTTGCAAAACTCTGGTAAAAGTAAACAACGTCAAACATATTTGTGATAACACAAGTGGTTACGCTTTTTTGAGTAAATATTTGACATGTAGCTTTAGTTTTAATATTAGATTTTAATACAATTCAAGTGATCGTATGTAGATCTTGATACAGTGCAATCATATCGTTCTTTAGACAGTAAAAATAAAGCTGTAATTGTAGATCTCTATATAGTGTAAGTAAGGCTGTAATCATACACCCCTATCGTGAATAAAAATTCCACATGAAATTTGTTCCCTTTTCACATTTTTCCTATTAAAATTCAATGTTAAAAAAATAAAAGGGAACAAATTTCATGTAGAATTTTTATTCACAATAGGGGTGATAGAGTTTTATAAATCCTTTACAGTAATCATAGATAATTTTACAGTTCAAGTAAAGCTTTAATCTTAAGAGTTTTATACAGTCCAAATTAAGCTGTAATCGTTGGTATTTATACAGTCCAACCAAAGCTGTAATCGTTTAACTTTATACAGTCCAAATAAAGTGGTAATTGCAGAAATTTCTACAGTTCAAAAAAATTTCATCGTAGACCTTTATACAATTCAAAGAAATTATAATATTTAATATTTATACAGTCACTGTAAAGATTTGTAGATCGTTAGACAGTCCAAGTAAAACAGTAGTCGTAAAGTCTAGATAAATCTATAAGCACAGATCTTTAAACGGTCCTATTAAGATCGTAATCACAGATCTTTACTTTTTATCGCAAGTATTTATAAAATTGAAATTTATAGCCCTGCACAGCATATCTGTAATTTTAGTCAGTCTCAATAGATCAGTCATAACCAACTCGGATTAAGTTTTTTCTTTCATACTACATTTCATTGGTAAACGTAATATGCGACAATAAAGACATTAATAAGTTTAAGAATTTTAAAGCATAAATTGAATTATGTTCTATTTATTTAGTTGTGGTTTAATGGCAGTAAATATTTGCCAAGTGATGAGATTAATAAAAATAAATTGAGTCATCTATACAAACATTTATTCCTATTTCTGTGGCATCAGGTTGGTTTTTACAATCCAACGATTCTAATGAAATGTGTGGTATAGAAGTGTGTATTATAAACATATTATGATGCATGATTTAGATTTGTAATGAAAGCTAAGGTAAATTTTTAAATGACGTTAAACATTTACTTCATGTTGCAAAATTAATATCCGACTTTAGACTTTTTTCTCTATAAATTTCCTGTTCTTGCAATTTAAGCTGTTCCCTAAATTCCCTCTTACTTAAATATATTTTATCCTTAACCTTGAAATAACCTTAAACATCTATATCTTTTCTCTACTTTTCTTGACTTCTCCATTTTATTACATATGCAGTTTTTTTTTTTAGCAATTTAATACTTTTCAACATACATTTACACTTTGCTTAAATTTATTCTCTCTATTATCCTGCTTTAAGGAAAGCTAAACAACTGTGATTTAACTGACGCGCCATGATATTGAAACCATAAAGACGTTTCGTCATAGTTGCAGGGCACCCTGCTTAAATGAAGACAGCGCGCTAAAGGATTTTTTGTTTCTTTGTGTTGGATTTATGTTGAGGTCTCTGGCCTGTGTGTGCTTTTATTTACTCATTTGACGCCATTTTACAAATGCCAATAACAAAGAAATATTTAGCGGCATTGGGATGGTGACTAGAGTTGTAAAAATGTTGATACATTTAAAATTATTTTACTAAAATTTAAGAAAAAGATTTATGAATTGACTTTTATGCTACAAATTTAAGAGATGCAATTCAAGTTTAGCTTAGTTGTAAATGTTTAAAAGTTATATATTTCAAGGACAATTTTTATACAGTACCGTCCAAGTTTAGAAATAATATATACAGTTTAAATTTAGCTGTAATAGTATATCGTTATACAATCCAAGTTTAGTTGTAATCGTAGATCGTTATATAGTCCAAGTTTAGCTGTAATCGTTGATCCTTATGAAGTCCAAGTTAAGCTGTAATCATAGTTTAGCTGTAATCGTAGATCGTTAAATAGCGAATTATTGAGTAGTTAAAGTTCATCTTAAATCGTAGATTATTATTCAGTCCAAGTTTAGCTGTAATCGTTGATCCTTATACAGTCCAAGTTTTGCTGTAATCGTAGATCGTTAAATAGCAAATTGTTGAACAGTTAAAGTTCATCTTAAATCGTAGATTTTTATTCAGTCCAAGTTTAGCTGTTATCGTTGTTCCTTATACAGTCCAAGTTTAACTGTAATCGTAGATCCTTATACAGTCCAAGTTTAACTTTAATCGTAGATCGTATTATTATTGAGCAGTTAAAGTTCATCTAAATTGTAGATTGTTATTCAGTCCAAGTTGAGCTGTAATCATAGTTTAGCTGTAATCGTAGATCGTTAAATAGCAAATTGTTGAACAGTTAAAGTTCATCTTAAATCGTAGATTTTTATTCAGTCCAAGTTTAGCTGTTATCGTTGTTCCTTATACAGTCCAAGTTTAGCTGTCATCGTAGATCCTTATACAGTCCAAGTTTAACTTTAATCGTAGATCGTTAAATACCGAATTATTGAGCAGTTAAAGTTCATCTTAAATCGTAGATTGTTAATCATTCCAAGTTTAGCTGTTATCATTGTTCCTTAGACAGTCCAAGTTTAACTGTAATCGTTGATCCTTATACAGTCCAAGTTTAGCTGTAATCCTAGAACGTTAAATACCTATTTGTTGAGCAGTTCATACAGTCCAAGTTTATTTTAAATCTTGGGTTTTCATATAGTTAGATATGCATTTACAGATTCCAATACTAGTTTTAATCGTAGTTCTTTATATAAACTAAGTTTGTCTCCAGTCGAGTTTGCTGTAATCAGAGATCTTCATTTGTCACTCCAGTTCTTTTTGCAGTAAAATGTTAATTTTAATCGTAAAGCTTTGCATTGGCCAACCTTTAATCATATCTCTTTATACATTTTATACAGTCTGGTCTTTATTGTAATTTTTTATATTGTCTAAATTAAGTTTTTTTCACAGCTTTTTAAACAGTCCTACTGCAGCCTTAATAAAAGCTTTATTAAATCCTTTTTCCTGCCAACAGATTTCATCAATTTATTCAATCGTTTAGAATTAAACATAAATTCTCTTAAACACTTTTAAAATCTACCAGAATACACTTAAAAAAATATATATATATGGTATCAAATATTCTCTATTTCTTTATTTCATTTAACAGTATTTTCACCATTTAAACTTTAACAGAATTTATGTTTATGTTTAAATAATCTCAGCACTCTGTGCTTTGCTATTTATTCTTTATAAAAATTCTTAAGGCTAAAAAAGTATCAAGACAAAAAACACAAAAAACGAATCACACAATATATCTATATACATGCATACATATGTATGTATAGTATATATATTTTGTATGTGGCGATCTTTCACTGCTAGTTGACCATAAAATTTTATGATTTTGCTACCAAATTTTTCTGCTTTCAGCTGCAACCGCTACAGGAGCTTAAAAGCCAAAACGGAACAAACACATACACACATACACACACACAAAAGACTTAAGTTATGATTTTGGGTGCATGTTTAAACATGCTTAAAAGCCAACTCCTTTAAATTACAACAACAGTTGCGGTTGCACAATGAAATAAAATACAACTGTAATACACAACTTAAGGCCATGATCACAAATTTGAAATGGTTTTCTGTTACTTGCTACGGCAGACATTTTCTACATGCTTGAGGAATTTTCTTCTTTGTGAGAGTTGCACGGTGGAAATGGTGGAAAATGAAGAAATAGTAGCAATAGCGCTATCGAGGCGTTAGTTAGTAATTAAATTTAACTTAATGTCTGTGAGTATTTATTAAGAATTTTGACTAAGTAATAAGGCTACAGTGAAGTATTGTTCTATTTATTTGTGTTTTTTTTTTCATTATTTTGGGTTAGCTATCTGGCCAGGCAATTAGTTTAAACGTATGTATAATAAATAATTAAAATAAATTCGTTTTCTTGTTAAAAGTTACAAATGGCTATTAACTAGTAAGTAAAACTACAAAAGAAACAGTTTTAATATAAAAAAAACAATATAAGAGCTGAAAAGGTATCAATTCATAAGAAAAATAAGGCTTGAGCAAACATATGCAGCATTTTAAATTTATGGCACAAATCATACAAATTTGCAACTAAAGGGTGTCCCAACTAGAACGCAATTTTTAAATTTTAAATAAAACACAGATATTTAAAAAAAATCGTGAAACTTTATTATATCGTAAAGTAGACAGAATGAGGTTATGTATGGAACACGATATCGTGCAGATGGCCGCCGCCGCGGCTTTGCTGGCACACACGCGATCTTTTAATGAAATTTTCAATGACCTTTTTGCATAAATGCTGCGGTATTTCATTAATGCAGCGTCCAATTTCCTCTTTTAAGGCTTGAGTCGGCGTAGGCTTATTCGCGGAAGCCATCGACTTCAAAACCCGCAAAGAAACAAATCTAAAGGTGTTAAATCGCACAATCTAGGCGGCCAATTCTGGTCTCCAAAACGCGAAATAACACGATTGGGAAATGACTGATGCAGCAATTGAAATGTTTATCTGGCCGTCTTGTTGAAACCACATGACCTCCACATTCATTTCTTCAATTCTAGTAGATCGCACAACACACTACAGGGAAAATTCGTTCTTTAGCCGTATGTGGAACAAACTACCAGCAGAAGTATTCCCTGCCATTTTCAATGTGGGAAAAATTCAAGTCAAAAAATCACAAACACTACTTCCTCTCTCCTCCCTCCCATAACCTATTTTCCTAGTTCCAACACAATGCATTGCATAAGTAGGGGTCATCCCCTGAGTGCTGGTCAAAGAGAAAAAAAAACATAAGCTTTTGGAAAACCTTAAAAGCTTTATACAAATTCTGTACCTCAAAAATAGCTGCTGATACTATGAGTTCCAAATCATGAATAAAAAATCCGCAGGAGTTTTTTCCCTTTTCACTTTTTTAACATTGAATTTGAATAGGAAAAATCGGAAAAGGAAAAAAACTACCGCGGAATTTTTATTCATGATTTTCCAAAATCATTCTTCCGCTCTTGTTAACTGTGAAACATTTTGAAATTTTCTTTCAACTCTTAATACCTTTAAATTTCTGTTTCATATTGAAAATTATCGTATGTATGTTGTTGCCTGTATTGTTGCCAGAAACGCGACCATTTTGATTACTAGAAAAACCGTTAGGCTGCTGTTTAAAGCTTCTTTATGGCTAAACTATACTCTACGATATGTATTTTGTTGTTACTACTTTGATGTTGTATTGTTTTGATATTACTTTAGCTGCTGCTGCTGTTTTTCTTTTTAATTTTTTTGTTTCAGCTGTTCAGTGTATTATATGAGTTTTGTTAAACCATAAATATCATCAAACTAATGATTCTACATACGATTCAACAGCATACAAAACATAAACACTCATACCAGCAGCCATCTCAACAACATCATTATGAACATCTTCCTTAAAGCTCATTATTATCAAGATCAACGTCATTATGAGATGGCTGTTGTTGTTGTCGTAATTTTCCGCATCATCCTAAACCAAGTGATCACAACTAAAGAAATTTTTTGTAAAATTGAAACTTTCTTAAATGTTCGAGAAAGAATTTTGCTGTAAATTGAATTTAAATTTTGTTTTTAATTGAAGAACGTTATACACTGCAAGTTTAATTTAAATCGCCGGTACTTATACAACCGAAATGTTGTAGCAATTCTCACATAGTTTATACAGTACAGGTTAAGTTTCGATTGAAGGACTTTATACAGTTCAAGTTTATTCCAAGTTAAGTTTTAATTGCTGAATTGTGTACCCTCGAAGTTTGGTGGCAATCGTTGGCTATAAGCAATTGAACTTTATTTGTAATTGAATAACTAACTGATGTCAAGGTTAAGCTTTAATTAGTAGTCTTTATAAAGTCCAGGTTGAAGCATATTATAAAGACAGTTTAGTTGTTTATAAAGAACACTAACATGTTGAATCATACTCAATCCAAGTTAAATAGATCATTATTCTGTCAAAATTAAGCAATAATAGTAGTTTGTTATACAGTACAAGTTCTATTATCTCTAATAATTGGTCTTTATACAGTTCAAGTTATCGTAAATCGTAGATATTTATATACATAGTTTATCTAAATCATTGATTATTTTACAGTCCAAGATTTAGCTTTAATTATAAGTCTTTATACAGTCCAAGTCTAAATTATATTCAAGCTCATTATACAGTCCAAAATTTAGTTATATTTAAAGAACTATACCATGTTGAATCATACACAATCCAAGTTTAACAAATCATTATTCTTTCAAAATTAACCTGTAATAGTAGTCTGTTATACAGTACAAGTTTATCTCTAATCATTGGTATTTATACAGTTTAAGTTATTTTAAATCGTAGATATTTATACAGTTTATGCTAAAGTTTAATTACAGCCTTCTAAGCAGTACTTGTTTATCTTAAATCATTGATTATTTTACAGACCAAGACTTAGCTTTAATTATAAGTCTTTATACAGTCCAAGTTTAGTTGTTATTAAAGCGCATTATACAGTCCAACATTTTGTTATATTTAAAGAACTATATGTACACCGTCTAAGTTGAACAAAACCTTGGTTAATTTTGAAATATTTGGTCAACTGGTTGATTGGTAACTGTTGTTGCTGTGAAAGGAAAATGTGTAAGATGCGCGCTTGCGCTGTATTGTTGACTGTTTGTTGGTTTGTTTGGTGGCTGTTGCTGTTTGTAGCAAATTGACGTGCGCACATTATCGTGCTGTTGTTGTTTAAAACCGCGTGATTGAAATGCGATATAAACATTTTCGCGTTTGTTTGGTAAGAGGAGCATTTTTATTATTGCACGTCTGTCTGTCTGTCTGTCTGAATTTCCGTCTAACCAAAACTAACTAACTTTATATATAATTTTAACCATTTTTACTAGTTTGTTGTATTTTATTGTAATATTATTTTGTTTCTGCTGTTGTATAGCATGGGAATTGCAACGTGATTTCCTCAATTTGGTAAACAACAAAAAGAAAATGGAAACAATAGACGGCCACAATAATGTTGGAAAAAACAAAGAAATGAAAATAATAAAATAAGATAGAAAATTATAGCTTAAAAAACGACATAGACAGTCAGTCAGTTAGTCGGCCAGGCCAGTCAATCGGTCAGCTAGCAGTCATTTATTTAAGCATTAAAGTGTATTAAGAGAAAGAAATTTCTGTTGCCTTAAATTGACACTGCTGCTGTTGCATTTGAGTCGCCCCCCCCCCCCCCTTAAGCCTGCTGCGCTTTAAGCTTTAATGGCCTTTAGGCAATTACGCCTTTGCCTATTTTAAGCACATTTGGAGGCTGTAGCTTTAAAACTTGGTGTTTTGTCTTTTCAAAGTATTATGACGATTTGGCTGTTTTCCAAGAAATTATTTATTCATTGAGTTTAAGTTGAAGAGTTTAAGCTAAAGTTGTGGTATATAAATAAATCGTATTAAAGCTCAATTTAGACTTAATAATGAGCTATAATTTATGGTGCAATTAACCTAAGGAAAGCTTTACAATTAAATTTAAACTTGGACGATAAATGAAAGTTAAATTATATTGTGAAAAATCTTGTAATTAAAGCTTATATTGATTTTATTGTGATTGGGGTAAAACTTGTATTGGCCTTCAAAACAAAGCCTTAAATGGCGTATTCGTGATTGAAGCTTTATAACACTATACAGAGCTTTCCATTGAAAGCTTAATTTATACTATATTTATAGCTAATAACGGTTAATAATTAAGCTTTATATAGTTAAATTTAAAGTAAATCTTAAAAGTCTTTGAATTGAATTTCAAATGCAATAAAGTCTAAATAAAACTACATAATAACCTTCAGTTAAAGCTGAATAAAAATCTATGATTGAAGCTATATGGCTACTGTGAGCGTCAAAATAAAGTCAATACCATATATTATTAAAAAAAGCCTAATTATATTAATATAAATAATATTAAATAATAAGATTATAGATAATTCTATTTAATTTTTCGATAATTAAACAAATATAAAAGCGTATACAAATTTAATTAATTTATTGTTGAAATAGACCAATTTTTACGCATCAAAATAATGCAAACAATAACATAATCCTTATGCAAAAAACAAAGCCCTGTCATTCTAAAAAAATAATGGCAATTCTTTTAATTTATCTTTGTCTGAAGGTATTCCGTTCAAAATAATTGCAAATTTCATAACTTATTATTAAAAGAAATTAATTTGTGACATTGAATAGTGAAATATTTACAATGGGAAAAACTGTTTGGGTTAAATTACATGATGTTTATAATCAAGAAATTTCAACTATTTATTTAAGTAAATTCTATATATGTTATTTAGTGGTTACATCTTTTCGGCAAATATTTGTCAAATGTGAATTTTATTTTATGAATTAAGCAATATTTTTTATTTTAAATTTGTATACTGCAAGTACAAATTGGAAACATATTTTTCAAACAATATTAGGTGTTTACTTTATATTGACACTCACGGTAGAATTGAACCATAAATTGGACTGTATATGTATATCAATGACTGAAGCATAAATTGGACAACATAAAGCTTTAATAAAGACAGATCAAATATTAAATCTTAAATTGCATTATGTAAAGGCCAATGATGGCCTTTATAATGGAAATTAAATTGCATTTTTAAAACGGTTTATGATTGATGATTAAAATAAGCTACATAAAGAAACACCATTGAAGAAATTAAAACATTAAAGAGACATACAATCAAATTCGAAAACGAATCAGTTTTCAAAATATATTTTAATGCATTTATAATCTAATTTTTCAAAATTTTGTTTTAAGATTCTCTTTAGTAGCCCACAATGTCTTTATATTTGATGTGATAAAAGTTTTTCAATACAGAAATATTACGAAAAAATTGACTTCTAAAACTCATTCGTTTTCGTTTTCGATTTCCAAGACATGCCTGCTAGAATTGAAGACTTAATTAGATTTTATAAATATCATTCAATTAAGGTTTATGTTGGACTTCGTAAAGAACTACCTCCTTATTCAAAAACGATTATTAAATTTAACAAATGTTTGTTAAGGCAAATTTTATATGCAAATCTGTGCTAATAAACGTTTGTTAAATTTAATAATCGTTTTTGAATAAGGGGGCTAGTTTTGAAGCTTTAAATAGGCTATATACATAATTTAAAAAGTAAAATTCAACTATAAATAAAACTACAATTTAAATTGAATCATAACTTGGTTAATGTCAGGTCAAAGTGATAAGTTCTTTTCATAGTATAAAGTTTTAGAACTAGTACTGGAATCGTTATCAAGCCATTAAGAGAGAAAAAATGTACAGCCTGAGAAAAACACCATTGAAATGGTTTATTAAATTACAAGATTTGAAAAATCATAATAAAAATGATTCCTTCACTTAAGCAACTGTCTTCAAACTATGTACATATGTATCAAATGTTAGTGCTTGCCAGTCAGTTAATATTGAAAGTTTTCGTTTAAATTTCTGTGGCAAATGCTGCCAGTGATGCTAAAGTTGTTTGCTGTTGTTGTTTTCCTCGCCATTAGAAATAGATGTAAACTTTATGATTCCATTGAAATCGGAGTACAATGTTGATATCTTTTACTAAATCTCTTGTTATATTTAGTGTTTGGCAAAAGTGTTGAAAGGAAAAATTATGACCACAAAAATACGAGAAAAAAAATCAGCAAAAAAAAAAACATGAATGTGCACAAGATTTAAGAAAAGCAGCCAAAAACAACAACAACAACAACAAAATGAACTACAACAATAGCAAAAATAATAATGGAAACTGTTATATACGGTTTGTTTTTCCTGGGTTTATGCATGGACTCGTTGATGATTCGGTTCCTATTACTGTTTTTTGTTTTTGTAGCATTCGTTTTAGTTATTGTTGTTATTGTTGTTGTTGGTATTTGAGGCTGATTTTAAGTGAAAGATATAGATGTTGTATATTATTCAGTTTTTAAAGTTGTTGATGATGATGTTGTTGTTGCTGCTTTATTTCTAATGTACGAAGACGACCATGATGATGAGCCGGCCAAGCCAGCCTAGCCTGATGAGGATGATGATGATGTTGATGATTGTGATAATATTGATGGTGGTTATTGTTGTTTTTTGTGTTGCTTTTAAAAGTGACCATTGGTAATTTTCGCATGCTGTGCAGAAATTAGCCACTTTTGGCATGAAAATCGATCAATCGATAGAAATATAAAAACTTAAACAACAAAAAAAAAAACCCCCAGAATATATTGTTGTGTGTTAAGAGTTGGTTTTTCCTCATTTCTAATTTGATTTTATTGCTTTTTGCTTTTTACTCTAGTCATGGTGGTATTAGATAGAGCCTTAACTATGGAAAGCATTACATGTTTTCATGGCTTTTCTGACATTTTGATTGATTTTTTCTATATTTCTTTCTTTAGTTTTTTTCTTTTGGTTTGACATTGCTTTGCTTTAGTCATTTTAATAATGATCCATGATTTGTGGCTTTATTAACATAAATTTCATTAAAATTTTATTTGTAATATCACAATTTATTAACTATTTTTTATATAATAGTTTTTAAATAAAATAAAATTTACATATAATTAAAGCTTATCAAAAATACCATAAAATTTAATGATTTTTGAAAAGATACTTCCTCAATGCTTTAAACAAAACTTGTTTAATAATTTTAAATTTTAATTTATAGAGAAGTTATAAAAATATATTTCTTTATAAAGTAAAAACTTGTTACATGTTGAACATTTTAATGATTTGGTTTTTGGAATTGTGTAAATTTACTAGAATAAATTATTTTTTTTTAAATGTGCAAATAATTTGTTACAATTCCCCAACTGTTTAAATGTTTAAATAAACAAATAGTTTAATTTATGGCAATAATTCAAAGAATAGCTTGAACAAGTAATTTATGCAAATCACTAAAATCATATAAACAGATAAACAGATTATAGAAATGAATATAGACCGGGTTTTAAAACTAGAAAATTGGATCAATTTGAACCTAAATAAAATTATATAAAAAAAACCAAGAATGAAGTAAATCACGATTGAAGCTTAATTTTGACTGTATGTATAAAGTTCTCAGATTAAAACAGATAAGGACCCACGATAGAAGCTTAAAATGGACTATATAAAGCGTCACGATTGAAGCTTTAATTGGACTATGTAAAGTTCTAAGGTTAAAGCTTAAATTGGACTATATAAAGACTAAGATTATAGATTTGAAAGCAGAACTCTTATGGCCAGTCTTTAACTCAAAAATTAAAGTGTTTTTAAACTTAAGTTCTGTTTAAATACCAAATTCATTTTTATAGATCATATTTAAATATGTATAACTTAAATCACTGACTACGTCCATTTAAAAACAGCTTAAGTTTTCCATACTACCATATGATTTTGACAGTTGTGCAAATTATGAAAATTGCGCATTGAAGTTTTTTTTTATTATTTGATAAATATATTCAATAAATAAACTCGCCGCGAATAAAAACATTATTATTATCAATATCAACTAATATCAACTAAAACAATGAATTTAGATGAATAGGATATGAATGATGCAGCTTTTGTCCATTTAGTTTTACAAATTGTTGTAAACTAAATATGAAATCAGCTGTTAAATGAAGAAGTTGTTTATATTTTTTTTGACATTTAATAGTGCTACCATACTTTTATCATAATTAAATACCAAACTTACCCCCTGGCCAACGATGTCGAACGACAACGTTCGCTTAGGTAAGACTTAAGACACAAACGTGATTGTGGAATAAACAAACTTGATTGATTAAAAAAATAGATACGATAAAAATTTTGTGTCTTAAGTCTTATCTAAGCGAACGTTATTGTTCGACATCGCGGGCCAGGGGGTTAATTTGAGACTGAAAAAATTAAACCGTATTTAAATACAACTTAAGTTTAAGGAAAAATTAACTAATTTCGTATTTAAATATCAAGTTAAAAACTGGCCATTAGCTCCATAAATCTAAAAAATTTTGTTTGCTGGAAATGAAGAATTTAAAAAACTATCAATATTTGTAAAAGTTTTGAAATTCAAATTAAAAAATTTTGTACAAATCAACTCAATAGTTTGAAAGTTGTATAGTTGTACATTAAAGTAGCAGAAAATATTTTATAAAAATCAAATATTGTGGAGTCGATTTTAGGCGAACTATTAAAGTTAAGCTAAGAATATGTTTAGAAGTACTTCATATTTTAACCTTAAAATGTTTTCCTGTAAACAACTAATCTCTAGAGCAATACCTTCATAGTTATCTACAATATTTGTCTTATACATAAGACTTAAAAAAAAAATTGCGACGTACGTTCACACTTGTCAAATATTTGCCGAAAAAGAAAAAAAAACTTTTCTTATTTAAGCCAAAGCACAGTAAAAATTTAATTTTAATTTATTTGATGCTGTTTGATCTTGCAAAGCTCTTGTAAGAGTAAACAACGTCAAACAAATTTGTGCTAAAACCAGTGGTTACGCTTTTTTTGAGTAAATATTTGCCAAAATGAAACCGTACTTTTACATTTTTGTTAAAAACATACAAAATTTCGATTGTAATAAAAAATACGTATTTTTGTATAACAACTTAGACAGAATCTAAAAAATAAAGAAATAATCAATCAAAAACTTTCAATATTGTGTCAAATAGCTGCACGTTTATAACAAAGTAAAAACATTTTAAATATTAGAAAAAATTTTAGTTAGTAACAGGAAATGTTTAAAAATTTCAGATATCATATGAATGTGTTGTAAAATTATGTTTGAAACGTTATTGTAGATGAAAAAAAAAATTTAAATGATACAAATAATTAAAGCAAGTATCAATGAAAATTGTAAAGAGTAAAAAATAATGTAAAACTTACTATGTAGCAACACTTTCAGTACAGAGAGTCTTAAAGTCGTTTACACAACTACTTACAGGTAAGCAATGTTTTTTTCCTAAGGTTTTAAATTTCAATTATTAGATCTGATATTATTTTAATACAAATGTATTTGTAGTATTTGTTTTATATATTTTACTAAACAATATGTAATAAGTACATTTAATCTCGTGATTAATTTAAGAAATATTTACTATATATTTTCTTTTAGTAGTATAAACTTTGTTTAATTTTACAAAACAAAAAAAAATAATTAGTCATTTTGGTATAACATTGTTCAAGTTTTGTCACGAATTGTTTTATATTCGTACCTACTAGTACTATAAAAATTAAATAAATCTTGTGCGTTTGTCTGGTGCCCTGGTTTATACACAGAAATTTTAATACCTGTTTGCTTTATAGCGTGTTCAGATATGCACCTTAATTGCGATAATCGCAATTAACGCCATTATTGAGCTCAATATTCCATATAAAATCTCAATTAATTATTGCACAAGAAGTACGAAATTGTTACTTATTGAGTAAGATTTCGAATGCAACACTGTTCACAACTGTGTTTAGTAAGCAAAATTGTATAAAATGGCAAATGTCAGCAAAAGAAATCATTAAAAAATCAATGTGAAAGTAAGTTTGTTTACATAGAAATACAACAACCATTTAGAGTATTTTTTGTATTGTTTTCCAGCTGTGAAATGATTATTGAGTAAGCTGAAAATTGCGTATGCCTGAACACTTAAAATAATATTGTCAATTAACCGAATATTGCCTCAATAAAGTTTCATATCTGAACACGCTATTAAGGGGGCAACTGCCCCTCCCCCACCACTTTAGTTTATGTTCTAGTTTTTTGGAAATATTAAGAATCACTTTCCTTGTAGCTCTAACTTATTTATAAGGTTTTATTGTATTTTTTTTTAATTAACTTTAATCAATAAAAAGTGAAAGCATTCAAAAATTTCTAGCAGCTAAATGTTGAAATTACTAAAAATACTTAATTTCCGTTAATTAAGCCATATAAATCAAATTTGTTGTTTAAAATATGGCAAAGGTAAACGAAATGTCACAAAAAACTAGAAAAAAATAAACAAAAATTTTCTCTATTTTTAATCCGTTAATTGAGAGTAAAAAAAAAAACAATCCAAGCATAATAATAACCAAAAACATAATATGTACAAGCAAGCCTATTACTTCCCTGCCAGCAATTGGAAGTTTCTTTCATCGTCCATCGTCAAAGGCGTTACGTCTTACTCACTTCCAGACGTTAATTGGAAGATAACAATAACAATTTACATTGCAGTCGTCTTTTAATCATCCAGACGACGTTTGGAAGATTGTTGTTGTTTACAACACCAGCCGAAAACGACATGTCCCGTTATAAAAGAAATTAAAAGAATGCAAAAAAGAAGTTTTCGACATCATCGAAATTAGTTTTATTTTGTCATTTGCTGTGGTCGGTCAGTGGTAAAGTTGGTTTCGATTTGTTATTGTAATTGTTGTAGTTTTTACATATTTGTTATCCCATAGTCAATATGAGTGTTATCTGTAAAGGCAAACAAAATCAAAAGCAAAAGAGAGGCGAATAAAATAACTTCTGGAAGTTACGCTGAAGTGACTTCTTGAAGTTACGCTGAAGTGACTTCTGGAAGTTACTTCCGGGGGGTACAACTTCTCAATACGGAAGACACTTCTACGATCAGAAAATGGTATCGCAGAAGATGAGTTTCAACTTCTTAGCGTCACTTCTGAGTCACTTCCGCAATAGAAAATGTTGGCAGGGTTAGCACACAAGTGTGTGTGTGTGTGTGTGTATGTTTGTATATGGCTTAACATCACTGTTGGCAAGCATGGCACAATTGTACTTTTTTTTTGATACATTTTAGACACAGTTGGTACCGTGGTAATAACATTTGGTACAATTTCAAAATACTGTTGCATCAAATTTGGTATTTCAGATGAATTATGTAGATAAATATATCATTTAAGTTACACAAATAGTAATATTGTAATAATGCAAAGAGATTTTATTAAACTTTATGAACATTTTGCTACTGTTATCAATTTGATCTACATCTATAAGATGATTATTACGCCAAGAAATTGTTGGTTGAATTATCGAAGAATAGAAGTTTCTGACACATTAATTCACATTAAATGATTTTGAGGCTGAATTCAAAAACTAAAGCTTAAAAGGATTTCAAATTTGAAAATTGTTAGAAATTAACCCTTCTGCCTCTTCTATTCTTGAAAAAATAAATCCAGTAATTTTGGAAATACAATCGAAGGATGCACGAATATATATATGTACATATATATTTAATAAACCGATACTTCCTTAATAAGAATATTTAAGATAATCGTGATAATAAACGCAAGTAATATTCTTACAGATTTAGAAGTAGCTAACTACCTTTACACAAATACAAACAAATCTCAACATTTTATTACGAAACGAGCTCTGTTTCTTTGCATTAAAATAAATTTGTTAGAGTATCCTTTGCTAACTTTCTTCCTGGAACACTTGTTGCATATCGTGAACAAACGCTTAGATAATGATTCTGTGAAGAAGTCTTACGCCGTATTCTTTTTTATCACTTGCAATTAATCAATACCAAACGAATATGAAACTGTTTAAACATTCGTTATGTAAGATAATGTCACAAATGTTGCCATAAGATACATACATATATACATACATATATCGAATTTACGATAAAGTAAATTTGTGGCTAAGTTTTATCATTATTTAACAAATATTAAAAATGGTACCGTGGAGATATAAAAAGTACATTTTATTTGTTTAGTTGGTACGAAATCTAAAAACCCATTATCCATCACTGCTTAACATACATATTTAGGAGCAATGAGTGTGAGAGAGCATGAGAGTGTCACCATTTTTAAATGCGTCATTTCATTTAAAACCAATAAAAGTGCGTAAGGGGTGTGTGTGTGTGAATGTGTGTATATGCGAGAGTGTTAATTACCCGTTATTTTTTGCTTTACTTCTCAAAGTTCAATTTCAAGTGTTTGTTATTGTTTGGTTTTTGATTCATCTTAACACACAAACGCTGATATTTACCCGTACATACATACGAGTACATACATAAATTGTGAGTGACTATTTTAGTTTTTGGAGGTTTTTTATGATATTTGTTTTTTTTTTATTTTTTATAGCTTTTTCGCATAAAATATGTTATTGTTTATTTCTATTTGTATGCCTACTGATAATAAATACTATTTTTTTTTGTGAATGAACTACGCAGTTTGTTGTTATTATGAGCAGGTTTTTTTTAAGTTGATGTTTACATTTTGTTTGTTATTGTATTTTGTATTTGTTGCTTTAAAAATGCTATGGCACGTGCTGTCATATTTCAATGTGTATTTTGACTGTTGTTGTTTGGAAAATAAGAAAAAAATGTCCTGTTTCACACACTTCAGTTTTCAGCTAACCAGTTTTTGTTCAATTCTCTTTTGAACTTGCCATTTCATTTACACACGCCAATTCATTTTACGTAGGGGAGAGGGGGCACCTTAGAACACTTTTTGCTTTCAAGCCACATAAAAATTTATATTTTTGAATTATTGACTTTTTACATAATTTAACTAATGGAAATAAACTTTAGTTTAAGTCTACAAGTAACTTATTTTAGTTCGATTTATATTTTTTTTTATATTTTTAATGTATGAAGTCATTGTGTTCAAATGTGCCCTCCATACGGAGCAGCTTTGAACTAGGCTGGGACAGTTTTGAACGGCAATTTTTTCTTGTAGCGCTTATGTCCAAAAATAACATAAACTGTTATATTTTTTATATACATTATAATAAATTTGATTTATTTATTAAGAAAAACATAAACATTAACAATTAAAAAATAAAAAAAAAATTCAGATCAAAAATAAGTTTTATATTATTAAGACGGAAAAGGCCTTGCGATTTCAGGTGACATTACATTTTCCTTTAAAGCATCATGATAAGCATTGGATTCGTTATTTTCAGAAAATAAGAGAGAATCAACAATGTTTGGTATTTCGGTTGATAAATTAACATGTTCAAAGGTGCCCCCTTTTTCTTTGTTCAAACCTTAACTGGCTTGCCATTTCCATAATAAATATTTTTTTTACATAAATATTAAATAACTTAACTTAATTTTGTTTGAAATGAATTTTGAACTGCAATAAATTTCTTTCACGAAAGAAAACGATCACTGAATACTTCTTACACTCTTACAAAAAAAAAAATAAAAAAATTTACAATGGCACTGCGAAAACTTGTTCACCCAACTACATTCGATTGACGACTGAAAAAACTAGCAAAAGTTGTTAACGTTGCTAGAAAACAAGGTTGCCATGTGAAAAACTCGGTTAAGGGTGGGAAAAAATTTTGAACTCAGATTTTATCAACATAGTTCAAAGGTGCCCCGGGTAAAAACGTAGAGGGAGCACGTTTTTAATGCAAATATTCGATCGAATATTACCCAATAATGAATACTGTGTCTCGAAATGGGTGATTGTGTTGCGAATAGTACGCTCAGTAGGCCGATTATGTTGACCAGTTGAGCGAAGTGCACAAAACACATTCCTCACAGAACTTGAATTTTCGTAATAAAGTTTCCATTATGAAAGGCCAAATAATACATAACAAAAATAACATGACAGCATGACACGACTCACACGTGATCTGTCAAAAAAAAAAGGCTATTGAAACAAGTATATCTACTTGAATCACCCTTTATATGTAAATAGAATTTATTTCCATTTCTTACGCCTGCGAACGACGAACAAACAATAGGAGGTGACCATGTTTCGTTTTAGTTTTTAATGTTGTAGTAAATAATGTTAATTTTTATTAATGAGAGAAGGAATTGAACTAATATTTATCTTTTTAAGAGAAAAGTTTTTGTATTCAGGCTAATAGTTAGAATTTCTCATTTAATTTTTACTTTAATTATTGTTTTATTTTTTACTTTACTTTATATAAAAAATGTTGTTACCTGTGTTGTTGTCACTGTTTATTTTTTATATACATATATTTTTTTAATCTATCAGCTGCTTTACGTAAACAAAAACATTAAATTATTAAAATTTATTTATTATTTTTGTCGTTATTGTGCTTCATACGACGAATTTACAACGCGAATTGTCACCAAGTAATTCATTGTGTTGGGCGAAATTCGTCGTTCGTTCCAGTTGTGTTTCTAGTAATATATCTATTTATTTTTTTGTGTAAAAAACTTAACTACTGCCCTGTTGATGTCTTAAATATTAAATAACTTCATTTTGTGTCTCAAAATAACCCTAATGGCCGAATTCACAGTCTTTAGTTAGCTAATGACAAATGCTTAACTAATGATTCTTTATTCGCAATGCTTAGTTTGCCATAAGAATAACAAGTATTAGTTAAAGAACAGTTAGTATGTTAGTTTACCAATGGTTAACTAATGACTGAGAATTCGGCCATAAATCACACTTAAACTTAATCTGAAAGTATTTTCAATTAAAGAGGCGAAGAAATCTTTTTGTATTTGTTTCTTTAAAAACAAAACGGAAAATTGTGTTTAAAAGTTAAACATTTATTTTAACGTTTAATTGATTTTCTTAACATGTGACCATAACCATGTTACCAATTTAATTTTGCTATAAAAGGGAGAAAAAGGTCATGAGACCTTAAAAGTATTTCAAAAACAGAAACAGCAACAACGGCAACTAATGACAATTGGTAATATATAGTAATCAAAGTGTATAAGCATTACAAACTTGAAATTTAGGTTTGCACATTTGTTGTGTTGTTGTTTTAAACAAGACAACCGAAAATCAAACTTAAGTTAACAAGGAGGAAAAAGCACATGTTGTGGTGGCTGAATTGTTATTACTTTGACAAAGTGCAAACTTATTAAATGTGGCCTAAACCTAAAGATACCGGCAGGCACTTACACACACATACACACACCTTGTATTAAACTTTCTAAGCCTTTCCAAACATACTTACATATGGATATACAGCTAGACCTACAGCCATAAGTACATGTACTATTTGCAAACAGCTAGCAAAGAAAATTACCACAAAATAATGACAAAAGTATCTGTCTAACAACTTGCAACTAACTTATCGACAAGTAGCAAAAGTAACAACTTACAAAAATATAACGAACGACAAATTTACAATAAGTTTTTTCTTTTGCTGCTTTGGTGTTTCTGTTTCTGTTTTTGTTTTTTTATTTTTAACTAGCATGTGTTGTGTTGCTGCATGTCCATGAATTTCTAATAAGCCAAGTTTTTTTTTGTCGCTATTTTTGCTTTTGGAGGGAAAACAACAGCCGTGTCTTTAACAATAAACACCCAATCAAGAAATCAAATAAATATACACTGTCGTACCCGGTTACATTGTACACAAAAAAAAAATTGAAGAAGCTTAACGAAAATTTAAAAAAAAAACTATACAAACACACAAGAGGTTCTTCAAGTTCAAGTTGGCAGTTGGTCAGTAAAGTCTAAAGCAAACAAAAAACCACACAAATATGAAATGCCAAGAAATCGAATAACAAGACCATAACATCCAGCAGCAAATACAACAATGACAACAGTGGGCTTGAAAGGGAAAACCAAAAAAAAAAAAAAAAAACATACTTAAGTATTTAAAAAAACTACTTTTAATTTTAAAACAGTTGTTGCAATTTAACACTAAAACTAGGCTTTCAAAAATGTATAATGCTTAATAAAACAATTAAAAATTAAAAACTGTCTTAATGTAAAATTAAATCTTTCCCACTGTTGTTGTGGTTTGTGCAAATAAACAAACACCTTGCCTAAAATATTGTACCACCTTTTCGTTCAACACCCAACCATTTTTTAACCATCACCAGTTTTTTGTCTTTTCTTTTCTTTGCCGTAAAATGACATTTTACAGCTTGTATCAGTATATCGTTGGTCTCATGTAGAAAGGCCCTAACTCGCTATTTTTTCGAAATTAGTTTTTTTTTGCGATTCCAAAGCATTTAACGCAAATACACCTCCTCACAAAAATTTATTGCAATAGTGTAAAAAATAACGCTTTTATAAGCAGTTGTACAAAAAAAATTACATGTTGAATATTAAAGTTCTATTATGTTTTTACCTTCTCCTTCAAAGTTTCAAATATGCGAGTTAGGGCCTTTCTACATGAGACCATCGATATAGCCTCCTATGTATTTTATATTTACCGATTTGGTCGGTTGAAAGGTGCTTGTTGTTGCCACTGAAAAACACATTTTGGTGTATTTTTTACCCCATTTTGTTTGCCTTTCATCGAAAAAAAAACTACTCTTCTTTTACTATTTTCTAATTTCAACTGTTCGTGCCTTCTCTGGCGTTTTCGTTTGTGGTCGTTCGCGTATTTATGGGTAATTTATGCATGACTCCTTGTACTAGTACTAGTGTTGTTGGTTGGCCTGAACATGTCATGGCCTGCTTGTGATTGTAGGTAGAAATTGTTTTTTTTGTTTTCTTTTGTTTGTTTGCATTTTACAATATTGTTTGCAATTTTTGACATATTGCAGGAACATTTTCTGTGTGTTTGTGTTTTGTGCTGTTTTGCAAGCAGTCTTTAATTTGTAATAATTTAATAAGCAATTATTTATAGTTTTCTTTTGCATTTTACTTTTTAGGGGTATTTAAATAAATAGATATTGTAAATTATGAACTAATCTAGAAATCTGCTAATCAGTCCTTTATAGACTCAAAATGGGCCAATGCTTTACAAATATGATCAAGATTTTGGCTGTAAATTCTTGGAAATTTAGAAAACTTAGGAACTTTTGCAAACCATTTCTTTTAAAAACGAAAATGTAATAGCAAAGAAATTAAGCTTTCAATATTCTTTAAAATTTATTGGTACCTAATTTATTGTGTCCTAAAGAAAATCGCTTTATGTTAAGCTAGATTTACACGATTGCTTCAAACGCGTGTAAACAGCAAAAATTCTTCAAAATTTATTTATTTAATTTCTTCAATGGTAAAATGTCACAACGATTTTATTTGCTGTGTGTGAATGCTGCGAAATTTCCTATTGGGTGCTCAATCTAACTAATTTTCTTTGTTGTATTTATAAATGTTAAAATATTCTTTATTAAATAATTTCCTATTTCCCACGTTAGTGTTGAGGCCTAAAGTTGTGGCAGTTGCTGCTGCTATTGTTGTTCCACAAAAAAAAAAAAAAAACTCACGCACTTGAATTTTAAATAACCAGCAAAATAACAACAACAACATGCTACACAAAAGGCAACACAATAGACCAGCAGTAGCAGCTTTCTATGTAACTCTAATTCGTTAACTGAAATAATGAAATGGCTGGAAATGACGATGATCATGTTAGTTTCCTAATAACAACAACCCTATTTTAAAAACTGTTTTTCTAACTCGTACGCAATTTATATCTGTATTTGAGACTAACATACAAATACAAAGATGTATAAACACCTACATATATATGTATATATAAAGCGTGATCCAATTCGAGGTTCCCTACTTTTTTTTAAGAAAAAACACAGAAATTCAAATTTAATGGGGAATATCCATTATCATTTGAAAGCACATTATTTGGCATTTATTTTTTGAAGATTATGTCTATCCGTTGAGTCAAATTTTCGATGACCCGTTCCAGCATTTCGACTGGTAATTGGCGAATGACACGCGTAATGTTTTCCTACAAGGCCTGAATCGAAGTGGGTTTGTACGCATAAACTTTAGACTTTACATATCTGCACAGGAAAAAGTCTAGCGGTGTGATATTACACGATCTTGATGGCCAATCGACCGGCCCAAAATGTGAAATTATGTGCTCACCGATCCATTGGTTGATGCGGTGTGTGGGAAGTGGCGCCGTCTTGTTGAAACCAAATGTCGCCGATACCACGAGCTTCAATTTTAGGGATCAAATAGTCGGTTATCATGGCACAATAACGGTCGATCATTGACGGTTACATTCGCACCGGCAAAATTTTTAAAGAAATATGAACCGATGATTCCACGTCTTCACAGCGTGCTGGACGTGGTCTATTCGGTCGAATATTATTCAATAATGAATGCTGGGTATCAAAATTGGTGATGGTGTTGCGAATAGTACGCTTAGTAGGCCGATTATTATGAACGAAGTGCACGAAGCACATTCCTCACAGAACGTGAATTTTCGTAATAAAGTTGAACGATTTGTAAACGTTGTTCAGGCGTAAGTCTTTCCATTATGAAATGCCAAACAATACTAAACAAAAACAAACATGACAGCATGACACGACTCACACGTGATCTGTCAAAAAAGAGGCTATTGAAAAAAGTATCTCTACTTGAATCACCCAGTATATATAAACATTGTAGTTTTTGTTCACTATCAATCTCTCTAGGCTGCAGCTTTTGTATGGCTTAAGAAATGAGAAATAGTTTGTTGTTGTAAGCATTCATACCTCTACATACGAGTACATACATGTGTATGTATGTACATGTGTTGGTAGTAAAGGGCGTTTATTGTTGAATGGCTTAAAAATAATCATACATAATATTAATAATAATAATGTTGCAAGAATTTTATTTATACTAGTTTGTCTAGCTCACTATCAATGGCAGGCATGTACGAGTATGTATGTAGGTATGTATGAATGTATGAATAGTTATTGTGGTGTTTTTCTTTTAATTTTTTGTTTTCATAAATATTTTCTTTCCTTTATTTTGTAATAGCCAAACACAGCGGGCACCTGTCGCTTTGATATTGTGTCATTTTTGTAACCAACACAAACAACAATTGCAGTTGCAAAGTTTTTGAAGACAACAACTATATATAGGTACATACATACATACATATGTGCAATAGTATATTTAAACAAAAAAAAATAATATATATACGAGGTCTGATCAAAAATAACCGTTATTTTCAAATTTTGTGAGTTACGTATGTTCGATTTTCGCATTTTTTTTCTGTTATATATGTTGGTAATATCAACCATTTTGGACTGTCAGTTTGTTTTGGACAGATAAAAAGGTTAGTCGTGTTTTGGTGTGCTCTTCGATTTTTTACTATTCGAAAAATGGATCAAAGAAACTGTGTTAAGTTTTGCTAAATTTTGAGCAAAATCAACGTCGCATGGACATCGCTCAGGAGCTGTTGAACATCGTCAATGACGATCCAGATTTCCTCAAAAAGGTCATAACTGGTGACAAATCATCAAAACCCAATCATCCCAAATGGAAACGTGCAAAAGAGCCTAGACCGAAAAAAACACATCAAGTTCTGTCAAATATGAAGGTTTTGCTCACTGTTTTCTTCGACTGCAATGGCGTAGTGCAACATGAATTCTTGCCACAAGGTCGTACGGTCAATAAGGAATACTACCTTGAAGTTATGTGCCGTTTGCGCGAAGCAATTCGTCAGAAACGCACAGTATTGTGGAAAACCCAATCATGGATTTTGCACCATGATAACACACCAGCTCACACATCGATGCTTGTGCGTGAGTTTTTGGTCAAAAACAAAACCGTTATCATGTCTCAACCACCGTATTCACCGGACTTGGGCCCCGCTGACTTTTCCTCTTCCCAAAACTGAAGACACCGATGAAAGGAAAGCGGTTTGCTACGATTGAGAAGATAAAAGAAAAATCGAAACAGGAGCTGTTGGCGATACCAAAAAGCGCGTTTCGAGGATTACAAAAAACGCTGGCATAAGTGTCTTATTTCTATGGGCGATTACTTGGAAGGGGACAAGAATAGTTATTGATGAATAAACAAATACTTTTTGAAAAAAATTTAAAATAACGGTTATTTTTCAATCAGACCTCGTATATATAAAAAAAATTTTCTCATTTTATGTTGGTTGCTTGCTTGGTAGGCTCGATGTTTGGTTTGGTTGTAACAATAAAGCCAGCCGTTTGAATATTTGTATGGGCTGTTGTAAACTGTTGTTTGTTGCATTTTGGCCAATATTTACATTTGTTGATGGGTGTTTTTTTTTTTTTTATTTCAACTTTATATGTTGGCTTTAATGTTGCTTTTCAAATTGTTTTGTAGGCAAATTTGAAATGCAACATGCATACAATCAGGAAGCAATACCTACAAATTAACTAGCGGTTCTCTTATATGTGGTTGTTTGTTTGTTTGTTTGCTGTTTAAAACAACAAGTAGGTATTTGTAGACTACGCACTGTCATTTTGATTATGTTTAAGTTAAGGCTTATTAACCCCTTTTAAGACTAACAAGGAAAATAGTGGCTAATTTATTATTAATTTGGAAAAAAGTTTTTAGTGTAAAAACCGAAAATTGCTGATTTGAATATAAAACAAGAGTGCTATATTCGGCTATGCCGAATCTTATATACCCTTCACCTTTTTATTATATTAATACACTTTATTTGATAGTTTTTTTTTATGAAATTTTCAGAGGTTGTCTCGGATTTTTGCTCATATCTCCGTTATTTATGGACGGATTTTGCTGATTTTAAATAGCAAACTTCTCGAAAGCATGTCTGACAGAATTATTGAAGATTTGGATCTCGAAGATATCTGGGTACATCAGAAAATTGATTTCAACAGACAGACAGACAGACGGACATGGCTTAATAGACTCCGCTATGTATAAGGATCCAGAATATATATACTTTATAGGGCCGGAAAATTATATTGTGGAAATTAAAAACGGAATGACAAATTTATATACATATACCCTTCTCATGAAGGTAAAGAATATAAATATGTATGCACTTGAAATATTCATAGAGAATTTTCAGTTTTCAATCCCGCCATTTTAGTGTTAATTGTGTATTCTGAAAAGTTTGTTTAATTCTAAATTTCCTTTTAAATTTTGTACATATGTACATACATACATACATACCAGTGATGCCAACTTTTTAAGAGCAAAAATCACTTTAAAATTTAAAAAAAGCACTAAAAAGCACTATTTCGAGGTAAAAAAAAGCGTAAAAAAGCACTAAGCCACTTTTTTCAATTTAATCGACAATTGAACACAAAACAACTTACCTTGGGCATTATTTACTGTCCAATATATATGTAAAGAAATGGCGAGGGAATTGTTGGGGGACAATTTTCGTACATAAATTTAAGTAACACAATTTTTGAGGTGTTCAAAAGTACAAATTAAAATCAGGGACCAAAAATAACAATTATTCTAGAATTTTCAAAAGAAAAAGCAACCACAATGAAATATCGGAGAGTCAAGTCAAGCACACTGTTTTGATGGTTTTTAACTATATTTTCATAAAATAATATGATTTTTAAATTCTTGATTTTTATTTTTTTTTTGTCAGAAATAATTACTATTTTTTGATTATTATTTTTTTGGCAGAAATATTGTTAATTTTCTCTCTTTTTTCATTTTTGCAGATATAAAAAAGTAAATTATTGATTTTATTTACAGGTATACATATTTTAGGGTGAACTAAAATATTTTGATATTTATTTTTCTTTACGTTAAACATTTTATTTATTGATAAAAATTGTAAAAATCACTAAAGGCACTAGTGAAAAATTAAAAAAACACTAAGTTAGTGATTTTTCTTAGTTTGGCACTATGCATACAATTTTGGCGTTTTGAGGTATTAAAAAGCACCATAAATAGTGCCAAAAGCACTAAGTTGGCATCGCTGATACATATATACATTGATATTGATTCCACTTTGAGCCATGATTGACTTTTACTACGATAAATTAAATTTCAAGTCTCTCAAAAAGCGTTGGCTTGCATTCTAATTTAAATATTTAAACATATGTAAATACATACATACTCGTACGTACATATATTTAATGTAATTTACAGTTAACAACAACAACAACATGTATATGCATTGTATGTACATATTTTATAATGAGGCTGGCCAGTGTCATTTCTTGGGTTGGCTCTTTCCAGCCTAAGTTTTTGTTTTAGTTGTAGTTTTGGTTCCCACCACTTCCAAGTTGATGTGTTTTGTTTTGTTTATTTCTTTCATTCAACATTTCAACAACATTCGAATTCAGTCAGTCCCAGCCATATTGACTGTCATTTAGTCTTAAATGACTTGGACTTTGGCTAAAGTCATACTTGCATATTTCTAAATTAAACAGATGTATGTATGTACGAGTACATACTGTCATTTTTAAAATGTGGCATTTACACAAACATACATACATATGTACATATGTGGAAAAACTGGAGGTTGGTAAGTGGCTTAGTTAGTTGTTATAGGGTCGTTCGGTCTATTGTTTATCTATAGATAGGATCGCTCGCTCGCTTTGTTGGCCTGCAAAGAAATTCCACTTTTGGTTGTTTTTGTTGTTTGTTTTGCTTAGTTTGAATGTAATTATTAATTATCTTTGTTATTTAGTTAAGTTATTTCTATGCTGTATGTATGTATGTACATACATGTATGTACATGTGTGTACATACATACATATGTATAATTATGTGGAAATTAATGCTGCTCTACGTGCGTGTTTAATTTTTGTTCGTTTGTTATTAACTATTATTAATACTAATATTACAGTTTTTGCTGTTGTTTTATAAAATTTATTAAAGCAAACTTGCATTTGTTTTTACTACAATTTATTGTTATTTCAAATGACGTAAAACTATAAATCATTTTGAAGAATTGTTGCTTTACAGCTAAATGTGAATAACAAATAGATATATATATTAATATCGTTTGTTTATGGTTTTGTTGTTTGCATTGCACATTTAATTTACAGTTGTTGCTTTTGTTTGCTGTTGAAATATATAAATTAATAAGGTTTGTTTACAAATTACACCCTGTTAGTTAGTACCAGTCACTTTCAAAACCGCCTAACTAAGTCTCTATATTAATATGAATTTCAGGAAATTCATGTAGATAATTAAATTTCAGTTTTAAAAAATTACCTGTCAATAGGAATTTACAAGTCTGTCTTAATAGAATTCATATTGTTTCAAGAACTGTCAACTAAATTTTAAATTGCTACAAGTGTAAATTTGATTTAATGACAATTTTTAGAAATTTTCTATTGTGTAAATTTCATACTGCTAAGGTGTTAATTTCAACAAAATATGTATAACTGGCAAGTAGTTTTAAAAGATCCAGGTTAACAAAATTATACACAGAAATTTTTTTTAAAAACTTCCAAATTGTAAAAGTAATTTTTTGAAATTTTTTTTCTAACAATTTCAAATTAGTTACATTCTGTTAGGGTATTATATAAAACTTAGTTTAATGAGTCTACTTTAGGAAAATATAAAAATCATTTTATATTTATTAACAAAAATTTTTTTTTTTTAAACAAGCAAAATATAAAAGTACTTTTTTGGAAAAATTTCTGCTAAAATTTATGATTTTCTTACAGTGCTCAGAGTAGAGACAACATAAAACTTTAGTAGATCTATTTTCAGAAAACAGTAATCACTATTTACTTTTATTAACAAAATGGCTTTCAAAACTACAAAAAAGTACTATTTTGGAAATTTTGTTTTTTATTAAAAAATATAAGATTTTCTTGGTTTGCCTAATGTAGGGTAAATACCTAAATTCAGTTAAAGTTTTTATATAAAAGTTAGTGCAAAGGCTGTACTTTTAGAAACTGTTAAAAGAAATGTATAATTATTAATAAAGTTTTGCAAAAGCTACCAAAATATAAAAGTACTTTTTTGGAAACATTTTAATATTTAAACAATTCTTCTAAGATGTATGAGTTTCTTACAGCGCTGAGTCTTAGAAGGCCTATTTTAATTACTATTTACTTTCATTAACAAAATGGCTTTCAAAACTGCAAAAATGTAAAAGTACTCTTTTGGGACATTTGATTTTTATTAAAAAAAATTAAGATTTTCTTGCCTGATAAAGGGTGCATGTCTTAAGGCAAATAAAGTGTTACATAAAAGTCAGAAAATGTTAAAAGAAAATTATATATATTAACAAAGTTTTTTCAAATCCAAGCAAACCTTACAAAAAAAACTTTAATTTGTTCAGTGAGTCGACATCATAGTCATTTCCGATCTAAAGACAAAAAGTTATAAGAAAAACAAAATAAAAAAAAACCGACCCGGGTGGGCATTAGTAAAGCGAAGGTTAAAGTTCTTTTCTTACATACGAGTATTTACGTAAAAAACTTTCTGATTTTCTTAGAGTGCTGGTTGTAGGGTAAATGCCCAAACTCAAAAAATTAGCTGCAAGTTGCAGTGTTAGAAAGTTTTATCTTTAGAAAATCCCATAGACTTTTAAATTTTATAAGGCCGCGTTTTCACTATGTTTTCACTATGTCATTTTTGTTATCAAATTGTTGGCAATTGTATGAAAACGGGTTGTCATATGGCGTCATCAATCATAATAATCATGATTGCAAACATAGATGACACCATATGACAACCCGTTTTCATACAATTGCCAACAATTTGGACAATTTGATAACAAAAAATTACATAGTGAAAACCAAGCATAAGTAAAGTTTTTTTAAAAGAGCAAAACAATTTTAAAAGCATTTATTCTGAAATTTTTTGTTTAAGATTTTAATTGATTGCCGGGTGTACAGCACAAATCTTAATTAAGATAAAATCTTAATTAATAAAAGCTGTCCTAAGGAGGCTGCTTTCAAAAAATGTAAAAAGAAGTTTATATTTTTAAACAAAGTTTTTTTTAAAAAAATCTGCAAATATAAAAAAGTACTTTTTTTATTTAAAATTAAAAATGTTTGTTTTTCGTTGCAATCAGGTAATATGGTGTTCAGACAAGCATTTTTAATTGAAATTTGTGACAAGTGTGTTTAGTTAGCACAATAATAATCAACAACGAATGGCGGGTCAAGTTGAATGTAAGTTTTTAATATAAAATTTGTTAAAAAATTGTAAATAAATAAAAATTACCCATTTATTTTGAGAATTTTCAAATTCTTATTTTTTCTTTTTTTAATAAATACAAACTTTGAATCAGAATTTAAACAATTAAAATATAAACAATTTTTTTGTCAGCTGCTGTCAAACGCTAATTAAATTAGCAATATTGAGCATGTGTGAACACTTTTTAATTAACCAATAATTTACTCAATTAAAATTGCATGTCTGAACACCACATAAGGCTGCTTAAAACTTAAAAAGTTGGCATTATATACTTTAAATATATGGTAGATATTGGGTTGAATGTATCAGCTAAAACTAAACTTTCTAAGAAGCAAACAAAACGTATGTAAAGTATTTTTCTAAAAATTACTTAAAAAATAACTTCCAAATAATATAAAAATAAGCACTTTAAAGTGTTAAAAATGTGTTTAAATTTGTCTGGACTTTACTTAACTTTATTCTAAAATGCTATGTTTTATATTAAACGTTTTTTTTTTCCTTAAACTTTAAACAATTTAAATAAACAGCTTAAAATTTCCAACTTTTATTTTATTTTTGTTAACAAAACCGGGAATATTTGGTTACTTTTAGCATGTTGTAAAAAACAATTTGCTGTGTTGCTTCCACCTATTTCCAAATCAATTTCAAACAATTCAAATTAAATTTAATATCCCTTCATTAAGCTTTGCAAATCAGCAACAAAACCAGCACGAAAATAATGAGCAATAACGAAATCTAAGAAAATCTAATGTCCCCTGTTAAAGACATGTTGTAATGTAAGTTGTTGATGGAAATGCAAATGAAATTAAACTTCAAATCTTCAAACTTAATACCTTAAAGGTAAAATTTTATAGTTTTTTTTCTTTGGTTTGGTTTGCTATGGAAGTTGTTTGTGGCTTAAAACTGTCGAATGTGAAAATGCTTAAAGTTTCCTTTACAAAATGACATGATACCAAACTAATCCGTATAGAAAAAAAAAAAACAGAGACACAACATGCCATACTTGATTACACAGTAACAGAGAGTATATGCCATAAGTATATAAAGGGTGTCCCAACTAGAACGCAATTTTTAAATTTGGCGCCCTTCAAAGTGTCATTGTCATTGTTTGACGTACCTTAGAAGGTACGAGGTTAGTAAAAATAGAGCGCTACACGAATGAACAACGCATTCTCATTGTGAAATTGTTTTAACAAAATGGTAAACAAGACGGCGCCACATGTCATACAGCCAGAGAAACAATTCAATTGCTGCATCAGTCATTTCCCGGTCGTGTTATTTCGCGTTTTGGAGACCAGAATTGGCCGCCTAGATCGTGCGATTTAACACCTTTAGATTTTTTTCTTTAGAGTCGATGGTTTACGCGAATAAGCCGAAGACGACTCAAGCCTTAAAAGAGGAAATTGCACGTTGCATTAATGAAATACCGCAGCATTTATGCAAAAAGGTCATTGAAAATTTCATTAAAAGATCGCGTGTGTGCCAGCAAAACCGCGGCGGCCATCTGCACGATATCTTGTTCCATACTTAACCTCATTCTATGTACTTTACAATATAATAAAGCTTCACGATTTTTTTTTAAATATCTGTGTGTTATTTGAAATTTAAAAATTGCGTTCTAGTTGGGACACCCTTTATGTATATAGTTTAAACAAAATAATATTAAACAACAAATATAAAAAAAACCAACCAAAAAATAGAATTTGCATGAAAATTACCAAATTAAACGTGACACAACAATTTACGTACAATTTTTTTTTCTTTATTTTTTTTCAAAATTTTCCAAAACAATTGCAAAATTTTCATACGAGTAAAGCGAGTAAAGTTTAAATACATTAAAAGAGTGAACAAAAAAAAAAAAAACAAAAATTTAAATTCTATTATGGTGTCATTGTTACAAAAACTAGAAGAAAAAAAAACAGGGGGTCTCAAATCGCTATAAACCTTTAGGGTTATGTTAATGGTTTTCCAGAATTCGACAGCTCAATGTACGAGTGCAATGTTGCTGCTCAAACTAACTGTTCAAGCAAATTATGAAACTTTTTTACTGGTTGTCTGCAAATGTCTTGAAAAACCCGAAAAACACATTTAAAACAAAATGCGAAGACAATGATATCTTAACTTTAAAAAACAAACGACCAAAGTTACCATTGCCTGGTATGTTATTATAAATTTAGTTAGTATCTGCCACAGCATGTCTGCCTCATAAAACACCTTTATATCATACATATTTGCTTATGATTTGCTTAGAAGCATGAAATAATATGTTGTTTTTTTTTTCTATGCGGTTTTGTTAGCATTTTTAGCTTGTGGCATCCACCATAGTTGGTTCTTACACCCCCCCCTCCCACCCCACAGTAAACAAGGATTTTTGTTTTCATTGTACAATGAGACTTGCAATCAATTTTTAACTAATCATGCAGTTAGATGGCTGGATGGATGGATGTTTGGTAGGCTAGTTGGATAAATAGAGGAAAATTTTCAAACCATTTTTGTCTATATACATTTATAAGAGAAAATATTGTATTTTAATTTTCTAATAGAGAGAAAACCAAGAAGGCTTTTAAAATACTTGAATAACTTTCAACTATGACACACTAAAGCGATCAGCGTTGTCAACTTTGAAATTTCAAAAACTTCAAAAAAAAAAAAACGCACCAAGTTTAGAATTTTTTTTTTTGGTTTAAAATGTTTATTAAATTAATTTTACATTTTTTTTTTAATTTCATAAATTCTATATACATAAAACTTTTTATCAACGATTAAAAATAACAGGCTTTTTTTTAATAAACAAACTAATAAAGATAAAATAAGCCCTTAATCACTCAAAATTTAACTCACAATATGCGTTTCGGAACTGAAATACTTTTTGGTTAATTTCAGTACATATATGGTACTTTTTTGAATTATTTTTGTTTATATTTTAAGTACATATATCTATTTGAACTCTAACCTTTGTTTTTCGTCTACAGTTCAGTAGACCAAACCATCAGACTAGACAAGCATTTTTATTTACATGTTATAAATATTAATTTTTTTCCAAACAAAGATTTCCACCTTTAGCAATAATCTACATGTGACGAATTTGATAGTATGTTTCGTTTATCACACATTCGTATTTATGTGCCAAATATTGAAAAATCCTATTCTTGAAAAATTAAAAAATAATTTTTTTGATAGATATCCCACTCGCATCCCATTAAGCGATTATAAAGGCCTTAAACTAAATTGTAAATGCTTTCTTTTGAGAAAAAAAGGCCCCAAATTGAAAAAAAATTAAAAAAAAATATTTTTAAAAAAAATTCAATTTTTTTTTTTAAATTAAAAAAAATATTTTTGAAATGATTGAAAAAATAGCTATCTAAAGTCCTTTGGACAATTTTTGCTAGGATTAATGGGTAAAAAGTTACACTCATTTTAATTCTGTCAATGGCAGCATTGTCATAGAAATTATTTCTAAATGCAACTCTGTATATACATAAATAATAAACAAACAAGTGTGCATTGATAAAATTTTTGAAAAAAGTAGAAGAAAATTAAAGAATTAAATTAAAGTGTGCATTAGAACATAAGCAGATAAAATGGTTCCAATTGCTTTTTTTTGTTCCATAACAATATTTAAAATTTTTAAACACACACACAGAGCTGCAAAACGAATTTGACAATGCCACACAACAATCTGACAACCGAGTGAACTGACAATTTCTGTTGACAGAGAAATTCATTGTGTGACAATTGGTTGCAAATAAAATTGTTAGTTTTCTTACAGTCGTCTAAACTGACAATTTACCTTTTGCTAAAAATTTGTCAATGTCAGTGCATTGCTAGCACATTGCTAGATATGACAACGTTGCAATATCTGACGATCGGGGACACATAGCTTAATAAACGTTTGTTAAATTAAATAATCGTTTTTGAATAAGGAGGTAACTAATTTAATTTCATAAAAACTTACAAGAGGTTTATAAAGCAAATTTCCATACAAAATTTGTTTTATAAACCTCTTATAAACCTGTTGTAAGTTTTATGAATAAGGGCATTAGACTTTAAAACCAAAAATAATGAAATTATTGAATTTGAGTTAATATTTCCAAATATTGTATGCAGTGTGTTAATTTTCAAAGAAGTTACAGTGGCACAATATTATTGAGCGGGTAAAAAACTTTTAGTAATTTTGAACATTTTTTATAAATACAAAACTACTCTGATATCTTGTAAAAATATTTAACAAATTTTTTATATAGTATATTGCAAACGTTTGACTTTTATGCGAGTGCTGAATGTAGGCTAAGTGTAAAATTGTTATATGAGTTTTTTTTCCAGTGTATATGGAAAATAATCTTGTGGTGTGTAAAGCTTTAGTTGCAAACAACTCAACCACAAATTGTAACTACATATATTTATTTATTGTTTCTTCTCCGGTATTTGTTATTATTGTGGTAGCTTCCAGTATCATATTTGTTAGAAATACAGAAGAAGAAAAACAAAACACTCACATATTCATTACAAAAAACTTTGTTTTCAGTTAAAATTTGTGCTGTCAGTAACTACATCTCAATTATATTTAGCATTATAGCAATTTTCAATATCATCATCATCTTCGTCAACAGCAACTATAGAAACCGCAATGCTAGCAACATTATACTGCAACAATGATTTCTAAGAACAACATTATGCCATGGGTGTAGTTTCCTAAGACGTACACAGACAGATATATATTTAACAATTTGTTTGTTGCATGCGTAGATTAATATTTGAAGCCTTTTTGCAAATAGTACCCACTTTTGTTCGATAGTTAGTACTGGCATTCGTTTTTTAGCAGAGTGTAGTTTCTCTTAATCATAAAAATAAATGTGTTTAAGTGACCTAAGGCCACTTCTTTTGAATGTTTTTTTTTTTTTTTTTGATTTTGTTATGGAAAAATACTGTTTAAGTAACTTTAGTTTGTGTGTTTTTTTTTTCTGTTGCTTTCCTCAAGTGGCATGCCACAACATGATATATATAGCTTATGCTATAACTGTTATTTTATTGTTTATCATTCTAATATTTAGTTTAAATTTTCTTAGTTTTTCTTTTACTTTTTAGTTTTTTGTTTGTTTCTGCTAAAAATGACCTCGCATTGTAAAAAGGTTTGTGTTTTTTGTTGTTTTGTCTTGATTTCATGATGTCTATAAGATTTTCCTTAAATAATTGTGTGATTTTTTGTTTTGTTATTGTTGTTGTTGTTTGAAAAAAAATAGAAAGTTGTTGTTTAATTTTTTTTTCTCTTTGGAAAATGTGGTCAAAATTTGTTATTATTATACTATAGCTTTTTTTTTGATGATTTTTATGCACGTGCAACAATTATTTTATTTTATTTTACTTTATTTTACTTTTTTCTATATAAAAATATAAAAACCAAACCAAAACATTGATTATTTTCTTATAAATAAACTTTCACTTGTAAATAATTTTGTTTTTTAACAATAAAAATCATAATTTAAGCAGGAAATAATCGGCCAATTGCAGCGTCTAATAATAATTTTTGATTTTCTTTGAAATGTTCATGTTTGTTGGTTTGTTTGTAATTTGTAAAATTGGTTTAGCAGCATAATTGGAATTTTAATCATTTTTATATTATTAAGGGCAATCACTCAATATTTTGATGACTATTATGGACAATTATAAACGAATTCCAAGGCGTTTTTACTGGGGAGGAGGGAGGGGGTTTGTGTTGCCTTTTAAGTTAATTTGGATGCAAGTAATTGCATTTTATGTAGGCAATGTTTTTATTCTACGCCATTCGTATCTAAAACTTAACATTATAGCGTGTTCACATATGCACCTTAATTGTGATAATCGCAAATAACGCCATTATTGAGCCCAATATTCCATATAAAATCTCAATTAATTATTGCGCAATAAGTACGAAATTATTATAATATTGAGTAAGATTTCGAATACAACACTGTTCACAACTGTGTTTAGTGAACAAAATTGTATAAAATGGTAAATGTCAACAAAAGAAAACAAAAGAAATCATTAAAAAATCAATGTGAAGGTAAGTTTGTTTACATAGAAACACAACAACCATTTAGAGTATTTTTTGTATTGTTTTCCAACTGTCAAATGATTATTGAGTAAGCTGAAAATTGCGTATGCCTGAACACTTAAAATAATATTGTCAATTAACCGAATATTGACTCAATTAAGTTTCATATCTGAACACGCTATTTGTCTTGTGCTTTTCCAAATTCTTAACAATTTGAAGCCACTAGAGTTACAGTGCATTTATCATTTAAACACTTCATTTCAATATCTTGGCAAATATTTGCCGAAAAAGACGTAACCAAAAATATTTTTGAATTCAACAACAAGACACAACAAATATTTAGTTTTATTTGCCGTGTGTCATCATAGTTTTAGCGTGTAAACCCCTAAAAATTATTTTTGTTATAAATTTTTAACAAAATTTATTTGCAAATCAAATTCTTTTTACCTTGAGTTTAAAATAATATCATAACAATCTTAGTGTTTTTAATAAAAATTTCTATTACATGTACATACAGATGTATGTATATATGTAATATTATTCTGTGGTTTTTAAAAATATTTTATTTTTTTTTATTAAACGAGTAAATTTTCCGTTTTGCTTTGAAATTTTTATTTAATGTTATTTTTGTTTAGTTTTTTTAGATTTATAGTTTAAACTATTCGTGCATATCCGTGAATAATATATATTTACAACGAGATTTATTAATTATAATGAGAAAATATACCTTCATATGTATGTACATATGTACATACGTATGTATGTATGTAGTAGTTGTTAAATAAAAAAATAAAAACGGTTGGCTGGCTTATTTTTAGTTAGAAAATGTATAAAGGAAAATTTAAACAAAAAAGAAGCATTTACATATTTTCTCAATGAAAATTTATTACAAATTTCTGAATTTAATGGAAAATTTGTTAATTAACATAAAGTTTAAGAAGTTCAGAGGAGTTGCATGGCCCAGTCATAGATAAACTTACCATTATCATTTAATTTACCATCTTTGCAAGCCATGATTTCTTGATCACACATGAACTTGTCTTGTGTGGACAACTGTTGTCGATATTATGTTCTTTTTTGAGCAACACTGACATAAATCTATAGATATGAACATCGACACGTTTTCCCCACTCAAAAGAACATGAACAAAGTTCATATCCTATTAATGTTGTTTAGTAACGGCGTGTGGAAAATCATTGCTCACATGAAATTCGGCTACTGTACAGAACGTTTTTCAGTCGGAATATATTTTTTATGATTTTAAATCGTGCAAAAAAGCTTTGAAAATCCGAAATTGTTGCGTTCAATAACTGCTAAAAAGCTAAAGCTCTAAAAATTCTTTTAAATTATGTTATAAAACGATAAAAGTTAACTTTAAGCGCAAGATAGTAAACAAAAAGAAATGTTATTAAATTAAATCCGAAACTTACAAAGAAAATATTACGTTAAATTAAGCAAAATCCGGTTCTTCGGTTCTGGTTTTCAAACCTCTCGTTCAATTAAATATCTAAAATATAGTGAAAAGCAGAAATGTCGCATTCTTTACCACAACATTTTTTACATAATTAAGTAACTGCCATCTTATGAATAATTTTATGTTGCAGCGAAACGAGGGATGCTGAACCAAAATATATCTATGTATGTACATATGTAAGTACACAAAAATGAATAAACGTGGTAAAAGTCAAAGTTTTGGCAAACAATTTGCTGTTGTGGTCTGAAAAGCAATCATTTTGTCACCTCTTTAACTGAAGCTTCGTATATTTAAATAAAAGGAAGTCTGCAGAAATGTTTGCTGCCTCTTAACTAAAGTCACCAGTCATTTAATGCAATACATCAAAAGAAAAACACGGATAATTAAAAGAGGAAATTAAATTAATTTATTATTTCAGCACGTCTTAAATATTAATAAATGATTATTAATTTGCGATTTAAAAGTATTCAATCGCTTTTTATGTTACTAAATATATATTAACAAATTTATGTGACCGGATTTTAAGTGAACAATGCTTTAAACACTCGCTATAATGAACGAAAGATTATTTTTAGTTGTTATCTCAACTCTTGTTTTGCTTACTTTTGCCTAATTTCTTGTAGGTATTTGGGGGATTTTTTTTAAGTTTTGTTATTTACTTTGTGGAATTTCCAATTATAATTAATTGTGGGAATTAGTTAGTTTATAAACATTAATAATTTTTGGGGAATTCCCTTTTAATCATAATAGAAACAACATCTTACGCCTTCATTAGTTAAGGGTAGAAAAAATCTCCCTTTAAATATAAATTTTCAATTTAATTTTAACCAATAAATAACAATTAAACAGAAACAAAAATAAAGAAAATACCTACTTTAAAACTATTAAAACTAATATGTATGTTTGAATTTGTATCTACATATGTATATTTGTTTACAATTTCAAATGTTAATAATAAAAATATACATTTGCAACAGCAACAGCGTTAGCAACAACAACAACAATTGTGACAATAACAGCAAAATAGTAAAATAAATTACGTTTGTGGTTTTTTACGTCACCGGTTTATTTTATTATTGTTGTTGTTTGTGTTTTACTTTTTATTTAAGTTGTAAACATGTTGTTGTTAGTTACTGCTGCTTAATTTTCTTTCGTATTTATTCTTATTGGTTTTTTCTTTTTCTTCTGCTTCTTCCTAATAACGATTGTATTTTAAATATTTTCGAAATGTTATTGCTGCTATTGTTATTGTTGTTTTTTTATATTTTACTGTTTTTGTTGTGTCTTTAATTACAAGTTGACTTTTTTCTATTTGCTTTCATTGCATGACAATAATAAAGAAAAATAAACACACACCAAAACAAGAGTATGGTGTAAGCCAGAGTTGCTCAAATTGTGTCAGTTGTATGAGAGGGAGTGAGACAACAATAGTAATTAAATTGTAAATATTACATGTTCCCTATGAATGTGCGAAGAATTTTGAAGTATTGTTAAGCACAAAACGAACGATGTTTTGTTTTTATAAATTTAATGATCGATATTTTCAAAGTCAAATTATAAATTTAGGTTAATGTTAGTTTAAAGACGGATTTAATACCAATTTTACATTATGGTGTTGAGTTTGATTATGTTTAATTAAAATAGTATGTACATATACATACATATGTACATATGTATACCTATGTATGTATGTGTATATGAAGAACTAAAAGAGTAACATTTCAGTCTATGAGACTAGATGAATTCCTTTTTAAGATTGAAAGTTAAAGGCGTTAAATTAAAATTGCACTTAATTTCTACTGTCCTTCAGACATTTTTCTTTCAATATGCAGAATTTTATTGGAACAACAATTTTTAATTGAAGTTTTTGAAATTAAATTTTGTAAGTCGAAGATGAATTTGAATAAACTCGATTCTTGTAGAACATACTTTAAAAAATTAGAATAGACATTTATAAATAAAAAATACATATAGCGAAATATTGGATATAAAAATAAATATATAGAACATTTTTATATAAATAGAATAAATATTCTCTTAATCCATTTTTTTTCGTAAAGCTTATAACATTGTACAAATGTAATTGCAATGACTCTCTTTTGATTTAATTTATTTGTTTAACTTTTTTGCAAAAATTCGTTAAACGGAGTACATGACATTTTCATTTGCTCGTAATATAAGGTACGCAATGGAAAGAATATGACTGTTCGTTAAATCGCGAATTCGTTAAATTGAGTATACGTTAAACCGGGAAACCACTGTACATATTTACATACATATACATACATATAGGACACAAATGCATGTGCTGACAAGAAATTGTTCGCTGAATGAAAAAATATATGTATGACCTGTCAAGACGGTAGGTAATGGAGCCACCCATTATAATTTCATGTTCCACTTATGAGCAGTGATCCTCTGTAATATACTACTCTGAACTTTTGAGGGGAATGGCTGTTTAAAATTTACATACAATTTGTATTTTT
Source organism: Bellardia pandia (assembly GCA_916048285.2). Taxonomy (NCBI): domain Eukaryota; kingdom Metazoa; phylum Arthropoda; class Insecta; order Diptera; family Calliphoridae; genus Bellardia; species Bellardia pandia. Next base: position 123,304,887 of record OU696529.1, read on the forward strand.
GTATGTTTTCAAAACAGAATATTCTTTAATTAGAATTTAATCAAACTTGTTTAAGTTTATTTGTATTAAATAAAAACTTTAGCAAATTCTCGCTAGAAGAAATGATTCAGAACCTCTGTTCTGTTTATTGCTGCTGTTACCAGTCAGTCGTCGTCATTGCAGCATTTAGAAAGAAGAAAAAAAGTGGTTGCATGTGCAAAAACTAAAAAAGAAAAAAGAATATAAAAAAACTAAATACCGGCATTTAATTTTTTATAGAAAGTATTTATTTATTTATTTAGTTTTTTATTTTATTTTATAGTTAGATGCTACATGTTTGTTGTTAATATTATTATTGCTGTTGTTGTTGTTGGATGTGTAACGTGTAGTTAAATATTATTGGCAAATACAAAACAATTTTTTGTTGTTTCAACTAAAAACTGCTAGAGGAGGTGGTGGTACATAGTTGTTTTTAAATGATTACTAAAACAAATACAATAACAACAACAACAACGCACTACTAAACACAACAACATCATGTGTTTAAACAATTACTCTAATGCCTGTTACATGATGGCATGACTGTGTTTTAAACATTGCTGGCAAGCAACAAATGCAACTTGCAACAAACAAACAAACGAAAAAAGCAGATGTATTACTTGTGGTGGTGGCAAGTAGTAGTAATACAAGTTGTTCTTGTTGTTGTTGCTGTTAAATGTAGTAAAATTAATGCTTTAACAAATTAACACTGATGTAACACTGACAAACATTTGGAATAAAATATTTATGTATGTCTGTTTTTTGCTAAACAAACATAAATTTTAAGAAATAAATAATGTTACAAATGTTGTCTTTATAATTTAATAAAAAACAACAAAAACTAGAAATCTAGTTTAAAATGTTTTAATTAGTTTTTCTGGAGTTTTGCTTACATTAATGTTAATGCCAAGCTAATGAAAAAAGTTGTTATATTTCCTGTTTTAGTTACATACATATATAAAATGTTATAAATGTTTAACAATTTATTTTATTTATTTCCAACAACATACTATTTTCTTAAGCTTGAGCTGGTGTAGTTAAGATTTGTCGCAAGTCATTACCGGATTGTATATTTTTTTTTTCTTAAATATAAATCTAGTTTTTCATTTATGTTTGAAATATTCTCTATTCTAACTTTCGCCTGTTTCGTGGTTCCAGCAGCGACATGTATTCAATTACATATTAATTAACAAGTTGTTATGAGGTCAACTAGTTTATTTGTAAGCTATTATTTTTTTCGCTCTTAAATGCGTTTCATGTATGTAAGGGAAGGCAAACAAAAAAGATTAAAGGCAACAATTTATAATCATGCATATAGATTGAGGATATATTTGAAATAATATTTATATTTGTAAGCATAAAACATGGAAATGTTTTATTAAGTAACAACAGACGCCAATTACATTAGACCTTTTTAAATTATAAAAAGAAAAAATTTACAAACTTTTGTACTAGAACATATCATATTTCTAGGATATTATGCTTATTTGCGATAAGACAGGCAGACAGACAGATAGACATAAATAAGTCAAAAATTAAGATTTCAAATCAAAAAAATTTATTTCGCAACATACGAGGATTAACACTAGTTTATTAAGTAATCTGCAAGTTTAATTAAACGGCAGTTTATTCATTACTTTGTTGAAAATCTTAAGAAATATATAATCGTTTTTGGGTTTTCTATTTGCAAACACTTTCTCATTCGAACAAAAGTTTCCAACATAGCGCTAGCAATCCAACATCGAGAGACAAACGTTCATTCGAACGATAAACACAGCATAATTAAAACATAGTTTTATCTCTAAAACAGATTACTTGAGATTACTTAATTAAACCCACGTCTTAAGGTCATTCGATTTACGGACATAAATTTCTTCATGTTCCTCTATGTGAGGAAAACATGTCGTTGTGGATTTTCATGTTCATAGATTGATTTACTTGTAAAGCTATGTGTCCACGATGGTCAGATATTACAACGTTGTCATATCTAGCAATGTGCTAGCAATGTACTGACATTGAAAAATTTTTAGCAAAAGGTAAATTGTCAGTTTAGACGACTGTAAGAAAACTAACAATTTCATTTGCACACAATTGTCACACAATGAATTTATCTGTCAACCGAAATTGTCAATTTACACGGTTGTCAGATTGTTGTGTGGCATTGTCAAATTCGTTTTGCAGCTCTGTGTGTGTGTTGAAAAATTTCATTAATGCACACTTTAATTTAATTTTTTAATTTTCCTCCACTTTTTTCAAAAATTTTATCAATGCACACTTGTTTGTTTATTATATATGTATATACAGAGTTGCATTTAGAAATAATTTCTATGACAATGCTGCCATTGGCAGATGCATAAACTTTGAACATATGACAATGAAAAGTGTTTGACAATTGTCTTAAAACAATGACAATGACAAAATTGTGTGTTTACACGATTGTTAGATGTCTGACAATATTTTTGTCTTCCAATTTACTGAAAATGCTTTTTCTTACAACGTTGGAAGGCAAACATTTTAAGTTTACACGGTTGTTAGACATTTTCTGAACATTTTTCGGACAACGTTGTAATATCTGACGATCGTGGACACATAGCTTAACTTTTATGAAACGGTAAAGTACTAAGAAAATAAGGCCCATTATTACAACTTGGTAATAGTTAAAGGTATGATGTTATCGGACAGATAAGAAGTATTTGGTTATTATAAGTCTACTTTAATCTAAAACCGACCGATAAGCTAAAGGGAAGATCATCTTGGCTTTAATTTTATAGTGAGGTTTATGTATTTGAAGTTGTCATATGTTCTGAAAAATTGACAACTTCATGAAAAATAAATTAATTTTAATTTTGTTTTGCCAATAAATAATTTGATAAACAAAAATGGAAAGCAGACGTTGATTTATATTTTTTCCACAAACAAATATTTTCACAAACACAAAAAATTTACTGTTTCTTGTCAGTAATTTGTCAAAAGTAATCGGTTTTTAACTGGTATTGCCATATTTTAGAAAAAAGTTATTTTATTTTACAAGGAAGTTGTAATAACGAAAAATTTTAAAGGTCACTTTATTCCTCACTTTAATTAAAGTTACCTTTTATTTTAAGAACATTAAAGGCAAGTTGTAATAATGGCCCTAAATGTGCGTGAAGATAAATTTGAAATTTAACTCCCTAGACACAAACCATTTATGTTAACAGAGTCATGTTAACTATTTAAATGTTAAAATTTAAATGTTAAAATTTCAAAATTCGATATATAACTTTATTAATGATATTTTAACACAAAAACAGTTCGAAAAAAATTTAAAAAAAATCAGAATCTACAAAAAATGTCTCAAAAAATTTAAATATGTAAGTAAAAATATTACACTGAAAAAATTTTTTTATGGTATGGTCTAGATAAGTGCCTTATACTCAGAAGTTCTAACAGTTAAAAACTGAAAAACTATTTAAAATTATCTACTAATTAATATGTAATTAAAAACGTTTTCTCTTAAGAGAGCTAAGTTTGTGTAAACTTTGTTTCATTATAGTTTACTTAAACAAACGTAAAACGTGTGTTAAATATTCACAAAATTTTTAAAAATTATTTGCAAAACCTATTTTTCTATTTTTCAAATAATATTCATTTATTTATCTTTCAACATATTATAGCATTTTGTGTTCCCCAAAACAACTATATACATACATATTATTTTAAACTTATAGTATAAATAAATAGTATATTTTTTTATTTAGTTTTGTTACACTTAAAAGAAAAGTATTGTGTAAATTATTTTTGTAAAATAAAACTAAATTTAAAAAAAAATTTGTATTGCAAAACTTTACAACTATTAAAACGTGTGTCATATTTTTTCTTTACGTTTCATTTAGCTCTGGTTGTTTTTAAAAATAATAAAATATTTATTTTTATTTACATACAATACTTTTTTGAATTTGTTATATTATTGTTATTATGAAAAACACTGTAAGAGTGGAAGATGGAAAGAAGTGTGCAAAATAATATAAAATGAAAAATTATGTAGGTATTATTCTTTTTATTATTTTTAAAACGCTAAATTTGTAAAAACGTCGTAACATTTGCATAGTGTAAATGGATTGAAATTGTGAGAAAAAAAAATAAGAACTTTTCACTACACAAAGCAGGGTTGGGCAAATGGTACCTTAATAATACTTTTTCTAACATTGCTTTAAGTTTTTGTACACAAAATCTTTCTATTGACTCCATAATTACTCAAGACCTTTACTTATTAATTATATATATAAAACCTTACTCTGCTCTGAAGCCTTCAGTACCAATTTCCCATGTCTGCCAACCCAGTGTGTTGGTGTGTGTGTGTGTGCATATAAATACGTCAGTAGTATGCATTATTTATCTTAATATGAAATGACACAAAATTACAAACAATACTTAATTTCCGCATTGCATAAAAAAGCAAAAAAAAAACTATTTTATTTATTTATATTTTGTTGTGTGTAAATAACAATAAGCAGAAGTGCATAACTATGTAAGTGAGAATGCAAGAAAAAAAAGAAAGAATATTTTAACAAAATAACATCAAATATTTTCAAATATATGAATGAGTTTTAGATGTTTCTTCATAAATTTTGTCATAAGATATTTGCAATTTTGTTTATATATTTTGCTTATTTTCCAAGATTTTGTTATTGTTCTGGGTTTGTTTGTTTAATTAGATTGTTAAAACAAATAAATATTTTTTATTTTAGGAAATTAATGAAGCTAGAATCGTAAACAGAAAACAAATTTGAATTTTGTTTAAATATGTAAGTTTAACTTCGTAATTCACAAACAACTAGGAATGGAAAAATATCATTTTAAAAAATATTTTTAAAACTTTTGCAACTGATTTACACTTTTGAACAATTTATAATATTTAACGTATTTTATATAAAAATTCGAGTATTTAAGTAAAGTCTCAAAATTATTTGTTCTTTGTATAACAATATTCTATATGTCTATAGAAAAACTGTTATACACAAATAGAAAAATAGAAAAATTTGTGTATAACAGTTATACACAATTTATTTCGTGTTTGTTTGTATAACGATTTTATAACAGATTTTTTAACAGATTTCATAAAACAATTGTTCTATTAAAAAATTTGTGCACAACAGATTTTGCTAAATCTGTTTTTTTTTCAATATCTGTTATACACACAATTTTTCTATAATTCTATAGAAAAATTCTATAAAATTCTATAGAAAAATTTGTGTAGAAAAGATTTTTGTATAAAAACTATTATTATTTTTGTGTATAACAGTTATACACAAATTTTTCTATTTGTGTATAACAGTTCTTTGTATAGCAAATTTCGTGTTTGTTTGTATAAGGATTTTATAACAGATTTCATAAAAGAAAAATTTGTGTATAAAAGATTTTTATATAAAATTTCTACACACATTTTTTGTGTATAACAGTTATATACAAATTTTTCTATTTGTGTATAACAGTTTTTCTATAGCAAATTGTTTTTTCTATAGAAAAACTTGTGAATAACAGTTTCTCTAGAGAAAATCTGGTATGTTAGAGTAGTTTAAAGAAAAATTTGTGTATAACAGTATTTTTCATAGAAAATCTTATGTATAAGATTTTTTTCAATAGAAACCCTAATGTATAACAGTTTTTTCTATATATGTTAAATCTTGTGTATAACGGTTTTCTCCATAGAAAAATTTATGTATAACAGTTTTTCTATATAAAATCTTGTGTATAACAGTATTTCTAGAGCATATCTTGTGTATAACTGTTGTAGAGAATTATTTTCTATAGAAAAGCTTGTATAGAAAAGGTTTTTCCATAGAAAAACATGCGTATAACAGTTTTTTCTATAGAAAACTTGTGCATAACAGTTTTTTCTATTGAAAAATTTGTGTATAACAGTTTTTTTAAATGAAAATCTTGTGTATAACAGTTTTTTTCTATATAAATATGTTGTGTATAAGAATAGAAAAAACTTGTGTATATGAGTTTTTTCTTTAGACAATTTTGTGTATAAATGTTTTTTCTTTTTTTTTGTAGAAACATTTGTAGGTATATAACAGTTTTTCTATAGAAAAGCTTGTATAGAATAGTGTTGTCTATGTAAACTCTTGTTTATACTAGTATTTTCACCAATACATGTTCTGCATAACAAATTATCTTATTACAAAATGTAGGTCACAGGTTTTACGAGTATTCTTACAAATGAGCTGAAATTTAAACTTGTAACCTTGCAGTTTCCTTGTAATTTGTTTTGCTCTTCCCAACAACTTTAAACTTTTTTAATCAAAGAATACGAATTACTTCTATTTACAATTAGATATGCTCAATAGTTTTAACGTTTTTTTTATTGTTGTATAATGGCCTATTAAAATGAAATAAAAATTTTATGTATGTAGTTTGAAAAATGTAATAAAAAATAAATAGTCGTATGTATGTATGTATGTAAATTTAGCCAGCTAAATTAATTTTCAATTGCAGCCATAAAAAAACTAACACAACAACATTTAAATGAATAAATATATTTAATAAAAATAATCTTTATGCAATTGATAGTATGGAATAACAATAAAAAAAATAACATTTTAAAATACAACAAACACTAGGAAGAAAAAAATTTATTAAATTATTTCATAGACGTCGCGACGCTACTTAATGCGCCATAGTTAAATGAAAGCAAAGTATGTATGAATGTGTGTATGTAGTAGTTTATAGCGAATGATAAGCAATTTTTATATAATTTTTTTGTTGTATTTTTTTGTTTTTTACATTACATTGAAAGTCAAAGAAATTCAAATGAAACAACACAAATTGATTACAATACAAAGCGGAAAAAATGACTCGATCATGAAGCGTTTTACGAGCTGGTTATAAGAACCACAATAACAACAACAAATGCCGGCCACGTTCTTAATTGATAATCAAATCAAGCGCAAAAATAACGCACAAAACTAAAGAAATCAAACAAATTAAAAACTCAACACTATTACGCTGTGTGTTATAAAACTAGAGAAGAGTTTGCCAAGTTGTCGGACCAGCGGCTTGAAAGTGCTTTCAAACAATTACGCTTAAAACAAAAAAAAAAAAAAAAAAAAAAAAACAAATAAACGGGTGTGGCCGGCTGTTATTTTCATTTTCTCTATGACATCAAATTTCATAGTTTATACATATGTATGTACATATGGATGTATGTGTGTCTGTTGTTTATAGAATGAGGGGAGAGGGCAACATAAATTTATCGCTTACTCACTCTTCTAATTGAATATAAATAAAAACAATTTGTCTATTAACTAACACTTTCTTGCATTTGGAAGTTGCTGTTAAATTGTTTAATAAAATTTTTATCTTCAAACTCTAAATCAATGGGAAATAAATAAAATATAAAATAACTTTTAAGCCCCTGGAAAATAAAATTACGATAGACAAATCTTTATCATATATTGTAAAAAACACATTGTTATTATGGACAAATAAAATTCTTCTTATTTCAAAGACTAAAGAAAAATTTAATTATTTTGGCATATTACAGAATGGAATGCATTTTTGGGATTCTCTACAAACAAATGCTCCACTGTTATTTAAAAGACTTTCTATAGGAAATTATGATTCACACAAGATTTTCTATAGAATGCATTTTTGGGATTCTCTACCACCCCCTTCTCACCACTCCACTGTTACACACAAGACTTCCCATAGAAAATTCAGTCACACACAAGATTTTCTATAGAATGCATTTTTGGGATCTCACTCCGCTATTATTTACAAGTTTTTCTATAGAAAATTATGATACACACAAGGTTTTCTATAGAGAATTATGTTATACTATTTTTTTTAATAAAATTCAAAAAAAATACCAGAGAAGAGAATTCAGAGAACTAACTCTGTATAAATCGTGAACTATTAAACTTTAAATTCTCGATGAACTAAATTGCCTAAAAAACGAAAATTATTGAACAAGTTCTGCTTAAAGATAAAGATTTTCAATCTTAATTTTAGTCAACATCTAAACAAGCTAATTAAACTGAAGATGCCAAAGGTATAAAACGAAAGAGTCATTTTTAAGAGTTTTTGAATTTGATTTGAAAAACATCCATCAAATGGTTTATACGCTAGATTTATTTTTGGCATTGCGCTAATAATCTGCAAGCATTGTGCGTTTATAAGTCGTCTCATGGTTTAATTATACAACAAACTGAACATGTTTAACAGTAACATGTAGCACGATAACAGCTGAGCTGCCAAAAACAATCTTGCCAAAAGAAAAGTTGCTAAAAAAAATCACCTTTTATTTAAGAAAGAATTATGGCAGATTTCGATGATCTTTAAATGTCAATATAACGAGCCTTATGCTATGTTTTATATGCATAAAATAATTAATCATGAAATAATTAATTAGTTTTGTGTCAGTTTAACTTCATATATCTTAAGCTATTCCAAGAACTAAAAATTAAACGAATATAGAGCTAATTCTCTATTTTGAGTAAACTGTTAACTTTAATATTTTAAAGAAATAAATAAACGAAAGAATCGTTAAATACTTTCAGATTTTGGTGGCTTAATGCAGCAAAAGAATATTATATTACATCTGCAGAGAATGTGATGTGATGATGTAGATGACCTTTGACCTTCATTATCTTTTATAGTTGTGTAAAACGAATTAGTTGCCAACAACAAGTGTTAACGGTTGCCCAGTGTTATGGAGCGATTGTGTGGCCGGATGGTATTGAAAATATTGTATAATAATGTGTGAGCAGTTGGGCCAGACCAATTACGGGGATCAAAAATAGTAGTGATTGTCAGCAGTAAATATCAATATTGCCGGAATTTTGCGAAAACTCAACGGTCATCTAAAATAGCCTCAGTTCTTCACAATGGTGCAATATATTTAGGGTCAACGGTCTTAAAAATCCACTACACATCATGCGGAAGCAGTTGGCCATAAAATTTTACTATATATGTCAGAACACACAAAAACCCAAAACTTAACACAAACACTAAAAACCAATCAAATTCAAGATTGTCCATTAAAGGTTAATTTAGTTATTGTTCATATATGTGGGTCATCCCATCTCTGGCGGGAAGGTTTGACACTCCAATACTGAGTTTGATTGGTTTTTAGTGTTTGTGTTAAGTTTTGGGTTTTGGTGTGTTCTGACATGTATAGTAAAATTTTATGGCCAACATTTTTGTAGAACATTTCATCCCCGCCCTTCCGCTTTTTCGGGGTGTTTTTTACAATTTCTTAGAATAAAGCCAAAAATGCCGTTATGAGGGGGGAGTTAGAGGGTTAATATGTTCTAAAAAAATATTTGCCATGCCATTATCTACAAAAATGCTGAACATACCCTACACCTCAGACGTAAAGAAAACATAGTTTTATATGCCGATATGCTGCAAGAACAGGCCAGAGCTGGGAATTTTTAACCGCTTCTTAAATGAACTTCTGATGTGATCTATCAAAACGCCGAAACACGTATATTTTTTTTTTTGGTCTCCTTAACATTTTTTTTTTTTTGTATTGTACTGTGTTATTAGCAATACAAATTAACTTTCAATTAATTTATGTCTTAAGCTTACAGGTCTTAATTGCCGGTTTAAGCTTACTGTCAGTCGCATTAATCAATACACGACATTGTAATGTCTCGCCCATTAAGATGCCAAAGAAAAGTTGAAAAAGTTGTTTTCTATATTGTTTCATAAGAACTAGAAAAACCGATTTTGAATAGAGCAAAAAAAAAAAAACAACACAATTCAACAATTTAATATTCAGCTGCATTTTACGAAACTAGACTTTTTCTTTTCTTTCTGCCATATTTCTATATCTATTATAATTATAAATTCTATTAAGTGCTAAGTACATAGAAATAAACTACACATAGATAGCTAGTTACATATGTATGTATGCAGTATTCTACATATAAACATTGGAATAGTTATGCTGTCTGTGTGTATAACTAACGATTACATGTCATTTTCAACATTACACTTCATGTGTAATGTAATATTAAATGTGTATATTGGTATATTTAATTTGTTGCTTTGTAGTTGTTGGCAGTATTAGTTAATCATAGATAAGATAACTATTTTGGGACGTAATATTTTGTTTAAATAATTTTGTTTTCATCTATTACATTTATTTACAATTACTTGGATTTTTTTTTATTATCATTGCTTTTATAAAATTTAATATTGTTTTTTTTTCACTATTCTATTTACTTTAATAATTTGCATTAATTATGTTTGTAAAAAAAATATGTTTGTTTTTTTTTTTATAGAAAATAAATAAAGTTTTGTGTTTGTTCACTTACTTGTGTTGTGGCGTTGTTGATAATGGCACCTCAATACTGTGTGATGGTTTACGCCTGTCGCCACCCATGTCGGCTAAACGTGCAAAATCTGTATCTCGATCCTGATCGGCTAAGCGTGCAGAACGTCGCGATTCTAGCAGACGCACTTCCTCTAAACGTTTTTTCAATTCAATGGGTTCCTAGAACAGAAATTACAGGAATAAATAAATTACCAACGATTTCTTTTTTGTTTAAAACTTTTAAGAAATTATTTACATATAAAAGAGAGATAAGAAGAAATAATAATTAAATTAAATTAATTCTAAAAAGAACTTCCAGCTAAAAGTCACGAACTTTGAATTAAATATTATAAAAATATTCAACCAATTCAGTAGGAATATCGAGCCATTGTAAGCTGCTAAGTCTCCGTTTACACAGTCGAACACTTGGAAGAAAAACATTTAGCTTGCGAGAAAATTACGGGTGGGGAAGAGAGAATCAATTTTGTGTTCATGCTTTGTTGACATTTTCTTTGCTGGAATTTTCTACAAATTATTACACAGCACGAATAAGAGAAATGTTAAAAAAGCAAATAATAATAAAATGTGTCTGACAACATTGTTCGACAGTGTGACCGCGAATGAAAAAACAAAAGAGAATTCCAGATGTTTTTCTTCCAAATGTTCAACTGTGTAAACGGGGACTTAGCAGCTTACAATGGACTAAAGAAATGTCAAATATTTAACATTTTGTCACAATGATACAGCGTTGTTAACTCTGAAATTTCAAAAAGCACTAAAATGGACAAAAAACGCTTAAAATCTGCTTTATTTATACAACATGTTTTAGGCTGATCAGAGCCTATACTGTATACTGGCGATTATTTACACTTTTGAAACGGCCGCGCATAGTAGGTCTATTTTTTGCGAGTGTTCTCATGTGAGAGTTCCTTTTAATTGCCAACAATTGTTTATTAAAATTTGTGTCAACTAAAGCTAGATTTACACGATTGAAATTTTCTTCAAAATTGCTCTTCAAAATGCTCGTGTAAACAGCAAAATTTCTTCAAAATTTATTTATATAAAACCTATTAATAACTATTAAATAAATAAATTCTGAAGATTTTTTATTGTTTACATGAGTTTGAAGCATTTTGAAGAGCAATTTTGAAGAAAATTTCAAACCTGTAAATCTAGCTTAACAGTTTCTGTAGTTAAAATCAAAACTTTTTGAGGGACTTTGTTTGTTCTATTATTATCTATTTAATTTGTTAGATTTTAATGTTTTCAAAACTTTGTTTCTGTTAACTTTGTTACTTCTTGGTTTTTTAAAATGGTATAACTATAAACTTATAATTTGTAAAGGTACGCTCACATTTGGCAAATATTTGCCGAAAAAGAAAAGTATATCCGCTTTCACACTCTTCAATTCTGACTCGTTCAAGGCAAGTATTTTTGTAAGATAAGGGAAAAGAGAATAAAAGTTGTAAGTCAATTTTCTTATTGCCTTTTGTTTTATTTTTCTTTCATGCATGTTGATTTGCATTAAAAAGTACAAAAATTTAATTGACGTGTGTGAATGAAATGGCAAGTTCAAAAGAGAATTGAAGAAAAACTGGTCAGCTAAAACTAAAGAATGTGTGAAACAAGTAACCACTAAATAAAATATTTTTTATTAATTAAAAAATATTTAGTTTTATTTTATTTAATGCTGTTCGATGTTGCAAAATTCTTGTAAGAGTAAAAAATAGTAACGCTTTTTTGGGTAAATATCTGCCATGTGTGAGCAAAACATTTTTTTCTTTTAAATGACACTAGAATCTTTTTTAAATTTCTGTTAGTTTTGTTTTTATGGAGCTGTGCAGTGTTGCCATTTTAGCACTTTCAGTGCTAGATTTAGCATTTTGTTTCTCGAAATGCCTTAAAATTTTTAAAAATTATGCTAAATGCGTTTTAGCATAATTTGCTTGATAAAAAACAATTTTTTTCTCAAACAAATTTTTACTTTTTTTTTTACTACAAAAAATACTTTTGGAGAAATAAAAAATAACTTTTATTAATATTTCAACTAAATTTCTTTCGGTGTGGTAAGTAAATGAACACGGAAAGTTTTTAATTAATACATGAAATGTAATCTCTTAAAACAAGTCAACAATTGTTATGAACAAAATTAGAAAAAACTATAATTTATATTTGTAACATTTGAAATAAAAATTGTATTGTTATATTGAAAAAATTTAGCACTTATTTTTTCTTCTGTAGAACATTTTAGCACTTCGGTTTTCAAGTTTTAGCATTTTTTGCAATTAATTTTCTGGCAACACTGGAGCTTTGAAGACCAAAAAATACACTGCATTAAATAAACTAGAAGCCACTGTATGTTACAAATTTAAGGACAATCTGTTTAAATGTTTAAAAGTTGTTTAGTTGAGAACATTTAACACTTTTCTCTAAACTGCACAGTGGAGCAATTTTTGTGCGTTTACATTTTTTTTTTTTTTTGAAATAACAATTATAATTTGATTATTTATACAACAGTTGCAATGGTCATAGCAAAACCTTTCTCAATAATTTATTTTTGGGAAATGTTTTGAACTAATTTTAATTTTTCTTAAATTTTGTGTTATTCACCTGTTGTTGTTGTTGTTTTTTCTTTGCCAAAGGTTTGAATTTATGAATTCATAACCCTTTTTTTCAAACAATATTGATTTGTAAAAGACTGCAAACACTTGTCTTGTAGATAATTATTTATTTGTCAAATACCAACAATTTGTATTGCTAATTTATATAAATTATATTTTCTTTCCGTTTATTTTTTTTTTTTCAATATTTTCTTTAATGAATTTTTAAAAAACCAAAATTTCTTTCATTTTGTTTTATTTGTATATGCAAATGATTTTGGTGTTTTGATTTGCTTTTCTTTTTTTTTAAAGAAGAAATTTCTTTTGCTTTTTTTTTTTGTAGGCACAAATTTATAAATTTTTGTTTGTTTAATTTTTTTCTGTTGCTTTTAAAGCTTTCTTTTGCTTTTTTTTTAACAGTTAATTTATTTGTGTATTTAAATTAATTACTTTTTTTTCTGTAGGCAACGATTTCTTTATATTTTGTATTTCTTTTTTTTTATTAATTTGTTGTTGTGGTTGTTTTTATTTTGTAGGCCATACAAGTGACACAGTTTAACGACACTGATTCATTTGTATTTTCAATATTTTTTTTTTTTTAAGATTGATATCTCATTTTCTGTGTTTGTATTTTTATCCCCCTGGTGATGTATTAAATACTTTTATTTTGTAAGATTTTTCCTGAAATTAATTTTCTAGCTTAATTATTCTTTTTTTTTTTTTTTTTGTTGATTTAAACAAGTTTTTTTCATTTGTTGTTGGCTTGCTTAAGAAAATGGCCTGTTGCTACCTAGACATAGATTTTTTTATATTAACTGGTGCTGCTGCTGCTGGTTTTCAAAATATCACGCACATAAAAAATTTTATAACAATTTGAAATGTTTAAATTTCTGTTATATAATTTGTAGCACTCACTCACACACACACTAACAAACACATACAAATGTACATTCACTAACGTAGAAAGTTATAATAATGATAATAAATAAAAAAAAATAAAAAGAAAGAAATTTACATTTATTGAAAGTTTGTTAATTGAGTACAAAACACCGGCCGGTAGTCAGTCAGCTTTTAAAGAAAACATTTTCAAAAACAAATTTTAAAATCTTTAAAGATTTTCAATTTGAATAAATTCAGTTGTAATTTATGCAGTTTTATGATTTCAATTTACAACACACTTCCGTTCTGAGTTGCTGTCAATTTTCAACTAATTTTTTTAAATATCAGCAAAAGTTTAATTGCAAATACTCAATGGTTTAGTGGGTATGTATTTTGTTTTTATTACAATATTTATTATTGTTGCTGTTTGCCTTTGTTTTTGCCATGAAAACAATAACAAAGAAAGCATAGGTATCTTGTTTTTCAATTCAGTGTCGTCATACATTCAAGCATAACAAAATCTTGTGCTTTTTAAATCATTTTTTTTATTAAGCTGATGACGAGATTTTCTTTTTACAACACCAGCTTATAAACAATACAATATTAAATAATTTGTTGTTGTTTTTTTTTAAGCACAAATCCACTCAAAACACTTTTGATTTGCTTACAAGCCTTTAACAAATCTAAAAGATTTTGTTTTTTTTTTTTTACAAATTTTTCGTTTTACATACATATGCAATTTTAGCTTTTTAAATTTTATTTAAAAATTTAGTTATTTTCTTAATAACTTTTCGTAAGCACCCGGGTCTGTTTTATTTATTTCTTTTTGATTTGTTTTGGTTTTTTAGTTTTAGTTTTACACTTTTTGAAATAGGGATGATGTTTACGGTTCGCGCGCGCATTCAAGAATGATTCTTTGAAATTCATATAAACGAGTCACTAGCTGTGTAGTTAGTAGAACACAATACAACTCAATAAACACAACAAATACACAACACAGCGTCGTAGACACGTCGTGGTTGCTGTCACCGTATTCGTGTTGTCAGAGTCCGTTAGTACGTTTTGTATGCCCCATAATAATTTTTTTACTCTGTGCTCTTAGCTGTAAAAGAGTAAATAAACGGCAAATGTATCTAGCGAATACAACACACCAACAAAATCACCAAAATAATCAACTAAAAGTTACAAGTAGTAGAGCAGAGTAGAGTACCAGCCAGTCAGCCAACCAACCGACCAGTCGTCACAGCAGCCAGTTTTATTTTCATTTATTTAGTTTTTTTTTTTATTTATTTATATTTCACTGTGTTTATTCTTTGTAATATTATTATTGTTGTTGTTTGCTTTTGATTTTTCGCAGTATGTTGTTGTATGGTTAACGTTTGCCTGATATCTGGCTGCGTTTGGAATTGTTGTTGTAGTTTATGGTGTTTTTTGTTTTTCGTTTGGCTGCAATCAGCGTTGCCACGACCAAAAAAATTTTGTAACCAAAATGTAAAAAAAAAGTAACCAAAAGCAAAAAAAAGTAACCAAAATTTTTATATATTTAAAATTTTATTTTATTTATACTTCAGCTAAAAAATATATATGTAAAATATAAATTAACCATTGCATTTCAGTTTCTAGTTTAGTCTTATAATTAGGTACAATTGAAAGAAAAAAATAATTCAGCAATAACAATATTAATAAAAACCAAATGTAATTAATTTCATTAGATTTGTTACAAAACACTAGTAGATAAAGTTTAAGTAGATGAGGCTAAAAATCTGTCTTGAATGTTCTTAGATGATTTATCCATATAGCGAACGACTAGAACTAGTGATTTCTTTGTGGATACGTATGTTGTTTCGTCTACTATTAACGAAAACTTTCCTAACATTTCTGTTAATTGAGTTGCTTTACCTGCCACATTTAATGTGTTTCGCAATTTTGAGAGTCGGGACAGCGCTCCTCTAATAAGCCTGGTAGATAGTCCATTAATAAAAAAAGGCAAATTGTGGGTAATAAGAAACATTACTAATGTTAGCTCTGTTTGGTGCACTTGCTTATTAAGAGTTTCTTTTTGAGAACTTGCAAATGTTGTTTTTATTTTCCACATTTTGCTTATGACACTTTTTTTGTGTGCTTTCGTAAATAACTTACGTGATTTGGAATTTTTTTTCACAGGCAGCGCAGAAACAACATCGATCTTTGTTTCTTAGCCACGGAAACTCATCCAACCACAATACACGGAATTTTCTTTTCGTGCTGTTTTTAATATCACTAAACAACAAAATATTATTTAAAAAAAGTTATTGAAATTGAATGCAAATATGCCTATTCTCATCATCACTTCCAGAAGATAACTCGACATTATTAGTTTTACTTTGAGCAGCCTTTTTAAATAAAAATCTAACAAAAATAAAAATTGTGCTTAAAACCAATATTATTATTTTTTAATTCGAAGTACATACAAACTTATCCATTTTTTACGAAAGAAACCCAATCTTAACTATTTAAAAAACACTTTATTAATTAAAAATTAAATAGCACGCTAATTTGTAAAAAGCTTTTTTTGGTTTTCTGATAAAAAACATAATTTATGAATGTTTATTAAGGTCCGTTCATATCTAAAACAAAAGAATAATTAACTTGCTCCGATGTCAAACATCAATATGAAAATGCATTTAGTAGCATGTTTTTAGATGGTTTTTGTGAAGAACCTTTTACTCGTTCAACAATACAATGATTGTGTTTGTTATGTTTGGAGACAGGCATGTATTTTTTTGTAATCTTGTGTTTAGTGTTTTATTTTTAAAACACTTAAAATGTGGTAGTTTAGTTTATCACCAAAATTAGTGGTAAAAATTAAGTCAAAGTAAAAACAATGTAAAAAATGGTTACTTTTGTGTTAAAAAAAAGTAACCAAAACGGAAAAAAAGTACACAAGTACACATTGGAAAAAAAAGTAACCAATTTTGGTTAAAAGTAACCAAAACGGCAACGCTGGCTGCAATTGGTTTTTAGTCGCTCTCTATATGTTTTCTTATCAGAATCTCTTTGACTCAAATCTTTATATTTTGTTTTTATTCTCTTTGAAAACATTCTCTTTATGAGCATTTCAGTGCGAATAAAACCAGGGCTGCGTACTTTGCTTTTTTAAAAAAAAGTACTTTTTCTTATTTTTTTTCTGGTTCAAAAATCAATTGTTTGTAAAACTATTTGTTTGTAATCTCAATGTAACTCTTGTATTTTTCTTGGCTTAATTGCAGATATTTTTCTAATAAAAGCTCACAAATAACTATTTTTCGACAAGCCTTTGGACCTTAGCTGTTCCAAAAATCCTATTAAATTTTAACTGTTATCAAGCTTGAAAATTCTATATTTATATTAACAAGAATGTTATAAAATCGTTAAATAACATTTGTGAACCAACAATTTTGATAAAATTATTAGTTGTACACTTTGAAAATGCGAAATTTTTTCAAATTTAAACCTATAATTTAAAAACATTTGCACAATAAAACTTTATTCAAATTATTGGCCATTGTTAGCCAAGACCTTTTCCAGCTTTTGCGTAACACGTGAATTCGGCTTTAAATTACCTGCTCAGTTTTTGAGGCCAAGAATGATTAAAGCCAGTTTCAGATACCTTGTCCTTAAGTGAAGAGTATCAGGGAGAAAGTCTTCTACATCGAAGGAAACAAATAGTAGTCGGACGTGGCTAGGTCTGGACTATAAGGCGGGTGAGGCAAAACTTCTCAAAGCACTTCTTTCCAAATACATAGTTTTTAACAGGTATTGCAATATGTGGCATTGTCAGGATGAAATATGACACCTTCATGTTTGCGCATATATTCTAGACATTTGGCGCCCAATATTCGCTTCAAACGCTTCAGTTGTATTCGCAACAGAGGGGTTGAGTATCAATTTGTACGCTTATCGCATCGAATTTGCTTTCGCATCGCAATAGAGAGTAACCAAACCCCCCAAAGGTTCCCTGTGATGGTTTGGCTGTCATAATAGTCATAATAGACAGGCACCCTTTGGGTGCCATTAAATACTGAGCTTCACTTTAGCGCCATGGCTAATTGGATTTGCTGTAGATTCGGCTGGTCGGCCGTGCTACACTAAGGGTCTCTTATGCCTCAGATTATCGTAATGGATTAATTTTTATCACAAGTAATGATTTCCTTATATAGCGCTCAAGCAGCATTTCGAACATGCAAACTTGTCTTTCGAATTCTATAGGCTTGAATTTGTATGGTATCCAATTTCGTTTTGCATGAATTTTGGTGCTCGCAAATGTTTAAGAATTGCTGCATCAGCAGCTCCCAAGGATTTAGCAAGCTCTGGCTGAGTTTGACAACAATCTGCCAAAATTGAATACATTGTAACTTTTATTAAAGTTGCTAATACTGAGATGTCATAAATATGTATGTATATTTACAATGAAAACAGGATAAAGTACTTTTTCATTTTTGTACTTTAGTATTATTTCATATATACTCTCTCCCGGTCACTCTGTTATTCAGTGATGCCAACTTTTGAGACTCAAAACGCGTGAACATCCAATTTCCTTTTTTCGCGTTTTGAGTGACAAAAATCGGGCTAAATGTAGCCCGAAAAGGGCTAAGTTGGCATTGCTGCTGTTATTTATTCATTTATTTACTGTAAATAAAAGAGTAACTTGTTATTATTTTGATAATAGGTTTGGCAAAACCATCTGTATACCGAAGGACCGATGATATACAACACACTCAAAAATTATGCTAAATGCTTTTTCGCATAATTTGCTTGATGAAAAATAATTTTTTTCTCAAACAAATTTTTTACTTTTTTACTCCAAAAAATACTTTTGGAAAAATAAAAAATAACTTTTATTACTTTATTTAATATTTCAACTAACTTTCTTTCGGTGTGGTAAGTAAATGAATAGGGAAATTTTTGAATTAATATATGAAATGTAATTTATTAAAACAAGACAAAAATTGTTATGAACAAAATTAGAAAAAACTATAATTTATATTTGTAACATTTGAAATTGAAAAAATATAGCATTTATTTTTTTCTTCTGTAGAACATTTTAGCTCTTAGTTTTTCAAGTTATAGCATATTTTAAAATTAATTTTCTGGCAACACTGCCTCCAACAACCAACTTTAGCAATGCAACCAAGTGGTTTTCCCAACTAAAGGCTGGCTGGCAGCAGCGTTACCGTTGATGCGACTAAAGTGGCAATTTGACCCTTTTACAGATGCCTTGCCACTTTTTGTGTACCATATTTTTGTTTTACTTGATACATATTAGTTTTTTTTATTAATTTTTTTATTATATGCATATGTAAACACACATCATATACAACATTTAAATGAAAAAAATACGATTTTTATTTTTGTTTTGTTTATTTTCCATCTTTTTAAGAGTGGTGCCCCTTTTTTTTAATAAATCCCCTTTTTGTGCGACTTTCTCAAACTTTCCAACGGTAACGCTGGCTGGCAGGCCTCCGTATTTGTTTACATCTCTCTGACTTTGCTAAAAACAACACATAGCTACTCTCGTATACAAAACATAAAAATGAGGCTAACTTAGCACTCACTTGGCCTTGTACTTGTTTCATAATCGCACTCATTTTAAAAAGTGCTTTGCAGAAGCAAATTTGTTGAAGTAAAAAAAAAAAAAAAACAAATTAGTAAACGAAATATCAAAAATTTGCTAAGAAAAAATTAGCCAGCAAGTGCGCTGTAAAAACTAACTCAAACTGCTGAAAGATGTAAAACTCACAGATACTTGAGTTAATTTAAAAACACTCAGACATTTTTGAAAGTAAATTTTTTGGAATTCAAAATATGTTAAATAGTTTTAATTAATTAAAAATTAAACCAGTGATGTTCAGCCCATACAACAATTGTTTGAAAAATTTACACACATTTGTTATGCTCTTTTAAAAACATTCATTCACTCGTCGTTCAGCAAGCGATGAGAACACATGCGACGGACTATCGTCATTTTTTTCAGAAATTTGTTAAGCATTGTTGCTGCTTCTTGTTGATCGAAGCACAGCAAACACACGCTATTCAATTACAATTGAAAACGAAAAATAAAAAACTGGTTTAGATAGACTTATTTTTGTTTTTTATCAAAATAACTGTTCTAAAATTGGTTTTCGATATTGATAATTGTTATTTACGGTCCCTGATATTGTTTCATAAGGTGTTTACATTTGGAAAAAATTCTTTACTTTTTTCTGATTTTAAGCGTTTGACAATATGTTTGCTGTGCAAAATCTCTCACAAATACATCTACATTTTATTTTTGAACATCAGTTTTAAACATATTTATTAAATTCTGAAATTTGCTTGAGTTACATAAAATATGGAATATGTATGTATTTTGTTTTATAAATTTTATATGTAGGTAGGTATATAAAACATTTAAGAGCATAATTTGAGTCTGTTGTTTGACTCTTGAGCAAAAGAGCTTTTGTTGTGCTGGGGTTTGCATTAAAGCTCATGAAAAGTGAAATTGAACTGCTTTGTTTTTGTTTTCTCTCCAGCGAATTAAACTCGCTGTTATGTTTGTTGTTTTCCATGAAGCTCTCGTTTATTTACATTTATTGCTCATTTTGTAAGCTTGTAAGTTGTTGTAACTTTAAATACGTTTGCGGAAAACTTTTTAGATTTATGTATCTGTATATACAAATGCATATGTATGTATGTAGTTAGATGCGGCTGGGTGTGTGAGTGTGTATGCATCTGTAATTTTATGAGTATTTGTGTACATACACACATAATTTTTTTTTTTAGCAAGTACATATATGTAAACACATACATACATATACATATGTATAAGTAAATAGATATTTATGTATGTATTGTTTTATTTATTTATAGTTTTTCCAGTTATTATTTACTAACTCTAGTTTGATGTTATTGTTTTTAATATTGTACCTAGCTGTTTTTGTTGTTATTGTTGTTGCTGCTGCTGTTGTTGTTTAATATACCGGCATGTTTACGGTAATTAATATTTATACACTGCAATTTGTTTGCACTGCTATTCACAACTTCTCACGTTTGGTAAATTTTTTTTTTTACAAAATAAAAAGAAAATACACATTTTTCTTTTCCATACCTACATATGTACATGTTTTCTAATATTATTTTCCAAAAATTATTTACTTTAAACATAAACATTATAAGCCTTTTTTAGTTGCTTTTTCTAGTGCGTAATTCCCTTTATTTTACAATTTTTAATTAAATAATGTTTAGTTTTTTTTTTAAATATTTTATTCTATTATCATTAATTAAAATTTATTGTCTAAGATCTACTCGTATAAACATTGCTGATGAAGGCCATGGCAGGGCAGAAAATGTATTTCAGTGTGCCATTTGTCCAAGAAAAATATAGTTTCGAGTTATTAATTAAAAAAAAAAAAAAATTTAAAAAAGTTCGAAATAATCTATATATGAGTCATTCCATATCAGACCGAACACCTTTTTTACAACACCTCATCCGATTTTTTTTGCAAACATATTCTTCATTAAAAAATATTTTACACGTATTTCCAGAAAAAAAAAATTTCTTTTTTTTCAACAAGTTATGTGCATTTGGAAATCTTCAAAATCATGAAAAATCTTCCGACATGACAACTTTTGAACTAATATTTCGCAAAAACTTGTGAATGAATTTTAAAGACAAATACCTTATTTTAAAGGTATTTGAACCTCCTTTTTAAAAATTATTATTTAATTTTTTTTTATATTTTTAAAAATTAGCAAAAATCGTTCGGTCTGACATGGAATGACTCATTTGTATGTACCTATATAAAAATTAATGTATGTATGTATGTAACGTATGGACTCCAAAACGGCTTAGCCGATCTTGATGAAATTTTCACAGCATTTAACTGGGACTCTGGTGTGATTAATAGGGTACTTTTTTTGACCACGCCCACTTTTACGCCCACTTTTTTAAAATTTTGTAATTGGAGACCAAACCTCTGGACCGATATTTTTGAATTTTTCACAGTATTTAACTGGGACTCTTGTGTGATTAACAGGGTACTTTTTTTTGACCACGCCCACATTTACGCCTGCTTTTTGAAAATATTGTAATTGGAGGCCAAACCCTTGTACCGATCTGTCTGAAATTTTCACAGCATGTTACTGTGACTCTGGAAGGAATAATAGGCTATATAAAGTTTTGATTATACAAACGGGGGTGGTACCGCCCATATAACCCAAAAATTTAAATCGCCATATTTAGGGCATTTTTTGACATACGTCAATGATATGTGGTACATATGGTATTGGTATAATTAGGAATACGTACCAGGAGAAGAGTGGGTGGCACCACGCCCCTTTTTAGGAAAATGAAAAATCGTAATATAGTCTAACTACTGGATCGATCGTCATTAAATTTTTACAATAGGATATTCTTACGATATAATAAATTCTTGACTATGTAAGTGGACAAAGGGGCATGGCCTCGCCCACTGAAATGCATCGCTCATATGACGCGTTTCAATATCCTATTGGAGAAGATGGATATCACTTTGAAATGCGTCAAATCAATCAAGCAACCCGTAAGCCCGTTAATTATCCTGTTGAGTTCTTAAATTCACTCGATGTGCCAGGCTTTCCACCACATGTGCTACAACTTAAAATTGGAGTGCCAATTATTTTACTGCTTAATATCGATCACCATGGCACTTGATTTCCAGTAAAAAAAAAAAACTGAGAAATAATTTAGTAGAAGCGACCATTATAACAGGAAAATATAAAGGTACAGAATGTACTTTTGCTACGCATTCCAATGCTACCAACATATTTACCATTCGATTTTAAACAATTTTTCCTGTTCGATTAGCGTTTGCGATGACTGTTGCTAAAGCTCAAGGTTAATATCCCGTGTATATGTGTATGCTCCTGATGGGCAAACTAAACCTAAAGCATTACAAAAAATAAATGTTTGTAAATATATAAATACGTTTTATTTTATTTTATAAGGAGGGGGGGGGGGGGTAGTGAAGCACACCGGGTTTAGCTAGTATGCTCTAAAAATTTATTTCCTCAATGTTGAACACTTTAAAGACTAAATAAAATACATATGTATGTATATGTATTTGAACTCGTTTATTTATTAAAAAACTTCGTTTATTTAGGATAGGACACAACAAATATTTAGTCTTATTTTATTTCAAATGTAGACAGAATTCAAAGACGCCCCCTGGCGTACAAAAACTTGAGATCCAAAAAAATGCAGAAAAACACTTAAAAAAGCTTGAAGTACACCCAAACCCATTAGCCCGCAACATATTAAATAATTTTGGCTATATTCGACTAAGAAGAAGGGATACAGCGGATCTGAGCCGAAGACAAGAAGGAATAGTGCCAACTTAATAAATAAAATAAATAATGGTCAAACAATTTTCGTGCAGCACTGACTGGAAATTGAATTAAATTTTGAATTGAATTGAAATTTTTTAGATATAAAATTTTAAAAACTTATTGCTAGTTTGTTTTTAATAAAGGTAAAATAAATAAATAAAAGTACAAATAAAAAAAATATATTTGATGCTCTTTGATCTTGCAAAACTCTTGTAATGCTTGGTTTTCACTATGTCAGTTTTGTTGTCAAATGGTCCAAATTGTTGGTAATTTCATAACAATTTAGACAATTTGACAACAAAAATGACATAGTGAAAACCAAGCATAAGAGTAAACAACGTCAAGCAAATTTGTGCTAAAACAAATGGTTACGCATTTTTGAATAAATATTTCCCATGCGTGACCAATACCTTAAGAAATGTATCTTATTTGTACATGCATATCACTTGCTAATATTTTAACGCGTATTTCAAAATTTTCGTATCAATGTATTGGAGATACAGTGGCTCACAGCTTATTTTATGCCGTGCATTTTCTTATTTTCAAAGCAAAATAAAATAAAAACTAACACAAACTTAAAAGCAAACAAAAAACATTTATTGCAAAAAAAAATTCACGTCACAGCTTATTTTATACAACAAATTCTCCGGTACCGATAGCTTCATGCGGCGAAAAATAGCAGAACAAGTTAATATTAAAGATTCCATGAAAATCCATAACAAAGGCAGAAAGACACCCGACACATATTAAAAAAAAAAATAAAAGCAAATCCAGTGCTGACCTGGGCAAACAATGTTTATGTGAAACTGTTCGTCGTGTCTTGCGCAAACATGATTTTAATGGCCGAATTGCTATTAAAAGAAACCGTTTATACAACCGAAAAACAGAATGTGCCGGCTAAATTTTACCAACGAACATGTTTGCAAGGACTCTGTATTTTGGAATTCGGTTATCTTCGCTGATGAATCTAAAATTAACATATTTGGTTCAGATGGCAAGTCCTGTGTTTGGCGAAAACCTAATTATAGAAAACCTAAAGGCGGTAAAACAGTGAAGCATGGTGGTAGCAGTGCCATGGTTTGGGCCGGCATGTCAGCTGCTGTTAATGGGAATTTAACATTTGCTGAAACAACCCTGTACCAGTTTAAGTAACTTCAGATTCTGAAGGACAACTTGTTGGAAGGCTCAGAGAATGTGAGTAAAATATTAGATTTTCGATTTTACCAGGACAACGATCCTAAGATCGGATATTGTGCAAATCAGCATGAGAAAACGCCAAATTTCTAACAAAAACGAAAAACGCTAATGACGAAGTGGTCGAATATTTCGCCGAGTATTGTCCAAAAACTGGTCGCATCTACATATGCCAAAATCACAATCAAACTTTAGATGTAATTTTATGCCGACGAAATTGG
This sequence comes from Bellardia pandia, assembly GCA_916048285.2. Taxonomy (NCBI): domain Eukaryota; kingdom Metazoa; phylum Arthropoda; class Insecta; order Diptera; family Calliphoridae; genus Bellardia; species Bellardia pandia. The sequence goes on from OU696529.1 coordinate 123,329,468, forward strand.
TCTCTATTGAAAAATGCTACTAGCTAAAGGTTTTTTAACGCTAGACAAACTAGTGCTACAGGAAGTTATCAATGGATAAGTTATTTTCTGGGAAGGGCAAAGACAACGCGCTCGGTTAGTAACAATCCTTTGGTATTCTTCTTATGGTACTTACACTGATGATTTTTTTTGGGCTCGATTTTGCTTTATTGAATGTATTACTTTCCTGTTAAGTTCCAGGTGTCTCTTATTATTGAACCCAACATGTCAGATATTTAATGATTTTGTAAACGATTTTTGATTTCGATTTTCCATTCACACGTACAAATATATTTCAACTGAGAAATTTTTTTTTTACAAATAGCGCCAGCTTTCAATATTAAAAAAAAAACGAAAATGTGGCCTGATTTTATGGGAAACAAAACAAAATATTTGTTAAGGCAAAGTGTTTTTCCTATGAAGTTTTACGCAGCTATGGCAACTTAGCCCTTTTCGGGCTAGTTTTAGCCCGATTTTAGTCACTAAAAACGCGAAAAAAAAGAAAATTGGATGTGGTTTTATATGGATTTTTTTCCATTTATCCCTTTTTTAAAAATGTTTACGCGTTTTGAGTCTCAAAAGTTGATTTAATCATGGTGTACAGCGTTGTCAACTTGGTGCGTTTCACACCATTTTTGGTGCTTTTTTAAATTTTTGGTGCAAAAAATTCGTTAATTAGTGCGCGTTTTAATTTTTGATGGCACCAAAGCAAATTCAACACAACTTTTTTGTCAGTGTGATAAAATATCTTTCTACAATAAAATACAACTGCTTGAGTACCATTTCATTCAACACTGCAAAATTTTTTTTTGTGTATTTCGGTGCGTTTTTTATTTTTTCTTTTTTCGAAAATGTGATGTCATCAAATCTATACGATGAAAAAATGTATTTTAAATACGAATGTATGATAAATGAAATCAAATTCTACAAAAATCTTTGTTTAAAAATCAAATGAACATTTTAAACATGTAAATAAAAATTCTTGTATAACCTGATGGTTTGGTCTACTGAACTGTAGACGAACAACCAGGGTTAGAGTACCAGTGGAATTCTAACAAATTTTATTGGAAAAAATCAAAAGTACCAAATATGCACTGAAATTAGCCTTTTTGCCAATTAGTACTTTAGTTCCGAATATCATATTGTGAGTTAAATTCTGAGTGGTTAAATGCGTATTCTATCTTTAATTAGCTCATTTATTAAAAAAAGGCTTTTTACTATTATTACTTTTACTAATAATCGTTGATAAAAAGTTTTTTATAGAATTTATGATATTAAAAAATTTCAAATAAATATTTGAAACAAAAACGAAATTCTTAACTTGGTGCGCTTTTTTCTCCATTTTGGTGCATTTTGAAATTTCAAAGTTGACAACGCTGATGGTGTAACTATACAAGGTGAGTGCAGTAGCACAGCTAACTGACGGTGTTTACAATTTATTTAAGTCAAAAGTAATATTTTTTCAAGTATTTTTGACAGTAGTACATTTTTTTTATACAAACAAAATGCCTATTGTTTGTGTATTGTGTTGTATTTGTTGTCGATTTGCACTCACCTTGTATAATTACACCATGGTCTAGACAAAAATGCACTGAGTTGTCAATAGATTACATTTCTATTTGTGATGTTTGTGAAATTAAATTATTTATTGCATTTATTCATGGAAAATTTTGTAAATTCTGAAAATCTGTAAAAATTGCTAGCGGAGTTTTAAATTCTGAGTAAAATAAAAACAAAAAACAGTGGGCGGTTTCCAAAATTTGTAATATGTCTGGCTATATCTTGAAAACTGTATTTCTTTCCTACACGAAATATACATATGTATATTAAATGATAGGTACTTTAAAGATCTTTCCGGCAATATATAACATGACCTACTTGTATGAATCATCTAGAAGTCAATTTCGGGAAAATTATTTTTTGACCCGATATTTTTTTTAAAAACCTAAAAAAATTTAAAGGTCAAGAAAGTATTAATTCAAGGTATAATGTGACCGTATATGTAGTATAGATCCGAAGATATTAAAGAAAAATGATGAAATTTCACCATAAAAAATTTAAGATATCTGTACACAGAAAAAAAAATAATTTTTTTTTATTAAACTTTTAATTGTTTTTAAAATAATTTTCAATTAAAATTTTAATTGATTCAATTACTTTTTCTGATTTTTCTGATATTTTCAATTAAATCTCAAAATTTTTTTTAATTGATACAATCATTTTGTTTACAGGTCCGATTTCAATTAAATTTTTAATTGGTTCCACAAATATTTTCATTGAAACTCATTTTGTTTTTTTCTGTGTACCTACTATGCGAAGCCGCATAGCCACCATATGTAGGGGAGAGGGGCCACCTTAGAACACTTTTGCTTTCAAGCCACATACAAATTTATATTTTTGAATTATTGACTTTTTTCATAATTTAACTAATATATATGAAAATAAACTTTAGCTTAAGTCTTCAAGTAACTTGTTTTTAGTTCGATTTATAATTTTTTTTATTTTTTTAATGGATGAAGTCATTGTGTTCAAATGTGCCCCCCATACGGGGCAGCTTTGAACTAGGCTGGGGCAGTTTTGAACGGCAATTTTTTCTTGTAGCGCTTATGTCCAAAAATAACATAAACAGTTATATTTTTTATGTATATAATAAATTCGTTTTATTTATTAAGAAAAACATAAACATTAACATTAAAAAAATAAAAAAAAAATCAGATCAAAAATAAGTTTTATATTATTAAAACGGAAAAGGCCTTGCGATTTCAGGTGACATTACATTTTCCTTTAAAGCATCATGATCAGCATTGGATTCGTCATTTTCAGAAAATAAGAGAGAATCAACAATGTTAGGTACTTCGGTTGATAAATTAACATGTTCAAAGGTGCCCCCTTTCACGGAAATTTATAATAAATATTTTTTTTTACATAAATATCAAATAACTTAACTGAATTTTGTTTGAAATGAATTTTGGACTGCAATAAAATTCTTTCACGAAAGAAAACGATCACTGAATACTTCTTACACTCTTAAAAAACAAATAAAAAAATTTACAATGGCACTGCGAAAACTTGTTCACCCAACTACATTCGATCGACGACTGAAAAAACTAGCAAAAGTTGTTAATGTTGCTAGAAAACAAGGTTGCCATGTGAAAAACTCGGTTAAGGGTCGGAAAAAATGTTAAACTGAGATTTTATCAACATAGTTCAAAGGCGCCCCGGGTATAAACGTGCCCCCCTCTCCCCTATATAAAAAATTTTTGGGTAGAAAAATATGTATAATAAGGTAAATATGTATAATGATCAGGGCGGATAATTAACAGCTGAATCTCATTGCCATATCAGCTTTTCTGGTTAGCATTTCTTGCGTGATTCTTTCCGACTTGGATTTACAAAAGCTTAAATTTTATCAATATCAATTGTTAATCTCCACCGTAACATGAAATCTCCTATTAGCAAATGTATTTGTATCTATCATATTTCTAATTATCTTGAATGTTTTCAAACACTGATAAATCTTAAATAAAACACTTAACAAATAGAAAGCATTTGTTATTTTAAATAAAATAAACATGATTCGATCAACCAATACTTTGAATGAATTTACGCAGTGCTAGTCTTAAACCTCAAATGTTTGGCCATTGATAAAATGATTAAATGATTAAGAGACACAAAAATAACACAAATAAAAATATAAACAAAAAGTACAAGTAATAATGTGAAAAAAAACCAGTCCACAAAACTCAAGTGTTTAAGAGGGTCGCAGAGGTATCGATGTGTATCTGTGTTTTAGATAAGCTAAGCAAATATTCAGTTCAAATTTATTATCTAAAAATAACAACAAAGAAATAGGTTGTTATTTTTATTATAATTAACATAAAAATAAAGAAAATAAATATATATTTCAAAAAGTGAAGAAAAAAGTGCAAAAAAAAAACCGATAATCTGCAAGCAATCGTACTCTTGGCACGAGTTTAAATAGAAAACAATTCGGAAAACGCTTACAAATTCACACATTAAAATAAAATCCTAAAAACAGTCAGTCATTTCATAATAATAAAAAAGTGAAACAAAATCGTAACAAAATCTAAAGTTATCACAATAACAGCAGCAATAATAACAACAAACTATATTTTCGACAATGACAACAATAACAGTAGCAGCAGCAGCAGCAACAACAACAACACCACCATCAACAGCAATAATGCTAAAACATAAAATACGAGTGACAACAATATTTGTTGGTGGCGCGTTACAAATTAATTGCAAACGCGTGCCACAAACACGATTCGCATACATAAATTTCAAACCTTGTTCCGTTGCAAACTTTTTTGTTTATGCCTTCTAAATGTAAACGATAGCGAACGAGGTACCCGGCCGACTGTAGTGTGGTCTTTAGGCGATTTTTCTTGTTGTGTTTGTTATTGTTGTTGTCAACAGCCTACAATATCACAACAAATAACCAAACAAAGAAAGATACAAACAACACAAGCAATAAATATTTATATTGGTAAATACAGCTTCCAAAAATAACAACAAAACAAAACAAAAAAGACAAACGCTACTCCTGACTCAATATATGGCTTGATAACTGACTGACTGGCTTGGCTGGCTGGATGGAGCACTGTTTGGCTTGGTTGGTTGTTTGTTTGTTTGACTAAAACTGATGTTTTATAAATGCTATAACGAAAATATAACAGTCATATAAATATTAGCATTAACTTTGCGACATTTAAAACATCACAAAAATTGAGTTAACTGAGAAAATTTAAACATCACGTTCTCTATTTTTCAAAAAAAAAAAAAAAAAAAAAAAAAATGAATTAATTTCGTCAAATGACCATAAAGCAACTCCAACTGACCATGATACTAGAGAAAGAGGGGTCAAGCCACCTATATGTCACTTCTACAGGCTGATTCATGAAAGATTCCGTGACTGTGCAGACCAATCCTGGGGCAGTAGGTCGGATTGCATAGTGTCCATGGCCTTATGGCCAAAACTAAATGCAAACGCGACCGAAACGCTGATGGAATTGGACAGGTATAGTCTCAGGATTCTGGTAGAAGTGATTACCGGGCATTCTTCGATTGGGGCCTTCAGAGACAAATGGGATAACAACACACAGGCCTTCTGTAGAGTGTGTGGGGATGCAGAGGAGCCAGAGACAATAGAGCACATCATGTGCAACTGTCCTAGGTTGCAGGGTCGTAGACTTAAGTGGCTAGAAAATAGATTCCTGGACGAACTCAGTAATTTTGCTGGCTGCAAACCGAGTAACATTCTGGGTTTCATTAGGGGAATAGGTTGGCTATTTAAGGGACATTCTACGGCGACTCCAAATCCGTAAGGGGATATTTCTTTCTTTCCTTCTTTCTCCCCTTATCAGGTGGTTTTGGTTGTTCTTTCTTATATCTATCTTTCTATCTTTCTACTCTCTATCTTTTCTACTGAAGGGAATCACAATGGACCACAGGGTCTCCGAGTGGAAGTGCACTTAGTGCACAACCCTTCCTATCCTATCCTAACTCCAACTAGATTGTAAATAACTGTCCGTTATTACTGACATTCTGTGGATTTTTGGCTGTGAAGAGTCAGTATATGCACAGTAGGTTCCAACGTTAAACTGTTAATAAACCAGAAATGCGATTGGGCAATAATATACTACACACAGAGAAAATTTGATTTATAAACCTCTTATAAACCTGTTGTAAGTTTTATGAATAATGGCATTACTGTTTAGTTTTTTTAACTTAATCCAATTCTATATATTAAAACCTATGTAACCATTGTTATAAAACATACCAAAGGTCAATAATTTTACTGTTATTCAGACCAAAATGAAACATTTCCATATCTATGCAATAAACAACATAAAGAATTTATTTTAAACTCTCCATAAATCAGCAGAATCAGTAGAGAAAACTTTTGAAACGTATAAAGTTGAAGGCAAAGAAAAATTTACCAGCTATGTATCTTAAAAGAGGCAAAACACCCCCTCGTTTGCTTGATGGAATTCCTCTTGGTGTTGTAATCAAGTTAGAAAAGAAGAAAGAAACTATTGGAAAAATATTAACAGTCAAACATTTCCGAGTTAGAATATTAGACCAGCAAGGAAATAGTGCCAATGAAACACTGCAATGAGAGTGTAACACAATGTGAATTTATTGTAATACTTGAATATTAATGTTGTGATTTATATGTAATAAATGCCGTTGATATGATAAAAGAGTTTTTCATTATCCTATAGAACAAATGCAATTCAAATAAAAAAAAATATAATTCCAATTTTATTCAAAGCAAAAAGCAACATTTCCATACGGTTCATAACAAAATGAAATAAATGCTATGTGACGGACCAAAACGCAACATTTCCTAATTTATTATCGAAATAATTTAAAAACTAATTGCCAGATAACAATTTTTGTTTGGATGATTTGTATTGTTTTTAGAAAACTATTATACCACAACAACAGTTTTAAAAAAATTTATATCCTATTGACTTAAATTAAATTTATTCATTTATCCAAAAAAATGGTTTTGGTGGAGTTATTGCGTTTTGTTATGGACCTCCTCATATATATAGTTGTACATGTTTACCACAACAATGTTAACATTTTTAAAAATGTTTTATGGTCACTGTAATTATTCATTTAATTGCGGTAATCATAATATAGTTAAGTTACGATTCAGATGATTACTACAATCATATATACAATTGTAGTAACTATGTATGTATTTGTTTCAAACATGTATATGATGAATCCATTTATCATAATTTGTTGTTCTTTGCTTATGATAGAGAACAACATAATATGGTATAATTTTTCAGCATAAAACTGAAACATTACATTACATATATGATTGATTGATATTATGATTGCCGCAATCATATAAATAATTACAGTAACCATAATATTGCAAAATGTTGGAATAGTTGTGGTAAACATGTATAACTATATTTTTCACAGACAAATTCTGTTTACCGAAGGGAATATCTGCACCGTACAAGAATCGTTCAATCAACAGAACAGAACGTGTGTATGCTTGGCCATCCAGAGAAGCATTTCAAGTCATCCCGAAGGATGAAAGACGACACCATACCGCGTCTGTAATGGTACGATGGCTTTTGGTTGGATTGAAACCCATTGTGAAGCCTCGCAACACCGCCATCAACTTTTCAGCAAGACTCTGCTTCAGCTCACAAAGGAAATCATCTGGGAATCAACTGTGGTTTCAAAAACAAAGTTCGGGACTTCATATCAACGAATGATTGCCCACCTGCTAGTCCACACCTAAAGCTGTTGGATTACAAGTTCTGGTCCGTATTAGAGGCCATTGCTTGCTCTAGATTAGTGGATTTCCTATGTAATGGAATCTATGTGTGTAAAGATAAATTTAAATTTAACTAGCACAGACAAAAACCGCAATTTTTAGCCAAGCCCATTTTGCACTTAACAGAGCACTGTTATTCACTTAACAGACATCATACTTGAATTCTGATACACAAATCTTTATATAAAATGTCTGAAATTATTTCAGAATACGAAAAAAATACATATTAAGAAATAGATGTGGGATGGAAAAAGACTACTGAATGGAACTATGATAGTGGGATATCTGAAATAATTTTGGGATTCCAGAAAATTTGAGTTGTATAAAAAAATAAATGTGGAGAGGATTTTTGGCCATTGTGGAAATTAGGAAAAGGGCTCGGGTATGACACTATATGAAAATGGTGGTCCTATGGTCACTTTATACAACTGTAATAGTGGGATATCTGAAATAATTTTGGGATTCCAGATAATTTGAGTTTTATGCAAAAATAAATCTAAGGAGAGGATTTTTGGTCATTGTTGAAATTAGGAACCACCTGCCCTCCACATTCATTTCTTCATTTCACGATACCGAACACCATTGACACCATTGCGTTCTAGTTGGGACACCCTTTAGAAGCTCTGCAACACTTCCTTTCTAGGCTGGTAAAAATTTATCATAACATAAATTTATCATAAAATCAAACTTACCCTGTAAAAATTGCAGGGGCCAAATTACCGCATTCGATATCGAATAAAATTTATCGTAATTTTCTTATTTGAGATTATGGCATTCAATATCGAGCAAGAAATTTAGTACATTTTATCATAATTTCGCTATCGAAATCATTTTTCGATACGATAGCTCATTCGATTACGAATGCGGTAACTTGGCCCCAGTTTTATTTCCCTTTTATGCAAATTCCCCTTAGCTTAACTTCTCCTCTCTACATATACCAAATTTTGCAATGATTTTTTTTTTTTTTACTTTTTCACACTATGTAGGGTGTTTACATATTAACATTGCCGATAATAAGCGTTTTATCTTGTTAGAGTCTTTCTTGTGTTGTTTGTTTATTTATTTTTTTTGGGCAATTTGAAATTATTATTGTTGTTTTCAAGTCATTTGGGAATGGGTGCGTAAGTTTGTACAGATAATTGTGTTTGTGTTCTCTAAACTTTGTGTTAACAATTTTGTCAATACGTAGACGATCATTTAGTTTCTGTTTAATTTAATGTTTGTGGTTAATCATTTTTAAACGCATGCGCCACACACTCACATGACAAAGAAAAAACATTGAATACAAAACGCCCATTTGGCCAAAACTAATTGGCCATTTTGTGCATGTGATGCTGTTGTTGTTACTCACATGCTGTTTTGTTATATTTTGCGGTTTGACATTAATTTTGTTGTAAATTAACTGCAATATTTCGTTGGTTACATTGGTGCGGTCGGTCGTATGCTCGTTGGTTGATTGTTTGTTTGGGGACTTTTATTGCCATCTTAATGTTAAGTGTATCTGTGTTAAGGTGTTGTGTTTGTAAGTTTAAGAGTTGTATGTTTTATAAACGCCAATATTTACCATGAATTTAGGTTAATTGCTTGGATACTACAACAGCAGCGACATTGTATCTAGGTAGCGTAATTTTATTTATTTGTTTGTTTGTTTTTGTGAGTTTTAACACTTCTACTTTCAAAACAACACAATGGCAAACACATCAGCAACCAGCCAGCCAACCAAACAAACAGCAAACTCACTCACTCACTCACTCACACACAGACTGACTGACTGACTAATATTGAGCAAATTATGCATTGACAACTATAAAAGCGAAACTTACTTACAATATTCTTAAATGTTAAAACAATTTCGCAAAAACAAACAAAAAAATTAAAAATATAAATAAATAGTTTCTTTGTTTTTCTATGCATAAATTTTAATCTATTAAATGACACATTTAACTCTGTGTAAGTGTTGGTGAACGGGCGAGTTGAAAAGTCTATTTTAAATTGAGCTTTGATATGGGGCCCCTATTGTTGCTTTTATTTGTTTTTGGTGTTGTTGTTTTTGTTAATTCCCATTGGGGTTCTCCTGGTATATTTTGTTGTTGTTGTTGTTGTTCTGTTGTTTTCATATTTTCATTTATGAATCATTTATATCGTTTGCATCGAACAACGATCGTTCAGCTGGAGAATAATGCGTCATTTTAGGTGACTTTAACATTATTAAAATTATGTTTCGCTTAAACCATTTTTATAAGCAAAATTTATAGACCTTAAGGGCCAGTTGCTATAATAAACAAATGCTAATAAATTCTTTAATATCTTTAGAACTTAACAATATACGAATTGAATTGTAGGATTACGTTTAAATTTTGAAAAGTACTTTTCAAAAAAAAAAAAAAAAAAATGTAAAAAATACTTAATTGCACGAAATGTTTTGTAAGCAAGGACGATTTGATACGAACATGAAAAAAGTGAAACTTTTATGATACAAAGTCTGAATCAATTACACATTGTTAGTTAGCAAGAAAAAAGTTTGAGCAAGAATATATTCGTGTACACAGGAAATTCATCAAAAGCGATGAAGCTTATGGGTTGATTACGGATGTCAACCGAATCTCAGTGACAATTGTAAGCTGTTAACTTCAGTTGCCGAACATATCAATCGAGAATTTGTGGTTGCTTGGATTTTTATTTTAAGTGGTAAATTTTAAATGTTAGTTATTTTGTTGTTAAACTATTTATATTTTTAAGATATAAATGTTTGTTTTCTACAAAAATTCTGAAAATTCGCAAAACAGATTAAACACGAAAGTTGCCCTTACATAATAACAACTTGCATGTCAGTCTAGAGTCTAGAGACGCCTCTTTACTTTCCCCTAAACGTTGAATATAACAACACCATTTTTTCGATAAGACCGCTAGTAAGTCTTCTAAAGAGCAAATTGCTATTGGTAAATAGTTTTCGGGGTGTGTAGCTTTCCCATTTTAAAGCAAACTTGTTACAAATAGAAAACTCGCCAACACAATGTAAAGTGCTTTAAAGGCTATAATCATTTTAACCCAGTCATTAACAAAACACACTCTTTATAGGCCTGACTGCGATATGTATACAGAAAGAAAAATGGCATTCTAAAATTTAGTTTATTTTTCTCAGTTTTAGCCTGAAATTTTCAAGTACGTTTTTACTAGTTCATACTTAAAATAAGTAAAAATCGGGATTGATTTGACAAATCGAGCGCAGATTTTCTTAAAATAAGAATATTGTTCTTGATTTAAGTAAAAAACTCTTAAATTAAGTCCAATTTGTTCTTAAATCAAGAAGATAAATCTTAAAGTGAAAATTAAGACTTATTTTTACTTGAATTAAGACAAAAAAAAAATTATATTTTGAGAAAAAAATTGGAGCAATAAAATTTACTCTCTCAGTTGCTCTCAATATTGTAACGCGTAGTTACAAAAACTACCCTCATGCTAATACAAGGTGTTGTTACAAAACACACACTTCCTACGTTAAAATTCACTATTATAATTCTCAAATAGTCTATGTGAATTTTAATATAAGATATATAAGAACATCACAATAAAGCAAGTAAGAATAGGAGTACCGATCCAGTTATAATATGTTCCGAACGAACAAAATATAACCAGACGAGGCCTTGGTTCTTACTTCATAATATTGCAGCCGTAGTTAGCCGACCGAGATCCGAAGTATTTATCTCGTATTATTTAGCTCATTTTGGGATTAATTATATCTCGGGCATTCTTAAATCAATCCGATTTTAGGATTACATCAAATATGAATTAGAGCTTAAATCTAGTTCAAAATTCTTGAACCAAGCTCATTTTGGGATTAATTCAAACTCGGACATACTTAAATCAGTCTCATTTTTGGATTACATCAAGTACGAATTCGTGCTTAAATCTAGTTTATAATTCTTGAATCAAGCTTATTTAGGGATTAATTCAATCTCAGCCATTCTTGCGGAGAGCTAAAATTAAGATTTTTTGACTTGATGAATCCGTACTTGAATCAAGTATTTTGTACTCGGTATAAGAAAATCCGTACTTACCCTTACGTTTTACTAATTTGCATGCCGCAGTAAATGTCTTATTTGAGGATGATCATCTAATTTTGAAACGGTTGTCCGGTGTTCCAAATAGTAAATATTTAATTCTATCATTCGCGTGCAATTTGTACCCCATACAAGTGAACACTCATTGTAATACACATTATGTACATATTTAGTAAATCATTTGATTAGTCATAACTTGTAAGAAATCAAAACATAGCGCCACTGTGTAAATGTCACCACTGAACATGATCAATGATCGATTAAAAACACAAACTAAATAAAAATGAATGCGTATTTATAGAATATGAGTCATAATAAAAATTTATGTTTAAAGAAGCAAAATAAATGAAAAATTTTTAGACTTTGAAGAAGTCATTTTTGCATACAGATTAAAACAATTCAATGGAAGATTAATATAGGATCTGAACACTTTTTTGCAATGTCGGTTTATACTTAATGTCAGTACTCCAAAGATTATTGCACAAATGCATCAGGATGGAAATCGCAACAGCCTTGAATGTTTCAAAAACATGTAATAAGAAATATGTTTAATTCCCGAATTCGATTTCTCAATAAATGGTGAGTTAAATAGATGATGTTTACAAGTAGATATTGGGCAATAAACATTGTTGATGAAGCCCTTGACAGGGCAGAAAATGCATTTCAGTGTGCCAATTGTCTAGGAAAATATAACTTTACAATGGTATTCTTTGAGTTATTAATTAAAAATTAACTCAAGCCAAAATAATAAGAAATTTTCTCTAATAATTAATAAAAGTTCAACCATTTTTCAACAGTAGTCTCTAGAGAATTAATTATAAAAAACCCAAAAATAAAAAACAAAATAAATATTAGCGGTCTTCACACCGAGCTTGTTAGTTTGTTAGTCGGTAGTTTGTTAATTTGTTAAAGTTACCAACTGTGAACGACCTTCTTTTTAAAACTTTGTTAGTCTGGTAACTTTCGTAGAAAAACATTATTGTTTTGACACAATTTATTATTCTGGAAAAAATAAAACATGCCACGAGAAAGTGTAAAAAAAAACAATTGTAAACCATTTAATTACTCATTTTTTCTTTTGGTTATCCACTACGAGAACAGTTTATGATTTATTAAAATAAAATAAAAAATCATTTATTTAACATACTTACTCTCAATGTACACAAATATTTTTTTAGAAATGTATCACAAATGATTTTTTAAATATATTTATTTAGAAACTGGAACAGCTGATTGTGAGTTACCAACTAACAACTATTTTATCAGGGGTGCCGTGTCGTTAATTTGTTAAATGTTTATCCGTTAGCGCGTTAAATATACAAAAACAAAATGCGTGTAAAAAAGTAACGATTAACGACTAACAAACTAACAAGCTCGGTGTGAATACCGCTATTATTTTTAACTTAACGATTTAAATATTGAATACTACTGACCTTAATTAGTTGCACGTAGCTGTATGTATAGTACTTATTTAAAAATTACCTTTAAATGAAATTAATAAAGTGTAATTATATTTCTCAAAATATTTGACTTTATCCAAATCATATTCATATTAGTGAATTAAAAATATCTGCCACATACTATACAAATTATTAACTGAAACAGGTGTTTTTGTTGTTGTTGAACACTACAACACATACACTCAAAAACAAATATTGAGTAATCCGTACTTAAATCAATCCGTAGCGGTGTCAATAGTAGGGTAAGTACGGATTTTCTTATACCGAGTACAAAATACTTGATTCAAGTACGGATTCATCAAGTCAAAAAATCTTAATTTTAGCTCTCCTTAAGTATGTCCGAGTTTGAATTAATCCCAAAATGAGCTTGGTTCAAGAATTTTGAACTAGATTTAAGCTCTAATTCATATTTGATGTAATCCTAACATCGGATAGATTTAAGAATGCCCGAGATAGAATTAATCCCAAAATGAGCTAAATAATACGAGATAAATACTTCGGATCTTGGTCGGCTAACTACGGCTGCAATATTATGAAGTAAGAACCAAGGCCTCGTCTGGTTATATTTTGTTCGTTCGGAACATATTATAACTGGATAGGTACTCCTATTCTTACTTGCTTTATTGTGATGTTCTTATATATCTTATATTAAAATACACATAGACTATTTGAGAATTATAATAGTGAATTTTAACGTAGGAAGTGTGTGTTTTGTAACAACACGTTATATTAGCATGAGAGTTGTTTTTGTAACTACGCGTTACAATATTGAGAGCAACTGAGAGAGTAAATTTTATTGCTCCAATTTTTTTCTCAAAATATAAGTTTTTTTTTTGTCTTATTTCAAGTAAAAATAAGTCTTAATTTTCGCTTTAAGAGTTATCTTCTTGATTTAAGAACAAATTGGACTTAATTTAAGAGTTTTATTACTTAAATCAAGAACCATATTCTTATTTTAAGAAAATCTGCGCTTGATTTGTCAAATCAATCCCGATTTTTACTTATTTTAAGTATGAACTAGTTAAAACGTACTTGAAAATTTCAGGCTAAAACTAAGAAAAATAAACTTAATTTTAGAATGTCATTTTTTTCTTTCTGTGTACCGACACTGTTTTGATCATTGTAAGCAAAAATAAATTCATTTCAATGCAGTCTCTTCTTCAAGCAACATTAATTTTTTAAACCATATTGTCCATATCGAAACTTCACAGCTTGAGTTCCCTACTGCTGCGAAAATTGTTCGGTATAAGTTTGGTTGTTTGTGTGTATCTGTGAATTTATTCATGCAACACAAATTAGGCACAAACGCATAATTAATTAACTAGAAAAACCAAAATGTATATGTGTAACATAACAGATACAAATATAACATTACGAATCAGTGTTAAACAGCGTTAAATATTTAGCTGTTAAAGTTTAAGAACAGTAGATTTTTAAACATTAAAACAAAAACAAAAATCAAATTAAAAAAGAAAATCCAGCAAGAGAAAATTAAAAATTTAGCTAATTATTAAGGGTATTCACAGAAGAACTTGCACTATTAAATTGTTGCTACTACAACAATAGCAATAATAGAAAATTTATAAATAACTTTAACTTCACTTAAATTTAGCTCTTTTCTTTCACTCCTAATAAATCTGTGGAAATCTTAAGTTTGTTGAAATTTATGTAAAATTTAAATTTTACAAAAATATAATTAAAATCAAATTTCTTGGACTTTTCTGAAATTTTATAAAAAAATTTACAAAAAAAAAAAAACATAAAAAGCTCTTGCAAGTATTTAAAAACTTTAAACTCTAATTATGCAATAAATACCAAAGATTATATTTTTCCAGGTTACTATTTAACAATACAAACAGTTTAATACCCATATTGTGTGGGTTGTGTTAAATATATTATCATTCTTAATAAATCGGTTGAAATCTCAACTTTGAGTTAATAGTTGAATATTGATAACAAACTTTAGGGCTTTTGATAGACTTTTAAGTAAACAAATTTTTTAAATTATTTCCTAGACTCTGATCAATAATTTAAAATTAATTATTTAATATTTTTGTGTTTGTGAATGTCCCAATTGTTAAGGTACTGTCACACCTATCAAATATTTGATGAAAAAGAAAGTAACCACTAAGTAACATACATATATTTAAATTCGTTTACTTATTTCAAAAACTTATTTTATTTAGGAGAAGTCACATACAAAAATTTAGTTTTATTTTATTTGATATTGTTTGATCTAACAAAACACTTGTAAGATCAAATAGTTTCAAATCAATGTGTACTAAAAATGTGGTTACATTTGTTTCAGTAAATATTTGCCACACCTTTACTAAGTATTTATTATTACAATATATTCAATTTTAGTTTTCTTTTGATATTAACAATTACTTAACTTTAAGTTAATTTCTAAATAATAACGGCAATTAAGTATTTCGTTTTTATTCTACTTAAAGTTTTGATTACCCCACAATCCATTGTGCTGAAAGTAAGACTCTTGAAATGTGTTGTTAATTTAAGATATATCTGACAAGTGATTTTAGGTGACCTTTAATTGTCTTGATATAAATTGAACTTAATATGTGGTATGAATTTTGAAAAATGCATACAGATTTCCTACATTTTGTAAAATCATTCAATTAACAGGAAATTTTTACAAAACCCACAGCCCGCTTAATATAATAATCTGGTAATGTCGCGTTCTATTACCTAAATTATATGTATATTGTTATCAGTACTTGGCGATCGTACGAATTAGGTGACTGGTAATTGTAATTCAAATGAAAAATAAACATTTTATTTAGATTTTCAAACAATGTCGCATTCTCTATCGCAATCGTGTATTCTTTCAAAAGTATATTTATATTTAGATGGCAATAAATCAGCTTAGAAAACGCAGTAAATATCTTGGGAATTTAGCAGATATAGCGAAAAAAAAAATTAGTTCTTTATTTGTCGCGTTTTTGTACTCTTGTTTATTCTTTATACAAGGTGGTGCAAAAGAAATCTTCCTATCAGAAAATGCTATAAATTTTGCGAGGCCCCTAATGTCAGTTCTGTTTTGACAATTGTGTAGTAAACACCTGTGAAATACACGTTAATAAACAATGTTACGCTACACTGCTGCAGAACGCGGAATATTGCTGACTATTTATTTGACCAATAATCGGTCGGTGACAGCCAAAAAACATCGGAAGTTTACTTTTGCGCCACCTGTTATAAGAAAATGACAAAATCTAACATTTGCAAAAAATGTCGCGTTCTTGATCATGTTAATGTTTATTTGTACGAATTACTTGTTTTGCTAAGTTTATTAAACTATTCAACAAACTAGTTTTTTTTCTGTAGGAAAACTGTCGCTAAAACATACAGTTTTCTATAGGGAAAACTTTCTCTGAACCGAAGACTTTTCTAGAACATATCGAAAATGAACCAGACATTTTTCTATAGGAAAACTGTCTCTGTGTCGGTCTCTGTATCAGACACTTTTCTATTCGGAAACTGTATTTGAGCCAGACACTTTTCAATAGGAAAATGTCTCTGTGTCTGTCTCTGTACCGGACACTTTTCTTTACGAAAACTGTCTTTCAACCAGACACTTTTTTATACGAAAACTTTCTTTCAACCAGACACTTTTTTATACGAAAACTGTCTTTCAACCAGACACTTTTCTATACGAAAACTTCCTTTCAACCAGACACTTTTCTATACGAAAATTGTCTTTCAACCAGACAATTTCCAAACGAAAACTGTCTTTCAACCAGACACTTTTCTATACGAAAACTGTCTTTCAACCAGACACTTTTTTATACGAAAACTTTCTTTCAACCAGACACTTTTCTATACGAAAACTGTCTTTCAACCAGACACTTTTCTATACGAAAACTTCCTTTCAACCAGACACTTTTCTATACGAAAATTGTCTTTCAACCAGACACTTTTCTATACCAAAACTTTCTTTCAACCAGACACTTTTCTATACGAAAACTGTTTTTCAACCAGACACTTTTCTATACGAAAACTGTCTTTCAACCAGACACTTTTCTTTACCAAAACTTTCTTTCAACTAGACACTTTTCTATAGAAACCCCGTTTCTGAACTTTATTTCACTATCGGTGTTATATTAGAAAATCTACAATAGTTAATGGATTTTAAACCAATCACAATCATGGCGTTAACATTGTGTTGTTATTTCTTTTCTTCAAAAAATAGAAAAAAAAATCAGCTTTAAAATTCAATGATTGATTGTTATAGTTTTTTTTTAATGGTATTCAAATTTAACTTTGTTTAAATAGAAACATAAGTGCAACAAACAATTACATATTTTAAAATGCAACAATGACTTGAGATTTTCCTCGAACAAATTTCAATTGTTAAAAGATTTAAACTATTCTGTTCTGTAAAGTTAAAGTAGGGGTATTTTTTTGTGACAGGCGGCTGGCTGTTGAGTCTTAAAATAAATGTTTACAAATTTCGACATTGATTTTTTCGAGCTGTATGCAATGAATCTAAAAACAACAAGAAACAACAAAGAAATCTTTTTCAAAAATATTTTAAACAAAACCGTGATAAAACTCTTAAAGTTTACACAAAAACAGCTTAAAGTCATTTAATTTAATTGTCAAAAACGTTTTGGCCATAAAATACTCGTACAACAACAATGATTTTTAAACCATTAAGATTTATTACAATTTCTTTGTGTTTCTTTTTTCAGTTACGAGTATTTTCTATTTTTACAACAATTTGTGTTTCTATTATTTACATTTATTTTTGTTTATTTATTTTCTACTTTAGGTTGGTCATTCGGAATTTGTGACTTTCAATAAAAAAATAAATAAAAAAAACAAAACAACGGCGTTGTTGTTATTATTTCAAATGTTTTGAAATTTTTATTATTTTTTATTACAGTTGTTGCTTTTTGTTTTATTAAATAAAATTATAAGCAATTTTGTTGTGTTTTGGGTTGTTGTTGTTGTTTTTTTTTTCTTGTGTTATTTATTCATTTCAATTTCAATTTCGTTTTCATTTTTAATTTTACAATTTGGCACAGAATTTTTTAGTTCTGCTCTAGTTTTCAGTTGTGTGGCATGCACACAACAAAACTAAACTGAATTAAACTAAAAATCAAACCATCGTCAACATCAACATCATCATCATCACTAATAACAACAAGAAAAACAACAGCAACGTGCCATTAGAAGCGGCATTTTTATAAACATTTATAGAAAAAAAAAACTTAAATTAGTTTTACAAAATCTGTAACAAAAAGATTATTTCACACTAGACCTTTGAATCTGATGGCCATAACTAGCGGTTTTTGTTTAATGAAGCAACAAGCAACCGTTTCCAAGTAAACTATCGAGGGTGCCGCCAATTGACACTTTACTGTTGAAATCGCTGACTGTCAGTTGTATGAAAGGGTTTTAGTTTTAGTTGTCTCCTCCTTGAAACAGACACTTTTCTATAGGAAAACTGTCTCTCAACCGGACACTTTTCTGTAGGGAAACTGTTTCTATATCAAACACTTTTCTGTAGGAAAACTGTGATTCATGCAGACACTTTTCTGTAGGGAAACTATTTCTGAAGCAGAAACTTTTCTATAGGGAAACTGTCTCTCAATCGGACACTTTTCCATAAGAAAGTTGTCTCTGTATCAGACACTTTTCCATAAGAAAGCTGTGTCTCATTCAGACACTTTTCTGTAGGGAAACTGTTTCTATATCAAACACTTTTCTGTAGGAAAACTGTGATTCATTCAGACACTTTTCTGTAGGGAAACTATTTCTGAAACAGACACTTTTCTATAGGAAAACTGTCTCTATATCAAACACTTTTCTGTAGGGAAACTATTTCTGAAACAGACAACATTCTATACGGAAACTGTCTCTCAATCGGACACTTTTCCATAAGAAAGCTTTATCTGTTTCAGACACTTTTCTATACGAAAACTGTGTCTCATTCAGACACTTTTCTATAGGGAAACTGTCTCTGTATCAGACACTATTCCATAAGAAAGCTGTCTCAGAACCAGACTCGAAAACTGTGTCTCATTCAGACACTTTTCTGTAGGGAAACTATTTCTGAAACAGACACTTTGCTATAGGGAAACTGTCTCTCAACCGGACACTTTTCCATAAGAAAGTTGTCTCTGTATCAGATACTTTTCCATAAGAAAGCTGTGTCTCATTCAGACACTTTTCTATAGGAAAACTATCTCTAAACTAGACACTTTTCTTTAAGAAAACTATGTCTTCAGACACTTTTCTATAGGTAAAGTTTCTCTGAAACAGACACTTTTCTATAGGAAAGCTGTATCTGTCTCTGAACATATAGAAAAGAACATATAGAACTATAGAAAATTCAAGACTGAGTTAAATACATTACTAAAAAATTTTAACTACATTTTTTTTTTTTTGGAAATAAAAACTCTAAACAAACTCCACTTCTTTTTCGCTTCTTTGGAAGTTCTTTTTTTAAAGTTTCTCTAAAAATTTCTTGCAACAATTCTAATTATTAACATTTCAAAATTAAAAGCACTGCTTAAGATTTAAATTATTAAAAGTTTAAGAGCGTTTATATAGTAATTCTGCAAGCTAAACAAGATTTACTCAAATGTTTAAATTTCATTTCACGGAGCAACACATAATATTTAAACTTTCACGTGGAAACCCCAAAGAATTTATAGCCTAATTTGAACTCATTTTGAAAATCAAATTGAAACAAATTTTGTTTAATTTAATATATTTTTATTAATAACTTTTTTTTAGCTGACAAGTTAATTAACGTTGGCAATTTTTAAATGGCTTCTTTCTCTTGCCTATTTCGTTGTTGTTTTGGGTTTGTTGATAAAGTAATTTTTAACAGTGATTTTATTAATTTAGTTTTGTTTTTAAGCATTCATCATGATGACTAATGTTCCGTTTTATTTTTTTCCATTAGTTTAGTTCAGTTTAGTTTAAATTGCATTTAGTTGAGAGGCGGGTTTTAAGAAACGTTACTTTTCCATATTCAAACAAACATATGCAACAATTGTTACAACGAATGTAATGTAATGTACACATGTACTACGTACGGGTATTTTGTGGGAAGTCAGTAGTCATTGAGTCAGTCAGTCTGTTAGTCTGACCAAAGCCGTTTGAGTTTTAGCCTAGTTTCACTCAATATGGTCCAGTGCAACTAATAAATATGATTATGGTTTTTCTAACAATAACCGGCAGACGGACAGACAGACGGACAGACGGCGGCTTTAAAACATTTGTATGTATGAAATAATAAATGAGTAAAAAACAAGTAAGAAAGTATAGTCGGTCAAGGCCGACCATATAATACCCTACACCCAGTATATAAATAAAACAGTTTTTCATCATATGGCCGCTATATGGGAGATATTACCTCTTATTGACTGATCATCCAAAAATTTAGTGCCATGACTTCCGTGAATATAAATATTATGTGTGTTAAACAAATTACGAAGAGGGTCTTATATGGAAGTTTCCACTAATTATGGACCGAGCATTATAAAATTAGGTGTCATCATTTCTGTACATAAGAAACTCATTTTTGTTAAAGTTTATTTGGATAACAACATTTTTAAGAGATTTATGGTCCTTAAAATGATTTTCGGAAGTAGGCCTTATATGGGAGCTACGACTAATTATGGACCGATCTTTACAAAATTTGTAGATGTGGTTTATCTTCATTTATTACTCATTTGTGCTGAAATTTGTTTGTATACTTTCATAATTCAAACATTTTTGATCGTTTAACCCCTATTTCGGGAGGATATTTGTATGGGGGCCAAGTGAAACAATGGACCGATTTCTACCAGTTTCAATTCCATCCGTCCTTGGACCGAAAAAATATCACGTACCAAATTTTATTCAAATATCTTCAAAATTGCAACCTGTACTCTGCGCACAAGCTTTACATGGACAGCCAGCCAGACGGAAGGACGGAGATCGTTAAATTGACTCAAGGAAGCGATTCTGAGTAGATCGGTATACTTTAAGTTGGGTGTTGGACCAATATTTGTAGGCGTTACAAACATCAGCACAAATCCAATACTATTGTGGTGTAGAGTATAAATATGTTGCACATGTTGCACAAGCAACTAACTATTGAATTGTAATTGCAATGACGAGAACAAAACAACAAAATTGTAGTAGTTGTGTTTTGGTTCGTTTCTATTTAATATTTGTTCTACTTTGATTTTTATCTTTCAGTTTTTTTTTTCTATTTAATTTATAGTTGGTTGTTGCTGCAGCAATTACTTGTTGCTGATTTAATTTCTAATTTCATCTCTTTTTTTTTTTTTTTTGTTATTATTGTTTTCCTCCACTCTCTTAAAAGTGGTCTTTGCTTTATGAGCAGAAATCAATCTAAACTCTTTGTTTACATGTCTCATCCAAAGTATACTGTGAAATTGTGATTGATTGCAGTATTTTTTTTTTATCTTGTAAGTTTCGTTTTAGATTTACATTTATGTATGTGTCGGTATTTATTTGTCCGATAATCTTAACATTAATTGTTATAGACAGGAATAGGCTGTGTTATACTGCTGAAGCTTTATTAAAAGAAAGATGTTGTTTCTTTAATATGGCCTTAAAGTGTCATCTCTGACAAATTGTGTTGGTTTTAGAATTATTTATTTAATTACTAAACAGTTTTGCAAAAATAAAATAAAAATTTAAATAAAATTTTTCTTGGCTGCCAGAGATCCCCAAATGATGGAGCACAACATGTATGTGAAAAATTTAAAACGTTGCTATTTAAAATTTTCATACTATGTATAAAATCCACTAGTCGAGTACTAAGAAACCCTAGACTTAGCTACATATATATGTTATCTCTTATAGTTTAAGAGATATTCGTAAAATTTAATGAAAATTTATTTTTTAACTTTTATTCATCCTCCTTAGTCTGGCTTTTTTACTAATAAGTCCTCTTTCACACACTTCAGTTTTAGCTGAGCAGTTTTTGTGCAATTCTCCTTTAAACTTGCCATTTCATTCATACACATCAATTCAGTTGTCGTACTTTTTCATGCAAAACAACATGCCTGAAAGAAAACAAAAGGAAATAAGAAAATTGACTAGTACCACCAAAATTGTACCCCTTTTATTCTCTTTTCCCTCCTCATCCAAAAATACTTGCCTTGACGAGTCAGAATTGAAGAGTGTGAAAGCGGTCTAACGGTTGCAAATATTTTATTTATATTTGTTTGTAAAATTCAAAACACTTTTTTAAAAACAGAACTGTTTAAAAGGCATCACAGAATCAAAAATCATTAACATTAAAAATCACAATTTACACGAAGCAATTTTTCCTTGAAATTTCTTCGGTGTTCACACAACACAATTTTTTGCCTTAATCGCTCGTACTTTTATTTGAGTATACTCGTCTTATCTTCCTCTCACCCCGATGTCTAAAAGGTAAACAGCTTAGCTTAAAGAATTGCTTCGTGTAAATTGGAACTAAGCAGGGTGCTAAAAAAAATGCCAGCAAATTACTCGACAAAAGCTGCTGTCTGTGCTTGTCTAACTGGAAACAGGTTAGCCGATAAGCTTTGTTAATTGTTGCCCTATTTAAACATATATTTGTTAAAGGTGAGTTTTTTTCGCTGAGAAAAAATTCAATCTTGATGGTGCAGATGGTCTCAAAAAGAAATTTCGGAGTCGGTACTTTTGCACCACCTTGTAATTTCATTGTATTTTCACTTGCTGTATATGTAGTTCGTCTTTATCAATCTACTGAATAAGGGCACACAGCTAAATCATGCCAGAATTTCACTGATAAGCGTGCGCAGAGTACAGGTCGCCATTTTAAAAATATTTCGATAAAATTTCGGCCCAAGGATGGATGGGATTGAAACTGGTGTAAATCGGTCCTTTATTTCACTTGGCCCCCATACAAATGTCCTCCCGAAATTGGGGTTTACCGATCATAAATGTTTGAATTATGCAAGTATCCAAGTAAATTTCATTACAAATGAGTGGTAAATAAAGCCAAATCACATCTATAAATTTTGTGCAGATTGGTCCATAATTAGTCGTAGCTCCCATATAAGGCCCACTTCCGAAAATCACTTTAAAGAGCATAACTCTCTCACAAATGTTGGTATCCAAATAATATTTAACACATATATATTTAAGCTCCATAAATCTTTTAAAAGTATTTATATCGAGATAAAGTTTAACACATATAATATTTATATTTACAGACATCATGACACTAAATTTTTAGATGATCAGTCAATAAGAGGTAAAATCTCCCATATAACGCCCATTTCTGAAAAACTGTTTTATACATATACTGGGTGTGGAGTATTATATGGTCGGACTTGACCGACTAGACTTTCTTCCTTGTTTTCTTGCAATAATTACCCGGATGTTATCTTTTTTGTTGCGCATTCATGGTCGAAGAAAATCGAATTTTATGTGAACAACGCTTTATTCTATTATTGTACTAAACAAGTATTAGTATGACCTGTTTCACACTCATCAGTTCTGACTTGTCAAGTCAAGTATTTTGCCATGAGAAGGAAAGAGAAAATTATCGCTTATCTTTTTCCTTTTCATTGAAAAGTACTTGACTTGACAGTAAGAACTGATGAGTGTGAAACAGGACTATCTGTTTATAGAAACATAAATACGAAAATGCTTAAAAAATTTACTTGCACAACTTAATCACAGCCCTTAATCACAATCGAAAAGAAATTAAAAAAGAGCTGCAAAGTAAATACATATGTAGGTATGTGTTGAATTTGAAAATCCATACCACAAAATAAACTTGTATCAAACTTACTTTAATCAAAAGCGTATATCAAAAGCTAGACTAATGATCAGTGGTTAGAGGAACTGACTGTATCCAGTTCACCTTAATTTAATACATTTCAAATAAGAGGGTCATTCATTTATTATTACTTTGACTAATCTCTCTTAAAATGATTTAAATATAGAGTTTCAATAATGCCATACATTAATATTAAAGAAAAAATAGCAATAGCATTTAAATGCACTCTGCAATTTGTTATAAATAAATAAAAACATGTAGAGGAAAATAAGGAAAACTGTGCACATGCCCTTGGGTTAATATTTGCAACTAAATGGAAAAATGTTCTCAGGGTTTGTTTTTATTTTTCTTTTTCTTTTTCTTCTGCATGTGTCTTTGCAACCAATACATTTGACCATTTGTTACAATCATAGAAGGAAAATCTGTTTTGAATTTTATTTTTTTTCAGCTTTTTCCTTGCAGTTTTTCCTGGTTTAGTGGTTTGTTTGCGGTTTGACATGCTTAATTATATGTTGTGGTTGTTTGGCTGCAATGTATGGTTATGTTTTGCATCTTGATTTGCACAGTGGTGCAGGCTTGAAGTTAATGTGTGTTTATGATGGGAATTATACGTATAACTGTCATGCGTAAAAAACTATAAGAGGTAAATAGCTCATAGAAGTTACATTCTTCAAAGATCTAGTCAAAGAAAATATAAAAATCTTGTAAAAAAATCGGATGAAAAAAAATATTTTAACAAATTCTGATGCCCTCCTTGGCACAGTTTATGGAATGCACTCCTTGGCTATAACCAAGTTTATTTCGATTAAACCCAGCCGTTTAGAAGTGCCCGATTTATTTTTCAAAAAAAAAAAAGTCGATTCTGCCCCACTGTGTTTCGTGTGGCAGTGAGTGTTTCATCGTATTTTCTTGTTGCTTCGAAACGTCCAATTTCAATCAAACACAAGTTCTAAACTCATTTGTATACGGCAAAGATATTCTACGCCCCAAATTGTTTTTCTTTATTTATGAGGATTTAAATATATGTATGAGCATTTGTAGTTTTTATTTTCTCAATTTCATTTACCTGTTTTCACAGCATAATGTGCAGTAGTTTAATAAAAGTCTTCCAAGTGATTTTAAACATTCAAATTTTACTTCCAAAATGTTGTTTGGAAATACAAGTTTGTTAATACTTTCCAAACAAAAAGCCTTTAGATCAGTTGGTTATGAAACATGTGTAACTATTTAGAATTAGTTGCTCAATGTGTAATTGGATAATCAATTACTAGTAACTGGTCTTAGCGTTGCCATCAAGTAATGCAAAGAGTAGCCAGTCTGGCTGCTAAGCAATGTTAACATAAAACTATTGCCTGTTTTTGAATCTAACCAAACAAAATGTTTGCGGGGTTAAGTTGACTTGAGTTGAAGATACAAAGGTAAAAGTCAATCCCTATACAGCCGGCTGTTATTATAGCGTCACTTAATGAATACACGCAAATAAACATTCAATAAAAATA
Organism: Bellardia pandia; assembly: GCA_916048285.2. NCBI lineage: Eukaryota > Metazoa > Arthropoda > Insecta > Diptera > Calliphoridae > Bellardia > Bellardia pandia. The sequence continues at coordinate 123,354,628 of OU696529.1, forward strand.
ACATTTACAGAATGCTATTGAATGTTAATGTATAATTTCAATTTTAAACGGAGATTGATTGATACTTTAGTCAGGGCTGTGTTTTTTTTGTTAATAATGGAAGCATTTTGCACAAAACAGAAATTAAAGTTGTTAATGTAAATTATTTTAATTAAAGTGTTTAAAAACAAACAGGCATCAAGTGCAATGAAGCACTCAGCCCCAAAATAATAATGCTTATAAAGGGTGTCCCAACTAGAACGCAATTTTTAAATTTGGCGCCATTCAAAGTGTCATTGTTTGACATTTGAACAATTGTTATTGTTAGCTAGTAGAAGGTACGAGGTTAATAAAAATGGAGCGCTACACGAATGAACAACGCATTCTCATTGTGAAATTGTTTTACCAAAATGATGAAAGTTTTGCGGCTACAGTTTGCAAATTGCGATCAATTTGGGGTCACAATAATGCTCCAAAAGAGTCAACTGTAAAGAGATTAATGGATAAATTTGCCGAAACTGGGTCTGTTAGTGATGTAAAGACAACAACGCGCCTTCGACCAGGGGCCAAATTACAGCATTCGTGATCGAATGAGCTATCCTATCGAAAAATGATTTCGATATCGAAATTCTGCTAAAATGTACTAAATTTCTTGCTCGATATCGAATGCCATAATCTTAAATAAGAAAATTACGATCAATTTTACTCGATATCGAATGCGTTAATTTGACCCCAGGTCGATCGACCGAAAATGTCGCAGCTGTACGTGATGATGTCGCTCAAACTCCATTCACCTCAATTCGACACCGAGCTCAGCAAATTGGTGTCTCCAAATCCACTATGCAGCGAATTTTGACGAAAGATTTGCATCTTCAATTGACTCAGGAACTGAAGCCAGCTGACCATGGACAGCGAAGGGAGTTCGTTAATTGGGTATTGGAGAGACAACATGAAAATGCTGATTTTGCCGATAAAATCATCTCCAGTGACGAGGCCCATTTCCATCTTGATGGCATTTGGGATGAGGAAAATCCTCGAGTGATTCACGAGAAGCAAATGCATCCTCAACGTGTCACTGTGTGGTGTGGTTTTTGAGCTGGAGGAATCATTGTTCCTTTTTGTTTTTGAAAATGAGGCAGGTCGAACGCAAACAGTCAATGGTGTTCGGTATCGTGAAATGATAACCAGTTTTTTCTTGCCCAGAATTGAAGAAATGAATGTGGAGGGCATGTGGTTTCAACAAGACGGCGCCACATGTCATACAGCCAGAGAAACAATTCAATTGCTGCATCAGTCATTTAAAAATTGCGTTCTAGTTGGGACACCCTTTATATTAGGAGTTTACTACAGGACATAAACAAAAAAATTATTGAAGGTTCTATAAACAATGTCTGCTTATTTTGAGTTTTGTTCTCTCAACCCAAAAGCTTTAAAAGTCTAGATTGATTACAATTTTCTTTTTTCACAACTATTTTGTTTGTCTGTCCCAGCACTGTTTTCAACTGTAAGCGAAAGAAAAGAAAATAAATATAAACTTAGTCATACTAACTCTAGTTAGTTATAACTCTATTCGTGACTGCAAATAAATGTGTATCATAAATAATAAACTAAATAATAAAAACTAAAATAACAAATATTGCGATTTCAATAATATTTACAAACAGTGAAGTTTGGCTAAAATATTTTGTAAAGTTATAGAAATATGCCATTAAATCACAGAGGACGCTACTGTGTTTGAAATACACTAGTGTGGAACATTTTGAGAGGTTGGCTGGCTAATCTTTTAAAATCTAAACCTAATAAAAGCGCTAAATGCTATTATGAACTCTATGCAATGAAATGTTGCATTGCATACTGCGTTTATGAATACAGCCATAACTTCACTACATCTTATTATTCGTTTTAAGCAAATCCTCCTGTTTTATAAGAAACCCAAACACAAGGTAAACTATTTGTTTTTTGTTTTCTTTTTTTGCAACAAAAAAAAATTAAATAAAACACAAATAATCTGCAGTTAACAATAAAACAACAACCTAAATTATTATGATTGACTTTATGGCTAAGAGAAAACCTTGAAGATTTGGTGTTTTCCACTTCCCCTACCCACCCAACCAAAAAAAAAAAAAAGTCAAAAAACAAAACTGAATAACGCCCCTTAAAAAAATTAAAGAGTTTTTCATAAAAAAACAAAATAACAACAAAACACAAATTTATGTTTAAAAAAAACATTAGAGGTATGCATGTGAGTAAGAGAGTGTGTGAATGAGTGAGTGTGTGAATGAGTGAGTGCATGTATGAGTAGCTGAATATATGCATGTTTTTAAGACAACATGACATATCCCCATATTGTAGCTGTTTTTATTTTGATTGTTTAACAGTTAGATGCCACACCTGCAAAATGCTTGCAACCAATGACTCACAAACATACAAAAAGGAAAAAATGTACTTTAAAGAAATAAAAACAATTGTTGCATCTACATAACATACAAAGCATACATAAATATAGTAAGTAGTACACTGGAAATAATCTAAGCATTTGCTAAAAAAAAAAAAAATATTAAAATATCAAATAAAGTTTGATTTGAAAACCTTAATTATGTTCCCATCATGTAAACTGGCTTTTTATATTTGCAACTATTGCTTTATTGTTGTAATAAACTTTTTCTCCAAGTGTTTTTCTTTTGTATTAAGTTGTATACTTACACACTAAAATTAACGCGACCAGACGGTTTTTTTTTTTTATCAAAAAAGCGGGATATATGGGATGAAAAAGTTTAAGCTGTTTATTTATATTTTATCGGTTAAAAATTCAAGAAAGTTACCCAATGCTTTTGCAACATTGATTTGGGAAAAAACATTCAAAGTTATTGATCTGAAGCACTTTCAAAAAGTTAATTCTCACACTATTAAAAATAAAATAACATTTGAAACCAAGGTCTAGAATCATTGAAAAAATGTGGCACGATTTTTCAAAATTCAATAATTCTAGAAGATAATTCAGAAGCCAGAAAGGTAGGGTAGAGTCAATGTTTTTAATAAATCTGCCCTTTTACATGGGCGTAAAAAAAGTTTTGAGCATGGGCTTAAAAATAGTCCCTATTGACATGTATATCTACTGCATATTAATTAAGTTCAAACGAATATTTGGTTTCAGATTACACCAATTAAATTGGATTTCGACTGGTATTCTTTTAAAAATAAAAACCTTTTTCAAACCCATACATGGTTCAAAATCATTTGGTTACATGCTAGAATTTCAAATTAAAAGTTTCAGCTGTTTATTTATATTTTATCGGTTTAAAATTCATCAAAGTTACCCAATGCTTTTGCAACATTGATTTAGGAAAAAATCTTCAAATTTCGAATAAAAAGTTTTTCAAAAACATTCAAAGTTTTTGATCTGAAATTAAATAAAGTTAATTCTCACATAAAATAACATTTTATTTTTAATAAAACGATTTTTCAAAATGCAATAATTCTAGAAGATAATTCAGCAGCTAGAAAAGTCCTTATGACACTACATTTTTAGTGCATTATTCAAGTTTTGATGAACAGTACAAATATAATGTAATAGAAAAATTTACCAAGTCCAAAAAGTTCAGCAGTATTAACATAAATGGCAAACTGTCAAACATTTTACTAAAGTTATCGATAAAAAATGAAGTTATGTCAAAAAAAAAATGTAAAATTGTTCAACTAAAAATTGACATTTCAAGCTTGAAATATTAGAAGTGTTGCTGAATCAGCGGTTTATGGCCAAATTTGGCGATTAACCGTTTTTTGTTTGTGTTGTTTTTATGTTTCTCATAAACAAAAAGTTGACAACATTTAATAAAATTTTGTATATTTTATATAACAAAAGAAAAAAACTAAAAGGCTTTTTTGTTTACATTTTATATAGTTTGCTTTTTCTAACATTTTCTGTTTCTTTCTATCAATTCTATATCAATTCAATAAACAAAAAATGTAGTGTCATAAGGGCTAAAGGGTAGGGTAGAGTCAAAATTTTTAATAAATCTGCCCTTTGTAAACGGCTGTTCAGATCAAGACAAAATATTACATGGGCTTAAACAAAAATTATAGTTTAAGTTTTGAGCATGGGTCAGGCTTAAAAATAGTCCCTATTGACATGTAATTTTACAATAATTTACAATTTTTTTTCATCCCATTTCAAAGATGTTTTTATTTTCTGAAAGTCTCCAGCTAGGTCTTTAAAAAACATGCATGCGTGTGATCTTATAATTGTTGAACTAAAAGCATTTGAAAATTAAAATTTCAAAATACTGGGGCCAAATTACCGCATTCGATATCGAGTAAAATTGATCGTAATTTTCTTATGAATATGTATTTTTATTCGACCTTTATTATTTCAATTATTACTAATTTTTCAAGCTTAAGGTCTTTTTTTATATATAAAAACTTTTTAACATTTATTTAAATCCAATATTTCGGCACTTCCTTGAGTGCCTTCGCCTTTTTTTTTTTTTTTTTTTTTTCTTCCTAATTAGGACGAAAAAAAACCCTGACGAAGGCACTCAAGGAAGTGGCGAAATATTGGATTTAAATAAATGTTAAAAAGTTTTTATATATAAAAAAAGACCTTAAGCTTGAAAAATTAGTAATAATTGTAATTTTCTTATTTGAGATTATGGCATTCGATATCGAGCAAGAAATTTAGTACATTTTATCATAATTTCGATATCGAAATAATTTTTCGATACGATAGCTCATTCGATCACGAATGCGGTAATTTGGCCCCTGGTCTGGTTGTAAATATTCTCAAATTTAAGTAATAAGACTTAAACAGCAAAATTTCCAATTATTCACAGAAAGTTGGGAACCAATATATTCTTCCGGTTAAAAAATATATACATATACAGTTCAACCTTGGTCTAACGAATCTTAAGGGGATTACAAAAAAAAAAAACGTTATATCGAATAATTCGTTACAATGAGGTTCGTTGTATCGAGGTGAAGTTGCACTTCTATTCGTTATAACGAGGTAATAAAGAGTTTTGTATATTAATCATCATCTGCTTACCATGTTATAGCGAACGATTTACGCTAATAACAAACACTTGGCAACAATAAATTTTTCTTTGAATATTTCAGCCGTTAGTCCAATACATGCTACTGTCGACTACGTATGTAGGTTTGCTGGAGACGTTGTCGTGGCAAACACAATAATTTTGTGTGTATCTGTTTCATATAATTTGGATTAATTGATGGAAATCGTTATGAAAAGGTTGTAAGTTGACAAAATTCGTTAAATAGAGGTAAATAATTCTTTCTATTTCGTTAGTATGCAGTGAATGAAAATTCGTTATAACGAGGCTATTGACAAATGTATTCGTAATAATAATAAATGTATTAAATCTTGTAGGGGATTTCAAAAAATTCGTTAAATCGAGGAATTCGTCATAGTGAGGGTCGTTATATCGAGTTTCGACTGTATGTAGTTTAAGCCATATATGCTAAAATGCCAAAACTGGTTTTACAAAACGAAAAGCTGTTTTGAAAACTATAATATATACCCCGAAAGAAATGTGGACCTGTTAAAATTGCCATTTGTAAAAAAATATATTTTTGTGAATTTCGTCTCATTTTTTGAGAATTATAGGATTTTCATTGACAGGAAAATAAAGCAAATTAAATTCAAATGTTAAAAGATGTTCAAATGCTGCCATAGTTTTTAATTTTTATACACGCAAAAAAACTAAGAGTTATAAAATCTAGACGTTTTCAAAAAAAAAAAAAAAAACGGGATAATCCCGCCAAAAGCGGGATGTATGGTCACGTTAACTATTATATAAATAGCTACATAAGTATCTATGCATATTATATCTTTCGCATACTTTTTCTTTTGGCTCAAATTTAACTTTTAGCCAATATGATTAAAGTTTAACTTCCGGGATATAAAACTATTTTGAAATGCTGAAAAAAAACTAAACACTAACACTTCATGCCAAATAAAGAAATGTCAAATTAAATGCTGTAGTATTTCACTATGTTGCCTATGTTTGTATTTAAAACCTTTTAAGTCAATTTGTTTTCTTTAATAAATAACCAATGAAAACGTTTTGCCCAACTAGCCCAATAGTTGTTCATGTTCTTAGTTTGTCAGTCTGTTAGCCAGTCTGTCGCTATATTATTTTAGTTTTAAAAGCCAAAACCCACATAGAAGACAAATTGAAAGTAATCATGTTTAAATTATAGTTTAACATAGTTGCAAACATATAATGAACTAAAGGCAAAAAAAAAAAAAAAACCAAAATATATTAAATTGCATATAATTTTTATAAAATGTTTTTATTTTTTTTTTCGTAATTTTTTATATAAATACTAAAAACAGTAACTGGCCAAAGCTTTGGGAACAGAAGTTTGGTTTAATGCTATTGAAATTGTAAAAAGAAAAAACGTTTAAATTAACTTACAGTGGCTCACAGCTTTTTTTTTTTATCAGACTACCATATTTATTTTTACCATAATAATTCGGATTATTTGCAAAATTTGTTACTGATGACCGGTTTTTTTTTTGATAATTGCTAAAAAACTTAAGCCACTTTAAAATGATATAAAGTGTAATTTGAGCTTTTTCACTCGTCATTTTATAGCAAATTGTTGAAAAATTGCATAATAATAATAAATAACACTAACCCCCTTATTCAAAAACGATTATTAACCCCCTGGCCCACGATGTCGAACGATACCTTTCGCGTAAATAAGACTTAAGACAGAAACTTTTTATCGTATCTATTTTTTACTCAATCAAGTTTGTTTATTCCACAATCAAGTTTGTGTCTTAAGTCTTATCTAAGCGATCGTTATCGTTCGACATCGTGGGCAACAAACGTTTATTATGACAGATTTGCATATAAAAGTTGCCTTGATAAACGTTTGTTAAATTTAATAATCTTTTTGAATAAGGAGGTTATACTTTTGTGTCTCTAGTATTCTTTTTTGTTTATCATAGAATGTAATTATAGTTATGAAACACTCCTAAATTTTAGATAAAAAGAGATCATTAAACATACTTTGAAAAAATGTTTACACGTTTTAAAAAACTGTCTATAACTTTACAACAAATAGCAAACATCGAGTGTAATTACAGTAATGCAACACAGTGTAGGGGAGAGGGGGCACCTTAGAACACTTTTTGCTTTCAAGCCACATAAAAATTTATATTTTTGAATTAGGTATTGACTTTTTACATAATTTAACTATATGGAAATAAACTTTAGCTTAAGTCTACAAGTAACTTAGTTTTAGTTCGATTTATATATATTTTTTTTTTTTTATTTTTTTAATGGATGAAGTCATTGTGTTCAAATGTGCCCCCCATACGGGGAGCTTTGAACTACTGGGGCAGTTTTGAAAGGCAATTTTTTTCTTGTAGCGCTTATGTCCAAAAATAACATAAACTGTTATATTTTTATATATATAATAAATTCGATTTATTTATTAAGAAAAACATAAACATGAACAATAAAAAAAATAAAAAATATTCAGATGAAAAATATGTTTTATATTATTAAAACGGAAAAGGCCTTGCGATTTCAGGTGACATTACATTTTCCTTTAAAGCATCATGATCAGCATTGATCAGAAAATAAGAGAGAATCAACAATGTTTGGTACTTCGGTTGATTGATAAATTAACATGTTTAAAGGTGCCCCCTTTTTCTTTGTTCAAACCTGAACTGGCGTGCCAACCTCTCCCCTATGTACTATTGCTTTTATAAGCAAAAGCGTTTATACAGCACAAAAGTATTGAAAAGGATTATATTTTTGTTCTATTGTGATTAGAGAATAAATTAGGGCATTTCGCAGTAGGAGCATAATGCCAAGAACCACAATTAAGTTTAATTTATTTTTTCACTAAATGAGTTATATGTAATTATTAACCTACTGTCAGGTGATTATGATAAAATTCTTTAAATTGATTGATAACGAATTTTAATATGTTTGGGAAGTTAAAATTATTTTCTAAACTTATCAGAAATGCACGCGATTTTAACATTATTCATAACGTTTCAAATACATAATTCAAGAAAGGCAAACTAAAACTAACAAATTAAAAGAAATTCGATATTAAAAAACACAAATTAAATATAAATTTCCAATTTCCTTGTCAGTTTAAGCAGACATAATGGAATTTATAGTGTTTGGCATTTATTGTGTTTATAAATTATTAATATTTACCCCCTGGCCCACGATGTCGAACGATAACGTTCGCTTAGACTTGTTTTAAAGGAAACAAAAAAACACAGAAAATTTAAATTTAATGGGGAATGTTTAATATCATTTGAAAGGACATTCTTTGGCATTTATTTTTTAAAGATTATGTCTATCAACTGTTGGCCGTTGCTACGTCGTAGATGGTCTATCCGTTGAGTCCAATTTTCGATGACCCGTTCGAGCATTTCAACTGGTAACTAGCGAATGTTACGCGTGATGTTTTTCTCCAAGTCCTGAATCGAATCGTGTTTGTCCGCATACACTTTAGAGGTTACATATTCCCACAGGAAAAGAGTCTAACTATGTGATATTACACGATCTTGGTGACCAATCGACCGGCCCAAAACGTGAAATTATGTGCTCACCGATCCATTGGTTGATGCGGTGTGTGGGAAGTGGCGCCGTCTTGTTGAAACCAAATGTCGCCGATACCACAAGCTTCAATTTTAGGGATCAAATAGTCGGTTATCATGACACAATAACGGTCGACCATTGACGGTTACATTCGCACCGGCATAATTTTTAAAGAAATATGAACCGATGATTCCACGTCTTCACAGTGTGCTGGACGTGGTCTATTCGGTCGAGTATTATTTACTAATGAATGCTGGGTCTCAAAATTGGTGATGGTGTTGCGAATAGTACGCGTAGTAGGCCGATTATGTTGAGCGAAGTGCACGAAACACAATAAACTTGAACGATTTGTAAACGTTGTTCAGGCGTAAGTCTTTCCATTATGAAATGCCAAACAATACTTAACAAACATAACATGACAGCACGACACGACTCACACGTGATCTGTCAAAAAAGAGGCTATTGAAAAAAGTATCTCTACTTGAATCACCCTTTACCACGGTATTTTTAATTTTCGAAAATATTTTATGTTTTAAATATTTCTTTTTTAAATATTTTTCTTTTATCAATTTGAAGGTTTGACAACATTAAGACCTGTTTCACACTCATCAGTTCTGACTCGTCAAGTCAAGTATTTTTCAATGAGAAGGAAAGAGAAAATTATCTAACATACGAATTTGCTCAAAATTGTGTTAACAATTAGATAGTTGTATCATACAATGTACAACATACAACATAACTTATTAATTGCACAATAATAATAATTTTTAGAATTGTTAAATTGTAAAGGACACAAGTCTGTATTCACAATAAGTTGTACCATTCACAATAACATTATTATTTAACAATTCATTAGCAAGTTGAATTAAGACGCCGATTGCGTTGTGTGTTGTAAAATCATGTTGTTTTTTTTCTATCAATTACTTCAATGTGCAATTGTACTTGCATACAATTTAAAGAGACATACGTAAATATTTGCGCAGTGACCTTAATTTAAATTTAGTCCAAAAAAAATATTAAGTTTTTGATATAAACAAATACCGGCAATTTCTTTAAAATGTTAAACTCATTAATGAGTTGTTTTTTGTAATGATGATTAAGACGAGCATGATTATGATTAAGAGTAATTTTATGTGGTTTGAAACTGAAATATATGTAAACTAATTAAACATAACAGAGTTAAACAAGACAAGTTTTGTAAGTCTTTCATAAACAAACATTTGTTTTAGGTACGGTCACACTTGGAAAATATTTGCTGAGAAAGACGTAACCACTAAATAAAATATATTTGAACTTGTTTATTTTTTCAGAAAAAACTTCGTTTATTTAGAACAAGACACAACAAATATTTAGTTTTATTTTATTTGAGGCTGTTTGGTCTTGCAAAACTCTTGTAAGAGTTAACAACGTTAAACAAATTTGTGCTTTTTTAAGTAAATATTTGCCAAGTGTGACCGTACGTTTAGTAGTTGCTAATAAAACTGTTTGTCACTATTTGCCAGTTCAATTTTGAATACAAAAAGTCTTTAAGCCATCTTTGAAATACATGGCCAAGTACGTCTTAAAAGTTAAGTAAGTGGGTTAATAATTTTACAGTTAAAAGCCCAAAAAAAAAAATTAAAAAATTTTGCGAAAACTTTAAAAGAATTTGCAAACAACAATTAAATTAAGTGGCGCTGTAAAGTTGTTGGTTTTTATTTCCATATAATTATGTATGTATATATGTACGAGTTTGTATTTGCGTAAACTTGAATTTTTACGTTTTGAGAAAGTGTGAATTTTTGCACGTTACGCTCAAAGTACAAAACAAACGAAGCAGGGAGCCGGACAACAAATAGAAACAACAAAATTTGCAATATTTACATACATACCTACATACGTGTACATATGTACGTCCATATCTACTATGTAAGCGAATGTGTGTTTAAAATTTGTATCAATGAAAACGGCCACGAACAGAGCTGGTGTATAGGTAAACTGAGCCAAGTGCGTCTGCCACATTTAAATTAATTGCTTGCTGCTTTTTTTTGCATTTGAATTGAATTTTATTTTATTTGTTATACCCTACACCACCATAGTGGGGAGGAGGGTATATTGGAGTTGTGCTGATGTCTGTAACGCCCAGAAATATTGGTGCAATACCCACCTTAAAGTATACAGATCGACTCAGAATCACTTTTAACGATGTACGTCCGTCCGTCTGGACGGTATCTAAATAAATAAGTATAAGTTTCTTATATACAGAAATGATGACACCTAATTTTATAATGCTCGGTCCATAATTAGTCGAAACTCCCATATAAGACCCTCTGCGTAATTCACTTTAAGCTCCATAAATCTTTTAAAAGAATTTACATATATTAAGATAAAGCTTAACACTGAAATCATGACAATAAATTTTTGGATGATCGGTCCATAATAGGATATATATCACATATAGCGCTCATTTCTGAAAAACTGTTTTATGCTACGTTGACTGTCATGTGACTCACGGGTGTGTCACATTTTTTTTAATATGATGCCGTGTGTACCACCCGTGGTACACACATATACTTTATTTATCTAACAAATAATTTTTAACCTGTTAATGAAAGCGAAAAATTTCCTGCAGTAGCACCTTTGTAAAAATACATTATTTTAACTATGTATTTTTTTTTAACATTTCCTTCATACAAGTCGAAATTTGCACATGAATTTTGGCGTCAAACCGTCAAAATGTAAACAAAATTTTTGTTTTGGTAATGAATTTTTTTATATGGTGACAGTCAACGTGATACATATACTGGGTGTAGGGTATTATATGGTCGGGCTTGACCGACTTTACCTACTTTCTTACTTGTTTTATTTTATTTCTTTGCAATTAATTTGCCAACTATTTCAATGTTGTTGAAAACAAATTGTTGTATTTAAAATAGTTTTTTACGGAAGGTGCAAAAACTATTTATAATTTAATAAAACTTGTTTAAAATGTCATTCATACTAGAAAAAAAACAAACTGCAAATACTCGTAGCAATTAAATAAAAACAAAATACGAAACATCGCATTTATAATAAATAAAAAAAAAAACAAGAAAAATTTAAAATTTAAATATCTTATTGCCGTGTACGTATTTCATTTTTATGCAAAGTATAATTTTTGCAATACAACTTTGCGTTTTTTTTTATTTTATATAAATAAATGCAAACATTTTTTTATTATTTTTATACATAAATATTTCTGTAATGCCAGCCAGCAACAATGTTGTTAACAAAAACATAACAATAATAGCATAACATTAATATAAATTATTGCAAAGTATTTCGAAAAACAATATTTTGAAATGTAAATAGAAATAATAAATTGCAGTGTATGTACTTTCTAAACTGGAACGAAATTCTTTAATATTTCATGTAAACAAACATATTTACGAATGGAAAGCAGGACTGACTAGGAAATATACATATTTCAAAAATCCTAAAATAAGGGAAATCTCCAACACGTAAAAGAAAAACCATAAGGTACAGTGATAGACATTTTTTGAAAATAAATTTGGTATTTATAAACAGCTGGTTCAATCAAGTTAAACTTTTACATGATCAAAGTGACGCAGTATTCGAGATGAAGCCCACAAACATCATCCATCATTCTATCACAGACACTTGTGAAAAGTTTACACATTTGTCCAATTCACTAGCGATGTTGTAGTGTCGTAAGAGTTGTAAGTTGTCTGAATTTACAATAGTTGTACAACTGTTGTTGATAATTTCTATATAAATATTTTATACAACATTTACGACATTTTTACACAAGTTTTTCGAGTGTTGTATGAAAGTTTAAGTCCAGCCAAAAGTTCAAATATGTATTACAATTAAAAAATTACTTATTTTAGTTTAAAAAAATAACCAAACAAGAAAATAAAATGAAAAAATGCCCCAGGGGTCCGTATTAATGGTGTTTTCTTTTCTGAAATAAAATGTTACACCTTTATTATGTACATTTTTATAATGTTTACCCCACATTTTAAAGATGTCACATTTTTAATGGTCAGAATAGAACATAAAATCACAACAGTGTAACACTTTTTTTCATGTACAGCTGTTTTTGTTTTTTTTTGTTGTTAAAGAAGAAGAAGAAGATGGCTCCCTGGTAAGATCGCTTGAAATAAGACAGAATATCTCTCAAAGAAACCAATGGCACCTTCCCGACTAATACGCAGATTCTTCTTAAACTATAAAAATTATATATGCATTACATATGTATATAAGAAGTAGGAGATATTGTCCTATGAAATTTGACATACATCAATTTCAGAGTATTCATTAATTACGTTCTCTACAAGGCCTTTAACTCGCTGTTTTGGATTTCTTTCCATAGTCATATAAAATATTTCATCATCATCAGATGATGAAGATGAATCCAACAAGTCATCCAAAATTTTTTCAGCACATAAAGTAGTAATATTTTTCATTTTGTATATTTTTTTTGTTTCTTAACACAAATACACATTCATAAACAAAACAAGTGTCAGCTGTTTTATCGTGCGATTCTCCCCCTCTAAAAATACAGAGTGTGAAAGGTGCACCATTTTTTAAATTTATAGTGTGACATTTATAGAAAAGAACACACTACACTTTAGCAGTGTTGACATTTTTTCAGGAAAGAACACGAAAAAATTAAAAAAGGTGCGAAATGGGGAAAACGTGTAACATTTTTGCCAGAAAAGAAAACGCCATAAGTGTTACACTTTTCCTCCTGGCAATAGATGCTATTTTAAATAACTGTCATAAAGATGTTAAGGCCCTATTGTATGCTGACGACCTTGTAATTTACTGTTCTGATAAAAAAGTATCTACTATAGTTAATAAACTTTAAACAGCTAATAAAAAACTTGAAACATGGTACAAGTGGATTCCAATTTCATGACGAAAAGACTGTAGCAGTACAATTTTCTAGACGTTATAAAATGGTCTCCAACAATATAGCTTTAAAACTATATGGTAAAGATATAAAATTCGTAGAAGAACACAAATTTTTATGACTAACTTTTGACAAAATTAAAACGCTAAGATGCTCTCAATATGCTATAACACAATTTTCTCCAAAATTTCTCAAGTTTTGTTAGACAAATTATATATCATTCGATCTTAATTTCTTCTTTCCAAATCTAGTAAGAAATTGAAAATTGAATCATTATCAATAAAATTACAGGTTTATAAGTGCGCAAAGGTACAAAAACCGGTTTTTTAACCGTAAAACCAGATTTTGGAGGTGTTCGGCATATTTCACTATAGGAATGTTCTTTTATTCGACAAGCCCTACATGAGAAATAATATCGGGTTCCAGGTTTTTATATTTCATTCAATTTTGTATCACTGTGTTATATTACTTCAAAAAGCCAATTAACCTCAACTGGGTAATAAAGTCAAGAAATGTATACTGCCTATATGACGTTATTATCAAATCAATCTTATTCAATGGGGCAGCGGTTTGGTGGACTGCTCTGCAGAAGAGAAATCACCAGAACAGATTAGAACGTATTATAAGAATAAAGGCGTTTCTGAAACCAAGTGCACTAAGGACCCAAGTGAGCTATGCTTCGGGCGGCTATCTCAAGGTAGCAAAAGCCATTGATAGCTTAAGCTTTTGTATACGAGCATATAAACTTACAGAAAGTAGCATATCTACCTCAAAAAAGACTAATTCTAGCTCATGTGTTTCTAAAAGAAAAACAGTAAAGAATTTCGCTTTAGCTTTTCTATTAACTGACAGAACTTTCAATTTACTGATTTAAAATAAACTCTTCTAGAAAAAAAAACTTTTGCAGACAATAATACAGACAGCTTAACCTTTGGTGGTCTCCGACAAGAAAGAACATTGCTACATCAGGCTTTTATGTTTCCAGCTATAAAAGTATATTGCCAGCTTAAGCTTTTGCCTTCAAAGGCAGAAAATCTTAACTTTACCTAAAGACTTGTCTGACGTTTCTGTATACACACAATAAATTTATACAAGTTTTTTCATGCAATGAAACTACTTTGGTTACTAGGCCATAAAGATGCAGACGAGTCAATTCACACTTTGTTTTCAATATCTTTTTTTTTAATGTTTTTCTTGTTCACTATTCTCAAATTTGCATCTTTTGTTAATAATAATGTTTTGACTATAAATTTATTTAATCATATTGTTTTTTTTATGTTTATTCATGTTTTAAGCAAATTACAGAAGGTCACGCACAGGTGCTAATGCTAAAAAAAAAAAATCTGGTTGTTAGCAAAATAAACACTGGCCCCTCAGCATCACAAGCCCCTCTCTTTTCCCCACCAAAATCTTGTCTAATGCAATTTAATATGAGCTCTTTCTTTAACGAAGCACTCACTCTCCTCTCCAACTTGTAGCTGTTTATTTAAATTGTATAATGTTTTTTTTTGTATCGAACAAATATTCATATTTCTGGTATATTGTTTTTGATTGCTGTTTGCTGTGTCTTGTTTTGTTAGATTTAGATTTATGCACATTTGTATATACATGCATATATAAAATTGTATCTAAACAAGTAAGAAAGTATAGTCGGTCAACTCCAACCAAATAATACCCTACACCCACTATAGCAATAAAACAGTTTTTCAGATATGAGCGGTATAAGAGAGATATAACCTATTGTAGACCAATCATACAAAAATCTAGTGTCATGATGTCTGTAAATATAAATATTATATGTGTTACAACTTTATCTCGATATAAATAATTTTAAAAGATTTATGGAGCTTAAAGTGAATTACGGTCTCTTATATGAGAGTTTCGACTAATTATGGACCGACCATTATAACATTAGGTGTCATTATTTCTGTATATCAGAAAATTTATTGCGTTGAATTTTATTTGGATACCAAATTTTTTAAGAAATTTATGGTCGTTAAAGTGATTTTCGGAAGTGGGCCTTATATGGGAGCTACGACTAATTATGGACCGATCATAATAAAATTGTACCGTATTGTTTGTATACATATGAGATATATTTGTGTTAAATATTATTTGGATACCAACATTTTTGAGAGAGTTATGCTCTTTAAAATGATTTTCGGAAGTGGGCCTTATATGAGAGCTACGACTAATTATGCACCGATCTGCACAAAATTTATAGATGTGATTTGGCTATATTTACCACTGAATTGTGATGAAATTTGTTTGGTTCCTTGCATAATTCAAACATTTATGATCGGTAAACCCCAATTTCGGGAGGACTTTTGTATGGGGGCCAGATGAAATAATGGACCGATTTCCACCAGTTTCAATCCCATCCATTATTGGGCCGAAAAAATATCACGTACCAAATTTTATTCAAATATCTTCAAAATTGTGACATGTACTCTGCGCACAAGGACAGCCAGCGAGCCAGACGGACGGACGGACGCACATCGTTAAATCGACTCAGAAAGTGATTCTAAGACTTTATATACTTTATGTTGGGTGTTGAACCAATATTTCTGGACGTTACAAAAGTCAGCACAAATACAATATCCCCACTCCCCACTAGGATGGTGTAGGGTATAATAATACTTGCCGGTTTCCTTATGTTTTTGTTGTTGCTGTTGTTATTCGTGTTCATTATTCTGTTTTGAACATAATGACTCAATTTCACTTTGATTACGTACCTGCAACGAAATATGAAAAAAAGTAGCGTTAGAAATAACTTGCATGCAAATATTTATTTATAGAGAAAAATGTTTTGCTGGCAAATAAAAACAATTACAAAACTGAGATACATATTGATTATTTAAGAAATATTTAAAAATATTTTATTGAAAAAAAAAGTATGAAATATCAAATTGAAATTTTTGGGAAACTTTTACTAAAGAGAAACTCAAAATCTTAAACAATGTTAAAAGTTCAAGGTGTAAAATCAGGTTTCTAATATTCTGAACATTAGCAGATTAATTATTATTGTTTTTTGTTTTTAACCTGCTGACACTTTCGTTATTTGATTTTTAAACATCATTTGGAATGTATACATTTTTGTACCAGTGCTGAGCAAAGAAAAATCAAAATATAAAGAAAATCATGCAAGAATTCCTTGAAAATCCAATATTGTACTGGTTAATGATTGTAAAGAAGCTAAAGCCTCCAAAAAGTCGAAACGAAACAAGTAACAATTATAGGAAAAGAAAATACTAATTTCAATAAAATTAAATCCCGGTCTCTCCAACAATTTAAGCGCAGCAAAAGCATAAATTTTGGTAAAACGGCAATGATTTAGCAAGCTAACTATATATGAAGTTTATATTAAACAAGGCGTGCCGAAACGTTTGCTACCTCTTATTAGACGTCACTATTATTAATGTGCCTCAAGATAAATTTGAAATTTAAAACCCTGGACACAAACCATTTATGCTAACGGAGCCATGTTAACTATTTAACAGAGACTATGTTAAAGTTTCAAAATTCGATACCTTTGATATTTGAACACAAACAAAAAATCCAAAAAAAAAAAACGAACTGTTAAAACTTCTGAGTACAAGGCATTTATCTAGACAATACCAGGAATCTTACCAAATACTTTTTTCCGCCCAAAGTCAAAAGTGATTTTTTCGGAAAATCGTTGTAAAAACAATTTTTAGTGTAATATTTTTACTTATTTAAATTTTCTAAAACATTTTTTATACATAGATACTGTTTTTTGTTTGATCTTTTTTGTGTTCAAATTTCCTTAGTAAAGTTATATATGTACATTAGGGTGGCCCCAAAATAAAGTTGTGGATGTTTTCGGGAAAAACCATTTGGGTTAAATTTCATGATGTTTATAATCAAGAAATTTCAACTATTTATTTAAGTAAATTCTATGGAAAAAAAAAAAATTTCGTCTGAAATTTTCAAAATTTTTGAATTTAAAAAACTTTTTTTTTTAATTTTTTATAACCCATTGAATGCGCCTCTCAAAGACCTTTCATGTAACACTAAATTTACATATAGTTCCTTTGGAATAAATGTAAAAAAAAAAATCAAAAAACCTTTACAAAGGACATTTTTATCCTTTGATCCAGCTCACCAAATATTGACCCCACAACAAAAAAAATTAATTATTAGTCGGGAACATCGATACCTTATTTTTTCTCCATACAAACGGGGCCACTCTAATGTGTACATACATATATATCGAATTTGGAAGTTTAAGCTTAAAGCTATGTGCCCACGATGGTCAGATATTACAACGTTGTAATATCTACCAAGGTGCTATCAATGTACTGACATTGAAACATTTTTAGCAAAAGGTAAATTGTCAGTTTAGAGGACTGTAAGAAAACTAACAATTTCATTTGCACACAATTGTCACACAATGAATTTATCTGTCAACCGAAATTGTCAGTTTACACGGTTGTCAGATTGTTGTGTGGCATTGACAAATTCGTTTTGCAGCTCTGTGTGTGTGTTTAAAAATTTTATTAATGGACACTTTAATTTAATTTTTTAATTTTATTATACTTTTTTCAAAAATTTTATCAATGCACACTTGTTTATTTGTGTATATACAGAGTTGCATTTAGAAATAATTTCTATGACAATGCTGTCACTGCCAGATGCATAAACTTTGCACATATGACAATGAAAAGTGTTTGTCAATTGTCTTAAAACAATGACAATGACAAAATTGTGTGTTTACACGATTGTTAGATGTCTGAAAATATTTTTGTCTTCCAATGTATTGAAAATGCTTTTTCTTACAACGTTGGAAGACAAAAATTTTAAGTTTACACGGTTGTTAGACATTTTCTTCACATTTTTCGGACAACGTTGTAATATCTGATTTTTCTCTAGTAATTTAAATTTAAAATTTATTTTCACACGCACATCCATTATTAAGTAAAATTTTGACTTAATTTAGCTCCCTGTCTTTATACAAAAAATTGCAAGGTATTGGCAATGAAGTGATCAGATTGTTCTCAGCCTTGACCAATTGAAGAATATTATTTTATTTGATGCTGTTTGATCTTGCAAAATTATTGTAAGAGTAAACAAGAAAACAGTAAACAAACTTTTTTGAGTAAATATTTGCCAAATGTGACCATATCTTTACTCTTGTCAATACAATACCTGCATATTTTAATGATTTTAATATAAATTCGTATGAATGTGAACGTTTATTGTTAAAGAATATTTTTAAAACCAGTCTGCTGCTCTCTAGTTGATGTTTCGCACAGAAAAGCCTCAACTTTATAGAAATCCAGCTGCTTTAGGCTCTTTAAATCCCACATATTTCCTGTTATAAGCCACAAAATATTCTATAACCATCTATGCACACCTTTAGTTCCTGATTTTAAACTGCTTTTGTCAACGGAAATTATCGTCAAACATAAAAACCAGAATTTCCTATGCAAATTATACGTATGAATAACTAATTATGTATGTATGTCCTCAATGAAAAAAAGGGGTCAGTAAAACTTTAACTGTAACGGTTTGTTCCAGAACATTAAAGCAAAACACCATGACAAGTTTTCCATGACAAGCTTCAGTCGTACTGAAATGTAGCGATTTGTGTGTTTTATTGAGCATTAAAAGCCAGCAAAACCAAAGTGAAAGTGATGTGAAGAGTAGCCATGGAAAAAAAAAACAAACAAAACAAAACATAAAGCATAGAAATTCAGACCCATGGTAGAGCTCATCTCATGTACGTGCACATAAACAGCGGCAGCAGCAACAAGAGTTACTTGATGGGGTTTTTTTTTGTTGTTAGCAGTTAGTGTATATGCCACAACAGGGATGGATATTTTAAAGTTATGAGTTTTTGTTTGTAAATTTTGTTCGGCATAAGGTCATAAGGTAACAAATTTTTAAATGAAAAATATAAAAATATTTTTCCCAATAAATAAAATAAAAATTTTTAAAACAAAATATTTTTATATTTTTCATTTAAAAATTTGTTACCTTATGACCTTATGCCGAACAAAATTTACAAACAACAAAACTAAAGGTCAACAATTTACAACTTTATACAGTTATGAGTTTTTTTTTTTTTTTTTTTGAAAATGGTTTCTATAGAAATTCAGAATATACTTTATAATTGCTGTTATGGTTCAATAATGCTCAACTCAGAATCATATCTGAATTGATTTCATGATGTTCGTCTGTTTCTTCGTCTATCTATGTAAAAATTGTAATCAAACTACAAAATTTCTTCAAAATTTATTGATCAAAATTTATTGAACAAAACTTTTGAAGATTTTATTGATGCCGTGTAAATGAGCATCAAAATCGCATCTGGCAATATTGATAACAATAAATAATTTGACAGCATGTTCATTCTTTTGATTCAAAACCTTCATCTTTTAATACTTTATATAATGCAGCGCAGACTTCAGGCACAATATTGCATGACGATGATCTTTATCTTTTAAACAAGAACATCAGACTTGGGTAACTGTCCCCAGTCGCTAAAAATCTCAAAGTAATTGCCAGGCATTTTCCGGGTCATAAAGATTCCCGCATATTAGTATTAGCCTTTTCTATTGATGGGGGTGACGAGATTAAGCAAATAATCAAAATCGTCTGGTGACATTCGCACAAAGTTTTTGTATAAATCAGGATCATTCCTTATCAATCGCTCCCTAAAAGAGACATACCTTCCAAAAGAAAAGGTCGAACCCTACGTTCCCTTTGTTTTCTTCTTTTTTTTTTTGCATTATTATCAGCTACTTCTTCCTCCAATAGTAAAAATTTTGATGCTATGATGATTGCGTCGTCGTCCATACTTATTAATTGGTTTTATTATTATAATAAATTATTTCACAAAAGAAGCAAAACAGCTGATCAAAGTAAATATTTTCAATATATCAAAAGTTTACCAATAGTGTAAATTAGCTTCAAAAAATTTTGATCAAATTTTTATCAAAAGATTTTGAAAAATATTGAAATAATATTGTGATGAAATTTTTGAAACGTGTAAATAGAACATCAAAATACATTTTCAAAATTTTGATAAGACTTCAAAATACCTTCAATCGTGTAAATTTAGCTTAATACAATGAATATTTACATCAGACAATATTGTCCGTATATCCTTAAAAACCTGTTAATCAAACTACTGGCATCGATTGTGAAGATAATACAAGCAATATTTATATCAGACTGATGAGTTTTTAAAGCATGTATTAATAGTTTTGTGCATATTATTTAATGTACAAATACACTTTAACTCAGAATCGTTTTTGAATCGATTTAATGATGTCCATCTGTCCGTCCGTCTATCCACAAAAACCTTGTAATTAAGCTACTGGTGTCAATTGTAAAGATAATACCAGACTGATATTATTTATTTAAAAATATACCAACAGCTTTTTGTACATTACTTAATAATCAACGATTTAATAATGTCCGCCGTCCGTCCATCCGTCCGTGTATCCATGAAAAGCTTGTAATTAAACTACTGGGGGGTTACTGCGTATTTCGATTCGAAAGCAAAAGCTTTCGAAATACAATGTAAAAAGTATACAAATTCGAATGATTTTCGTTTCGAATCGAAATACGCAGTCAACCCCCTGGTGTCAATTGTGAAGATAATACAAGGAATATTTATATAAGACCAACAACTTATTAAGGAATATACTAATATCTCTGTGCACATTATTTGATTTAAAACACTTTTTTTCTCAGAGTTAATTATGAAACAATTTAATTATGTCCGTGTTTCCGTTCGTATATTTACGTAAGATACAATTCGTCCGCGTTTCTTTGAAAACCTTGTAATCAAACTACTTTTCTTAATTTTGAAAATCATAAAATAAAATTCATCAAATTACCTTTTATTGAAACAACGACCAACTCTGGTTTAAATCGGATCATTATTTTATTTTAAACTCTCATAGAGAAGACCCGCAAAAAAAAAAATCTTTTACTTTAAAATAAAAGACCAAATTTTGTTGCTTACAGCTCACGATATTTACTCTGACTAAGAAATGGCTAAAACATACTTGCATGCAAATGCTTCTCAACAACTGCTCTTGAATATTCAGAAGCCCAAAAGCAGTAATATTGCCAGCATCTTTTCGGAAATGCATCACTGCACTGCATCTGTTGTGCAGTACATTCGGAAAAGCAATGGTTGGCATCACTGCAAATGTATTGTGTTCTAAAATGTAACAGTGAAGCAGCTGATGCGCAAACAACATAAAAACAAGCATCACAAAAATGGCTGATAAATGAAAAGGTCCATACCCAGTCAAATGAAAATGTGTTTCGTCAGCAAAAATTAGATTTTTCCAGAATAACCAGCGAACAACCTGGTTGTTCTTTAATAAATTCAACGAAACTATAAGGGCGCGTTTTCAAATTGTCCAAATTGTTGGCAATTGTATGAAAACGGGTTGTCATCAATAAATTTAATTTTTTGCAATCATCATTGCAAATATAGATGACGCCATATGACAACCCGTTTTCATAAAATTCCCAACAATTTGGACAATTTGATAACAAAAATGACATAGTGAAAACGCGCCCTAAGGTGATATTCGAGAGTTATTGTTAGAAAAAAGTTCTTGTTGAAAACCCGTCTTTAAGTAGGCCCATCCCAGAAACATAAAAAAAATTTTAACATACTTGTACTTATATTGTAGTATTTTGTAAGCCAAAGTAGCAGCAACAAACAAAACTTATACATTTGTACTTTGCAACAAGTATCATGCCACACAACCCGGCTTACAGAGCCATACACAAGTAGAGCCGAGTGCAGCGGCACAGATTTACCACAGTTTTGTTTGCCGTTTGCTGTTTTACCATACAACAATGATGCTCTTGTTGAATGTTTAATTTTTCTTTTTGTCTTGCTTTACAAATGTTCAACTTGTGAGTGAGTATATTGAAAATAAACTTTATTGCAAATGTAGTCAAATAACTTTTCAAGCGGCATGCAGCGTTAACAACAAAAACAAACAGTATTGTAAGTAAAATACAATATATTTGTTTGCTGGACGCAAAGAAAAACCAAACAAATGCTTTACAAGTGTGAGAGTCATAAACTTGTAGACAAATGCGCGTTTACATTTAACTTCCATTACATTACAGGCTGACTTTACAAACTCATGGTGCAAGGCTTATGCGAAGAGCAAAGTTTTCTTGCAGCAGGCAAGGCGTGTACAGCTATTTGTGATTTTATGAATAAAAATCGGAGGGAGGCATACGGTTTGTATGGGTTTTCTTTAAATGTTGACACAGGTGAATGAATTCGCTGTAAGACACAACAACAACATTACTATGTACATACGTACATACGAGTATGAAGTTAGAAACCTATAGAAATAAAAATTCACACAATTGTATTTGCCATAACTTGTAATGTATTTTATTAATAAGGAAGATAGTGAAAAAAAGTGTTTGTATAATTAACTTTATGGAAAACTTACAAATGGCATTAAACTTGCATAGAGTAAAAGAGTTTATGAGAGATATTGTGATCAGTTTTGCAAGCACAGATCCTATTTTGAATGTAAATGAAGCATTGTTCAAAAAGAACATCATACCTATACGGTACCAATTACAGTAGTCCGCTTTAAGAGTTGACAAGAGAGATGTTCTTGAGCCGGATTTTATGTGAATAATGCTTAAAAGTGAATTTATATTTATAATGGTTCATATCTCTCTAAGAACATATTTAGTTTTGAGTAAATATTGAGTGAATATTTGCAGTAATTTAATTATTAATATCTCCAGCTGCCTCCGAATGGTGGAAAATTACTATCTATAAATTAGACTATTGATGAAACCGGGTTCATTGTGCTTCTCGCCAACAATGAGACTATGTTTTAATAACTGAAATATTGGCTGTATAACTTAAAAATGTGAGATTCATAATTGATAGTTTTGTTATAGTTCTTGACATGGAAGACAAATATCGTCCAGGCCAGCCAAAAAAGTTTAAACATTAATAATTGGTGGCATCATTGGGAACTACTCAAGCATCTATTTCTATATGTTGGGGAGCAGCAGGATTCCTCAAAAAGCTGGAGAGATGGATAACATATGAATTAAAACTGAGAGACCTTGAAAGAGGATTTTGCATGTCCGAAAAACGCTATAACACGAAATCATTTTTGCATCGAATCATTATGGTTCCATTACAATAACCCGAAGCGTAAGACATCATATGTGAAGCCAAGTCAACCAGCCGTATCAACACCAAAGCCAAATATCCGCCTTTAGTAAAACCAAAAGGGTGGCATCTACTATAAGCTGCAGACCATTACTGAGAACCTATACCAAATGTAACTGCCACATGTTGTAATACCTGTTAAAAACTATTTCGAAATAAATGGTTGGCAAGTTTTGTCTCATCCGCCTTATAGTCGTTGTTGATCTCAAAAATGAGCAGTTCTTTTGAGACCTAGAATCCATATGTTGCCAGAAAGCTGGGAAAAGATCATAGCTAGCCATGGACCATACCTTGAATAAATTTATATTGTACAAATATTACAAAATAAAAGCTAAATAATTTTAAAAACTCCAGCATTTTTAAACATATTAAAAACCTAACAGTTATTCCTGATAGAAGAATCTTGCTCAAGGAAATTAAAGGTTCCTTAATGTTCTTTAGCACACCTTAATGGGGAATACCGGAATATCATTCTCGAGCTTATATAGTACCCGTACTTTTACATATTATTGCAGACAACAAAAACCATTACGAATTTATATGTTTGTAAGGGGTAAATGATAGTTTGGAAAACATATATTGCTTATTTGAAGCTGCATTAAACGTATAGTTTTGAAGGAGTCCATATATCGCTCACTTCTCAAAAGAATCTTGTGATCAACTACCCGCTCCTTACAACGCGTTGCAATGGTTGTTATGAGTACGACTCCTACTAAGTTGCCATTTATCAGGCTCAGTTGTCAGTTCATTTTCTGAGCAAACAGTTGACAATGCAAACAAATGCAATCGGTATTAACGCCAGGGCTTGCTATGATATTTCTGATCTTATCGATCCCCTCTAACTGTGGATTACTGCTTTTGACAATCAATTCTCATGAACGGATTTGGTTCCTTTGTTCTTGGGGTACATTCAAAGCTGCCCTCCTTGAACGGAAATAGTAGCTGTCAAAAATTGGAGAGAGGTTTGCTGGTGACAAAATAAAGCTAATACGTTCGTTCTTTAATTATATTTTAGATCGATTGCTTTGGATTAACCTTGAGCAGTGGAATACGTTTAAATCTCTATCGAAAAGGCTTAGCTTTTTGAAAACTTTTGCTGCCTTTCCTCCATATAATCCAGCCCTCATTAATCTTTTGCCAAAATTATTACGAGATTTCAACATGAGAATAGTAAAAAGAAGAACTTGTATGAAAATTACTCAAATCATATTTCGTATACAAAATGAAAATATACTTTTTTGTAGTATTTTTGTAAAAAAAAAAATTAAGTAAAACCTTCCTTAAGTATTGGGTGCCCCGATAGACTAGGCGATAGAGTGCCGGACTATCAGTCAAAGGGTTGCGGGTTCGATTCCCGCCAAAGACTCTGGGTAGACCAGTCAGACATATGTAGACCAGTCAGACATATGGAGATAAGTCAAACATTTGTAGACCAGTCAGACATATGTCACCAGTCACACATTTGGTAGAGAATCTAAGGCATCGCAATGGACCATATTGGTATCTGGGTGAGGGTGTGAGGTGACTCACACCAGCATTCCTACCCAACCTCACCTTCTTGCAAAAATCTGTGGAGTACATGGTACACTATGCTTAAGGGTTCGCAAGTAGTGAACTACCACGTAAACCAACCAACGTCGTCCATTGTCCAATGTAATGCACTCATGGAGCATTTCATTCTCGAAGCAGAACTTCTTGTTACACGACAATTTTTCGTGCTTTAACGACCGTAATCGTTGTTGTAAAACATTTGAAGTAGTTACAGGGAATAGTTTTGTAACTAGTTCCGTGTTATGTAAAGCTGGACTAGAGCTAGAGATTAAATGGCAGAGCTATTCCATTCATATTCAGCATAAGAAAACCAATCCAATATACATCAATTTCTGCTAAGTCCCCGTTTACACAGGGAAACATTTGGAAGGGAAACATCTGGAATTCTCTTTTGTATTTTCCTTCGCGGTCATACAGGGAAACATTGTTGTCGGAAACATTCCAGTTTATATTTGTCTTTTTTGACATTTGTCTAATTGCAGTGTTGTTTTTTTAATTTCTACTGTTTTTGATTTGCTAATGTAAGATAAAATTTATAAAAACATTTATTTTATTTAACATTATTTATTTTTTATTTTTATTCAAACAAAGTCAAATATAAAACATAGACACCAAAGCACGCCGAAAAGAAATAAAGCAAATGTCAAAAAGCAAAGCAAATGTAAACAATGAGAATGAAGGCACAAAGCGTGCATCCGAAAAAGGGAAACAAATTTCATATTCTCTTCCCCACCCGTCCCTCTCTAGCAAACAAAATGTTTCCGTTCCAAATGTTTCCCTGTGTAAACGGGGACTAAGCCTTTAATGGAAATCGAACCTGCAATCCTCACACTGATAACCCAGCACACGATTGTCGTTCTTTTGTCATAAAGCATCTCTTTTCTCTGTGTGTAGTTAGCAAACTTTCTGTTTTGCCAAAAAAAAATGTCCATCGAAAGTCAACTCTCATGGCAATCAAACAAATGCTGACAGTTTTGCAACCTCAAAACAGCAATTCATTTAATTACAAACACACATTGCAAACCTAAAACTTACAATCGAATACTTATGCGAATAAGTATAATGACAAATGCGCATCTATCATGGTGCAGTATAAATCAAAAGGTCATTGGAAAGTTAACACCTCTTGAAAACCAGCAACTGGCAACAATAAAAACTAATAACAATAATGCTAATAATATGGCAGGCAAACGAAGCAACAAGTGAACGCAACACTTTCAAAAGAAAATCTCCACTTGTACAACAAACTATCGCAACAAACATACAACATGACAACATACTTGTAAATACATACAGGGTGGCGCAAAAGTAATCCTCCTATCAGGAAAATGCTATAAATTTTGCGATTGGCCCCTAATGTCAGTTCTGCAATATTCCGCGTTCTGGAGCAGTGTAGCGTAACATTGTTTATTAACGTGTATTTCGCATGTGCCAAAGCAGAACTGACATTAGGGGCCTCGCAAAATTTATAGCATTTTCCTGATAGGAGGATTACTTTTGCGCCACCCTGTACATATTTATAGGTATGTACTTATAAATTTAATGTTGCACTTGATGTTTTTTACTGCTGTCTCCCCTGTTGACGCCTTTAAAGCAACCAAAAAAAAGACAATAATAAAAGGCTGGCCAAAACTATGCTGTTGTTTTGTAAATGTCTTCATTAAGCTTTTCAACATACAAACATTAAAATGTTTTTGCAAACCATATTTCCTTGTTGCATGTTGATTTTATGTTTGAGATTATGAAAATGATTTTTATTTTATTCGCCGGTTGTTTTCTGTTTGTTGAGTTAAGTTGTTGCTTGTCTTTTGCATATTTCAGCTGGAAAATGTTTCTCAGTTGTAGTAGCCGAATGTTTTGTAATTGCAAATAAGTAAAACAAAAAAAGCACACATTTATTGCACTGACACTCTGCTCAACAAATGAAGAAAGGAACTTACCTATATGTACCCAACAAACAGATTCGCATATAAAAATTTGAAATTCCTTTAAACGGAAGGCCTAGAAATTTCAGCTCCCTGCTAAATTATTCATATTTGTACGCAATCTGGAAAACGACCTCCAGTTTCCGGAAATTGAAAATACTTGAAAAGTAAAATTTTTAAAATTTAATTCAAATCTTATTTCAGATATTGATAATCCTGAGGGAATTCAACGTCTAAAGGATCCTGTCCAATCACGCTTAGCAACAGTTTACTGTTTGGAAAAGATGACTCGGGCTGTGGAAAAGTTGCACCAATCGATTAACAATGAAAATCATTTATCGAAACCGATGCCGATAACTCGCTGGAGAATAATTCCCTAGAAGCTGTAAGGAAAGACAAATTAACGGCTAAATCACAAAGACAAAGACGAGACGACGAAAAAGAAAATAAAAAAGAGCAACGGTTTTATGCCTAATCCAGATGTTGCAAAAGAATTTGCTGAATTTCCAGACACCCTTCAGAGTCCAAATCGTTATGGGACTTTAAATGATGTCTACTTATGTAAAAAAAAAAAATTACTCATATTCTCTGTCAATGTTAAAACTTTTTCTACTTCAGAATCTTGGTAGGTATAACTGCTGTTAGTGATAGGGAAGTTATCAATCTCACATTAATTGTAGCCTTCTAATTCTTTGCAAGACTTGGATATTCTTTTTGAATGGCAAAATCATGCAAGAAATGAAGGTTTGTATTGGCTAAGTTTTATATAACGTACTCATCTATATAGAAGTAATGTTACAGGACTCTTTATTTATTTTTTTTTTATTTATTTATTAGAAGTATTTCAAATACTTTTATATAACATTTCATGTTCATTTTACAGTTTTAATCTATAAACTCTGGTTTAAATTAAATATTTCTTATAATAAAAATACAGTTTTTCTTCTAAATACATTTGGATTTATTTCATTTTTAATATTATTAGGCATCATGTTGTAGAGATTTAATCCCTTATAAAAGAGAGATCTTTTCATCGTGTTGTTATCTGCTCGTTGTAATCTGAAATCTTGAGCGTTCCGTAGGCTATATGGTTGAACCTCTCCTACGTACCTTATTTGTTCAATTAAATAATTATAAAATTAATTGTGTTTAGCTCTAGTCTTTGTTGTATATTAAGCCATTTAAGTGTATCTAACATATGTTCTATTGGGGTAAATCGATTGTATTTAAGTATAGAGCGCATGGCTTTATTCTGCAGCTTTTGCAATCTTGTTATTTGCTGTTCTGTGCAGCATGTATACAACACAGTTGATCCAAATTCAAAATGCGGTTTGATCATTACATTATAAAGATTTATTGCCGTTATAACTGATATTTTATTTGTTATACGTTTGAAAAAATCGATTTTTTCCCCAATTTTTTTACATATATATTCAATATGTTCTTTTAATTTTAAGTCTTTGTCTATTAGAAAACCCAGATATTTTATATTATTTACTTTTTCTATTGTTACATAATTTATTTTGAACGTTAAGTTAGTGTTCATATTTATTTCCATTATTTTAGTCTTATTTTCGTTTAATTTTAATTTGTTCATTTTTAACCATTTATTTATATTGTCCATATCATTCGTTAAGTTATTATAACACATTTCTTCCGTTGCCGCGTATCGTCTGCATATAAAACAATTTCGCATTTTTCCAAAACTTTTTCCATATCATTAATATATATAATAAATAAAAGCGCCCCTAGAATTGAGCCCTGTGGTACTCCAAAATTATTTTCGCTAGCATTTGATAATTTCCCATTAACCCTTGTATATTGCCTGCAATTAGTTAGATATGACTCAAACCATTTTAACTCATTGTCCTAAATTCCGTATTTATATAGTTTTTGTAATAGAATGTCCCTGTCTATTGTTTCGAATGCTCTTTTAAAATCCAGGAATATCGCCAATATTTTATTATTTTTCTTAATGAATTTCCACCTATTTATTACATAGTTGACATGAATACTTTCTCCTGAAGCCTGACTGATATTTCGAGAGTAGTTTGTGTTGTTCCATATAGTTTTCCAATTGATTCTTAACAATCTTTTCAATGATTTTTTCGAAAGTTTTCAACGTATTTATTGGACAATATTCTTCACATTAGATTGTTTTTTTAACTTTTTCAATATTCCAATTGTCTAATATTAAATTGTTTGTTAAGCTAGATTTACACGATTGAAATTTTCTTCAAAATTGCTCTTCAAAATGCTTCAAACTCGTGTAAACAGCAAAATTTCTTCAAAATTTATTTATTTTATAACTATTAATGTCTATTAAATAAATAAATTTTGAAGAATTTTTGCTGTTTACACGAGTTTTAAGTATTTTGAAGAGCAATTTTGAAGAAAATTTCAATCGTGTAAATCTAGCATTATTTTATTATATATGACACGCTATACTGCCCAAGAACGCTGAAAACTCTCTCTCTCTCCTTACTCTCAGCAACGCTGTAGCAGATTGTTGCTAGAAATATATCATAAGCGTTCCGGGCAGATTTTATTTCACGAAATATTTAAGCAAGCAAAGCACATTAACTCAAAGTCAATGCATGTTGTGGCATTAGGCTGCAGTTGTAATTGCACCTTGTATTTTGAGAACGTCATGGGATTAATGCAACTGGTGATCAATGCAGAGCCATAATCAATGAGCAGAGTACTTGAATTTGTAACAGGAAAGGTTGCAACATTTTGTTAAAGCGATTCCAGAGTTCTGTTATTGTCTTGCTCTGTAGTGATCGTAGTCGAAAAACCATTGCAGTTCAGAACATTATGGTTCGGTGTTCCAGCCGTCACGTAGAAAGTATTGTACCGATTCTAAAACTTCTTTGTCTAGACAATTTTTGCTATAATTCTAGTGCAGGTATGGCTATACATACGTCAAGTGTAAATTTAAGTATTTAAATCGAGTCTTTACCGATATAGAAGAGAGTATCTTTCGGGCTATACAATTTTGCATATTCTACAAGTTGCAATAGCAGATCAAATTTTCCCCATGTCCTTATATCCTAAAATTTATACAAACAAAAAATCTATACAAACTTGATAAGTTGTTACCTAAGTTGGGCCAAACAATTAAATTGAGATGAAATTTCAAATCAATTACGTTTGGAGTTTAGAGCCTTGATAATCAAGGCTGTTCACACACTGATATATAAATAATCGAAGTCTAGAATTTTTTTTCCTGGCTGTCAAAGAAAAATCAATAGGTCTGTATGGTGTCAGATCGCTTAGCTGCTTACTTATTTCTTTACTATGAAATAATATCGTTTTCTTTTAAAGATACCCAGCAAAACGTAATTCTGGCTCTCTATTTTACAGCATTTTATGTCATTGGAGACAAATACTTACCACTACTGCTTATAAAAATTTAATCACTTTAATATCACTGAAACTAGTTACAAGTTATGACTTAAATAAGCAAGAATAAACTCGTGAAAACGTCCTCAAAGTAAGATAACAAGCAAGTCATTGGGTGGTATTATTGATTTCGCATGGAAACGAAACTAAGCGGAAAGAAGTATCGATCGATATATAAAATGTAATTATTCATTTCTGCGGCATGCCGCATTACTGTCTGTGTAGAGATGATACCGCAAAAAGGAAAAATACCTCAGACAGTAGTGCGGCATGCCGCAGAAATGAATAATTACATTTTACATATCGATCGATATTCCTTTCCGAACCGAATGAATAATTTCAAATTATGCTTCCGCACAAAAAAATTCTTTCCGCAATCGCGGAACGGAATGAATAATTCGACCCATTATACGACTTCTGCTAAGTAATACAGCGTAGGTAGTAGTCCTTGAAAGGTTAGTTATTGAGTGCTTTAACAAAAAATTAACAAGTTTTTGCTGGGTATGTGATATTTATGTATATCAAAACAAAAAGTGTTTGTTTTTGGTCACAAGCAATTTAAATGCTTTCAAATGCAAAAAAGCTTAGTTAGACATAAAAACCTTTCAAACTATTGTATGTACATATGTGTGTATGTATGTAAAATGTTAGGAATTTGGCATTGCACTCAGTCCAATAAATGTAATTTTATTATAAATATCTAGACGTAAATATGTAAGTACATACACGTGTAAGTGCTTAATTATTTACACAGACATTTTTATTAAATCAACATTTGCAATTATTGCTGTTTGCATTTTTTTTTTAATTTTTCATTATCTAATTCTTTGTTTTTTATTTTTTTGTTGCTGCTTTTTGTTCATAAAAATTACACCAACTAAATAATAATAATAAACAACGACGACGACAAAGACAATAAAAAAAAAACTAAACTGATGTAATTTGCAATTGAGATCAATGTGATGTTTGACAGTTTAGAGTTTATAGTGTCATTAACTAAATACGCATTTCAATAAACTGCTGTGATGCGCTATCAAAACAATAACAAAAACACAAAGCAAACCAAAACAATAACAATAACAACAACAACTAGTAGGTATAAAACAAAAAGAAAAAATTCAAAACAATTGATAACAACAACAGAAGTAGTTGTAAAATATAAATGTTCTTCTCACTCTTTTGCTCTTTCTCCAGCAATGCAGTGTTGCCACTTTAGCACTTTCAGTGCTAGATTTAGCATTGTGTTTCTCGAAAATGCATTGAAATTTTTAAAAATTATGCTAAATTTTTAGCATAATTTGCTTGATTAGGTGCAATTATTATTTTTAGTCGAACTCTACTCCAACAAATACTTTTGGAGAAATAAAAAATAACTTTTATTAATATTTCAACTAAATTTCTTTCGGTGTGGTAAATAAATGAACACGAAAATTTTTGAATTAATATATGAAATGTAATCTATGAAAACAAGTCAACAATTGTTATAAACAAAATAAGAAAAAACTATAATTTATATTTGTAACATTGGAAATAAAAATTATATTGTTACATTGAAAAAATTTAGAGCACTTATTTTTTCTTCTGTAGAACATTTTAGCACATTTAGACACATAGCTTACCACGATCTTCAGATATTACAACGTTGTCCGAAAAATGTTCAGAAAATGTCTAACAACCGTGTAAACTTAAAATTTTTGTCTTCCAACGTTGTAAGAAAAAGCATTTTCAATACATTGGAATAGTACAAAAATATTGTCAGACATCTAACAATCGTGTAAACACACAATTTTGTCATTGTCATTGTTTTAAGACAATTGTCAAACACTTTTCATTGCCCTATGTGCAAAGTTTATGCATCTGCCAATGGCAGCATTGTCATAGAAATTATTTCTAAATGCAACTCTGTATATACATAAATAATAAACAAACAAGTGTGCATTGATAAAATTTTTGAAAAAAGTAGAAGAAAATTAAAGAATTAAATTAAAGTGTGCATTAGGACATAAGCAGATAAAATGGTTCCAATTGCTCTTTTTTGTTCCATGACAATATTTAAAATTTTTAAACACACACACAGAGCTGCAAAACGAATTTGACAATGCCACACAACAATCTGACAACCGTGTGAACTGACAATTTCGGTTGACAGATAAATTCATTGTGTGACAATTGTGTGCAAATGAAATTGTTAGTTTTCTTACAGTCGTCTAAACTGACAACTTACCTTTTGCTAAGAATTTTTCAATGTCAGTACATTGCTAGATATGACAACGTTGTAATGTCTGACGATCGTGAAATTAATTTTCTGGCAACACTGCAAATACCGTTTTATTTACAAAGCAATTGCTGTTGTTATTGTTGTTGTTGCTGTTCAAACGATTTCCATACGACACGTGTTGCACTTTTTGTTGTAATTGGTATAGAGTAAATGGAGGAGTATGTTTGTGAGTGTGCAATAGTGCACAAGAGTGCTAAAGTGCAGTATTTGTACTACTGTATTAAAGAGTGTTAAAAGAATTAATTCTTTAAAGGTATGTAATTCTTTATACAAGTCTTTATTTCCATTTGTGTATGATTGTGATAAAGTAAAATAAAGAAATAGGCGTATCAAATAAAATGTCATACAATTTTACATTGGAATTTGAAAATTTCATGAGTTTTTTGCTGTTTTTTATTAACTGAGAAAAGCAAAAGTTAGATTTTTTAATTCATTAAAATAGCTGACATAGTGCCACTATATCATATCAAAAAATAATATATGTACCTACATGTGTTTTTTACTTTTTAAGGTAAATTGTATGTAAATAATAGCTGTTAGCTTTTTTTTTCTTTGTTTGCTTGATATCTGGAAATTGTCAGTTTAATCAAAACCTTTATATTGTTTTAACATTTCCTTCTTTTTTTGCCTTTGTCTGCCTTTGTCTAGTTAAACTATTAACTGATTCATATCAGTTCAATTTTCAATTAATTTTCTATTGTTTTCTTTCATAAACTTATGTATAAACAACAAGTAAGAAAGTATAGTCGGTCAAGCCCGATCATATAATACCCAACACCCAGTATATAAATAAAACAGTTGTTCACTATTGTGATGTAGGGTATAAAAACACACACTCACACAAGTAGTCACTGTCTTCTTGAGCTTTTTCCAGCTGCAGCTGTTAAATTTCATTTGCTGTTTTTGTTATTTTTTCTTTATTTGAAATATTAGTTTTTAATTAATCAAGTTTGAGTTCTTTGTTTTCAATTGAAACAATTATTTCATCATCATATTTTCTTTCATTATGATTAATTAGATTTAGAACTATTATAGAATTTTTTGTGGCACTTTCGTAAGTAATTATCCATTTAACCTTTAGTAGCTTTTTATTATTAAAATGATGCGTTTGAAATGAAATTGTTTAGCAGAAAAACTGAAATTAAAATAAATAAATCAAACACATAAAATCTAATTTTAAAAATGATGCAAAACGAAGATAAGCCCTATATACACAAAGTTTTAAATAGAAGTTTAAGTCATTCAGCAAATTGCAATAAGCAAAAAAAAAAAAGCATTGACTATCATCTGTAAATCATGAGTGAATGCAAAAATAGCTAAATAATTAAATATTTATGGAAATGAGTTTGAGTTCTTGAAGAATTACAAAGAAAATTCTAGACATGAAGAATATCATGTCTTCATCACACAGAAGAATGTGAACAAATTTGTGTCCGTACAAAAGTGGGCCAAATTCCACAAAACAACTTATCAACTTTTCACTTTGCACTTATGCAATTTTTCGTCAATTTGCAAAACTTTGTGTTCCTCAGAACTATAAAATTTGATAAAAGCAAAATTCCACTTACGTGCTCTTGAGCAAAGTGCAAAGTTAATATTGAAAACTGTAATTTGAAGAGACTTTGCAAATATTTATGGCAAAAATTGTAAATTCTTTTTTTTTTTTCAAAGCAATTTTATGATAAGCAGGGAATCCAAAAATAAAAATTCATATGTAAGTTAAAACTAGTGAAGCTCTCAAAATGTTAAGACTTGAGTTTTTGTTCGACGTTATTGAAGACGCGGTTATAAAAAGAAATTATAGAGACCGATTTAAACTACAAAATATTAATTTTAAAGAGCAGTTATGCTTTTTCGGCTGAAAATAAACTGCTGCTCTGTTTGCATTTGCTCGGAAATGGTTGTCATTACTAAGGACTTGCAAAATAAAAAAAAAAAAACAGTTTAAAAGACCATGAATAGAGTTGTCGACGTTATAATAGACATTTTAGTTCAAAACACAATCCGGAGGCCAGATCACGTTAGTGGTTTTGCTGAAAAGTTTTTTTTATGATGGGTGGATTCCTTTATGTGTCATCTGTTGAATTCCGATCGGCCGTCATCGAAGACAACTACATAGATCTTGAAGACGATCTTTTCGACTTCAAATGACGGCCTCCAAACACTTCCAGAAGTGATCCAAACACTTCCAAGTGTTCGGAAAAGCCGGCTAAAAATGGCAGTTATTTTTTATTTTAGGAGAGCCAACGAATATGCAAAGTGTCAAATAAAATTGTTCATTTTATATGTGCTAATTTCAGTTGTGCTAAACTCAGTTGAAATTAATAAACTATTTGGTCACACCAAAAGTTGGAAATTGTTTATCATCATTAAAATTTATGCGCCTATATTATACGTGGATATGAGGCCCGGCATGGAAACCACTCATTGAAACTGATGATGCTATGCGGGCCAGACTACACATTTTACTGTATAAATGCAAGCGAGTTTGCGGAATTCGGCTGTAAGTGAAATATTTGGCAATGGATGGTGTGGTTAAGGACTGAAAAACTAGTTGATACCACTATTACTGCGAAATCCCCAAAACCCTGCTGTTGACACAAAAAAAAAAAAAAAAAACAACGACGCACAATTCAAAATAGTTTTGGCATTATTGAATATAATAAAATGAAATACAAACTTTAATATGTTTTTAATATTTACAATAATTTAATAAAAAAAAATATCTTCTTTATTGCTATGAAAACTAGCAAATAAAATATTCTTTTGTTCTTTAATAAAATTTAACACTGCAAGTTTTTTGTCATTTTTATTTTGCAGCTCATTTTAGCAAGTTGTACTTAGCATTGCAAAGAGAAAAGACAGAAATGCAAAGATGATTTAATGTTTTGTGGAACACTTTGCATACTCACTTTGCAGGAGAGCTCAAAGTCTTAACAAAGACAGCAAAGTCTCTGCAAAATGAGATTTGTGAAGAATATTGTAAAACAGAAACACCTTTCTCTTTGCAAAAAAAAAAAAAAAAAAAAATGCAATTTGATAAGTTTAGTTTAAAGTAAACAGTTGCTAAATTAATTGTAGAATAGGGCCCTGACATTAGTTTTAGTTAGTTTAGTTAGCAACAACAACAGCTGTCATAAAATTTATAGAACTTTGATTTATGATTTCTACATTGAAATAAAAATGCTATGAAAATATTTCACATAAACATAAAAATCGAAAAGAAACATGTGTATTTATAAAATAAATTGTTTAAAAATCCCTTTTCAAAGACCTCATTAAATGAAAATAAGACAAAGACAAAAACTGAAAGACAAGCAGACCCAAACATACAGCAGGGTTGGGAGTAACATAAATATGTATCATCTGTTCTAAACATAAAATTATATTTTTGTGGTGTTTTCTTTTGTTTGTTTGAATTTTAAATTTCATATGAATTAAGTAAAATCTTTTATTTATATATTTATTGTACCTATGTATACATATATATATGTGTATATACCTACATATGTATGTATGTAGTATTTTGACTTAATAATAGATGCATGAATAATACAAAGTCGTAAGAAAGAAATGGCAAAAAAATAACATAAAAATTTTTAAGAAATCTGTTTTAAAAAGTGCGTAGACCTTTCGTAAAGGCAACAAAACGGCAACGAGACAGATAGGCAAACGCTTGAGTGAACGACTGACTGCAGTATTTCTATTAAAGGAAGGTGTATTTTACTCACTTTTAAAACTGGCACAGACATGAAAATTTTATTTCAATTTTTTCTTTTCTTTTCTTTCTTACTTACAACTGTTATAGAAAACAGCAGGAGTGCCGGTAAATCATATAAATTATTTGTTATGTTTTATTTTTTTTTTATCAGTTTTCTTTTAACAATCTACAATTTACTTAAAATGTAGGGAAATACACTCAGGCACTCACTCACGTGAATCTTGGACGGCTAACAAAGCGCATGCGTAAAATTTTAACTAACTGGCAAACGAACTAATTGTCAAGGGCCGTTAACAATTGAATAATGTGGCAGACATTTTTATATTTATCATTATATTAACCCTCATTTTATTTAGTAAAAATTTTTAATTTAAATAATTGTCTGCCATATTTTAGGGATAAGCAGTAGTTAAATAAATTGTGGTCTTCCATTTAACTTTAAGCTTTAAAATATGCTTTCTAGCCTGTTCTTTTTGTTTGTGTTTAATGCTTGCAAATGCATGCAAATTTCAATTACATCGCACGCACTAGTGCGTTTTAAGTTGCACGTTTCTCCACAAACAGCTTTCGTTTGAAGTGCATATGTATGTGTGTTTGTATTTTAGCCCCAGAAAAATACATCATATTTACCGCAATCGGATAAAAATATAACATGTTTAAAATTATACCAACTTGTAGCAAAATATTCTAATCTAATGGCAAACATTAGCTTAAACAAGCGTGACCAAAGAGGGGCCAAACAAGTTTTCACGCACTTAATACTTAGTTGCTAATTTAATAGTTTTATGTGGATTTATCTGGAGTTACATTTAATCCGAAAGTTTGAATTGCTAATTGGGAAATATATTTTTAAGGCTGGCTGATTTCTTTGCAATGTATAATTGGCAAAGCTTTTAGGAAAACCTGGTTAATGTTATACAATTACAAGACCACTAGTTACCCCCTACATTACCTAGCACCAGCTTAGTAATTACGAATTGTAATACTAATTGTGTATAAAACTAAATTATCTATAGAAAATTGTGTTATACACACAACATTTTCATAGAAATTGTGATAATGTTGTTGAAACAAGAACATAACACCAAAAAAAATGTGTCCACACGAGTGATATTTTTGTGTGGACATAAGTCAATAAAAGTGAGGACTGAATTGGCAATATTTTTTTCTGCGTGATACTCGGGCCGTTTTAAAGCGAAAATTTAAGTTCAAACTGTGCTCAAGTTCTGTAACTTTAGTGAAAACTTTTTGCGTCGAAAAGATGTGAAACAAAATATTCCATCGTTTCTCGAAAAGTCACCAAAAAAATGTGTGTCCTGTAACTCATGTCGAAAACTATGAAAAGTTTTTTGACGTTAGAAATGTCAAAATGTAAAGCCAATGTATAAATAAAATAAATACTTTTTGAAAAAATTTAAAATAACGGTTATTTTTTGATCAGACCTCGTCTGTAAAATACCAGCGATTTGAGCAATAAGAATTATGCTGTATTTTTTTGCAGTGTACTTGTCAGTTGTACGATACATATGTAAAAGTGCATGTCTGTCAAAATTGGCAATTTACAGGCAGTTTATAATTTTTTTTTTTCATGTGACATAATCTACAAGAAAAGACAACATCTATGTTTTGTTATGATTATTTTCATATTTCAGAAAATGAAATAATTGTTACTTGCAGCATTATTGCAATAATAGCGTCTATAAAATATATAAAAAATAATAGATGCGAAAGCATTCCAAAAATTTTCACGGCTGAATTATAAGATGTTTTGTGAGTTGTTTGAAAAAATATACAAGCAATGTGGTTTCTGTCAAGTACTTGTGGGATTTGTGTGAAATAATGTCTAATATTCTTCTTTTGTTTAGATTGCTTTTAACATTACGATTTTAAGCTACCGGATCAAAGACTGCGCAGTTGTCGTATGGATATCGGATTTGTGTAACGTCTATAACATACGCTCTTCAATTGTAATTGTATCTACTTGTATTTAAGTTAAATAGAAATAAGTTGTGGAGAGGGGGACACGTTTATACCCGGGGCACCTTTGAACTCAGTTTAACATTTTTTCCGACCCTTAACCGAGTTTTTCACATGGCAACCTTGTTTTCTAGCAATGTTAACAACTTTTGTTGCAGTCCAAAATTTATTTCAAACAAAATTAAGTTAAGTTATTTGATATTTATGTAAAAAAAAAAATACTTATTATAAATTTCCGTGAAAGGGGGCACCTTTGAACATGTTAATTTATCAACCGAAGTACCAAACATTGTTGATTCTCTCTAATTTTCTGAAAAAGACGAATCCAATGCTGATCATGAGCTTTAAGGGAAAATGTAATGTCACCTGAAATCGCAAGGCCTTTTCCGTCTTAATAATATAAAACTTATTTTTGATCTGAATTTTTTTTATTTTTTTTAATGTTAATGTTTATGATGTTCTTAATAAATAAATCGAATTTATTATATATATTAAAAATATAACTGTTTATGTTATTTTTGGACATAATCGCTACAAGAAAAAATTGCCGTTCAAAACTGCCCCAGCTAGTTCAAAGCTGCTCCGTATGGGGGCACATTTGAACACAATGACTTCATCCATTAAAAAAATAAAAAAAATTATAAATCGAACTAAAAACAAGTTACTTGTAGACTTAAGCTAAAGTTTATTTCCATATATATTAGTTAAATTATGTAAAAAGTCAATAATTCAAAAATATAAATTTGTATGTGGCTCGAAAGCAAAAAGTGTGCTACGGTGCCCCCCTCTCTCCTATGTATTAAAAACGTTTTTTAAATATTTTAATACAAATTTATTGTTTTGTTTAATACAAATTTCTTTTATGTATATAAATTTGCTGAAATCACAAACACTATGTTGTTGGCGAAATAAACAATTGACTTGCACAACAGCTGATTGCAGGTGCTTTATCAGATGAAAATAGAACAGGCTCTAATTGAAAATTTGACACTGTAAATGCAGGCTGACTTTTTACTTTTAAACGACGTATAAGCATTTTGCAGTGGAAAATTTGACAAGTACACTGCAAAATACATAACGTCTAAAACTATCTTTACGTGCCAGCGAGTACTCGCGAACAAAAAGCTACAGACACAGTTATGTGAGAAACAAACAGCTGTTTGTTTTACATTATGGCATTTCTGTTTCATTCCACACATTTTAATAGGAAAATTTCCTAAAGCGGGAGTTACAGAACATGGGCACTGGACTAGAACCCGTTTAGCTCATTTTCTAACCAACTGTGTTAATCATAATAAAAACTTTGATATTTTTACCACTTTAAATTTTCACATTTTAGTGAAAAAGTCATTAAAGATTCACACAACCTGTGCTTGCAATAGTAGTTAGTAGGATAGAATAGTAATGACTGCAACTTTATTACCACATTTTCTTACGCCAATTACACTCGCAAGCCAACTCGAACATAAATTACGCACATTATAATCATTTACATACATAAAATGACAAACATAAACGTACGAAATTACATACGAATATATACAGTGTGGGAATAACAATAAGAACGATACTGCTCAATTCGTTTTTGTGTATGAAATATATGTATGTCAAATTAAAGCAGACTAAAGTAATACTTTTTGAGCAAACAATGTGAGTTTTGTTTATAAGATGCTGGCAAAATTAACAATGTCAATGTTTCTTGGATTCAATTCAATTTCCTTTGGATGAATCCTGTTGCTAGCAAACGTTTTTTAACTGCTGCTTGAGTAACTGTCAATAATTTTTTGTTGAGTCTAGTTGAGTTTGACAACAACCTTTGAAAATATATAATTTTTGGTCTTCAAGCCTTTTTTTTTTTTTTTTTGACTGGTCTGGATGATCTTTGTCTTCCGTGGCAAAATTACCATTTCTGAACAAAACAACTCCAGCACGTTGAAACCCATGGAAACCATTCAATATAAGCTTCGGTGAGTAATCCG
Source organism: Bellardia pandia (assembly GCA_916048285.2). Taxonomy (NCBI): domain Eukaryota; kingdom Metazoa; phylum Arthropoda; class Insecta; order Diptera; family Calliphoridae; genus Bellardia; species Bellardia pandia. The sequence continues at coordinate 123,395,147 of OU696529.1, forward strand.
AGTGCTTTAGTGGCACTTTTTAGATTCACCACCAGATCATCAGTAATTTAAAAGTTATTCGTTTTTAAACTTTTCTTCTGCTCATCATTGAAACTGAAATTTTAGTAGGTTGTTTGACGTGGTTGCCTGCTACGTGCAAGCATTTAAATAGAATCTTTTGATTCCGTTTTAAAAAGAACCACCACAACACTCAATGAGATTGGGAGGAGGACTAGAATCATATCCAGATGCTAGTAATGATATAGAGTACTTAATCAAGCCTGTCGCGTTCAGGTATCCGATAAAATCCCACCATTTGATACTTGATGTCTCTGCCGGATTGATTAGTATGTGAGTGTTGAACATTTTTTTGTGTTAAGGGCTTTCACAGAGAAGATGAAATACTATTTGTTCTTTCTCACAATCCTGGCAACTGTGGCATTGACTATTGAAAGCAAGTCCGAGTCTGCTTGCATGCTTACCAGTGACCAGTGAGTGACCACTTAGCACCGCTGTTATTCCCGATTTTACCTTTCGTTTCACATTCACGGGCTGCGTACTGCGTTTTTCATTTTAAACTGGTCACATTTCCTTAGTTGTCTTACTCGTACATGCGCTCAGATTGTGTCAACTATTTTCAGCCTTTTAAAAGTAAGTCCTGAAGATTTCACTTTCAATGATTCCAAGGTGTAATGCGACCGATGCGGCTGTTGACACATTTAAAGCGGATCCTTCTCTGGAGAGTTCGTCTGCCGTAGTAGTCCCTATGCATAGGGATCCAATCTAGAGTATTGTCAGTTAGACGAAAAACACTAACTTTATCTTGAAGGCGTGTTGAGTATTTTAAACTGAGTGAGTTCATCGCAGAAGACACCGGATCTGAAGCCGTTCTTATTAATTTTTCCAACACTGTATGCATACATGTTCGCATACATATTTACTACATAAAATTTAGTTAAATGCTAGAGAATCAACCAACAGCTGTTTGAGTTCTTGAGGCATTTACTAACAATCTCTAAGTATGTTTGTGGTACAAGTGTCATTTGCAAAAGTGTTGCAAGTATTCATATACCACACACCCACACCCACACACTAACATTTACACTTACATAAGTGTTTTGGTTGATGTAGTGGTGTATATATCCAAAGTCTAGACATTAATTGGTTGCTTGTTGTAAGTTAGTAAATTGTAAGTATGAATTTTAAAATGCTATAGAGTTTTGATATGTTGCTGATGCCGCCAATTGTTTAAGCAGTAATTTACTCGCAGAACTATGTATAAAATATTTATCCTGTCACAATTTACAAACATTTTTAGCATGAGTCATTATGTTACGACTGCATAGTAAGGCAACATGTCACACAATTTTACTACATGCCTTTAAAATTGTTTATGCAAATGTAGTTTAGAGACACATTTTCTTAAAGTCATGAAAAGAACATAAAGCTAAGGAAGAAATAGATAGTGATAATGATAAATTGAATTAAATCAAAAGCAGCTGTTAATGAAAATGTTTAACTTTGAATGTTTAATTCAGATTGTTTATTTATGCTTCACTGCATATCGATATCGGTATTTATAAAAGATTTATGGGCTTTAGAAAGTTATTCCCTTCATTTGGATCAAAGAATTAAGTGAACTTTGTTTTAGTCCATATAAAAATTAATAGAATTGTAGAACATTTCACTAGATGAAAAGTTTTGAATCAAGCTATATATAGAGCTTCAATTTGAACTATAGAAGAACTTTGCGTAATACTAGTATTTTTCATATTTAGACCAAAAGTCCTTATTTCGTAAAACACTTCTTTTTTTTGAAATTAATATGCCTATATATAATTGCGTTACTTTCTTTGGAAAGGGGATAGAAAGAAGAAGTAAAGCTGGTGAAAGTAGAAGAAAGCTTTATATCACAACTCTGCAATTGCGCATTATGTTTGTTTTAGTGCAGCATTGCAGCGCCTCTGGTGGTGAGTAGGCGCATTAATGTTAAAGCTTAATTTTATAGCATTTATTTAATTAATTTACTTCGGTGGCGTTTTAATCATATACCACCGTAAGAGGGCGCTGTGATAAATATTAGTTATGATGGATAGCAAAGAAAACTAATAATTATCAGAAACTGATGTTGTTTAAGTGGCAGCGGCTGGGAATCGAACCCGGCCTACAAATACCAACTCATGCTTAACCAATTAAGCTACAGCACCCTCTGATTTATTTGGAATACTCCAAATGGTTACAAATGATTGGAATTAATTGGTGTTGTTCCAACTGTTTCTTCACAACCACAAGTTCTCAATGGGATAGAGGTCGCGACTTTTTACTGGACACTGCAACTAAGTCATGCTTTTATGATTTTGGTTTTGTGTGTTTTGGGGCACCATCAAGCAACTTCATCTACATGATAAAACTCTTATCTACAAAATTGCAAAGATGAGTTTGTATTATTCCTTCGATTCTTTGCAGTGTTCCAAGCTGCCACCATATAAAACAATCCCATATCATGACCTTGCCCTTGCCTTTCTTTCTTTGCTTCCTTAATATGGTATCTTTGAAATCTCTGAGCTGTTTGGCGCCAGTCATATTGTTTATCTTCGGCTTGAAAATAATTCAAGTTGGATTCGTGTGATTAGATTACACGTTTCCAATCAACCACTGTCCAATTTCTGTCCTCTCTGGCAAACTTTAAGGCTTTTATTTAGAATACTGCTGAGATGTAATCAATATCGCTTAGGGCTCATCTTGTTTGCCTTTTACTATAGAAGCATCTTTTGGTGTTAAACGCTTGTCTCTTTTTAAGAGTGGTTAAATTTCAAGAGCCGATGTTGATTTTGAATAAAACACAAACTATTTAGGAAATTATTGTAATTTTATTATCGACGTACACCTTTTCTTTCAAATAACCCCAAAGAAAGAAGTCCAACAGTGTCAAACCCGGTTTGCTCGAATTTTTCCACGATTTTTGCGATTGTACGCACATTTGGACGATCAAATTGACCAAAAAAATCACGAAGTGCACGATATGCATTTTGATTTGAACGCCCATTTTCATAATAAGTCTGGATAACTTTAACACGTTGTTGGATTGTGTATCTCTCCATGGTTCAAATTGAGTAAGTCTGAAATAGAGAAATGTCAAATAAAATTCGGAAAAAAGCTTGGCGTTTAGGTGTGGTTCATATTCAACATCGGCCCTTACAATTTAACCACCCTTTATTACTGTTGTCAAGAGACGTGCGGACGCATTCTTCAATAACTTTTTGTGACCTGTGATTTGTAGTTTGAGAACCATACAATGACTTTTTTCGACTCCTATTGCCACTGATTGACTAATGTTACGTTCGTAGAATTACTACTTTATGTCATTGCTATAATATTGTCTCAATGGTTTCTTGACAGTTTCTTCAATATTTAGTATAATTTGTTTTGTGTTGGATAATTTGCAAAAAGTGTTTACCACATGCAATTATATTAATAACAAACTAATGTTTTTTTTTAAGTCATAAATAAAGCAACAACATCAAAACCTAGACTTTGATATATTTTGTGAAAATATTTAAAATTTGTGTTGGGTTGTAATTGTTTATTTAACAAACATTATTTATTTATTATTTTGTTTAGCATTAAACCTAAAATAAATGGCAAAAAACATTATTCAATTTCCTTGTTTTCTTTAATTTAATTGCAATAAAATTGCACAAAGTACTAAAATGTAGTCATTTGTGCTCCCTATTGTACGATTAAATCGATATTTTTTGCCAAAATGAAAGCAAATGAAGATACAATATTACTACAGAAAGAGCTAGGATTTTAATTTAAACATGGTGGTATATTCAAAACATGCGTGAATTTTATGACACCCTCCCTTTACTTTAAAACTTTTATAAATGATTTTTTTTTTTCATTTATGTTTAACAAACAGGCTGACTTCTTAATGACTTATTAGATTAACATAACAAATAAAGTGTTAAAATCTTTAAAGAAAAGAAAAACATTAATGAAACAGCTTTTTTTTTCAACTTAATAAATTAATAAATAAAAAATTTCACTTGTTTCTTTTTTTAGTTTTTTTTTTTTAGGGGGAGAATACCTACGAGTTGTTGTTGAGCCTCTAACTGAACATGTGATGCATAACCAAGTGTCAAATTATGCGTTACGCATTGTTCAACACCGACGCATAGCGTGTTGCAGTATTTTTTGGTAATTTTAATTTTTACACAAAATAAAAATAAAAAAAAAAAACAAGCCACATGCAAACCCTCTTACATACAGACATTAGAAGCAAACAACATTGTTGGTTGACTAAATTTTACCTTGTAAATGGTTTTTGAAATTTTTTGACATTAATTTGACATAGAAAGAATGAATGAAACAACATAAATGAGAAAACACTAAAGAAACATTAACAAAAGATCAAAAAATTCGTTTCATTTGGTTGAGTTTAATTTTTGTTTTTTTTTTTTTTTTGGCTGTAAATTAGAGTAGCGTAGAGATTTTGTAATACGGCAATGACACCAAACAAATTGCATTTGTCTTAATGTTAGCTAGACAGACAGCCAAACAGACAGACTAATAGCCAGTTGGATGGACTAAGTGGATGGCCACTAATAGTTTTAGACATTTTATGGGTTTTAATTTTATTAAAAAAAACCTCAGTAATTACATATGTACATTAAAAAAAAACCATGTGGAAAACTGTTAATTTGCTGCTAATTGTCTATAAATAAAAATTAAATACAATTACATTGTTCTTGCTTAGAGTTCTTTCTATGTTATTGTCAATTCATTACCACAAGATTTGTTAGTCATATTTTTTTTGTTTTGTCTTTAGTTAATTAGCAATGATAAGATTAACAAAATGAGCCACAGTATTAACAATAAGTATGTATGATCTCAATTTAGTGTGTCATTTTTATGTCACGTACTGTCATATAGTCCTGTCCAAAACTAATTGTGCATCTTTCTTATTAACCACACAGGCCAACACACAAAATACACACACATTTGTATGCCACAACATTTTATCTTCAATTCTATAAATATTTACTAGTAGAAAGATGTGGCTGATGATCATGATGATGATCTTGTGGCAAGCACATATAAAGGGTGTCCCAACTAGACGCAATTTTTAAATTTTAAATAAAACACAGATATTTAAAACAAAAATCGTGAAACTTTATTATATCGTAAAGTAGACAGAATGAGGCTATATATGGAACAAGATATCGTGCAGATGGCCGCCGCGACTTTGCTGGCAGACACGCGATCTTTTAATGAAATTTTCAATGACCTTTTGGTGTTAAATCGCATGATCTAGGCGGCCAATTCTGGTCTCCAAAACGCGAAATAACACGACCGGGAAATGACTGATGACATGTGGCGCCGTTCTTGTTGAAACCACATGCCCTCCACATTCATTTCTTCAATTCTAGACAAGAAAAAACTGGTTATCATTTCACGATACCGAACACCATTGACACCATTGCGTTCTAGTTGGAACACCCTTTATTTTTCTTTCCTCTTGTTTGTGTTTGGCAGCCATATACATAAATACATACTAAACACATACAAATAACCAAGTTTAAAGAGATTTTCTTTCGTGTAACAAATTAATGCCTTTTCATCTTTTCCTTCTGTAATTTTGTATCTGTTAGTTTTTATCTTTTCCAGTGTACGAGCTGCACATTTTAGTATCGGGTAACAAAGATCTTGTTTATGACGTTGCATTGTCACTAAACAACTGTCTACACAATGATGGTCATGATTGCATTTGTCAGCCCATTGTGCACATCTAAAAGAGGTAACACGGTTGCCATATAATGTGATTTAAATTCATTAGAGTGAATATAGAAAAATTAGTTAAATATTTTAAAACTGAACATAACAATTGATCACTTGGAGAAAAAACAAATGTTGGAAAAAGTCATCGAAAACTGCCCCTCCAGATTAGATTACCTCCGACGAAAGAATTGTGTGAAAAGGACCAAAGTCCTTTAACAGATTTCAAAAGTGTGATTTTTTCGAATATCATTAGTAAAGTAATACAGTCACACAGAAAATGGTACGTACTCCTTCCAAAAATTGCAGTTTAAGAATAACATTGGATTTCTGACTGATACTGTATAAAATTTTGTGTAAACCTAATGAAGAGCTGCAACCGAAGAATCTCATTCCTACAATTAGGCATGGTGGTGGTTCGCTCATGGTTTGGGGGTGCATGTCGGCGAATGCAGTAGGAAAACTGCGATTTGTGGAAACAAATATGGACCGATTTCTTTATTTAGATATTTTGAAAGGTATTTTGGGTCTTATGGGTGTCTGGTATATCCAGCAGGACAACAACCTAAAGCACACTTTGCATGTTGTCAAAGAATAGTTGCTTTCTAATGTCCCGAAACAATTTCATTCGCTACCACAATCACCAGACTTGAACACCAAAGAGCATTTATGGGATGAATTGGAAAAAAAACTTACAGTAACAAACAAGAACTTAAAAGATGACTTGGAGTATGAGTGGAATCAAATAACGTCAGAGACAATAAATAAAACTTATATTTTCACTGAATAACTAATCGATTGGGTGCCGTAATTGAGGCAAAAGGAGGTCTAACAAAATACTAAGAAATGCATATGCACTTGAAATTACTTTTGTACATTAATCTTATGAAATAGACTTTTCTATTTTTTTATAGAATTGTCGTTTTTAATTTTAAATTTAAATAATGAAATAAATATTTACGTTCGTTTAAATGTTTTGTTTTTTTTTAGTTTTTTTAAATATCATAAATTTTTTGAAAATTAAAGAATTTTTAAGGGGTACGTTCTGTGTGAATCGAATTTTGAAGCTTTAACATTGTCTCTGTTAAATAGTTAACATGACTCTGTTAACATAAATGGTTTGTGTCTAGGGAATAAAAGGCGTCAGTCTATTTATGTTCTATTCATCATAAATTTTTGGAAAATTAAAGAGTTTTTAAGGCGTACGTTCCATTTATTATCTGTGTAAATCGAATTTTGAAGCTATAACATTGTTTTTGTTAAATAGTTAACATGACTCTGTTAACATAAAAGGTTTGTGTCTAGGGAATAAAAGGCGTCAGTCTATTTATGTTCTATTCATCATCAATTTTTGGAAAATTAAAGAGTTTCTAAGGCGTACGTTCCATTTATTATCTGTGTAAATCGAATTTTGAAGCTATAACATTGTTTTTGTTAAATAGTTAACATGACTCTGTTAACATAAATGGTTTGTGTCTAGGGCAGTCATGTTCAAAAATAAAATGTAGATGTATTTGTGAGAGATTTTGCACAGCAAACATATTGTCAAACGCTTAAAATCAGAAAAAAAGTAAAAAATTTTTTCCAAATATAAACACCTTATGAAACAATATCAGGGACCGTAAATAACAATTATCAATATGGAAAACCAATTTTAGAACAGTTATTTTGATAAAAAACAAAAATAAGTCTATCTAAAACAGTTTTTTATTTTTCGTCTTCAATTGTAATTGAATCGCGTGTGTTTGCTATGCTTCGATCAACAAGAAGCAACAACAATTCTTAACAAATTTCTGAAAAAAATGACGATAATCCGTCGCATGTGTTCTCATCGCTTGCTCAACGACGACTGAATGAATGTTTTTAAAAGAGCATAACAAATGTGTATAAATTTTTCAAACAATTGTTGTATGGGCTGAACATCACTGGTCTAGGGAATTAAAGGCGCCAGCAGTGTTGTCAGATAATTTTTTTTCTTCCCCCCAAAAAAAAATTTAGAAGCCCACTAGATTCTACACTTTTTTTTAAAACCCCCTAAAGTTTCAATTTGAATTGATGTATATCATTCCTATATAATATACTCTACTAATTATTAAAAAAAAAAAACATTTGAATTATTCTTCACTTACATTTTTTATGAATTTACGTAAGGTGAACTACATATTAGGAAAACAATTTATATACATCTATATGGTTAGTTTTATTAAAATCAGGTTTCTCTAAAAATTTCAAGAGTTGCAAAGTCTTGTGCAATAGAATTGAAAAGTTTGAGCATTTCAGGTGTTGAAATAAAATCTTGACATTTATTGTTTAACGAGTACTTGACTCTTAAAATACTTTCAACTATTGAAATATTCATTCTGTTTAGCAGCTTATTTTTTACCACATTAAACTTAGAGAAAGCTCTTTCAATTGATGCATTGGAATAAGTTAGTAGTAATAAAGATAATCCTAGTTTACTAATTCTGCAAAATGTTGGGTTATTGCCAGCATCCCTCTTTTGTTCAACTTCATACCAAAATTTTTCTAAAGACGTCGTATTACTCCACGATATAAAGTGCAAGTTATTCCACTCACTAAGAGTTGCATCGATATCTTCACAAATGTTTTTGAAATGAACAACGATACTGGTAATGTCTGGTTTTTTAGCTTTCTGTGCATTTTCGATGGAAAATAGTGACAATTTTTTCATAAGATCAATATTATCTGGAAGTCGCTTTTTTATTTGTGAACAAAGTAAAAGTTTTACAATTTTCTTTAATGAGCATAATAATTTGCATCGAAAAATGTTTTATTGTTTGTAGTTGCCAGAGATTACTAAATCATCATTTCGTTACAATATCTTCGATATGCTCAGTTTTTAAATTATGTATGTACTATGCCAAACTGTAAATTCGAAAATCCCCTAGAAATACCCTAAATGCAATCTCTTAAACCCAAATTTCCCCCTAAATAATATTAACTCCTAAATCTGCCCATAAATAAAAAAAAACCTCTAAATCTAGGGGTAAACCCCCTAATCTGACAACACTGCTGACCATAAAGGTTTTCTCTCATAACAAACGACAGAGACAGAAAACAAAATTAAAAAGGCATACGTACGTTATCTTTCTCGGGTTAAATTACATTTCAATAATATATTGGATTATTATCCTTGATAACGTTTTTATAATTATTGTTAATTTACAAATCGTTATTATGATCTTTGATTTTTGTTATGTGAACTTAACTGTTCGACTGCCAAAATCTGATTACTCTACTTCTTGATACTTGATCGTGATTGGGCATGCCTTGACTTGTTTACTTAAATTGTGACGGTCTTTATAACAACAATAATATCATAAATCGTATTAAAGCATATTCTGTTCTATTAAGAGAATTGCTTTATTTAAATTCTTTTGATTTAATTTAAGTAAATAACCAGTGGCATGACATGAGGAGGGGCACAAAGTAAAAAAAATATATGTAATATTAATATTGATTAAAAGTTAAGTGTATATACAATATATAACTCTTTACCTCTCGCAGCTTTATTAATTATTTAAGGCTTCAACGAAAACTGTTTCTAAGTGGGACCAGAATTATTTTGATAAGGGCTCTCATCCAACAACAACGTGGCCACTTCGCTTAAATGAGTGACATAATTCTGTTATTATTTTTTATTAAAAACTTTAACAAAATGCAATTAAGTAATGATTTTGTGGACTTTATTAAATAAAGAGATTAACTTAAATTCGGCTTGGCTTTGAACAATATTTTATGGCCTTTTGCTGGCTGGTAACTTTCGTTCGCTTAAAATGTTTTAATTTTCTCCTGATGCCATTAAGTTTAAATACCTGGATGTTTTCTTACCAAAGACAAGATAATTTTGTTAAAATTATCGCTGGTATCAATAAACTTTGTCAAACAAAGTCAAAATAAATAAGAAAAATAAGAAAACAAACACCAAAACTGCTGTCAACAAACAGGCGTTGGCGTTTTGCTGTAGCCATTATTTGCTCTTTAAAAAGAATTTCATGAAGAACAAGAAATCAACGAGGCCAGGCAGGTTGTTTGTTTGGCTGGCAGGCAGGCTCTTTCAATGAGTTGAGTCGCCAAAAAACCACCATCATCACCAGCAGCAGCAGCAGCTGCATGTTAAAGTGACAGAATGTGACTCCTACATCTTGATATCTGATTGAGTGTAGATTATCTTTCCTAGAGTTTGTCTGTCGCTACGATCTGTTATATCCGTGTGTTTGAGAGTATTTTGTTCTTTTTTTTTTTTAAACAAATTTGCTGCAAACACAACAAAAACCAGGAATTATTTATATTCCCAGAGTGGAAAAAACTTGGAAGGAAAGACAGACTTAATTTGTTACTTCTTTTTTTAATTGTTGTTGTTTTCTTTATTATATTTATGATTTTGTGTTAAATAAAAAAAAAACATAAATAAAAAGGCAAAGAAAGTAACATCAAACAACACAAAAAAATAAAGAAGAGAAAAAATTAATAAAAGTTTTTTCTGCTTGTGAATGGCCGGCAATCATTTAAATTTTTTTTATACCCTCCACCACCATAAGTGGTGAATGAGGGTATATATAAGTTTGTCATTCCGTTTGTAACTCTGAGAAATATTCATCTGAGACCCAACAAAGTATATATATTCTTGGTCCTTACGATTGAGCCATGCCCGTTTGTCTGTCTGTGTAAAACACTCTCACGTCCAAAGGGCACAACCGAAATCAACAAGGTTTACAGAAAACCGTTTATAGTTCTCCTAAGCAGTTTGGTATTGCAAATCAGCAAAATCGGTATAGTAAAACACGAGTTATGGGTCAAAATGTAAGTCAACCTCCATAAAAAATTGATATTTTTAAAAAAATGTTCTTCCAATTTTTTTTAAATATATTGCAGATATTCCCATGAAATTTTGTATACGTTGTTTTTGTGATAAAAGAAGAAAGTGTAAGCAAAATAGTAAGAATAGGTGCATGATTTCCCATAGCCCCCATACAAAAATATTCCCGAAATATTGCTGATTATACATAAATGCCAATAAAATTGCAATATCAATACAAAATTCAGCAGAAATAAGTTTCATGCTAAACGAAATCGTAAAACAAAATTTGTTTTAGTTCGGTCCATGTTTGACCATAGACCCCATATACAGCCATGAAACATTTTTTCGGAATGAAACCACTTTCAATTTCTTATTTTAAGCATTTCTAGGTTTCATTCCGAAAAAATTGTTCGTTTTGCTTTTTCTATAGAAGCAAAAAACGGAATTAATTCCACTTCCGAACGAAATTAAATTCTGTGACAGGGCTGATAATCTCCACTTCCAAAATTCACTTAAATACGTATAAAACTGGTACAAATAATGTAAAACTGTTAAAATTTGACATTAATAATCCTTATAGGTAAATAAATTGTTGTACTAAAGTTTATGATGGTCGATCCATAGTTGGTCATAGCTTCCATATACGGACCACATCCGAAAAAGTCATTAATATATATATATAAATATCGCTACCGACTCAAAACTTTGTACATATAATTTAAATATACACAAGAATCATTCCACAAAATTTTGTGAATTTCGGTCCATATTTGACCATATCCCCCATATAACGCACTCTTCCAAAAATCACTTTTATACTCAAAAATCTCTTACAAATACGGTACCGATCCAAAATTTTACACGGAACATTTACATACATGCCAAAATCAAACTGCTGGGTTTTAAAAATATCGGTTCATATTCCGCATAGAAGGTCCACTTCCGTAATTCACTTTAATACTAATATGTATCTTAAATATTCCATTATTATGATGAAATTCGACGTGAGATATCCTCATAGTCATAAAACTCACTGTTCCAAAATTTAAGAAGATCGGCTAATGATTTGTCATAGCTGCCATATAAGGACCATTTCCGCAAAACAATTTAACCGATAATAAATATCCATATCGAATCATTTTATATATGGATTAGAAATTTTAATTTGGAAATAATATTAATATCGGCTATATGCGAATTATGCTATTGGATTTTGAAGCTGCCAGTTAATAATAGCTCCTGAATTAACTCCACTTCCGACCATAACAACCAATCATGCAACTCTTGTAAATAATGCTTGGTTTTCACTATGTCAATTTTGTTGTCAAATTGTCCAAATTGTTGGTAATTTCATAACAATTTAGACAATTTGACAACAAAACTGACATAGTGAAAACCAAGCATAACGTTATTGAGATCAAATTCAACCAAAAGAAGCCGCACCTTATAATCTTAACTTTTTTATACCCTTCACCTTCATGGGAAGGGTATATATAAGTTTGTCATACCGTTTGTAATTTCCACAATATAATTTTCCGACCCTATAACGTATATATTCTAGATCCTTATAGATAGCGGAGTCTGTTGAAATCAATTTTCTGAAGTCCCCAGATATATTCGGGATCCAGATCTTCAATAATTCTGTCAGACATGCTTTCCAGAAGTTTGCTATTTAAAATCAGCAAATAACGGAGATATGAGCAAAAATCCGAGACAACCTCTGAAAATTTCATCAAAAAACTAACCCCCTTATTCAAAAACGATTATTAAATTTAACAAACGTTTATTAAGACAGATTTGCATATAAAAATTTGCTTAATAAACGTTTGTTAAATTTAATAATCGTTTTTGAATAAGGAGGTAAGTGTATTAATATTGTTACGAACAAATTCATCAACAGATGGCGTTGATCACACAAAGTGTATTAATATTGTTACGAACGAATTCATCAACAGATGGCGTGTCTATCGACATAATTATGCATAATATAATTATGCATTCACAACAAAGGTGAAGGGTATATAAGATTCGGCATAGCCGAATATAGCACTCTAACTTGTTTATTTTTAATGCCGTTAAATTATGGTCAATTGACAAATGTTATATCTATAGATACACGGGAGCCAACCGCTCCTTCTTGTGTGCAACTGGATTTCTATAACGGAAGTTGTAACATGTAAGAGAAGACCTTTAACAGTTTTAATTTGCTGTGTTATCTTTTTACAAATACAAATCTAACTAACACACATGCTGCCTCCTTAAAAGCTGTTGCATCATGTGATCATTAAACGAGAGAAAATTGATAACTAATAAAATTATATTTTTATTTTTTAATTTATTGAGTTATTTATGTACTCGTATGTGCAAAGTGCTAAATTTATGGGTTGTGAAACAAGTTATTTAAATTATTTGGTGTGACAAAAAGTTAGTGAGAGATTTTAATAAAAATAATTAAGCATAAAGCCTGATTTCATCTGAACCAGTGGTGGGCACTTAACAGTCGCCAAGGCCGGAATTGCGTTTGCCAATTTAAATACAAAGAACTTTGTTTTTCAAAGCAAAATAAAACAAAGTAGTAGGTATTTTATATGAACATCATTTAACTGTTTGTTGTAAGTAAGGCTTCACAATTATAAATGAAAAATGATATCGCACAGAAAGAATATTTAAAAACAATAACTGATCCAGATGGGAAAATAAACTATTTTGAAATGTGGAAATAGAAAAAAAAATCGCAAAAAAAAATCGGCCTCTTCTGTCTACCACTGGAAATCATTTTGAAAATACCTCAACTCCAACCATGTGACATTTCGTTACGATATCTGTAATAGCTTTGGAGATACCGAATTATTTCCAAAATAAAACGTTTTTAAACCACTGTAAGGTGTTTAATCTCATGATCAGGGCGGCCAATTAACAGAGATATCCATATCATCCATAACGAGTCAAAATTTATTATTAATATCTCTCTATAGAATAAACCATTTACCGCAACCGCATTATCAATCGAAATTTTTGATTTTAAAACACAATCACCAAAATTTAGCATGCCCGGCTTTGAATGATCATGCATAACTATTTTATTTAAAAAAAAAACTGCATTACAAATGCAATAAATAGTTTATTTAAATCAACTTACTTAATATATGATAAAATCGTGATAAAGCAAACTATGTACTTTGCTTTGGTATTTATGTAAAAACAAATCTCAATTTACTGAAATTCAAGGGCCTTGAAACAAGAAAACCAATTTTTTTTTTTTTTTTGTATTTTTGGGGTTTATGCAAAAATTGCAAATCTTTTAACATTAAATAAACTATATATTTGTAAACATGTTATGGTTTTTAAGGTTCAATAATAAATAAACAAACCAAACATAAAGTAAAATAAATAACTAAAACTTTATGCAAAAAAAAAAAAAAAAAAAAAAAAAAACAGCAACAAACAGCAACAACCCAAGTTTAGATAAGATTTGGGGCGACATTTAACAGCGGCTTTGGTTTTAAGCCATTTTGGCAAAAGTTAGAGGCTTTGAAAACTACAACAATAACAAACAAGGCACACCCCTTTACATATTTATAGTGGCATATACAAATACTAACGTTGTTACCCAGCATTCCCATTTAAGACAGTATTTTCTACAATCTCTAACTACTTGCAAGATTGACAATTTACATGGGCTTCTGTAATGCATAGAAAAGTCATTTGGTTACTTTATACATACCAGGTAATCTAGCGTACAGGCAATTGTCATTTTACTGTCTCTATGTAATCTAGAGTGTAATGACTTAAAATGAATTAAAATTTTTTTTATTCCGTTCAATTTGCCTTCCGATAGTTAAAATAGGGGTACTGGCTGATTAGCACTGCTGGGCACTTGAATGTCAGTTAGCCTGGCATAATTTTTCTATTTTGGTTTCAGACAAAATAAACTTACAAAATCATTGGAAATTCATTTATTATGGCAAAATACATAGTTTAATAAGCTACAATAATAAACTTATTGCGAGAAGTGTTTATATTAGTTTTATTTTTCTGGAAAATAAATTATAATTTTTTCAAATTATTCTGGTTGGAGGTGTTTGGTTGTGGCCGCTGGTGCCACTATTGTCAATTTATGAAAAATGTTCAATTGTGGTTTTCAATATTTAAAAAAACACTCGAAAATTCTTGTTGAAAATAAACTGAAAACCCAACATACTTATATCATAGATCACTATGACTATATTTAAAAAGAGTATACCAAAATTCAGACAAGACAACTAAAACCAATACTAAACAGTTTGACAGCTGACAAATTAGGCTTGGTAAATCTGACAGCTTTGTTAATCGTAAAAATTTACGAAAATCAAATGCATTCACAACGGGTCTCTATTTGGTAAGGATATTGGGAATTACACTGGTCAAGCAGTCAGTGACTGTTACTAGTGCTCGATATCGTGTTACGATATAGTGATATATTTCAGCGAAAATTGGATCATATATTATTATGTTTTTTTTTATGTTTTTTTGTCCACTTTCGTCGACATTTTTCATGTGTACCACTTAAAGTACAAATGCAAACATTAATGCCCTTATTCATAAAACTTACAACAGGTTTATAAAGTAAATTTTGTATGGAAATTTGCTTTACAAACCTGTTATAAACCTGTTGTAAGTTTTTATGAATAAGGGGGTAAAGCTTTTGCCCTAGCTATTTTTATGAACAATTATTATTTTTTAGTTGAACTGTTAATTTTTAAATTTTTTGATAATTTTAGTCAGGCTCGAGTTCATTAAATTTAATTTTCATTAAATTATTATTTTTTTTACTGAAGGTAGGAATTGTTTTTACAACATGAAAACTTATTAAAATTTTATTAATAATAAATGTGGTTTCAACATGACGGTGCACTATGCCATACAGCCTTAAACTGGTTTACTGGGTATTGTCTCGGTGATCCGCATATCGACAAAAGAAAGTTAAGTGCCAGCAAAGGCCTCCATTTATATATCCATTTACCCTGTACTATCTCATGCATGATCCATTCACGGCAACCGCATTACCTTTGTTAATCTTCCTTCATTCAAAGCAAAAAGTTCCATTAATACATTCAAAATCTTAAATAACAAATTTTTGTTATTCTAGGTTCAGTATATAACTTAAAAATGCTATACTATCTATTTTTATGTTATACACCCAATAAAATATTTAATTTGTGGATTGATATTATTAAATGTTTCTATAGGTACATTCGTTATTATAGGAAATTCAAAAAGTACTGTGAGAAGAACTTCAAGATACTATTTGGTCACTCTTTAGTTGGTACCACTATTTTTTTTTTAAGAGAAGTAACACTCAGACAATTAATATGCCTATCAGGGATGATAAATGAGAAAACCAATATCTTACCAACGAACTTTTAAAATCGTACTTTTTCGACCCCAATAGTACTAAATAATTTTTTAAAATTTTTTTTGTTTTTAATTTTATTTTAATAAACAAAAATTTAATACAACAAAAACAAAAGGTACTTTAAATTCATTGGTACATGTAAAGTAAAGATAACAAAAAATAAATAAATACATGTTCATTAATTAAACATATGTATGTAGATAATTATGGTCATATAAAATATTAGTAAGGTACATTCAAATAAATGACATCAAATCTATACATTTTTTGATAACAAACCATTTGCTATATTAAAGTTGTAACAACAAGAGTTTTATTTCAGTACCACTTGCAAAAATATAAGACGACGCTTTCATACTGCAAAAAACCATATTGAAGTTTTTTCTAGTCGTTTAAAAAAATTAAGCGCGTGCCATGTATTTTACCAAGATGATTGCTACTCTACAACAAAGCATTTCGTTCCCTTTTTTGATCGAACTGTATTAACTGTGCAATTGCTCTCTTTATTTTATTTGTATATGAAGTTTAAAAACAACAAGAAAACATCAGTTGAATACTAAAAACCACCTGCTATTTATTCCCAATGAACAAGTGCAAAAATCTATTCACAATATTCATTCAGTAAATAAGCGTTGCCATTTAGTAGGTATTAATAAACATTTTTTTTTTTTGGGTTTGAAAATTTTGAAAATAGTACCAAATTAGCCGTAGGGGTACCATCGTACTTTTTAGTTTTAAATTGTATCAAAAAAAGTACAATTGTACCAACTTTATCAACCCTGATGCCTATATATACTTGCGTTACTTTCTTTGGAAAGGGGTTGAAGAAGTAAAAGTGGCGAAGGAAGAAAGCTTTTATAACACAACTCTGCAAGTGGCCACAGCTTATTTTATGTAATGATTTTTTTTTTGCTTTCAAAGCCTTATAAAATGGAAACTAAGAGAAACCTAAAAAATAAATAAATGTTATTTAAAAGAAACAATGTTTCCTCTAGCACAAATTTTTTAACAAAAACGATTCCAAAAAAACCGCTACTGTGGGACTGATCGAATATTTCGCCGAGTATTACCCAAAAAACTGGTCGCATCAATGCCAAATTGCCGTAAATCTTTTGTATATAATAAAAGCTATCACAACAAATATTAAATCGTGTAATTGCCAGTTTTAAAATTTTAAGTTTTCGAAATCCGCATGTGTCTGCATAAAATAAGCCGTGACATGAAAAAACGACCATTTCTTTATACGTTTTAGTTTTAGTGTATTAAAATGTATATTTTTGTAATAACTGTTTGTTAAGGTATGGTCACACATGGCAAATATTTACTACAAAAAAGCCTAACCACTTTTTTTAGCACAAATATTTGATTTGTAAGATCAAACAGCATCAAATAAAAAAAGAATTTTGTCCTAAATAAAAGGATTATTTTTTAATAAATAAAAGAGTTCAAAAATATTTTATTTTAACGTACGTTTAGACTATATAACATAATCTGTTAGTTTTCGTTTTTATGGAGCTTCAAACACAAAATATGCACTGCATAAAATAAGCAGTGATTTTAATATTTACTAGTTTTAGCACAAATATTTGATTTGTAAGATCAAACAGCATCATATAAAATAAAAGACTGCATAAAATTAGCTGTGAGTCACTGTATTTATTATTTATGAACAAAAAATTGATCAAAAGAAGTAAAAAAAGAAAATATAAAATTGTAGTGAAAAAAAAATTTCGAGTGTAAGAAATAGGTTTATGGTTATGTTGGAATATGTGCTGCCAAGGTGCTTAGGAACTAACATTTGCACAAAATTGCTTGCACACTTTCAAACACAAACTTAAACACCAAACGATAAAGCGCATAATGGCCATTCATAATGAATGCAGTGTTGAATTTTAGCAATTGTCGTAAATGAATTTATTATATTTTTAACTATTTTAAACATAATATTTTATTTACATTTACATTTACTCATATTTATTCATGTGTGTAAAGAAGTACATATTATGAATTTTTCGCATTTAAATGCAGTGCTGAAATTATTAAACAAAACCATTTTTAACACTTTTCAATTATTTATGTTATTGGTTGGTTGCTTTATGCATTTGCAAATTAAGAAAATACAAATGTTTTATGTGTTTATATGCATATTTTACTGCAGCAGGCAGTCTTTGGCTGTAATTTTTCTGATTTTCATTTTACCAACAGAATCACCTCAACAGTTTATGTGGTTTTTATGGCCCGGGCTATTTTGTTAATGAAATTCTCCTGGCGTTTTTAAGTAGTAAAGTTATTTAAGAACTGGCTTTTGTAATTAAATATTTATCAATTCACTGCATAGTAAATTATTTTGCAGCTCAAAAATTCACACATGATTGTTTAAGTGTTTTGAATGGCAATTTGGCAAGTTGGTTTTCCAAGTGGTTTAAATAATTATATCTTTTTACAGAATTGATAAAATCATAATTAATTTGCAAACAATTTATGGGCGACTACAAATATGTATTTGAAAAATAGTTGTGTTTTTAATATTTGTTATAAAAAAGTTATAGAATTTAGAATTCAAAGAAAGCTTTAAAATTAAATGATTTCAAGTAAAGAAAAGCTGCTCAAACAATCTGCCATTCATATAACAACAGCCATACATCTTTTCATTTGTATAAATTTATTACATAAATATTAAAGCATTTATTTTCTTGGCATTAAAACCTGCTTAATTTGAACAATAATTGCATTAACACAAATCTCCTAACTTCTCTCCCACTCTTTAAGTACAAAGTTACAAAGTAAACTATTGCTCTTTTCACTTGTCATAATCCTGGTCACAATGACTTCCTAATACACTGCAAATGCCGCAATAACTCTCGGCAAACACTAAATCAGCATGTTTGCATTTTTATTTAAAAAATTGCTGCCAAAAGAATTGTCATAATAAAACCGTTTAGTTGTCTGACATTTTATGGCAATTAGATGTTTATAAAAACATATTTATGTTACATATTTACAATTTGTGGCATCAGCAGGAGGCACAACAATTTTTAGTAAGCCAGCCAATGATATGTAACACAAAAAAATCCAGGTTTTGCATAAAGTAATAATGATTCAAAGGGGACATGTATGAAGTTGGGTGTTTTTCTTTTGTTAGCCACTGTGATCGTAAATTTGTCTCTGTATTACACTCTCTTCTGGCTCTTGTCCTCTCTCACTTGACTGACTTTCATATGCAAGTCCACGCTTTTTAACATGTCATGTTTTTGTTAAAGTTTGTTTGTTAATATTTTGTCTTTTTCATTTATGTTCTACTTGTTACAGTGGTTGGGCTTGGAAAATAAAAGCTAATATAAGTTTATATAGAAATTCCAAAATACATATTATCATTTAAAAATGTTGAATTTTTTAAAATTTTTAGCTTTTATTTTGAAACACTTGTACAGCTGTGTTCAAGCTTATCGTGGGTTCCTGCCTTTCGTCCTTACCATAACCATAACTTAGTCAATCAACAAAGCCCAGGAGACAATTAACAGATCAATAGCCAACCGCTGTACCACTAATGCCAGGAACAGAAATCAATGCGGGCTTTTGAATCACCCGCTTTTTGCAACCATCCAAGGCGGGTTCTTAACACAATTTACACAATTGCCACCTCACCAATACATTTCCGGAGCACATAGCCAAATGCCACCACTACTTTTAATGACCAACAGCATCTAGAGACAATTTGGTGGCCCGAGGTTTGCTGCTCATATAATAAACATCGTTCTTTTAATCAACTGTCATTCTTCCAGCTTTGGTTATCAACCACAGTCCGAAAGGACCTCAATAAATTATCAGTTAGAAGACGCATTCCCGGGTTTTTTAACTAATCCCTATTCAGCTGCGAGTTCAAAAGGTTTGAAACAATCAAACTGTAATTAGTTTCGAGTCCGTGCAAGCTCATGACATCATCACCATATCTCTTCCCAAAATGGACATAAACCCCAGGGCATTTTAACCCCCCCCCATGTGGTGAAACATTTGTACAATATTAATTTATTTAAAGTATTTGCGATTGTTAGCTTTCCCATCTTTCTGCCAACATATAGATGTCTTGCCAAAAGAGACCAAGAGCGAATCAAGCCAATTTCGGTTACACTGTTCTGAAGTGAAGCGTATTCCAGAGACTGATCAAAACAAATTTTATTTTTTTTTTTTTGAGTCACCTGCACAAAACACCCAGAGTCTTCAGTGGGAATCGAACTTGCAACAATCTGACTAATAACCCAGCACACTATCTCCTAGTCTATTGTGGCACCCAAATAGTGATCGGACGAGAGGCAAAACCTCCCAACCAGTTCCTAGAGTTCATGATGGAATATTTATTTTTCATGTCTGGCCCCATATTCGGCCAATACCAATCATTTGCATGCGGTACAGATTCCCTGTGATTGTCTAACCTGGGTCCAAATTACCGCACTCGTGATCGAATGAGCTATCGTATCGAAAAATGATTTCGATATCGTCATTATGATAAAATGTACTAAATTTCTTGTTCGATATCGAATGCGGTAATTTGGCCCCTGATTTTAGATTATCGTAATGGAGTCGTTTTACATCGCAAGAAAGCTATTGTTGAGTTTGACAACAATCTGAAGGGCTTCAATTCTTGGTATTCAAACTTTGTTTGCTGGCCTGTGCAAACTTTGCCATCCGTATCAAAATCATCACTTCTGAACCAAACAAATCAACTCTCGCACCAATGAAACACATTCACTATAAGCTTCGGTGAGCAAAACTTCTCGCATGTGAAGTTTTGTCACAACGATCTAGGCGGCCAATTCTGGTCTCCAAAACGCGAAATAACACGACCGGGAAATGACTGATGCATTTTCTCTGGCTGTATGACATGTGGCGCCGTCTTGTTGAAACCACATGCCCTCCACATTCATTTCTTCAATTCTAGGCAAGAAAAATCTGGTTATCATTTCACGACACCGAAAACCATTGACACCATTGCGTTCGAGCTACTAGCATCATTCAATTAGATTTACTTGTTACCGAAAAAGTTAGAATTTACAACAAATAGTACCTCTTCTTGCTTCCAATGGTACTTTTTTGTAATTTTCTATAATAACGAATCAAGAATCATAAAATAGAGCATATATGGTTATGAGAGAGTAATAAACCACTGGGAGGCATTTTTAGGTACTTTTAAGGTACTGAATGAGTTTTAATCCACAAAAAAACGGAAACTTAATGGTACCTTTTCTCTTTCCTAAGGGTACTTCTTTGCTATATTCTATAATAATAAACTTATAAATATGAAATTAAGCATATCTGGTCATGATTGGAAGGGAAAACTACATAGAGGGAGTTTTATAATTAATAATAAATATAGAACGAAAGATTTCCATTATAAAATAACAACCAGCAATCTAGACAGTTAGACCCCTTTCAGATTAGGCAACTTTAGTTGCGCAAGTATAATTTTAATTTTTATTTATTTTCTTTTGAACGTCAAAAACAAACAAATATCCCAAGACAAGAATGACAGCAGCTACAGAATTGTCAAGTACAAACAAGCCTGTACTCAGCAATTTGGCAATTCTTTCCCCTTCCAACCGACCTTTCCTCTACAACCCACAAACACAAGACTTGCGCAAATAAAGTTGCCTAATCCTTACATTATATAAGAGGTAATTACTTATATGATTGTGGTAACCATAATATGGTTAAGTTACGATTTATCATAATCATATATGTATATGATTGTAGTAACTATGTATATATTTGTTGCAATCATGCTTACGATGAATCCATTTAGAATTAATTTGTTGCTTTTGATTATTAGAGAACAAAATAATATGGAATAATCTATCATCATAAAACTGATCATCATAAGCATTACATAATTGCTATAATCATGTAAATGGTAACTTAACCATATCATGATTGCCGAAATCATAGAAATAATTACAGTGACCATAATATTTAAAAAAAAACCGGTTAATAGTTGTGGTAAATATGCACAACTATATTTTTTCTCTGTGTGTAGAATGTCGTTTAAGAATACTTTCAGGAATTTTACATTGTTCAAGAGTTAGCGTCATTGCCGCTTTTGTATTATTGCACAATTTGCATGAGGTTTCTTTGCAGATGTCGAGCACAATTTGCTTTACTCCTCTTGTAATGTTTATACAAGCTTCTAAGAGCTAAAGGATGAGATAATTCGGTACATTAACGGCATAGAACCTCCATTATGCCTCAGGGTCATCGAAAATTTGGACCATCGGATGGAGGTGTGCCGCCGTAGTCGCGGCGCCCATTTGGCCGAT
This sequence comes from Bellardia pandia, assembly GCA_916048285.2. Taxonomy (NCBI): domain Eukaryota; kingdom Metazoa; phylum Arthropoda; class Insecta; order Diptera; family Calliphoridae; genus Bellardia; species Bellardia pandia. Next base: position 123,417,429 of record OU696529.1, read on the forward strand.
ATTTTGTTCCATACATAATTGAGTAATACCAATATATCATAATAAAATAAAATTACAATAATTTCCTAAATAGTTTGTGTTTTATTCAAAATCAACATCGGCCCTTGAAATTTAACCACCCTTTAGAACAATTGCAGCAACATACTTTTAGGCTATTTTAAGCACATATTTTCTAAAAGAACCCACTGTCACTTTCGGTTTACTGTTGTTGCAGTTGCTGATTTAGTTGGTCAGTTTTTTGTTGATGTTTTTTTGTTTTTTTTTTTTTTGGCACTGTCAAGATTAGACTTTAAGACGCGACATATGGGTGCGGTCTGTGTGACATATAAACATTGCAACAACTATTATTGTCACAGGCAATCAAATGAAAACAACAACTGCTATCGCATACAATGCAATAGTAACAAATAACAATAATAACAACAAAATGAAACAACTAAAGAACATTTAACCGAATCTCCAAAATAAATAAATGAATAAAAGTCCAAAAACAAAACACAAACCGATAGCAATCTTAGAAAATATTGAACAATGAGTTGTTGAAAAAAAATGTATAGAAATAAATAAATATGAATGTATGCATTTTGTTTTAACCGGCATTTATCGCTGCTGTTGTTTATTTATGGGATTTTTGTTTCTAACTCAAATCAACCGGCGTTTTTTTTTCTTGCTCTAAACAACTGATTAAACTCATGATTTTAAAAAGAAAAACACAACATGTCACATGTTGTACATACATAATTATGAGGCAAGAAAAAACTTACAATATGTCTTTGTATTTATAGTAAAATGGCCATAAATTGACAAGTTTCCAATAAAGCCAAAGTCATAGTAAATGTTTCATTCATTTGCTATTATTGCGTTGCAAAACCTGAACTAAATTTTAAAACCAAAAATGGTTTTTCAAAATTCACTTATACGAATTGATTGCAATTGGTGGCATGCCTCTAACAATAACAATAACAAATACCTGAATATGTTTAAAGTTTATTTGGGATAGTTTTTGTTTGAAGTTTGATTGACTGTCTCTGTGCCGACCGGACACTTTGTGTTAATTTTAGCTTATAGTTTTTTTTTTTGGAAGCTAATGTACTCACTGCTTACAACAATGTCAATATAAAGGTGCATTGTTACTTATGCTGCTTGTCATTTCGAATCATTTTGAAAATTATAAATACAACATTTCGATGGGTTTCTAACAGGTGGCCGTCCAGATGCTTTATAAATTGGAATATTTAAAATGATGTAAGTGATGAAATTTAAAATTTTAAATTTAAATTTTTAAATCTTTAACAAAACAAAGCTGCCAGCACAAATACTTGAAGAGGGGGTAATGGAATGACATATGGTTTGTAAATTTAAGAAAATAAGAAAGTGTGTTTGCTAAATATTTATAAATTATAAATATTGTTCTACATCTATACAAAATCCGTACGTGTTTGTAGGGGTACTTTTTGGAAATTATAACCATTGAGAGAATCTATAAGGAAGTTTTTCTTAATTTAATTTATGAATGATTCGAAATGAATTAGAACAGGAGTGCCCAAAAGTTGCTTATGTAAGAGCAAACACCAATACATTTAAATAAAAACAAATTTTTATTCAGTATTTTTTGTTGTAAAAGCCAATACATACAAAGAAACAACACATTTTTTTAAACGGTATCATACGTTAAACAAAAACAAAATCTACATTGACGATCGCAGTCACCAATATTTACCAGTAGAGCATACGAAAGTGTTGTTGCTTTGCGCTTGCGTGTATAGAGTGAAGTACGACAAAAAAAAAAACAAATAAAGCAAAGTTGTTTGTGTATTTCCCCAGCAAGCCATATGAGTCCGAAAAGAGTCTTTTCTGACACCTTTTTCGGAGCGTTAACGCTCTTTATGAGCCCAAAAAACAATCATAATTGCTCCGAAAACCTTCAGAAAAGAGGGTCATTACATTCGAAAATGGTCCGTCAGAAAGAGCTCTTAGATATTGTCAGAAAAGAGTCTTTTATGAAGGTTTTTTTGGGCTCTTAAAGAGCTCTTAGATAATGTCAGAAAAGAGTCTTTTATGAAGGTTTTTTTGGGCTCTTAAAGAGCTCTTAGATAATGTCAGAAAAGAGTCTTTTATGAGGTTTTTCTTGGGCTCTGTGTAATCTTGTTTTTATCATTCTTGTGTGGTACAGCTATGTTTTTTTTTTTGTTCAAAGCACAAATAGCAGGAGAACAACGCTTTGGTACACACATAATTAAGTGGAATTTCTGAGTCATACTGTGTGCCGACTCAGGACAGTAACAAGCAAATTTTTCTTTCGCTCCGAAAATGCTCTTTAGTTAGACTCTTTTCTGACTCCTTTTTTCGGAGCGCTCCTAGAATGGTATGCTGGGTGCTGAGTGCTGTAATGAGTATACAAAACACACACAGCCTATAGCTAAGAGTTTTTACAAATACAAAAGAGCACCAAGGTCACAAAAGGTTTGTTAGTGGTATTTTTTATTCCTTCTAATAGTAATTTTTTAAGAATGATTTTGGCGTCATGAAATTTGACATACATTGAGTTGGAATTCACAAAAAGGCGATTTAATTGTCCTTTTTTTTATTTGTTTCCTATATATGGCCATGAGTGAGTAACAATCCAAAAGCAGGGAATTATTAAATTATCTATAAAATTGGATTTTTTCAAAATTTTAACTTTTATTTTGAATCATTTCCACCATAGAAATTTATTCAAAATGTTGGCAAAAGAACTGCTCATATTTTGTGAGCAACGAATTAAGCTTATTTCGTATACCCTGTTCTGAAGTGAAGCGAATCTTAGAAAAATCGTTCAGCAACGTTCGAAACAAATAGTAGTCAGATGGGAAAAAGTCAGGTTTAAAAGGCGAATTGAGCAAAACTTTTCAACAACTTTTTTCTATATAATTTTAAACTGATATTGCAACATGTCATGATTGATCGTTGTCATGATATAATATTAAGCTTTCATGTCTGGCCGCATATTATGGGCGTTTTTCGATCAATGCTGGCTGCGAATAAATCAGTTGCATTCGGTTAACTCTTAAATACCTGAAATTGAAAATACGTTCCAATTGCAGAAATAAATTTTTGTTCTAGCATGTATTTCATCTGCAAATTACGAATTTCAGTTCCAATTCAGAAAAAAAAACGATACTCCTGGAAAGCTCCAGGACAAAAACAAGGAATACAGTCTGTAGACGGTCTTAGTGGCTAAACAGAAAAACTGATGACCGCTTATAGACGGTCTTACGCGTTAAAGGATTAAGGTTTCCTGTGATGATTTGGTCAGATTTAAGCAGCTAGAACACGTGGAAAACAATCCGGGCTGCTATGGCTTTTTTATATTTTTGTACACATACAGTTTTTGTTCTTTCATAAACAGCTGGTTGATTTTAAAATGATGGTAAATAATTTAAAAACAACTTCAGCTGGTTTTAAATTGAAAGTATGTTTTAGCGGCTAAAGTATACTTTTACGTGTCTATAGTTAAGGTAAAATAAAAAAAAAAAAATAATACATAATAGCTTCTAATAGTATGAATGATACTTTTTCTTTGAGTTAATGAAACATTTTGAATATTTTATAATAATAATAATAATAATGCATTCAATTAAGACATCTATTTTGAAATTAATTTCAAAGGCCTTCCAAAAAGAAACTTTGATAAATATTTTATAAATAGAACAACAACATTGTCTTAACCAACGAAATATGTTTTAATCAACTTTGGTGCAGAAATTTTCAATTTACTTTATTATTTCAGTTTTTAGCTTTACTTCAGTTTTGGTGTCACTGCATTAGCTTACAATTTTATATAAAATATAAAATATTGCAGTAATCAGTTTGATTTAAAGATAATGACCTCACAATCTTATGAAATTTATAGAGAGTAATGGCAACAAATATCATTAAATATGATTCATATAATGGTTTTTTTTTGTTTTTCAACAACAAGTAATTATCTTGCCAGCAATAACGATTAATTATATTAATTTCAAAATGTTGTATAAAAATAAGGAAAATTAAATTACAGATTTAAAATAAATTGCAAATGCCAATATTACGTACAAGACTTTGGATGTTCCCAACAGACTAAAGGTCTTAACAGAAAACTAAAGGCCCAACCATCATGTGCATAAACTGGCTTAAGCAACTGTGCAAATACATGTCAAACGTATGTGCAAACCATAATGTACTTAATGAAACTTTTCGTTAAGTTTCAGTTGCTTAAGCAAAGTGCCAAACTGAACGCACTTTCCGTACGGAATCATCTGTTTTTGGATTTCATAAAAAAAAAATGAAAAAAATTTGTATGCAAAATCAAGAAATAGATGATATTACTCATATCTTAGCACTTTTTTATTACTTATTCAACAATTAGCAGTTTTTACTGTTGGCAAATTTTCAATAAAATAAAACATCAAATAAACAAATACAGGGCTGTAATTTTTGGTACTTTTTAATTTAAAGTACTCGCAAAAACATAAAATACTGCACAAATATGCAACAAGGGTTACATGCATCATGTAAGTACATTATGGCCATCTAAAAGTCTTCTTAAGTTTACTTATGCATTTGACAGACTTTTCGTTCATTTTTGACAGTTGCTTAAGCTAGCTTATGCACATTATGGTTGGGCCTTAAGTAAAACATTATTCACATGTGTGTGCACTCTGAAATAAAAATACCAGCGATAATATCTTTAAGACGCAGGCTATATATTGTCAACCTTGTAATTAGAATGTAATTTAATGTTTACGAAATAATAAAAAAAAAAGTGATGTGATGTGATGTGTGAAGACCGTTGAAATTTCAGGGAAAAATTGTATTAATCTTTTCAATACAAATTGCTTCGTGTAAATTGGGACTTAAGATACTACCAAATGAAAATAGCAAACGCCATATTGTTAACCGCAATCTTACAAAATTATACATACAACAAAGAGCAAACATCAAGTGTAATTATAGTTATGCAACACAATGTATTTTATAGTTGGAAACTTCAACACTACACCAATACCTCACTTTGCGTCGGGGTGATGTTCCACAAAAAAAAAAACACGACACAAAGTGAATTAAGATTTTCTATAGCAAACCATGTAAAGATCGCAGATAGGTTCTAGAAATACGAAAATACCAAGTCGTGGGCTTTCTTTTACAAAAAAATGCTTTAATGTTTGTTGAACAGCTTTTTTGTTCAACGTAAAATAAATTTTCCTGTAGCAATTGTCTGTATTACTACCACTACTATTATCGCTGGATAATGCTTTACTTTTTATGTCATCAAATAAGCTTTTCGCTTTTGTCTGAAATAACATTTTACTGCATGATATTCTCTGCGCAACTTGATTTTCTGTCCAAATAGAAAGCCAGGACTCCATGTTGATCATCAAAGTACTTCTTGTACGGGTCATCGTTTTAGCATCTAATGATGTTGCAGATTTTACAAAAATTAAAAGAAAATTAATGACAAACAAAATAATGCAACCTCGAAAATCTAACGACTTAAAGTGAAAATTAATACTAATTAAGCAGCAACGCAACTTTGAAAAAAAAACAACGCAAAACGAGGTATTGGTGTATCTACCAAACAAATTCGTTGACTGTATTAACTCATTATTAATGATCTATCTTTCGTAATTATGTTAAACAACCAACAATTAATGATTTATTATACTATATATATCATTTACAAACGAACAAGAAAATAAAACAAAAATAAATAATTATATACTTACATATGTATATTAGTGTTAATTTGTCATGGATTTTAAATTTGTTTTCATATATTACAAAACAATTAAAACCATAAATATTTCATTAAAAAATAAATACATACATACATACATATGAATATATAAAATTTTGTGGGACCATTAACACAGCCACAAAGAATACATTTAATATCTACACTCAAAATATTTTGTAGGTAAAATTAACTGAAAATGTAATTTAAAATAAGTGAACATTCATTTAAAAACCGGTCAACTCAATTTTCATTTAAATTACATGAAAGGTTCATTTAATTTTCTATGTTAAAAAATTAACTGATAAGTAGATCGGGTTTTAAGTAAATTTTCAGTTATTTTAAATTACAGTTTCGTTTAATTTTACATACAAAATACTTTGATGTAAACAACTGTCAATATTAAATGCAACTGAAAATCCGTATTAATGTGCACTTAGTTTTTTGAATAAATGTTAGATTCAGTTAAAAATAAATTTTCTTAGAATTTTAAATGCACGGAATACTTCCTAAATAAACTACAGTCCGTTACTGTAATAATATTCTGAGTGTATTAATCATTAAAGGTATGGTCACATATGGCAAATATTTACTCCAATAAGCGTAACCGCTTGTTTTAGCAAAAATCTGTTTGACATTGTTTACTCTTAGAAGAGTTTTACAAAATCAAACAGCCTCAAATTAAATAAATCAAAATATTTGTTGTGACTTGTCCTAAATAAACGAGTTAGAAGATATTTTATTTAGCGGTTACGTCTTGTTCAAGTGTGACCGTACCTTAAGAGTCTCTTTAAATTAATTTTGAAATATTTTAAGAAACTTACTGCTACACCACCACTCCCTGGTAATTTAAGCAGCCAAAGATTTTAGAAATATTAAAACAATTGTCTTTTTATGCAATTGAATTTCGTTTGCTTTTTTATGTACATGTATTTAATTGTTTTTATTTTTTTTTTTAATTAACAAATGCTTTGTTCCATTGACCATTCAGTGTACGAGTTGGTACATTGAAAAGCAATTTGTCATTAAATGACTGCTAACAATTTTACTTTTATTATTGCAATACTACCCAGCATACCATTCTAGGAGCGCTCCGAAAAAGGAGAGTCCAACTAAAAAGCATGTTCGGAGCGAAAAAAAAATTTGCTTAAAAAAGTATTTTTTTTTTTCATTTTTATATAGTTTATTTAAATGAATTCCATTTTATTTTTTTTTTTACTGTAAATAAAATTTATTTAATTTTTTTCATTTCTAATTTAGTTTATTTGTAAATTAATTCCCTTTTTGTTTAAGTAAAAACAATTTCGAAAAAATCATGTGAACTTTTAATTTGTTGTATTTAAAATTGCAATGACTCTTTTCTGACATGATGTAAGAGCTCTTTCTTATCCCAAATAACCCCTCATAAAAGATTCTTTTTTGACATTATCTAAGAGCTCTTTCTGACGGTCCATTTTCGAATGTAATGACCCTCTTTTCTGAAGGTTTTCGGAGCAATAATGATTGTTTTTTGGGCTCATAAAAAGCATGAACGCTCCGGAAAAGGTGTCAGAAAAGACTCTTTTCGGACTCATATGGCTTGCTGGGTATGTTTTACGCTTTAATGTTACAGTTAAGGTACAAATTATACAAACACTTGCCTACTAAATATATTTAAATTTGCTTCAAATATCAAATACTCGTAAATATATAAATTCATACATCTGCTCTTACTTTTTGTCTTGTAACAGTGGTCGGCAGTCATAGCCAACAGGGAAATAACGCAATTAATTGTGCCAAACATAGAATTTATTTTATGCACCCTTACAAAACAGTTACTATTGTGGCATATTGTGTTTTTGCCCACCACTGTCTTAAGAGTTAAGTGTTTCAAAGTAATACATATTTAATTTTTCTAAAACTATTTATCTAACCGTTGGAAAACTTTTGTTTTCAACTGTAAGTCTTTCATGAAAGATGAAATACTCAAACAAGCTTGTATAAAGCTTTATAACTACGTGAATGAGTGAGTGAGTGTAGATATTCATTTGAACGTTTCCTCTTTTGCAATTGCAATACATACAATTTTATTTTACCTTGTTCAGTATTTTTTATACCTATATGTAGTATGTGGTAGATCCGTGTGATTTTGTAAAAAGCAATTATGTTCTCTTAAACAACTCAATCATTTTAAAATACAGATAGAACAACAAAAAAAAAACTACATAAACAATTATTGATACAATGTACATACTTTGTTTTCGGGCAACACAATTATTGTTTCATGCTTTCAGTTACATACAGTGGGGAGCACAAACATGTGCGTTTTTGCATACAACTAAAACTAATAAAGAACATAGGATTTTTTTATTTATGTCAGATTTAATGCTACACAAAATAATGTACAATATAATAAACATTTATGAGACCGGATTTTAGATGAACAATGCTTTTTTTAGCTATAATAAGTTATGTTGTGTTTGTAAAACCCATTTCCCTATATCGAATAGCGGTCACGGCCCTATTCCACAAACAATTTATCAACTTTTCACTATGCACTTTTCAAATTGCATTTTTTTTTGCTCTCTTTGTTAAGACTTTGCATTCTACTGTAAAGTGAGTGTGCAAAATGCTTCACAAAACATTTTATGATTTTTGCATTTCTGTCTTATCACTTTTCTCACTTGCAGTGTTACATATTATTAAAGAACAAAAATAATGTTTTATTTGCTAGCTTTCAAAACAATAAAGTCGGTCTTTTTCTTTTAAATGATTGTAAATATTTAGAACATATTAATTGCTAACATTTCATTTAATTTAGTTACGTAAATCTTTCTTTAAGAATGCCAAAACTATTTTCAATTAATAGCCGTGTTTTTTGTGAAGAGGATTTAAATTGTGATATTTTGGAGTAATAGTAGCATCAGCTAGTTTTTCAGTCCGTAACCACTATCATCCAAAACAACAACCTCCCGAAATGGACTCCATCCATTGTTAAATCTTTGACTTACAGCCGAATAACAATCCATCATCATATTCAATGAGTGATTTGCATAAATTTTCTACATAAATTTTAATAATTGTGCCACCCACGCAACCACAGACACACACAAGAGAATCCACCCCTCATAAATAACAACTTTTCAGTAATGCCACTGACGTGATCGGCCTTCCAGATTGTGTTTTGAAATAAAACGTTTATTATAACGTTTATTTTGTAAGTTTTTGACAAATTTATCAAATTTCGCTTTGCAAAAATAGAAATTATAGTTTTGTAGAAAAAAAAACAACATGATTATTTGCTCTTTGCAAGAAATTACACTTTTCAATATTAAATTTGCACTTTGCAATAGAAATTGCAAAGAAAATATAAAACTTATTACATTTATCTATTGCAACTTATCACTTATCTAATTTTATGATCCATAAAGTTTAGCAAATACACGAAAAATTGCAAAGTGCAAAGTTGATAAGTTGTTTTGTGAAATAGGACCCAGTTGTCTAAACGGGCTTCGTTGGATGAAGTAGTTGATAAAGTTTGCTAAGTAATTGTAAATGACAGCACAAAACAGCTGACGTCTGCACAACAAAAAAATTTTTTGGTTTATTACAAAAATTTTCAATTTCTCTAAAAGTTATAAAAATATAAAAAATAAACGATGGATGACAAAAAACTCATTACTTTAGTCGAAAGTAATGACATATTGTACAATAAAAAAAAAACTTTGATTTGTATTTTTTTGATTTATTTTCGCGGTGTGTTGTCTGTTTACCTAAAACAGCTGATACGTTTATACGGAAAATTTAACAACAGAACGACACGTAACAGAACAGCAACAGAAAGTAAAGACTAATGAAGCCTTTACTGTAATTCTTAAAACAATAAATTTAGGTACTTTGCTTTAAAGAGATTTTAAACAGAGTAAAAAAAGCAACTTTAACAATTTAAAGCTTGACTAGCAAAGCAATTATCAAAGCGCTACAATTTGTTTTACTGCAAATCAATTAAATATTATTTGAAGGGTATTTGATGTTGCAGAAATTAATAATATAAAAAAAGAACTTTATGTTAAAAGTTTTTGTGTTGTTATAATGTTATTAACTGTAGCTATGAAACAAACCATTTGTTTAGCCTTGAGTAATTATTTATTTTTATAACATTTCAACTTTTAGAGCAGAAATTTTCCACTCATATGCAAGTCAATAACAGACTGAACCGTCAGTCAGTCTGTATGAATTTTAAGTTCATATTGATTTTTTTTTTCATAAGTTAAACACAAAAGAACTTATTATGAACATACTTAAGAAACTTAAACAAATATAAACAACCATAAACAACAAAGGAAAAAATACAATTTAACAATAATTGCAGTGGAAAAGTAAAACAAAAAAAAAAACTAAATGATTTTTATTATAATTGTTTGATGGATTTTAAGATTGTTTTGCAAAACTATAATATTTTTAAGAGAATAACTAAAACAACATAAGAAATATGAATGCCTTTATTGTTATTTTATTTTCACGGAAATTACTTGTTAAAATGGTTTTTGTTAAGATGCAGTTTTAAAACGAAAAAAAAATATTTTTTAACATTTTTTTTAGAGTAACTAAACGAAAGAGAAAAACAAAAATAATAGTAAACTTTCAGCAAACTTTGCCCAAAACGCAAATCATTTAAATTATATTTTAATTTGTTTAATAAATAAATAGTCAATAAAATGTCATGAACTATTTTAATACTTTAAACTTTACCTGTCTCAATTCTTTAGTTAATAGCAGTCATTATTCAAACACTTGTTATAAACTGTTCTTACCTGCAAATAGAATAATAAAAGAAAAACAAATTATTTATTAACTTATTAATTACTATAACTTGCAGTTGAAACATCACTCAATTATTCAATAACATTTACAATTGTATATAAATAACAACATATTATTGTATAATTATGTACGATATGTTCAAAGCAAACAGCAACAATTTATTTAATAGTTTAAATCATCGTCATCATCATTTTGATATTAAACACTTTACTGTTAAACAAATAAACGAAATAAAAATTTTAAATAAAATTATTTAATTAGTTACATACAATTAAAAATAATTAAACAAACAACCTACACGCATTTCAAAAACTTGTATCTGAAACAAATAAATACATTTCAAACACTTACACACACCATGCAACAACATTAAGCAACATTTCTAATTCAATGTCAATGACGTAAAGAAATAAATTGTTTAAGAAAAAACAAAATAATAATAACAATAACAATAATAATGAAATAATACTATCTACTGAAATACGCTATGATACAAACAAAAACATTAAAAGTTTGTCATGGAATTGGTGATTGTTTTGCAAAAATAATTTAATGAAAACTTTTTATCAATGACAATAAAGAACCTCATGGTAATAGAAATTGTTTGTTTAAATTATGAAATATATGTATGTAAATGAATTTATGATGTCAGCTTATGAATGTGTATCGTGTGGACTGCTGCCGATAATGTTACATTCTTCTTTCAAATTGTTAGAGCCCAATATACAGTGGGAAACACAAAGGAGTAGTTGTTTATAGTTTGTGCACTTCTTAGAGCATAAAACCCATAAAAAAAATTTTAAAATGTCTCTTGTCATTTATTTTAGCTTTAATATCAAACAATATAATTTACAATACAAACTGTATAATGATAATTTTCGGCAAATAAATAACTAGTACAGAAAAAAAAACAAGTAAGAAAGTATAGTCGGTCAAGCCCGACCATATAATACCCTACACCCACTATGTGTATAAAACAGTTAATCAGAAATGTGGGCTATATGGGAGATATGACCTATTATGAACCGATCATCCAAAAATTTAGTGTCATGATTTCTGTGAATATAAATATGTTAAACTTTATCTCGATATAAATACTTTTAAAAGATTTATGGAGGTTAAAGTTGATTACGGGAAGGATCTTATATGGGAGTTTCGACTAATTACGGACCGACCATTATAAAATTAGATGTCATCATTTCTGTATATTATTTGTGTCGAATTTTATTTGATTACAAACATTCTTAAGAAATTTATGATCGTTAAAGTGATTTTCGGAAGTGGGCCGTATATGGGAGCTATGACTAATTATGGACCGATCATTATAAAATTGTGCCGTATTATTTTTATAAATATGAAATATATTAGATTTCAATATTATTTGGATACCGACATTTTTCAGAGAGTTATGCTCTTTAAGGTGATTTTCGGAAGTGGGCCTTATATGGGAGCTACAACTAATTATAGACCGATCTTCACGAAATTTGTAGATGTAATTTAGCTACATTTATTACTCATTTTTGGTGAATTTTGTGTGCATACTTGCATAATTCAAAGATTTATGACCGGTAAACCCCAATTTGGAGAGGACATTTGTATGGGGGCCAGGTGAAATAATGGACCGATATCCAACAGTTTCAATCCCATCCATCCTTGGGCCGAAGAAATATCACTTAACAAAATATCTTTCAAATTGCAACCTGTACTCTGCGCACAAGCTTTACATGGACAGCCAGTCAGCCGGACGGACGGACGGACATCGTTAAATCGACTCAGAAAGTAATTCTGAGCAGATCGGTATACTTTGAGGTGAGTGTTGGACAAATATTTCTGGGCGTTACAAACATATGCACAAATCCAATATACCCTCCCCACTATGGTGGTGTAGGGTATAACTAGCATTACTCATTTTTGCACAAGTGTGTCTTTTGAAAAGTTTGCACAAAAATATATCAGTTAACTATTAGATTTATATATGTTTGCTTTGTTTATGATTAAAAAAAAACATTAGTTTGATATTAATTTCATAGCATATCGTAAACACTTTTTGCAAATTATCCAACACAAAACAAATTATAATAACTAAAAAAGAAACTGTCAATAGCCATTGGGTAGCTTTTTAACGAGATTAATAGTAACACAGCTTAAATTAAGGCAACCAGTGGTCATAATACTCCATAAAACGAGTTCTATTGTTCCCCAACCAAGAAACAGAGGTCGCCAAAAACTATTTTTTTTTTTTAACAAACACAAACTGCGAAGCTTTTTGGCTTGAAAACACCCAGACTCTTTGGCGGGAATCGAACCCGCAACCCTCTGACTGATAGTTCGGCACACTATCGCCTAGTCTATCGGGGCACCCTCATTATAAATGAAAAGCGACAAGTGTTTAACAGTAAAAGTTGTTTCTATAGCTATAGACAAACCCTTTATGGCTAAATTCGCAGTCGTTAGCTAGCTAATGGCAAAGGCCCAACTAATGATTCTTTATTTGCAATGCTTAGTTTGCCATAAGAATAACAAGTAATAGTTAAACAATAGTTAGTATTTTAGTTTACCAATGGTTAACTAATGACCGAGAATTCGGCCAAGCTCTTCGCGATATTGTTACATCTCAGCAGTAATAAAGCTGAAAACCTACGTAGTCGATTAAAAATATTAAGGAACTGTTAAAGTTTGCCTATAGCAGTAGATGTCTGGAAACGTGTAATCTGGTTAGAAGAATTAAAATTTAAACCTTTTAAATCCGACAGTAAATAATATTGCTGGCACCCTACAGCCTAAAGCATTTAACCCTCGAGTTGGGTGAGTCATCCGTTGCCCTTATGCGAAGTGCAAGGTCCACGCGACCTATTTCTATTTGTATGAAATTTAATATTATTGTTTGGCTTTATTATTTTTTTTACTAATTATAAATGTATAATGTATGTAAATGAAATTTACTCCACCATAGTGGGGAGACAACACTACATTTAAGTATATAAACGATAATCGGGCCCTATGTTTTTTAGGAAAGGCACAATAAAATAAACCAAAAAGTAACTAAAACCTAAAGAACACGCTTCTGATGTATTCAAACAATAAAACAAGCCAAAAGAAAGTGCATTTATTAATGATTTCTTGAAATTTCAGACAAGACCCCAGTTGACCTTTTCACCTTTAAATCTCAATATAAACTAAACTATTTGTCTGATCGCCTTGAACCTATTTTAACTAATTCTGCATAAAATTTTCTTGGAATTAATGTGGTGGTCGGATATACTTCCCATAGACCGTCAAGTAGTAATTTCAGTTGGAAAATGAAAAAAGTCCCCAGGGACTTTCTCAGTCAACTGAGGGTTAAAGGCGCCATGCAAAGGAAACAATGCAACACGGAGCACGGCGCAAGGAATCATGAATGGTGAATGGTGTTGCTTTACATGATTACACCTCTGACAACTTAAAAATGTCAAAAGAATATTGAACAAAGACGACTGACTATCTGCGTATTTTGAAAACTCATCTTTCCGATTTTGTAGATAAGAGCGTATATCATGTGAACGAAGTCACTTTTCAGCTGGATGGTGACCCAAAGCACACTTCCCAAAATCCTGAAAGAATGACTTACCGAACATAATTTTCTTTTGATGCAGTGTCCAGAAAAAAAGACCTAAACTCAAATCGATTGGAAATTGTGATCAATCGTGAAGAGACAGTTGGAACAATACCCATTAACTGTAACTTATTTGGCCAAAATTAGGCAGCGGGTTCAGCGCGAATGGGAGAGTAATCCAAGTGTCAATTGCTAAAGTTTCTGTACGGTGCAAAATTGAGTACAAACTAGTACATGATGTTTTCCATTCGTTTGTGTTTTTTTTTTTCTTAAAATTTGTTTTTTTTTTAGTTTTGATTTATAAATTATTTCGTTAAATATATTAAATTACAAAAAACATATTTTAATTTTCTTTATTACATTAATTCTTATGCAATAGCAAGTGCACAAAGTACAAACATGTGTACTCATTTGTGCTCACCACTGTAACTGCCATCAAAAGTCATTTTTACACAAAATTATTAACAAATTACAAACAAAATATTTAATGCAGGGCATTCACAAATCGTGTCATTAGTATTTAAATTGTTTATTCTGAATTTAATTGTATATGCCACCTTTTAATGGTAACGCTAACTTGCCATATTTTAATTATTTTATCTTTGTGTGGAATTATTTATTGAATTAACATAAGATTATTGATAGCCAACACTCTGTAAATGATAAATAAATACAATGTTGCAGTGTTTTAACAATTTATTATAATGTGCCTACACTTGTAATCTGCCGAATAGAGGTAAGTAACAAAGTTGCAATAAATTGTAAGAAAAAAAAACTAATAAACTAAAGGTACGGTCACACTTGGCAAATATTTGCTGAAAAAGACGTAATCACTAAATAACATATACATACATATGTATTCGAATTCGTTTATTTATTTAAAAATAACTTTTCTTATTTAGGTCAAAGCACTTTTGCAAAACTCTTGTAAGAGTAAACAACGTCAAACAAATTGGTGGTAAAACAAATGTTTTTTTGAGTAAATACGAGTATTTGCCAAATGTGACCTGTAGTGTCTGCTGCTCGCAAACGTTTTGAAATTGCTTGCTGCACATGGTTTTGCCAGCTTTATGCAGTAATGTTTACAATTCTTAGTTTTCAAAGTTCATTGCGTTCTGTGTCATAATCATCATTACTCAAGTGCACAAACCATCTCACGAACGCTGAAACCGACGAAACACATTTACCGCAAGCTTCGGTGAACAATTGATGTGCTCCAGCAGCACTTTTTTCAAATTAAAGAAGTAAAGCAAAACTTTCTGCAAATGAAACACTAGATAATGATATTCTAGTCTAATGATATCTAGGTGGAGGGTACTTAAGGCCCCGATTACATACAACCAAATATTTTGCTGTTGTAAGTTGTAAACTGCGATTACGATTCACAACACTTATCAGCTTAATCGTATGAAAAATGCATGTTGTGTTGTAGTTAAGACAACACAACATTTTAGTGTTGTGAATAGTAATCGGGCCCTAGGAATCGGTACAGCAGAATATATCACTCTAATTTGTTGCAGTGTTTTATGTGAAAGTAGAAATTTTCATGTAAAACCAAGATCCCATTTATTGCAAAGAAGCTGAATCCAATTGAGTATTGTAAAGAACGGTAATTTCTCTAGACAAATTTGAATAAATTAATGCATTTTGGCAATTTCTACCCAAAGTACTTAAATTTCCAATCTAATAAAAACACTTAATAGCAACTCAGGTAAATAATTATACTATAAATGACTGATGTAATAAAGCACTTAAATTATCGCTGCCATTGATATAAATATCAATAACATTAAGATAGAATTGTTATTATGAGTGAAAATCACGTGATAAGTGATTTCTAAAAAAACATCAAATAACTATTAATCATTGAAAACTTCTTAAACATCCGCATGTTATTTCCATGCATTCATTTAACTTCCGGACTCTCACCTGGGGGGAGGTAACTAGAGTTGGAAGTCATTAAAATTTAATTTTTTTTTTGTTTGCATCTATTTGCCATAAAACTAAATCACGAGACTTGTGAAAAGAAATAAATGCAAAGAGTTGTATCAAATATTATTGCATGTGAGGCAATATCACAGCAAATATGTGGAGAGGAGTGCAGGGAGTTGGGTTGAGTTGAAAATAAAAATGTTTTACTACCAATGCGATAATGTTAAATGATAACAGTGCTGTTTATAGTTTATGCCATTGCAGTGGTGGAAGTTTGTTTAAAAGCACTAAGTAAATACTGTGAAAATATAAAGATAAACTTCCTTAAGTTCTTTTTTGTCTTGAGAAATTGTATAAGTCGTCCCTTAAGCTATTGCTGCCTACTTCCTACTGCTTTTAAACATTGCTGCACTACTGTATGCTTGACTTGTTTGCAACTGGCTGATTATGTTTTGGTTTATTTGTTACAAATGTGAAATTGAAGTTGTTTTCTTATTTTTATTATTATTTTATAGTATTTTCAATTGTTTTTTTTATATAATTTTATTTTACAATCAACTAAAACACGATTACAGCAGTGAGTTGTCAGTGATTGAGAGTATGAAGAAGACAGTGTGTTTGAGTGAGTTGTCAGTGATTGAGAGTATGAAGAAGACAGTGTGTTTGTTGTTTACGGAAGTGCTGAATGCAACACGTTTTTACGTTTTTCATTATTTTTTTTTTTTTTGGTTTTATCAACAATTTATTGCCATTAAAGAAATGTATTTATAATGTGGTGTTCTTCTAATATTATTTATCCAACACTTTACTAAGAAGATGTAGCAACTTCCTGTTGTTCGCATTATTTTTAAGATATTTGTGGCAACCAACTGCAAGTGCTACGTTGTTGCAAAATATTAAATTGGGAGCAAAATTTTTTAAACTTAAACCCCTTATTCATAAAAACTTACAACATGTAATTTTGTATGGAAAATTGCTTTATAAACCTTTTAAAAACCTGTTGCAAGTTTTATGAATAAGGGCAAAAATGTTTTAATTGCAACAGCCAGCATAAATTAATTGAATTTTGTTTTAAATTGTATAGCATATTTTAGGGCTTTTATATAAATTAATTAATATAGTAGAGTTTTAGTTGTATATATTTAGTTTATATTTAGCTTTTAATAATTGTATGCAAATTTGTGGGTGCAAAATTAGTTTTTTCTATTAAATACTTTGTAAAGATAAAATTTTAACATTAGTAATACTCAATTGAGTAATATTTTGCATATTAACAAAGTTGTTAACAATAGATTTGCATGCAGCAGATGTATAAAACATTACAATTTGTAACTTCACCATGACTTATAGACTTCATTATTAAGGGAATTGTTTGTCAATCTTTTAAACAATTTACATGAAAGCAACTTGAAAATCCAGCAGAATGTAGACTCTTTTAACTGTGATCATGATCAGGATCTCAGTAGTATTCGATATATTTCAAAAATCCATCGTCCTTGACTTTTAGACAAAGAAGTCTAGTTTATCTTTTGTTTTCAAAATAACTGGAATTGTTGTCTATTATCTCCATAAAACGATAGATGCTTTATTTCTCTCATCAGCAAGCATATGAAAGTGGAAGGTCAACTGTCCAGTTTATATTTTCTTTGCAAGAAACCCTGTAATTGTGATCTACATACGTCATGGAACAATTGATTCAAACCTGTTACTATTACTTATCTTACCAGTAATCATACAGGCACATGAGGAAGATAATCTACATAATATCGGAATTTATTGACAGTCATATGGTTCAGACTCAATGAACGAATTATTCAGTTGTGACGAAATAATTCAATATGTGTTTGATCATTTATCATTGCATTCATTATCCACAATGAATTAGTTTTCCGCGTGTATGCTAAAAAAAAATCTGTCTCTTATTTGGGTATATGATATACAAGAGAAGGTTTAACTGATATTGATTTACTTGGTATCGGAATTTATTATCAATCTTATAGTTCCGACTTAATGAGCGAATTTTAGATCAATTTGCATTCAGCAGTCACAATATATCAGTGCTAAAATAAATAAAGCCAGTTTTTCGATAGCAAGACATTCAACAGTAATATTGGAAATTGAAAATTAGTCACATATATATATAACCAGTCGTAATTCAGCTCTGGGTGGAGAAAGAACTCGCGCCTCACTGTCATTACCGCTTAAGGGCAATCAGGCCGTTCTTTTTTCGCTGCCTATGAGAGATTTGCGATTCTTTGGTTAATGCTTGACGTTGTCTAGCTGTACCGCATTACAGGTTTTCGAAGTTTAGCATTGGCCACATGTGTTCGTTTTGGTTTTATAACCTAGAAATTATCTTAATACAAGATTTAAGCGTGCCAGCTTCCTATATGAAATTATAGGTCGACTTGGAACTTACTGAAATCGATGTGGGTTAACCTTGCAATTTGAGGGATTAATTCTCCGCCTACCTAGTTTTTTATTAAGAAAAATATATGTATATTCAACAGTAATATTGAAATCGGCCTATAAGGATGAGGATCAACCTCATTTTTAAATTATCTTTCAACTATAAGGGACATTCAACTCAGCCCATATGGGAAGCGGAGCTCCAAAAGAATGGATGTTTGAAAAGCACCGACAGAACTAATTATCTTGGAAATCTTGTTTGGATAGTGTCACGGCATAGGTTAAGATGCCTGCAAGTGAATTTTGAAAAGAGATCCAACGTTACACAGCATTCGTTTGTCCTTGTCGTCTTATGGAACTAATATTTGGTTAAATGCTCTTGAAGTACTACTTTAAAAGGCTATGGGATCGATATTCGATACCATACTAATCCCATAATAAGTTTTTTTTTTTAAATATAATTAACAAACACAAACTGCGAAGGTTTTTCGCTTATCTGCAGAAAACATCCAGAGTCTTTGGCGGGAATCGAACTCGCAACCTTCTGACTGATCGCCTAGTCTATCAGGGCACCTCAACTGTGCAATCAACTGGCTTCCCATCATAATTACTTCTATAGAGATAATTAAATTCTAATACAAGTTTTAGTAGAAATAGATGAATTTATCTTACATATATAGTATTCTCCCCCAATAGGGGAAATAAAGATGTCTTTATCACTGTGAGAAAAGGGCAAATTCAAAAGAGGTATTCTATTGATTTCTGCTCGTTATCACAACTTCTGCAGATTGCAGATTTAGTAATCTCAGTCTTTACATTATTAAGAAAGCTGCTGGATCACTACAATGATCCAAGTCGTGTGATCGTTCTGAAATATTTCAGGGCAAATATATTCATAGAAAAAAATAACTGTCTTCGATGAAATGTCTAACCTATGCTTTAAAAGCTAGTTTAATTCAACAGTGGGGTCTTGCTAAGCTAACCCAGAGACTTAGATGACTTTAAAATTATTATTTAACATTCAATTAGGTTAGGTTAGGTTAGAAGGCCGGTGTGAGGTTGTCCCCACACCATCACCCAGAGACCAATACGGTACATTGTGATGCCTTGCAGAAATGATTGGAAACATTCAATTAAGAAGAGCACCAATTTAAAATAACAACAAAAGTGAGAATCTCTCTTGGATGGGCAACATGTTGGGATAAAATGTTTTTTGGTAAAAAAGAAATTTTGGCGACAAAAAGGTTTTAGAAATACTTTTCACTTGCAATGCATATGGTCTATATAAATAAGTTAAAATTAGAAATAGAAGCAAATATACTTCCAAAAGTGATGATATATATTTAATTTGGAATTTTGCGCCGAAACCTTATTTAAAACCGAAAATGTTGATATAAGATTTGGATAGGTAAGATATCCGGCGAATTGGTGCAATCAATAGGCGGCGAAAAAAGCTTTTCAATGATAGAACCATAAACCTTTGAAAGTAATTTTTTCATTGAATTGATTATATATGCAGGTACTAATTGTAAAATGATGAATAGTTCATAATATACTAACATATTTATAACACATACGGTGCATATATGTACAATACAAGTATTTATTTATTACAACAATAATTATAATTAAGTCAATGTTATCAGAGGCAGTCATGCGTTTTAATGCAATTGCAAAATGTTGTTTAATTAATCAGTTGCTAAACTTTGTATTGCAACAAAAATTGTTATTTATATACGTATGTATGTATGTATGTATGTATGTATATTTATATAAAAAAAATATGCATGAGTATTTCATATGAAACCTTTCAGAATTAAGTGGAAAAAAACGAGGATACAGTGTTAGTTTGTACAATAGTTTAAAAGGTTTTCAAACAAAAAAAAAGGTAAACAACAACCTAGTGGAAAATTGTTTGCTGTTTTCCAGTGCTGGCATTTTAGAATGACATTAAAGACAAGTTTATTGGGTGTATAACTGAAAAATAGGAATTTTATAACAGAGGGCGTTACTTTTCATCGCGGTTTTTGTCTTTAGTAATATATATTTACTCAAAAAAGCGTAAACACTTGTTTTAGCACAAATTTGTTTGACGTTGTTTACTCTTACAAAAGTTCTGCAAGATTAAACAGCATCAAATAAAATAAGACTAAATATTTATTTATTTATTTTATTTATTTATTTAATGTGTTTATCCTGTACAACAAGATTAAATCTTATAATTAAAGTACAGGAATTTTAGATTTAAAGTTAAAGTTAAATTTAAAGTTAATTGAATTAAAGTTTAGAATACAAATAAAAAAGACAAAGTACGAAAATAAGTAAAAAATAATTTTACAATAAGTATAATTTACGATTGAAACAATTAGAACATAGTAAAAAATGTGAAAGGTTAAAAAATTAAGAAAGAAGAAGAAAAAAAAATATCAATAAAAAGATGAAAACAGTAGTAAAATGGCAATAAAATTAAATTAAATTAAATAAAAATGTCATGAAGTTGTATGTACAAGTACCCATATAAAAATCAAAGTTAGGAAGTTTTTTAAACAAAATAATTTAAAAATCACTTAAAGTGTTCAAAAAGATTTTTCTTAAATGCGTTTGCATTACTAAGGAGCTGAATGTTATGAGGGAGCAAATTCCAAAGACGAACAGCATGTATAAAGAATTGCCACTCGGAAAGAAGACTGCAGCGCCTTAATGGTACAATTTTCTTTCCCCTGTTGCTTCTATTAAAGTGAATTTTCTGATAAAGATAGAAAGGCTTACCAGTATAAATAATTTTATGAAGGAGCACAAGTGTTCTGACATTTATAAGGGTTTCGAATGAAACGCCATAAAGTGAGCGGGAAAAATTCGACACATGATCAAAACGTTTAATACTATACACGTATCGAACTACATTATTGAAAACTACGTTTAACTTTTGCTTACTTACGGAATCACAGCTGGCGAAAAGCTCACAGCCATAAAGTAAACCGGGCATAATGTACGTTTTTGCTAATAGCATTCTTATATTTTGCGGAGTAAAATGTTGGGTTCGCCAGAGTGATCGTAGTTTAGCATACGTTTGACCTACAATAGCATTAACATGATTTGACCAAGACAACCTATCATTGAAAACTATCCCAAGGTTTTTTGAGTGTGACACAATTTCTATAGGTACGTTATTCAGAAGTATGTTGAGTTCGCAAATCTGTGCAGAACGTCTTTTTTGTATTAGCAAACATTTTGATTTTTTTTGGTTGAGACAAAGCCCATTTGCCGTTGCCCAGCAATGTATTCTTGACAGATCGCTATTCAATTTGGCCACATATTCAGTTAAGTCATTAAGAGGAAATCCGAGTGTCAATTGCACGTCATCAGCATACATATGTATATTACAATGCGATAACTGCAAAGGGAGGTCATTAATATATAAAGAAAATAACAGAGGACCCAGGATGGAACCCTGTGGTACACCTCTTAATACTGGGAGAACCTCTGAAATGGAGTTGTTTGAGAAAACAGCCTGTGCACGCCAAATATTTGTTGTGTCTTGTCTAAAAAAAACAAAGCTTTTTTAATAAATGACTTAAAAAGTCTTGATTATTTGAACTATTAGCCTGCATAAAAACTTTTCTCTTAGACTTTAAAAATATTTTATTTAGTGGTTTTCGTCAAATATTTTCCAAGTGTGACCGTACCTTAAATTATCTCATTATTACACGTTTAGTTTTTCAGTTACTAAAAATATCATTACGACTACTTCTCTGTCTTAAATTGTTGAGATTTGAACTACATATTTCAGTTTCTAACAGGGCAGAAATATCCAAATAAAATATAAATAAAAACAAAATAAAGTTTTGTGACTTTAACTTGCCCTCGTATGATTTCCTATATAAATAAAATATCAAAAAAAAAAACAAGTAAGAAAGTATAGTCGGTCAATCCCGACCATATAATACCCTACACCAAGTATATGTATAAAACAACTTTTCAGAAATGGGCGCTATATGGGATATATAACCTATTGTGGACTGATCATCCAAAAATTTAGTGTCATGATGTCAATGAATATAAATATTGTGTATGTTAAATTTTATCTCGATATAAATACTTTTAAAAGATTTATGGAGGTTAAAGTTGATTACGGGGAGGGTCTTATATGGGAGATTCGACAAATTATGAACCGATCCTTATAAAATTAGTTGTTATTATTTCTGTATATAAGAAACTTATTTGTGTCAAATTTTATTTGAATACCAACCGATCTGCAAAAAATTCGTAGGTATGATTTGGCGTTATTTACCACTCATTTGTGATGAAATTTGTTTGGATACTTTTATAATTCAAATATTTATGACCGGTAAACCCCAATTTCGGGAGGATATTTGTATGGCGGCCAGGTGAAATAATGGACCGATTTCCACCAGTTTCAATCACATCCATCCTTTGGCCGAAAAAATTTCACGTACCAAATTGTATCGAAATATCTTCAAAATTGCGACCTATACTTTGCGCACAAGCTTTACATGGACAGCCAGCCAAACGGACGGACGGACGGACATCGTTAAATCGACTCAGAAAGTGATTCTGATCGCAGATCGGTATACTTTGAGGTGGGTGTTTAATCAACACAAATCCAATATACCCTCCCCACTATGGTGGTGTAGGGTATAAAAATATCATTACGACTACTTCTCTGTCAAAAAGTTAAATTGTTGAGATTTGAACTACATATTTCAGTTTCTAACAGGACAGAAATATCCAAATAAAATATAAATAAAAACAAAATAAAGATTTGTGACTTTAACTTGCCCTCGTATGAATTCCTATCTAAATAAAATATCAAAAAAAAAAAAAACACTATTTTACACATTAATTTATTACCACTCATATTTGTGTAAAATATCTGTCAGATTTTCTACTTTTTATTTTTTTCTTGTGGTGCTTGTGAGCATTTGCAGTATTAAATTACCGGTAATTTTCTGGCTTTTGTTAATTTCCGTTAAGTTTTTAAATAAACGCATGAGCAAAATTGTTCAAGAAGTAGAAAACCCAAATCATTGTGCCAGTATGCAGAATAAACTAAATACGTGACAGTAAAAGCTTAGTATATTGGCAACAAGGCCATTATTTAAAATATAAACCTTAAACATTTTCAGTATTTGTTTAGCAGACGGAGAGTTTAGAAATTTCATTGCAACAGGCATAAATTTCTGCAAATACTTGACGTTAAGAATCCATTTGAATAGATTATATTGAAATTATACATTGCATTTGTTTAAAGTTCTAATAGCAGGCTGCTCGTCTGTAGGTGTATGAGAGTGCTGTTTTATATGATATTTTTAATAAAGTGTAACTTTAAGTGTATTTCGCATTTCCGCATTCATACAATACACAGATACGCTTATTTACACAAACATGTACAGTGCTGGAAAAAAACTAATAATTTTTAATTAATTTTCGATTTTGCATTTAAAATTACAGTGGATTTTATTTCAACGTCCAAATAATAGAATCATTAATTAAAATCCTTCTTCTATGATCGCTTATGTTTTCAATTGGCATTAGTACAGAAAAGTGTTAATAATGGGTCTTGCAAAGCTTTGCACTCTATTTGTAAAACATTTTGAGAGAAACACAATATTAACAGAAATAATCAAGATGATTTAGTTTTAATTGAATTTTTTCGTAAAGTTAACCCGAACATTTTCCGAATTTTATTTTCGAACTTTGGGAATAAATGGCAAAAGTTCATTTAATGTAAATCAATGAAGCTTGAATATAAAATACGCTGTTTTGTTACGTTTTGACCAATATCGGCTTTAGTTTATATTCAACATATTAATTTTACAATTTGTTAAAAACTAATAAAAAAAATAAGTTACAGTATGTAAATAAAAGAGAACTAATAGTAACAGTTAACCCCTTCTTTGTCACTGGTCAATTTTTCGATCACCTATTTTGTTGTCGTTTATTTCCAAAATTAACTATGATTTTTTAGATCAGTTTTCAGACATATAAAATTTGTAAAAGCGTTTAAAATATTTGTATTGAATTGCTTTTCTAAAGAATTTGCATAAGAATTTTGGTATAAGAGTAATAAAATTTTGTTTTTTATTTTTCATTTCTCTTGAAGCCTAAATAAAATATTTAAAGAAATCGAAGAACACCAATTTGTGAATTGTAAGATTTCTTACTTTTAAATTTCCACAAACTTTATTGGTCAAAAAATCAATCACTGGCCGGAAGTCATACAGTCGCTTTCAGAAAACTTTTTGAATTTTAAGGTTTGTATTTTATACCTGGCAATAGTTTTTTTATGTGTCAGTTGC
Organism: Bellardia pandia; assembly: GCA_916048285.2. Lineage (NCBI taxonomy): Eukaryota > Metazoa > Arthropoda > Insecta > Diptera > Calliphoridae > Bellardia > Bellardia pandia. Next base: position 123,442,237 of record OU696529.1, read on the forward strand.
TCGATAATCAGCAAGAAATAATATTAGTGCGTTGGAATGCCAATGCGGTTGTTAATGTTATCACCAATAATTCCACAGTTGAACCAATCGCAAATGCTAAACGGTAGAAGATTATCAATATTCCACAACCAAAAGTAATCCAAGAGTATAACAACGGAATGGGTGGTGGGGACAATGCCCTGGCTAATTATCACATCTGCATTAAGGGAGAAGCAGTGGCGGTGGCCAATATGGACTAATGCTTTAGGTAAAGCAATGGTCAATGCATGGAAGATGCACTATATATTGGCAAAGCTCCAAAAGGCAAAACAAATAGATTTTCGTTCCGAAGTACCAACACATTTGCTAAAATATGACATGGAGATCAAGAGTGAGGATATTAATTCATTCAAGGAACAACAAAAATGTACACTCAATTATTACAAGTGCTGATGATAAATATCGGCGCTGCAAATTGTTCAAAAAACATACAATTTTTACCTGCAAGAAGTGTATACAGAAAGAAAAATGGCATTCTAAAATTAAGTTTATTTTTCTCAGTTTTAGCCTGAAATTTTCAAGTACGTTTTTACTAGTTCATACTTAAAATAAGTAAAAATGGGTTTTGATTTGACAAATCAAGCGCAGATTTTCTTAAAACCAAAATATTGTTCTTGATTTAAGTAAAAAACTCTTAAATCAAGTTTAATTTGTTCTTAAATCAAGAAGATAAATCTTAAAGCGAAAATTAAGACTTATTTTTACTTGAATTAAGACAAACAAACTTATGTTTTGAGAAAAAATTGGAGCAATAAAATTTACTCTCTAAGTTGCTCTCAATATTGTAACGTGTAGCTACAAAAACAACCCTCATGCTAATACAAGGTGGCGCAAAAGTAATCCTCCTATCAGAAAATGTTATAAATTTTGCGAGGCTACTAATGTTAACATGCGAAATACACGTTAATAAACAATCTTACGCTACACTGCTCCAGAACGCGGAATATTGCAGAACTGTCATTAGAGGTCAATCGCAAAATTTATAGCATTTTCCTGATGACCAATAATGGGTTAATAAGATCAACCATAATTGAAATAGTTTGTCTCTCACCAAAGCATTACAAAAAAAAAAAAACAACAACAAAAACTAATAAAGGTCATACCAAAAAACCATGTAAACAAAAATCTTTTTATAACAGTTATTATGAATGATTTATTTTTAAAAACAAAATATAAATCACATTTTTGATTTTTGATTACATGGACGAGTTATTTTCAGTCTCTGTCCAAAACAAAACTATTTCTCAGGAAACAAAAAATCAGAGACAAAAGGCAGGAAGCGATAAACAACAACATTGTTTATAGAGCAAGCCATGGTGTTCATCTGAAGAACTCAACATTGATTTATGTGCATCTGTTACTAGTTGAACAATTAGAAATAGGCTTTAAGAAGTTGAAAGATAATTTTATTGAGCGCACTCAATGTTGAAAACAGGTTGTGTTTTACTAAGAAACATTTACAGCGGAAAAATTGATGAAATAGGCTTTGGTCAGGTGATGGTCAGTTTCTGTTGGCAAAACCTTGGTTAGAAGGCCACAAGAAAAAACAAAAATTTTAAATGTGAAGCGTGGTGGAGGCCCGTTAATGTTATGGGATTTTCCAATTCATTGGCTTAATGGCAAAATGTAGAAATATAAATTAAAAATAAGAGAAACAAAGCAGATGGCGTAACTTATATGCCATTTTGAAGGTGACATATCTGTCATTTATACAAAACTTAGTTATCGAATATTATAATGTAAACAACCACATTTTTCTTTTTGCTTCGAAAATTTAAAATGTTTGCAAAAAGTTGATTTATTTCTTTTATTTGAAAAAAAGCAAAGCTCAAGCACACCAATTGCTTAACGAAGCTTATAATGAACTAGCGGACCCCGATGCACTTCGTTGCAACCAACCAAAAAAAGAAATGAAATATTCTAGATTTTTTTTATGAAATGAATGCATTGTATTTAAAAATTATTAATGTTAATCCAAAACATTTGGATATACAATATTTTTCGTTTGCCCATTTGAAGCGAGCACAAACAAACAATTTGGAGTTCCAACTCTTGAGCAGGCCACGTATAGCTGTCCATGTGAAAAGCACGGCTCCCCCAAATTTAATCCGCATATTTGAAGCGTTTGTCCTTGCGCCTTATTGATGGACATGGCAAATGATAGACGCACTGGGAATTGCAAACGCTTAAATTCAAATGGCATGTCTGTTGGAATCAGTGGAATACGTGGTATGAGCACAATTTCACATTTCGCTGTTCCGGTCAATATTGTGGTTTCAATTAAATTCGGCATCAATTTTTTTACTGCCAATCTTGTGCCATTGCACAATTTCGGTGCATTTAAATTCCGTAGTAAAATAATTGATGCGCCAACCTTTAAATTCAAACAATGCGGTGGCATACCAGGTGGCTCCAACGAATTCAAAAATTCAATTGGATAATTCACTGCATCATCTGTTTGACATTTGTATGCTGTCAATCAAATGAATGTGTGTATGTATGAGTTTGTGTATTAGGTTGGATAGATTTTTTTCGTTAGGTCGAACCGAAATTTAAACTTTTTTTTCAAATGTTGAATTTTTTTAGGAAAAAAATCATAACTGGAGAATGGCTAGACCGATTTTGGATTTCAATCCCTGTACCTTCCCTAAAAATTTTATGGCAATCGGTCGAGCCGTTCTCGAGTTATGGAGTGACAATCAAAATGTACACTTCTTTTTATCTATATGTATAAAATTCAATGTATGTATGTATGTATGTATGTATGTATGTATGTATGTATGTATGTAACGTATGGACTCCAAAACGGCTGAACCGATTTTGATGAAATTTTCACAGCATGTTACTGTGACCCTGGAAGGAATAATAGGCTATATGAAGTTTTGATTGTACAAACAGGGATGGCACCGCCCATATAACCCACAAATTTAAATCGCCATATTTTGGGCAGTTTTTGACCTACGTCAATGATGTATGGTACATATCGAATTGACATAATTTGGAATACGTACCAGAGAAAAGTGGGTGGGACCACGCCCCTTTTTAGGAAAATTAAAAATCGTAATATAGTCTTAACTACTGGACCGATCGTCATTAAATTTTCATAATAGGATATTCTTACGAAATAATAAATTCTTGACTATGTAAGTGGACAAAGGGGCATGGTCTCGCCTAAAGCATTACAATAAATACATTAAAATAAATAAATAAATGTTTTTAAATATATAAATACGTTTTATATAATTTTATGACGAGGGGGGGGTAGCAAAGCACACCGGGTTTAGCTAGTATATATATAAAAATGAATATGTTGCATCGGTTTCAACGTGCGAGAAATGGTTTGTGCGATTCAGAAGTGGTAATTTTGACACGGAAGACAAATATCGCTCCTGCCAGTCAAAACACTTTGAAGACCAAATATTGGAGGCATTACTCCATTAAAATTGTTGTGTGTAAATGAAATGGCAAGTTCAAAAGAGAATGGAACAGAAACTGTCAGCTAAAACTGAAGAGTGTGAAATAGGACTAATAAAATGTTTTATATTTAATTATTGAAATTATATTTAAAAAAAATTAAAACAAAAATGGTTTTAGAAGCATCGTTCTTATTATTCTTTCCAGCACTGTAAGTAATACAGTGAATTAGCTAAAACAAAACTGCAGTAAGTAAATCATGCATTCATGCATGTGCAACAGCAAACGATAAAGTTTTGTAAACCATATTATTGCTGTTGTTGTTAAAATGATATCACGTGACATAAAGTGCATACAACATGAAAATGTATTAATTTCTAAATATTAGTTGAGGGTAGATATTTACTTACTTACTTACTTGCCTACTTACAATACACACAACAAAACAACAAGCCCTTGCAAAAATCCACTAACAACCTTGTAGTGTGGTTGTTGTCAGGCGGGCTTTAAGGCAATTACATACGAGTATTTTTGCATTTTTTCTAATGTTTTATATTTTGTTATAAATACATTTAACATCATTGCCTCATAAATATTTGCCAAGAAATCTTGCGCTAGTCAGTTTTTATTCTGCTATAAACGTCATACATGCATATGTGATTTTTTTTCTTGTAATATTTTTGGTTTTATGGTTTTCGTAAGCATTTGACAAATTATGATTAAGACCCCGTTAATTTGCGTGCTTAAACACATTTGATTTGTTTGTTGGTTGCTGCTGTTGTATGTTACACTTTTTGGTGTAAATATTTTGTGGAAATGTAGTTTTATAATTAAGCATTTAATAGCCTTTAATTTGGACACACCTTGGTCCAGATTGGTTTTCTAGAGTAACGGTAACGCTGGCTGTAGTAGTGTTTGTATAAACAGGGCTTCAAATTGTTGTATTTTAAAATAGCATTAAAAAAGTAGCATAGTTTTCAAATATATTTAATACTTTCAATACAATTTCAAAACTTTTATGAAAATTCAAGAAATCTTTGAGTTCAAAAACCATTTGGGAAACTACAAGTTGCCTAATTTTGAGTAAAGTGCTGCATATACATGACATTATGAAATATTGGTACTTTCGAGAAAAGTACCAAACTGCTCAATGGAAAAGTACTATCATTTTAAAATTCTTCTATACTTTTAAAAAAATGCTCAAACTTATTGAAAACATACTAAAGTTATAAAAAAGTACTTTTTGGCAAAAATACTACAATTGTGATAAAAAAAAAATACTTTTTTCTAAAAATTGTCATAATTTTAAGAAAACTATTATACAAGGTGGCGCAAAAGTAATCCTCCTATCAGAAAATTCAATAAATTTTGCGAGGCCCCTAATGTCAGTTCTGTCAGCAATATTCCGCGTTCTGGAGCAGTGTAGCGTAACATTGTTTATTAGCGTGTATTTCGCATGTGTTTACTACACAAATGTCAAAACAGAACTGACATTAGGGGCCTCGCAAAATTTATAGCATTTTCTGATAGGAGGATTAATTTTGCGCCACCTCGTACTTTAAACAAAAGTATGCAAACTAGTTTTTGAAAAATAATCACAAAAAAGTACTTTTTGGCAAAAACACCACAATTTTTTGAGAACTACAATCACTTCGAGAAAATTATTAAACTTAAAAAAAATACTTTTTGTGTAAAAGTACTTTTGCAAAAGGTACCAGAATGTTGAGAAAAGTACCATACACTTAAAAAAATACCATAATTCTATGAAATTTACCCTATAGTTATAAAAAACCATAATTTTTAGAAAAATACCTAAAATACCTTTGGTACGCGATATTAATACTTATGTGAATAATACCAAAACTGTTTATAGAAAAAGCAGCATAATTTTAATCAATGTACAACATTAAAAAAGTACCTTTGAGAAAAGTATTAGATTTTCTAGCTCATATTTTTAAACATTTGTACAATATAAATTTATTTAAAGTATTTGCAATTGTTAATTATGACCTTTTCCCATCTTTCTGGCAACATATGCATTACGTGCCAAAATAGATCCAGAACGAATCAACACAATTTCGTATATACTGTTCTAAAGTAAAGTGTCTCCCACAGAGCATTCTATCGATCAGAAAAAATAGTAGGCAGATGGGATTAAGTCTGTACAATATTTGTAAATAATTTTGCTTTTTTGGCATAAAATTCTACAATTTCAAAGCGTATATTATACAATGGCCGCACAGCTTACTTTATACTGTGAATTTTTTGTATGCAAAGCTTTATGAAACGAAACTAACAGGACCTTAAAAAAGAAATTGGTGTCATTTAATAGAAAAAATGTTATACCACCATTCTTCACTGTTGCCTTTAAGATTTCTTTGTTGAGTTCTGTATTTGGTTTCCGCCAAACATACGACATGCCATCTAAAATTAATATGTTAAACAAAGATTCATCGGCGAAGATGACAGAATTCGAAAATACAGCTTCTTTGCAAATATGTTCGTTGCCGAAATTTAGCCTGCACAGTCTGTTTTTCAGGCTTAAATTCGGTTTCTGGCAGGAAACTCGACCATGTTGGCGAAAGACATGACGAACTGTTTTAACGCATCACTGTTTGCCCAGGTCAGCTTTAAATTCGGAGGACAGTTGTGAAGGTGATATACCTCATAGACTTTGAAAATTTTATTTTGGATTGATTAGTTTGTGAAAGATACCTACCTAAATGACAATAATTATAAATTAAATGAGAATTTTAAATGAATTAATTCTTAACAAACCCTGCTGAAAACCAGTTTAACATTAATTTGGTTTAACAAGTTGTTTTTTTTTTTTTGCAAGTTTCATATAAATATTGCAAGTGCAATGTTTTGGCGGCCGGTGGTTTGTTTTTGTTTAAACACTTTCCGCCCGCTTCAACGCACTGGTTTACCTGCTTTTCAATTTAAACACTTTATTTATTTTTGTGTGTAAGCAAAATGGCAACAAAAGTGGCACAAACAACGGTGGTTTTTATTAGTTAAACTTTTCTTTTTCATTTAATTTAATTCTCTGTTTTATTTAACAGTTTCTTGTAAATATTGTTTTTAAAGCGAAATTCAACGTTCATTTGAGTGCGTGCACACTGGCTAGTACCAAAGTCTGTACACACACACATACACTTGTAACTTATTTTGATTTTGTGCAAAGTGCAAATTTATTTGCATAAATTAAAAATTATATTTATTTCTTTATTTTTTTTATTATTACTTTTAAACATTTTCAAGTTGTTTTTAACTACATATTGGCCATTACCAGCAGGTATGTACGTGCAGAAATATTAAAAAAAAAAAGTGTAGACATACATATGTAAGTACGTACATACAAATAAAAGGTTTAAAATGCGTTTGCGTACGCCTGCCTGGCTACTGGCATTTTTATAATTATAAATTCAGCAAAAAATGGCAAATACTATTCCCCCTAAACCCCTTCTTCACAGCACACACATATTCTAATACGAGTTCGAGTAATTGCATTTTTATCGCGCTAGCCGGAGGAGTTAGTTTATCAGCATGCCAACAAGCCCAGCAGGCCAAACAGCCGGCCGGCCGGTCTGCCTGGCAGCCGTTCAAGCAACCGGCTGGTATTTAGCAGTATTTTCTTCTACATACGCAGTCATCGTCGTCATTATACAATGTGATATTGAAATTACACCTTCATTTCAATAAACATTTTCACGCTATTTTAATGTTGTTTACCAGCAACACAAATATTTGCTGTATAGTTATTGTACAACATCCTCAAGGTATTGGCAAAATATTACGAATCATTAATTTTTAATTGTAATTGAATTCAAAGTCTTAGCGATCGCCAGTTGAAATTTTAACAAAATATCGAAAAACAATTAATAAAATATACGTTAAATTAATGTTCACTGAAGCGTTTATTAATGTTTTAAATTTCAATTAAGCCGCTTGCGCATTGCATAAGTCTGCTGCAAAGCAATTGGCGATTTAACACAATTTTGTGAAAATTAATCCACCTTCAAGTTGATGGCGAAATACGAGCTAAATAATTAGTTACATTGTGGAACATTTTACACTTAAAGAAAATTGTATGAAGAATATTGTATATTTTTGAGAAAAGGACTCCTCAAAATTGAGTAAGGTTCTCCAATCTTGTTAAAAGGACGGACACCTACTGGTGGGAATCTTCCTCGCAGTCTGTAGATATCTTATCAACTAATATTTTCTGCTGCAAGTATGTGGCAGTTGATGCATTGATCCATCTCACAAAACTCAGAAATTAATGAAAACATTCCATATCATAATAGAATTTTTGTGAGCCAGATGGAATTTAGCCGAGAATGCTGCAGAGTACAAAGGATTCCATCATCCATCATGGCCTCATAGAATTTACAAACTGAGTCTCTCTCTCAATTATGTTTCGCTTGGTTCGAGAAGGATAAAAGTTGTTTTTGTTCCCAGAAAATGCTAAAAGAAGTCCTGAGAATGCAAAAGACTTTCATCTCTCCTGTTGAAAACTCTAGAAAGTTGGCAAAAGTTCGAGTGTTCTTCAATACTCTCTAAAGAGTCGCTCAACGGAAAACATTTTGTATGGTCAAGAACTTCCTTTGATAACAATTCTTCCATAACAATCTGCATCAAATCTAAAGATATCTGACATCTAATAATAGACAACAAACGCCTGGGATTTTTTTTTTTTGAAATAAAACTCCCTGTCTGGGTGCCCCGATAGACTAGGCGATAGAGTGCCGGACTATCAGTCAAAGGGTTGCGGGTTCGATTCCCGCCAAAGACTCTGCCTGTTTTCTGCCGACAAGCCAAAAGCTTCGCAGTTTGTGTTTGTTAATTATAAAAAAAAAATAATTTTCTAAAAGATATTTCTACAAAGATAATTTTGATATAAAAAATATATGTAACTATCTAACTTTTAAAATATAAACCCCCTGGCCCACGATGTCAACCGATGACGTTCGCTTAGATAAGACTTAAGACACATGCTTTTTATCGTATCTATTTTTTACTCAATTAAATTTGTTTATTCCACAATCAAGTTTGTGTCTTAAATCTTATCTAAGCGAACGTTATCGTTCGACATCGTTGGCCAGGGGGAAAATATTGCCCTTAGGCCGTTCCGAATTTGAGCTTTTTTTTTGGGAAATTTCAACTTTAGTCCCTGTGTTCTATAACTCCAATGCTGAGATTACAAAACGCAAAACCGTTACGAAATATTTAATGTTTTGTTTATTTATTTTTAAAGTATTATACCAGCCACTACAGAAATGTGAAACTTACATATGAGTAAAATTTTAGAAATTTAATTTTTTGCGATTTTCTTTATTGCCCCATTATTTGGGAATTGCGGGATTTACTTTATAATTTTGTAAATTTTTTTTTTAAAAATTATTTAAAATTCACTAAAGATTTTATTACATATTGAATCTCTAAAAAACACAATTTTATCTAAAAATTTTGATAAATTTAAAAATATTAGGAAGCATTTGATCCACATTTTTACTGGAAAAAATATTTTTTTAGCAGCTGTTTGGAAATGCCAAATTAATTTTCCAAACAAAACGATGGCTCATCAAGAAGGTAAGGTAGCAAACCTTCATCATTTTTACATTTTGAAAGCTTTTGAACCCAACACTGTTGGATTTTCAAGATATTTATGCATAGTTTTTATTATATTTTGATTTTTCATGACTCAGAATTCGTCCAAATATATTCAATAAATATCGAAATATTTCTAGCCTCACGATATTTATTGTAGCAGTAGCAGTGCCCTATGACACCAAAGCATTTTTTCTTGTCGGTTTTAAAACCAATTCTGACAATATTGGTTTCTATGACACCCCTGATTATGTCCTGTTTTATTATGATTAAATTGTTTTATAGAATAAAGTTTCTCCATTAGATTTCTTTTGCTGCATAGCCGGCTCTCGTGTGAACAATGCTTTACATTCAAACCGGGCGCAGTTGAGAGTAGCAAATATTCGTGCCATAAACAAATTAATTAAACAAATTTGTATCGTTGATAACTTCTATGAACTCAACATGTTTCTTTAATTTACTGCCTTATTTTATTTGTTTAATTACGTAAATGCATTCAAGTTTGCTAAACAAAATCTTTAGAAAAATAAAAACACCGAACACAGTAATGTATTTATGTTGAAAAATACAAAAGCTCAATACAAGTAAATTGGAGTTTTAAATTGTACGAGTTTTTTTTTGTTTTCTGGTATTTAATACATTTGTTTTTTTTTTTTTTTTTTTTTTTTTGCAAACAAATCAGGAGATCAAACAAAATCAATTTAAAAATTTAATAGAAGAAAATCGATAAGAAAAACATTACAACTTCCAAAAATATTTTATTTGCCAAATAATACAGTCAGTCAGTTAGTTGCTGACATACTCATTCACTTACTCATACAAGTGCCTCAATCAATGGCATGTTAAGAGATATTGAGATATTGGATGGAAATATGTAAAATATATTCGAGTAGAAGGTAATTTTGAAAATTATAAGTGTTTGAAACAGTAGTCGCTCAGAAAATGCGGTATTTTTAAATAAAAATTATTTAGTTTTCCATTGGATTTCAAAGAGACTTAACAGGAAGGTTTAAACGCTTTCCTAACAACTAGTTTAAAATATCGCCTCTAAGCTAGAGATTATTGTCAGCTTTTCTTTTTATACCCACCACCAAAATGATGGGGAGTATATGTTCGCATTCCCTTTCATGCAACTAGAAATCTAAAATCTCTTTTTGGCATCAAACCGATATAAAGTCCACTTCTGAAGATCACTGAAATGTGCACAAATCTTGTATAAACATCACTATAAAGTTGCAAATCGCTAAAAAAAAAATAATTCATATATAATTACTCAATACTCAATTTTATAATTGCGATAAACATAAAAATGTTTATAGTAACCAAAATATTGTTAAAATAACACTTATTTTTCTACCGCAACTAAAGGGTGTCCCAACTACAGGGTGGCCCAAAAAAGACTGAAGGATTAAAAATAGTTATATCTTTTTTGTGTTTAATAATTTTTTTTTTTGTCTTTTGCAGGTTATTTACTGGTTTTTGGAGATAAATCATGGCTACATATGATGTGCAGAAACGCGTCAAAATCATTGAATTTTTTTATTCTTCTCAACGAAATTATCGTCGTCATTTTAATGTCCGAACAGCACCCAGTGACAACATGATTAGGAACTTAGTCTCCCGTTTTGAGGAACATGGAAGAGTGTCAGATCTTCCAGGAAGAGGAAGAGGTCGATCTGTGCGCAATGAAGCAGTTGTGGAGGCTGTACGGTAGTGTGTAAACGAAGATCCATCTGTCTCTACTCGTCGTCGTTCTGCTCAATTGGGAATATCCAGAACATCCCTGCAAAGAATTTTGAAGCGGGATCTTAAAATGTTTCCGTATAAAATTCAAATGGTACAGCAACTTCTTCCCCAAGATCATCAGGCACGTCTGCAATATGCTATCCTTCAGTCTTGTTTGGACCACGCAATTTTTAAATTTTAAATAAAACACAGAAATTAAAAAAAATCGTAAAACTTTATTATATCGTAAAGTAGACAGAATGAGGTTATTCATGGAACAAGATATCGTGCAGATGGCCGCCGCGGCTTTGCTGGCACACGCGATTTTTGAATGAAATTTTCAATGACCTTTTTGCATAAATGCATAAATGCTGCGGTATTTCATTACTGCATCGTCCAATTTCCTCTTTTAAGGCTTGAGTCGTCTTCGGCTTATTCGCGGAAGCCATCGACTTCAAAACCCGCAAAGAAACAAATCTAAAGGTGTTAAATCGCACAATCTAGGCGGCCAATTCTGGTCTCCAAAACGCGAAATAACACGATCGGGAGATGACTGATGCAGCAATTGAATTGTTTCTCTGGCTGTATGACATGTGGCGCCGTCTTGTTGAAACCACATGCCCTCCACATTCATTTCTTCAATTCTAGGCAAACCAAAAAACCGGTTATCATTTCACGATACCGAACACCATTGACTGTTTGCGCTTGACCTGCCTCATTTTCCAGGTCCAATGATTCCTCCAGCCCAAAAACCAGGGATGCCAACTTTTGAGACTCAAAACGCGTAAAAATTTTTGAAAAAAGGGCTAAAAAGGGCTAAATTGAAAAAAATTCATTTAAAGCCACATCCTGTCAAAATTTTCGATAACGTGCGAAAAGGGGCTAAATTATAAATGTTTATTTTAAAAATCAAAACAACAAAGACTTTTTATAAAATAATTTATTAGAAAAAAAAAATATTTTTACTTAATAAAAAGATTTTTAGCAATATAAAAGGTCTACATAACACATAAAAAAACAATAGAAAAAAAATTACTAAAATGAGATACATACATATTTAAATTATCTACATTTCATATTACATTTTAATAAATAAGGTACATACGTAGATTAAATAGTATACATTTAAAATTGGTCGTTACTGAACAAAATTTCGATTTCTTGTTCATCATCATTTTCAGTCCATAAGACACTATCAATAAAAAATTTAGATTTTTTATATGTTTCGTTCGAATTAATTTTAATGCACACTTCGGCAGGTATTTTGTAGTTTGAACAACATACATTATCTCTTTTTAGGCTATATTTAATGTGTATTAAACTGTTACACGTATTTAATGACATTTTGTTTCTAATTTTATTTTTGAATAAATTCATGACACTAAACCTCCTCTCAACTTCTGCGTTTGAGTACGGATATGTCAATATGTGTATGGCAAAACTGGATAATTTAAGGAATGGGTTATTACCAATAGCATTTTTGTAATTATGAACACCGATCCAAAACTTGTCAGTTCTTTCAGTATTATTCCATTCACATGTTTTTAAACTTAGAAGACAATTCTCTAAACAATCAATTTCTTTATCATCAACAATAAACTCTTTAAAGCTTGGTAGAAGGCTTTTCATATTATTCGAAAAAATATTTTCAGTACTTAGTAACGATTTTTTTTTTAAATATTTGTATGTTGGATGGAAGTTTTGCTCTAATTTCAATTATGACGGTTAAATTTGTAGAACAATTTTCAAAGCACATCAATTTGAAAGAAATGTATGTATGTAGATTATTTTAGATTCCTCTTCTTTTTATAAATTGTAAAGCAAACTAAAAAGTACGAAAAAACTAAAATGTAGCCATATCGAGCAAAAAGTAATAACGGGCTAAAAGGGCTAAAAGATAATTGTAAAAAGTGCTAGATTTACGCGTTTTTTAGTTTCGGGCCAATTTTCTTTTTTCGCGTTTTGAGTGACTCAAAACGGGCTAAATCTAGCCCGAAAAGGGCTAAGTTGGCATCGCTGCCAAAAACCACACCACACAGTGACACGTTGAGGATGTATTTGCTTCTCGTGAATCACTCGAGGATTTTCCTCACCCCAAATGCGACAATTCTGCCTATTGACGGAAGCCATCAAGATGGAAATGGGCCTCGTCACTGAAGATGATTTTATCGGCAAAATCAGCATTTTCATGTTGTCTCTCCAATACCCAATTAACAAACTCCCTTCGCTGTCCATGGTCAGCTGGCTTCAGTTCCTGAGTCAATTGAACTTTGTATGCATGAAGATGCAAATCTTTCGTCAAAATTCGCTGCATAGTGGATTTGGAGACACCAATTTGTTGAGCTTGGTTTCGAATTGAGCTGGATGGAGTTTGAGCGACATCATCACGTACAGCTGTGACATTTTCGGGCGATCGACCTGGTCGAAGGCGCGTTGTTGTCTTTACATCACTAACAGACCCAGTTTCGGCAAATTTATCCATTAATCTCTTTACAGTTGACTCTTTTGGAGCATTATTGTGACCCCAAATTGATTGCAATTTGCAAACTTTCACCATTTTGGTAAAACAATTTCACAATGAGAATGACTTGTTCATTCGTGTAGCGGTCCATTTTTACCAACCTCGTACCTTCTACTAGCAAACAATAACAATTGTTCATATGTCAAACAATGACACTTCGAATGGCGCCAAATTTAAAAATTGCGTTCTAGTTGGGACACCCTTTATTGTTACCAAAAACACAGTATAATTGTCGTAACCATGCCCAACCATGTTCTTACTCTGCCTGCAGACATCCGAAAATCGCTTAAATGCTCATAAATCTCTTATAAATGTCAGTGAATATAAACTCTTAATTGTTTTATTTGTGTTATATAGGGTGTTTTTTTGAGAGGTATAGAACTTCGAATTGAAATAAAGCCCAAGAAAATCGTTTTAATGACCATCAATTTGGCTTTATTGGAAGGATAATTTTATGCCATTAATGTTTAAATATGATTTCAGGCATGTGGCCGCCGCGGCTGGCTCGAATAAAGCCAATTCTACAGGTCCAATTTTCAACCACTTTTTCGAGCATATGGGGCCGTATGTCGGCAATAACGCCACGAATGTTGGCTTCCAATTCCCCTAACGTTTCTGGTTTGTTGGCGTAGGCGAGCGACTTCACATATCCCCAAAGAAAATAATCCAATGGTGTCAAATCACACGATCTTGGTGGCCAATTGACAGGTCCATTCCGCGAAATTATGCGCTCATCGAATGTTTCCTTCAATAAATCGATTGTGGCGTGCGCTGTGTGGCATGTAGCGCCGTCTTGTTGGAACCACAACTCATCCACATTCATGCCATCCAATTCGGGAACAAAATAGTCGGTTATCATGGCTCTATACCGGTCTCCATTAATTCGGGTCCTCTTCAACACTTTGCTCTACAGCGGCAATTGTTTCTTCGGTGCGCACTGTTCGACGTCTCTGCGGATGCGTATTATCACATAGAGTAAACGTAGTGCGAAAACGATCCATGGTTAACCGAATTAATTGCTCTGATGAACGATTATGTCGACCATAAAATGGACGGAGCTTGCGGTAAACTTCGCGAACTGAACCGTTATTTTCGAAATAAATTTGCACGATTTGCAAGCGTTGTTCTTGTGTCAACCTGTTCATGATGAAATGGCAAACCAAACTGAACATAAATGACATTAGAGTTGCCAGATTTGACCACAAAATGCCAGTTTTATCTCTTTTCGAAAAACAAACCTGTAAAAAAAAACACCCTATATTAAAGTAAATCAAAAGCTTTCCAATGCTCTTCTGGTATTAATTATAAAGTGATAAATCATACGATCTGGGAATACAAATTCTCTGGTCCATATTAACAACTTTCCACCTGTCACGATGAGGCTTCACAAAACTCATAGACTACTTGTTCTAGAAGTGTTAACTGTTGGCTTGCCATAAAGCGTATGTATATGCAAGAGATAAGCAGAGAAGAAAAACAAAATCATAGAAAAAATTCAATTATTTTATAGATTTTCATAATGAATTTAAGTGGTCAATAAAGCTGTAATTTCAGGCTAGAAAAAAAAGCATTAATAACAAACTATATTTATGTTTATATCTAATGGTTCAATAAACAACAATACTAATACTAAAACAACTACAAACTATATTCTTGTACGAGTAACTGGTATAAAACATGTGTTTACATGCCCAACTCTGCACAGACAGGGGCTGTGTTGTCTGTTTATGTTGTTATATGTTTATTAGTCTAAAATTAACAACAACAACAACAACAACAAAACTTGCAACAACATGGACCAACCGACAAGTTGCAACTTATTTAACCCAATTTACATACAAGACAATAATTCAATAAAGCCATAAAACCACATAATCAATCTATAACAACAACAACAAACTGGCTAAAATGTGCAGCAAGAAAAATATGCAACAATATAACAACAAAATCATTTAAAACTTAAAGTGCCCTACAGTATGCAGTGGGGCAAAATAGAAAAATATGTTGGTCAAAATAATCAACTTTTTTGATATTCTGCAAGAGGCATTTGAGGTTGTCATTGGAACGTAGTGAACTAGATCGTGCGACTTTAGTGATTTAAGGTATTTCGGGATCCCCTAAGCCGGTTTATAATACACTTAAGTATATGTTATCTTTTATTTGAGTGTTTTTAAAAAAACTGCACTTTGTTTAACGTTTTTTTTTTTTTTTTTTTTTTTTTTTTTTTTTTGGAACAAAACAATTCTTTAAGATTTTAGCTGCAAGTGCCAACGTTAACAAATGAAATTTATGAATATTTAATAAAAAAAAATCAAGTCGCTTTTGTTTTACCACAATATTTTGTACATAAAATTTATATTTATTTTACAGTCTTACGATTATAATCGATCAGATGGTAATATTAAAGATAGCAATAAAGATACCAAGATATTTCAATATTGCTAGACAACCAGCTAACAAGTGAGCTGGGTGCCAAAGAAGGTGGTTTATTTATTTGCTTATTATTGTTTAACATTAATCCACTTGGCAAACAGAGTTTGAATTGGCTGCCAAAGCGGCCTTAGTTTAAGCGAAAATAAAATCGAACTGGTTATTGGCATTCTATGTTTAGATTTATGCAGCCTTAGCAGGCCCGGCTTATACGTATTACACCTGTAATTGTTTAGGAAATTTTAGAAATTGAATTGTTTTATTGCCAGAAAAATAATTACACAACACTTTTTAGAGAATATAAATCAATTTTGTTAGCAAAAAAAAACAAGTAGATTTAAATTATAAATAGGCCAGTTAACCCTTGAATGCCTAAGACCGTCTATAGACGGTCATCAGTTGAGTATTAAAAAAGCCGTTTTTTCGTTTAGCCACTAAGACCGTCTTCCTTGTTTTTGTCCTGGAGCCGTCCAGGAGTATTTTTTTTCTGGAATTTTTGGAACTGAAATTCGTAATTTGCAGATGAAATACATGCTAGAACAAAAATTTATTTCTGCAATTGGAACGTATTTTTAATTTCAGGTATTTAAGGGTTAAATAAATATTAAAAGCTATAAGGAAATGTGTAAGAGCAGTGATCGGCTCGGATAACAAACAGAAGACGAACATGTTGGCTAATAGACGACTGTAAGCAACAAGAGTGTCAACAGAGTTTATAAAAATTAACCAACATGCAGGAGAAATCACAATTAATAGAAGCTCAATAAAGAGAGTATACGAGGGCGGTTCGGAAACTTCATAGTACAGAACAGAAAGCGCAGTATAAACAGAAAAAAAAAACATCTGTGCTATGAACACATGTTAAATTTCTTTTCAATCTGGGGCCAAATTACCGCATTCGTGATCGAATGAGCTATCGTATCGAAACATGGTTTCGATATCGAAATTATGATAAAATGTACTAAATTTCTTACTCGATATCGAATGCCATAATCTCAAATAAGAAAATTACGATCAATTTTACTCGATATCGAATGCGGTAATTTGGCCCCTGGTAAATAATTTATATAGAAACAGGTGTTCAAAAAAGACGCATGTGCGATTTTTTTACAATGGAAAAATTAGAAATTCGCGGTGTGGTGGTGATGACGTGGAACGTCCAAAAACAGCAACAACAACAAAATTATAGCCAAAGTTCATTATATGGTATCAAATGATCGACGAATAAAAGTGCGTGAAATAGTTAATATCATGAGCATCTCAAATGATCGAGTCCTTTTAATTTTGCATGAAGAACTACCGATGAAAAAGCTTTCTGCAAGATAAACGCATAAAAATTAAAATTTCTTAAGCTTGTTTGGATCGTTTTAAGAAAAATAAAATCGATTTTAAGCGTCCTTTTATAACTATGGATGAGACATCATGAATCCACCACTGTACTCCAGGGACAAAAGAACTATCCAAGCAATGGAATGAAACTTGAGAAAGTGCCCTAAAAAAGGCAAAAACAATTCAATTGGCTGGTAAGTTTATGGCAACGGTTTTTTGGGACTTCAAATGTATGTTATTGATTGACTATCTGCAAAAGGGTAAAACAACAAAATCAGGGTACTATTGCAACATATTGGATCAATAAATGTAAAAATTCAACAAAAAACGTACTGGTTTACAACAAAAGGAAATAATTTTTCATCAAGACAACGCACACTGTGTCCACTGCGGCAATAAATCAATTTGGACCTGCTCTCCGATTTTGATGATTTTTGCACAGATGGTTAAAAACTATGTGGAAAATTTCATGCAAATATCTCCATTGGTTTTCTGTCCCGAGCAGCGCAAAGTTGAAGTATTTGAACAGGTCTCAAATGTGATAGTTTTCTATGTCATATTCAAAAGCTTGTTACTTATAAACTATACACCGAATGTACCTTATAAGTATTTTTTCACTTAAAATAAAATTAAAATTAAGCATTATGTAAATTAAAAAAAAAAAATTAAAAAACTTAAAAAAAAAAATTTCCTTTGACAATATATTTTGAGCCAAAAAAATAAACATTTATGATTTTCCGTTAGACTTTTAGTTGTGTGCGAAGCAGTGCGACACATGGAGTCCTATACCAAGTTAAAGCTGAGAGTCTCAGCTAACAGACTAAAAAAAACCTGCACAAATTTGCGCGCCGCCGAAAAAACAATGAAAAACCAAAAAATTACAGTAAAAAACAACTGCGCATTCTTTCCTTCTTTGCTACTCGTACACGTAGCCGGTGCCAATTTGGAAGCGAGAAATACGAAAATGTCAAAAAGTTGTTAATAAAGGAAATAGAGTGAAACTGATAAAATTTTTGTATTGGAGTTGTATGGGGGGTCGGTGTTACAGTGGGCGGATTTTTTTCATATTCTCAAAACAGCATTTAACATTCTAGTTACAAATTTACAGAAGATATGGCATTTTTTAAATATCATTTGTATGGGAGGTGGGCGTAAAAATGGGCGGATTAAGTTCATATTTTCAGGAGCTCATTCTACAATTATAATATTAACGTTTTATGAAAATTGAGATGATATATTTAAAATCATAGAAGTTATGCCACATTTTCTATTTAAGTTGTATGGAAGGTGGGCGTAAAAGTGGGCGTATTTAAAAAAAATTAAAATTCTTAAAAAATTTCAAATTAATGTGTTGAAAATTTCATGAAGCTCCGCAACCTCCTTGATTTATGGCCATTAAATACACTACACGGTCACAGTGTGAAACGCACCAGAGCACAAGAGGGTTTTAGCAATGGCTAAACTCAACGAATTCTCCTGATTTAGCTCCCTTTGACTTTTACCTGTTCCCAAATCTAAAAAAAATCCCAGCTGGCAAGTGTGTTACCTCAAATGAAGATGCAATTACTGTTGTAAACCACTATTTTGAAGGCCTTGGGGAAAACTATTTTAATCAAGAGATGGAATTGCTAAATAAGCGTTGGAGTAAATATATTAAAGTTTCAGGAGAATATATTGATATGAAATAAAAATGTTTTTGAAAAACTAACTACATATTCTCTTTCTGTGCCAGACTAAGAAGTTTCCGAACCGAACTCGTAATTCATGTGCCATATTTCTAGATAAATAATAAATTATTCTTTTATCGGCTGAAGATACATATTTAAGGAATTTATTACACTTTTACAAATTCCAGTTAATAAATGTCTAAGCTTTACAATTACTTCTGTTAATTATTTAATTTCCACTTGTAACTCGTGTGTTAAAGTTCATTGCTTTTGAAAGTACATATTATATTTAACAAAATTAATCAACTAAAATTTAAAATAAAACTCAACAAATATTAAGACATTCAAAATTAAAATAACAACCAACAAACCACAAAACAAAAAACATTTATAAAAGATTTTTTAAATAAGATTCACCAACAAATAAATCTTTCAAATATCAAACGATAATATAAAGTCAATGACAAAATTTAAGACATTCGATATTAATCACGACAATTATTTACAATAATAAAGATAACCAACATCCTATTGATGATGATTATTATTTAAAAGAAAAAAAAAAAACAATCGGCTGCAGTTGCTTGCTAAGAAACTAATGATTGTAATCAAACATTTTAATAATACCAAACAACTTTGGCGATGATCAGCGCTATCGGCATCTTTATGTTTTTTTTTTTTTTTTTTTTTTTTTTTTTTTTTTTTTTTTTTTGGAAATTAACTCAAAAAATAAACAATAAAAAATTAAAAAAGTGAATGGCTTAAACAAAAATGCCAACTTATTTAATAATATATTAATGTTAATGTGAGTTTTCGTTTTGGTATTTCTTTGTAAGTATTTTCCGTCATTATTATTAACAAGTTTCTGCCATTGTTTTGATTTTTTTTTTTTTGCTTTATAGCTGTTGTGATGATTGTTGTCGGTTTAAATACACAAATTAAAATGTGTAATAACAGAGTTTGAAGGTATTAAAACTTTACATTTTTCTTAATTTTATACCCTTCACCAGCATTTATGTAGAATAAAGTAATCGTTCTGGCAATATGAAGTTTTAAATCATAAGTTAGTAGAAATCACTCTCACGTCTAAAGTTTTTTAGTGAATTAAACGATGTCTTAGCATAATATTTGTTATTCTTCTAAGTAGCTTTTTATTGAAAATCAGCTATATGAGTTTAGTATAAAAAAAATTATAAAGCAAAATATAAGGTAACATGGAAAAAATTCCACATACAACTTTCAAAGTTAATTTTCCGAAGTTTAACTATTATTATTCGCCCCGATAATGCGATATTATAGCACTGGTAAAATTTGTCTATGCCTACGTTAAAAAAAATATAGACAAGTATAGCAAACACATCAATAGTACAAATTTTGTCTGGTGCAAAACGACCAAAGCGTCTCACAAAAAACCGAAGCCAGTGCTATAGTAAGAGTAGTAAGAATAAACCCAATCATTGCTGTACAAATAGCTTCAAATGTTGAGAAAATTTGTGGAAAACCTGTAAACCAGATTACGTTTAGAAGATCTGTGCCTCAAAATCACCACAGGGTAGAGTGCCACGTAAGAAGCCCTTTATATAAAAGAACAACCAAACCAAACGCTTGAATTTTGCAAAAAAAAAAATATAGTATATACACGAAAATAAAAGAGTAATATTCTTTCCACCAATGAAAGTAAGTTTTAAATATTTGGAGTCAAAAACCCCCTAAAGATATTGCGAAGCAAGAACAAAGCTTTAACAACTCAAAACTCGTGACATAATTAACAAAATAGAACCGCCATTTTGTCAAAATATTATTGAAAATTTTAACAAAAGAACAGATATAGGCAAGAGTGGTCGTGCGGGACATCTGTCCGATATAATAATTCATTTATTCATTAATATTTCATTTATAATTTTCAAACTTTACTCTTTAAAATACAGTGGGTGGCCAAATTATTAGTTACACATGCAAAATTGTTTAGTTTGAAGTCGTATAACATTTTAAAATAAAATAGTGGAACTTTTATTTGTTCTTTTAGGTAAATTAAGTGTTTCTAATTCAATTAAAAATAAATTCTTTTGTTTTAAAAATATATATTTGCGGAAAAAAAATATTACAACATTTTTTGAAAAAAAAAATCTTAATATTTCGTAAGAACCTTCTTTGGCATCAATTACAGCTTGCACCCTTTTTGGCATGCTCTGAATGCATTTTTGAACATTTTCTTTTAGTTCTTCATCTTTATGCCGATTGCATATTTCATACTTCAGAGCAGAATGACAAATAATGATCTACAACTGCACTCCAATGTCACCAATCATTGTTGACACTGCACAAAATATTTAACAGCATTACCAGAATTAAAATACGAACACATCTGGTACAAGAAATAAATTTATATACGTATTAAAAGAGGTTGAATCTTAATTAATATAGTGTAACTAATAATTTGGCCACCCACTGTACAATACAAATTTTAATGATTTTCTTATATACATATTTTATTTGCTTTATTAAAAGTATACTACTCGATCATAGTAGGGAGGGTATATTGGATTTGTGCTGATGTTTGTAATGATCAAAAATATTAGTCCAATTAATTTCGAAATCGATTAAACCTCCGTCTGGCTGGCTGTCTGTGTAAACTTTGTGTGCAGAGTACAGGTATTTTACAGGTTATTTTAATGATATTTCGTTAAAAGTTAGTATGACCAAAGACAGTTGGAATTGAATTTGGTTGTAATCGGTCCATTATTTCACCTAGCCCCCATATATATATAGGGTTTATCAGTCATAAATGTTTGATTTATACACGTATTCAAAAACAAAAGTTGTACATGTACTATTATTTATTACGATCGATGCAAACCACTTTCTTTGAGTTACGCCCCAGATCAGGGTAAGCGAAATTGAATTTATTCGTTTTTGGCCTCAAAAGAAGAGCAGTTCTTTTCGCGTGATATCTATAGTATATGTTACCAGAAAGATAGGAAAAGCTAATAGCTAACAATGACCAATACTTTGATTAAATTTACATTCTACAAATGTTTGAAAATCAAAGGTAAAAATTAAACAAAAAAAAAATCACGCATTTTTAAGTTATACACCCATTAATTAAATACATGTCTAGTTATTTTAACTTGTAGTTACGTGTCCTGGGTCACGTCCACTGTCAAAAGGTCAAAAGTAGTCAACGCATGTCTGTTAACTACAAAAATAGTTGATTGATTGTGCTTTCACCTACATAGAGCACGGTATCCATTTAAGATTGTCAGTCAAAAAGACTTAAAACTCAAGCCAACCAGTTACCACCTACAAAGATACAATCTAATATTATGTTCTTAGTAGATGACGAATTCTTAGGAAACTCACATATTAGTTACAAAAAGACAGTCTAATAACCGGTATGCTTACTGTTACACGCAGAAAAAATATAGTTGTGCATGTTTACTTAAACTGTTTCAACATGTTTAAATATTATGGTCACTGTAATATTTCTGCAACCATAATATGATTAAGTTACTACTCACATGATTATAGCAATCATATATATGCTTATACTAATTATATAATGTTTATGGTGATCAGTTTTATGATGAAAGATTATACCATATTATGTTGTTCTCTATCATAATCAAAGAACAACATGATCAATGGATCCATCGCCAACATGAATGAAACTGATGTATACATAGTTACTACAATCGTATATATGATTGTAGTTATCATATCATACAATCATATTTATTTATTTATTTATTAGTTTGTTGTGCTATACAAAAGACTTAGAAGTCTTATATTCCAGTACAGAACTGATGATTTGTTAAACACATTATAAAAAATGCCTTATTAACTTAATTTAATTTTCACAAAATAAATCATATAGACCAAAAATTGAGAGAATATAAATAAATATATAACTGAAAATTAATATTACAATATAACATGAAAATACAATAATAAAAACTGAACATTATATATGATTGAAGTTATCATATCATACAATCATATATATGATTGTAGTAATCATATCATACAATCATATATATGATTGTAGTAATAATATCACACAATCATATATATGATTGTAGTAATCATATCATACAATCATATATATGATTGTAGTAATCATATCATAGAATCATATATATGATTGTAGTAATCATATCATACAATCATATATATGATTGTAGTAATCATCTGAATCGTAACATAACCATATTATGGTTACCGCAATCATAAAAATAATTATAGTGAGTGATCATAATATTGTTGAAAAACTTGTAAAAATGTTGACATTATTGTGGTAAACAAGTACAATTATATTTTTTCTCTGTGTGTAACGAGACAAATTTTCTATACATTACTCAATCAAATAATCGGTACAAAGTTGTCTATGAAAAGTTTATAATTTATTTTATTTTTAATAATTATCAATCTAATAATTTAGTAAATTGTTTTGTGTAATAGTCGGCCAGTTTATTTAGAGATAATAAATTTACAATTGACTTGATGCTAGATTACCCGAGACGTAAAAAGTAAACAATTAAGTTACCTTGGCCCTACAAAGAGCACTTGCGTGTCAAATAACCCAAAAATATTTACCAAGTGATCAGGTATAGGTGAAAATTACTGTCTATAAGAGTTACATTGACTACTTGTATAAATCTATATATTTGTATAAACATTATACAAATGCATTAAAAATTGAGGATATACATACATACATAAATACATACACATTTAGTTTATCAAAACTTGAATATAAATTAATTAGATTAATTTGTTTTTAAACACAAATAGAAAGTTAAATGTATGTTGAACTAAGTTCCTACTTAATTAGATGAGATTGATGATTGTATGTTTTTTTTTCACAAGAGCAATCATTTTATATAATATCGAAACCTTTTTGCTTTAAATTATCTCCACATTGTAATTACTTTATTGCATATTACCTAACTGTGGAAAATGATGTTTGTAAAGAAAATAAAATCAAATTTAATTTTTATTTATGTTTTTTAACAGCAAATTAAAGTTTCTTAAGCAAAAAGTGAAAGTGCAGTTTAAATGTACATACATACATATATTTACATTCATACATACATAAATATATTTATTGTAATGTTGAAATTTTATTTAATGTTGTTTTGCTGTTGGTTTCTCTAAATAAGAGTACGTACATATGTATTTTATTTAATACATTTTCATTAGTTTGTTAACAATAGTAAAATTGTAACAAAACTATAAACATCAGACTTTAATGCAAACATATTGAATAAAAAGAAAATGCTTTACAAAATACAATAGTTGGATTGTAGTGTGACCAATACAAAATAAATGATTTTAGATCAGTTGTCGGCATAACGAGATGGTGTATTACAGTTTGAAATAAGATTTTATGAACTCTCTTTCTCTGTTGTAAACTGACGAGTTTTTGATGGTGATATTAGGAGATGGAGGAGTTTTTTACAGCTGCGTGCAACTAATTAAGGTCATGCTACTAACATGTGAGCTTGAAGCAAATAATACGATAGTTTTTATGATATTCTCAAAATGGAATTCAATTAAATTAAACTCTTATTCCTAGAAAATAATTTATGAATCTGTGAGTCATATTTTTTATAAATTTTACAAAACAAAAATATTTATTTGAAAATAAATCAATTTTGTTGCAAATCCATTCCTATTGATAACAGCTTGACATCTGCTAGGCATTGAGATCACCAAATTTTTACATACACTATTTGCAATAGCTTCCTAAGCTTTCTTTGTTTCTGCCAAGAGATCATTAAAATTGCTCATTTTTGCAGAGCTTACTTCGGTTTTTACAACTTGCCAAAAGTTCTCAATCGGGTTGAGAACAGGACTGCATGAAGGCCAGTCAAGAATAAATAACCGAATTGTTAAAAAAAACATTGCTTGACGTGATGAGCCGTATGTTTTGAATTGTTTGAATCTTGTTGAAATATCCATGCTACTGGCATGTTTTTATCAGCTTACGACATCATTGTGTCACTTAGAATTCTTGCATACTGAAACTTATCCATATTTCCCTCAATTTTGTGCAGCGGCCCAACACAACGTGACGACACATAGCACCCCAAAGCATTATAGAACCTCATCCATGCTACACAGTAGCGCAGGTGTACTTTGCATCAAATTCTTACAACTTTGGCCGGCGAACATATTTTTTTCATCTGGAGAAACCCAAAATAATACTCTTTCCATTCTACATCCCTCCAATGGAGGTACTTCTTTGCAAATTCGAGTTTCTTCTTTCGGTTACGTTCAGATAATAATGGCTTCTTTCGTGAAAGTCTTCCAAACAGTCTAACTTTCCGCAATCAACGTTTTACTGTCTCCACAGACGGTTTTGCCTCATTTTGGCTAAAGACTGCAATTCGAATCTCATTTGGTGATTTATGCTGAGTTTTTTTCGACTCGCTCACAATCAGTGCATCTTCACGAACTGTCTTAATACGGCTTCTTTTTCCGTAGTCGAATGCTTTCTGCAATATTTCACCGCTTGAAATTCTCTAGAAAGAAGAATTTGGACAACTATCGAGTTGCACACGTATCCCACTATAAATAATTTTTTTTTCAAATTCGTTTTATTCAAATTCCAAAATTATTTCAGAAATCAGACTAATGTTGGACCCTTTGGACTGCATTTTCTATATAATGGGATACGAGTGCAACTCGATATTAGTCCAAATTCTTCTAGAGAATTTCATCCTAAAAGTTACATTTTTCAAAATTCAAGTAAATAAAACTGTTAAGTGCTTAACAGTGGTCTGTTGACTATAACATTATCAATGTTATGAAATATGGTTTTTGTCTGTGCTTGGTAAATTCGAATTTATACATTGAAGGCTTTTGCAATTCGCTGAAAGGTTTTTCCATCATAATGCATTTGCACAATAATCTCACGAGTACTAATATCACACAATTTGCTTTTACCCATGTTAAGCAAGTATTAAGAACTTTTCATATACTGAAACACACCGTGTGTAATCGTAAATAATGTAATGTAATTTTTAAAAATTATGTAAATTTGAAAATGTTAATTAATTTATCACTGAAATAATTTATTTCACAAATTATAAAAAAAAACACAAAGAAAAAAATTAAAAATAAAAAAAATTTTAGCGTTTTATTTAATAAATATTATCTTTAACGATTTAAATATTGAATATTACTGTCCTTAATTAGCTGCACGCAGCTGTATCTCTTTTATAGTTTATAGGAGGTTATAATTAAGCAAGAGAAGACACATTTTGTGTTCTTCTGAAGTAAAAATTAGTTTGAAAAGACAATACAATTAAATTTCAATATAATTTTCAATTGAAATAAGTCTCTTATTTTTGATACCTATGTATCTAGTACATACATACATACACATGTATGTATATTTACAGTAATTCCATGTCATTTTTTCAAGCACAGCCTGTATATACCTGACTAACAAACTATTACAAAGGTCCACCATTGTCTCAGAGGTTTAATCGTATCTAATATTGTAATATTTCTTTGTAAAGTATCATAGTATTTTAGCGTCCCAAAACATAATGCCATTGGACGTTGTAATTTCAACCACCTTCATACAACATTCTGTGAAAAATGCATGTTTAAATTTCCCGCATTTTGACCAACTGTCCTTTTGACATTTATTTGCCATGAATAATAATCATGTTTTATTCATTGTGTCACACATGTAAAATTCACTAATTATAATTTTTTGCAAAAAAAATTAAGGAGATTCCAATTAAATGAAAAGCAAAATATTCTGGTGTTGCTGCAGAAAATCCAAAAGGCTTTAAAGTTTGTGTTTGTTAAAACAAAGTATTAGCTGAGCAACTTCTCTTTCTTTGTCCAGTTTTTAGGGTAGATTTGGATAGAATTCACACCATCTTTAAAACAGCTGGATGTGACTGTAGCCCAGAAACATGCAATAAGCCTTAAGGTACGGTCACACTTGGCAAATATTTACCGAAAAAACATATGGTTACGCTTTTTTGAGTAAATATTTGCCAAGTGTAACCGCACCTTCAGTAGATTTAAGCTAAGGAAATGTGCACGCGTTCAAAAACTGAGGGACTTCTCTGTCATTGTTCGTTATTTGGGGACTTCAAATGAGGAATGTTTGGTCGGCAAATACCTTTTGACAAGACTTGTTTCACCAAGTGGGATTTGGGTAGAATCAATACCTTTCATAAAACAACAGGATGACTTGAATGTGACTGTGGCCAAGAAACCTGATACTAAAGCTGCCTAAATTTCCGTTGGAATAAAATATGAGAAAACCCTTGAAAGTTAACATTTGATCCAGTTACTACTGCCACAATATGTATTTCATTTAAGTTGACAACATTAAATATTTTTTTTTATCAAGTGAACCACCCTAATTTACAATTGAACATGCATGAGCTTGAAAATTAAATATAATTTGCGTGATATTTTGTCATTTAACAAAAATACACACAAACCAAAAACCCAAATGTAAACAAATATTTACAAGTAAATGCAGTGTTTTATTGTAAATTTTAATACCAGTATAAAATAATTCTTTTATTTTAATAATTCAATATGTTTATTTCATAAACAAACGCACACACTTACATAATTTAAACATACATATTCTGAATTTCATTTAAGCCATGTTTTTATACCACAAGTGGTAAATGAGGGTAGGTATAAGTTTGTCATTTCATATGTAACATTGCTAAATATTCACCTTTTTCTTGATCCTTATGTTAGTGTAAAAAACTCTTACGTCTAAAATACGTAATCCAAACCAGCAATGTTTACAAAATCTTATTTATAATTGTCGTAAACTGTTTACTATTGAAAATCAATAAAATCGGTCCAGTAGAATCGGAGTTATGAGTCAAAATCTGAGACAACCTCCAAACAAAAAAAAATATATTTTTCTCACATTTCTTGCTAATTCGTTTAAATATTTCGTAGATAAAGCCATGCCATGTTACACAAGTTTTTTATGATAAAAGGACAAACTATAAAGCAAATAGTAAGAATCGGTATATGATTTCTTACAGCCCCCATACAAATTGCTTACCGAAATATGGCTAAATGATATGGCAATATCAACACAAAATTCAGCAAAAATAAGTTTCATATAAAATTAAATCACAAAACAATATTTGCTTTAGTTCGGTTTATGTTTTGACAATAGTCCTCATACAAAGTTCACTTCCGAAAATCACTTAAATGCGCATCAATCTGTCATAAATAACAGTACAGAGACAAAACTCAAACTGTTGGATTTTGTGAATATAGGTCCATATTCGAACATATCCTCCATAGACCACTTCAGAAAATTACTTAAATATTTGTGTCTCTCTTAAATATATCGATATTTTGTTGAAATTAAACATGATATATCATCATGCATATAAAATTCTTTGTAGCGAATTTTATGAAGGTCGCTCCATACATAATTGGTCATAGCTTCCTCAAATATATGGTGAATTTCACGTCAAGTGACCCAATTTTAAAAATCGATGTCTTCCGATTTGGATGAAATTTGCACCAAGGTTAGTACTATTGGATAGTAGGACAGAGAAGAATTTTCAGCTCTATCAGTCAAGAACTGCCAAAGTTAGAGGGGGTCAAAGTTGGACATTTTGGTCAATTTTGGTCATACAGGGTTTTTTTTAAAATGAGTGTAACTTTTCACCTATTGGTCTTGGCAAAAATTGTCCACAGGTCTTTAGATAGCTATTTCTTCAATCATTCCAAAAATATTTTTTTGAATTTAAAATTTTTTTTTAATTTTGTTTTTAAAGTTATTTTTTTTTTATTTTTTTTTTTTTTTAAAGAAAGTTATACAGTTTACTTAAGGCCTTTATAATCGCTTAATGGGATGCGAGTGGGATATCTATCAAAAAAATTATTTTTTAACTGAAGAATAGGATTTTTCAATATTTCGCACATGTATCATTTTCATCCAAATCGGAAGACATCGATTTTTAAAATTGGGTCACTTGACGTGAAATTTACCATATAGAAATCTTGTTACTGCATACTGGATTTCGAAGATATCAGTCTACACATATAAAACTCGTGTGAATAACCTCAATGAGATAAAATTCAGCTAAAATAAGCGTCACCTTAAAAATTTTGCATTTTTTATACTCCTATCCTTAACCTGGTGAATATAGAAAAATGTTGTATTCATTTTTAGTTTTATAATTTGTTGCATTACATATAAGATTGTTATGATAAATATTTTACCCTGTGATAAATGGTAAGAATTGTTAATTGTATCGATTATAAATAAATTATTAAAATTAGATAAAATATTAAATTATTTAATATTACATTGTGCGTAAACTATCAAACTTGTCTATAAAATTTTAATAAAAATTGAGCTAAAATTAAATAAGAAACACTATATAATGATATACAAGATCAAACAATAGTGAACAACAGTTTTTGTAATTCTCATTTTATGTAGGTGGAGGGTATTTAAGTTTCGGCACAGCTGAACTTGTTTTTTTTTCTTTTGTTCTTTTAAAAGTGATTGGTAGGTTGGTTTGTTGTTTGGCTGTTGTTGGAAACTGATGGCGCGGCATTGAAAAATAGTTAAATGTTATAATTTTTCCGGCATTTCCGCATTACCATTTTTAAAATATTGAAATAATTGCAATATAAGTAGGGAATCTACGAAATATGCCTTGTTACTGGGTTTTGCTACTGAAATAATATTAATTTAAATATGTACATTAGCGTGGCCCCGTTTGTATGGAGAAAAAATAAGGTATCGATGTTCCCGACTAATATGAAAATTATATTCATTTTAAGACTATGTTTCTCAATTTTTTTTTGCCCTGGGGTCAATATTTGGTGAGCTGGATCAAAGGATAAGAATGTCCTTTTTAGAGGGTTTTTGTTTTTATTTACATTTCTTGCAAAGGAACTATATGTAAATTTGGTATCATATGAAAGGTATTTGAGAGGCGCATTCAATGGATTATTAAAAATAAAAAAAAAATTTTAAATTCAAAAATTTTTAAATTTCAGACCAAATTTTATATTTTTTTTCATATAATTTACTTAAATAAATAAATGAAATTTCTTGATTATAAACATCATGCCATTTAACCTAAATGGTTAAGCGATTTCATTAAATTTCATATGTTTCTAGAACAAGTCAAGTTAACAAAGGTTTACGTCACATGCAGCATGTTGATATGTTGCAAACATACACATTCACTTACGCATTCTTTAACTCTGTGTACTCTCGTATTCGGTTTGTTTTAAAAATACTGCAAGTAAATAAAATTTAAATATATTTCTGCTGCTTGCTTAGTAGCAGTATTTTGCATTTCAATGTTAGCCCCAGCAGCTTTCGAATAAACAAACGTATTGAATCACTGATCTAGAACGCATTAAATTTGCGTTCATTTCCGTTACTCAGTCACTTCACTTGGCAGTCTATTGTTTTCTAAGTATTTCGTTTGAGAGAAAATAGTTTTTCTGGCTTTATGGCTAAAGTAATGCTGCTGACAACAATGTTTATGTAAATCATAATAGAGATATGTATGTAGGATTGCAACATACTTTGTTTACAATATTAAAATAAATAAAAAAAAATAAAAAAAATAATTATAAGAGAGAATGTTCCGCCAGGTATTTTTAGAGTGCTTATTACATAAACATTTATTAAATAACATTTCAGAGAGTAAGAAAAACTTTAATTAATTGTAAGCGAAATGTATTTCCTGTTTAAATGTTTAAATATATGTTGCTGTGTATGCCAACAGGGTGGCTGGAAACTTTGGTCCTTCGTTAAATTATGTTGGCTGCAACTTTTGTGGCAATTTTTGGTTTAATTCTTACTTAAGGTACCAACACGCATGGCAAATATTTGACAAAAACAAACGTAACGACTAAATAAAATTTATTTTATTTTAGGTATTTATTTGGAAAGCTGCTTTTAGTAACGACAAATCACAATAGAAGTTTAGTTTTATTTTATTTGATGCTGTTTGCTCTTACAAAACACTTGTAAGATTAAACATAGTCAAAGAAATAGGAATTCCAAATGAGACTGATTTTTCAAATACCGAGATTCGGAATTTTATAAATGTATTCCGGGATTGGGATTTCGGAGTTTTTCGGGATTGAAACAAATTGTTTTATAAATAATAACAATTTTTTCAAAAAAGTTAATTGCATCTTTTGAGGTTTTAAACGTTCTTTGCATAATGGTGGAAACTTCCATCATAAAATTGAATGCATTCTTTTA
The DNA here is from genome assembly GCA_916048285.2 of Bellardia pandia. Lineage (NCBI taxonomy): Eukaryota > Metazoa > Arthropoda > Insecta > Diptera > Calliphoridae > Bellardia > Bellardia pandia. The sequence goes on from OU696529.1 coordinate 123,473,234, forward strand.
TTTCTATTTAGTATTTAGCTAATGATCTAACATTGCCTGATGATGGAAATTTCCATAATACTATTTCCATACAATTTGTATAGACGGTTGTCAGATCTTACAACGTTGTCCGAAAAATTTTCAGAAAATGTCTAACAACCGTGTGAACTTAAAATTTTTGTCTTCATTGACAATTTATTTATTTATTCATTGAAGTTTTTCATTTCCTGTACAACAAGACTAAGTCTTATATTTATAGTACAGGAACGCATTACGTTATAAACAATTTTATTATGAGCATAAACAAATTAGTTACAGAAAAACCTATATTGATAACATCTTACGTGAAAAAGTTATATAAAAAATTTCTGAAACTATTAGCATTACTATTTATTTGTTGATTTCGTGGAAGATTGTTCCAAAGACGAGCGGCATGTACATAAAAGTGCCATTCAGACACTAGGTATTGATGTCGAGGTATTATAATATTTCGATTTCGAGACGATTGGAAGAAACGTATTTTTTCAAATATATATTTGGGGGTTTGAGTATTTATTATTTTGTGCAAGAATACAAGAATACGAATTTTTAATAGGCTATCAAGTGCAACTCCGTAAAGTTTATTGGAAACAGCAGAAACATGATCAACCTTCTCAATCCATACACATATCTTATTATGTTGTTAAACAATATATTAAGCTTACTTTTACTACTTGAATCACAGCTTCCAAACAACTCGCACCCTTTTGCTAAAAATTTTTTAATGTCAGTACATTGCTAGATCTGACAACATTGTAAGATCTGTCAATACTAGATATAGTATCGCTTGTACTAAGATTTTTTTTAACAATTTTTCCTTTAATTTTGATCATAAATTATATCAACTTGATCTGTTTCACCAACAACCAAAAAAATCATGCAAAGAAGGGTTAAATCAATTAAAGATTCCAGATTCCAAAAACTGTAGACTCATCAAATAGTGCGTTCAAGTTTGGCAATCCAAAATGAATTTTAATTCTTTCACTTTTATCTCTTCGACAAACGTTTTAAAACTTAAATTTTGTTGATGACTTTGTATTTTTTAAAACAAAATATCGGGATCGGGACTGGCATCCCTAGTAAATACCCACTTTGTATTTAGGTCTTGCAAGTTTCTCAATATGAATGAATTTGTGCATTTTTTTTTACCAATCATCATTTGTATTAAATTTTTGCACAATTGTTTTTACAAAAGAAATTCTTTACAAATAATTAAAACTTGTTATCGTCAGCTACACGATCTTAAATTGTGCATGTTTCTAATAAGGAAAAGAAATGACATGACATGTAAGATGACATCTGACACAACATATATCACACATTTCATTTAGCTAGACAATGAAGAACTAAGAAAAGCAAATGTTTTTGTATCATCTTGGTATGATTAGCGTATCATAAAGAAGTGCTCGACATTTACTTTATATGTCACAAAGAATATGTTTCGAGAACAAAGCATGACTTGACAATGATTGATGTGACAGTTGAGGCCATATAACACAGGTCAATATTTGTGGATTTTTTTCCTTATAATTTTAAACAAAATTTAATTTCATGTAGAAATCCTAAGTTTTTATAAAAATGTTGTAGTTCTTTCTACGTAAAAATTTAAATTATTATCTGGTTTATGGCCATGAAATTTATGCACAAACTAAAAAAAACTCCATTGCGTATTAAAGAAAATTTATAATTAATGCGTTATTTTTCCTCTTAACACAATAAGTAGGTAGTTAACAAATTGTTAAAATAGTTTTTAGGTGAAAAAAGTAACTAATAGAAAGAAATGTGTTTACAAAACGTTTGGCTGCATTAAAAAATTATACACTTAATTATAACAAATGCAACATAGCAACATTTTAATTACATATAAAAATAATATAAAAACATAATAATTAACTTACATGTTTAACTGCCTAAGTAGACATTTGTTATGATTTAAAGGAATTTTGAATACAACATTAAGTTTGCACAATGGTCCTTGGCAACTGTTACTTACCTGAAAAGAGAAAACACAAGAAGTTTATATGTAATAACAAAAACTAATTGATTATTTTATAATATTAAAGTTACATATGAATTTGCTTTAATTTGTTTATGTGGCCTTTAGTAACATAATTGTGTATTTTACTTTTGGTTTTGGGGTTTTTTTTGGGTACATATTGCAGTTGAAAGTATTTTTGGATAATTGTTGATTTAAATTGCTGGAATTTCATAAAGAAAGAACTTGTACTTTTCAATTTGACCCACATTTACGCCCATATATTAAATGGCCGGTTTTGCTTTTACATAAGCCCAAGTGCAGACACATGACTGCAGGTCATTCAATAGGGAGGTTTATGGTCTTGAGGGAAAGCAAGATGGGCTAAGAATTTCCTGATTAACATGATAATTCTTTGTATGGTAGCTAAAAGCCAATCATTATGAAATTCGTAACAATTACAATTTTATTTCTTAACCCCAATTCCTTTATTTAACACAAAAGAACACCCTAATGTAAGAATATGAAATAAATTTCAACAATTTCGCCCAATTTCAGGAAGAGTACACGAGTTCAACAAATGTACTAACAACACAGGCTGCTGCAATAAGAAAAATCCTGATAAATATCACAACTTAATACGACGATTGTCTTGAAATAAAGCCAACAAAAGAAAGATTTTTGCCGGGTAGTTTATGCTAAAAAAAAAAAATCACAACAACAAAGCAATAAAGAAAATCTTAACAATGAAATTTAAACTAAAAGATTACAAACGAAAGAAGCAACCACAAAAAATTGAAAACTCATTTATTTAAAGAGCTTTAATTTATGGTTTAAAACATACAAGTTAATGGACTCTTGAGATAAAAACTTCAAACAAGAAAAACAACACATTTGAAAGTATATACATACATATACTTGAACTGGCTCCTTCTTGAAATGCTCTTAATTTTGGGGGAAAAAGTCATGAGTCACAAGGAAGAATTTTGTTTACAAATTATTCCTGCTCCCTCCTCCCCCCCCCCCCCCCCTCCAGCAAAGTAGGTCATCCTTAACAATAAAAAAAACCAACCAACACAAAGAACTTCTTTGTAAAATAAAATGCTCAATATAATAATAAACTTTGGATTGTGTGTCAAGAATGTAAATTGTATTTCTATAGACGAAGTACGAGGTATGTGTCGGAAATCCTGAATTTATGTACATTTAATAAACATTTAACATTATTTTCATAACAAACAACAACATATCAAATGATTTGTGTTGTGAAAACGTTTGCAAACAAAAAAAAAAACACCACAAAAACACAACCTAAAGAACCAATTACTACATACAAACTGTGAGCGTCAATATAAAGTTAACACCAAGTATTGTTTAAAAAAAAGTAGTTTTATATAAACTACTCTCTCCTTGCGGACACCGCACTAAAGCGGACATCTCCCATATACGGGCCAGAGATCGGCAATGAATCGTTTTTTTACGATTCACAACTCTCATAACATTTTAAGTATAAGTGGTTTTCATCATTGAAATTTAACTACTCTGAGTTACTGAAACTCACAACAACGTTGATTTATAAATGCAAGTGGATATAAGTATGAGTACTACGCCGACATCGAGCTCATACCATTCCCAATATGTTTGATTCATAAACAACGGTATTTGGATTTACTTTTTAAGAAATATACTCACATACTCATAAAGTATTCAACTCAGTTAAGTCATTGAAAAAAAATTTCAGCATATTCCGTTAGGTATTTATACAAAATAAGTAAAAAAGAAATATAAAAACATACAAGTAAGTTTATAGGAAAACATATTGGGGAAAATATAACAATTATTATTTTATATAATTTTTATAAGAGGACTGTAAAAAATGAACGATACTCGCATGAGTGTATGCGAGTCATACTTATTTTTTTTTTATCGTCTACGTACACTGAGTTAAGGAGAGTCTAAATAAACAACATCATACCTGTGATTAAGTATGAATATAATGAGTACTTCAAACTTTAAAGATGAGTAGTGTCTTGATGATATTGAGGCAAGTATGAGTACGTATAAGTACAACAAATTAAGTCATGATTCGAGTATACTCACTTTTTCAGTACCCATAACTGATCTCTGATACGGACACTTTTTTCAGTCCCAAAAAAATCTTTGTGATTCTCATAAGTCGACACCTCTCATAAGCGGACAAATTTCTCAGCCCCTTAGGTGTCCGCTTATGAGAGAGTACACTGTATATTGAATAATTTATAAGTTAGTTAAGCTAATTATAACTCATTAGCAAAAACTAGAAAAATTAACAACATAAAATAATAATTAAATTTTAACGGAAAAGCACCAGTTTTTTCACGTCAAAATAAAGTTAATGTGTATTTTAAAATTATGTAAAACATTATATTTAATATTGTGTATGGAATCATTTGGCCTTTATCACAGTTCACAATCTTCTAGACATAAAATTAGCGAGTTTTTTGTTTTAGGAAAATCAGGCAAAATTCTGTTGCATTCATCCTGTATTACTACCTTTAGGTTATGATTGCAAGAAATATTTATTTGCCTAATTTTTTCCAGATATTAACACAGCTGCTGAATTAGATTCAGGTCTGGGGACTGCGGAATATGATCTAAAGTTTTTGGACAATGATTGAGTAATTACGCTTGCCCAGTTTTGGAGGTAGGCTTAGTATTATGGTCCTGTTAGATAATCCAGTTCTAATTTCTTTACTCCAGTGTAGCTATATTGTTTTTTTTTTTAATGAAAAGATAATCTCCCTTTCTTCATTGTAGATTATCGACCCGTGATACCACTATACAACCCCAGATCATTCTTGAACCGTCGCCATGTTTTACCGCCTTGGTAACATATTTATTACAAAAGGTTTCGTTCTTGGTTCGCCATATTTATTGAGGGGTTTTTGACTCCAAATATTACAAACTTACTTTCATCGGTGAAAATGATATTATTCCAAAAAAATATTAGGCTCCTTTATATATTTGTTGGCGAAATTTAAACGTTTGGTTTGGTTGTTCCTTTATAGAAAGCGCTTCTTACGCGGCACTCTACCTTGTAGGCCAATTTGATGAAAAAATCTTCAAATCGCACTCGTGCTTCCAGAAGTTTTCGTAAAATCAGCTATTTTTACAGCACTTGATGTTGAAGTTGCTCTTTGTTTTTGTAAGGTGGTGGTTTTACACCAGACAAATTTTCTACGGTATTGTGTTTGATATATTTGTCTGTAATTTTTTTTTATTGTGATACCTTCCAATGATTTTTCCTGTTTAAAGCAAACAGACTATTATGAGTCTCAATTGATGTTTGTCTTACGTTTGTAACTTGTTTTAGTCTCTTTAAATGATAAATTATGAAACTTGCAATTATTTTGAACGTTATATTATCAAACGCAGAACAATTAAACAAATTTCTAGTATTTTGGAATAACAGGGGTGTTACTCTCTATTGCGATGCGAAAGCAAATTCGATTCGATAAGCATACAAATTGATACTCTTACGCATCGAATTTGCTTTCGCATCGCAATAGAGAGTAACCCCCCAGGGGTTACTTTATTTTGAGCAGTATTTTAACTATAAATCAATTAAATTTGTATAAGCTTTTCTTTTTGTTTCTATGTTTTTTAATTCAACTTAAATAACTCTTCAAAAATTTATTATAATTTTCTAATAATAATATAATATTTCATTATATGTATTAATATAATTAAGCTTTTTTATAATACATGCTGTTGTCTGTATTTTGACGCTCACTGTATATACTGGTAGTTGTTTTTGTTGTGGTTCCTTTTTTTTTTTGGCAGCCAACCGCTCACAAAAGCACTCGTTTATTTTGTACACCAACCAGCCACACACACTCTCAACCTGTGATTATGTTTTGCCAAAAGTGTGGTGTGGAATTTTAAATATTTCTTTTATATAAAACGCAAAATAAAATCGCATAAAAAAGTGCAAAAAAAGCATACATACAAACATGAAGACATAAAAATAAATTAATACATTTCTGTACGAAAATGAATGCATAAAATGGAACCAAGTACATAATTTCATGAATGGGAAACATTTACAGTAACTTTGAGTATGAAATCAAAAAGAAAAATTCATCATTTTCACAATTATTGTCTAGGATTATTTAGCTTCTTTACGTCTTTTCAACCATGTAACAGCTTTTGAGATTTCTACAAACTTTTCTTACAATCAGCTCAACTATGGGTTTGTCGCATTTTCTTAATGAACTTTACTTTGTATTCACTTTTGAAAGAGCTCAAGAGCACTTCTTAGATTATATAACAAGTGGTGTGACCTTTAGAGAGTAAGAACTGCGTAGAGTGCTTCATGTTAAGTTAAATACTTGTGATAAACACAATCGCCTATGTTCCATATGCCACTATGAATTCGTTTTCAATTCCACATAAACAATTTTACGGCGTTCTAGGAGTGAAAATTTTTTTCTACAATGAACGAAACTGAAAATGATATTTTACTTTTTAAATATTTTTTTTTACTTTTTTTATTATTTATTGAATCTGCCTTATTTCCTTAGGCCTAACAATAAGTATTTAAATCTTAAAACTAAAATAAATCTAATTACTCTCTAACAGAGCATTAATTTTTTTTTATCGGCTGTTAAGCTCTACGAAGCCTCGACTCCGTCTGGCTCTGAGCTAGAATTCTAGCAAGTGGATTCGGGTGGGTTTGTAGCTTTTTGATGTAATTCTCGCTAAATTTTCACTAAATTTAGAATACAAACTTAATGAAAATTGCACTTCCACTTCATTTTACAAATGCAGAACCCAGGTGAATGTAACATTTTCGCATAGAAGAATACTGGATATTGATAGGTGTGGGTGGTTTACAACTCCTCGTCTAACCCTCACAGATGTTGATATCTTATTATGGAACATGAAACGATGGCTTAAATAACACATTAAAATATTTTACTAATATATAATAGAACACATTATTCAGAATATTTATTGCGCTTTTAATAAAACCGCATTTAAATTGTATAAATTAACTACAATTTAAAGAAGTTGCTCTTACAAAATGCTGAATTTTATTAAATCAATATGAAATTGTTCACTGGGTTATGGCATAACCAACATCAATGCTTATGTTATGAATGCACATGCACGTAGAACAACAAAAACAATAATAATAACAACAGCAACAACAACACAACTAGTGTTAATATTTTTGGTAACTGAAAATAAAAACGAAACTAAGACAGAAGAATGAAAGGCTTGGTTTGTTTCGGTTTCGGTTTCGGTTTCGGTTTTGTTTATTTTATTTCTTTTTTTCTGCTTCATTTTTGGCATTTGCTTATTTGGCAGTTTGACTTTGCGAAAAATATTTATTTATATTTGTATCTGTATCTGACAGACTTACTGTCTGTGTGTGTTTGCGTATGTAAACTTTACATTGTAAAGTCTCACTCTATCACCATTTAAGTGTTTGCTGCTGTTGCTGATATGGAGTGCAAAAAAAAAAAAAAAAAAAAAACGAGCCAGCCAGCAACAATTGCTACTGTTTATGCTCGAGCATATGGAGTGTATGTAAAGATATGAAAATGTTGCAGTGCCAGTAGCGGTGTCAAAGTCAGGGTTGGAATTGTTTGGTACTAAAAACATGTTTTTGGTACTTTTTAATATCCTCAAACATGTATTTATATGGATTTGAGAAGTTTAAGCTTAGTTTTAAACTAAAACGTTACCAAAATATTGGCTAAATGAAATTTAGAGGAAAAAAATAAAATGTTGTTAAACCATTAACCATCTGTCTATATCACTACAATGAAAATTAAGCGCTGTCTTCCAGATATACACTGTCTCGTTGATGTTATGTTGGTTTCTCAATATTTCCAACACAGAACAGAACCTTATATAGATTTTCCTTTAACTTGTAATAAGAAAACTATCTAGAAATTTCGATTTCAAAGAAAGTGCTACTTTGTTCTCAACTAGCCATCCCTGCATGTTTCTGTTTCTATACCCTTCACCTTCATGAGAAGGGTATATATAAGTTTGTCATTCCGTTTGTAATTTCCACAATATAATTTTCCGAACCTAGTTTACTTATTTATTTATTTATTTCTTAATTTATTTTATTTCTGTCTGTTGAAATCAATATTCTGAAGTCCCCAGATATCTTCGGGATCCAGATCTTCAATAATACTGTCAGACCTGCTTTCGAGAAGTTTGCTATTTAAAATCAGCAAAAGTCGTCCATAAATAACGGAGATATGAGCAAAAATCCGAGACAACCTCTGAAAATTTCATCAAAAAACTAAGTGTATTAATATTGTTACGAACAAATTCATCAACAGATGGCGTTAATCACACAAAGTGTATTAATATTGTTACGAACAAATTCATCAACAGATGTCTATCGACATAATTATGCATCCACAACAAAGGTGAAGGGTATATAAGATTCGGCATAGCCGAATATAGCACTCTTACTTGTTTAAAATAAAGAAATGAAAACTCCAACAACAACAACAACAACAACTATGTGTTAGAAAAAAGTCTCAATTTGTAATTGACTGCTGCTTGTTGACTACTGATTGTCAATGATTGCAACAATGTTGCCTGACTGACTTTGAAATGTTTTCATGATGCATGATCGTCTGTTTGGCTGCATGTCTTTTAAAGATCTCCCATTGTCTGCCTGTCTATATGTCTGTCCGTCCATCTGCCAGACAGACAGCCTGCCTACCTGCCTGCTTGCTCACCAGCCTGTATTGAATAGTTATTGTTACTGACAAATGATTATTATGCGTAAGATGTGTTTAAATGTTTTGTCTTTATTTTTTTTTAATGAATTGATTAAAATTTTTTTTACTCAGTTATTTGCCTGCCAACAAAACAGAAATTCATGGCATTATTAAGCGTTTGATGTTTAAAATTTACTGCAACACCTCTAAAATTAAAATGACATGATTAAAATAGACTTCAAATTAATCAACTGTTACGATTTAAGACCACTTCAAGGATTTTCATGTTGAAAAGTTTGATCTAAAAATGTTTGTTATGCAAATAACAAAAAAAATTGATTTTGATTTTAATATTTTATTTAACACCCACTTTGTGGTAAATAAAAATAAATTCTAATAATTAATAATAAAGAAATAAATACATTTGCTAGCCAAGTGTTAAAATTAATTATTGAATTTTCGTGTAGAGAATTCATAAAAATCCGATGGGAAATTTGACTTGTATAAATCTAATTTACATGTACGAGTAAGTAAAGTCGAATAGAAGATCATGGGCTTAACGTGCGGTATCGCCAGTGAGGACACGACCATACGTTGTTCTTCACATCGGTTGAACGAACGACCCTGACGAACCACCACTCAAGACGCAAACTCTGTTCACACCAAAGCAAAGCTACTTTTAATGGCCCGTATATACATTAGAATGTCACTAGCACAAACATGAGTCACTTAACCAACAATCTTCCTCCCGCGTACCTTTTTTTTACAAACCACAATCACTACGTGTTCAACCAACAAAGAGACGGGACAAATCCCTGGGTCACTGGTAGAACCATAAAAAGTCACTGGTCAGCCGCAAGTTAAAATAAAAAACTATTCAGTTTCAGGCCCCCAGATTGCAGTTGCATCAAGGTGTGGGAAGATAACCATAATATGTCATATAAAGTTCGGTATAACACGCTGATTCAGAAGGCTACATATCTCTGCTTGGTGTCGGTAACTATCAGATACTTTGAATTCGGCAACCATGCAGGATATTTGGACATAACGAAGAGGAGGATGAAACTAGGTTTCTGGAACATCGTTCCTACGGAAGTCTCTCCGACATGAAGATAGAATAAACTGAAGCCTATAACCGAAACATCAAGGATTTAAGTTGACCGGACATATGACACTACTTGGAGTGACCTCAAATCTGCCAAATGTTTTCGAGCTCGAAATTTTCTACATTTTCTGAAATGCTCAACTTGATTTCTTAAGCTGCATTATTTTATTCATGTACAGGGTGTTTTTTTGAGAGGTATAGAACTTCGAATTGAAATAAAACACAAGAAAATCGTTTTAATGACCATCAATTGGGCTTTATTGGAAGGATATTTTTATGCCATTAATGTTTAAATATGATTTCAGGCATGTGGCCGCCGCGGCTGGCTCGAATAAAACCAATTCTACAGGTCCAATTTTCAACCACTTTTTCGAGCATATGGGGCCGTATGTCGGCAATAACGCCACGAATGTTGGCTTCCAATTCCCCTAACGTTTCTGGTTTGTTGGCGTAGACGAGAAAATAATCCAATGGTGTCAAATCACACGATCTTGGTGGCCAATTGACAGTTCCATTCCGCGAAATTATGCGCTCATCGAATGTTTCCTTCAATAAATCGATTGTGGCGTGCGCTGTGTGGCATGTAGCGCCGTCTTGTTGGAACCACAACTCATCCACATTCATGCCATCCAATTCGGGAACAAAATAGTCGGTTATCATGGCTCTATACCGGTCTCCATTAATTTGGGTCCTCTTCAACACTTTGCTTTACAGCGGCAATTGTTTCTTCGGTGCGCACTGTTCGACGTCTCTGCAGATGCGTATTATCACATAGAGTAAACGTAGTGCGAAAACGATCCATGGTTAACCGAATTAATTGCTCTGATGGACGATTATGTCGACCATAAAATGGACGGAGCTTGCGGTAAACTTCGCGAACTGATCCGTTATTTTCGAAATAAATTTGCACGATTTGCAAGCGTTGTTCTTTTGTCAACCTGTTCATAATGAAATGGCAAACCAAACTGAACATAAATGACATTAGAGTTGGCAGATTTGACCACAAAATGCCAGTTTTATCTCTTTTCGAAAAACAAACCTGTAAAAAAAACACCCTTTATGTATGTCATAATTTCTTCTTTTAATTTCTACCTGGAACGAGTTCAATGTACAGATTTCATTCTTAAATCTCGCTGCGGCAATACAAAGGTCCCAACTGAATGGTCTTAAGTGAGCTGTGTATTGGAAAGCGGCCTGCCGTATTCGGTTTCTGGGTAACCATTTTGAAGACAGGAATCGGTCAGGAACTGAGTGTGTATTGAAGACTTTATTAGGAAGACCAAATAGTTACTTTGACCGGTTGTATAAATCTTATTGGGATAAATTCAAATTCATCAAATGATTTGGAGTTCCTAAATTAACTGGTACTATCTTCTTGTATGTCTTAATTTCTTGTTTTCTAATCATCTCTAACGTTCATCATTCTACCATACTTTCCATTTCGCAGCTCTTCAGGAGACATAAAGGGACACAAACGATTGGACGGTCGCCTGTCAAACTAAACTAGCTATTGTTGTGCTGCTGATATTTATTGCATAGCACTAGCTTCCTTTGAAACTAGAATCCAGGATATAAATTGATCAATTTCTATCAATTGTTTATGTACAGATCAGTGGACGCCACAAATATAATAATAAGCTATGCACTTTCTTTTGCTGTTGCAAATCGATCTGCTATTTGCTGTGATTTTTTTATTTCATAATTTGAATGAACTTTACTATATTTAGTTTTTATTTACGATATTTTGGCTTATCATGTCCTGATGACATTTGATCAGGCTGTCACGTTTCAGTTATAACAGGAATATGATATTTTCAACTAGGTAACTAACTACCTGTGCTGCTTCAATGCTATTACTCTTGTAAAGATCACCTATTTGTTGGTTCTAACTTCACCACTTATTTATGTGGATTTAGTAGAGAATTTGTGTGCTTCCTTAACATCTGTACTGGGAATGCACTTTGTTCAGTGTGTTCTCTGTATTATGAAGACAATATTTTCTACAGTTATTGGCTCAGTTTGTTCAGGAATACGTTTTTTTTTTCAACGATATACGATATTTCCTACTGGGTTACTAACTGTTCTGTTCTCATAAAAATTTTTTTTATTTATTTATTTATTTTTGTTGTATTTTTTAATTAATCATATACTTAGTGTATTCAAATTTACAGCACAAACAACAACAGAAAAAATTATTTGAAATAATATTTATTAAGAAAATACCGCCGCCTTCATTCAAATTTAAAGTTTCTTAATACTCTGCATAGTGGGCCGGTATAAAACCAAATGTTAATGTTAAAAAAAGAACTCTATTCAACTGCCGTTTATAAAATCTATGATACATACATTTTCAATAGAAGTGCAATTCTCCTTATGCGAGGGATATGTCATTTATCAAATGCTTCGAATATGTCGGGTTTGAGTCTGAAACTAACTTGTTGTGAATTTAACGACATCTACATATTTGTGAAAGTATTGATCGATTTTGATCATTTCCTATAGAAATTCGGGTTTAATAATTTTAATGGACAGACGGAAGAACTTGCTTAAATCGATTTAGAAAGTGATAGGCATTGATACTGTGCACTAGAGTTATTTAAACAACTGAACTAGTTCGTTGCTGAATAATCCAACTCTAACCGATTTGATTATGGATGAAAAGTAAAACGTATTTTATTTCATTCAGATCCTACTATATAAACATTCCATTTCTTTTTAACTAAGAAATTTACTTCTCCAGCTCCACTGTTCTCCCCGCTGAAGTCTATGCTTTGCAAGTGTTGTTTTTTTAATGCATTAAATTAAATTGTAAGTTCGTATAAAATCTGTTAGTGATGCTGGTGTTATAGATGTGTGTAAGTATCCGTGTGTGTGGTGTACCTTGGCTCAATTTAACCAGTCTTTTTTTTTTGTTCTCTTGTTTTTTTAATAAATCAAAACTCATTAGTTTGTTGCAGGTTTCAGTTTTCCTTCGCACACAAAAAATACAAAAAAAATCATGCACAATTGTCGTTTTAAATAGTCATAATTCTGTTACTCTCCCATAAGATAATCTACTTTGAATGTTGTCTGAAAATATTTGTCTTTAAGAAAACAAGAAATTCTTGTAAATTTTTCTTGTTGTTTCTATTATTCGGGGCCAACATGCACAAGAACATTTTTCAAGCTACCACTTATTATATAGAAATATAACCTGCAGTTCATGTAATAATAATGAATAATGCCAAGCCTAGTTATACGCTAGGCTACTTGCAAGGCTTTTGGCGGGCGAATGTAACTTGTAGATGCCATTGCGTAGAGCCAAATTGTTATATAATAACAGGAAGCTTTGAAATTTGAATCAATTTAGTTATTTTGGCATCTTTCCACATAACTTTACTTCTACATGAGAACCTTTGAATATTAGGTTATACCCAGAGCAAATGTGTCCAACACTAAAACTGCAGGGCTAAACTAAAAATGTCACATTAATCGCGATTGGCACAAATATCTTTCGCAGTTATTTGGGTGAATAACTATTATAAAATTACTTTATTAATATGTATTTATTTCACTATCTGATTAACATAATTTTAATTTACAATAAACTATTGTATTTAAAACAAGCGATTAAGAAACCCAATACAATATTTGAACGATCAAAACTCAGCATAACACAAACAGTAAATGGCCAATAGTATTACAAATACTAAAACATTTTAGCACTGATGGAAATCTGCTGATTTTTATTATAATATATATTAGAAAGTCAAGGAGTCTCATCTGTCAATGCAGAAACCCTTTCTTAAATTTATCAATATTGAGAATCGTATAACATTTTCTATAGAACATTTTCTATAGAAAAAAAAGTTATAACAAAAAAACTGTTATGCAAAAATTTATCTTCTATAGAAAAACTGTTATACACAAATTTATCTACAGAAAAAACTGATATACACAAATTTTGTCTATAGAAAAAACTGTTATACATAAATTTTTCTGTAGAAAAAACTTCTATACAAATTTATCTATAGATAAAACTATTTGATACAATTTTTTCTATAGAAAAAACTGTTATAAATAAATTTTTCTATAGAAAAAACTGTTATATACAAAATTATCTATAGATAAAACTATTTTATACAAACTTTTTTATAGAAAAAACTGTTATACATACATTTTTCTATAGAAAAAACTGTTATATACAAATTTATCTATAGATAAAACTATTTTACACAAAGTTTTCTATATAAAAAGCTGTTAGACATAAATTTTTCTATAGAAAAAACTGTTGTATACAAATTTATCAATAGAAAAAACTGTTATACATAAATTTTTCTATAGAAAAAACTGTTGTATACAAATTTATCAATAGATAAAACTATTTTACACAAATTTTTCTATAGAAATGAAACTGACACACACAAAATTTTCTATAGAGAAAAAAAATGTTATACAGAAAATTTTCTGTAGAAGTATAAGCTTGTATAAGCTTTCTTTTCAGAGAAAAAATAACAGTTTTAATAATTAAAAAAAATATTTTTGAAATGATTGAAGAAATAGTTATCTAAAATCCATTGGACAATTTTTGCTAGGACCAAGAGGTGAAAAGTTACACTCATTTTAAAAAAACCCTGTATGACCAAAATTTACCAAAATGTCCAATTTTGACCCCCTCTAACTAAGGCACTTCTGGATTGATAGAGCTGAAAATTTGTCTCTGGCCTACTAGGACTAACCTTGGTGCAAATTTCATCCAAGTTGGAAGACATCGATTTTTAAAATTGGGTCACTTGACGTGAAATTCACCATATGTATGTATTTATAATTCAAAAGAAGAAAATTTTAATTCTGGGGAGTGCAACAGTTAAAAAATAACGCGCAAACTATCGGTTATGTTTAACTTAAATATAACTTCTTTTCTCACTGTAATCGAAAATTCTTTTTCTGCACAAAACGCACCTGTAATTTTTCAAATTAAAATTAAAATTTTACCATTTTTTTGAACATAAATTTGCACACGATAAATAATCGTTTGACATTTAAAAGTTACACGCAATTTTCGTTGTTGTTTTCATTATTCAAACAGCAACAACAACAACAAAAATGTTGTTAATAATCAAACAACATGCAGCAGTAAACAAAATTTTAACATGCATTTTTAAAGAAACACGAAATTGTTAAAAGTGATTTGAAATAGAGGGTTTCCATTTGGAAGACGGCACAAAAATACCCAGTTGGAAATCAAGCAGCTTTCCTGGAAAACCCAGCGTGCATTATCAAGTTCTTTATGAGTATATGGAAATATTCATACATTCTTATGAATATTTCAGAACTGATTTACTGTGTGAGTTTCAGTTTTTCAACTCAGATGGGTCCTCTGATGTTGAACAATTTAGACACTTTACTATCGATATCGATTATCTGTGATTTATCTGATGTTAGAAAGTTCACTAAAATTTCCCACCAGGCCAACACCAAAATCAAAATCGAAAGGAAACAAACATCATTTGACATTTTTAACATAAATCGTCTGAAACGTCAAGCAAAAGCTAAATTAAACATTAATTTAATGTGAAATGTGCCAAATAAACATTTTAACAAACATTTTTTAACATACAGTACATAATTGTTTGTTAAGAAAAATTAACAAAATTTAAAACAAAAAGAAAAAACGAATTGTTTAATAAAAGCACGTTTGACAGTTGCATGACAATTACGTGACAGCTAATCAATTTAAAACCGTTTTCTGGGCAAAATGTTTAATAAGAAGAACAAAAAAAAAAAAAAACAACATAAAATAAATGCACTTCAAATTGACACGTTCGGGATTATTTTGTTATTTTACGTTTAATATCTAAATCATTAAAACCTAAAAGTATTTTAAACAATATAACAATATGTAAATACAAACTAAAGTTTATAAAACCTGACAAAAATGTTTAAACAACAACATAGCAGCAACCAACACCAAAAGAAATATGTAAATATAAACAAATATTTATAGTAAAAATACATACATACATTTTTACTCCAAATACATCAACATCAGTCAGTCAGTCACTCACTCATTCAGTTTGCCAGAAAATCGCACATAATAATTTTGTACAAAAAAAAAAAAAAAAAAAAAAAAAAAAAAAAAAAAAAAAAAAAATTGAAACCCCACATCAAGGTGAATCAATTTTAATTAAATTTCAATACACAATATGACACAACAATCGCTGTTAAATAAAAACAAAAAGCAACCTGCAACTAAAATAAAAGTATTTATTGATGCACTCCACTCCTCTCCATACAACTCTTACTTGGTTACTTACATACATACATGCATGGAATTGATGAACAAAAAATTTATAAATTTAATGAATGAATAAGACGTCATGGATTCACTTTGTTGCAGCATTGATTTCCGGTAATATGCATCAAGGAACAAAAATTAAAATAATTTGCTTAAAGAAAGATTTTGTTGCAAATTAAAAGAAAAATATGTATTATGAAAAATTTTTGTTTTATTTTATCTTACCGGTTTTGTACTACACTCTTTTTAGACCTTTAACATACACTAGGTCACTTTGAAAGTGCTAGCAAAAAAGGAAATTTTGTAGCACCGTGTAATTATAAATATGGGCTTTCTACACTCCACTGCTGGATACGCTTTTTTGAATGCTTATTGCACATTGCTTACCGTCTTCCTTTTAAATTATTTGCATTTTGATCACAAATGTAGCTAAAATTTAGTTTTTGAGAAAAAGGATATATGGGAGATGGTCATGTCCTTGTATCGGCTGAAGCGAAATTTCACAGAGAGCTCAAAAATATAGTTTTATAAGTTTTTATAAATTTTTGGTGCATTCTGATCACTAATGTAGTTACAATTTAGTTTTTGAGAAAAAGGATATATGGGAGATGGTCATATCCTGGCACCGAATGAAACAAAATTAACCACTAAGCTAAAAGACATATTTTGACAGACAGTTACCAACTTTCGATTTATTTTATTTACAATTGTAGCTAAAATTAAAGTTTTAAATTTAAGGACGTATGGGAGGTAGTCATGTCCTTGCACCGATTTTTCCGAAACTTCCAATTTTTCTTAATTGACACACCAAATTTCATTCGTCTACAATAACTTCTCTAATTTTGCCGATTTACTATATGGGGACAAATCACTGTGTGACGTGCTCGGGCGACCAGGACGAGCATCGTCATTGACATCTACTCGGCCTTCCTTAAACCTTCCTTAAACAATTGAACTTGTGTTCTGCTCATAGTAGACTCGCCAAACACCACAGTCGACATTTCAAATGCCTTTGCGCATTTAATTTCATTTTTTACACAAAACTTAATACAGTTTCTTTGATCCATTTTTTCGAATAGCAAAAAATGGAAGAGCACACCAAAACACGACTAACCTTTTTATCAAACTGACAATCCAAAATGGCTGGCATTACCAACATATATAACAGACATGTGCAACAACATAACAGAAAAAAAATGCGAAAAGCGAACAAACGTAACTCACGAAATTTTAAAATAACGGTTATTTTTTGATCACACCTCGTAATTCTGCCGTAATAAACGACACCACGGTTTCTGTTAGTCAAACATTGCTTGATAGGTGCACTGGACATTAAATTTTAAATAACTTCTGTCATGGAAAAGAAGAGAATAAGTCGATGGAATACCTTCTCTCTCTTTTGCCCTGTTTTTCGGTGATACTTTAGGTGCAGCCATTGCACGGATAACGGATGTATCAAGGGTGGATATATATATATGAAAGTTGCTTTCACGAATTGTGTTGGTCAAAGCACACATATATAACTTTACCTAAGATGAGAATTTGCTTCTTTAATTTGAAAAAATTGGAGTTAAAAGTACTCAACCAGAATTCATACTCAACAAGATGTTGCACAATCATTAGGAGCTAATCATTTTAAAACGTTTTCGAGCGCAGTATTCATCCAAAAGCAAGGAAATTTGATACCATATAAATTGATGCCGTATAATTTTTGCGCCGAATCATTACTTGAGTTGAAAAATTGAACAATTACAAGCACAAGAGATCGTATCTGAAGCCCGACCAAGCAGCTGAATAAACACCAAAGTTAAATATCAATGTAATGCTTTGTATTTAGTGGGACCAAAAGGATCCTATCTATTACAAGCTGCTGAAATCTGGCCACACAGCCACGGCTAACCATTAAAGCATTAGCTGGATATGCGGCCAGATATAAAAGCGTAATATTTCATCATGACAATGCTCGTCCACGTCTTGCAATACCTTTTAAAAACAATTTACAAAGAAGTGGTTCGAAGTTTTGCCTCACTAACCGTATAGTTCAGACCTTGCCCCGTGCCATTATCATTTGCGTTTGCCTGTCGCAATAAACTTTCCTCTGATCAATATAGTGACCTATTATAATAGGTGGGTTTGACACAGTCATCATATAGATTTCTTAGAATGGTAACTACATATATTAAGGAAGATAAAAGGTCTAATTTGATCCATCCCAACATGTATTTAAACGGTTATATAGGGGCTCGAGATCACAACATTATTAAAACTGTGTATGCTTTGTTCAACTGTTTTTTCAATATGATTTGCAACTTTATAAAGACCCCAAGAATATATTGATTAATATACCTGCACTTTAGCTCCTCATGGAAGTGGTTAAAATACTAACCCCCTTATTCATAAAAACTTACAACAGGTTTATAACAGTTCTATAATTATTATGATTCCCAAGCCAGTAAAAGATGCTAGCCAGGTTGCGTCGTACAGATCGATAAGCTTATTATCAATCCTATTGAAGATTTTCGAAAAAATATTCGTTTTAAGTATAACTCCTCATCTAAAAGAACACGACATTATCCCGGATCACCAGTTTGGATTCAGAGCGAAACATGGTACAATAGAACAAGTGCATAGAATTGTCACCCTAATTAGATCGGCGTTTGAGAAAAAGCAATACTGCTCAGCGCTGCTTATAGACATTTCCCAAGCATTTGACAAAGTTTGGCATGATGGGCTACTCATCAAAATAACACGAATGCTTCCTCAAAACACAACATTCATGGTAAGGTCGCAAGATAAATACTCCCCCTCAAGAAAATTACTGCTGGTGTCCCCCAAGACAGTATATTAGGACCGCTTCTACATATAATATACACAGCGGATATGCCAACAAACCTGAACACGCATACCTCTACATTTGCAGACGACACAGCATTTATTAGCGTTAACCATGACCCAAAAGTCGCATCGCAAAATCTGCAGTCCCACATCAATGAACTAGAGGCCTGGCTAGAAAAATGGAGAATAAAGGTTAACCCGGCTAAACGTGCTCACTTAACTTTCACGCTCAGAAGACAAACGTGCCCAGCTGTAAAAATAAATAACATCACTGTTCCGGTAGAAAACCATGTTAAGTACTTGGGAATTCATATAGATAGACGCTTGACCTGGTCTCGTCATATTGAAGCGAAAATAACGGCTATGAAACATAAAGCAGCTCAACTACATTGGCTTCTCGGTCGAAACTCAAACTTGTCTTTAGACAACAAAATTCTCCTATACAAGTCCATCATAAAACCAATATGGACATATGGCATCCAATTATGGGGTACTGCATGCGCATATAACATCCAAAAGCTTCAAAGAAGACAATCTGAAATATTACGACAAATTGTCTGCATTCCATGGTATATACGTAATGATAATATCCACAGAGATCTCAACGTCCCCACTATCCAGGAGGAAATTAAAAAATATTCAATTAGCTGCATCGATAAACTAATGACCCACCCTAACTACCTCGCTCGGGGTCTGCTGCAGTTCGAAGGTCACCAGAGGCTAAAAAGAACCGATACTTTGAGCCTAACTAGAAGACATTTTTAAAATTTGAATACAACAGTTAGTGGTTAGTTACATTGGTAACAAATAAACAACAATTAGAATTAGGATTTGAATACATATTTTAAATTTCAAAAAGAAACATTCAATAATAAAAAATAAATTAAAAAAAAAAGGTTTATAACAGGTTTATAAAGCAAATTTCCATACAAAATTTATTTTATAAACCTCTTATAAACCTGTTGTAAGTTTTATGAATAAGGCCATAAAAGACTAATTTTTACATCACCGATTCTGGCACAAATGCACACGTCTTCTATTGGTTGTAAATCTGGCGAAGTAGAAGTTTTACAAAAACCCGGTAGCTGCCTAAAATGATTTATATGTTGTCCATATTTCATCACATCCATGTTAAGAGATTCTTATGAAATACACAAAATTATTTTGAAAAAAAAAGAGAAATTTCCTGTTCATAATTGAAAACTTAAAACGAGAGTTATGATGGGGTTATGACTGTTGCAACAATTACTCACATAACTAAAATATGTATAAAAATATATGGCTGGTGATTTGGTTACTTCCACAAACAGCTACGTGATAAATATCAGGCCACAAAATTATTTCAACATTTCTGGAGGGACTTCCTCCCAAAGCCCCTTTACTTCAGAAATGGTCTCTTCCCTAGTACGAGTCAATGACACACTTCTTTTTGCCTTTATATATGACCAGACATTTTCAATTACATTTAAGTCTGGACTTTGGGGTGGCCAATCCAATATTTCCACGCCAGAACCGATCAAAAACTGCATTACCATACGGCTTTTGTGACATGGGGCATTATCCTGCTGGAAAATAAATGACTCTCCGATTATTTTATCACCCGATTGGAATGCGTGATTGTTTAAAATATCCAAATATTTATGTTGATTCATTGTTCCATCGATCGGGACTAAATCGCCAGCTCCATTGGACGAAATACAACCCCAGAACATTACCGAGCCACCACCATGGCTCATTCTTTCGCTGACTGGAGCTAGTTTCTTACGAATCTCCTTCGGAAGTCGAACATGTGATTTTTTCTGTGACCCGTGATACTCAAAACTACTCTCATCAGACCACAAAACCCGGTTCCAGAAACTTGGAGGCTTATCAACATGCTTTCTGGCAAATTCCAACCGCTTTACTTTGTTGCGAGCTGAGATATATGGTATATTTTGTATTACGTACGTACCAAAACTATGTTGAGTAAGGCGTCTACGTATTGTGCGTTCACTTACGGGATCGTCAGAATATTTCTGCAGCTGAGATGCTAAGTATTTTGGAGTTATAGTGGGATTTTTCTTAAATTGACAAATGATATGCCTGTCTTCTGTTGATGTAGTTTTCCTTTTTCTGCCCGTCCGGGCTAAATTTTGGACTGAATTTGTTTTCTTATGCTTATTGATTTGGTAATGCACTGTTTGTCTTGATAAATCATATTCTTCACAGATGTCTTTTACAGAAATACCACAATTATATTTGGTGACAATTTCAGCCCTAACCTCAATGCTTAACTCCGATTTTTTTACCATATTGAAATGAAAAATACCTGCAAGGTATCAATTTAACCAAATTAATTTTTTATTATAAAAAAAAAATTATTTTTACTTACCAAATTTTAAAAATAATGTCCGTCAAAATACTTTTGTCAAAATCAAAATTGCGCTAATTGCTGAAAATCATCTAATTTGACGAAAGAGATAATGCAACGGATTAAAATTGTTTGCTACGTAATAGCTTATGCTCTCATCTAACGGGAATTGGCAAACAACAACAAAAACAATTGCAATGTTGGAATTTATTGATACTAAAGAGCGGGTAGCAGAGTCGTCAAAATAAATATGCCGCCCCCTGTATTATTATTATTATTTGCAACTGTCTTTTGCTAAGGCTAAAGAAAAATTCACTGGCTTCTATAGTTGCTAAAGATTTAACTAACTAATCTTGTTATAGCAAATATTTTAACTGCTGACTGTTGCAGTTACTAGTTTTAGTGATTTTATAGCTTTTGGCAAATGTTCTTTTTGACATAATACCTGTAAAGTGGATCTTAATCATACTCACATCCTCAGCTGGACTTCTTTTAACACAAATCTATCTAGTGTTTTTCTTATCTTATGATGGTTAGAAAAATAAGCAGCATTAAGAACCAGTTGTTTCTTTTATTTTATCTTAGAATTTTAGGAAAATTATTTCCTGACATGAGAGCTTATGTTTATATGTACATCATACATACAAATGTATTTAATAAATTTCTAAAAATTTAATTTATTTCTAGCCTTTTGGCTTTATTAATTTGAATAAATTTATGTCTAGTTAATGGCGATACAAATTTGGAAAATAAATAAACGCTGTACAGTAACTAATTTCAAGTCATAAACAATTTCCAAAGACATAAATCAAAATTCAATTACAAATTCCAAGTCCACAAAGTGTTTTTATAGGATCTTTAGTAAAGTTAAGGAAATTGTGTCAAATGTTTTTTCTATTACATTTTGGAGTAGATACTATGTTTGATAAATCTTTGATAAATATACATACATAAATTTGCTAATGAAATATAAAATAGAAATAAGCTCTTAATCAATAATAGTTAAATTTTTGGTAATATAAAATATAAAATGCCATTTTGTTGCAAGCCTACAACTGCCAAAAGAAAATAGTTACTTTTAAAGGATTCATACATACTCGATATCCTCTACATTTTAATAAATACAAGTATCTGTGTTTGTGAAACACATGTAACCAAATTACATTGAAATCTAGATTAAATTTATTTAATAAATTAATTATAAACAACTTTTTAAACATAATTTAACAAATTATTTCTACACGTAAACTTCACTGAAATCGTGTTAAATCATTAATAAAAGTAATAAACATTAACAAGTTGTTTTATTCTCTAAAGCATTGTGCACATAAAATCCGACCGCATAAATGTTTTAATATTCATGTTTAAAGACATTAATTTCAATAGGGGAGTGGGGGCACCTTAGAACACTTTTTGCTTTGAATTATTGACTTTTTACATAAATTAACTATATGGAAATTAACTTTAGCTTAAAGGCCTCGTTATGCGAACGTTGTTTTAAGAAAAACGCAACGTAATGTAACGTACGTACGTATATGTAGTTATAGAAAAGTTAAAAACGTAACAGACGTCAATAAAATAAACAAAAACAAAACATTGTGCAGCATAATTGTTACCACACACCTCTTTTTTTCTTCCATCTTGAAGCCTATACAGCTTTTGTTGTATAGGCATTCATTTGCCTGTACAAGTAAAATAAGTTTTTCATCATCCATATCGTTTATTTATTTTATAAAAAAACTTTAATTCAAATTGAAAAAAAAAATTTTTCAACACAAAAACTAACACAATATTGATGTCAGCTGTTTGGCATAGTGATGGACAATGTTAAATTATTTTCGTACATATGAAATTGAAAAAAGTACTAAATTGGCTTCGAGGGATTTTAAGTCTTTACATTGTAATTTATACAATATCAATATTATTATTGTTGATGTAGTTATTATTGTGTACATAGTATTAAAATTACTGTAATTATTTTCGTTATTATTAAAATTATTATTATCGTTGTTTTTTTGTTTTTGTGGTTGTTGTTGTTATTATTTCTTTCTATTATTAATATTATTATTGTTTTTGTTGTTGTTATTATTATTATTGTTGTTATCATTATAATTATAATTATTATTATAATTTTTATCATTATTATTGTTATTATAATAATTATATTTATTTAAAAAATGTATATTGTATTACAAATTAATAATTTTATTTCTATTATTAAAACCATTATTATTATCATTGTTATTTTAATTTTTATTATTTGTTTTTGTCATTCTTATTGTTACTATTTTTTCTGTTACTAAAATTATTATCATTGTTGTTATTGTTATTATTTTTGTTATTAAAATCGTTATTATTAATATTATTTAATTTATTACAATTCGTACTTTTATGAACCAATATCATTCATTTATAATGTACCGAAAATGGGTAAATGTCCCGCAATTGTATTTTATTAATATGAGTGCCAGCACTGGCTTACGACTGTCACTTAACGGCGTCGTAAAAATCTAATTTATACAGGTTGATACGTTCCGGCAACGTGACAGTTAATTTCAGTAAGCTTTTACATTGTTTTGGTATACTCAAGAACGTACGTTACGTTACATTACATTACATTACGTTCGCATAATTCTACCTTAAGTCTACAAGTAACTTAGTTTTAGTTCGATTTATATATTTTTTTTATTTTTTTAATGGATAAAGTCATTGTGTTCAAATGTGCCCCCCATACGGGTCAGCTTTGCACTAGGCTGGGGCAGTTTTGAACGGCAATTTTTTCTTGTAGCGCTTATGTCCAAAAATAACATAAACAGTTATATTTTTTATATACATATATAATAAATTCGATTTATTTATTAAGAAAAACATAAACATTAACAATTAAAAAAAAAATAAAAAAAATTCAGATCAAAAATAAGTTTTATATTATTAAGACGGAAAAGGCCTTGCGATTTCAGGTGACATTACATTTTCCTTTAAAGCATCGTGATAAGCATTGGATTCGTCATTTTCAGAAAATAAGAGAGAATCAACAATGTTTGGTACTTCGGTTGATAATTTAACATGTTCAAAGGTGCCCCTTTCACGGAAATTTATAATAAATATTTTTTTTACATAAATATCAAATAACTTAACTTAATTTTGTTTGAAATGAATTTTGGACTGCAATAAATTTCTTTCACGAAAGAAAACGATCACTGAATACTTCTTACACTCTTACAAAAAAACATAAAAAAAATTTACAATGGCACTGCGAAAACTTGTTCGCCCCACTACATTCGGTCGACGACTGAAAAAACTAGCAAAAGTTGTTGACGTTGCTAGAAAACAAGGTTGTCATGTGAAAAAATCGGTTAAGGGTCGGAAAAAATGTTAAACTGAGATTTTATCAACAGTGTTCAAAGGTGGCCCGGGTATAAACGTGCCACCTCTCCCCTACTTATTCCAATTGATTAACAGTTGCTTATAGACAAGAACTACAATTTAACTCCAAAATGCCTGTGACAATAGCTGCATAGTGTTCCATTTACCGAAGCTGGGAAAAATCCCTATTTGTTCATATATTTTTCAATTAGACGAACAACTTAAAATTCGGGATTGTTTCAAATATTTAGCTTTTATTTTGAAACATTTGTACAGCTGTGTTAAAGATTAACCTTTACTGGGCTTAAGTCCCAATTTACACGCAACAGTTGTTTAAGCTTAGCTGATTACCACTTAAAAATTGTATAAATATTTTTATTAAAAATTGTTTTGTGTTAATTGAGACTAACCTGACAGCGCACTCGAAGTCATGTGAGTAAAGAGCATACTTGTAGGAACTTTCCAAGAATAAATAATTTGCAATTTCTCATGCACGACTGCAACGATCAATGTAAAAAGCACCTTGCTTAAAAGCTAGGGCTATCAAATACCTGCCATTCATAGCATAGTCCTCTTTCACCAGTTTTTCTCTTTTGAACTTGCCATTTCATTAACACGCGTCAATTCAATTTACTTTTTACTGCAAATAAACATGCATGAAAGCATATAACAAAATTGTCTAGTACCGTCAAGTTTGCAGCACTTTTATTCTCTTTTGTGTGTTGTGTGTGATTTAAGAATCACACAAAATTTATTGTGTGTAAGAAATAACATATTGTGCAAAGCGTTCAATTCATTATGTGAGTGTTGTGATTCAACTGTAAATAACAAATATGCTGTTTTACACGAGTAAATACAATTGTATTTATGTAAATCCAAACTAAAGAAAAAACAAGACTGCTGGGCAACCGAAACACAAAAACTTAGTAAACGCCCGTATCAAAACAAAGAACGTTAGAAAAATGTATTTATTAGGGGAAAACCCAATTTTAACAAAATAAGAAAGACAACAAACACACGAAGGAATTGTGTGATTTTTAACTTCACACAGGTTTTTTTTATTGTGGGATGTATGAATTTGAGTTTATCAAGCAATACAATATAATTGAGACGCACACACAATTAGTGTTAGTGTATGTGTTTCACTTTTTCATGAACGGTGTTGTGTTGATCTTTCATTTAAAATGATTGCACGTGAATGACTAGCTCTCATTTGTTTTTACACATTTGAATTGAAAATCAAATACACACACAACACTCATTTGGCTGTCAAATACATTTGTGCAGATCTCTACAACGTACTGACCAACCACTACTGTCAAAGACGGAGATTAAAGTTATTATTATTTGTATTAGGTCCGGATTTATTATGAACAATGATTTATTCTCTATGATTTCATTTATGATGATCATGATTATGAAAGTGAAACCTCATATTAATGTACAACATATGTATGTAACCTGTATGTAAAGATATAATAAAAATAATAATTGATAATTTGTGTATAAAGAAGATATACATACTGCTATGGACAGAGAAATAGCGCACCAATGTTCTATGTGTCTAAGTGTCAAACGTATTATATTTAAAAATGGAATGGTAATAACATGGAATTCAATGCTATTCTTTTGCTCTACTTTGCTTAACCAATAAGTCGTTGGAAATGTTGTTAGTTGGATAATGAAATAGCGGACAGTTCGTTTTTAAAGAAACATAGTTGTTGGGAATGGCGGCAGTGAATTTTGTCAACCAAAATGAGAAGAGGACCGCACTGCTCAAAATTGGTACAAAACAAACAAAAATAGCTGAAAGAAGTCAGTTGCAAATTAGCTTAATGTAAAGAAAGATCGAAAGAAGCCAGCGCGAAGACAACAGTTCGTGAGGATAAGGAAATAGTTACAAAGATCCTTTTAAGTCATCGAGAACAATAATGACGGAAATAAATGAGAAATTTTGGTTAAATGTTGCCAGTAGACCTGTACGAAGAAGCCTCAATGAAAATCAGCTTTGCGATCGTGTACGAGTAAGTAGAAATAAACCCACTTCTATTAAGAAAAGAACATAAAGGTACGATTGTCTTTTGCAAAACTACACCGTAACAAGGATATTAAATTCTCGAAAATAGTGCTGACATTTTTACATCGACAAAAGCAAACCAAGAATTTAATCTCTGTTGCACTAATAAAACAGTAAAGTGCGCTATTTCTCTGTCCATAGCTGTATGTACATATAAAATTAGTTGGTGGCTGATTAATTACCAAGATCAACAAACATTTTCAAATGTGTATGAAATGTTTACAAATACCATGTTCATTGTAATTAATTTATGTTAAAATAATAATTAATTTTATGTTTAAAGTAGGCATATATGCAAAAATAACGAGACTTTAGCCAATTTACTAGAGTTTAAAATCGAATAATATTACAAAGAGCTAATGAAGTTTTATAAATATTTAATAAATTATATTAATACTTAGACACATACATATCGTCACCTGAAATGCCCAAAGACGTAACCCTAAAAAAATTAAAATTCGTTTTTTGATTGAATCTGGAACACAAGGCTAAAATACAATAAATAAAAAATGTGAAGAAATCGCGATTTTCAATTAAACAGTTTTCATTTTATAACGTTTTTTGCTTCTCCTGTAAAATTATGATAATGAGTGTTACGTCTTTGGGCATTTTAGGTGACGATATGTAAATTAATTTTTTAATCAATTTTCAAACTACTGACACCCGAATCGACTGCCAATGCTTTGCAAAAATTTGTAAAGTTCGTTACTTGAATAAATGTGAGTATACAGTGCTGGTAACAATAATAAGAACGATACTTATCAGATCATTTTTTTAGTTTTTAAATTTTAAAACTGTATTAAGTAACAAATTAAAGCACTACAGTGTGGTAAAGGACTTTTTTAGCCAACAAATTTAGTTGTATTATTAAGATGCTGGAAAAACTGTAAAAGCAATATATTTTCTTAAGCATTATTTATAACTTCCTATTAAGCTAACTTTATCTTCTACATAATATATATACTCAATTGAACCTCCTTCCAAGTTTTGAATATATTTCGGTGGATATGGAATCCCCTAAATTCTTATTTTATTCTATTTTACAATAGTAAGTAGTATTCAATAGAGATTGTGACGGCTGAAACAAAGACTTAAATAGTTTGAGTGTGTGCTTGGAATCATTGTCGTGCAAGATTTCCCATAGGAGCGTTATTTCTTCTCTGGCTAATATTTGATTTTGCAATAAATCCAATAAATTGAAACGAAACCAGCTACAGCAAAACAACCTCATATTATTAAAGTTCCTCCTTGTCTAGTAAATTGTGAGGATGCCCCGATAGAATGATACATGTGCAAAATATTGAATAATCCTATTCTTGAGTTAAAAAATAATGTTTTTGATAGATATCCCACTCGCATCCCATTAAGCGATTATAAAGGCCTTAAAGTAAATTGTATAAGCTTTTCTAAAAAAAAAAAAAAAGGGCCCAAATTAAAAAAAAAATTAAAAAAAAAAATATTTAAAAAAAAAATTAAAAACAGTTTTTTTTTTTTAAATTAAAAAAAAATATTTTTGAAATGATTGAAGAAATAGCTATCTAAAGTCCTTTGGACAATTTTTGCTAGCACCAATAGGTGAAAAGTTACACTCATTTAAAAAAAAACCCCTGTATGACCAAAATGGACCAAAACGTCCAACTTTGACCCCCTCTAACTCCGGCAGTTCTTGACTGATAGAGCTGACAATTTGTGTCTGGCCTACTATCCAATAGTACTAACCTTGGTGGAAATTTCATCCAAATCGGAAGACATCGATTTTTAATATTGGGCCAGTTGACGTGAAATTCGCCATATATAAAAGTATATATAAAATATTTAAATTGAAGTTAGCCAAGTAACAAGACTTTAGTAAAAAATGCTGTGTTAATACTGTCTGTTAATACAGCTGGACTCGTGTGAGTGTATTCACATAGGCATCGTTTTAAACTTTAAAAATTAGAGGGGGTTTTAACGATTACATCTCGTTCTCATCACAAGAACTTCTATACAAGTAATTAAAAGTTAGATTCTGGTCACATGCGCACCTATGCATTAAAGTTTGCATAGGAAACGAGGCTACCAGAACATGTCTTAATTCTAGTACTGCATAAGTAAACCATTTTAAGCCAAACTATAGAATCATATTACCAGTAACGTCAGCGTGCACTGGCACTTGGAGGAATGTCGCTACAGGTTTAAATCAGAGGTCGGCAAAGCGTAAAATGAGGTTGTGTGTGTGAGCAAACTACCCAGCAAACATAAACATAATTATATAAATTATACAAAACATTTTAGATAGGAAACATACACTCACAATGTATTTTCCGTAACATATAAGAAATTAACAACGAGATTGATATACAAACGGAACTTCTAATACTTCAAAAGCTGATTACATGCATGTTACCAAATGCATTATCAATCATAAAATATTTTTTGTAATTTATTATTAATTTCAAATGTTTGTTGGGAAGTATTTCCGAAAAAAATATAAAAGCATCCGCCGCATGTGCACACATTGCTGTCTCAATGACGACTGAATGAAAGAGATTAAGCGTATGTGTGAAGTGCTCTCTGCACTATTGTGCTATAGGATGCCGACCTCTGGTTTAAATGTCTCGGCATTTTATTAATAAAAATAGCACTAAGATGGCTAGTTCGATTATTCTGAACGCATATCCTGTCGAACATCATTCAGTGTTTCGTAGTAGTCTCAGTTCGAATAAGGCTATATTCATTCTACTAGCCTAAAACAAAACACCTTTCAAAAGCGGAAATGGCCCACTATGTCGAACGATAACGTTGGCTTCGATAAGACTTAAGACACAAACTTGATTGTGGAATAAACAAACTTGATTGAGTAAAAAATAGATACGATAAAAAGTTTGTGTCTTAAGTCTTATCTAAGCGAATCGTTCGACATCGTGGGCCAGGGGGTTATTTAAAATTGTGAATCAAAAGCTATCATTTGAAGTTTAAAATTTAAATTCGTGTAATTCTAGTTTGAGCTGGAAAGTGTGTAAGAGTGATTAACATTTTGAAATTCCACGCTACCATAGGAATTCTAGCAGCCTTAAGAGAAATAAAGCTGGATTTTTTACAAAGTAAAATGACGTAGTTGTGATAGATACTGCATATGGCTGTAATTGCATGACAGCTAAACTAAATTGTATGACGGCTTCAAAGTATTGCTTGTAATTATTGTTTTTTTTTTAACAATTTTCAGAGCTACTGTTTATTTGATTTATTTCCAATTACAAATATAACGTGCGAAATATCAATTTAACAAACAATAATGGCTTTTGTTTTTCTTTTTTTTTTAACTACCACTTTCAAAAGTTTCATAATTTGTTTATAGCTGAAGTATGTTGGTTAATTAATGTTGTTTTAGAGAACTTTTAAAGCTATATAAAACTGATAAATCATTCGAAATCATACTGTAGAAATAGTTTATAATACGGCCAGCAAAAGTAATTTATCATTTTTTTTATATACCGCAAAACAATTAACACTTGGTTAAAACTATTTATAAGAAACCTCAAGCATATCAGTGAATTTGTTACTAGAAAAACTAAAAAACAAAACAAAGAGAAATAGTTTATTGTTTAAAGAAACCAAATTTGAAAAGTTTTGAAAACAACTATAAGGCAATTCTTAAACATAAAATTAACAATTTAGGTTTGCCACAAAAAAAAAAACAAAGATCTACAGCCATGTCACAGAATTTAATTCCGTTCGGAAGTGGAATTAATTCTGTATTTTGCTTCTATAGAAAAAGTACAAGGAAACATTTTTTCGTAATGAAACCACTTTTAATTTGTGGAATTGTAATTTTTATTTAATTTCTAGGTTTCAGTCGGAAAAAAATTGTCGTTTTACTTTTTCTATAGAATTCCTCCTGAAGAAGATTTCCAAAGGAAATCGAAATATTGAAATAATTATATATAAGAATTAAAAAATCTTTTATAAAAAACAAAAAAGTGACCTCAAGCTTAAAAATTATTTAATAAAAATCATTAAAAAGGTCAAAGAATATAGAATAAAATTATTTTTCTATAGAAGCAAAAAAAAAAAAACGGAATTAAATTCTGTGCAATGGCTGATAATTCTTTATTATTGTGAAATGTGTTTCATTGCAGTGAATACCCTTGTTATACAAAAATCTATGTACGAGTATGTGTGGTTGAATTAAAAGCCTAGTTAAATTTTTAATATAATCAGGGGCTTATGACACCAAAGCATTTTTTCTTGTCGGTTTTAAAACCAATTCTGACAATATTGGTTTCTATGACACCCCTGAATAAATTAAAATTTATTTTTTTTTTTAGAATAATTAAAGTTGAAGCATATTTTGTGGTTTCATATACATTGTCTTATCAAATTGAATTAAAATTGTAATTATTTAAAACTCAATATTTGTCTACATACATATGTTTGTAAGTATGTATTTGTTTTTTACTTTAATATATCATTTGTTGGCCATGTACATATTTTACAAATTAACAATATTAACCACTAATTTATATTGACATTTCAATATACAGTTGTAGACATAAATACAATTATTATTATTTTTAATACTGATTTGCCGAAAACAAAACGTTTTTTAACTTATTCAGCTAAATAAGTTGGGAAATACAGCATCGTGTTTAACTGGCAGCAGTTAACCGGCCGGCCATATTTGTCTTAAATGTGAATAGATTTGAAAAATGGCATTTAGTTTTTTTAAATTTTTTGTTGTTATTTACAGATATATTTGAAAGTAAGCCACAGGCACTGTTGGCAACTGCAGTTCAGTTGTGAGCAGAGTATCCCAGCATAAACTTGATAATGACTGGCAATTACTGAATAATATACTTTGCAATGGCTACTATACACCGACTGCATTACTTACAGTTAGTCTAAGGATAGAAGTACAAGTAATCCTCCTATCAGAAAATGCTATAAATTTTGCGAGGCCCCTAATGTCAGTTCTGTCAGCAATATTCCGCGTTCTGAAGCAGTGTAGCGTAACATTGTTTATTAACGTGTATTTCGCATGTGTCAAAACAGAACTGACATTCGGGGCCTCGCAAAATTTATAGCATTTTCTGATAGGAGGAACATATGTATGTGTATATAATAATGTATATAATTCAGATTTATTTAACCCTTTCACGCTCAAAGTTGCTTATAAGCATTTATGACGGCAAATTATAAAGTCAATACAAATAACTATGTTTAGATATTCAATATTAAATAACCGGCCATACAAATTCTATTAACATTCATTTCATATTAATTCAAGTGTCACAATACGAGTACATATATAGATATTGCAAGTTAAAATATACCAGCAAGAAATTTATTTCATAAATAGATTTGAAATGTTTTAGCGTCACAGTTTAGAAAATATTCGCTTACAAAGGTGCAGCAGAGAAGTAGTAAAGTCAGGGAAATTCCGGCCTATTGTTTCAATATTGTGGAAAAGGGAATACTATATGAAGAATGTGGAATGAAACTACATATTGGGAAAACTTTTACCAGTATGAAAATATCCAATCAAATATCAATTGCTCAAAAATAAAACGATCGAAAGATGGTTTATAGCGTCATGTAATATTTAGCTTTCTTTATCTCTGTTAAGCTAAGTGTTGTTATACTTGGTTTTTTTTTCAAAACGTTACTTCTCTTTGAATTTATCTTTCAGCAAACTTATTCGTTTGAAGATAACTTGTGAAACAACATTGTATAGTAGTTCGTATTACTAGCATTTCTTCCGGTTTGAAATGAAGATTAGGCAGAAGCAGGGCTGTCAGATGAATTTTGAAAAAAAAAAGGTCAAAATTTCGATAAAAAATAAAAAAATCGTCATTTCCAAGTTAAAAAAAGAAATCGGAAAAATAAAAAGTCGCTATTTGCAACAGTATTTTGCAATTTTTATTAAAACTAAAACATAAAAATTTAAGTTTCTATAGTCTCTGGTACAATACATATTAAAATACATAAATTTTAACTTTTTAAATAAGAAATCACACAAAATATAATGTTGAACGCTTTCACACTCTTCAATTCCGACTCGTCAAGGCAAGCTTTTTTGGATGAGAAGAGAAAAGAGAACAAAAGGGATAAAAACTTCAAGGTACTAGCCAATTTTTTTAATTCCTTTTGTTGATGTTGATTTGCATTAAAAAGTACGAAAATTGAATTGATTCAATTTCAATTCAATTCAAAAGACAATTGAACAAAAACTGCTTAGCTAAAACTGAAGAGTGTGGAACAAAACTTTTAGTATTTTATAAATGAATAACTGAATTAAGTATATTTTATTAATTCAGGTTAAATTGTTAAATGTCAAAACAATTTAGTTTATTAAGTTTCAAATAACATTTTGAGTATAGAATCCAATTCATATACGAGTACAGGGGGGTTACTCTCTATTGAGATGCGAAAGCAAATTCGATGCGTAAGAGTATCAATTTGTACGCTTATCGCATTGAATTTGCTTTCGCATCGCAATAGAGAGTAACCGCCAGGTACTTATTTTCAAAGATTTCCGTATTTTTTATTATTTAAATTTATTTAGCTGAATGTTCTTTCGACGTTTTGTTAAAATAGGAAAAGATTTTGTAGAATTTCCCCGTTGAAATCTGTTTTTCAAATAAATAAGTAATTTCTACTATCCTCACTCAACATTAATCGGAATTATTATATTTAAATTCAAAAATTGTCAATAATTAAGAAAACACAACTATTACTTGCTTTTGTTTTAGAAATATGTCATGCTCTCGACTTTTTCGTAATAGATTAAAGATAAAATTAAATTTGTTTCTTTAATCTATTACGAAACAGTCGTTGTCGTAAAAAGAAAACGACACTCATAATAAGGCTGATTATATTAAATGAGAAAAATAGTTGTTGTCTCAAAAAAAAAAAAAGAGAGAATTTTGTAACAAAAAAATAATAAAACAAAACAAATGATAGACAATTGTAATCGTCAAATCGTCACTTTGATATTTTTAAAACAAGAAATCTTCAAAATGATGATAAATCGTCAAATCTGGCAGCTATGGGCAGAAGTTAAAATTCAAGATGTAAAGAAAACTAGGGAAGATGATTGGAGAGACGAAAGCTGTTCCCTCTCCTTTGGCACACTAAGTAACGAATTTTAGCTTGCATTACATCAGTAGTTTTAGCATTTACCTTAATGTGCCTGTTCAACATTAACACAACTCAAATGACCTTTTGAATTTTGAAAACAACATTCACTCTCTAGAGGTACTTCGGGTTGAACTTGATTATCTATTGTCACACAAGTCAAAAGGGCGTATGAAAAGAGTAGGGACATAAAAGGAGATTCAAAAGAAAACCCAATCGATAAAAAATAAGCTTCGCGATCGTTACAAAAATGATCTTTAAGCATACAAAACATGCCTAGGGTCAATCAAGCCCTATTGAATTCAAATAAAAATGAGCGGATTTCTGCTGCTGAAAATCAACCACAAGAAAATCAGGATATCTCTTTCGTACACGGACACATTTTATGGAGATTTTGTAACATGGCCTACTTTCCGCGACCTCTTCACAGCATTATACATACATAATTCTAGACTTAGAAAAATTGAGAAACTTTTTCATCTAATACAAAAGGCCGGAGGAGACGCTAGGAAAATAGTTTCAAATGTCCCATTGACAAACGAAGGTTTCGACATAGCCTGGAAAAATCTTATAGCCCAATACGAGAACAAACGGATCCAAGTAAACGAACAATTAAAAACTTTATTTTACCTTCCGAACGTTACCGAAGACTCAGGCTCATCATTTCAAAACCTTCAACGAACAGTTAATGGCTGTATTCAGGCGTTAAATGCTTTAGGTGGGACCCATTTCTAGTATAACTTAGCTCAACAAAGCTTCCTCGAACTTTTTATAAGGAATTTACAACAATAAATAAATATCAAAGTGTTTTTTAATTAATAGCAAAATGAACCAGTGACACAAAAACAACACAAACAAACAAACAGTGCCAATTGTCTAAAAATATTACTTTGCAATGGTATTTTTTGATTATAAAGACTATGGCAATTAATATGTTTACTTTCTTTAGAAAGGGGATAGATTGCCTATATATTAATTAAATAATTGTGTTACTTTCTTTGGAAAGGAATATATAGGAGAAGAATAGGTGGTGAAAGTAGAGAAAAGCTTTTCAAATGACAACACTGTAATTGCGCGTTTATTATTAGTAGTACAGTATTGCAGCGCCTCTGGTGGTGAGTAGACGCATTAATGTTAAAGCTTGATTTATAGTCATTATTTAATTATTTTACTTTGGTGGCGTTTGAATGCTATACCACCGAAGGAGGGCGCTGTGATAAATATTAGTTATGATGGATAGAAAAGAAAACTAATAATTATCAGAAACTGATGTTGTTTGAGTGGCAGCGGCTGGGATTCGAACCCGGGCTTAATGATCAAACGCGCTAATCAATTAAGCCACAGCACCCGACAAAAGTTCAAGAATTTTTTATTAAGAAAATCCAAAAAAGACTCTAAAAAGTTAACATTCACTGATATTTTGAAATTTTATTAAGCTTTTTTCTCTTGATTCTCTTCACAGCTATAATATGGAATCGCCCATATACAGCCATTAGCAATTGCTAGTGTAGTCCTCTAAAAGACTTGTCATTTTAACTGTCATTTCTGTCCATACTTGTTTGCTCAAAATCCATCATCCTTCACACAGCCACAACCGCAAACAAAAACAAAATGCATTCATATCACACTGTCACACTCATCGTCATCATTTGTCAATAAATAGATGTAAGCTAAAGTTAAATCATCGATGACATATCACGACAACGATAATATGACTACAATATTGATATTGATCATCATGATGATGATACCGTTGACAATCGCACTTATTAATGAATGAATTCATTATGGAAAATTCATACATTTTCATTTCATAGCAAACCACTGACATACATTTCATTTTGTTTAAATATACACATCTATGCACGTAATAATAATAATAATAATAATAACTTTTAAACGTAATTGAATCGTATGTAATTTATTTAAATGTTTAAAAGTAGTTTTTTGTTTTTCTTTTTTAAGCTTTAAGCTTTAACGTACAATTTTGCTCAGCTGTCAATTTACATTGAAATTTTTCCATGTCAGTTATTGTTTGTTTTCAATTTTTACCTTTTAATAAATTGTGTTTTAAATTGAAATTGTTTCTTTTTTGAAAGTTCTCGTGTACATACATATTTGTGTTTGTAAAATCGCACTCTTTTGCAAATACATAAATTGCTTTACATTTACAATCAATAAACGTGCTATTTTTACTTTTGTTTTTACAAATATTTCCTACTGTCGATTGTTTTATTTTTAGTTTTGTTATTGCAATTCGTACAACAACAATGCATTTCTATGTTACGTACAAAAAAAGTATTTAAATTGCTTTTTGGTATTTTTAATATGAAATGTTTTTGTGTAGTACTTGCACTTATAGTGGGGTGAACAAAAATAGCAGTGCAGAGTAATTTGATTTAATATAGTTTAATATAACAAGAACATATATTTTTAGCTTTCATTTTGATACATTTTTACAATGTAAATTTATTTATGGCCTTTTCTCAGCTTTCTGGCAATATATGGATTCTGTGCTAAAAGAACTGCTCATCTCTTAAGGACAAGAACGAATCAAGCCCATTTCGGATTCCCTGTTCTCAAGTAAAGCCCATCGCAAATGGAGTGTTCTGCTTCCATCAAAATAAATTGTAGACGGACCGGACAAAGTTTGGATTATAAAGCGGGTGATGGAAAACTTCCCAATCACTTCTGTCTAAATAGTTTTTGACAGGTGGCTGAACGTTGTCATAATGTCTGGCTGCATATTCTTGATGTTTTTCAAACGAATCAGTTGCAATCGGTACAGGTTGCTCTGGAAGGCTTTCATCAGTTAATAATGTCAAAATCATCACTCATGAATCACACGAACCATATTTCGCACATTGAAATCAATTGAAAACATTCCACACAACCTTTGATGTGTTTCAGCGGCCCTTTTTTTCAAATTAATGAAGTAAAACAAAAAATCCCGTACTGGAGTTTACTAAAACCGACTGGAGTTGACTTGTAACGTAGTGGCTGTATTTGTTAGCCAAAGTGGGAAGAATGGCAGTTGGTAAAAAAA
The DNA here is from genome assembly GCA_916048285.2 of Bellardia pandia. NCBI lineage: Eukaryota > Metazoa > Arthropoda > Insecta > Diptera > Calliphoridae > Bellardia > Bellardia pandia. The sequence continues at coordinate 123,510,133 of OU696529.1, forward strand.
ACTGAAGTTTGTTTGAGCAACAAACTTTGGGTCACCAAATTGCATCTATGTGATGTTGTTGAACAACTTGATGCTCGGGAAATTGTGGCTTTCGTGGCATTTGTGTTGACAATTCGTCTTTGGACGGGGTTAGATGTGTGGCATATGGCAACCGCAGTAAATTCTGCCCAGTGCAGTGTTGCGATTGCTTGTTTTTTAATAATGGTCTTGGATCATGCTAATTGAATAAGCCATGGATGGCAGGAATTTGATAACCGAAACTCTTAAGCAAGGTGATATTTACATTGATCGTTGCAGTCATGTAAGAGAAATTGCGAATTGTATATTCCTGGCAAGTTCATACAAGTATGCTCTTTGCAAGACATGATCATGCTGGGCATACAATGCGCTGGTGAGCCGAGTTCATCTGCGTTTGAGTGCGCCTTTAGGTGTAAGTCTAAAATGCAGATATACTGGAGCTGGCAAACTATCGATAGTCGCACCATTCGATAGTTTCGATAGTTTGCTGATAAACTATCGATAGTATCGAGTTATTTCTAGAACAGTTAAATTTTAAGTGCTTACGTTTCCACATAGCGATTTTATAATAAAGAACATAATGAAATGAACTTAATTTAAGTTCATGGTTTGATTTATTCAAAAAATTAACAAAACATAACACTTACAAAACATAAAAAAAACTAAACATTTGTTATTCATTGTAACAGAGATTCATTTTTCATAAAAAAATATGTACATACAAAATACAATATAAAAATTCTTGAATATAATCATTGAGTTACCCAATAATTTTTGTTTAAAAAAAGAAGCACATTTACTTGTTTTGCTTTTAAGGAAGATCTTCGATCTGGAATAATGGATCCGGCTTTGCTAAACATCCTCTCATGTACTTATGGATATATTCAACTTTACATATGGATAATTGCAGCGTCACAGGTCTTTTGTAAATAGAGCTACCCAATCGGCTTTTATTTTTGGTAACTATGAAGTTGCCTGATAGAAGCAAAAATGTATTGGCAATTTACTTAAAGAAAAATTCAACGATAGTATCGCTATCGAAAAAATACCATCAATACTTCGAAATACAAAAACGAAATGCCGAAATGTTGTCACTAAATTAAAAATTAAAAGTTGAAATAGAAATTTAATTAATAGGCTAATGAAAACTGAACTATCAATACTATCGATAGTGCTATCGATAGTTTGCCAGCTCTAAGATATACATGTTAAAATTGAACACATCTGGAGTTGACTAGAGTCGACTGGAGTTAACTAGAGTCGAATGGAGTTGACTAAAATCGACTGGAGTTGATTATAGTCGACTGGAGTTAATTAGAGTCGGCTGGAGTTAACTAGAGTCGACTGGAGTCAACTGCAGTTGACTGGTGTTGACAATCGGTAACTAGAGACATTTGGAGTTGACTAGGGTCGACTGGAGTTAATAAAATCGACTGGAGTTAATTAAAATCGACTGGAGTTGATTATAGTCGACTGGAGTTGAATAGAGTCGACTGGAGTTAATTAGATTCGGCTGGAGTTAATTAGAGTCACCTGGAGTTAACTAGAGTCGACTGGAGTTGACTGGTGTTGACAAGCGGTAACTTGAGCGATGTAGAGTTAACTAGAGTCGACTGGAGTTGACTAGAATCGACTGAAGTTGACTAAAGTGGACTGGAGTTGACTAGAGTCGAATGGAGTTAATTAAAATCGACTGGAGTTGATTATAGTCGACTGGAGTTGAATAGAGTCGACTGGAGTTGACTAGAGTCGACTAGAGTTGACTAGAGTCGACTAGAGTTGACTAATAATAGTCGGCTGGAGTTAACTAGAGTCGACTGTAGTTGGACTATAATCAATAATAAATTTTTGTTTGAGAATTCGTGTCGGCCTTGTGATGAGATCACAAAAAGGATTAAAAAACCAAAAAGCTTTTTTGTGAGAAATATTTTCTAAGCTTATTTCTGAACTGATTTTGTTTAATTATCATTACAAGTGCCCCGATAGAGTGCCGGACTATCAGTCAAACGGTTGCGGGTTCGATTTCCGCCAAAGACTCTGGATGTTTTCTTCAAAATTCTACAAGCGTTCAAAAGTGTTCACACCAGACATTCTAACAACGCTGCTATATATTTATCATATACTGTACTTAAACTACTTATAAACAATGTTGTTGTTTTTGTTAGTTATGTATAAAGTGTTTTTGTAATTGTCATTTTCCGTGCCTAACCTTGCACAAATACTTAAACTGACCTTTACCTTGTAATATAATTTGCATTTTAGGGCCCCTCCTTTATCGTTTCTCTCTCTCCCCTTACAATTTTAAGGGCGTTGCATACATATTTAAAGGGCAAAGAGGATTTATTAGCTTTTGCGAATTATTAAACTATAGAGTGGAACAAAGAAATGTGTAAATTAGGTTAAGAAGCCCCTTTGGATTTATCAGCTGCTGTGCCTCTGGCAAAAACCATAGCTACTTAGGCGTTATTTAAGTACTGTACTTTACTATGATTGAGAGTGTAAGATAATCTCACCGAGGTCTAATAAATAACTACATACTTATATAACATATTCTAATCAAGCTATTACTAAAGTACTTCCCAGTAATGCATAGTTTAAAAAGAAGTCATTGCAAAGAAACTCCTTGGTAATTGTTATATATTTGCAAATACTTTAATTTTTGAAATTGAAATAGTTTAACCCTCCGCTAGATGAGAAGGTCGTTGGAGACCTTTTTCATTTTCAAACTGATATTACTACTTGATGGTTCATGGCAAGTATACCCGACCCGCACATGTATTCCTAGGAAATTTTATGTGGAATCGTCTAAAAAAAAGTTCAAGGCGATCCGACCAATAGTTTAGTTTCTATTGAGATTTAACCCTTCGCGGGGTGAGAAGGTTTATGGGGATATTTTTAATTTTCGAATTAAATTTAGTCCTTGATGGTCTGTCTACCTGACCCCTTCAATAGTTTAGTTTCTATTGAGATTCTTTCGCGAGCCCAAATTTTACCTATACAACTCAATGTAAATAGAAAAAGATCCCTGTGGCCCTATATACTTTCTATAAAGGCAACGGATGACTCACCCAGCGTAGGGTTAATGAAACTTGTACCATACATATTTTGTATAACAAAATGTCATATTCTATTTATGACACGTTCTAATTCAAAGATCATACACAAATATTTATGTATGTAATGGTTGTGTAACAAAGTAGGTATGTAAAAATATTTATGTATGTAAATATGAAAGTAAATTGTGTAACTTTTAAAAGCTTTCAGTCAATAGTGAATAGAAATAATAAATATAAATTATTGTTCTTCATGTTATAAATACGATACAGATAGATAGACAGACAAACACACAACTTGTTGCCTGGCGGTATTTGCAATGATTTTATAATGAAAAAAAAAACAACTAAAATGAAATCTTTGTGTTGCATGTTTGTTTCTCGATCGGTTGGCTGACGGATTGACTGCTGCTGCTGCAACAGTTGCTACATCATTAGTTCTAAATGAATATTTAAATAAATGTAATTTATTTTTACTTGTTGTTGGCAGTATTTTTTCAGTTGCTTTTTCTTTGTATTTGTTTTGTTTGTTGACATTTTTTTTTTTCAAAAATGGAAACAACAACAATGACAAAAAATGTAGGTGAAGGTGTTGTTTTATTTACATTTGAATTGTTTTAACGAATTTGTTTATACTTATGTTCATATGCATATTTTACAATTATTTTTTTAATGCATATTTTTTTGTGTTTTGGTTTGTGGGGGCGATGTCATTTATTTATGTATGTGTGTCAATTAAATCTAGGTATCATAAACAATAATTTTTTAAACAAAAATCACACAAGTAGAACAATGTTTTGTTTAGTGTTTAAACATGAATTAACGAATCTTACAATTGTTTGCTTTTAAGCAATAAATATGTAAAATAATTATCTTACCCTGGCTTGCAATTAGTTAAATGGAGAAGAGATTTAATTGTTGACAGTTTTCATACATACATACCTGTAATGATAAAGAAAACAACAAATAATTAATATGACAGGTTAATAATTTCAATTAAATATTTTATTTAAATAATTAATATTAAAATAAAAAAATTATTCCAAGAATTATAAAATATACAGTGTCGGCAAAAATAATAGAACTTCGATCATTTATTTGATATCTGTAAATGGCAAAGTATTTTATGGACGGACGAGAGTAAAATCATTTTATTTGGTGGAAAAGGTTCTCGTTCATATGTTGGACGTTCCCCAAATACAGAATATAATCTACAATTCGCATCTAACTCCCCGTTTACACAATGTTGTTAGACACATTTCATTATTATTTGCTTTTTTGTCATTTCTCTTATTCGTGCTGTGTAATAATTTGTAGTAAATTCCAGCAAAGAAAATGTCAACAAAGCTTGTTTACCGAGTAGCGAACACAAAATTGATTCTATCTTCCCCAAATGTTCTGCCAAATGTTCGGGGACTAAGACGGTAAATCATGGAGGTTTTAGCATTATGATATAGGGATGGTTTTCACATTACAGAGTGGGCCCAATACATTGCATAAAATCAACAACGAATCAACATGTTTACGTTGATATACAAAATTATGTTCTGCTTCCCTATGCCATGGACGAAATGTCATTAATTTGGGTCTTTTTTTTTTTTTTTTTTTATAAGCAAACACAATCTGCGAAGCTTTTGAAGCGCTCGATTATGCGCTTTTTCTCTTAAGTGCTTCAAAAAACATGCATTTTTTTTACTGGGTATCAACTGTGAATATTCCCTTTGTAAATTACCTTGAAAAGTTTACAAAAATAAAAAAAAAAATAGAGAACAAAGCCACTAACAAATATTTTGTTAACTTTTGATAAGAAAAAACTTACAAAAACTCAATTTTGGAGATAAAATTAACACAATTTTTTAAATATTAAAAATACTAGCAGTATGGAACAATGAATATAAAAAAACAATTGTTAAATACAAATGTTAAATACATTAACAAATTTGTAATAATACATATACATATATAAACACTGTAAACGTATGTAAATTTCGTTGCAACTCATAATATGTAAAAAGAAATATGATTAATTACCAAAAGCTATTTCTAAATAAATGGTGAGTTCAATAGATGATGTTTACAAGTAGATGTTGCACAACAAACGTTGCTGGTAACGCCCTTGGCAGGGCAGAAAATACATTCCAAAATGCCAATAGAGTAAAAATATTACTTTGAAATGCTATTCTTTGAATTATGTATTAAATTAATGACCTCAAGCCAAATAAAATTTTTCTTTCATAACAAATGTTTAATAGTTTATTTCATACAATTGTTTTGTGTTGAAAATTTCCTACACCTTATTCAACGATATGATAAGATTTTCTAACAATGCAGCTGGAAACTAAAGAAAATTACTTAAATTAATAACGCTATAATGTCATTTAATGGAATGATTTAGCTTATAAAGCATTTTTCACATAAAATCCGACCATACTACAGACGTTTTTCGTTTAAAACAAGCCAACCCTAAGTAGAAATCATAAACAAAAGTAATGTTAAAAGAAATCTGGAATTTCAAAAGAAAATATTAATACAAAATACCTTAACGTGCAATTAAATATTCAAATTGTTATAACATCCAAAATGGGGTAATTTCTGTTAAAACAAAATAATTTTCATATTCGGATAAAAATCAAGGACTATAGAACCACTCCGCTTTAATGGGAGTCATTATAAGAGGAAATGAATTTTAGTTTCTTCTTTAGCTTTTCTTAAATATTAATACCTGTGTAACAATTTGTGCTTGAAATGTATTCAATTGCCTGTTTCGGTACATAATTTTGAAAACATTTGTGCCACCGGATTTTATGTGAACTAAGCTTTAGAGGAATTATTATGTAGAAACAAATATAGAGAAGATTGCTGGGTGAGAAGCATCCCACTTTTCTTTTCGAATTCCTTACATTAATAGATTACACTAATACCTCGCTTTGCGTCGTTTCGGTTTGCGTTATTTTCGAAGTTGCATCGCTGCTTAATTATTACTAATTTGCACTGTGCGTCATTAGATTTTCGAGGTTGTGTTGTTTTGGGTTCGAGTCTTTAATTTTTTTTTTTAAATTTTTGCAAAATCAGATGCTAAAACGATGACCCGTACAAGAAGTCTACTTAGCGTCGTTTCAATTTACGTCGTGTTTGTTTTTTTGGAACATAACCCCGATGCAAAGTGAGGTATTGGTGTAATCCACTTTATTGACACTAACAGCTTTGTCTACTTTAAGAATTCATTTAATAATTAAGCAATATTCTTCTGTTGGTCGCTATTCTGCACAATGAGGTGGCTTGTTTGATATTGCTTTCAAATCCACTTCATTGCCAAAGCATTCAATAGTGTACGATCACCTTACATGCTAATCAGGAAGATTAACTGTCAAGGTTTTGAGTAGTTGGATCTTATAAATTGTAACAGGCTAAATTGAGCTTAAATTCTCTATAAATTTGAACAAGAAATATTGCAGCACAACAAAAGAACGGTTGATAAAATTTTCCTTGAATATTAACATTCATAAGTTCCTTTGAAAAACACCTTTTCTTGTTAGAATTTCAAATCGATTAAACATTATTTGTCTTATCATCGAATCTAATTATAGCTGCCCTCTATGAATTTCAATTTCCAGTTTAAGTTTATCTAAATTAAAATTGCAATGCATAAAAATTCCTCATGTTTATAATCAAAATAGGAACAACCAATAATAATAATAATTTGTTAAGCTTTTAACTTTCAACAGCACGTAAATCACGTGCAGCGTAATAAAAGATAAATATAATAAAGATTTTTTTGTACGTTAAAGTAATTTATGGCTTTAAAAATAAAGCCAGCAACAGAGCTAAGACAAAAAAGTTATTATCTATTAATTAACAATTTCTTGGGGCTAAAAATACAAATTTGTGTAAAACATAAATAAGCTTTTGTTCAAAAAACAAAACAGTAGGTATTCTAAAAATATAAAGTTACACAATTTGACTTGGTGGCAAACAAACTGCATAAGAAAAAACATAGAAAAGTGACTTACCATTATTATAAAAAGGGCTTAATTTGTAAAATGTGGTAAGAAAAGAGACAAACCTGAAGAGGCAGGGAAAGGGATGTATGTATATGAAGACCAGGGCTGGCAAATATTATACTATTGTCCCAGTTTAGACTCAGTTGGTACCCTATTGTTGCTGCATCAAAAAATTGATATTCCAGATGAAAAAGAAAAATATATGATTTAAGTTACCATTTGTGTAATAGTGCAAGCCGTAAAGATAATTTTGAACTGCTATCCATATGATGTTTAAATATGCATTTAAAAGATGGTTATCACGACGAGAAGTTGTAGGTAGAATTTTCAAACTCAACAAATCAACATGCATGAAAGTAAAAAACAAAAGGAAATAAGAAAATTTACTAGTACCGTCTCTTTTCCCTTCTGTGCGAACAGAGTCGATTTTAACGCACGTAAGACTCAATGTTGTTTATTAACGCACAACAGATCATGTTGCTTCATCTGTTTTTATGGGCGGTGTAAATATTAAGGAATCAGACGCTGTGATGTCCGCTGGACTAAACACATTTTTCAAGTGTCAAAAGAAGCGCTCAAGTGCCTTGGTTTCTTAAAACGGTGTAGAAAATACTTTACTCCATCTGATCTTCTTACTATTTACACCACCAATATTCGTCCGAAAATGGAATACAACTCTCATGTATGGGCCGGTGCTTCGAAGTCTATTTTGGAGTTACTCGACCGCGTACAGGAGAGGGCGAAGATGCTTATCGGTGACAGTAGGGTATCCAACTCTATTGCTTCGTTGGAGCATCGTCGCAATGTGAGTTGTGTTTCACTGTTCTATCGAAAATAATATAATGGAATATGTTCTGCTGAAATCAGGGAACTTGTTCCTGAAACACATAGTTTTTTGTGTAATACACGTTCTAAAGTCAAGGCCCATCCAGTCATTGGTCGATTGGACAGTTGATCGCACAACACACAACAGAGAAAATTCGTTCTTTAGCCGTACTGACCGTATGTGGAATAAACTACCAGCAGAAGTATTCCGTGCCACTTTCAATATAGGAAAATTCAAATCAAATGTGCACAAACACTACTACCTCTATCCTCCCTCCCATAACCTCTTTTCTTAGTTCTAACCCAATGCATTGCATGAGTAGGGGTCATGCCCTGAGTGCTAGTCCAAGCAAAAAAATAAAAATAAATTTAAGAAAAAATCGTTAATGCGCTAGGACAAATAATTAAAACATTTACTACTGATTTATTAGTCCAAATAATTTTTTCCAATTTAATTAAAATAATTATAAATTTACCTTTAATATATTGTCGAATAGTCCTTATTTGTTATCACATGAAGACATCTACTTGGCATACTTGCGAACAAATGTCTGCAAAGTGAAATGCTCAATTCAATTCCCACTTTTCATCTTAATTTTTGTTGTTTTTTTTTCCTACCAAACTTTTCTCAACTTTGTTTTACTAGTTCTCAATTGGATTGAGCTCAGGGGACTGTGTTGACCATTTTAAAAGACATTTGCTTTTTTTTTCTTCTAAACAACGCTTAACAAGTCGCGAAGTATGTTTGGAATCATTGTCGTGCATAAAATTCCATAGCAGCAGCAAATTTTCTTCATGGAATAGCATCATTGTATCTTCTAATATATTTTTACACAAATTTTAATCTAGTTTTGAAGAAATCCTGGCCATTGGCCTAATCCCATGCCAAGATAACGCTGCCCAAACCATTATATTACCACAGCCGTGTATACCATACTTTGGAAGATGCTGCTGACTAATCGGATGTCATCAGATCTCCAGAGGCAAAACTTTGATTTATCACTTCAAATTATGTTTTCCAAAAACTTATCGAATATTTTCAAACTTTCTTTTTCAAACCAGGTTAATGGTTAACATTGCTATCGTCTTATTGTTCAAAGTGAAATTTCAATTCCAATTACAAAACTTCAACCTGTATTTGCCTGTAAGTTTTAAATGGCCTGAGACATTATTCTTATAATTTGATCTTCTCTTTCGTTTGTTTTTTCGCTGTTTGGGTTATTTTTAGTCATCCCATGTTTATTTAAATGATTGATGGCGTTGTATACTTTTCCTCTGGAACAACCCAGCAAATTAGAAATTTTTTAATACGGTTTTACCACCTCTTTTAGGCTATTAATAAGTTTAATATCTTCTTCGAATAAAGTTGCTGCTTTGCCCATACCTAACAATGTAAAACTTTCTAACTTTTTATTAAAACCCTTTTTTAATAATTACGGACAATATTTTTGGGGAATAGATAATTTGAAAATATGTCACTATAAAACTAATATTAAAAAAAAGTTGACAATGTTTTAATTATGTGTCCATCCCGCGAAATAACGCATTATATAAATGCCAATATGGCTTGAGGAAAGGTAGCGACACTGAGAATGCTGTAACAAATGCTGTAAATTTCATATGCCAAGGATTAGATCAAGGCAATAGTGGAGTATGTGCAGTTTTCTATGGTTTTTCAAAAGCATTTGACTTTGTGGATCATGATATCATGCTTGAAAAGCTTCAATATTATGGAATTCGAAGTACAGAACTAAATTTGTTTAAAAGTTATTTATCAAACGGAAAACAATATGTGGAGTTAAACAACAAACAATGTTATATTGGGGACATAAATCTTGAGTGTACTTATATGCTGATGATATTTTCCTGTTTTATCCATATAAACATGAGACGGCGTTAAAAGCTCACATGCAAAGAGATGCTGAAATGATTTTCGAATATGCGAGAATAAAAAAATTATTTGTAAATCCATTAAAAACAAAAGTTATCAGATTCAGGTCACATGTGAATACTAGGGATGCCAAACGGGACTGGTTTTTCAAATCCCGGGATCCCGAATTCGGGATTTTTGTTTCATATTAGAAAATTACAATATTAATGCAAAAACTATTTATTTAATTCATAAATTTAAATAAAAATATAAAAAAAATATTAGTTCATTGAATTAAAGTAATAAAGAAACAAAAAAGTAACATATATTTAATATTAATTTGTTTAAAAACAAAAAATTGTCTTTTCATATATTAAAAGTTTAGAAACCTTTAATAATTTTAAAAACAAAATTACATTACATAGTTTTTTACACTGTACATACATATCGTCACCTAAAATGCAAAATAACGTATCATCACTTTTCACAATTTTACAGGAGAAGCAAAAAATGTTATAAAATGGAAAATATTGCATCTAGAAATGAAAAATTTTTTAGCTAAGCTCAAAAAAGGATAGGAAGGAGATCAATTCCAGAAGAAAAAATAATATATTTCAAAAACGTGTTGAAGTTATGTTTGTTACGTTATTTTGAATTAAAATTTTCTGAAACTAAATGACGTATCATCAATGAACAAATTTTAATATGAAGTGGAAAAAATGTGAAAAAAAAAATCGAAAAGCGATTAAATGAGGTTCAATAAAAGGCAATGGAGTTGTTTGATTTTGTTAATATTTCAATTTACTGTGTTTTATTGCCTAAAATTCGGTTTAACTAAACAAAAAATGTAATTCATTTAAGATTTTTTCTAAACACATTGCAGTTTACATACTAAGTAAATATGATAAAGGTAAAATTATTTAGTTTTTTTATAAATAAGAATTAACATTAGGAAATAGGTTATTATTTAAAGGGTATGTTGTCATAAACTAAATGACAGTCTGCTGGAATCAAAGTTTTTAAGTCTTATAAATGTTGCCATTTCTTTTTGGAAATGAATGAAAATGCCGCTTTAAACTTTACTCACAATATTTCGAAATACATCTAGCTTTCATTTGTCTAGGCATTATCTCACAAACATTTCCCTCAGAAATACCTTCATATTTCAATCCACACATCCGACTTAATTTACTATTTTCTCTTTTATTTTTACTTTTCTTAGATATTTTCAAATTTTCATTGTAATTATTTTCAATTTTAGAACACATTTTGTATATTTTCACCAATATTTATTAACTTTTGTTAGAAAAACAAAATTTTAAATTGTTACAAATGTGATGATACGTTGTTTTGCTATATGAATATTGTGTACTTAATGATACGTTATTTTGAATTTTCTTTATAAAATCGTTATTTTTTGACGCAGATGCATAATTTTTTTTTTGGAGACGTGTATTTTTATCTAATGAATCGTAATCAATCAAAAGCCCGATTTTCATTTTTTTGATGATCCGTTGTTTTGCATTTCAGGTGACGATATACATATGTATAAATTATTAGGTTGACAAAACTTATATGTCATTTGACTTTTAATTTCTATATTTATAAATTTAAAAATAATAGAATATTAATGCTCGTTCTTTAAAAAGCTTCTTAAAAATATTAAGGCAACTAAAGTGTCATCAGATAATCTTGATGTAAAAACAAGTGTCTCCAAGTCACCACTTGTATCTACTAAATATTTTGGTGACTGTTTAGCGACATTGCCAAGAAAGATGGCACAATGGTTATTAATAAACAATTATTCTTTCAATTGTGTCAGCCGATACAGTAGGCGATAGTGTGCCGGGCTATGATTCAGAGAATTGCGGGTTCGTTTCCCGCCAAAAACTCTGGGTGTTTCTAATTTACTTTTAATTAGAAGAAGCCTTTTAGTATTTTAGTTTTTTTTTTAATAATACTCTAAAATTTAGCAAAAATGCAGTTGCATTTTCCATTTCAGAGAGTAGACTAAAGTGGTCCTAAACGAACTACTTAGTCAGTGTTGACGTAGTCTATTGGTAGACTTCGTAGGACAAGCCTGTGTTACATCCTCGTCGCCAATGATATGTTAATGAAAAATGTATTTTAATGCCAGTTGAAAACTGACTCATTTATTATTATTAACATAAATATATATATCAAATTGTTAAAGAAATAACTAAGAGAACACTGAGTGAGAACTTATTTATTAAGAGAACTTTATGTTGAATACATATCAAGTAGTAATGGTGACGTCGTCAATAAGTAATCAGTATAATTTTACTATTGACATTTCCTGCAGGGTTATTTTCTATTATTAGCTATTTTCCATCGCTGATGTAGACATTATGTATATGTAAATTATAAGTATTAAAAGGCTAAAAGCAACAGCTCTTAGAAAAAAACAAATGCCGTTGAAATGTTATATCTTTGAATCTGACGTCTAAACGCGTTGATGGCGACCGCCAAAATCATTATATACTTACAAATACATAGTACCTATGGATGTAGCTAATGTAACCGAGCTAGTTAGTGGCATTTGAAGAAGACGTAACCCTACCCTGCTGTTCTTTAGTTTTTTTTTTTTTTTTTTTTTTTTTTTTTTGTTCTTTAAGCATATGTAAACTTCCTGAAAAACATGAATTTCGTTTACATTGTTCTACAATAGAGAAATAGCAATATTATTATAGAATACTACAATAACAACAACTACAAAAACAACAAATGATATACAATACATTTGATATGTGGTTAACTAATAGATACTTAATGCTTATTGTTGCTGTTTCTAATGTTGTTTATTTTTTTTTTTTTTTTTTTTTTTTTTTTTTTTTTTTTTTTTTTTTTTTTTGTAAATAACAAGCAAAATAACATATAGTGGGGCTGAAAGCGTAACAAATATGGTCATAAATAATGATACATATTTATGAATCTTAATTAAAGCATTGCTCACATAAAATCAGGCCATGCTAAACCAGCTTTTTCTAAAACCTGGTGAACAGTGCTTTAGAAAGTTTTATTTTTGTAAAGAATACGGTATCTCGGGGGGTTATAAAAGATATTGCAACTAAATTTCGCATGTTTGAAGCTACAAATATTTAACCAGAAATGGATAAATTTGATTAAAAAGCAAAATTGTTTTATAACTTCGCATATTTATGTAAAATATTGGGTGTATAACTTAAAAATGAAGGATACATAACAGCTGGTGTATCTTTTGAAATCTGTTTTTCTCTGAGGTCACTAATATGTCATTGTGAAGGTTAACATTATAGTAACATTATAGCTTCGAATATGTGGAATTATGTGGCAACAAGGCATCATGTGTGTGAAGTTTTGATTTAAAATGCCGTTGCAGCACACCGCTTGCTAACCCAAGCTTATGGTGAATGATTTTCATTGGCTTCAACGTGAGAGAGATCATTTGTAAGATTCAGAATTGATGATTTTGACGGAGAGAGTTCGACCAGGTCAGCCAAAATAGTTTGAAGACCAAAAATTGTCAGCATTACTCCATTAACACTCCATGAAGATTCCTGTCAAACTCAACAAGAACTCGCAACATTATTGGGAGCTACTTAGGCAGCAATTTCAAAATCTCTGCGAGCAGCTTAAACGTTATAAAAGAAAATCTGTTTTGCACCGAATCATTTCTTATTATGAAAAATAGATTCATTACGATAACCCAAGGCGTAAGAGGTCGAATGTAAAGTCCAGCCAGCTAGACGAATCGACACCAGAGCCATATATCCATGTCCCTAAGGTAATGCTCTATATTTGGTGACACCCTATTCTGAGCTACTGACATATGGCCAGACCATTACAGGCAACCTGTGCCGATTGCAAGTGATTCGTTTGAAGCCATCATTGGCCGAAAAACGGCCAGAATAATGCGTCAGTAACTTTTGGTTTTCGAAAACAATATGAAGCAAAGAATTTATATGAAAGTCATAGAAATTTGAAAGAGTTAGGTTTGACAATTATTGATGAAAACCAATATCGGAACGATGGCCACTACGACAACGCATTCAATTGTCGAATCTTGTATCAAAATTTTCTATCTTAACTATTTCATTAATCAGGTCAAGGGTTTTGAGTTTAAAGGCTGTAATTGATTCGACTGGTTCTGTATAGACTTTGTCTTTAAAAGAACAGCACAAATAAATAATTCTGGGTATTTAAGTGATCTTTATTTAGAAGATCGCAGGATAGGGCGGTCAATTAACAGGGGGGTTGCTCTCTATTGCGATGCGAAAGCAAATTCGATGCGATACTCTTATTATTAATGTTTCCATTAACAGACCGACTTAATTTGCTTATAATTTTATTTATTTATTTCACTTATACCAAGTAATCCAGAGCCGGTCAATCGTATCGCAAACGTATCGTATGATTAATACTTTCACTAAATATTGTCTGCTATCCATGCTTTAGGTCAGAAAAGAGCAGTGTCCCGGTAAGCAGTTAAGTGGCAATTCATTCTAAACATATCTGGGGCCAAATTACCGCATTCGATATCGAGTAAAATTTATCGTAATTTTCTTATTTCAGATTATGGCATTCAATATCGAGCAAGAAATTTAGTACATTTTGTCATAATTTCGATATCGAAATCATTCGATCACGAATGCGGTAATTTGGTCACTGTTTAATAAATTAATAAAATCAATGTAATTTAAGTTTAATTTTGACTGTTTGTATCCATTGTAATAATAGTTTAGTAATCCAATCGCTTTCTTAACATTTATGTATTCGCCCAACCCACTGTGCAATGTAATCAATTTTCTGTTATACATATTTTTAAATGATGATTTCACGTGTTGTTTTCTGTGATTTAAATCCATTGGATACTTTAGACAGACAACCAGATAGATACATAGATAGATACTTCGTTAAACATAGAATTATTTCTATTATTTTGTTTTCTATCGCTTGTTATGTCTATGTACGTACGTACATATGTAAATAATGTAACAATAAAAATTTACTAAATTCAAGGTTGGTTTATTGAATTTTCTAACACGCCCTCGTTTAACTGAGAGCGAGTACCTCGGGATATAAAAAAAAGTAAATATTTAAATGAAGTAAGACTCCCTTTAAGCAATAGCGAATCAAATTAATTCACCGTTCATTATTTAAAACATTTAAGGACTCCCAGCTGCCTTTTATTAGTAAGAATTGTATCAGATTTACATTTAGGTCACATGGTGTTTTGTACATAAATTGTTAGTAGGAAAAAACTGTTCATTTTAAAGTATTAAGAATAATTAAAGGGTGATTTCCGGTGCCTTTTTTAATTGGAAAATTACACTATATTTTCTTCTACAATTAATTGCATATAGATTTTTGTTTTAACCTTTAATTTAAACCCCCTTATTAGGTTTATTAGAGACGTTTTTATATAAAATTCCTGTTGTTAAACTTTAATAACTTTTCTCAAAATTATTTTTATTCTATACAATCATTAAATATGTCTTACTTAAAAAGAATACGTTAAAATCGACTATTAACTCAATTTTGTGTATTTAAATTGAAGAGAAATAAAGCCAACGTAATGGTTTTAATCCCGCATTAGTCTTCTGTTTTTCATATTGTACAAGACAAAAAGTTACTGATTTTATGGCGTCATTGTTATTAAAACAAAATTCAACCATTAATTAATAAAACTTCCTTTATTTTCGTGTTAAACAGCAGCAGACAATTTATTTGCTCAGTAAAATAAAAAAAATTAATTTCAACAAGAATCCAGCAAAAAACAACAACAACAAAGAAATTTATTTGTATGGCAAAACAAAAAAAAACATAAATAAGTTGGCGCCAAAATACCGAATCAGTCTAAAATTTAAAAACATTTAGAAAGAAGATATACTTCTTAAAAAACAAAATTAAATGACAAAGCAAATAATTACGAAAACAAAATAAACATTTGAGTAATTTATTGATTCATATAAAGTGGGGAGCACAAATGAGCACATGTTTAAGCCTTGTACACACTTAGTTGCATAAAAATAAAAGTAATAAAGAAAATTTAAAAATGTTTTTTGTCACTTATGTTAGATGTAATGCAAAACAAAATTATTTACAAAGCAAAATAAAAAAACACTTGCATGTACTCAATTTTGCATAAATAACACTAAACACTTTTTGCAAATTAGCCAACACAAAACAAATTATATTAAATAAAAAGGAAACTGTCAATAGCCATTGAGGACAATATTCAGCCAATAACAAAAAGTAGCTTTTTATGGAGAGTAATAGCTAAACAGCTTGAAGTAAGTTAATCAGTTGTCATAAGAGTCCATAGAAAGAGTTATATTGTTCCTTAACCATGAAACAAAGGTTTGTCTTTTTACTTAGTAAGACAGAATAGAGGAAACTTAAGCTATTCACGTCAACATTTGGAAAGCTATTAACGAATACGCCTCATGGTAACACAAATGTAAAGACACGAATCCAAATTTAATAGTTTTCAATCCAAAGGTTAACAATATTGCTGACGCCGAACAGGCCAAACAATTCAAAGACACCATTTAAAGGAAATAATGCAGCACGGTGGGAGGAACGTCATGATATGAGATTGCTTTACATGGTGGTTCCCCGGGCCACTGCAAAGAATAGAAGGAATAATAAGGAAAGAATAATTTCTACGTATTTTGCAAACTTATCTTCCCGATTTTGTAGATAAGAGCGTCTATCATGTGGATGAAGTTACTTTTCAACTGGATGGTTACCCAAAGCACACTTTCAAAATCGAGAAAGCATGACTTAGAATCGATGCAGTAGCATTCGACTGAGAATTTGTGTTCAATTGTGAAGATACAGCTGGGAGAATGCCAATTAACTACAAACATTTTGGACGTGATTTGAGATAACTAAACGAATGTGTAAAAGCTGTTTTACGAAATAACCAACTTTAGGTTAAATATTTAAAAAAGGATCATTCGCTAAAGTATTTGCATGGCTTTCGTTTCGTTTGTATTTTTTTAGAACTCACATATTAAAATATAATTTATGTTATTTTTTTTTAAATGACAAGAAATATTCTAACTTTCTGCATTAGTATTATTGTTATGCAACAACAAGTGCACAAAGTAAAAACATGTTCTCATTTGTGTTCTCCACGGTAAATACTGAAAGGTTCAATTAAATCCCAAAAAAAAACTACTATATATTACAAGTATCTGAATTAAAAAAGGGGGCGGTGAAGTGGGCGTGGTTCATAGTTATATGGCGACGTTAACAGTATTAGAAAAAATACGTTGGAAGGAACAAATTTGTATAGAGAACAAAAAGTTTAAAACTTTAAAAGAGGCGTGAAAGGGGGCGTGGTGTAAGAAATGTTTATTTTTACCTCGCTTGGAGTATATATTGTTTATACAATTTGAAGTAAATCTGTTAAAAACTATATGGGAGCAATTACATAATTTTAAAAAAGTCGAAGTACAAGTAGGCGTGGTCAAAAAAAAGTACCCTATTAATCATACCATCTTTAAAAAAAGGGCCCAAATTTAAAAAAAATTAAAAAAAAAAATTAAAAAAAAAAAAATTAAAAAAAATTTTTTTTAAAATTAAAAAAAAATATTTTTGAAATGATTGAAGAAATAGCTATCTAAAGTCCTTTGGACAATTTTTGCTAGGACCAATAGGTGAAAAGTTACACTCATTTTAAAAAAATCCTGTATGACCAAAATTTCCAACTTTCACCCCCTCTAACTCCGATACTTCTGGACTCATAGAGCTGAAAATTTGTGTCTGGCATACTATCCAACAGTACTAACCTTGGTGCAAATTTCATCCAAATTGGAAGACATCGATTTTTAAAATTGGGTCACTTAACGTGAAATTCAGATTACATGGGCTGTATTGACTTATGCCTGCATTACAAAAAATATATAAACTGAAGTCAAGTAATTGTAATTAAGTAGTTAAGGTGGATTCATCCATTTGTTCCGCACAAAATGTTTGTCCAGAAAAAATTTTTTTTACTGAGAGTTTTTTGCAGCACGATTCACCCATTTCGAAAGATTTTTTTGGCAAATCAAAGCTGCCATACGTAAACAAAATCTATTAGTTTTACAAGTGGTAATAATGCGGCCATTGATTTATTTTGCTTCGGTTTTTAAGTGTCCAAAAACAAATATTAAATTATTTTAAAATATTGTTTACATATATTTTGCAAAAACAATTTACAAAATGAATAATTATTATTTTTATTTTGAACTGTTAATTTTTAAATCATTGATATTTCTTTAATTTCGGCTCGAGTTCATTAAATTTAATTTTTCATTAAATTATTTTTACTGAAGGTAGGAATTGTTACATGAAAATTATTATTAAAAAATGTTTAATAAACAAATGAAATGAATAATTTAATTTCACAAACATCACAGATAGAAATATAAACCATTGGTAACTCAGTTCATTTTTTATATACCCCCAAGTAATCGAGCTAGATGTCAATTGTTACTTCAGTGTCTCTAAGTAATCTACAGGGTAGTCACTTTAAAATTAAAGTTATTGCTAACCATATGACTGACTCTAGTTAACACATCTACTTGAGTTATATTCCTTCTGATTTAAAAATTATCTTAATCCCAATTTGCTGTTTATCAAGTTTCTTTTTTTTTTACTGGAAAATTGTAGATTCATAGAAAAATTTAACACAAAAATTAAATTCCCATCTTTATATAATAATAATAAATCCCCTCCCAGTTGCTTAGTTGCAACATACAGGTGTGCTTTTCTTAAGCATGAATTACACTTTTTATTAATTTAATGAAAACACAAACACACAACTATTTTGACTATAACGAAAAACCACCAAGAGTTTAGACTCTTTGCTCATAAACCAGACAAAAAGTAACACAAACACATACACACACACATATTCTGATGTTGTTTGCTTAAACAAAAATCTGTGTCACTCATTAAAAAAAATGTCATACAGACAGACAGACAAACGCATACAAATTCGTTGCCAGCATAAAACAGTGATTCCCAAATGCTATATACAACACGAATAGCAGACACTCATGGGCCTCCAAGGAGTAGGGCTAGCTTTTAAGTAAAGATAGAGAAAAACTAGAGTAAAATGCTAATAATATGACGACGTCTGCCAACTTAAGTCAACAGTTGGGAATTTCTGTTTGAAGAAACCAAATTAATATTCAGGTTGCATGTGTTGCATTCCACCAACCAACAATTGTAGCACAGCCAACCACAATGGCAGCCAAAATGAGTTTAATATGATTTGCAGGAGCTGAAATGTATATTCTGCTTTTCATATGATACCGTTATAAAATATCTATGTGTTTATTCGTTCGTTTGTTTGTATCTTTGTTGCATCTGAGGCGTATCTGTGATGTTTTAATATGTGACACCACATCTTGTCACATCATAAATAAATTTTAAATGTGCCATTACTCAGCGCGAAATATGTGCGAAAGAAGTATGTATTGTGTTATAAATTATAATAATAATGATGATGATGATAATAATAATAATAAAACAACATTAACAAATTGCAGATCAAGTATCAAAGTGACGCCTTTAGTTTTTCCCATGGATTATTTTTATATAATGGCCCGGGGCAATTAAATGTCCTGTTAATATGTGTTTTTAATTTTAAGAATTTTTCTATTTAGCTTTATAAGGAAATATTTTCAACTTTCAGTTAGATGTTGCTTAAAATATGGATCTTTAATGAAGTCTCATAAATACAAATTGCAGCAATGAAAGCAAAGATGGTACAAATTTAGACAAACAATTCTGGCACACAAAAAGTAATCAGCAATGCATTGACATAATCATGATAGACCACGGTACCCAAGCAGTCTCACGATCTTTGTTTACAAGTACAGGGTGGGCCAACTTGGACTGACTGATTTGAAATGCTTATAACTTTTGCATTTTTAATTTAATACTCAATTGAACATCTCCAGAACATCGCTACGACGCATTCTAAAAGTTGATCTGAAGATGTTTCCATATAAAATTCAATTGGCCCAAGAATTATTGCCGAGGGATGCACCACAACGGCTACAATATGCCAATAGAGTTCAAATCATTCAGTCAAACTTGGCCCACCCTGTATGTAGTACAAGCAATGAATGTAACATTACGACAAAACGTCATTTATTTTAGATACACTGATCTTCGAAAATAATCACCCTATCGTGAATAAAAATTCCATATGAAATTTGTTCCCTTTTCACATTTTTCCTATTAAAAAAACTCAATGTTAAAAAAATAAAAGGGAACAAATTTCATGTGGAATTTTTATTCACGATAGGGGTGAATACACAATATTCATATCGCAACGAAGTTCCAGTACTGGTTTTATTACTTATAAACAAGTTTAGATTATCTGGGTGAATCAAAATTAGCGATCACTAAACTCGGAGGCAGTTAGAACGGACGATTGTGATTCACATGAATCCCCTTCATAAGAGAAATGGATTTTTAATTCTTGTGTTCACAGTGGAAATTAACAGAAATTTTATCATTGAAATTTCTTTAAAAGAGATCATGAATGAAAAGAGATCTCTGTATCATCTATATATGTAGCTTCTGCAACCTTCATTTGATCTTCCGTTTCGTCTAAGGACGACATGTTTCTCAGCAATATATTCCCCAGATGCCCTCATTTCCTTGAACCCATAATAAAGCGACAAGGTGTTGTCTAAGCACTAGATTTTCTAGAGATCCCAATCTAAAAGATGATCATAGAAGGATAGCACATATATATTCTCAAAATGTTAAGGAAAATAAAGTAAAATTTTGTAGAACGGGATCAGTTCAGCATCAGTTCCGGCGTCAGCCCATTTTGCTACTGAATCAGAGATATATTCCTTCTGATTTACAAAAGTAACTTAGTACCCAAATAATAGCAGTATTTTATGTAAACAGACATATTTCATAATGATTTGTTACTCGATTTGAGCATAAGTTTTCTTAATTTCCCCATAATGGAAAGAAAAGTGTCAAACATATCAAACATATACACCTGGGTTCTACATTCGTAAAAGGAAGTGGAAGGGAAATTTCCATTAATTTTGTGTTCTAAATTTTGTGAAAATGATTTGAAAAGTTAAATATCACTTTTAGTTTCGTTCATCGTAGTTAAAAGTTTCACCTCGTTTTCTAGAACGCCGTGAAATTGTCCATGTGAATTGAAAACGATTTAGTTTCCCTTCTTAGTGGAATATAGAACATAGGCGATAAACTCATTGCCATGAAACGAAACATTTTTACTGTTCGTACCTTTTTTATACTATTTCATATTCAAAACTCGGGTAGTCGAATACTTCCGAGACTTATTTTATACTTTCAAGCAAATTCGTGTACTTCATGTAAAATAACAAATGTTCATATATTTACGCTTTTAGAATTTTATTTGCTGTTCTATATAAGGGTAAACAGTGGGGAGCACAAATGAATACATGTTAGTACTTTGTGCACTTGTTTTTTGTATAAAAACACAACATAATAAAGAAAATTAGAATTAAAAGATAGTCTTCTTTCTTCAATATTTCTTCGATTCTTTGCAGTGATCCGAGGTCTCACCAGGTAAAGCAATTCCATATCATGACGTTCCTACCACTGTACTGCATTGTTTCCTTTATACGGTGTCTTTGAAGTCTCTGGGCTGTTCGGCGCCAGCAATATTGTTAACCTGCAAATTGAAAATTTTAAAATTTGATTCGTGTTACCAGATAACACTTTTCCAGCCAACTACTGTTCAAATTCTGTGCTCTCTGGCAAACTTTAACCGTGTCTTAATATGTTTGTCGAATACGCTGGTTTATATTTTATAATTGCTGAGATATTATTTTTGGTTTCGGAACAATAGAACTTCTTTTATAGACTATTATGACCACTGATTGACTTATTTAAACTGTTTAGTTATTACGTTAAATAGTTACTTTTTGTCCTCGATGGCTATTGACGGTTTTTTTTTTTAAATAATTAACAAACACAAACTGCGAAGCTTATGGCTTATCTGCAGAAAACACCCAGAGTCATTGGCGGGAATCGAACCCGCAACCCTTTGTCTGATAGTCCGGCACTTTATCGCCTAATCTATCGGGGCACTCTTTATTTATTATAATTTGTTTTGTGTTGGATAATTTGCAAAAAGTATTTACCATATGCAATTATATTAATATCAAACTAATGTTTGTTTTATTAGATTTATTTTTATGCAATACAAATTGCACCAGGCGCAAACATGTACTAATTTGTGCTTTCCACTTTACGTTCATGTCGTGTTAATATTCTACTCGTTAGTTTTCTTTTAGTTTGGCTATCAGGCATGTTCTGACAATCACTTTTTCGTTTAAGTAATGACAGAATTTTCTAAAGAAAATTCCAGTGTACAAAGGTATTTTCTTGAGTATAACAATATTGTCTACAGAAAATCTGATGTGTAAAAGTGTATTGTCATACACTGCTCCTGTAATGTTGTGTAAAACAGTATTTTCTATAGAAAATCTGGTGTATAACAGTATTTTCTATAAAAAAAATCCTGTGTAATACTGCATTTTCTATAAAAAATATTGTGTATAACAGTTTCATTTGAATATTTGTTTAAAACTAAACAACAATTTTATTTAACATCCCTGCACGTAATATTTAATGTACTAGAGGTATTTTTGCCCTCCATTCTTCTATCGCTTTCTCACTCCTATTTAAAGTTGTTATTATAGTTGTTGCACGTAAATATAAAAACTTTTATCAACTTTAACCCTTCACACTTACTGACTGCCATTGCACTTTGCTTTTTTAAAGTGTTGCATACAGTTTTCATTGCTTTTTTTTTGGCCAATACGTGAGCAGTGTACAACAGAATAAGTCTTGTACACTTGCCAACAAAATTATACATACATACATACATAAATAAGTATAGTTTGTATATAGGTCAATGTGTCATCATGAAAATGAAGGAAAATGTACGATACCAAATTTATTTGTTTTGTTTGTATGGAGGAGTAGAGGCAACAAAAAAGGTACTTGTTGGTGTGTAAACGAAATACGGGACAAAAAGTTTAAACAGATGTTTTGCAGAGTGTGTGTTTTGGCGTTTGTGCACTCGTACTTGCAACAATTTCTGAGAGCCTGTTTATTATACAATATGTCGGCTACATATTTAGTTGTATGTTTTTATTGATGTTGTTGCTGCTGGTGTGTGCTTAAAAATGACTAATGTAAACAATTTTATAAAATCTGAATTATTTATACACTGTAAAAACAATTAGATGATTAAAAAGGAAAAAGGAAAAGGAATTCTTAATAAATCAGGAAAAACTCAAATATATTTTTATATAATTCTAAACAGCAAGATATATATTCTAATAATATATGTCTATATACGAGTACATATACTTCTCAAAACAATGGTAGGTTGTTGAAATTTTTATTTTAGTTTTCAGTGTACATTAGAGTTTGCATTTAAATTTTTTATATTTTAAAGCAAATATTTCTGCAAGTGTTCTGAATAATACTTGAACATTTTTGGTATAATATACAAAAGTTATTATTGTCAGTTACGTTATTCGCAAAATGTAACTGTCATTCCAGTCATTCAAAAGGGCAGCAGGTCATTTATACAATAAAATATCACACAACTGGTCCTAAAGTCGGTCTCACACAGGCACCACACCACATGTTAGTACTTATGGATCAAATGGATAAAAATATTTCTAGTGGCAATGGCGGCAGCGATGGCGATGGCGTTGTCAGCTGTATGTGACATTAATATCATTGCATCATGTACCTACTCTAGTCGTAAGCAGGCCGCTTCTAATAAATGTGTTATTTTTGCGTTTTTCTTTTTGTTTTTGCTCGTTGAATGTGATTTATAATATTTGTGCAAAAATTTTATTGTTACGAAGGAAAATATAATAAAGATTTGTTTTTGTAACTAAGTAGAATAAAATAGTATAATAACACTTGTGGCGTGATGTGATTTTTTTTTGTGGTACTGAACGTAATAGATTTTGTGAACAACAAGTGGAATGTTGAATAGTCGAGTAGGAAAAAAATAAATAAGAACCAAAATTATCCACAATCTAAAGTTTCTAGAAATTTAGTTAAAGAGAAAATAAAATGTTATTACATGCATTACTTGGAGATAGCTTAGTAATGCATGGTTTATAGTCTGATGTATACTGTAACTGATTTTAGCTTACAGCATTAAAACTACTAAACCATGACAACAATAACGGAAAAGGCCCGCCATTTTGCCAAAATGTAAAACTTTAAAACTTTGATAAAACAATCGACATACATACATATGTATGCGTGGTTGTGGTGGCCATGCTTTCACACTCTTCAATTCTGACTCGTCAAGGCAAGTCTTTTTGGATGAGAAGGGAAAAGAGAATAAAAGGATTACAAACTTGACGGTACTAGTCAATTTTCCTAATTCCTTTTGTTCTTTTCTTTCATGCATGTTGATTTGCATTAAAAAGTACGAAAATTTAATTGACGTGTGTGAATGAAATGGCAAGTTCAAAAGAGAATTGAACAAAAACTGGTCAGCTAAAACTGAAGAGTGTGAAACAGCACATTTTGAATTTACAATTTCCAAAGCTAACTTTTGCAAATACAAAAAACATTTAAATGACTTTCATATAAATTTTTTAATTACTGCTAGATAATAACAGCATGCCCGTTCATGTCGTTTTATTACTCTTCTTTAATTTCACCTTATTGAGTAAAAAAATGCCTCCATAGAAACCATGTTTTGAAAATGAGCTGTATGCATTAACATAATGTTTATAATGTTTATTTTATGGTGAGAGTTCTTGAAGATCTAAGATATTTTTGGGTATAACAGTTTTTCTACACAATATTTTGTGCACAGAAAGTTTTAAGTATACCAGTATTTTCTAGAGCACATGATGTGTATAACAGTATTTTCTAAAATATATCATTTGTATAACAGTATTTTCTCAAAAATATCTTATGTATAACAGTATTTTCTAGAGCATTTGTTATATATAACAGTATCTTCTAAGAAAATCTTGCGTATAACAGTATTTTCTATATAAAATATTGTGCATAACAGCATTTTCTGAAGCATATCTTGTGTATAACAGTATTTTTTAGATAAAATTATGTGTATAACAGTATGTTTTAGATAAAATTTGATGTATAAAATTATTTTCTAGAGAAAATCTTGTGTATAACAGTATTTTCTAGAGAATATCTTGTGTTTAACAGTATTGAGAATAACAGTATTTCCATAACAGTTTCTATATAACAGTTTATTTCTCAAAAATAAACAAATGTTTGTGTATGACAGTACTGTCTTTAGAAAATTGTGTGTATAACAATTTGTTCTATAGAAAACATTGTGTATAACAGTAATTTTTGGAGAACTTTTTGTGTATGATAGTTTTTTTAAGGCAATTTTGTGCATAACAGTTATTTCTACAGGAAATCCAGTGTATTGCCGTTGTACTATAGAAAAGTTTGTTTATAATAGTTTTCTCTTTAAATTTTTTTTGGCATGTTTCTTTTTAAATATGTATAATATTTATATGTAATTTTAATTTCGTTATTAATGATTTTCAGGAACTATTAAAGCAGCTGTGTTCTATTTGTATTTAAACAATTTCTATACTTTAAAATCGTGCCGAAATGTTACACATTTTATTGCTTTATGTAATTTTAACCATCTGTTTCAGTTATTTTTCTTTTATTTATTTCAACAATTGTTTCTTACTCTAAACAAAGCAACCTGTTGCCTCAGTTTAGATTCTGTATAAAAAAAAAATTTCAACAAAAAACATTCGCATTTATATAGTTGAACAAATGCCAGACATAATGTTTTAATAATTTAAACATTTCATAGTTGTAGTAGTTTTTAGTTGAATTGCAAAATATGCTTTTAAGCTTAACGTTTCCAAGAAACGTGCTGTTTCTAGCCCAAATTTTTGGAAAAATGGTCTTTAAAAAAATCAGTACTTTAAAGTTTTTAAGAATTAGTAAAACTTGTTCAATTGTTGTTGTTGTTGTTTTTATATAAATATTTTATACAATTTTTACATATATTTTTCTAATGTTGTATAAAAATTTAAGTGTTGTCCAAAGTTCAAATTTGTATCTCGACAAAAAAATTACTCATATTAGGGTTAAACAACTTGGAATATTCGGCTGTGTCGTATCTTAAATACCCTCCACCTAAATGTACGAGGAAATACACAATACTAGTTATGAGAATAGAATATCCTTATTCTGTGTTTACTATTCAGTCTTAGTGGAAATTTTATTAGTATTATATAAAACAATTTTACGACCAACATAATTTATTTTAACTGTTTTAAAATTTAGTTTAATTTTGACCATTTATAATTGATGTAATTAAAAATTCTTACCCTAATTTAGAGAGTTTGTCTGATTTTCATAATAATCTTGAGTGTGAAAGTATATAAAAAAAAGGTTGAATTTGATCTCAATAACGTTATTTACAAGAGTTGTACGATTGGTTGGAAGTGGACTTAATTCAGGAGTTATTATTGACTGACAGCTTCAAAATCCAATAGCATAATTCGCGTATAGCCGATATTAATAGTATTTCCAAATTAAAATTTCTAATCCATATAAAAGTTGGTTCGATATCGATATTTATTAGACATTTTTATCGGTTAAATTGTTTTTCGAAAATGGTCCTTATATGGCAGCTATGACAAATCATGGGCCGATCTTCTTAAATTTTGGAACAGTGAGTTTTATGACTATGAGGATATCTCACGTCGAATTTCATCATAATAACGGAATATTTAAGATACATATTAGTATTAAAGTGAATTACGGAAGTGGACCTTCTATGCGGAATATGAACCGATATTTTCAAAACCCAGCAGTTTGATTTTGGCATGTATGTAAATGTTCCGTGTAAAATTTTGGATCGGTACCGTATTTGTAAGAGATTTTTGAGTATAAAAGTGATTTTTGGAAGAGTGCGTTATATGGGGGATATGGTCAAATATGGACCGAAATTCACAAAATTTTGTGGAATGATTCTTGTGTATATTTAAATTATATGTACAAAGCTTTGAGTCGGTAGCGATATTTATATATAAATATTAATGACTTTTTCGGATGTGGTCCGTATATGGAAGCTATGACCAACTATGGGCCGACCATCATACAATTTAGTACAACAATTTATTTACCTATTAGGATTATTAATGTCAAATTTTAACAGTTTTACATTATTTACACCAGTTTTATACGCATTTAAGTGAATTTTGGAAGTGGACTTTATATGGGGTCTATGGTCAAACATGGACCGAACTAAAAAAAATCGTTTTACGATTTCGTTTTGCATGAAACTTATTCCTGTATTGATATTCCAACTTTTTTGGCATTTATTTATAATTGAGCAATATTTCGGGAAGATTTTTGTATGGGGGCTATGAGAAATCATGCACCTATTCTTACTATTTTCCTCATACTTTCTTCTTTTATCATAAAAACAACGTGTACAAAATTTCATGGGAATATCTGCAATATATTTAAAAAAAAATTGGAAGAAAATGTTTTAAAATATCATGTTTTTTATGGAGTTTGTCTTACATTTTGATCCATAACTCTTGTTCTACTATACCGATTTTGCTGATTTTCAATACCAAACTGCTTAGGAGAACTATAAATGGTTTTTTGTAAACCTTGTTGATTTCGGTTGTGTCGTGTGGACGTGAGAGTGTTTTACACAGACAGACAGACGGGCATGGCTCAATCGACTTAGAATTTCGTAAGGACCAAGAACATATATACTTTGTTCGGTCTCAGATGAATATTTCTCAGTGTTACAAACGGAATGACAAACTTATATATACTGGTGGAGGGCATAAAAATAACCAAACGGCAACACTCAAATCATAAACTGATTGACAAGTTTAAAACAAGAAAATAAATTTAATAAACAACAAATTTAAATAACGGAAATTGTTGTATTTAATTTCCATATAAAAAACGATAATACATTTTTACTTACTTTTCACACAATGCAGAAATTATTTTATAAAATTAATAATACAAATGAGAAAAGTATTATTAATTTTGTTTATTAAGTTTTGCAGATTTGTTTTAATATTTTACTTTTGGCATTTTGAAGGCTTGACATAATAAACATATGACTTTGCTCAAAATTGTGTTCACAATCAGATAGTTGTATCATACAATGTACAACATACAACAGCGCTTGTGAATTGAACAACTATTATTGTGCTATTTTGTATTTGTTTCAATGTAAAATACTTAAAATTTTATAGAAATGAGATTTTTTGTGTTCAAATTCTGTGCAACTTATTTATTCGGTGTACGTATTTATTGTGCTGATTATTTTTAGATTGAAAATGTATTTAATTTAAATATTATTCATTTGCTACGTAAATACGCCCTACAGTGCAGTGATAGCTTTAATAAATGGACGAATTTGTAGAAAAATATTGTAATTATAAATGCGTCTACACAAACTGATATTGGGTATAATTTTTTTCTACACACTTGCTGTAATTTGTAGTCATTTAGTTTGGCTGTCATTTATTTCTTTAATTTACTGTAAGTATCTAAAATCTATTTAAAATTTCATAGAATTCATTACAGCGCGTTTGATAGAATTTGCTTTTTATGTTTTTTTTTTTATGTGAAAATATTTTGTTATTGCTTCCTATTTATTGAGCAAGCACAAGAAAATAGAGTGGCCAGTTTTTGCGAAAACAATAAATGCACATCAAAGATTAAATTTTAAAGCAAACTAAACATCATTTGTAATACGCAAATAGTGGGAAATATCATGATATGAACAATCACGGAAGTTCCTATATGTTTCTAATATTAAGACTAAAAAGAAATGACACCAAATAGAAGGCAGTAAACGTGTCTGCAGGCATTAATTTATATAACTATCCGAATAGTAGAAGATGTAGCAAATTGGTTGATCTACAGACCATTACTACAAACTATACAGCTTCAGGCCAAAGAATTGTGCTACTTTTCCGTGGTGAGTTCATAAATTCATTGCACAAATAGAAGTAGTGTTGACTGAGCCCTGTTGAGTACCCCCTGGGGACTCTGGCCACACGCTGGGCATAAATTTGGAAGTACACGGTCTCTGCGGCACCAATCTGTTGCTCCATTTCGACCGCAGTTGTACCAGAACCTACTATTGTTTTTGATTTTTTTCTTAAATTTGTTTAAAGAATAGCGCTTTTTATATAGGTCGAATAGGTTTTTACGTAAACAATGTTTTATAGCGTCTGGCCAAGAATAAGCATACTATGAGCAGATGATATCATTTGAATGGCCTATAATTACGTGTAATTTTAATTCCAAATTCATTTACACAAGTGGTCACCTTATTACCGCCTTTTTGAAGTTTGTTTTTATGCACTAAAAATACAATAAATATATACTGATATATAACTATATATATCACTATAACTATATATATATATACAGAGATATACAATGTATATCTCTAGGTATTCATTTTACAAATAATGAATTTACTCGCAATCGTACTTGATGCTAAATATTTATTTGGTAAATGACAATGTCGCACCGAAAATAAATATGTATGTAAGTAGTGTGTAACAAAAAAAAAAAAAAAGCAACACAAATTGAAAAAATGTGTAATGCAAAAAACTAAACGTATTTTGTAGATTTTGAATTGAAAATAATGTGACAATGACACAATTTTTTTTCTTTGCAAAACAAAAAAAAAATTAATATAAATAAATGCATAAAACGCACAGCAGCCATACAATTTATACAATTAAAAATAAGAATAAAAAAATGCTAAAAGAAAGAAATGCAATTTACATACATACATAGTATGTGATGTGTTTATTTAGAGAGAAATTTATGCAAAAAAGGGCTTAACTGACAAAATAAGTAATTGAAAAAATACGAGTAAAAGATTTTATTTTATTAATTTTTAGAGTTTTCTCTTTTTTCTTAATTAATAATTGTTGAACTTTTGATATTTATTATTGAGAAAATTTGTACTTGGCTTGAGTTCTTGGCAGGGCAGAAAATGCATTCCAATGTGGCAAATTGTGTAAAAAATATTATTTCAACCCAGGTTCAATCCCCAGCTCAGCCAAGAAAAATTATCAATAAAAATTTTTAAAAAGATTTCATGTTGTAAAAACAATTCCTACCTTCAGTAAAAATAATAATTTAATGAAAATTAAATTTAAATAAACTCGAGCCCAACTAAAATTATCAAAAATTGTAAAATTAACAGTTCAACTAAAAATAATAATTGTTCTTAAAATAGCTAGGGCACAAGCTAATAATGTTTGCATTTGTACTTTAAGTGGTACACATGAAAAATGTCGACGAAAGTGGACAAAAAATATAATAAACAAATGTGTTCAGGTTTTTAAGACGAAGTCTTGGCAGAAAAAACTGAAGGAAAAACGGGAGCAACATGTAAATAGAATTGAAAAATGATAATTAAAGCAAATTTCGAACCACCAGTAAGTACCACTGGTTAAAGTTTGATGTTTGTCTGTTGGCTAGCAGGCACCGCAGTGGTGATAAAAGATGATGGTGATTCTTGAAACATGTAAATTCAACCCAGGTTCAATCCCCAGCTCAGCCAAGAAAAATTATCAATAAAAATTTTTAATTAGACTTTATTTTATTGAAACAAACATATAAAACTTTGCAATGACTCTTTTAATTACTAATTCTTGTACACCGTATGAATTACTAAATAAAATATACATTACTTAGGATGAGTTTAGTAATGTTTGTTTAATAATCTGAGTTTATTATACATCTCAATGAGTGTATTCGTTGCTAAACTATAAGAAATTCAGATTCTAACGTTATTAAATGCTTTTCATTTAAAGGGTGTGCCGAAAATTGCGCAAGATTTTTATTAAATATCAAACAAAGTTAGTTATTGAACCCAAACTACACAGGATAGTAGTAGCATATCGGTAAATGTACTTAAAGGCTTTGCTTTTAAATGTGACTAAATTTTCTTCATACAATACAAATGTAGTGAAAAATATTAAATTCAATTATGAATCAAATACAGGGGCCAAATTACCGCATTCGTGATCGAATGAGCTATCGTATCGAAAAATAATTTAGATATCGAAATTATGATAAAATGTACTAAAATTCTTGCTGATATCGAATGCCATAATCTCAAATAAGAAAATTACGACAAATTTTACTCGATATCGATAGACCTTAGGATAGACCTTTCACTTCAAATAATCCCATAAACAGAAAACCAATGGTATTAAATCATACAAAACGAGAGAGTACAAGTCCCGAAATTATCACAAAGCAGTAATTGAATGTGAGTGACATCGTCACAATATCAAACACTAGTAACAGTAGTAGCAGAAGTATGATCCTATGATAACTAAAGCAAAAAAACTCAGTGAAAAATTACTGACTGTGGCAACATTTTCAACCTCAAAATGTGGCACACTCAATTCTAGCGCGACTTTTGTATACCCTGTAGTACAAAATTCGTCATCCTTGACCTATTGTAATCAGTGTTGCCACGAAAAAAAATTTTTTGTAACCAACATTTATGAAAAAAATAACCAAATTTAAATGCATGTTCTATTTATTTATTTTTTGTAATTTTAACTATAATTTGTACTTTAAGGTAACAAAAAAAAACATAAAACAACGTATTTTACAACACAACTCCTAATACTAAAAAATAATTTTTTTAAAAAACTAAGCGTCATATTTTGCAAAAAGTAATGCAAAGAAACATAAGCTAATGCTACAATTTGTAAAATTTAAAATTCCAATACTTTACATTAAAAATAAAAAGTATATAATAAAAACAAAAAATTTTTCATTGGCAATAAAATAAGGAACTAGAAAGTTACTCTCTTAAATACTAAAAAAACATGTAATTATATTACAATAAATATGGAGATCACTTTTACTTAAAATGTCACAGCTTGAGTTTTGAAATTTGTCTTTGGCAGACCAAACAAAATGGCCATTTTGTTGATTTTTGCACAATTCTTTTGCTTTCAAATTGTCTTAAAATCTAAATATTTTCAGTAAAAAAAAATAACCAAAACAGAAAAAATCTACACATGTACACATTGAGAAAAAAATAACCAATTTTGGTTAGAAATAACCAAAAACGGCAACGCTGATTGTAATGTGCTTAGGAGTAAGCTTTTAACTTCCAACTGAAATGATTATTTTAGTTGCCCACAATTTCTATATATTTTGTTATCAAGATTGGAAATAATTAAGTTAAGCCCTTTTTCAAAATACATACATCTTTATTATTTATACCGACATATATGTATAAAAAACGAACTACGGGGGTATGTAACAGAATCAATGAAACAATGTTTTATTTAGCTAATTTTAGACAAACAATTTACACAATTTTGTTTTTTTGATTTCAATTTTCTCTTGCAAAAATTAAAATTAAACAAAAATATAATTTAGCCGGTGAATAAAAATAATCCGGCTGAAATAGAAAATATTTCTTCATACACAAAATTACATTAAAAAGACAAATATTTAAGTCTGCAATAATAAATATTGATACGTTTTTACCTTTTAAAAACGGTGGTTTATTTCCTTTAAATAAACCGAAATCCTTTTAATTGCAATGTACACAAAAACAATTTTAAATGAACACTCTATCTTTTACTAGACTTTTACGGTTTAAGAACACACTTAAATTTTAGTCTGAGAATGATGACTCACAATAAAACTCAACGCGAATGGCCCTGTTAGTTTATTTATACACCAATTATAATTTCTAGATGGTTCGGAGCTAAGATACTGGATGTTTATGTCTAGCCATGTTATGCCAAAGCCGTTAAAACTGAATGTTGCCAAGCTCACCTTATAACCGGGTGTTATCAACAATGTTTATAAATAGAAACTTCTACAAATGCAAATGTTGCTAAGCAAGTTGTATGTAGCTAAACATTCCGTATGTTGATAAAGATATTGTATGATGATAAACATGCTGTGTTCTGATACCGGCCGGTAAATGTAAATTGAAATACATGCAATTTCGTAACAATATATTACAATTGCATAAAATTAATGTAAAATAGTAAATCTCACAGCTTCTTCCTTCGGGCAATAATAAATAATTCAAAATATTAAAATAAAACATTTAACTGACTCACTCCTTAGTTATAGTTATGCGCTCTACTGTTTACCCGGTCACAATGATGTTGTTTTTATTTTATTAATTAATTTTTATGGAACTAAATATTTTAGATTTTCCAAACTTTAGCAATTGCTGTCCTTGAATTTTTTTGTTCTTTAATATATTTTTTGTACAACACAATACAATTGTTCTAATTGTTGTTGACAGTCGGTCACAATAATAAATAGAGAACAGCAAAGTCATGAATAGACAATAAAAACAAAAATGACAATGAAAAGCAAAAGTGTAACATCATAAAAATATAAACATTTTTTTGTGCAGATGCCATTTAAAAAAGTAAACAAATTCAAAGTATGAGTGTAACCAGGATAAAAAAAAAACGTTAACAGCATAAAACTTTTTTGCTACGTTAAATTATTAATTGATAATTTTTAAAAAATTAAGCAATAGTTCTTGCTATAGATATGTTTGACATACATTTAGTCTCCACTGTTAGTAGTCTTGATGTATTAGCTTGTATGAAAATCTAATAAACAATAGCTTACGAGTATATAAAATCAAATTTTATTAATAATATATTATGTTCATTGCGATGATGATAATGATGTTGACAATGATGCTTAAGCTGATGCTGATAAAACACAGTAACAACAATTGTCTATTGTGCTGTGAATCTAATTATAATGTTATTGCTAATGATGATCATGAACATTGGTTCTGCACTATATTGAAACTGAAAACAATAGTATCTTGTAAGTACTTAGTTTGTGTTAGTAAATTTACACATAAATTTACAATTCAACTCATTTATGCTAAACAAAAAAAAAAACACAGTAACAAAGTTTAACAGTCAAGTTTAGTTACAATGAAATAGAATCGCAAAAGTACAGATGTTAAATTCATTAACAGTTTAATTTACTGATAAGGAAGAGGCCTTACTTAAGAATAGCAATTTTAAATACGTCAAGAAGTTTTCAAGAAGTTTTCTATAGAAAAGTTATCGGTAACGACAACGAAAAGTTGTCGACAGGAGAAGTTTCCTATCAAAAAGTTGTCGACAGGAGAAGTTTTCTATAAAAAAGATGTCGACAGGAGAAGTTTTCTAAAGAAAAGATGTCAGCAATAGAAGTTTTCTATAGAAAAGATGTCAACAAGAGAAATTGTATATAGAAGAGCTGTCGACAGGAGAAGTTTTCTATAGAAGAGTTGTCAACAAGAGAAGTTTTCTATCGAAAAGATGTCAACAAGAGAAGTTTTCTATAGAAGAGTTGTCGACAGGAGAAGTTTTCTATAGAAAAGTTGTCAACAAGAGAAGTTTTCTATAAAAATAATACAGATTGTCTGTAGTAATCTGCTAGTTTGGATGTTATTACTAAAACATTTTAGTAATATGTACAAACATTTTAATTTAATTTAAATTTTCCCGTTCAAATTATATCTTCTACTCATAAAAAGTCGTCTTAATTAAACTCATCTGTAAAGTATTGCTATTATCTCTATATACCGAGTATAAATCCCCCGAAGGGTGGATATCTCATTATGATAATTAATAACAATATGCTGCTTGTTGTTTTTATTGTAATCAGTGCAAATTACTCTACATAAGCAAATATATGTACATACACACACAGACACTCCAGTGCTTCTGAATTTACTTTACAAAAGTAACCAGAAACTAATAAAAACAAATAGCAATGAAACCTCAAATGAAAAAAACTAGCTAATTGAAATAATAATTCAATCAAACTTGCAATTCTAATAGAGATAAGAAACTACGAGTAACAAAGAAACAAAAAATTAAAAATTAAAAACTGAAACAAGAAATAGCAGTATTTGGAATTAAACAATATCAAATATTACAACTAATATCTCTAATAGCAATAGCAACACCAATAGCAATATGTACATAATGAAACAGCAACAAAAGACCCCAACATTTATACTATGTAGTACATGAACTGTGTGTGTGCGATACATACATACATATACAAATACATACAGCAATAACAACAACAAAAAAGGAACGTACACCAAATGGACTGAACTGAACTGAATCATGACCCATTAACCCACTTTTATAATTTACAAACACAATCATCCACAAATGTTTATGTATGTACAAACATTTGTGTGCACACAATTTTGTATGTGAGTGTGTATCGTTGCAGCTCAACTGCACAAGTGCATTATTGTTGTTGTAGCTGTTGTCTGTGTATGTGTTTTTTTTTTGTGATCAGCAAACAAATCAAATTTTATATGGCAACATTATGTGTATATGTATACATTATGGTTACACTCACGGTCCCGTGTACATACATAGGCCGTTTAGTTGGTCGTTCAATGCGTAATCAAATATCTGACTAGGAAAACAACAACATTAGACATACAGTGAGTGTCATTATAAACTGCACCTTACACAAACTGACGTACACGAAATGTGGATACATACGAGCATATACGCAGTTTCTATATAAAAATAGATACGCAAATTGTTGTTCTCTTGCATACATTGTGCAAGTTTGTATAGATTGAAAGAAACATGAAAAATTAAATAGGTATAATTTTAATCAATCGTATCATTTTCTTTGTACTCGTAGAAGTCAGAACCTTAAAGTGATAAATTCAATGATTCTAAATTCTTAAATTATCAAAACTCTTTACTTATGGCCTATTTCACGATGTCGAAAGATAACGTTCGCTTAGATAAGACTTATCGGATCTATTTTTTTTACTCAATCAAGTTTGTTTATTCCACAATCAAGTTTGTGTCTTAAGTCTTATCAAAGCGAACGTTATCTTTCGACATCGTGAAATAGGGGGTTAATGTCCTGCCGTATTCTTCTTCCGTTGTACTTTGTCTAGATGTACAAGCAATAAATGTTTACTTTATGTTTATCGATAATAGAAAAGTTAGCGACAGCCTAAGTTTTCCATACAAAATATAGCGAGAGTCTTGGATTTCTTTAGAAAAGTTGCGATCTTCTCTATAGAATAGGTAGAGACAGCCTTGGTTTGCTATAGAAAAGTTGCCAACAGCCTATATTTTTTATAGAAATGTTAGCGACAGCCTATGTTTGCTATAGAAAAGTTAGCTACTGCCTATGTTTCCTATAAAAAAGTTAGCGACAGCCTTGGTTTCCTATAAAAAATTTAGCGACAGCCTATGTTTTCTATAAAAAAGTTAGCGACAGTCTTGGTTTTCTATAAAAAAGTTAGCAACAGCCTATTTTTTCTATAGAAAAGTTACCCTGCAGGAGATTGAACTAGTATTAAAGTAGTATTGTACTAGTACAAAAATCACCAGTACTAGTTCCCAACTGTAAACTTTCCTATACTATCTTAATGCTCAAATTAACATTGGGTGTGTTAGGAAAATTACTAGTACCATTGGTACTAGATGAATACTAGGCTGATACTAGTACTATTAGTACTAGATGATAACTAGTACAATTGACTCTAGGTGAATACTAGTACAATTAGTTCTACATTAAGAACTAGTACTCTTGGTACTAGATGGGAACTAGTGCAATTGATTCTAGGTGGATTCTAGTGCCATTTGTTCTAGTCGGATACTAGTACAATTAGTTCTGCATTAAAAACTGGTTTACATATAAAAAAATCCCTAAAATTGTTGGTTTTATTAAACCCAATAAAAATTGTAAAGTCTTTTAGTTTATAAAAAAAAGGAAATGGACAATTCTTTTTGTTTTGATTTTTATACATTTCAATCTGAAGTTTGAAAAAAGGAAAGAATAAAAATATAAATTTTAATTTAAATTTATAATTTACCATTCAAAAACTTAACTTCCTTAACAAAGTTTTTTAAATAATTTTCTATACAATTTGGTTTTCCAGGTCCCACAAAAATACCTATTGGCAAGGCATTATTTTTTCTTCTGTGTTCACAACTTTTATAAGGATTGGCCAGAGTTGCGTTTTTGAACTTTTAAATAATGGAATGCCATCAATATTGATTTCAAGTTCGACAGAGGAATAATTCTTTAAAACATTTTCCACTTTTTTAAGCTGCTTCTCTATTCCTAAATAGTGGAAACTGCCTGGTGAAACACTTCAGATTTTAATTTTGTTCGTTTTTCCAAGCAGCCCTTCTAAAGATAGCGGAACATCCAAGCCTTCCTCAGACAAAATTGACAACAAGTTTTCGGCGCAACTTCTTGTGGGGTTGTTTTGTAAAAACCATTTCTTCAACTTATCTTTCAAAGATTGATTTGACAATTCACAATCTTTCGCCGGTTGGTTATTTTCATCACTTATTTCTTCTTCTAAGTTTAGTTGAGGTCGATTTACAATTTCTTCACAAAATCTAATTTTTTTTGGAGGATTTTCACTGCACAGAACTCTATTTTTATATACCGCAATTTGTTTTTTTAATTTTGTTTTAAAATATCTTTTAGACGTATTCATTTTAAAATGTTTTATATAATATAATTAAGTATATTATAAATTTTGTAATAAATTTTTTTTTGCGTACGAGCGAATTCACTTACTTGTTTAATAACTTTAGCACAATTAAATGAAAGGGGAAAAACAAAAATAAAATGTTTCTTCTTTATGCATGCTTGCCATACATTTTTTATTATTTAGTCAGTTACCGTGGTTTTAAATGTATGGCAGCACTTAAAAACTAAGAAATACAAAATAAAATTAAACATTTTTTATAATAAAGTTTGAGGGCACAAATTTTGAAATTTGAAATTAAATTTATTAAGCCATACCAAAGTATTTTAAAATTAAAAATTATTATACAAAAATTCTATTAATCAACAACTGGTGCACTTGTACTACATCAATTACTAGTACTCATTAGCACTAGTATTTTTATTCACAAACTCTAACCTCATTTGCACTAGTGCCTTTTGTTCTAGTAATTGTACTAGTAGCTTTTAGGCAATTAACGCTTAATCTCCTGCAGGGTAGCGACAGCTTATGTTTTCTATAGAAAAGTTAGCGATAACTCAGGTTTTCCATACAAGGGGTATTGATTAATTAATTTTTCCATAGAATGACTATCGGTAACAAATGTTTTATATAGAAAAATTATCGATAGTTTAAATTTTTTACAGAAAAGAAGATTTCTATAAAAAAAACTTAGCGTTTACATATTATTTTTTTTTTTTGAAAGCTAATCGAAAGCAGTATTTGCATAAAGAAAATTTAAAGATAAAAACTTTTTCCGTAAAAGATATTGATTATATAATCAATATTTTAAATACCTGCTCAGTAGATTCAACAAAATAGATCTATGTATCACATTGTATGCTTTCAGAGAGTAAGGTGTGCTGTAAGGTTAGCATTGCAGGGTGGGGTAAAAATAACAGCTTGACTAGATGTGTGATAATTTTCCTGTTGGTAAAATAAATTATAGTCAAATGTCGTCTTTAATATTGTTATTTGCTGCCACATATGTATGTACGTAAAGACAGACAGTCTAGTTAATATGTAATTATATTCATATTTATTTACAAGAACACACAATTTAAAAGCAAATTTTTGTGTGTAGCTATGTGTATTTAAATGTTAGCAAACGATTTTTTTCAATACTTATTTATACACTTCATTATACCCTACATATAAGTATATGTAGGTTTTTAACGCAAACAGGTAAATTGTGTGTTTGAAAGTGTTTGCATGAAATTAATTTTTGGTTTTTGGTACAAATTAAAGTAAATTTCTAAAAAATGTAGCTAAAAATCAAGCTTTAAAACTGTAATAAAAATTAAGATAGAGTACGTTTCTGTCGTATATGCTTTACGTTAGTATCATGTCTCTAACACCATCCAGTAGTTTGCTGTTTATTTCATCTACAGTTTATAAGTCTTATAAATAAACAATTGCCGTTTGCGTTGCGTCATTTATTACGTTTTGTTTATTTGATTTTCTGTTTTTTTTTTTTTTTTTTTTTTGTTCAATATTTTATCAGTGAAGACACAAGAGGTTTTTTAATATTCATTGCTGAAAGATGGCCCTTAAGAGTTTTATTCAAATAAAGAAATTTATTGAAAGTAATTTCAATAAATAGCTAGAGATCTGTGAAATTCAGAGGTACTGGCACATACTTGTAAGAAATTTATGCTAAACTTTTGTAATGGAAGGCAGGTTGTTAAAGGTTGTTTGTTTAGTTACTAAAGTTATTCAATTGAAGATAAATTTACCATAAATTAATTGTTAATAACAAAATAGCTTTTATTAATACCATAAAAATATACAGGAAACTCTAAACAATTAAATGTATATAAAATATATGTAATTACAAAAATATGTGTAAAATTAATTTATTTAATGGCCAAATCAAATGAGCAGAAGGCAATAACAAATGTTTGTAAATTACAAATTTAATTAATTGCTCAATTGCCTTAAAGCAATTTATAAGTTAATAGAAATTTTATTCCATTTTGTCAAAATTCTTTAAAATAATTATTGTCTTGTACAGCTGCTTAAACCAATAATTTAAAAAACAATAAAAAAAAATTACAATAAATATAAAATATCTTATAATTCCGCATTCAAAAAAAAAAAAAAACGAGAAATAACAAAAGGTTCAATAACCTCTATTGAAAAGAAGATGCACTGGACGCAGAAAGAGAGAGGAAACACAATTCTTAGGCTTACTAGAGGCTATTCTAGGAAACAAATTAATATTGTGCTGTCTGAGAAATACACATACAGCCCAGCTGTTTTAGAAGTGGCCACTGTTTCCCTTTTTTGTAATTATCAAGAAGCTATTTGTCAGAAGTATATTGGTTACTTTAGACATCCCCGGTAATCTAGGGTGAAGTCAGTTGTCTTTTCAGTATCTCCAAGTAATCAAGAGTGTAGCTTCGTTTAACGTTTGTGTACTACTTGTTTGTTATTAGGTGTCAGGTCACTTGACACGAAAGTACTCTTTGTAATGCAAAGGGAGTTAATTGGTTACTTTAAGCGTCCCCGGTAATCAAGCGTGAAGTCAATTATTCCCTCATCTCTAAGTAATCTAAAGTGTATTGACTTTCAAAATAAGTTCTTTTATCCAACAGAAGTAATTTTCTTAACAGTCAATTGCCACTACCTGTCATTCAGTATTCCCGACTTTAATCTTTGTTATCTATGAAACGACAACTGACTTCCGCTTACGACACGAACATGTTTGCTTGCCACAAAGCTAATTCTATAAACACTAGCGATCAAAAGTTATTTATGTATAATAATTCGGAACATTCACCCAGTACTGCTGGGGTCACACTCATTAACACACACTCACACATTACCCTAACACATCAATTTATGTGCAATTAAAGTGTCAGTAGAAATAAATTTTTCTTTCTTTTTTTTTCAGAAAAATAAAAAATATACTTAAGAATTGCTTTGCATGTACATATTAGGGAGTTGCGTAGGATTGTGTCTTAAGAATATGTGGCTAACAGTGCGTTAATAGCTGGGGAAAGACCCTTTTTTTGTTGTACAATTGTACAAGCACATATTTGTAAATAGGTAGGCAGAACATCATACCAATTGAACCTTGTAGGGGAGGATTTTCTCTTTGTGTTGAAAGAAATTCAGTTCATTGCTCCCTTTAGAAAAAAACAATAATAATAACACAATCATACTCATGTAAACACCTTTTCAGTATTTAATAAAGGGTGTCATATTCCTTCAATGATGGTAATTACAAGGCAAATAAATACCTTCTTCCTAAAACATTTTATTTAAAGCAAGAAAACAAATCAAACTAAATAATAGAAAATTTCAATTTTAAATATATATTTACCACATGTGTTTGCAACAGGTGACTTTAACTTATTGATTATTTTAAACAACTTTTTTCTTTTTCTTTATTATTTTTTGTGTGTTGTTTTTGTTTTATTGTTTTTTTTTTGTTTTAGAGTAATATGTATATTTTGTTGCATGTCTACATAAATATTTATTCTTGTGCGAGTTCAAAAAAACTTTAACGTGCCAATGACGTATATTTTTAGGTTTTGGTTTATTAAACAGGAAATGTGATTTTTCAGAGAACATTGTCCCACATAACATGTGTCAACAAACTGCCTGTTACTAAATGTCGACATAAATTTATTAGACTAATAATATATGCGTTAACGATTTTGTTTTTCTCAATATACCGACAGAAACATTATTTTCATTTGGCAATACCTTTAAAAATTTATGTGAAAATTGGGAACTCTGTCTTCAAGTAACAAGTTGTTGACATAAATCAGCTGTTTTCCAAATGTGAAAAAATAACAAAAAATAAAATCAAAAAAACAAATGTTTTAAAAAATAAATAATATCCATGTCTGCCAGGTAGTTAGGTCTGGCTTGATAAAGTCCTTCAACATTCACTTGGAATTCATGTTCTTCGAGTTTATCCTCCAAATGAGGGCTGGCTAGTTTTGCGACAGAATAGAAGCAAATGAGACATTGAGAAAACCAAATTTCTTTAAAAAGATAATCGCCTAATGAGAAAACAGCCCCAAGACATGTAAAATTTGTAGTAAAAGTAAAAAAATGCTTGAATATTTGTATAAAAGTCTAGGCGTTTCAGAGACCAATTAAAAAAAATACAAAAAATAAGGTTAATTAATAATTTTAATTATTTACAGAATATAGTAGGGGAGAGGGGGTACCTTAGAACACTTTTGCTTTCAAGCCACATAAAAATTTATATTTTTGAATTATTGACTTTTTACATAATTTAACTAATGGAAATAAACTTTAGCTTAAGTCTACAAGTAAATTATTTTTAGTTCGATTTATATTTTTTTTATTTTTTTAATGGATGAAGTCATTGTGTTCAAATGTGCCCCCCATACGGGGCAGCTTTGAACTAGGTTGGGGCAGCTTTGAACGACTATTTTTTCTTGTAGCGCTTATGTCCAAAAATAACATAAAAAAATTCAGATCAAAAATAAGTTTTATATTATTAAGACGGAAAAGGCCTTGCGATTTCAGGTGACATTACATTTTCCTTTAAAGCATCATGATCAGCATTGGATTCGTCATTTTCAGAAAATAAGAGAGAATCAACAATGTTTGGTACTTCGGTTGATAAATTAACATGTTCAAAGGTGCCCCCATTTTCTTTGTTCAAACCTGAACTGGCATGCCATTTCACGGAAATTTATTATAAATATTTTTTTTTTTATATAAACATCAAATAACTTAATTTAATTTTGTTTGAAATGAATTTTGGGCTGCAATAAATTTCTTTCACGAAAGAAAACGATCACTGAATACTTCTTACACTCTTACAAAAAAGCATAAAAAAAATTTACAATGGCACTGCGAAAACTTGTTCACCCAACTACATTCGATCGACGACTGAAAAAACTAGAAAAAGTTGTTAACGTTGCTAGAAAACAAGGTTGTCATGTGAAAAACTCGGTTAAGGGTCGGAAAAAATGTTAAACTCAGATTTTATCAACATAGTTCAAAGGTGCCCCGGGTATAAACGTGCCCCCTCTCCCCAATTATACTAAATACAATAGTCTTATATATAGGCTTATGCTAAGGACGATGGTCTTATATATATTCTTATAAAACTACAGATTTATACTGAAGACTTATAGTGAAGAAATTTTTTTAACAAAATACTTATATATTTTTGACTTTTCTGACTATGTTCTTTATTAAAAAAAAAACACTTTTACTTAATATTTCTGCATTAAACCCCATTTTTAAAATTGCTAGATCCCACTAATTTACACTAGCCAAGGGTATTAATTGTTATAAAAAAACCAATATAATATTCTTTTATATCTAATGTATTAAACTGATAAATAAAAAATAATTAATAGCAACAAAATAGAACAGAAATTGTCAGTACTTAGAAGAATTCCTTTTTGAAGGGCAATACAAAATAAGAATTAACTAAATTTAAATATAAAAGTAACCTAAAAAACTTAATAGAAAACCAAGTAATAAAGTATAATTGGTCAAGTACGACCATATACTACGCTACACCCACAGAGTATGCGTAGAAACAGTTTTTCCGAATTGGGCGTTATATGGAAGATATAACCCATTGTGGATCGATCATACAAAAATTTAGTGTCATAATGTCTGTGAATATAAATATTATATGTGTTAAACTTTATCTCGATATAAATACTTTTAAAAGATTTATGGAGCTTAAAGTTAATAACGGAGAGGGTCTTATATGGGACTTTCGACTAATTATGGACCGATCTGCACAAAATTTGTAGATGTTATTTGGCTTCATTTACCACTCATTTGTTTTGAAATTTGATTGGATACTTGCATAATTAAAACATTTATGATCGGTAAACCCCAATTCCAGGAGGACATTTGTATGGGGCCCAGGAGAAATAATGAACCGATTTCCACCAGTTTCAATCACATGCATCCTTGGGCCGAAAAAATATCACGTACCAAATTGTATCGAAATATCTGGAAAATTGCGACTTGTACTCTGCGCACAAGTTTTACATGGACAGCCAGCCATCCAGACGGACATCGTTAAATCGACTCAGAAAGTGATTCTGAGTCGATCGGTATACTTTAAGGTGGGTGTTGCACCAATATTTCTGGGCGTTACAAACATCAACACAAATCCAATATACCCTCCCCACTATGGTGGTGTTGGGTATAAAAGCAATACAAACTACGAAATAGAATAGGAAAATTAATGGGACAAATAAAAGAGAATATTTAAAATACGTAACTTCAAGAAATACCCCAAATAACCGTAGATAAAAGCAAAAAATATATACACCCATAAAAACTGACATCATCAAAACCAACAAAGTCTTTAATTATTTTACTTAGACCCTTTTACGGATCTTTTATTTTACAATACACTAAAACACACAGCACACACATTAAAACCTTGGTAACTGTCTTCAAACCTGGTGACGATGATAATGATGATGTCGTTGATGACGTTTTACCAACCAACTGTGAGAGATTTATAAGCTTGAACATGTACGCTGGAATTGTTAAATTTTGGGTGAATTTAATGTGTTTGCGTAACAATTATCTACTGCGTAAGAGAACAATAACAATTGCTAAATATTTTCTTAGATACACTTATTTTTACACACACAACAACACATTTTATCTATAGGTTTTCAAAAGCCTCATTATTAATTCTTTGTTTTGTTTTCTTGTTTCGTATTCTGTTTTCTAATTATGATGATTTTTACGTTTCATAAGCCATTGGCCTTCAAATAATGTTGGGGATTCTAGAAGAAAAAAAAAACAATAACAACAGATACTTTTACCCGTTAGTACATGGAACTTATTCCGAACTGATGAATTTTTTAGGCTTTAAAGCGCAATATTCTATTTGCAAAACTTGTATTTAATGTATTTGAAATGCGCATAAAGTTAATTAAATTCCACATAGCCATTTACTGGAGAAAGGTGGACGCTTGGTGGCATGTTGAAATACCTATACATATTGTTTTAAATGTTTTTTTTTTCTTTCTTTTGTTGTGCCCAGTTGCTTATTTCACAATGCATTCTGTAGTGAGTTGTATTTTTGTAATATTGTATGCTTCTTTGTTTGATTGCATTATCAACCAACCACTTAATGTAAATATGTTAACTAGCGTTTGTACTGGTGAAAGGTTGAGCAAAGGAAGCCATAATTGAAAACTTTAGATAAGACTTTTAATTACTAAAAACTTTCACAACTAAATTAAACTCCAAACTTTACAACGTAGCGCTATAACTAATGAAATATAGTCAATTCTTATAT
Organism: Bellardia pandia; assembly: GCA_916048285.2. NCBI lineage: Eukaryota > Metazoa > Arthropoda > Insecta > Diptera > Calliphoridae > Bellardia > Bellardia pandia. The sequence goes on from OU696529.1 coordinate 123,554,792, forward strand.
TTTAAACTGCAGGGTATGCATATTGGCGTATGATTATTTAAAGAATAAAATTTTTTAGGGTTTTTTTTAAATATTTTTTATTGAATTTCTTTTTTTTTAAGGTTTTGATGGTAAAAGCTAACTGTCTGGATGAGTGTTAGACATTAACGTGTACATGTTATTTTCTTCAACTCATAGTTCTATACGAAAGTGGTCAATAAACTTTGTGTTTTTAGGTTAGTCTAGATAAGCCGTGTTATTTAGGAATTTGTGCTTGAAAGGTTTTAATTTCACTCAAATTGAATAGTTGGAAGCTTATTATTATTATTTAAAAGTAATTTTAAATTTATGTACTTTAGTGGAAGAATATACACTCTAGTAAAAGACTATTGTCTGTAGTATAAGACTATATACTAAAGACTAACCCCCTTATTCATAAAACTTGTCAAAGGTTTATTACAGGCTTATAAAGCAAATTTTGTATGGATATTTGACTTATAAGCCTGTTATAAACCCTTGATAAGTTTTTATGAATTAGACTGTAACTATAGTATTTAGTGTCAGAATTTACAGGGTGGCGCAAAAGTAATCCTCCTATCAGAAAATGCTATAAATTTTGCGAGGCCCCTAATGTCAGTTCTGTTTTGACATTTGTGTAGTAAATAACATGCGAAATACACGTTAATAAACAATGTTATGCTACACTGCTCCAGAACGCGGAATATTGCAGAACTGACATTAGAGGCCAATCACAAAATTTATAGCATTTTCCTGATATGAGGATTACTTTTGCTCCACCCTATAGTTTTTTTTTTTTTTTTTTTTTTTTAAGAGAAGCAACACTCAGGCAATTAATATGCCTATATATTAATTATTTTGAAAAGGGAGAAGTAGAAAAAGAATAGGTGGTGAAAAAAGAGAAAATATTTTTATATGACAATACAGTAATTGCGCGTTACGTTTGTTAATAGTATAGCACTGCAGCGCCTCTGGTGGTGAGTAGACGCATTGATCAAAGCTTGATTTATAGCCATTATTTTAATTATTTTGCTTCGGTGGCGTTTAAATGCTATACCACCGAAGGAATACGCTGTGATAAATATTAGTTATGATAGGATAGAAGAAAACTAAAAATTATTATAAACTGCTGTTGTTTGAGTGGCAGCGGCTGGGAATCGAACCCAGGCCACAAATACCAACTCATGCTTAATGATCAAACGCGCTAATTAATTAAGCTACAGCACCCTCAACAATAGTATAGGGTATTATAGTGTAGCCCATGGGCTTCATTTTCCATATTGTCCATATGAGCGACAAATCAGGATTTGTCCAAATATGCCCAAAATCCTTCAGAGAATCAGTGATTTTCTGGAAGTTGAATTTTCAAAAATTGTTTAAAACAGAAAAGAAAAAAACTAATTTCCAAAATGGTACATAAATCAGTAATTAATTTAAAATAAATTTTATTTTTATCAAATGCTGTTTGAATATGCTTTCATATTTAAATATACAGTCAAAGCTCGGTATAACGAACGATATATTGGCAGGCCCTTTCGTTATAGTGAAAAATTCGTTATATCGCAAAGTTTTTTTTTTTATCATTTTTTATTATTTAAGTTGGTGGATAAAATCGTTTATAGACGTTTGTTTACAAGTAACTGGAAGACTCATTTGAAGAGCTTCTTCCTGTATTTCTCGAAGTACTAATTGTTTTGAAATATTAATATAATTTTGGGAACCCCATTGTATACATTTATCAAAACATTTTATTACTTCAGAATGCTTTATTTTCGTTTCATTATTAGAAAATTGGTCAACAATTTCAATATTTTCCTCATTTTCGTCATCTTCATCCAAAGCATTTTCCAAAACAAACCTGTTTCATCAGCATTAAATATAGAATCATGTGATAAACCTTATTTATTCTCGAATAACTCTCTGCAACTTCCTCTTAAACGGATCTACTAAATCTTAATGACAATTTTCCTCCAGATTCCTTCAAAAGTCGTACACCATACCTTATCATAAATCTGGGTAACCAGCCATCACTAGCATGAAAACTACCAGTGCAGAACTGGTTTTCAATTTCCATAGCCTTCAATTTTAATGTTGTCCCATTAACTGGAATAAACATCTATTCCTCCATTACGGGATATTCTCCCTTTCTGAGGGATCGACGGTTTTTTGATCCAGTGTTTGTAGTTTCAAGATTTGAAACGATTTTACTTTTCATTTTCTTTACTGTAAATCATTCGTTATACAGAGCTTGAAAATTATAAAACATTCGTTATATAAGGTAGTCAATGTAAGAAATTTACTCATTCGTTATATCCCGAATTCGTTAAAGTGAGTATTTGTTATACCGGGCTTTAACTGTATAGTTAAATATGTCGTTACGTCATAACATATTTAACTTTTGAGTTAAATATGCAGTAACGTAATCTCTTACGTCGAAACATATTTAACTCGGCATATTTATCTTCACACACATTATATAGTCTCTAGTATAAGACCATAAGACTATAGTATTTAGCATAAGACTTTACTATAAGCATAGTCTTTAGTATAAGAATATAGTCTCTCCCTGCAAATAACGCGACTAGTCCATACATGCATGTAAAGACTAGTCCAAAGAGGAGTAGGAGTACTCCAAAACTACTCCAAATATATGAAAAAAAGGTGGTCCATTTAACATTGCGATGTCCTAGGACTGGACCATATAACCCATCGGAGTAGTCCCAAAACTACTCCATGGAGTACTCACGAGGGTTAGTTTTAAACAACAACAACAACTCAATATGCAATCGTGTTAACACGAAACCATGTCGTTTAACTACAAACTCTTGTTTAACTATGACATGGTCCATGACTGCATTACATTGGACCATGTTGAGAGTAGTCCATAACATCTAAAATGGACCACGTAGTCCAATATTATTTGCAGGGCTAGTAAAAGAATATCGTCTTTGGTATATAAATATAGTATTTAGTATAAGACTGTAGTCTTTAATATAAGTCTTGTAAGTCTTTAGTTATCTTATAGTATTTTTGTTTAAGTATAAAGCTTTAGTCTTTCGTATAATTATAAGACTTCTAGTCTTTAGTACAAGACTATAATATTTAGTATAAGACTATAGTCCTTAATATCAGACTATAGTTTTTAGTATAAAACCATAGTCGTTAGTATAACACAATCTAAAGATTTAAAGTCTTATACGTTTTTAATATCAACAACAAAATGTGAATTTTTAATGAATTATTAAAAAAATTATTCTTACCAAATATAAAATTAGGATGAAAAAGTCTTCAGTCATTTACCTATCTAATAACTTTATAAACTTCTTGTACATACCTGAAAATAAAAGAAATTAAATCGCATATTAATGAAAAAATTCAATTAAAAATAACTATGTACATACGAGTACATACATAAGTAAATTTTTTATTTAAATGATAAACAATTATGTTAATTGTACTGACGTACATATCGACATACATACATAATCAAATTCAAAATAAAATACATACTCGTATGTATGTATGTATGTATTCAATAAGTATTGTTTGCAATATGACAACGAAGCGTCGCTATGGCGTATTTGCAGATGGAGTTTTTTTTTATTGTTTTTTTATTCAGCGTATACAAACATTTTTCTGATACGCAATATATAAATAGGTTTATTTTCAAATTCCAAACAAATACCGGAAGTAATTTTTTTACATTCGGAAGCTTTCTCTCTCTCTACCCTAACATTGTCAATGTTGAGTGTGGGAGTCAATGGAAGAATGGAAGTGGAAAGTTCCTACCCCAATCTGACTCCAAAAAGTAACGACTATAACCAGGAATAAAAAAATACACAAACGCACTAAAAGAAGAGTGAAAACATAAAAACAAAAACAGCGCAGCTAAATGTTACAAACGTGATAAACTCACCCTTAACTGGCTGGCAGGAATAAGCAAAACAGCAAATAAAAGAAATGAAAATAATGGAAACAAACTTGGCAACATAATAATGATAATACACACACTGGTAGCAAGCACCCTCTCCCATGCTGTTGCACCTTAACATTTCAAATGAAAAACAGTGGTTTTACCTACAGCAGGGCTAGAGAAAATCAACAATTCTTAAAAGGAAATCACTATGTTATTTTTAATGAATAAACAAAAAAAAAATAACACACTGAGTTTCAAGTGTTTTAAATAAAGAGAATTAAATTTATGTTTAAAACAATACTAAAAATGACAATAATGGTTACGCGAGTGAGTTTGGATAAATATTGTCAAGAACATTTTAAGCCAACTGTTTCGATTTGGTTTATAACGGTGGCTAAATCATAAAACAACAGCAGTACAAATACACAAAAATACTTGTTAACAAGCAACGTTAAAAAAAATTATTTCGAAAAACATTAAAAACAATTTATCTACCTACATTGTATTAACAATACGTATTAAGATTCATATTTATATATAGGAAATGAATAGCTGGAATTAAGGTGAATAAACCAAAAACCGAATTATTTCTCTTAGCATTCTTAGCAACAGAAATACTCGTACATATGCTGAAACAGTCGAAAGTAGTAGAAAATAAATAAAAATGTTTATAGAAAAAAACAAAAATAAGAGAAGCTAGAACTTTCCTTTCCACATAAAAATGAAATGGCAATAATATGGAAACAAAAGAAAAAGCAAAATAATATTTAAAGGAATTCATTCTTTTAAATGTTCAATATTATTAATTATAATTCTAAGGTATCGGTCACATACTTCAAACTTGAAATACAAAGATCGCATTGTTTTGCTTTTCACATCTTCCAGAATCTAAAGCATTAATATTAATGCATGCATTGAAATTTATATAGATGACAGGACTACTTTTAAATATTTTGTCATAGATAGATATATTTTGATAAATTTGTCATTAAACAAGTTTCTAGAACAAGTTTAATCGGAACCACTAAAGACTCGTTCATAACATCTATAGAACTAGATACTGGAACAATATTAAGCTTATTAGGAAATTCTATAGAGTTTTATAAGAACAAGTTATTTAGAACTAGTAACACATGGTTACCAGTTATGTTGCAATTAACTAGTTCCGAAAGAACTTCATGGAACCATTATAATAGTGCATTTACACCTACGCCATAAACTGGTTATAAGTTGTTTATGGTGATAAACTAGTTTGAAAAACTTGCTTATCCATACAAATCAAAAACAGGTTTTTAACTACCTTTTAAGATAAACTACATATTTACAAACAACCAGTTTCTGCTAATGCAACTCTGTTTTTTCAACATTTTTTCTGGCAACGCTGGACACAATTGACATTTGTTCAAAAATAAAAAAAGTTTTCTTTAAAAAAAGAAACTGTAATTGAATTTTATTCATCCTGGATGAAAAACACAAATTTAATTTTTGTTTTCATAACAAAGTCCATATTTTTATTAAATTTTTAATATTAAAGTCAGCTGTTTTATGACTTGTCAAAGATAAACCACTTAACTGTCAAAAATGCTGATGTAAACGGTGTGGTTTATGATCATAAACTAGTTTGAAAATTACAAATGTAAATGCACTATAATAACTTAATTTTTTTTTTTTTTTTGAAAAATTCAAATTTAATTGTTAAAACAATGTTATTGTAGAAATTGTATATTTTTAATTTATTGAATCTTTTCGAAATATTTTTCAGCAGGATTTCATCAGGGACATTTATAACAGGTGGCGCAAAGTAACTTCCGATGTTTTTTTTTGGCTGTCACCGACCGATTATTGCTCAAATAAACTGTCAGCAATATTCCGGGTTCTAGGGCAGTGTAGCGAAACATTGTTTATTAACGTGTATTTCGCATGTGTTTACTACACAAATGTCAAAACAAAACAGAACTGACATTAGGGCCTCGCAAAATTTATAGCATTTTCTGATAGGAGGATTACTTTTGCGTCACCTTTTATATATGAATGCAATTAACGCTAAATGGATCCAATAATATTTTTTTTTATTTTAAAATACTTTTCTTGTAATAAAAACACAATGCTTCCTGCAACTTGTTCGCAGTATGAAAATTTCGAATAGAAAACATTCATAAAAAAAATAATTTTAAAACCATTCTGTATAACTAGGTCAGAGGGTGATAATTGTAAGCAGAAATCCTTAGTGAGAAATACAGATTTTTATGACTGGATTTAGTATGTTATTAAAGCCTCAGTTATTTGTATTTGAAAACCGTTCAAATTTCTGGCTAATAATTTTAATTGATTAATTTTTATTCGTAACAAATAACAAGTTTTCAGATTTGATTTGTCTAGAATTAAAATTTCTGTATTTTTTTGATAATCTTAGAAACTATTGAAGAATAATTTTAATCGATTAAATTTTATTCTTTAGAAAGTTAAATTTTATATTTGATTTGTGCATTTTGAAGTCTAGAATTAAATTTTTTGTATTTTCCCATAATTTTAATTTAATTTAAACGAATAATTTTTTTAATTGATTAATTTTTATTGGTTAGAAATTAAAATTTTGATGGCCGGATTTTTGTTTTCTGAGGACTAAAATTAAATGCTAACATAAGTTTTAGTATTTTTTCGAGAACTGTGAAATTTTTTTTACGAATAATTCTAATCGATTTAATTGTTTACATTATAAATTCAAAATTTTATTTATTTTTAAGTTCTTCTAAACATAAATATTAAATTTTAGTACATTTTTCAAAATAATAGACGAATAATTTTAATCGATTAAATTTTATTCGTTTCAAATTTTACATTTTAAGACCGGATTAAAGTTTTTGTACAATTAGAAATAGAGGTTAATTATTTTTCCTAAAACGTTTATTAGTTTTGACGAATAATTTTAATCGATTAACTGTTATTCGTTATAAATTCTAAGTTTTTGTTCTTATTGTAATTTTTCTGGGGTCAAAAATTAAAATTTAAATATTTTTTTTTCAAAAACTTAAGAAATTTTTTACGAATATTATTAATCAATTAATTTTTATCCTTTTAGTCTCATTTTAAGTTTGCGCAGGTCAAAATTTATTTTTTGCATTTTTTCTACAACTTTAGAAATTTTTGACGAATATTTTTAAACGTTTACTTTGCATTCTTTAAATATTTAAAATTTTTAGTCATAAATCAAATTTTGATTTCTTCGACTTTTATTTTATTTTTAGTCTTATTTAAGTTTCCTCATGTCTAAATTTTATTTTTATAATTTTTCTAGAACTACAGAAACTTTTGTCGAAAATTGTAATCGATTAATTTTTATTCGTTATACATTTACACGTTGCAGTCTCAGAACCGTTTCTAGAAAGGAGTATGGTTTGGGAAATATTCCAGAATGTGTGCTGTGTAACCCATTTATGTGTTTAATATTAAGAAGAAGTATTAGTCGAAATAATGCTAAAATCGCAAAAGATGCAAAGCAACGAATATGTGTCAGCTGTGGCGAAGACAACATGAATTAACTGAAAAACATCGATATGTTATATTGGACAACGATGAACGCTATAAAACCATGAGTGGTTGAACCTTTTATGATATGAAATGAAAAATTGTCAATGCCAAAATGCTAATTTTGTTTGTAGTTTTTATTTTACACACAGCGGCAGTCAGCAAGCCAGCCGGAAAGACAGATAGACATAGCTCAATCGCGACTTGCTTCAAAAATGTTTTGGGTCTCAGATGAATACTTCACAATGTACATCACCACTCGCAATGCTCGTAGTGTGGACGTTGTCTATCTGTGCAATATTTTAGACATTTTTTTTCTAGCAACAAATTAAATTCATTTAAGTCCCTGCTTTGTTTTTTGATCCATAGGCATAGGCTTTAATAAAATAACTACTGGGTAGGTTTGTTACAAACTCACACATTCCTAAAGATATGCCTGTTGGTCACAGTTAATTTGCTAAAATAGCAAAAAAAAAATAGAAAAAAAACAATAAAAGACCTAAACAAAAAATTCTAAAAAACCAACAAAAAATTCCTATTAAACATCCAAAACCAGAAAAAAAAGCCCCTAAGAAATAAATACCTGGAATACGAATAACTATAGTATATATACAGAGGTTATTTTTAAACATATCCACCATTATACATAGATACAAAAATATAAATACTATAAATACGAGTAACTGTTTGTGTGTGTGTGTATAGATTTTTACGCACTTGTTTTGTTTTGCAGTTTGTTTTGATTCCACCATCTTGTGTTGGTTTTTTATTTTTAATTTTAAATGAAATGAGTGAAGATGTGCGTGCGTGCTTGAGCGTAGTCTTTTGCTTCTTTGTTTTGCTAATATTTTTCGCATTTATTTGCTTTTTTATGTTTGGCTTACGAAATGTGTATCACTATTAGTGTCAGCTTGGTTTACAACTGCTGATAGAAATATGTACCACTAATGGAGGGTGCGTGTATGTGCGTTTGCTAAATAACGCACGTAATAAAGTTGTACGTTATTTGGTAGAAAAACAACAATGTTTGTTAAAGTATCTTTATAGAAATAAAACAAAAAAAATTTATGAAATTTACACGTTTCAGCTTCTTTTTTTTTGTTTTTTGTTTTTTAACGATTTTTTATATTTTAACCCTCCAGAGAAATTGAGTTTTAAATTTAAATTGTTTAAATTTGTTTATGATCGTAAACATTTTACTACGTACGAATATTATGTTTAAGTTTCTAAGTTTGAAACTAATTTTATGCTGTTGACGTCTTTAAGAGAAAATTAAATAAATATTTAAATAAAAAATAATTAATTAAAAGCTAACAAGTTTTTTTTAAATTGAGAAAGTGGGTTGGTTAGAAACTAGATAGATATTTGCAAAATAAAAAAAAAAGAAATTATAAAAGAGAAACAGATGAAATCAGAAAATTGTTAAATCATTAGTAATTAAAACTTAAAAAAAATTAGAACTTTGTTTTCCATCAGTGAAACATTGGAATATTATAAAGATTATTAAAAGAAGCATTAGTTCGAAAACTCACTATGAAAGTGGTGGATCTGTTATCTTGAAACATTTGTACATAATAAATTGATCCTGAAAATCATATCTTTGTGGCAACATATGGTGGATTCCACGATAAAACCACTGCTCTTCTTTTAAGGCCAAGAACAAATCTAGTCAATTTCGTATACCTTGTTCTCCAGCATATCCTAGAGGGAGCATTCTGCATCGATCCAAAAAAAAATAGTAGTCGGATGGGACAAGGACTTTAATATAAGGCGGATGAGGCAAAACTTTCCCACTTTTTTTCTATATAGTTTTTAATAGGTATTGCAAAATGTGGACGAACTTTGTCACAATGGAATATTCAGTTATGTGATGGAAATCGTAAACGAAAACGAGTGAGTTTTAGAAGTTAATTTTTTCGTAATATTTCTGTATTGAAACAGTTTAAGCCCACAAAATATAACCCTTTCACGCTCAAAGTTGCTTATAAGCAACTTTGACTTTCAAAGCTAATATTTCTTTGCCTTTGCAATTTAAGGAATAACGCTAAATTGTATTTTTTTTTTTTTTGTTTATGCGTTTAAAGTAATAAAATGCAAAAACATCAAAAAATATGTTAACAAGCATTTAGTTGTGGACAAGAATCCAAAGTAAGTGCATGTAAAAAATTTTTCTCCAAAAACAGAGTCACGTAAAACTGAAATATATTAGAATTTCGAAATTATAAAATTGTTTTATCGGAACTATGGCTGAAAGAAAATGTGATTTTAGTTATAAAAGCAAAAACAAACAAATAAAAAATTTGTTCCTTTTAAAATTTTTATACCACTAATGCCCATTGTTGCTTAAAAGCAACTTCCTCTGGACTCCTTCCTGGAAGGAACTGGTGTCCGAAACTTGGTATATACCTTATCTGAGCCCAAAATAAACAGAAAAATAAGGTTTCATATTTTTAACACCACCTAGAAAAAAGTGGGCATGAAAGGGATAAAGATAATTTGCTATTAAAGAGAATCTTAAAACAAAAATTTCGAAAATTTGATTAGAAATACTTTAAATGGACTTCAAAAACTCACTCGTTTTCGTTTTCGATTTCACATACCTGGGGGTTAATTCTGGCAGTCGTATACGATCGAATACTTACTCGTGAGTTCGAGTTTTTTAACTTTTGGGATTTTATTAGTCGTTATCGAATAATATGTATCGAAATTTCTAATGACAGCAGGCGATAGCGAGCGAGCGTTCAAATGCAACATTGCGAGCAGAAATAAGAGCACTATCGAAATTGCTTTCGAATCGAAAACAATTTTGATCACGACTGCTAGATTTAGCCCCCAGGTATGTGATGGAAATCGAAAACGAAAACGAGTGAGTTTCTGATTAAGTTTTTATGTCTGACAGGATATTCTGAACGTTTTTCGGTCAATGCTGGCTTTAAATGACCAGCATTTCAGCAGCTCATAATAGATAGGTGTCTTTTGGTCCCACCAAATATCCTTAGCGTTATGGATATTTGGCTTTAGTGTTGCTTCGGCTGACTAATCTGGCTTGACATATGATTTCTTAATTTTTGATTTCCTTTTATAGCGTTTAAGAAGCATTTCAGACATTTTAGCATTTCACACTTCATATGGAACCCAATTTGTTTGGTTTTGCATGAATCCTGCTGCTAGCAAACATTTTGAAATTGCTGTTTGAATGAATTTACGAACTATTGTTGAGTCTGGCAATAATCTTCATGTGCCTCCAATTCATGGTCTTCAAGAAATTTTTTTTGAACGTATCAAAAAAATCATTAGTTCTTAACCCCTCAAACCATCTCTCGCACGTTGAAACCGATAGAACACATTCATCATCTTTTAACTGACATTATTTTCAACATGATATAATGATGCTTAACGATGCCTCCATCATATTGATATTGTTATTAGTCCGTTGTGAAGTGTCAACATGTAAAATTTAGATGTTTGTTCGGTTTGTAAGAACTTTCAATATTATTTCTGCTAATGCAGTTTTAAAAGTCGTTTTGAAAGAATTCACAGCCTTACATATGTAAATTCAAATACAAAAAGATAATAAATATTTTAAATCACTAAGACACACGAAAGTTTTGCCTCCAGATTTAAATATAAAACTTCTATAATGTTAGCAATGCTTTATACGCATTTAATAAAAAGATTACATAATTTTCGTTTTTGCAGAAAAAGAAATAAACATTATTTTTTTACGCAGTTAACAAACATTTTGGCACACACTCGAATCAGTAATAATACATATAAATTGATATAAATTATTTGGTACCCCTACTCCCACACGCACAAACATTTAGAGAATACATAAACATAAAGTAGCATAATTTATGAAAACATTGATCATAATAATAATAACAAAACAACAGCAGCAAAAAATAACACAGCAACAGCACAGACAGAAAAATAATAACAAAAGACACAACACAACACTTTTCTTTACAAGGCTGTTATTATTTGTCATAGGACTGCAGAATGTAAAATGATGATATTTAGTGTAAATAAGTTTGATAACATTATTGTAGGTTAGTGATTGGCATAAAGAGAACATGGATTATCATATTTACTTTCTTTCACTGTTGTAAACTAACCAGCTATTCGTTATGATATTTATTGTGCATACGAGTATATATTTAATTGTTGATAGTCGTGTTCTTTACATATAGATAACCGATCATGTTCTGCCTAAAAGTGCCAACCACATCTTTAAAAACGTAAAATTTAACATACTCGTGTGTAATTATTGTAAAGTTTGAGATTGTGCTGTTATTCGTTAGCGATAATTTTGTTTATACGAGTGATTTTCTGTTAAATTTGGAGCTCGGAGTGGAATTTTAGCGTGAATATTGCCATGTGTTTGTTTTTTTTTTTTGAAGATTTTAAACTTGAATCAGTTGAGAGGTATCGCCCTTTATGGTATTTTTCAATTTCATTAGAGGTCCTGGTTAGAAATGTCTGGACGAGTTTCGTCGGATTACCCAGAGGTTATGCGGTACTTGCTGACGGAACTAATATCAAAAATGACATGGCTTTGGTGTTTTCTTTGTTCAGACGGATGAATATAGTTCGGATCTTGTATTGGAAAAAATTATATATGTTGACGGTCAGGTGGGTTTAAAGGTTCGAAATGGTCACAGCTTCAAATTCAAGATGTTGCATAAAGAAGACTTGAACGGTTGATGGAATACTATAAATTTAGAATGGAATGGACCAAGCTAACATTGAAAGTAAAGGGGTTAGACACTACAGAGCACAACTACAAAGACTATAGTCGTTGCCCAGCGCTGAAACTCTACAGAATTCCATGAAGGGTTCCTAGACCGTTTGTAGGTATTTAATCAGAGACCAACGGTAATACTGTAAAATTTTATAATGAGAATATATTCTATAAAATGTACATCATTGATGAAATTTAAAAAGGACCCATTGGAATTGTCTGAGTAGTAGGGTACACTACTGGGTTTTCAAAATATATTAGGATTTTATAGAAAGATATTACAAATCTAGAGAATAGATTTGGGAGAACTAAACTGTCATTTTAAGTACAACCAAAATAAGCGAGAAGAGATATTTATTATTAATTATTTATTTACTTAGATGATATTACAATTTAAATTGTAAAAAATCTATGATGCAGCACTAACGACAAAGGCTTAAAGATATTGAAAGCATTTGTAGATATTGAGGGCACGTTTGGATATTAGTTCAATTCGCAGATTTCTAATGATAGAGAATCGCTTAGCAAATAAATTGATTTCTTTAGTTTGCTATTAAAATATATTTTTTTTTTTTCAAGAGAAGTAACACTCAGGCAATTAATTGCGTTACTTTCTTTGAAAAGGAGATAGAAGTAAAGTTGGTAAAAGTAGAAGTAAGCTTTATATGACAACTCTGCAAGTGCGCATTATGTTTGTTTAGTGCATGATTGCAGCGCGCCTCTGGTGGTGAGTAGGCGCATTAATTTTTTAAAGCTTGATTTTATAGCCTTTATTTAATTATTTTACTTCGGTGGCGTTGAAATGTTAATAGTTGAGATGGATAGAAAGAAAACTAATAATTATCAGAAACTGATGTTGTTTGAGTGGCAGCGGCTGGGAATCGAAACCGGGCAAAACAAATACCAACTCATGCTTAATGATCAAATGCGCTAACCAATTAAGCTACAGCACCCTCTAAACATATTAAGATCTTTGTTTGATTCATAAGAAGAACATTTCTTAAATGAATATTTCTAATTTTAAAAATTATTCTTTAAAGAAGCCGAAATAATGCAAGGATTTTCTTGATTGATGATTTTTCTAATTGAATAAAAGCAACATTAGTATCGATCATCTCGCTTTTATATTTTATGGTTATTTATATTATTTACATACACAATCGTATTGTTATAGAAATATTTTATTAAGGAGTTCCAAAATCGATATTGCTAAGTCGTAATGTAACTTATCTTGTAACGAAAGTAGAATTGGTTATTTGTTTAACACTGATAAAGTAAAATATATATGAATATTTGGCCATCAAAAAGATTGCTTCAATTTAGATTTCACATAATTTGACTAATGCACAAAACCTTTATAAATTCTTCAGAGCTTTTGGGTCACTGAATATCCAAGTGCCCCGATAGATTAGGCTATAGTGTGCCAGACTATCAGTCAGAGGGTTGCGGGTTCGATTCCCGCCAAAGACTCTGGGTGTTTTCTGCCGTCTGATGTCAATTATTTGTACATACCTTGGGTAGCAGGGCTACTGTGACTTGTAATCGATAGAGAATCATGATCAACAATTTGCTAATGCCGAAAATTGGTGATTTGGAACTGAGGGAAACGTGGTTTCAACAAGATAGCGAAATTGCGAAAACTTTTGAAAACATTTTGAAGTATTCGTTTCCAGATCGTCTCATGTCGTTTATAATAATTTAGAAAGCATTCAGTAAGAATTATTCAATTAATATTTACTTTATGGAAATGCATGGAAGCCATCAGCCATCAGTTGTATGGTAGGTTTATCCATAGTACCGAATTAATGAATCCTTATTAATGAATCCTTATAAGAAAACATTAATTTAAGGCCTTTGTTTACGATAAATAAATATGTCACACACATACAGTACATTATACTGTGTGTTAAGTTTTCGGTAGGGCTTTCACGCACCCAGACTCACCCAGATACATTCATACATACCTACATATGTGTGTATTTATGTAAATTTAACTAGATATTTAGACAATTTTGTTACTGGGAAAAAAAATCATATAAATGGCAATAAATAAATGACACCTACGCATATCAATATAGTATAAAATTGTATTAAATGTTGTTAGAATTTTAATTTTTTAACAGTCGTTCTCTGGTCCCTTTCAAATTCAACACAAAATTAATGATTAAAATGTTTGGTATACATAAAAAAATGCAAACAAAATTAAGCTAAATCAAAAGCAAACAATAAAAAGATTAAGAAAGAGACACATACAATTAAAATTCTTAAATTTTATACATTATTTAGATCAGATATTTTCTAGACCAAATGATATGTCAATGTTTTTTTTTTATATTAAATAATATAAATGTTCGTAGCTGTTTGTATAAATAACTTTAAATGTGTCAAATTTAAAAGTCATTTTGAATTAACATTTAAACCGATTTTGATATTATTTCATGTTTGTGAATAGGCTTTTTGGCGTATCAGTGTTTTACTATTTATAGTTTAATTTGGTGATTTGCATAATTCAATGTTGACATAGGAGGCTGTGTTTTTAACAATCAATGAGTATTATATAGACTGAATGGTTTCTTAATATTAGGAGTAGAGAGTTTAGATTATAATAAAATATTATTATTATATTATAAGTTAAGTTTTGTAATATTTAAAATCTTATACTTTTTTATACAGTTTTTTTAAATAGGAGTAAATTTGTTAAACAAACTTATATTCAAACATGTTCATAGACTGTAACTATAAACTAATCACAACAGATGTTATAAATAATTGGCAATCAGTACTAAACTGGGAATTTTAGTAGCACAGAACTTAAACAAATTAGCCCAATGCCTATACGAAAATATCTTTTCAATACACATTGCTATACGAAAGTTTCTTCTCCAGACACATTTCTATACGAAAGTGTCTTCTCCAGACACATTTCTATACGAAAGTGTCTTCTCCAGACACATTTCTATACGAAAGTGTCTTCTCCAGACACATTTCTATATGAAAGTGTCTTCTCCAGACACATTTCCATACGAAAGTGTCTTCTAAAGACACATTTCTATACGAAAGTGTCTTCTCCAGACACATTTCTATACGAAAGTGTCTTCTCCAGACACATTTCTATACGAAAGTGTCTTCTTCAGACACATTTCTATATGAAAGTGTCTTCTCCAGACACATTTCCATACGAAAGTGGCTTCTAAAGACACATTTCTATACGAAAGTGTCTTCTCCAGACACATTTCTATACGAAAGTGTCTTCTCCAGACACATTTCTATATGAAAGTGTCTTCTCCAGATGACACATTTCCATACGAAAGTGTCTTCTAAAGACACATTTCTATACGAAAGTGTCTTCCTTACGAAATGAAGAGAACACTGTTTGGCATTTATAAACATACAAGGTAAGGAAAAAGATTTCTTGGTACTAGTCGTGAAAATGGATTAAAACAGAAAGCTTTGAGTTCTAAGTATAAGATATCGGAAACTGTCGTCAGAAAAAT
Organism: Bellardia pandia; assembly: GCA_916048285.2. Lineage (NCBI taxonomy): Eukaryota > Metazoa > Arthropoda > Insecta > Diptera > Calliphoridae > Bellardia > Bellardia pandia. Next base: position 123,570,468 of record OU696529.1, read on the forward strand.
AATTGCGTTGTATAAAATAAGACAGTCAAACAACTTATGTGGCAGAAAACGTACGACCAAGAAGCTAGACGATGATTATATTGCAATTCTAGCAAAACGGTTATTTTATGACAGGAGGAACTACCCAGCATACCATTCTAGGAGCGCTGCGAAAAAGGAGTCAGAAAAGAGTCCAACTAAAAAGCATTTTCGGAGCGCTGTGAAAAAGGAGTCAGAAAAGAGTCCAACCAAAAAGCATTTTCGGAGCGAAAGAAAAATTTGCTTAAAAAATAATTTTTTTTTTCTATTTTATTTAAATGAATTCCATTTTATTTATTTTTTTTATTGTAATTTAGTTTATTTGTATAATGAATTTTTGTTTAAATAAAAATAATGTAAAAAAGAAGTAATAAATGCGAACAAATTGCAATGACTCTTTTCTGACATGATGTAAGAGCTCTTTCTGAGCCCAAAAAAAACCCTCATAAAAGACTCTTTTCTGACATTATCTAAGAGCTCTTCTGACGGACCATTTTCAAATGTAATGCCCCTCTTTTCTGAAGGTTTTCCCAAAACAATCATTATTGCTCCAATGATTGTTTTTTGGGCTCATAAAGAGCAAGAACGCGCCGGAAAAGGTGTCAGAGAAGACTCTTTTCGGACTCATATGGCTTGCTGGGTAGAAGGTACGTTCGCTACGAAAAAGCCTCTTTGCAAAGTACAAAAATATTAGATAAAGTAGTAACTGAATTAACCCTTAAATACCTAAAATTGAAAATACGTTCCAATTGCAGAAATACATTTTTGTTCTAGCATGTATTTCATCTGAAAATTACGAATTTCAGTTTCAATTCAGAAAAAATTACTCCTGGAAAGCTCCAGGATAAAAACAAGGAAAACAGTCTGTAAACGGTCTTAGTAGCTAAACGGAAAAACCGGTTTTTTTTAATACTCAACTGATGACCGTCTAGAGACGGTCTTAGGCGTTAAAGGGTTAAAAATAAAACTATAATTTATAATTGTTAGATAATAAATACATGTTTTCATCAAAAAAACAGGAAATATTTGAAACCACACTTTATTTTCTACGACAGTGTATGTTTCTCGGCTACCCAGGCCTGTATATAACCAATATGTACACCAAAAAAAAGGTATAGCAAAGGCCTTAAAAATCCATTTACAAAAAAAGAAAAACCTCAAGATTGCACCAAAAGACTGGAACAATGCTGAATGAATTGTTATTTCTCTCATATTAATTTCATTATATTCATTTTGAAGTATACACAAGAAAAGATGTTTTTATTTAATTAAACCCTTAAGCTCTCTAGCCGGAGTTTATTTCTTAACAAAAGCATAAAATAAACCACATTTTTATACAATAAAAATCATTATTAATACAAAAAAAAACAAGGCTAAAAATATTTTCAACGCTTAACAAAAACGAAATGATAAATGGAATTTAAAACATAGAACAACACCCCATTTACACCGACTAGCTATTATCTACAACCGGCCCATAAAAAATGTAACCTATAAAATATAACTTTTTTTGTACTTGTAGCCAAATTTTTCGCTTTTTTTTATTTATAATTCTTTTAAAATAATGTTATTTTTTGTAGTCGTAGTTTAAGCAAGCGTTATTAATGCCTTTGAAAAATAAAAATTTACTCGGAAGAAAAAAGCTAAATCAACGCCGTTAGGCAAAATATTATGCCACGCACCGCTAGGCAGCAGGCAGGCAAAAACTCCCCAAAAACGAAACGGCACAAATAACTAACCCAGACAAGTTCAACACAAAATATTCAAACAAACAAACCTACTTTATACAGTGGTTTGTTAGATTGATTGAACGCTCGCTCTGTGGGCTAAACAGCTGTACTCGTATGTCATCTTTTCTAGTTTTTATTATTTAAAGTATTTTATACTTTTCAGCACTTCATGAAACTTAATGACAGGCATAAAGCAGCAGCAGCAGATATACATACATACAGCTTCAATGAAACGTTGAATAGAAAAAATGAACAAAGTCTGTATGTAGCTTTTTTGTGTAGAAGTTTGTTGGGTATTTGCGTTTTAAAAAATTCTTGTTGTAATGATTAGAAATATAAATATGAAACATTTTTTAGCCAGGGTGGGAGTAGTCATGCATTAGCAAACAAATTATACAAAAAAAAAAAAGAAAGATTATAACATTTGGGTTTTGATGTCTAAGGATTTTGTAGATTCTTTTTTTAAGCTTTCTTGCTATTCTTTGTATGTATTTATATTTATTATGTTCTTCTATATTTCTTTTGTGCTTTATCTGTATTATCTTTATTGTATTACAACAGTGGCTGCTATTTTACAAAAGCCTACACCCAGTCAGTTACAGCAGTCAGGCATTCATTCGGCTTTTTTGTCTCAACCTTATCCCAGCTTTTGCTTGTCACTTTGACACTGCACACCAAACAACTATTGGGTTAGCACTGACTGCTTTGAGTTTACAAAATTTAATAAGCCTATGCATTGATATACGGATTTTACAACAAGAACTTTGTTTCTCAAAATGAAATAAAATAAAGAATTTATGTGAAAACCATTGAAATTTGTATTGTATTGGAAAGCATAAGGTTGGACAATTATAAAATTTAATGGGAGGGATTTATCAACGTTTTGTTAATTACGTCGCGTATTTTGAGTTTTACGGCTGTTATCGATTCGTATTTTGCATTACAATCGTAGCTAAGTTTTTGCAAGTTGATTTTTTCTAAGGAAAAGATTTTCGATTTTGTTTTTGTTTAAAAAAAAAATTAAATTATACAAAATGTATGTATGTACAGGGTGGCGCAAAAGTAATCCTCCTATCAGAAAATGCTATAAATGTTGCCCCTAATGTCAGTTTTGACATTTGTATAGTAAACACATGCGAAATACACGTTAATTAACAATGTTACGCTACACTGCTCCAGAACGCGGAATATTGCAGAACTGACATTAGGGGACAATCGCAAAATTTATAGCATTTTCCTGATAGGAGGATTACTTTTGCGCCACCCTTTATTAAATATGTGCGTACAAATTTATTTTGTAATGGTTTATTTAATTTATTTCAGGTCAAAAACACACACAGATACCAAGCAAATATCTTACAATTTCGAATTGATTGCAACTGCCTCTCAATTTCCGTCTTACAATTATTGACTCTGCATTTTGCAGCATGTTGCTCTACTGTTCCAACTACAACGGCGCTGTTATAGATTCCATTTCTTGCTGTATTTGAAATACAAATTATTTTTGTTTTGCAATGATACATATAGTATAGAAAATTAATATCCATATTCCCTCTTGCGCTTGACTTCTGTTGTTTTTATTTAATAGAAAATTAAATTAATTCCGCAATGATAAATTAAAATGAAAAATATCACCTTCGACGCAGCAGGATTCTTTTGATTAGAATAGTTCAGCCACAAATGTTTCTCAAGAGAGTTCTGCTCTTGTATTTGTCTTTACTTTAAAATTTGGTGAACTTATTTAATTAAATTTTATTTTTAAGCAACAATTTTATATAAAAACTAAAAAATATCACCTCCGGTGCAACATACATAATTCCTTATACTGGATTAGTTTTGCCACAAGTAGCACTCACTCAGGTTTTGGCAATTCTCTGACTCTCTACACTTGATTAATGTAGATACTTGTTTAATAAAAATTTATAAAATATTTAATTTTAAATTATTTCTTTATTAAATCACTGTTTTTCAGCAATTAATTTTAATCTGTATTGAAATGTTCATAAAATCACTTGGTTTTCCTGTTTCTTTTTCACATGTTTCACAGTAAAAAGAAAGTATCATTCACAAAAATTTTCGCCACCCTAATGTTGTTGTAAGTTTACAAAAGCATTTTTAATCAACTCTCTCTCTCTCTCTCTGTTATTGGGGGATGTTTACTGACAATGTCGCCGCCAACAATATCCAACAATTCACGAGACTTGTTTTTTTTTGTTATTGTTCAACACTGAAACTCTTACAACAATATTAACACGCACATACACCATTCCACAAACATTCCAGAAACATGCAGACATTGTAAATATTTTGTATATAAATAGTATTTCCAAAATTGGGTCACAATATAATCAAACATTCAACACGACACAAAGTGGCAACAAGAATACAGAAAATAAAGGAAAGAAACCATTTGAAAATAACAAAAAATTTGTTGTGCTACAACTTGCTTCTTTCTTTATGTATTTGTGTTACTTTTTTCTATACACCAATTTCTATATATTTATTTAGTTATTGTGTCTGATTCTGAACTATTTTCCCAGCCATTGGAAGCCGAAAAAGAAACAAGTGTTTTTTGTGAAAAAAAAAGAAAAGGTCATGATTAAACACAATATAAAGAGGGAAACAATATTAGGGAAAGCGAAGATTTTTGCCAAATTTAAGTCGATTTTTGAAAACTCTATAAATTTCTTTCAACAAATTTCATAACGGTGAATGGATCAAGCCATCGAGAGATTTGAACATCTAAATTTAGGTCTTTTATGGATGATATGGATATGACGACTTTCAACGTGGCAGTGCCACATGTCACATAGCAACTGAAGCAATGAATTTATATGTATGTATGTATTTGTGTGAAGATAAATATGCCGAGTTAAATATGTTTTGACGTAACGACTTACGGAAAACATGTTTAAGTACAAAGTTAAATATGTTTTGACGTAACGACTAATGAAAAACGTATTTAAATATAAAATACAAATTTAAATAAATTTTAAATATGTTATGACCAAAAAACCATTTAATGAAAAAATTAATTTTAAATTGGATATATAATTTTATATGGTTATAAAATAAAATATTACTTAAAATTAGATATAATTATGAAGTTCTTGGAAGGATTTCTTACAAACTTTTGAAAATTCACTTAAACAATTTTGGACTTCTATGAGGGATTTTTTGTTGAAAACAAGAAAAAACATATTTTTGTATATGTATTTTATTCGTAAGCATTTAATGCTTTAAAAGAGCGCTTGATTATGCGCTTTTTCTCTTAAGTGCTTCAAAAAACATGAATAATTTTTACTGGGTATGTAAAATTACAAAAATAAAATAAAAAATCACTCATGTTTACACTTTCCATAACAAACTTTATACGCCCTCGTTTGAGTAGCTCACCAGTTACCTACATACATAGCTGTACAATATTGTCAATACTTACATACATATTTACTTTCCTACCGCTTTTGTTATGCAACGTTTTTAGTAACATTATAACAATACGTAGTAATTTTCTTTGTTAAACAAAATTAAAATAGAACAAAAAAATTGCTAACTTGACAGAATTAAGGTATGGGGAGGCTGAGGGGAAAAAGCTATATTTAACCTTCAAATAAAAACTGTCAGGATTATGTGAATAAAAATACTATTTTCATAGAAATAAATTAATGTGCCATTTAGTTAAACCATTTATAATTTTCCGCAACAAAAGTTTTTGTAGCTGGTAATTTCTGATGTCCTGAATTTTAATTAAAACTTAACCACAAAAAAAAAAACATTTAACATTATCTAGACTCTGTATTTATTACAACTATTCAACTGGCATAAAAATATTCAACTGTCATATAAATATTTATCTGGTTTTCAAACAAAATCAACAAAAATCACTCTACCAGTTTAATTAAAAAATCACTTTAATAATAAAATAATAACAATAAAAATAAAAAATAAAATACTTTGCATTTTTATATAAAAAGAAACAAAAACAAAAAAAAATTTTACGAATCAAAATAGTAGCATCATCCTTATACGAAAAAAAACCCTGTCATTCCAAAAGTAGTGGCAATTTTTGTAATATTTTCTTTGTTTGAATGTAGAACGGCAAAGCGCTGTTCAAAATAATTGCAATTTTTATAATTTATCATTTAAATAGATTAAGCAGTGCAAAACCTACAATGAGAAGGCAAAGAACGAACATCAACTAAGACCCGACAAATCATAATAGACTTAAGCTAGATTTACACGATTGAAATTTTCTTCAAAATTGCTCTTCAAAATGCTTTAAACTCGTGTTTATATTTAATAGTTTATTTAATAGTTATTAAATATATAAATTTTGAAGAAATTTTGCTGTTTACACGAGTTTGAAGCATTTTGAAGAGCAATTTTGAAGAAAATTTCAATCGTGTAAATCTAGCTTTACATAAAAAAGGTAAATCCCAGCGTGAAAGAAGTAAAATCATTGGCGGGCATCACTGTACAATAATAAAAAATTATAGACAAATACACCAAGCAAAACGACTAAAGCGTCTTACAAAAACTGAAGCTAGGCCTGTGGTAAGATAAGTAAGAACAAACCCAACATCTAGTGCTGTTAAAATAGCAGACAATGTGACGAAAACAGTGTTGCCATTTTGACGCTTTTCGGGTATTTTATGACGCTTTTTTGGTCTCGTTACCCTTTTATTTTTTTTTAAAAAGGGTATTTTTTGACGCTTTTTCTATTTTTTGGTGCAGTTTTGGAAGAAGTCCAAAAAGTAAATCTAGCTTTCGAGTCAGCCAATGTCAAGCTTTACAGCGATTTGTATTACCTGATTAAATATTACAAACTTTGATTATCTAGAAGGTAATTTAAATGAAAACGTTATCTTGGCTATCATTTCGAAAAGTCTTGCAGATATTATAAAATAATTGAACAATTTAATAGAATTTACAAAATATCACGTACTCGAACTAAGACGTGGACTTTCTTCAAATTTTATATTGCTTCAAAAATATCGTTATTTTGTGTTGACAATATTTGTAAAAATAGCGAAGCGGATATTATTGATTTCATACAAAACTTCATTGATGATTCGTCTCTAATAAATAAAATAGAAATTTCCCTAAAGAATTTAACGTTGCAAAAATGAAAAAATATTGAAAGAACTGATGAATTTTGGATTGAAGTCTACAATTTTAAAAATTATTTGAGAGAAAATCCTTTTCATGAACTAGCTGACTTTGTTATTCGTATACTTTCTTTTCCTTACTCAAATGCCGAAGTCGAAAGAACGTTTAGTTTAATGAATTTTTTTAAACCGAAGATCAGAAACCGACTTTCTTTAAACTCTGCCAAATGTTTGTTGTTGCAATTACAAATTACCTTCAAGTGTTTACTTAAAAATTAATTCAAATCAAACTTATAAAAGGTCTGAATATTTCATTAAATCTGGTTTGTGGCCCGATGATGATGATTATGAAACAGATGTATTTGAAAATGAAATTGTTTTTCTATAAAACTCTATTTATATTTTGTTTTTTTTATGAATTGTTATTTTATTTTAATTTTTTGTTTTTTTAGTAACTGAATTGATAATAAAATTAATTATTTATTTAAAAATTTTAACAGGCTTTTTAATATTTTAAGTTTCTTGTTTTTTACCCTTTTTTAATGTGTTATTTGCAACGCAAAACAACACGATACCAAAATTATTGTTATAGTAAATGCTAATATTAAAATACTTAAGGTACGGTAACACTTGCCAAACATTTGCCGAAAAACTCAAAAGAACTTGTTTATTTATTAAAAAAAAACTTTGTTTAAGACAAGACGCAACAAATATTTAGTTTTATTTTATTTGATGCTGTTTATCTTGTAAAACACGTGTAAGAGTAAACAACATCAAACAAATTTGTGCTAAAGCAAATGTTTAAGCATCTTTGAGTAAATATTTGTCACCATACCTTTAGTTATTGATAAAAATTGTTAATTTCCATATTTCTATTTTGCACTAGAATTAATAAAACTCCATTTGTTCGAAAAATTGGGCTTTTACAACAAATTACTTCATAACTTTAAATTTATCCATCCTCTATGTTGTTGATATCAAAATACAAATCAATGTTATTTGATAAAAATATTTCTTCTATAATAAAAGAATTAAAAAAAATCAATCAGAAAGTGATTCTGAGTCGATCGGTATACTTTAAAGTTAAGGTTATGGACTAATATTTCTGGGTGTTACAAACATCAGCACAAATCCAATATACCCTCCTCACTATTGTGGCGTAGGGTATAAATATACAACAGCAACAATAAAAGCTTACCTTGTATACATGTTGAATGTTTGTTAGACTAGCAAAGGCAACGTGGTTTTTTCAACCATATATATGAATATTCAGTAAACATTAACACACTCAAACACTTGTTTATTAAATCGTAAAGCCAAGCCGATTGCTACACAAACAAATTCATATCTCTTGCTGCCCTTTATTGCATCAATAACAAAAACACTGTTCGGTTAATAAAAAACAACAAAATACACACTTTACTCAACCTCTCTTTTCACAAATTTTTGCAACTTACTTGCTGCCCTTTCCCCCTCCACAAATTAACTAACATTTTGTTTTGTGGACACAACAACAACAAGAAATTGATACATCCATATGTATGTATCTTCTTCTTCTCCTTTTTTTAATAAATGACTGGCAATTTTTTTGGTGGAGCCTACTTAATTTTACACACAATTACAATAATTTGCATACTTTTAAACAAATAAATTTTATAATTTTATTATTAAGCCATTAAATAATATATTTATAACACTTTCTTTTTGATTTAATGCCCGAAAACTAATTAAAAATGTGATTGAAAATTTACTTTTTAATAAAATACGAAACCGACATGCTGCTTGCACTAAATAAAATCAAGAACTAATGAGATGACACTAATAGTGAGAGGGAAAAGAAGTAAAAATAAAAGGCACATCTACATAGTTGGCAACATGTACTCGTATGGTAAATTCAAAAGGAAATTTAGGTAAACAATTGTTAATATGCACAGTGGGAACATTAATGAACATTATATATAGAGGATACTTTCAGAAATAATATAAGGGCATTAATATTTTGATTTCACACCAAACAGCAATAATTAAAATAAGTAAGAAAGTATAGTAAGTCAAGCTCGGCCATTAATACCCTACACCCAGTGTAGAAACAGTTTTTTTTTAATTATTTGTGTATACGGGATTTCGGGATTTTTGCTTCTTATAAAAAGAAATTGATTTATTAGTAATAAAAACTATTTATTTCAAAAAAGTAACTTATATTAAATATAAATATGTTTGAAAACAAAAATTTTCTGTCCTCATAGCAATCATTTTTAAATTTACTAAATTAAATTTATTAAACAAATTTTGTATTTTATAAACAAAAACCATTAATAATTTAAAAACATAATAACATTACATTAAAAATTAGTAAGAGAATAATAATAATATGTCACTTCGCCCGTTAATTTCTATAGTAATTTAAAAGCATTTTAAAAATATTAAGGTATCTAAAGTAAAGAAAATCTTGATTTAATTTTGTTTTACACTGACGAAAAACATCGCTCACAATCAACGCTTGTGGGCAAAATATTTTATTTATCAAATTAACTGATTTTTTTTTTTAAATTTAAAAGTTTTGAGTAAATCATCCCTTATTAAAGTGATTTTCGGAAATGGGTTTTATATGGGAGCTATGGTCAATTATGAACCGAACTCCATTTATGATTGATTGTATGTGTAATTAGGCACCATATACGAAATTTGTTTGGATACATGCATATATCAAATATTTATGAACGATAAGCCTTTATTTCGGGAGGATATTTGTATGGGGGCTAGGTGAAATAATGGATTGATTTAAACCAATTTCAATCCCAACCGTCCATGGGGCGAAAAAATATTATGTAGGTACCAAATATTGTCGAAATGTCTTTAAAATTGCCACCTGTACTTTGAGCACAAGCTTTACAAACATTAGCACTATACAACATACTCTCTCCACTATGATAGAGAACGAATTTTTTTTTTGTAACAGAAGTTTTTGAAATAAATTATAAAATTTAATGTTTTACTTGTATTTTCATATTTTCACTATACATATTTATTAAAAAAATATTTGTGAAAATGTCTTTTAAATATTAATTTGCTTATCCCACTGTACATATTAAACGTTAATTATGTACATATTTACATTTAAAAATAAATATTCCCTATTTTGGTACTTTTTCCCCCTCTCTTTATTTGACTATTAATAACTTTACTCCTGCTCTTCTTTTAGTTAGTTCGCGATTTTATTTAGTGCAGTCAGCATGACGGTTTCATATTGTATTAAAGAAGTGCATTTTCAAACTTAATTTTAATTAGTTTTCGGTAGTTAAATTAACAATAAAGTGTTATAAATATATTATTTAATGTGTTAACAATAAAATTATTAAATTTATTTGTCAAAAAGTATGTAAATATTTAGTGAAAATTGTTACAAAAATTAAGCCGTACGAAAAATAAGCAAGTCATGTATTAAATGAAGTATTGTTGTTGTTGTTTGTGAGAAATACGATGTTTGTAAAATGTTTAATTGGAAAGGGGCAACAAGTGAATTGAAAAATATGAGCAGCGTTGTCAACTTGGTACGTTTTGCACCATTTTTGGTGATTTTTAAATTTTTTTTGCGAAAAATTCCTTAGTTGGTGCGCGGTGTTATTTTCTATTAATTTCGGTGCAGTTTTTTAATAATTCATTATCATGAAATCTATACGATGAAAAAGGACTCCATTAAATGTATTTAAATACGAATGTATGATAAATTAATACATACCATCAAATTCTTCACTTTAAGGTTGTTGCTTAAGGTAAGTAACGTGAAAATCTTTGAAAATAAAATGAACATTTTAAACATGGAAATAAATATTCTTGTGTAAATTAAAAAAATTTGGTCAACTGAACTGTTGACGAACAACCAGGGTAAGAGTCCCAGTGAATCCCTAAAAAATTTTATTCAAAAAAATTCAAATAGAAGTAATTAAAATAGAAAACAAAAATAATTAAAAAAAGTACCAAATATGTACTGAAATTAGCCTTTTTACCAATTAGTACTTCAGTTCCATATATCATATTGTGAGTTAAATTTTGAGTGGTTAAATGCTTATTTTATCTTTATTAGCTCGGTTACTAAAAAAAAGGCTTTTACTATTAATCGTTAATCTCTTTTTAAAAAGTTTTATATAAAATTTATGAAATTAAAGTTATGTAAATTTAATTCAATAAACATTTGAAAAACAATTAAATTATAAACTTGGTGCGTATTTTCTCCATTTTGGTGCGTTTTGAATTTTCAAAGTTGACAACGTTGAATATGAGAAAAGAAGTTTTTAATGAAGAGAATAAGATAATGATAGGCTTTGTCAACAAGTGTCTGCAACAGGGATGATAAATGAGAAAACCAATATCGTGACAACGAACTTTTAAAATCGTACTTTTTCGACCCAATAGTACTAAGTAATTTTAAAATTTTTTTTTATTTCATTTTAATAACAAAAAATTAATACAACAAAAACAAAAGATATTTTAAACTAAGACGACGCTTTCATACTGCTTTCGTTCCCTTTTTTTATCAAACTGCATAAATTTTACAATTGCTTTCTTTATTTTATATACTATGAACTTTAACAATAACAAGAAAACATCGGCTGAATACTAAAAACCACCTGCTATTTATTCCCAAATGCACAAGTGCAAAAATCTATTCACAATATTCATTCGGTAAATAAGTGTTGCCATTTTATATCAATTAAAAATATGTTTGCGTTTGAAAAATTTGTATTTAGTACCAAATGAGCCACAGGGGTACCATCGTACTTTTTAGTTTTGAAGTGTACCAAAAAAAAGCACAATTGTACCAACTTTATCAACCGTGGTCTGCAGTGTGTTGTGTGTTCCTTATTCAAGGAACACATCTGGCACGAACGACGAATTTCGTCGCTAAATAAAAAAAAAAATGAAAATACAAACAATAATGTCGTTGGCTGAATTGGTTTTGCGTGGCGAACTCTGAAATATATTTACTTCTATTTCTTCTGCCGACGAACAAACCATACAGGGTGACCATGTTTTGTTTTAGTTGTTACTGTTTTAGTAAATAATAATAAGTTTTACTTCAATTATTGTTTTATTTTTTACTTTGTATAATTTAAAAAAATATACAAAATAGTTTACTATAAAAATTGTTGTTAATGTTTTTTATATATATTTTTTTTAATATGGTCACTCTATCTATCAGTTGTTATACGAAAACAAAAATATACTAAACAACAGCTGTCAATTATAGCAGCAGTATTTCTTCATCGGTTTTGTGTTGCATAAGATGATTTTACACAGCGAATTGTCAACGTCTAATTCGTCGTGTTGGGCGAAATTCGACGTTCGCGCCAGTTGTGTTACTAGCATTAAGAGGAAGTGCGAAATTTTTGGCTTTTTATTTGTCGAAATATGTTGTTGTTATTGGTGTAATAAAGGGCAGTAGGAGAGATGCATTTGTTAGTGTAGAAATCGGTTTGACGTTACGATTTAATAAACAAATGTTTGTGCGTTAATGTTTACTTACTAAAGATGTCTGAGGAAAACAACTTTGACTTGGCTAGACTAAAGATATGGTCACATTTCGCATAAGGTAAAATTTTGTTGTATTTTTTTTTTTTAAAGTAGATTTATGACATATTTTTGTTTGTTTTGTAAAAAAAAAATATAATCGCTTAGATGTAAAATATGGTTACCAGATTAAGATGTTAAAGATTTTTTTGTAAATTTTATAAATAGCGCGTGGGAAATTTTTGCGTTATAAAGTCAATGAAGTAGGTATAACGTAAACACGGCCTTTTCTAACAAATTATGTTTCACCAATAACAATAAGGTAGAATTACGACAATTAATTATTTCTTTATCAAAAAAAACTTGATCTTGAATACCAGCATTTACTGTAAACACAAAAGTTATAAAGTTATAAAAAAAAGTTATAAAAACCGCCTTTGTGAACAAATAAAGTTTTATTGATACCAATGTAAAGTTGAAATATGGCCATTAATCATTTCTATCAAATAACATTGATTTGACATGATTTTTATTTCCATATAAATATTTACTATTTGTTTTTTTGAAGTATGTAATTGGTATAAAAACACAAACATGTTTATTAACAAATTCTGTTTTATTTAAACTATTGCAAAGTGGAAATAAATAATGAATAATTATGAGGGGCAAATGTTTAGCACCACTAACACGTCAACAGATTTTCGATCTTTTCACAAAATTTTGCATAAACATTTCGCTTCAGAGCATTATTTGGAACCGATCAGTTAAAATTCGTTGCTGTGGTTTTCGGTGACATGAAAAATAATTGTGTTGAATATGATAACAATGATATAAATAAATGAATCTTATAATATTATAAAATTGTTATGCTAAAGAAGCTGCTCAAAGAGTAGCGAAATATTGAAATAAAATTTAAATATTTTATAAAAAAGACCTAAAGCTTAAATAATTACAAAATTATAATAAAAAAGGTCAAATAAACAATATAATAAGAAATTTAAATATTTTTCTTTTATCATAAAAATAACGTATACAAAATTTCATATATTGCAATAAAATGGACAAAAAATATAAAATTTTTATGGAGGTTGTTGCACATATTGGTCCATAACTCTGGTCGACCTAAACCGATTTTGCTGACTTACAATACCAAAGTTACCTGTAAAATAAGAAATATTTTTTTGGAAATTTCGTTTAGTTGGATTGTATAGTTTGGACGTGAGAGAGTTTTACACAGATGGACAGACAGGCGGGCATGGTTCAATCGACTTGGATCATAAGGATCAAGAAAATATATACTTTGTTGGGTCTCAGATGAAGAATAAAAAATTTTCACATGGAATGACAAACGTAATATACCCTCATTCCCCACTCTTGATGGTAGGTACTAAGAACATAAAATTTAGCTAGACTTACAAACAGACAGACGGAGGAATAAGTTTAATTTAAATACAATATATTAAAAATTACGTACTAAGAACACAAGATTTACCTGGGGGTTACTCCGTATTTCGATTCGAAAGCAAAAGCTTTCGAAATACAATGTAAAAAGTATACAAATTCGAATGATTTTCTTTTCGAATCGAAATACGGAGTAACTCCCCTGAACTTACAAATAGACAGCCAGTCGAACGAAAGGATAACTTATGCGACTCTGAGTACATGATAATACATTATAGTAATACATTAAGGTTTGTGTTGGATATTATTTATGTGAAAATATTTTACGCAAAAATGTTTGGTTAAGTTTTTGTCAAATACTCTCCTGCCGCCTTTAGTTTTACGATTTATCACGAAGAAATCATAGTTTTGATATTTAATGACTCAAAAGGTTAGAATCAGTTTCTAAAGCAAATAGGAAGAACTATTGTGCCATTTTGGTTAAATTTTGGAACATAATATGACTTTCCAACAAACACGATATGCCGATTTCGGGAAAATATTTTTTAACTAGGAAATTTCTGTCCCATACTTAAGCAGTGTATGTTAGTTTCTATCACATAATGAATAAAAGAAGTTCTTGTGACTTTATAAGGCATAAAATAGTTGGTTATGTTAGAAAAGTATAATTTCCGAAATGAAAGAAAGAAAAAAGTCGAATAACTTTAATATTCTTAGCTTTGAAAATGTAGTTTAAGTATTTTAAATATGCTGTGCGAAATTTTTAAATATAAGTACGCAGTTTTTTTTTCAAAACTATTCTTGTAAAAGTTTAAATATACTACAAAAAAAGCAAAATCCAAACAAAACGTTTATTGAAAAATTTTTAGTTTCACTATAAACATATTTATTTATTATGTATACAGTGAACTCGCAGAAACGTGAACTAAATTATTGATAATTTTTCTTTTAATAATAATTTTCATGTAACAATTCCTACCTTCAGTAAAAATAATTTAATGAAAAATTAAATTTAATGAACTCGAGCCGAAATAAAAGAAATTTCAATGATAGATTTTTATGTTTTCAAATAAATAAGTAATTTCTACTATTATTTGGAATTATTATACTTAAACTTAACAATTGTCAATAATTGAGAAAGCACTACTACTATTTAGTTTTGTTTTTGAAATGTTCTTCTTAATATTTATGCTATTAAATGAGAAAAATAGTTGTTGTCTCAAAAAAACGAGAGAATTTGGTAACAAAAACATTAATAAAACAAACAAATGATAGAAAAATTTTTATAATGCAGAAAATCGTCACTTTCAATGAAAAAATCGTCAAATCGTCACTTTGCTATTTTTGAAACAAAAAATCGTTAAAATAACGATAAATCGTCAAATCTGGCAGCTATGGCTATATGTAATTTAATTTTTGTTTTTCCGCTTTAAAACCTTCTTCGATGTCAGCACTAAAAAATCATCTTTTTTGTATACATATTTTATTCGTAAACATTTACTGCAGTGTTGCCATTTTAGCACTTTCAGTGCTAGATTTAACATGTTGTTTCTCGAAAATGCATTGAAATTTTTAAAAATTATGCTAAATGCTTTTTAGCATATTTTGCTTGATAAAAAAAAAATTTGTTCTTGAAAAAATTTTTACTATTTTACTCCAAAAAATAAAAATTCAACTAAATTTCTTTCGGAGTGGTAAGTAAATGAACACGGAAATTTTTGAATTAATATATGAAATGTAATCTATAAAAACAAGACAACAATTGTTATGAACAAAATTAGAAAAAACTATAATTTATATTTGTAACATTTGAAATGAAAATTGTATTGTTACATTGAAAAAATTTAGAGCACTTATTTTTCTTCTGTAGAACATTTTAGCATTTAGTTTTTCAAGTTTTAGCATATTTTGAAATTCATTTTCTGGCAACACTGATTTACTGCTTCAAAAGAGCGCTTTTATTGAAGCGCTCGATTATGCGCTTTTTCTCTTAAGTGCTTCAGAAAAACACGAATTTTTTTACTCTGAAATTACGAAATCTTCTGCGGGGAATCCCAAAATTTTTAAAGAAGCTTACAAAATTTAATTTAAACGTTCAATAAAAATTTCACGTTTTAGAGTATTCAATGTAAAAAAAATATGTTTATGTTTTTGGGTAGTTCATGTTACTGGATGTTCACGTTTCTGCGAGTTCACTGTATTTAGTTTAGATAAGATATGATTTTTTAAAATTAGCACTCATGTATAATATACCAGCTCAACACATTAAAAAAAGTATATGAATAAAGACAACTACATAACATAAAACTTATGCTGCTATTAAACATATCATTATACATATAAATACGAGTATGACAGAATATGTACATAATATACTAATGTACAAAAATAAAAGATAAATTATGTTTGTGTTTAGTTTTTTAGAAAATGCGCAGCGTATTTCAGTTGATTTAATGTTTGAATATTTATACCCTACACCAACATAGTGGGGAGGGTATGTATATTGGATTTGTGCTGACGTTTGTAACAGCCATAAATATTAGTCCAACAACCATCTTAAAGTATATCGATCGTCTCAGAATCTGTTCCTGAGAAAAATTAACAATGTCTGTATGTTCGTCTGGCTGGCTAGCCATGTAAAACTTTTGTGCATACTACAGGTCGCCATTTTAATGATATTGCGTTGAAATTTGTTGCATGATATTTTCTCGGCCTCAAGACGTTTGGGATTGAAATTGTTTGAAAACTAACTAGGGGAGAGGGTGGCACGTTTGAACACGGGGCACCTTTGAACAGTGTTGATAAAATCTCAGTTTAACATTTTTTCCGACCCTTAACCGAGTTTTTCACATGGAAACCTTGTTTTCTAGCAATGTCAACAAATTTTGCTAGTTTTTTCAGTCGACGACCGAATCTAGTTGGGTGCCATTGTAATTTTTTTTATTTTTTTTTTTTTTTTTTTTTGTAAGAGTGTAAGAAGTATTCAGTGATCGTTTACTTTCGTAAAAGAAATTCATTGCATTCCAAAATTCATTTCCAACAAAATTAAGTTAAGTTCTTTGATATTTATGTAAAACAAAAATATTTACTATAAATTTCCGTGAAATGGCAAGCCAGTTCAGGTCTGAACAAAGAAAAAGGGGCACCTTTGAACATGTTAATTTATCAACCGAAGTACCAAACACTGTTGATTCTCTCTTATTTTCTGAAAATGACGAATCCAATGCTGATCATGATGCTTTAAAGGAAAATGTAATGTCACCTGAAATCGCAAGGCCTTTTCCGTCTTAATAATATAAAACTTATTTTTGATCTGATTTTTTTTATTTTTTAATTGTTAATGTTTATGTTTTTCTTAATAAATAAAACGAATTTATTATATATATAAAAAATATAACTGTTTATGTTATTTTTGGACATATGCGCTACAAGAAAAAATTGCCGTTCAAAACTGTCCCAGCCTAGTTCAAAGCTGCCCCGTATGGGGGGCACATTTGAACACAATGACTTCATATATTAAAAAATATAAATCAAACTAAAAATAAGTTACCTGTAGACTTAAGCTAAAGTTTATTTCCATATATATTAGCTAAATTATATAAAAAGTCAATAATTCAAAAATATAAATTTTTATGTGGCTTGAAAGCAAAAAGTGTTCAAAGGTGCCCCCCTCTCCCCTATTATTTCATTTAGCTCATATACAAAAGTCCTTTCGAAATAGTGATTTATCAAATATAATTGTTTCATTTATACACATATTCAAAGAAATTTCGCCAAAAAATAAGTTTTACATGAAACCTAATGACATTTATAAATTTTGTGAAGATCGGCTCATAATTGACCAAAGCTACCATATAAGGTCCACTGCCGAAAATCACTTTAAAAAGCATAACTCTCTACAAAATTATAGTATCTAAATAATATTCAATACAAATATGTTGTATATACACACAAATCACTCGTTCCAATTTAATAGTGATCGGTCTATGAGCTTTCATATAAGACCCCCATTCACAAATCACTTTAACATGTATAAATCTTTTAAAAGTGTTTATATCGAGATAAAATTTAACACAACAAAAAATATTTATAGGCAGAGAATGATCATTCCCATACAAGGCATAACCGAAAAACAGTTTTTACACATATATTGGTTGTAAGGTATTATAAGGTCGGTCTTGACCGGCTATGCTTTCTTACATACTTTACACAAATATTATAATTCATAGTCAAGGTTGTGTAGAATTTCAAGGTCTTAAATGTTTGTTTTTTGCTGAAAAAACATAAACAAAGAAATAAATTTTAAATGAAGTATAAAGAAGAAAAACAAAAACATTAATAACATTAATATTAATAAAAATAAGTACAACGAACTTAAACAAATAAGTAAAAGTTTAATGTTTAAACAAAATATTTTTTTTTTTTTTAATTTTTAAAAATAAATAGCAGACTAATTGATGTCTATAATCATTAATGAGATATTTTACAGAAATAAACTCTCTACAATGACTTGTCATTAACCGGTAATGAGTCTTAACAAACAAAAAATGCTAAACCTCCACAATAACCAATTATTTCTAGTTATAGTTCATGTTCTGTTATTGTTAAAGTTCTTAATGTAGAATGATGATGCAGAAATAAGCTTCCGCTTGTTTAGATATACCCCTGAGCATGAAAAGCCGCCAATATGTTCACTATACAAACAATTTATTGTCTTTACATAAATTTAATTTGTCTTGTGTGGACAATCCTAGCCGATGTTATGTTCTTGTTAACACAACCCGGTAATGCTAAGAAAATACCAGTTCTCTATAATTGCTCCTTATTTCTAGTTATTCAAGGTACTATTCATGTTCTGTTATTGTAAAAGTTTAACTGGTCGAAAGTACTTTCCTAGAAAAAAAAACAAGTAAATGGGATTTCTTACGCTGCGACTTTTCGCCTGCCACTCGAGTTTACCCTGCCTTTACACATGCAAGTACTTGCATGCAAGTGCCGTGTACGTATTATATACGAAAACTTATTCGAAAAACTCGACTAGCTCTGCAAGTGAAAAAATGTGAGTGTATTAGTAAAAAAGTGTGAATGTATTGAATTTTTCGAACGCACTTGCATGTGTAAATGCCGGGTTATAGCTAAAATGCGTAGTGGAGAGTACGGGGTAGCTTGTATCACAGGTTTTGTGAAAAAAACGACAAATTTGACATTTCTTCTTTTCTTTTGTATTATTTTTATTTCATTTACCAGCAGTGTTGCCCCGATAAAATTTAATTTTATGGGATTACAGAAAATGTTTGGCAGCACTGCGGATAAATAACTGTAAATTTAAAAAGAAAACAAATTGTTGTTTTAATTTCAAATAAATAATTACTACGTGGTCAAACAAATTAATACATTGTGAAATATCAGGAATAGCAGTATAATGTACCTGTAATATAACTAGGTCCTAGATGGCAACACATCTGCGAATGAGCGAAATAGTAGAAATTAACAATTTAATGTCAAAATGTCGCAAGAATGATGCAACAAATGCTTCATCATGTGAACAAATGATGAATATAGAAGGGACACCAAAACAGAATGTCAGCAGAGTCGTGGCGACAAATCGCAGCATGTAAGAGTTTTATATTTGTACCAGTAGTGTGATTTATTCATACTCAGTGCTGATATTCAGCCGGTTCGGACCGGTTCCCTCGAACCGGTTGTTAAAATTTTGAAAATTTTCCGTACCGGTTGTTGCATATTCACCGTGAAAAAAAATTTCACATGAAATTTGTTCCCTTTTATTTTTTATCATTGAATTTTAATAGGAAAAATGTGAAAAGGGAACAAATTTCATGTGAAATTTTTATTCACGATAGGGTTGATTATGTTTTTTGCTTTAACGGGTTTATATAATGTGTATTTATCAAGGTGATATAGTCTCGGGAACAAACACAATAATGTTCAGTTGTTCATTGTCCAAACGTCCAAACAAATGATTTTATTTTGGTCATACATTGGATTCTTGGATGATGATGTTTTCGATAGCGTTTTCTTCAATCTTTTGAGAAAAAAATAAAACAATTTTTTTTGACTTTTATTTTGCAAAATCAAAACTATTTTTTGTTAAAAACGTAACGTTTTTTTTAAACGAAAGTTTATATCATTTCCTTCAAGAGGCTTGTGGTCTGTTACTGGGATGCGACTTTAAAATTTTTGATATTTTTATCAAAATTTGGCAAAATATAATTTTTTTAAGCGAACTGGTTGTTAATTGTTTCGAATATCACCACTGTTCAAACTTGAATCAAATTTGTTTTACATTTTAGCAATTTCAGACATCCCACTACTACAGTTTCAAGAAGTACCCTTTGGGCCACCATTTCTTTATAGTGTAGTATGCGAACCATTCACCCAGTGATCACAAATCCTTTCCACAAATATCATATTTTTCAAATCCAATTTTCTCAGACTCCAAAATTATTTCAGAAATTCGACTAATGTAGTTTCACGCGTGTGCAACTCGATATTTGTCCAAATTCTTTTAGAGAATTTCATCTTAAAAGCTACATTTTTCAAAATTCAAGTAAATATGACTGTTAACTGCTTAACAGTGGGTCTGTTGACTGTAACATTATCAATGTTAAATTCGAATTTATTTTCACACACATTGGAAACAAAATATCGTTTTGAGATTTTTCTTAGTATGGAACTTACTTTTGCTGAATTCTTTATCGATAATAGATTTCTCTAGGAATTAATGTACCATAGAGCCAAATTCCGGGAAGACATTCGTATGGAAGCTATGAGAAATTGTGGACCAATTCTTATCATACAATATATTAAAAATAAAGTGTGCAAAATTTCATGAAATTATCTGCATTATTTAAAAACAAAATAGCAAAAAATATGTGAAAAATTTCAAGGTTGTCTGAAACTTTGGTCTAAAACTAAGCACCTACTTTACCGATTTTGCCCATTTTCAATACAAAATATTTGCTTGAAAGCAACCATATTTTTGGTGCTGGGTATAAAAACATCCGTTTTATAAAGCTGTTGCTGGTTGACGTCTTTAAAAGCCGTCAATTAGTTTACTAGACGAACAATTTCTTGTCCGCAAATGTCTTGTATAGACAACTACTGTCGATGTTATGTTGTGCCATTCACACAAATCGAACAGTTTAATTAATGACAAAGAAAACAATAAACATAAACATTGACACGTTTTCACCACCCAGAAAAACATGAACATATTATACCGTGCCGGTGAATTTCCCATGTGTTGGAAGGTTGCTAATGTAACACCAATTCCTTAAAAGGGAGAGACTACAAGCCCTGAAAATTATCGCCCAATTGCAATCTGTTCTGCACTTTCCAAAGTCATGGAAAGTATGGTAAATTACCATCTTGTGAAATATTTAGAGTCCAACAATTTACTTAGCGACCGCCAGTACGGCTTCCGCAGAGGACGCTCTACGGGTGACGTATTGGCCTTCCTATCGGAAAAATGGTGTCGTACTATACATCGTTTTGGCGAAAGTAAAGTGGTGGCTCTAGATATTTCTAAGGCGTTCGACAGAGTCTGGCATGGTGCTCTCTTATCGAAACTCATTCCTTTTGGTGTCGGTGATAACTTCTCTCGATTTATATCGAGTTTCCTCAGAAATCGCACTATACGAGTTGTTATAGATGGGATCTCATCAGACGAGTTCAAGATTAATTCAGGGGTACCGCAAGGCTCCGTTCTTTCTCCCACTTTATTTCTCATCCTTATAAATGACCTTCTTTGTCAAACTTCAAACCCTATCTACTCTTTTGCAGATGATAACAACATTTGCCATTCATACTTATTTAACCATAGACCAAACCCTTTGGAGATTGGGGAAATAAGACGAAATATGATTTAACGTTGAACCGAGATCTTGAAACAATCTCGGAATGGGGTTGTACGAATAGAGTCGATTTTAACGCACGTAAGACTCAGTGTTGTTTATTAACGCACAAACGCACAACAGATCATGTTGCTTCATCTGTTTTTATGGGCGGTGTAAATATTAAGGAATCAGACGCTCTTGACGTTCTAGGCATGATAATTCAGTGTGATGTCCGCTGGACTAAACACATTTTTCAAGTGTCAAAAGAAGCGCTCAAGTGCCTTGGTTGCTTAAAACGGTGTAGAAAATACTTTACTCCATCTGATCTTCTTACTATTTACACCACCTATATTCGACCGAAAATGGAATACAACTCTCATGAATGGGCCGGTGCTTCGAAGTCTATTTTGGAGTTACTCGACCGCGTACAGGAGAGGGAGAAGATGCTTATCGGTGACAGTAGGGTATCCAACTCTATTGCTTCGTTGGATCATCGTCGCAATGTGGGTTGTGTTTCACTGTTCTATCGAAATAATATAATGGAATATGTTCTGCAGAAATTAGGGAACTTGTTCCTGAAACACGCAGTTTTTTACGTAATACACGTTCTTCAGTCAGGGCTCATCCTTTTGTGATCGATTGGACAGTGGATCGCACAACACACTACAGGGAAAATTCGTTCTTGAGCCGTACTGTCCGTATGTGGAACAAACTCCCAGCAGAAATATTCCCTGCCACTTTCAATATGGGAAAATTCTAGTCAAATGTTCACAAACACTACTCCCTCTATCCTCCCTCCCAACCACTATTTTCCTAGTTCCAACACAATGCATTGCATGACCCCTACTTATGCCCCTGAGTGCTGGTCCAAGAAAAAAAAATATTCGTGTTCTTAATTCTAGTTAAATTCCGTTATTCATGTTTTTGTCATTGTAAAACTTCAAGTTCAAGTCCAAAGTTCTTTTGTAGGGGAAAAAAAATTGTCGGTTTTTAAATATATTGCTGACTAATGTCTTGAATATCTTGAGCGCAAATTAATTTGTCTTGTATGGACAACTTTTGTCGTTGTAATGTTGTGCCATCAAATGTAAGTTTCACACAAAAAGAACAACATTTTAATTAATTACAAACAAAACAATAAACATGAACATGAAAATTGACACGTTTTCACCACACAGAAGAACATGAACGAATTTGTGTCCGCAGAAAATAAAAACACAAGGGTTAGTCGGATCATGCAAAGCACCAGTTGTTATAAAAGCTACTTGTCAACAATTAATTTTTTGAACAAACAAAATTGGCGGGGAAGTAGTAGGTTTTGCTTGTAGCAAAAACCACAAACGACCTGTAGTAATCAAGTATTTTTTCTCAAATACATTTCTTAGGCTTAAAAATTAAATTTAAATATTCTGCGTCATAATTTTTGTAGATGTTTTTGTACGAATTTTTTTTTCTAGAGACAAAAACTGGTTGCTTTGTTTTGTGGCCACTTCTGAAGAGGAAGCTTTGAATAGTAGACATTTTCTTTTCTTTTGTTTTTTGGCTTAAACTCTTTTTCTCTTTGTTAACTGGTCTGTTTATAAGTATCGTTTTCAAAAGCCATTAATTTTGTTTATTTTAGTGTCTTTTTTTTCATCTGAAATTTGGTAATCATATAAATTTTAACGGTGTGGTTTATTAACATAATTTTGTTTGTATTAATTTGTTGAGGTTTTTTTATGGCAGTCGCTGATTTTATTTGTTTTGAGTTTTTAAAAACGTTTTTTTTTTATTGAAATCGTTCCAACGAGCAAAAATTAAGCAAATAGGAGTTTAAAACCGGTAGTAAATTTATGTGTTGAAAGACAAAAGAAAAATTGATATTTCTTTTTTAAAAAAAATTATTTTGTTTACTCAAAAAATACTTTCGAAATACTTTGGCTGGTTGCAATCATAAATTGAGAGCGTTAAAAATTCTCTAAATTTCAAATAATTTTAGGAACAGATTTCAATAAACATTTAGCAAACTACCACGAGTTTTGCTTATTTTCCCAGCTAAATAATTGTTTAATATTAATTGCAAAATTCATAATAGAATAAGAATTCATAATAGCGCAATTCACAATTTTGTGCAAATGCTATGGCATCATTGCATTTGCAAAAAAGTTTAGCATATTTTTGCTCTTGCTGTGTATTTTGTTAGTGTGGAGCAAAAATACGCAACTGCAATGATGCAATACCATTTGCACAAAATTGTGAATTGCGTTAATAAATTTCATGATTGTAGCTATTTATTTGAAACTGCTTGCAATTAACTATTTCCCCAAAGTCTACTTATATTGTGTTTTATTATTTCGTTATTTATTTTATTATTTCATATAGCAACCACTTTATATTTATTTAATTTTACTTTATTTATGCCACATATTTTGTCTAACTAAATGTTTTATAAATTTATTTTTATGGTTTTTGATTGTCTTTGAGTCTTTTTCGCCACCATATTCTTATAATCATTGTGGTATTTGGGTCAATTTAAACAAAAATCGTTACTTTTACTTTAAACTCTGGGTGATTTTATGGTTTTATTTTCAATTCTTCTTTAGCGTAATTTATGCAAGAAGTATTTTTAAAGAAAAACAACAGTTTTATTTATTAAATTTAAAGAGCATTTTTGTACATATGCTTATTTAAGCTAAATATATTTAAGCTTCCGGTATTCATACAAGTTATTTTAAATTTAAAAGAAAGAACGAGTAGAATATTTAATTAAAGATTTGAAAAAAAAGTAGAGAATCTAAAATAAACATTTTATTCTGCTCTATTTTTTTTTTTAAATAAAAAACATACCAACACATAAATAACCAGCGATGACAACTTAGCCCTTTTCGGGCTAGATTTAACCCACTTTTAGTCACTCAAAACGCGAAAAAAAGAAAATTGGATGTGGTTTTATATGGATTTTTTCCCATTTAGCCCGTTTTTCAAAAATGTTAACGCGTTTTGAGTCTCAAACGTTGGCATCACTGTAAATAACATTCGCATAAATGCTTTAATAGATTTATAAAGCAAAAAAAAGCTTTTTATGGCAATATCTACTACTTCCCCGCCAATTTCGTTTGTTAATCTAATTAATTATTGGCAATTTAATAATGATGATAATTAGAGCTTTACTTTGGCAACAATAACAAAATACCGGCTGAATTAGGGATACAAATTTATTTATGTTTAGACACTGTCTGGGGAAAACGTGACGCTGTCGCTGTTCATGTTCATAGTTTGCTTTGTAATTTATTAAAATGTTGTTCTTTTTCCGTGAAAATTACATTTGATGGCAGACTTAGTCCCAATTTACACGAAGCAATTCTTTAAGCTAAGCTGATTACCTTTTAGACATTGTGGTAAGGGGAAGATAAGACGAGTACACACTTGATTGTACTAGCAATTCGTGTTACATACGAGTTTGTGTGTATGCTTTTAAATAAAAATACGAGCGATTTAACCAGTATGAATTGTGCTGTGTGAACATCGAAAAAATGTTAAGAAAAAAATCGCATCAATATTTTCAATAAAAATTGCTTCGTGTAAATTGGTACTTAGATGTGTGAGCAAATATTGCGACATTGTTGTTTCGACAAGAACATAATAACGACAAGAGTTCTGCACGCAAGGCAAATTCATGTTAGTACAAGAAATTGTTTATCAAGAGGAGGTGTAAAGATTGTTAATCTGTAACAGCTTTTTAAACAGCAAATTGTTTTTCTCCTAGAAATAACTTTTTACCATAGTGGAACTTTGTTGTTTATCCCTTTCAGACCTGACGCAAAACTACCGGGTATTTTTTATAAGTTTTGGAATATGTGATCTCTACAGCGTATGAAAATATAATCAATGATTAGGTTTTATTATTTTTATATCCTTCAAAGATTTTTAGGACACGCACACTTGATGAAATACTAAAATTTACCATTTTTTTTAGTTACTAGAACGCAATTTTTAAATTTCAAATAAAACACAGATATTAAAAAAAAAAAATCGTGAAACTTTATTACATCGTAAAGTAGACAGAATGAGGTTATGTACGGAACAAGATATCGTGCAGATGGCCGCCGCAGCTTAGCTGGCACACACGCGATCTTTTAATGAAATTTTCAATGAGCTTTTTGCATAAATGCTGCGGTATTTCATTAATTCAGCGTCCAATTTCCTCTTTTAAGGCTTGAGTCGTCGTCGGCTTATTCGCGTAAACCATCGACTTCAAAAAACCCCAAAGAAAAAAAATCTAAAGGTGTTAAATCGCACAATCTAGGCGGCCAATTCTGGTCTCCAATGACATGTGGCGCCGTATTGTTGAAACCACATGCCCTCCACAATAATTTCTTCAATTCTAGGCAAGAAAAAACTGGTTATCAGTTCACGATACCGAACACTATTGACACCATTGCGTTCTAGTTGGGACACCCTTTATATGTGCAAAAGCTTAATACTTTTGTAATTAAAGACACTTACTTACCTCCACGGCTCATTTTGCATTTTGCTTAAAACGCATTACCTAAAGCATTAACGGGTAATAACAAGTCATGTAACAAATAATAAAAAAAAATTATTATACAATTACAATTTATAGAAAGTAAGTTATTGCTTTTTTTTCTCTTTAAAAGAGAAGTAACACTCGGGCAATTAATATGCCTACTCGTATAATACTCGTATATTAATTAATTTATTGTGTTACTTTCTGTATCAAGGGAATAGATAGGAGCAGAATAGATGGTAAAAGGAGAGAAAAGCTTTACATAACACTATAATTGCGCGTTATGTTTATTAGTAGTACAGTATTGCAACGCCTCTAGTGGTGAGTAGGAGCTTTGATCAAAGCTTCATTTATAGCCATTATTATAATTATTTTACTTCGGTGGCGTTTCAATGGAATACGTTGTGATATGTATTAGTTGTGATAGGATAGAAAACTAATAATTATCAGAAACTGATGTAGTTTGGAGTGGCAGCGATTGGGAATTGAAATCAGGCCACAAATACCAACAAATGCTTAATGATCAAAAGCTACAAAACCCTACATGAAGTAATTTTTATTGAAAATATTGATACAATGTTTTCCTTAAAATTTCTTCGGTGTTCACACAGGACAATTCTTGTTGCTTAAATCGCTCGTACTTTTTTTTTGTAAACACATATGTAATACGAATAAGAGAGAAAGACGAATTGCTAGTACAATCAAGTGTGTACTCGTTTTATCTTCCTCTCATGTCTATTTTCCTCCAATGTCTAAAAGGTAATCAGCTTAGCTTATAGAATTGCTACGTGTAAATTGGAACAATGCTTAAACATTCTCTGTGTATAACTACAGCTTTACATAAATTTGGTCTTAATTAATACCATTTAATTCGAAAATAAATATCTTGTTTTTACATATTAAAGAGTTTTTTGTTTTGTCTTTTTTTTAACAAATGTTTACAAAAATTATGCAAATTATTTGCATAAAAACAAGTTGTAACACAGTGGCATACTTTTACCCACTAATAGTCTGTCTTTTCGCTCTTTAACACCCCATTGTGCCAGTTAAAGTTAATTTAATTTTGCGTTTTTTTTTAACCGAGTTTTATTAAAGCAAATAAAAGTGAAAGCATGAAAAGAAATACAATACAAACTTTTAAATTGTTAAATGGTGAATTTTTTTCGGATTAAAATAGCAACAATTTAAAGATGTACAAGTAACAGTTAATAATGAATTGCGAATTATTTTAGTTTTGTTTGCCATAAATTATATAAAATTTTAAATTTTTGCAACAAAAAAAAAAAAACAAGGCTAAAGAAAATAAAAGTGTAATTGAAATTGATTTAAGATTAATGATAAAAATATTTTTTGCAAAAGTTAACTTTTGAAGTGAATTTAAAAAATAAACAACAAAATATTTAAAAATTGGTCTATTAAAACACCAAAGAAATTATTCATTCAAATACTTAAAAAAAAACATTCAAGCCATCAAATCAATTACTTCCTCTGCTTTTTTTTGCTTTTACTTTTACGCTTGTTTGGGAATAATTTATTTGCCTTAAATTAGTTTAAAGTTTTATACTGAATAAATAGCAAAGAATGTCAATAAAACAATTCTTGACAGCAGTGATGGAAAAATGAAAAATTTAAATGGCACTGACCGTCAACAAAAAGAGTACTTTTTTCAACATTTTGGTACTTTTTAGGAAACATATATTTTAATTAAAAATCCATAAAAAAATAATTCCAAAATAAAATTAATTTAGTTTAGTAAAAAAAAACTATTATAACAACAAACTAAAAATTAATTCATTTTTATGTAAAAATATTTATTTGTTGTGGGTTAAGATAATAAACATATGAGCATGCCTGCATTTTGTTAGTGTTACTGACATATCATTAAATAGATCTTTCACCAATATGTTTAAAGTTTTCAAACTCATATGATACACAAAAAATCTCAAACAAGAAATGAGAATTACAAAAATGTACGAAACATAAGAAATTTAAAAAATTTATTAAAATAGTTCCACAAACAATTTTAATTCTTTATGCATCTGTTTACTTTTGTAGATTAGCTAATCCCACATCAAATAAATAACATGAATAACGAATTTGTGCCTTCCTTATGTTCTTGTTTTAAAGCCAATGTTGTCAATGATTATAAAAATAGTAAAACTGGATTTCTAAACAGGGAACAAAGCAAAACAAACAAAGAGTACTAAATATGATGTGGGGCTACTGTGATAGTTTTGTTGTGAAAAAGTACTAAAAATAGTACAATAGTATTGAATTTTCCATCACTGCTCCCAAGCAAATAACTTAAGATTTGCTAAATATGAATTTTATTTTCAATTCATTTTCACTTCTTTCGCTTTTGTCATTTAATTTCTAACTCAACTCGAAAAATATGTAACTTGACAAATAAGTTTCATAACCCATGTCATTTCTTTTCAAGACAGTCTTTGTCTTTACTAACTTATACGAAATGTTGAAGGCTTTATTTATTCTCACTTTCTCATTTTATTGATAATGCAGTAATTGTTACTTTACTTCTTTAATTTGGGAAATAAAAGTGCACCAATAGCTCACCGAAGCTTCTGGTGAACATGTTTCATCGGTTTCAACATGCGGTTAAGAAGCGGTGATCTTGTCACGGAAAACAAAGACAACCCAGGCCAGCCAAAAAACTTTAAAGACCCAGAATTGTAAGCAATTACTCCATGAAACTCAGCAAAAGCTTGCAATATTATTGGGAGCTACTCAAGCAGTAATTTCATATAAGTTGAAGCCTAGAGACTTTAAAAGACGATTTGTCATGTTCGAAATGCTGCTTGAAAGCTTTAAAAAAAATGATTTTTGCACCGAATAATTACTTGTGATGTAAAATGGATAGGTTAGGTCAGCAGGCAGCCATAATAAGTACAGCTCACTTAGGTCCATTCATTGGTCCTTTTGTGTTGCCTGAAAAGAGATGAATAGAAGACAGAAGAAAGGGCATAGATGTTGTAGAGACAGATAGAGAGTAGATGTGGATAGGTAGGAGAAGAAAATGCCAAGAGAAGAAAAAGATGTTGTGGTAAACTAAGTCCCCTTTTACAGTTGAGAAATTGAAAGACAGACAGACGAAGTTTGTAGGCGATAGGAAGAGTGTGCGGTAGACCTCTACTGTACTGGACCAAGGCATATTGATTATAATAAATATGCCTTGGTCCAGTACAGTAGAGGTCTACCGCACACTCTTCCTCTTCAATACATCGCCTACAAACTTCGTCTGTCTGTCTTTCAATTTCTCAACTGTAAAAGGGGACTAAGTTAATCAACCAACTGCACAAAATTCCTGTTAATATAATTTTAAAATGTTTATTATTAAATCACACACTCTATCACAAGCTCTTAAACTTTAATAACTATGTACTTGATAGTAAAACCACTGTCTTAAACATGAACATAAAACGAGGGAGCAATAACACCAACTCTGGCTAAATGTTAGGCTGCCTCTCATACTGTCTATGTCTATGTATTTTTATTTGTCATAAATTTAACACATTTTATTGCAACAAATTGTCTGGTGACCACAGACATAAAAGCTATCTAAATGTTATTTTTTTTTTGTTCTTCACATATGTATAATGAACATGATGAACTTATACGAAAATATTTCAAAAAGGAAGAACGAACACATAAAGTTAACAGAAAAAAATGTGATCATAAAACAGCAGCATTAAATATTAAAGCAAACAAAACATGTGAGGAATTTAACTTGAATACATTCTTGTGCTTAGCAGCAAAATTATTAAGATGAACAAGAAAGAAACAACCCCAGTAGGTATAAAAGAAATGTCATAAATGGACACACGAGACTAAAAACCTAAAATATGTACCTATCAAGATATTTGTCAGATTTTTAAGGCCAACAAACACGACACTTGTTGAATTAAAAAAAAACAACATTTCAAAACAGACCAAGTTGTTTAAATTCTAAATACATAAAATTCTTGACTAAAGAAACCTTATAAAAAGTTTGTATTAAAATTTACTTCTTTTATTTAAAAAAAAAAATCTAAATTAATTAAGATGAAATTACACAGCACGAATAGCCGACTGTAACGGAATGTAGTGTAATGACGTAAAAATGTAAGGAAATTCTATTTCTTACAGATTCATACATTACAGTGTTGCGTTACTTTACATCTCCATAACCATTTGCATTACTTTATACATAACAATATACATCAGCTGTTTCTTACTGTTGCAGTTACATTCCATTACAGTCGGCTAACTGAGCCTTTACTTTATACATACTTTGCTATGCGTCGCATACTTGATGAAAAACGAGCAGCTGTTTTTGACAGACAAAGATGAGAAACTATTTTTTATTGTACGAGAGCGGTTCGAAAACTTCTTATACTACGTTTCCACGGTACATGCTTCGCTCTCTATTCATGCTTCACACCCCAATCATGAGTGAAACAACTTGCTTCACCATACAAAATTTTAAGAGCGAATCAAGTAGATTCATATTGAATCAATTAACGAAGCACGAAAAATTGTACTCTTCTCTAATTTTTATCGCAAGTTTATCTGCACTAGCTGTAAAAATTTAATATTATTGTAAACAAAGCAAATTATTTTCTTGTTGCTGGAAGTAAAGAAAGTAAATACGTGCGAATGTATGTTTTTTTTTCAAATAAGCTAACTAATTTCCACTCAGTTTTTTTGTCGATTAAAAAAAATATTTTCCACAAATTATAAATTCTGTTTTTTTTTTATTCTGTTTGTTTATTAAACAGCATGATTCATAAACATGATTCAGAGAGCGAAGCAGGTGATTCAAGTCGTCGTGGAAACATAGTATTAGCCTAGAACAGAAAACACGGTATTTGGAAACTTCCATCTCTGCTGTGAACACATGTTAAATTTCTTTTCGATCTGTCAACTCCTTCACATAGAAACAGGTGTTCAAAAAAGACGCATCCGCGATTTTTTTACAATGGAAAAATTAGAAATTCGTGGTGTCATTAAATATTTAAGATAAAAATGTTTATCGGGACAAGAAATTCATAATGATATGGTGAAAGTGTTAGGTGAAAGTGCTCCTTGATATGCAATAGTAAAAAATTGGCTTGCTGAATTTAAACCTGGTCGTACAAGCAGAAATTGTACATGATATGGTATTAATATGATCGACGAATAAAAGTGTGTGAAATAGCTAATATCATGGGCATCTCAAATGATCGACTTCATTTAATTTTGCATGAAAAACTACAGATGTCGACCAAAAACGCATAAAGAAAATTTCTCAATCTTGCTTGGATCGTTTTAAGAAAAATAAAATGGATATTAAGCGTCATTTCATAACTATGGATGAGACATCATGAATCCACCACTATACTCCAAAAACAGAAGAACTATCCACGCAATGGAATGAAACTGGAGGAAGGGCCCTAAAGAAGGCAAAAACAATGGCAACGGATTTTTTGGGACTTCAAAGGTATTTTATTGATTGACTATTTGCAACATATTGGATCAATTAAATGTAAAAATTCGACAAAAACGTCCTGGCTTACAACATAAAAAAATAATTTTTCATCTAGACAACGCACCAGAGCACAAATGGGTTTTAGCAATGGCTAAAATCAACGAATTAAAGTACGAGTTGCTTGATCACCCGCCTTATTCTCCTGATTTAGCTCCCAGTGACTTTTGCCAGTTCCCAAATCTAAAAAAATTCCCAGCTGGCAAGTGTTTTACCTCAAATGAAGCTGCAATTACAGTTGTAAACCACTATTTTGAAGGCCTTGAGAAAAACTATTTTAATCAAGGGATAGAATTGCTAGATAAGCGTTGGACTAAGTGTATTGAAGTTTCAGGAGATTATATTGTAAAATAAAAATGTTTTTGAAAAACTACCTATTCTCTTTCTGTGCTAGGCTAAGAAGTTTCCCAACTGCCCTCGTATGCACAGAAAAAAATTGTATTCATAAATCTGCCTATTATTAATCTAGTGATTGAAATAATAAAAAAAATATTAACAATTTTTTTAAAAAAAATATAAACAATTTTTTATTATTTCAATCACTAGATTAATAATAGGCAGATTTATGAATACAATTTTTTTTCTGTGCGAAAGGGCAGTTGGGAAACAATTTTTTATTATTTCAATCATTGGGTTGATTTATGCCTGAAACATTTTTCTGTGTGGTTGATTATTTTTAGCAATTTTTTTGCATTAAAAAAGGTTTCAACAAAAAAAAAAACCTTGTGTAACTTCAGTTTTATTTTTCCATATTGTAATGGTTTCAAAATTTGTGCTAAAACATGAATAATTCTATTACTTTTTATTAATTACATATAATTCTTTCTTTTAAACAACTAAATTAGTTTTTGTCCTAAATGTAAGCTATTTTGATGGATTGCTTAGAATTCCTTTAAATATTTTCTTTTTCATTACGATTTCAAATTTTAATTGCTGTAATTTTAAAAGGGAATTTTGCATTTGTTGCAACCAGGGCTGCCAGATGAATTTCGGAAAAAATCGTCAAAATCCCGATAAAAAAGAAATAAAACGTTATTTCGAATTTTAAAAATCGTCAAAAAAATCGGAAAAATAAAAAGTCACTATTTCTAATGGTATTTTGAAATTTTTATTTAAACGAAAATTTAAAAGTTTTATATAGTCTCTTGTACAATACATATCAAAATACATAAATTTTAACTTTTTACATAACAAATCACAAAACATATAATGTTAAACACAACTTGTGTAATATTTTTATAATATCTTAGTGCGTTTTCACTTCTGACTCGTCAAGGCAAGTATTTTTGGATGAGAAGGGAAATAAGAACAAAAGGGGTACAAAGTTGACGGTACTGTCAATTTTCTTATTTCCTTTTGTTTTTTTTTCATGCATATTGATTTACATTAAAAAGTACGAAATTTGATTTAACGTATGTCAAGACAATTTATTTTATTAAGTTTTAAATATCATTTTGCGTATAGAATTCAATTCATCCATCATATACGAGAGGTCCTTATTTTCAAAGAATTCCGTATTTTTGTTATTTAAATTTATTTGGCTGAATATGCTTTCGACGTTTTGTTAAAATAGGAGAAGTTTTTGTAGAAGAATTTCCTCGTGGAATTCAGAAATTGTTTTCTCTTAAAATATTAGTTCGTGGAATTCAGTATTTAAAATTGATTTTTATGTTTACAGATAAATAAGTACTTTCGACTATCCTGTCTCAATATTATTTGGAATTATTTTACTGAACTTAACAACAATAATTAAGAAAACACTACTATCACTTAGTTTTGTTTTTGAAATATGTCATGTTCTTCTTAATATTTATGATATTAAATGAGAACAATAGTTGTTGTCTCAAAAAAAGAGAGAATTTGGTAACAAAAACATTAATAAAACTAACAAATGATAGAAATTTTTAATAATTCAGAAAATCGTCACTTTCAATGAAAAAATCGTCAAATCGTCATTTTGCTATTTTTGAAACCAAAAATCGTCAAAATGACGATAAATCGTCAAATCTGGCAGCTATGGTTGCAACTCAATTATTAAAAATTTGGTTGGGGGAAAAAATCTCCTAATTAAAACAAACCGTACAATTGAAACTTCTCTCTCTCTCTCTCTCTCTCTGTCTTTCTCTATACGTTTTTTTTTCTTTTTAACATTTAAATTACTATTTAAACGTTTAGAATATCCTTAGAAAATTAAAATGCAAAACTAACAAATCAACTTGTAACAGCAACACAATGGTCAGGCCTTTTTCATGTAACATTTTTCAACTTTATCAAGTTGCAAGTCAACAATAACAACAACAACAACAACAAAAGAAACCACCATGAAAATGTTCTTTCATGTTTTGCATCCAACTAGTGAACAGGCAAAAAAAAAAAACATTTAAGAAAATATTAATCAAACAAAAACAGCAAACAATTGCAGTTGCAACAATAGTAATAACAACAAGCTGAACCACGAACACAAATAACATCCAACTAATTCATTTAAACATGCAACATTTATAAATCTACATTTAAAGTCCGAAAACAGGAGCAATCACAAGAAACTATAAAAAATAAATGCACCTTGAAGCCATTGAAGCTATTTTCGTTCGAAAACCCAGCAAAACATGTGATTAGCTATAGAACTATGGTTCAAAAGAAGCCAATTAAAACGAAAGTTTACAAATGCAGTAGTTTATAAAAAAAATTTCACACTTTTTAATTTGACTTCCAAAATGTTGTGTGGTAAGTGCTAGTTCCCTATGGAGTGAAATTTTAACTTCACTTGCAGGTCTTTAGTAATCAAGTTTTTAGCTACGATCATATGTGGTAAAATTTTAGCTGCAATCGTGGATCTTTAGTAGTCAAAGTTTTGACTTAATTGGAGGTCAATTAAGTGGGTCTTTATTTAGTCAAATTGTAGCTTGAATTGCAAGTCTTTATTAGGTGAATTTTTTGCTTCAATCGTGTTGTTATGTAGAAAAATTTTAGCCTCAATCGTCGGTCTTTATTTAGTCAAATTTAAGGTTCAAATATGGCTCTTTAGCTGTCAAATTTTAGCTTCATTTGGAGGAGTTTATTTAGTGAATAGTTTGCTTCATTAGTTGTTCTTTATTTAATCAAAATTCTGCTTAAATTGAAGGTCTCTATTAAGTGAAATAATAGCTTCAAACGTGGGTCGTTCATTATTTAGTAAAATTTTAGCTTCAATTGGAGGTGTTTATTTAGCAATTTTTGGGCTTCAATCGTGGAATTTATTTAGTCAAAATTTAGCCTCAACTGGCAGGTCTTTAGTAGGAAAATTTTTCCATTAATAGTGGATCATTATGTGGTCAAATTTGAACTTGAATTAAAGGTCTTTAATTGCTCAAATATTAGTTTCAATCATGGGTCTTTATTTAGTCAAATTTTAGCTTGAATTGGATCACTATGTGGTCAAATTTATGCTTGAAATAAAGGTCTTGAATTTACTCTAATTTTAGCTTTAATAGTGGGTCTT
The DNA here is from genome assembly GCA_916048285.2 of Bellardia pandia. Classification (NCBI taxonomy): domain Eukaryota; kingdom Metazoa; phylum Arthropoda; class Insecta; order Diptera; family Calliphoridae; genus Bellardia; species Bellardia pandia. The sequence continues at coordinate 123,605,598 of OU696529.1, forward strand.
TATTTACTCAAATATTAACTTCAATCTTTATTCTTTATTTAGTTAAATTTTTGGTTCAATCATGGGTCTTTGTTTAGTCAAATTTTAGCTTGAATTGGATCACTATGTGGTAAAATTTATGCTTGAAATAAAGGTCTTGAATTTACTCAAATTTTAGCTTTAATAGTGGGTCTTTATTTACTCAAATATTAACTTCAATCTTTGTTCTTTATTTAGTTAAATTTTTAATTCAATCATGGGTTTTTGTTTAGTCAAATTTTAGCTTGAATAAAGTCAAATTTTAGCTTTAATCGTGGATTTTATTTAGTAAAATTTTATTTTCAATCCTGGCTCTTAAGTAGTAAAATTTTAGCTTTAATTGTGTGTCTGCATTTAATCAAATTTTAACTTTAATTGGGGATCCTTAATCGTATAACTGTATATAGTCAAACTTTAGCTTCAATCGTAGCTCTTGATATTCAATAGTTTGCTGGGTAATCTTACAGTGTTGTAGTTGAAATGTTGTTGATTACCAATTTAACACTGTTACCGTTGCTACTGATTGTTTGTTTCTGGCCTGTTTGCTGGCAACACGATGCATCGCGATGCTTGTGCTACATTTAAATCCAGCTGTGATTACAGAGATCGTTAATTTATATGCTGCAATTAGAGCCTTTTAGTTGATGCTCATAAAAAATTTAAAATTTTAGCTATATACATATGTATAACTTGAAAACTTCTTTACCGATCTGTTTTATATTTTCAATAGCTAGAAGCCAGTATTAAGCTTTCAGAGAGAGACTTAATTAAGGACTTTCATAATTTTAAAATTCCTAAGAAAATATTAACCCTAAATTCTCGTATATATTCATGTAATTGTCATAATTTTTTAAAAATATCATGTTCATTATTTATGTTAAATCTTTTTTTTTTTTTATTTATTTAATTAACTGCTATACTTTTGATTATCATAAAAATGTTTCATTTGTTTATTTCTTAATGCATGTGTCAAAGTTTTCTGGCTTGTACATGCCATTTCATGCCGTACACTTTTTGACATTCTTTAAAACCAGTTTGTAATTAAAGTTTTTTTGATTTGTTTCTTTTTAAATATTCATATTTTCTATTGTTGCTTTTATGACAAATACACGAAAAACTTTTCTATTTACCGTTGTGCATATTTATTAGTTGAGTTAGCAACAAATTTAAATGTTATACAAGTAGTTAATACAACTAACAAAACTGGGTAACATTTGTTTAGGAAAGCCAGCGATTGTTGGAATTAGCAAGAGTAGCCAGAATTGTAAGACTCTCTTACCCACCTGAAAATTTTGTGTTAAAATTGTTTTAAACTGATTAGTTTAGTGACCTGAGAAAAGGGAAAACATTTAGTTTTGGTTCAATTCTGTGACCAGCTATTTAGCAGTAGTTGCAAGTTTCTTCAATAGAAAGTGTTACGACTAGCAGTTGTCTGAAACTCGATTCTCTTCCGTCAAGAGTAGCATCAAATTTTAGCTTCAATCATGGATATTTATATAATGCAATTTTAGCTTCGATTGTAAGTCTTTATAAAGTCAAAATTGTTGCTTCAATCATGGTTCTTTATAAAGTCAAATATCAGCTTCAATCGTGGGTATTTTTGAAGTCAAATATTAACTTCAATCGTGGGTATTTATTAAATCAAATTTTAGCTTCAAACATGGGTCTTTATAAAGTTAAATTTTAGCTTCAATCGTGGGTATTTTTATAGTCAAATATTAGCTTCAATCATGGATATTTATATAATGCAATTTTAGCTTCGATCGTAGGTCTTTATAAAGTCAACTTTTTGCTTAAGTCGTGGGTATTAATTTAATCTAATTTAAGCTTCAATCATGATTCTTTATAAAGTCAAATATCAGCTTCAATCGTGGGTATTTTAATAGTCAAATTTTAGCTTCAATTGTGGGTCTTTATTTAATTAAATTTCAGTTTCAATCATGGGTCATTATAAAGTCAACTTTTAGCTTCAATCATGAATCTTTATAAGTCAAATTTTATCTTCAATCATGGGTGTTTTTTAAAGTCAACTTTTAGCTTAAATGATGATTCTTTATAAAGTCAAATATCAGCTTCAATCATGGGGTATTTATAAAGTCAACTTTTAGCTTCAATCCTGGGTCTTTATATATCCAAACTTTACCTTCAATCGTGGGTATTTATTTAATAAAATTGCAGCTTCAATCGTGAGTATTTATTTAATCAAATTTTAGCTTCAATCGTACTACCAATGTCTAATTCAAATCTTTTATTATTACAGTATAAACTCGGTAACCGCAACCCTCGATACACGCAACTCCTCGATTCTTGCAACACTATAAAACATAGCATTGTAACCTTTATAAGTGCAACTACTCAAAAATATTGACCTCAATAACTGCAACTTTACATCTAAATATGTTTTGCTTCAGTTCTTTTTTTTGTCGTTTTGGTCTTGGATAACGCCCCGTGTCATCCTAAAGGCAATGAGATGGAAAGTGATGATGGAATGATAACCGTTATGTGTCTTCCACCCAACTGTACCGCGATTCTCCAACCAATGGACCAAAACGTTATTAACTTAACAAAAGTCTATTACAAAAAAAGTATTTTGGCGCATTTAATAGGGAATAAAACCACTCATCTGGAAGAAAAAATAAAGGAATTCAACTTAAGACATGCTATCTGTCTTCTTGCAAGTTCATGGGAAAAAGTGTCAGCAAGCTCCATTCGCAAGTGCTGGAATATGTTAATGAAACCAAATGTTGAGTGGAGTGAAGAGGATGATATTCCTCTAAGCATTCTAAAAAGAGAAATTGAAAATGAACGCGCAATCCTTGCATCAATGCTCCAAGAACTTGCACCAAATGATTCGTTCACAAATGAAGAGCTAAATGGATGGATGGACGAAAGTGTTGCTTATCAAGAAGTGGATAAAGAAGCCGTAGAAATTGAAAATTCTGATGATAGCGAAGCGGATGTTAGTCCACCTCCTAAAATAAAAGGATCGATTACCGAGTTCGTACTGTACATTTTTTTTTTCTAAAATTTCTATCCCTGGCAACTCTTACCTAAAAATTTCGCACTAAATATTTTGCAAAAAAAAAAAAGAAGAAAAAAAAACACAAGAAAAATGAACACACACAAAAATGACTGACAGCTAACAAACTACAAAAATTCGCAAATAATATTAATGTTTTTGCACTATGAATTCCAAATAAAACATTTTGCTCTTTTTTATATTTCATTTGTATATCAAGTGTGACGTTTAGGTGGTTGTTATTTTTAGCAAACACTGCCATTAATTTTAATGACATTGAAATCGTTGTACGACAAGTGAGAGTTTTTTTTTTATTTCTTTCTTCTTGTCGTTTTACCAAAATTCTTGGCCATAAACTTCAATTGCTAAATAGACCAGTATTGTATGTACTTATGTACATATGTATGTATGTATGTAGTAGATTTGTTGGATTTTTAGGTGAGATTTTAATGTAAGTAGTGTCTTGAACCGTTATACATTTAATGGTGGAAAAAGTTGCGAAAATAATCATGGTAAAGGAAAAGAATTAAGTTATGCTTAAAATTATAATATTAAATGTGTTTAATTTGACTTGTTTTTATTGTTGAAATGCTATGATATGTACTTGAGAAATTTAACATAGCCTATTACGCTTATGCTAAGTTAAGCCACTTTAAAATAAGAAAAATAACAATTCACTTAAATTTTAACACAAATAAACATTCTGAAGTCAGAAAAAATTTTTGTTTTTTCATATTCTTTTTATCTCTTTTTCTATTTCTATATCTAAAACGTAGCAACTAAATGTGTGGCAAGTACTTTTCAAAATACACAATTTGTAAAACAGGTCAAACACTCTAAAAAAAACCATAAAAAAGAAACGTATTTATATAGTTTGTTTAACTTGACCCTTGAATTTGACCCACATTTTTCTGAAATTACGTTCTTTTTGTTTAATTAAAAGTAGAGTTTATAAATCATAATTAAGATTATTAACATAATCAAGCTTGAAATTATGAAATGTATGTTATTAGAAATATTGTATTCCTGAACACAAAAGCAAGAAATTTAACATTTAAAATTTGAACTCAAATGGAGATTCTTTCCCAAATGAAATATTGTTGATCTTAATTTATGGTTTGTTTATTAGAATTGTCACACACAGTTCAAATATTTCAGGCTATAAGTGAATTAGAAATCAATCAATAGACAACTAGTTACCTGACTAGTTCCTGGTTGTTGGGTAATGTTTTTAATTATAACATTTTATAGGAAGATCTGACCGTTTAAGTTGGTCTTGTCATTGCTGGGTTTCAGTTGATACCAGTCAGATAAATGGCCAAGCTCAAAATTGTCTGCTCAGTTGTATACAAAACGAATGTATGTGAGTTCCAAAATTATCGAATATTTGTCAGGGCTGGCAGATGAATTTCGGAAAAAAAATCGTCATTTCAAATATAAAAAATCGTTAAAAAAAATCGGAAATATAAAGTCACTATTTCTAAAAGAATTTTGAAATTTTTATTTCAACGAAAGTATAAAAATTCAAGTTCATATAGTCTCTGGTACAATACATAAATTTGAACTTTTTAAACAAGAAACCAGAAAAAATACAATGCTAAACAAAACTTGTGTAATACTTTTATAATATCTAAGGCCGCTTTCATACTCTTCAATTCTGACTCGTCAAGGCAAGTTTTTTTGGATGAGAAGGGAAAAGAGATTAAAAGGGGTACAAACTTGACGGTACTAGTCAATTTTCTTAATTCCTTTTGTGTTTTTCATTTTCATGCATGTTGATTTGCATTAAAAAGTACGAAAATTGAATTGACGTGTGTGAATGAAATGGCAAGTTCAAAAGAGAATTGAACAAAAATTACTCAGCTAAAACTGAAGTGTGTGAAATAAGACTTACAGTATTTTATAAATAAATATTAGAATTTTGCATATTTTATTAATTCAGGTTAAATTACAATGTCAAAACAATTTAGTTTATCAAGTTTTAAATAACATTTTTTGTATAGAATCCAATTCATCCAACATTTTTGTTATTTAAATTTACTTGACTGAATATTCTTTCGACATTTTGTTAAAATAGAAGAAATTTTTGTAGAATTTCCCCGTTGAAATTCAGAAATTGTTTCCTCTAAAAATTTTAGTTCATGGAATTCAGCATTTAAAATTGATTTTTATGTTTACAGATAAATAAGTAATTTCAACAATTATTTGGAATTATTATACTTATGGCCAGTTTTCAACTTAAAAATTAAAGTATGTTTAAACTTAAGTTCTGTTTAAATACCAAATTCATTTTTATAGATCATATTTAAATATGTATAACTTAAATCACTGCCTACGTCCATTTAAATACAACTTAAGTTTTCCATACTACCATATGATTTTGACAGTTTTGCAAATTATGAAAATTGCGCATTGAAGTTTTTTTTATTATTTGATAAAAAATATTTAATAAATAAACTCGCCGCGAATAAAAACATTGTGCTTATTATTATCAATATCAACTAAAACAATGAATTTAGATGAATAGGATATGAATGCTGCAGCTTTTGTCCATTTAGTTTACAACAATTTGTAAACTAAATATTAAATCAGCTGTTAAATGAAGAAGTTGTTTATATTTTTTTGACATTTAATAGTGCTACCATACTTTTATCATAATTAAATACCAAACGCAATTTGAGACTGAAAAAATGAAACCGTATTTAAATACAACTTAAGTTTAAGGAAAAATTAGCTAATTTCGTATTTAAATATGAAGTTAAAAACTGGCCGTTAAACTTAACAATTGTCAATAATTAAGAAAACATTAATATTATTTAGTTTTCTTTGAGAAATATGTCTGTCATGTTCCTCTTAATATTTATGATGTTAAATGAGAAAAATAGAAGTTGTCTCCAAAAAAAAAAAAAAAAAAAAAAAAAAAAAAAAAAAAAGAGAATTTGGTAACAAAAACATTAATAAAACTAACAAATGATAGAAAATTTTTTATAATGCAGAAAATTGTAACTTTCAATGAAAAAATCGTCAAATCGTCACTTTGCTATTTTTGAAACAAAGAATCTTCAAAATGACGATAAATCGTCAAATCTGGCAGCTATGATTGTACTGGTTTTGCAGATCCCGGGTTTCGAGATTTTGAAAATGTAAATCCCGGAATCCCGGGATTTATCGGAATTTTTGTTTCATATTAAAATAAATTGGATTATTAATAATAAAAACTATTTATTGCAAAACAATAACTTATATTACATAGTCCCCGTTTACACAGGGAAACATTTTGTTTGGAAGAGAGGGACGGGTGGGGAAGAGAATATGAAATTTGTTTCCCGTTCTCGGACACAGGCTTTGTGCTTTCATTCTTATTGTTTACATTTGCTTTGCTTTTTGACATTTGCTTTATTTCTTTTCGGCGTGCTTTGTTCTCTATGTTTTATATTTGACTTTGTGTGAATAAAAATAAAAAAACAACACTGCAATTAGACAAATGTTAAAAAAAACAAATATAAACTGGAATGTTTCCGACAACAATGTTTCCCTGTATGACCGCGAAGGAAAGTACAAAAGACAATTCCAGATGTTTTCCTTCCAAATGTTTCCCTGTGTAAACGGGGACTTATACACAAATATGTTTGCAAACAAACATTTTCCGTTCTCATGGCTATAATTTTTCAATTTATTTAAAGTTTATAAAACAATTTTGTGTTTGGTAAACAAAATTTTCTAAACCATTAATAATTTCAAAATATTACAACATTACAAATTAGATAGAGAAAAATTAGCTGTCATTTTAACTTTAGTTTTTATATTAATTTAAATGCAATAGAATATTATCTATCGTTCGATCTTAAAAAAGCTTTTTAAAAATATTAAGGTTCTAAAGCAAATCGAAAATCTTGATTAAATTGATTGTTACTAATATATGAAGGTGACGAAAAACAAATAATTATACATATTTCATATTCAATATTTGATTCCATCTCATTACAGACATTATAAGGTCTTGTGGGGGCGGCATTTACATGTGTCAATTACATTTATTATTTATTTCATTCGTTTCGCAATCATGGTTTTCAATTCATTTCTAATAAAACAAGCATTTGTATTCCATTATCACATTCACTCCTCAATTTTGGATTTTTTTTTTTCAAACATTTAAATGATTTACTCAAACATCCCTCTTTCTTGATGTCTTTTAAGCAGAGATTTCGCCAGTTCATTGTTTAATATGAAACCACTTTTTTATATATCTTTGAACATAAATAAAAGTGCAACGTCGTTAGAGATTCATATCACTGCGACAAACGCCTTCGCTGTTACTTTAACCGGATTTAAATTGACAACTATTCATTTAAGTAAAACAAATTCTTCACCTGTCATTTGTTGAGCTTTAAAATCAATTAAAGCTTTTTTTATAGAAATATCCAATTTCAAAAACCGTAGACACATCAAATAATACGTTTGAGTTTGGTAATCCACAGTTATTTTATTTCTTTCACTTTTATACTTTTATATACTTTAACATACTTATGTAAAATTTTAATTTTTGTTAATGACTTTGTAAATAATATTGAAATGTGTCTGACCTTTTCCGTTACTTTTTTTTCTCTTATGAAAGATGATAAAGCAACACTCATTTACATTAAGTGAAGATGGATTCGGAATTTGAAAATCTTCTGGATTGGCATCTCTAGTATATACAGACGACCTAGCAATTAAAACACACTAGTCACCCCTTAAACTTTATATGTATAAATGTGTGTGAAGATAAATTTAAATTTAACTAGCACAGACAAAAACCGCAATTTTTAGCCAAGCCCACTTTGCACTTAACAGAGCACTGTTATTCACTTAACAGCCATCATACTTGGAGGATTTTTGGCCATTATGGAAATTAGGAAAAGGGCTCGGGTATGACACTATATGGAAAAGTTGGTCCTATGGTCACTTTATACAACTGTTATAGTGGAATATCTGAAATAATTTTGGGATTCCAGATAATTTGTATGATGGCTATTAAGTGAATAACAGTGCTCTGTTAAGTGCAAAATGGGCTTGACTAAAAATTGCGGTTTTTGTCTGTGCTAGTTAAATTCAAATTTATCTTCACACACAATGGCCCATAATCATAGTCATAGAAAAAGCATACTTTAAGCAAAAGCATGCTTTTGTTTTAAATTCAGAACAAAATTTATATGTTTTTGTTATTTAAAAGTCTACTTTTACCTAAAGTATGCTTTTTCTATGACTATGATTATGGGCCATTATGTATAATGATTCGACATCCGAACAGCACGGAACTGTTTAAATTAGTCAAAAAGGTTAAGCATATTTTTGCTCCTGCTGTGTACTTTGTTAGTGTAGAGAAAAAATATGCTAAACCTTTTTGTAAATGCAATAATGCAATACCATTTGCACAAAATTTTGAATTGCTCTAATCTAATTTCAACATTTTGTTTGCTCCATGACCAGCTTCCGGAAACCTATTTCTAATTGTAATAGTAACACAAATAAATTTAAAGCTCATCAGTTGACCAAAATGGTTTTTAACACTTATTACACACTGTTCAGACCGTGTCGTTGTTTCTGTATGTAAGGGATCTGTTATTTTAACATGACATTGGCCTAGTAAGCAACAAATTGCCACTTTTCGATACTCTGTGACAGAATGTGAGACTAATCAAAACGATTATAAAAAATAAAATTGAAAACAAAGTGATTTATGATTATTTTAATGATCACATTTATTTCCTCAAATAATTTATTAATGTGAATAACACTTAAATCCACTCACTATGCATATTGCATGATAATATCTGTGTCTTTATGCACCTTAATCAGTAAGACATTTGACTTATATGTGTGTGTTCCTAAAAATATATTTACAGACAGTTTTTTTAGTGGTATTTGTTGCCAGATTTCCATTCATCCCACATAAACAAAAAACCATCATGATTACAACTGAAATTTATCGCATTAGCAGCAACAGCAACCGACACAATGGCCTATATATTTCATCGTCTGACACAGTTACAAATATTACGAAATCTTTTGAGACTTTAGTTTGAGTTTCAGTTTATTTTTTTGGTGCAGCAACCATTAATACCCTATACCACCATAGTGGAGAGGGTATATTGGATTTGTGCTGATGTTTGTAACGCCCAGAAATATTGGTTCAACACCCACCTAAAAGTATACCGATCGACTCAGAATCACTTTCCGAGTCGATTTAACGATGTCCATCCGTCCGTCCGTCTGGCTGGCTGTCCATGTAAAGAGTACAATTTTGAAGATATTTCGATAAAATTTGGTACATGATATTTTTTCGGTCCAAGAACAGCTGATATTGAAACTGGTGAAAATCGGTTCATTATTACACCTATCCCCCATACAAATGTCCTCCCGAAATTGGGGTTTACCGATCATAAATGTTTGAATTATGCAACTATCCAAACAAATTTCATCTCAAATAATTGGTAAATAAAGCCAAATCACATCTACGAATTTTGTGCAGATCGGTCCATAATTATTCGTAGCTCCCATATAAGGCCCACTGCCGAAAATCATTTCAAAGAGCATAAAGCTAGATTTACACGATTGAAGGTATTTTGAAGTCTTATCAAAATTTTGAACATTTATTTTGATGTTCTATTTACACGTTTCACAAATTTGATCAAAATATTCTTTCAATATATTTCAAAATCTTTTCATAAAAATTTGATCAAAATTTTTTGAAGCTAATTTACACTATTGGTAAACTTTTTATATTGAAAATATTGACTTTGATCAGCTGTTTTGCTTCTTTTGGACGACGACACAATCATCGTAGCATCAACATTTTTACTATTGGAGGAAGAAGTAGTTGATAATAATGAAAAAAAAAATAGAAGAACACAAAAAGGAACATAGGGTTCGACCTTTGCTTTTAGAAGGTATGTCTCTTTTAGGGAGCGATTGATTAGGAATGATCCTGACTTATACAAAAACTTTGTGCGAATGTCACCAGACGATTTTGATTATTTGCTTAATCTCGTCACCCCAACAATAGAAAAGGCTAATACTAATATGCGGGAATCTTTATGCCCCCGAAAACGCCTGGCAATTACTTTGAGATTTTTAGCGACTGGGGACAGTTACCCAAGTCTGATGTTGTTGTTTAAAAGATCAAGATTATCGTTATGCAATATTGTGCCTGAAGTCTGCGCTGCATTATATAAAGGTAAAACCTAATTTATTGAATAAAAAAACATATCAAAAATAATATCTTTTGGTACAGATGCCAGCAACAGAAGAGAATGGGAGAGTATTTCCCAAAGTATAAATAAAATGTGGAATTTTCCCAATTCAATCGGGGCATTAGATGGAAAACACAACAATATTATAGCACCAGCACATGTACAGGGTGGCGCAAAAGTAATCCTCCTATCAGAAAATGCTATAAATTTTGCGAGGCCCCTAATGTCAGTTCTGTTTTGACATTTGTGTAGTAAACACATGCGAAATACACGTTAATAAACAATGTTACGCTTCACTGCTCCAGAACGTGGAATATTGCTGACAGAACTGACATTAGAGGCCTCGCAAAGTTTATAGCATTTTCTGCGCCACCTTGTATATGTATTGATATGGTTTTGAATCAAAAGAATGAACATGCTGTCAAATTATTTATTATTATCAATATTGCCAGATGCGATTTTGATGCTCATTTACACGGCATCAATAAAATCTTCAAAAGTTTTGTTCAATAAATTTTGATCAATAAATTTTGAAGAAATTTTGCTGTTTACACGAGTTTAAAGCATTTTGAAGAGAAATTTTGAAAAAAATTTCAATCGTGTAAATCTAGCTTAACTCTCTCCAAAATGTTGATATCCAAATAATATTGAACGAAAATATATTTCATATGTCTAAAAATAATACGGTACAATTTTATTATGATCGGTCCACAATGGGTTATATCTCCCATTATAACGCCCATTTCTGAAAAACTGTTTTATACATATACTGGGTGTAGGGTATTATATGGTCGGGCTTGACCGACTATACTTTCTTATATGTTTTTTATTATTTCAAACAAAGAAAAGCCACCACAAAATAAAATACAAAAACAAAACATCACACTTGCTCGGGCAGCCAGACATTGTAAAGAAATACTTCACAAAGGCACCTACAACTTTCCAGTCAGACAGATATATTTGTGTTATAAAAACAAGCCCTGATGCTGACGACATTTAAATTATTTGAAATACAAAAAAAAACAACTTCTTGGGAGAAAAATCCACCATTATAAAACCACTTTTTATAGCGGATTTTTCTTTAAGTTTAGCTGTAAACAGTTACAGTGACAACTTCCTTTAAATATAACAGCAGCCAGCCAGTCAGCCAGCCAACCAAACACCACTATCCTCAGTCTTAACAAGTGCCGTAGTTAGTTGTTGTTCGGCTAAGAAATATTGTTTATTAATTTTTAGTTTTTTTCCTCTTTCTACCTACAGGCTGTTAATACTTCATTCATTATTGTTAGTTGGACAGTAAAGAAGTTGTGCTCTAAAGCAGTGTTCGGCATAAAGAGCCTATGGTTTTTAAGAACCGCTAAATATGTATGTACATGGTTTCTCTGTTGTAAACTGTTTAGTTATTTAGTGTGATTTTTAGCAACTACCTGTTGCCTATAGATAAATAATAAATATGCCCCTGGTAGCATTCAATGCCGACCTCTGCTTTAAAGTGTTTGATAGAGTCAAGAAGAGCCAGCTTTATATATTGCTTTTTGGAAAGTGTACTGTTAAAATAATAATTAATTTGAAAGCTATTTATTTCAATTTATCAAGTCTAATGTGTTTTTAATTTCCTTTACTATTAATAAACCATTTTTTTTAAATAAACTGCAAGGCAAACAATCAATTACTTGTGGCTAGAGAATTATTTACATTCGGGGGTTTTTTATATATATATTTTTAATTAAAACAGCATTTTCAATAATTATATCAAAATACTTGGTAAAATTTCTCAAATTTCCAAAATGTGTAGAGAAAACAAAGTGCATACCTTTGTAAAGCATGATCCATTTCGACATTCCCTACCAGAGAACAGAATGAAAGCATTCACTTTCATTGCATATTCACACCATTCGTTGCGTTTGCCATACAGTCATGCGACAACATCAACTATTGATGTTGCCATGTAATGCATACATTGTTTTTGTTGATTGCCTTTTTCGTATTCGTTTTTATAATGCTTTTGTACATCAAGCAACGAAATGAAATGATGATACATTAAAAAACTAAAAACATTCGCACCATTCGTTCAGTATTCGTAGACTTATTGGAGTAATTAATGTACATATTTGTGTATAGTTTTGGCCTACTAATATGTTTTTAGTACTACAAATAATGCAGCACGCAGAACTTTTAGAAAAAGTAAATAACGGTGTTTTTCATACCATTAAAAAAAAACTCAAAAAGATAAATTTGAATTTGAACTTATCATTCAATAAGCATGACAAACATTCGTACCATTCGTTGTGTATTCGTTGCTTTTGTGAGTATTCGGTGACATTAACAGAATACAATACATGATATTCGTCATACTTCATTTTTTTGAATGGTGTCATGTATTGCTTTTCTCAAATGATGTGAATTGACAACAACTGCTCACATTATGTGATTGCATTCGAAAGCATAGAAATCTGCATTCAAACCGTTCTCTGTTCCCTACTTTTTTAAAGAAAAAAAAAACACAGAAAATTCAAATTTAATGAGGAATACTCATTATCATCTTTTTCGGCAAATATTTGCCAAGTGTGACCGTAACTTAAGTATAAATTCCAAAAACAAAAACTTCAAAATAACATATAAAATGTTTATATTTTATCATATACACAAATGCATTAATTCATAATAAACTGAAGAAATACACACAAATAAAAACTTATTTTTTTTACAGGGGCGGGCAGTAACAGTGGGCATCACCAAGTACTTCATTGAAGACCAAACAAAGAGAAGTTTGTTTTTCTGATAACTAAAGTCAAAACTTTTTGTCTATTAAAGCTGTTTGTTGGCTTTCAATAAAATTCTTACATATGTGAAAAAAAGATATTTTCAGTTTGTTTGTTTTTTTTGTTATCAATATTTACATAAATAAACATTTTAGTTTGAGTTTAGATACAGACATAAAAATCATATTATGTTTTCTTTTATGTGTTTAAACAAAAGTCTAGTTTTTATGCTGCTTTTTTGTATATTTATGTATACCCTACACCACTATAGTGGGGAGGGTATGTATGTATATTGGATTTGAGCTGATGTTTGTAACGCCCAGAAATATTGGTCCAACGCCCACCTTAAAGTATACCGATCAACTCAGAATCACATCCAGAGTCGATGGCTGTCTTTGAAGATATTTCGATCAAATTTGGTACGTGATATTTTTTCGGCCCAAGGATGAATGGGATTGAAACTGGTGGAAATCAGTCCATTATTTCACCTGGCCCCCATACAAATGTCCTCCCGAAATTGGGGTTTAACGATCATAAATCTTTGAATTATGCAAAAATTTCACCACAAATGAGTAATAAACGAAGCTAAATCAGATCTTCAAATTTTGTCAATATTGGTCCATAATTAGTCGTAGCCTCCGTATAAGGCCCACTTTCGAAAATCACTTTAAAGAGCATAACTCTTTGAAAACTGTTGGTATCTAAATAATATTAAACACAAATATGTTTCAGATATACACGAATAATATGGTACAATTTTATTATGATCGGTCCGTAATTGGTCGTAGTTCCCATATAAGGACTACTTCCGAAAATCAGTTTAACGACCATAAATTTCTTAAAAATGTTGGAATCCAAATAAAAATTAACACAAATAAGTTTCATATATATATATGGAAATGATGACACCTAATTTTGCAATGGTCGGTCCATAATTAGTCGAAACTCCCATATAAGACCCTCTCCATACTTTAACCTTTATAAAGCTTTTTTTAAAAATATTTATATCGAGATAAAGTTTAACACTTATAATATTTATATTCACAAAAATCATGGCACTAAATTTTTGGATGATCGGTCCATAATAGGTTATATCTCCCATATAACACTCATTTCTGAAAAACTGTTTTATACATATGCTGGGTGTAGAGTATTTAATGGTCGGGCTTGACCGACTATACTTTCTTATTTGTTATTATTGTAGTTTTTCTATACATATGTATGTATTTCTTCTTTCGTTTTTCTTCTCAAATCGTTTAGGGCGTACACGTGAGCATCACATGTTTAAATATTTACATAAAATCATTTTTCTATTTATGACATTTGAATGCTGATACTGTAAACTATAGATACATAAGTATGTTTTTACAGAAAAAGTTATATGCATATAAATAAAATAGTTATAGTTACAAAAACCAGTAATATTTTTAAATATTTTTAAGAGTTTTGGTATATTTGTTTATTTATACATCTGTATGTATACAACTAGAACAAGTTAAGGTACGGCCACACTTGGCAAATATTTACTCAAAAAAAAAAGCGTAACCACTTGTTTTAGCACAAATTTGTTTGACGTTGTTTACTCTTATAAGAGTTTTGCAATAGTGCTGGCAAAGTATTGAGTAATGGGTACCGAGTATTTGCCCTTTTGTTTTGGATACTCAATACTCAAAAGTAGTTAAGCTATGTGTCCACGATCGTCAGATATTACAACGTTGTCCGAAAAATGTGCAGAAAATGTCTAACAACCGTGTAAACTTCAAATTGTTGTCTTCCAACGTTGTAAGAAAAAGCATTTTCAGTACATTGGAAGACAAAAACATTTTCAAACATCTAACAATCGTGTAAACACACAATTTCGTCATTGTCATTGTTTTAAGACAATTGACAAACACTTTTCATTGTCATATGTGCAAAGCAACTCTGTATATACATAAATAATAAACAAACAAGTGTGCATTGATAAAATTTTTGAAAAAAGTGGAAGAAAATTAAAGAATTAATTTAAAGTGTGCATTAATAAAATTTTTAAACACACACACAGAGCTGCAAAACAAATTTGACAATGCCACACAACAATCTGACAACCGTGTAAACTGACAATTTCGGTTGACAGATAAATTCATTGTGTGACAATTGTGTGCAAATGAAATTGTTAGTTTTCTTACAGTCGTATAAACTGACTATTTACTACATTGGTAGATATGGCAACGTTGTAATATCTGATCATCGTGGACACATAGCTTTACTCGATACTTTCTGAGTTGTATTTTTAAGCAAGTTGAGTGGGTAAAATAGTGCATAAAAATACATCACTGTATTAAAAGACAACAATGTGTAAGCCCAAAGAATTTATTTTAATTATTTCTTAAGTTGTTGTTAACGTTGTATTAAAAGTTAGCTTTACATTTATTTTTGATTTAATAATAAATGACATACAAAACCAATAATAGTTGAAGATCTAGTTTTATTTTTTGAAAAATCCGTTAAAAGTATTGAGTAGTATTGAGTACCCAAATGAAAAGTATTGAATATTATTGAGTAATGGAAAGTAGTAGAATAGTGCCAGCACTATTTTGCAAGATCAAAAAGCAGCAAATAAAATTAAATAGTTGTTGTGTTTTGCCCTAAATAAACGAAGTTAAATGAGAACAAATATATATTATTTGGTAATAACGCTGTTCTCGGCAAATATTTGCCAAGTGTGACTGTACCTTAAGAGTTTATATTAGCCTGTGCCGAACCTTATATAGCCACCACCTATGTATATATCAGTAGTGTGATCTTGAAAGACATTTGTGTGATATTTTGTATCTATAACGATGTTTATACGAGTTATATTATTTTCCGAATCCCTTGTATGGAATCTATTACATATGTATTATGAGACGATCGTCATAAAATATAATAACGATATTTTCATCTCAATAAGGATATAATTTAGAGTTTCTTTTTGGGGTATTCCATTAATGGTAAGAAAAACACAGCAATTTACTTTTTCCAAAATGTCTTCGTGCTGCATTATTTAAAGTAATAAACAAGTAAGAAAGTATAGTCGGTCAAACCCGATCACATAATACCCTAATGCCCAGTATATGTATAAAACTGTTTTTCAGAAACGGGCGCTATATGGCAGCTATGAGCTATTATAGAACGATCATCCAAATTCTAAATGCAATAGTGAGAATCCTATAGTAGGATATCACCTTATGACTAGGGATGGACAGAAACCATCGATGTTTTAAAAACACTCGATGTATTGTGTCGAAACATCGATATAATCAGATGTATTTTTTTTTTTTTGCTTCTAAACAATCGGAAAACATCGATGTTTTCTTTCGATGCATCGAAATGACAAATTGTATACAGAATGTGTATATTGGTATATAAACGTGTATACATATCTAACATTTTAGGCCCTCAATTCAAAAAAATGCACTTTAATGATGCAATAGCCGTTGCCAATGCTGTATCAAAGATCAAGAAATTAATGAAAAATACTCTTTTGCAAAATGAAGATATTGAATCTGACTCAGAAAAATCCGATAAAAGTGAGGATACTTTTTCATTATGGACTAGCCATTATAAACTGGTTCATAGAAATTAGAAAAGCAACAAGACTGAAGATATATTCTCTGATGAACTTTCAGTTTAGTTGAGGACTCCTGTTGGAAGACTGAACGAAAATCCGTTGGATATTTGGAAAGATTATAAATCACAGTTGCCCAAGCTTTACAAGATCGCTTTTAAATACCTTACAATGTTGGGAACATCGGTTCCGTTGGGAACATCGGTTCCGTTGGGAACATCGGACTCAACAAAGAAACAGATTGAGTGGTGAAAGACTTGGTAAAGTTTTATTTCTAAACAGTTTTGAAAAAAAAAGTATTGGGAGATGTAAAATAAATTTAAGATTTTTCGAAAATATAATAATCTATATATATATAAATGAAATGGACCATGTATGTAATGGCATCACGTAAGAACGGCTGGAGCGATTTGGCTGATTTTTTTTTATTCGATTCGAAATTCTCAGCAGATGTAAAGAAAAAAAATTCCGGTTAAAATTCGGAAATTTTAAGTTTTTAATATATTGCCTCCTCTTCACTTTTAATTTTTCTTAATAGAAGATATCTTTGAAGAAACTTGAAGAACTGGCACCAAAGCCTTCTTTTCACTTCTCATTTTTTAAGTATGAGACAATTTTATGAAAACTCAAAGTTTTAAATTTTACTGCCTGATTTTCACTTCTCATTTTTCATAATAAGAAACATTTTCTTAAGAAACTTGAAGAACTGACACCAAAGCCTCCTTTTCATTCTATATGCAATACAAATCATTAGTAAATACCCGAGCCGGGGCAGTCAGCTAGTAATAAATAGTTTAAAAAAAACAATCGATGTATAAAAAACATTGATGTATTTTATGAAATATCGATGTATGTTTGTGCGATGCATCGCATTGAAAAAAACATCGATGTTTTTTTTACAGTGTCCATCCCTACTTAGGACTACTATGGTAATGAATAGACAGACGAGCTGGTCAGTGAAGGGTCCGCTTTAAATGTCTCAATTTGTTGTTTTTGTCGCAATAGAAGAGAAATCTATTACGAAATCTAATCTATATAGAAAACTACGGGCGCAAATTGCAAACAAGCAAAACTTCCAGACAATTGTGACCGGCATACAACAAGAAACACAATACCGAACTACTGAAACATTCAAGCGGGCACAATAGTGACGTTCAGTGCATGGTGGCTATTAGTGCCGATCACTGTTTTAAATTCTGAAGTTTAAAGAAGCATTCAACTATGATGAGAACGCTGATAGTGAGGAACACATTTCAGAACCACAAATCAGCCTATTCATTCTATATTCGAATATTTAAAACAGCTGTTTTAAATAACTTTTCACTTGTAGGTAAATTGTTTATGGCTTGTTCTACCAGCACAGAGAGTAGAATTCTGGAACTTTTGAAATTCTGAAATTAATATGGAATAGCATCTATTACAAATGTGTTTTTTTTTGCAAAAGTAATGTTTTTTTTTTTAATATACATATTTATAATTTTATTTTGTTTATTTTCTACAATATATGTATAAAACAAATCTCCTCAGGGTCATTAAATTTAGCTGTATTTTCTCAAGTTTTTTTTTCAAATTTGTTTTATAAAAATTTTGTCAACATTTTAACAACAAAATGTCTAATGCCAATGAGTAAAATGACACACATAAACACTATTTCAAAAGTAATTTCGTGAAGCATCATGTTTGGGAGAGGAGTGTGTTAAATCTTAAATGGACTTTTTACAATTTTCAAAACTTTCAAGTTTTTTTTTTTTTCAAATGTTTTATTAGATGTTTGAATAAAATGTATTTAAGGATTTTGGGTTAATACCATTTTTGACTACATTCATATATACATACAAACAAAAAAAAAACCTTGACCATGCACAATAGGCAACATTTAAAAAATTACAAAAAACCACATGGCATAAATTTTAAGTTTTAAGCAACAAAAAATTAAAATTGCTAAATTGTGTGTGCTCACAATGAATTCAAGCAGAGGTTGCAATTAACAGAAATGCATTCATTCATTCATGCATTGAGTTAGTAAGTCATTATTCGTTTACTTTATTTGCTTTTTTGCTTACAAATTTATTGCCAAATATGTTTTATTCAAAAGTGGTCTAATGTCATTATATGGTTTTATACTCTGGGGCAAAATCATTGGCTTGTGTGACACAATACATTCAATACTTTTATTTTTTCTTCATATATTTCTGCACTGCACGAACAGCATATCGTTTCTTTTTTATTATTTCTGTCAAGAGGTTTTTTTGTTTTTGTAACTGACAAATTTTCAAATCTTTTATTCATTAGACAGCATGATTTTTAAGTTTTTGTCAAATTATGTATTCCAATAATTGTTTAGGATTACAAAATTTTTACTTCAGTTTTATTTATTTGTGTCCATTATTTTTGTAAAATTTTTAAAAGTGATCTGTTTAGTGAATAGTAATAAAATACATTTTTAAAGAATTCAGTTAAAGTTAATAGTGTAAACATTAGACTAAGCCATCAGTAATTGTGATCAGAAATTGATAAAACATATTTCTGCTTTTTAAACACACAGATTCTGCAAAAGATTGGGTTACACTATTTCATACTTAAAATTCCCTTAGTACTAGTACGACTTATTTGATACTTTCAAACACTTTTCAGATTTAAAATTTTCTTGTTTATAACAGTGTTGTCTATATAAAATTTATTGTATAACAGCCTTTTACATAGAAAGTCTTCTATATAACAGCAATTTCTATAAAAATTATTTTCTATAACAGTCTTTTTTGTAACAAATCTTCTGTATAACAGTATTTTCTATAGAAAATTTTCTGTATTTTCTGTCTTTTCTATATAAAATCTTCTGTATAACAGTCATTTCTACAAAAAATCTTTTGTATAACACTATTTTCTACAAAAAATCTTTTATATAACAGTATTTTCTACAGAAAATATTCTGTATAATAGTATTTTCTATAGAAAATCTTCTGTATAACAGTCTTTTTTTATAGAAAACCTACTGTATAACATTCTTTTCTATACAAAATCTTCTATATAACAGTTATTTTCTATAAAAAAAACTTCTGTATAACAGTCTTTTCTATAGAAAATATTTTGTATAACAGTCTATTTTATAAAAAAATTTTTTTATAATAATCTTTTCTACAGAAAATCTTTTGTATAACAGTATTTTCTATAAAACATTTTCAGTATAACAGTCTTTTCTATAGAAAATCTTTTGTATAACAGTATTTTCTATAAAACATTTTCAGTGTAACAGTATTTTCTTCAGAAAATGTTCTGTATAATAGTATTTTCTATAGAAAATACTTCTACAGAAAATCTTTTATATAACAGTATTTTCTATAAAACATTTTCAGTCTTTTCTATAGAAAGTATTTTCAATAAAACATTTTCAGTATAACAGTCTATTCTATAGAAAATCTTCTGTATAACAGTCTTTTCTATGGAAAATCTACTGTATAACATTCCTTTCTATACAAAATCTTCTATATATAACAGCCTATTTTATAAAAAATATTTTTTTTAATAATCTTTTCTACAGAAAATCTTTTGTATAACAGTATTTTCTATAAAACATTTTCAGTATAACAGTTTTTTCTATAGAAAATCTCCTGTATAAAAGTCTTTTCTACAGAAAATCTTCTGTATAACAGTCTTTTCTATAGAAAATCTTCTGTATAACAGTCTTTTTTATAGAAAATCTTCTGTATAACAGTCTTCTTTGTAAAAAAATCGTCTGTATAACAGTCTTTTTTGTAGAGAATCTTCTGTATAAAAGTCTTTTCTATAGAACATCTTTCGAGCAACAATCTTTTCTATAGAGGTTTTCTGTATGACAGTCATTTCTATATAAAACCGTTTGTAAGCAATTTCTCTGAGTGTATTTTATTACATATTTTTTTTGTTCAAATAATTATTTTAAACAATTTACGGATGCTTCTCATTTATATTTGCATATACTGGTAGAATAAAATAGAAAATAGTAGGTAGATGTTTTGCAATTTCAATATTTTTTATATTTTTTTGTTATTGTTGGTGTCGTGCTCGCATCTTATAATGGAATGATTTTTTTTTATATTTTGATTCAATTCAAAAAATTCATTCTAGTCGTTGTTGTACTTGTACACAATCTATTTGTCATTTCATATGCTGTACAAAGTGTCAACAACAAGTTACGTCAGAATAGAAGCTGAACACAAAACATAAAAAAACTACAATGAATTAGAAAAAAAAGTAAGAAAGTATAGGTGGTCAAGCTCGACCATATAATACCCTTTCCGAAATGGACGCTATATGGGAACTATGATTACTATGACTACTGTGCATATATTTTGTGCTAAATTTTATCACGATAAACACTTTTAAAAGATTAATGCATGTTTGTTATTTTCAAAACTGGATCTTATGTGGACCGATGGTTTTAAAAATTGGGTCATTATTTTTGTATATGTATGTATATGGAACTAATTTGTGTTGAATTTTATTTGGCTACCAGCATTTTTAAGAAATTTATGGTCGTTAAAGTGATTTTCGGAAGTAGGTCTTATATGAGAGCTAT
Source organism: Bellardia pandia (assembly GCA_916048285.2). NCBI lineage: Eukaryota > Metazoa > Arthropoda > Insecta > Diptera > Calliphoridae > Bellardia > Bellardia pandia. The sequence continues at coordinate 123,626,773 of OU696529.1, forward strand.
GGTCATTTGTGGACCGCTCTGCACAGAATTTGTAGACTTCACGTACAACTATATGTGGCGAAATTTGTTGAGATACGTGCATAAATGAAACATTTATGACTGATAAACCCTATTTCGGGTGGACATTTGTATGGGGGCTAGGTAAAATAATGGACCGAATTCAACCAATTTCAATCCTAACCATCATTGGGCCGAAAAAATATTATATACCAAATTTTATCGAAATGTCTTCTTAATTGCGACTTGTACTTTGCGCACAAGTTTTACATGGACAGCCAGCCAGTCATCCAGACGCACGGGTGGACGGGCGGACGAATCGGTATACTTTAAGGTGGGTGGTGGAATAATATTTATTGGCGTTACAAACATCAGCACAAATCCAATATGTAGGGTATAAAAAAATAGCAACAAAACCATCTACATCTAAGTCTTAGATTCTAAGAGATGTTTAAAATAAACAACAATATAATCACACACAGCACACAGATGTAAACTTGTATACATATGTACATTTTATACATTTACGGTACACATTTGATATCACAACAGCAACAACAACGATAATAAAAATATAATAATAGACATTAGAAATTACACACTCAGTCACACTTTTATTTTATATGTACATTTTAGCCGGTCTACAACAAATGTACAAACAAGTGGGAATGAAAAATTGTAACAACAATTTCTTGATGAGGATTTATTTTTCAAGATCATTTTGTTTTTGTTTCTATTTTTGTGTTTTTTTTTGCTCTCTAAAAAAGAAAATTATATATAAGTAATTTATATTTTCTGCATAAAAACAATGATTAAGGTTGGTATTTAACAAAGGCAATAAAAATGTCTATTTTGTCCTGCTTCTTCGCTGGGTATCAACAACATGAATGGGGAAATGAGAAAAAGAGAGAGAAAGAGACAGAGTGGTTGTGATAAATGTTGCTCTCAAAGTGCATACATACATAAATAAACAAATACATACTTTAATTTACTAATTTAGTGGGAATAGTTTTGTTGTTTTTATTTTGAAAATAGCTTTTATAATTTTTATAAATTTCATGAAATTTATAAAATATCTTTTACTCGTATATAATTTTGCGAATTAAAGAAATTATTTCGAATGTATTTATAAACATTTTCTTTGTAATTACAGCATGTTTAGAATCAAATGTAGATACTTATATTTAGAGGTGGGTGTGTGTAATACATAATTACTATATCAGAACATAGTAAAAGGTAATTTACAATGGAAATTAAAGTGAAAATCAGAATTAGTAGTGTAGTCAAATTGTTGTATCTTACTGCCGTTCTATGCTATTTCACATCATGTCATAGGTTCTCAATTGAATTACGATCCCGAGATTGGGCTGGCCATTTTCAGCAATGCTGCTCCTAGTGTAGAGAAATTAGAACTAGCGCAGGACTGGATCTTCCAACAGGACAATGATACCTCAAAAATTGTGAAAGTGTGGTTGCTCAATTATTGTCTAAAAAATTTAGATCATTCTCCACAGTCCCCAGACCTCAATTTAATTCAGTACCTGTGGTAATAGCTTGACAAAAAAATTAGGCAAAGAAATATTTCTTGCAAGGAAAATTTTTACCTGTTTGCTTTATTTGGACGAGAAAAATCTGGTACTTTTCTGTTGAATTATTTTCTCTTTTTGTTTCTTATTTTTTTTAGTTTTTGAATTATGCAATATAAATGAAACATAAACAATAAAACATTTTTTTAAACAATATTAGCTGTTTACTTTATATTGACGCTCAAAGTACCTAATTGAAATATCATGAATTCTTACAAAAAAAAAACATTAAAACTACATAAATAATACTGCTACTAACAGGCAAACCACAAGAACCCACAAGTAGGGGTCACTTTAAACGATTATTATAATATTTAATTAAATTTTTTTGTTGTTGCTGATGGCTTTTGTTCTTTTTGATTTGTGAAACCTCATCGAGGACACTTCCATCAGCATAATTGATTAAAGCCCACACTTAAAGTTCAACTTAGAACAAAAGCAGCCCAGCAAAGTGTAGTTTGCACCAACAAAACAATAGCCAGAGCATAGAAAAATGGAATAGAATAGAAAAGAATTGTTTTAAACGTTTAAGGCATGAGTAGTATCTATGTATTTTGTACACTTAGACACCCAATAACCGAGTGTGCATTCATACTTTTTTTATACCAAATATACATTTACTATTAACTTTTATTTTCTGTTTGAGTTTGTGTTTTGTTTTTGTTTGTTGCACTTTTGCGAAGCTTTTTAACCTTGACATAGATACCAATACTATATGATGTATACTTTTTGCAATGATTGTTGGTGTTGTTGGAAACTGTAAATGCCATGGTTTTGGTATCACACCACTTAACAAACTGACTGACTGACTGAAAACAAGAAATACAAAATGTAAACGACTAAGAAAACGAGTACAGTGTGTTAAGAAAGAAATAAACGAGTGCATCTTATCAAAGACGGCACTGCTCTGTTCAAACATAGATAGATTGACAGTCACAGATATACTGACAACACCCACTCACATTTGCTTACACTGTATTTGGGGGGAGGGGGAAGTAACATAAATTTTATTTATGTAGGAATTCGAATTGAAGACCTTTCATTCTACATATCTTCAATGTGTTTAATGTTTGTATATTTTTGCTATTCAAACTGTTTGTTTTGATTCTAAGTGCAAATAACAAATGAGTGCAAGTAAATAAATGAAATTAGAGGTCTCCAGGTAAATGTAAAACTTTCATTACAAAGTAATGAGTTAAAATGCTAATGTAAGGACTTTTTCCTACTTAGTAGCATTTTAACTCATTATTAGAAGCAAGTACTTACACAAATACTTGCAAAAAGCAGTTAAAAAGTCATTATTTTTGTATTACTATAATAACTAGTTATATGACCAACCACTCATTAATTGTAAGATTTACAGAAGCTGTTAACAGTGAAAACGAAATGTGAAATTTTAGTGATTGATGTTTTTTTTCTATTTTGAAAATGATATAATTAAGTTTAGGTTGCTTTCCAGCAGTATTCAAAGTATTTTTTTTCCTAAGATCAAAGAACAATATTTCTTTAATAAACTCAAAAGATTTTCTTATCTCTCCATTATTATAAAAATTAATATTTACTGTAACTAACAGTATGTAACAAAATTGAATCGAAATCATAAGCTTCTATAGCCATCTTATAAGAATTCGTTGAAGAAAGTTTAAAATATAACACTTACCTCACTACCAATGATTGTTATCTTCACCAGAACCTCATCCTGATCCATGTCATGAATCACCACATCACCCGACGTCTCTCGGCCATTGTGTGTCAGAAACACCCGTTGACCCGGCTGCAATTTAACACCCATTATCGAACGAAAACCGGGACCAATTAAATCCGATTCGAGAAATTCCTTAATCATGGCATTACGACGCAACGACTGAGCCGGGCTTATATGCACACTAATCGCACGCCGTGACTCCATGTTACCGCTATTATCTTGGGCTTTAAAATCGAAACGTACAAGGTATTTGGTTTCTGAGGTTGAATTGGGGGCAGCCTCTGCACTAGTTACCGTAGCCGAGGGTGGTGTTTTAACATCCTGTATAACACCCGAATACCAAAGACCATCGGGTCCAGGAGCACAGACTTTGGTGCCGATTATAGAGCGTTTAGCTAAGCGACGACCAGTAGACATTTTTACAAAGCAAAGTTTAATAAAATTTTGTTCAAAAGTAGGGAAATTAACGGAAAGGAGATTTATACTTTTAACGCAAAAATAAAAGAACCGAAACTTTTTTACGTTAAAAGGATTGTTTAATAGTAAATGAAAGAAAACTTTTGTTTAAAATTAGCACTTGTTTTGTTACTTTAGATTTTAGAATTAATATCGTTTTTTTAATTTAGTTTTATTGGTGGTAAACAGTTTTTGTGTTACATTCATTTTTTTAATATTTTTAAGACTTTTTAAAGAAACTAACGGCTTTATTGTTGAATTATATGCACTTTTTTAATATTTTGTTTAGATTTTAGGATTTTTAGGTTTATTAATTTGATGTTTTCTTTTTTGTTTTTTTTTTATAAACTTAAACAAAACATTTCATTTAATTAAAACATGTGCATATTAAAAATACTTGCCCCGAATTATATTATTCTTTTAAACTTTAGGATTTTTGATAACAGTAAGAATTTTATAGATCTAATAAATTTTGTTTAAAATTATTATACTTAAAATGATGAACACAATTTATGATTGTATTTTAGAAAATATTAAATCCGTATATAACTTTTATTATCACTTGTTTGTTTGCTTTTATTTTCCGTTATTGTGATTCAATTTTTGCCCTTAACTGCTGTTTATTACTTGTTATTAACTGTTAATTTAACAGTATTGGAGTGCTGCTGTTAGGGCTGAGTTTAATTTAACAGAGTCTGTTGTGATCTGGTTTGTTTTGATGTTATTGCTGCGGTTTCTGTTGATATAAGCTGGATGTATGTATGTTTGTATGCAAATGTATATTTATTTGTTGTGTTGTCACTTTTGCAGAAGTTTTGCTTTTATTTTTTATTTGTATGTATGTATGTATGTACATAGGTAACTTGTAAATAACTTGTTGTGTTAGCTGTTGTTTTATAATATTAATAACAGTTATATTAAGAGCTGTTTTGTTTAATAAATTTTATTTGCTTTTATTTTGTTTAGTATTCTTTAGTTTTTGTTTTTAATTTAACACGCTTTTTTATAAATTTTTTTGTTTATTTAACTTAAATTTTTATTTCCTGTTTGTTCGTTGTTTAACTATTTACCATTATTTCAATTATTAATTGTTTTTGCACTAGAAATAAATAAATAAAATTTATTTTTATTAGCAGGTATGATTATTAACATGTTTTCTTTTTTAATTTTAAGAGAAATACCTATTTCGTTAAAAAATATTTAAATTACATAAATACAATAGTGTATAATGTTTTATAGTGGTAGGCTGTTCTTTTGCCGCTAATAGTGCATTTACACCTACGCCATAAACTAGTTATAAGTTGTTTATGGTGATAAACTAGTTTGAGAAACTTGTTTATCCATACAAATCAAAAAAACAGGTTTTGTAACTAGCTTTTGAGATAAACTAGTTACAAACAACCAGTTTTTGCTAATGCAACTCCGTTTTTTCAACATTTTTCTGGCAACGCTGGACACATTTGACATTTGCTCAAAAATAAAAACAAACTTTTCATGGTGTAAATATACAAGGTGTGTGCAGTAGCCCAGCTGACTGACTTTGTTTACAATTTACTTATGTCAAAAGTAATATTTTTTCAAGTAGTTTTGACAGTAGTACATTATTTTACACAAACAAAATGTCAGCTGTTTTATGACTTGTCAAAGATAAACCACTTAACTGTCAAAAATGCTGATGTAAACGGTATGGTTTATGAAACTAGCTTATGATCATAAACTAGTTTAAAAATTACAAGTGTAAATGCACTATAAGAGTGGGTTCACATGCTGCGATTTGTCGCCGCGACTCTGCTGAAGTTCTCTTTTGGTGTCCCTTCCACCAATTTGACATTAAATTGTTCATTTCTCCTATTTTGCCCATTCGCAGATGTGTTGCTAAATAGGACCTAGTTACATTGTATAATGTACCTGACATTATACAGATCAGTGATGGAAAATTCAATACTATTGTACTATTTTCAGTACTTTTTCACAACAAAAATACCACAGTACACCCACATCATATTTAGTACTTTTTGTTTATTTTGCTTTGTTCCCTAAGATAATCTACAAAAGTAAACAGATACATAAAGAGTTAAAGTTGTTTGTGGTACTATTTTGATAAATTTTTAAAATTTTTTATGTTTCGCACATTTTTGTAATACTATGTTTCCACGGTACATGCTTCGCTCTCTATTCATGCTTCACACCCCAATCATGTGCGAAACAACTTGTTTCACCATACAAAATTTTAAGAGCGAATCAAGTAGATTCATATTGAATCTACTTGCGAAGCACGAAAAATTGCACTCTTCTCTAATTTTTATCGCAAGTTTATCTGCACTAGCTGTAAAAATTTAACATTATTGTAAACAAAGCAAATTATTTACTTGTTGCTGGAAGTAAAGAAAGTAAATACGTACGAATGATGTTTTTTTTTCAAATAAGCTAACTAATTTCCACTCACTTTTTTGTCCATTAAAAAAAATTATTTTCCACAAATTGTAAATTCTGTTTTTTTATTCTGTTTGTTTATTAAAAACAACTGTCAAATCGAATTAAGTTTATTAGTCATGTAAACAGCATGATTCATGATTCAAGTCGTCGTGGAAACATAGTATAAGGCCCATTATTACAACTTGGCAATAGTTAAAAGTATGATGTTATCGGACAGATAAGAAGTATTTGCTTATTACAATTTTACTTTAATCTAAAACCAACCGATAAGCCTTTAAATTTTATAGTGAGGTATGTGGTTGAAGTTGCCATATGTTCTGGAAAAAATGTCAAATTCATGAAAAATAAATTAATTTTAATTTTGTTTTGCCAATAAACGTTTGACGTTTAATTTATATTTTTTTCACAAACAAATGTTTTCACAAACACACACAATTTACTGTTTCTTGTCAGTAATTTGTCAAAAGTAATCGGTTTTTCACTGGTATTGCCATATTTTAGAAAAAAAATTATTTTGTTTTACAAGGAAGTTGTAATAACGAAAAATCTTAAAGGTCACTTTATTCCTCACTTTAATTAAAGTTACCTTTTACTATTAAGAACATTAGAGGCAAGTTGTAATAATGGCCCTAAGTCTTATTTCTTGTTTAAGATTTTTTGTGTATCATATGAGTTTGAAAACTTCAAACATATTGGCGAAAGATCTATTAATGATATGGCATTAACACTAACAAAATGCAGGCATGCTCATATGTTTATTATCTTAACCCACAATAAATAAATATTTTTACATAAAAATGAATTCATTTTTAGTTTGTTGTTATAATAGTATTTTTATTAAACTGAATTAGTTTTATTTTTGAACTATTTTTAAATGGATTTTTAATTTTGAATAAAAATATCTTTCCTAAAAAGTACCGAAATATTGAAAAAAGTACTCTTTTTGTTAACGGTCAGTACCATTTCAATTTTTCATTTTTCCATCACTGATACAGATATTCATATTCCTGATATTTAACTATTAACTGCCGTATGCAAAAAAAAAATAAAGTAGGTTTGAAGTGTGCTTTTAGAAAAAAATTTCATATAAAATTTTCTTAAAGTACATTTGAAGTCTACTTTAATTTTTTTTGCATAAGGCAGTAAATGTTTTATTATTTTTCTGACAACATGTAGGTATTTATTTATTTAAAATTAAAACAACAATTTGCTTTAATTTACAGTTATTTATTCGCAGTGTTGGCAAAAATTTTCTGTAATGCCATAAAATGAAATTTCATTGTGGCAACACTGCTGTTAAATTAAATAAAAATAATACAAAAGAACAAAAGAAATGTCAAATTTGTCGCTTCGCTTTACAAAACCTGCGACACTAGCTATCCCGTACTCTTCACTGCGCATTTCATCTAAAAACTCGAGTCGCAGAAGAAAAGTCGCAGGTAAAAGTTGCAGCGTGTGAACTCCCTCATATAGTTTTTTTAGGTAGACAAATGAGCCCGGCATATTTAAAGCGGCAAATGTCAAAAAATTAAAGTGATTTGTTTACTACATAAATAACATCAACAAATTGTACAACAGTTTATATTTTTTTTATTTCTGAAATTAATTTTTCGTCGTCGATTTCTTCCATTTTATTTTTGTTCAATTAAACTCATACATACATAAGTATGTCACATATTGTATACATAAGTATGGCAACATCGTTTTAAGCGGCAAAGAGCCGCTTCTCACAGCATTGCCAGACTAAGTGAATTGCGATACTTTAAACTTTATGTATGAATAATTTTGTAAACAAACAATACTTTTATTCACTGGTAATATCGTTACTACCAGCTGCCGCATGCCGCTTACATTGGACGTCCACTATTACCTCGAGCTTGAATCTGATAGCTCAATAAAAACAAGTAAGAAAGTATAGTCGGTCAAGCCCGACCATATAATAACCTACACCCAGGATATCAATAAAACAGTTTTACAGATATGGGCGCTATATGGGAGATATTACCTATTATGGACCGATCATCCAAAAATTTAGTGCCATGACTTCCGTGAATATAAATATTAAGTATATTAAACTTTATATCGATATAAATACGTTTAAACGATTTATGGTGGTTAAAGTGAATTACGAGGAGGGAGTTTCGGCTAACTATTAACTGAATATTATAAAATTAGGTGTGATCCTATTTGTACATAAGAAACTCACTTTTGTTAAATTTTATTCGGATAACAACATTTTTAAGAGATTTATGGTCCTTAAAGTGATTTCGGGAAGTGGGCCTTATATGGGAGCTACGACTAGTTATGGGCCGATCATCATAAAATTCCACCATATTATATGTATATATACGAAACATATTTGTGTTCAATATTATTTGGATATCAACATTTTTCAAAAGAGTTATGGTCTTTTAAGTGATTTTCGGAAGTGGCCCAGCATACCATTCTAGGAGCGCTCCGAAAAAGGAGTCAGAAAAGAGTCCAACAAAAGAGCATTTTCGGAGCGCTCCGAAAAAAGGAGTCAGAAAAGAGTCCAACTAAAGAGAATTTTCGGAGCGAAAGAAAAATTTACTTGTTACTGTCCTGAGTCGGCACGCAGTATGACTCAGAAATTCCACTTAATTATTTGTGTACCAAAGCGTTGTTCTCCTGTTATATGTGTACTGTACCACACAAGAATGATAAAAACAAGATTACACAGAGCCCAAGAAAACCCTCATAAAAGACTTTTTTCTGGAATTATCTAAGAGCTCTTTAAGACCCCAAAAAACCCCTCATAAAAGACTCTTTTCTGACATTATCTAAGAGCTCTTTCTGACGGACCATTTTCGAATGATGACCCTCTTTTCTGAAGATTTTAGGAGCAATGATTGTTTTTTTGGGATCATAAAGAGCGTTAACGCTCCGAAAAAGGTGTCAGAAAAGACTCTTTTCGGACTCGTATGGCTTGCTGGGGGCCTTATATGGAAGCTACGACTAATTATGTACGGATCTACACAAAATTAATAGATGTGATTTGGCTTCATTTACCACTCATTTGTGATGAAATTTGTTTGGATACTTGCATAATTCAAATATTTATGATCGGTAAACCCAAATTTCGGGAGGACACATGTATGGGGGCCAGTTGAAATAATGGACTGATTTCCACCAGTTTCAATCCCAATCATCCTTGGGCCGAAAAAATATCACGTACCAAATTTTATCGAAATATCTGCAAAATTGTGACCTGTACTCTGCCCACAAGCTTTACACGGACAGCCAGCCAGACGGACGAACTGACGAACATCCTTAAATCGACTCAGAAAGTGATTTGTTCCTAACAACACAGTTATTATTGCATCATGGCATTGTATTAGCGGTTTTATATCAGTGTTGTTTAAATAGTAAGTAAAATATTTAAAAAGGGTCAAAAAATAAATAGCATGAATAGATTTAAAATGATACAAAAAGGTACTGGAAAAAAGGGGCATAAAAAGTGGCAAAGGCCTCAAAAAAGGGTCTCAACGGTAACGCTGCTGATGGTCTCTATTTGTGCAAGCTAGAGAAAATTGTGCTCCAGAAAGAAACTAATCAAATCAAACGATCACTTAGCGCATATGCATTTGGCACATGGAAATGAGACTCCTCTCTTTTGCCAAGGAATCAGGGTGGTTTGAAATGGAAACAACCAGTGTAACTTGTAACACAATGGGATCAACTTAATGGACCCAAGTAAGCTGTTCTGAGAACGACTGACCATGGAATCTAACCTACCTAACCATGTTAAGTTTGTTATTCCATTTGTAACACATCGCAATATTTTGTTCTTTTAAAGAGAAGTAACACTCAGGCAACTAATATGCCTATATATAATTGCGTTACTTTCTTTGGAAAGGCGATAGATTGAAGAAGTAAAGGTGGTGAAAGTCGAAGAAAGCTTTATATCACAACTCAGCAATTGCGCATTATGTCTGTTTTAATGCAGTATTGCAGCGCCTCTGGCGGTGAGTAGGTACATTATTTTTTTAAAGCTTGATTTATTAGCATTTATTTAATTATTTTACTTCGGTGGCATTTAAATGCTATACCACCGAAGGAGGGCGCTGCGACAAATATTAGTTAGGATAAGAAACTAATAATTATCAGAAATCGATGTTGTTTTGGGTGGCAGCGGTTGGGAATCGGACTCAGGCCACAAATACCAACTCATGCTTAATTATCAAATGCGCAAACCAATTAAGCTACAGCAATGTTTGTTATTAAAAATGGTCAAAATTGGTTTACTAGAATCAAAGTTTCAGTCAACCTCTATAATCTAAAAATATAATGAAGATAACATCATAAAATTTAGCACACTTTATTTTTATAAAAGAACAAGTCCTGTTGAAAATGTGAAGAATCGGTCCACGATTCCTCAAAACAGCGAGACAAATGTCTTCCCGGAATATGGCTCTATGGTACATAAATACCATGTTTGCAAAGCCCATTAATATTATTCCAACGCCCAGCTTAAACCATACCGATCGACTCAGAATCGCTTACTAGTTGGTTTTCCATATACATAAACCTTGTGCGCAGAGTACAGGTTGCAAGATATTTCAATAAAATTTGCTACATTCTATTTTTTCAGACCAAGGGCGGTGGGTAATGAAATTGGTTGCAATCGGTCCATTATTTGGCCTAGCCCCTATACAAATGTCCCCCGAAATAGGGTTTTAGCGGTCATAAATGTCTGATTTATACACGAATCCAAACAAATTTCGACACAAATAAGTTGTACATGAAGCCTAATCAGACTTACAAATTTTGCGCAGATCGGTTCATAATTGACCATAGCTGTCATAAAAGGCCCATTTACGAGCATTACTCTCTGAAACATGTTGATATCCAAATAATAACCAACATAACTATGTTTCATATATACACAAATTATTCGGATGATGATCGGTCCATAATAAGTCATAGCTCCCATATAAAACCCGCTTTGAAAATCTTTGTCGGGATACAATTTAACTCAAACAATATTTATACAGAAGTCATGCCACTAAATTTTTGGATAATAGGCCACATAATTCCTATTTTTGAAAACATGTTTTGGTAAATATACGGGGTGTAAGGTATTATATGTTCGGGCTTGATCGACCATACGTCGAGTAAGAACGTAAATACACTTAAATGAACTTTTTCACATAAATAAGATATTGTTAAGTTAACTTTAGAATAAATTTCAATTACATACTTTCAACATTTTCTTTTTATTTAATAAACCATTATTTAACTCCTCAACTTCTGTGTAAAACAAAAATTTCTCTTTTCGTTCAAACTTTCTTTCATCTTGAATTTTTCAAATTGTTTTTTTTTTTTGTTTTTTTTTTTTGTTTTTTTTTTTTTTGGAAATTACCTTTTTCAATTCTTTTGCGTTTACATCCGATAGTGTGAGTTTATGTGTTAGTTAGTGTGTGCAAAGATATTTTGATCTATGAAATTTTTATGCACAGATATGGACGTTTAGACTTTTTGTAAAACGTTTGATGGTGGTGTGTTTTAAGAATGTACTTGTCATAGAGTTTCAAATTGAAAATGAAACGTTTATGGAATCTTTGATTAAACTGTAAACGATGAATTAAATCACACAATGATTTTGGGCTATTAACATACGAGTAGTTTGTAGATTGTTGTGGTTGATGGTGTTGGTGTTTGTTTATTTGTTGTTGTATTTTAGCTACATACCGTCTAACAGGGGTTAATAAACTAGTGTGACGTTTTAATTGGAGCCTAAGCATAATCCAATTGTTCGAATTTTTATAAATTCGATATATTTTTTAATTCGTATTTCTAGTGTTTTTTGAAGTTTGCTATTTTTAAAATAGAAATTTTGTTTTGTTCTCAATAAAGAATTTTAGTTTATTTGTTTTGTTATTGAACACAATTTTATGATGAAAAAACAATATGTACTTTAAAAACTATTAAAACACTAACAAATCTTCTCTTTTAAGTCTCATACATACATATACATATGTATGTATGTACATATGGATGTATAAATTTTGTTTTTGTCTTTTAATTAAATCACAAATTTTTGAACAATTCACAATATAGGTACCTATAAAACCATAAAAATAATTTGTATTTAATGCGGGCTAGTTTTTTGGATCTTTCCACGTCTTCACACGGAAATTGCAGTTTTTATTTGATTTTTTTTTTTACTTTTTGATATTTTTGGGTTGTAATCCGTAAATTTTGATTGTTTTTGTTGTAAAACGCATACGATTATTTTACGTATTGATTGTTAGTTGTTGTTGTATTTGTTTTATTTTTCAACTTATATTGGAAGGCCCGTTATTGTGTTTTTACATTTATTTGTTTGTGGGGGTGAATTATGATTGAGAACGTGTATGTTTGAATGACTTTGTCTCTTTTTCTCCAAAAAAAAAAAAAGCGCTTATCGTCTGAACACGAGAGTTGGCTATCAACGACTGATTTTACGTAAAATTCACTTTGTTGTTTTCTGTTGTAGGTACACGCTGAGTATTTTTGCGGGTTTGTGTGCGAGTGTGTATTTGCTTTGCTTTCTTGCTTTTGCATGACCGACAGCTTGACGGTTTGCAGCTAATACGTAAGTCGGCCGGTCGATCGTTTGTTCGGTTGATTTACTTGTATTTCTTTTTTGGCCTTTCTTTATTAAACGTGGATTGTTTTTTATTAAGAAAATAATAAAAATAACAACAAATCGCATAAAAATTGTATGTGTAGCGTTAATATGACGTTGTTGAAAACAATAACAGCGTTTTGCCGCAAAGCAACAACTCATAGATACATACCAACTAATGAACGCATCTAAACATTTTCACACACACTGCCACATTCAACTTACGTAGTGCATACAATAACAACTACGTATAAAACATAAAAACCAAAACAAAAAACGTAAATACTCTCATACACACACACAAAACACACTTGAAAATCTCAAACTTACGAAACAGGAGAAACAAAACAAACGAAGAAAAAAGTAAACGAAATTAAGATAACGTTAAAATTTTACGCTCTCTTTCTCTCCAACAGTATTGCCATTTGCTTACTATTATGTTAACCATTATGATAGAAACCTAAATCAGCGTTTGTTGGAAATTAAAGATTTGATTCTTCATAAATTTAACAAAATAATAAAACAAATAAAATTTATTTAATTTTTTGAAATGATAGTCAACCATCACTTGCCCCACCTTCAACAACTTAAAGTCCCCTACGGAATTAGAATTTCGACAAGACGTGACTATAATTAATGGTCACGTCTAAGTATACACTGATGGTTCAAAGATAGAATGTGGCATTGGACCCTACCGGAATTGGGGCGGCACTCATGTCACTTATATACTACCTATTTTAGGCACTTAGTATAAGACAGAACCGTCTAGGCTAGGTCGTCTAACTGACGCCATTCAAGTTTGGACTAATAGGTAATGGACGGACGGACGAACTGGCCACAGAATTAGCCGCTTCAAATGTCTCAACTGAAGTATCTGGCACTATACCGCTTGGGACTATTAAAATCTTAAGACACTACCTTTAAAAGGCTGACAATAGGTTTCGTAATTTTAAAACATGCAAGACTGAGAGAAAATTGCGGTCAGCATACAAAGAGAAACGCAGTATACAATTCCTGAAACAGAAGTATATTTATAGGCCAATAGCAGTGCTAATTGCAAGCAGGCTTGGACTTCCTATAACTGGATCGCGGTTAGGAAGCCTTAGGAAATATTTAACTCTTCATCTATCTAGTTACAATTGTTTCAAATATACTCGTGCATATATGAAATGATCTATTCGATAAATCGGGTATCAGATTGTGCGATCTTATCTAACACGTCTAAGTTACACAGGAGAAAAGTTATCATTCCTAGCGGATTTCTTAGACCCTCCAAAAATATTGTCAAAATTTATAGTTGAGTATTTCTTTTCGTTTCATAACAAAGTGCTACCTGTAAATTATATTATTGCAAATAAAGCATAAATTATTTTGAATGGTAGAATCCTTTCTAATCCCTGATAATGCCACCGTTCCGATGAACAATTAGTAAAAACTGCAAGAGTTGAAAAAAGGTAATGCCTCTTTAAACTTTTTCTGATAACAAGTGGGACTGACAATATATTGTTTTTCATAACGGAATTAGGCCTTGGCCGAGTGATCTCGGGTCATTCCGGTGCGTAGAACCGGCTGTCGTGGGAATGGATTAGGCTGTAAAATTTATTGCTTGTATAACTTAAAAATGCGGGTTTCATAGCAAATTACGTACTTATCATTTTGAAAGGTACATATGTACAATGTACATACATATCTATCATTTCTTCTCACTTAGTTAATGCACATTATCGTGTAAACAACAAAGGTTTTTTTTTGCTTCGAAAATGGTGAATTTTGTGTGCTTGAAATTTTGCTATACTTATTTTATTTAAAGAAAAGTACTGCCGAAGCACACCAATTGCTTACCGAAGCTTATGGTGAATGTGTTCAATAGTGCTAGAGATGATTTGTGCTGTTCAAAAGTGGTAATTTTGTCACGCGAGAGAAAGATCGACCAGGCCAAAAAAGCTTGGAAATCAGGAATTAGAGGCTTTATTCCATAAAGATTGTTGTCAAACTCACCAGGAGCTTGCAAAATCATTGGGTGTTACTCTAGCAGCAAAAATTATTGAAAAGCAAGAAAGAAATGCTGCCAAAACGCTATAGAAAGAAAGAAATTTTGCACATATCATTACATACGGTGAAAATTTCGTAATCGATAACCCGAAGTGAAGAGATCGTATGTGAGGTCGGGCCAACCAGCCGAAATGTCACCAAAGCCAAATATTCATGGCGCTATAGTAATTATGAGCTGCTGGAATCTGGCCAAAAAAAAAACGCCGATAATATGCAGCTATACATGAAAACGTAATATTTCATCATGACATGTTAAAAACTACTCAGAAAGAAGACTTTACGCCGTCGAACTACTACTTGTTTCGATGGGTATCAGGTGTTCTATCTGGGATACGCTTCACTTTAGAACAGGGTAGCTGAAACTGGCTGGATTCGTTCTTTTCCTCAAAAGATGAGTAGTTCTATTGGCACGGAATCCACTAGCTGCCAGTAAGATGGGAAAATTGCCAATATTTGAATGAATTTATAGCGTTTGAAAATAAAAATAAACATGCCTACCTCTACAACTTCAGTTCATACAATTTATGTAGAAATTCATTCATTCTGATATGAAACTTTTTCATGTGAAACAGATAAATGACATCAACGCTTGGGATAAAATTGAAATTTTTTATAATATTTTTGAATAATTGTCGTTTCTATTAAATATGCATGGACTAGAATTCTAAAAAAAAATAATACATATCTGTATTTCTTTATTACACTTAATAAAACTTGTTCAACTCTGCATTCAGCATGAAATCAATGCTGCCCTCACTTATTGCCAAAAAAAAAAAAAAAAACGCTGTTAACTTGTTCTCAAAATAAACAGAAAAG
This sequence comes from Bellardia pandia, assembly GCA_916048285.2. NCBI lineage: Eukaryota > Metazoa > Arthropoda > Insecta > Diptera > Calliphoridae > Bellardia > Bellardia pandia. The sequence continues at coordinate 123,642,452 of OU696529.1, forward strand.
AACACATTTTATTAAAAACAATCTCAAAAAAACACTCCCTCATAATTATATTAAATTTTTGCTTAAAATTTGCGATAATTTTTATTGGACTGACTTTGTTTTCATTTCTTATTCACTTTTTCTTTGCATTATTTACTTCCGTAATTGAGCACAACCACAATGTTGCCCAAACAGCTGTTGTAATGCAGCACATTAAACACACATTCTCATACACATGAATACATCATATGTGTGCATATGGATTGGTGTTGTCAACATTGCCAGCAGAAATGTAAACAAACCCATAAACACCGGCCGGTATCACAGAAGTAAAAAAAAAAATGGAAAGAAAAAGACAACAACTCACACGTAAACAACACTAGTTAACAGTTTTTACTCTCACAAACTGAGAGGGGTTTTTAAAGATAACACTCTCCCACACTGTAGTTTGTTTTTATTATTATTTCACAGCTGATTTCTGTTATCATGTTTTGAAACAGATTTTATGTTTAACTTTGTGTTTTAATTATTCTGTCAACATTTTATAAAATGTTGCCAAAATCAAGTTTTATTATTTCCCCCAGTTTTTTCGATGGTGCTCTTTCGTTGTTGTTTTACATAACAATTTTTGTGTATTTTGTTGAAATCATATAGATACATATTTATGTTGCTTATTTCTTTTGTTCTATTCTATAGCTGTGTTCACATTATGTGTATTTGTCATGTGGAATGTCACTTTTCTACCCACATGTGATTTCATGTGTATGTCGAAATTTGAGTTTTACATACGGTTTATAATTTACATGTTCAAGTACATTTGACATAACTTATCAAAAAAAAATCTTAAAACAGCTGATTGCTGTATGTGTGTATGTATGTATATAAAAATTTAATTTGCAATTAAATAAAATTTTATTTCAAAATGCAACGAGAGGTTGATAAAAAATTGCATGCAGCAGTATTATAATTTCAGCATGCACACATGGCACATGCACATCATCTGCACCGGCCCCGCTTCTTTTTTCTTTTGCTTTTGCAATTTCCTATATTGACAGCGCAAGTATGTTATTTTATTCTGGAAATATATTGCGTTACATTTATTACAAATAACAATTGCCAAATGCTTTAAATTAACTGCTTTAATTAAATTAACTTTATTAGGGCCAATAGATGAATTGAAAATTTTTAATTTGTAAGCCATATTATTAGGCGCTGCGTATCTGGCATGCTTAAAATGGTAATACTTGCTCCGCGGGTTATACAATCATTCCTTCTCTTGCCACATTTCGATCAACTGTAGAACCGCTTCTATGCACCAGTCAAACTGGAACAACATAAAAATAATTATACAAATTTCAATAAAAAAATACATATGTATGTACTTACTTTTGTTATCTCCTTTTCAATTTTTCCCTCCATTTTCAATAATAAATTTGTGTAGTTTTTTTTTGTATTTGTGTTTTACTATTAGGTATAAATTATATTTATTAAAATTTCAGTTAATTTTTACCGCCACAGCTAGGGCCAAATTACCGCATTCGACATCGAGTAAAATTGATCGTAATTTTCTTATTTAAGATTATGGCATTCGATATCGAGCAAGAAATTTAGTACATTTTATCATAATTTCGATATCGAAATCATTTTTCGATATGATAGCTCATTCGATCATGAATGCGGTAATTTGGCCTCTGATGTCAGATGGTTTGTCACTTGAAAATAGAACTCGTTCTAAATAAAAAAAAAAATATCATGTGTATTGTACAAATAACACATGATATTGTTTGCAGGTGTTCAGACTATATGTACAAATTTGACATGCGAAAAAGTGACAGTCCACATGACAAATACACATAATGTGAACACAGCTTTTGTATGTATTATGTTATTTTATGTTGTTGTTGCCTTTGGAATGACCTCTATTTTGTAAGCAGCATTAACAATAATTTTGTTGTGGTTGTTATTTTTTTATAATATATAGGTACATACACACATACATACATATGTACATAAATTTTATCTTATGTCGAACAAAACGCTTACTTTCTCAGTAGCATAATTGAGCATAAAATTTTTAACAAATTGATTTTGTTATATGTATGTAATTTTCCCTGTTTTTCCAATTTATTTTGAGTAGGTATAATGTTTATTATGCTACAGTTCCGTAGTTTTTTTTTTCTAATTTTTGTTTTTATTTCAACATAGATTTTTCAAGGAATTTATGTTTGCACATTTTAGCCCAGTTTTAATGCGTTAATTTGAAGGTCCTTTTAGTATGTCAGTTGCTTATTTTTCAATGTAGGCCAAGGGTTTTGCAAAATAACTAGATCATTGAAATGTCCTTGAAAACATAAGAATTGCAAAAACATTGAAATCATTTAATATTTATGTGCGTACCTTGCTAGAGTTTAATGTATAAATAGAAAATTAGATAAACTGAACATTTTTGGAAAAATGAGTGCCTTAAATTTAGCTTCTAATATAATCCCGTTATTAAAAAACGATTATTAAATTTAACAAACGTTTATTATGACAGATTTACATATAAAATTTGCCTTAATAAACGTTTGTTAAATTTAATAATCGTTTTTGAATAAGGAGGTAAGTCTTTATACAGTGCAATTTTAGCTTTAAAAGTCTTGGTCTTTATAAAGTCCAAAATTAACTTCAAACATAAAACTTGTCTGAGCTCAGCTTTAAACTGATATGATATAAAGTTCAAGTTTATTTTAAAAAGTGGATCTTTAGACAGTCCAAGTTTAATTTCTAACGTACATCTTTATAGAGACTGAGTGAGCTAAGCGCATCGACAATTAGAAGACGGCTAAATAACCATGGACTTCATGGAAGAGTGCCTCGAAAATCATACTAAACGTAAAGACTTTGCAAAAGTTTACTTAACCTCTCCGCAATCTTTCTGGTTTCATGTAATATTTAGCCATGAGAGTAAATTTGAGATTTTTGGGTTAAAATCAAGAGAAAAGCTATGGAGAACAAAAAATAGTGAGAAACGTCTTTGATGGTTTGGGTAATCTTGTATACATTGAAAATAAAACGAATAGCTGAGACTACTCAGAAATTTTAAAGGATAATTTGAAAGTGAATGCTGAAAATTTAGGCCTTGAAACGCAAGACAGGCATGTTAAATTCACCTTGGCAATCTCCAGACCTTAACCCTATAGAGCCCTTGCAGGAAATTTTCAACAAGAACAGCAGAAAAAAAGCAAGGACGAACTCTGAACAGCTTCAACGGAGCACAGTATGTATACAGTCTAAGCTATATACTTACATCATTTGTCTCTATATAACGCCAATTGGAGTTTATATATAGACCGATTTCTCCTATAAATTATAAAACCCATAAACAAATGTAACTTTCTTTATAGTATATTTTCTTGGAATTTTGATAACAAAAAATATCAAATATCAATACGAGTAACTAACAGAAATGTATAATTTTTCTGTCACTTTGCAATTTCACAACAATTTCGATTTAATGTGAAAGTGGTCAACCCAATCCGATAACATTATCCATTCACAAATATAAATTACGTAAATTTTTTCTTGCTTTTGAAAACCACAAAACAATACAAATATTATCTTTAGCTTTTTCGATTTATTTCATTGTTGGCTTGTAAACAAAAAAACAAAATACATACATATGTACATAGATTAATTATAACAACTTTAAAACCACTAACCACTCATTAAACTAAATTAAACAAAAATAATTAAAATCAATTAATTTAAAATAATGAAATTTTCACAACACTAAATAAACGCTTAATATTAACAACAACATAAAAAGCAAGTCAGCATAAACTAAAAGCAACGACAACATAGTTAATTGAGTAATTAGCTCTTGTCATCATGGCCAATATGACAGTCCAGAATGCGTTAATTGGGCGATTTTTTCAATAATTTACTACTTTACAAACACACTTTCCCAAAGGCAAAACTGTCAAGTAATTCATATATGCTCAAGGAAAGCAATAATTGAAAATACAGAATTAAAAGTTGAAGGCACTTTTGAAACACCCAACATTTTATTAAGTTCAGACCATAAAAATGTATATAATCCGCACCATTGGACACCCACTAACCTACAAGTTCCATCAAATAGACGCTAGCAATCGCAGATTACCCAAGTATGTATATTGTTTGTGTAACTATTCCAAGTTATGGTACATATTGTCAAATGTTACCCCAAAATATTTTACTTTTAAAGGAACCCAATTGTCATCTCGCTGAGTCTTAGAACTCTAAGTCTGGTGAATACCGCACCACTTTATGGTTATATTAAGAGTAATATCGTTATATTAACCCACCATTGTTATCGATATAACTAGGAAGTCGCCGTAACCAGATATTCTGAACGAGCCTAAGTTCGTTCCAAAACATAATCGATGACCAAAGTCCACAGTATTGGCGATAATACATCACCTTGTAGAGAGTCTCTATTCGGTCGTGCGGTATTCGATGATTCACATAAGTTAAACTTAATAACTTTGGAATTTAGCAACTCCAGTATCCAGTTCCTTGTAATACTCGGGCCACGCAATATTGTATAGAAACAAAAGTGGTGTTGGCTAAGTCCCGCTTTGCCTTCAAAAAGATATATATGTGTCCATTAATTTTTACATCATCGTGATATACCTAAGCCGCTTATCCACATCCTTAGGATTTTATAAATACAGGTTTACCACAATTTGCAATAATCATTTATTATCTGATAATAAAGAAACCTATTAAAAAGTCATCTATGGAAATTAGAAATACACCCCCGCATCTAACGAAAAGGACTAAATAATAAACAAGGTATTCAAAGTTAATTAATCATTGTAAGTATAACTTAAATACTGCATATTAAAATTTAATAAAAATCAGAACAACAAATAAACATTGACTTTAACTTTAACAAAATGTGAGTTGAAGTAAAATTACACGCAATACTATAATGCAAACTACAGCTGTGCTGAGTTATTTTTACGTTTGATGTCATCATTTTACTACGCATTAGAAATAAACACATTTTTACATAAGCCCAAAAAGTAGTTACACTATACATACATACATATGTACATAAAAACAGGGAAATATTGACATACATATATATGTATGTATGCACATTAGAGAGTGGGGAGGGAAATTCTATACATATGTACATATTTATGTATTCAAGTTATTGGAGCACAAAGCGTTACAGAAAATGCGTTGTAAAAATTAAAAATAACATTATTTCAAACACAAGAGAATTCGGTCTCAACATTTACACTCAAAATAAGAACTCAAGTATGAAAAGATTTGAAAAAAAAAATAACCAAAAATAGGTCATCGTCAGGAGATGACTATAGAGGAAATGGAAGTCGAAACACCCTGCTAGACATCTTGCTCTAACACACAGCAATCTTGTGGATTAACCTAATTAGAAACTCATCCGTTTATTTACAAAAATGTTTGTATACGAGTATCTGATTTGTTTACATTTGCGTTGTTGCTGTATTTTGTGACTCTCTGTTTTTCATCTATTTATTTATGTTTTCAAGCATTTCAACCAGGGTTGGCAAACATGGTACAATTGTACGGTTTTTGTCTCAGTTGGTAACGTAGTTATAACTCAAGTCATTTGGTACAATTTTAATATGTCACACTCTTCGGTTTTAGCTGAACAGTTTTTGTTCAATTCTCTTTTGAACTTGCCATTTCATTCACACACGTCAATTCAATTTTCGTATTTTTTAATGTAAATCAACATGCATAAAAGAAAAAAACAAAATTAAATGAGAAAATTGACTAGTACCGTCAATTATTCTCTTTTCCCTTCTTATCCAAAAATACTTATCGTTGTCGTAAAAGGAAAACGACACTCATAATAAGGGTGATTATTTCACATTAAATGATATTGAGGTTAAAACCAAAAATGAAGGCTTAACGAAAGTTTAGCCTTCTATTTCCTCAATACATTCCTAAAATAATAAATTTGATCATTTTGGAAATGGAATCGAAGGATGCACGAATATACAGCTATATAGACAGAGAAATAGCGCACTTTACTACTGTTTTAGTAGTGTAACGGGGATTGAATTCTTGCTTTTTTTATCTCTATGTATAAACGTTTTTCCATCAGAACTAATCAGATTAATTTTGGCACTGTTTTCAAAAATTTTATATCTTTAAAATACAATCGTGTCTTTATATTCTTTTTGGACATAAGTGGTTTTTTTCTAATTACACGACCATAAAGCTGATTTTCATTCAGGCGTCTTCGTACAAGTCTACTGGAAACATTTAATCTAAATTCCTCATTTATTTCAGTCATTATTGTTCTCGATTAATTGAAAGAATCTAGCTTACTTTTTTTAACTATTGCCTTATCCTCACGAGCTGTTGTGTTTCGCGGTGGCTTCTTCCGATCTCTCTTGGCAGCAACTTGTTTAAAATCGAAATAATTGTGCGCTATTTCATTGTCCAACTAAAAAAACTTAATTTTTAACAAAATATGACAAAATTAAGAACGTGCAAAAGTTAACAGGACATTTCCAATGAATTTTTGGATAAGTAGAGTGCAGCAAAAGAATAGAATAAAATTACATGTTATTATCATTCCATTTTTCAATATAATACGTTTGGCACTTCATAGAACATTTGTTGCTCTGGCCATAGCTATTTATATTTTTCTCAAGGTTAGCTTTTCGCAAATAACCCGATATATGTACTTTATAAATAAGAATGTTGTAGGTAATTGCGATAATAAACAAAAATAATGTTTTTATCGATTAAGAAGTCTATTTAAACTATGACTAACTATACGAGTATATTTAAACAAATACCGGCAAATCTCAGTATGTATAACGAAATGGCAGTATATTGTCAAGTCTATTCGTTAAATCGAAAAATTTTTTATATCGGCATTATGCGGCATATCATAAGATAAAGTTTTCTCTAGGTTCTGTAAATTATTCTAGATATGATTTATTTGAATGGAGATAGGTTTCAGGAACCCTTTTATTAGGAAACCAGCTTTGTTTCTTTCCTTTACAAATACAAGAGCTTTAGTTTGTCAAATGAATTATATTAAATTAAAATTGTTAGTCTATTCTTGGATAACTTTTCGTCCTGGAGTTTCTACTAGAGTTTTTTTTTAGCGTGAGTAAATCCCTTATCTAGTAGCAGTATGATAATTTCTCTACTGATTCTTTCAAAAATCTTATACCGTATATTTCGTTGGAATAAATCCAGCATAATTCAATTAATTGTTAATAAGCTTTAAAAATCAAAACCCATGGAAATAAAAAAAGACTTTATTTTTTTAAGAATTTTGATTTTTAAAGCTTATTTACAATTAAGCAATTAACTGAAATATCGTTTGTTTTTCCTTCCTGTCGACGATCTTTTGAGACATATCTGACATCCTTATATAATTGCCAAATTTAAAAATTTTGTCGTTTGTTTAAATATTCGTAATATTTTTATTACTTTTTAATAAATATTAAAAATATGTAGCGTGGAGGTCTAAAAAGTACATTTTATTTATATGTATACATATGTAAGTAGTTGGTACAAAAAAAAGCTAAAAAACTATTTTCCACACCTGATTTCAGCATAAAAATAAAGAATACACACACACAGAAAACGCACTCTCTGTCAAATACAAACATATTTGAAAAGAGAGTGATAAGAGATAACTCTGTTTGTATGTAGTAGATACATGAGAGTGAGTATAAATATGTTGGGAATAACATGAACAGCGTTACCGTTGATGCGACTAAAGTGGCAATTTGACCCTTTTACAGATGCCTTGCCACTTTTTTTGTACTTTTTTTTGTTTTAGTTGATACATATTAGTTTTTTTTATTATTTTTTTATTATATGCATACGTAAACATACATCATATACAACATTTAAATAAAAAAAATACAATTTTTATTTTTGTTTTGTTTATTTTCCATCTTTTTAGAAGTGGTGCCCCTTTTTTTTAATAAATCCCCTTTTTGTGCGACTTTCTCAAATTTGCCAACGGTAACGCTGAACATGAAATAGTATTTTCATCTAAAAAAGCATTCAAAATCAATGATGACAAATATGGTACAATTATACTTTTTTTTAATACATTTTAGACACAGTTGGTACCGTGGTATTACCACGAGGCATATGGTACAATTTCAAAATACTGTCGCATCAAAATTTGGTATTTCAGATGAAATACATAGATAAATATGTATATACACATAATTTAAGTTACTATTTGTGTAATAGTCCAAGCAAAAGATATTTTATTAAATTTCATGAACATTTTGGAACTGATGATTATTACGACAATAAATGTTTGGTTGAATTATCAAGCAATGGGAGCCCTTGACATATTAATTCATATTAAATGATTAAAATGTAGTTAATCAGGATTTCAAAATCGTTAAAAGTTAACCCTTCTATTTCTTCTATTCTTGAAATAATAAATCTAGTTATTTTGGAAATGTAATCGAAAAATGCACATATGTACATGCATGTATACTTTTCGCAAATAATACGATACCATAAATAAGAATATTTTGGATAATCGCAATAATAAACGCAAATAATATTCTTAAATCTTCAGAATTGGCCATCTAACTATACTCGTATATTTAAACAAATATAGACATATCCCAAATGAAGATAATTTACAGTTAACATATTATTACGAAATGAGCTCTGTTTTTTTGTTTTTCTAAGAAGAACAGGTTTAATTTTCTTTGACTCAGATGCATTAAAATAAAATTGGTAACTTTCTTCCTGGAACACTAGTTGCATATCGTGAACAAACGCTTTATCTGGTAGCATTTTCCAATAGAGACCAGTTTTACAGCATTTATAATATCACCAGAAGTTAGATAGATAATGATTATGTGAAGAAGTCTTATACCTTATTCTTATTTATTACTTGCAATAAATCAATAGCAATCGAGTATATAATTGTTTAAACATTCGTTATATATGTACTCGTAAAGTGATATTAAAAATGTTGCCATAAGATATATCAAATTTTCGATAAAGTAAGTTTGTGGTAAAGTTTTAGAATTATTTAACAAATATTAAAAATGCTACCTACCATGGAGGTCTAAAAAGTACATTTTATTTGTACCAAGTATACAAAATCCAAAAACCCATTTTCCATCACTGTTCAAAATCATAGAATTTGGGTTGGGTTGAGTAAAAGAGCACACACCGAAAAACTGCAATAGAGATGTGTTTAATAAAACTCTTATCGCAACAAAACAAACAGGTTAACTAATCAAAAATATCTTACTAATACATACATACAATACATTTCAGCACAAACTAAAATTTCGAAATGGAAACCACTAATATTTCAATTTCTCCCCCAAAACTTATGCTGTTTGAGCGAGTAAATAAGTGGAAAAAAATTTAAGAGTATGTGTTGCTTACATATCAATAAACTGTGTTTGAGTTAATCAAAAACCGCTATGTTTATTTTTGTTGTCAACATCAACATAACAGCTGATTAGCTGTTAAAATGTTTCTACAGCTGTTAGCTGTCTATCTACAGCAGTGTTAGTGTTAGTCGGTGTATTCAACAAAAAAAAAAAAAAACTGCTGTTAAATAATGTTTTCGTGGCATAGCGAAACGTACATAACATGTTACAATAAGAATGCATGTATGTATGTATGTGTGTATAAAGGTGCGAGTATGTATATAATAAGTAGAGAAAATGTTTACAAATTTTATTATTGTCTATTACTCTCTCTCTCACTTCTGCTTCTATGAAAATAGAAGATAAATAAAATAAAAAACTTTTCGCGGTGTTCAAAAGAGATAGTCTGATGTAAATGAGATAGCATCAAAATATTATTGTTTTGCTTTAAAAAAATGTGTATACTATGTACATATACCTAAATATGTATGTAGATAGTTTGTAAGTAGAGTTGTGTTTATGTAACTGATTATCTGCACTACATACCTCAATACAATAACTATTAAATTTACTTTATACCTATGTATACCTTTTGTAGGTATACCATAGTAGGAAGGGTATATTGGATATGTGCTGATACATATTTGTAAAGCTCATAAATATTAGTCCAACGCCCAATTTAAAGTATGTATGCCCATCGACTCAGAATCACTTCCTGAGACCGTCCATCTGGCTGGCTGTCCATGTAAACTTTTGAGCAAATTACAGTTCGCAATTGTAAAAATTTTTCAATAAAATTTTATACAAGGACGGTTAGGGTTGGAATAGGTTCATTATTTTACCTAGTGCCCATACAAATGTCCTCCCGAAATAGTGATTTATTTCAATAAAAATGTTTGATTTATGTACCTATTGAAACAAATTTCGCCACAAATAAGTTTTACATGGAGCCTTATTACATCTACAAAATTTGTGCAGATCGGTTCATAATTGATCATAGCTCTCATATAAGGCCCACTTCCGAAAATCTCTACAAAGAGCATAACTCTCTTAAAAATGTTGGTATGTACATACAAACCATGGTGAAATTAAATACCAGGTGACAGCATTGCTACAAAAATTACAACAAGGCAAGAACAACAGGCATTTTTCTATATGTAAAAACCTTCGTCACTGTCAAAAAGTTTTTTTTTTATATAACTTTTTGACATTTTCAATTTCACCATGAATAATCAGCTGGCGCTACGCTATCACCTAGTATTTAAATTCACCTTGCGTACAAACAAGGTGAATTTAAATACAAGGTGACAGCGGGAAATTAAAAATGTCAAAAAGTTGTTTACAAATAGTCAAAGTTTATATAAAAAAAAAACTTTTTGACAGTGACGAAAGTTTTTACACATAGAAAAATGCCTGTTGTTCTTGCCTTGTTGTAATTGTTGTAGCAATGCTGTCACCTAGTATTTAATTTCACCATGCGTACAAATATGTACCTATAATATTCAACACTAATGCGTTGCATATTGTATACACTAATCATTCAGCTCAATTTTATGATGATCTATCCATAATTAGTCATAGCTCCCGTATAACGCCCATTTCTGAAAAATAGTTTTTAAACATACACTGGGTGTAGGCTGTTACATAGTCCTAATTGTTTTTCCATGTTTTAATGATGCGTTCTCACCCAGTTGTTATATTACTTGGTCGTTGCTGAAAACATACATACATACATACATATGTATTTACTGAACGAGCCAAACTTTTTCAATTTTCCAGCACTTCTTTGCTGGCCAAAGTCCACAGTATTGGCTGTAATATAATACATTACTATGTGGAAACCTCTGTTTGCTCGTGTGGTCTTCGTTGAGCGACATACGTTTAACTAACTAACTTTTGATTATAGCAATTCCAGTATCCGGATATCTTTTTCTGAAGTGAAGAGCATCCCAAAGAGAGCGTTCTGCATCGATCAAAACAAATCCTAGTCGGACGGGTCAAGGTCTGGGATAGTTTTTTTTTAATAGTTTTTATCAGTTATTACAACATGTGGCAGAGCAATGTCATAATGGAATATTACGCTTTTATGTGTGGCAGTATATTCTGGTTGTTTTCTGGCCAATGCTCTCTTTCAACGTATCAGTTCCCTGTGATGGTTTGGCCATATTTCAACAGCTCAAATACAGAGCTTTAACTTAGCGCCATGGATATTTGGCTTTGGTGTCGTTTCAGTTGATTGGCCGGGCTTCACATTTTTAGTCAGAATTCGTAGCATTAAAAATGTGGGAACAAGTCGGCTTTACACGGCATTTACACATGCAAGTGCAAGTTCGAAAAAGTACAATACATTCACACTTTTTTACTAATACACTCACATTTTTTCACTTGCAGAGCTAGTCGAGTTTTTCGAATAATTTTTCGTATATAATACCTACACGCCTATTTTCGAGGGGGCGGGCCCGTAAAGTTGAAAATATATAGGCTTATATCTCGGGAACTACTGGCTGTCTGATAATTTGTAATACAATAAACAAAAGGTATTAAAAATGCCTTTCCAACGATATATATCATGATTATAAAATATGGACCGAATATGGGTTAAATTCGAAAAGAATATTTTTTGACCCGAATAATTTTTTTAATATCTATAAAAATTAAAAAAAATATCTATATAAGTGTTATTTTAGTTTATTAATATAAATAGCCAAGACATTAAGCTTTAATTTAAGGTATCATATGTGTCTGTAGGTACTATAATCATAGAATTATAAGATCTGAAAACTTAAAAAAACACATTTTTTCAAAATTTTGTATGCAGGATAGGATTTTTTCTTCTATGATATACAGAATACCGGCTTCGCATTATACAAATTTCCTGTATTGCGGGCCTACGGCCAGGCGGAAGAATTTTCTCCTCCATGGTCAACACAACACCGGCTTCGCATAGTACATATTGTATTTTTTATTGTAAAATGTCATAATCTTTCTTAAATATCTTCGGATTTATATTACCTACATGGTCATGTTATACCTTAAATTAAAGCTTAATTTTATTGACTTGAAAATATTGTAATTTATCTACTTACTCATATAGACCTTTTTCCCGGATTTTTTAGATTTTTTAAAAAAATTTCGAATCAAAAAATAATTTTGCAAAATTTATCAATAGGTGGTCCATATAAATAGATCATGTTATATATCGGTGGAAAGGTCTTTCAAATACCTACCATTTGCTATATATATATATCGTCTAATAAGAAATTGTAGTTTTCAAGATATAGCTAAATATATTACAAACTTTGGAGCCCCGCCCACTCGAATATAGTCGTGACCGCCCTAATTTTTTTTAATTTTAATCAGAATTCTATTAGTGATAGAATTTTGATAGTGATTTGAAAAAAGTCACTAAAACCGACTTGAGCCAAAATATGTAAAATTTCTTTCAAATTTAAGCAATTTTAAGTCCAAATTGAGGATTTTGCTTGTTTTTTCTAAAATCCCGAACCAGGGAATTCACAGAAGTATACTCTTTCATATACCATAATTTGAATATGCCATGTAACAGTCCCAATATTGGTCCCAATGGCCAATAATCTTAAAATTTCCATTTTCGAAATAAAGTCTTTGGGGTCAGGTTTAAAATAGCAAAGTCTTAAAAGTTCTGTTGCTGAATTCAAAACAAATTTCGTTAATTTTAAAACTTGTTAAAGTTGATTATTTTACCCACCATGTAATTGAAATTCTATTATGAGAACTCCATACAACAAGATCTATTGATTCTGAACAACTTTTTTTAGTCGCTGTCTGTCTGGTCATTCAGGTTGTGTGGCTGTTTTTATTAATTCGTAATTTACACCTTCTTTTCGAAGTTCTACTGCTGCTGCATACAAGTATATACAGGTATTTAGTTGAGAAAAAAGTGTTTTTTTTGTTAATTTTCTAAAATTTAACATTCTTTTTATGTCAGCAATGTCTGTCGCTCGTTTAGACTGTCTGTCTGACTGTGAAGTTTAGTTTTTTATAATTGACAGCAGTTTCCCTGATGTTTTAAACTTTTTTCTAATTTTTTTTTTTTGTTTCTTTCAGTTTCTTTTTATGAAAATTAAAACCTGTTTTTTGCTGTAATTTCCAAATTTACCTTAAAAAAAAAACAACAAACTTTTTTTCAATAGTACTCGTATTTGATTGTAGTTTTTTTCCCCCCCAATTATGACTGTTCTCAGACCAGTTTTTGTTTTATTTGGCCTTTTACAGTTTACAAAGTGTAGAAAAATATAAATTTCGTATATTGATTTATGGACTCTTTGATAGTTTTCATTTTTATTGTTTTGAAGTAGTCATGTTGGTTGTAAATAAATTTACAAGAGCTCGTTAGTTGCTAGGGCCATTTTTAAAGAGAAAGGGAAAAGCAAAAGTTGTATGTACATACCTACATGAATGTATGTATGTATATATGTACATATATGAGTAAAGTGCTGGCTGATTACCGGCACATACAGTGAGATCAAAAGGGGAAAAACTATTCAAAATGTGGTCTGAGTGGAGGTCTGAGTAACTTTAAAAAGTATGAGTTTTCAACTGCAATAAAGTAAAATGTCAGTGTTTAAAAAAGAAGGTAGCTTCAATAACTTGGGAAATGCAGCCATCAGGAATGTACAAAAGAAGCTTTGAGATAGATGGAAATTATGATCAGCAGCATACTTGTCGATTCAAATCAAGGTGTTTTAACCGCCTCATGCCCGAATTAAAATGGTTGTGGCTAAAATTTTTTTGAGTAGATTAATAAGACCTCAATATCAACTGACAGAAATTTCAATGTCCTAGGTATATTGGTCCAAGAGCTACAGGATGTTGCGTATATGCAACATGGGGTAATGGTATTATAAATTTAAATACAAGTTGATTTTTCTTTCAAATGCCATTTATTTCAATACCATAGAATGTTTATAAATACATCTGAAACATATTTCTGTTCGTTATTATTTAGATAGCAAAATTTTAAAGTGATTTTCGGAAGTGGGCCTTATATGGGGGCTATGATCAATTGCAGACCAATCAGCACAAAATTTGTAAATGTGATTTGGCTTCATTTTGTGTAGATACTTGCACAATTCAAACAGTTATGATCTTTAAACCCCTATTTCGGGAGGGCATTTGTATGGGGGCCAAGTGAAATAAAGGACCGCTTTTCACCAGTTTTAATCCCATCTGTCCTTGGGCCGAGAAAACATCATGTAGCAAATTTTATCAAAATATCTTTAAAATTGCGAGCTGTACTCTGCGCACAAGCTTCACATGGACAGCCAGCCAGACGAACGGACATCGTTAAATCGACTCAGAAAGTGATTCTAAGTCGATCTTTAATAATTTAATTAATCCAATATACCCTCCCCAATATTGTGTTGTAGGGTATGATGAGGAGAAAGTCAAGTTCGATGAATTGTTATAGTTAATGCACGAGCATTAACCTGTAAGCGTTTGTAGTAAGTACTTGTCTCCAATAACATTACCAAGTTGAAATAATGTGTTAAAATGTCAATGTAGTGAAGTGTAATTACATTAGCATTTAAACTCATTACTTTGCAATGCATGTTTCTTCAAAAAAGAGTCCAAATTTTCACATTTCTGACTTCAAAATTTATTATTATTTTATAGCTTGCAGCCTGTACTCAAACAATATTCTGAAAGCTTAATTCCGTTTTTCAAAATTTCGTGATGATCGCAAATTTTCTGCAAATAAATAATGTTCACCTCTACAACAAATTTCTAACGATTTTTAAACATATACAAAAAATAACAATAATAAAAGTGTCTGCTGTGTTTACTTTAAACATAATCCTATGACCTCCTTTAGTACTTAATAAAAACTGACAACGGTATCAATCATAACTGTCAAATGCAAAACGAAAAAAAAAAAATTATATGAATCGCAAAATAATGTAAGAAACGCCCCATTATGGCAAAACTTAACTATAAAAGTTACCGCAACTGCAGGAGATAAAAAATAAATAAAAAACGGAAAAAGAAAACGAAAAACTCAAATAAAATAAATTACAAACCAAAATAATTATTGGAGACCTTTATACACATACTGTAGCACTCGTGTTGTTTAGTATAAAGCTAAACTTAATAAAAAAGAAAAAAACCTAATTTACAAAATACCCAAAATATATTTTAAATAAAAAAAAAATGATATATAGATATGTATAAAATATACAACATAAAAACAAATCAATTGAAATGCGGGCCACCCCAAAAATGCACGTACGTATGTATCATGGAAATGAATTAGTTAACATAAAATTTCTATTAAAACAACATGTCAGTTAAGTGTATCCCAAAAAAAAAAAAAAAAAAACATTTGACGTTGGGACCTTTTCTTCAACTAACGCATACGATTTTCTTTATAAATATCCATGTACAATGTCCATTTGCTGGTGCGATGTTTGTAATGGGGCCAACGCGGCACGTAAAACGTCATAGAGAACATGGTCACAGCATGATTGATAAACACATGTCAGTTTAGGCGGTGTAAAATGGTACACAAATCACAATACATACATACCATTATATTGATACAGGTATAACAAACACAAACTCATACATACATAGGTTGACTTCCACTAAGAAAAGGAAGGAGAGGAACAGAGTTAGCAAAACTAAAAAACAAACAAACACTAGATTGTATTGTCTATGGAAAATATTTAGAATGATAAACAAGATTCACTGACTCACACACGCACACATACACACTTCATTAAAAATAACTCAGCGGGAAAAATTGCAAGTGTTTTAATTTGCAGGCCTTAAGCCTCAGTTAGCCGACTGTAACGGAATGTAGTGTAATGACGTAAAAATGTAAGGAAATTCTATTTCTTACAGATTCATACATTACGGTGTTGCGTTACTTTACATCTCCATAACCATTTGCATTACTTTACACATAACAATATCCATCAGCTGTTTCTTACTGTTGCCTTTATAGAAGATTCGTTCCACTATGCCTCCTCTCAGAAGGTGTTCTAGAAGGATGTCAACAAATCATGATTATTCCTGTATATACCCTGAAGGAAACCTGGGGACAAGTGTCTCCAAGTCACCACTTTTATCTACTATTTTGCTGGTGACTATTTGGCGACATTGTCAAGAAAGCGTCTACATATTTATATTTGTCATTGACAAGAAAAAAATTATGGCGGCGTCAGATAACTGATAATGAGTCGGCAGCACAATCGTTATTATTTTTTCAATTGTGTGCCCCGATAGACTAGGCGATAGTGTGACGTACTATCATTTAGAGGGTTGCAGGTTTGATTCCCGCCAAAGTCTCTGGGTGTTTTCTAATTTATTTTTAATTAGGGAAAGCCTTTTAGTATTAATTTTTTTTTAATAAAACTTTAAAAGTTAGCAAAAAATGCATTTTCATTTTCTATTTCAGACAAATAACAAAAGTGTAAACAAGAATTACTAAAATGTTGATCCAAAAGAATTACCTTGTCAATATTACCTATGTATGTCAGTGGGGGATTTTCAATGACACGCACATGTTAAATGTCTATAGTACTTAGCATTGTTTGGGGTATTACAAGTCCCTAGTAATGGTGACTGTGTCGAGGTCAGTTGCATTATTGACATTTCCTGCAGGGTAGTCACTGCAACACAAATATTATTTTACTCCCTTTTTTATGAAGCGAAAAATCACGGAAAATTCAAATTTAATGGGAAATGTTTATTATCATTTGAAAGAACATTCTGTGGCCTTTATTTTTTGAAGATTATGTCTATTAAATGTTGGACGTTGCTACGTCACAGATGGTCTATCTGTTGAGTCCAATTTTTGATGACTATTTCGAGCATTTCGACTGGTAATTGGCGAATGACAAGCGTGATTTTTTCCTCCAAGGCCTGAATCGAAGTGGGTTTGTACGCATAAACTTTAGACTTTACATATCCCCACAGGATAAAAATCTAACGATGTGATATCACACGATCTTGGTGGCAAATCGACCGGCCAAAAACGTGAAATTATGTGCTCACCGAAGTGTTCTCTGCATCAAATGCATCAAAAAAACGGTCACCATTGACGGTTACGTTCGCACCGGCGTCATTTTTAAAGATATATGGACCGATAATTCCACCGGCCCACAAACCACACCAAACCGTTGTTTTTTTTTCTGGATAAAGTGACAGTTCTTGAATCTCTTCGTCCCAAATGTATCAATTTTGTTTGTGAAATTGTGTAAACTTTTGAGCCATAAATGAGCCTCAACGCTGAACAAAATTTGCCTCGAAAGCGTCGAAGCTTCTGGGAACTTTTCAAGAGCCCATAGAGCGAAGAGATGTCGTTGTTCAGGCGTAAATAAGTCTTTCCATTATGAAATGCCAAACAATACTAAACAAAAATAGCATGACGCGACTCACACGTGATCTGTCAAAAAAAGGCTATTAAAAAAAGTATCTCTAGTTGAATCACCCATTACAAGTAATCTTAGCTGATTACATTTTAGACATCGTGTGGGGGGAAGATACTTGTTGTGTGTAAAAATACGAGTGATTTAAGCAATTATATTGTGCTGTCTAAACACCGAAGAAATTTCAAAGAAAAAATTGTATCAATAATTTCAACAAAAACTGTTTCGTGTAAATTGGGCCTAATAAAAATGAATAAAGAGAGCTTCTATAAATTTAGTCTTCTATGAAAGTTTGTGGTGTAAAATACGCGTGAAGCAGTACTTTATATACATACATACATTCAAGTGATTTTTTAAATTAATTTAAAAGCCTTCTTTTATTTAAAACCCCATCTGTTACTTTCCTTAATAAAATTAATTTAGCAGACCTTTAATTACATCTTGTATGAGGCAATTAGTTGGTAGACCTTCCAATTGCCCTTCTCATCTAACCAGTAGCCAATAGGCAAGACCTTGACTAACAATGACAAGCCATGTGAAATTAAAACAATTTGGCAATGCGGCTAGGAGTCCTTGTGAATGCCTAAGAAGGCCTTTGAGAAGGCCTCTTTATAGCCTCTTTTTTCCTCGGTGGGTAGTAAAACAACAATTGCAAAAAGTGAATGAAATGAAAACACTAAAATACATGACATGTTGACAGACAAATTGTAATACAAAAAATAGTTACAAACAAAAACAAACAAGAAATCACGAACGCATCAGGAATTATTAAACACTCACTACATACGAGTATAATGTTAATATATACATTGTATATGTATATGTATGTATGTGTTTTATTAGAATTCTTAATAATTTTCAAATTTTAAAACAAAAACTTTTACACTATTCGTCCTTGCTTGTGTAAACGACTGTTAACAATGAGTTTTAATGAGTTTAAACACTATTGTTTAATTCACAGGCGATGTTTTAGTGTCGTATGAGTTGTACATCCTCTCAATTTACAATAGTTGTACAAATAATGTTGTTAATTTCTATATAAATGTTATGTACAACACATACCACATTTTTACATACAACAATGTCTGTACTATAGTTTACTGGGGATGAATAAAGTAACCATGAAGGCATGAATGGTCGATGGACCGTTCTCGGACAGAGTTCTACGGTGCGGTCTGGTTAGAGACCGGTCTGGTTGGGCCACGAATCACACCGATTGCTCACCAAAGCTTATGAATGTGTTATATCGATTTCAACGTGCCAGAAATGGCTTGTGCCGGTCAGAAGTGATCA
Source organism: Bellardia pandia (assembly GCA_916048285.2). Classification (NCBI taxonomy): domain Eukaryota; kingdom Metazoa; phylum Arthropoda; class Insecta; order Diptera; family Calliphoridae; genus Bellardia; species Bellardia pandia. The sequence goes on from OU696529.1 coordinate 123,661,548, forward strand.
TTTTGATACGGAATACAAAGATCGCCCAGGCCAAGTCTAAGAACTGGAGGCATTACTCTATGAATATTGTTGTCAAACCCAACAATGGCTTGAACAATTGCTAATAGCTACTATGGCGATTTATATCTATAAGTATGTGAATGATTTGCGATGAATTTCAACTTGATAGTGATGTTTATAAGAGATTTATGCACACTTAAGTGATTTTCGGAAGTGGAGTTTATATAGGGTCTACGGTTAAATATGAAGCGATCATCATGAAATTTAATATGACGGTTTATATACAGAGATTATTTGTGTTGAATTTCAACTTTCATTTTTAAAGGAGACTAGCTAAAACCCGGTGTGCTTCGCTACCCGTATCGTAGTGAAATAAAAAGTTTAGAGTTAAATAAATATTATTATTAAATTATTAAAATCTACAGTTTTCCTTTTAAATTAAATCTTATTATGATTTACAATATACAAACAAACAAACACACATTCACTTTTATATATAGATATTCACTTTTATATATAGATAAGGGTTTCAAATGTATACAAATTTAGCATTTACTTAATATTGTTGCTAGTCAACGCATTGGTGACCTAAATATTAATATTGATGGCTGATATAGCTTTCCCTATATATAATTTGTCATCATATCTATGGGAGGTGCCACGCCCACTATTGATAGTCCGCCCATTCTTGTCCTAAATATTAATATTGATGGTAGAATAACCGTACCATATATCTTATTGTATACCATATATTTGATTTTTTTTTAATTATCATCATATGGGAGGTGCCACGCCCCCTGTCGCTACTACTCCCATTTTTTCCGCAAAACAGTCTGTTTTCATCAGTTGTGGTGTGCGTTTCGTAATAGTGGGATAAGCGAGTGAGCAAAGTTAGAAATCCTTGTAAATAAAGAGAGTTATCAATTTAAAAAAGCTAGCCGTGTTTTATTTTAAGATAAATTAAAAATTTTATTGTGACAGAACGTTGGACAAGCGCGAGTTATACCCCAGCAAGAAAGGTTCGTTACAGTAAAGTAAGTAAAATTGCTCATGCAAAATTTGAGTACTATAGCTATCATACTTTCCCAAGTATTTGATTTTTAAAATTAAATTTGTGTGGGAGGTACCACGCCCACTTAAAATTTAAAAAAAAGTAGCCTATAGCTCCTTCCAGACATACAGAAATATACTGTGTAAATTTCAAGCAAATCGGTTTAGCCGTTTAGCCGTCTATAGATCCCAAACTAATAATAATAAACATACATACATACATACAAACACACAATCACTTTTATATATATATGCTTATTTAAGTGAAGTGGACTTTGTATGAGGCTATGTCAAAATATGGACCGATGCAAACAAAATATCTTTTTGAGATTTCTGGATACTATAAATACTACTTTTCTATAAATAATTAATATACCATAAAGCCATATTCCGGAAAGACATTTGTATGTAAGCTATGATAAGACGTGGACCAATTTTTATCCTTTTCAAAGGGACTTGTTTTTCTATAATAAAAATAAAGTGTGCAAAATTTCATGATATTATCTGCATTATATTTGAAGAAAATTGCAAAAAATATCTAAAAAATAGCGAGGTAGCCTGAAACTTTAATCTATAACTCAGATCCTACTGGACCGATTTTGTCCATTTTCAATACAAAATTATGGGTGAAACAAAAAATGTTGGGTAAAGCTTTGTCATGCCTATAACAGACGGATGGACATGACTAGAACGTCTTAGAGTCATATAAGGACCCAGAATATACAGATATTTCAATGTGTTACAAACGGAATAATAAACTTAATTTACCAGCCATCTTTTTGGTATACCCCTTATAAAAATACTGTTTAAAAAGTACCATTGTTTAGTTTAGTTTCACAACTTTCAATTGATTTCCGGCACGAATTCTTGTTATTCGATTGTCAAACCAAATCAGAATAAGACTCATCCAAAGCAAATACATATATTTTTTAGGGACACGTCTAATGTACATACATACATATATGGAAATATGTACATATATTGTGTTTGACAACCATACAACTTCCATAATCAATTACATATTTACTAAAACTCCAGCTCTCTGGCGCTTTCGATTTAGTAAAAATATGCATGTCTTAGAAATGTGTCACCATCTATTTTGTCTGTCGACTAAAAACTTGTAGCATGTTTATACTTTTTAAATTCTCCTTCGCTGCACGACAACTAATACAATGACAGCTTTCTGTGACTATATGCAGTATGTTGTGTCAGTGTGTTTATGACATAAAAAACCATTATGAAAATTGTTCAATTATATTCAAATTAAATAGAAAATTAAAACTTAACATGTCATAATTGTTGTGGCAACACTAGTACAGTTTGATAGCTGTATTTAGTTACATACATATGTACATATGTATGTAGGTATGTAAATTTACATTAAAACGATATGTTGTCAACAAAAGTGTTGTACACAATTTCAGTTTTTGGAAAATGAAATCAAGATTGATTTTGTTTTAGTTACTTGTCTCTGTATTAGTCTTAAACGCTAATAAAAATTTATGCAAACACTAGATATTTCAAGTAGGTATAGATTATTATGTTTTTAAATCTAGCTATCATATTTAAAAAATCTAAAATCTTTCCTAGACCCTATTTCACATTGTAAACAACAATGCTTATGTTCATTTGTGGGTCAACACTGTATCATCAGTAAGACGGCAAATAAAAGTGCGATAACTTTTATGTTGTTTACAAACCGATTACTTGTGTTTATGTATAAATGTGTAAACAAATGTTTTTGCTTTGTCCCAATTTACACGAAGCAATTTTTTTTTTTGAAAATATTGCTACGATTATTCCTTGAAATTTCTTCGGTGTTTACACAGCACAATATATGTAATTGCTTAAATCATTTATTTGTAATACAACTAAAAGAGTAACCAAATTGCTAGTACTCGTCTTATCTTTCCCTCTTTCCGATATCTAAAAGCTAATCAGCTTAATTTAAAGAATTGCTTAGTGTAAATTGGGACTTTGTTTTGCTGCAAATACAAGCGTTTGTTGCCTGCAACAATGTGTTGTCAGTTTATTTTCTTACTGTTTGAAATTATTATTATTTCCATTCGTTAGATGGAAAGATCAAAGTTTATTCTGTTATCGGATAACCTGAGTGACCGACAGTGGCCCATATTGTAAGAAACAAAACACAGAATACAAGACAAGACAATGGATAAAAGTGCAGCTGGGCACATGCGTAGTTACTAAAATAACTGACATACTCAGTGGAAAACAGCAAATGCACACGCATACATTACACATGCAACATGCCGGATTAAAAAAAATTTATATTTAATTATTCCATTTAAGGCATGTTAAACACAATGGGATCTGAGGTCATGTGGAAAACTTTTAAAAGTAAGAAAAATGTTCATATGAAATGAAAAGTTTGAAAGTCTTAAAGTTGTTTTTTTTTTTTGGACATATCAACTTTGAAACTAGGAAATTGCTCCCGAAGATATGAATTCCTATACAGAAGATTCAAAGTATCAAATTATGCTGTCTAAATATGTTAGGTGTAAATATTGTTCAAAGTAGTTTTAAAATATTTTAGAAAATATTAACCAGACATACGAGTCTTGCCAGATTAAAAGCCAAAACAATCTTCTAACTATACTCGTCTATATACTCGCCATTCAATCAGTGTGAGTAATTCTTCAATTATGTGTACTTCAGCTGCTAGAAAGTTTTGAATCTTGTTTCCAAAACGTTCTTCTACTTTGACATTAGTATTAGACAAATGTTAAGTGTACCATTTCAAAGCCTTATCTCAATTAATTGTAAAGACACTACAAATGTCGAATTTCTAAACTAAGGTTAGTTTTGGTTTAAGAGACTGTCTTCTCGTCGAGTGACACTTAAGTACTTTCACAACGGTCCCATAATGATACACCGCCAAGGTGTATTTTTAACTTAACCACAAACTAGCAGAAATGAATGCAATAAACCTCCTGACGTCATCGAAATGAGAACCACAAATTTCCGAACACATAAAGTTAAACAGGGTGCCTCCAATGTGAAAACTGTGTTAGCAGCCATCCCACCATGATAACTGAAAAAGAGTCCTTTACCAAACCACTCAGTTGAAGATTTAATCTGCTGACGTTTATCTCATATACATACATCCACGATATCATACAAATAAAAGTTATAGAACATCTCGAACCTCTAATAAACTTAATTCCTTTCTTTCTCCGTCAACCTTTTGACTTCGAATTAACTGAGAACCATAACTGATTTTACAAACTCCTAAAGTCAAGTTAAGTTAGGTTAAACAGTCTGTGTCCAATGTGAGAACTGAGTCACATAAACCAATTATTGGATTCCGTCTGGAAAAATGGAAAGACAAGAGCATTACAAGTTCTTTACAAAACCATTCAGTTCCACGAACGATGATGTTAGTCTCTTATAGTCCCACCAGATCATATAAATAAAATATATAGATCTTCTCGAATCCTCTATCAACGACGTCCAACTTACTGAGAGCCATAACTAAATTTACAAACTCCTTAAGTCAAGTTGAGTTAGGTAACATATTTATTACCTGTGAGCATAGAAAAACAGAAAGAAGTGCTCGATAAATACAAGAGCATTACAAGTTCTTTCCAAAACCATTCATATTCACAAACGATGACGATAAAGATCATTCGGAATCTTTAATTGACTTTAATCGGTTTCTACCTCCATCAGCCTTCAGAAGTCCAACTAACAAATTAATTTTCAAACTCCTAAAAGACACCAATGTAGGATCCTTCAGAATAGATAAGGCCTTTAGGAGGGCTTTACCAAACTGTTAGCTTACAGCTTCAATCTTCCGACGTTAAATCTGACACATCATGTCAATAGGAGATTTACATCATATTCAACCTTAAAACGTCTTTAATCCGTTTCGTTCTCCTCATCATTTGAACAATTTCTGTGGAAGTTAAGAACTACAATGAAAATTCTATATCCTAACATACATCTCAAACAAGCAGTGACCAGCAATCATCGATACTAAATGCTGCTGCTGAACTGTTAATCACCCACGATTAGATTCAGTTGATTCTACCCTAACCGTAGTTTGTGAGTAACTTTAGAGCTTTCCTTGAAATGCGTGTTTATCTAAAATCTGTAAATGTTCACTTCCATGAGAGAATTTCCCCTTTTTGCCAGTGTATCCACCAAATGACGTTGCAGTTTGTGGACTTGGTATCTACTGTATTTTAAAATCGAAATATCTCACCATATGGTTAAGAGATGTCCGGCATTCAAGGATTAAATTCTATATAGTGTAAACTCGTATATCGAATATAATCATAACCAATTAACTGATCTTTTTATAGCAAAATGCTGCATTGATTGGAAAATATGAAATACGGTTCAGGCAGTATAAAAATCTTCTTTTACAACATGCTGAGTCTTTGACCCATTAGTGAAGACATTAAATAGAATGACTTTATTTTCTCACAATCTACTCAATTGTGATGTACACAGGCGATTAAAGATTGTCTGAGTTTAAATAGTCTTGAAGTATGTCCAAAAGTTCCTTTGGTTGCAGGAGTCTGAAATAATGAGTATAATAATAGAATTGAGAGCAACACATTTAACCATAGGATGAACATACATACATATGTAAGTCTTGTTCCATACTCTTCAATTTAGCTGATCAGTTTTTGTTCAATTCTCTTTGGGACTTGTCATTTTATTCACACACGTCAATTCAATTTTAGTACTTTTTAATGCAAATCAACATGCAGAAAAGAAAAACACAACAGGAAACAAGAAAAATGACTGGCACCGTCAAGTTTGTACCGCTTTTATTCTCATTTCCCTTCGCATCCAAAAATGTTTGCTTTGACGCGTCAGAATTGAAAAGTGTGAAAGCGGTCTAAAATGAGGCGGTGCGTATCACAACCGTAATTAGAATTACCGAAGTTCACAAGACCATTTGAAATTATTTACGATTGGCGGATACTATCACTTTTGCTTGTCCTCATATGCCAATACATTTCCTTAACCGTTGAGTAAGGTTAAAAAGTGAGCGTTCTCATTGACAATCTTTTGAAGTTTATTTGAAGTAAAGTGTTTGCAGCTCGAAATCTCTAGGTGCTATCAAGCCAGCAACATCAAAAATTGTTTTGATTCTAGATGGAGTGGAGCATTAAGTCAAAATAAAGCTATGTATAGACGGTTGTCAGATCATACAATGTTGTCAGATCTGGCAATGTACTGACATTGAAAAATTGTTAGCAAAAGGTAAATTGTCAATGCCTTTTCTTACAACGTTGGAAGACAAACATTTTTAGTTCACACAGTGGTTAGACATATTCTGAACATTTTTCGGACAACGTAGTAAGATCTGACAACCGTCTATACAAAGCTTAACGATAGCTGGCAACACTGCCAGCAATTAATTCATCCATACATACATACATATTTATGGTTGTGTGTGTCGTTTTAAAACGACAGTATCGACAACGATCATCCTCATCGACCAAACATTTACAAATACAACAACGGCAACAACAACAGAAATAAACGGACGTGAGCATTGTTGTTTTCTTTTGCCTTAATGGGGCCTTTTGGTGTTGTTTTTGTATACATATGTATGTTAAAACAATAGTGTTGTTATTGTAAACAATTTGATAATGTTTATTGAAAATGTAAACGTTTGTTTGTTTGTTTTTGTTTGCATTATTTACATTTTACTATCGATTACAAGTAACAGAGAAAACAATTGGACAAAAAAAAAAAAGGCAGAAGACAAAAATGATGGTGTCTGTTTTATACCGCATGTGTGTACGTACGTTCATACGTACGAGTTGCATATTTAGGTGCATACATACATACGTACATACATATGTACACATGTAAGTGTTTAGATTTAAAAGTCCATTGTCTAACTGACTTTGCTATTTGTATTTGTCCATCTGTCCTTTCCTCCGCTTGAAGATTTGTCTGGTTGCAGTAACTGTTTGTGTCTATGGTTTATTGTATTTAATGTCAATAGAAAATTTGCTGTGGTAATTTTTCTCCTTTTGTTTAATAAAATACGCGAGTTAAAATTACAAATGACTGCAATGATGATAATGATGACACTGTTAATGGCGGTGGCGCTGGTGCTTACAATCGTGGAACTAAATGACCTTTTATACCGGCTAAACGGTTACAAAATTTGTTGTTAAATGAACGTGTTGACTGTATGTACATATATGTAGGTAGAAGTTACAAAAACAAATCAATATTACAAATTTATTACAAATAACCGTTGTAAGTGATTATAGGTAAACAAAATTACAGCTGTGCACACTCGTCATTTAAAATAAAAAAAAAAAAACACACACCAACTAACATTTGTTTAATTTTTATGGTAAAAGCAAAAAGCTGTTCTACATACTCGTATGTATACAGTGGTGGTCATATATTTAAAACATTCATCAGAACAGTAAAGCTATATACAGGCGATTGCCAGATCTTAAAATATTGTCAAAAAAATGTTCACAAAATGTGTAACGACTGTGTGAACTTACAATTTTTGTCTTCCAAAGTTGTTAGAAAAATCATATTCAGTACATTGTAAGACAGAAATATTGTTAGACATTCGCGAGATACCAGTTGCAATACTGGAAAGAGTACAGTACAACCTCCCTAATCCGGACACTCGCTAATTCGGACTATCCAGTAATGCGGACATTTCAATTTTTCGTACAGTTTAGAAATTTTTCCTCTATAATCTGGACAGTAGCTGAAACTATATCTGTCCGGATTAGGGAGGTTGTACTGTAATTGGATCTTCCGAATAGAGCACCAACAACATAGTTACGGCCAATAATTGATTGCAATTTCCAATATTTTTAAAAAGTAAATTTAAAAAATTGTTCTTTCAGTCAAAAAAAATAAAGATTCTGACCTCCAGTTCTATTTTACCTGTTAAAAGGTCTAAATGAATTTACCAAACAGAATCGGGAATATCTTTTAGATATTCAGACCAATACGATGTTTGAAAGGCAGGGTTTTCAGCCTTTCAGTGGGGTAAGAATTGAATTTGATTGTATTGGATATATTCGCATTATATTCTAATTTTTGATCCTTGAGCACAGGTCATTGTTTAACTAGATAACAAGACATTCCATAATTATGTATATTCTACTGGATACCGTGTCCTCAAAATGGGCCAAGTTATCATATGAAAGATGTACTTGCAAAGAGGAGGTCTTTGCTCTTATAAGCAGAATTGATGGAGTCAAGTTTCGTCTTCAGACGATTGCTCTAACGAAAACTTCGCGAGCTTTATAGATTAAAGCTTGCACCTAATGGTGTCTGTAAAAGTTTCTATGAAAGAGAAAATTCAGAGATTTTTGTATGATCTACCAGATCACTCGGGGATGAACAACGGAGGGATGAACCCCTTCGTTTCTGCTACTGAATAATTTTGTAAGAAACGCGGTGTGATGCTGATCAAACGCTTCTAACTTTACGGGTATTACAAAGCAATTGATAATGCAGTAGTGAAGTGCATCACAATTTAATGAAAGTGGTTTATTTTTGCGTGAACTAAAAAAACTCGCAGAGATGGACATCTGAAGTTTAAATGCCTTTTGTTTTTAGTTGCATCTATAACAGTGAAAGGGATGCTGATTCAGTATTCCTTGTCTTAAAACTTTCTTTGCAGTTATGACAAGAGAATTGATGCTGAACAATCCTTGTGTGTCAACTCTATAGACTAATCTAATGGCCATGCTCAGAGTCACTGTTTGTTCAGACATCCAACACCAGGAGATTAAAGCTTCCTTATATTAATTACATTCTGTAGAAGCTTTCAGATTATTTGGAGGCTTGAGACCATGTGTGGCTTTTTTTGCACGACTTATGGTTGAGTTTAAGATAGATAAAACTCAGAAGAATAAAGGTATTCGTATGTGAAAGAAACATCAATGTAGAAGAAAACAAGTGTGACTCTGCTGCTTGGAACAAGCTGTTTAACATAACTTGACTCAAGCAGCACTTAAATCACATTCAAACAAATGGTTCGACTTAGCAAACCAAATATTCAATTGAAACTTATTTTTTTTTTGTTAAGGGCTCTCTAACAGATTATATTTATGTTACAAAACTTTCATTCCTCTAAACAAATTAAGCTTGGGAAATATAATAAAAAAATTCAAACATTCAAACCAAACAAAACACCCATACTGACTGAAAAAGAGGAAAGTCTTAAGTCAAGTGGTTAGACAAGATTTCTGTGATTCCAATACGAGTTGAAATTGAATTAGGTAAAACTGCGCAGTTGCTGTTTATAATTCTTTTTTTTTATTCGTTTCGTTTGTTAGTTGTTTTTCACTTCTTTTGTTCAAATCAAAGTGTTCACAACGGTGCCATAAATACTCTGGAGTGCTGTTATAGTTAAAGTCAAGTAATACTCAAACATAGTACACTATACTCGTTACAAGTTCTTCTTATTTAGGAAAAACCAGTTAGAGGGTACAATACAGCACACAATCAAAGAATTAAACACATACATACTCATACTCATAGCTTTAAAGACTTGTTACAACCAGAAAGTGGTTTAAAGTGTTTCTTTTATGTCTCGTATTGTGTGTCAGTCAGCCCATTCGCAGAGTTGGGCTGTAACGTAGTTTCGTTTCGTTTGAATTTGATTTAATATTTATAATCGCCGCCCGTCCGGCATCTAAATACATTTAGCACACATGCCAAAATCCGTTTGTTGCGTTCATTGGTCTGATTGACAACTTTGGTAAAAACGGCAGCAGACATATTGGTTAGGTGGCACGCCACGCCACCCATCCCCTTTCAAGCTTTGTCTACTTCCTCTGCTACTTCTAACACGATCGATCGATCACCTTAGACGTGTTTTAAATACAAACAACATTAATTGTCAAATATATGTAAGCAGTCGTACAATGGCTACTTGTAGCAGCATATCGCTGCAACATCCTTTCCTTCCCATCCACACAGATCATCTGATCGATCGCCTAAGATTGAAACCTCTTGTGGCAAACTAGTTTCTTTTTGTCTTACTGTTTAGTAATTTTCAATGAGGCAAAAACTAAACTAAGTATTTAGCATATTGATCTATTGTACATGTAAAAGTCAGTTGAAAGTCGCTGCCGTTATAACTCCTCTGTTCAGACAACAAGCAGATAGAGACAACGAAACATAGTTCGGCGTACACACTGATTGAGTGAGTAAGTGAATGGCTGGCTGGCTGGCTGACTGACTGACTGACTATGAACAATAGTGTAAACCGGCCAAAGTGCAAGCAACTCAACAGGCAGCTTGTCTATTATGGCACTTGTGCATTTTTTCAATAAATATTGTAAAAAGCATTTAACATTTCACTTTTATTTTCACTGAGCTTTTGTATTTTAATCACAATGACAGAATGAATGCCTGAAATTGTAAACTGCACTGGGAGAAATAATATAATAAATTAAAAAAAATCTTTCTCAAAACTATTCTCAATTCAGACGAAATACAATCACCCTTATTGTGCAAGGCGTTGGCGTATGACAATGCCAGGTGTCGTTTAACACCAACGCCTTACACAATAAGATTGAATATCTCTTTGGATATCCGCTTGTCTTTTGGTTAGCTTCACCTTTTAATGTTCTATTATCTTTTCCCCCAAGACAAGAACATGAACAAATTTTGTGTGCGTAATTCTGCCAACGTTTTGATCGTATGCGCACAAAACGATGTCTTGCCAAGACGTGAAGTTAAAGACATCAGACATTAGTAAATTAAAAGAGTTGTCAAAACAAAAACCAACTTTGTATTAACCAAAGACAATGGAATTTATTTTAAGGGTGCTGTAGCTTAATTGGTTAGCGCATTTGATCATTAAGCATGAGTTGGTAATTGTAGCCTGAGTTCGATTCCCAGCCGCTGCCACCCAAAACAACATCAGTTTTTGATAATTATTAGTTTTCTATCTTATCATATCTAATATTTATCACAGCGACCTCCTTCGGTGGTATAGCATTCAAACGCGACCTAAGTAAAATAATTAAATTAGGTCTATAAAATTAGGCTTTAAAAAAACTAATGCGCCTACTCACCATCAGAGGCGCTGCAATGCTGCACTAAAACAAACATAATGCGCAATTGCAGAGTTGTGATATAAAGCTTTCTTTGACTTTCACCACCTTTACTTCTTCAATCTATGCCCTTTCCAAAGAAAGTAACGCAATTATATATAGGCATAAAAATTGTTTGATTACCTTGTGATGCTCCATCCACATCTCGTTGGAACCTCTCATGTCTTGAATTTCTGTTAACTTCACTTTTTAATGATCCTCTATCGTATTTAGAGACATCAGATGTTAATAACTTAATGGAGATGTCAAAGAAAAACCAACTCTGTATAAACAAACAACTTTTGAATGAGTGAAATTCATTGATTACCATATTGATAACCCAGATAAAACCAATTATATATTTATACAAATATTATTTACCCGACTTCATTGTTCCCACAGCTCCGGAATGAACTAATTTTCTTTCCAAATTGAAGAACATTTTCCCATAGCAGACCTTAAGAAACACAATATGCCCGACTTGATAAATTGAAAAAGTAGTTTTCCCATAAAGTATAATGGCTTGATAATGCTCAGAACACTATATTCTAATTGCAACCTTTTTCACTGCTGAATTTTTTTAATAAATTTGTGAGTGTACAACATAAATAATATTATTAGTTGCTTTGCAAATGTTTCGTACTTGATGTTTGTAATAAATATCAGCTGAGAGTAAGAAAATGCAGGTTTAAATAAAAAAAACATTATATGTACGAGTATAAACTGTTAGATAAGACACGTTTTATAAGCCATGATTATTTTTTTTTTCTTCTAATAATATAGGGTGATTAATTTAGAGAGTCTTAGGCTTTCATTGAGTCTTAGTAACGACCAGGGATGGACAAGTTGGTGCAATTAAATTTTTTTTAGCACTATTTGAGAGTCAAAAGTACAATAATAGCAACCCAATGACTAATTTAGCACTATTTAAAATTGTTCCCTATATTATTACAATACGAGTATATCGCTGGCTTAACATGTAAAGGCTCTAAGTCCACTTTTTTAGAAATTGAGATTTTGATGCAGTTTAGTTCAATAAGTAAAAAGACATCGATTACAAAAAAAAAATACAATAATAATTTTCATGTAACAATTCCTACCCTCAGTAAAAATAATTTAATGAAAATTGAATTTAATGAACTCGAACCGAAATAAAAGAAATATCAATGAAAAAAATACAGTTATCTCATTTGTTGTTGTTGTTTTGTAGTGATGAGTAAAGACGCTAAGTCCAATTTATCTTCCAATGTTGACATATCAACTGTTTCGCGCGGAATAGTCTGAGAGTCCAACCAATTGATATAATATTATTTCTCATTGGCTACACTCTCGTTGTTTTGAGTATCAAAACCATTGACAGTCATGACAATAATCGTCATGATGTTACTTATTTGGATAATTAATTTTTTTAAAAAATGCAATAATGTACAATTTTGTAAAAATATTCGCCCTGGCCGTGGAAAAGGCGATTCCAAAGTGACGGACATTCGAGGAATACAATACACACCAAATGGTGAAATTAATTTCAAACTTAGATTTCCTGATGAATGGAAAAATCTCTAACAAAAAATAAATGAAAATGTAGTCGCACTAGAGTGATCGGGATTTACACCAACTTCATCAAGAAAGAAGAAAAATAAAGACTAGAAAGTTCGAAGATTATCAATATCTAAAATCCACTTCGGCTACAAAACACCATAAATTTTATGACGATTTGCCATACGAATAAAAATAGTTCTCGCCAGTTATCTTACTTTTAAAACCATTAAAAATTTAAATTAACCCCCTAGCCCACGATGTCGAACGATAACGTTCGCTTAGATAAGACTTAAGACAGAAACTTTTTATCGTATCTATTTTTTACTCAATCAAGTTTGTTTCTTCCACAATCAAGTTTGTGTCTTAAGTCTTATCTAAGCGAATATTATCGTTCGACATCGTGGGCCAGGGGGTAATATTACCTTTTTATAACAGACTGAATAATTTTTATAAGACTGAATAATTTTTGTTTTCATTATGTACAAGTATATACAAAAATCGAAATTGAAATTACAATAAAAATGTTATTCATATTTTTGAATAAATTCTGTTTCTTTTTTTACAATATTTAAAACAACCTTTAACTTTTTACATATTATTAGCTTTTTAAATAACAACAATAAAAAATCAAGAAAAGTACACTTTCATTGTAGTAAGTAAGAAATATAAGTAGAGACAAGTTTTAAGAAAAAGATCCAAGTCCATGAAAACGTACAAACTAAGCAACAGAAAAGGCTCTCAGTCCAAAAAAGCATTTATCTCGACAAATACTTATTTTTTCATTTTGCTTTTACGCAAATAAAAAACAAAGAAAAATACAAAAACAATTTGCATTTGAGCAATTCCATATGAAAACGATCAAAATTGGCAAATTTTTGGACGACCCCTCTCCGATTTTAAAATAAATAGTATCAATCGATTGCCCAGCAAAAAATAATGTACCTACATTTTTTTTTTTTTTTTATAGTGACTGGTTTAGTGGTGGTGTACACCACTGTCATGTGTCAAAATTGAAGAATTCTTCATAAGGGACCTCATTGAAAGTTGTTTTAAAAAAAAACTACTAAAGCGATCGCAACGAGTGATAGCTCGTTGGAAAGGTATTTAATCAGGCTTTAATTGAAAAATAAAATTTTCCTAATTTTTCTTAGAAATTTACCTTTAAATTTTCCCATGAAAATTAAATTTTCAGATTTTCCACAGAAGCTCCTAAATTTTCCGGCTAATTTTTTTTTTTGGATTCCTCATAATTTTTGCTTTAAGAATCAGCAATAAAAAAATGGGCCCCGACTCCTTGTTTGGACAGGAGAAGAGCATTTAAGAGTACACCTTGTTAAATTGTTTTTTGTCTCTCCTGTAATATTGCAAAGTATGGACTTAGAGCCTTTACATGTTAAGCCAGCGATATGTACTTTTTGGTCGAAGGTATCAGAAATGAACTAATGTTTAATGATATTTCAAGAATTGCTAAAGGAATGGACCACATTCATCTGCAAATATGGAAAAGATATTTTCGTATCAATATACGAGGTCTGATCAAAATATAACCGTTATTTTAAAATTTCGTGAGTTACGTATGTTGGATTTTCGCATTTTGTTTTTCTTGTATGTTGGTACACATGTCTGTTATATATGTTGGTAATATCAGCCATTTAGCCAGATTGTCAGTTTGTTTTTGACAGCTAAAAAGGTTAGTCGTGTTTTGGTGTGCTCTTCGATTTTTTACTATTCGAAAACTCAAAGTTTTTACTATTCGGTATACTTCAAGGTGGGTGTTGGACCAATATTTCTGGGCGTTACAAACATCAGCACAACGCCAATATACCCTCCCCACTATGGTGGTGAAGGCTATAAAAATAAAATGAAAAGAAATGCCACTATTTTTGGAATGACAAGGTTTTTTTGCATAAGATTGAAGCCACATTTTTTTTATTTTGAAGCTTAAAAATATATCTCTTTTAACAATAAATCAATTGGCTGTGTATATGCTTCTAGTTTTGTTTAACTATAAAAAAATGCAATATAATATACTAATATAATTAAGCTTTTCTTTAAATAATATAAGCTGTTGATTTTATTTTGACGCTCACTGTATATCGAACAAAAATTCAGTTGGTATGCTGAAGATATTTACTTTTTATTAGACAGTTTTTTCAAGAGAAATTAAAAAATCTCTAAATGCATCACGTTTGTCTTGCTAGTTTGTGTGTTATGTCTACGAATTGTTATTAACCATTATACTATTACTTAGCAATTTTAACTTGTTTATTTAAATGGTATAATTAAGATATGTGTTTTTTTAAATTCCATTATTATTGAAAAAGAAACATGTACGATAATTATGTCCGATAAGGCTGGTTACTTGTTATCCACCGAAATTTAGAGTGAATACATTTGAGTTGGTGTTGAAAGAGATAATTTCCATGAAA
Organism: Bellardia pandia; assembly: GCA_916048285.2. NCBI lineage: Eukaryota > Metazoa > Arthropoda > Insecta > Diptera > Calliphoridae > Bellardia > Bellardia pandia. The sequence continues at coordinate 123,676,645 of OU696529.1, forward strand.
TGATTAGTTTTAAAAGCTTTTACATTTAAATGAATAAGAGCAAGTATGAATATGAATTCATACAAATACTTCAATACATACTCGTATGTAAGTATTTCTATGAATATTGAATATAAAATGGAGGCGGCAGAACAAATAACTAATAGTGAAAAGAATAATTGATTTTAACCTTTTTTTAATGATAAAGCTTAAACGTCTGAAGGACACATTTCTTGTGGTATAATATTTAATATTATTTACAACATGTAAGTGCTATAAAATCTGCCCATTGGCTTCATTTATAATCATCTGTTGGTGATTCCATAATTGGAATTCCTTGATAATATGAAAACTTAAGGAGCGGCGATCTTTACCTACTTATGCCCTAATTTTGTTTAATTATATTTTTCAAATCACGGTGTTCAAGTAAGTGATTGTTTGCATTGTAACAGCTGATTCTTACGTTTTTGTTAATACATACAACTGTTTGAAATTGTATATTTTGTAAAACGCAACGCTTCATTTACTATAATCATAACACCTCCATTTTCTTGGCGTTTGTTTTAAAAGTTGAATTAAAATACTATTAAAAACAAAATTATTAAATAAAAAAAGCAGCTCAATTTGTATTGGCAGCTGAAATGTAAAAGCATCCAGATGTGGCTCGTGGAATGCCTAATTTTGGCAGCTCAAAAGCAACTGTTGATAATGTTTGGGAAGCTACGTCGAAACTCCTGAATACAATTGCAGTTGTTCATTCGGAAGTTCCTCTGAAATTTTTAAAAATTAAATTAAAACAACTAAGAAAGTATAGTCGGTCAAGCCCGACCATATAATACCCTACACCCAGTATAAGTATAAAACAGTTTTTCAGAAATAGGCCCTATATGGGAGATATAACCTATTGTGGACCAATCATACAAAAATTTAGTGTCATGATGTCTGTAAATATAAATATTATATGTGTTACAACTTTCAACTAATTATGGACCGACCATTATAACATTAGTTGTCATTATTTCTGTATATCAGAAACTTATTTGTGTTGAATTTTATTTAGATACAAATTTTTTTAAGAAATTATCGAAATATCTTCAAAATTGCGACCTGTACTCTGCGCACAAGCTTTACTTTGAAAGCCAGCCAGCCAGCCAGACGGACGTATATCGTTAAATCGACTCAGCAAGTGATTCTGAGAGTCGGTCGGTACACCTAAACGTGGGTGTTGAATCAATATTAATTGGCGTTACAACCATCAGCACAAATTTAATGTACACTCCCCACTTTGGTGGTGTAGAGTATAATTACAAGTCGTGATTTTAACTTTTAGGTAATTTTCATTCTTAATTAATTTAGAGTAAAATAAATGTCAAGTACTTATTAGGGATACCAAGCGGGACTAGATCTTCAAATTCCGGGATTCGAAATTTTATAAAAATGTCAAATGTTCAGGATCCAGGTAGTGCTTTTAGCTTTTTTAACGACAATTGTTTCTTTTAAAAATGTTAACCACAAAATTAACCATTCTGCTCTTCACTAACACTTTAACGATTTCTGTTGACATTTAAAGTCAGCTGTTTCAATCAGCTGTTACTATTAACCAAATAAATTGTGGTTTATGAACGCCAATATTTTTGCTGCTGTTTAATGTGTGTTTAGAAAAGTGTTTCTTTATATAAATAAGAAATTCTAATTTTAATAAAAAAAAACTATAATAGCTTTTGAGTATTTAGCTCACAATTTATCTGATAATGAGCCAGCTGATAGTGCTCCCTCAGCCAACCGGCATGTTATTCGTTACTGACATAATAATTTTGATGATAGTTAATATTCATTCATTCAAATAAATAAAATAATAATTATTTGTAATGTTTTACTTACCTTGCTTTTCAAAATTTAAAAAAATGATTTTTGAATTGCTTTTTTTCTATTCTTCTTTGTTCTTTTCTCTTATTTTGACAAAGTTGCCACGTAACTTTAATTTGAATATAGAGAGAAAAATAAAACTTTTTACCGTGGTTAAAAATAAGTTAGTGAATTACATAGTGGTTAGTGCAAACATTCAAATGTGTGGCTAATGGCAAAACCTGTTGAAAGTTTTAAAAGTTAGCGAATCGCACTACCTGGATTTTTTTGGATCCCGAGATTTTTAAAATTTCGCGATTTTTGTTTCTTATTAAAACAAATTGGTTTATTAATAATAAAAACTATTTATTTCAAAAAAGTAACTTATATTAACTATAAATATGTTTGAAAACAAACATTTTCTGTTCTCAAAGCTATAATTTATTAATTTAGTAAAAGTTTATAAAGAAAATTTTGTATTTTATAAACCATTAATAGTTTAAAAGTGTAATTATACAATGTGAGTGCAGTAGCACAGCTGACTTTGTTTACAATTTACTTATGTCAAATGTAATACTTTTTCAAATATTTTTGACAGTAGTACAATATTTTACACAAACAAAATACCTGTTGTTTCTGTATTATGTTGTATTTAATGCCGATTTGCACTTACCTTGTATATTTACACCATGATAATAAATAACATTACACTGAAAATTAGATAGAGATAAATAATCAGGTATGTGATGGAAAACGATAACGATAACGAGTGAGTTTTAGAAGTTAATTTTTTCGTAATATTTCTGTATTAAAACAGTTTTATCCCACAAAACATAAAGATAATTTGCTATTAAAGAGAATCTTAAAACAAAAATTTTAAAAATATAATTAGAAATACTTTAAAATGGACTTCAAAAACTCACTCGTTATCGTTATCGTTTTTCATCACATACCTGAATATGTCATTTCGCTTTTTATTTCTATATTAACAAATTTTTAAAAAATTTTAATCGAAGTTGCCTTCAAGTTAAATATACAATTTATTTGAAAACAAATTGTTACACTACATTTATTTTTGAATATTTCTGTTAGATGTTTTACATAGCCTTCCGTTGGAAAGCATAAATGCAAAATCATACAAAAATATTCAAAGACACTAGCAAAATGTAATGCATTTTCTGGCCTGCTAAAGCCGTCATCAGCATTCTTTGTGTCATAGTGTTTCACTTTCAAACCCTGTATATTTAACTTTTTTTTATTCATTAATTAAATGAGAATTATTCCTCTTGCGAGTATTAATAAACAAATTTTTAAAAAATTTTAATCGAAGTTGCCTTCAAGTTAAATATACAATTTAACGGAAGGCTATGTAAAACATCTAACAGAAATATTCAAAAATAAATGTAGTGTAACAATTTGTTTTCAAATAAATTGTATATTTAACTTGAAGGCAACTTCGATTAAAATTTTTTAAAAATTTGTTTATTAATACTCGCAAGAGGAATAATTCTCATTTAATTAATTTCTATATTAATTTAAATGCAATAGAATATTATCGTTCGATCTTAAAAAAGCTTCTTAAAAATATTAAGGTATCTAAAGCAAATCGAAAATCTTGATTGAATTGATTGTTACCAATATATGAAGCTGACGAAAAACATCGTTCTCACCCTAAGTAACAAATAATTAAACATATTTCTTATTCAATATTTGATTCCATCACATTACAGACATTATAAGGTGCTGTGGTGGGCTTTTACATATTTCAATTCTATTCGTTATTTTCTAATAACAAACATTTCTATTTCATTATCAAATTCACTCTTCAATTTTGGATTTTTTTTTTCAAAACATTTAAAAGTTTTGATAAAGAAAAAATCATGCCAAGAAGGATTAAAAAGAGAAATCTTTTTGATCTGCTTTCTTTCTGTTCTATACTGCAGGATTGACGGACTTGTGAACCTAACATGGTAAAGGCAGTTAATACAAAATGTTTCAGACTTTTTAGATCTTGTAGTAAGATGAACAATTACTTTTTTTTTTAACGACCAGGAACTATCTTTGAATATATTAAAATTTAAATTTTTTTAAATTTTAATACACTGATTATACAGATATAAGCAAATATTTACTTATATAGACAGTAGACACAACAATATTTGGCATACTTGAATTGAACTTTATGCACCAATATAAACTGGGACTTATTGGTGTTTAGTGGGCCACGAACTTTATTTCATTTGTAATATCCAACTGCGTTGACGCACGTGTGCAATTTAGCTTTTAACATGCTCCTATGGCCAAGCATTTGTTGTTCACTTGACTAAGCTAGTATTTAAAAGATATAAAAAGATACGTTTGCAAAAATTTGCAAAAAAAAAAAAACTAAATACAATTTGTTGCCTCAATAACTCCATCGTCTGTCTGTATGTAACTGACCTCTTTTAACCCAACAATTTGCAATTAAAACGGCTTATCACATTTAATTATTTAGTGTTTTGTTGTCTTCTTGTTGTTGTTCACTCCAACAAACGTTAAAATATTTGAAATTTCGCAAAATTTTAAGCCACCGAAAAACATACTTATATTTTTATACCCTACACCACCATAGTGAGATTTGTGCAGATGTTTGTAACGCCCAGAAATATTGGTCCAACACCCACCTTAAAGTATATCGATCGACTCGGAATCACTTTCTGAGTCGATTTAACGATGTCCGTCCGTCCGTCCATCTGGCTGGCTGGCTGTCCATGTAAAGCTTGTGCGCAGAGTACAGGTCGCAATTTTGAAGATATTTCGATAAAATTTGGCACGTGAAATTTTTTCGACCCAAGGACGTCCAAGATTGTTCATTAAAGGTTAATTTAGTTATTGTTCACATATGTGGGTCATCCCATCCCTGAACCTTCCCGTTTGACACTCCAATACTGAATTTGATTGGTTTTTAGTGTTTGTGTTAAGTTTTGGGTTTTGGTGTGTTCTGACATATATAGTAAAATTTTATGGCCAACATTTTTGTAGAACATTTCATCCCTGCCCTACCCCTTTTTCGGGGTGTTTTTTACAATTTCTTAGAATAAAGCCAAAAATGCCGTTATGAGGGGGGAGTTAGAGGGTTAATATGTTCTAAAAAAATATTTGCCATACCATTATCTACAAAAATGCTGAACATACCCTACACCTCAGATGTAAAGAAAACATAGTTTTGTATACCGATATGCTGCAAGAACAGGCCAGAGTTGGGAATTTTTAACCGCTTCTTAAATGAAATTCTGATGTGATCTATCAAAACGCCGACACACGTATATATTTTTTTTTGTCTCCTTAACAACAATCAATCGTCGGAACCCCGTAATTTTGGAAAAAGTTTGAAATTGTTCTACAGTGTAATTAGTCATAGCTCCCATATAAGGTCCAGTTCCGAAAATCACTTTAACGACCATAAATTTCTTAAAAAAGTTGGTATCTAAATAAAATTCAACACAAATAAGTTTCTTATATACAGAAATAATGACATCTAATTATGTAATGGTCGGTCCATAATAAGTCGAAACTCCCATATAAGAGACCGTAATTTACTTTAACCTCCATAAATCTTTTAAAAGTATTTATATCGAGATAAAGTTGTAACACATATAATATTTATATTTACAGACATCATGACACTAAATTTTGGTATGATTGGTCCACAATAGGTTATATCTCCCATATAGGGCCCATTTCTGAAAAACTGTTTTATACTTATACTGGATGTAGGGTATTATATAATGTCAGGCTTGACCGAATATACTTTTTTACTTGTTTATTTTATTATTACTACTTTATCGACTAGCAAAATTAAATAAAACTGAGAGAGAAATAAAAGTAAAATAAGAAAAAAGAAAAAAATTGGGAGAAAAAATATGTTGGTATTTGAAAATATCGTCTGCATCTAAAAGTGTTTGAGCTCAATCACGTTTACGGCAGTGATTCGTTTATAATCAGTCACCGGTTGGTTGCCAATATCATACAGCAAAATATTAAACCGAGCTGCAGTATGATTTTCCGTTGAGTGGTACAGGTGCCACCGCCGCCAACAAACACAGCCACCACTATGACAAACACTGGCAAAAAAAAAAAAAAACAAACTAGTTATATAAGCGGCACAAGGAGAAAATCGTTTAAATCGTAATCGTAGCCAAAAGATTTATTTGAAATTGAATTAAAATAAAAACAAAACAAAACAACGATAATTAAAATTAATAGAAATACTACAAGACAAAACATAGAAATCTAAAAATGAAAATGCGGCAATAAATTTGCGAACCGCTCCCGGGCCCAATATATGAGTATGTATGTGTGTGAACACATTGAAGCGGGTGTGTGTGTTTGTGTTTGAGTGAAACTGTTACAAGTGCAGCTGTGAAGCTGCAAGTAACACAATGGCTTGTGTTTATAATTATTTTAGTTAAAAAGCCCAATTTTTCCAGAGAAATAAACAACATAAAATTTAATTAAAGTGTAAGTTATGCAACTGTTCTATAAGAAATTCTATTTAGAGGTCATCAACAAAATTCCCCCTTTTCTATGTCACAACTGTCATAATGCCTTGTGTGGGCAATTTTGACCCACAGTGCGTACTAAAGGCTAAAACGCAAATGTTTGTTGTTGAGGTATTTTCCCAAAATTTAAATTAAAACACCAACAGAAAAAAAATTAGACGCTAACATGTGGGGGATATGAGTGTAACACCTTCAAAATGTGAATGGCCAACATACTTATCTTTTTTTCGCTTGGTCTTTGGTAAAAATTTACCCAATTGACCGTGTTTTTAAGACGTTTGCGAAATAATAGAAAATTCTTAGCGATATTTGAAAGACTAATTAATGGGAAAATTATTAAAGAAATATAACAGATTACCGTAACATAAATAAGCAGTGATGAGATCTTTTTGTGAAAAAAACTTTGTTTGAAAATAAAATGAATATTTTAAACTTGGAGATAAAAATTTTTAGGAAAAATTCTTAAAATTTGGGTTTAGTCTACTCAACAAATTGGATTAGGAATCTCGTAGGTGACGCAAATTGTATTTAAAAAACCAAAATAGAAGTACCTATTTATCATTATTATTTCTTTTATTTCGGCTCGAGTTCATTAAATATAGGGCCCGATTATCGTTCACAACACTAAAATGTTGTGTTGTCTCGAATACAACACAACATGCGTTTTTCATACGATTTAGCTGATAAGTGTTGTGAATCGTAATCGCAGTTTACAACATACAACATCAAAATACTTAGTGTTGTGAACGGTAATCGGGGCAATAATTTTTCATTAAATTATTTTTACTGAAGGTAGGAATTGTTACATGAAAATTATTATTAAAATTTATTGATAATTTTTCCTTGGCTTAGGATTCGAACCTGGGAGGCAACATGTAAAATAAATGAAAAATGATAATTACACCAGTAATACTGGTTAAAGGATTGATGTTTGACTGTAGGCTAGCGGGCGCCGCAGTGGTGCAGAGGGTGAGAACGTAAAGAATTCTGATGAGAGAAAGTGGTGTTTATCGAAACATATGTAAATTCAAGCAACAACCCAGGTTCGAATCCTAAGCCAAGGAAAAATTATCAATAAATTTTAATAATAATTTTCATGTAACAATTCCTAACTTCAGTAAAAAATTATTTAATGTAAATTAAATTTAATGAACGCGAGCTGAAATAAAAGAAATATCAATGATTTAAAAGTAACAGTTCAAATAAAAATAATAATTATTCAGTACCTATTTATAATAAAAAACAATATTAATTTCAAAAAAGTACCAAAAAATGGGTTATTTACCCTTTTTTAACAACTAGTACTTCAATTCCGAATGGTATTGTTTACGAGTAAGTTAACCCCCTGGCCCACGATGTCGAACGATAACGTTCGCTTAGATAAGACTTAAGACACAAACTTGATTGTGGAATAAACAAACTTAATTGAGTAAAAAAATTTTTTTTTTTTTTTTTTTTTTTTTTTGCATATTCTTTTTTATTGTATCTTCATTTAAAATGAACTAACAATAGGTATTCAAATCCTAAAACTAAAGTTAATTAAGATAAGTCCAGCCAATGCTAGACAAAATCTAGTTTTCAAATTCGATAGGATATAATAAGCAACTTGTATTTATTCATCTGAGAGCGGTGGTGTCCCTCCTTCTCAAACGGCTATGACCGGGATGTTGTAAGATGTCTCGAGCGAGGGGATTTGGATGAGTTTCCAGCTTACCCAAATAATGGGCCACGTGTTTAGTTATTTCCCATTTGACAAGTGGAACATCAAGATCGTTGTGTATGTTGTTGTTTTTAATATACCAAGGAGCGGTAGTTATCATTCGTAGAATTTTGTTTTGACGGCGTTGAATTTTCTCAATATTGGAGTTGGAGGCAGTGCCCCATAACTGGATACCATAGCACCAAATTGGCTTTAAGATTGAGTTGTAGAGTAGAAGCTTACAGTCGAGCCGAAGGACGGAGTTTCTGCCGATGAGCCAATGAATTTGGGCTGCTTTCAGTTTCATTTGAGTCAGCTTAGCATCTATATGTGGTTTCCATGTGAGGCGACGGTCCAGATGAATACCAAGATATTTCACGTGTGAGTTTTGAGGCACTATATGGTCATTAATACGAATAGGGGGACATGATTCCCTACGTAGAGTAAATGTTACGTGGGTGCATTTCTGTTCATTTATTTTTATTCCCCATTGTCTTGCCCATTTCTCCACTTGCGTTACGTGGTGCTGTAATTGAATCGAGGCATCTTTTGGATCTTTGTGAGTACTGAAAAATGCCGTATCATCAGCAAATGTTGACGTGTGAATTTCATTGTTTGTTGGCATGTCTGCTGTGTACAGCAAGTAGAGAATTGGTCCTAAGATACTACCTTGAGGGACGCCAGCACCTATAGGTTGAGGATGGCTTAAATAATCACCTTCTTTAATCATAAACTGACGGTCGATTAAGTATTTCCATAGTAGGTGTTGAAGATTCACCGGCAAGTTCTGCTTTAATTTAGATATCAGGCCTTCATGCCATACTTTGTCGAAAGCTTGAGAGACGTCAATAAAGAGTGCCGAACAGTATCTCTTTTCCTCAAAGGTTTTTCTTATGACTTGTACCAATCTATGTGTTTGTTCTATTGTACTGTGTTGACGTCTGAAGCCAAACTGGTGATTGGGAATGCAGTTGTTTTCATTCAAAATCGGAGTCAGCTTGGTTATAAGCAATTTCTCGAATAATTTGGACATAGTTGGTAATAGACTTATTGGCCTATACGACTCAACTTTGCAAGGATCTTTTCCCGGCTTAGGAATCATCTTTACTAAAGCGATTTTCCAAACCGGAGGGTAGTACTCAAGCCGTAAGATGGCATTAAAAATAAAGAGGATTAATCTTTTTGCAATGCGAGGCAGCTCAAAAATCATTTTATTGCTGATTTTATCAAACCCAGGTGCTTTTTTAACATTTAAATTATCAATAGCCTCAACAACCTCCAGATATTGAAATCTTATTTGTACAGGTGGTCTGGCAACAACAGGCGGTAGTTCGCTAATGTCAGTATCCGTATTGGGAGTGAATACATTTTTTAAATGACTTACGAAAAGGTTGCCTTTTTCTTCGTTATTTCGTGCCCAAGATCCGTTCAAAGTACGCAGTGGAGGTTTTGCGATTACGGGTTTTCTTAGATTTCGGACTGCACGCCATAATGAATAATTTGACTGGGAAGTTGCGTCTAGACCTTCCAGATGTTGTTTGAGAGACGCTGCTTTTTGCGCTTCTAGCAAGATCCTAAGATTTTTGGTACATTCTCTCAACCTAGTTTTAAGTTGGGGCGATCTGTGTTGTTGCCACTCTCTTCGGACTCTCCTTTTTTCAGACAATAGTTGCTCAACATCTGCAGAAAAAACTCTGTTGTACCTATTCGGGCGGTAAGTGGAAGAAGCATGTTCTGCGGCTTTCTCGACATGTTCATTAAGACTTTTTATACAGGCATCGATGTCTTCAGCAGTTTTTAACGGGAGTTTCTCTGTGCAGTGAGTGCTGATGTATTTTTTGTATTTTAGCCAATTCAGACGTTTGACAAGAAGTAAGGCATCAGTTACGATTTGCTGAGGACTTCTGATGGTGATTACAGTGGGTGAGTGATCTGAAGAAAGATCCAGTGAAGCCTCGACTTCAATGAGTTCCGGGGATACCCCTTTCACCACGCCGAAATCGATAACGTCAGGAATTTTTTGCTGGTCAGTTGGCCAATAAGTTGGTTGACCAGTTGAAATCACATTCAGTCCCATTTCAGACAGGGAGTCGTACAAGATACGACCTTTAGGGCTAACGAGTCGTGAGCCCCAGAATGTATGCTTAGCATTGTAGTCGCCAGCCGCTATGAAACGGCTACCTAGTGATTTGTAAAAATCTCTATACTGATCTTTTGTGATTGAAAATCTGGGCGGACAGTAAACTGACGAAATCACGAGGTTTTGACAAAAGTTCTCAATACAGATGTTTGTTGCTTGAAGATAACACTCTGAAAGACCACCCAATGAATGGTGTTTGATTCGCGATTTGACCAATATTGCCGAGCCACCACATGATCTATCTCTGGGGTCCTTGGTGTCGTAGAATGTATAACCACTTATTTTAAAAATGCTTCTCGACGTCATATGAGTCTCGGAAATCAGCATTACATCAATATTCTTATTAAAAAGAAAATATTCAAGTTCATTTTTGTGTTGGCGTATGCCGTTTGCGTTCCAGAAACATATTTTGAGACAGTTCATGGTTTATTAAGTATGGCCTGCAGTAGCGTGGACTGCATTTTTTGCATCTCCTGCATCATACTTGTCATGCTTGTCATGAAATGGTTCATGGATTGCGCCAGATTCTCCATTATACCTTCAAGACGGCTAAAATTATGGCTGTTTGTATCATTTATTGGTGATTCATTTTGCACTGTTGGTTGGTTAGATCTTAGCACGTTGGCATATGAAAATTGGCTAGTGGATGCTTGTACTACGGGGGGAATAATTGTAATAGGTACTTTTGTCGTCTGGGTAGGGGAAGAAGCGGGTTTGTTGATCAAGGAGCGTTTAACGACCTCGAAAACAGGGCAACCCCTGTAGTTGGCAGTGTGGTTTCCACCGCAATTGCTGCATCTTTTTACCCTGGAATCATCCTTAGGTTTATCGCACTTTGAGGTGTCATGAAGATCCCCACAAACAACACAAACAGTAGGCAACTTACAATAAGATTTTGTGTGACTATATTCTTGGCAGTTCGAACACTGTACTGGGCCAGATCGCTTATGAGGTTCTTCCACTGTAACTCTTCGGTGCATTATGAATTTCAAGTCATATATAGGATGTGTTTCATTTTTCTTCAGCTTAACATCACCAGGTTCTAACTCCACTCTAAATAATGGTTGAGGGATCCTATCTCTGTTTCTTATATTTGATACTGCCTTGATTTTAAAGCCTTTGTCGGCCAAACTGCTCTTGATCTCCTCAGGATCAACAAAAGAATCAATTCCCTTAATTACGACTTGCAGACCTTTTGCGCTTTTAAGTTGATACGTGTAAAAATTCTTTTTGCGTTTTTCAAATTCCGAAACTATTCTCCGATAGTCGTTTTCATTATTAACCTGAATCTTTGTTTCATTAATATTGCCACGCTTAATTGGAGTCACATAAAAAGAATTTTCACCAATTAATGAAACTAATATTTTTATAAGTTCGTTTGAGTTTTTTTCTCTTAAATATATTGGAGGTGGTTTTACTGGCTTATTCACAGCGTTAGGGACATCATTTTTGTCTTGGAGGATGGCAAAACGATTTTGCGAGCGTGGCTCTTCAGCATTCTTTGATAGTTTTGCGGCTGGTGTAATTTCGGCAGATTTTGGGCTTCTGCCTCTCTTCGATACTGTTATATAACGGTCCATTCCTACCTGTGTTTTTTGTTTTTCTTCAACAGCAACTATAGGAGCGGTCTTATTTGTAGGACTTAATGTGCCTTTTGCAGCTGTTGACGTCTCTCCAATATTTGATAACGAGGACCGTGAAGAAGACGGTCCTTCAGTGATTTTTCTATTTAAATTAAATATGCTTTGGGCTAAGTTTGTGCCTTGTTCAACACATTTATTCAAGTTTGGTGCACTTGCACTTAAATTCAGATTTGTGCTTATTTTTGGTTTCACAGTTAAGTAGTTTTTATTAAATTCGGGATTTTTAATGTTCTCATTACTAACACTTGCCGAGCTCAACACGAAATAAGCATTTCGGCTCTGAGGTCCACTCGCACTGTTAGAATTGTTACTCATTCACTGTCTCACTGTATTTAATTTTCTAGTTTTCAAATAATTAAAAATAAATTATTACAATTTATTAATTTTTATTGCACCTAGTGCAATTATTTGACTTTGTAAAGTTTTTCACCTATTACGAGTTTTTTTCACTTTTTTATTTAATTTAACTTTTTATACTTTTTCACCTATTACGATTTTTTCACCGAAAATTCAGCCGCACTAAAAGTAACACGTCCGAACAGTTCGATGTATCAAATAGATACGATAAAGAGTTTCTGTCTTAAGTCTTATCTAAGCGAACGTTATCGTTCGATATCGTGGGCCAGGGGGTAAATTTTGAGTAGTTAAAAGCAATTTGTATGGTCAATTTGTATTTTGTTAATTTAAGTAAATAATATAAAATGTCGTGTTTTCATTTCCTTTTGGCCCTTTTTTGTCCCCCGTGTAAAAATTCTTTAATTTATTAATTCTTAGTTATACGTGCTACTAGAAAATAATATTTCATGTTAGGTATTGAGAAAATTAATTAAAAAAAAAAAATTACCAAGAATTCGTTTTTTAGGCCTTAAGAAAACGAATTTCAAAAAATGACCTAAAAGATTTCAGCTTTTTATTGAGTTATGTCGTATGAGTTTTAATTTTTATTTCTATGTTTATTTATTTACCAGATACAAAGAGTACCCTTGGGTTTAAGGTTACCATTTTTATCCGCTTTGACCCCCATTCGGCCTCATTTTGAGTAGAAATAATTTGAGAAAATTGTCATTGTATTTATGTATTTGTACAACCTGTAATTGGAGAATAATATTTCTAGATTATTTTATTGAGAAAATAGCTTTTGACAAAAGAGTACCAAACATAAATACTATTTTTAGACCTTAAAATTTCGTATTTTAAAAAAGAACCAAAAATAATTCCAAAAATATTGATTTTAGGCGGATGCAGAAACAAATTTAAAAATATCGATTATAAATTGTTGTCTTCGACAATTTGATCAACTGGGTAGTCAGAGAGTTTAGTATTTGTAAACATTTAGCTATTTATTAGTACTTGTTGTGTCTATCTTGGGCATTTAATCCTTTGGTTAATCTTTTAATAAATTTTTTTTCTTTCAGTTTTGATACTTCAACAAGCATGTATTTTATTGTTGTTACCTAATCGTTGTGAACTAAAAAGAAAATAATGTGTGTCTTGAATGTGCACGAGCGCGGATTGCATAACTTTTATAATCACCACAAATTGTTTATGGTTTTCTTCATTAAAGAAGATGTATGTTATTGTATTGAACAGTCTCTTTGAAGCATTATCAAATGTTTGTTGCCATCTAGTCGTATATATTTATTTGCTACAATCTCTCAAGTGTTTTGAAACTGCTGCAAACACTTGTTGCGGCATTAAAATTTTATGATATTTAAATTTACTGCAATCTCATTGCAATAATTTTGCAGAAATTCATAAAAATAATTGTGAGTGTTTTCATTGTCGTACGAATGAGTCTATATACATATGCATACATAAAGGGTGTCCCAACTAAAACGCAATTTTTAAATTTTAAATAAAACACAGATATTTAAAAAAAAATCGTGAAACTTTATTATATTGTAAAGTACATAGAATGAGGTTAAGTATGGAACAAGATATCGTGCAGATGACCGCCGCGGCTTTGCTGGCACACACGCGATCTTTTAATGAAATTTTCAATGACCTTTTTGCATAAATGCTGCGGTATTTCATTAATGCAGCGTTCAATTGCCTCTTTTAAGGCTTGAGTCGGCGTCGGCTTATTCGCGTAAACCATCGACTTTAAAAAACCCCAAACAAAAAAAATCTAAAAGTGTTAAATCGCATGATCTAGGCGGCCAATTCTGGTCTCCAAAACGCGAAATAACACGACCGGGAAATGACTGATGCAGCAATTGAATTGTTTCTCTGGCTGTATGACATGTGGCGTCGTCTTCAATTCTAGGCAAGAAAAAACTGATTATCCTTTCACGATACCGAACACCATTGACTGTTTGCGCTTGACCTGCCTCATTTTCATAAAAAAAAATGTCCAATGATGTCTCCAGCCCAAAAACCACACTACACAGTGACACGTTGAGAATGCATTTGCTTCTCGTGAATCACTCGAGGATTTTCCTCACCCCAAATGCGACAATTCTGCCTATTGACGGAAGCCATCAAGATGGAAATGGGCCTCGTCACTGAAGATGATTTTATCGGCAAAATCAGCATTTTCATGTAAACTATAGTCGCAAAACTTTTACCATTTTGATAAAACAATTTCACAATGAGAATGCGTTGTTGATTCGTGTAGCGCTCCAGTTTTACTAATCTCGTACCTTCTACTAGCAAACAATAACAATTGTTCAAATGTCAAACAATGACACTTTGAATGGCGCCAAATTTAAAAATTGCATTCTGGTTGGGACACCCTTTACATACATACATATATGGATATGTAAATATTTTTGTCTTAAAATTGCAGATATTCATATTTCCCATTAAATAGCTTTACAATTGACATATAGTTTGTATTGGGCATTGTAAAAGTTTTTTTCGCAGAAACACTTTTATTTACATATTTAATTAAATTATTTTTCCAGTCTTGTGCTAAGAAAATGTTTAATTTTTGCCGTTTTTTTTTATCAACTAGATTTAACAAAATCTTATTTTTGAAAATTCGGCTAATATTTCCGGATTTTGGCCGTTGAAAGTTAATTTCCTTTCAAAAAGTCGAGTTTAAACTATTTTTTCCAGAAATTTGCCCACTGTCGATGTAATTACTAAGTCGTTTTATACGTCTTTGAAACGAAATATATATGCAGACAATATATACAGAAAACATTTCTCCAAATTTAAATTGTGTTTTTTATCTACAATTTATCTTGGTGCTTTTCAAAATTTTGGTAAAAAAATTGAGGTTGTAATATGTGATAATAATCCAAAAAAAAAACTATTGGGTGTATAACTTAAAAATGTGTTTTATTTTAAAATATTTGTCATTATAAAAAAGGACTAATAATCAAGCCACTTTCGGATACCCTGTTCTGAAGTGAAACATATCCCAGAGAGTGCGTTCTGCATCAATCAAAACATGTGAGCGAGTGGTTTGGAAACTTCTAAGCCTAGAACAGAAAGCGAGGTATAAATAGAAAAAAGTTAAGTGTTTTGGAAACTTCCATCTCTGCTATGAACACATGTTAAATTTCTTTTCAATCTGGCAAATGCTTCACGTAGAAACAAGTGTTCAAAAAAGAGGCATCAGCGATTTTTTTACAATGGAAAAATTAGAAATTCGTGGTGTCATTAAATATTTAAATAAAAAAGGTTTATCGGGACATGAAGTTCATAATGATATGGTGAATGTGTTAGGTGAAAGTGCTCCTTGATATGCAATAGTAAAAAATTGGGTTGCTGAATTTAAACGTGGTCTTACAATCATTGATGATGAACCACGTCGTGGACATGGATATGGTATTAAATGATCGACGAATAAAAGTGCGTGAATTAGCTAATATCATGGGCATCTCAAATGATCGCGTCCATTTAATTTTGCATGAAAAACTCCAGATGAAAAAGCTTTCTGCAAGATGGGTGTCACATTTGTCGACCAAAAAATCATAAAAATAAAAATTTCTCAAGCTTGTTTGGATCGTTTTAAGAAAAATAGAATGGATTTTAAGCGTCGTTTTATAACTGTGGATGAGACATCATGAATCCACCACTATACTCCAGAGACGAAAGAACAACCCAAGCAATGGACTGAAGCTGGAGGAAGGCAAAAACAATTCAATCGGCTGGTAAGTTTATGGCAACGGTATTTTATTGATTGACTATCTGCAAAAGGGTAAAACAACAAAATCAGAGTACTATTGTAAAAATTCAAGGAAAACGTCCTGGCTTACAACATAAAAAAATAATTTTTCATCAAGACAACGCACCAGAGCACAAATGGGTTTTAGCAATGGCTAACATCAACGAATTAAAGTACGAGATGCTTCACCACCCACCTTATTCTCCTGATTTTGCTCCCAGTGACTTTTGCCAGTTCCCAAATTTAAAAAAATTCCCAGCTGGCAAGTGTTTTACCTCAAATGAACATGCAATTACAGTTGTAAACCACTATTTTGAAGGCCTTGAGGAAAACTATTTTAGTCAAGGAATATAATTGCTAAATAAGCGTTGGAGTAAATATATTAAAGTTTCAGGAGATTATATTGAAAAATAAAAATGCTTTTGAAAACTAACTATTCTCTTTCTGTGCTAGGCTAAGAAGTTTCCAAACCGCTCTCGTAGGTAATAAAAATAATAATTTAGCTTCTGCCCCCAACCAATATTTATTGAATATCATTAAAATATGTAAGAATATTAACTTATGTTTATAAGTATAAGTTTGTATTCACATTTGAAGACCTTGATTGCAACTTTTGCGTGCAACCATGTATTTTATTACGTCTCTATGAACATCAAATCAACATACAAAGCGTACAACAACTACGACGACTGTGAATACATATTTAAACGCCCACAACTTGTGTTCATTCGTTTCACATTAAAATGCTCTTTCTTGGCAGAGTTTTTTTTTCCTTAAAGCCAACTAACTCAATGATTTCAATTCTTTTTATTTTATATTTTTATATGTTTTTTTTAAGCAAATGCCTGTTACATTATTACGAGTATTTTACTATTATTGCAACTGAGTCAAAATACAGCTGTGAACGTTAAGATGTAATATTTTTGAACATGTGCAACATGTGAGTTTGTGTATCGCCTGCCTTTAACGTGGGAGAAGCCTGCTTGCAAATTCATATTGACAACATCAGAGGTTTTTAGTTTATGATTGTGATGCAAATTTTGTGCAAACATTACGGTGCGGCAACATATACAACCAAACCTAAATACATTTTCTATATAAATACATTGCTGCACTTTGTTTGTACAATATTTACTGTTGTTGTGCTGTGTATTGTATTATGTTGGTGCCGTATCTGTTGATACTTAAAATAGCTTCTGTGACAGCAGTTCTTGCAACATTTGTTAGACAGCCAGCCAGCCACTCACTCTCATAGTATCATTAAAAAAAATTTAATGCGAATTTTGCTAGAGATTTAATACGATTTTTACGATTTTTTTTCCTTATTTCTGTAATGAAAATTTGAATGGCAGAAAATACTTAATTTAACCTTCAATAGCTGATTGAGCAATTAATTACATATTCCAATATTGACATGTGTTCTTAGCTTGTTAACGGTTTGTTGGATGCATTTCAAGTCGTGGTTGCTTACAATTGAGAATATTTATTTCAATCAACACACAATGTTGGTTGAAGTAGATTAAACAAGAATGGTTGCGTATACGTACAGGGGGTCTATGGAAAAATAAATTTTAATGGATATGAAGGATATATGTATAAGATACTTGCTGATATACGTTGAAAAGTCCATCCAGACTGTAAAACTTAGAATTTCACAAAAATTCATTATTTTCAACGTTGTAAACCTGGTGTAATTATACAAGGTGAGTGCAAATCGGCAACAAATACAACACAACACAGAAACAACAGGCATTTTGTTTGTGTAAAATAATGTCCTACTGTCAAAAACACTTGAAAAAGTATTACTTTTGACATAAGTAAATTGTAAACAAAGTCAGTCAGCTGTGCTACTGCACTCACCTTGTATAGTCAAGCCATGTGTCCACGATCGTCAGATATTACAACGTTGTCCGAAAAATGTTCAGAAAATGTTTAACAACCGTGTAAACTTAAAATTTTTGCCTTCCAACGTTATAAGAAAAAGCATTTTCAGTACATTGGAAGACAACAATATTGTCAGACATCTAACAATCGTGTAAACACACAATTTTGTCATTGCCACTTTTCACTGTCATATGTGCAAAGTTTATGCATCTGCCAATGGCAGCATTGTCATAGAAATTATTTCTAAATGCAACTCTGTATATACAAAAATAAAAAAACAAACAAGTGTGCATTGATAAAATTTTTGAAAAAAAGTAGAAGAAAATTAAAAAATTAAATTAAAGTGTGCATTAGGATATAAGCAGATAAAATGCTCTTTTTTGTTCCATGACAATATTAAAAATTTTTAAACACATACAGAGATGCAAAACGGATTTGACAATGCCACACAACAATCTGACAACCGTGTGAACTGACAATTGTGTGCAAATGAAATTGTTAGTTTTCTTACAGTCGTCTAAACTGACAATTTATCTTTTGCTAAGAATTTTTCAATGTCAGTACATTACTAGCACATTGCTAGATATGACAACGTTGTAATATCTGACGATCGTGGACACATAGCTTTACACCATGATTGTAACTTCTCGTCATTTTTTGTTGGGCTATGTTAAGGCACCTAAATGTAGGGATAACGGTTGACGCACTGGAAGTTACTATTGTAGAATTCATTCGTTAGATACCGGCCGATATGTTAGAGAGAGAGTATGCCAAAATTGGACCCAGCGTATGAACCTTTTGAGACATAGCCGCGGTGAATATTAAACTTAAATTATCTTTACAAATTAAATTTAACAGATCGTTCTATCAATTCAAATAAAGATTTCATACAATTCTTTAAATTTTTCATGTTTTTTTTTAATAAAATCCAAAAGCTCTTAAAAAATCACTCTTTAGAAGATTAAGATATTAAATAAGTGAAACCATAGTTCAATTCTATTTTTAACTGCTGCGTAAAATCTATTTTACAAGGAGTTTTATCAAACATACTCAAAATATATTTCTCAACCGCTGTCTCGAACAAATATTTTAGCAACAAAGGGCCTCCAATTAAGTAAAGGGTCCGCCAAATAACTTTTTCTTTTTTGAAAATGTTATAAAAAAAACTACTGAATATTTTCTCCAATTTCTTTTTTTATTTGAAATAATGGAAAATAATTTCATTCAAATGGCTGCCTCGGTAGCCAACACGATCGCTCCAATTTTTAAGCACATTATCGATTGTGTGCAGCTGTATTTCACCAATGGCTTCACGAATATTGTCCTTTAAAGCGTCAATTGTCTCTGGCTTGACGGCACCCCACAAATAATAGTCCAACGGTGTCAAATCGCAGCTCCGAGGTGGCCAAACGACATCAGCTCTGCGGCTGATAATGCGATCTTCAAAAACAGGGAGCAAAACATCGAGTGTAGCTTCGGCTGTGTGGCACGTACCGCCGTCCTGTTGAAACCAAATGTTGCCAATATCATCCTCTTCGACTTTTGTGAACAAAAATTCGTTCAACATGGACCGATAACGAACGCCATTGACTGTAACGGCCACTCCTTGCTCATTTTCGAAGAAAAATTTACCAATTATGACCAAATCTGCACCAAACAGTGACTCGTTTTGGGTGCATCGGCTTTTCAATGTATGCGTGCGGGTTTTCTGTGCCCCAAAGGCGACAATTTTGCTTCTTTACATACCCGCCAAGATCAAAATGAGCTTCAACTGAGAAGATGATTTTTTTTGGCAAAATCGGCATCCTCTGTAAGTCGATCGCAGGCTCACTTAGTGAAGCGAAAAGGCATTGGATGGTCAGTTGGCTTCAACTCCTGAACCAATTGGACTTTGTATGGCGTCATACCAAGGTCTTTATGCAAAATTCGTCTCAATGATGTCTCCGAAATGTTCAATTGTTGAAAACGACGGTGAATTGATGTTGATGGCGCTTCACGCACACTTTCACGCCACAGCAGCAATATTCTCAGGTGTACATGCACTGTTTTTGGCTTTTCACACTTTGGTTTATCGATGAGGATGCCAGTTTCTTTCACTTTTTTCACAAGATAATGAACATACGGAGCTGACGGTGTTTCTCTTCTTTCAAAATCCGTACGCAATTTTCGCACACATTCTGCAACATTACCATGATTTTCAAAGTAATGTCGCAAATATTTCCCAGCGTTTGTTCAAGCGTATACACAACCATATTCGTTCAGCGGAAGGATAAAACTAATTATCTGTCAAATCAGACATGAGCTAAGTGCTACCATTCACGAAATAAGCACTAGGGGAAAAAACGTTAGATGGCGGACCCGTTATTTCTTGTTTTGGCTAATTGTTAACCAATCACAATTAATGATCGAAAGAATGGTCTTGTATTGCTACAATTTTACGAAGAACTATCGATGAAACACCAGAACTACTCTCGATATTAATCTCTAAAGCAAACCATGCAGCACAGCTTATGAAAGGCAATCAAAACAAGCTTCTAGCCGATGACAGTTCTAAATGCAGAGATTTTGTAGATATCTCAAACAGGGACCGGAAATAAGAGTTATTTTTCAATTTTTGAAGAAATAAATCATACATAAATGAACATCGTAGAAAACTTTTAATTACACCATCATGATTCTTAGGCGAAATGCATCCAACATATTGCCTGATTTTTAAATTTTTGATTTTTATTTTAACAATCAAAAATAAGAGTTATTTTTGATTTTTATATTTTTAAATGAAAAATAAAAGTTATTTTTGATTTTTATATTTTTAAATGAAAAATAAAAGTTATTTTTGATTTTTATATTTTTATATCAAATAAAAATCAATTCAAACCTCTTATTTATTTGTTGATGCCGTATTTATTATAATATGCTGCTTCATTCAAATTTCTGTATGAATATAATTTATTATGTGACTTATCCATTATCAGCTATAAAAACATGAATGCATAGAAATAGCTTATAAGTTTTGGCTGCCATTCAAGTCAGTGTTAAGAGGTCGTTTTCAGGTGTTCAATTTTACCATCATAATTGATTTTAAATGTTCCTCAGATAAATTATATCTCAAATCTCCCAATATTAATCTGAATGCTGAAAATTACCTTTCTACACTGACTTGAGTGGCAGGTACAGAATGAACAATTAAAGCTAATTTTCGAAGCCATGGAAACACAAATTTTTTGTTCTCCCAATATTCCAATAAATTAGCAGAAGTATCGAAACGCTTTTCATTGTAATTGTCTATTTCAAAATAAGCTTTGCGGACGCTGTCATTTATTGTCGTAGGAGTATCATCGTCGTCCGAAGACGAATAATTCATCTCCATTGACCTTAAACCGTCTGCTAAAACAGATCGACAGCTTGCAACGGAGCTTTCATCTATTACAAATAAGTTTTCTTCAACAGGTGGCGTACCGCGTACCTATGTCACGAATTTTGAATTGATTTCTATTATTGATATAAAAATATAAAAATCAAAAATAAGTTATTTTTCATTTAAAAATATAAAAATCAAAAATAACTCTTATTTCTTGATTTTTTTGATAAAAGTCATAAGAGTTACGGTCCCTGATCTCAAATAAATATAAAATATTTTATATTTTCATATAATCTTCATTCATATCCTAATTTCAGTACAATAATTTTTACATAGTTTTCAAATAAATTTTAAATGTTTTTTATATATATTATTTCTATAATTGCATTTGATGCTTATTAATATATTATTAAAACAAAACTAATCTTATCAAAATTGCTTAAATAAAAACTTTATTAAAACTTTTACACAACTGTACCAAAAAACTGCAAGTAGTAGTTGTATTGCAAACAAAAAAAAAACCATACAGGAAAACAAAAATCAACCTGAGCATAGGAGAAAAAAATCATAACAAAATAATGAAATTGAAAAGAGAAAAATGAAAACGAAATACAATATATGTACATATGTACAAGCATTTCATGCAAAATAAAAAAAAAATCAAAACATAAAAGTAAAATCATACAAAACAAATAAAAAAATCACTGCTACTGCACTTATGTATGTTGGCCATCACTACCACAACCGCCACTTAATCCATTGCCAATCCTTTCCCCATTGTCAAGCTCTGTTTTTCTGTGCTGTTGTTGCTTTTTGTGGAGGCCTTCACTTCAATGCAATAGCAAAGGGGCACAACCCAGCAGTGCTAGCTAAGTCTCCCAAACTGGTGAATTTTATTCAACGTTGGAATCACTATTAATGACTTAGTTGGGAACTGGCATAAATTACAAAGAGTAAACTCTGCTTTACAAAACAAGAGTGAAAATTGTTACTCCAATAGACTACTTCTGGTGAGGAGAATAGCCTAGATTACTTAGAGACACTAAAGTGACAATTGACATTACACTAGATTACCTGGAATGTATAAAATAACCAATTGACTTCTCTCTGCATTACAAAGAGGAATTGCCTAACTAATTAGTCACTATTGAAAATTACTGCCTAAAAGCAATGCAGAACTTCTGAAAACTATATTTACTCTTCCACCCATACACACACTCTAAAACAAATACATATGCACGAATTAGTGCTGGCTAATTCTACTACTTTCCATTACTCAATAATATTCAATACATTTCATTTGGGTACTCAATACTACACGATACTTTTAACGGATTTTTTTAAATTGTAACGCATAGTTTTTATCTGCAAATTGAAGTAGTTTCTTCAAAAAATAAAACTAGATCTTCAACTATTATTGGTTTTGTATGTCTTTTATTATTAAATCAAAAATAAATGTAAAGCTAACTTTTAATTCAACGTTAACAACAACTTAAGAAATAATTAAAATAAATTCTTTGTAAAATTAATGAATTTTGTAGTTTCCAGATTGTTGTCTTTTTATACAGTGATGTATTTTTATGCACTATTTTACCCACTCAACTTGCTTAAAAATACAACTCAGAAAGTATCGAGTAACTACTTTTGAGTATTGAGTATCCAAAAAAAAGGGCAAATACTCGATACTCGGTACCCATTACTCAATACTTTACCAGCACTAGTACGCGCAAATAACTGCTGTCGAAGCGCCATCAACGAACACTTCAGTGCTTTATGTCAAAAAAGCTTAAATTCTCTTATTTTGTAGTTGTTTCAAAAGTTCTCTCTTTTCCTCGGTTGCAAGAGGCGTTGAATTAAAGCAATTAAACAAAAAATCTGTCACGTACTACTCGCACATAAATACATACTATGTAAATATGTAAATGACCCAAATTTTATGAAAATAATGCTAAAGAATTTTCTGTGTCATTATATGCATTTTTCTATTTAATACGATAACAGCAAATTCAAACAGCATCGTAAATGTAGGTCAAAAAGCTTTTAATGGCAAACATGTTGCTTGTGTATGTGACTTCCTATATACAAGGGTGCAGAATATTACATGTTGTCTGCAACGTCTTTCAAAAAAAGCCGGCAATATTTTTTACACTAAGTAACATTTGAAGCATATTTTTAGGCACTTTAAGATATTTTATATTTTATGGTATATACCAACTCTTTACTTTAAAGGTGTGTTCACATTGTGTGTATTTGTCATATTCTATCCACATGTGTTTTCATGTGTATGTCAAAATTTGAGTTTCACATACGGTTTATAATTTACATGTTCAAATGTTGGTATGTCAATTACATTTGACATAACCTATCAAAAAAAAATCTTAAAACAGCTGATTGCTGTATGTGTATAATAAAAATTAAATTTACAATTAAATAAAACTGTATTAAATGAGAATTATTCCTCTTGCGAGTATTAATTAACAAATTTTTCAAAAATTTTAATCGAAGTTACCTTCAAGTCAAATATACAATTTATTTGAAAACAAATTGTTACACTACATTTATTTTTGAATATTTCTGTTAAATGTTCTACATAGCTTTCCGTTGGAAAGCATAATGCAAAATCATACAAAAATATTCAAAGAGACACTAGCAAAATGTAATGCATTACAAAAATCAGAAACTGCATTACATTTTGCTAGTGTCTCTTTGAATATTTTTGTATGATTTTGCATTATGCTTTTCAACGGAAAGCTATGTAGAACATTTAACAGAAATATTCAAAAATAAATGTAGTGTAACAATTTGTTTTGAAATAAATTGTATATTTGACTTGAAGGTAACTTCGATTAAAATTTTTGATAAAACTGTATTTTAAAATGGAACGAGAGATTGATAAAATAGTTGCGTGCAGCAGTATTATAATTGCAGCTTATATTAAAATAAAAAAAAGAAAAGAAGAAAAAAATAAGAGACCCAAAATAAAAAGATTGTTGTAGAGCCACAACTGGTTACTGCGAAGGGGCATGGGACTAGGGATTACATCAATGGTGATGGATGAACTGCGTATGGAAGATCCCAAGGCGTTTAGAAATTTCTGCAGAATGTCGTACTCGTCATTTGAAGAATTGCTTGAGAAGGTATCACCTCTGATCTTGAGACAGAACTCGCATATGCGGGAAGCATGCTTATTATGGTAAAATTTGTTCCGCGGGTTATACAGGCATTCCTTCTCTTGCCACGTTTCTATCAGCTGTAACACCGCTTCTTTGCACCAGTCAAACTGGAACAACATAAAAATAACTATAAAAATTGCAATAAAAAAATACATATGTAGGTAGTACTTACTTTTGTTAACTCCTTTTCAAATTTTCCCTCCATTTTCACTAATAAATTTTTGTATTTTTTTTTATTTTTGTTTTACTATAAATTATATTTATTAAAATTTCAATTAATTTTTGCCGCCACAAAATTTTTGTTATAAAAAACAGCTGATGTCCAAGTTTGTCACTTGGAAATAGAACTATACTATAGACGGTTATCAGATCATACAATGTTGTCAGATCTAGCAATGTACTGACATTGAAAAATTGTTAGCAAAAGGTAAGCATTGACAAGCTTTTTCTTACAACGTTAGAATACGAAAGTTTTAAGTTCACACGGTGGTTAAACATTTTCTGAAAATTTTTCGGACAACGTTGTAAGATCTGACAACCGTCTATACAAAGCTTAAGCTTAAAAGTAATGCATACAAATGTATGAAAAGTTCATTTGATTGCATGTATAAAAGGGAATTCCCCTCAATTTGTGCTACATATTTGCAATTGCTTTGACCAGTAAATTTGCTGGTAACTATTCACAAAAGGGGAATTTACCTAAATTTGTGAAAAGAACATATTTCGCAAAAAATAAATTTAACTAAAAAAAATTTAAGTCCAAACAATTTTGAATCGTGCTAAATGGAATAAAATCGTGTAAAAAAAATTAAAACTTGTTTAATTTCAAACCGTGATAAATCAAAACCGTTGAAAAGCAGAATTAGGTGTAATTAATTTACAGTGTATTTAAATTATCGTGAAAAAAAGTCGCATAGATATTATACTTTTCATAAAGTTTTATTATTTAAAATTTACCTTTAATAGGTAAAATAAAACCTTTTTCCTGTGTTCCAAATGTAATATGTATTGCAACAAAGTATGTACATGGATTTTGTATTTAGTTAACACGAATGATAAATGAAAACCCATAAGTATGCTAATGATTTGTTCAGTAACACGCGCACTATTTATAAAAACATGTATGTGTGTATGTATGTACGATATGTATGTAATGTATTTCATAAATATTTAAATTACCATTAACCACAATTTTGCACGGTCTTTGCAATTGATAGATAGATTTTCGTAACATGATACACATACAAATTATTACAATACATATTGTTATTTCTTCATGCAATAATGGAATAGCTGCCTGTACAGCTAGATATAAACCTTTCACAATTGTGCATTTTGTTTTTCCATTTTCATTGCCATTTTCATTTCATGCTTATTTTTGCTTTTATACATTTTGTTTTAATTTTTTATTTTTTTTCTTTTCATTTTTTTAATCTTTTGGTGTCCTCAACCCAAAAACGTGCTTAAAACTACTCTGCTCTCAGTTCTGTTCACTTCAATTCACATTGCAATGTGTTGTTGCAACATGTACTAGTTTCACATTTAACCGCCACATTGTACATACTACTACTTACAAGAACAAAACAAACTATTTACGAGTATATGTATGTATATGTACATATGTATGTATGTATTAAAGACGTGCATTAGTACACAACATCGCACAAGTTGGCCATGATTTCTTTTTTGAGTAAGTTTGAGTGCCTGTTTTCATTTATGTTGTATTTGTAGATGTTGTGCTCTACTCTCGTATGTTTTGTGTAGTTGAGTTGTATCAACTTACAATACTACATACAAGTTGCACAATACAAAGTAGTATATCGTTTCGAACAGATGTAGTGAGTATTTGTGGAATACTATTTTTGTTTGACTGCAGTAAAATAGAATAAAAAGACAAATTTATTTGTTTTTGGGATGGAAAAATTTGGTATTTATACCAGAAAAGGTGAATAGTAAAAAATACTAATTTTTCAAAGGTATTCATTTTAACATAACATAAAAATAAATACAAATTTTATATAACTCGATTTCATAAATTGCTTTGATTCACGTTAGATTGGTACATGTTTCGAATATTAAAAAAGGAAAATAAATCACATTTTGTTATTAATTAATAAATAACTGTAATAATAAAATAATATAATAAAAGTATTTCATTTTAATAAAAATATATAAAAACGTATGTGCATTGTACAATGTAGTACATTGTAGTACATTGAATGTACATATAAACAAACAAAAAATAACACATATAACTCGATTTCATAAATCGCTAAGATTCACATTAGTTTGGTACATATTCTGTATATAAAAAAGTAACACATTTGTTTTTTCATATTAAAGCACACTATAAGTACAATAAGTATTTGCGTATATGAGAGAGAGAATTGAATGCATGTTGTGTAGTTCCCAATACAACATAGTAGAACGAACATGCGATGTTCTGAGTAGAGTGATCAAACCAGAACGACACAACATCTACAACCATCTGTTTGACAACAGCACAACATTTACTTTACAACTTCTCGTTTACACAACATATACAAGGTATTTACCAATTATACTACATTGTACAATACTTTGTTGTGTACTAATGCACGTCTTTAGTATGTATGTATATATACTTATAAACTTTGAAAGCTTTTTAATGGTTGAAATCGTTGCCAGCCAGCAAAACACTATGCAACAATGTCGAAATAACTGTAAATAACGTTCACTTTTGTTGTGTAGTTGTTGTTGTTGTTGTTATTGTTGTAAGTACCTATACTTTTCGTACATGTTGTCAAATGAAAAATGCAAACTAAAAGCTTTATTCTGCAGCTGCTTTGTTGTTATTGCTGTTGTGTGGCAGTAGGGGAAGGAGTAAGATTTATATTATTTATTCGTTTGTGATGGCAAATAAAATGCATGTCAAACAACAACAATATCGCTTTAATATAATCTAGGTCATGGCATTACTGTCATTCTCCCAAAAAACATTTAAATAACAAATATTATTTTTTCTTTCACTTCGGACACTCTATTTGATATCTGCTCAATAGTTTATTACTCACATACATATGTACATACATATATTCAGTTTATTTTACAATTTAACTAACATATCAGCCAGGTTAAAGGTACAACAATTAAAAGTCATAGTAATTCCATTAAATTACATTTATTATAATTTGTAAAAAACACAAAATAACTTTCTTTTTTGTTTTTTTTTTTTTTGTTTTAAATTATCACCTTAAGGTACGGTCATATTTGACAAATATTTGCCGAAAAAGACGTTATCACTAAATAACATACATATATTTGAACTTGTTTATTTATTAAAAAAAAAAGTTTTCTTATTTAGGCCAAAGCACAGCAAATATTTAATTTTAATTTATTTGATGGTGTTTGATCTTGCAAAACTCTTGTAAGAGTAAACAACGTCAAACAAATTAGTGCTAAAACAATATACATAAAATAAGTTAAATATTTATTAATTATTTTACCACAATCCATTAAATTTATTCTGGATTTTTTTTTATTTGGCAACTCTGTTTACCTTTCTGTCACTTTATTGCTGAAAGTGTCAAAAAATCACTGTCCAGCTAAATTCACTTGCAAGTGAGCTGCAAGTGCCTGTATGTGTGATTGTGTTAGTAAAAAAGTGTGAATGTATTGACTTTTTCGAACTTGCACTTGCAAGTAACAGGGTTTACACATGCAAGTAACAGTTCGAAAAACTCAATACACTCCCATTTTTTACTAATACTAATATTTTTCGAATAAGTTTTCGTATATAATACGTACACAGCACTCGCATGCAAGTAGTTGCATGTGTAAAGGCAGGGTAAAGTAGGTAGAAAATAATAAATTAAATAAAGCGGCTGCCTGGTAGGAAGTTTTGAAAAAATAATTATACCTAGACGTCGGCCCAAAAACATAGACCATCAACAACCAAGCAACACCATGCGTAACTATAACCCGGCATTTACACATGCAAGTGCAAGTTCGAAAAAGTCAATACATTCACACTTTTTTACTAATACACTCACAGTATTTCACTTGCAGAGCTAGTCGAGTGTTTCGAATAAGTTTTCGTATATAATACGTACACGGCACTTGCATGCAAGTACTTGCATGTGTAAAGGCAGGGTAACTCCATGGTACTGGCAACTATTTCCGAGCCAATACAAGTACACTAGCAGCACAGTAGTTTTCAGCCAAAAAAGCATGATTGTGCTGTAAATTATTCTCTAATTTTATTTAACCCTGGATGGTTACTGTTCGTCGAATCGACGAAGCTCATTTACTCTCTATCATATAACTCATAAAAAAGAGTCAAATTCGTATCGAATTTTAAGATAGAAAAAAAAGTTTTGTGTTACATTATATTTTTTTTGTTATTTCTTAAATATAATACTTAAATAAAAATATTTTTGTTTATTTTTAACTTTAAAAACTGTTCCGCTAAAATTATTTTAAGAAATTGTTCGTCGATTCAACGAAGAGTAACCTTAATGTACAAAAATGAAGAGTAACCATTTAGGGTTAAAATGAAATCAACACGGATTTGATTTAAGTAAAATTATCTTTCTAATTACAGTTTTGTAAACGTAACCAGCGCGTCTTCACTATCACCGAACAAAAACTCACGTCTTTACATTTTGAAAGCTTCACTGGATTAACAATATGCGTTTTTTTTTTTTTTGCCAAACTTTCTTTTTAAATTAGCCTTAAAGTGTATTAGAGTTTTATCCGATCGTTCATTTCAGTGACCGGTCATTTTCGTTCATTTATCCAAGACTGATTCGTTCATTCAATTCGTTCACTTTGAACGAATGAATACAACCCTTATTGAATGTGATTTTCTTCTTGTCTTTTGATAAACAGCAGCTGAATGAAATTGATTCGTACACTATTGAACGAAAACCGTTTAGTTAAATGACCGGTTCATTCCGTTCAATGAAGTGATCCGTTCATTTTAACCCGTTCGTTCATGAACGACACAGCTCTCTTTATGAGATCAACAAGTTTCTTAAAACCGTTTTTTAATTGTAAATTTATTTTTTCTAAAACATTGACAAAATATTGATTTTGACTAAAGTAAATTGTAAACAAAGTCAGTCAGCTGTGCTACTGCAATCACCTTGTATTCATAGTTACACCATGATAGGTAGTTTAAACAATTTAAAAAATAGATTATTTACTCTCTTTCTATTTTTTACAAATAATTTTCGAAAACAACTGCTAGAAATAAGTTTTAATTTTTTGTAGCCTTTGTCAACATAGGCTTGTAAACGGTAATACCACAAATATCTTGTAAGACGATATAAAAACAACTTACAATTTTTTGATAGGTTAAGTTGTTATTAATAATATCAAATTGTAAAATTGCACAATGTTAAAAATTTGATCGTTCGTTATATGGAAATTGATTAAACGTTCGTTATATAAGGTAATGTTAAAAATTTTGCCGCAATTTTTTTATTATTTAATAAATATTAAAAATGGTACCGTGGAGGTCTAAAAAGTACATTTTATTTTTATAGTTGGTACAATGTACAAAAAGCTATTTTCCATTTCTGTTTCAAACCAACCAAATTACTCTCAGAGCACTACTTAGCAATGATCTCTAATATCTCAGTAATAGAAATGTATGTATTTAATTAATTACCTTTCCGAAGATGACAAACACATGCATTCCTGGGTCCCCTATTGTACCTTAAATTTTAAACGCATTTAAATCAGTTTGCCAAAAATAAGGCCCACAAAATTCGTTGAAAATGAATATACATAAAAAAAACTCTTATTCTTGTTTAACATTATTTCGGACGCTAGCAGAATAGCTCCGTCACCTTTACAAACTTTGTTCTATTGTAAGAGCGTTGGAGTATGAATGAATAAGTTTTTTTTAGTGTTCAGTTTATGTGCTCTATAATTATGATTGAATGCAATTTTTAATAAAAGCTTTTAGAGTACAAGCCCCTTTTTTCTATTATTTTTAACCAGTACGTAGTCGTTTGATGCTGCTAACGTTGCACCCACCTATTTGGTGCCAAAGTATACATTTTTGAAGCTTTTCTATTTGGAAATAAAAATAAATGTATGTATACACAAGGCAGAATTTACTGCAGTATTATAATGTTGCAGCATGTTGTATGTGTACAGTTGCCGCCGCTTTAGCAATAGAGCTTTTCCTTCAACAATTACTAGTATGGAATGTGGCAATAGCATTTGCATACCTACATACTTTTCGACAAATCTAATGGTCTCAATTTGGTATCTCTGCTGTTGACTAGTAAAAATATGAATTAATAATTGTAATCTATCTATATATATAAAATTCAATGTATGTATGTATGTATGTATGTATGTAACGTATAGACTCCAAAACGGCTGAGCCGATTTTGATGAAATTTTCACAGCATGTTACTGTGACTCTGGAAGGAATAATAGGGTACTTTTTTTTTACCACGCCCACTTTTACGCCCACTTTTTTAAAATATTGTAATTGGAGACCAAACCTCTGGACCGATATTTTTGAAATTTTCACAGCATTTAACTGGGACTCTAGTATAATTAATAGGGTACTTTTTTTGACCACGCCCATTTTTACGCCCACTTTTTAAAAATTATGTAATTGCTCCCATATAGTTTTTAACAGATTTACTTCAAATTGTATACACATTATATACTTCAGGCGAGGTAAAAATAAAGATTTCTTAAGCCACGCCCCTTTCACGCCCCTTTTCACGCCAAATTTTTGAAAGTTTTATACTTTTTGTTCTCTATACAAATTTGTTCATTCCAACGTATTTTTTTTTATTTGGTAGTATATTGCTCTTAATACTGTTAGCGTCGCCATATAACTATGAACCACGCCTACTTCATCGCCCCCTTTTTTTAATTCAGATACTTACTTATACCACTAACAATGTTTGCTATACAAAATACTTTTTTTGTAATATGTATTTACCTAAAGTTTTATATACTTTTTAACTACATATATTTTTTTATTACCAAATCCCCATTTTTCGCCCCATTTCACCTTAAATTATATTGCTTTTAATCTATATATATATAAATGAATGTGTGTCTGTATGTTTGTGCTTAATAGGAAGCCAAACCCTTGGACCAATCTGCCTGAAATTTTTACAGCATGTTACTGTGACTCTGGAAGGAATAATAGGCTATATGAAGTTTTGATTGTACAAACGGGGGTGGCACCGCCCATATAACCCACAAATTTAACCCGCCATATTTTGGGCATTTTTTGACGTACGTCGGTGATATTTGGTACATATGGTATTGGGGCATAATTAGGAATACGTACCAGGAGAAAAGTGAGTGGGACCACGCCCCTTTTTAGGAAAATTAAACATCGTAATATAGTCTTAACTACTGGACCGATCGTCATTAAATTTTCACAACAGAATATTCTTACGAAATAATAAATTCTTGGCTATGTAAGTGGACAAAGGGGCATGGTCTCGCCTAAAGCATTGCAATAAATACATTAAAATTAAATAAATTAATGTTTGTAAATATATAAATACGTTTTATTTTATGACGAGGGGGGGGGGTAGCAAAGCACACCGGGTTTAGCTAGTTAATTTATAGATTTTAAAACATACTCAAGTCGAAATGTCAAAACTTTTTGATATAAATAAATTAATGAAAATAGAGTATTTTTTAAAAAATGCGCAAAATTTCTTAGTTGGTGCGCAGTGCGCTGTTTTGCTAATTTTGGTGCGTTTTTTTAATTTTTCCGAAATGTGATCAAATCTTTTTTTACTAATTTTTTATTGCAGTTTTTTAATAATTGATTATCATGAATTCTATACGATGAAAAAGGACTCCATTAAATGTATTTTAAATACGAATGTATGATAAATGAATACATACAATCAAATTCGTCACATGAAGGTTATTGCTAAAGGTGAATAGGGTAAAAATCGTTGCTTGAAAATAAAATTAACATTTTAAACATGAAAATAAAAATTCTTGAATTCTTGTACAGCCTGATGTAGACGAACAACCATGGTTAGAGTCCCACTGGAGCCCTAACAAATTTTATTGAAAAAAATTCAAATAGAAAACAAATATAATTTAAAAAAAAGTACCAAATACTAAAGTACTAAAATTAGCCCTTTTTACCTATTAGTACTTTAGTTCCGAATAGCATATTGTGAGTTAAATTTTGAGTGGTAAAATGTTTATTTTTTCTTTATTAGCTCGTTTATTAAAAATAATAGTTTATAATAATCGTTGAACTCTTTTTAAAAATTTTTAATATAGAATTTATGAAATTAAAAAAAAAATACAAACAAATTTGTTTAGTTTATTTTTTATTGTGTTATTTTTATAAAACACTGAACTGTATAATATAGTTTTATTGTTATATTTATAACATAAAATATATTTATGTTAAATTAATTCCATAAACATTTCAAATAAAAAAATAAATTCTAAACTTGGTGCGTTTTTTTTGACAACGCTGCATGCTAAACATAACTGGTTTTTAAAATACCGGGATTTTATAAATATTAATAACAAAAACTATTTATTTAAAAAAGTACCTTATATTAAATATAAATATGTTTGAAAACAAATATTTTCTGTCCTCATGGCTACAATTTTTAAATATATTAAGAGTTAATAAACCACTAATAATTTAAAAACATAATAACAAATTGTTGATATGTTGGATTGACAAAAATAATATGTATGTCACTTCGCCTTTAATTTCTATATTAATTAATTAATTGCTTTTAATAGAATGTAATCGTTTGATCTTAAAAGAGCTTCTTAAAATATTAAGGTACCTAAAGTAAAGAATCTTGGGGGCTTATTCTGTATTGCGATGCGAAAGTCAAAGCGATGCGCAAATGAATTGCGATGCGAAAGGAATTTGGTATTCTGTAAGACTTTCGCATTCGCAATCGAAATTCTTTTCAGTATGTGGCAATACTGTTTCAAAAATTGCTGGTTTTAACTATTAAAAATACATACGAGTAATTAAATTTACAAAAACAAAAAAAAAAAACAAGTAAAATTGTGTTATTTGCAAAAATGGATTCTGTTGCACTATATGTATACATATGGTGAATTTCACGTCAAGTGACCCAATTTTAATAGTCAAATAGGTAACATGGCACGCTAACGGTCAAATTGACTCTCCACGGTCTTCGTGAACACTCTCAGCTACGGCCACTATATTTTCTTCACAGCGTGCTGAACGTGGTCTATTCGGTCGAATATGATTCAATAATAAATGCTGGGTCTCAAAATGGGTGATGGTGTTGCGAATAGTACGCTCAGTAGGCCAATTATGTTGACCATAAGTGCACGAAACACATTCCTCACAGAACGTGAATTTTCGTAATAATGTTGAACGATTTTTAAACGTTGTTCAGGCGTAAGTCTTTCCATTATGAAATGTCAAACAAAAATAACATGACAGCATGACACGACTCACACGTGATCTGTCAAAAAAAAAAAGGCTATTGAAAAAAGTATCTCTACTTGAATCACCCGTTATTATCAAACGCTGTATTTGAAATAAGTTGTCAAATGACTGTTGGGCAAATAATTAAATATGTTGGCGCTTCTTAAACAACAACAAAAAAGTTTATTAAAACTTTACACATGCGATAATCATCCAAGTAAATAGTAGGCAAGAACCAAAAAAAAAACGATTTTACCTCTAAAGTTATTACGTCCTAGATAAGTTTACTACCAAAATCCGCTCCCTAACAAAGGGAAGCAAATCAACAGGAAACTTAAACGTAATTAATTATGAGAAGGATTTAAAAAGAATCTTTACTAGTAAATGCGCATATAAAATGAAATACATATTTACGTCGTATTCTTTTATAAATTTTTCTTATTTTTCATTTCTGCTCCTTAGCTTTTCTTAATGTTTATTGCAAGTTGCAACCCTCTCGTTTTTATTATTGTTGTTATTATAATTCATTGTGACGTTTTACTTTTATTTTTACTGCGTTTTAACTTGCCTGAAAGGAGGGCAGGGAGGCAGCTTAAGCTGCCTGTTTATAATGGCTGAATCTTTGTATGTACTCGTACATATACGAGTACATACATACATACATGCATATATCTAAGTGAATATCAGACTTGCAAAACTTCCTTTTTCAACCAGCCAACCAAACACCCTTCATTCTTCTTTGTACTTTAAATACAAAAAGTAGTTATGCAAAAAATATTACGAAAAAAAGTCTAAGAAAAAAGTTTTTTAGTTTTTGCAAAGGATAGCAAAAATGTTGCTTTGCTTCCTTTGATGGTGTCATGTTATATTCGTTGCTCCCAGCATAAAACTTTATGCCATGGAAAATATGTATGTACGTATGTATATCTAATTAGAAATTTTTCTTTTCACCACTATGTTGTTTGATGGTGGAGTTTTCAATGAAAATAGGTCAACAAGTTATTGTGGATTGGCAAAATGTTGTATAATCATTCAGCAACTATTTCTACATACGTAGATGTTGATTTCATACCTTAAGAACTTGGTTCAGAAAAATAAGGGCTGACGAGGGGGAGGTAAATTTTATTTCACAAATGAACTTTGTATTTTGTTCGTAGTTAGTTTATTGTTGAGGGTTTGTATTGGAACTTTAACAATATATTTAAATGTTGTTATTACAAATCAATGCAATAAATTGAATTGATATCATGACTTTAGCTACATTTACACGATTGAAATTTTCTTCAAAATTGCTCTTCAAAATGCTTCAAACTCGTCTAAACAGCAAAATCTCTTCAAAATTTTTTTATTTAATAGTTATTAATAGTTATTAAATAAATAAATTTTTAAGAAATTTTGCTGTTTACATGAGTTTGAAGTATTTTGAAGAGCAATTTTAAAGAAAATTTCAATCGTGTAAATCTAGCTTTTAACTACCTACATATATACTCGTACATACTATTTGTTATTTGAATAAAAAAAATTAAAGTATAGTCGAATATGCGTGACCATATGATACCCTAAAGTAGTTAGCTATATACATATACATACAGTGGGAAGCAAAACTGTCCCACTGGATGTTTTGCATTAAGTCTGATGGAAAAAAATACTATTGGCAAAGGCCGCATGAGCGCATCCAAAAGCACCATCCTTAATGCAAAACATCCAGTGGGACAGTTTTGCTTTCCACTGCACATATGTATATCAATATTTTACTTAATGAAACAGTGTTTAGTTTGTAATATTATGGGATGACTTGACCAGAAGTTTAAGAGCTTTATCCAATTATAGAATAATATAGATTCTCAGAGAATTTCCTAAATAGATTTTGGTTTATTAAAAACAGAATTGTTCACCAGAAGAATTTTTCGTTTATTTATAATGAAGTCATAGACATTTATATATATGTATTCGCTTAAATACTATTCCGAAATAAAATCATATACAAGCATGTGATGGAAATCGAAAACGAATGAGTTTTAGAAGTCAGATTTTTCGTAATATTTCTGTATTGAAAAACTTTTATCGCATAAACTATAAAGATATTGGGGCTACTAAAGAGAATCTTAAAACAAAAATTTTAAAAACTTCATTATAAATGCATTAAAATGTATTTCCAAAACTGATTCGTTTTCGATTTCGATTTCCATCACATGCCTGATAGTGTATAGAAAAATTATGGACAGATTGTTATCAATCTCAATATCATTAAATTAATTTTCAAATTCTGAAATGTACTTTAAATCAAATACTTAACAGAGTCTGACTGACAATTTTAAATCATATCTAAAAGTAATTCTAAGTTTTAAGACGTTGCAAACAAACGTTTATGAAAATTCATAAATGGTGATATGAAGTATAAAAATACTAGAAATTTTCATATGGAAATATTTTCACTGTGTGAATTTTAAGTATATTAAAACAAGAGACCCAGAAGATAGATCGATGAAAATGTCATCTATAAGTTTAATCAAAGTACGTAATAAATATAGCTTACCAAAATGTTTAATAACAGATAATGCTTTTACAATACAAAAACCAATTTGTTTTAATTGAAATTTAACGGTCAACTGTAGGCACATGAAAAAATTTTCAACTGTGTTTATGGTCGTATCTACACAACTCTTAAACACAAGTATTTTATCGACATGAAGAAAACAATTATTTTCAACAGCATTCTAAGAACTAATTTTCTTTTACGAATGTGTTTACCATGTGAACAATAAAAACTAACAAAATATGTAAACGAACAAAAAAATGCCAAAAATATAACAAAGTTTAGCTTATTAGCAACAAGTCAATTTTTAACGCATTTTAAAGTTTTAATGAACCATGGATAGAGAATCTACACAGGAATCTAATTTAGTGGTGCCCACGTTATAAATTTTAGTTTTTTTTTTTAACCCTAGACGCACTTTTTTATTTTTATACCTATATGCACAATTTTCCTTTTAATATCTCCACTTATTTTAGCGGTTTTTAAGTTTTAAAAACGGATCTCATTAGCCTGTAACTAGGGCTATTGAAATTCATAACTGTCACTTTCGAAAAAGTAGGTGCTTATAAAATTTTAAAACCACAAAATTAGGTTCCTGTGTGGATTCTATGTCCATGCTTCTTTAAAATTTTAATATTCGTTTAATATTGACATTTTTTTCATTTATTTTTGCTTACATATATTATTTGTGTTTATTGTGCACATGGTAAACACGTGCGTAAAAGAAAAAACTTGTTGGCATGTGGTTTAAAATAGTTGTTTTTTCATATTGATTATGTACAAGCACGTGGCATATGAAAAAAATTTTGCTGATCCATTAAATTTGTAGTTGATTTCCACTATTTATATCTTCACATACGCGATGAATTAAACTTTTTTTCTCAATAACTTTTATATAAATCGCTTAAATTGATGAAAAAAATCTCTAAATTGATATTACTAACAGCAACCCTGAACCAAACAACGAAGCGGCGCGAACGAACATTGTGCGAAAAATTCTTGTGCAGAACCGAAGTGTAGTGATTTGCCAGAAAATAAATTTTAAAAAAGTTGTATTGTGCTAAGCATTATTAAATAAATCACGCTGCAAATTCTTGATAACTATATTAGTGAATACCAACATCATAATATATAACACAAATGTTTTTCAAATAAAATAAACATCTCCAAAAAAGTAAATTTCACAATTGTCGTTCAGACATACATACATATATTGCATAAAGAAAAATAAGGAATAAAAAAAGCACACTACAAGTACAAAAAACGTTGAAAAGCGTCTAGAAATTCGAGGATATTTTTGTGGAAATTCTCTAAACTAGAAGTAACCACAGATTTTAGAATATCAATTAGTATTCTTATTAAATTGACAACATGTACAAGACCAAAAAAGAAGTTGATACTCATGTACGCACCGCATTGTCCAAAATTCGCACGGAGACAGAGGTAAGCCTATAAACGTACAATATGCGATTTATTAAACAAATGCACTTTAGGTGGGTATGTTAGCGTTGCATGCCATATTCAAAAGGGTTTCATTTATTTTATATAATAGGTATAATGAATAATTTATTTTGTTTTTAAACACAATTGTTTTGAGAAAGCATTGCTGTCATTTATTTCTGTCTGTTAGACGGCTTTTTCATTGATATTTTATATTTTGTTTTTTAAGAATATAGTATTAAATGTTAATGCATTTAATTATTTTTCAATTATATTATTGTTTATGTTTTGTGTTGTATTAGTGTAAAAATAGACAGAATTTTTTTTTAGAAAATTTGAGGTTATGCTTGGCGCCTGTGTATTGCTTGTTTGCAAACGTCATTTGTTTCATGAGACGCGTGTACCGGCATTTTTCCCTCTTTGCCGCATTTTTGTTGTGTTATGATTCCCTTAATTTCTAGCTTCGGTGTAACAAAGATTATTTTACAAAATATTTTTTTTATTTATAAGTGAAATCGATTTTGTATTTTTATAATGGAATTGTAAATTGTATGTATTTCCAATTTTGTTATTGCATGCAACAAGTACCTACATAATAAAAAAGTCGTTATTTGAGTTTTATTTTTTAACGTTACTGTTTAAATAAATACATTTAATTTTCATGTGTGTCTGATCTAGTTTTTAATTAGTCTAAAAGACCTGTATTACTAGGAAAAGAATAGTTTCCAATTTTATAATATTAAACCAATCTCAGTAATTATTTTTATTTTTCACCAAACATTAAAAAAATTAATTGTACCTATATCGTATTTAATTTTCTTTCAGCGCCACTTACGCAGTTTCACGATTGCAAAATTATACTTTAAAGTCAACGAGTTGGCAATAGCCGAGCAATACCTTTGTTCTTATTTGAGCATCAAAGAAGACAATGATCAGGCTCACAAGTTACTTGGTCAATGCTATCAACGCCTTAAAAAACCTGACAAAGCTTTACAATCTTTTCAACGTTCCTTACAATTGAATCCCAAACAATCGGACGTTTTGGCCGAAGT
Organism: Bellardia pandia; assembly: GCA_916048285.2. NCBI lineage: Eukaryota > Metazoa > Arthropoda > Insecta > Diptera > Calliphoridae > Bellardia > Bellardia pandia. The sequence goes on from OU696529.1 coordinate 123,715,482, forward strand.
CTGTCAACTATTGTTGGAAGATAAGAACTTGAATAGCAACAAAGCGAAATATTGGTGTGAATTGGCCGAATCGGAAAAGGTGCAACATGAAGCGGTATTCTCATTGCGCCTTAAGCTCATGAACAAAGATAATCTAGGCACTAATCAAGTAGAAGAGTTGTTACAAAAAGAAATCTCGGCCCGGCCAAATGACGTACAACTGAGAGTTAGACTAGTGCGTAATTACGTGGAAAAGAATCAAATATTAGATGCCTTCAAGTATGTGCATCAATTGGAGATGGGTCACAAGGATGAGTTTGTGACAAGTAGCGAATGGTACAATGTTGTTTGGTTAGTATTGAATAAATACGAACAAATGCCAAATACAAAGAAAGACTGGGACTTCTGGCTTCTGTTGGCCATTTGCTTGGAACGTCAGGTTCATATATCATTCTCCTTGTCGGCCGGCTCCTCCGTTGTTAGTGGTGGTGTTACTGAAACAGCAAATTTGCTTTTCAACTTGGATCAATATCTATTCAAGATTTCTCAGTTGTCAGATAAGTTCTGTGCCCAAAAGGAACTAGTTGAATTGTTCCTCGAGCATTACCGTGGCCAGTTGCTGTTACATGCCACTGCTTTAATATTTAAACGTGAATTACTGCAAAATAAAAACAAATGGAAGGAAACTACTCGAGCCGTACTGCCGCTATTATTATTGGCCTATCAAATCGAAGCACCAGACAACAAAGAACCCTGGATGAAGCATTGTGATGAACAAAGTAAGCAATTGATCGCTATATGGCAAAGGGAGGGATCCTTTCGTTGCGCTCAGGTAACTTTTATATACTACATCTACATATAATCATGTGTTCAACATTTTTTGTTATAATAAATTTTCTTTAGAAAATACTGTTATACAGAAAATTGTTTATAGAAAATACTGTCATACACGAAATTTTCTATAGATAAAAGTGATGTATAGAAAATATTTCCAAATTATAGATTTTTAATGGTTTTCCTTTTCTTCTTAAAGGTGGGCAGAACTTTACTTTCCTGCATCAATGACGATCCTATAGTAGACAAGGAAAATACACACAACATTAACAATTTGTTAGGTTCCCAATCATCTAGCCTATGGAAAAGTAATGAAGAACTTTTAGGACAAGTGCGTCAAACATGCAGTGATCGTCAATGGAGGCGTAACATTTTTGCTTTACTTTTCTGTAACAGTGACCAAAAGGTTAAGGAACAATCTTCACTGTTTTCTAAAAGTTCTAAGCTGAGCGAACCCCTCTACAAATTGCCAACATATGCTGATGTAGAACGTTATGAAGATGCTGCCCAGTATCTGAGACCCCAGTCGTTGCAACACATGGTCTACTTGTGTTTGGGTAATGATAACTTGGCTTATGTAAAAGCCAAATATTTTAATGGTTTGAACTTCTCTACACAAAATCTGTCATTCTGTGGAGCCGAATCCTTGAATCAATTAGATGTAGATAGTTTCCTTTACGCTGCCACTATACAGTCCAAAAGAGCTTTGGAGGTGGATAGAGAAGCCTTTGATAATTATCAGTCTGGCAACAGTACTGCTTCAGGCAAACCGAAAATTTTGCCCTTTGTTAATATACAAAACTTCTTATGTTCAGAGGAACAATCTCAGTGGTGGCATGCTGCCTATATGGTGTACAAAAATCTTAGCAATGGAAATGACTTGGCTGAACTAAGAGCCAATTTGCAGTACGGCATTGAAGCTGTTAGAGGCATTAATGGCCCAAAATTAGACATGGCAATTGTTTTTAAATTGGGGCAACTGTTTGTGGCACGCGCTCAAGACATTGTAAAGCCCATCGAAAAGGCATTCCTAGAAGCCAGAGCCGAATCTATCTACAAATATGGTTTGAATATGATGAAAATGCATTGCAAAGGAGTATTAGAACCATTCCGCAAATACTTCAAATATGCTAAAGGCCAAACTTCTGCTGCCGAACGCGATATAGCCTCTGCGGCCGAAGATGCCGTATCATATTTAGCCACACGCTATTTCAAAAAATCTGAATATGAGGACTTAATAGAAGAACTGGCCGGCATACAACTACCATTTGCCACATATTTGCAAGCGGAGGCTTATCGCAAACTGGATGAGGCCAGCAAGACACCCAAGAAAACTAAGCGCATGTATTTAGATCGTGCCAGCGACTGCCTCAATCAAACTTTGGCTCTACTCAAAAGCAGTGCGCATGCTGACCCCGATCATCCCCTTAACTCGGTTATACACAGTGAAATCAAAAGACTACAGCAGGCTTCAGCTCGTTATTTGAACGAGTCTAATACTATTTTCAGCCCCAATACAGGACACAATAACTCTAGCACATATGAAGATGCTGAAGAAGATTTTTATGCCGAAAACTCGATTTTACCGCCTGCCGCAATCATAAATTCGAATCGTGCTAGACGTGAAACTATGTCTAATGCCAATGTCCTAATGTCTACTCACAACCTAGAAATGGAAAACCTTGTGAAACAAATGGCCAACACTTTGACCCTGCTTAAGGATGAAATTATGGATACTCTCAAACCGGAATTGCGTAATGTTACCAAGGAAATTTCTAGCTTGAAAGAAAAAATCTCTAATGTTGAAGATGCCATGAAGAAAATACGAATTTCGTCTAATCCACCCTCTAGGGATGATGCCTCTAATGTTTTGGATGACTTGTATCTTTTCGAGGATACCCTGCAGCAACAGATGTATCAGCAGCAACAGCAGTCAACTGGTAATCAATTCGCTCCAAATGCTGGTAGTGTTACTAATGCACCAAACATGATGTCTAACTCACCTTTTATGGCCCAACAACGTTTGCAGGCGGCCGCCTATAACAGTCCCATGTTTCCTCCTAATCCACACAATTATCCTATGAACTTCTATGGTCATCCCAATCAACCCAATCCCTATATAATGACACCACAACCAGGAGCGCTTCCCATGAACCAACGTGGTCCTTTACCATCATTGCCGTATTTGGACCCTACTGTACCAGTACCTCCTGCAGGTCTTAACTTCAATATGCCAGTAACTACAACACCGCTGTTACCACCACCTACACAGCCACCTTCAACTATAACTGTAGAACCTAACAGATCCAGCAACTTGTATAATTTGTTGCAACAACCCCCGGTGTCAATCACTCCTAATATCAATAACATAGCAGCACCACCACCAACCATGCCCATTTACTCAACAACACCCTTAACACATACCACATCCATGAGCATACCTCTTCCAGCTGCAAATACCACACCAATTAATATAACACCCTCATCTACTATGCAATTCCATAAAACTTTAAATAACCAACCTGTCGAAAAGGGTCCTCCCGCCAATGTGGTTATAACCAGCTCTGATCCTTTACCCAATCCTAATAGCATTCCTAAACAATCTCAGCAGCAAACTCCTTTAAGTGTTACCATACCCTCTCATCATATCAAACCCAGTTTGGCAAGCCAACCGCCACCACAGCAAGAAATTACTTCGTTGGCCAACAAAACTGTGACAACCACCTCTAGCTCTACAGAAAATGCATTTGGAGTGACCATTGCCACCTCAACATTTAGCTTCAAACCTCAAATTGCGGCAGCTGCTGCCCAAGCGAGCGGCACTGCTCAAGGCAACGAAGCCCTCAACAAAACTTCAGAAAGTTTGGGTAGTGATTTTAATAGATCTGGTGCTGAAGAACTTGAGTACGATCCACGTCCCGACTTTAAACCCATTATTCCCCTACCCGATGAAATAGAAGTGCGCACGGGTGAGGAAGAAGAAGAAGTGATGTTTTGTCACAGAGCAAAACTATTCCGTCATTTGGATAAAGAGTGGAAGGAACGTGGTATTGGCGATATAAAAATACTCAAAAATAAGGAAGGAAGTTCTCGCATTTTGATGAGACGTGATCAGACTCATAAAATATGTGCCAATCATGTCATTACACCCGAATTAATCTTGACTGTACCAAAGAATGAGACAAAGGGCTTTATTTGGGTCGCCAACGATTTTGCGGATGAATCTTTACAATTGGAGAAATTCTTTGTTCGTTTCAAGTTGCCGGAAACAGCTACACAATTCCAAGAAGCCTTTAAAAAGGCACAACAAGAAGCTGAAGAAAAGTCCACTGTAGGTGTAACTAAAAAAGAAGAAAAGCCTAAAGTTTCCTCGACTGCAGCATCAAATACTACGGCTCCCTTTTCGCTGGCCAAGTCAAGCGTAACCAATTTTGTTACCAGCACCCCAGCACAAAAGAGCGAGACAGGTTTTGCAGCTCAAGGAAAACCTGTATTTGGACAACCTATAACTCCAGTACCGACAACTACTGCTTCAGCAGCAACACCAGCTTCAAAATCTCTATTTAGCGGCTTAAATTTGTCAACAAAAACCCCCACAACCAATGACACAACAAACAAATCTGCAACTGCTTCTCCATTTGCCAACTTTACATTTGGCAAGCAAACTATGCCAGCAAGTATTACTCCAGCCGTAAGTGTTGCTAAAACAACTACCAGTACAGCTTCACCTTTCGCTAGTATATTCAGCAACTTGTCCACCTCGCCCTTCACCAATGCACCCAGTGCTGCTGTTATACCCACCACCGTAAATGAAACAGCTAATGTCAGTAATTTAAACAAATCTTTGGCTTCCGATAATGAAGACGAGTACGTACCCACGGCACAATTTAATCCCGTCATTCCCCTACCGGATCTGGTAGAAGTGAATGCTGGAGAAGAGAACGAATTGGTACTATTTGAACATCGTGCCAAACTCTTGCGTTTCGATAAGGAAGCTGGCGAATGGAAGGAACGTGGTCTGGGCAACATTAAACTGTTGCAAGACAAAGACGATGTCAACAAGGTCCGATTAGTGATGCGAAGAGAACAGATACACAAACTGTGCTGTAATCAACGCATTTACAAGGACACCTCTTTCAAATATGCCAAAAATTCGAAAACCGCTTTGTCATGGGCTGGTCAGGACTTTTCTGAAAATGAATTGATAACTGAAATGTTGACGGTACGCTTTAAACTTCCCGATATGTGTGCCAAATTCTTGGAAGCCATACAAAATGCTCAAGCCCGTATGAACAGTGATGGTGAGGAGGCCAACTCTAAGGCAAATGAAAAGAATGCAAAATCAGCTGATGTTAAAGCAGCTAAAGGTTTTGGTGATGCTTTCAAACCAAAATCTGGTTCCTGGTCTTGTGAAGCCTGCTACACTTCAAATGCTGCTGGCCAATTGTATTGTGTAGCCTGTGATGCACCTAAGGATGAGACTGTGCCCAAAAAGGAAGCTAATTCTAATATTTTGGCCACTAACAGCACAACTAAATTTAGTTTTGGTTTTGGGGCTGCTTCTCCAGCAGCAGAAAAAACTCCTGCCGTCTCTAGTAAGCCTGCATTTGGATTTAGTACGCCTGTAACAGCGGCGGCTGTCACAAAACCTAATCAGACTAGTGCCTCGGCTACCGGAGGATTTGGTGATAGTTTCAAACCCAAAGCTGGTTCTTGGACATGTCAAAGCTGCTATTTATCTAACATCGGTGATGTTATTTATTGCAAGGCTTGCAATGCTCCTAAAGATGACACTGTGCCCAAAAAAGATGCCAACACCAATATTCTAGCACTCTCTAATCCTTCTCAAAAATTCAGTTTCGGCTTTGATTCGCCAGCTGCTGCAAGTGTTACACCAAAATCGAATGAGGCAAGTGTCCCCGTCAAAGCTACCGCTTCAGGCGGGTTTGGTGATGCTTTTAAACCCAAAGCTGGCTCTTGGACATGCCAGGCGTGTTATTTATCCAATATAGCAGATGTGGTTTATTGCACAGCCTGTGATGCCCCCAAAGATGACACTGTTCCCAAGAAAGATGCTAATACAAATATACTAGCGCTTTCCAATCCCTCACAAAAGTTCAGTTTCGGTTTTGGCGCAGCTCCCGTTCCTGCTGCTGATACTGCAAAGTCATTTACATTTACACCACCCTCCTCCACATCCACAACATTAAACTCAACACCAACTATAACAGCCAGCGCACCTATTGGTAAAGCCACATTTAGTTTTAGTTTATCCTCTAAAGCTATGGAATCGCCAGCCATGCCCGGTGCTGGTGGTGAATCGACACCAAATGCCTTTTCATTGGATAAAAAAGAATTCAGTTTCACTCTGAAACCTAAGAGTCCCGGCAAAACCGGTAAGAGTCCTATGAAATTCGGTGGTGGAGGTGATGCTGATGGTGCCGAGGATGATGGTGAGACAGAATACCATGAAGAGGAAGAGAATAATACATATTTCACTCCGGTTATACCATTGCCAGATAAGGTAAGTTTTTCTCATATTTGGGTTTTGTTAGAAAAAAATAATTTTGATGAGAAATTTTAAGAAATAAATCTGCATTCAGAGCTAAGAACAGTTGACCAAGTGTAAGAAATCAATTCGATTGTTTCGAATCTCATTTTTATTTTGTTTAAGTATAGTTTATGTATAGAAAAGCAATTTTCTGTGTACACTCATACCCCGGTTAGCATCGCTAATTGGGACCGGAAAAACGAGACGCAAACTGAAACGACGCAAACCGAATCTCAGTTTTCCATACATTTGTATTAATTTTCATTTAATTCGTTCCGAGACTCATAATTTTAGTAAAAAAGAATTGATTTTTCAATAGCAAATACCAATTTTTTATTATTATTTGTGTAATAATAGTTTTTATTAAAGAAAAAAAAATAATTCATGAAAAACGCATAAAAAATATAAAAATATTAAGATTAATACTTGTAGACAATTATCACATACAAATTTGCATTAGACTTCGACGGGAAATCCCATTTTTCTATTATTGCTTTGTACATACAAACATTTATTAATGCCGCAAATCGAAGCACTAACGATGCAACTTAGAAGTCACGGAAATTCTAAAAAGACGCATCTTCGAAACGTCGCAAACCGGGGTATGAGTGTACTGTCCTTTTTATGTAAATTAAAGTTAATTTCTTGGTTATAAAAAATAAATTTTATATACTTTCTATACAATGAAAAGATCTCTGAATGGATCTCCTGCTTCTCCAATTGTGGCGGATATTGTAATGGAGAAGTTATTAGATACATGTATTGAAAAATTAGGTGTATAACCAAAACTAGTGACCAAATATGTAGATAATTTATTTTGTATTATTTTAGAACATGCTATTGATAAAATGTTGAAGATATTTAATGATTTTAAACTATATATGTAGTATTAAATTTACAATTGAGAAAGAATATTCGAAACATTCATATTTAGATAACTTATTGATAAGAAGAGGAAAGAATTTAATAAAAAATTGGCATCAGAAACCAACGGCTTCAAGAACAATAATTAATTATTGTAAACATAGTAAACAAAATATTATAAATACGGCTAAGAATTTCAAACGATTGAAGAAATCAAAAATATTCGATACTGATAAATATGGCTTACACGACTTATAATATATTAGATAAATTATTTAGTTAAACAAAAGTTAAAAGAGGAATATGGAACAAATATTAACATACCTTGTGACGAAAAAGATAAGGAAAATATAGTAATAAAGTATATCGTTGGTCTCATGTAGAATGGCTCTAACTCGATATTTTTTCAAAATTTGTTTTTTTTGCGATTCCAATGCATTTAACGCAAATACACCTCCTCACAAAAATGTATTGCAATTGTGTAAAAAATAACGCTTTTATAAGCAGTTGTACAAAAAAAGTTACATGTTGAATATTACAGTTTCTATTATGTTTTTACATTCTGTAAAGTTTCAAATACAGTGAACTCGCGATAACGTGAACTAATTTTTACCAAGGCAGTTCACATTTTCGAGTTTGTTCACGTTATCGAGTAAACAAATTTAAAACAAAAAATTACCCTACTTAATATAAAAAATGACATTTTAATAAGTAAAAATGCTAAACACTATTTTAAATTAATTATTTTATTTCTTTTTAATAACAAAAAATAAAATCCAATATATTCAGTACACTTTGCATTCGATAAATAACAAAAAAAATAATATAAAATAAAGGATGCAAGAAATTCATATTTGATTAACAAAAAAAAATAAGCTAAAACTAATAGGAACATTTTTTTGGTTGAATAATTAAGAATCAGTTAAATAAAGTTTAAAGGAAAAAATTAGTAATTTTTTTTTGTAAGTTTTTTGTTTTGCCATTTTAACACAGCTTTTTCTTTAAGGTTTCTCAGCACTCTAATGTCACTTTGGTCTACCATCTCGTTTTCAGCCCATATTAAAGCCTTATCCAAGGCTTCTACAGCTTCCTTGGATTTAATTATAATTTCTGGCTGGAATATAATGGAATCATCATCATGTTCGATATCATCCTGAATTTCAATACTTCCCACTTCTGTGCAATTTTCTTCAGGATTGTTGTTCCAATCTTTGACAGTGGAAAGAGTAACATCGATCTGTAATTAAATTTAAATTAAATTCTCTAAAAACACTGAAACTTATAATAAAACAAACCTGAGAATTCAGCGCCTGAAGAAGTAGAACCGCACTATTTTCTAGCTGTCGTATTTAGGGTGGAGATATCCTCTCTCTTAAAATACTTAATGGAATATTATCATCGGGGTCATCTTGGTCCGAAACTAAATTTAAAATATTTTTCCAGCATTTGTTTAAAATTTGTTGCGAAATTCTACTCCATGCTGAGTCCAAAAGGTTAATTGCATCTTTTATAGTTAACATCTTAATAGATTCTAACAATTCTGTTTGTTTTCCAGCCACTAATGATAAGAGACTTTTTCTATAATACAGTTTAGTTATTTTAAAAACATTCTGGTCCATGGGCTGAATTAACGATGTTACGTTGGGTGGCAAAAACATTGCACAAATGTATCCGTTATCAGAAATCAATTGGGATAAAGGTGGATGTGATGGAGCATTGTCTATTAACAGAAGGGCTTTAACTGGTAGCCCCTTTTTAGTCAAGAATTCAGTAACCTAAAGCAAAAAATTATTACAAAGTTTTCAGTTTTTAATTTTTCATTTGAAATCTACCTCTTTAACAAAGCATTGATGAAACCAGTCATAAAAAATTGTACATGTCATCCATGCTGACTTGGAAAATTTTTAATTCACTGGACAAGTAAAATTTTTGAAGCTTCGGGGATTTTTAGATTTTCCAATTACCAATAGTTTAAGTTTATGAGCTCCCGACGCATTTGAACAGCCCATGAAAGTTAATCGTTGTTTTTCCATCTTTGCGCCTGGAGCACTTTTCTCCAAGGATGACACATATGTTTTATCTGGCAACTGCTTCCAATATAACCCGGATTCGTCAGCATTATAAAGTTGATCTTCACAAAGAGAGAGTTCTTCCATTTTTGCTCTTAACTTTTCCTTAAATGGGTCAACAAGTTGGGGCTGTGCAAAAAGCTTTTCTCCAGAAATTTTAAGAAGGCGAACACCGAACCTTTGTTTAAATTTTTGAAGCCATCCGTCACTGGCTTTAAAACCACGATCATTTTCTTTAATTTGAACGTGAATTTCTAAAGCTTTGGCTTTTAACATCAGTCCACTTACCGGCATTTTTTTATTTCGCATGTGAAGGAACCATTTATAAAGATTCTTTTCCATTCTCGGAAGTTCAGAAGCACGTAATGTTTTACGCTTTCCAGTGCCATAAAGTGTATTATTAACACGATTAGTAAGTTCCAGTTTTTTCTTTTTAATGGAAGAAACTGTTGCTTTTGCAACTCCATATTTTCTTGCCAAGCCACTAACACTAAAACCCTTTTGCAATAATTCAAGAATATCAACTTTATCTTTTAAAGTTAACACTTTAGGTTTTTTTAATGACATTTTTCACTTTCACGAATTAAAATTTTTTAACCACTTGCAACATCTACGTAGCAAAATCAAAGAGCAACTAACAGGTCAAACCATACATAAACGAAAAAAAAAACATTCAAACTTAAGTAAACAAACAAACAGGGCGGGGATTTCCCAATTTAAAAACAGATTAAAAAACAAAAAGTAAAAAAAATGTTTACGTTTCAGCGCTTTCAGATTTTGTTCATGTTTTAGAATACTCTATTGAAAAATAAATTTGTTCACGTTTTTGAGACGTTCACACTTTCGAGTGTTCACGTTTTCGCGAGTTCACTGTATGCGAGTTAGGGCCTTTCTACATGAGAATATCGATATATAGGTATAACGAAAAGTAAACCAAAAACAAGAATTGCTGGACATAAAACCGACCAAATCGCACATAAAAAGCAACAACCAAAAAATATTTATTTTCTCATTAGGTTTTGTATTGTTTTTGCTCTTTCTTTATGTTTTCATTTACTGAAAGCAACGAATACTGGACGAATGGTGTGAATGTTTTTAGTTTTTTCATGTGGCATTGAATTATTTCGTTGCTTGATGCATATATAACGGCATTACAGTGCTGCCAGTATTTTTCTAGAGCTTATCCCCAATTTTTGATTTGTCATCCCCAAAAATCCCCAAACTGATTTTTTTTGATTAAAATTTTTTTTGTAAAATTTTTATTTTAATTCAAAATAACATATTTATTTAATAAAATTAATTTTTATCGATAGCTACATATATTAATATTCAAACTAATTCGATTTGTAATTATAAATCTTGTAAAGAAAAAATTACACATAATTTAATATATAGAAGTATAAAAAATTATTTACGAGAGTTTAGCATTTCAAGATCTTCAGAATCAAAATCTTCTGATTCATAAGCCTCAGAAATATTGCTTGTATTAAAAAGCTTTAGCATTTCAGCAGTTGGATTAAATTTCTCACAACAAATTGAATTATTTTTCTGAGAAGTACTTCCAATAATTCATATTTCTTTTTGTTACGTATTTTTGTTTTGGAAGTATACATTATTAAAAAACGCGTTCAACGCAAGCGTTACCCTTACCTGTACCCTGTACATATATATATTTCAAACCTTTTGACCAATCTTCGCGTTCCCAAGAAGCATTATGTTTTTTTTAATAAAATTATAATTTGCAGCCATTTTAAACGGTAAAAAATATATTTTTTTAATATTTACATACTTCTTTATTAGAAACCATCCACTATAAATAACAACACACATTTTTAGACTTGTGCGTCTGTTTTAGCTCAAAAATCTTTCTTGTTACCATCAGTTATAAAAAAATCCCCCAAAAATCCCGTAAAATTGTGTTGTCATCCCCAACAAATCCCCGGATCCTCAAGATGACATTTTTATCACAAATCGCGAAAAAAATCCTCAATTTGGGGATAAATCCCCTAAACTAACAACGCTGCGGCATAAAAAAAAGGAATGTAAAATAGCAAACAGTGATAAGGAATGAATAAACAAACAGCAATGCACACTTTTATTATTGTCGAGTAAAAGCAATGCAAAAGCAATGAATTTGCGAATGGTTAGCAAATGTGAATGGTCTCTTTCTGTTCTCTGTAATGTACCTACAACTAACAGAATATGATTTCTTGTATCGCCAGCATAATCTTGCATGACATCAAACACATCTTAATTGTTTTTCTAACTTTTTGGGATAACTATACCATATTGGGGTAATCCTGGGATCAATAAAGATGAAAGTCGAGTTTTATTTTGCACGTTTTGGCGTAAGTAGTACCTTGCAATGGAACGTTGGGAAAAAATTGATCTGCGCTATCGGTAAGACTCATAACATACAACCGCCAAGCGTTTGTAATAGCCATATCTATTATATAGTAGGTAAACAATGTCCACCACCTCTTCTTGCCACGAATGGCAATTCTAATAAGTGAAGTAGACATTCTCTTATCAGGTGGTGGTTCTCGAAACATGTAAATTCAACAACCCACCCAGGTTCAATCCCCCCAACTCAGCCGAAAAATTATCCATAAATTTTAATAATAATTTTCATGTAACAATTCCTACAATCAGTAAAAATAATTTAATGAAAATTAAATTTAATTAATGAACTCAAGTCTAACTAAAAAAATATCAAAAATTATAAATTAACAGTTCAACTAAAAATAATAATTGTTAATATGTATCAGAAATTTTAAACACACCTGATAAAGTTCGATTTTTGGAGTTTTTTTTAAAAATTTTCAAAGTTTTGTCCATAGTGAATAATTTAGAAGCGCAACTCTGTAAAAAAACATAGAAACTCTCACAAATAATATAGCTGGCATAATTTGTTGTTGTAAAAATTAAATTATTGACAGCATAAGTGTTTCTTCAATTTCATTTTTTTTTTTTTCTAAATTTATATTATTTTTCTCTTTCATGATAAATTTCCTGCAGATTGAAGTGAAAACAGGCGAAGAAGATGAAGAACTTCTGTATGTACACCGGGCTAAATTATTCCGTTTCATTGATGGTGAATGGAAGGAAAGAGGTTTGGGCAATGTCAAGATTTTACGTCACAAGGAGAACAAAAAATTGCGAGTAGTAATGAGACGTGAACAAATTTTAAAAATCTGCCTAAATCATGTACTCAACGAAGATGTCGACTATAAGCGCAAAGACGACAAGAGTTGGCTGTTTGTGGTAAATGATTTCAGTGAGGGTTCTGTTGAATTGGAGAAATTCTCTTTACGTTTTAAGACCAAAGATGTGGCCGAAGAATTTATGTCAGCTGTTAATAAGGCACTTGATGGAACAGCCGAAGTCATTGAGGCTTTAGGTAATACTTCGATAACAACGCCCACTAATTCCCAGCCACCGGCTACCTCGTCGTTTGGCATAAGTGATGAAGATAAAATTAAGGCAGATAAATTAAAATTACCCCATGAATTCTTTACGGCCAGTACAACATGTTCCGGATGTCGTGGTTGTGATCCTGATAAATTTGTTTTTGCTGATGTTAAAAATATTGCAACGTTTGTTAGCAAGGAGGATACCCAAAACCCATTGAACATTATGGAGTTGCCCGCTTTAACCACTAACAAGTCGACTGCAAATCGAACATTTTTGAAGCAAAGTGCTTTATCGCCAGCAAATGTTAAGGCAGAAACTACAAAAACGAATGATAGTATATTCTCTGGATTTGGGGGGGCCAATTCTACAGCTTTTGCATCCACAACAGCAGCAGTTCCTGCTGAAAAGCCATCAAATACTACATTCTCATTTGCGGCAGCCTTTAATAGCACTATTAAGCCAGCAGAAGAACCAAAGAGTTTTGGTACAACAGGATCAGGTGGTTTCTTATTTGGCTCAGCAACAACAACCGCTTCAACTAATATAGAAAGTACAACGATCTTTGGTGGTGGAGCCAAAGACAATAAAGTAATTTTTGGTCAAAAACCAGCCATATTTGGAGGAACTGCTGCTGCACCCAACAACAGCAATACAAACTCAAATGACTCAACTTCTTCAGCGGATAAGACAACGATCTTTGGTGGTGGAGCCAAAGACAATAAAGTAATTTTTGGTCAAAAACCAGCCATATTTGGAGGAACTGCTGCTGCACCCAACAACAGCAATACAAACTCAAATGACTCAACTGCTTCAGCGGATAAGACAACGATCTTTGGTGGTGGAGCCAAAGACAATAACGTAATTTTTGGTCAAAAACCAGCCATATTTGGAGGAACTGCTGCTGCACCCAACAACAGCAATACAAACTCAAATGATTCAAATGCTTCAGCGGATAAGACGGCTATAAAGTCAATCTTCGGCGGCAATAGTACAACAGCCGCCGGTTCAATTTTTGATGGAAAGGCTGTATTTGGCAGTTCAGTCCCTGCTTTTGGTAGTGGTTCAACAGCTAATGATGATACAACCAAGTCGATATTTGGTAGTTCTGGCAATAGCACAAAAAGTAGCGGCAATGGCATTGGCAATTCCATATTCGGTACGTCTACGAATACGTCTGGCTTTGCAGGATTTGGTTCGAATAATACAATATTTGGCTCAAGTTCTCAAACATTTGGTAGTGCAGCAAAAGACGCCAATGTAACACCCTCAACGGGTGCAGCTGGTACTGCTTTTGCCGATTTATCCAAAACATCAACAGCAGCTGTAGATTTTGCCAGTTTGGCAGCCAAATCAAATACAAATTCTCAAACTGGTGAGAAATCAGCGCCAACGTTGGCGGACTTGTCGAAAACCACAACGGCCTCAGTTGATTTTGCCAGTTTGGCCAAAGCCAATTCCAACACTACTTCCTTGACACCAAAATCTACTGAAAAGGCTGGGCCTGGGGGCTTTATAGGTTTAACCAATCAAAATACTTTCTCAAGTTTCGCTAAACCTCTCAATGAATTGGACTCATCAGAAAAGAATGCATCCACTACTAATGCGAATGAATCGCAGAAGAGTATTGGAGGAGATGATGGCAATGAAGAAAACTACGATCCTCATTATGAACCCATTATAGAGTTGCCAGCTGAAATTGTAGTAAGCACCGGAGAAGAGGAGGAAACGAAATTATTTGGCGAACGGGCGGTACTATATCGTTATGATGCCACCAATAAAGAATGGAAAGAGAGAGGCAAGTTTGAATTGTAATTATTTTTAATTGAAATTATTAATATTTTGTTTTTCAGGTGTTGGTGAATTAAAACTTCTATTACATCCAGCAAATCAAAGTTATCGCTTGGTTATGCGTCGTGAACAAATACATAAATTGGTACTAAATCATGCCATCAATGGAGACTTCCATTTCAACAACATGAATAACAATCCCAAAAGTTTTGTTTGGGCTACCCTGAATTATGCCGAATCGAATGAAGGTGTATTGGAAAAGTTGGCGACACGTTTCAAAAAAGTGGAATTGGCTGATGCTTTTAGCAAACAGCTAAATGAATGCATTGAAAATTGCAAGAAACGTGACAGCAATTAAATCCATTCGGTTTATAGAATTTGATTTAAGATAAACTAAACAACCATAACAACTATGCAAACAATATCCAATTGTTATCGGAGAAAAAAAACACATTTAATTTTAAAATGTTTCTTATAGAACTTAAAGCACCTTTTTCGGTATGATTTTGTTTAATTTGTTTTTTTTTATTGTATTTACTAGTTATATATTTTGTAATTATAAGTTTCTGTTTAGTATGTATTAAAATAAATTATATATTTTCTGGGACCACCTCTTTTTTATACACTGCTGTTGGCCTGGAAAATTCGTTCATTTTCTATAAATGTATCAATTTATTCTAGTACTTTTATATAATTTAAATCATCTCTATACTTTTTTTTTCATTAATATACCATGTTAAGAAAACATAATTCTTTATACTTTTTTTTATTATTTTACCAAAACAGAAATCTTTGTTGAAATTCTAATCTTATGTTATATTCATAATTTTTAATGGTATTAAAATAAAAAAGATACAATAATTTACAACAAAAATGTCTTTATTGGGTTAGGAATTGATTGGTTTTAGTTATTTCTTAGAAAATAGTTTTCTGTCTAGCAAAAAATCAAAATCTTCACAGTACACTCCAAACATGATCTTAATCACAAAACTAGAATCCCTGTAAGGCCAAAAGTAGGTGCTTCCCCCAACGATCATCCAAACTGACTGGAATTATAAAATGCTCATATAATATAAGTTCTATCGTTCCATCATACTAAACCGGATTGAAAAAAATCTTAACCCTTTCGCTCCCTGCTAGGATCATACATATGTCCCAGCAAAGTTCGCTATACTATCACCCCAATCGTGAATAAAAATTCCACATGAAATTTGTTCCCTTTTCACATTTTTCCTATTAAAATTCAATGTTAAAAAATTAAAAGGGAACAAATTTCATATGGAATTTTTATTTCACATATATTAGAAAAAGTAAAACGAACAAATTTTTCGTAATAAAATCTAGAAATGCTTAAAACAACAATTCCACATAGCAAATTCAAAGTGGTTTCATTCCGAAAAAATGTTTCGTTTTGCATTTTCTGTGGAAGCAAAATACGGAATTAATTCCACTTCCGAACGGAATTAAATTCTGTGACATGGCTGCTAGTCTTTTTTTTCGTTAAGTCGTACCTATTTCAACACAATTATTAATATCGTGTTCAATATCTCACTTCTTTTGAGCAAACATTTTCATCCGTATTATTTAAAGGGTGTCAAAAGTGGACGAATATCAAATTAAACTTAATTGCTCGTTAACATATCGAGCCATTACCGCCAAAATAATGTATCCCACACCATAATCGATTGTTGTTTTTTTTTATCGAAATCGATAGTTCAACATCATTTAAAATTATTAAAATTAAATGTATTACACAAAACAATACTTACATTATAAATTTTAAAATAATGGCTTTATTCAAACTGATTTTATTTAAAAAAAACCTTCCCCTGTAAAATTTTGAGTTTGTGGGATACATTTTTTCGGCGGTTATGGCTCGATATATCCTTTAACCTTAATTGTTGTCGGATTTAAAAAAAATTATTTTTATTTTTTAAAATAAAAAATGTCAATATATTTTCGTATATTAGCTCATGGTGAAATTAAATACCAGGTGACCGCATTGCTACAACAATTACAACAAGGCAAGAACAACAGGCATTTTTCTATATGAAAAACTTTCGTCACTGTCAAAAAGTTTTTTTTTTATATAACTTTTTGGCATTTTCAAATTCACCATGAATAATCAGCTGGCGCTACGCTATCACCTAGTATTTAAATTCACCTTGTATTAGCTCCTGAATTTTTAGAAAATTATTCGATATATTATATCATGGTGAAATTAAATACCAGGTGACCGCATTGCTACAACAATTACAACAAGGCAAGAACAACAGGCATTTTTCTATATGAAAAACTTTCGTCACTGTCAAAAAGTTTTTTTTTTATATAACTTTTTGGCATTTTCAAATTCACCATGAATAATCAGCTGGCGCTACGCTATCACCTAGTATTTAAATTCACCTTGTATTATATTATTTAACAAGTTATCAAGTCAAAATTACAGTTATTTTCAATTAAATAAATTTCACCACCAACATGGTTGTATTTTCATATTACCAAACACTTCCTAACTATTCTATGAAGTAGTCAACTTGACATGTTTCATTAGTTGTGAAACTCTGAATCACAGAGTATAACAGAGGGGACAACTTTGACAGTTCAAAATCGCTACAATCAGCTGACACAGTAGGTATATTAAAAAGAGAAAGAAAATATTTTCTGTTAGTAAATTTGTAATGTGAAAAAGCAAAGCACTATATAAAAGACGAAATTTGTGAACAAAGCAAAATAAACAAAACAATTTTGTGTCAAAGCAAAATCTGTGGCAAAATAAATCAAACAATTAATTTGTGTTGTGTTAAATTATTTAATTTTCAGTGATTCCTTTAAATATAATTAATTATAATCTGTGCTTTGTATATTTTACGGTTAAGTACGTTGTGTTTTGTATAATCTGCAAAAATAATTCCATATAATGGTTATTTTACCAAAATATAAATTAAATCGTACGGAACATGATCAACCAGCTGTAATGGTGTCTTCATTGGCGGCTTTGGATCAGTTAAAAGAAAAAGCTATAGACAGTTGTGTAGGCGCTGCCGGTTTTAGTTTGGGTGAGCTTACGGCTTTGGTGTTTGCTGGTGTTATTGCATTTGACAAGGGCCTTAAACTGGTGCAAGTTCGAGCCAATGCCATGCGAATGGCTTGTGATGAAGCATCTGGCGCTATGGCCATGGTATTATATGCACCAGACTGTAAATGGTGCTTTTCATACACCTCTAATGGAATCGGCAGTTGAGCCTTTTGCTAAAGCTCTAAGTAAAATCAAGTTGGAAGAGCCTTTAATTCGAGTCTACTCGAATATTGATGGAAAACCCTATAGAAATGTGGCACATATACAGAAACAATTGCCTAAACAGGTTAGTATTTTTTAGTGTTTATGTTTTTTATGATAAACTGATTTAATTAATGTTATTATAGATTGTACGACCTGTTAAGTGGGAACAAACTATGCACCAAATGTATGAACGTCAGCAGGGTGTTGATTTTCCTCGAACTTTTGAATGCGCCCAAGTAAAGGTTTAATACTAACTCTTGAAAAAGTTAATGCCAAGGCCGCAAATACTGCATATCATATAGAAGCTTAAAGTAAACTGATTTTATTTCTGTTGTTGATTAATGTTAAATATTTTAAATGAAACATATTTTAAAAAATATTGGTAAAAAAAACTATTGCAATCATAGAGTTATTATTAGTTGTAGAGTCTTGTTTTATAAACCAAACCCAAGTAACTTTTTAGTTTTTAAAAGTATGGGGAATAATAAATCAAGATAAGCGCCGTAAATAAAGTTTAGTTTTAATAAAGTTTTTTTAAATGACATAATTTTTTTTAATTTGTTAGTTAAACAACAAACCTAATTTTGTCTATATTATATAAGTTATTTTGGCATAAATGAAGAGTTTCAATAAATAAAACATTAAAGTGTTTTGGTAATTATATACTATATTACTATGTAATATTATTTTGGCCTAATTGGCTTTTTATTACTGAATAAATAAATAAAAATAAAATAAAAAAATAAATATGTATTTTGTTAAAACTCGAAATTGATTTTTTTATTTTTACAAAAATTAAATGTATACATAATAAAAATAAAAAATGTGTTTATTTAACTTTTCTCATCACGCGCACGCAGCACCTTTATTTTTACGAAAATTCTCAAAGGGATCATTCATATTAACGCCAACTCCCTGTCAGATAAATAATAATTAATAAATTAAAAAGGAATTTATGTTTTTATGATATAACACTTACTTTATACATATCTTTGCGATCCCTTACATCGCCAGCTGAAATGGGTTGTTCAATTTCTTGATTTTTATTACCCAAACCGGTACCAGTGCAGACTGGGTGGTGGTGGACAACACTCATCTTCATTGTCCACAACGCCAGCAGATGACAGTTTCGAATGTTGATCATATGCCATAAGTTGTTGCTGCTGCTGTTGATGAACTAATTGTAAAGCCGCATTAACAAATCAACATTTAAATTATTTACATTGCTTAACAAATCTCCAGATGCTAGTAAATTCGGGGGTGGATTATTAAGATTTTGATTAACTGGAATGCTACTATTTATTTGAGCAAATGGTGTTTGTTGCATTAAAGCAGAAATTTGAGTAACAGGTGCAATGTTGGCATTACCACTCATAAAACCTGGTGGAGGTTTCGACAAATCGGGTATAAAACAGTTGTTGTTTTGCTGTTGACCAGGTCCCTGTTGATTGCCATAATGCTGATCATTGTCATCCATGACGGGCATGGCCACTTTCTGAGCCAATAGAGAGGGTATGTTCTTGACAAGCTGCTGCTGTTGGCCATTTAATGTCGGTGGCATTATCGAGGTATTTGGCAAGACAGCCGCCAACATTTGCTGTTCCAATTGTTGCTTCTGTTGTTCCAACTGGGTAATTTGTTGGGTGGCATGTTTTATCACTATAAATGTAATAAATTAAAATAATAAATAAGTATAAAAAAAGAAATTAAACTAAATTAAAATTTTAATAGAAATACATTCACTTACCTTTTCCACCAAAATTGAATTTTATTTGAGTCAGAAATAAAGAAAAATAGTAACATAAAGAAACCGACAAGGCAGTTCTCAAAGAAAGAGACAAGAAAAAACCTACACTATCTTTGCTCTTCTGTCACCTCTGTTATACTCTGTGCTCTGAATTGTCGAAGACATTCTCTTTAAGCTTTCCCTTGCGAAAAAAGTGCTTTAAGAATTGTCCAAACCACAGGATATACTTTGTGGTGCAAACGAACATCAATATATTAATCCAGCCGTGTTTATAATTATCCTATAGTAATTAAAATAAAATAAGTGTGTTATATTTGTGAAAAGCATAAAGTAATGAATAGAAGAGCTCTAACAAAATCGACGTCTTTTATGTTGTCGTGGTTTTTGATGGGTGCTCCAAAGTACAAATACAACGCATTTTCAGTTTTAACATTCCGTTTTCGTGCTTATTTGCTCTTTCCTAAATACACGTAGTTTGACAAAACGCATACAAAAAAAACTAATAAAAACGAAAAAGTTTAAAATTTCCAATAGAAACAATATTCTTGCGTTTCTTCAAATTATCGCTGCTTTTGCTTTGATTTCTTTACTCCATTGTAGTGGTGGTGTTTTTGCTAATTATTGTGAACATTCGCGCGTACAAATACTGTGACAGTGTGTGTTTATTATTGTCTTCTTGTAGTTTCACACGAACGAGATAGCTAAACGAAGGAAAAAATCTTGAATGTTGTATTTTGCTTCTTTGTGGGCATAACGGCTGCATATAAAATTTCTAACCGTTCTCGAAAGAAGAACTATGGGCATTCAACATGATTTGAATGTCGTACGCAACTATCGAAAATCACTTTTGCATCTCGCCATGTTGACATCAATTGTTGCTACTGCTGCTGCAGCAACAGCTACCATTGAACCTCCACTAACAAAAACAGCTTCAACATCAACACCATCACTTAAAGAAAATATCCCAATTGCATTCCCTCCACCAACAGAATCAGTGGATGATAACAATGGCCAGCTAGTGGCCAATAATCGGCCAGCTATACCGTATTGTGATGAGTCCAATGAAATAACTATTGGCAGACGGTAAGTTCATGATAGTTTTCATTTGGTGGTCACACTTTAAAAAAATTTTCTTAAAAACGTTTTAGTGGAATGTTCTGGTAGTTTTTGTGTGCATGTGTGTGTTTGTCATTTAAAGATTGCCTGATGTTTTTACGCTTTGTTTTGTTCTGCTTATTCATTGAATTATCTATGTTTGCTTTAAATTTCAGCTCTCTTCTGTTTCCACATTAATAAATTTTAATTTGTTTATTCGCAAATGGTTGAAAAATGTGATAAAACAATATAAACATTTAAATAAATACATACGACATACAGCTATGTAAATATTAAATAGTAGTAAATATTATTTTTCAGTATCTATTTTATTCTGAAACGCCAAAACTAGTACTGCATTTGTTTATGTGCGTTTTATAATTAAATAACATTCAAAATATTATTGTGGTCATTGAAATATGGACGAAACACTTGTTTAGTTTTATATTTATTTTTCTTATTGTTTCTTTTATTTGTATTCATATTTGTTTTTTTTGTTTTGCTTTCATTTTCTGCTCTCCACATAAGTATAAATATAAACAGCTGTTGATGATGGATTAAAAATACAACGTCATGCCAGCGTTGTCAGTTTAGGGGATTTATCCCCAAATTGAGGATTTTTTTTCGTGATTTGGGATAAAAATTTCATCTTGGGGATCCGGGGATTTGTTGGGCTACTGTTGCCGCCTGCGGCCGCATGCCGCTTACATTGGCCTTCCACTATAACGCTTGCGTTGAACGCGTTTTTTCAATAATGAATACTACCAAAACAAAAATACGTAACAAAATGCAATATGAATTATTGGAAGCACTTCTCAGTAGAGCTGCAAAACAATCGATAGTACTATCGATAGTATCGATAGTTTTATTTTTTACTGACTATCGATAATTTTCTTTTACTATCGATACTATCGAAGTAATACGAAGTCGATTAAATGTAGCCAACGTTAATTTCTTGCCAAATTATTTTACGCAGGTTTTTAGCCGCCTGATAATTTTTATTGTATCGTTTTAATTTGCCATAATTTCAGACCGTAGAAGTTGCTTAAAACCAAAAAACTGTTGATAAACTTTTATTTATCAACAAAAATTATTGGGTATCTGACAGAGCTGTAAAAGAATGAATATGTATCCAAGTTTTGTTTTGTTTTTTTGTTATTTAGCGTTCAATTTTAAAAAATTTTTAAAAAAAATGATCTCACTTAATTAATTTAATGTTGAATTATTAATTAATTTTAATTATTATATTTGTTTAAAACTAAAAAAAAAAAACATTTTGAAGTAAGCGCTTATGTTTTTTATATACATACTTTTTATGTTTTTATACCTACCATTCAATTGAAATAAAATTTTTGTTACAAAAATCAACAATTTATTTCCAAAACAAGTTTTTTGAGTTATGACATTGTTTAAATAAATGAGCAATGTGTTAAGCTAGATTTACACGATTCAAATTTTCTTCAAAATGCTTCAAACTCGTGCAAACAGCAAAATTTCTTCAAAATTTATTTATTTAATAACAATTAAATAAATAAATAAATTTTCAAAATGCTTCAAACTCGTGTAAACAGAAAAAATTTTGCTGTTTGAAGAAAATTTCAATCGTGTAAATCTAGCTTTAGTAATCTAGGCTGTTTTCATAAACGCAGTATGCAATGCAACATTTCATTGCATAGAGTTCATAATAGCATTTTGACTGAGTTCGGCACTCTATCGCCTAGTCTATCGGGGCACCCGAATAAACACATACATACTTAAAAATAATTAAATTTGTTTTGAGAAATTTAATCCATCTGCTGAAATGTTAAAGCTTTTTAATACAAGCAATATGTACAATAAAATTTCTGAGGCTGATGAATCAGAAGATTTTGATTCTGAAGTTTTTGAAATGCTAATCTCTGGTAAATAATTTTTTATACTTCTATATACATATTAAATTATGTGTAATTTTTTTCTTTACAAGATTTATAATTACAAATCTAATTAGTTTGAATACTAATATATGTAGCTATTGATAAAAATAAATTTTTATTATTTTTATATTTTTTAAATAAAATAAAAATTTTGCAAAAAAAATTTTAATCAAAAAAAATCAGTTTGGGGATTTTTGGGGATGACAAATCAAAAATTGGGATAAGCTCTGAAAAAATACTGGCAGCACTGCGTCATGCGCAAAATTGCCCTTCTCTTATCCAACTAATACCTACTTAACAAACCCCTTTGCAAATTATATTATTTTCGTGTGTTATGACCGGCTTGGAGAAAATGCTGATGTGTACTTTTCTTATTCGATATTATGGGGAACAAACATGTTTTGCACACATTATACTGTATGCATAGAAATATGTATGTTTTTTTACTTATTTCACACACAAATCATGCCATTTATCGTGACCAGCATCGTCTCCTGCTGAATCAAAGGCTAGATTCTTACACATGGTTAGGTTAGGTATGCACATACTCGTATATGTAAGTATAATAATAAAGTTAAGCGGTTTTATGTTGGTTTTTGTTGAAAATGTTTCTAAAAGAGAGCAACAAAGAATTAAGGATACAAATTTGAATTGTATGATGAAATTCTATTTAAATTGTATTAAATATGTATTTTATATTTTAGTTTTTCCAGTTTAATCTGTATAAATATAAGTATTTGTGAGAAAAATTTGATAAGAGATGCCAAACAAAACACATTCACTAAAATAAATAAACGTAAATTTAACGTGTAGACAATTGTTTGCTTATTTTTGTTTACGATATATGTACATATGTATGTACATATGTACTTATGTACCTATATTCTTATGAGTCATATTTTTATTGGCAGTTGTTTAAAAAATATCTAATGTGAATATTATTTTTGCTGATAACAAACTTATGGACACAAGTTTTTTGTTTTTATTTAAAATGTACTAATTCAAATTTAATTACTAGACTCATTTTCATCAATATAAAAATTTTGCTTACCGTATATTTTTTTATATAAACTTTTCTTAAGATATTTTGTGAATAAATAAGCTGTTGCATAATCTTTTCATTTATTAAATTTATACCTAGGTACCTACCTACAATTATTAAAGCCATTTAAATAATCTCCGTTTGACAATCTTACCTTGTTCACTGATTAATACAAACAGAAAACTTGAGGTTAAATTTAACTGAAACAATTTCTTCAGTTAGCTTCGAACTGAAAGAAACAAGTAAATAATTTACAAAAGATAATCATCAGCCCAATCATGAATAAAAATTCCGCGGGAGTTTTTTCCCTTTTTCCATTTTTTCTATTCAAATTCAATGTTAAAAAATAAAAAGGGAAACAACTACCGTGGATTTTTTATTCATGATTGGGCCGTATAGGTATGAATAACATTTTTATGTACTTTTTGACGGGTTTGAACATGAATTTTTGGCGACAAATAGAGAACTTTGATAAAAGTGTAGATTTTAAAATTTTATTTAAATGTAAGTATGTAGATATGTATTATGAAATATCTATAATGTATATGAATTCTTTCCAAGCAACAAACTATTTACCAGCCTATATTTTTTTTTTATAAATTTACACAAAGCAATTTTTATTGAAAAAAAGTTAATACAATTATTTCCTTGAAATTTCTTCGGTGTTCACACCGAGAGTATATACATACATACATATGTAATACGATTCAAGTAGAGATACTTTATTTCAATAGCCTTTTTTGACAGATCACGTGTCATGCTGTCATGTTATTTTTGTTTAGTATTGGTCACAAAGTGTGGTATTGGTTGGCATTTCATAATGGAAAGACTTATTTACGCCTGAACAACGTTTACAAATCATTCAACTTTATTACGAAAATTCACGTTCTGTGAGGAATGTGTTACGTGCACTTCGTACTATTCGCAACACCTTCATTCATTATTGGATAATATTCGACCGAATAATATTCGACCACGTCCAGCATGCTGTGAATAAAATATAGCGGCCGTAGCTGAGAGTGTTCACGAAGACCGTGGAGAGTCGATTTGGCGTTATTGTGCCATGATAACCGCATCAACCAATGGATTTATTGAGAGAACACTTCGGTGACTACCTAATTTCACGTTTTGGACCGGTCGATTAGCCACCAAAATCGTGTAATATCACATCGTTAGACTTTTTACTGTGGGGATATGTAAAGTCTAAAATTATGCGGACAAACCCGCTTCGATTCAGGCCTTGGAGGAAAACATCACGCTTGTCATTCGCCAGTTACCAGTCGAAATGCTCGAAATAGTCATCAAAAATTGGACTCAACGGATAGACCATCTGCGACGTAGCAACGGCCAACATTTGATAGACATAATCTTCAAAAAATAAATGCCAAAGATTGTACTTTAAAATGATAATAAACATTTCCTATTCAATTAAAATTTTTGTGTTTTTTCTCGAAATGGATCACGCTTTACTATCAAGTGTGTACTCGTCTTATCTTCCCCTCACCCCGATGTCCCAGCATAAAGAATTGCATTGTGTAAATTTGGACTAATCAATTTAAAAAGAAACTTGAGTGGAACTTGTATTATTTTTTAAATTTACTTTATTTATTGTGGTAGACTAAATATGTATTAAGTTCTTCTTAAATTTAATCTTCATAAAATGATTTCAAAACATATAGATAAAATATTCAGGCATGTGATGGAAATCGAAAACGAATGAGTTTTAGAAGTAAATTCTTTCCTAATGTTTCTGTGTTGAAAAACTTTTATCACATAAAATAAAGAGAATCTTAAAACAAAAATTTTAAAAATTAGATTATAAATGCATTAAAATGTATTTCCAAAACTGTTTCGATATCGATTTCCATCACATGCCTGATTATTTGAATTATTGAAATTACGGAATGTTTTTGGTTATGACGTATTTTTTGTTATATACATATAAACGTAGTTTTTTTATGATCGTATCAAACAATGCAAATCCTCTTATCTTATCTATTGTTTTTTATTTCATTTGTTGTTTACTTTTTATGTTTGTTATTTATTTTTTTTTGGGAGAATTCTTTCAATATGTACATACATATATTATTTAGTTATATTTCAATATCATTCCAAATATAAATACTTGGGGCATGGGTTCATCTTAATTCATCTGTGAGTCAAAGATTTTAAAATTGTTCTTAAATGTTTATTTTCTAATATTTTTAGACTTTTGTACGTTACCACTTTGGATGGACGCCTTACCGCTTTGGACATAACCAAGAGTGGTAAAATACGCTGGAGTATTCCCACCGGTCCGGGACCTTTGATTTCTTCGAGCATACATCGTTTAGAATTGACAAATAATGGACAATTTGTACGTATGATACCTTCGTTAAGCGGAGGCATTTACAAATTTGATGGCGAATCTTTAGATCCTATACCAATAACCACCGACAACTTACTCAGTTCATCGGCCAAGTTTTCCGATGATTTGGTAATATCTGGCGGCAAAGAGACTCGAACATATGGTGTATCAGCACGCACAGGACATTTGTTGTATGAGTGTTCCATGAATGGTTGTGTTAATTCAACTGATGCCGAATACCAAAATCAAAATGCCACAAAAACCGTGGATGAAGACGATGATATTATCATAGAAGATGAAGAGAATATCAAAGATGACTTGAATGGCGACGGCTTTATGAGAGAGCATGATCCCTTAATAGATGATATAATTGTTGTGAGACGTCAAACACAGACTGTGCGTGCCGTTGAGACACGCACGGGGGTGGAGCGTTGGAACTTTAGTGTTGGTCAGCATGAATTGGATTTGATACGACCAGCTGAATGTCATGATCGCAAGTTCAGTCAGATGGATATGGCCATTTTGGATTTGGATATTAAAGTTATTGTCCCTGAAGGTGTTATATGTGCCTTTAGTAAAATCGAGCCCACCGTCATGTTGTGGAAATATAAGGTATGTTAAATTACAATGTTAAAGTAGATTTTTATTGAAATAATTTAATTTTGCAGTTTGATCATCCCATTGTAAGTGCTTGGAAAATTGGTTCCGCAGATGCTTTAGAATCAATTGATATGTTTGGCTCAGCACAATGGCTTTGGAATCGTGATGATAATATTTTCGAAATGCCTTTACCCAATATAAATCCTTCCATCTATGTGGGAATGTACGATAGACAATTGTATATACAGGTATTTATTAATATAACTTTTTAAAATATGTATGTAATTTTTATTAAGTTATTTAACATTATAGGAATCCATTAATTTGCGCAAAGAAATAATGGATCAATCAAATCTTTACGCCCAGCTGACCAATGAATCTAGATTACCAAAAATCCCTTGGCGTCCCATAGCGGCTAGTAGCAATTCTTTAATTATTTATCAGCACAATGATGATAAGCGTATTGTTGGTGGTTCCTATAGCACAAATGAAATACAGGGCAATGAATTGGTGCCCTATGATGAGGACAATTTCGCCCTCTCGGCCCAGTCAGTACTCAATGGCTCCGAATATGTTAATGGCAATGGTTTCTATTTGTATACCAACGATGAAATAGAGAATAACAATAAAGATGATATTTGTGGCTCAACGGGTAAACAAGAATTGCCCGCCATTGATGACAAGAAAATTGACAATACAACCACCAACAATCATACCATTGATGATGATCTGGGTTTCAGTCTGGACGATATTGATGCCCCCATTAAAGTTGTTATTTTATCCATATGGTTTTGGTGGAAAGAACTGGCCATTGTAGCTTTCACCTCGGCCCTGCTGCTCAACATCTTGATAAGTCAACGTAATCGTAGTGAACGGCAAATTGTGGTAATTGAACGTCATATACCAGTGCCATCGGGCATTGAGGCTACTGAATCGTCCACAACCGCTCTACTGGGGCCCGCTACAAACGCTACACATACAAAAACTAATTCGAAAAGTTCGGGCAATGCTCATCGCACCTTATCTGAGTCTACATCAAATTCTGGTGATAATTTTACGTCCCGTTTCCAAAGTGATTTTGATTTGCAGCGGTGTTTAGGCCGCGGTGGTTTTGGTGTAGTGTTTGAGGCGAAAAATAAACTGGACGATTGCAGTTATGCCATCAAACGTATAACATTGCCCAATAAGGAAGAATCTCGTATGCGAGTGATGCGTGAGGTTAAGACATTGGCGAATTGTGAACATCAAAATATTGTTAGATATTTTCAGGTGAGTTGAACATTTAATGATACAAACGATAATGATAAGGAGATATAAACGAAAGTTATTGAAAGAAAGTAAAATAAATTCAAAAGTATGGCACATACAAAACAGATTCACAGGATTTGTTTAATTTGAATCGGGTTATTGTAATTCACATATGCATTGTATTTCTTTTATAGTGTTAGCTTAGTTTTAGCCTTTTATGTTTACTTTAATTGTAATTACTTTGATTGTACTCTGACTCTGTTGCTAGAACCGAAAAAATATGGATATCACAACGAATTTTTTGTCCCCATAAAAAAGTTTAGGTTATACAGGCAGTCAATATGGAATTTAAATTGACACATGTTGGTTCTCCATTGGTAGAAGGAGAAAGTAAGAGAGCAGGAACAAACTTAAAACTGGGAGGTTATTGCGTATTTCGATACGAAAGCAAACGTTTTCGAAATACAATGTAAACAGTATACAAATTCGTACGATTTTCTTTTCGAAACGAGTTAGAAAATAACTTCCCTGACTAATTTTAAATCGAAGAGTATTTAATCAAACCATTGTGATGCACGTAACACCTGTTTCCGATAGATCCGATAAGTCGTACAGGTGAAATTCGCGCAAATTTTCATTTTCAAGGGCCGGACATTGACAGAGGAGATGCCGTACAGCCTCGTCCTCTGTTTTATTATGACAACTTCTACAGAAGTCATTGTAAGGGATATTTAAGCACTTAGATTGTATAGGTTGGGTCAGCAGGCAGTCAATGGAGAAGATAATAGTAAGTAGATATGTATAGACATGGAGAAGGAAGAAACTTAACCTCTTATCATGAACAATGATCAGGCAGTGACCTGTGATCACTGCTACCACGTGTAACGTCTATCAGTGTTGGAGTTCTGTGACAATCATAGTTGCACCAAATGGCCCTTGTTGTCGCACAGATTGTATAGAGCGGTCACATAGTTTGAGCGCGTTTGTAGATTTCAACGTTTGCACGACGAAATTAGAATTCCAACTATTTGATCAGTTTCCGTCAATAAGAGTTAGGCTCTTGTCTTGGCCAATGAATCCACAATACAGTTCCATGGTATATTTTGATGTCCCGGTATCCAAAAGAGTCCTACTGGGGAAAGTCTCGCCATCTTATTAAGAGATGTCCGTCATTTTAGAGAAAGATTTCCTTAAGTTTAAAAAGAAAACTTACAAAAGTAATTTCTAAATAAATTTCTGAGTGGAAACCTGGTTAAAATTAAATACAAACTTAGTTTGAACATTATTATTCCAGCCAAATTCAAACACTTTATAATCAACCGACTAAGAATAAAATTATTTTTTCATGGTTATTATTAGTTATCATTTAAAATTCACCTTTTAGACTGCGAGAAACCTTTAAATAATGCAACTTTCAATAGGAAATTTGTGTTTTCTATAATAATTTTACAATTAAAATGTTTTTCTCATTCTTTACCTTCTAAGACAAATGTATATAAATTGAATATTATCGAAATAAATAAATAAATAAATGTTTTTCTCATAAATTACAGTCATGGGTAGAAAAACCACCACCAGGCTGGCAAGAGGTAGAGGATAACAAATGGTTGGCCAATGAAATGTCCACATCCATACAAATTGATACACCCTCCGATACACATTCGACATTTCCCACACCTCAACAATTTGACGGCAATAGAATTGACAAAAAGAAACAACTGCAAACATGGATGGAAAGTATGACATCAACTGCATGTAGTTCGGATCATAAATGTCTAAGCAACGGTTTTGATAATTATGATGACGATGAAGACGAAGATTCCTGTGTAATATTCCGTTCCGAATCCGATTCCTTGGCTATGCGTGATAACAACAACTTTGATGATGAGGACAGTGACTCATGTGTTATATTTCGTTCTGAGTCACAATCGTTGGCAATACATGATGACGATACTTCTAACGAGAGTGATATTACAAATAAAACCAAGTTAGATGAGAATGGTGTGAAGAAAAGATCTCATAACAATGCTATATCAATTGATATACAAACAAATAGCATTGAATTAGATCTACATAGGAATCGTAATATTGATTATAGCCAATTGTCCGATTCATTTCAAATTGAATTTGTGGGCTCTGTTAATGGTGAGGATCAAACGCCAGTTGAGGCGGACCTCGAGGAAGAGTCTTCAATCCCAAATAAAGCAAAAGAAATTTACCATAAAAATCGTAGACCTCAAGACTTGGCTTTAGTCATAAGTAATGGCGAGAGTATCAACAATATACGGAATAATGTAACAATAAAACCCCAACAAAACAAAGTCTATTTGTACATACAAATGCAATTGTGTCGCAAAGAATGTCTCAGAGATTGGCTAAGAGACAACAAGCGTGAAGATCGCTTAGACTTTATAGCCAGTATTTTCCATCAGATTGTAGATGCCGTTGATTATGTACATTACAAGGGTCTTATACATCGTGATCTCAAACCCAGTAATATTTTCTTCTCTCAAGAAGGTCAAATTAAAATCGGTGACTTTGGACTGGTCACAGATATGGCCGATATACCGAATATGATTACCAAATGTGGTGATAATACGGGTATGCCCTCATGTGCCCGCCATACCCAACAAGTGGGTACTCACTTGTACATGTCGCCCGAACAGTTACGTGGCCTGCCATACGACTATAAAGTGGACATTTATTCATTGGGCCTGATATTCTTTGAGCTGCTTGTCTACTTCGGTACCGAAATGGAACGCATTATGACCTTAAGATCGCTGCGTGATGGTGTCTATCCCAAAGATTTCCCGCCTCAACATCCCAAGGAATATGAGCTGCTGAAGAAAATGCTTTCCTCCAAGCCCGAAGAACGCCCTGCCACCACAGAGCTGAAGGTTCAGCTCAATGAAATCCTTAAATTACCTGATTTACCAGGTGATAGCGAAGCTGCTGCCATGGCGGCTGCCGCCAGACGTTTAAGTCGCTCTCGTACATTTAGTAACTGTGAATAACAAAAAAAGTCATTTGTTTAAACAAAAACATTATTTTTATTTATACTTTTAAGACATTTACACACACACACACACACCCCATGCATATATATGTATGTAAATCATAAGATTGTTGTGGTATAAGTGAGTTGGATGAAAGTAAATATCAGCTAGTGGGTTATAAGAAATATCTTTAAGTTATGTTTAAATTGTCATTGTAGCAATTATTATTACATATTATAAATTCTTGAAGGTATTTTGCATTTAGTTTAGGTATTGTAGGTTGTTTTGTTGTTGTTAACAACAATACAAAAAAAGTTTATTTCAAGTTTTTACTTACACAGCTTTCTGTGTTTGTGTATGACACCATTTCTAATTGAAAGCTTTCAGAGGTTTTTTAAATGAATTTCCGAAAATTTTATTGTAAAAATTTGGATGTTTCTGAAATATAGTTGGAAATGGTATTGTAGTAGAAATTAGACTATACATTTGCTTAATATCTTATGTAGATTATTTAGAACACATTTTGTATCAAAAGTATCAGCAAACCTAGGTTTGCTTAAAATTAAACTAGAAATAATAATCAGTATAATTTTTAAAGAATTTATTAGAATTAGGCCTTGTTTTTAGAGCAAATAAAATTTCTGTTTAGAAAATTTAATTTTTATTATTTAATATTTCTCAATAGATTTTTTTTTAGCACATGCTGCTAATTAAGGCCAAATATATAGTATTAACTAGTAAGTTTGGTATACCAGGAATAAAAGTTTATTCTGTATTTTTTCCCCTATTTAATACACAGACAACGCTGTACTTGTGGTAGAAACCTTACGAGAAGCTAGTAAGGGACCTATTAACTAGAATAATTTGGTAGTTTTGTTTGTTTAAATTCATAAATAGTAATTTCAAATTTAAAGCAAGGAGTAACCAACTAACTATTTTTAGTCAATATATTATTTTTGAAAGGAAATGTGTGTGTTGAAAAGCCCCAGGTGTAAATTACCAAAATTTCCATATATGTACTACCTTAGGGACCGATTATCGTTTACAACACTAAAATGTTGTGTTGCCTCGACTAGAACACAACATGCATTTTTCATACGATTAAACCGATAAGTGTTGTGAATCGTAATCGCAGTTTACAACATACAACATCAAAATATCTATTGTTAAATTCACACTGCCTTATGCAAAAAATAAAGTAGGTTTGAAGTGTGCTTTTAGACAAAATTTTCATACAAAATTTTCTTAAATTACATTTGAAGTCTACTTTAATTTTTTTTTTGCATAAGGCTGACTGACAGTCTTTAGTTAGCTAATGGCAAAGGCTTAACTAATGATTCCTTATTCGCAATGCTTAGTTTGCCATAAGAATACCAAGTAATAGTTAAACAATAGTTAGTCAGGGGTGTCATAGAAACCAATATTGTCAGATTTGGTTTTAAAACCGACAAGAAAAAATGCTTTGGTGTTATAGGGCACTGCTACACGTTCAATAAATAGCAAGATATTTCTAGTATCACGATATTTATTGAACGTGTAACAGTGCCCTATGACACCAAAGCATTTTTTCTTGTCGGTTTTAAAAACAATGCTGACAATATTGGTTTCTATGACACCTCTGAGTAGTTTAGTTTACCAATGGTTAACTAATGACCGAGAATTCGGCCATTGGTGTTGTAAATGGTAATCGGGGCCTTAGTCTTTAATAGTAAACAATGCACAAAGGCTTACTAAGAACCATTAAAAACTTTATTTACATTTAAGTTTCAGTTTAGTATTGGGAATTAAAATTTATTTTCCACTAAGTTTTAGTACGAAAATAAATCCTTTTCAATAATAATTTCGCACATTTATATTTTATTAAATTGCTCTTTCTTTTACCTAACTTGGTCATACATATTCTAACCTAAACAAATAACTGCCATTACACTTAAACACATCCTATTCTAATGATATTTACTTTCACCTGTACTATACAATCTTTCTAAACCTTAACTATTTTTAAAACAAACAAACAAACGTGCTATGATTAATGTTAAAATCTGTAAACAAATTTGTTTAATTTTTACTAATCTCTGTTTAAAAACCTTTAAGTTTTATAATAATCATAAAAGTTATAGCAGCTGTATTGTTATTTCTTGCACACTGTATTATCTTATTTAGAAAAATGCTTTTAATACCATACACTTGTTAAAATCAAACACTTGCATTTTGTTTTCACTTTAATTGAGTAGCAAGTGTTTTGTTTTTTTTTTTTTTTTTTTTTTTTTTTTGATTACCTAAATCTTTATTTGCATTGACTATACAATTTTAACATTAGTTCATTATTATTAAGTTCATTTCATTAAATAAATGCCTCTTTGCTTAAGAATTATTTTAGTCTAAAATAGTAGTGAGTAAGTTCTTTAGAGCAAAACTATGAAATCTGTCCCAAAAGCAATATATTTTTTTATTGTCCATTATTCGTTAATTGTTTCTTTTCCTACTTACATTGATGGTTATACAAATACTGGCTACTAAACCTCAACTTGAGTTAAGCTTGCCAATAAAACACAACTTTCTACTGCTGTTATTTTTATGCTTATCTTAAGTTTTAATGCAATATTCAGTTAAATTAGAGTTTTCTTTATTTATCACCATTATTTAGTGCGTAATGAACAAGTTTTAAACTAACAACTATCGCACGTCAAAGACAACTAATCTATGTTTCTATTATTATTTCTTTTTTTGTTCGTTTTATTATGAAGTGATTGGTGAACACAGTTGATTTTTGTTCCATAAACTGGTCGCCAAATAATATAATTTTTATATTCTATTTTAGTTGAAAGAGAGAAAGAATTGTATCTTAAGATTTTTATCACATAGTTAAGATTGTATTTTTTTATTATTAATATTAGTAAAGTATATGTTTGCTTAGATAGTTTGTCAAAAAATTCAGACTTAATATCAATTAATTGTGAATAATTAAAATGAATGAGAAGACAAGTTTATTCATTAAATAAAAATTGTAACTATATAAAAACTTATATATACATAAATGTTGTTTTTATTATCTTTAATTTGGGAGTATGTATGTTGTTGTAAAGGAATATGTTATCATTTGTTAATTGAAAAAGTCGAAATATACCTTGTTATCGAACACATGATATTTGATGAGTTAGTCCGCTTTCACACTCTTCCATTCTGACTCGTCAAGGCAAGTATTTTTGGATGAGAAGGAAAAAGAGAATAATTCCCGGTTTACATTATGAAATTTTTGTCGCTGCTATTCTTGCTTTGTAGGCGAGAGCGGTGAGTCGTATTAAAAGAGGTACACATATGCATGTACTCGTCGTGAGGCATGCTTTGTTCCCTCATTCGTTGCACTTCATTTTGACATTTGTTATGGTGTTTCGACCAGGGGCCAAATTACCGCATTCGTGATCGAATGAGCTATCGTATCGAAAAATGATTTCGATATCGAAATTATGATAAAATGTACTAAATTTCTTGCTCGATATCGAATGCCATAATCTCAAATAAGAAAATTACGATCAATTTACTCGATATCGAATGCGGTAATTTGGCCCCAGGTATGTGATGGAAAACGATAACGATAACGAGTGAGTTTTAGAAGTTAATTTTTTCGTAATATTTCTGTATTAAAACAGTTTTATGCCACAAAATATAAAGATAATTTGATATTAAAACAAAAATTTTAAAAATTTAATTAGAAATACTTTAAAATGGACTTCTAAAACTTACTCGTTATCATTATCGTTTTCCATCACATACCTGATTATTTTGTTTATTTTGAAAAGGAATTGTCAAAAAATATGAAAACATGTAGACACACACAAAAAATCGCAGCGACAAAAATTTCATAATGTAAACCGGGACTAAAAGAGGTACAAACTTGACCTCTTGTCAGTCAATTTTTTTTATTTCCTTTTGTGTTTTTCTTTCATGCATGTTGATTTGCATTTGAAAAGTACGAAAATTGTATTGATGTGTGTCAATGCAATAGCAAGTTTAAAAGAGAATTGAACAAAGACTTTTTAGATAAAAATGTAGAAGTGTGAAACAGGACTTACTATGAGTTCAAGGATATGAATGCATATGGCGTAATGAAATGGCTGTTGAAACAGTATAATTTGACGTGTGTCTGTCAGCATAGGCTATCCATGTAAAAATCCAAATACTCGGTAATTTCGAGCGACCAATATTAAAGAGTTCTACTCTGATCCATTGTGAAAAAGTCATCGGTCAAGCCCGATGATATAGTATCCTACACCCAGTATAACAGTTTTTCAGAAATGTGCGCTATGACCTATTATGAATCGATCATCCCAAAATTTAGTGGCATGACTTCTGTACATATAAATATTTTTGGTTTTACATTTTATCCTGATATAAACACTTTTGATAAATTTATACATGTTAAAATGGTTTTCAAAGCGGTTCTTATATGGGAGCTTTGACTAATTATGGATCGATCATCATACAATTAGGCCGAATGATTTGTGTTAAACTTATTTGTGTTGAATTTTATTTGTTTACCAAAATTTTTAAGAAACTTGTTAGAAAGATTTTTTGTAGTGAGCCTTATGCAGAAGCTATGGCCCATTATATACCGATATAACTTATATAATATATAACTTAGGGATCTTCGGGCACAAAATTCGAAGGTGATTGTAAAGCAATAACTTGGTTTATGTATTCGTTCTGAATAAATAGAGATTCTCGAGATTAAAACTGAAATATGTTCTGATGTTATCTGTTCTAATCCTAATGGGAGAAAATTACCATGTAATTTAAAACTTTACATTAAACATTTCTAAAAATCAATAATTAAATGTTTTTCATTACAAAGTAGTTACCGCTAAAACAGTTTTATTGAATTGATCTAAAAATTATTGGGTAGAATTATTCATTCCGTTCCGCGATTGCGGAAGGAAATTTTTTGTGCGAAAGCATAATTTGAAACTATTCATTCCGTTGCTGCGGTATTATTTCTACACATACAGTATTGCGGCATGCCGCAGGAATGAATAATTACATTTTACGTATCGATCAACATTTCTTTCCTTTAAGTTTTCCTTTCCGTGCGGAATCAATAATACCACCCATTATTAGGTAATTAATATCCCTATACAAAATTACATACTTATTAAAACAGGTGTGTTTTCTCTCAATAAATCATCGATATGATGAGTACATTTTGATTTATTACCGTCAATAAATATAAATAAATTATTTTTAAACTGCTTGCACGCTAGTTTGCATCAAAGATTCGAAATAATTAGTTCTTAATTAAATTTTCAAAATCAAATAACATAAAGTATTTTCTCTTAAGTTTTCCATTAAAAAAATTTATTGCTAAAGGTACGGTCGATCACATTTGGCAAATATTTACTCAAAAAAGCTTAACCAGTTGTGAAAAGTTTTTTTTTGAAATAAATAAAAAAGTTCAAATATATGTTATTTAGTGGTTACGTCTTTTTTGGCAAATATTTGCCAAGTGTGACCGTACCTTAAGTATAATTCCATAATACCTACATATGTATGTACACATTAGGCCGGGCCAATTTGTATGGAGCCGAAAAAATCGATTACAGCCGCCCCCTAGGATGATTCTATGGACAATTCTAAGCAACTTTGGTGAAGGAACCATGGGTCTATCTCGATTTTCGAGTCTCCCACTTTTCAAAAAATGATTTTTTTCCCTATAACATCATTTTGATTCGAAATTCGATTTTTTATTCATCGTTATATTATCTTTTTTATGTGTATATGGGGGGTTTTTGGGGTCGAGAAATTCATTTTTGATCTTTATTTTTACCTATGAACACCACCAGAGGGCGTTCATGCATATTTGTAATATTTTTCGTCTATTTTCCGAGAAAAATTTTTCGGTAATTTCAGTTATTTTTTAATTCTTTTAGTAAACGTGTACAATGGATCCAAGGGCATTGCCGTCTACATCGCAAACCGCAACAACATCAACGAGTACCGAAAGTCATTTGAAGCATTTGTCTTCGCACGATGTTGCATTTTTTGAAAAGTGGGAGACTCGAAAATCGAGATAGACCCATGGTTCCTTCACCATAGTTGCTTAGAATTGTCCATAGAATTATCCTAGGGGGCGGCTCTAATCGACAAAAAATTTGGCCCGCCCTAGTATACATACTTTAAACGTTTAAAGTCATTCCTTTGAGAATTTAAGAAATTTATGCAAAAAATATTGGTTACGCTTTTTTAAGTAAATATTTGCCAAGTGTGATCGAATTCTTAGACTCTAGCATTTTTTCTTTTAAATGACACCGATTTCTGTTAACAAGTTCCTGTTAGTTTGCTTTTTATGGAACTTTGAAAACAAAAAATGCACTGTATAAAATAAGCTGTGAGCCACTGTATATTAGATTTGAATTAAAAGAAAAAATTTTAACATTTAAAGATTAAATGAATTTTATTATGAATGAATTAAATTCAAATGTTGGGAATGGTTTTATGCAATAAAATGCTGAATGTTTTAATTCCGAATTAAGATTTCAGTGAATTAAACCTAAATTGAATTATATTAATTCGAAGCTCTGGTATTTTTTATAAATAAATATACATAAATTTAAATATTAAGCTTATAATTATTTAGATTATCAAATTTCACAAACACTGTTTAATCATACATTTTGTTACGGGATTCATTTCATCGATTGAATCGCATTCAAATGCCTTTTCAAACTCTGGCATATTCATGTAACTACGATTAATTAGTGTTCTATAGGTGGCATCGTTGCGGCCACAAAACTGCTGGGTCACGGCATAGAAAACAACTCTTAATGAGTCCAGTTTAAAATAATCTAAAATAAAATCTTCAGCAATAGCGAAATTTTCACTCTCCAGCCAGAATTGATAATCGGCCAAAGCCTCGAGAAAAGCCGTATAAAAGTTGAAAATATCATTAACCTGATTCATAGCGAGTTCCTCGTATAGATCTGAATCTTCTATATTTAAAGCGGTTTGATGGCTTAAGCAATCTACAGCTGCATATAAACCATCAGAATTTTGCAACACTTTGGAATTTTGCCACATTTCCCGTTCATAGGAGGCAAAATAATGTAGGCGTGGCCGATACAGCAGTAGAATAGAAAAGTTTATAAACTCTTTGAAAAATTGCAAATCTTCCCAGTCTGCAGCTAAATCTTCATGGGGATTTACGAATGTAGAGCGCAACTTGAGTCTTCGCAATTCCAAGAGATGTGAATAAAATGTTGGTTTTTCAGTCGCAAAGAGCTCCGATTGGTAGGCAGCTGTATATGTTTCCAGATCTAAATATTGTTTGGTGTAGCTTTTAATAAGTCGCTCAATATTTAAATCTTTGCGATGCGAACGTTTCTGAAACAAACGTTCCCACGATGTACTGGTAACAAATTGTCGGTAATGCTTCTGGAAGCGTGTGGCATGAAAGAGATACAAGGCCATGGCCACATTGCGGCTAAAGTGGGCGTCGAAAGCATACCAATTCCAGTATTCCACTTGTAACAGACTATCGAATTCTTGAGTTAAGGAGAAACAGTCATCGATATTTACGAATTGTTGATAAACCTGCCAAAGTATGAAATTATGGACTATGCGTGGATTCGTGTAATGTAGTAGTGACATTGTCTCGTTCAATTTGTCTATGTAAACTATAATTTTACGTGCCTCTACAATTTCCAATTGTGTAAAACTTAAACGTATAAATAGTCGTTCAAAATATTCAGCCATTGTATCGTCTACCAACAGATTTGTATTGCTATCGCTTTCGCCCGATACAGTCACTTCTCCTTTTAGTTGCCGACATAACAGCCAAAGTTCTCCACCAATAATGTCTGCTATTTGAGCATTACGTTTTCGTAGTAAGGGCAGTATAGTCATCTTAAAAACATTTAGATCCGGACAGTAAAGGTCATCATTCGGTGCCACATATATGGTATTTTCAGCAAAGAATACATTAAAAAATGTATTCACGCCATGAGCACTGAACTCTGCTGCTAATGTTGGCCAATTTAACTGCAACTGCTGGCCATACATTTCCCACTGGTATTGCAGAAATGGCCATTTTCTCAACAGGTAATGGTCATGTTTTAAAAATGGTATATCATGTATCATACGTCGCCATATCTTACGTTTTCCCTTCTCTTCTTTTTGCGAATATTTACACAAATCGTACACATTGCGCAACAGAATGCCCGGCATGGTGCCAAAGTTCTGTTTGTGAGTTTCAAAGAATGTATAATAGTCCTGTTTGTTGTACAGAAACGGTATCACATCTCGATCGCTTAACAAAAAGTCAGCCTGCTTCTCACTTTCACTATTTGATGATTTTTCAACCATTTGGAAATGTTCAAAATTACCGCAAGCATGTTGGAAAAAGTTCTCGCACGGTTGAACATGGCGATCCATTATATCAATCATGTTTCGAAGATAGTCCCGATAAATAATTGTGAAATTCTGGGCACTGGCATTTACATTGAATAATATTGCATTTGAGTTCAATATCAAAAATACAATAACACGAATTACACATCTCGTATTCAGTTTCAGTTTCATTTTAAAATTTAAATATGCACATAAATTCCTGCTTTTGGTTTTCGCGTTTTCCGATGTTCACGTATGGAATTTTTGCTAAATACTATTCTCTATTCTCGCTTGGTCATTCATTGATTTTTAGCCAAATGAATTCTAAAACATTTGAAGCTGATAAGCTTTTTGTTGTTTTGTAATTGATAAGCAGGGAAATGTTTCTTAAAAATTTAAAACAAAATTGACCTTCGCAAAAAAAAAACACAATTAATGAAAAAAAAAACGATCATATTTGTGATCATACATATTTACATACTCGTACAACAACAACAACAAATTGCACATATTAATTGCTGTTTACTGTTTACAGTCTGTGGCGTGTGAATCACTGATGACTTTTGAAACATGATTTTCACGTCGAATTAGACTGATAGTCTTTCATTAATTAAAACAACTAATGGTGCGTTTTGTATTTTATAATCATAATTCATAATAGGAAATTATGCTGCTAGTAAACATCTAACGTTATTTTACTGTTTGATCTTCAGCACCTGGTTATTGCAGAGATCAGTTGGATTGAATTGTTTGGTTATTGTTTGGAATGCCAATAAATCTCAAGTGAATACGTTCAATTGCTAGCTAGCGTTTCCAAACGAGTTATACCAGAAAATGTAGAGGCTGTTATGGCGACGACATTAGAGAGCCGTGCGAAATTGCCCAGACTTGAAAGCAAAAAGGACTTCAAACAGTAATTTTTTTTATTTTTTTTCTATTAGTAAGTTAAATTAATTTTTTCATTTACATATGTTCTGACTAAATACATTTCTAAAGAGAAAAAATAAATAAAATAATAAAAATAAATAAAATAAATAAAAAATAATAAAATAAAGTGCCAAAATGGTGATTTTTTTAAATGTGTGTATGGGGAACCCCTCAGGGGAGTTCCAGGGGGTGTGCCACTGGCATGGGTAGATCGGCCCTCCAAAGTTAGTGGGGGTCGGTCATACATTTGGACTCGATTGGGGCACTCTAAATGGGTCAAAGTGGGATTTTTCAAAACTTGACCCTACGGGACAAAAGTCAAAGGTGGGGGGTAGTAGAATTCGTTAGAGGTATGGTTCCTGCGGCAAAGTTTCTTATTTTGATCCCTAGAATACGATTTTCACTGAGCCATGGGCGATTTTTTTGCCTCCAAACAAATCGACCCGGCCTAACATATACCCATCATCAATATACCAGTAGTGTGATTTATTGATACTTGAAACTAATTTGTGTATGGATAACCGATCGATTGTGTATCGATTTTTTCAGATTCCTCTTATAAGAGCTATCATCTATTATGGGGCAATCGTCATGAAATATTGTGTCCATAATTTTTATATATCTGAGGCTTATTTTAATTGAATTTCATACCAATAACTACATATATACATATGGTGAATTTCACGTCGTGTCCCAATTTTAAAAATCGATGTCTTCCGATTTAGATGAAACCAAGGTTAGTACTATTGGATAGTAGGCCAGAGACAAATTTTCAGCTCTATCAGTCAAGAACTGCCGGAGTTAAAGGGGGTCAAAGTTGGACATTTTGGTCCATTTTGGTCATACAGGGTTTTTTTTAAAATGAGTGTAACTTTTCACCTATTGGTCCTAGCAAAAATTGTCCAAAGGACTTTAGATAGGTATTTCTTCAATCATTCCAAAAATATTTTTTTTTTAATTTTTAAATTTTTTTTTTAAATTACTTTTTTTTAAAATTTTTTTTTTTCAATAGAGCTGTCTGGCCTACTATCCAATAATACTAACGTTGGTGCAAATTTCATCCAATTTGGAAGACATCGATTTTTAAAATTCGGTCACTTGACGTGAAATTCACCATATACACAAATTTTATAGGCATTCCATTTGTTCTCAGAAATGGATCTTATACATAGGTAGCTAAGGCCAACTATGTATTAACCTTTAAAAAGTCAAAGAGTATAGTTTTTGCATTCATATAATTAATCTTTCTAAAATATTTTAGTAATTGTTCAAGCTTATAGTCTTTTTTTTATTAACATATATTTTTTATTTTCGATATTTCTCTAGTTCTTTGTGTAGCATCTTCAAGAACATTTTTTCTTATTTTATAAATTTCAAATTATTTGTCATTATTATTTTATTTATTTATTATTTATCAGTGTTATTGTCATATTAATTTGAAATTTATAAAATAAAAAAAAAAAATCCTGAAGATGCTACACAAACAAGCAGCCGCACTCAAGGTGAGTGCAAATCGGCAACAAATAAAACACAATACGGAAGCAACAGGCATTTTCTTGATGTAAAATAATGTATGTTCTACTGTCAAAAACACTTGAAAAAGTATTTCTTTTGAAATAAGTAAATTGTAAACAAAATCTGTCAGCTGTGCTACTGCACTCACCTTGTATAATTACACCATGGAAGCAGCGAAATATCGACTTTAAGCTTGCACAATTACTGAGATATATACGAGGTCTGATCAAAAAATAACCGTTATTTTAAAATTTCGTGAGTTACGTATGTTCGATTTTCGAATTTTTTTTTCTGTTATGTTGTTGCACATGTCTGTTATATTTATTTATTTATTTATTAAATTCAGAGATTACAAGCCCAAAGGCCTACTTAATCTAGATATCTTATGACGAAAGAAAAAAATTCCAAAATATACATCTAAAAAGATAAGAGATATTCATATAAAAACAGTTTATGAACTTAAAAAAACCCCCCACTTCTGCACAAACATTAAATTTAAATATATTCTTGTATTACGTTACATATCTTAGAACTATATGTTGGTAATATCAGCCATTTTGGATTGTCAGTTTGTTTTTGACATATAAAAAGGTTAGTCGTGTTTTGGTGTGCTCTTCGATTTTTTACTATTCGAAAAAATTGACCAAAGAAACTGTATTAAGTTTTGTGCAAAAAAATGAAATTAAATGCGCAAGGACATTTGAAATGTTGACTATGGCGTTTGCAGAACACAAATTCAATTGTGGTATAACCGGTTTAAGGAAGGCCGAGAAGATGTCAATGACGATGCTTGTCCTGGTCGCCCGAGCACGTCAACAACCGATGAAAACATTGAAGCAGTGAAGAAAATGATGCGAAATGAAATTCAGCATGACGATTTATTTGTATGTATGTATATGTATGTGTATAATTTGTGTTGAATTTCAACTTAATAGTGATGTTTATAAGATATCTATACCTTAAAAGCTCATAGCTCTCATATAAGACAATTTTCTAAAAATCACTTAAACAGGCACAAATCGTTAACAAGTTTTTATATTGAGATAAAATTTAACACCAATAATTTGTATATTTGCACAGATGTCACGCTACCGATCATTTCTAAAAAACTCTTTTTGCTCATAAACTCGATGCAGGGTATTATATGCTCGGGCTTGGCCGACTATACTTTCTTACTTCTTTTTGTATATATGAAGTTCGAACTTTGTTCCATGTGCTGAAGGCTATTTTGTGATAATTTTTGCCAGACAATACGTGACTAGTCTCCATGTTTTGCAGTTATTATTATTATTAAATTAACTCTCTAAACTAATTTGCATATAAATAGTATTGAAATAACATCAACAGCAGCCACACTTTCTGAGATTCTATGCAAGAGAATTGTTTAATGACAAGCCAAACTAGATGGGGGAGGTGTTTTTCCATTAAATTCATGCACAATTATGTACGACGACTTCAATCTAATCAAAATAACATTTTAAAATTTCCAATTTGTATGACTAAAAAAAAAAAAAAAGAAAAAGGACAACAGAACACTCGCAAGGACATGTATTTTTGTGGTAGTTAAAAATGAATTTATCATTCTACACACACATAAAAACACAACCACGTATAAGGAACGAAACAAAAAAGGACAAATGAGGCACACACATTTTTCACACTCATCTTCAAAAATTTGCGCGTTTAAAAAATAAACACATTTTTAATGCGGTGGAAAATGTTATGTATTCGTTATTTAATTAGTAATAATCCAGCGAGGATAAGATGCTATAAACAGGCCTTTTAGAAGGCCTTATTTTGCAGTCACAAGCATTTCGTTTCAATTTTACACGACGTGTCATTGTTAATCAAGG
This sequence comes from Bellardia pandia, assembly GCA_916048285.2. NCBI lineage: Eukaryota > Metazoa > Arthropoda > Insecta > Diptera > Calliphoridae > Bellardia > Bellardia pandia. The sequence goes on from OU696529.1 coordinate 123,758,923, forward strand.
CCTTTGCTACTCGCTACTGGTTAGATGCCTGATAGAAGCCCTACTTGAGAAGGACAATTGAAAGGTGTCTGCTAAATTAATAATTTCATTGAGGAAAGTAAAAGAAGGGGGTTTTAAAAAAAAGGATTTTAAATTAATTTAAAAACTTATTAATAAAAACTTACAACAGGTTTATAACAAATTTTGTAAGGAAATTTGTTTTTTAAACCTCTTATAAACCTGTTGTAAGTTTTATGACTAAGGCCTTAAATTTATAGACGCTCTCTTTATATATTATATGCAAAACCATTCGTGTTTGCTATTGAAATCATAATTTGTTGACATTCTTTCGAAATGCAATTTTGAATGTGTGTGAAACGTCTTCCTGAGAGAAGGCATAGTGGAATGAGTATCGAATCTTTTAGAATCTATAAACAGGTATTCTATAAGGCCTGCAAATGGAAGCACTTGCAACTTTTCCCGCTGCGAAATTATGCTTTTTTTGTTCTACTTTTTGTTGCTTTTGTTTACATTGTTGGTGATAAAAACAAGTAAAAAAGTATAGTCGGTCAAGTCCGACCATATAATACCCTACACCCAATATATGTATAAAACAGTTTTTCAGAAATGGGCGTTATATGGAAGATCATCATCAAAAGTTTAGTGTCATGATGTCTGTGAATATAAGTATTATATGTGTTACAACTTTATCTCGATATAAATACTTTTAAACGATTTATGGAGCTTAAAGTGAATTACGGAGAGGGTCTTGTATGGGAGTTTCGACTAATTATGGACCGATCACAATAAAATTGGACCGTATTATTTTTAGACATGTGAAATATATTTTCGTTCAATATTATTTAGGTTAGGTTAGGTTAGGTTAGGTTAGGTTAGGTTAGGTTAGGTAGGAAGGCTGGTGTGAGTCACCTCACACCCTCACCCAGAGACCAGTATGGTCCATTGCGATGCCTTAGATTCTCTACCAAAATGTCTGACTCGTCTACATATGTCTGACTCGTCTACATATGTCTGACTGGTCTACCCAGAGTCTTTGGCGGGAATCGAACCCGCAACTCTTTGACTGATAGTCCGGCACTCTATCGCCTAGTCTATCGGGGCACCTCCAATATTATTTGGATAGCAAAATTTTTGAGCGAGTTATGCTCTTTAAAGTGGTTTTCGGAAGTGGGAATTATATGGGAGCTACGAGTAATTATGGACCGATCTGCTGATTTGGCTTTATTTACCACTAATTTGTGATGAAATTTGTTTGGATACTTGCATAATTCAAACATTTAAGAACAGTAAGTCCCAATTTCGGGAGGACATTTGTATGATGGTCAAGTGAAATAATGGACCGATTTCCACCAGTTTCAATCCCATCCATCCTTGGGCCGAAAAAATTTCACGTACCAAATTTTATCGAAATATCTTTAAAATTGTGACCTGTACTCTGCGCACAAGCTTTACATGGAGAGCCAGCCAGACGGATGGACGGAAGTGATTCTACCACTATTTTGGTGTAGGGTATAATGAACAAAATATATATACAACTAAGTAACACTTATGTACAAAACATAAGAGCATGTGTGTGTTTAGTACGACAAGTATTGTTGTCATTTAATAAAACTCAGCACCAGGATGTTGCGATAACGGAAACGGATATAACATATAAAACCAAACTGGTAAGCATAATCTTAGTAGGGTTTTTAGATATTTTTTTTAATTGTTTACAGTGCAGTTAAGGATTATATTTTTAAGCTATATAAACAATATACAAACACTGTATAAATAAATTACATATGTATATCAACATATATTTAAATACCGGTACGATCAGATTTGGCAAATATTTATTCAAAAAAGTGTAACCACTTGTTTTAGCACAAATTTGTTTGACGTTGTTTACTCTTGCAAGGGTTTTGCAAGATCAAACAGCATCAAATAAATTAAAACTAAATATTTGTTGAAAAGGCCTAATTAAGAAAAGGCTTTTTAAATAAATAAACGATTTCAAATATATGTTATTTAGTGGTTACGTCTTTTTCGGCAAATATTTGCCAAGTGTTACCATACCTTAAGACTTTGATCACAATTCAGTTTATTTTACTACATTTTAATTAGCTTTGCCATCGTATCGGTTAATAATTGACCATAGCTCCCATACAAAGCCGAATTCAGAAAATTATTTTTACAAGCATAAATGCATATCTTAATAAAAATGTTATTGGGTGTGTACCTTAAAAATGTGGGATTCATAACAGAGGGCATATCTTTTGAACGCAGTTTTTGTCTTTAGTAACTTATATATCATTTTGAAGAGTACATACTCGTACTTATCTGCCATTTATTCTCACTTAGTTATTGAACAGTATAGTGTAAACAAGTAGTTCTTTTTTTACTCCCAAAAAGTCGAATTTTGTTTCAACAAAGCGTAATATGCGAGAAGTTTATGAGCCCGATTATCGTTCACAACACTAAAATGATGTGTTGTCTCGACTACAACACAACATGAATATTTCATACGATTAAGCCGATAAGTGTTGTGAATCGTTATCGCAGTTTACATCATACAACATCAGGACGTATGCCTTTCTTCTTTAATTTGAAAAAAGTGCCATTAAATCACACCGATTGCTCATCGAAGTTTATAGTAAATGTGTTCTTCCATCGGTTGCAACATGCGAGAGATGATTTGTGCGGTTCAGAAGTGGTGATTTTGACGTGGAAGACAAAAATCGCCAGGCCAAGAATTGAAGATATTACTCCATGAAGATTGTTGTCGAATTCAACTTATATAGATCATACGGCAATTATACTACTGGATTTTGTAGCTATCAGTCCATGTTTAGAAATCACATTACGGGATACTTGATTTAGAAGATATCAGTCCATAATTGGTCCACTGCTATTATAACACCTATAAACTTTTATAAATAATTTTATTGAGATGAAATTCATTCAAAATAAACCTCACCTTATACCCAGCAAGCCATATGAGTCCGAAAAGAGTCTTTTCTGACACCTTTTTCGGAGCGTTAACGCTCTTTATGAGCCCAAAAAACAATCATAATTGCTCCGAAAACCTTCAGAAAAGAGGGTCATTACATTCGAAAATGGTCCGTCAGAAAGAGCTCTTAGATAATGTCAGAAAAGAGTCTTTTAAGAGGGTTTGTTTGGGCTCTTAAAGAGCTCTTAGATAATGTCAGAAAAGAGTCTTTTATGAGGTTTTTCTTGGGCTCTGTGTAATGTTGTTTTTATTATGCTTGTGTGGTACAGCTATGTTTTTTTTGTTCAAAGCACAAATAACAAGACAACACCGCTTTGGTACACACATAATTAAGTGGAATTTCTTAATCATACTGCGTGTCGACTCAGGACAGTAACAAGCAAATTTTTTTTCGCTCCGAAAATGCTCTTTTGTTGGACTCTTTTCTGACTCCTTTTTCGGAGCGCTCCGAAAATGCTCTTTTGTTGGACTCTTTTCTGACACCTTTTTCGGAGCGCTCCTAGAATGGTATGCTGGGTAGGCTTACTCAGTTTATACTCTTTTCCTTAATCTGGTGAATATAGAAATATTTTGAACCTATTTTTAAAAATTATTTGAGTAGAATGGAAAAGAAAGTTTTTTGGAAAATAATTTTCATATATACAAAAAACATGACAATTAATTTTATAAGGGTCGGTCCATAATTAGTCATAGCTCCCATATAAAATCCCCTTTGAAAATCACTTTTATAAGTGTTTATATTGAGATAAAATTTAACACAAAGAATATTTATACACACAGATGTCATGCCATTACATTTTTGGATGATCCGTCCATAATAGATCATAGCTCCAATATAGAGTCCATTTCTGAAAATCTGTTCTTACTTATATACTGGTTGTAGGGCATTATATGACCGACTATACTTACTTGTTTCTTTATAACTTCCCGGTTTCTTTAAATGAAATGTTTGCTTTACTTTCGTTTACGATCTGAGCTTATGGTACTTTTTAAAAGCTGTCGATTTGTTGCATTAGTAAAGCCGACAAGATCGGATTTTTAAGGAATTTATGCACGATTTTTATTTTGATTTTTCATTGCTCACAACTCGTAGAAATATAATCAGACTGGTTTTTCGTCAGAATAATAAAAATAGCCACCAGGTTTAAAAGAAGCTTTTGTAGTGTGGCCGGATTTCACGTGAACAATGCTTTATTGTCAGAAACGTTTAATTAGTCATTCTTACACAATGCTAATTTTTCAATTTAACATTAGGTAACAAGTTATTATAATTATTTTGTGTAAAATTTAAAAGTTGAAGAATATTTTTGTCTATTTGAAATTATACATTAAGTACATTCTTGTACATGTGTTTCATAGAATTTTTTTTACATACTTTCATATTATTTACATACCTGTAAATGTTAGTTAGTCTACATCATGTTCCATAAACCCCGACATGTCATGCCATTTGTGTGGCTGTAATTATTACTTTTTATCTTATGGTAGATTTAAAAACCAAACGAATACCTCTTCTTTATTCTTACTTTAACATTATGTGTAAAAATGGTTATATAATGTGTGTTACCAAAACGTTGCCAACAAAAATGCAATGTGGATTTTTTATTTACATATTTATTTAGAGATTTGATAAAATTAAATTTGAATGGAATTTAAAATGGATTTTTATATAATAAACATATGTCCATTTACATATTCCAGCCATGCAGCCATATGCGAAAAGTAAAAAGTAAGAGTTTTTATTCAGCTGTGCCGAATCTTACACTAATTAGAGATTTAGCCTGAATTAGCAAATTAAGTACTTGAAGTGTTAACGATTTTAAGGTTCGATTAGAACCGTATTAAATTATTGCAACCTTTTCATTCTGTTACCTTTGCAATGCTTCACGAAAATCTACGAAACGCACAAATTTGTATTTACGATCTCTTTAGATATTATGTATAAATTAAATGATAAGCTCAAAAACATATTGCAAATGGTTAAAAATTCCATTGCTTTGGGGCACAAATAATAATTCTAACATTTCTATTGATTTAATAAGAAGTATTTTACATTTACCGGGAAGTAATAAAAAACTTAAAAGGGCTGCTAAAGGAGATGATGGGAATCTGAAAGCAGCGTCTAATGAGTTGTATGCCCACACTGGTCGTTTTTATTTACTGGCCCAATTTAATATACTACATACATATGTATGTATGTTAGAATTTTGCTGACATAACCCTAATTAAAAGGAGATGTTAAAAACCCAACAAATTGCAGACAAAAGCAACGGATTTACTAAATAACAGAGAAAAGTTCTTAATTATGTGGTTTGTATTGCACTTTGATCATACGAGTTCCGTTTTGATTAGGAATTGAAATTCTAAACCATAAAGAAGAATTTTGAAAGTTTATTATGTTTAGATTAGAGTAAGTGGTCAAAGTAATTTTCAGTACTCTAGGACATATTGTTCCATTATAACACCACGGGCCACTGCTCAAGCAGAGACTCCAACTTAGAAGCAATCATATATTATAACGCTCATCAAACATTGCAATTAAATGTCCGACAGTAATTTAGTAATTCAGTAATTTAGAAGATAAAGTTTTTTCTTACCACTTTTTTCCATTGACCACACTGTATGGTGGTGGTTATATTAATTCGGTACCAATTATAATATAATTATATTATATAATAATTCTCTTACTTAATACTTTAATAATATTTATTAAAACATTCTTTAAAAATAATGTACATCTTAAACCACAATTATGAATGAACTCAATTTATTGAAAATATTTGACAACTAGATGTTTTCTCTCTTATTACTATCTTCCCCAATTACATGTTCTCTATTTAATCCCTTTAATCATGCTCTCCTTTTAGTTTCTTCACATTAGTTCGTGATTTTATTTAGTGCAATCAACATGCCGGTTTCGTATTTCATTAAAAAAGTTAATTTTCAAACTCGTTGTTAATAAGTTTTCGGGCATTAACTTAACGAGAAAGTTTTACAAATATATTATTTAATGTGTTAATAATAAAAAAATTTAATTTGTTTGGCAAAAAGTATTCAAATAATCAGTGAAAATTATGTTTAAAATTAAGCCCAGCCCAAAAAAATAGCAAGTCATGTATAAAAGAAGAAAATAAATGTACATATTCTATTGTTTCATTGTTGTTGTTGTTGCTTAACCAAAATAAGTTCTAAGTAAATTGGTGAGGGGGAAAAGGGCAGCATGTGTGATCCAAAAGTAAAAGTGAGAGAAAAGAAGAGTTTAGTGATGAAAATAAAATAATGACACACTTGACAATAAGTGTATATAGTGAGAGTGTGTGTGACCATTTGGCGAAAAATGTTGTTGTAATTGGTGTAATAAATTGCAGCAAGAGAGATGCATTTGTTGCTGTAAACTTTAATATTACGTTTTAATAATGTTGAGAAAACAACGTTGTATGTATTTGCAAGCCTAAAAAACAAGTCAACATGAATACAAGGTAAGAGTTTATTATTGTTGGATGTTTTATTTTATTGAAACATTGTGGGGAGTTGTTATTAAAATGGTATAATAATATACCACAGCTCCCATATAACGCCTGAAAAACAGTTTTTGCTTTTAAATTTGGTGGTCAGATATTATATGATCAGGCTTGACTGTATTATATACAGACTTTAATTTTTGTTGGTTATGTAGGGTGTTCGTTGTGTCATACTTTCAGCTTATTTTTTCAGTTTTTTTTTTTGACAATGTACCTATTATGGAAATGAAGAGTAACATCCGAGCCTGTAAAAGGACCGCCACAGATTGTGTGATATTTTACCTTGACGTTTTATTTTCAGAATGAACAAGCAACAGCTTAGTCGCGATCAACAGTTTAATAAAATTATTTTTAAAATTTACTACTTTGAGCTACTTTAAATACCGATACAACTCATAATTTCAAATCAAGTGAAACCCAAAAGAGGTAACGTCCAACCTTGCCAACATTTTATACATTCCAGCAAAAACTTTACTTACATTCTTAATTTTAAGGACTTCCAGAATTCATTATTTCGTAGCTTTATTCGCAAGTTTTTGTATTACTAATTTTATATTAAATAATTACTTATATATGTACATATATCTTATATACTATATGTATGTATATATACATATGAGCAATTGTTGCTAAAGAAGCGTTTAACATTAGGCTATTTTTACGATAATTCGGCTGGAAATGCAGTGAGATGTTTATAACTAAATTTTGGCCTATAACTGATGATATGTATAATATAATCACTGACGTGTTGTTTAAAAGGACGGAATTTCGTGTAACTCAGTTGTTTATTGGCGTGCTTATGTTTTGTAGGGCTATGTTAAATATAGAGTTTATAAACGATTACAGCTTTAAAACTCAAAATCCATTAAGTGATTAACAAAATAGACCCGCCATTTTGCCAATATGTGAATGAAAATTTAGGTTAAAGAATTAATATCCGTATGCGTGGAAGTGGTGGACATCTGGCTGTTCAATATTATAAGAATTTGAATGATTTTCATATACATAAATTCCTTTTTTAGTTTTGTTTTGAAAAACAAAGTTCTTGTTGAAACTCCCTTTGTTAAATGTACTATAATGTGGCATAGTTATAGATTAAATGATTCATTTAATATCTTTAAAGTCCCAATTTTTGTCTCAAAAATATGTCTAAGGATTGATATCTATCAGCTAGATACACTCAAGAATGTAAATGTATAATGTGTTGAAAACTAAAAATTTTGTTCTACATTAGTCTTTATTAAAGACTATTAAGATTATATACTAGCGAAGAGAATGAACACATTTAAACTTTTTTATCTCTACCTGTTGTTTTTATTTGCATTAAATTTTTTTTTGTGCGAGTTTATAGCCATGGTAGTTGTACATAGTAAATTCATAAGACCACAGACACAATAAAGATTCATTTAATGAAAGCACATATTCTGAATGAAATATGTATGGATATGTATGTATGTATTTATGCATACATAGATTTTCATACCATACCAACACACCTACATAATGTTATTGATGTGGTTGGTTGCCTTGTTGGTTGTATGCAACAATATAGCAGGACATCACAGTTTCTACATATTGCATGGCCTTTAGTTGCTACACAAGCTGAAACATTCATTTAATGTAACTTGTTTCAGTCCGGATATTACGCTCATTTTTATACCCAGCACCAGAAAATATCGGGGGTATATTACACATCGAATAATGTCCGTCTGTCTGTTGAAGGCACGATAGAGCTTCGAAAAAAAAATACAGAGCAATGAAACTTTTACCAAACATTCTTTGATCCAGCGAAATGTTTGTTATTTCAGACTACCACGATTTTTTTTTTGCTGTTTTCTTCAAATATAAAGCAGATAATATCATGAAATTTTGCACACTTTAGTTTTATTACAGAAGGACGAGTCCTGTGGAAAACGCTAGGATTCGGTTTAAAATTTCTCATAACCTCCGTACAAATGTTTTCACGGAATATGAATTTATGGTACATAAATGTCTATAGAAAAGTCGTAGCCATACAAAATTCTGGAAAAATAAGTTCATGCAGATTGAAACCTCAAAACAATACGTGCAAGCTCGGTATTCGCGACTAATTAAAAAGCAGGCCAGTCGGCAAAACTGAATTTTCCCAAAATTTTATTGAAAAATTGTATGTAATTTTTAAAATTAAAGTTGTTTTTATTGATATATTTACATTTTAAAGATTGTTAAAGAAATTGGAGATTTTGAGTTGCTTTTTTGGCAAATTATTTTTTAAAATAACAGCTGAATCACTTAGTCACTATATTATAGTGTATGTACGAACTTTTTTAATGAATTTTCTTGCTTTTTCATGCAAATTGAATTTATGGAATCTCCACTTTTAATTTATTTTAAAATATCTATTTTTTGTGAAATCGTTGGCTTCAAAATATGTTAAATTTTTTCCATATTAAGAAATGTATTTACACAACAAAAGACACGAATAAACTGACAAAATTCACGATCAAAATCATCCAAAACGGTTATTAAACCAAAAGACGGGGATTCACCTTTTTTGGTTAAAGACATTGTAATCAAATTGAAAAAAAAAAAACAGATAAAAGTCGCGAAAATAGAACCTGTTTTTCGTAAATTGTCGCGATTATAGAACCTGCAATTTAAAAAATCAAGCCGTCGCGATAGTCGTGAATACCGAGCTTGCACTGTATTTTGTTTGCATCGGTCCATATTTTGACAAAGCCCCATATAAAGGCCACTTCGGAAAATCACTTAAATGCGCAGCAAATGACCCATACATACATAGAAATATTCATACTCAATTTCTTTGAGATCGGTTGATATTTTTGACCGTAGCCCCTAATAAAGTTCACTTTGAAAAATCATTTAAATGCGCATAAATCTCTTATAAAATAACCATCAAGTTGGAATTCAATACAAATAGTCCATACATATATTAAAATCGTCACTTTCAATTTTATGACGATCGGTCCATGTTTGACCGTAGTCCCCATATAAAGTTCACTTTGAAAAATTACTTAATTGCGCATAAAGACAAAGATACAAATATAAATTCTTAATTATAACTGTAATATACATAAAATTCTTATAAATGTCGTAATTAAGATGAAATTCAACTAAACCAAACTTAAAATAAATAGAAATTACGGTACAATATTTAATGACGTTCGCCCCATAATAGGTGATTGAGTGGTGAGTATATAAGATTCGGCACAGCCGAATATAAAATCTTACTTGTTTCATTTCTTTAATTTTCCATGCCCTCCCTTGCTTTTATACTTTATTTATTTCTTTTTGTGTGACGGTCTTTGCAAAAAGATTCACGTCCACGAGAAAATACAGGAAGCTTAAACTAAATAGTTTGAAATGATTTTAACAAAACGAAACTATATGAAGCAAGAATACAAACTGGCAGGGTCCTTAAACATTCCAACCGCAACACTACCACCACCAGCAACAGCAACATCATTATATGTATGTATGTATAAATCTGTAAGAAAGTTAAGCCAACCCAAGTTGAGGTAAGTCAAGTCAGTTACATTGCACAAGGATTAATGAATGTTTAAATTAAGCCATTTAAAATCTCCATTTAACATTATTACAAAGTTATTGCTGCGTGAATCTTTATTGTTATAATAAATAACTCGTACCGTACGCATTTAATAATATTTATAAATGTTTCCCCATTTGTTTTGACATCAAACAAACATTGTGTGGTGCATGGATGTTTTATTTAAAGGATCACCTTGGTTTTGCTTTTATTTTTGTGTGTTGATTTATAGTTAAACTACTTTAAAAATAAAAATGTTTAATTAAGAGACCAACAAGTTTGGCAATGTGAAAATTTTAATGTTGTTTTTAGAACTAAAATGTATTTTCTGTTATAAAATCCTATGTTATTGTATGCTAAAGATAATTAAATCTAAACTAAAATAACTATTTGTTCAATAACAAAATTTTGAACAAATTTAATTTACTCTTTAATGGAAATGATTTTAGATTATATTTTTGGTTAAAAAAATTTTACGTTCAGTTTATGTTTGAGTCCACAATTAAAGGACTGAATTGTAAAACACACTATTATTATGAGTTGGCCTAGAAGAAGAAACTAAAATGATGCCTTTTAATTTTTAAGCCAACTACATCAGCAAACACAAGTCGGAGTATAATATTTGGCTGTGCCGAATCCTATATACCTTCGGGTAACGTGTTTTGTGTGTATTATGTAGAAAAGTATTTATTTAAATCATTCGTTTTGATTAAATTTTTATTTTTTTGTTACTAGAAAATATCTTGCTAGATTTAATAATTTAACTGTTATCGGAAACAAAATATGTATTTACAATATTAAGTTCAAACTAAATTTTTCCAAAACTTTTTACAGTTTCACATAAGGGCAAAATTTCAGGTTTGTAGGTTTCCCCACTTCTTCATTTTAATAGTATTTTCAGGGACACTTTTTTCTAAGATTTTTTTTTTGGTTGGAGCAATTTTCAATACCAAACATTTTCGATCAATAGAGAATATTTGGGGAAATTGCATCCCTTCATTTTAGAGCCTTCTCTTTAATAGGAACCTTTTCAAATTTTTAAGTACCAATAATATATGTGACTCGGCCTATGAAAAGGTGGTTTATGACTCAAAAAAAAAAATTTTCTACTTTTTTTCTGGTTTCGATAGTTTTTGAGACGCTCTTTCACGTGGTGAAAACTAGAAAGTCCCAAGAATGATAAAATAAAGATTACGCCATGCGCATGATTTCCCGTTATGTGACGTAGAAGGGCCATTCTAAGGGTTACCAATAATGTTTCTTGTGTTAGAATTAAAATTTCTTGCGAAAAATTTATGTTTTATGTGATAGTTGGCAACCTTGCAATTGAAATCTCTGAGAGTTCTAAAATAAAATCTGTTTTAAAAAGAAAAACAAACAAAAAAAAAAAAAAACAACAAAAAAGAGTGCAGTGAGCAAATGCAAGCAAAACATGAGTAAAAAAAACACGTGAGAAAAAATTAGCCAATAGAAACACAGAATGTGTGACGTCACAGGGCTTAAATGCGCAGAACATTTTAAAATTTTACGCGCGTTGGCGTAATCTTTATTTTATCATTCTTGGAAAGTCCTAACTTGCTTAGAAGTGTACTAAAAATGTAAAGAAAGAAGAGCACAAATAAAAGAAAAACAGAATTTTATTTAAAATCCAGAATCAAGATAATAATTTCTTTTTTGAGTCATAAACCACCTTTTCATAGGCCGGGTCACATATATACAATCAAACCAAGTACTTCACTAGAATTTGACTAGTACAAAAATTACCTGGGGGTTACTCTCTATTGCTATGCGAAGGAAAAGTGAAACGTAATCGAACAATTGGTACCCTTTATTGCATTTTCGTATTTTCTCTTCGTCCGTTAAGCGCAAATCTCCTGCAATAACAACACAATATCAAACGCAAAGGGAACGCATCATGTAAGCAAGCAAAACGCGAACTGCACAAAAAATTTGTTTAAAATGTTTTGACTTACAAGTTTTGACATTTAATTTTGTTATTTTTCGCTATTGTTAACTTTGTGGTACCAGTGTTGCTACTTTTTAAAATTATTTTATGAAAGCGTTTGCGTGAACGATACAGAGTACCAATTTGTACTCTTATCGCATTTACCTTTCGCATCGAATTTGCTTTCGCATCGCAATAGAGAGTAACCCCCCAGTACTAGTTCTCAACTGTAAACTTTCCTATACGATCTTAATGTTCAAATTAGTATTGAGTGAGCTAGATGTGAACTAGTACACTTTGATCCGATTGTTTGCTTTAGAACCAGTTCATAACTAGCACTTCAGAATAGGAAAAGCGCCTACAATTGGCAGTTTTTCTGCTTGAAAATTAGTACTCATTATTATTTTTTTATTGCTTTTATTTATCATATTGGTTAATTGAAAAAAAAAACATAAAATAAATAACTTTTGTACCACAGTTTCAGGTTTTAAGTTGATCTGTCAAGAAATATTACATTAAAATGGCAGTTAAAGATAAAAACAAAAGAATTCAAATTTTTTAAGACTTTGCTCTCCATGTGTACATACCAGCAACATTAAAATCATACATTATAATTGCCGTCTCCTTCCAAACAGGGGCCAAACTACCGCATTCGATATCGAGTAAAATTGATCGTACTTTTCTTATTTGAGATTATGGCATTCGATATCGAGCAAGAAATTTAGTACATTTTATCATAATTTCGATATCGAAATCATTTTTCGATACGATAGCTCATTCGATCACGAATGCGGTAATTTGGCCCGAGGGTTGAGGACCAGCGTTTTTCTCAAAATTTTCACAATTTTAATGGCTTTTCGTTGTACATCATTCTATGTCTATATTCACAGATTTGTTTTTTCACTTTTCTTTTAAAATATCTATTGTCTAATAACATTTTTCTTATTTCTACTTTCTTTTCAGGTAAGTTTACCAGTTTAATTAACAATATTTCTTTTGGCCGGTAAATATAATATAGTCATATACATTTTCTTACCACATACCTATTACTTAAAAATATTTTAAAATTACTTGTGTAGAAAATTAAATGGTTTCTCTACCAATCTGTGACAATAAATTTTCATAACTCTTCAGAAAAATGTTCTAAAGAAATATTTGTATGCATAGTTACTTCATAATTCTGCATTCCTAATCTATTTTATTATACCTATTCCTTGTAGAGTTTATCATTTTTATAATTTTTAAAGTTTTTAAAATTAACTTTTAATAAATTAATTTATTAAAATTATTCTTTTCGACGCACAAACAACACAGCACTCTTTAATGAATAGAAAATAATTCTCAAAATAAAAACTCGAAAATATTTGTGTCGTTAAACAAAAATTGTATAGATGCACAAGTGGTATACTGAAACAACTCCAAGTATTTACTAGCATTTTTCTACTAAAGCTTTAACTAAATTTGCACTAGTACCAAATGTAGTAGTACTAGTAGCTTTTAGACAATTAACACCCAATCTCCTAAAGGGTTTATTTACATACATTCATATGTATTTATTTTACACATACAAAAAACAACAGTCTTAGTCTGATAATACGTGAACTTTCTTGTGATAAACTGGTTCAAAATTGCTTTCTTCAATTGTAGATACTAATAATCTCGTCTAATAATCACTGCTTGGATTTATCATTTAGTCGGTAATCAGTTTTTAACAAATGTAGTTTCACTAGTCTCTTGTACTATATTTTTCGGTAGCCATAAATAAACAAAATCTGAAATCATTTTGGAATTAATTTTTAGAGACTACTATTTTTCATAATGAAAAATGCTTGAACTTTTTTATATTAATTATTAGAGAAAATTTCTTATTATGTCGGCTTAAATTCATTTAATTAATAACTCAAAGAATAAAATTGTAAAGTTGTATTTTTCTAGTCAATTGGCACACTGGAATGCATTTTTAATTTAAAAGTTCTTTCGGAATTGGAATCGATTGAATGAAAAATATATCTAATTTATGGTAAATTTGTAATTCTGCATAGATGTTATCTAGGGTATTCAATTAATCGGGGTTTTAGTTTAATCGGTTAATCGAGCAAATAATTAATCGGGTTGAGATTTAATCGGTTAATAATCGGTTAATTAAGAATTATTCGGTTAACCGAACAATTTAAATTTAAATAAATAGATTGGTTAATATTAAAATAAACACTTATTTTATGTTTAGAATTTATATTTTATTAATAAAAAAAAACAAAATAAAATAAAAAAAACAAAAATTAAAGTAAATGAGATCCTTCTTTGTACATATGTATATGAGTTAAACTAAGGTTTTAAAGGGATCTTGTGAAATAATCTTTTAAAAAAAGAATATTATTCAAATGTATAGCTTTTAAAGGGTTTTTTTTCTTTATTTTTTAAAATACTTGACTTGGAAAAAACTCTCTCGCTGATTGTGGATGTTGGAGAAATCGAAAGTAAGGCATTATAAAGAATATCCAATTTATCAGTTCTGTTCTTTGTTTTTTCTAAGCATACAAAATCATCCATTATACCATTGAAGTCCTTTTTAGAGTTTTTTACATTTTTAATACTATTAATAGTTTGGTTAGTTCTAAAAAAAGACTATTTTCATTAATGTCAGAAGTTTCTTTTATTATCATATCGTCATCTGAGTCATTATGACAAAGTTCATCATGGAACATTCTAGAAAAAATTTCATTTCCAAATTCCTTAGTTTCAGTTTTAGAGCTATATTTCAAAAAACTATTGCTAGAAGGAAATGTTCGGTTAATCGGCACAAATTAACCGATTTATTTGTTATTTGAAAATCGCCAATATCAAATTATTCGGACAGTTAATCGACCCAAATTAACCGGTTAACCGATTAACGGTTAACCGATTGAATACCCTAATGTTATCTGCTGTAATTTTATCGGGTTCTTCTTGCCCATCAGTAATATGTGTTATGTAATTTATAATCTGAAAATCAGAACAGAGAAAACAAAGCATGAGCCTAGTAATTGGCTTACGCAATATTTATGTAATACGATGAAATACATATCAAGAATCGAAAAAGATAACTTGGTTAATTTTTTCCTACACCGCACAAAAACACATTTGACTGTATATGAGACCAAAATTCAATATAGGCCCCTTCTTTTTGGTACTGGGTATAAAAAGGTATACATATACCTAATTACCCACTTGGCCAAATGGTCTTTGATGAAATCCTCGTAACTGGGGTAATACTGTCATCTTATTTTTTATTAAGTGACGATGCACATTTCTGGTTAAATGGATATGTAAATAAACAAAATAGCAGCATTTGGGCTGATGAAAAACCCGAAAGGATTTTTGAACTACTGCTTGATGTGGTTTAGGGGCCTATATCCTTTTATGGAGAGCACTACAACACCATGATAACGGATTTTTTGTTGTCAGAAAAGGACCACGATGCTGGCGACATCTGGAGTCAGTAAGGCAGCTATGATTGAACTCGCATAATTCGCGACAAACCCATAGCAATGCTGGAAAGAGCAATCGAACATTTGACTTTTCAAATGGATCACATACAGCGTAATCGTGACCAGCATTTGAATAAAATTATTTTTAAAAAGTACAGTGGGTGGCCAAATTATTAGTTACACTATATTAATTTAGATTCAACCGCTTTTAATACGTATATAAATGTATTTCTTGTACCAGATGTTTTCGTATTTTAATTCTGGTAATATTGTTAAATATTTTGTGCAGTGCCAACAATGATTGGTGACATTAGAGTGCAGTTGTAGATCATGTTGTTGTTGTTGTTGTAACAGCAGTAATTGCTGAGTTGACAGCCCTTGGCCGAGTGATATCGGGTCATTCCGGTGCGTAGAACCGGCTGTCGTGGGAATGTGTAGATCATTATCTGTCATTCTGCTCTGAAGTGTGAAATATGCATTTTTGATTAAATTCATTAAAGTCTGGCATCACGATGAAGAACTAAAAGAAAATGTTCAAAAATGCATTTAGAGCATGCCAAAAAGGGTGCAAGCTGTAATTGATGCCAAAGAAGGTTCCAGGAAATATGTATTAAAATTTTTTTTCAATAAATTTTGTAATATTTCTTTTCCTCAAATATATATTTTTAAAACAAAAGAATGTATTTTTAATTGAATTAGAAACACTTAATTTACCTAAAAGAACAAATAAAAGGATAAATTTCCACTATTTGAAAATGTTATACGGCTTCAAACTAAACAATTTTGCATGTGTAACTAATAATTTGGCCACCCACTGCAAATGCTAAAGATCTGACATCCAGTTCTATTTTAGGTGTTTTATTTAAAATTAAAAGCAGGTCTCAATGAATTAAAATACATTTGTTAACGACAACAAATGAAAACGTCTTAAAATAAGAGATGAAGCTTTAAGTGAACACCAATTACTGCCTTCCTTCTAAACAATACTTTTGTACCAGAAATGAAAATAAAATAATTTGTATAACAGTATTTAACAGTATATTTAATGCTGTATATTCTATAGCAAATTTTCAGTATAATAATACTTTCTATAGAAACAGTATTTTCTATAAAACAATAATTTATAACAGTATTTTCTATAGAAAATCTTGTGTAAAACAGTAATTAAATAATACAAAATCGTCAATGTATACTTTAGGAAATATTTCTGTATATTGCTAGGAAATATTTACTACATCACTAATTTCTTCAGTTTAACATAGAACATTATTATCTACAGAAAATCTTCTTTTTAAAATTATGTTGTATAAAAAATCTTCACTATAACTGTCTTTTCTATAAAAAATCTTCAATTTAACAGTATGTTATATAGAAAACCTTCATTAATTTTAATCTCAATTTTAATACTCTGATTTTGGAAAAGGTGATTATTTAAGAATATATTTTTCAAGGTAAACATAGACAACTGGGATTAGCTCAAATAATAGAAACTCACACATAAATTTGCAAACACCAAACTCAGCATTTGAATATGTAAGAACTTTCATACAGAGGTTCTTACTGTTGTTTAAAGATTTAGTTGCAAACAAACATTTTTTATATAAAATTAGTTAAACTGTAGTTTAAGTTATATTTTTATTTAAGCTTTCTAGACTTTAGAATCTGTAGATAATTCAGTTTGTTGGGTTATATTTATTATTTGCAAGACAATTTTGCTTTTATTTGGGAAACTCTTATCTAAACATTTTTAATGTTGATGATGGTTGCTAAGAAGTTTGCTGTAATAGGGGTTCCTTGTCATTATGACTCGTAGCCTCCAGACAGCAGTAACAACAATCATAATACAGCACCATTGGGTATCATACACTTTTACACACCAAACATGTAAACAATCAACAGGGGTTTCCAGTTGTACATATGTATGTGGTAATAGTTATAAAAAGTGTTAACTTCATAAAATTATCGATTTGATAAACATAATTGTTTGGTTAAGCTTTTAAAATAGGTTTTGGTCTTAGATCTGTTAAACGATAGTAAGCCAGTTGATCACCTCTAGCTGTAGTCCCCTGTACGTGGTCCAACATTTGTTTTAGTCCAATTGTTTTTATTTTATAGTCGCTACCGCCACAGGTGGTGATTGTTGGTATATTACGTTTGTCATTTCGTGTGAAACCTTGTTAACATTTTTCTGAGATCAAACAAAGTTTATATATTCTTGATCCTTATGAAATTCTAACTCAATTGACCTATATCCGTATGTCTGTCGGTCTGTGTAAAACACTATCACGTCCAAAATACACAACTTAACGCAATTTTCGGAAAAATATCTTTTATTTGGTAGGTAAGTTTGGTATTAAAAATCAACAAAATCGGTATGTTCTACTATAGAGCTATGGAGTAAAATGAAAAACCACTATAAAAATTTGATGTTTATTGTTTATATGTTTATACATTTATTATACCCTTCACTTTCATGAGAAGGGTATATATAAGTTTGTCAATCCGTTTGTAATTTCCACAATATACTTTTCCGACCCTATAAAGTATATATATTCTGGATCCTTATAGATAGCGTAGTCGATAATGCCATGCCCGCCTGTCTGTCTGTCTGTTGAAATCAATTTTCTGAAGTCCCCAGATATCTTCGGAATCCAAATCTTCAATAATTCTGTCAGATATGCTTTCGAGAAGTTTGCTATTTAAAATCAGCAAAATCCGTTCATAAATAACGGAGATATGAGCAAAAATCCGAGACAACCTGTGAAAATTTCATAAAAAAAAACTATCAAACAAAGTGTATTAATATAATCACCCCTATCGTGAATAAAAATTCCACGTGAAATTTGTTCACTTTTCACATTTTCCTATTTAAATTCAATGTTAAAAAAAATAAAAGTGAACAAATTTCACGTGGAATTTTTATTCACGATAGGGGGAATATAATTATGCATCCACAACAAAGGTGAAGGGTATAAAAGATTCGGCATAGGTGAATATAGCACTCTTACTTCATTCTTTTAAATTTATTGCAGAAAATTTGAAACTTTGTACACGTTATTTTTATATTAAAAGCAGCAACTGTGATCAAAATATAAAGATTCGGTTCTCATAGCCCCATACAAATATCTTCCCGAAATATGGCTCAATTATATATTAAAGTTTATAAAATTGGAATGTCGATACAAAATTTAGCACAAATAAGTTTCAATTAAAAATAAATTGCAAAACGAAATTTTGTTTAGTTCGGTCCATGTTTTACTAAATACCCCATATTAAGTCCACTTCTAAAATTCATTTAAATACGTATAAATCTTGTATAAATATTGTTACCAGGGTAAAATATAACATAATCATTATCACCCATAATTGGTCTAGCTGTCATGTAAGGAACACATCCGAAAAAGTCAATAATCTTTATATATATATCTGATAAGTATCGGTACCGACTCAAAACTTTACATAGATCTTTTTCAATCACTTCAATATTCATAAGTCTCTTATAAATAACGGCACAGATACAACATTTTACACGATGCATTTACATGTATGCCAAAATCAAACTGCTGGCATTTGAGAATTTTGGTCCTTCTTTGACTTCCGAAATTAAATTTTAAATATACCATTATTATGTTGAAATTCATCGTGAGATATTCTCATATGCATAAAATTCTCTGTTCCGAAATTTAAGAATATCCACCCATGATTTCTCATAGCTGCCATATAAGGACCATTTTCGAAAAACAATTTAACCCACAAAAATGTCTAATAAATATTGAGTTCGAACCAACTTTTATACAGATCAGAAATTTTAATCCAGAAATCATATTATTATCGGATATACGGCAATTATGCTACTGGACTTTGTAGCTGTCAGTCAATAATTGGCAATAGCTCCTGAATTAAGTCCACTTCCGAGCATAACAACCAACCATACAACTCTTGTAAATAATGTTATTGAGATGAAATTCAACCAATATAATCCTAAAATACATAA
This sequence comes from Bellardia pandia, assembly GCA_916048285.2. Lineage (NCBI taxonomy): Eukaryota > Metazoa > Arthropoda > Insecta > Diptera > Calliphoridae > Bellardia > Bellardia pandia. The sequence continues at coordinate 123,778,389 of OU696529.1, forward strand.
AAATCACATTAGTGGATACTGGATTTAGAGCCATCGGTCCATAATTGGTCCACTTCTTCTATGCCACCCATTAATCTTTTGTAAATAACGTTATTGAGATCAAATTCAAACAAAAAAGCCTCATCTTATATCTTATTCATTTGTTTTATACTCTGTTTCTTAACTTGTTGTGAATATGGAAAAATGTTCTTTTAATTTTATAAATTGTTAAATTACAATCAAGATTATTATGGAAATCAAACAAACTCTGTAAATTACAGTAAGAATCGGTAATTACATCAATTATAAATGGTCGAAATTAGATAAAATTTCAAAATATTTACCCCCACAATGTTGAACGATAATATTCGCTTAGATAAGACTTAAGACAAAAACTTGATTGTGGAATAAACAAACTTGATTGAGTAAAAAATAGATACGATAACAAGTTTGTGTCTTAAGTCTTATCTAAGCGAACGTTATCGTTCGACATCGTGGGCCAGGGGATTAATATAAATTATGTTGGTCGTAAAATTGTCTTTCAAACAATATATAAAATAATAATAAAATTTGCACTAAGACTGAATAAGAAACACAGAATTCTAGTCCTAAAACCAGTATAGATTTTTTTCTATTTCTTAGTACGTTTAGGTGGAGGGTATCTAAGATTCGGCACAGCCGAATATAGCACTACAACTTGTTTATATTCTGTTTCTTAACTTGTGGTGAATATTGAAAAATGTTTTTCTAATTTTATAAATTGTTAAATTCACTTAAGATTGTTATAAAAATTATGTAAATTATTGTATAAGAATTGGTAATTACATCAATTATAAATGGCCAAAATTAGATAAAATCTAAAAATATTTGAAATAAATTATGTTGTTCGTAAAATTCAATATTGCACTAAGACTAAATAAAAACACAGAATAAGGATATTCTACTCCTATAACCAGTGTAGTTTTTCTATTTCTTAGTACGTTTAGGTGGAGGGTATTTAAGATTCGGCACAGCCGAATTTTGTTCTTCAACTTGTTATTACAAATATTGCTCGTAAACGGAGCACTGTAAACTCATTCATGCTGTTTATTTTTATTAAAAAAACTGTTTTGAAGGTGAAAATAACTGGGAATATTGCAGCGTTGGTTACAAGGAAAATGGTCGCATGTTAATACGGTTGGTAAAATTGCTAGTAAAAAAATTTAAATATTTATGTAAATAAATGGCCTTATAGCAAACATTTTTTTTATTTATCTATATATGTATGTATTTATATTTTTTCTTTACATACGAGAATATATTTATTAGCACAACGAAGTGAAAACTTTTAATATCCTTAAAATATCAGAATTTGTTTGCTTTTTTACAAATAGTTCTTATAAGTATATATACACGCAGAGAAAAAACATGATTGTGGTAAACATAATCTAAGAGCAACATATTATAATAAGATTTATGATTGTAGTCAAAATATATTATGATGAATATAAGTGCCATGAAATATCATATTATGATCAATTAGCATCGTAATATTTCATCATAATATATTCTTGTTAATCAAATTTTGATATTATAACAACCTAATATAATAATAAAATTGTCATACATGATCATATTATGACCTAATTTAACCATATTATAGTTTGAAGGAATCATAATATAATCTTAACTAATCATATTATGATCTAAATTAATCATATTATGATCTGTAGTGATCATATTATGATATATAAGAATCATATTATGATATTTTTTTGTAAATAGAAATAAATATTTATGCACTTTCAAAGTATATAAAAAAATTAACATTTGTTTTTAGTTATGTTTAATAGAATTTAATTTTGTGATATTTAAGATTATTCCTTTTATGTACATTTTATTTAGGTCTTTTACACTTCTTTGAGATTTTTGAACTTTGTATTAATATTTTAAATACGATTTTTTTTTGTATTGAAACATTTAAAGCCAAATAAATACTGAAGTGATGCAAAAGCATTCTACAAATGGTAAAAACGAAATACTATTAAAATTAAACATATTTTGCTTGCATTTTAAACATAATACAGGGTGGCCCAAAAAAGACTGAAGGATAGCATATTGCAGGCGTGCCTGATGATCTTGGGGAAGCAGTTGCTGTACCATTTGAATTTTATACGGAAACATTTTAAGATCTCGCTTCAAAATTCTTTGCAGGGATGTTCTGGACATTCCCAATTGAGCAGAACGACGACGAGTAGAGACAGATGGATCTTCGTTTACACACTGCCGTACAGCCTCCACAACTGCTTCATTGCGCACAGATCGACCTCTTCCTCTTCCTGGAAGATCTGACACTCTTCCATGTTCCTCAAAACGGGAGACTAAGTTCCTAATCATGTTGTCACTGGGTGCTGTTCGGACATTAAAATGACGACGATAATTTCGTTGAGTTGTAATAATTGACCTTCCAGAAGAATAAAAAAATTCAATGATTTTGACGCGTTTCTGCACATCATATGTAGCCATGATTTATCTCCAAAAACCAGTAAATAACCTGCAAAGGACAAAAAAAAATTATTAAACACAAAAAATATACTATTTTTAATCCTTCAGTCTTTTTTGGGCCACCCTGTACAATGAATACAAATATAGAAACTTATCATTTAATGGTTATTTGTAAGCTTAAATCATTGTAAATAATATAATATGTTTGAATAGTTATCATTCAATAGTTATGGTAAATATTTTTTAAAAATAATTGTGTTTCAGTGAACCATATTAAATTTTATAATTCCAATAAACATAATAATGTTTATAGTAATTAAATTATCGTTAAAATCAAATTAAATTAACAATTATTTGTGTACCACAACAATACATTGTTACCAAAAACACAGTGTAGTTGTTATAACCATGTCCAACCATGCTTTTTCTCTGCGTGTACATATATGTATATATATAAAATATAGTTAGTTTTATAACATAAAATACAAATATTAATATATACATATATACATACATCATGTACATAGTTATAAAAATTATTTAAAACTTTAAAGGATAAAGATGTAGAATAACTAACGAAAAATATTTATGTTATTATTTTAGGGCTTTAAGGTTTCAAAAAATAATTTACGAAATCAAGGTTAATAATTTATTATGGTATAATGGATTTTGTTACTCTGACTAAAACAAATGACTGCCTTGCGGCCTAACCTTACGGCGCACTGAAACGCGGGTAAACTCGGCTCCCCACCGCATTGTACGTCCTGCAAGAACACACTAATGTAAGAGTATGTGTTGTAAAGAAAAACCATACTTGTATAAACTTGCCGGGAACATATAATTTACAATCAATGTAACGAGCACCTTACTTAAGAGCATGGATTATCTAATCCCTACCATTCAGAGCTTAGTTAATTAGCATGACCCAAGACTATTACTAAAAAAGTAGCAATCCCAATATAGTACTGGCGACCACTATTGCTAAGACTTTATAAACTTGCTTCAGGGCTTATCGTCAGCAAACCTACCACGAAAGCCACAATACCCATACATTTTCTGAGCACAGATCAATACTTTAAATGGGTATATTGAATTCAGCAATAGCTTCTGGGATAATTTATGGGCTCGAAATATGTTAAGAACAAACTATCAATCATTTAACCAACTATCATACTTCCCACCACGTGCCCTCAAGAGGCCTCACCAATTATTAGTTAGGAGACCTGTATTCTAATGGCCCCTATCAGAGAACAAGGCCGCTGTCCGCTTTAACTGATCCCATGACACTAAAAAGAGACTCTAGTCAGCTTTAAATATATATTGTGAGTTTTTTCGATATGAAAAAATTTAATATTGATGGTCCAGATGGTTTTTATTATCTATTGAAGAGACTCACGCATGGAATCGCTATATTGCTTAAAAAGAAATTTCGGAGGCGATTTTTAATGGTTGAGGGAGCTTGATTTGAATTCTTCTAAGTACACTAGATGGGAAATTAGTGCTATTATTAGAAAATAGTAATGAATAGTATCTAGTAAAATTAACAAATACCGGTAGTTGCTAACGAATCGGAAAACTCAAACTTATAAAGTGATAATGAAGCTTCAATGTTATCAAAACTCATACGAAATATTCGTTATTATTTGAAGTTACATGAGTAAAAGTGAAGAAAATGATTAAGCCCCGAGATGTAAAGGTACGGTCACACTTGGCAAATATTTGCCGAATAAAACGTTATAAGTAAATATTATATATTTGAACTCGTTTATTTATTTAAAAAAACTTTTCTTATTTAGGCAAAATCACAACAAATACTTAGTTTTAATTTATTTGATGCTGTTTGATCTTGCAAAACTCTTGTAAGAGTAAACAACGTCAAACAAATTTGCTAAATGTGACCGTACCTTAAGACTGACAATAGGTATGTCTTGATATATTGAATAAAATATTAAAACTCACCTAAAACCACAGCCCCACAATGCGATATATTGGTTTTAGGTAACTTTTCATATTTAGAATATCTAGACAAGGATTTAAATAAGCTTTTGCTCTCTGTATTTCCATTCTAGGTTAAATCCTTATTAGCCTTAATATCAATAGTATTTCTTGCCCGTTTCATAATGCAACCCAGAAGCAAATAATAAATTTTTAATTCTCTTATGAAAATAAATTATATTACACATGAGTAACACATTTATAAATGTTCAAAGTCCGACTAATGTAGTCTAATTTAGGTACCTTTGGATTATTCTCTCTATATAGTGGAATACGTAGGCAACTCGATATTTATCGAAATTCTTCTAGAGAATGTCATCCTAAAAGTTATTTTTTCATTTTGTTTTAAATAATTTCCTATAAATAGAGTCATAGAGGAAAAATGTATACTGCAACTATGTCTGGATATGTACAGCAATATTATTGAATTTTTTAGGACCAAATAACCCTACCGTATTTGAATATATAGATAACAATTTTTTTATTTCAATTTTGTTTGGCAACTGAGGATATTTAACCTGAGAATATTTAACAAAATACAGTTCAACTTTGGTATAATGAATCTTAAGGGGTTTAGAAAAAAAAAACGTTATATCGTATAATTCGTTACAATGAGGTTCGCTATATCGAGGTGAAGTTGCACTTCTATTCGTTATTTTATTATCATCTGCTTACCATGTTATAGCGAACGATTTCCGCTAATAAATCAAAACACATTTAAAGGAAAACACTGTATTTTGTAGTTTTAAAATTCAAAAATAGTTTACATTTATAAAATAAGAAGTCTGAGCCAGTGATTAACTAGCTAGATTGCAAAAACAACTGCTGCAACAAGCGTACAAGCTTTTGGCAAGAACAAATTTTTCTTCAAATATTTCAGTCGTTGGGCTAATACATGCTACTGTCGACTACGTATGTAGGTTTGCTGGAGACGTTGTCGTTGCAAACACAATAATTTTGTGTGTATCTGTTTCATATAATTTGGATTAATTGATGGAAATCGTTATGCAAAGGTTGTAAGTTGACAAAATTCGTTAAATAGAGGTTAGTCTGCAGTGAATAAAAATTCGTTATAACGAGGCTATTGACAAATGTATTCGTAATACAGAGGTTTATTTTGTATTAAATCTAATGGAGCGTTGTAGGGGATTTCAAAAAATTCGTTAAATCGAGAAATTCGTTATAGTGAGAGTCGTTATATCGAGGTTTGACTGTATACTTAAAAGCAATAAATAATTCATTTTTTGTTTTGTTAAGAACTACAGCAGCACTTTGCTTTTAATTTCCTTTGACAATAATCCAATATTGTTCAATTGGCCAAAGTTGCGGACAATTAGGAGGTTTATATAATTTGAACCTTACGTCGACGTGATATTTTCGTTATGTTTAATGACAGGTAGCTAAATCGAGTTAAAACTTTATTAACGTGTGGTGACAGCCAATAAGAGTCAGTAATTATTTCAGTTTTATATACTTATATACATAACTTATGTCACAGTTGTTAAAAGCTTTTTATAAGATATTGTTCATTTACAATATATTTTCCCCTAGCTGATATAGGAATTATAAAAACCTTAGTTTCTAGCCATGTAAAACTTAAATTGTAATATAAATTGAAACATTTTTAAAACTTGAGGGTATTTTAAAGTGAACCTTAGACTCACTGCCTTTCAACTATTTCTGCTAAATTTCCTCAAGAATATATAAAACCAAACAAAAAAAAAAATCATCAAGTGGCAAAAATTTATATAAAATTAACTTTTTACACTTGATTAAGTTTCATACTAAAACGTAGAGAGAAATTCGAAAAAAACACAATTTGAAATGCGAGTCAAATTACTCCCAGTTTTGTGGTAGGAGCCAGAATAATCGTGCCCCAACCACATTGAAAACATCAGTAAGCAACCAAATCGATTTTATGCTTCACGATATATTTTTATACACAATACTTGGTATTTCCAGCTGCTCTTAGCAGAGGGTGTTTGCATATTAAACCGAAAGAGAAATGGAAAAGCAGAATTTGGGTATTATATAATAATAATATTGTACATACTGTAGATATAGATAGGTATGTACATCAGCTTAGGTTTGATGACATTTCTAAGCATATTTATTTGGTTAAGAAATTCAATTAGAAGCTTCAATAACGGAAATATTTAATATTCTAAATATTCTTTGGATAATTCAATAAGAATATAACAATAAAAGCAGAGAAGTAAAAATAATCATTCAACTGGCCAGAATAAGACTAAAACTAAGATGATGATGATGATGATGCCTTTGGCTTAAGTCATCGTTAGGTAGACATCTGCTTGCACGCCCTCAGAAAACTTGACATAACTACTACAAGCGCATTTATTTTGTTTGCTTAGGGATATTGAGGCTGCATTAGGGGTATTCTATTTTTTTAACCTATGTTTTACATGCCCATTCACGATGAGAAACATTAAAAAAATGTTAACTGCGTTTTTAGTTTTTTATTTCATTCAAAAAAGTTCACGCACCAAACGATTTTAAAATTTACATGCGCATATACACACAAACATGTACATTTGCATTGGCAATGTATAGCTGTTGGCCGCTTTTGCTATTTGTTTCGTTTGCTTTCTAGTTCTTATTCTTATTTTGTTGTGTTATAATTTTGGTTTTTTTGAAAGTAGTGGTAAAAATTTACCGCTATTTTGCAGTCAGAACTAAGTACTCCTCTGCTTCCAATGGAGATGTTGGATACACCACTGAAAAGGAAACAAATATTCATCAATCAAAAATTGTTTTACTTAAACCAGTGACCGTACAAAACAAAAGTAATATAAATTCAAGTATATCTGAGATAGTGAATTGTATCGCCCTGAACCACCTGCAAAAAGACTTAGAAATGTCAAGTGTCAAACAAGGGTCGCAGTAGACATGATAGAGGAAACAAGTTTGAGTAGCAACTAAAGTATGTGAAGCATTAGTGAAATCAGGCATTGCTATTCCAGCACCCACACAATCTGCCGTATATAAAGCCTCAATGAAATCAGCCGAGCGATTGGAAGCAAAATATATGACAACGTTACAAAAAGAGAATTTGTGTCTTCAATTTGACGGGAGAAAGTTTGGAAAAAAGGAAGTGCAGGTAGTGGTATTGTCAAATGAAACTAAAGAAGTGCGAGTAGCGGTAATGGTGCTTGAGAATGGAAAAAGTGTCACAATATTTGAACATAACGTTTTTCCGTTCATTAACTTTCGAGTTTTACCATCGCTCAGTAACGCCCGTTAGAACTCCAGAGCTATTCTTGCATTGCTCACATTTATACTCCTTCCCAATCACAGAGAAAAACTTTTACCACTTTGTCAATTTATATGCAGTGCATGGTACGAAGTATGGTTTTCCGACCAACGTTTTCGCAACAATAATTTTGAATGCTTGGAAGAATCTGTGAAGCCGTTCAAAACTGCACACCAATGTTTAAATAGACACTGGGTGAAGGAAGATTCAGCCATTCCAAATTTAAAACGGACTAATATATGTGCCGAACGAGCCATTAAACAAGTGAAAGATTTATATTCGTTTTGTAAAAATGGAAGAACCTTGAATTTGAAATTTATTTCTTCTAATGTCAAATTAAATAATTAAAAATATTTCCAATGTAAGAATTTTTAATTTTCGTTTTCAAGTATAACAAAACAAAACAAAAGCAAACGAAAACAAATAGCAAAAGCGGTTAACAGCTATACATTGCCAATGCAAATGTACATGTTTGTGTGTATATGCGCATGTAAATTTTAAAATCGTTTGGTGCGTGAACTTTTTTGAATGAAATAAAAAACTAAAAACGCACTTATGATTTTTTTAATGTTTCTCATTGTGTACAGCCATGTAAATTTAAAAAAACAAAAAAAAGTCATAATAGAATACCCCTAGGCTGCATAAATCTATATCTATACATACATACATATTTTATTTATTGCTCTGTTTTTCATGATCATACACTACTGTTGTCATTTGTATTCATCAAATGAATTTATTTGAGCGTAAAAAGAATTCAATAAACAATATTTTTATCGTGTGCATGCAAAACAAGTATCTGCTCCAGTGCGAGGTGTGTATTTAAAGTTACTAGAAAATGGGTTTTTGGGCGAAATCTCCTCACAATAAAATATATATTTTCTAGCTATATTTGAAACATATTTTTATCATATAAAGGTTTTCCTATTTTTCCTTTAAATAAAATTATAAAGTAGACAGTAATTATCAACATCAGTCAATAAAATATAATTCGTTGTAGTATTTAGATAAAATCTCGAAAATTGTAAATAGTATATACAGGGTGGGCCAAGTTTGACTGAATGATTTGAACTCTATTGGCATATTGTAGGCGTTGTGGTGCATCCCTCGGCAATAATTCTTGGGCCAATTGAATTTTATATGGAAACATCTTCAGATCAACTTTTAGAATACGTCGTAGCGATGTTCTGGAGATGTTCAATTGAGTATTAAATTAAAAATGCAAAAGTTATAAGCATTTCAAATCAGTCAGTCCAAGTTGGCCCACCCTGTATAAAGAACCTGAAAATAAAGATGATTTTAAAAATGAAAAATAAAACTTTAAATTGAGTGATAAATGCCACAACGTTTATATAGACTTTTTGTTTATTATCGTAAATGTTTCGAATAATTATATCATACTATTCCAGTAAAATGCTGAATTAGTTTTTAAAGCACTTAAGAACACGATTCCAGGTGGATATTATACAAAAGTTAGTAACTGTTTAAATTAAAATTTTCTGTAGACAATAAATAAATAATAACACTTTTAGTATACAAAGTTTCATACTACATTTTCTCCCATTATGCACTTTCTTTTAGCCAACCAAAACTTATTTATCACTCTGAGTTGTTCATAAATTAATCATCATACGTTTTTTTAACGTAAATATACTCGTATACACATCTTAACTAACTACATATGTACATATGTACCTACAATCAGACATACAATCTTTCATATTGTTGAAACTCGCAGACAGTGAATGCAACCAATAATGATTTTATATTGTTCTGAATTGTGGCACACTTTATTTTGATTGAATTTTTAATGTATTTATACATAGACTCGCACACATGCACTTGGTAATGCGTATGGATTTTGGTTTGAGGTCCTCACAGAATATAACGTTGAACATTTGTTATTCGTGTTTATTTTATCTTCCTCTACCACATCCTCTCAGTCAAGTCCATACAGGCAAACACTATTTCTTCTTGCCTTTTTTTGCTGCTGCTGTTGTTGTAGTTGTTGTTTATGAATAAAACGATTTCAGACAGACCAGAGCATCCAGAGCATTTAATCTGTTGATGCGAGTACCAAAATGTACTAAATGTACATTGTTGCTCCTATTTTGACAATTTATGTTGTATAGTTAATATCAGAGTTTGCAAATTGGTTTCAATTTAAAATTGGGTGAAGAGTTTTTAAACTAAGTTTCTCTTGTAATGCAAGAATTGTGCACAAAGTTATGTAATGAACCTATTTGTGCTAATTTTTTTAACTGTTACAGAACACCCTACTTTCGGAACTCATGCCATGCGAATGAGCTAAAATTTAGAAGCAGCCAAATTGAGGAGTCTCACTTATTCTGCCAATGTCCAGCCTTGATTTGGAGTGCTTCAGAAAGCTGCCAAAGAGGAATTTTCGACATATCTATTCTCATTTCATTTCTCAAAGAATTATGGTGGGTTGATAAAACAAATATTTTTAGTTGCTTGATTAAGCTGTGAATTTTTCTTGACTGACTGTTAAAGACTACAATTTGTACAGTTCTATAGATTTTGGAACAATCATGGCCCTCAAGGTACACATCTTATATACTCTTCTCATGCCTGTTAAATAACAATTGAATAAATTGCAAAATTAATTAATAAATGAATGCACGATTATGTATTTGTAGCTGCTGTCTGGACGGATGAATGAACAAATGAATTGTTTATTTATTTTGCAAAGTGTGTACAAAAGATGTATGTATAAATAATCTTGAATATTTGTTGCCAACAATACGAGGTTTGATCAAAAAATAACCGTTATTTTCAAATTTCGTGAGTTACGTTCGATTTTCGCATTTTTTTTCTGTTATATTGTTGCACATGTCTTTTATATATGTTGGTAATATCAGCCATCAGGTTGCTGATGATGTGCATATCGTTCGGTTTATGCCAAGCAATTTTTACGGATATTTTAGGCATGAATCGTGCGACAGCGAAGATTGTTCCAAAATGGCTAAATTTTGAGCAAAAACAACGTCGCATGGACAACGCTCAGGAGCTGTTGAACATCGTTAATGACGATCGACATTTCCTTAAAAAGGTCATAACTGGTCATGGGTGTATGGCTATGACATTAGAACCATAGCCCAATCATCCCAATGGAAACGTCCAGAAGAGCCAAGACCGAAAAAAGCACATCAAGTTCGGTCAAATGTGAAGGTTTTGCTCTCAGTTTTCTTTGACTGCAATGGCGTCGTATATCATGAATTCTTGTCACAAGGCCGTACGGTCAATAAGGAATAATACCTTGAAGTTATGCGCCTTTGGCGCGAAGAAATTCGTCAGAAACGCACAGAATTGTGGAAAAACCAATCATGGATTTTGTACCATGATAACGCACCAGCTCACACATCGATAATTGTGCGTGAGTTTTTGGCCAAAAACAAAACTGTTATCATGCCTCAACTACCGTATTCACCGAACTTGGCCCCCGCTGAATTTTTGCTCTTCCCAAAACTGAAGACACCGATGAAAGGGGGGCGTTTTGCTACGATTAAGGAGATAAAACAAAAATCGAAACAGAAGCTGTTGGCGATACCAAAAAGCGCGTTTCAGAAGTGTTTCGAGGATTTGAAAAAACGCTGGCATAAGTGTATTATATCTGAGGGGGATTACTTTGAAGGGGACAAGATAGTTATTGAATAAAGAAACACTTTTTGAACAAATTTAAAATAACGGTTATTTTTTAATCAGACCCACGTATTTATAAAAAATCAGCAACTGCTCATTATTATGAGCATTTGTACATAAGTGCGACCTTTAAGAGAACAAAATAACACTTTACTTTGTTCTTTGTCTATAAGGGTCAAAGGAAAATCTTTAAAAGCATTTACTACATACTTACATCTAAGTATTTTCTGTTATATAAATATGTATTTATGTTTATACTCGTACATACATACGTCTATATGTTGGTATGTGTCTTTGAAATATAAAGAAAGAATTCTAATTTTTATTAAAGATTTAATAAAGATATGTCTTCCATGTGAATGGTTTTTATTGCTATATTGCATATATTCACATGAGTTTCTTTTGTTGGTCAACACCAAAATAGTTTATCTTTTTATACCCTTCACCATCATAAGTGGTGAATGAGGGTATATATAAGTTTGTCAATCCGTGTGTAACAGCGAGAAATATTCATCTGAGACGACCCAGCAAAGTATATATATTCTTGGTCCTTACGAAATTCTAAAGCTAGATTTACACGATTGAAATTTTCTTCAAAATTGCTCTTCAAACTCATGTAAATAGCAAAAATTCTTCAAAATTTATTTATTAATTGGTTATTAAAATTTTGAAGAAATTTTGCTGTTTACACGAGTTTGAAGCATTTTGAAAAGCAATTTTGAAGAAAATTTCAATCGTGTAAATCTAGCTTAAGTCGATTGAGCAATGTCCGCCTGTCTGTGTAAAACACACTCACTTCCAAAATACACAACCAACATCAACAGAGTTTACAAAACACCATTTATAATTCTCCTAAGCAGTTTGCTATTGAAAATCAGTGAAATCGGTATAGTAGAACCAGAGTTATGGGCAAAAATGTGAGACAACCTCCATAAAAATTTGATATTTTTAAACATTTTGCTTGCAATTTTTTGAAATATATTGCAGATATTGTCATGAAATTTTGTGCAGGTTATTACTATGATATAAGAAGAAACTGTGAGGAAAATAGTAAGAATCGGTCATGATTTCTTATAGCCTCCATACAAATATCTTTCCGAAATATTGCTCAATTATACAAATTAGTGAGATTTTTATGCAAATTAACTGAGTCGTCTGTCTAAGGTCATAGCTAACAATGGCCAATACATTTTTAGGTTATAAACCTAATAATTGGTTTATACATTTTCTTTTAGCTATTGACTCAAAACATAAAATAAATTAATAAAAGGAGATGCAAAAATTGGAGATACTGTTAGTGAATTACTCTCTCTTAACACTGATCTTGCTTCAGCAAGAATTGCCCAGCAAAAGATTGCTCAAATAATTAAAGATGAAGAGTCAAAAAAGCAATATGAGGAATTTAAAGATAAGGTGGGAGAAATAAGAATATTCAGATCTTATTATAGACATAAATGGCACTAGGGCATATCTTCCATTGCGAAATTTAACTAAATATTTATCAATTTTGCTAAAACTTTCAGCATTGTGGTTGAAAAAAATCCAAAATAAAAAATTGTTGATTTTTGTCACATTCAATTATGAACAATTATAAACCATTACGTTTGCAAACATGCTTTTAAAGTTTCCATAATTTTTTTTTAACTGTGTTAGCTAAAACACTTTTTTTTTTTAAATAAAGCAAACATTTTTTCATACTTTTTTTTAACCTAAAATTGGTTAACAACAAAATTTCAACAAACTTTTGTTTGCTTTTATGTAACTTTTTTTTAGCTGTTGTAGGGATTATTTAAATTTTTTGAAATAGTTGACAGATTTTTATTCATTATTAATCCTCGTGCTTGTGCCAGTATGTTGAAAATTTATATTTTTTTATATCATGGATTAAAAAGAGTGTTTATTGTTTGTTTTAGTTATACATTGTTGACGTTGATATTTAAATTTTTTAGTTATAAATTATGGCATAAAATAAATGGACGTGTGGGAGTGTGTAATGGCACAAATACACACACATACAATTATTATAAATAAATAAAGTCATTTGATCAGTGTATGTAAGTGTTAGTGAATATGAATTTCCTTTTTCAATTTGAAATATTTGCCTTTTCCTCTACAAGTAGTATTCTACTCTCTACAGATGTAAATAAAGATTTTAATATTTGTTTGAGTGTGTATGTAGGTTTGGCCAACAAGAACTTTGTTTTCCAACAGCGGCATATTGGAATTACATAAAAGTTTTGACATTTTATTTTCTGACATAAGTAAGATTCGTGATATTTTCAGACAATATTATTATTATAATTGTCAAGTCTTTTCGGTTTATTTTATTTTGAAAAACAAAGTTCTCGTTGAGAAAACCTTTATATGTGTGATTTTATAAAAACTTGTTTGTTTGACAAGTGTGTCCTTGCTGTTGTTGTTGTTTGCTGTGTTTTGCTTACATTATAACTGTATTGTATGTGTTGAATTTCAATGAGAGAAAAAGTTGTTTGTTTGTTTGTTTTTGTTCTCTGACATTGACTTACAAGCTGAGAATGTGTTGAAACAAACAATACAAAACAAAAATGATAATTTTGACACTTAAGTTTTACGATTTGTACAAAAGCCATGAAATAATATGCCAGCACGTACATAATTTATCAGTGAACATTATTTTAAATACATATGTAATTTTTTCTTTAATTAAATACAAATTTAAATAACTTTTATTTGTAGTCGATTGGTGGTTTTGATTGGCTGCTAATAATGTCATGTAATAACTTGTTAAATTCAAACAAATATATTTAACAAACATTTGCTTATTTAAAACACTTAGCATAAAATAACATCCATCATCCACTGTCTTATCTTAGAACTCTATATTTAACAAATTAATTAAACACAAGATGAGTTGAATCTAACAAAACCAATTTTGGCATCGATTTGTTAGTGCATATTTTTTTGCATATTTTACCCTTAATTTTTGCATATTTGTTTTAAGAGCATATTTATGTAATTTTTTTGCGTTTTTAGAGCATATTTTACTGTTTAATAGCATATTTTGACTTTATCAAAAACAAATTTTGTCTTACTTATTTTTCGCTGTTGTGTTTTACAGGTTTTTACTTCCTTTGTTTAAAATTCAAAATTGAAAAATAGATGTATTTTCTTTAATATAAAATAAGCACTATTTTAATAAAACCGCCATCTAAAAAAATGAAGGATTAAAAATTATAGAAAGCACAAGTTTAAAGAACTTTCCTCAGCACAGAATTCAAAATTAAAGAAATATTATCTTTTAAATTTGCTCCTAAAACATCAGTTGATGTCTAAAGAACATTTTCTATGTATAGAAATGTTTTCAGATCCAATTTGAAAATTCAACTCAACATTTTGTAATTTATTGCAATAATAACCTTAATTGAAGAAGTGACTTTTTATAACTTAAGTTCCTATTGTTTTTATGTTGTATTTATTTTTTGTTATACTTGTTTTAGTTCTTGTTATTTTTGTTGATTTTATATTACTTTACCTTTTAGGAAATTAATTGTACATATTGATTTTTTTTTAAATAAAAGTATGTTTTTTGGTTAAAAATTATGTTTATTTATTATTTTTCACAATTTTGGAGGCATGCTTTGGATCATTGTCCTGTTGGAAAATCCAGTTATCAAAACTAGGGGCTACATTGTGTTTTAAAATGTCGGGATAATCTTGATTTTTCATTGTAGATTAAATGAAATATTACTCATCTCTGTCCTGTAGAGAGGATTAAGACAGAATAACAAAAAAAAAAAAAAAAAAAAAAACGCCGCTATCCATTTTTAATTTTCTTTAATTTAATTCTTTAATTTTTTCCAAAATGTTATTAATGCGCACTTTTGTTTGTTTATGTATTTTTGCATATACGGAGTTGCATTTAGAAATAATTTCTCTGAAAATGCTGCCATTGGCAGATGCATAAACTTTGCACATATGACAATTAAAAGTATTTGACAGTTGTCTTAAAACAATCTTGTAATGACAAAAAAAAAAAGTTCACAAGATTGTTAGATGTCTGACAATATTTTTGCCTTACAATGTACTGATAATGCTTTTTCTTACAACGGTAGAAGACAAAAGTTTTAAGTTCACAAGTTGTTAGACATTTTCTGAACATTTTTCGGCCAGCGTTGTAAAATCTGACAACCGCCTGTACATATACGGAGTTGCATTTAGAAATAATTTCTCTGAAAATGCTGCCATTGGCAGATGCATAAACTTTGCACATATGACAATTAAAAGTATTTGACAGTTGTCTTAAAACAATCTTGTAATGACAAAAAAAAAAAGTTCACAAGATTGTTAGATGTCTGACAATATTTTTGTCTTACAATGTACTGATAATGCTTTTTCTTACAACGTTAGAAGACAAAAGTTTTAAGTTCACAAGTTGTTAGACATTTTCTGAACATTTTTCGGCCAGCGTTGTAAAATCTGACAACCGCCTGTACAAAGCTTAATACTTTAGAATAAAGAAAATTTAAAAGAATTATCACTACTTTTGGAATGACAGCAGTTTTTTTGCCTAAAAATTTATAAATTAATTAAATTTGTAACTAAAGTTTTTCGAGAAAATTAATGGTATGTGGAAAACAATTTATTGTTTTTAATTTTTGCAAACTTTAAAACAAAGGTAGTATAGAAAACAGAGTAAAATTTTGTTGTACGCATTATAAATTTCCTAAATAAATTTTATTAAATCTAATAGCAAGTCATTATTTTAAATTATCAATACCGTTTTTCTTCATACCTATTTATATAGTATATTCAAATATACAAACCATCCGCATTTACTTTAAATTAATACTTACATTTAAAAAGCCATTTTTAAAATCCCAGCAATCTAGTTTTAACACACGAAACAGAACAAATTTAAGAATTCCTCGATGTAGACTAGAAACTACCAAGCAACGGATTGATTACGTGGGTGCTGTAAAATTCAATAATTTACATGCAGATTTGAAATCAATTAATCGAATTTCACTATTTAAATCGTCTTGTAAACAACATTTATTTAACAACATCGAAACGCTTTTGTAATTTTTATTTTTTGTAAAACAGTTTATATACATATTTTTTGTAATTTAATAATCTTAATTTTAAGTTAAGTCTTTTATTTGTACTTTTGAAATTAATTAATTTGCCAACTTGCCTCAATAATGCCTTACGGCGCTGAGGCCGAAATTGAAATGTATTTAAAATATTTTGTACAAATAAATTTTTTCTGTAGAAAAGTTTTTTCTATAGAAAACAAAAGAAAAAAAAAAAAAAAAAAAAAAATATTAAATCTGTGGCATTGCGGTTAATAAATAATATTTAACAATTGCTTAAGTATTTATAATGATGATGTTTTCTACTGTAGACTTCAAAAAAAGCGAAATAAATAGGAAGGAAAGATTGACAGATGAAGACAAAGGAAGCAAAAGAAGAAGAAAAAGAGGAAAGAAAACCAGCAAATGAAATCTATGTTTGTGGCATATTAGGTCACGTTTTTCACACTGTTTAGCTACAAAAATTACAATATAATTCTTAATGATTTCCTTTTGCATCAATGGTTCGACTCGACTTGACTCGACTCGCCTCGCCCGCCGCAACACAATAACAAAACAAATCGAGACGAAATCAACACTAACGAAAGCTCTCCCTGGAAAATATACATGTGGATGTGTATTTTAAGATGTGGAAGGTTCCCGGCAAAAAAAAAACAATACCCTCAACTACTTCAACCGTAAAATCATATGCAAAAACAGAAAGAAAGAAATGTGCAAACACACATCCTCATCTATATACTCTAAAACTCGTCTAAAGGACGAGTGATGAATTTTAAATTAGTGACTGACTACAACTTCATATATTCAAGATTATTCACTGTTATTTTCATATTAGTTGCCTCTTGTATTTAATCTAGGTATGAATGTTTTTGGGGGTGTGTATGGGAGTTTGTGGCTTGGTTTTGGACAGCTTTGAGAACATGTCGAATTTTAAAGACTACACACGAAAGTAAAAACATTTTCAAGTATTTTGGGAAGTTTTAAAGTAATTATAAATAAAATATAAAAAATAAATAAGCTGAATATATTATTCAGTTTTGTTAGATAAGGTTGAGTAAATTCCGTCTTTGGGTTAAATTTTATCTTGTTAAAAACAATTATGGTAGATTTATAGATGTTAAGGTCCCAGCGGTAACAATACCCATTATCGCATTACTTAATCGCTGATGTCAGTAGCAATCAGTGATGCTGTCGCTTATATTTCTGCTTACATTTACACACGAGTGTCATAGGCTGATTAATTAGTGCACTCTCGCTTAAAATGTAAGCAGCAATGTAATTAAGTGTCATTTCAATTTCACTTACGTTATAAGTCGTGTTCAATAAATTCAGGCAAATTAAATATAATTCATAAATTTTTTAACATAAAACCCACTAACTAACACTCCGCTTATATTGTAATCAAAGTTATAATTACTAGGTGATATTTATTAGATTACACATATATAACATTCTAAGTACTTAAATCGCTCGCTTAGAATGTTATACTGATGCCATCGTTTATAATCTAGGTACTTAGTTCCATGTACCGCTGGGGTGATTGTCGAAGAGGATCTTATGATATCTGTATATGTAAAACTTCTTTGTGTTGAATATTATTTGGATACCAATATATACCAGCGGGCCTTATATGGGAGCTATGGTCAATTATGGATCTACACAAAACTTGTAACTATGATGGTGTATGATATAAAAACTATCTTCGTAATGCTTTCATAAAAATTGTTCTGAAGTAATAAATAAGAATAAAAACCATTGTTAGATAGCAGAGATAATTATGGCGGAGAACTAGCAATATGGATGCACTATTTAAAAACTAATTAAAAATTTATTTTTATTTTTTTTTTTAATTTAAAACTGGTAAAATTGTATCCCCTATTATCTCAAGATGTATGCAAAGGCTATTATAGCCTTTTCACACTTGCATACATTTATGAGGAACGCATGGAAGATGTTGAAAATGTGAAACATGCATTCACACTTGCAACATCTAACATTTACCATCAGTTAAGTAGACAAAATAAACAAAAACCACGCCGCTTTAAAAAAGTAAAATTAATTTTGAAAAGGATTTAATAATAGGATTGATTATTCGTTTGAAAGAGCAATTCCAGATATTATTGCATTGTATAGTGTTTTTAATAGAATGTAAACTGGAGGAAGATGATGATGATTTGTAAAATTGAAATTTCATTTTGTTTGTTCATTTTTTTTGTTGATTATAAAAGTCACATTTGTTAGTGATGTAACTTAAATTTCATTTTCAATAACAGTTTTGCTAGTGATGACACTAAAAATATGGGAACAAAATGAGTTGTAAAGATGTTGAAAGATGTTGATTTTCAGCTCTGTACATTTCTTATGGGAAAATTTTAACATCTTCGCAAATTGATGGTAGATAGGTAGTTAGTGTTGATGGTAGTAGTGTGAAAAGGCTATACGAATTTATCTCATTTTTAAATTGGATAACATTTTGAGGTTTTGATCAGTGATGCCAACTTTTGCATCATCAAAAGCACTGTGAGCATAACAAAATTCCTTATGATTGATGTTTTTATAACGAAAAGATAACAAATAAGTTTTTATATTTTTGTTTAAGATCGATTGATTTTAATTAAAATAAAATAAGAAAAACTTGTTCATGTTTTTTTTTGTATGACTATGACATAGTAGATCACTATATCGGGCTTTAATTTCATCATTATAACAAATGCAAAGTGCCTTTAACTCATCTTTTGCTGATCTAAGCCACCTTGTGAATGCTGGAGCATTCTCCCAAGCTTTTCTATATTTTTGATTTTCCATCTGAAAGAAAGCCATAATTAGTTGTTAAATTTTAACAAAACTTGCATGAAAAACTTACGTTTTAATAGCGCACAATTCCCAATCTGGCAATCGAAATATGCTGTCGACGCTGTATAAAACTGTGTAAGAATTTGTTTTTTTTTATGTCATGTCATATGTCATGATTGCAATCATGATTGCAAACATAGATGACACCATATGACAACCCGTTTTCATACAATTGCCAACAATTTGGACAATTTGACAACAAAAATGACATAGTGAAAACATAGTGAAAACGCGGCCTTAGGCCCAAGGAAATATGGCAGATTCAATAAATAATAAAATAAATGCTAAAAAAAAAAAAATCTAAAAATACTTACCTTGACGAGTCAGAATTTGAGAGTGTGAAAGCGTACTTATATTAGCTTCTTATAAGAGGCTAATTGCTTTTCCTTAAACTTCTTCCACTCTGCTATCAATGTGATCCTTTCAGGATAGTCAGGAGAGTTTAATCGAATAATATTCCAAGGTGTGTGACTTTTTGGTTTTAAAAGACAGCTCATTTGTAGTCTAAAATTTCCGCATTCTTGTGTATATACAAATTTGCGTCTTATCCGCGTCTTACATTTAGTCCTTTCATTTTGGAATATGTTGAGTGTTTCATTGGCTTTGCCACATAAATAGTTTGGATGCATCTGCATAACTGATGGGTTTGCAACAAAATCCTTAGTAGACTTTGTATAGTAGTTAAAGGTCTTCTCATACTCTGTATGTTAATTTTGTGTCAAATGGCCTATTCAGGCGATTATGTCCTGGTTCAGATCTAATTATTTGAAGGGAATCAATAAGACAGAACATTATATATCAATAAATCTTGCTAGGGTTTAAAATCCTAGATCAAATGATCTTTCAATAGGTTACACAACTTTCTGTAGAGCTGTTATGTAAACGTGCTATTTAAATTGCATTGGGCTCTTCTGGTAGTTGTCCATTGTGTCGATAATTCTCTACAAAATTTTCAATAATAATGATGACATTAAGTTTGTCCTTTTGATGTTTGCATTTGGTTCTAACTTAACTTATTACTAACTTAAAACTCTTATTTCATCTATTATAATCTTTCTCAACTGTCTAGAATATGAAAATTCCTCAGAAAGTTATCGAACAAAATAATTGTTTAAGTTCTTTTCGTACACACTCTTTATAGGCCTTTTAAAATATTTGTGCGCACATAAAAAGGGTCTTCAGGTTAATTTGTTAAAAATTTGTTAGAGTACTGGAAAAGTATACAAAAAAAAATCATACTTAACATACATCCCAGCAAGCCATATGAATCCGAAATGAGTATTTTCTGACACCTTTTTCGGAGCGTTAACGCTTTTTATGAGCCCAAAAAACAATCATAATTGCTCCGAAAACCTTCAGAAAAGAGGGTCATTACATTCGAAAATGGTCCGTCAGAAAGACCTCTTAAATAATGTCAGAAAAGAGTTTTTTATGAGGGTTTTTTTTGGGGTCTGTGTAATCTTGTTTTTACCATTCTTGTGTGGTACAGTACACAAATAACAGGAGAACAACGCTTGGTACACACATAATTAAGTGGAATTTCTGAGTCATACTGCATGCCGCCTCAGGACAGTAACAAGCAAATTTGTCTTTCTCTCCAAAAGTGCTCTTTAGTTGGACTCTTTTCTGACTCCTTTTTCGGAGCGATCCTAGAATGGTATGCTGGGATTAATTCCAACATGAATGCCTTTTAAAATTTTACCTTTGTATTGTATGTGTGTATGTATTTGTGTTTAACATTTTACATTTCGTTATTCAAAATTAAACTAAAATTTCTTTATGAATATTTTGTTACACAAGTGTCAAAACTTCAAAAATGTCAGAATGATTTTGACAAATTAGATTCTTTCTTAATGTAGAAAAGTTTAATATGTACTTATGTACGAGTATATATATAAAATAAAAAATTCAAGTTTTATGAAAATATAAATTCAAAATACTTATCTATGTATGTATGTATGTACATATGATTGACATAAACATAGTAGTTGTTGAATTGAACTAACAGAAATCATTAATTAAAATTCTAGGAAATTTGTTTCTTCGATACCATATAGAAGCATTTATTACATCAAATAACTTTTCTTTTTCATTCAACCTTTATTCCTAGAAATAATATTTTTACATTACATTACATACATACATATGTATGTACTCATTCATTCATTTAGTTTTGTCTATCAGCACTTTAAAAAATTTAAAGGTTCTTTTTACGGACGAAAGCAAATTTAATTTATTTGGGTCCGGTGGCCGGAATTATGTGTGGTGTAAACCTAATGTAAAGCACGGCGGCTTGTCAGTGATGGCGTTGAGTTGCAAGACTTCGTCCGGTGTCGGAAATCTTCATTATATAGAAGGCATAATGGATAATCTTGATATTTGAAGACAAATGTTAAACAAAGTGCTCATAAATTGCGGATAGGCAATAACTTTAAATTTTACCAGGACAATAACCCGAAGCACACATCGCTGATAGCGAAAAACTGGTTGTTGTTAAAGTCCTCAAAACACCAGCGCAAAGTCCAGACTTAAACGTAATCGAGCATTTATGTGATGAGCTCGGACGTAGGATGCAAAATAGATTATGTACTAGTAAAGTTCAGCTCAGAGCTGAAATTTCAAAACGCACCGATTGGTCCTAGCAAAAATTGTCCAAAGGACTTTAGATAGCTATTTCTTTAATCATGCCAAAAATATTTTTTTTTAATTTTTAAAATTTTTTTTTAATTTTTTTTTTCAATTTGGGCTTTTTTTTCTATTTTAAAAAATTAAAAAAAAATATTTTTGGCATGATTAAAGAAATAGCTATCTAAAGTCCTTTGGACAATTTTTGCTAGGACCAGTAGGTGAAAAGTTACACTCATTTTAAAAAAACCCTGTATGACCAAAATGGACCAAAATGTCCAACTTTGACCCTTTAACTCCGGCAGTTCTTGACTGATAGAGCTGAAAATTTGTCTCTGGCCTACTATCCAATAGTACTAACCTTGGTGCAAATTTCATCCAAATCGGAAGACATCGATTTTTAAAATTGGGTCACTTGACGTGAAATTCACCATATATTTGTATATATAAAAATACTAAAATCCAAAAAATGTCTTTAATTTTGGCTGCTTCCAACACTAGCACATATGAGTGAGTAGTAATGTGTGTGCCCGACACTGGTTTAGATCCAGCTATTTTGTTTTTCAGATCTGCCTGTTGAAGACACATGTCTGCGATGTGCATATTAGTAGTAAAAGGTTAAAAATTATTTATAAACATGACCCATTCACCGTATTATTTGGAGACCAACATTTTGAAGATATTTATGCTTGTTAAATCTCTTCACGAAATTTTTCCCAATATGGCAGCTGTGGCTAATTATAAACCGATCGTCATCGATTTATGTATTTGTTTTCAATGTAATATGGAGACTAACATTTTTATGACATTTGTGCACGTCAAAATGATTGCTTATGTGTTTTACAATTTGCGCAAACACCTACATATATAAATCAAACATTTGTGACCGAAAAATTCCTATTTCGGAAGTGTTGATATATTTTTCTATAAAAAAACGTTCGTTATATAGAATATATAACAAGTTTATATTTTTCTGAAAGGTTTTTTTAAAGAGACAATTTTAATAAAAAAATAAGTAAAATTTTACAAACATGCCGCCATTCCGAATTGTACTTAGTTGTTATTACAAATTTAGGTTATATGTGCTAAAATTCCAAAAATGGGTTTACAAAACGGAGAGAAGTTTCGAAAACCTTTATGCATTTATTATTTATCCTTAAAGTATTTTACCAATACCGATAGAAATGTTCGATTCAGAATCGATTCTGTACATTGTTCCAATTCTGGAATCAGGATTTCGTGATTGGAAACCCTAGTCACCATTGAACTGAAAAGTAACTTTGTTCAATTTGAAAGACGATCTTTGATTCTTTGCAGTGGTCCGAGGTGTTACTATTAAAATCAACCCCATATCATGGCGTTTCTCCCACTGTGCTTCATTGTTTCCCTTAAATGGTGTCTGTGAATTCTTCAGACTGTTCGGTACCAACTACATATATTGTTTATCATCGGATTGAAAATGATTAAATTTGAATTCGTCTGATCAGATTACATGTTTCCAGTCGTCTATTGTCCAATTTCTGTGCTGTCTGGCAAATTTTAACCGTGCCCTAATATTTCTTTAACGACAGGTTTTAATTTTTTATTGCTGAATTAGTTGAAAAATTAGAATAGAAAAAAAATCGTGTAAAAATTCCTTAAAATCTGACATTATCTGGTTCAATTGCAATAATGCTAAACATTAAAAAAGTACATCTAAAATAATCAAACATTTATTAACTTACAAATTAGATTTGCTTGTTAATTAGTATTTTTTTTTGTATTAAAAATTATGCTCTTAACTAATTTAAGTCCAAAACCTGAACCTTAAAAATTTTCTTTCAGTGCTTCCTTTTTAAATAAAACATAAATAACTCCCATTAAATATAATAAATAAAAATGCTGTAAACAAAAGATTTTAAAATTTTCACTAAATAAGAAATAAAAGAGTTAAACAAATAAACTTTACGAGTGTCATAATAAAATCAAATTGCATGTAATATCTTGATGTCTGATGTAATATTGACAGATAAAACTTACATTTATTTATTTACGTACATACAGTGAGGAGCATAAATGAGTACATTGAGGTCGGAAATTTTTGCTGGCCACCGCACCTTCTTTTATGATTTTCGATCTCCATACAGCTAAAATGTAACTTCATTCACATTATAGACACTATCAGCTTCTTATCTGCGTTTGCAAAATACTCAGATAGTCTACTTTTTTTTAATAGCTGAGTTGTAACCAATATGTGGAAGGGCTAGTCTTACTGCACATCAACTAAAGAATTTGCCTAATGCTCTAGAAGCATATTTTGGTGTTAAACTCTTGTCTCTTTTGATGTGTGTTATCATTAGACTTGCGTCCGCATCAGAGAACTTCAAAATCACGATTTTTCTTGATTTTATTCAGCACAAAATTTTTTGTTCATTTTAAAGAATAAAGAAAAATTCAATGCACTGTGATGACGAAAGATAACTAAAGCATTTTACTTTTTATGAATAACAAAAAGTGCAAATAAAAAAAAATAAATACAAAATCATTTATTTATGAGTCCAATGGAAGAGTTTATAACAAACTAAGTGTTCAAATTACACACAATATTGTACTATTAACTGTCCAGGGAAAAAACAGTTCACATCACTTTCAGCAAATATTTGTTTATGGTCTTTTAATTTGAATTGCATTAAATATTTGCAAATGCCTGTTTTATCTCAATATTATTTTTTAATAAAATAATTTCAATTTTATACAAATCTGATATTTACAAAAGTAAAAACTTACATTTTAAGTTGTGAACGTTGCAATTGAATTTAATTTTAATTTGGCTTTTACCAGCCAGGTTAAATTAATTTCTGTGCGCTTTTGTTCAAAATCATTTTGCATAAAACTAAACGTACATTTACAACTAAATAGAACATACAGTTTGCAAAACACAAACAGTGAAGAGTAAAAATAAAATAAAAAAAATTATAATTAAAACAAATTTTAAAAAGTAATTTCAGTAATTAACATCTTGATTTCTCGGAATATGCTGGTACAAATTCAATTAAAATACTTATTAATTCAACACATATGAAAATGTTAAAAATATTTTCAGTCCTCTACATTTTTGCTCTTCACTTTACATATATGTACATTAACAAGCAATAGCATTAAACAATCTTTGCTACGAGTATAATATTTCGTTGAAAAACATCATAATTTTATTATGATCAACTTACCATATAAATAATTATGTGTGAGCGTATGTCAGGATGTTTATTTGTCTGTGTGTACATTGTAATGAACAAAATCTTTGGATGGAAATATATGATTTTGTTAGCTTTAGTTAGACTGAAGAAAACTAATGGGAGCCATTGATTACCACTAGCGGTCAGTCGGTTGGGGGGGTTCTTGTTTTCTCAAATCTATCTTGCCAATAGCATTTTATTTACATAAATATTATTATAGACTCCCTAAGTTTATAATAAAGGAGAATGGACCGAATGTTGATCAATATCAAAAGTAAAAGCTGTTAATTTAACCCCAATTTAGATCAACTAGAAATAAACGGATAATTAACTAGTTCAACCCACAAAAAAATTTTGTATAAATTTCTATCCTTGGTGGAGTTGGATAGATAGCCGCCTCTTTACCCTCCCTACCTGTGATTTTTTTGTAGCGCGGAAATTATTTATTGTTACAAAAATCCCTCAAAACAGACTACTCTTAAACCCTCACATCACATTTCGTAAGAAAAGCTTAGACGAATTATTTTTCCATTTCTTTTTTTAAGTTAATTCACATTTTATTCATAATAATTTTAGCAAATTCATAGTATAATTAATCGATAAACACAACTGGATCAAATTAATGAAAAAAAAAACTTCAATCTTAACCAAATAAAAGTGAAATAAAATAAATTGATTGGACCGAATAAAAAAACTAATTAGAAATAAGTTAATAATGGAATAAAAAAAATCTTAATTTAAATAATAACAAATATATGGAAATATCTACAAACACCGACTATAATGAAATTAGCAATATCAATGATATTTAAGAGCCCTGTATAATCTCTTTTATCAACATGTTGCTAACGATGTTTTTTTAACTTAAATTACTTTATACTATTATACAAATGTTTACAAAAGCTCTTTATCTGTAATGCTTATCTCTTTACAAAGAGGTTTATGAATAGTTTGATTCACTTACCAAAAAAAATTTTTTGATAACCGCTGTTGAGGAGGCCTCTTCAATTGCTGGTCTTTAATGTGTTAATTATAAGGTGTGTGTGAGATATGTAGATGAGCGTTTAGATAACTTAAATGGGTATTTCCATAGCTAGATTAAAGTTAATTTAAACAAATAAACAAAGTATTAACAACTAAATTTACAATGTATCAATAAATTTCGTAATGCTCTTTATACAAATTCAACTGTGATTACAAGTGCAATATAGGTTTTACTTTAAGTTAGATTTTTTTATTAATAGATTTTGGTATGCATGTTTAGGACAATTTTTAGAAGAAATTTTTAGATTTAGATTTTAACTTTAGGAATAGAATTTAAGTATTAGCGCATTAGGAAATTTAGTGATTCGATATTTTTAAAATTAATTTGTTTTTATAGTTACGGCGACGAGATTCTTTTTGCACAAGTGGGTTGGTTTTTTTGGTACACTATTATGAATCTGTATGGTGATTTAATGCCACAAAATTATGCTTTGGGACGATGATTATGGTGGTGGTATGGTAAAACTTTTTCTACTGATCTTCAATCTTATTATCGATCTTTATTATCTTTTATTTAAATTGTGGAACTTTTGATGTATGTTATCTTGAGCGTGGTTTGTAATAATGCTGTTATGACTGCTGATGCTGATGTTACTAACTTTACTTCTTCTGGTTTGTCTTTTTCCTTGTGTTTTTTTTTTCTCTTCTTTTGTTATATTTAGTGCTTAAGCAAGCTGCTTTGATCAAGTAATGATCAATAATACTAAAGCTTGAGAAAAAAATGACAAATTTAAAACCACAGTGGTGGCTCAAATGATGAGGCCACCACAAAAAAAAATTTTTATATTTTGTAGCTTCGTTAGCACCTGGCAAAAAGTACAGAAAAAATTGGACTAACATTAACTGAAATTGATTTAATTTTCTAGCTTCGAAATTTTTACCTTGATTTTCATGTAATTATGTTAGAATTTAGGGTAAAGAATATTCTTGAAATAAAATTCTCCGATTACTTCTATTATTTTCTTTGCAATAGAATCTTTTCTGGACAAATTTTCCTTTTGCTTCTTGTCCCTTTCATTAATTTTTAAAAAGCAAATTTTAAATTGGTAAATTTTCAGCTAAATTGTAAAAGGAAACTAATTTATTACCTTTACTGTAAAGAATTTTTTTTTTCTTCTTTGTAATTTTGCAATGGAAATAATTAGCACTTGGGATTTAAAAGAGAACTTTAAATTTAGTTTTTTAAAATCTTAACACTTCTTGCTCTGCTTGCCGCTTTTTAGAAAATAATGACTATCCTGAGAATTTTCTATTACAACACCTCCTAGGTATTGTTACATTTTATCTTTTGTGCTTGACTGATGTACAAGCAAAACGAGGTTCTAGTGGTAAGTAATTGTTTCAAAAAGAAATTGACAACATTGGTTAACAAAACCACCGTAGATTGTAATAGAGTATGTTACCTTAAACATAGCTCAACCAATTAATATTATACCTTTTCTTTATTATATTAGATTAATAAAATCTAAAGATCTATTAGTAAGCTCTTTTCTTATATTTGACATAAAAAAAAAAATTTACCATAAATATAAATATACCAATTTTATAGCTGCTTAGTCTAGACACACCTCAACTTTATACCAATATCAATTTGTGTCCATCATTTGCCACTGTTATAATTGGGGTACAATTATCTAAATTCATAATCATGTTATTAATTTCAACTGTTAATTCTAACATAGTAAATACTTAATTTGTATGTATTATTAGTAAGATTTTAACAAAAAAATTAATAATGATAACATGAAATCCTAGACCAATTTAATAAATTCAATAGATTTAATAATATAAAGATGTAATATTATGAGTATATCAAATTTTAATAAAATTCACCATTTATACCATATTATTCGATTAAAGTCAGAGAAATTAAATTGAAATTGGAAACAAAAAAAAAAAAAAAAAAGAAATTTAGGACAACAATAATTTTTTTTTTTTTGAAATTTTGCATTACAAACCGCATAATACTGTTGTTTTACCTACAGTATTAGGAGGAAGCAATATTATATGCGAAGATCTTTGGCGTGATATGTGCCAATAACTTTACCGTTTTCATCCTCTATAATATAATAATGATTTCCTACTCTTGCTTTGATTTTAGATTTTAAAAAAGTGGGCGCAAGTTTGGAATTAAATTTCTTTTCAAGATTTGATTGAGCAAAATTTCTTCGATAAACATATTGTCCTACATCATATGATATTGGTCTTGTTCGTAAATTATATTGATTTTTGTTTTTCTCATAAGCACTGTCAATATGTTTTTGGATATCATTACGAATTAGTTGAAGGTTATCATGTATGTTTAATTTTACTGCAGGTTCATTAAACAAATTTAAAGTTTGAAGCAATTTATACGAGCTACCGTGTGTTACCATTTCTTGACCAAAAACTGCTTTATAGGGAGAACCCTGTATGGTTTGGTGAAATGAATTCCTCAACGCACAACTAATAAAGCTTAAGTGTTTATCCCAGAGAGTTTGATCTTTCTTTAAATAAGATCTAATACCGGAAATAATAGATCTGTTAACCCTCTCTGAGGCGTTAGATTGCGGTGAGTAAATGGCAGTATAAATGTGTTGAATACCCATTTCTGTTAAAAAAGCATTAAAATCATTAGACCTGAACTGTGAACCATTGTCACTTACTAACTTCTCAGGAACACCGAATACGTGAAAAATTTGTTCTAAAAGATATTTTTGAATTATAGAAGCAGTAAATTTTTTAAGGGGGCATAACCAATGAAATTTTGTCATATGATCTAGAACTATCAATATGCCAATATGACCTTGTTTACTCCGAGGATAGGGTCCTAATATGTCAACATATAGTCTTTGAAATGGTCTAGAGGTTACGACTTGAGTACCCATATTTGGCTTTAGAATAATATTTGGAGCTTTGCATTCTTTGCATGTCTCACACGATCCTACATAATTTCTAACATCCCGTACCATACCTGGCCAATAAAATTTTCGACGAATTAATTCGAGTGTTTTTACCATGCCGCCATGTGCCGCAACTGGGGAGTTATGAAATCTGAATAATATGTCATTTCTTAAATTTTGTGGTATCCAAAGTTTCCAGGCTTCATTATCCTGTTCTTGATCTCCGGTATAGTGGGATGTTCTAATGTAAACGTAGTTATCAATGACCTTAATGTCGGGATATTTGGAGGGACTTTCAGCAATTTTCGTTTTAAGCTCAAGGTAATCAATGTCTTTAAAATGGGGTGAATCTAAATCAATTTCTGGTTCTGCTAGATCAAGGGCTGTAATCTCTTCAAATGGAATTCTTGACAAAGCATCTGGTACCACATGATCTTTTCCCTTGCGATGGCTTATCGTAAATTTGTAACCCTGAAGCTTCCATACCCATCTCGCTAATCGTCCTGTCACATCCTGCTGTTTCATAAGCCACACCAAAGAAGAATGATCGGTTATAACTTCAAATTCTTGTAGTTCAAGATAGCATCTGAACTTTTTTATTGCCTCTAGCGCTGCTAAGCATTCACGCTCGGTGACACTATAGTTCCGCTGCGCTGAACTCAACTTTTTCGACATAAAAGCTATAGGCTTTTCATTACCACTATCATCGAATTGCACTAGTACGGCACCGATGCCAAAGTCGCTAGCGTCGCATTGTACATAAAACTTTTTTGAAAAGTCAGGATTTGACAGTACCGGAGCGGAGGTGAGTAAGGTTTTTATTAACTCAAAAGATTTTTGAGCCTCAAGTGTCCAACAGAATTTACGTTTAGTTGATAAAACTTCAGTTATAGGAAAAACGATTGAGGAAAAGTTTGCCACAAATCTGCGGTACCAGCCTGCTAAGCCGAGAAATCCACGGACCTGCTTTATATTTTTAGGAATTGGCCAGTCTCTAATAGATTGTAACTTCTCAGGATCTGTTTTGATGCCTCCATTACCTATGATGTATCCCAGATAATTGACTTCAGTAACACAAAATTTGGACTTGGAGATATTTAAAGTAAGATTTGCGTTTTTGAATTGTTCAGCAATTCGCATAAGCACCGTCATATGGGAACTAAAATCTTCGGAGACAATAATTAAATCATCCAAATATCCAAATACTGAGTGACGAAGTTCAGGAGGTATAATACTGTCCATCAAACGACACATGGTTGAAGGAGCATTACAAAGCCCGAAAGGCATAACAACAAATTGGTATAACGGCCTTCCAGGGACCGTAAAGGCTGTCAAATGTTTTGATTCTTCAGATAGGCCAATTTGCCAGTAAGCATCTTTTAGATCTAACTTTGAAATTATGTTAGCCTTGGGCAATCTTGAAAATATGCCTTCAATGTTGGGCAACGGGTAAGCGTCTTTTCGAGTAAACTCATTTAGTTTTCGCGCATCTAGACATAGTCTAACCTTATTAGGTTTAACTACGAGCCTCATGGGTGAACTCCATGGTGAACTAGAAAGCTCTATAACTCCTAAGTTTAACATACGATCTATTTCTGTAAACATTAACTTTTCAACGGCAGGGGACACGGGGTAAAAACGTTGTTTGACAGGTTTTGCTGACCCTATATCGATTGTATGTTTTATTAAACTTGTACGGCCTAAACCCTGTTTTTCATAATTAGGAAAAAATGATATGATAGTATCAAGCTGTTGCTTTTGACTAGGCGTCAATAAATATTCTTTTGCATTATTTGAGTTGATACTTTGCCTATTAATAGATACATTTGATATGATTTTAGGAGGATTTTCATTGACAGATGTGTAAAGAACATTCTCAAATAATTGGGGAGCCAATTCAAAATTTTTCCAAAAATCAAGGCCTAAAATGAGTCTTTGAGTAATTGCTGGGACTATAAGAAATTTTAGTTTTTTCACAATGTCTCTAAAAGAAACATATACATGCAATAAGCCAAGGACTTTTTGTTTACTACCATCAGCAGTTTTTACATAAGTTTTTATTGAACAAAATTCTTTAAATTGCTTAAAGTCAAAATTTGCTAAGTCTGAACCTATACAAGACACATTTGCTCCTGTATCCAAAAGACCAAATTCAGAAAAATGTAAAAATTTTACAGGCGCATAATAGCGTTTGTCTGAGACATTATTTACGATAGCGGATAAAATATATTTTGAGGTAATTTTACGATTTTTAAAATATCTACGTAACCTAAGGGTAGATCGTTTTGGTATTCGTACAGTAACATTTTCAATACCATTCACTTCAAAGAGAGACTTTCGTTTGTCTAAATATCTTTGAAGACGTATATGATATGGTATAATTGGATATAAGAGTTTGTTAACATTTCTATTTTCAATATTTTCATCTTCAAGATTTAGGGTAGGTTCATGTTTTAAAATTTTTATGTTTGTGGTAGAGTTTATATTAGAATCATTAGTCGAATCAACGGGATTTAAAGAAGATATTTTTATGGGTAGTTGCGAACATTGTTCTGAGCTATTTGGTTTTTTGATATTTTCTTGTTAACACATTTGGGACACTGGGGCTTGTACGTGTTTTTCATGCCACACCCATAACAAAAGATATTTCGGATCTCTAAGCAATCCTCCCAGTGATGGCCTTGTTTCCAACACTTGAATAATTGGGGAGTTTGTTGAAGTGCATCGACAGAAATTTCTGAGTCAATTTGCTGATCCACAATATTATTTTCATTAGGACAATTTAGTTCTGCAACTTGCCTTCTTGTATTAAAATTTGGGAGCAATCTGTTTGGTACATTCTTGCGAAAGAAATCATTATCCATTAAGTGTTCTCTCATCTGCACCAGTTTTCGCAAATGAGCAATTGAGTACACAGGAACATATAGTAATTCATGCCTGATTTCTGGACGAAGATTTCGTGTTAATATTTCCACAAGTTCAGATTCTTGAATGGGAGTTGAAAGTCTATCTAACATAGAACATACAGACTCATAATATGACTCAAAACTTTCATTGGGTTTCATCTTACGATTTCTAATTTCCTCATGTATGTCAAAGCTTGATTTAAATTCTTTGTATTGATACTTAAGGGCTTCACAAAAATCTTTCCACTCTACAATTTCAACTTGTTTGTGGTATCGCCAGTACCAATCACGCGCTTTACCAGCTAATAAGATGTGTAGGTTTCTACATATTAACGAAAAATCATTATTAAAGTTTTCCCTTGTTAGACTTCTTACTCTGTATAAAAATTCGTCTACGCCTATGCCATTACTGGAGCCATCAAATTTTATATTCCAGTTTTGAATTATGGATGTGATTTTGTCGGCACGTATGGCAAAATTTTCATCAAAAGATGAATTTTGTCGAAATGTTGAACGACTTTGAGGATAATTGGCAACCATTTGAGGACCGATCTGGGGTCTAGAAGTTGAAGGTTGAATGTTTGGAGCATTTGTTAAATTTTGAGATGGAATAAAATTTAAATTATGTAGCAAACGAGTTACTGTGTTTTCAATCATAGAATTCAAATTAGAATAATCTATATTTGGAGGATTTCGGCTACCAGTTCCCGGGTTGGTGTTTCGCCTATTAGTCTGTGGAGAATTATTATTATTTGATACAGGTTGTTGTCTATTAGATGGGGGGGAATCTTCCCGTATATTTTGATTTGACGTTTGTCTATTGGTATTGCTTGAAGGTGTTGATGGTTCACTTAACAAATTTCTAGACTGGCTACGTGTATGATACTGCTTCGCCAAGGCTCCTCGAGCTTTTCGATTTATATGACTAGATCTATCACCAAGCTGATTATGATCTTGAATATTAATAGTTTTTAGTTCAGATAATGAACAAGGACGTTTGCAAGAAGGACACTCCGCGGAGTTGGCTAAATGAGTTTCAATACAAGCGCGATGAAACGCATGTTTGCATTCGGATATAATCATAGAATCTTGTCCATCAGACATTTTTTCGTTGCAAATAATACAAACATGATCGTTACTAGATACGTTGTTGCCTGAAGCCAGTAATGGTTGTATTGGTGGAGGAGGTGATCTTTCCATCCTTATTGAAAATTAATATAACGCTTTGAGCAAAATAAATAAAAATTTATAAATTGAGCTTTCTCAATATGAATAGCTAATTTAAAGAAATTGAAACTGCAATATCCCTAAGGAAAATTGTTCCTTTGGTATTTGTTTTTTTAAAAAAAATCTTGAAACTAAATTACCTATGAAAATTTAAATAAAAAAAACAGATTGTAAAAATGTTACACAAAGATAACTATCTCAAAGTAACTAAGTTTGTAATTAAAATGTAATACAATGTATTTTCTAAGCAAATGATTAAACTCTAAGAGAAATCCTAAAATATTAACAACAAAAAAAAAATTTTTTAAACTTCTAAATGCAAAAAAAAAAGATAATAAAAAAAAATTATTGATTATAACACTCGTAGAATCGACAAATTTTCAAACAAGATATTAAAACGGTTTCTAAAACTTGTTAAAAAAAAAGTAATGGTGTTATTGAAGACAAATGTTTATATATATATATATATCATAAAAACCTGTTTTCTTACGGTTAGTGATGTGAATCGAAAGAGTAGTTAAAATTAAAACTTTTTACGAAGGTTGAAAGGAAACAAATCAATTCTATGGAATTAAGAAAATATATTATCATAGATTTCGTAACAAACTTACTGATATGCAACTTAAACACACTTCATAACTGATTTTAGCGGACAATAAATTGCAGAATGAGCAATTATATTGTAAATCCAGGAAAAAACCAGGATATCAGTATCCAAGTGATATTAACAAAAACTAGTGATAATCATTTTTATAACTGCTACATAAAATATTATAATTATATATAATCTCCATCTACAAACAAAAGAATTAATAGAAGATTATTGGTCGATATATCCGAACCTCAGATAATCGAATTCCGAATAATGTTAAAAATTATTTGCAAGCTAGAATTTAACTCTATATAATATAATATTTCTGTATGTTAATGAAATCTACAATACTAAAATATGTTGTTTTGTGTGTAGAGCAAAGAGAATTTAATACGATTGTTTTTTTTTTTGTACCAGAATATATTAAATCCTCTCGGGCCCCACGTTGGGCGCCAATTTCTGTAATGAACAAAATCTTTGGATGGAAATATATGATTTTGTTAGCTTTAGTTAGACTGAAGAAAACTAATGGGAGCCATTGATTACCACTAGCGGTCAGTCGGTTGGGGGGGTTCTTGTTTTCTCAAATCTATCTTGCCAATAGCATTTTATTTACATAAATATTATTATAGACTCCCTAAGTTTATAATAAAGGAGAATGGACCGAATGTTGATCAATATCAAAAGTAAAAGCTGTTAATTTAACCCCAATTTAGATCAACTAGAAATAAACGGATAATTAACTAGTTCAACCCACAAAAAAATTTTGTATAAATTTCTATCCTTGGTGGAGTTGGATAGATAGCCGCCTCTTTACCCTCCCTACCTGTGATTTTTTTGTAGCGCGGAAATTATTTATTGTTACAAAAATCCCTCAAAACAGACTACTCTTAAACCCTCACATCACATTTCGTAAGAAAAGCTTAGACGAATTATTTTTCCATTTCTTTTTTTAAGTTAATTCACATTTTATTCATAATAATTTTAGCAAATTCATAGTATAATTAATCGATAAACACAACTGGATCAAATTAATGAAAAAAAAAACTTCAATCTTAACCAAATAAAAGTGAAATAAAATAAATTGATTGGACCGAATAAAAAAACTAATTAGAAATAAGTTAATAATGGAATAAAAAAAATCTTAATTTAAATAATAACAAATATATGGAAATATCTACAAACACCGACTATAATGAAATTAGCAATATCAATGATATTTAAGAGCCCTGTATAATCTCTTTTATCAACATGTTGCTAACGATGTTTTTTTAACTTAAATTACTTTATACTATTATACAAATGTTTACAAAAGCTCTTTATCTGTAATGCTTATCTCTTTACAAAGAGGTTTATGAATAGTTTGATTCACTTACCAAAAAAAATTTTTTGATAACCGCTGTTGAGGAGGCCTCTTCAATTGCTGGTCTTTAATGTGTTAATTATAAGGTGTGTGTGAGATATGTAGATGAGCGTTTAGATAACTTAAATGGGTATTTCCATAGCTAGATTAAAGTTAATTTAAACAAATAAACAAAGTATTAACAACTAAATTTACAATGTATCAATAAATTTCGTAATGCTCTTTATACAAATTCAACTGTGATTACAAGTGCAATATAGGTTTTACTTTAAGTTAGATTTTTTTATTAATAGATTTTGGTATGCATGTTTAGGACAATTTTTAGAAGAAATTTTTAGATTTAGATTTTAACTTTAGGAATAGAATTTAAGTATTAGCGCATTAGGAAATTTAGTGATTCGATATTTTTAAAATTAATTTGTTTTTATAGTTACGGCGACGAGATTCTTTTTGCACAAGTGGGTTGGTTTTTTTGGTACACTATTATGAATCTGTATGGTGATTTAATGCCACAAAATTATGCTTTGGGACGATGATTATGGTGGTGGTATGGTAAAACTTTTTCTACTGATCTTCAATCTTATTATCGATCTTTATTATCTTTTATTTAAATTGTGGAACTTTTGATGTATGTTATCTTGAGCGTGGTTTGTAATAATGCTGTTATGACTGCTGATGCTGATGTTACTAACTTTACTTCTTCTGGTTTGTCTTTTTCCTTGTGTTTTTTTTTTCTCTTCTTTTGTTATATTTAGTGCTTAAGCAAGCTGCTTTGATCAAGTAATGATCAATAATACTAAAGCTTGAGAAAAAAATGACAAATTTAAAACCACAGTGGTGGCTCAAATGATGAGGCCACCACAAAAAAAAATTTTTATATTTTGTAGCTTCGTTAGCACCTGGCAAAAAGTACAGAAAAAATTGGACTAACATTAACTGAAATTGATTTAATTTTCTAGCTTCGAAATTTTTACCTTGATTTTCATGTAATTATGTTAGAATTTAGGGTAAAGAATATTCTTGAAATAAAATTCTCCGATTACTTCTATTATTTTCTTTGCAATAGAATCTTTTCTGGACAAATTTTCCTTTTGCTTCTTGTCCCTTTCATTAATTTTTAAAAAGCAAATTTTAAATTGGTAAATTTTCAGCTAAATTGTAAAAGGAAACTAATTTATTACCTTTACTGTAAAGAATTTTTTTTTTCTTCTTTGTAATTTTGCAATGGAAATAATTAGCACTTGGGATTTAAAAGAGAACTTTAAATTTAGTTTTTTAAAATCTTAACACTTCTTGCTCTGCTTGCCGCTTTTTAGAAAATAATGACTATCCTGAGAATTTTCTATTACAACACCTCCTAGGTATTGTTACATTTTATCTTTTGTGCTTGACTGATGTACAAGCAAAACGAGGTTCTAGTGGTAAGTAATTGTTTCAAAAAGAAATTGACAACATTGGTTAACAAAACCACCGTAGATTGTAATAGAGTATGTTACCTTAAACATAGCTCAACCAATTAATATTATACCTTTTCTTTATTATATTAGATTAATAAAATCTAAAGATCTATTAGTAAGCTCTTTTCTTATATTTGACATAAAAAAAAATTTACCATAAATATAAATATACCAATTTTATAGCTGCTTAGTCTAGACACACCTCAACTTTATACCAATATCAATTTGTGTCCATCATTTGCCACTGTTATAATTGGGGTACAATTATCTAAATTCATAATCATGTTATTAATTTCAACTGTTAATTCTAACATAGTAAATACTTAATTTGTATGTATTATTAGTAAGATTTTAACAAAAAAATTAATAATGATAACATGAAATCCTAGACCAATTTAATAAATTCAATAGATTTAATAATATAAAGATGTAATATTATGAGTATATCAAATTTTAATAAAATTCACCATTTATACCATATTATTCGATTAAAGTCAGAGAAATTAAATTGAAATTGGAAACAAAAAAAAAAAAAAAAAAAGAAATTTAGGACAACAATAATTTTTTTTTTTTTGAAATTTTGCATTACAACATACATACGTCTATGCATGTTTATGTGTCTGCATTTGTAAAATATACATCATTTTATTAATAATAACATGACCTCAAAATTCAATTAGTCTGACAGAAATGTATAACAAACTTTGAGGATATTTTGCAAGAAACAAATTTTATAAACAAGACTTGTGTGTCTTCTATTTAAATGGGAAACATTCAATTTGATTGGTTAAAGCAACATTACAAGGAGCTACAGCAGAATAGGTTTTGCTAAAGGTTAGAATTTCTTAACCCTCCGATGAGTGAGTCATCCGTTGCCCTTACACAAAGTACAAGCTCCATACAAGCTTTGTATGGAATTTTATATGAAAACGCTATTTTATGTTTTGCTTTATTATTATTATTTTCTAATTATACAATTTTATTGAGCGCTTGCTGGTCCATTGTATCGACACCCGATTTTTTGGCGTTTCCGTTTCCAAAAGTTGAAGTACAATATTCTGCCCTTGATTCACCTCTCATGTCTGGTCAGGCAATTTCCTAGAATATGTAAATCATTCGTTTGAGAAATTAAAATTCTATCTTTTTATCATACTTGGCAGCCTTCGATGGAATGTATTGTGTGAAGCGGGTGCGACCTCTATATGGAAATGAATAACTGCTCATCAACAGTTACTGCATCATGCGGAGTGTAAGCTGCTGCCGCAGTTTTACTGTTTGATTAAACGCATCTGACGCGTATCTCTTAAAAATGTTATCCAAGAATAGATTTTGGAACCGAAGACGTTTTACTGTATTAAATATGATCTGTTAATTGGTATTCTTTTTTTCAATATCTTTTAACTAGCGTGAGATTTTCTAGACAAGACAATATTGTCATAGAAGATAAAAATCAGCAATTCCAAAAAAAAAAAAAAAATTATTTGTTTACTAAAAATTATATGTTCTTCAATCTTAAGGTCACAATTGCTTTTATTTCTATCCTATTTCTTCCAATATTTCGCTACAACAATGTGTAGCATCTTCAGGGAAA
This sequence comes from Bellardia pandia, assembly GCA_916048285.2. Classification (NCBI taxonomy): domain Eukaryota; kingdom Metazoa; phylum Arthropoda; class Insecta; order Diptera; family Calliphoridae; genus Bellardia; species Bellardia pandia. Next base: position 123,816,608 of record OU696529.1, read on the forward strand.
TAAAATTTATTAAAAAATTTTATAACATTTTTAAAAATAAAAATTTGTTAATAAATTTTATTTCCGTAAAGATGCTAAAAGAAATTGTGACCTTAATCATGACGAAACTATAATTTTTAATAAAGATAAAAAGGTCGAACAATTAGTTTAATAATTTATTTGTTTATCGACAACTGAAAACAGTTCTTAATTATAAGAAATCGGTTAACCCATTCTGCTTGTTTATTAATCGTAGTCCACGAAAAACATTTCTTACCGAACGCTGAATTTTGTAATACAGCTGAATAATTTGGAGACGTTGTTGCGGTGTGAGTCTTTTCATAAGTATTGTCAAATACTACTTTATAGAAATAAGATGAGCACTCTTTACATATCTAAACTTAAGTAGAAATTAAACTGTTTGATTTAAAACCCTTTAAAAGTTGATTGCAGTTTTGGCAGGCTATCATTAAAAAAAGTTCAAGGAAACTGCTAAAAAAATTTGAGTAATATATGTATGTACAAATACATAATATGAATACCGAACATACTCGTATGAATAACATTTGCAGATCATATCAAAAACAAATATAAAGCAAAAAAAGAAAAAAAAAACACATCATACATCATGTAAGTCAATGATACCGTGATTTATTTCGATTACAATTTGTACCATATTTAGTATGTACAATACTTTTATACATAAACATATATTTACATACCTATACATTAATATTACATGTGTAAGTTTTTTTATACGCACATATGCATATACATATGTAGATGTAAGTAAACATCCGGTTGTTATACCCTCCACCACCATAACTGATGATTGAGGGTATATTACGTTTGTCATTCCGTGTGAAACTTTGTTAATATTCATCTGAGACCCAACAAAGTATATATATTCCTGATCCTTATGAAATTCCAAATGGCCAAATTATTAGTTACACATGCAAAATTTTTTAGTTTGAAGCCGTATAACATTTTAAAATAGTGGAAATTTATCCTTTTATTTGTTCTTTTAGGTAAATTAAGTGTTTCAATTCAATTAAAAATAAATTCTTTTGTTTTAAAAATATATATTTGAGGAAAAGAAATATTACAAAATTTGTTGAAAAAAAATCTTAATATTTCGTAGAACCTTCTTTGGCATCAATTACAGCTTGCACCCTTTTTGGCATGCTCTGAATGCATTTTTGAACATTTTCTTTTAGTTCTTCATCGTGATGCCAGACTTTAATCAATTTAATCAAAATTGCATATTTCACACTTCAGAGCAGAATGACAGATAATGATCTACAACTGCACTCTAATGTCAGCAATCATTGTTGACACTGCACAAAATATTTAACAGTATTACCAGAATTAAAATACGAAAACATCTGGTACAAGAAATACATTTATTAAAAGCGGTTGAATCTTAATTAATAAGTGTAACTAATAATTTTGCCACCCACTGTATGTCCGTTTGTCTGTCCGTCCGTATAAAACACTATCACGTTCAAAATACACAACTTAACTTTACAGAATTTCTAGAAAATTGTTTTGTATTTTCTTAGGCAGTTTGGTATTGAAAATCAACAAAATTGGTCGAGTAGAACCAGAGTTACAAACCAAAATGTCAGACAACCTCCATAAAAAACTGATATTTTTTATCGTGTTTTTTTTTGCATTTTTTTTTAATATATTGCAGATATTGCCATGAAATTTTGTAATCGTTATTTTCCTGATAAAAGAAAAAAGTGTGAGGAAAATAGTATTAATCGGTCCATGATTTCTCATAGCCCCAATACAAATATCTTCCCGAAATATGACTCAATGATACATAAATGCCTGTAAAATACAAATATCAATACAAAATTCAGCAAAAATAAGTTTCATGCAAAAAGAAATCGCAAAACGAATTTTTTTTTTAGTTCGGTCCATGTTTGACCATAGACCCCATATAAAGTCCTCCTCCAAAATTCACTTAAATACGTATAAAACTGGTATAAAAAATGCTAAAAGGTTAAAATTTGACACAAATAACCCTTTAGGAAAATAAATTGTTGTACTTAATTTTATAGTGGTAGGTCCATAATTGGTCATTGAAAAACTAGTAATAATCGATTATTTTTCTTTAATTAACGATTTAATTGTATCGTGAATTCGCTTTCGATTAATTGAGTTAATCGATTAGTACAAAAAATAATCGATAGACATCCAGGAACAAAAAGAAATAGAAAAAGAGAAGAGGAACAAACGCATGGTTGAGCATTTTTCGTGACTGCTAGATGAATTTCGGAAAAAATCATGAAAATTTAATGTTTATCTCCATTGGCAAGTAACTCAAAAACAAACATTTTGAACCAGTTGCAACGTCGCTTTGGGGCAATGGAACATTCATTGCTACTGGCAGCATCAACATTGCTAGACCCAAGATTTAAAAAAAAAAATTCATTTTGAAGATCCCTTAGCTTTATCAACAGTCATGAGACATCTAAGAAATGAAATGGCAGAAATTGCTCATACAGATGACAGCATTGGAAGTGGCAGTGAAACGTCTTGTGTTGGTGAAGTGGAATTTGATTTATGGGCTTACCATAAATCTTTAGTCCACAAATGAAGAAGAAAGAACAATGACTCAACACTCCCTCAAGATGAACTAAGCTTCTTTCTCAATGCTGCAGTACTAGAATTAAAGCGCAATGTAATAGACGCATGGGAAGAAATTAAATCGGTCTACCTTAAGCTGTACTCTCTTGCACAAAAATATTGCTTTTTGATTGGTACATCTGTACCATCAGAGCGGCTTTTTTCCAAAGCAGGTGCAATAGTAACTCAAAAACGGAACAGATAAACCACGAAACGGCTATCAAAGCTCCTATTTTTAAATTCTGTGCTAAATAAATGATTTTTTTTCAATAAGTAATTATAATTTTTTTATTTATGATAATTTTAAATTTTACCTAAAAATATCGATTAATCGATTAAATCTTTCCAATTTATTGCAATCCATTAATCGATTATTCTTTTTTTTTTGGCATCACTAAGTCATAGCTTCCATATTACGTCCACTTCTGAGCACACCAATCAACCATACAACTCTTGTAAATAAGATGAAATTCAATTGAAATAATCTTAAAATACATAGAAATCACATTAGTGGATACTGGATTTAGAAGCTATCAGTCCATAATCTCTTGTAAATAATGTTTTTGAGATCAAATTCAAGCAAAAAGAAAAATGTTCTTTTAATTTTATAAATTGTTAAATTACACTCAGCATTTTTATGAATATCAAACTCTGTAAATTATGATGAGAATCGGTAATTATAATAATAAAAATAAAAACAAAAATATTTAAAATAAATTATGTTGGTCGTAAAATTGTCTTTCAAACAATATATAAAATACTAATAAAATTTGCACTAAGACTGAATAGAAAACACAGAATAAGAATATTCTACTCCTATAACCAGTTTTTTTTATTTCTTATTACGTTTAGGTGGAGGGTATTAAAGATACGGCACAGCTGAATATTGCACTCTAACTTGCTTATTTGTCGGTTTGTCAGTTTCAGAGATATCGTTGCTTTTCAAAAATACTAATAATAATGTATGTAGGTTTATGTAAGTAAACACACGTCTGCATTTCCAAAATAACAAGGTGAAGATATGAAAGGCCTGCACTTTACAGGCCTTTTCTTTTATTTCTGAAAGATGCAAACGGCTTTTTATGCTGCATTGCTTTGCAGACAGTCCAATAGCACGTTTTTACATATGTATAAAAAATAAATGAGTTTTATGTGAGACTGGAAAAGCTTTGTAAAACAATAAGGCCTTTTTACTCCTTCTTTTGTCCTATGACCCAAAAGTAATGCCAGCATGTTTTTATTTATTTATATGTAAGAAAGTCTTCAATAAACTTAAATATTCATATCATTTTTAGTACCCACATTTATATTTTAATACTCTATTTAATAGCTGATATAAAATTTACAAGGGAGTGGTATGTTTGCAAGTAAATAATATACATATATATGTATACAGTAAAGTATAAAGAGTATTATTTAATTACAAGAATACATATTTACTAATGCATACATAGTAAATATGATAGTCAAATACATCAAACCAATAAATATATTGATATTCAACTAAATTAAGTTATAAAGACGGATCTAGGAATGAAAGAAGCAAATTTTGCTAAAAGTAAAATTACAGACAATCAATGTAACACACATCACTCAATATGGAAATAAATCTATTATTTTTATTTGGCTAGTTTAAAGAGAAACCACCTAGTATTGGAGCAGTTGTATCTCGAAAGTAGGGCCTTCATATATCTACCTCTCTGGTTGGTTGGTTCACCACAAGTGGTGAATGAGGGTATATTACGTTTGTCATTCCGTGTGAAACTCTATAAATATATATCTGCGACTCAACAAAATATATATTCTTGATCCTAATGAAATTCTAAGTAGATTGAGCTATCCGTCCGTCTGTCTGTCTGTGTAAAACACTCTCACGTCTAACATACACAACTTAACTTTACGAAATTTTCAGAAAACTATTTTTTATTTGGTAGTTAAATTTGGTATTCAAAATCAGCAAAGTCGGTATAGTAGAACCAGAGTTATGGACCAAAATGTGAGACAACCTCCATAACAATTTTATATTTTTTTTTATCCATTTTTTACAATTTTTTTAAATATATTCTAGATACTACCATGAAATTTTGTACACGTTATTTCTATGATACTCTGTTTGGTAAATATTAAGAATCAGTCCATGATTTTTCATAGCCGTAATAAAAATTTCTTCCCGAAATATAGATCAATGATACATTAATGTCTATAAAATTAAAGTATCAATACAGAATTTAGCAAAACTAAGTTTCATGCAGAAATAAATCGCAAAAAACTGTTAAAATTTTCTTTTTGGGGTTTTCTGTGTGTTTTGCTGCTTCTTCGATTGTTGCGTTAATGATTTTCAACTTAAGTTTTTATGGATTAATATTTTGTATTGCTGGATTGATTTTATGGATTAATATTTTTTAGCTTTTATTTTGTGTTGCCTCTTTAAATCCGATAATAAAAAACATTATTGTATTTTTTTACAAATTAGATCAATATATTTCGAACATCTTCTGTTCATCTTCAGGATCTGAATTGATTGAAAATTATAATATAAAATATAATATATAATTATAATATAAAATAATATATTATAATTTTCAATCAATTCAGATCCTGAAGATGAATAGAAGATGTTCGAAATATATTGATCTAATTTGTAAAAAAATACAATAATGTTTTTTATTATCAGATTTAAAGAGGCAACACAAAATAAAAGCTAAAAAATATTAAGTTTTTATGATCACTGCAGTTTAAGTTAGCTGCATTTGGTTCTTTTCTGTGATCATGTTGGGGCGTTAGAGCAGACAGTTTGAGTACATTTTGGTACTTTTTTGTGCACAGCGTGAACAGAGGAATTAACTAATATTATCATTAAACGCATTTCATATTCCTCGGTTTGTAGATGTCAAGCTCAAGTCAAGTAAATATATTTATTTTGATAGGAAACTATATTGGAAAAGGAGTGGAGACACAAGAGGGTGCTCAGTGCTTACTTCTCTTTAAAGAAAAACTAAACATGTTGTTGTAAATATAAATCCTACGAGTATATTTGCATATATTTTTTTTTATAAATTTTCCAAGACAATATTTTGTTATGCGGAATTCTCTTTGACAGTCATGTATTCGCCATTTAACATCAAACAAATGGCAAATGTCACCAAAATTCAGTATATACCAATTATTCATTGTTTCACTCATCCAATCACTACTCCCTCACTTAAATGTTAAGTCACAGAAACGTTTCTTTGTGCATTAACAAGAGTCAGCATGACTCCATCACACAACCGACATCTATGTATGTCTGGATAGAACGACAAAGCACTAACATAAATTATTTATAATGAATTACATTCAATAAATGTCGCTGTATCCTAATACTCCTTTGACGCTATGTGTACGTGTGTGTATTAAGGCGGCCCAGCTTATACACTTTTCAGGCGATTTTTACGAAACTTGGTACATCAACTTCTTACAGTCATGTATACTACATTGACTATCAAACAAATTGCCTAAACTATATAATATTATAAAATCCAGGTCCAGGCTAAGGAATTGTGCTACTTCTTTTGGTTAGTCGATTTATGGACTAACCGAACGAAATGGGCTGTAGAAAATGTGGAGGTATCATGGGGACGCTCACCATATGCTTTGCACACATTTGAGTTGACCAATATGCTTTGAATCTGTTGCTCAATTCTAACCTTAGTTTTGTCAGAACTACTCTTGTTTTCCGAGGTATTTAATTGGCGGTGGGCGACCTCCGAATGTTTTTCTTGTATATGCGAAGATCCATTTTGAAATAAATGGGAGAGAATTCAGCTGTGCGATGTTAGAACTAGGAAGTCTCCTCTAAAGTCTTATACCCTCACCACTACAGTGGAGATTTGTGCAGATGTTTGTAACGCCCAAAAGTATTAGTCCATCCCCCACCTTAAGGTATACCGATTGACTTAGAATCATTTTCTTAGTCGATTTAACGATGCCCATCTATCCGTCCGTTTAGCTGGCTGTCCATGTAAAGCTTGTGCGCAAAGTTACAATCACCGTCGAAATTTTAAAGATATTGAAACTGGTTGAAATCGGTATATTATTTCACATACAAATGTCCTCCCGAAATAGGGGTTTTGTCGGTCATATGCCAACAAATTTCTCCAGAAATAAGTTGTACATTTAAAGTAATTTTGTGCAGATCGTTCCATAGTCGGCCACAGATCCCATATAAAGCCCGCTGCCGAAAATCACTTTAAAGATTATAAGTCTCTTGAAAATGTTGGTATCCAAATTATATTCAACATAAACATGTTTTATATATGGTGAATTTTACGTCAAGTGACCCAATTTTAAAAATCGATGTCTTCCGATTTGAATGAAATTTGCACCAAGGTTAGTTAGTACTATTGGATAGTAGGCCAGAGACAAATTTTCAGCTCCAAAAGTGCCGGAGTTAGAGGGGGTCAAAGTTGGACATTTTGGTCCATTTTGGTCATACAGGGGTTTTTTTTAAATGTCTCTGACCTACTATCCTATAGTACTACCCTTGGTGCAAATTTCATCCAAATCGGAAGACATCGATTTTTAAAATTGGGTCACTTGACGTAAAATTCACCATATGTATACAAAAATCATTTGACCCAATTTTGTGATAATCGGTTCATAATTAGTCAAAGCTCCCATATAAGGTCCACTTCCTACAATCGCTTTAACAACCATAAATCTCTTAATATTGTTAGTATTCAAATAAAATAAGACACAATTAAGTTCACAAATAACTCTCGGTCCATAATTAGTCATAGCTCCTATATAAAATCCCCTTCGAAAATCACTTTAACATATAAAAATCTTTTATCGAGATAAAATTTAACACCAAGCATATTTATACGCACAGAAATAATGCCATTATAGTTTTGGATGATCGGTCCATAAGAGGTCATAGCTGTTATATAGAGCCCATTTCTGAAAGTCTGGTTTTACATCTATATTGAGCGTAAGGTATTATATAGGCGTTCTTGACCGACTATACTTTCTTACTTGTAATTGAAATTTGTTCCCCCATATATTCGTTTAGATTTTTTAAAAATATTGTTCAAAAACAAAAAATTTAAAATTGAAAAAGGGGCCAAAATAATAAGGACCACCTTACTAAGCATGCAGTGCGTAAGTATATACATATTTTCTAGTTTCCTTGGTTTTATGGCGGACATATATTCACACATACATATGTATGTACATGGTACAAAAGTACAATTTTTGATAACCATAATAAAAATATGTATTATTAATACAGTTGTTGTTGTTATTGTTGTGTGTATTTGGATCAAGTGTCAACACACACACTCAAAAACATTTATGTTCCTCAAGAGTATTTTTATGTACATATGTATGAATGTATCTACATATGTATTTACACCAACATAGTGGGAAGGGTATATTGGATTTGTGCTGATGTTTGTAACGCCCAGAAATATTGGTCCAACACCCACCTTAAAGTATATCGATTGACTCAGAATCACTTTCTGAGTCGATTTAACGATGTCCGTCCGTCCGTCCATCTAGCTGGCTGGCTGGCTATCCATGTAAAGCTTGTGCGCGGAGTAGAGGTCGCAATTTTGAAGATATTTTGATAAAATTTGGTACGTGATATTTTTTTGACCCAAGAATGAATGGGATTAAAACTGGTGGAAATCGGTCAATTGTTTCACCTGGCCCCCATACAAATGTCCTCCCGAAATTAAGGTTTACTGATCATGAATGTTTGAATTATGCAAGCATCCAAACAAATTTCATCACAAATGAGTGGCAAATAAAGCCAAATTACATCTACGAATTTTGTGCAGATCGGTCCATAATTTATCATAGGCCCCATATAAGGCGCGCTCCCGAAAATCACTTTAAAGAGCATAACTGTTTTAAAACTGTTGGTAATATTGAACATAAATATGTCTCGTATACATACATATAATATGGTAGAATTTTATGATGATCGGTCCATAATTAGTCATAGCTCCCATATAAGGCCCACTTTCGAAAATCACTTTAAAGATCATAAATTTCTTAAAAATGTTGGTATCCAAATAAAATTCAGCACATATAAGTTTCATATATACAGAAATGATGACACCTAATTTTATAATGGTCGGTCCATAATTAGTCAAAACTCGCATATAAGACCCCTCGAGATAAAGTTTAACATACACAATATTTATATTCACAGAAATCATGGCACTAAATTTTTAGATGATCGGTCCATAATAGGTCATATCTTCCATATAGCGCACATTTCTGAAAATTTTTTTTATACATATACTGGGTGTAGGGTATTATATGGTCGGGCTTGACCGACTATACTTTCTTACTTGTTTTTTATTTATGAGTGTTTATTTTTTATGAATGAATTTTATATATCTTGCTGAAATGAACAAAAAATCAAGTGTCGAAATGGTACTAACACATTATTTATTTCAGTTCAGTTTTGTTTTATTTACAATTTCATCTTTCTTGTTGTTCAGCAGCTCAACTGACTGCTTAACAACCTTATCGATATAGAATACGTGTTGTATTGACACTTTAGTTTTGAAGAGGAAGTAACTCGAAAAAGTAAAATCCAGCATTGTAATGATTTTATATCAGTTTTTTAAAAAAATTGTTTTATATTTGTTAAGGATAATTTTTTATTCCTTAAAAAATTAAAAAAATGTTGATGGCCTTCCCAAAACATTTATTATACATACATACATAGTCTAAACATAATTTTTTTTATTATATGTATTTCAGCATTAAATATTAACGTTATTTCCCCAGACTCCCTACTTTAATGTTTAGTTGTTCACAAAAATCTGTCTCAATGATACATAAGTCTTTATAAGGAGAAAAATTATTGAACAGTCATTGCGTCTTGGTATCAGCCAATATTTCCTCTTCAGCTTTAACAATAATACAAATTGTTAACTTTTGACAACTTTCCTTATTGAAATATTATTAATTTTTCTTATTTATTTTTGTGCATTGACATGTGTTTGAAAAACCAATGTTAACAAATAATAAAAAATGTAAACTTTTCTGTTTCATATTTCACTTTCTTTGGGTAAACTTTTTTCAAAATTTGTTTGTTTGCTTGTGTTAGAAATATGTACATACATACATACATATGTAGAAAAAAATAAAAAGAAAATACAATATTTATGGTCTGGTCATAAAAAGAAAGTTTAGCTTTAGGAAATATGTTGTGCTTGATGACAACGATGAAAAATGTTTTTGTTTACCCTATATCAATAAATTTATAATGCATTACTGCTGATATTTGTAATGCCAACAACATTCTAAATTTGTCGCAATAATTATTTGTATGAGTTTGGATGGAATGGTATAATACAATAGAAAAAGAAGATTGTCAAGTTCAATGACAGCAAGAAAGCTTAAGTGTCCAAAAGTTACTATAAATTATATTATACAGATCGTAAACAAAAACAAAGGAAACCTGTTTTTGAAAGTCCGCGTTCACACTCTTCGATTCTGAATCGTCAAGGCAAGCAAACAAACTTCACGGTACTAGTCAATTTTCTTATTTCCTTTTGTTTTTTTTTTCTTTAATGCATGTTGGTTTGTATTCAAAAATTAGGAATGAAATGCCAAGTTCAAAAGAGAATTGAATAAAAACTGGTAAGCTAAAACTGAAGAGTATGAAACAAGACAAAGAAAGCATGTACTTACAAAGCAGAATCAGGCTCTTTTCAACACTGATATGTACTAAAAAATTCGGGCTTTTTTAGCTTTTATTTTATAAGTCTTAATTTACACGAAGCAATTCTTATTGAAAAGATTGATACAATTCTTTGCTTGAAATTTGTTCAGTGTTCATACAGCACAATTCTTATTGCTTTAATCACTCGTATTTTTATTTGAGAGTATGCATACAATTGTGTACACATACATATGTAATACGAATAAGGGAATAAAATGAATTGCTAGTACATACAATCAAGTGTGTACTCGTCATCTTACCCCAATGTCGGAAAGGTAATGAGCTTGGAACTAACATTTGTAGAATCTATATTTATTCAAAGTATTGGCCATTACTAGCTATGACCCTCTCTTTCTTTGGCAACATATGTATTACGCGCTAAAAGAACTGATCATCTTTTGAAGTCAAGAACGAATTAAGCCAATTTCGGATAACCTAATCTTAAGTGAATTATGTATATCCCAGAGAGGGTGTTCTGCATTGATCGAATCCAATGGTAGTCGGGCGGGTGAGGTAAAATTCCTAACCACTTCTTTCTAAATATTTACTTTTAAACAGGTGCCAAATTACCGCATTCGTGATCGAATGAGCTATCGAATCGAAAAATGATTCAATGTCAAAATTATGATAAAATGTACTAAATTTCTTGCTCGATATCGAATGCCATAATCTCAAATAAGAAAATTACGATCAATTTTACTCGATATCGAATGCGGTAATTTGGCCCCAGGTATTGAAACATACAGCCGAGCGTTGTCATTCCTAGCCGCATATTCTTTATGTTTTTCGGCCAATGCTTGCTTCATACGAATCAGTTGCACTCGGTACATGAATCAAATAATAAATATTGTGCAAAGAATGTAAACAAAGTTTCCTTTTCCTTTATAATCAACATGTAAAAAATAACTTTTGTTAACAATATTTCAAAAAAATAAATTTTTTGCTTCAAAATAAAACATTTAATTATCCTTTTAAACATATTAAAATGTTTTAAAAAAAGTTAACTTAACTATACATACATTAATATTGTCACAATTAAAAATGTCACACTTCATTTTAAAACTTTTATTATTATTATTTAAATTTATATATGTATGTATATGTATAATTTTTGACTTGTGACGTCACAAGAAGAAATTTTGTTCTCAATTTTACTCTTAAGGTGGATTCACCTATTCGTTCTGAATAAAATATTTGTTCGGATTTGTTCATATGAAGTTTGAGAAAATATTTTTTACGAACTACTCTCAGCTTGAATTGGTGTAATCATGGTGTAACTATACAAGGTGAGTGCAGTAGCACAGTTGACTGACTTTGTTTACAATTTACTTATGTCAAAAGTAATACTTTCTCAATTGTTTTTGACAGTAGTACATACATTATTTTACATCAACAAAATGCCTGTTGTTTCTGTATTGTGTTTTATTTGTTGCCGATTTGCACTCACCTTGTATAGTTAAACCATGGGTTTAATTTTATATTTTGTCTGGACAAAAATGAACTGAGTTGCCAATAGGTAACATTTTTTCAAACAATTAATAAAGAATATGTAGACAAATGGGTGAATCCACCTATACAGGTTTTGTAAAATAGAACGGACCTGCACAATACTTAATCTTTATTATTTGCTTCATGCACTCGGTAGAGGTTCAGTTTTCAGCAGTTCACAAGAGATAGAAGGGTCCTATGGTCCCAGCATATACAGATCAGTAACTTACAGCCATGGATATTTGCCTTGGTGTATACGATCTAAATTTTTCATCGCAAGTATTTCTCAAGCAACATTTTGGATAAGAAAAAGCGCTTTTCAAAGCATCTCGGCTTTAATTCATATGGTAGACAATTTTCCTGCTTTTGGATGAATCCTGCTGCTTGAGTAGCTCTTAATGATTTTGTAAGCTTTTATTGAGTTTGACAAACATTTTTATGCATTAATGCCTCCAATTGTTAGTCTTTGAACTTTTTTTTTTGCTGGCCTGGGCAATTTTTGTCTTTTGTGTCAAAATCACCGCTTGTTGATCTAAACCATCTCTCGCACATTGAAATCTATGGAACATATTCATCATAAGCTTTGGAGTGCTTCAGCGGCTCTTTTTAAAGAAGTAAAGAAAAATGTTGCCATAAAACTGGACATTTTCGAAGCAAAAAAAAAAAAAACGACGTTGTTTTTTACAATATAATGGGTCGAATTATTCATTTCGGTACGCGATTTCGGAAAGAAATTTTTTGTGCGGAAATTTGAAATTATTCATTCCGTTGCTGCGGTAGTTTTCCTTTTTACGCTATCATCTCTAGGCAGACAGTATTGCGGCATGCCTCAGGTATGAATTATTACATTTGACATATCGATCGATATTTCTTTCCGCTTATTTTCTTTCCGTGCAAAATCAATAATACTACCCAATATTCAACAACTAAGTGAGAATAAATAGCAGGTATGTACTCTTCAAAAAAGACAAAAACATTAAAGCAGAATTAGTCTCTACTTTCTGTTCCGTTCCGAATCAGCTGACTTGATTCTGTTAAATAGAAAAAGTTTAGAAGTCGTCAGTTGTTCTGTTACTTTCCGTGCCGTTGCGGACGAACCTGTTGAAAACAAAAATTTGCTAAGTAATTGTAAGTGACAGCACAAAACAGCTGACATCCGCACAGCAAAAATTTTTTTGGTTTATTACAAAAATTTTCAATTTCTTTGTATTTAATTAAGTTTTTGTATAAAAGTTATAAAAATATAAAAAATAAACGATGGATGACGAAAAACTCATTACTTTAGTCGAAAGTAGTGACATATTGTACAATAAAAAAAACTTTGATTTGTATTTTTTAATTTATTTTCGCGGTATGTTGTCTGTTTACCTAAAACAGCTGATACGTTTATACGGAAAAACTAACTACAAAAATTTTACAACAGAACGACACGGAACAGAACAGCAACAGAAAGTAAATACTAAAGGCTCAGTTAGCCGACTGTAATGGAATGTAACTGCAACAGTAAGAAACAGCTGATGGATATTGTTATGTGTAAAGTAATGCAAATGGTTATGGAGATGTAAAGTAACGCAACACCGTAATGTATGAATCTGTAAGAAATAGAATTTCCTTACATTTTTACGTCATTACACTACATTCCGTTACAGTCGGCTAACTGAGGATTAATGAAGACTTTAATCAAAAGATACATCACAGTCGCAATTCAGTTCTGGTTGGAGGAAGAACTCACGCGTCATTGTCATTATCGCTTAAGGGCAATAAGGCCGTCCTTTTTTTTGCTGCCTTCGAGAGAGTTGGCGTCTCACTCTTGTATTGGTTAACGCTTGGCGTTATCTAACTGTACCGCGTTACGGTTTTCGAATTTGTGCATTAGTCAAATGCTATAATGGTTTTTTTTAATACAAGACTCAAATCATTCCAGCTTCCTATATAAAGGTATAGATTTACTTGGGACTGACTCAAATCGAACGTGGGATAACCTGGCATTTTGAGGGATTAAATTTTTAATTTAATTAAATGATTAAATTTATGTGATTGCAAGGGATTCAAAACCTAAAAGTAAAACGAAAAATTATCTAAAATAAATTATTGTACATTATAGAAAATTCCAAAAGGTTAGCACAAAAACCTTGTTTTATAAATTGTATGCATTAACAAAATACCTTTATCTCTCTCTCTCTCTTAAATAAGAAAAGTCCAAAATAAATCCTTTGAAAAATTACTTAATACAATATAATACTTTAGAAGGACCTTAAAGTTGGTCAAATTTAACTAAGTAAGTGTATACTACAGAAACACAGTCAACAAGGGTGCATTTATTACCAAACATTACATTCATTCATATTTCTTCCGGACACAACAAAAACTTACTTATTGGAAGACATTCAGACACAATCTAACGAGCTCCAACATACAAACATTAGGAGAGACAAATTTATGGGGAAACTAAAAACTAAACTTTCAAAGTTTCCAACTAAGATTAAAAAGCAAAAAGTTAATTTTTCCTAGCAAACAAATACACGAATAAATGAAATTTTTTTTGGTTAACATAAAACAAACATTTAAAAGACACATTTGGGGTTGTCCTAATAAGTATACTACACAGACATACGTTGTTGTATTGTACATACATATGTTGGCATATTACAACAAAAACACACTTAGCAGATAGTTTGGCTTTCAAGAAAATTATAGTCAATGAAAACAGCTGTTATACTTTGCTTTCCTCTTATGCTCTCGCCCTCGCCCTCGCCCTCGTCCATCTACTCATTCTATTCATTTAATATTTTATCATGGGAATTTTAGCAAACATTTGTAGTCATTATCTATCTACAAAAGGCACCAACAAACTTAGTCAAGCAACAAAATGAATCATATACATGAGTGCGGCTAATGCGTTGACAGGAAATTTATATTTGAATTTATTGGTTAAAGTGACGAAAAACGGCCACCAAATATTTACTAGTTAAGAATGGCATAGAATCATTGTTGTTGCTCTATTCCTTTTATTAATTCTTCTACTTTGATTTATAAAGTCATTTACTACAGGCTTATAATGGTTGCTTTATTGATCATAAAAACTGAAAGCCACAATGAAAACGGTTTTTGTTTTTTGGAATTGGTAGTAGTAGTATTACGATACTTTTACACAAGTATTTTATATTTTAGATTGCCTTATAACACATGGTTAATAAAATTCAAAACATAATCCCACAGAAACTTTTTTGGAGATGTTATTGTTTGGAGTTTGTTTTGGCAACTTATTGTCAAGATTAATTTAGAGTGTCAAGGAATTGCTTGATTATAAATACAAAAATACATAGAATTTCGTTTATCGGAATGTTATAACTTTATGCCAAACTCAGTTTCTTTACTATTACTTTATTATCATTTCAATTTAATAGTTCTTAAGTCCCAATTTACACGAAGCAATTTTTATTGAAAAGATTCATACAAATTTTTCAGTCAGTTTCTTTACTATTACTTTATTATCATTTCAATTTAATAGTTCTTAAGTCCCAATTTACACGAAGCAATTTTTATTGAAAAGATTAATACAAATTTTTCAGTCAGTTTCTTTACTATTACTTTATTATCATTTTAATTTAATAGTTCTTAAGTCCCAATTTACACGAAGCAATTTTTATTGAAAAGATTCATACAAATTTTCCTTGAAATTTCTTCGGTGTTCATACATCAAAATTTTATTGCTTAAATCACTCGTATTTTTATTTGAGAGCATACACACATTTGTACACACATACAAATAAGAGAGTAACACGAATTGCTAGTACAATCAAGTGTGTACTCGTCTTGTCTTCACCTCACCCCGATGTCTTAAAGTTAAACAGCTTAGTTTAAAGAATTGCTTCGTATAAATTGCTACAATATAAATAACAAACGGCGTTTTTTTTGAACGGGATTTTTGTGTTTAGTAACTTATATTTTATTCTGAAGGGTTCATACTAATCTGTCATTTATTCTCATTTAGTTAGTGAACAGTGTAAACAAAAAAGTTTTTTTTTTTTGCTTCTAAAATGGCGACGACATATGTTCAGTATAGCTTATGGCATGGTGCAACTATACAAGGTGATTGTAAAATAATGTTCTACTGTCAAAAACACTCGAAATGTATTTCTTTTGACATAAGTTAATTGTAAACAAAGTCAGTCAGCTGGGCTACTGCACTCACCTTGTATAGTTGCACCATGGCTTATGTTAAATGTATTTCATCGATTTCAACGTGATAGAGATGATTTATGCAGTTCAGAAATGGTGATTTTGATATGGAAGCAGGGCTGCCAGATAAATTTCAAAAATAATCGTCAAAATCCCGATAAAAAAAGCAAAAAATCATCATTTCGAATTTTAAAAATCGTAAAAAAAAATCGGAAAAATAAAGTCACTATTTCTAATAGAATTTTAAAATTTCTATTTAAACGAAAACATAAAAATTCAAATTTATATAGTCTCTTGTACAATACATATCAAAATACATAAATTTTAAGTTTTTAAATAAGAAATCACAAAAAATATAATGTTAAACACAACTTGTGTAATATTTATACCCTACACCATAATATACCCTCATATTGGATTTGTGCTGATGTTTGTAATGCCCATAAATATTGGTCCAACACCCACCTTAAAGTATATCTATTGACTCAGAATCACTTTCTGATATATCTTCTAATATATCACAGAACATTTGTCGTTTTTTCTTGATTCCAAGTCGATTGATATTTATGAGTCTGTTTAAATCAGTCTCACGTCCAAAATATACAACCGTAATTAATGTAAATTATCTACAACTGTTTTAAATTTGCTAAGCAATTTGGTATTGAAAATCAGCACAATCGATCCAGTAACACCAAAGCCATGCACCAATATGTAAGACCACTGCCTAAAATATAATTTTGACAAACTTTCTTTAAATATATTTCAGATAATATCTAATAATTAAAACATGCAAATGTTTTTCAATTTAGCTCAACTCGGTCTAGTTTGGTAATTAGTTGCAGGAGAAATGTTTCCCCTCGGAAAAAATAGCTCCGAAAATCCAAAATGTAAAACTAGATGGAATTGCCAATAGACAGCAATGAATATGCAAAAGAAACTAACAGATATATTTGGCTGATGAATGAAGAGGGGCCTGAATTAATGAAAGCTTGCCTCATGAAATTCCAAGTCGATTAATATTTATGAGTCTGTGTAAATCAGTCCCACGTCCAAAATATACAACCGAAATTAATGTAAATTACCTACAACTGTTTTAAATTTGCTAAGCAGTTTGGTATTGAATATCAAATTGGCCCTATAGAGAATACGACACCTAAGTTATCAATTGGTAGATGACTGTTAATGGGTCTAAGACCAAATATTCTTAATGTTATAAAAAATAAGAATCTCAGCCGAATATTGTGTAGATGTGAAGATCCTGGTAGACGAATATTTTAAAGGCGGAAGTGCGCAATCTAGAGGTACTATTGCTGTGGGTGTAATTTTCGATGATATTGTCCAACACTTGTGGCCGTATATCGGCAATAAGGCAGCAAATGTTGTCCTCCATGTGGTCAATCATCTCGGGCTTATCAGCGTAGACTAGCGACTCCAAACATAAATCATTTGGCAGCTGAAAAAATTTCCGCCATTAAAAAAAGTGTTGACAAATTCTTTACATCTAAAAAAATCACCCTATAGCATTTAAATTATCTATATCGTCACCTAAAATGTCCAAAGCCGTAAAACTCATTATCATAATTTTACAGGAGAAGCAAAAAACTTTATAAAATGAAAACTATTTAATTGAAAATCGCGATTTCTTCACATCTTGTCTTAAGATAGAACTGCAGGTGACGATATGTACATATGTACATATATAACGTTTTTTGCTTCTCCCGTAAAATTATGATAATGAGTTTTACGTCTTTGGGCATTTTAGGTGACGATAGATATGTGCAATAAAAGATAGTATTTTTCTTTTAAGTAACTATTTTTTTCTTCTTATTTTCGTTATTTTATTATTAACTAAACATGCATACTTTCGTATATTCGTAGCTTCCCCTCCCCAGGGAGTGTTACAAATCTTAATCTATTTAACAAGTTCATTGCTATGCCACCAGCCATCTTTCTAACTATAAATTTTGCAATTCTTATAATCTTCATCTAAACAATAATTAACTTTTTATTACATTGTTTAAAATAAAAAAAAAATGTCAATGTTGTTCCATTCTACGTCAACAGTGTGTTTGTGAACCACATTGCAGTCATTATTGCATTTAATTCTTGGTATAACAATATAAATGAAACTATTTATATAATAATATCCTAAGAGTTAGCTGGCAGTATCCTTATACATAGTGGTTTATAAGTAACGATATGTCTGTACAGTAGGTTGGTACCAGAGAACAGAAAGAGACCATTCACATTTGCTAACCATTCGCAAATTCATTGCTTTTGCATTGCTTTTACTCGACAATAATAAAAATGTGCATTGCTGTTTGTTTATTCATTCCTTATTACTGTTTGCTATTTTACATTCCCTTTTTGTTATGCCGTTACGTATGCATCAATCAACGAAATAATTCAATGCCACATGCAAAAACTAAAAACATTCACACCATTCGTCCAGTATTCGTTGCTTTCAGTGAATGAAAACATAAAGAAAGAGCAAAAACAATACAAAACCTAATGTTGTTGCTTTATGTGCGATTTGTTGACAGTAAACTAGTAAAGTTTGATATTTTTTGTTAGTATGTACAACTTATACAATCAGCATTGAAACCATTCATACCAATCGTTAAACATTCGTTGCTTTTGGGAGTATACGTTTACATTTGCAATGCAAGCATCATTTTTCGTTACACTCCGTTTTGCGAATAATGACATGTATTGCTTTACGGAATTGATTTATGTTGTCAACATGAGGTTCGTTTTTTGTGATTGTATTCAAAATCTAAAATTAACCAATCAATCCGTTCTCTGGTTGGTATTGATCTGAAAACATTGCTACTTTGAGTAAAACCTCAAAACTTACCACCTCTTCAATTGTACGATTTTACTAAGATTTTCAAGATTTGATTTTTAGAGACGCAGTGCAATTTTAAAACTTGCCAGCATCGAGCATTTAAAAAGTATAAACCAAGTGCCTCCCTAATGTGTGCTTAGAATGTATGTTATACTATATACTACATATTTATTAGTACAATATTTCAACAGCAAAAAAAAAAAGTTGAGAAAAGTTGATTTTTCATTCACTAGAAGTGTGTTCTTTCACTCGTATCGCCTTTCAACAAACTGCAAACATTTTTCAAGAAGATACAAGTATGAGTACACAATCCAGTGGCGGAAGTAATTTGAAAGTTGTATTTCAAAAATTTCTGCCTTTTTTTTCTATTATACAAAATAGTTTCTTTAGTGGGAAAAATAAATTTCTTTGCTCCTGCTTGTCTGGCTTGACTGAGTTGTGTATGATTCATAAAAAAAAACTACGGAATTAATTAAAGTTTTTCTTTTAATGTCATTAACTTTCAGAAAAAAATGGAAACAACATCTGCAATCAGTAGACAAACAACATGCTACTTTCTTAACAGGAGTAAGGGATTGTAAGGTGTTTGGAATACTTAGTATCACCTAAGTACTTGCTTACATTGTTTTTCTTTTCACCAACTTATTTTACTTGTGCTAACTACTTGTGTACATACGAGTAAAAACTTTTCAAAAACTATGTGTGTAAGAAGCTCAACCAATTTACTACATGTTCTTAACACTGTTGTTTGTTTCTTACTACGCTTCTCTATTTATTCCGCTAGAGGGTAATTTGGATTCGCTTGTGTTTTTTGATGTTTAAGGAATTAGAATAAGCAATTACATAGTTGATGGGTATTAACTAGGGTATCTAAATTATTTGATTTTTCTTTAGTTGCAATCAAAAACACGCTTTATGGGAGCTATTACTGATTAGCTTACAAGTTAGTAGTATGACTTCTGTGTATACACAAATTATTTGCAGGTTTTATCTCGATATAAACGCTTGTAAAAGATTTAGGCATTTTTAAGCGTTGTTCAGAAGAGAAGAGTTTCTTAAATAAGTTGACATGACTTTTGTTTTAGAGTATTTAAAAAACTGACATTTTTAGAAAACCGATTTTCGGGTTGTTCCAAAAACTACTTTTTAAACCGGTTTAGCCTTTCGTATTACACATGAGTCGGGCCAGACCTTTTTCAATTTGAAATGTTATTATAATATATTTAACACTTACTTAGAGACTTGAAATTTCAGTTACCCTTCTACAATTTAATTCGCTATAAATATTAAAAAAAAAATCATAGGAAGGATATAGAAGCTCACTTATTTCAATATTTTACGGCACACATCACACTTGTCTGGTCAGCCCCATACAGTGGGAAGCAAAACTGTCCGGATGTTTTGCATTAAGCAAGGAAAGTTTTGGATGCACTCATGCAGCCTATGCCAATAGTATTCTTTCCATCAGACTGGTATCGGTTGACTTTCGTTTCGTCACTCCAAATAAGCCGTTTCCAGTCATATACTGTCCATTTTTTGTAGGTTTTACAGAAATGAAAGCGTGTTTTTTCATATTTCTATCGGAAACCAATTCTATTAATTGCATATCTAAACTGACATCTTTACCAATACTTTTTGCAGCATATTTCGGGGTCTTGATGTCGTTATTATGTAGCAAACGTTCAATTTGAAGGTGCTGTAGCTTAATTGGTTTGCGCCTTCGATCATTAAGCATGAGTTGGTATTTGTGCCCCGTGCAAGAAACTTAATAATATGGTGTTCAGACATGTATTTTTAATTGAGTCAATTATTGGTTAATTAAAAAGTGTTCACATATGCTCAATATTGCTAATTTAATTAGCGTTTACCAGCAGCTGACAAAAAAGAATAAAATTACAGTTTTTTTGTTTTGTTTTTAGTGTTTGTCTATGGTTATGGCCCAATATGTTTTTTTGACAGAAATTAAGAAATTAAATTGTATTGGTTAACCGATACAAAAAACCGGTTTGATGAATAATTCAAAAATATAAAATATTCGAAACCGGTCGGTTTTTCATATAGAAAAGAACCCGGTTAACTTATATACGTTTTCGGTTTTTAAATACTCTAATTGGTATATTATATTAAAATTATTTGTATTGCATTTTATTTAGCAACCAAAATATTTAAAATACTTATAGTTGTTAAAGTGATTTTGGGAAGTGGGCCTAATATTGGCGCATAATAAAAAAAAAAAACTTTCTATGTAGCGGTACCATCTTTAGTATGTTAATTTAAGAACTCGTCTCATTTTACACTGTGAGTTGTAGGGAAGAAATGATTCTGCTAACTCTTCTTAATTGAAATTGCATTACTTGTTTATAAATATATAAAATATAAAGTGTGTTTTAGGATCAAAAATGGCACCAGGTAAGTTACTGATTAAATTAGAAATCAGATTATTAGTAACTCCACTGTACATTAGAAATTTATTCACTTTTCATACATTTTCTTAAATGTTTTTAGTTATTTTTAGTTATTTGCCTAATCTTAAAGTACATAAATATTGCATAATGATAAAAATCTGTTAACAAACTTTATTTCAATTTGTTTTTTTTAGCAATGGAAAGTTGCCAACAAGAGACAAAGTTAATAGAATTCTAAAATTAGAACAAGTTGTACAACTAAGAAATATACATACATTTAATAAATGACGTAATAGAGCAAATGTTTTTCTGTAAGTAGTTTACAAAAAAAAAAAAAACAACTGATTTTACTTACAAAAGCAACAGCTTAATTATATAATTTGCAAATAAGTACCTAAATACTATGGTCTTTCTTTGGTGCACTATAAAACAGATTATATTAGAGATTATTAAGGAAATGTGAACACTTCCAGAGCAAAATCATTGTCACATTTTTTACGGTGCCCAAATGGTCTAGATGATAGTGCAGATGGACTGATAGTCCAGTTTGAGAGTTGTGACATAGACAAACACAAGTTTAAAATATTATTTGATTACGTAAGTAAGAATTATATGTTAAGGTTACATTTCACATGATTGTAGCTATCGTATATATGATTGCAGTAATTATATTATTATTATATTAATAAATATATTATTAAAGTATAGTTGTAGGTCATTTTATTGCATACTTGCCCGACCAATTGCATTTAAAAGTTCCCACACAACTACTTAAAATATATTTTAGGAAATGCATTAACTTTACAAGAAAATCTTTAAAAACTTTGCTGGAAATAAATAAATGTATTGCCATGTGCAAGCAAGAAAAACACAGACACAACTTTGAAATGTTGCCAAAAAAATGAAATAAACACTTTGCTAAATTAAATAAAATTATAATGATGGCGATGATTTAATGTTTCAATGTCATATTTGCAATTTGTGCAAGTGAAATGTGAAATGTGAAATGAAATGTGAACTACACTCACTCCCCGCCAAAAAATAATTAAATAAATTGAAAATTTTGCAAAACAAGATACAACCAACAAAAGTTTTTGTTTAATAACCAAGAAATCCTGCTCGAAATTTTAGTAAAGAAAAACTAAAGAAAAGAAAACCTAAGAAGTGATAAACTACGTGTATTTGCCAAAAGAGTTAATGAATCGAAAAGAAACTTTGCTTTAGTTGAGCAAAACAAATAAAGTGTATGGAGGGGGTTGGGGAAGGCGGGTGGGTGAAATGTGCAAAGTTTCCTTCATTTTGAAGCCTAAAAATCATACCAAAAAGCAAAAGTACTTCAAAGTTTTTAATAATAAACTTAATTTTCTCATAGTTTCTCTGCACGATTCACTAACCCAGTGTCGTTTTAATACCAAACTTGTTTGCCTCTTTTGCCTATTGGTAGTTAGTTGAAAAGGTGTTTTTATTAATTTATAACTTTTTTTTTAGCTGAACTACGTGGAATTGCTGGCGTTGAAAGAGTATTTTTGCGCTGTGTCAACTGGTGAAATTTCATGAAATTTTGCAATCATTTTGTGGGTAAAAGTTTAAAAGTAAACTGAAGTATGAAAGTAAAATAGTAAAATCAAATATTTTCAACTTTAAATTGCAATTTATCATTATTCACTAACATTAACACCTTAAGCAGTTAAATACTTATTTGGCTTTTGAAAATCTATGTACTCTTTCATTATGTCTTTTAAATAGCACACAAATAGCTTTGGCCAAATAAAAAATATCGAGGTGCACCCTTTTAAAGATAACACGAAAAATAAAAAGTAGAAAAAATGAGTAATTCTAGTTCATTTGAAATTCATAAGTCAACTGACATCAATTTAAAATACGAGTATGAATAATACGAAAAATTGCCTCTGAAGCACACCGATTGCTCATCGAGGCCTATGGTGAATGTGTTCCATCGTTTTTAACATGCGATAGATGTTTTGTGCGGTTCAGGAGTAGCGATTTTGACACGGAAGACAAAGATCGCTCGGGGCAGCCCAGGAATAGTTTGAAGACCAAGAATTCTAGGCATTGCTTAATGCAGATTGTAGTCAAACTCAACAACAGATTTCAAAGTTCTAGGCAGCTACTCAAGCAGCAATTTTAAAATGTTGCGAGCAGCAGGAAATTATTGATTACATTTTGTTTATCCGAAATATTGCCTAACCCATTTTTGCCCGGTGTTCTAATATTGAAACAACTTGCAATTGGAATGTTCAGTGTTTTTTAAAATTTTTTTTTCATTTTGGGCCCTTTTTTTCTCAAAAGAAAGCTTATACAATTTACTTTAAGGCCTTTATAATTAAAATTATACATGTTGCCAAATATTACAAAATCCTATTCTTGAGTTAAAAAATAATTTTTGCGATAGATATCCCACTCGCATCCCATTAAGCGATTATAAAGGTCTTAAAGTAAAAAAGCTTTCTTTTGAAAAAAGGGCCCAAACTGAAAAAAAAAATTAAAAAAAAAAAATTTTTAAAAATTAAAAAATTATATGAGAATTATTCCTCTTGCGAGTATTAATAAACAAAATTCAAAAAAATTTAATCGAAGTTGCCTTCAAGTTAAATATACAATTTTATTTGAAAATAAATTGTATACACTACATTTATTTTTGAATATTTCTGTTATATGTTTCACATAGCTTTCCGTTGGAAAGCATAAATGTAAAATCATACAAAAATATATTCAAAGAGACACTAGCAAAATGTAATGCATTTTCTGGCCTGCTAAAGCCGTCATCAGCATTCTTTGTGTCTAATAGTGCTTTATTTTCAAACTATGTATATTCAACTTTTTTTATAAATTATAGGTATGTATATATTTATATAATTGGTTAAAGGCTGTCTTACATTATAAAAATATATATGTATATAAAAAATTTTAAATTAAGGCAACATTGTGTGCAAATTGTCTCTCAGCACAAATTTGTTGCACATTTCTCGGTCATACAATAAGAAATTAAAATATAAATATAAATTATAAATATTAGACACAAAGAATGCTGATGACGGCTTTAGCAGGCCAGAAAATGCATTACATTTTGCTAGTGTCTCTTTGAATATATTTTTGTATGATTTTACATTT
Source organism: Bellardia pandia (assembly GCA_916048285.2). Classification (NCBI taxonomy): domain Eukaryota; kingdom Metazoa; phylum Arthropoda; class Insecta; order Diptera; family Calliphoridae; genus Bellardia; species Bellardia pandia. The sequence goes on from OU696529.1 coordinate 123,841,002, forward strand.
ATGCTTTCCAACGGAAAGCTATGTGAAACATATAACAGAAATATTCAAAAATAAATGTAGTGTATACAATTTATTTTCAAATAAAATTGTATATTTAACTTGAAGGCAACTTCGATTAAATTTTTTTGAAAAATTAAAAAAGAAATAATTTTGAAATGATTGAAGAAATAGCTATCTAAAGTCCTTTGGACAATTCTTGCTAGGACCAATAGGTGAAAAGTTACATTCATTTTAAAAAAACCCTGTATGACCAAAATGTCCAACTTTGACCCCCTCTAACTCCGGCAGTTTTTGACTGATAAAGCTGAAAATTTGTCTCTGGCCTACTATCCAATAGTACTAACGTTGGTGCAAATTTCATCTAAATCGGAAGACATCGATTTTTAAAATTGGGTCCCTTGAAGTGAAATTCACCATATATATATATAGGGTGTTTTTTTAGATGTATAGAACTTTAACTTGGCAACACTATCAGCTCTCAGGTGATTTATTTTTAGTTTAGTTTGGCATTTCAACATTCTTACGATCAATGTCTTAAACGCTTCCAAGTTGTACAAATTTATTTTGAAAATCATGGGTTCTGTGTTTTTTTTTGGATGTATAAGATTTTGAAATTTTTGAATAAAATAAAGATGGTTTTTTTTAATTGACATGAAATTTACATTATTAAAAAGATAATCCTCTGGCATTATAATTTAAATATAACTTCTGGCATATGACTGTCTCGGACGTAGTCTACTATAGAGGTTATATCGGCAATAACGCGGCGAATGTTGTCCTTCAAGCGGTCAATTATTTTAGGCTTATCGGCGTAGACTAACGACTTCAAATACAAATCACTTGACAGCTAACAAAATGGCCACCAGATAAAAAAGTGTTGTCAACTTAAAGTTGTTCTATACATCTAAAAAACACCCATCAGGCCACACCGACCGCATGATGAGGCGGTCCAAAAAACTCATCCACTGACATTCAATGCGAAATTTATAAAAAAAATTCATATGATGTTATCTAAGCGAAGTATTTCGCGCCGTTTGTTGGAAGATGCAATGCTCAAGAAGCCTATTCATTCAAAACTTTAAATAAAACGTCATGTAGAATTTGCCAGCTCTAATTGGAATTGGACGGCCTTTGACCTTCAGGTTCAATGCGATTAATCTTTGTTTCGTATGTACAAGTCACCTAATTCTTATTTATCTAAGCAACATGTGAAATTATCATTTTGCTATCTAAAGATTGTAACTTCATTCATGCACGATGCAGGCATGATGCATTCTTATCTTTTTTTTCTTTAATAACTTGTGTAAAAACACATTGTATATGTGATTTAAGATTATAAACCTGAATCCTTGTTTTTCACTAATTTTAATACATTTTACCGACATTTTTGAGAGAGTTCTGCTCTTTAAAGTGATTTTCGGAAGTGGGCTTTATATGGGAGCTACGAGTAATTATGGACCGATCTGCTCAAAATTTGTAGATGTGATTTGGCTTCATTTACCACTCATTTGTAATGAAATTTGTTTGGATACTTGCATAATTCAAATATTTATGACCGGTAAACCCCAATTTCGGAAGGACATTTGTATGGAGGCCAAGTGAAATAATGGACCGATTTCCACCAGTTTCAATCCCATCCATCCTTGGGCCGAAAAATATCACGTACCAAATTTTGTTGAAATATCTTCAATATACCATCCCCACTATGGTGGTTGTTCAGGCGTCTATTAATGTTGAAATGCCAAACCCAACTGAACACAAATCACTTGACTGCTGACAAAATGGCCGCCCGTTAAAAATCTATAGTGTTGCCAACTTAAAGTTCTATACATTACAAAAAAAAAACACACACTTTATATTTAACGAGAATTGACAAAATTTTTTTGACAATAACAATTAAATTGAAAATTGAAAAGGGTATAATTAATGAACAAAAGCAAAAGGCATTGATTGGATATTTTACTAAAAAGAGTAATTAATATAATACTGGTGTTTTGTGTCGTTTCATAAATCTCATCAGGCCTTAAAATAAAAAGAGCACATCCAACTGCTGTACTCGTATATTGAATTAATATCTATACAATTTACTTAATATAATGTACTCACAACAACTACAATTTATTGTTCTAAATTTGTTTTATATTTCTTTTGACGCACTTTGACCTGACTCGATCCCAAGAGTTGCTTAATGCTTTGTTAATATGTATAATATTTTCCTAAACACAAAAAATTTCCTTAATATTATTTAAAATCCATTTTATTCGGTTGATATGCAAGAAAATGGAAAAAAACAACTCCATTAAAATTCACTGAATCGTATAATATTTTGTGAATAGATGAAGAAAGAAGAACATTTTTTTTTTGTATTTTTTTTCAAATAGAAATTGTTTGTGACTTTTTGGTTTGTGTTCCTGGTAAAATACATACATACTTACATATGTACATATAAAAAAAGTTTTACGTTTAACAGAAAATTATGTTTTCCATTTTGCTGTTTATAAAAAAATGTATAATCTTATTTAAATTTCATTTAACGTGACCCAGAAATTTGGTATTAAAAGAAACCACCGTGTAGGTAGGACCTTTTAAAAAGGCGTTGAAATATGTTTAAATTATTTATAACTTAGTTGCCCTTTTGTGGTTTAATACTCGTGTAAAAATTACATTTTGGCTAATAATGTTTGTTAGTTGAGAAATATGTTATGACAATTTAAAGTGTAGTGGATACTAAAACTTAGATCCAGGCAGATTAATGAAAATAAAGACAATTTTTTAGGTAACAATGTCATAGCTGAGGAAAATATTGGTATTTTTAACAAACTTGTGATTTTAGATATATATCTCCATTAACCCTAGGATGTCTGACTGCCTGGGCAGTTGTAAGTGACTCTACTGGGCCTGGCGAGGCGCTTTTCTTCCTTTTTAACTTTTTTCCCCTTTTAAGCTTTTAATTGATTGCTGGGATTGTGTAGTGTGTAGAAGAAGTCTTGTACCACACTAATTGTTAATGCATGGCTCAGACTTGGGCGTGGGCGTGGGTGTTAATGATGCCTTAAAATACTCACATTTCTGCAACTTAACGTCACACATAGGGGTTTTTTGCCAATCTAGCTTAAATTGCTTCTTAAAAGTTATTGAGTGGCCCTAGATCAATGAAACTTGGCAGAAATGTGTGTTATTGTCATAGGCAGGTACCCCTTAAAAATAAATAAAATCGAACCAAGAAGGAACAAGTTTCCCCTAGAAAAACTAATCGAACCTCTGAAAAATGCAATTTTTTTTTTCAAGTTTTTCCATACTTTTGTTTGGCAAATTCAACTTTTAACATCGGCGAAAGTTAAAAAACCTAAAATTAGAAAATTGACGCGTCAATCAGAAAATCAACTGTGTTGAATGTGGATCAGCTGTCATTAATTTTCCATATGGGCTTCATGAGGCCCAGTAGAAACACTTACCACATTTTTACATAAACATTGTTGTTCTACGAAATCAATAGTAACAATATTTTACTGAATTCATTATGTTCAGAAGGCATTAGCGGTAATTGACATAAAATATTTCTTCAGCAAAGGTAAAAACTTGGCGACTACTCAAAATTAAAATGGGCCTAGAAAAGCCCAGTTGAACATCCTAGGGTTAAGAGAAACTGTTTTAACGCGTTCTTTAATACAGAAATATATTTGCATTTTAATTGATTGTTTAAACATGGTTATAACGTTTGGGGCCACAATTCTTACCACAATTCATTAAACCAACCTTGGTGAGCTATTTGACTCCGGAGTTAACGATCTACGGAGATATCTCAAGGCTGCAGATTGGATTGTACTAACTAAGATTGTACTAAGATTGGAGGTATTAACTTCACCATTAGCTAACATTATGATGATCACTACAGCTGACGAGTGTTGTGTTTGTGTTTAAGTGTCATAAACTTAACAGTTCAAATAAAAATAATAATTGTTCATAAAATTTATTGTTTACTTCTTTACCTTTTTTATTTATTCTAGGACTATGAGGAACGCTAAAACAATTTTTGAACAACATTATTAAATAATCTTGCAAAAAGTCTTGAATGTGATAATTTATTTTAATGCTTATTTGTTTTTCGCTTTTGGTACCACGCCCAATTATGTCATTCCGCCCATTTTTAGTTCGACTATTAATATTTGTAATTGATGGACTCGTACAAAATATATAGCTAATATAGAACCCTAGATATTTAATATTAATTTTGTATATGATATTAAATATTTAATTTGTATGGGAGCTGCCTCTCCCACTGGTCCGATCCCGCCCATTTTTTTCCTGATTATTTAAATCAGTATGGGATACTGCATGTGCCTAATATTGAAAAATCTTGAGTTAAAAAATAATTTTTTTGATAGATGTCTCACTCGCATCCAATTAAGCGATTATAAGGGCTTTAAAGTAAATTGTATAAGCTTTCTTTTGAGACAAAAAGGGCCCAAATTGAAAAAAAATTTAAAATTTTTTTTTTTAAAATTACAAAAAAATATTTTTGAAATGATTGAAGAAATAGCTATCTACAGTTCTTTGGACAATTTTTGCTAGGACCAATAGATAAAAAGTTACACTCATTTAAAAAAAACCCTGTATGACCAAAATTTCCAAAATGTCCAACTTTGACCCCCTCTAACTCCGGCACTTCTGGAGCTGAAAATTTGTCTCTGGCCTACTATCTAATAGTACTAACCTTGGTGCAAATTTCAGCCAAATCGGAAGACATCGGTTTTTAAAATTGAGTCACTTGACGTGAAATTCACCATATAGATTACCAAACTACTTCTAATTAATGCAGAAGGCATGAATTTGTCATTGCAAAGTAGGCTACTCATTAATTGTAAGTCTTTGCTTTGATTTTTAGTTTTTTCTTACGAAAAGTTTATGTTTCAAACAGTTTATGTGCCAAAAATAGCATATATGTGTTTTTCCATCTAATAAACATCAACTCAATTGTCAGTCACATTTCCTAATGATTATAAACTTTAAAAAGAAAAGAGTCAAATTTTTACACTTTTAAGTCTCTCATAAACATTATCAGGAACTACTAATTCCGTAAATTCATTTTAAAATAACTTGCATTGAAAATAACTATACATATACATATGTATGTTAATACTCGTATGTATGTATTTTATAGTGTATTTGATACTTAAAAAGCCACATAATAATGAGGGTAAATAATTGAAAGAAATATCTAACACTCGCACTCGTAAAAAAAAACAAAAAAAAAAAAAAAGAATGTATCGTAAAAAGAAAACTTAAATCTCAACAAACATGTACAACCAACAGAATAGTTTAAGGCTTGTTAAAATTTCCCATTATGACTCATTAAACATTTATGCGATGTTTCTGTAGAACATTTTTCAGTTCCAAAGTCAGTCATTTAAGTAAACTAAAGGCTCACAAATGAAAACTATAACTATATACACATTACACTCACACATGCAGACATTTTTATACATTTATAAATACACTCAAAAAATTATTTTTTACAGGATCACCTTCAGTGTAGCTTAACATTTAAAAGGTTTGCTATAAATAAGAAGTGCAAATCTTTAGGTTTATATGAGAGTCATATAAACAGTCTGGAATGTACTGAAGCTTCTTGAATCATTCGTCTAACACAGCTCAACAAAGAAATGCCATTATGTTAATCTGCTGTAACTAAGAAACTAGTTTCAAACTTAAATATTTTCGCAGATCAAGTGGTGTTGGGATTTTTGGAACAAAAATACCACAAAACGTTCTTGAGTCATGGAAATCAGAGTGATTCTGTCTGATTCCGCACCACAAAAAGAAAACATTGCCTTCTATAAGCACCTGTTCGTTAAAAGAAGCACGTAGATAAAATCATTAACAACTTTTCAGTAACACTACTGACGTCATCGGGCCACTGCATTTCTTTTCCAAATAAAAAGCCGACAACTCTATGGATGTATACAAATTTGAAAAACTTTGCAAATTACATTATCAATTTTAACTTATTACTTATCAAAGTGTAAAGTTGTTAAGGAAAATTGATTTTTCTACCAATTTTCACTTTGATAACACATTATTAGGCCCCTACAAAGCGTAGCACCCTTTGCAAGTGCTCATTTCATAGGCTGAACAGTTATCTATCATATGCTGTTTAAACTGTTCAATTATCTTATTCGGTTCAAAAGATATGATTTTTGCAACGAAAAAACTCAAATGGCGCCAATGTGCGCCATACAATTTCTGCAACCATGTCTTTTTAACCATTTTTACCTCTAGAAGCCAAACGGGCACGTACGCACAGATAAAACCTAAATTATGTAAAGAAATAATCAAAGAACAGGTTTTGCAAATATGGCAAAAATACAAAAATATACATTTTTTTTATTTTCCGTCAAAGTTGAAAAATAGTGAAAAAACGGATAGTTTATAAATAGAGATTTACTAGGAGAAACACAAAGCAAACAGGTAATTTTTTTTTATCATTATATATTTAATAAATACATCAATGAATACAAAGAAAAAATATTGCGATTTGTTACCTATTTTTCGTGATATTACACCTGAAATCGCAACAAATTGACTAAAAATTGTGTGTTTTTTTTGAAAACCGAAAGTCGGTCAACTTGAACCGGTTATATCTTCTAAACTAAAAATGTGATATTATTAAGAGTGGCATATTTGAAATTGTTGAAAATTTTGATTTTTGCAACCTCGTTTGCTCTACGGGCGCCACTGTGGGGCGTTTGGATAATTTTTTCTGCAATTCACTGAAAATGTGGCTGCGATGAATGGCCTCGCTATCGAGAGATGTTACCAGCTAAATTTTTGACTTGTTGATAATACGGATATTAAAAACATATGATTTCAATAGAAAGTTATCACATATCACACAGCCACAGCAGCAATGAATTTACACTGGATTTATCATATTAATGATAATTTCTCTACAGTGCCTATAAAATCCATTACAATCTTAAAACTACAAATCCGTAATGTGATTAACGAAATAGACATGCAATTTTTTTAAAATGTAATTGAAAATTTTCACAAAATAACACCTATAGACATGCGTGTATTTTGATTCATAATTTTCAAACCTTCCTTTTGCCAAAGCAATCAATAATTTATTTCTTTTAATTTGTTTTGTTCAACAAAGTTCTCGTTTAAAAACCATTTGTATATGCTGAAAATGAAACATATAGAGCTCCAGAGGTTAAATATTTTAAAATTTTGCTTTTTTTCTCTTTCAATAGCAAATCCCAAAAGCCAGTAAAATACTTTTCACAATTATTTTGAGTGTATTATATTGATTCATAATTTTCAAACCTTCCTCTTGCCAAAGCAATCAATAATTTATTTCTTTTAATTTGTTTTGTTCAACAAAGTTCTCGTTTAAAAACCATTTGTATATGCTGAAAATTAAACATTTAAAGCTCCAGAGGTTAAATATTTAAAAATTTTGCTTTTTTTCTCTTTCAATAGCAAATCCCAAAAGCCAGTAAAATACTTTTCACAATTATTTTGAGTGTATTAAAAAGCCAATGGATACAAGAATTTTCTGCACAAACAGACAAAAACAAAGAAAAAAGTAACTGTAAAATAGTGAAACCAGCCAGTATTAACCAAAAACAACTGACGCCATCATAAAATATCCTAAAATAAACACACTTGCAAAGCAACACTACCACTAACATGAGAATACACAAACACATTTACATATAAAACACAGTATACTCGTAGGTACGAGTATAAAATACTACATGTAATTTAAGTTAAAATACAAAAATAACACCAACAAAATATATGTATACATATGTATATGTATGTATGTATGTATGTATGTACATATATAAAATATTTGTATCCTTGAAAAATGAGCTGTAAAATGAAACTAACATTGTGTGTGTATGTTAAAATTTAAGAATTAAGGACAACAGCTGTTTGTCGTTAAAAATAAAAACACAAAATTGGTCTAGTCTAAAAGTGCTGTTCAAAAAAAAAAAAAAAACAAAAAAAAAAAATAAAATTCCCAAAAGACAAAAATTCCATTACCAAAAGCAAAAGCACACATATACTGCATACACACATTCAGGCAAATATACAGTGTTGGAATAAATAATAAGAACAATACTTTTCAAACTCATTTTTGTTATTATTTATATAATAAACAAGTAAGAAAGTATAGTCGATCAAGTCCGACTTGTTGTCTTATGTAACAACTACGACTGTTATAAAATTAGCTGACCACTTTCTGTATATACGAAGGCGGTTTGGTAACTTTTTTGCCTTGCACAGAAAGAGAATAGTTAGTTTTTCAAAAACATTTTTATTTTTCAATATAATCTCCTGAAACTTTAATACACTTATGCTTGGTTTTCACTATGTCAGTTTTGTTGTCAAATTGTCCAAATTGTTATGAAATTACCAACAATTTGGACAATTTGACAACAAAACTGACATAGTGAAAACCAAGCATTAGTGTCCAATGCTTAACTAGCAATTATATCCCTTGATTCAAATAGTTTTCCTTAAGATCTTCAAAATAGTGGGTTACAACTGTAATTGCATCTTCATTTGACGTAAAACACTTGCCAGCAAGGAATTTCTTTAGATTTGGGAACTGGTAAAAGTCACTGAGAGCTAAATCAGGAGAATAAGGTGGGTGGTGAAGCAACTCGTACTATAATTCGTTGAATTTAGCCATTGTTAAAACATGATTTTGCGCAGGTGCGTTGCACACTGTGTCCACTGCGGCAATAAATCAATTTGGACCTGCTCTCCGATTTTGATGATTTTTGCACAGATTGTTAAAAACTATCTAAAGGTCATGTGTGGAAAATTTCATGCAAATATCTCCATTGGTTTTCTGTCCCGAGCAGCGCAAAATTAAAGTATTTGAACAAGTCTCAAATGTGATGGTTTTCTATGTCATATTCAAAAGCTAGTTACTTATAAACTATACAGACATTATAGACTATAATAGACATTAAGCATTATGTAAATTAAAAAAAAAAAAAATTAAAAAATTAAAAAAGATTTTCTTCATATTTTCAAAACAGCATTTAATAGATGTTATATGCATTTTCGCGAAAAATAAACATTCTACAGGGTGGGCCAAGTTTGACTGAATGATTTGAACTCTATTGGCATATTGTAGAAACATCTTCAGATCAACTTTTAGAATACGTCGTAGCGATGTTCTGGAGATGTTCAATTGAGTATTAAATTAAAAATGCAAAAGTTATAAGCATTTCAAATCAGTCAGTCCAAGTTGGCCCACCCTGTAGTTACAAAATTTACAAAAGATATGGCATTTTTGAAATATCATTTGTATGGGAGGTGGGCGTAAAAAGGGGCGGATTAAGTTCATATTTTTAGGAGCTCATTCTACAATTATAATATTAATGTTTTATGAAAATTGAGTTGATATGTTTATAAACATGGAAGTTATGCCACATTTTCTATTTAAGTTGTATGGGAGGTGGGCGTAAAAGTGGGCGTATTGTTGTAAAAAAAAACTAAAATTCTTGAAAAATTTAAAATAAATGTGTGCAACCTCCTTGATTTATGGCCATTAAATACACTACACGGCCACTGTGCGCGTTGTCTTGATGAACAATTATTTTTACATTTAATTGATCCACAATATTGCAGTAGTACTCTGAATTTATTGTTTTACCCTTTTGTAGAAAGTCAATCAATAAAATGCCTTTGAAGTCTCAAAAAACCGGTGCCATAACCTTACCAGCCAATTGAATTGTTTTTGCCTTCCTCCAGCTTCAGTCCTTTGCTTGTATTGTTCTCCTATCCCTGGAGATAGTGGTGGATCCATGTCTCATCGACAGTTATAAAACAACGCTTAAAATCCATTTTATTTTTCTGAAAATGATCCAAACAAGTTTGAGAAATTTTCATTCTTATGCGTTTTTGTTCGACTGTTAACAAATGCGGCACCCATCTTGCAGAAAGCTTTTTCATCTGTAGTTCTTCATGCAAAATTAAATGTACTCGATCATTTGAGATGCCCATGATATTAGCTATTTCAGGCACTTTTATTCGTCGATCATTTAATACCATATCCATGTCCACGACGTGGTTCATCATCAATGATTGTAAGACCACGTTTAAATTCAGCAACCCAATTTCTTACTGTTGCATATCAAGGAGCACTTTCATCTAACACTTTCACCATATCATTATGAATTTCTTGTCCTGATAAACCTTTTTTATTTAAATATTTAAAAACACCATGAATTTTTAATTTTTGTATTGTAAAAAAATTGCGAATGCGTTTGTTTTTGAACACCTGAGCACACGCGATAAGCGTACAAATTGATACTCTTACGCATCGAATTTACTTTCACATCGCAATAGAGAGTAACCCCCCTGTTTCTATATGAAGGAGTTGGCAGATCGAAAATAAATTTAACATGTGTTCACAGCACAGATGGAAGTTTCCAAAACACTTAACTTTTTTCTGTTTATACCGCGCTTTTTGTTCTAGGCTAAGATATTTTCCAACCGCCCTTGTAGAACTGTATTTTAGAACAATCCAATTTCACTCTTACAAAGTTATTCGTTTTTATGTTTCACTTCTTCGTAGCAATGAAAATGTAGAAATTGTTCTTATGATTTTCAGCAACACTGTATGCACATAAATATGTATATAAACATACATAGATATTTATATACAGATTGGTGAAACACATGAGAGGATGGTGAATGTTTAAGTAAATTTGTTTGTGTAAGCTTTTCGAACACTGACAGTGTAACCGCAACAAATATAAATAAACATTTAACAACCATAAACTACACAACCACCCACCTACACCATCCTACTCACATAGAAAAATATATCCCTACATTATTTCTAAATGTTTTTCAAAGCGGTGCAAATGATTCCATATTTTCGAAAAAACGAAAAAAAACACTTTTGAATGCAGAGCATTTCGTTGCTTTTTTCTGATTTTAAGATTGTTTTCTGTTGGTTTGTTTTGTGACCTGCTTGTCACTGCAAATAGAATACAAGAAGTAAATAGAATCATTTATGAGCATTCAAGTATGAATTGTCAGTAGAGAAGTTAAGCTCCTTACAATGTTACTGCTATGACTAAAATAACAATGGCTTCCATAGTGTTTCATTTGAAGTGGTCCAATGGAAAAACCATATGAGAGATAATCTGTATTCAATGTTTTCAATTTCCCTCTTCCCTCAAGTGAATGTCAACATAGTTTTACTTAAATTGCAGTTTATGCAAGATACTTACGTGAAGACTTAAATCCATATACTTAAATCATATGGTTATAGTATTGGAGAATATTATACTATAAAGCATTGTTCACATAAAATCCGGTCAACAGGTTGAAATATATTTTTAAACTTTCTCAGCAATGGAAAATCAAAGAAGAAACAAATTCCAGCACAAATTCCTTGAAAGCTAAACAATGTGAGAAATCCTAAGCTTCTGTAAATTATGATGTTATAAAATGATACAAGCAAACTTTAAGCACAGGCCGTAAAAAAGGATGAAAAATGTTATTAAATAAAACCAGGAACTTACAAACTTACTAACGGTTATAAAATACAAACTGCAACTCCAGTGTAAGTACCGCAAGATGAATGCGTGTGGATGATGCTTTTCAAACTATCAATTTTGCAATTTAATATAGAAATTGTAGTGAAAGACTGTATAAACCATGTTGTAGGTATGAATTGGTTATAAGGCAACCCTTTGGTCGCCTCAACAGTCATAGTTAGACTTTGGATATTTATTTAAAAGACTAACTGCAGAAATGTTTTCTGTCTCTTGTAAAATAAAATTTTGGACCCATTTAACTCCCTGCCAATATTCAAAAAGCTGGATTGTTATAGAAATAATCAGGTCAGCGTAATTAATAATATATGAACCCCCCCCCCCCCAATTGAACGTTATAAGACTATTGCCAAAGGAAAATTAAATAGAATTTTTTTTAGCAAATGTTCTGAAAGAGTTATTACGGATAATTAATAGGTACTTTTTTGAAAATTATTTTTTCACAGGTGACAAAAGAGGGACAAAAACGGGATAAAAATGGACATTTGATATTATTTATTCAATTTAAAAATAAAAAAAAAAGATAAAACATTCTTCCATCCACACAAAAAAGAACCCAGAACATGCTATTCATGCACTTGTGTTGGTACTTTTTTTTAAATTCATTTCTACTATTCTGTTCTCGCAAACTATGTGATGATCTTCGGCAAAGTTGTTGTGCATGAGCCCGGGAAGGCTGCTTAGTTGGTATGAACCATATATCAGTTATGAGTACTGAAAAAGTGAGTATACTTGAATCATGACTTATAATTTGTTATACTTATACGTACGCATACTTGCCTCAATAGCATCAAACCACTACTCATCTTTAAAGTTTGAAGTACTCATTATATTCAGACTTAATCTCATGTATGATGTTGTTTATTTAGACTCTCCTTAACTCAATGCACGTAGACGATAAAAAAATAAGTATGACTCGCATACACTCATGCGAGTGTCGTTCATTTTTACAGTCCGCTTATAAAAATTATATAAAATAATAAAATATTTTCCCCAATATGTTTTCCTATAAACTTACTTGCATGTTTTTATATTTCTTTTTACTTATTTTGTATAAATACATAACGGAATAAGCTGAAAATTTTTTAATGACTTAACTGAGTTGAATACTTTATGAGTATGTGAGTATTTTTCTTAAGATGTAAATCTAAATACCGTTGTTTATGAATCAACCATATTGGGAATGGTATGAGCTCGAAGTCGGCGTAGTGCTCATACTTATATCCACCCGCATTTATAAGTCAACGTTGTTGTGAGTTTGAGTAACTCAGAGTAGTTAAATTTCAATGATGTAAAACCACTTATACTTAAAATGTTATGAGTAGTTGTGAATCGTAAAAGAATGATTCATTGCCGATCTCTGGTATGAACACGCCTACTCTAACGCCCACTTTTTTTTAATTAATTACAACGCCTGAAGGGAATGCCAGACCAATCTTACTAAAACTTTGACGGGATATAACTAAGATTTCGGCATGACCAAGAATACTTTTTTCGACCGCCTGCTTTTTTTTTAAATGAACAAAACCATTAAAATTACTCAAAATGAATTGAATATTTGTGTAAAGCCTTTCTTTCAAATGTCATCTAGTAATATTATGTATGTATATAATATAATTGTGTATCCACAATAAAGGTGAAGAGTATATAAGATTCGGCACAGCCGAATATAAACTCTTACTTGTTGTTTTTTTCAATTTGTGTTTATAATTCTTGTAAATTAATTTATTAAGCTATTATAATATTGGTAGACATTTAAATCAACTTTTCACCGCCATAAAACAGCATGTTAAAACAATTTACTAGCTAGCATTAACCTTTTGCACAGAAATACATGTGTTTAAATCAGTAAAGTCAGTAAAAAAAACTTACCGCATTGAATTAATCCTCTGCTGTATTAATTAAAACTACAATGAGCATAAATTATTATATGTAATTTAAATATTGTATGTATTTGCAAATGTTTATCACTTTATTTCAATTTATATTTTAATAAATACACTAGATTTAACATAAGTTTGCTTCTTTTTGTTGCTTTTTAATCTTACTTTTTTGGGGGGGTTTTTTTAATCATTAACCCTCTAACCGGCGAGCCTGCCTTTAGACGGTGTGCAATAAATACGTTGCTATGCAGCTCTATTTATAAAAAATTCTGTTATAACGGTATATATCTGCAGAGAAACAAATAATGTTCTTACTGATGTAAACAGCAGCAATCATTTGTCAGTTGATTGCAAATTGTTGAGTGTCAAAGTCATTTTTTTGAAAAAGTGTATAAATAAATTATTTGTGTAACAAGTAGAGTTTTTAATAAACTATAAAATATTATTATTGCACAATTCAGGTGTAAAAAAAATATTTTCATAAAGGTAAATATATATTCTTTTGTGTTCAGTGTTTTGTATATCGGTATTTTAGCAAAACTTAGCTTTTAGCCGGTAAAAATTGGACACCGCCTAAAGGCGGACCTGCCGGTTACAAGCTACTTTTGCATACACATTGCTCGAGTTCGTAGCGTTTTTATTCGTTTCATTTTCCTTTAAATATTTTCGGTTTTAGGCATTCTAAAAAAGAATTCATTGACAATAAAATGTTTTCACAAAGAAAAAATTTAAAATTTTCAAACTTAACTGATGAGGAAATTGAAGCACTCATGGCTGAATCAGTGGATGACGCAGATTCAGGGGACGATTTAGACTTTGACGATGATGATGATTTGGAAGACCCAGACTTTCAACTACCAAACGTTGACTTTGTCGCATTAGAAGAAGAATGGGATAATGCTAACAACAACGATTTTCTTTCTGAGATCATGAACGTTTCTGAAAATAATTTGCCAGAAGAGAACGCCAACGTGGAGCACTATGAAGAACCTTTAGTATCAAAAACTAAAAAAGTGAAGAGAGCAAGATCTCCTCTACCAGAAGTTGACGTTGGTGAAAGTCCAGTGGTATCTAATGCAGGGGGATTTGTAGGTAATGTAAAAGATATTTCTCCCCAAAACCCAGAATTCAAAAAGATTCTATGGAAAAAAAAATACATTGAACTTGAAAAGAAAGATGTAGTTTTTCAAGGAGATAAGGAACTACCGCAAGAATTCAAAGAACTAAAAACTCCATTCTGTTGCTTTACATATTTTTTTAACGATGACTTGCTTAATGAAATTGCATATCAGAGCAACCTGTATGCAAAACAACAAGATGTTTCTACAAATTTCAACCTAACAACATGTGACCTAAAAAAATATATCGGAATTTTGATATATATGTCTGTGTACCGGTATCCCAATGTTGAGAGTTACTGGTCAAAACATTCCTTAGAGCCAGTTCGAAACGCAATGACATCAAAGCAGTTTTTTTTCCATCAGAAAATATCTTCACTTTAATGACACTAAAAAAATGAAAAAACCACATGAAGCAGGATATGATGAGCTGTTCAAAATCCGTCCAATTATTGAAAGTCTCAACAAAAAATTTGATGCTGTGCCAAAAACACCTCGGCTTTGCATCGACGAACAAATGTGTTCAACAAAAATGATTACAAAATTTCGGCAATACATGCCCGCAAAACCCCACAAATATGGCATGAAACTTTTTGTCATTTGTGACTCGGATGGGTTTTCGTATAGATTCGAGGTTTATAAAGGAGCGGGCGATAATGTGGTGTTACCTAACACCCCTGACTTAGGAGCAACAGCCAATGTTGTTATTAGATTGTCAGACACAATACCAGATTTCAAAAATCATATCTTATATTTTGACAATTTCTATACCTCTCTGCCACTTCTTGTTTATTTACGGAGCAGAGGAATTTATGCATTAGGAACTGTGCGATCTAATAGGATACCCAACTGCAAGCTGACAAAAGAAGTGGAATTAAGAGATAAGGAACGTGGATACTCAGAAGAGTTCGTTGGCCGTGCCTTCGGAATAGATATATCTTGTGTCCAATGGAAGGATACAAAATATGTACGATTAATATCTACGTATGTCGGAATTAAACCGTTTAAAACACTGAACAACAATTCACAACCATTCAAAATATGCCGTTATGATCGCAAAAATAAATCCTACGCCGATGTAGACTGTCCAAATATAATCAAAGAATATAATCGACATATGAGTGGTGTTGATTTGATGGACAGTTTACTTGGTCGCTACCACATCAGAATAAAAACAAAGAAATGGACTTTGCGTTTGTTTTATCACTTGATTGATATGTCGTTAGTAAATTCATACCTTCTTTACCAGCGTATACATGGAATTAACTGTAAAGACGTTACACATAAAAGATTACCAGATTTTCGTATTGAAGTGGCTGATGTACTTTGTCGTTATGAGAACGCTAATGCGAAAAGAGCTGTTGGTAGACCACAGGGCCAAAGCACACAGCTTCAAAAACCCAAGAAATCGTATAGTCCACCAGATGACATCCGTTTTGATGGGCTTGGACATATGCCTGACATTTTGGACCGCAGTGGTAAAAGAGTATGCAAACTACGGGGATGTAAATCTGAAACACAAATGTACTGCACCAAATGCAAATTAAACCTATGCTTATCAAACAATAAAAAATGTTTCCAAATTTATCACACAAAACTATGAAAATTCGAATAAAAGTAAAAATTTAAAACATCACTTAACTAACTTTTTTATTACGTTACCAGGCAGGTCCGCCTTTTGGCGGTCAACATATTTTGTCACCTGGAAGGTACTTTTTTTTTTATTTTTAACTTTCACTATTAATATATGTTTTATTTGCCAAAAACCTATCAATAAATAATTTTTTTAAATCGAAAAAAAATTGGCCGTTTAGAGGGTTAAATTTATTTTCATTAATTTTTTGTTTTTCATTTCATTTCATTTCGTTAAGTTTAATTATTTGTTTAATTATTGTTCACATAAATTATTTTGAATTTACCTCTTTTGTTTATGGTTTTTGCATGATTAAAACGATACACAGATGTGAGTTTGTGTGTATAATATGTATGTTTGATGTTTTAAGAGTGTGTTTGTGAGTTTGTGTTATTTACACACACTCACACTTAATTCATGTATATCTCTTGGTATTTTTAATATTTATTTTGTCTTTTTTGTTTACATACATTTATTTATACAAATGCATAAATTTAACATATTTTTTTTTTTAAATTTGTATATGATTTATGAATGTTTGTTTGTATGAGTATGAGTATGTGGGGGGTGTGGGTGTGTGTGTATGTGTTATTTTCTCTTCAGCCACAAACAAAAGGCAAACATTAAATAAAAAGTTAAAAAAACACACAAAAGAAATACATACATATTTATGTACATATATACATGCATACAAACATACATATGTATTAAATTTAAAGCTTTGTCTTCTGTAAATTTGATCAAATCTAACAATAAATCACTATTAAACTGTTTGTTTGTTTGTTCAGTATTGTTTATGTTTTATTTATTTATTTGTGTTTGTATGTGTGATTAGCTACATATGAACAAGTATGTATATAATTTATGTTTTTTTTTTGTCATTGACATTGTATGTATGTATGTGCGTGAATATTTCATTCCTTAATAATATACCCTGCCAAAATTTTGTTTAGAATCAGCTTTAATAATGTAGAGCTTAAGGACATCATGTTAAAATAGTTAAAAACCACCTTTAATGGTTAAAAGCTTTAAATATTAAAAAACAATTATCATAGATAATTAAAAGATAGTTTGTATTTTAGATTGTCAACTGTTTCTTCAGTTTAATATACACATTAATATATCCAAGAATGCATAATTTGATTGGTATTGCTCTTATTTCTATAGATACTATAAATATTTATGTATTAAAATAGCCATATTCCGAGAAAATATTTGTTGGGAGGTTGTTTTAAAGTTTGGTCCAAAACTCTTCTTTGTGCTGAACCAATTTGGCCCAATATCCCAATAGCAAACAGCTCTGTATAACAAAGAATAGTGGGGATTCATTTGTTTTTGTAAAAGCCCTTAACTATATATTAAAACACACAGCGTTTGTGTGTGTTTGCGGATGTTCCCGACTAATATGAAAATTTGATTCATTTTAAGACTACGTTTCTCAATTTTTTTTTTTTGTCCTGGGGTCAATATTTGGTGAGCTGGAGTAAAGGACAAAAATGACCTTTTTAGAGGTTTTTTTGATTTTTTTCACATTTCTTCCAAAGTAACTATGTATATGTAAATTTGATATCATATGAAAGGTCTTTGAGAGGCGCATTCAATCGGTTATCAAAAATTAAAAAAAAAAATTAAATT
The DNA here is from genome assembly GCA_916048285.2 of Bellardia pandia. Taxonomy (NCBI): domain Eukaryota; kingdom Metazoa; phylum Arthropoda; class Insecta; order Diptera; family Calliphoridae; genus Bellardia; species Bellardia pandia. Next base: position 123,858,868 of record OU696529.1, read on the forward strand.
TACAAATTTTGAAAATTTCAGACAAAATTTTATTTTTTTTAATTTTTTATTTTTCTTTTATTTTTTCATAGAATTTACTTAAATAAAGAGTTGAAATTTCTTAATTATAAACATCTTGCAATTTAACCCAAATGGGTTTTCCCGTTTTTTAGCTTATACAATTTACGTTATTTTAATATCCATTATTTTAACGAATTGAATTAACAGAGATTGTCAGATAGGGAAGAATTTAGGTTAAAAAAAAAATTAATAAAAATTGAAGTAGGTTGAATTTTAAAAAACGGGAAAAACCATTTGGGTTAAATTGCATGATGTTTATAATTAAGAAATTTCAACTCTTTATTTAAGTAAATTCTATGAAAAAATAAAAAAAACACTAAAAATTTTGTCTGAAATTTTAAAAATTTTTGAATTAAAAAAAATTATTTTTTAATTTTTGATAAACCATTAACCCTATACCGCATACAACGCCAAATATGGCTTTTTATTTTTATTGTGATTTCTCTTTACGGTAACGGTACTTTTGCAAATGTTTGTCTTATCTATCATTCTTTCTATGTTGTTTTCTTCTGAAATTCAAAGTGTAGTTATTTAAAAACAATATTTGCTTCTTGTTTTTGAAATTTTTGTGCGAGCGTCTCAGTTGTCCTAATAGAAGTGAGTTTTACAGAAGTTTGGCATCAATTTTAAATATAAAAGAAAGGTATTTCTTTCGAAGAAATTTTTTTTTTTATGTAAAAAGTTCATTGCATTTATAAATAAAACAATAATATTGATGAAAGGTAAGCATTATAAATACTTTTTTTTGCTAAAATTGACGAAGCCATATATGGCCTTCCATGCAGTTATGAATGTACAATAATTTTATGGTAATTTGAAATATACTAATGAAATCGCTGATGGACTTCAAAGTGATGATGAAAATATATCCGATACCGATGAAGAAGAAGTAAGAGTCCCACTTTCTGATCAGGACAACATTTTTGAACCGGAAACTGATGAGAGCGATTTGAAAGACCATTGTGAGAAACCTACTACTTCAAAGAAAAAACAACCTGAAAAACCAAGAGTCCAAATTTGGAAAGAAAGTCATTTGCCTCCGTATTCGAATGAAGACTTTCCATTTCAGGGAAATACGAATCTCCCAGATATTATCGAGGAACTGGACGGGCCAGCAGAGTTCTTTATTTTTTTTTTCAATGACGATTTGATCGAATTCATAGTTGAACAGTCGATGCAAGACTTTCCATTGATTTCCGTTAGAGCTGACGGTATTGGTCATTTTCCCAAATGGATGAAAACGAGACAACTTTGTCAAAATAATTGCTCCTTCCGTTCCTAGACTTATTGTGAGAAATGTGAAGTATTTTTGTGCTACAATGATAAGAGAAACTGTTTTACAAGTTTTCACACTGATGCATAGAAAACCATATATGGCAATTAGAAAATACCTCTGAATACATACAAAGCCCCATGGCTTATTTTTTTTTCTCGTAAAATATCCAATTATAAAAATTTTTTCTTTCTAAAATATATAAATACATCCTAAATAAACACTAATTTGTGGTCTAAAAATTTGTTTCATTAAAAAATCGATGCTCATGCAGTAGAGGGTTAAATGTGCCTCTCAAAGACCTTTCATATGAAACCAAAGAAATATGAAAAAAATCAAAAAACCTCTAAAAAGGACATTTTTATCCTTTGATCCAGCTCACCAAATATTGACCCCAGGACAAAAAAAAAATTGAGAAACGTAGTCTTAAAATGAATCAAATTTTCAGATTAGCCGGTAACATCCGCAATTTTATTTTGGGGCCACCCTAGAGTACATACGTTATTTTTCACCTATGAAATAGGTTTTGATGCTACTTTTTGTAAGTTCCTGCAATATTTTAAAATATCTACTATATATGTAGCTAATATGGTTTGCAAAAGGGTTTCTAAATTATGTTATTGAAATCATCAAAAAATAGAAGTTAGTTGAATTTAAACGATAATTATAAATTTGTTTATTTAGTTTTTATTGAAAAGGAGCCACTACAACTACAAAGGAAGCTACTTATCATGTAACAAACAAACTAGGAAATTCTTTTGCCGGAAATCCCAAAACTTTTAAATAATAGCGTGTTCAGATATGAACCTTAATTGCGATAATCGCAATTAACGCCATTATTGAGCTCAATATTCCATATAAAATCTCCATTAATTATTGCGCAATAAGTACGAAATTGTTATAATATTGAGTAAGATTTCGAATGCAACACTGTTCACAACTGTGTTTAGTGAACAAAATTGTATAAAATGACAAACGTCAACAAAAGATCATAAACAACAAAAACTGGAGATACTCTACGCAACTTCTTCACTTCGAAACGGGTTATGAACTCATCGTTGATTTCATAAAGAGAATAAACAGTAGATATCATGAAACCATAGCAAATTCTCCTTATCAACTGATAAGGGAATGTAGAGAATAGGCTTAAGAGCAACCAAAAATATATATCACCAAGTCGAAAATGATATGTATTAAATTATTATCTTCTGATAATTATATTACATACATATATATTTTCTAGCTATATTTGAAACATATTTTTATCATATAAAGGTTTTCCTATTTTTCCTTTAAATAAAATTATAAAATAGACAGTAATTATCAACATCAGTCAATAAAATATAATTCGTTGTAGTATTTAGATAAAATCTCGAAAATTTGTAAATAGTATATATAAAGAACCTGTAAATAAAGATGATTTTAAAAATGAAAAATGAAATGAACAAAAGAAAACAAAAGAAATCATTAAAAAATCAATGTGAAGGTGAGTTTGTTTACATAGAAACACAACAATCATATAAAGTATTTTTTGTATTGTTTTCCAAGTGTCAAATGATTATTGAGTAAGCTGAAAATTGCTTATGCCTGAACACTTGAAATAATATTGTCAATTAACCGAATATTGACTCAATTAAGTTTCATATCTGGGGGGTTACTCCGTATTTCGATTCGAAAGCAAAAGCTTTCGAAATACAATGTAAAAAGTATACAAATTCGAATCATTTTCTTTTCGAATCGAAATACGGAGTAACCCCCCTGAACACTGTATAATCTTACAAAATTGAATTTTAAGGTTAGATAAAAACTTCAGCCTATGTTTGCATTTTAGAGTAGTCAATGTAAAAAAAAATGTTCATGGTTTTGGTTATTCATAAATGTCCATTATGTATGCAATTCAAGCATTTTATAGTTGTTGTTTATTTAGTTGAATGTAAATTAACTGCATTAAAATATCAATTATGCTATTTACAAACTATAGATTAAAGGGTTTAATCACTTAACTCTTTTTTTATGTATCCACTTTTCTGTCTGTCTACCCTACACTATTTATAGTTGATTAATTGTTTGTTGTCAACAGCAGCTTAAATCTGGCTGATGGATAAATGCCCTGAAATAATAGATTATTTAAATATAATTTGTACAATCTGGAGGCAGCGTAATAAAACTCTACTGCATTAATGTTAAAACTCTGATGTAAGGAAACGTGGGAAATCTCTTTGAGAGTAATACGTATTTAAAGATAATTGTGTGCTTAATGAAAGATAGACATAAATAAATGTAAAGGTACGGTCACATTTAGCAAATACACCACTAAATAACATATATGTATTTGAACTCATTTATTTATTTAAAAAACTTTTTTTTTATTTTGGACAAGACACAAAAAATGTTTAATTTTTATATATTGGATGATGTTTGATCTAGCAAAACTCTTGCAAGAGTAAGCAACGTCAAACAAATTTGTGCTAAAACAAGTAAATATTTGCGAAATGTGACCGTAGCTTAAGATATAAATGGTTTAACTGTTTTATGGATTAGAAACCGGTGACTTGCTTGCAACAAGCAGTCAAAAATAAGTTTCGTTATTTGTGTGCTGAATATGAGTGCATTGCTGGAAAGTAAATATTACCAGATAACATAGGGGAGAGGGGGTCACGTTTATACCCGGGGCACCTTTGAACGATGTTCATAAAATCTCAGTTTAACATTTTTTCCGACCCTTAAGCGAGTTTTTCACATGGCAACCTTGTTTTCTAGCAACGTTAACAACTTTTGCTAGTTTTTTCAGTTGTCGACCAAATGTAGTTGGGTGAACAAGTTTTTGCAGTGCCATTGTAAATTTTTTTATTTATTTTTTTTTGTAAGAGTGTAAGAAGTATTCAGTGATCGTTTTCTTTCGTGAAAGAAGTTTATTGCAGTCCAAAATTCATTTCAAACAAAATTAAGAGAAGTTTTTTAATATTTATGTAAAAAAATATTTATTATAAATTTCCGTGAAATGGCATGCCAGTTCAGGTTTGGACAAAGAAACAGGGGGCACCTTTGAACATGTTAATTTATCAACCGAAGTACCAAACATTGTTGATTCTTTCTTATTTTCTAAAAATGACGAATTCAATGCTGATCATGATGCTTTAAAGGAAAATGTAATGTCACATGAAATCGCAATGTCTTTTCCGTCTTAATAATATAAAACTTATTTTTGATCTGAATTTTTTTATGTTATATTTGGACATAAGCACTACAAGAAAAAATTGCCGTTCAAAACTGCCTCAGCCTAGTTCAAAGCTGGCCCGTATGGGGGGCACATTTGAACACAATGACTTTATCCATTAAAAAAATAATAAAAAATATAAATCGAATTAAAAATAAGTTACTTGTAGACTTAATCTAAAATTTATTTCCATATATGTAGATTAATTAATTAATAAAACGTCGAAAGTGGTCTTGGATTGGCCATGTTGTACGTAGGCCAAGTAATGAAATCTGCGGAGGTGCACTCGATTGGAACCCGCAAGGTTACCGTCTGCCCGGTCGCCCACGAAACACTTGGGTCAGGATGCTAAGAAGAGAAGTCGAAAGCTACAACAAATCGTGGATCCAAGTCAAAGCTCTAGCCAATGATCGTTCTAAATAAAGAGAATTTACGGACGCTTTATGTTCAAAATGAACATTTGATATAATTGACCGATATGTACAATATTAATTAATTTATATAAATAAAAGGAAATATATATGTATATAGATTAATTAAATTATGTAAAAAGTCAATAATTCAAAAATATAAATTTGTATGTGGCTTGAAAGCAGAAAGTGTTCTAAGGTGCCCCCCTCTCCACTACAAGAAGTAGTTAAGTAATATTAGCTGTTTTGCTGGGTATATATAGAAAGACGTATTTGTTGAATATATTTTAAGTAGTGTTAGTGTAACAAAGTCGACTTAAAGGAGTAAAAAAAGATAATGAAAGAAAACTGTATAAAAACATGTTTAATTCTGCACATAACATGCACAAACAAGCATACAAAGCAAAAAAGGTGTTGAAACTGAAAATGAAAAGAAGAATTAGTTTTTTTTTTAAATTTAGAATGAATAATGCTAATGATGATGTTTTATTAAATTAGTTTTTAGTTTGGTTTCTTTTGTTTTATATTATTTTATTTTATTCAATTATTTAACAAAATTTTGCTGTAGTTGCTTAAAAAGCCTTAAGCAATTTGTTTATTTTGTTAAGCATTAATTAATTTTAATATTTTAATACTGCATTTGCTTTTGTTATTTTGTTTTTTAGTTTTTTCTTTCATTTAAATTTAAATTAACAGCCATTTTGACGAATTTTCAAATGGTTTAACATAAAACTCTTAATACATACTTAATAATGATAATAACAATTAAAATAATAATCTAATCTAATCTTTTCTTTTAGTAATAATAATTATAAACCACATACATATATTTCATTAATTTAAGCCTTAAATTAAATATTTTTTTTTTTATTTATTTTTAATTTCAAATTCAACAGGGCAAACAATTTTGTGCAAAAAGCATATAACATGGTTTTGTTTTATTTAAATCTATTTTTGTTTAATACATATTTCCAATTTAAACATTTTATTATAAGGCAAGCATTATTTTATATAACAATTTTTATTTGCTTGTCTTTAAGAAAAAACGCAAGAAAAAACTCATAAATTAATGTTTAGTATTCAAATTTAAGCAAATGATTTCAGCTTTTTCAAATTACATATTTTCTATTATTATTCTATGTTTGTTTTATATTTGTTTTGTTTGTAACTACAAGTAAACTCTATAAAATATACACAATTTATTTATTTAGTCCATTTTTGTGTGGAAAACCTTTTTGTTTACTTTTATTTTATAATTAAATTTAAATTTATTTAAATTTTACATAAACCATATTGTATTTAAAGTTTTATTGTTTTGAACTTGTGTATATTGAATTTCTGTTTAAATTCAATTACTGACCTAATTTTTCCTTTTTTCCTTTCTATTAATTTTTGCATTCAAGTGACAGTTTTTGCGTGTTTTTCTTCCTTTCAGACGTCTAAAGTTTTATAGAAAGTTTGTTGCTTTTTTGTTGTTATTGTTATTAGAGTTAATAAGTATATATTTTTTATTCATCTTATAAATAGTAGAGTAAGTTTCTTTTTATATACAAAGTCAGCCTTATTTTATGTATTGATTTTATTTAATTTTTTTTTAGAACAAAAACAATTCTATGAATATCATTGAGTAAGAAAATCTATAAACAAATTAAAATTCATTTGTATGTGTTTAATATTTATTGCTGTTTTTAAAGAAAAATCTTACTTAAAACTAAAATGAGGGCATATATTCTGTTTCAATTGTATACATGTAAAAAATAGTTTCAAAAAGTGATTAATATAGACACCTAGCAGAGTGTAATGATTGTCTTTTTACAGACTACCACAAATGCTCGAATTGATTTATTTCGTGAACGAATTTTATTTCAATTTATCTTTTTAACGCACGAATTTCATACATAAAAATCAAAGAATTGTCATTAAATTTGTTATCGCGAATTAAAAAAAAAATAAAATTCGCGATCGCAAATTTTTCCCCTCCTGTTTTTTTTGGCACAACATACTCGTAAAGTAGCTTAAAACCGCAAGCATTATATTGTTATTTAAAAATTTTTTGAGAATAATTCACTATTTTATAAAATACATGTAAATAGAATTAAAGTTTTCAAAAAGTTAACTATTCCACGAATTGCGTGTTAAATAAAGTTCGTGAAGACTATTAAAGGCGAAAACAGTAAACCTACAATCGCTCTGCTAAGTTTCTATAATAATTATTTTTTCAATGTATTCTGGAGCCAAAAAGAAAAAAAACGTATTCAAAATACTTAACAAATAAACTTTCAGGTTTGTTAAATAACGTTTTGAAACGTCAAAATTGTGACAGCAACTGATTAGAATCGGATCTCTGAGATCACAAAAAAAAAACCAATAAACAAATGCACATTTTAATAAAACACACAAGTAAAGGTATGGTCACACTTGGCAAATATTTGCCGAAAAAACGTAACCACTAAATAACATATATATTTAAACTGGTTTCTTTAGGCAAAATCACAACAGATATTTAGTTTTAATTTATTTGATGCCGTTTGATCTTGCAAAACTCTTGCAAGAGTTAAACAACGTCAAACAAATTTGTGCTTTTTTGAGTAAATATTTGCCAAATGTGACTGTACCTTAAGCTTATAGTGTACGTAGCGTAAGCAGAATTTTGTGACCAAGCACATGTGCTGGGAAATTACAATTTCACCACATGACTGCTTTAAATTCACTTAAAAAGATACACGATACAGATATGTTTGTTGGGCAGGGAATTGCGGACTTGTTATAAAATTGAATCGTTTGAGGGGTGTCTCTAAACAGATTCGCAATTCATTGGCGGATGTAAGTAATTGCAAAAACCCCTTATTATTTATATATAACATTATACACCAATACCTCGCTTTGCATTGTTTCGTTTTGCGTTGTTTCGAATTTGCGTCGCTGCTTAATTAGTACTAATTTTCACTTGGGTGCCCTAATAGACTAGGCGATAGAGTGCCGGACTATCAGTCAGAGTGTTGCGGGTTCGATTCCTGCCAAATACACTGGGTGTTTTCTGCAGATAAGCCAAAAAGCTTCCCAGTTTGTGTTTGTTAATCATACTAAAAAAAAACATGCCAAAGCTGAACAACAAATTCATTACATAAAAGCTTTATTAAAAAAAAACTGTGCGTCGTTAGATTTTCGAGGTTGCGTTGTTTTGGGTTCAAGTCTTAAATTTGTTTTTTTTTTTTTTTTTTTTGAAATTTTTGCAAAATCTTCAACATCATTACATGCTAAAACGATGACCCGCACAAGAAGTGTTTTGATGATCGAAATGGAGGCCTTGCATTCTATTTGAATTAAAAAACAAGTTGCGCAATGAATACCATTAAGTAAAATGTTATTTCAGACAAAAGCAAAAAGCTTATTTGATGATTCAACAAAGATTGGACCAATTTTTTGTGAAAGAAAGCCGACGACTTAAGGTGGATGCACCCATTCGGTCTTAACAAAAATTTTGCTCGAACAATTTTGTTTTTATATGAAGTTTGACGTCTCTCTTTTTGAGAGAGAGAAAATATTGTTACGAACTTGAACTTGAGTTGCCAAAAGTTTGCATTTTTTTCATACAAATAACAATGTCTTATGCATTTCCATGGCCATCAGCAAAAGCAACTTTCTTTTTTCATTCATTTTGAATTTATATCTGTAATTTTGAATACAAAATACTTTAAAATAATTTAATATTTGTATTTTTACACTTAAAACCCAAAGCAAAATAAATCAATGGCCGCACTTGTAAAATTAATAGATTTTGTTTACATATGGCAATTTTGGTTTTTCAGAAAAATCGTTCGAAATGGGTAAATCGTGCTGCAAAAAACTCTCAGTAAAAAAATTATTCTCTGGAAACAATTTTTGTTGAGAACAAATGGGTGAATCCACCTTTAATGTTTTCGTAATCATAGACTCTAGGACCTAGAGCCTATCTTTGTTCTTTACATGGTTTGCTATGGAAAATCTTAATTCACTTTGCGTCTTTTCAATTTGCGTCGTGTTTTTTTTTGGAACGTAAACTCGACGCAAAGTGAGGTATTGGTGTATAGAAAAAAATCCATTTGTATGCCATTTTGACAGCTATAAACTGTTAGAAGCAATAACGATTACTACTGCTATGAAATTACAAAAAAATAAAATAAAAAAAGGTCGAAGAAATCAAAATTTAATTTAATTACAAAAAAATGTTTGCTGTGTTACACTGCATCAATATGTGATCACCGAAATACATACGAAATCATCATTGCTCCAATATAAAGTCACAAAGAAACTATTAAATTTGTTATATAGGAAGCTTAATTGATCATACATTTACTTGATAAACAATTTGCAAATAATGGTTACAATTAATTCCATTATTAACATAACTAACAGATTATTGTGTATTTTAGCGAGTATCTACATGGATTTTGTTTAAAAAATTAACTATTTTTTTTTGCTCGCCTGAAAAGGAACCGGATTCTTATTAGCACAATGATTAAAGAAATGTATGTATGTGTTCAATGTATGTATGTATGTATGTTTTCATAATTATATTTACATACAACTAAACCTAACAACCTCTATTCAATGGGAGTGATCAATTTATTTATGTTTTTGTTTCCTATATTAGTTAAATTCATTTCATATTGTTGTGTTAATTATTAATTTTGTATTACATTTCTTAATTTATCTTTAACTACGATTAGCACTTGTTTTTGTTTATTTGTTGTTGTTTAAATAACACGTTACTTTGTGCGTTAATTAGGAGTTCTTATGATCTAGATTAATGTGTGAAAAGACATTTAAGCATTTAAGTCTGAATATAGCAGTAACTCAACAATTATTTATATTATTTATTTTACTGAATGAGAATTTTTCCTCTTGCGAGTATTGATTGTAAAAATTTATTTGAAATTTATTTTTGTATACCTCTGTTATATGTTTTACATAGTTTTCCGTTGGAAAACATAAATGTAAAATCATACAGAAATATACAAAGAGACACTAGCAAAATGTAATGCATTTTCTGGCCTGCTAAAGCCTTCGTCAGCATTCTTTGTGTCTAATATTTTTTATTTTCAAATTTCTTATGTTTAACTTTTTTATTTACTGAATGAGAATTTTTCCTCTTGCGAGTATTAATTGTAATAATTTTTTATAAAATTTTTTATTCAAAGGTTTACTTCTAGTTAAACATAAAAATTAAACATAAAAAAATGTGCTCAAAAAGGAGCAGGTTTTATGTATGAATTCATACCTCAAATCGCTTCAAACCTGCTGATGGGAGGCATGATTTTTGTATGAGTTGTTCCCGGTTTGGAGGACTACTTTCTGCTGACAATAAACGCTTCTTTTAACCTAATCAAACATGCAAATAAAGCACTTTCCTAAAGTGTTTTAAGTCACTTCGCGCACACCAATCAAAGAACAAATTCTATCTGAATGTTTTTGCTTAAGAAAAATTCATAAAGGGTGTCCAAACTTGAACGAAATTTTTAAATGACTGATGTAGCAATTGAATTGTTTCTCCATTTTTACTAATCTCGTACCTTCTACTAGCAAACAATAACAATTGTTCAAATGTCAAACAATGACACTTCGAATGGCTCCAAATTTAAAAATTGCATTCTAGTTGGGACACGATATTCGTTTTGTAATTGACTTTCGTTGTCATTTCATTTTTGTTTTTTTTTCTTTAAAACCTTCTTCGTTGTCAGCACTAAAAATCATATTTTTGCAAATTTTATTCGTAAGCATTTACTGCTTAAAAAAAACGCTTTTTCTCTTAAGTGCTTGAAAAAACACGAATTTTTGTTACTGGGTACGTAAATAAATCTTATAAATATCGATATCGAGCTGAAATTTTACACACAACATTTGTATATGTGTATGTATGTATGCAGAAAATATACTAATGGATTTTTTGAAGGTTAATCCATAATTGACCAAAGCATCCATATAAGATGCACTTCCGGCAATATAACATTCTTGTAAATATCGCTATTGACATAATATGGATGATGGCGCCCATGTGAGGGATCTAAAAAATAAAATAACTCCTAAAAACATCGTTATCGATACAAAATGTAACACAAATTTGTTTCACAGTGTGTCTAGATCATACTGTGGTGGTGGTTATAAAGGATTCGGCACTGCCGAACTATTAATAACTATTAATAACTATTAATAACTATTAATAACTATTAATAACTCTTAATAACTATTAGATAAATAAATTTTGAAGAATTTTTGCTGTTTACACGAGTTTGAAGCATTTTGAAGAGCAATTTTGAAGAAAATTTCAATCGTGTAAATCTAGCTTTAGTTGGTTTAAGCTTAAGTTTAAGTTTTAAGTAAGAATACTGTTTTTGTATTCCAGACTTTTTAAATGCTTAAATGTCTCCATGTATGTATATGATTTGTTTATGAACACTATACTAATTAAACATTATCTAAGTATGAGTTTGGAATGATCACAACTTTAAATTTGTTTTTTTTTTTATGTAGACATTATCAGCCCAATCATGAATAAAAATTCCGCGGGAGTTTTTTCCCTTTTTATTTTTTAACATTGAATTTAAATAGGAAAAATGAGAAAAGGAAAAAAAACTCCCGCGGAATTTTTATTCATGATTCGGCTGTATATCTATGTTTATAAATATGTATATATGTATATATGTATGTGTATTTATTACATCACTAATGCTTATTTATTATTTTATTGGCTTGCTAACATTTCATTTTCCAAAACTTTTAATATTTGTATTAGTTTTTTTGTTTGTATTTTTATTTTTCCAAAAAAGAACCACAAAATGTTATTTGATTAAATATTGTAAATAATGGTGGGATAGAATTTATTTTATTATTTATAAGTTTATATCTAAAAGTTGTAATATTTAAATATCAAGAGGAGTTTCAAATAAAAGAGTATCTAAATTGTTGTAGTATTAAGTATTTAATTATGAAAGGAATTAACAGTTTTATGTAAGAGTTTGGTTTGGCTGCGAATTCAAGGAGAGCGAAAAACATTAAGATGATACCTTTTAAGGTTCCTATTGTATAGTCGTCTAAACTTAGGCATCTCGGCTATTTTTGCCAAAAGTTGGTCATATTAAAGATTTAATAAATTAAAAAATTTTTTTTTAAATGCTTTGCCTCTAAGCTTAACAAAAATGTTTATAAAAGGACATAGCTTTCCTTTTTCATTTGTAATGTCTTTGTTGATTATTTACAAAATGTAAATAAAAGAAAATGATTTAAGCATTAAACTTTTTTGAAAAAGATTTTATAACAATAATATAACAATAGTAATATCGGAGTAGAGAATTCCTTTTATATTAGATCAAATTTTTTATAGTATTTATATTTCTGTCGGTATGCGTGAACAATCGAAGCAACAATTGTTTTTCCTCTTCATCATTGGTTAATATTCTGTTAAAGTCTTGAATAAATTTCACGCCTCTCTCAGAAGTTTCATTTACAACAAATAAGTCCTTACAAACTGTCCAATCTTCCTGAAATTCAAATGATGTTTCCCAAGTTGAAGAATCTAACTGTAGAAATTCCAGGGATAAACTAAACCGACAGATGAAATTTTTTGTTTTCTCTGACACAAATCTGATTTTGTGCAATATTTTTTAAAGTCTATTAAATTAGAATAGTGTCGTCATTTATAAGTTTTACAGTTGGATCCTTAACTTTAAACTTTTTTACCATTTTACGTTTTTCTAGAATCGAAAAATGCTACTGTTTCTTCAAACAAATACCATAAATGGTTGCTCATTTTTTTTCAGAATTTCTGCTGAGATGCTGAACTAGTTTCTGAATACTTTATAGCATCTTGAACAAAAGTTAAGTCTTGAAGAGGTGCGTCTTCAGACTTTAATATAAAGCTTCACTATAAAAATGCAAATATCGCGTAATCCATTTGATTTATTTTTCGTAAGTGAGAATTGGTCACAGAAAACAAATATTTTCAAAGAGTATATGGCTTTTGGCAACCAGCGTGCATGGCTAGTTGGACCAGGCGTTCGAAAGTTATACCGCTCTGCACCAAAAAAGATTAAGGCTAATTGAAGGAATTCTTTATTGTCTTCTCGGTTTTGAGATTTAGCCAGTTGGTTATAACAAAGCATTTTGCAATTTTCTTGCTCAGCTGGACTTATTTGTAAACAAACAGTTGGATCTTCATTGCCACTTCTAAATAATTGGCCATGATTTAGCAAATCTTTAAAATATTGAAACTTCTGGTACATAGGTTGAATATAACTTTGTTTCAAAAACACTACGTAATATTATTTCATACACATGGTGGCGGCAAGGTTGATTGCTTAGACCACGTCCAATTTTTCCCTCAAGAGGACTGCGGCATCTGTATTGATACCAGTATTTGTAGACGTTGTACCATATGACAAGCCGTTTAGTTGGTCAATAATATTACACTTAGCTAATCTTTCAAAAACTGCACCTACAATGTTTGCGCCAGTTGAAGATTCTACTTTCGGGCCCCCAAGAAACTTTGATGTGCCGTTGTAGCTTACTAAAACTGCAATGCAACTTTTTCTGATCTAATCACTCTAGTCAATACTTACTTAACAAATGGCAAAATGTAACTAAATCACGGTTTTAACAACAATGTTTTAGCGATAATGTACATATACAAAATTGTCATTCATATTACGGCGGGAGTTTCCGGAACTTTATTCCATTTAGAACTAGAAATACATACATTGCGCAAGTGACAAAAAAATGTACACCGAGAATAGCATATAATGTTACAAGAAGGTATGCCAGTAGTGAGTGAGTATATGCAAAAGAACCAAGTTTATATTATAAACTAGGGCAGAATACAGTTTCGCTTACAAATATATAGCCGTATGAATGTGGGTGACTTTTCGCAAAAGTGTCAGAGATGCCCAAGTTTTGACGGCAATATAATAAGAACCATAAGAGGTATTGGACTAATTCTTACACCATGTAATGCGCACGTAGGATAGGAAGGGTTGTACACTATGTACACTTCCACTCGGAGACTCTGTAGTCCATTGTGATGCGCACGTAAGAGTGGTATAAATGCGTCGAATTTCATAAAAATTGGAGATAGGAAATATATAATTTTTTAATTTTTTGTCGAATATTTTTTTAAAAATTATTCTAAAGAGGTATATTTAAGTCGCGTCCGGGTCCATTAAGAATTATCAGATTTACTCCAAATTTGGGTTTTATACTTTCTTAATACAAAGGAACAAGAATCTGCACGGCGTATAAACAAATCAAAAATTTAAAAATAAGAACACCTTTAATGTACATATGTATGTATGTATGTCCTAAATGCATTTCCAAAAATGTCATACATAAAACTGTGAATTCTCTTTTTTTAAATATTGCGACCGTCATAGACGCAATAAATTGTAATTTGAATGCCGTTTTATTTAGTTGAGTAGTTATGTATGCCAATTAGTAGCAGGATTTGTGGTTTGTAAAATTACAAACATTTTGGCCATTTTAATTGTCCAACAACTAAAAACCATAAATTGAGTTAAAAAAAAAATAGAAAAAGATTTTCTAAATGAATTAAGTATTTGTATTATGAATATATTTTATTCAAACAATTAAATATTTACAAAAACATTTTGTATTAAATCAATTATGCACAAACATGTAAAATTCTTTTATAAATGTTTCATTTCTATTATTCATACATAAGTTTATCTAAAGTAATTATTGTTTAGTTCATATTATTTATTTAATTGTTTTTTTTTTTTTGTTATAATTATAATATTATTATATTTAAGTAATTGTTACTAATTTTGTTTAACTACTTACATATCCAACCAATCAGTTTCAAATTGGCTTAAAAATACTTTTTAATTTTAACTTTCCTAATATCTTTTATTCAAGTCAAGTCATAAAATTATATCTTTAAATTGTTTTTTTGTTTTATAAAATATCTGACCTTTAAATGTTGTTTGAAATTTTTGCAGTTTTCGTATTTGATTTTATAGTTTGCTGTTGCTTTGTTGTCTTATTAATTGTTTTTCTTAAATTATTGATTTAATTATTAAAATTTGTTAAAAATACTTTTGATGCACTTAAAAAAACTTATGCAGAAATTGCTAAAGTATTGTACAACGTCCTTTATTTCTATTTGATTGTGAAAATTCAGTGCCAATGACACCGCCACTACTGGTACAACCCATTAATTCACGAAAAACATCACCAATTTTATAATTGTATCTAATGGGGTGTGAACAAGTTCAAGGTAAGAAAAGAAAAACAAACAATTTTAATATTATTTTATAATCACTGCTGGCAAAAGGATGGTTGTTTGGTGTACCATCCCTACGCATGAGAGGTTTAGAGTGGTTTAAAATACTTACTGTGCTGAACACTCCACATAACCGCAACGCCAATGCTTTCGTACTAAAGTTGAAATATCTTTTAATTCCTGAAATTACAACGACAATAAGTAATTAATACAAATTAATAGAGTATTTAAAGTTACATATATTTAGATAAGGTTACATTTATCCCCTGGCATATGATGTCGAACGATAACGTTCGCTTAGATAAGACTTAAGACACAAACTTTTTATCGTATCTATTTTTTACTCAATCAAGTTTGTTTATTCCACAATCAAGTTTGTGTCTTAAGTCTTATCTAAGCGAACGTTATCGTTCGACATCGTGGGCTAGGGGGGAAGTCTCTTTAAGCCAGGGGGTTAAACTTTTATTTACACATGTCGTGAAATGTTAGAATGTTGTTACACTTGTAGTTAAACAACATTTATTTAGAAAAGTTAAAAGAAAACTGATATTATTTATTAAAAATTATAAAAACTTAAAAACTCAAAATTCAAAGCAAAAATTATTAAAATATTATTATACAAAATTTTAAAATTAAAAGTTTTAACAAATAAATTTTAGATATTAAATATGTGTCGCCACACACTAAATCGTGGAGTCAAAACTATAACCGCGACCTTCATACGAGGGCGGTTCGGAAAATATCTTAGCCTAGAACAGAAAGCGCGGTATAAACAGACAAAAGTTAAGTGTTTTGAAAACTTTCATCTCTGCTATGAACACATGTTAAATTTCTTTTCGATCTGACAACTCTTTCATATAGAAAAAGGTGTTAAAAAAAGAGGCATCCGCGATGTTTTTACAGTGGAAAAATTAGAAATACGTGGTGTCATTAAATATTTAAATAAAAAAGGTTTCTCAGGACAAGAAATTCATAATGATATGATTAGGTGAAAGTGCTCCTTCATATGCAACGATTTGACGATTTTTTCATTGAAAGTGACGATTTTCTGAATTATTAAAATTTTCTATAATTTGTTTGTTTCATTAATGTTTTTGTTACCAAATTCTCTCTTTTTACATACATATATTAAGAAGAACAGGACATATTTCAAAAACAAAACTAAAGCACGATTGAAATTTTCATCAAAATTGCTCTTCAAAATGCTTCAAACTCGTGTACACAGCAAAAATTCTTTTAACTAATAGCTTATCTAATAGAAGTGTTTTCTTAATTATTAACAGTTGTTAAGTTTCAGTATAATAATTCCAAATAATAGTAGAAATTACTTATTTCTCTGTAAACATAAAAAGCAGTTTTAAATACTGAATTTCATGAACTAAAATTTTTATAGGAAACAATTTCTGAATTTCAACGGGGCAATTTTACAAAAACTTCTCCTACGTCGAAAGAATATTCAGCCTAATAAATTTAAATAACAAAAATACGGAATTCTTTGAAAATAAGTACCTATACTCGTATATGATGAATGAATTATAGAATCGAAAATGTTATTTAAAACTTAATAAACTAAATTCCTTTGACATTGTAATTTAACCTAAATTAATAAAATATGTTTAATTTAGATATTTATTTATAAAATACTGTAAGTTTTGTTTCACACACTTCGGTTTTAGCTGACCAGTTTTTGTTCAACTTGCCTTTTATTTACACACGTCAGTTAAATTTTCGTACTTTTTAATGCAAACCAACATGCATGAAAAAGAAACAAAATGAAATAAGAAAATTGACTAGTACCATCAAGTTTGTACCCCCCTTTGTTCTCTTTTCACTTCTCATAAAAAATACTTGCTTTGACGAGTCAGAATTGAAGAGTGTGAGAGCGGACTAAGATATTATAAAAATATTACACAAGTTAAGTTTAACATTATATTTTTTGTGATTTCTTATTTAAAAAGTTAAAATTTATGTATTTTGATATGTATTGTACAAGAGATTATATAAAATTGAATTTTTATGTTTTCGTTTAAATAAAAATTTCAAAATACTATTAGAAATAGTGACTTTTTATTTTTCCGATTTTTTTTGACGATTTTTAAAATTTGAAATGACGATTTTTTTTCTTTTTTATCGGGATTTTGACGATTTTTTCCGAAATTTATCTGGCAGCCCTGGTTACAGCTAATGTCAGCAATGCACAAAAATTTAACTTTAACTTGAATGTAATGTATAATTTCATTCTTTTTACGATAAAAAAAAAACTTATTTTTCACTACGTCCAGTGATTGATTTGGAACGAACAACACGAATAATAATAAATCTTTTGAGATTTTAAGATTTAAAACTCTATATATTTTCTGAAATTAAATAAAATTTTTCCTTTCGAGCCATAGGCAACCATATTTGCTAAACGAATTGGTGGACTTAGAGAATAACTTGGAGGACAAGTTTTTTTTAAGCTACTATTAGGCCCGTTAATGGCCAAATAAAACAAACAATTTAATTGCTTTGGCCGAAAATGTTTGGTCTTCAAAGGTTTAACTGAGTATGATAAACACTTTTTGCAAATTATCCAACACAAATTAAATAATATTAAAAATATTAAAAAAAAAAATTATAAAGAAACTGTAAAGAGCCATTAGGAACAATATTCTAGCAAAAATAAAATATGGCTATTCTGCTAGAGTAATAGCTAAACAACTTAAAGTAAGTCAATCATAAGTGTCCAAAAACGTCATTCTATTATTTCGAAATCATATATTAAAGTTCTTAGATCCACTGGCATTAGTCAAGTGGAATTGTTTCGTCAAACAAATTTCGTACTAGTTGAAAGTATTTATGTTTGTATAATTACCTGGGAATTTGCTTGTGTTTCATTTATTGTATCATATTTATTGCCAACTACAATTATACTAAAATCACGATGACTAAAACTATCCAAAATTTGATCTCTCATAGATCTGCAATACTGCAATGAAAAGAAAACGGACAAGATAAAATGAAATTAATACTTTTAAAAAGTGAACAAAAGAAAACATTTAAAAAAGTTGTCAAACTGTTAATAGCACGGAAATTAGCACTGGCAATTTAAAAAAGTTTTTTCCATCATTTTTCTTTTTCATTTTCTCTTTCTAACTCAAATAAAAGTTAGGTCTTTAGAGAAGGCTAATAAATTTTGCAATAAATAATTGCCAAATAAGAAACAGATAATAGGATATTGAAAAAAAAAACTTTTGCCAGGCTGTGCTTGTTTTCCTTTCTTTTAACAATGAAAATGAAACAACAGCAACAAGAAATTATAATAAAAACAATAATAATGAATAACAAAAACTTACCCGAAATGTTTCCAAATTTCCCATATCAAACACCAAAACATACGCATGAACTGTTCGCAACCCCAACGGATAGCCGTTGTTCCATTCAGCAAAATTATCAGCTGGAAATCGTTTCTGTTGAATGTTGGTATTTTTGGGTATAATTAAAATAAAATTGGAAAAGTTTTAATTGACCAAACAATTTGAAAGAAAGAGTACAAAGTAGAAATTTATTTATGCCTAATACAGTATTCTACACTATTTCCATTCTAATGGAAATGCAAATGATGGCGCTATTAAAAGGTGAATAAGAAAGACAATATAATAATAATATTCTATTTAGGGATTCACAGTATTTATTAAACATAATTTAAAAAATCAATTTGCTAGCATTATAAACTCCTTAAAATATGCTAATTATTTGTTCAAGTTTTTTTTTAAATAAACTTTTAAGCCAGCGCCAACATAGCAAACTGTGAATGCCTTAATGGTTGATGGAAAATATTTAAATTTTTTAAACAATGTTGAAATGAATGTGGTAAATTATTTATATTAACGGCTTCACAGTATTTATTAAAAATAATTTAAAATCAATTTGCTAGCACTATAAACTCCTTAAAATATGCTAATTATTTGTTTAAGTTTTAGTGAAATATAGCACAACATAGCAAACTGTGAATGCCTTAATGGTTGATGGAAAATATTTAAAGTTTTTAGACAATTAATTTTTAGAGACCTCTTTGCTTAATGAAAAATGGTTGAACTTTTTATACTAATTATTAGAGAAAATTTCTTATTATTTCGGCTTGAGTTCATTTAATTAATAACTCAAAGAATACCATTGTAAAGTTATATTTTTCTAGACAATTGTTTTTCAAAAATTGTTGAAATGAATGTGCTAAATTATTACACTTAAAAAATTTCCATATTTTTGGTTTAAATTATTCCAGATTTAAGCAACTGAAATAATGTTTATAGATTTTTAAATTAATAATAATTTAAATTAATATTGTCAATAAATATTCTATTAGTTATAATAATAATATTTCATTAAAAACAATATATTTTAAAAATGACTTGAATCTATATAATTGTATTTATCTATACACTTTATTAAAAAATATTTCTTTGAGTGTAGAGCAACTGCGATTTACTAGACTGCTGTGTATAGGTGACATTTTGCGCTAAAAAAATAAAACAAGTAATTTATTTATTTACCTGGGATGGAACATCGATTACCATCAGCTCTCGTATACATGTATCACATACCAGGCAGCTCTTGTATACTTTTCGTCTGGTTGTTGTTTGATGTGTCTTGGGGAAATCATGGTAGAAAAATTGCTGCAAATAACCATAAATAGAAAATAGAAAATGATAAGCGCACAAAAATTACATATTTGTATTTGTATAGAGGTAAAGTCAACAATGAAAAAAAAAAAAAATTTACAAATATTAAATTTCTATTTAAAGTGAAATGTGACTTGTAATAAAATAGCAAGAATTTTGATCTATATTCGTGTTTAAGATTTAAAAGACGGGGCATGATTGTGAAGTAAATTTTAGACAATCTGTTAACAAGATACCGTGTAGAAAATCGTTAGAAAATAGTAACGTTTTTAATCCTTATGTGACTGACAAGGTACACAGGTACCTTTTAGTTTTTGAAATTTGCAATCAGCATACTTGCAACTTTTGATATTTTATTGTTTGTAACATTTAAAATTTTGTTGCAAAATGGATGGTTTTTTACAACATTTGTATGAAGGAGGTACCCGGGTACCTTATCGTACAAAACATGGAGCTTTTTTGTTAAAAAAAAATGAGACATCTACAATATTAGCCTGCCTTATCTAATTGGACCTCTTTGATTTCACTGTACAACAATTTCAGACTTTTTCCAAAATTACGGGGTTCCGACGATTGGCTGTTGTTAAGGAGACCAAAAAAAATATACGTGTGTCGGCGTTTTGATAGATCACATCAGAATTTCATTTAAGAAGCGGTTAAAAATTCCCAGCTCTGGCCTGTTCTTGCAGCATATCGGTATATAAAACTATGTTTTCTTTACGTCTGAGGTGTAGAGTATGTTCAGCATTTTTGTAGATAATGGTATGGCAAATATTTCTTTAGAACATATTAACCCTCTAATTCCCCCCTCATAACAACATTTTTGGCTTTATTCTAAGAAATTGTAAAAAACACCCCGAAAAAGGGGAAGGGCGGGGATAAAATGTTCTACAAAAATGTTGGCCATTAAATTTTACTATATATGTCAGAACACACCAAAATCCAAAACTTAACACAAACACTAAAAACCAACCAAATTCAAAATTGTATTCGGTACCTTCCCGCCAGAGATGGGATGATCCACATATGTGAACAATAACTAAATTAACCTGTAATGGACAATCTTACTTTCATCCATCATGTATCGCAAAGATGAATGAAATAAAATATTATTCTTGTTCTGTCAAAAGCTGGCAATAATTAAAAATATTGTAGCTAAATCATAAGAAATGTTTTAAAATAACAGTAGAATTTTTTGTAAAGAACAAGTTTGCTTGTGTTTTTTTGCTTCTGTTTTTTCTCTACCTTCCCTTCAATTCCATAAGTTAAATTTGATGAAACCAACTTTAAACAAGTCCGATGACCACCGATCCAACACGTTGGTGTCTGTTACTTTCCCATTCAACCCGGCACCAATAAAGATTTTAAAATTTCATTTCATGCTTTGTTTGAGATGCGCCTACTTATACTGTATATTCCCAGCATACCATTCTAGGAGCGCTCCAAAAATGGAGTCAGAAAAGAGTCCAACTAAAGAGCATTTTCGGAGCGAAAGAAAAATTTGCTTAAAAAATTATTTTTTTTTTCATTTTTATAGATTTTATTTAAATGAATTCCATTTTATTTTTTTTTTACTGTAAATACAATTTATTTAATTTTTTTCCATTTCTAATTTAGTTTATTTGTAAATGAATTCCCTTTTTATTTAAGTAAAAACAATTTAAAAAAAAATAATAAATGTGAAATTTTAATTTCTTGCATTTAAAATTGCAATGACTCCTTTCTGACATGATGTAAGAGCTCTTTCTGAGCCCAAAAAAAAACCCTCATAAAAGACTCTTTTCTGACATTATCTAAGAGCTCTTTCTGACGGACCATTTTTTACTTTTCTGAAGGTTTTTGGAGCAATAATGATTGTTTTTTGGGCTCATAAGAAAGCAGGAACGCTTCGGAAAAGGTGTCAGAAAAGACTCTTTTCGCACTCATTTGGCTTGCTGGGTTCTTTGGTACTACATATGTATGTATGTGTGTGTGTACATAGAATATGTAAATTTATTTTAAAATTATTTCAGGAAATGAACAAATAAACAAGAGTTTTAAAACTCACCTGTAATACACTTGTTTTACCGACGCCAGTGGCCCCCAAAAATGCCGCTTTAAGGGGGCCCTGTAGCCATGGGGGCTCTGCACCACCCTCCAGAGTGATGCGCTATGCTGAAATGCACTTATTTTGTATATGAATTTCCATTGCGATTGAGATCTTTGTAGATTTTGTTGTAGAATTGTCACCGACATAGTCAACGCTGCGTGTGCTGCCAATTAAAAGTTTCTTCGAATTTGTCGGTGAAATAGTGCTCCACATTATATTTTGAAAGAACGCCAGTTTGCAATTTTTTTTTTTTTTTTTTTAATTAAAAGTTATTTGGTTGGGCTTGGGTTTGGGTTTTTGGTTTTCGGTTTTGTTTTGGTTTTGGCTAAATAATTTGTGCGTTTGTCGGTATTTGTGGGTATTTGGTGTTGTGAGTTTTAGTTTGAAAACTATTTTTCGGAGAATGTGTAAGAGTTTGAAAGTTTTTGTTGCTAAATACAACAATTGTTTGTAAAGTCTACTAAATTACTACAGATATTTGTCAAGTGTTTTTTTTTTTTTTTTGTTATAGTTGTTTTGTTTTTGTTTCCTTATTGTTTTATTCTACTTTTCAATTATTTATAGTAGAGCGGGTGATTTCAGTTTTAATTAAAAAATATATTGCTTTTAATTTTCCAGGAATTTAGGGGAGTTTTGTGCAGTTTGATGAGACGCATAAAGAATGTAATATCTTGATCCAAGATTTTTTTAATTGATTAAAGATGTTACTGGGGACATGAGTTGAGGTGCTTAATATTGCTGGAAATAAATACAAAAATATTTTAAAGTTAAATTTATAACAAATTGAATGTTTATACTCGTATATTTATATTATATACATATTTAAAGAACTAAGCGATATTTTGTTTTATTTTAATGAAAAAAAAAAATGCTTTTGTTTCAAGCTCGAGGCCACACAAAGCACATGAAAAGGTCGAATAAAAACTACTTGAATTGAAAAAAAAAATATATATTTAGAAACCAGGAAAACAGTTGAAACATTTCAGCAAAGGGCACATGCTGTAAATATTTATTTAGTTTTTGAATTTGTATTGCTTAATTTTCTTCAAATTATGTATTCTTCTCAACCGTCTGTCTGTAGACATACTTATAAATATAATGAATATGAAGCGGATAAACGAACCCGGAATTCTAATTCCTTCAATATTTATTTCATAAAGTTTGCCGTTGTAAGCAATTTATTGTTTTTTATTTGTTGAAATTGTTTCATTTTTTCTTTTGCACCACAAAATATCATCTTTAAAGATGGGGAAAAAACATCTTAATAAAATTAAAAACAAACAAACCAAACAGCCAGAAATATATCTAACCAACCAAAAAAAAAAAAAAAAAAACAACAAGGAAACAAATAAAGAAACAGTTGCCGCAGCCATATTTCGGCACAAGAAATCCTTCAAACAAAAAATTAGTACAAATATAAACAATAAAAAACACAAAGTAAAATAAAGTGAGGCAAATTAAAGTGAAACACAGTTGAGTAATGTCAGTGTAAAAGGAACAAACTGCCTCAATAACAATTTGTTATGAATGAATTTTGTTTCGATGTTCACAACAGCAGTAAAAATTTTGGTTTTCTTTGTTTTTTTAAGTTTAAGAAGTAAAGGGTGTCCCAACTAGAACGCAATGGTGTCAATGGTGTTTGGTATCGTGAAATGATAACCAGTTTTTTCTTGCCTAGAATTAAAGAAATGAATGTGGAGGGCATGTGGTTTCAACAAGACGGCGCCACATGTCATACAGCCAGAGAAAATGCATAAGTCATTTCCCGGTCGTGTTATTTCGCGTTTTGGAGAGCAGAATTGGCCGCCTAGATTGTGCGATTTATCACCTTTAGATTTTTTTCTTTGGGGTTTTTTAAAGTCGATGGTTTATGCGAATAAGCCGATGACGACTCAAGCCTTAAAAGAGGCAATTGGACGATGCATTAATGAAATAACGCAGCATTTATGCAACAAGGTCATTGAAAATTTCATTACAAGATCGCGTGTATGCCAGCAAAGCCGCGGCGGCCTTCTGCACGATATCTTGTTCCATACATAACCTCATTCTGTCTACTTTAAGATATAATAAAGTTTCACGATTTTGTTTTTCAATAACTGTGTTTTATTTAAAATTTAAAAATTGCGTTCTAGTTGAGACACCCTTTAGAAAAAACAACAAGAACTTCAAGAAAAAAAAAACCAAACATCCCTTTTTTGCGTAATGTGTCCATTTCAACAATTCTTCGGTATTTGAGAGCAGGCAAGCAGTATTAGTGAATGGATATTCTTGTCTGTTTGTTTTGTTTTCCAGTTAGTCTCACTGCCTTTCTGCCTGTCTGTTTGTAATTTATCAAAATCTAAAAAATACGAAAATTTCAATAGACACACAAAACTGAGAGTTAGACAAATTTACAATAAAACAAACAGATAGTTACACTGGCATATGAAGGATTTTTAAAAGTCTCTTTGGAAAAAAGTAAAGTAAAAAGTAATTATTGTAAAAGTTGCAAACATCGTTGTTGATACATTTTTATATTTGTTTAGACTACATTTATTTATTTATTTATTTACATAACATAGGAATAATTTTTACAAGTAATATTACAAATATATAAGAGTTCAGGTGAATAATCCTTTTCTACTTAGAAATAATTATAGAGACTAAAAATTACTATTAGGATAAAGTGACATTTTATGTTTAGGTAAAAAGTAACAAAAACCTATGTGAAGCGAAAAAAAAAAAAAAATTTTTTTGTTAAGATAAAAACGTTGATATGTGCATATTCAGATAATTGACATCTGAGATCGTAATTGTGTGTAAGTATCGAAATTCTTTGTTCAACCATATTGATACAATTAATAGAATGCAGCCGTTGGGTAGAAAAATACCAGGGAAGATTATAAATCATTTTTAACATTTTATTTTGACTTATTTGAAGTCTTTTTTTATGGCAGTTTGCGACATCATGCCATACTGGGGCCCCATAATACATTATGGACATAAAAATAGCTTTAAAAATTATGATTTTGTTATCTTGGCTTAGGGTTGACTTTCTATTTACAAAGGGGTACATAAGTCTTGTGGTGTCATTAATTTTGTTAATTATGTACGAAATGTGATCGCTGAAATTAAGCTTTGAATCTAGGATAATTCCTAGATATTTGATTTTATCGTCCCATTTGATATTTGTGTTGTTAAAGCAGAGGTCTCTTTGAGGAGTAAAACAAGCCTTACGCCTTCTGGTAAAATAAATTGCTTGAGTCTTTTGAGGGTTAATGAGTATATTCCACCTTTTGAAATATTCCTCTAAACTGACTAATGCATTTTGGAGACTGATAATAATGTCGTCAGCAAGTACGCCATGGCAAAGTATTGCGGTGTCATCTGCAAATATAGATGAAGAGCAACCGAACAAAGAAGGAAAATCGGATGTAAATATATTATAGAAAATTGGTGACAGGCAAGATCCCTGTGGACAGCCCGCAGATATTGCAATTTGAGATGAGCAGTTTTTGCCTATATATATTTTATACGTTCTTCCTTCCAAAAAGCTTTGAATAATTTTTATGATTTCCGTGGGAAAATTAAATTGGATCATTTTATAAATGAGACCATCATGCCACACCGAGTCGAAAGCAGATTTGATATCAAGGAGCACCATGCCCGTGGACTTTCCCTCGTTAAAATTAGTTTTTACTTTGGTTTTTATTCTTATTAAAGGATGGGACGTATTGTGTCCAGATCTAAAACCAAATTGTTGTGTTGGGAGAACATTGTTATTCATTACAATATTTCACAATTTTTTCCTTAACAATTTTTTCTAATATTTTGCTTGTAGAGGATAATAAGCTGATTGGCCTATAAGATAATGGGCATGATGACAATTTCTTCGGTTTACATATTGCAATTACTTTAGCCTCTTTCCAGCAATCTGGAAAATACGACAATTTTAAACAGTTGTTAATAATATTTGTCAGATTTTGTATTCCTTTGTTGTTACTTATCCCATCACTACCCGGAGATTTTTTTCTTTTAAGATTTTTTATAACGTTTGTTATTTTATCAGTTGTAACATAATATTCATGATTTAAGCTGACATTGTCGTGCTGAAGAGAATCTAATGCGTTACTAACAGTAGATACAGTGGTAATGTCGCTTAGGTTAGCTGAGAGCGTATGGTTCAATTTGAATGCGTTGGCTAGTACCTCACATTTCTCTTGCGCTGTTGTATATCGAATACCGTTGTGTTTGAGAATTGGCATATTATTATACTTCTTCCGGAGTACTTTTGAAATATTCCAAAAGGGAGAAGAACCTTTATCAAGGGATGCCAAAACATTGCTCCATGACTTGTTTCTTTCAATGATGATTTCTTCCTTAATTATTTCTATTTTATCATAATTAAGTCTATTGCGCATCCAGCAACGTCGGTAAAAATTACGGTTCATGATCATAGATTTAATATGAGCCGGTAAGGGTTTGTTTTTGAGTAGTATACATTTTTTTAAAACATGACGTTCTACAGCAGCATTAACTATATCGTTAAATGTATTAATCATGATATTTAATTCGTTTTTACTGGTACATTCTACGGAGGATTCAGATATATTACGATTGATTGATTGTTTAAATTGTGTCCAGTTGGCTCTACCGAAATCATAAACGAAACTAGACGTATTGCAGTTCGAATCGTAAAGGTTAATTACTACCGGCAAGTGATCAGAGCTTAGATCATTCAATGTAACAGGTTCTGAAACTTTTAAGGGTATGTTAGTCAGATAAAAATCCAATGTTGATGTTTGGTGTAAATCGTTTGATGGTACGTATGTGGGGTCACATGGGTACTTAATCCAAACATTAGTTAATTCAATTTTTTCGTGGAGAATGTTCCCCCAACAATTGGCGCGCAAGCAACCCCAAGATCGATGTCTGCTGTTAAAATCACCTCCCAATATTAGTTTATCATCGGTACTTCGTGTTAGCTTGAAAATATCCGCCGTAAAATTATTTTTTTTAATCCGTCTGGCCCAGCTGCACCGCCGGGAAAATAACAGGAATATATGTGAACATGACCATCAGGTGATTCTAATTTAATACCGATATTTTCAATTAAAACTGTATTTACAATTGGGATTAATTTGTGACGTATAGTTTTTTTTTCTCTGTCATTCCTGTAGCAGTAAAAATCATTATTTCTTATGGACACATCTGATGATAGCATTGTTTCTGATAATAAGCAAATATCAATATTGAAATTAAGTATAAAATCAAATAGTTCGTCTTTTTCATGTCGGATGCCTCTAGCATTCCATATCATTATATTCGTTGTAGAAGTTGATGAAATTGATGTTGTTGAATTCGGAGCCATTATCATAGAAGTTTGAATGCAATACTTGACACAACTTCAAATTGGTCAAGTTTGGATTTACATGCTCTTAGTTTGTGTATAAGTTCAAATGTTATATTTTTAATATCCTCAAATGAGAATAAATCATTATTATTATTATTATTACCACTTGTATTACTATTTGTGTTGGTATTAAGATTCGACCAGCCATTGGTGGGTGGAATCCCTGAATGAAGCGGGGGAAAATGGGAGTTTGCACCGAGATGATTAGGAATGGTCGGAACATGGAATTGGCGGTTACCATAATTGCTATGTTTTTGAGATCTCGAGTATTTGGACGTGATACGTTGTTTCATTTCTATATAGCTTACACGGTTTGGGCAATCAGGTGAAGACGATTGATGATTTCCACTGCAATTGACGCATTTAATTATATCTGAAGTACACTGATCAGATTTGTGACAACCAGCGCATTTGGAACAGAAAGATATTACAGCACATTGCGAAGATCCGTGGCCAAACATCTGGCAGTTGTAACATTGTGTTATTTTGTTTCTTCTATTTCTATGAAACTCCCATTTTACTTGCAGATGTTCGATAGAAGAGTATTTTTGTCTAAGCTCTTTAAGAGTTATTGACTGTCGTTTGAAGTATACCACATCAAAAATGTGGTCAGAGTTTCCCCTTCCTGACTTTTGCACCATTTTAACATCAATACATTGCAAACCAATACCTATTAGTGTAGCTTTGAGTAAAGAAACATCAGTCTTTTCTAAGCCAAATAGTAAGGCTTTATAAGGCCTATCAGCTTTTGTAGCATAAGAAAAAAAACTCAAAGTTATTAGTGGATAAGTTATTGGCAATTTTTTCAAAGTCATTTTGGGTTTGAGGAAAAAGTTTCAAACCTATTGAGATTTTTCTGATAGCATAATCAGTAATATTGGATTTTTTACATAGTTCATGCAATTCTTCTATTTTGCACTTGAGTACAGTAAGCGGAGGAATATGTTGTTTAGTTGTTTTTGTTACTAATATTTCATCATTATTATCAGCTAATGTTTGCAGAGTCTGGTAGTAATTGTTATTGTTTACAGCAGAAATACCGCTATTATTATTTTTTGTTTTTTTCATTATAGCTTGCAAATTGAAAGCATTAATATCATTCTCACGCGTACATTTAATTGTTGTTTGTTTTTTGTCTACGTCTTAATCACACGAAATTTCAACACAGACTGAGGTTTAGACCACATACTCACTGATATGTGCTAGTGTTGAAAGCAGGAAAAAACGAACCAAAGAACAATAATTGTACACTCAAATAATTTTTTAGTTGCCAAAATTAAAGACATTTTTGGATTTTAGTTGTTTTTTTTTTTTTGTAATGTCTTCTCAAACAAAACAAACTTTTTTGACTTACAATGCGTTGACAAATCAAGCATTGTGCATCGCCATCCATGTTTTCTATAAACAAAAATCGTTTTCCCATTCTTCATTAAACATTTTGGTTTGAGTGTGCTCATATACGTGTGTATAGCATTTTAAAAAACGCCCCCCACTGGTTTAGACTAAAATTTTCCAATTAAAATAAAAAAATTAGCATATACTTAAATAACCAGGTTTTTCATGCTGTGGTCTTTCTTGTGTTTTTAATAAAATGATCTCACTCCATCGCAACAGTAGCTTGCAATTGATATGACTACACGCAGAGAAAAAATATAGTTGAGCATTTTTACCACAACCATTACAACATTTTTACAATTATTTTTAAAATATTATGGTCATTGTAGTTATTTATATGATTACGGCAACCATAATATGGTGAAGTTATGATTCACATGATTATATCAATCATATATATGATTATAGTAATTATGTAATGTTTGTGGTGATCAATTTTATGATAAAAGATTTTACCATATTTAATTTGTATTTTTTTTTTATTTATAATTTATAATTATAAGTTAATTACAATTACAAAAGAATAGAGTGAGTACTAACATCTTAGGTTTTCGATTCGATTTTTATATTTTATATGAGATTATGTAAACAGTTTCGTCTTAAAAATATGTTGATAAGATTTATGTTTTCCTTGCATGTACTTTTGAGGAGGCTAGTTGGAGTTATTGTTTGAAATATACGGGTTTTGGACATGTTGAAGCTGGGATATTCGTCAAGAATATCGGTGCTGGTGTTTTCTCGAAAAGATGATTGTGTGAAAATTTACAGTGGCCTATTCTAAGGCGAACAAATGTCGACGTTTCAGTCCTAGAGCAGGATTTAGGGTAAATAGCCTCTTCACCATTAGGGTTAACATATTTGTAGTTATGCTGATACTCTAACCATGTTTGGCTTTTTTCATGTGCTAGTTGCATTGCAATATAATTGAGCATATCTCGAGCAATATGTTATGAGAAATGGATTCATCATAAACATATATAGTTACTACAATCGTATATATGATTGTAGTACGCAACTGCATTGTAACTAGACCATATTATGGTTACCGCAATCATTTGAATAATTACAGTGACCATAACATTGTTAAAAACTTTGTAAAAATGTTAACATTGTTGTGGTAAACATTTACAACTATATTTTCTTCTCTGTCTGTACTTGCTGCCATTTATTTTTCCAACACCACCACTTTAACTTAACATGCAAATATTTACACTGTTAGAATACATATACAAAGAAATTTAAACGGCATTAGCTGATGATTGATGAAACCATCATAGCACGACCGACATCATCCTTTGTTTGTGTTTTTCCTTTTGTCAACATTTCATTTAAATGAATTAATATTCATTCAAATACACATTGATTGTATGAATCTGTGCATCGTTGTCCTGTTGACAAATAAACAGAAATTGTATTGAATTAAATTGTTATAAATATTTGTTTATCTTGCTGTTTGTTTGTTAGAGAAGTGGACATGTTGTAAGATTTCCATAATAAAACAAATAAAAAAGAAATACTTTGTTTATTTCTTAATAAGAATTTAATATAAAATTGGAATTTATTATTAAATCAATTGCAGTAACTTGCAGGAAGTTTGTTTTTCTATAGAGAAAAATTAATTTGGTACAGTGAAATAACTTCCAAATGAAATAAGTTCCATTAAAAATGAAATAATGCCCAACTGAAAAAAATTAAATAACTTCCAGAAGCAACAATGAAATAAGTCCCAATTTTTTGAGACTCATTTCAAAATGTAAAAATAAATCCCAATAAAAATGAATTAACGGCAATACAAGAAATTTGTGCAATGCAAAGCCGGTGTTCTGTATAGAATGGAGGAGAAAATCCTTCCGCCCGGTCATAATGAAATAACTCCCAACAAAAATTATGAAATAAGTCCCAATGCATTGGGAAATAAAATAAGTCCCAATCTGTATGGACAAATTTTTGGGATTTATTTCATTTTTCCATTGGGACTAGGGTTGGACACTGTAAAAAAACATTGATGATTTTTTCGATGCGTTGCATCACAAACATACATCGATGTTGCATCGATATTTCATAAAATACATGGATGTTTTTTATACATCGATTGTTTTTTTTTTTAATTATTTATTATTATTATATTTTCGAAAAATTTTAAATTTATTTTACATCTCCCAATACTTTTTTTCAAAATTGTTTAGAAATAAAGCTTTACCAAGTCTTTCACCACCACTCAATCTGTTACTTTGTTGAGTCCTATGTTCCCACCAGAATCGATGTTCCCACCATTGTAAGGTATTTTAAAGCGATCTTGTAAAGCTTGGGAAACTGTCATATATAATCTTTCCAAATATCCAACAGATTTTCGTTCAGTCTTCCAACAGGAGTCCTCAACTAAACTTAGAGTTCATCAGACAATATATACACGTTCTGTATACAATTTGTCATTTCGATGCATCGAAAGAAAACATCGATGTTTTCCGATTGTTTAGGAGCAAAAAAAACTTCGGATTATATCGATGTTTCCACACAATACATCGAGTGTTTTTAAAATATCGATCGATCTTTTTTGTCCATCCCTTATTGGGACTTATTTTATTTGGAAGTTATTTTACTGTACCAAATTAACCCCCTGGCCCACGATGTCGAACAATAACGTTCGCTTAGATAAGACTTAAGACACAAACTTGATTGTGGAATAAACAAACTTGATTGAGTAAAAAATAGATACGATAAAAAGTTTGTGTCTTAAGTCTTATCTAAGCGAGCGTTATCGTTCGACATCGTGAGTCAGGGGGTAATAGATTGTCTTTTATACTTAAGAACAAGAAAAATAAACTGTAAACTCGCATATAAGAGACCGTAATTTACTTTAACCTTCATAAATCTTTTAAAAATATTTACATCGAGGTAAAGTTTAACACATATATCGTCACCTAAAATGTCCAATGATGTAACCCTCATTATCATAATTTTACAGGAGAAGCAAAAAACGTTATAAAATGAAAACTGTTTAATTGAAAATCGCAATTTCTTCACATCTTATCTTAAGATAGACGACAAACTGCAGGTGACGATACGTATGTACATATCGCGATTTTCAATTAAAGAGTTTACATTTTATAACGTTTTTTGCTTCTCCTGTAAAATTATGATAATGAGGGTTACGTCTTTGGGCAACTCGCCAACAACTGTTTTTGAACTTGAAGAGCCACCTGTGTCAACATTATCTAATGATGACATATTAGCTATAAGTCCAGAAGACATTAAAGAAATAATCAAGGATAATATAATATTAAGAAAAATCAAGTGGAAATGATTCAGTTGCACCTACTGTGATTAAAAACCTACCGAGTGTTGCAATAATTGTGTTGTCTATAATATTTAATGCGATCTTTAAACATGGAGTTTTTTTGACAAATTGGAAAACTTCTCAGATTATAATTATACCAAAGCCAGATAAAGACTCCTATAGACCAATAAGCTTACTTTCTTGCTTATCTAAGCTATTCGAATAGATGTTCCCAAAGAAAATCATACCATTTTTAAATGAGAAAAATATAATAACCAGTTCATCAATTTGGTTTCCGGGAATGCCACGGAACAATTGAACAAGTTCATCATATAACCAGAGAAATAAGAAAATTCTTTGAATTAAAGAAATATTGTTTAGCAATATTTTTGGATGTCGCTCAAGCCTTCGATAAAATATGCCACAAAGGACTGGTATATAAAATAAAATGCTTGCTAACACCATGTACCCATAAACTATTGGAATCTTATCGATTTGACCGTTTATATACAGTTAAGTACAACGATTACGTGACAAGAGAATATAGGATTGGAGCAGAAGTATCACACTTAAGTGTTCTTGGACCTACCCTAAGGGTGTGAAGATAAACTGCCGTATTTATAAAAAATATAGTAGACTTGAAGTGTGCTTTTAGACAATATTTTCATACAAAATTTTCTTAAAGTACATTTGAAGTCTACTTTAATTTTTTATAAATATGAGCAAAATTCGTCAGTTAAATGCGTCCCACATATATGTTAAACACGTTCCACACACTGTTAAACTAGATTTTCACTTAAAAAAAAATTTTTTTTAAATAAATATGATCACATATGAATAATTTTTGCCAAAGTGGGCAAATGGACCAAAGGCATGCATTACCACTATATAGGATATGTGCGCAATAGGAACAGCTATCAGATGCTGTTTTTGGAATTCCAGAATTGCCCACTTTGGCCAAAATACCTCATAGAAGTCCAAAATTGTTTAAATGAATTTTTAAAAGTTTGTAAAAAATTTCACAAATTCAAATCTGGAATTCCAAAAACAGCATCTGATAGCTACTCCTATTGCGCATATATCCTATATAGTGGTAATGCATGCCTTTGGTCCATTTGCCCACTTTGGCAAAAATTATTCATATGTGATCATATTAATTTAAAAAAAAAAAATTTTTTAAGTGAAAATCTAGTTTAACAGTGTGTGGAACGTGTTTAACATATATGTGGGACGTATTTAACTGACGAATTTATATTCATACCCTTCCTACCCTCTATTTGATTTATACCGCTGATTTGCTTACGAACGATATACATACTAATTATTTCTACATTTGCTGATGATGAAAATCCATATATAGCATCTAGTATTCTAGATAGCTATCGAAGATGTATGGAAACATGATTAAACAAATGGAGAATACGAGTTAATGAGTTAAAAAGCAAACATGTTACGTTCACATTGAGGAGGGGATGCTGTCCACCTGTCACACTTAACAATGTAAATATACCTCAGTCCGATTATATTACATACCTTGGTATTCACTTAGATAGAAGACTTACTTGGCGTCGTCATATAGAAACCAAGAGACTTCACATCAAACTAAAAGCAACTAGCCTTCACTGGTTAATCAGTGACCAATCTAAGCTAAGCCTGGACTATAAAGTCACCCTGTATAAAACCATTTTGAAAGCCAATTTGGACATATGGAATCCAATTGTGGGGAACTGCTAGTAATACCAGTATTGAACTTATACAGAGGGCCCAATCAAAAATTCTTAGAACCATGACGCGCGCACCATGGTACATAAGAAATGAAAACATCCACAGAGATCTAGAAGTACCATTGGTAAAGGAAGAATTCAGAAGGATACGCGAGAACTACATCAACAAGCTACAAACCCATCCGAAACCGCTTGCTAGAATTCTAGCTCATAGCCAGACGGAGTCGAAGCTTCGTAGAGCTTAACAACCTATAGGAAATTAACCCCCTGTCGCACGATGTCGAACGATAACGTTCGCTTAGATAAGACTTAAGACACAAACTTTTTATCGTATCTATTTTTTACTCAATCAAGTTTGTTTATTCCACAATCAAGTTTGTGTCTTAAGTCTTATCTAAACGAACGTTATTGTTCGACATCGTGAGACAGGGGTAAGGCTCTGTTATAGAGTAATTAGATTTATTTTAGTTTTAAGATTTGAATACTTATTGTTAGGCCTAAGGAAATAAGGCAGATTTTATAAACAATAAAAAAGTAAAAAAAAAGAAAAATTAAATTTTTATTTCAAAAATAGAATAAATCATAATTTTTGTTACTCATGTCATGTTGCGTTAAAACGTCTGCCAGCAGTTTTACTTTTGATAATCAAAAACAAGGCATGTTAAAAAGCCGTGCGTTAACTTTCACAGTTGTCAACACATTAAAAAAGCTTTAAAATTTTTTTATTATTTCAACACGGTTGAGTGTTGAATTTATTTCTGCGATGTGCCTTCATGATATACTTTTGCATACTTACATTTATTTCGCTAAGAAAGTATGAAATGAAATTAAGTACATGTGAAATTTGTTTACGCTCTACAGTAGGATATCCTCGTTCTATAGAAAAATACCCACATTCATTTATAAGTTATAAGCAACTCTTAGTACTTTAGTGCCTCTGCTTATGCCGTGACACACATACGAGTCTATGTGTTGTGTTGTGAGCAGGATATTCGAGTAGCAGAATGCTTAATATCCTTAATATTGTATTTATTTCTTTGCCAGATTGTAGTCTGTCTTAACAACATTTTATGTTGCTTGTGATTCTAATTTAATAAGGCAGCATATTTATTTGC
The DNA here is from genome assembly GCA_916048285.2 of Bellardia pandia. Lineage (NCBI taxonomy): Eukaryota > Metazoa > Arthropoda > Insecta > Diptera > Calliphoridae > Bellardia > Bellardia pandia. The sequence goes on from OU696529.1 coordinate 123,893,751, forward strand.
CTTCCTTGTTGGCTTCACATCTTTATTACTTTGGTGTTTTTTTTTTATATTATGATTATTATTTATTTCTGGTTTTCTGTTTCTTTGGCGGATTTTTTTTTTCTATGATTTATTACATTTCAAATACAGTTGTTCTTAAATTATAACAACAATATATGGTTTAAATATACAAGCCACGGCAAGTAAAATAGCCATTGTGGTTTTTAATTTTAGTTATGAAACAAATTAATTTAAAGACTTAATTGTAAAATATATTTACATTTTAATAATGAAATTGTTTCATTATTTTTGACAAATCGTAAAGTTTTATATCAAATACTTGGTTTTAATTCAAACTAATTACCTCGCTATATTCAAGCTATTTATTCACCTCTATCGTGAATAAAAATTCCACATGAGATATGTTCCCTTTTCACATTTTTCCTATTAAAACTCAATGTTTAAAAAAAATAAAAGGGAACAAATTTCATGTGGAATTTTTATTCACGATAGGGGTGATTAAATTGTTTAATAAACTGGTGTTTTCTATTCCTAACTCTTTAAAAAAAATTATTTATTTTTGTCACAAACTGTATAGTTGCTTTAGAAAATATTTCGCCAGAAATATATTGAAAAGAATTACGTAGAAACATTTCACAAGAAAAACGTATTAAAAATACAACAACAATGTACTTTCAATAGAAGTCATGCTCTTTTAACTGGAAACCGTTTACAACAAAAAAAAAAAAAAACAAACACACAAACAAGTCTCCATACCCTGCAGTTCTGGGTCACTATACTGAAGAATAGATATTACCTTTCATTAAAGATCAGCATTAGTTATGTGGCTAGTTATTTTAATATATTCTTGCAGTGGCAAGTGAATATCCCATAGATTACTTCTGGTGCTAAGCAGAAGTCAAAATAAATAAATTACAAAGACGAAACTAAATTGACAGCTTGTGGCAATTGCTTTTCCAATAGATTACTTTTGGATGTGTGTGACAATATATTCGAATTAAACTAGCGCAGACAAAAACCACATTTTATAACATTGATAATGTTACAGTCAACGGACCACTGTTAAGCACTTAACAGTCATATTTACTTGAATTTTGAAAAAAATTAACTTTTAGGATGAATTTTTCTAGAAGAATTTAGACAAATATCGAGTTGCACACGTATCCCAGTATATTTTTGAAGCTACTTTTTTCAAAAATGCATTTTTTTCAAATTCGTTTTATTCAATTTCCGAAATTATTTTAGAAATCCGACTAATGTAGTCTCACGTAGAACCCTTTGGACTATCCTTTCTATATAGTTGAATACGTGTTTAACTCGATATTTGTCCAAATTCTTCTAGAGAATTTCATCCTAAAAGTTAAGTTTTTCAAAAATACATTTTTTTCAAATTCGTTTTATTCAAATTCGAATTTTTTTTCAAAAATCGGACTAATGTAGTCTCAGGTAGAACCCTTTGGACTACCTTTTCTATATAGTGGGATACGTGTGCAACTCGATATTTGTCCAAATTCTTCTAGAAATTTCATCCTAAAAGTTAATTTTTTCGAAATTCAAGTAAATATGACTGTTAAGTGCTTAACAGTGGTCCGTTGACTGTAACATTATCAATGTTATAAAATGTGGTTTTTGTCTGCGCTAAAACAAGTTTAAAGTGACTACAGCTTAAACACACCCAGTTAAACATGATTCCCACAAATATATATAAATAGTTACTACCATCATATACATATGTAATTACTTTAATCATGTAAATCGTAACTTTAACAAATAAATATTTACAGTGACCATAATATTGTTAAACAAAACTTGTAAACATGTTAAAATGTTTATGTACTACAGCAATAATTTTTCCCAGCCTGCAATTGACTAATAATTGCATTATAAAGAGCTCAAAATTATATAAATTTCTGTCAGTTAAAATTATTCTTTAAAAGGGATATATTTACCACAACTGCTGGGTATATTTCAAAGGTCACTCATAAATACGTTCTAAATTACAAACACACACAAATAGGTTGACAATTTAATCAGCCATATTTTTATAAAACCGGTGCAAGAAAGAAATTTTTAAAGTAAAAATAAAAGATTTTTGCCAAGTTTTTTTTTATTTTTTTTTTATTTTAACGTTTAATACAAATGTATACCCCTACAAGTACTGCAGCACTCTTGTACACTTCTTAGCGGGAAAAATTGCATGTACTTCCATTTGCAGGCCTTATAAAATATCTGTTTACACATTCTAAAAGATTCAATACTCAATCCACTATATCTTCGGTCAGAAGGCGTTTCATATACATTCAAAAGAATGACAAGACCGCTCAACATGTCACATAGCTCGTACCAGAATTGGTTTATTAAAAGAAACGTTTGGTAACATCAGAGTTTCATGTTTCTGACCGTGAATTGACCTCCAAGATTGTGCGATTTAACGCCGCTTGACTAATTTCTGTGGGGATATGTGAAGTTGCTGGTCTACGCCGATAAGCCCGAAACGTTGGAGAACAACATTCGTCGCATTATGGCCGATATACAGCCACAAAGGTTGAAAAAAGTCATCGAAAATTGCACCTTCAGATTAGTCTACATCCGAGCCAGTTATATGCCAGAAGTCATATTTAATTATAATGCCAGAAGATTATCTTTTGAATCAAGTAAATTTCATGTCAATTTAAAATACTCTTCTTTGTTTTATCACATTTTAAAGTTCTTTACATCTAAAGAAACACCCTTTATATGTTGCAACAAGACAATAGAAGCTTTAACGAAAGCAATGATCATATACAATTTTTAAAAAAAAACCTTTTATCACTTTAAGTTTTTTTCCGGAGATTTGGCTATCAAGCAAATTTGGAATACACTGTTCTGAAGTGAAGCGTATTCCATCTATTGAAACAAATAGTAGTAGGACTATAAGACGGGTGCGGCAAAGTTCCAACCATTTTTTTTGTATGTATTTATAGTTATGCAATGCAGTGTATACAGCAAGGCGATACAGACATATTTTAGTTGATGAATCTCCTTCTGACTTCACATTTCTATTTTACATGCTTTAATATGTTATTTAGAATTGAGAAATTATTAAATGAAGCTAAATTAAAGTTTTACATAATTAAATTAAATTTTGATTTCTTCGACCTTTTTTCTAAAATAAATAAAATAAAAAAGTTTTTGTCGAGCTTGAGGCCAATTTTTTGTGAACATGTTTTATATATTATTTATTAAATTAATTGCTCCAATATTTCGATATCCATCGGATATCAATATCAAGGAATGAGTTACAATTACATTTGTAAGAGACTTATTTATTATCTACACACTCAATAATGAACTTTGTTTTACATAATTTTTTAGCAATTGATGCATTGTGCAGCCAGATTGTGTAAATTACGCAGTGACTTAAGGGCTAAAGTTGTCTGAGATATAACATAATGACTATGTGCTTAAATAATATGAGCTTACATAAATAGCCGCTAGCAAGATATCGTTTTTAATTAAAAATAATGGATTTATTTCAAGAGCATAACAAATCGCAGAACACCCCAAATCAGCGATATATATTTTAAAGCAGGGACCGGAAATAAGAGTTATTTTTCAATTTTTAAAGAAATAAATCATACATAAATGAACATCGTAGAAAACTTTTAATTACACCATCATGATTCTTAGGCGAAATGCATCCAACATATTGCATGATTTTTAAATTTTTGATTTTTATTTTAACAATCAAAAATAAGAGTTATTTTTGATTTTTATATTTTTAAATGAAAAATAAAAGTTATTTTTATTTTTATATTTTTATATCAAATAAAAATCAATTTATTTATTTGTTGATATCGTCTATATGAATAATATGCTGCTTCATTCAAATTTCTGTATGAATATAATTTATTATGTGACTTATCCATTATCAGCTATAAAAACATGAATGCATAGAAATAGCTTATAAGTTTTGGCTGCCATTCAAGTCAGTGTTAAGAGGTCGTTTTCAGGTGTTCAATTTTACCATCATAATTGATTTTAAATGTTCCTCAGATAAATTATATCTCAAATCTCCCAATATTAATCTGAATGCTGAAAATGACCTTTCTACACTGACTTGAGTAGCAGGTACAGAATGAACAATTAAAGCTAACTTTAGAAGCCATGGAAACACAAATTTTTTGTTCTCCCAATATTCCAATAAATTAGCAGAAGTATCGAAACGCTTTTCATTGTAATTGTCTATTTCAAAATAAGCTTTGCGGACGCTGTCATTTATTGTCGTAGGAGTATCATCGTCGTCCGAAGACGAATAATTCATCTCCATTGATCTTAAACCGTCTGCTAAAACAGATCGACAGCTTGCAACGGAGCTTTCATCTATTACAAATAAGTTTTCTTCAACAGGTGGCGTACCGCGTACCTATGTCACGAATTTTGAATTGATTTCTATTATTCATATAAAAATATAAGAATCAAAATTAAAAGTTATTTTTCATTTAAAATAATAAATATAAAAAATAACTCTTATTTTCTATCTAAAAATATAAAAATCAAAAATAACTCTTATTTCTTGATTTTTTTGATAAAAGTCATAACAGTTACGGTCCCTGTTTTAAAGTCAATATCACAACAGCACATTTGCTGCTATTTTCTGTTATTAGTACAAGTAAAACTGTTTCCTGACTATAAACTATTTCAAATTCTTTTGGCAGCAAGTTATTATTGTAACTATTTCAAATAAATTCTTTATTATTCCAAACACAACTGTTTAAGAATCCATGAACTTGATTTTTAATTTTAAGGCCAGAGAGTTTTTGTATTTTTCATACTTATATTACTTTCATCTTCATGGAAATAATTTTAGTGTATTTTAGTTACGACCAAGCCAAACATAAAAATGTTTAAAAGTTTGAGTTTGTTTTTTTTTCCTTTTGGCTATTTGCCAGTTAGTTGTTCTGTATCTGTATTATTTTGGCTGTCATTTTGTTGTGCTTCTCTGACGGTTAAGTTATTTCTAAATATATTTATTGTTGTTTGGTTTCATTTGATTTCTCTGTAATTCTCATTGCTCAGAATTTATCTCATTCAGCCAACGTCGTTTGTTTGACTAAAGGACAAATTGTTTACTACTCCAAGTGTGCTTTTTTTCATTACATTTGTGCGTCTTGGCCAAAACTTACAGAAACATAAAAACTTGAAAATGAAAGGGAACGAGCAGGTTAATATGTAAGTAAATATTTGTATAATGAAGAGTTTTTACTCTTTTTTTTTAATTTTTAGCTTTCTCTTCTTTAGGGACTCTTTCGCTGGCTAAAATTATAAATTACAGCATTTGAGGAAGAAAACAATAGAGTTTTGGTCTAGCAGAGGCTTAGGGTCTATTATCCTTATAATAGTAGAGGGCTGGTGTAAATAATAATAAATTAAGTTGATGGTACTGTTGCTGAAGCGACAGCAACAAAAAGGTATTGTTTGGGGGTTTGGTGATTTTCGCTGGTAAATCTGCGACAACATTTATTTGTGGCAAGAATATTTTGCTTTCTCAAATCAAATTTATTATCTTTTTCACGCTTTTTATTTTCTATTACAAGGATTTTATTGCTAGACAATTGTTTAGTTAATTGTATATCATTTCCTTTGCTTTTGCATTTAAAAACAAGGCATTTTTAAGTGGTGCTTTGTTCGCGAAATTAAATTGTTGTGAGCACAACATTTCTGAATAGCACTCAATGAAATAGATTGCTTCATTTAAAATTTAACAGACATTTATTTCGAACTGTTTGTTGTATTTGTTTAGGCGACTGTTTGTGTTATTGAATTGAAATGATAATAAAATAGAAGAATATATTGTAAAAAAAAATAAATTTAATTAAATAAAGTTGTTTGTTTTCGAAATGCATGCATGTACATAGAAAGGGAGGCGTATGCTTGTTGTTACACAGAAATTATATATCAAACATGCGTCTGGGTGTACAAGCGAATTAATATTGATTGTAATGAAAATGTAGATGAGTAGGCGTATGATTGTTATTGCAGATAAACTAAATATTAAACATACGCAGGGTGTACCATTAATTTCATTAAGAACATATTGATAACTTAAGTGGGGGTGGCGTATGATTGTTATTAGAGAAAAATTAAATATTAAACATACGTCTGGGTATAAAACAGTATTCAACGTTGTCAACAAAAATTACTTAGTTGGTGATGAATGTGATGAAATCTTTATTTTTACAAATTTTTAATTGCAGTTTTTTTTTTTAATAATTTGTTATCATGAAATCTATACGATAAAAGAGGACTCCATTAAATGTATTTTAAATACATTTATTATTGTTATATTGGTTATTGCTAAAGGTGAATAGGGTGAAAATCGTAGTTTGAAAATAAAATTAACATTTCAAATATGGAAATAAAAATTCTTGTGTAGCCTGATGGTTTGGTCTACTGAATTGTAGACCTATAAGCAGGGTTAGAGTCCCACTGGAGCCCAAACAAATTTTATTGAAAAAATTTAATACATGGCCATGTCCCAACTGACCATTTCCCATATATAAATTAGCATTTCATATAAATTTTTCTTTTTAGAAAAATTTTTATTCGAAATTTACTTCTAGTTAAATATACAATTTATTTGAAATTTATATTCAACTAGAAGTAAACTTCGAATAAAAATTTTTATACAAAAAAATTCTTTACAATTAATACTCGCAAGAGGAAAAATTCTCATTTAGCTTTCATATAAATACAATAGTCTTATAAATTGAATCAAACACAATTCAGTCCAAAGCTGAAAATGTCAACTTTATTAAAAAATATGTTTAGCCATAAAATATTGCGTCTTTTCCTTACAACATGTAATTAATGTACTTAAGAAATTATTCTAAAAATAATATAATGTAATATTGCGTCTTTATTTTATTACATGAAATAAATGTACTTAAGGAAATATTACAAATTTCTAGCAATTAATTATATATTAGGAAACATTTTCAAACAAACACAAAACACCTTTAAGTTACAAGGTTGCTGGTAACAAAAGCAAAAACCCAGCTATTAATAAACATTTTCCCCTTTTTTTCAAGTACAATTTTTAGTGGGTAGCTAGTAAGTTATTAGAAATATAATATGTATATACCTTCCTGCTGATAATAACTTTAAGTAAAAACAAATTCACTAAATTAAATATTTAAACTTACATATTTTGACACGAACATTATTTTTTGTTGGAAAACTGTTTGTATCTTTTTAATAATAAACTTCCTGCAACAAAAGCTGCCAATCAATTGTAAGAAAAGTTTGTAGAAATTCTCAGGGAACAAACTAAATTCTTGGGAGCTGTAAAAACTTAATGACAGACCTTTAGCACTTGGTTGAATGAGAGCTGAGAAAAAGGACACAAGTATGAAATTAATAGTCAACTAAACTTTGATCATCACAATCTAAGATGAAAAATAAATATATAATAAAGAATTTCAATTGTAGTTTTGGGGAAAATTAGTGAGAAGTTTTTAGTTTAAATTATCTACACAGAGTTCAGCACAATAGTTCAATTTCTGTTTTTTTTTTCTAATACATATTATGAAATAGTTTGCGTTATGTTTAAACATCGATATATATTTGTGCATCTTAACATGCGTAGCTGAAGTATAAATCTGTTGACACTCTGCTTCAATCACTTGTGATTTACATAGAGAAGACTCTGGAGCATGAAGAATATACATTATTGCCTTTCCTATAGAGTGGCATTATTCAATATCTGCTTTACATTTATTGAAGATAGACCTTAGGATTGTTTCCTCAAATATGAGAGCAATCACCATCCTTCTGATGGTGAATAGACGACTAATTCAAGGTGGTATGTCGTCACCCCTACTATTGAATTTTGTAATTAATTCGCATTTCATGAAGCTAAACTCTGTGGGTTACCAGACTGTTGTGGATGATGTCTTTGTCTTGTAAATTTCTGTACACAACATTAAGAGTAGACATGTTACTTTACTCTTCATAGGAAAGTACGGAATCATCATATATTTTAATTACCGCGCCTTAATGTGAAATTGAATCCATCCGATAGCGTAAAATATCTGAAAATCATCCTGAATTTAAAGCTGTCTTGGCAAGAGTTTCTATGAACGCTGTTTGCCATATACTCGCGTAGGATGACTATAGGAAAAACCTGTGGTAGCACTTTTAGAAACACCAAACGTCCGGAGGATGATTCTCTGATTGAGATGTCAAGGCTTTTTTTAGTTGGAATTTTCTAGATACTGGGAATCTAAAATAACCCAGGAAATTGTATTGTGGTTTCACTGGCCAAAACAGAAGACTCAATGTCGGATGAGTAGACTCATTCATTGATTGGAGTTTCGTTTACAATGATAAACTTTGCAATTAAGCGAAAACTAGATGGGCGCTTGTGAACACCAAGGCCCATATGATCCAATTAAGATTGTCGCAGAATAATGTCACTCTACTGAATATTTCACTTGACCTACTATGGAATGTGGTAGGAGTGAGATTGCTAGGAGATTGAATCTTCTATTACGGAAAATATGGAGAATGATATAACAGTGATGGTCCTGACATAACACAGATTGGAAAGACTGCTGAAGGATATATATCTTTATACGTATGATTTAGTTCAAAGACTGCTCAGCTTAGTAGAATTACCCTTCTCTTTTGTACCGTTTCTTTCCAGCTATGTATATTCATGTCAATGTCATTGTCTGTCCATTTCAAGTTTGCTGCCTGTTTAAGCTAAACCTTAATATATTTGCCCAAGTCATGAGCAATGTCAAATACATATAAGAAGAAAATCACAAAACAATTCCTTAAAAATCCATCATTATCGAGAAAAAAAAATAAAACTAAAGTTTGAGCGAGGGTTAATTTTCCTTGAACCCAACCATCCAAAGCTTTAAGTACTGTACAAGATATTATAAATAGCAAACCTTAATTACATTTCATAAAGAAAAAGAAAGTAAGAATGTTAGTAATTCAATTAAAACAAAAGCCCATTGATTTCCCACAATGACCGTGCTAAAAAATAACACACGAGGAAGAATATTGGGGATGTTAGTTTTCAGTTCTAATCGTATATAAAACGAACACGTGCCCTTTACAACAAAGTTAAAACAAAATTCAGCAACTGTCCTGGTATCAACATATAGTATGTTTAACAACATTTGTATTATTAGAAAATTCTATTTACAAACATTGCCGATGACACGCAGTAGGGTAACATTATGGACATGGAAAGGAACTTTCGATTATTTTTTTGAGATGCCGCCGAAAATTACTAGAATATGGCGCTATTGTATAAATAGAACAAACAGGGTCACTCAAATTTAAGTGAGTCATTGTTGAGTGAACAACATCAAAGCGATCTCAAACTGTAATTTAATGGCATATTTCTAGATAACGAATGAATCAAATTTTTTGCTTAAATGAGTACAAAAATTAGTTTTGGAGTTTTATAACACAAGTGTCAATTCTGACTTGTGCTACTGTCAAAAAAAATGCTTGTGTGTGTGCATCAGAAAATAGTATTTTATATATTATTTCGTATATTTCTACAGCATAAACTGTTGTCTAATTTATTACAAAATTAAAAAATTCATAGCAATTTCAATTCACATAAATTATTTTTGTATTGTAAATAAAACACAGCTGTTTTTATTTTGGTTTCTAGAGTTGCCCCTAAAATATTCAAATATTGAATAATAATATGGAAAAAAGTAAACAAAATATCTAATTAAATTATTTGGCAATAATGCAATTTAACAACTCAATATTACCAAGGTAACTAAAGTAAGTCAGACGAGTGTATTATAGAAACTCATTTGTTTACGTAATCGCCCGTATACCACTCGTTCGCGTTAGAATACACTAGTTATCTAGAAACATACCATAAGTGGTTTTATTTCAATTGCTTTGTGACATTTGAATAAATAAACTTTTTGGTGCTTTAATTTTGCAACTAAAAGAAAGCCGGTTTATTTAAGAGAAATAAACCACCGTTTTTGAGAGCTAAAAATGTAACAATATGTAAAATGATGCCAAAGAAAAATGTATAAACGCCCCCAATTATCACCAGCTTCGGTCAATTGAATAATATTGGGCTATTCTCAAAGCCAATTTAAAGCTGAGTGTTACTGCAGTTCTTGACAATAAAAAATGTTTCCGATTAATGTGATTTATATGACAGGAAATTAACTTTAGCTTCTTGTTTTCCTTTCCCAAAGAAGACTCTGGAGCATAGACAATATACATTATTGCCCCCCTCGAATATATTTAATTTAAATACTTAAATACCTAAATACTTTAGTTTATAAGCTATAACATGTAGCTTCAATTCCGCTGGAGGTTGTAAATTTGAATAAATTTTCTCTGCATGTACTGGAATAATAACTAACAATGTTTAAACAAAAACAAATGACCCAACAAGTAAGAAAGTATAGTCGGTCAAGACCTACCCTACACCCAGTATATAAATAAAGCATATTTTTAGAAATGTACCTTATAAGGGAGATATAACCTTTTGTGGATCGATCATTCAAAAATTTAGTGTCATGATGTCTGTGAATATAAATATTATGTGTGTTACACTTTATCTCGATATAAATACTTTTAAAAGATTTATGAAGGTTAAAGTGAATTACGTAGAGGGTCTTATATGAAATCGACCACATTGCGATAAGCAAGAAGTGGCGGGGTTCATTACTAGATGTGCGCAATAGACGTGGGGCAGATGGAGCGTCAGATCACCATTTACTTGTAGGAGAGTTACGATTAAGGACATCTGCAATCCGACGACTAACAACACGGTCTTTGCCAAGACGATACGATCTATCCAAATTAAAATACTCAAGTATTCTCAGAAGTTACGTTAGCTCCCTAACGACTTGCTATGAAGATATCCCGAACAGCAATAGAGGCCAATGGAATGCTATAAAAAGCATTTTCACAGACAGTGCGAAGCAACATCTTGGTCATCCTCAACCTAAGCGTAGAACATGGATCTCAGACGCTACCTGGCAACTTATTGAAGATAGAAGACAACTTAAGGGTTCCATTAACGTTGCCCGAACAAGAGCTGCTAAATCTAACCTACAGGCACAGTATACCAGCCTTGATCACCAGGTAAAACGAAGTGCGCGGCGAGACAAGCGGGTTTGGGTTGAAAATATGGTCATAGAAGCACAATCAGCTGCCGATACACATCGAAGCAAGGATTTGTACAAAATTGCAAAGCAGATATCAGGGTACTCCCGTTCAACAACACATCCGCTTAAGGACCCGATGGGAGGAACTGCCTCGTCCACGGAGCGGCAACTGGCAATATGGTCCGACTATTATGCCGGCATACTGTCAATTCCGCAACCTGCAACTGTCTGGCAATGTCACTGTACTTCACACCAAATCAGACTAGACATAAATACAATCTGTCCAGACGAAATTGAGATTGTCACTGCAATCCGTGCACTGAAGACTTGCAAAGCACCAGGCGTAGACAATATTAACCCCGAACTGCTTAAGGCTGATCCGACTCTTAGCGCTAAAATAATCTACCCTATTATCAGAGACTTCTGGACATCACACTCTCTTCCTGCTGAACTAAGTGAAGGAGTGATAATAAAATTACCCAAGAAAGGAGATTTAACAGAGTGTAAAAATTGGCGGGGTATAACTCTTTTAACCATGATTAATAAGGTTTTAGCGAATATACTCCATGCTAGACTGGCATCATCAATTTCAGCGGATCTTCGAAATGAGCAAGCTGGTTTCAGACCACACCGATCTTGCACCGACCATATAAATAGTCTACGGATCATAGTGGAACAGTCGGTGGAATGGAGATCTCCACTATACCTGATATTTATCGATTTCGCCAAAGCATTTGATACGATCCACCATCAGGCAATTTGGCACGCACTTCGATGCAAGGGAGTTCCACCTGTGCTAATCGACTTAATCAAAGCTCTGTATGGCAACTCAACATGTCGAGTACTGCATGAACGTATGTTAAGCAATCCGATTGGTGTAAGCACTGGGGTACGACAGGGATATAGGATACATCCCCTCTGTTATTCAATATTGTATTGGACTCAATTATGCGGCAAGCAACCCGAATAAGAAGAGGCATTACATGGGGTATGAATGGTCGATTGGAAGACCTTGATTATGCTGATGATATTTGCCTACTCGCACACAACTTTACCGACATGTCAGCCAAATTGGACCAGATACATCAGCTAGCATCGGGTGTTGGTCTTCATATTAATTTTGACAAAACTAAGGCTCTACGTATCAATTCGACTAATCTCTCCAAGTTTCGAGTAAACAACATAGAACTCAAAGATGTCCAATCGTTTTGCTATCTAGGAAGTATCATATCAACAACAGGCGGCTCACGTGATGATATTGCATCTCGCATAAGGAAAGCAAAACAGTCTTTTGGTGCATTACAAAGAGTATGGAAGTCACCACAAATACATACAAAAACCAAGCTTCGTCTTTTCTCCTCTAATGTTCGCTCTATCCTGCTATATGGATGCGAGTCCTGGAACTCTACTGCAAGCGATATCCAATCCCTGCAAGTATTTGTTAATCGTTGCTTACGAAAAATTTTGCGAATATTTTGGCCGAACGTAATTTCCAACAGAGACCTCTGGCAAAGAACAGGTGAAATACCGATTCGCATAGAAATTGCAAAGAGGAAATGGAGCTGGGTTGGCCATATTCTGAGAAGACCCCATGATGATATACCAAAGATGGCAATTGACTGGAACCCTCATGGCAGCAGAAGAAGAGGTAGACCAGCTAACACCTGGAGAAGGCAACTAGAATCCGAGATTAGCGAAACAGGAAGAACATGGTCTGAGATCAGACTAATCGCACAGGACAGATATTTTTCATATTTATAAAAATAATACGGTACAATTTTATTATGATCGGTCCATAATTACTCGTAGCTCCCATATATGGCCCACTTTCGAAATTCACTTTAACGATCATAAATTCCTTAAAAAAGTTGCTATCCAAATAAAATTCAACACAAATAAGTTTCTTATATATAGAAATAATGGCAGCTAATTTTAAAATAGTCGGTCCATAATTAGTCGAAACTCCCATATAAGACCCTCTCCGTAATTCAATTTAAGCTCCATAAATCTTTCAAAAGTATTTATATCGAGTTAAAGTTTAACACATATAATATTTATATTCACAGACATTATGACACTAAATTTGTAGATGATCGGTCAATAAGAGGTAATATCTCCCATATAACGCCCATTTCCGAAAAATTGTTTTATACATATACTGCGTGTAGGGTATTATATGGTCGGGCTTGACCGACTATACTTTCTTACTTGTTTTTTTCTCTTTGCTGTATGTTCTTAATTATATATAACGCGTTAATTTAAATATAATTACACCTCAGTATGTCTGTATGTGACCTAATAGTTTTTTTTATCCTATTACATATTGTTGTTATTATTTATTCTCCACTACAGAACTTTGTAAATACTCATAAACTAAATTCGAAACTATTTCATTTACGAGTGAGAAACACATAAAGCCACATTATGTTTTGAAAAATTAAAACTGCCACATGTGAACGTGGCAACTAATGGAATTAGTTGTAAAAACCAAACTTATGCGGTTTAAGTTAACACGTACTCATATGCATAAAATGTACACAGTAATATGTAACTGAATACAGCATAAAGCATTGTTCACATTAAATCTGGCCACACAACAGCAGCTTTTTTCTTAAATAGCTTACGTTTTATTACACTGATTCGATTTTTCAATCTAACTACCTTTAAATTGTTTAAAAATTTCATCAATATGAATATATTTTGTAAGCTATAAAAGATAAAAAAAAATTTTTCCACAAATATTTTGAAATTCCGATATACACTCAAACCTCGTTTTATGCGATTGATCCGTTCCAGAGAAAATCGCATAAAGCAAATTCGCATAAAACGATACACTAGCTCCATACTAAAATTAATGATTCGTCCCTGAATTTTGAAAAAACGCATAAATTCAAAGTAAAGCATTAAAACTCAAACAAAATCGCATAACAAAAGTTAACAAAAAAGTAATTCATTTATTAAAAAAACAAAAAAACATCAATTCATTACGTACTTAACAAAGAAAAAAATATTTACATTGAAGAAATAAATTATATCTTATAATAAGAATCACTAATATGGCGTGTGCCGAGTTTCTGAATTGGCTCTATATCGCTTTCATCACTAGAGGAAACAAACACGTCTATGTTAATTAAAACGGATTTCACCTAAGTTGAAAACTAGAATGATATTAACACTAAGAGTGAACGCTAGAAGCTTTGCTATGCTCGAAGCGTGAACCACTTTTGCTGAACAATCTTTGACGTGTCAGAGTAAGCGCTAATTAATGTGTGTATTGTGTGCAGCGTTGTCAACTTGGTGCACTTTGCACCATTTAAAAAACTGCAATTAAAATTTAGCAAAAATAAAGATTTCATCACATTTTCGAAAAAATTAAAAAACGCACCGAAATACAAAAAAAAATGTTGCTGTGTTAAATGAAATGGTACTCAAACAGGTGTATTTTATTATATAAAAAATTTTTCTCACTCTGAAATTTTGAAAATTCAAAATCGCACAAATTTGAATTCGCATAAAAAACAATCGCATAAAACGAGGTTTGAGTGTAATCGGGTTCAATGATGGCAAAAAATCTAAAGCTTTCTAGAAGTACTTTATATGATGTTATAACGACGTTAATGGTACAAGCAAACTTTAAGCACAAGTCGTAAAAAAAAGAAGTAAAATGCTATTAAAATAAACCAGGAACTGGCAAATAAAGTAGTAAATTCAGTAAAACAAAATCCGGTCCTCAACTACAATGACCGTGCAAATATTACAACAGCGGTATAATTACTGTATGGAGGCTGGTTTTGAAATATATCGTGCAATTAATTAAACAAATCGTAATGAAAAACAGAAAGTTGTTACCATAAAATGCACATGGCTTCTTTACCAGCACCAAAATTTTATGTTGTAGCAAATCATCGGCACCCCATCATCTAAGCAAAAACATAATAAGTTTGCTCAAAAGTTAATGGTTTGGCAAGTATTTTATAACCTCTTCAACTAAGACTTCAAATATTTATTTATGTGAAAAATTGCCTGCAGAAACATTTGCTGTCACCACCATCCGGCAAAGGTTTGTGTTTCGATTTAGCTGTCTGTCAAAAGCTGCAACGGATTGGTAAAGAATAAATCAGTTTGATGTAAAAGCAACATTTATGAAGACCCCTAATTTTTTGCAGCTTTGACTTTTGTAAAAGGAACGTTAAAGCAGAATAGTACTGTAGTTGCTGACATAAATATTAAAATATTTCTAAGGCCGGATTTTATATGAACAATGCCTTACAACAAAATCTCTGAAGCTATAATGTGCAGAACTTTAATAATGAAATTTTTTGACATACATAGTTAATATTGACACATAATAGTTTAATCTATAATATTAAATTAAAAAAGATTGTGGATTTTTTAGGGATAACAAATCGTTAATTAAATATTTTATAGGATGATATAAAACAAAAACTGGGCATGAGAACTAAAAAAAATACCGACAACACTGAATGTATGTCTCAGTAGTGGGTTTTTCTATTGGGCTATTTTGCTGTGAAATATTCTGATTTTCAGTAACAAACAATTTAATGAATTTATTTAAGGTGGATTCAATTACACAGTACAACACAAGCAAAATTACTGGGTTTCGACGATTGATTGTTGTTAAGGAGACCAAAAAAAATATATACGTGTGTCGACGTTTTGATAGATCACATCAGAATTTCATTTAAGAAGCGGTTAAAAATTCCCAGCTCTGGCCTGTTCTTGCAGCATATCGGATTGTAGATAATGGCATGGCAAATATTTTTTTAGAACATATTAACTCTCTAACTCTTCCCTCATAACGGCATTTTTGGCTTTATTCTAAGAAATTGTAAATAAACACCCCGTAAAAGCGGTAGGGCGGGGATGAAATGTTCTACAAAAATATTTGCCATACCATTATCTAAAGAAATGCTGAACATACCCTACACCTCAGACGTAAAGAAAACATAGTTTTATATACCGATATGCTGCAAGAACAGGCCAGAGCTTGGGAATTTCGAAAGATTTTTCTGGAAAATCAAAGCTGTCATATGTAAACAAATTCTACTAAGCTGAAAGTTCACACCAAGCGTTTACACGTTTCTTGCGTTCTAAACAACTGCCAGAAAAGTAGTGAATGATATAAAACAAAGAACTAATTTTAAATGGTAAATGGTGTCAACTAACAATTAAAATTAAAACGCATCCATTTAAATACAAACAACTTTTCTCTATAGTGTCAAAAAAAATAAATAATATTAAATATTAATATTAAATATTAATATTAATATTAAATAAATTAAAAATTACTATTTTTCATTTTCAAAATGTATAAAGAAATTTATTAATGTTTCATAACTATAAATACATTGAAATTAAAATAACTTAAAATACTAATATACACAAAAAACTAAGGGCTATTTTCTCATTAGGCGATTATCTTTTTCCCCAACGAAAAACTGCCGATTAAAGGAATTTGGTTTTCTCAATGTCTCATTTGCTTCTATTCTGTCGCAAAACTAGCCAGCCCTCATTTGCCAATTATTTATTTGTTGTACAGATAAATTCAATCAGCTGACTGCTGTTCATATTTTTTATGTGGCAATACCTTGAGTTTTTGTAAAAAAATTAAATAGATTTTAGAAAAAATGTTTAATAGAGGAATAAACATTAATTTGATGGAGGACGAAATCGAAGAACATGAATTCCAAGTGAATGTTGAAAGAGTTTATCATGCCAGACCTAATTACCTGGCAGACATGGATATAATTTATTTTTTAAAATATTTGTTTTTTTGATTTTATTTTTTTTTTCATTTTTTCACATTTGGAAAACAGCTGATTTATGTCAACAACTTGTCACTTGAAGACAGAGTTCCCAATTTTCACAAAAATTTTGAGAGGTATTGCCAAATGAAAATAATTTTTCTGTCGGTAAATTGAGAAAACCAAAATTGTTAACGCATATATTATCAGTCTAATAAAATTATGTCGACACATTGAGAAAACGGGCCTAAGACTTTAATAATGTCTTAGGCCTATCATTAGGCATACCCTAAGATTTATTCTTATAACTTCAAATATAGGTCTTCAAACATCAATAACAGTTTCTTTTAGGTATATTTCTGAGGTCCTTCACGGGTGGTGCACTATGGCACATAAGAAATGCAAACATCTGCACGGACTTATAAGTACTATTAGTTAAGAATGAATTTAAGAGTGTCCGTTAAAAACAGACGTACGAATATCAAACTAAAATTATTGACTATTTTAAAAAGGATCTATACCTATATATCTATATCAGATATTATATATTAAAGAAAAACATAAGTCTACATAAGTATATAAACAAAAAAAAAATAAAAACCAATAATGAAATCATAACTACATAAATATTCAAGCATTCAAACTTGTGTCTATCACTGTAGTTTCCTTTTAGATGAACGTTTCTAAATAAAATTTTTTCCAAAAAAAAAATACAAACCTTTACTTCAAAGTTAATTAGTACTATGTTTCTGTGCTTTTGATGTTATTAATGCTGTTGATAATTACTGCTGTGATGATTTGGAATTTTATTTCGATTGCAGATAATGATGTTAATGATATTTTGAGTTAAAACAACTTTCAGTTAGAAATTCATCGTTTGTAAGCACAGAGCAGCCACATACATGTATTTTCAAGTGCAAACTTTAACACACTTTTTTGCCACTGCCTTTTACGTCGAAGAAAACCATATTTTTTTTTTTTTTGGGATTTTAGTGTTTTTTATTTATGATTTTTGTTTGTAATACGTTTTAAATGATGATGGCGGGCAAAATATTTTTTGCTCTTTCAAATGAAAAACTTGTAATAGACACCAACAAAATTAAACTTTAAACCAAATATATTTATGTACTTAAATTATGTAATAAGTAGAAATAATAAAAATCAATGTGAAGCTGTCACTCAGCCAATGCTGTAATCATAAATAAAATTGTTTATTTTCAAAATTTTTTGTTTAAACTTTGGTTAATTAATGGTGTTAATTTTTTATTAGAACGAGTTTAAAATATTTGTTCTTTTATTGAAAAAATAAACATGTTTTGATTTTTATAAATGAATTAATTGATTGTTTAATAGTATTAGTTGTTAAATATGTATGTATGCATGTATTTTATTTATAATTATATGTTTAATTAATTTTGTTAGACAATTATTGCTGCTTCTGCTGCTACTGCTGTTGATGTTGTTGCTTGTCTTTATTGCTGTAATTAAGGGCAGTTAATCGTTGTTTGATTTGCTCTTGATTGCTGTTAAATAAAGGTATTTCATGAAACATTTGTTGCATACTTTTGGGTGTTGCTAATAAAATTGTATTTCGTTTAATGTTAATGATGATGTTAATGTTAATGATGATATTAATGATAATGATAATGATTTTCTTTTACACATTAAATTGTGGCTTAATTTTTTTCAGCTTTTATGATTTTTCACCTATTTTTTATATCATGCTAACCATTACAATTTTGTGCTTGTATGCAATTACTTCTTTGGGTTTATTTTTTGCTGAAATTTTATTATTTTACCACAAACATAATCACTTTTTTCTTTATTAAATTCAGTTTCATTGCAAGTTGTTTTGTTTTTAAAAGAAAAATCATCAATCATTGACACTCTTGCCATCAGTTTGACATCATTAATTTCTCATTTTCTATCTACTAACACTACAACAACGAAAAGCTTTAGAATTTATTTATGTAACAACCATCATTAAAATTCATTTGAATTTATCCTACATTAAGACTGTCTCACAGTAACAGAGCAAAGTAATGTTTGTTGTTTCTTTTTTTTTATTGCTGATAAAACTTTGTTTTTGTTTTTGGCAACGAATTTGAAACTTTAATTTATTTAATTAGTTTTTCAAATGATAGAATAAACTTTTAAAAAATAACATATTTTAGTTTTAAATTTTGTTAATTAATAATGTTAAATATTCATTCAAATTTTACTTGGTAATAAGAGAATTGTTAAATTGTTAAGTTTTAAATCTATACTAAAAATAGAGAAGAGAATAAGTTATCATTATCATAATGGATTTACTTGAAAAGCAGTTTGTGGATTTTGCAAATTTAAAAAGAAAGAAAGTAGTTTTAAAGTCATTAAGCAACGTTTAAGGACCCAACCATTCAAAATTTCTTATTAATATAAGTAAAGCGAATATTTAATCCAGTTTTCAACGTACATAGCGAAAATAATAGCTCTATAAACATGCTCTTATTACAGACTTATTAATTTTTTGTACTTGTTTAAATGCGTTAAATATTTAAGCACACGAAGCTGAAAAAAATTAGCGCCAAAACGTTGGCTCATCATAAAGTGTGAATTATGCAAGTGTGTGTGTATATGTGTGTGTGTGTGTGAGAGTCTTTTACTCTCACACTTCATCTAAATAACAAAGTACGTCATGGGATTACTTTAACAGCAGTTGGTAAAAATGTTAGTATGAAAATGAAAAATATGCCATTATGTCTGGCTGTCTTTTTATTTACACATATTATAGCGAAAGAATAGAATGTGGCATAAAAAAAGACTGGCTGGTGTCGCCCCAAAATATAAATAATTCTGCACAAATACTACAACCACTACATGAAGAGATGACATTATACACGTAATTTTTGGCAAAGTTTTTATCAACACAAACGTTTTAAATGTAAAGCGTGGTGGGTTTACTAATTAATTATAAAACAAATGTTTGTTTGTTGAAGAAAAAGAAATTGAATTTTTTCTATCCAAAAAGAGTTAGTGACATATACTATTTGAAAACCGAGCACAAGCTTTTGCATCTGTTAAAGCTGTGAAGATAATATTCCCACTACTGGGGATATGTAACCCGCTTCGATTCAGGCCTTGAAGGAACACATCACGCGTGTCATTCGCCAGTTATCAGTCGAAATGGTCGAACCATCTGCGACGTAGCAACGGCCAACATTTGATAGACATAATCTTCAAAAAATAAATGTTCTTTCATATGATGTTTACTTTCAGCTGATTGCCACAGTTTTTGCCATAATTTACCATAATCAGATTAGATTTATAAATTTTACTTCGCATTGTGAACTCCTTTTCTGTTCATGTATACAATAATTCATTTTCGTTTTCTTTTTTATTAATTAATTATTATTATTATTATTAAAATCTTTTCTTTAGTTTCACTTCGGAAAATCAAATCTTGTAACGTTAATTTAACCGCCTTTTACTCAATGCAAATGGATAAAACTTTGCAGGCATTCATACTCCCGATGGCAATATACGAATACATGATCGTAACCAGGATAAAATCTAGGGGGCAAAATTTTGTTTGGTAAGATTCTTTTTTGGCAGCCTTCTACTCAATGCAAATGGATGAAACTTTGCCATACTCCCGATGGCAATACACGAATACATGGGCGTACCCAGGATACAATCTAGGGGGGGAGGGGGCAAACATTTTTTTTTTGTAAAATTCTTTTTTGACTGCCTTCTACTCAATGAAAATGGATAAAACTTTGCAGGCGTTCATACTCCCGATGGCAATACACAAATACATGGTATAGCCAGGATAAAATCTAAGGGGGGGGGGGGCAAACTTTTTTTTTTTTGGTAAAATTCTTTTTTGGCAGCCTTCTACTCAATGCAAATGGATAAAACTTTGCAGGCATTCATACTCCCGATGGCAATACACCAATACATAGGCGTAGCCAGGATAAAATCTAAGGGGGGGGGGGCAAACTTTTTTTTTTTTGGTAAAATTCTTTTTTGGCAGCCTTCTACTCAATGCAAATGGATAAAACTTCACCAGGATAAAATCCGTTACAAGATTTGATTTTCCGAAGTGAGCTAAATAAAAGCATTTAAAAACAACGATTTTGGCTGTTTTTAACGGGTTCCGATCACAAAAAAATGTTTTTTTTTTCTTAAATGTCTGAAGGTGATCTTTAATATTTGCGTTAGACTTTGTGCCATTTTTTGGACATATGCGGTCGACCCGGTTTAAAATCTCACACATACCTTAAAGAAAATCGTGGGGCGCGTTGTTATGAAACAAAATGCTCAATTATTGAAAATTAGTAGCTTTAAACATGATTGGTTGTATTTCTTTCGGTCTGAAATAATAAAATGTACTCACGGCAGTCTTGTTTTTTTAAGTTCAGGTTGGTAGGGGCGCACACTGTGGCCACTGCGGCAATAAATCAATTTGGACCTTCTGTCCGATTTTGATGATTTTTGCACAGATGGTTAAAAACTATCTGAAGGTCATGTGTGGAAAATTTCATGCAAATACCTCCATTGGTTTTCTGTCCCGAGCAGCGCAAAGTTGAAGTAAGTGAACAAGTCTCAAATGTGATAGTTTTCTATGTTATATTCAAAAGCTTGTTACTTATAAAGTCTACACCGAATGTACCTTATAAGTATTTTTTCACTTAAAATAGACATTAAGCATTATGTAAATTAAAAAAAAAAATTTTAAAAAATTTAAAAAAAAAATTTCCTTTGACAATATATTTTGAGCCAAAAAAATAAACATTTATGATTTTCTTTTAGACTTTTAGTTGTGTGCGAAGCAGTGCGACACATGGAGTCATATACCAAATTAAAGCTGAGAGTCTCAGCTAACAGACTAAAAAAAAAAAACCTGCCCCAATTTGCCCGCCGCCGAAAAAAAAATGAAAAACCAAAAAATTACAGTAAAAAATATGCGTTATTTTACGCGTGCAAAAACAAATGCGCATTCTTTCTTTCTTTGCTACTCGTGCATAAAGTTTTGATACATGGTAGCAAAATTGTATCTGAGGCCATTCTACCTATAGGTAGGTTAAATATACAATTTGTTTCATACATTTTAAATTAACATATGGTTTATTTTTCAAAGGAATGTTATCAGAAGAAGCACAGGAAGCGAGGAACAAAGATTATAGACGTTATAGGCTATATCACTCGCGCAAGACTGGGCGCTGTTCTACTAACGAAGACGTAATGCATCATTTGTTGATATCCACCGACCCATATATCAATTCATTTAGAACGAAATTTAAGCTTAAAAAATTAGATTATCACGAAGATGTAAAAAAGTTGTTAGTAAATGAAATAGAGTGAAACTGACAAAATTTTTGTATTGGAGTTGTATGGGGGTGGGTGTTACAGTGGGCGGATTTTCTTCATATTTTCAAAACAGCATTTGATAGATGTTATATGCATTTTTGCGAAAAATAAACATTCTAGTTACAAATTTACAGAAGATATGGCATTTTTGAAATATCATTTGTATGGGAGGTGGGCGTAAAAGTGGGCGGTTTAAGTTCATATTTTCAGGAGCTCATTCTACAATTATAGTATTAACGTTTTATGAAAATTGAGTTGATATATTTAAAATCATGGAAGTTATGCCACATTTTCTATTTAAGTTGTATGGGAGGTGGGTGTAAAAGTGGGCGTATTAAAAAAAAAAAAAAACTAAAATTCTTAAAAAATTTAACATAAATGTGTGCAAAATTTCATGAAGCTCCGAAACCTCCTTGATTTAAGGCCATTAAATGCACTACACGGCCACAGTGTGGGGCGCCCTACGCTTTTCTTTAAGGGATGTGTGAGATTATTTCCATTTTGATTTAAAAGTTTATGTTGTTTGAAATGTTCTTATTTTTTGAGTTTTAGTCGATTTTTTTTAGTATTCATAATTATTTTGTGTTCACAACTGATCAATATATTTAGGTAAAGAAAAGCGTTTCTTATTATTTTTTTTTTTTTGGTTAAAGAATTCTGATGAGAGAAAGTGGTGTTTCTCGAAACATATGTAAATTCAACCAACAACCCAGGTTCGAATCCTAAGCCAAGAAAAATTATCAATAAAATTTTAATAATAATTTTCATGTAACAATTCCTACCTTCAGTAAAAATAATTTAATGAAAAATTAAATTTAATGAACTCGAGCTGAAATAAAAGAATCAATGATTTAAAATTAACAGTTCAAAATAAAAATAATAATTATTATTTTTTTTTATTTATTTAATTTTGTTTTCTTTTCTTAAATAAAGTATATTTTTCCCGAATTCATTAAACTCGTTCTAATGAGTTTTGTATCTTTTATATTCAAAACAAGGATATCAAATAGTAAAAAATGTTTAGTAAGAGTGAAAAGCGAAATTATTTCATCCTAATTTTAAGTTTTATTAAAAAATTTTTTGTTGTTACGGCTTTTTGGTTAAAGAAAAAACGATTCCAAAAGGCCTTAAGTACAATTATTAACAAAACGTACTAGTTTTTTAAGTTTAATTCTATAAGAATTAAATAGTATTAAAGAAGTAACACTTTCTTTGGAAAGGAGATAAATTGAAGAAGTAAAGGTGATGAAAGTAGAAGAAACTCTGCAATTGCGTATTATGTTTGTTTTTAGTGCAGCATTGCAGCGCCTCTGGTGGTGAGTAGGCGCATCAATGTTAAAGCTTGATTTTATAGACTTTATTAAATTATTTTACTTCGGTGGCGTTTGAATGCTATACCGCCGAAGGAGGGCGCTGTGATAACTATTAGTTATGATGGATAGAAAGAAAACTAATAATTATCAGAAACTGATGTTGTTTGAGTGGCAGCGGCTGGGAAACGAACCCGGGCAACAAAAATACCAACTCATGCTTAATGATCAAATGCGCTAACCAATTAAGCTACAGCACCCTCTAATTTGGATTTTCGGTGACAATATGTAACTTTTATTCTCATACAATAAATAATAAATATTTTTATACAATATTCTAATAATTAGCTAAAACTAACATTTTCCATACTACTTGCATGTATCATGTATTTCTTTAGATATTTACTATCAGGTGTCTAAGTCTTCCAATATGTTACATATAACATTGGTCAAGTAACTATGTTATGGAAGAAGGAACGTGTTATGAATGAAAATGTTTAAGTGAAACGTTTTTGCTCATCAAATGTTACATTTATATTCTTATTGGTCTCTTATTATAAAAGTCCTTTTAAGCCTAAAATAAGTCAAAAATGCTAAATAATTCCTCTATTATAGTTATAATTCTTATATTATAATTCATAATAGTTGCGTTCAATTTCATATGAATAAAATTTATTGACTATATAGAGTTTATTACTAGTCGGACAAACATAATTAGACATTTTACGCACGTCATCCGTCTGTAAATTCTAACAGCAAAATAAATGGAATTATTCTGCCATACTCCTAAATATTTCTTCACTTCTCTGTCAGTTTGACAATGGAAACATATGAAAACACTTTCATGTACTTAACAACTAAGGCTAGATGCCTAAAAAAAGTATACACGTTTCACATTAAAGAAATTACCCTTCTTGATTTCTTTGTATTCATGGCAAGTGTCGGTATTTTCTTTTTTTTCGGTTCATATTCCCTGCTCCCGTTTCCTTTAGCTCACACACAAAGGCAAATATTAAGGTTGTCGTTTTCTTAAGTCAGTCATTCATACTAGCTTTTAGTCATATAAACTTTAATTTGGTTGCTCTGTTACAAATTGAATGAGTGTTTCTTTCTGTCTGTCTATCTGTCTGTCTGTCTGTCTGTCTGCCTCGATATATAAATGTACATACATATTTTTCTTTTGTATTTGACGGTTTTGTAAGCCAAAATAAAATATTATTATATTTTCATGTTTCTTTTGTTTTTCTGTCCTCCAAGCTTTAATTCATACGTCTACCCTGACAAAGGAATGCATTTAAAATAAAATAAAATAAAAGTAAACAAAACAAAACGGCTTTTAAATTTCATTATCCTGGAAGATAAAAATAACAAAGCAACGTAAAAAAGTGTCCCTGTGTTGTGCTAAGGATTATTACAAAATGATGTAGGTGAGTTTAAATGTGATGGAGAAGGAGTGAAAAAGGGAGGATTTAAGTTCTTGGCTTGCTTTCTTTAATGCTAAAGTCTTTCATTTAATGTTTCTACAATTAGAATTCCATTAGTTGCCAACATTGTTGGTGGTTATTGTTCATGCTGTTCATATTGTATGTTTCTTTTTCCTAATGCTCTTGCTGCTGTTTCTACTGTTACTATTAATATAGCCACTGTTTGGAATATCTAGTATATAAATTGTTGTAGCTATTTTTTTTTTTAGTTTTATTGTTTCCAGAAATCCAATACAATAAACAAAAGCAACAGTCAGTGCATGCTTAACTATAAATAGAAATATCGTCTAACAACATTATGACACCCTTTACACCTTCAACATGACACTGGCACACATGCGATCCTTTTGCTGTATTAATGGTACACTTAAGCCTCATTTTATTTTGAATTTATTACATTACACTCACTTTTATATACAGTAATAAAATAGTATGGTTGAACATTAATAATTCGGAATTGTATAATATAAAATTTACACCTTTTTATTAATGGCGCATAAGACACATTAAGTCCAACACACTTAAAAGATATGAGCCAAGCCAGCCTTAATATAATACCTAAACATAATTTTTGTTAGTCACATAAATTTGTTAGAAGATATTAATCAACATAAATTTGTTATAAATATTTTAGTTGAGATAATTGTAACTCTTCAGAGTAAGAAAATTACCGGCCCATATGACATTAGTTGGAAAGTGCCAAAATAGACAATTTTAGTCCTCGTTTACACAGTCGAGCATTTGGAAGAAAAACATTTAGCTTGCTAGAAAATTACGGATGGGGAAGAGGGAATCAATTTTGTGTTCGTTACTCGGTGAACATGCTTTGTTGACATTTTCTTTGCTGGAATTTATTTTGAGTTTTGCCATTTGCTTTATTTCTTTTTTCGTTTGCTGCCATTAGGTTGTGAAGTTTAAATAAATTTCGTGAACAAACAAATTTTAAAATTATTAATGAAACACAATGGGAGTAAACAAAATATATTTCTTATTTAAAAACTTTATTAATTAAATGAGAATTATTCCTCTTGCGAGTATAAATTGTAAAATTTAAAAAATTTAAAAATTTTAATCGAAGTTCACTTCAAGTTAAATATACAACTTATTGTATAAGTTGTATTAAGTTGTATATTTAACTTGAAGTGCACTTCGATTCAAATTTTTAAATTTTTTAAATTAAAAACTTTATTTAATTTTAATTCTTTTTTATTTAATTTAACCACTACACAGCACGAATAAGAGAAATGTCAAAAAAAACAAATAATAATGAAATGTGTCTGACAACATTGTTCGACAGTGTGACCGCGAATGAAAAACCAAAAAAGAATTTCAGATGTTTTTCTTCCAAATGTTCGACTGTATAAATGGGGACTTATAGAGCTTTTGATTGTACAACAATTGTGGCAGGTGTAAGCCTGTTTGCCACTCTTATTTGCCACGGCAACTTGTGACCTCTAAGTACCGCCCGTGTTATAGTAAGATCGCTTATTCGCTGACATTACTTTATCAGCATGAAAATACATTTCATGACTGGGGCAAA
The DNA here is from genome assembly GCA_916048285.2 of Bellardia pandia. Lineage (NCBI taxonomy): Eukaryota > Metazoa > Arthropoda > Insecta > Diptera > Calliphoridae > Bellardia > Bellardia pandia. The sequence goes on from OU696529.1 coordinate 123,920,355, forward strand.
CTTTGGAGCTTAAAGCGTCAGTTAGCCGACTGTAACGGAATGTAGTGCAATGACGTAAAAATGTAAGGAAATTCTATTTCTTACAGATTCATACATTACGGTGTTGCGTTACTTTACATCTCCATAACCATTTGCATTACTTTACACATAACAATATCCTTCAGCTGTTTCTTACTGTTGCAATTACATTCCATTACAGTCGGCTAAGTGAGCCTTAAGGCTGCCTTTTAACAGCATTGAGTATTTCTCCACTGGACATTTCTCAATTAAGAAAACCAAACTGTAACAGCATGGTTGACCGCTTGCCGACCAATAGTTTTAGGTTTCCAACAAGATTTCTTTATTCATGCCTCATCTACATTACGGACCTTGTTAATATTCACAATTTGTGCGTAATTTTAGTAACAAAACAAGAAGGAGAAAAAGTGAGCTAGCAAATGTTTGCTTTCTTTATTTTAAATGCAAACAAAAGTAAGCACATTGCTGTTTTACTTAGCAGATGAATCTATTTACTTGTCTTACTTATCAACATAAACATTCCACAATGTGAACATGACACATAGCTTGGTAAACACTTGACAACACATAAGAGTAAAATCTTAAATGTAAAGCCAACCTTTATAATACTTCCTAAAAAACAGATTTATAGGGACCAAGACGGGCAGTACACACCGAGAAAAAAATATAGCTGCACATGTTAACCACAATGTCAATATTTTCACAAGTTTTTCAACATGGTCACTCACTATAATTATTGTTATGATTGTGGTAACCATAATATTCTTAAGTTACGATTCAGATGATTACTACAATCATATATACGATTGTAGTAACTGTGTATATATTTGTTGCAATCATGTTTATAATGAATTCATTTATCATAATTTGTTGCTCTTTGATTATGATAGAGAACAACATAATATGATATAATTTGCAGCATAAAACTGATATATGTATTATATATCTTTGCTATAATAGTGTGAATGGTAACTTAATCATACTATGGTTGTAGACATCATAAAAATAATTACAGTGACAAAAATATTTAAAAATAATGAAATAGTTGTTGTAAACATTCACAACCATATGTTTTCACTGCGTGTACATATGTACATAGAGAATTAGAAGTGTCATTGATTCTCCTCATTCAATAAATTAAAACATAAAGAAATAAGCAAACAATATTAACGAAATATCAATATCAAGCAGCAGCTTTAAATTTTTGATTTCTAATTTTTTTTTTTAGAGTTTGTTTTTTCCTTATGAAAATTGTTAAACTTTTCATATAAATATATTTATTATTAGAGAAATTTTATTTTATTGGGCTTGAGTTAATTTTTATAAAATAATTTAAAAAATAACATTGTGAAGTAAGTTTTAAACAATTGCCACATTGGAATGCATTTTCTAGCCTGCCAAGGTTGTCATCAGCAATGTTCATTGTCCAAGTTGTGCTTGTAAACATCAGCTCATCTAACTCAACCATTATTGAGAAAAAGACTTTGGGAATTATTTATCATATTTCTTTTTACATGTTATGAGTTAGAACGAAATTTACATATGTACGTTTACGTTTATTTGTGTGTGTATTCTTCTTATTATAATAAATTTGTAATAATAATAATAGTTGGTTTTATTGCAAGCATTTTACAAATTGTTCTGATCGTAAAGCTCTTTTAGCAAACTTTTTTCGCGGAATGCCTCCACACAAATAAGACAAGACCAATCATATGGATCTAAGTGAGCTGTGCACTGTATGGCTGCCTGCTAATCTAACAATGAATGCTTAATATTAAATACACTTTGTTTTTTTATTTAAAACTTAATTTTGTCTGGAATGCAGTAATGAGCTGATATAACTCGTATCATAATATTATTTGATACAATAGTCTCTAAGGCTATTAATTAAGACAGTCAGCCAGTCAGACGCACAGACAGATGAACAGCGTCATATCAACTCAGTAAGTGATTCTAATACTGTGTTCAGATATGAAACTTAATTGAGTCAATATTCGGTTAATTGACAATATTATTTTAAGTGTTCAGGCATACGCAATTTTCAGCTTACTCAATAATCATTTGACAGTTGGAAAACAATACAAAAAAGACTTTATATGGTTGTTGTGTTTCTATGTAAACAAACTCACCTTCACATTGATCTTTTAATGATTTCTTTTGTTTTCTTTTGTTGACATTTGCCATTTTATACAATTTTGCTCACTAAACACAGTTGTGAACAGTGTTGCATTCGAAATCTTACTCAATATTAAGGTAAGTTTAGACGACATGTTGAACCAGCATATATATGCTGACAGCCATATGATTAAAATTAGCAGCAAATTCCTATGTCATATGTTAGACGTTTACACGATATGTTGAAAGTAGCAAATTTTTTGATGTCAGCATATGTCAGCAAATGAAATGTCAACATAAGAGTTAGCATACGATTTTTGTGTTTATACGATATGTTGAATTTTATGTTTTGCTACATATGCTAAGTCGTATAAACATTTGTTTGTGAAATTAGTCAGTTTGACAACATTTTTCAATTATTATTCAACTTCTGTATTTTATGTGAAATTTTTGAAATAAAATTAAATAATAAAAATATCAATAAAAAAAAAACATAAATGATCACGTGGGAGAAAATTGGTCTAGCTATTGCGTTTTTAAGCAAATTTTTATATGCAAATCTGTCTTAATAAACGTTTGTTAAATTTAATAATGGTTTTTGAATAAGGGGGTTATTGTTTATTTCTAGAGACCTGGGGCCAAATTATCGCATTCGATATCGAGTAAAATTGATCGTAATTTTCTTATTTGAGATTATGGCATACGATATCGAGCAAGAAATTTAGTATATTTTATCATAATTTCGATATCGAAATCATACGTTCGCTCATTCGATCACGAATGCGGTAATTTGGCCCCTGTGTCGATTAATTTGAACTATGCTGCCGGCCATTATATTGCGTTTTGTGTTCTTGTGTGTATACGTACATATGCAACAAGAATTGTATTTACATAAAAAAACTATCGGTGGCTGGGCCGTAATACACTATCCTACACAATCGTACGATTCATTCAGTGGAAAATCTGACCGATTTCAATCACACTCAAAAAAAAAATCGCAACAAAGTATGTCATAGGTGCCACACTATTACACAAAAAAGATGCAAAAACATATGTTTTTGCTAATGTCAACAAACGCAGTTTTCCGCCATTTAAATTAATATTTGTGTTCAATTATTTTGTTGTTATATGTGAATATAATAAATTGTATAAACTATACAAACAATTAAAAAATGTTAAACGTATGTCCTTTAGATTATAATTTGTGATTTAAATCAATGAAGCCGACATTGTTGTTTTCTTATCAGCTTTATTAGAAAATACAACTCTGATCGCATATGAATTTGCCATATGCTGAAAAGCTTGCATACGCTTTTCAACAAATAACATATCTGTCAACATACGCAGGAAATTTGTCAAACACTAATAATATGCTGTTTACACGATATGCTAAAATTACCAACATACGTTTGTTGGCATTGTTAACAAAGTGTTAGCAAATGTTGTTAAACATACGTATGCTGAAAAAATTTTGCGTTTACACGATATGTAAGCACTTGTCACAAATTTTTCAGCATAAATATGCTGATTCAACATATCGTCTATACTTAGCTTTATAACAATTTCGTACTTATTGCGCAATAATTAATTGAGATTTTATATGGAATATTGAGCTCAATAATGACGTTAATTGCGATTATCGCAATTAAGACTCATATCTGAACACGCTATAAGTCGATCGGCATACATTAAGATGTTTGTTGGACTAATATTTTTGTCTATGTTTATTGTAAATTTGAAATCCTACTGCTTTAAGGCGTTAAAAGAGGTTTTTATGTGTATATTTGCTATCAATTTACCTACATGCACTAAAAATTTCTCTAGAACATATTTACAATATCTATATACGAGTACATACATTGTCTATAAATAAATGTTGGTTTGAGTGAACATATTCTCTCGTATGTAAAGTAATCTAATGTTACATTACTTTTAAACGCCTACATTATAAGAAATATTAATAGGCGTACATGTATGTATTTATGTACGAGTACATCTAGTACAGCGATATATAAATCCCAAATACAGTTCAACTTTGGTATAACGAATCTTAAGTGGATTAGAAAAAACACGTTATATCGAATAATCCGTTACAATAAGGTTCGTTATTTCGAGGTGAAGTTGCACTTATATTCGTTATAACGAGGTAATAAAAAATTACAACAACTGCTGCAACTATACAACAATAAATTTCGACTATTTCGAATATTTCAGTCCTTAGGCTAATACATGTTTGCTGGAGACGTTGTCGTTGCAAACACAATAATTTTGTGTGTATCTGTTTCATATAATTTGGATTAATTGATGGAAATCGTTATGAAAAGGTAGTAAATTGCAAAAATTCGTTAAATAGAGGTTAGTCTGCAGTGAATGAAAATTCGTTATAACGAGGCTATTGACAAATGTATTCGTAAAAGACAGATTTATTTAGTATTAAATCTTATGGAGCGTTGTAGAGGATTTCAAAAAATTCATTAAATCTAGGAATTCGTTATAGTGAAGGTCGTTATATTGAGGTTTGACTGTATATATATATATGTATGTATATATTTTTAAGCACATCTACATACATATATATACAAGCAGTTATTTGCTATAACGTTGGTGATTTAAATCTGTCATGTTGCAATTTTTACTTCCTATTTTTTTATTGTAGTTACATCCACCATCTTTATCATCTTTCATCATATTCATATCTATCAACATATTCCCTTCTCTAAATTACTTTTCTTTTATATTTTATGGCTATATAAAATAAGCATAAAATTGCAAGTATGACCTTATATAATCATAGCTATCTATGTGCAGACAAATATTTAAATGAAGAAAACTTCTATACACCTACTTCTGTTTTTACACGGTCTTTTTTAAGCGTTTTTAATTTAACACGGTTTGAAAATAAACAAATTTAAAATTTTTTACACGATCTTTTTTGCCATTTTGGCACAATTCAAATTCTTTTAGGCTTAAAAAATTATTTTTTGTTAAATTTAATTTTTGCGAAATATTTTCATATCACAAATTGAGGTGAATTACCTTTTTGTGGATACAAGCAAATTTACTGGTCAGAACAATTGTAAATAGCACAACTTTAGAGGAAATCCCTTTTAGTGCATACAATCAAATGAACTTGTCAATGACGAGTTGTCATACATTTTTTTTACATTACTTTTTAAGCTTGGAGTAGATCTCTTTTTCTTTTTCTTTAATAACTATGCTTGTGTAAAAACACATGGAGGCATGTGATAGAAATCGATATCGAAAACGAATGAGTTTTAGAAGTCAATTTTTTCGTAATATTTTTGTATTGAAAAACTTTCATCACATAAAATATAAAGAGAATCTTAAACAAAAATTTTAAAAATTAAATTATAAATGCATTAAAATGTATTTCCAAAACTGATTCGTTTTCGATTTCGATTTCCATCACATGCCTGCTTGTATACATTTGTATGTGATTTAATATTATAAAGCTGAATAGTTATTCTTAAAAAAAATCCTTGTTTTTCACTAATTTCAATAGATTTTGGAGATAAGGAACCAATCGCCCATTTCGTATAAGATCAATGTCTTTTTTACACGTTTTTTTTACATGAAGTTTTCCGGAACCAATTACCGTGTAAAACCAGAATTAGGTGTATATGCATTTACATGTGTATATTAAATAATATTTTTATAAAATATGGAACGTAAACCTATAAATAACCTAGAAAATATTTACAGGAAAGGAAATTTCCAAAAAAACAAGTGTGCATTTCGTTACATTTAGTTGGAGTAAACAATTGCTAATTAATTATGCCAAAAAACACAAAAGTCCTGCAATTTACAAATAGTTTTTCACACACTAGATAAGTAAACGCTTTTGCTCTATTGATAGCCCATGTTTTTAAGTGCTTGAACAGTTGATGAAAGTCTCCATATTTATTGTCATTATCCAAATAGGTCCCTTCTACCAATTTCAGATTAATACATTGTGTTGCATTACCTACCTATACTACAATAACACTTAATGTTTGCTATTTGTTGTAAAAATACAAATAGTTTTTTAATCAAAAATTTGGGACACCATTTTATTAATTTAAAAGCGAAATTGTGCATTTATATTTTATTGTGTGTTTCATAACAATAATTACATTTGATGATAAACAAAGAAAAATACTAGAAAAACAAAATACTACCAAATGGCTTAGGATTCGAACCTATTATTTCTATTTATACAATATTTAAAATTCCTTCAAACCTGACTGTACCTCTACTAACTTTTATCTTAAATTCCAAAATAAACAAATAATAGTTTCATGAATATGAACTGAATTAAAAACTCATTTAAAACAAAATAACTGCAGAACATTGTATCAAATAATAAAACAAAAATTAAACTATAATTTACCACAACAGTACAACGTAACAGACAACACATTAATGCAACACCACATTTTATTACATCGTTTCTGTTTCTGTTACTGGATAATGAATGTTTCTCGTTCTTCCGGTAACTAAAAAAAAAAATAATGTTGAATTCTTCAGCAGTGGGGTAACAACGATAGGGTGAGCATTATAAAGATACGAACCATAGACGTACGTGCATTTTTGTTTGATGTTTTTGTTTTATTTGTATTTCAATTTTGGTCATAATGACTCGACAGAGAAACTCAAGTAACAACGTGCACATGGTCATTAAAATAATGGTTAATGGTGGCAGTAAAAGTGAATTTTATTACAGCTGGGTTGGAAAAATTTAACACCTGAATCCTTTTAGATATGCTTGAGGATGTGTAAGTATGAATCTGTACTTAGTTATTTACTGCATCAGTATTAGACTAAAGGTACGGTCACACTTGGCAAATATTTGCCGCAAAAGATGTAACTACTAAATAAAATATATTTTAACTGGTTTATTTATTTAAAAAAAAAAACTTTACAACAAGACACAGCAAATATTTAGTTTTATTTTATTTGATGCCTTTTGATCTTGCAAAACTCTTGTAAAAAACTCTTGACGTTGTTAAACAAATTTGTGCTAAAATAAGTGGTTACACTTTTGTGAGTAAATATTCGGCAAGTGTGACCATAACTTAAGGAAAGTATGTAAATAATTTTCGTATTGTTTCCCATCTTAAAAATAAGAGTGCCTCCATTATAGTAGGGACATTTTATTATGTCCAATGGGTAATGCTGACAGCAGCACTTTTGATTTATTAAAAATTTTGCAGTTTTGCTAGAAAGTAGAATATTTTATTTATATTTTCATATATTTTATTTTTTTGATGCATAGTGGAGTCTATGAGATATCGGGTTGAGGGCAAGAAAACACCTGTACACACTTGATTGTACTAGCAATTCTTTTTATTCTCTTATTCGTATTACATATGTGCATACAAATTGGTATATACCTACTATCAAATAAATTCGAGCAATAAAATTGTGTGTGTATAATAATCAACTGAATCGTAACTTATCCATATTATGGTTACCACAATCATATACATAATTACAATGACCATAACATTGTTGAAAAACTTGTTAAAATGTTGACATTATTGTGGTAAACATGTACAACTATGAATTATTATTTTTATTTTGAACTGTTAATTTTAAATCTTTGATATTTCTTTATTTAGGCTCAAGTTCATTTAAGGATTGATGTTTGGCTGTGGGCTAGCGGGCGTCGCAGTGGTGCAGAGGGTCAGAACGTAAAGAATTCTGATGAGAGAATGTGGTGTTTCTCGAAACATATGTAAATTCAACCAACAACCCAGTTTCGAATCCTAAGCCAAGAAAAATTATCAATAAAAATTTTTAATAATAATTTTCATGTAACAATTCCTACCTGCAGTAAAAATAATTTAATTTAAATTAAATTCAATAAACTCGAGCCTAAATAAAAAAATATCAAACTAGTACAACTATATTTTTTCTGTAAGTGTAATAGAATACCAGTGCAAGTACTCCAAAAGAAATAAGTATGGATGCGGGTTTTATACCAATTGTGCAATAAAATGTCATAATCGTAATTTGGACACTGTTCTTATTTATATAATAGTTTATAATAAAATGACTATTAAAATATTAAATAAAAAGTATTTAATTACTTTTTTGTTAAATAAATATTAACATACTTATGCAACCGGATTTCATGTGAACAATTTATTTCCATTCCAAACTTTGTATAGCTAGAGTTAATTTCAATTGTTTCAGCAAATAAAAATGGTAGCACATTTTAAACAAGACGCCAAAACAAATTGGTAGGATGATCACAGTTGCCCTCTGGTATATAAAAAATTTTAATATCCATAAAGACCTAAACGTGCCTTTGGTAAAAACTGAGATCCAAGAAAATACAGAAAAACACTTTAAAAAGCTTGAAGTACACCCAAACCCATTAGCCCGCAACATATAAAATAATAGTGGCTATATTCGACTAAGAAGAAGGGATACAGCGGATCTGAGCCGAAGAGGAGAATAAAGAATGCCAACTTAATAAATAAAATAAAAAATGGTCAAACAATTTTCATCCGGTACTGGCTGGACTAATAATTAAAATTTTTTAGCTATAAGATTTGAAAAACTGTTTGTTGTAAATATAACATAACAAATTCATTGAATTATTAATTTAAGCAAACATATAATTTATTTTCATACTAAAAAGAAAATCTTCTTAAAGATTTTGAACACGTTCACAATTGTGTGGCTAGGTCCTGTATATGTAAGGCACCATGTGTGTGTGTGTGAGTGTGTGTATATTTGTGGCATGATAAAATGAATGAATTTGAATCATTATTTCGTTTCCATTTCTGTTCATCATTTAAATAGTTTTTGCTTTTGTTGCCGATTCTAGAACTAAATAATGCTGGCATTGTCATTGTTTCAGTGTATGCATATCTCTGTGTGTATGCGTGTTCTATTGTGTTGCGACTTTGTTTCAAAAACAACTTTAGCAACTTTAACAGCAATTGTTATTGTTCTTGCCACAATTTCACATTTAAATGTTGAAATACAATAAAATACAATAAAATCAAAAATGTCTGCCTGTCTTTTGTATTCATGTTTTTTTTGTTTTTTTGTTAAAAATATTTCACTTTAAAACCATTTTCACTTTTAATGGTTTTCGAATTATTTGAGCTTTTCTGCAATCATTTGCTATTCATATCATATTCTATTATTTTCTACTTTACTAAATAGTATTAAGATGTATGTTGTTGAAAAGTTTTCCTTTATATTTTGTTGCAGCAGGGGCGAATGAGAGCGCCTTCTTTTGAATTTAAAACATTAATAATTTTTCTGTTACTGCGTTTACTGGCTTATGTAACTTGCTGTAATGAATTGTGTGTTTTACATTTTTGTTTAAACATAAATAAATTCAGGCAAATTTGCAATTGCTTAATTATTTTATTGACTTTAGGTTTATTTGTTGTTAGAAAAAAAGGTGTGTTGTTTGCTTCTTTGGGGAATATTTATTCCCGAAATAAATGTAAAGAAAAAAATTATTCACTTTTTTTTTTGTTGTTGCTGTTGCTGTTATATTCCGTGGTAGTTTAAATTTCACTTGGCCAACTTCTGCATTTCATTGAACTCAACACTGAACACTTACTTTTTCATCAAAAATAAAAAACATTTAAACACAAAAAATTAAGGAGAATTTCTGTTTAGAAAAAGTCTTCGGTCCCAACAATGTTTTTACGTAATTTCCAAATTGCCCGGGATGCTGTCGCGACGATGGACCATTTTTAACTGGGTTCTTTAACAGTTATTTGCAAATATCCATCTGGTTACCAACCAACTGGGAGCGGAAGTTCTTTCATTTGAGGGAGAGAGAGACTGAGAGAGTGACTTTTTTTCGAATGAGTATTGGCGTTTTTGTGTTGCCATATTGCTAAATAGTTTACAACTGAAGTTTTACCCCCTTATTCAGAAACGATTATTAAATTTAACAAACGTTTATTATGACTGATTTGCATATAAAATTTGCCTTAATAAACGTTTGTTAAATTTAATAATCGTTTTTGAATAAGGAGGTTAATTTGTATATTTTCATAGTATAATGGTATTGCCATGAAAAAGTGGTGTGGAAATTTATAATGTTTTCGGTCGATAGCGTTTTTCTGAGACAGTCATTAGGAGTTTTGGTGCTTTCGCGAAACACCACTGTATGTTGCGCTATTCGGTCTGCTGGCGTGATTGGGGCTTTATTTTTCGATAACCGGTGAAAAACTCGGCTATGGTGAATGGCTAAAATTATGGATAGACGTTAACTAATTCAATTTTGATCTATTATTGATGATGTGAGTATCACTGACATTTGGTTTTAATAGGATGATGCCACATGTCATATTACCAATGCAATGAAATTATTGCAAACCAAATTTCACGATCAGCTGTTCAATGTCCTCCCCTATCAAGCGTTTAAACACCACTGGATTACTATATGGGAATATGTATGTTAAATATAAAGTCCATACACAACCAATTGAATCTCTCACAGCCTTAAAAATCTAACTCCAAGACGTAATTAATGAATTAGAGCCGACATTTCAACCAAATGCAATTGAAAAATTTTATAATAGAAACGACATCTGCTTGCGTGTTCGTAATAGCAACTCTCCAATATTATTTTTCATTTCCAACCCATATCAACTTTTTTCAATACAATACAAATTTCAAAGATTTTCATTTAATGTCTTTGTTTCTGAAGGATTGCATTAAATGTTGCACAACATTTCGATACACCAGCACTTCAGATTTAAGTTTCAAATGACCGAAGCTTGTAACATGAACTCAAACCAGTTTTCGATTTTAAGAGGCACTTACGTTGACTCGCTTTCTTCGAATAAAAAATGACACACTGCTAAACCGGGTTAAAATTTTCACTGTGCTAAAGTCGTGTGTTGTAGCCGGTCAAGCCCGACCATATAAAGTGCACTCGCGAAAATATGAACACCCCAAAATATGAACACTTTTTCTCTGTCAATGACTACTAAAAAATATGAACTTTGTGCAAAAGCTTTTTTATTTGGAAACAGATTTCAGTTATATAAAATGCATAAAAATTAGGGGAAAGCCCGAGCCAAATGTTAATGGTCAAACAAACAAATGCACTTTTTAGTTACTTTTTACATGTTCGCACACGCAAAGGCATGTTTTGGTTTTAAGTGTTAATTAAAAGTGAATAATTTGTCTAATATGCATATAAAACAACATAAATTTTGGAGAAATTACAAAAAGGTGCAAGTGTTACTAATTTACCGAAAAACATATGGACTGACAAAGTCCACAGTATCTGGAATAAAAACGAATAAAAATGCAATTTTAAAGTGTATTAGCAATACATTCATCGAACCTGGAAAAAGCAAAACTATACGCCCGTCGGAGTATTCAAAAAATTAACAAATCATTGTATAAATGGTTTGTGCGTATGAGAGATAAGAAATTACCCATCAGCGGGATAATGTTGAAAGAAAAGGCCAAGGAGCTGAATTATAATATGCGATAAGACTTAAGACACAAACTGTTTATCGTATCTATTTTTTACTAAATCAAGTTTGTTTATTCCACAATCAAGTTTGTGTCTTAAGTCTTGTCTAAGCGAACGTTATCGTTCGACATCGTGGGCCAGGGGGAAAGTCTCTTTAAGCCAGGGGGTTAAACTTTTATTTACACAGAAAGAAAGAACTTTAGTTGGTAAGTAAATGACTTGGTTTTTGTGACATTTGTAAATATGAAGAATGCAAAAATTTGAACTGCCCTTGTTTTCATTAGTTCATATTATCGCGAGTGCACTGTAATACCCTACACCTAGTATATAAGTAAACACAGATTTTAAGAAATGGGCTTTTTATGGTAGCTATGACTAATTATGGACCGATCATTACAAAATTAGCCCAAACAGGTTTAAGTTGATTGTTATTTAGAAGCCAAAATTTTTATGAGGGTTATGCTGTTTAGAGTTATTTTCGGCAGCGGGCCTTATATGGAAGCTATGGACAAATCTGCACAAAATTTATTATAATAAGAACACACTTATATTACAGTTTCAGAACATTTTGATGTTCACAATGACTCACAATAAACTGAGTTTACTTGATTGGCCCTGTTAGTCTATTTATACAGTAATCATAATTTCTGGAAGGTTCGGTGCTAAGATACTATAATGTTGATGACTGCAAGTCTAGAATGTTCGTGTCTAGATTATTCAGCCAAAGTCGTTAAAACTTAATGTTGCCATATTGCTTAGCTATGTTTATAACAGGGTGTTTTCAATAATGTTTATAAATGAACCCCCTTATTCATAAAAACTTACAACAGGTTTATAAGAGAATAGAGCACATTTTGTATGGAAATTTGCTCTATAAACCTGTTTTATGAATAAGGGCATAAACTTTTACAAATGCTGAACAAGTTGTATTTCGACAAGCATGTATGTTGATACCGATCGTTAAATTTAAATTGAAATACAATTTCGTAACATTATCAACGTAAAATGTATTATAAACTAACAATTACAGGAATATCATGCTAATAATTTAATTCTAATAAGTCTAATTTTGGTCAAACAGTGTGGCTAGTTTTCAAAAAATTATTTTTAAGAATTTTAGTTTGAATTACTTAATATATCGCTCTATATGTTTTATTTATACGATACAGCATAATTTTACTTCATTGTACTGCTGTCCTTTTCAGTCATTTAAAAACGCCTGTTTACTTTACTTCTGGCAATATCTTTTGCAGACACTTAGCTCTCAACTGACTATCATGCGCACTTTACAGCACCCTCTTCCTGTTCGAATTTAAAATCTCATTTTCGAATTAAAAATCAAGATATTGCTGTAAGTGGCCATAAATACATCAGTTTCTAATGTTGAATCCTCAGTTATAGAAGAACATTGTTGCACGTCGTCTGCTGTTATTAAAGGTAGACAAGAAGACTATGATGGCTGTGCAATTCTATGCCCATCTAATATTTCTTTACATTTAGCAATGCTTTATGTAGATGTGGGGTTTTCGTAAGCAAAAAGAAAAGAAAAAAAACCTAGCTAAGAATCCATTGACCTGTTTATTTATTAAGAAAAAAAAAACAACAGCAAATAGCACAGTAATTGAAAAAATATAGAAAAGTCTTATCATAATGTTGTTGTGCTTTTTTCCATCTCTTTTCTCTATTTTAACTATCACAAAAGGGAAGTAGTTTGTTGTTTTTTTTGCTTTTTTTTATGATTACAAATCATTCTATCTATCTATAAAGACCTCATGTTTTACGGATTTATTCCTTATATGTTTAATAAATGACATCTACCACTAAACCCAAATAGTCTTTAAGAGAGTCATAAGAAGCAACTACAACCACTAACACAAGTACCAGTGAGTGCATAAAACAGGAAGAAAAATTCTATAATAAATAAATACGTAAAGAAGAAAAACTAACGAACTACTCGTGTTTTGAAATCAATGACAGACATCCCTACTTGGATTTTAAGACGACTTCCGGTCTGGGAGTTGACAGACACAGTCATACTGAAACAGCAACAACAATATATAGTAATAGTGACAAATGGCATACAAACATATTCGTACACATAACAACACGTATCTAGTTTGAACATAGAAAATATAAAAACATTTTTAAACTACACATACAACACACACATACTCTCACTAACACAACCCTATGAACACATTCCATCACACAAAAAAACACACAATAATGTTTGAAGAAACGACTGAATAGTTTAATTTCATTTCATAATGTGCGTGAAAATGTTTTCTTCTACCCTCCCCCCCTGTCATAGTGTTGGTATTGTTCATTTGTTTTTATAGCGGTGTGTGTATATGCTTGTATATGTGTACTAGGGTGACAATGGTTTGTATGTAAGAAAATTTTTGTTGGAATTATAAAGTTTTCTCAACGGAATATTGTGCCAATAGGTCTAAAAGTTTTGTGCCGAAAATTTGAGCCAAATCGGACAACGTTTTCTGGACGCGCATCGAGGTCAAAGGTCAAGTATTTTTATATTTCGCAGTTAATATGAAATAATGTTGGGAAACTCATTAATTTTCTACATTAGTTTACAAAAACATCTGGATTCTGTAGACTTTTAATAAAAACTCCATTGAAATTCCAAATCTTTTGAAAACTTTTTTGGTATTTTTTGAAAACAAATCTTGTAAAATATCAGAGTTGTCTCTGGAAATGAAACTTTTTAAGTTTTCCTTCTTTATGATTAGCTTCTTTGGTATTTCTTCATCTTCATTTCCAGATGTATCTACAGACATCTTTGCCACTAACTTTCTTTTTGTCATGTTGTCTATCCTTTCGTCAAACAAACAAAAGCCCACACATTCTTCGTTTAAGTAATACAGATGATTTAATACCTTTGAAATGGCTTTGTCCGCAATATTTTGATTAACTGTTTTGTAGTTTTCCAATTTTCTCAAAAAGATAATGTCATTTAAAGCTGCTTTATCCGCTTTATTTGAATCAAACCAAAAATTTGAGTAACAACTTACAATAAAACCAGTTACTTCTATCAAAGTACTGATTTCGAAATCTGTTACTTGAAGAAACTGATTGCAAAAAATTACAATTTTTAAGGAGTATAAAGCCTTGGCCATCCATCTAGCGTAGTGTAAATATAATAACTAACTCAAAAAATTCTTTATAATCATCTCTCGGAAATGAGTCGTTAATTTTTCCAAAAGCAAAATCTAAAAGTTCAGCAACATTATCGCCTATAATTTCCATAACTCGTGGATGAGCTATTCCTGGCACATAACTATCTGTGTTTATTACTGGCCAATGTTTTTTGAAATTTTTAAAAATCGTTATGTCCGGTCCAGAAGATACTCCAACATTGGCCTCTGTAAAAACTGCTGCTAAAACAATTTCAAAAATATGGTGTCTGCAGCCTAGAAATAAAATATCTCTTCCAATTGATCTCTCCAAAAGCACATATGCACCTTTCAGTCTACCAGTGTTGGATGATGTTGTATCAAACACAAACGCTTCCGTTCTTTCCAAAATATTCTTATCTTCTAAAGCATCATAAACTGCAGAAGAAATTTCCGCTCCAGTCCCAGAGGGAATATTAGGCATGTCTATAATTTTTAGTAGGCCTTGAAATTTATAGTAAGAATCCGTTAAAAATAATGGTTGTTGTCTAGGAAATTTAGCTATTTTAAAATATTTGATTTGTAGATGACGTGATTTACTACAAAGATGTGTTTTTGTAATTATACATTACATGTCTTCGGCAGCCGGAAATTAATGATGCTTTTATTCAAAAACGTTAATGTTTGTGGCCCGCTTTGAAATATGAGGTTTAATTACCGAAATTCGTATAGATTGTAAAATATAAAAATACTTGACCTTTGACCTCGATGCGCGTCCAGAAAACGTTATCCGATTTGGCTCAAATTTTCGGCACAAAACTTTTAGACCTATTGGCACAATATTCCGTTGAAAAAACTTTAAACTTCATAAAAAAAATTTTTGCTGTCACCCTAATGTGTACTCATTTGTTTAGCTGTGTTTTTTGCTTTTCAAATACTTTTAAGAACGTACACTGTCATTTACAGGAATAGAAAAATAGCAAAAATATTTGCCTAAAAGAAATTTAGCGTTAATAAACATACGACAGGAAAACTCCTTAAACGTCTTTACTAGATATGATAGTTCCTATAGTACGTCAGAGCTTAGACAGTCTAAATAATTTAACTTTAATAACAATTTAAGCCATATAACAACAGTCATATTTTGTTAAGTATTTTACAGCAGTGCGGTCTAAAGGTAACAAAACTATAAATTTATGGGACGACAAAACATCCATATGTATGATTAATTTATTACCAATGTTATTATAACCTACACCAACCAAGGTGGAGAGGTTATATTGGAATTGTTCAGATGTTTGTAACGCTCAAACATATTAGTCCAACACCCAACTTAAAGTATACCGATCGAATCGGTAACACTTTCTGAGTCAATTAAACGATGTCTGGCTGCTTGGCTGACTGTCCATGTAAACCTTGTGCGCAGAGTACAAGGGTCAAATTGCCGCATTCGATATCGAGTAAAATTGATCGTTATTTTCTTATTTGAGATTATGGCATTCGATATCGAGCAAGAAATTTAGTACATTTTATCATAATTTCGCTATCGAAATCATTTTTCGATACGTTAGCTCATTCGATCACGAATGCGGGAATTTGGCCCCAGGTCACAATTTTGAAGATATTTCTATAAAATTTTGTATAAGAACCCAAAGATGGTTGGTATTGAATTTCTGTGCAATCGCACCATTATTTCACCTAGCTCCCATGCAAATGTCCTCTCGAAATATGGGTTTATCGGTCATAAATATTTGAATTGTGCAAGTATCCCCACAAATTTCGCCACAAATAAGTTGTATGAAGCCGAATCACACCTTTTGTGTAGATTGGTCCGTTAGTGACCAGAGCTCCCATATAAACCAAAATCATTTTAATAAACATAATTCTCTTGAAAATATTGGCATCCAAATAAAATTCACTACAGATATCAAAACACTAAATTTTGTAATGATCAATACATAATTAGTCAAAGCTCTGTTCAGAAAATCACTTTAATATGCATAAATCCTTTACAAGTGTTGATATTGAGAGAAAAATTTTTTTTTGTTATTTTCTTTGTATTGTTTGTATGAGGAATATTTTGTAAAATCGATTTAATATAAATTTAAGCACACTTAAGATAAACGAAGTCGAAAATTCGTCAAAGAAAACATAAAGCAACATATGCAACAGAAGATCGCCTATAATCGGTGATAAACGCAAGTATATTTCAAAAATTATTAAATAAATTTTCTTCTTAACAACGACAGTGTGCCACAAATGTACCTGTGTGTCTACATTAGAGTGACCGCTAAAGTTCCCTCTTTTCCCCCTCTATGAGATCCGGTCACGCACATACATTCACATACTCATATGTATAGCGTAAAACACATATAATACAAGTATTTAACAATAATAATATACTTGAGTATATATCGCTCACCTAGAACAAGACAGACACAAGTCAAAATTTTAAATGTCTAAAATGTGAATTAAATGTGAACTAAAAAAAAAAACACGGCTCAAGTCGGTTTTAGTGACTTTTTTCAAATCACTATCAAAATTTTACCACTTATAGAATTTTAAATTCGGATTAAAATAAAAAAAATAAAATTGGGGCGGTCACGCCTATTTTCAAGTGGGCGGGGCTCCAAAGTTTGTAATATATTGAGCTATAGCTTGAAAACTACAATTTGTTATTAGACAATATATATAGCAAATGATAGGTATTTGAAAGACCTTTCCAGCGATATATTTATATGGACCACCTATTGTTAAATTTCGCAAAATTATTTTTTGATCCGAAATTTTTTAAAAAATCTAAAAAATCCGGGAAAAAGGTCTATATGAGTAAGTAGATAAATTACAATATTTTCAAGTCAATAAAATTAAGCTTTAATTTAAGGTATAACATGACCATGTAGGTAATATAAATCCGAAGATATTTAAGAAAGATTATGACATTTCACCATAAAAAATACAATCTGTACTATGCGAAGCCGATGGTCTGTATATCATAGAGGAGAAAAGCCTTCCGTCCGGCCGTAGGCCGGTCAATACAGGAAATTTGTACAATGCGAAGCCGGTGTTCTGTATATTATAGAAGAAAAAATCCTATCCTGCATACAAAATTTTGAAAAATTGTGTTTTTTTTAACTTTTCAGATCTTATAATTCTATGATTATAGTACCTACAGACACATATGATACCTTAAATTAAAGCTTAATGTCTTGGCTATTTATATTAATAAACTAAAATAACACTTATATAGACTTTTTTACATTTTTTTAGATATTAAAAAAAATTCGGGTCAAAAAATATTCTTTTCGGATTTAACCCATAGTCGATCCATATTTTATAATCATGATATATATCGTTAGAAAGTTATTTTTAATACCTTTAATTTAATGTATTACGAATTATCAAAAACCCAGTAGTTCCCGAGATATAGGCCTATATATTTTCAATTTTAAGGGCCCGCCCCCTCGAAAATAGGCGTGACCGCCAACAAATTTTTTTTTTCTGTCATCTCCTCTA
Organism: Bellardia pandia; assembly: GCA_916048285.2. Classification (NCBI taxonomy): domain Eukaryota; kingdom Metazoa; phylum Arthropoda; class Insecta; order Diptera; family Calliphoridae; genus Bellardia; species Bellardia pandia. The sequence goes on from OU696529.1 coordinate 123,938,607, forward strand.
AAAGCCCTATTTGATGAAATTTTTCATTTTTTTTTTGTGCAAAGCCACTAAAACCGACTTGTTCCAAAAACAAAATAACATATTTTTGAACTCGTTTATTTATTAACAAAAAACAACTTTTTTTATTTAGGCCAAAACGCAACATATATTTAGTTTTAATATATTTGATGCTGTTTGATCTTGCAAAACTCTTGTGAGAGTAAACAATGTCAAATAAATTTGTGCTAAAACTAGGGGTTACGCTTTCTTGAGTAAATATTTGCCAAATATGACCGTAGCTTAAGAAAAAATTCCCTAAAATAAATGCACTAGCTTAAAAAAACATTAAAAATTTTTTTTGAATCTCCACAAAATACTAAAAATATTTATCACAATGCCAGTTAGTAACGCTACAGCAGAAAGGTCATTTTCAACACTTCACAGCATAAAAACATATTTAAGATCAACAATGTCGGAAGAAAGACTTAATACTATGTTTCCACGGTACATGCTTCGCTCTCTATTCATGCTTCACACCCCAATCATGTGCGAAACAACTTGCTTCACCATACAAAATTTTAAGAGCGAATCAAGTAGATTCAATATGAATCTACTTGTGAAGCACGAAAAATTGTACTCTTCTCTAATTTTTATCGCAAGTTTATCTGCACTAGCTGTAAAAATTTAATATTATTGTAAACAAAGCAAATTATTTTCTTGTTGCAGGAAGTAAATACGTACGAATGCATGTTTTTTTTCAAATAAGCTAACTAATTCCACTCACTTTTTTTGTCCATTAAAAAAAAATTATTTTCCACAAATTCTAAATTCTGTTTTTTTTTTTTATTCTGTTTGTATATTAAAAACAACTGTCAAATCGAATCAAGTTTTTAGTCGTGTAAACAGCATGATTCATAAACATGATTCAGAAGGTGAAACAGGTGATTCAAGTCTTCGTTTAAACATAGTATAACGGGTTAACAATGATGAATATTCATCACGAAGAAGAAATATGCCCTAATAAAGTTATTGAAAAATTTGCAGCTAAAGGAAACCATAAAATGCTTCTTTAAAACTACAATATGTTGTACATTACTATTAAACCTTTAAGTATAAATTTTAAATTAAAAATATTTATGTTAATTTTTTTAAGTAGAATTTTTAAAGAATTTTAAACTATGGATTTTTGTTTTTTAATACATATTAGTTTAAGTATATTAAAAATTAACATTTATTTCTTTAAACTTTTAAATAAAAACTGTATACAAATGTTAATAAAATAATTTGTAAAAGATTTGTTGAGATAATTTTGGTTTTTAACAATTTAAACTTAATTTAAGAGGTTAATAGTAGGACATATTTAAATTAAGGTTTCAATACAAAAAATGTTTATATTTAAACAAAATTTTTAAAATTAATAACCCCCCCCACCTCCACAACCATTGGTTGGATCCGCGCCTGGATTAAAATCATCTGAGAATCATATGATTTTGCAATTTATCAAAGATTTGCTTTGTGTAAAGATAGCATAATTTTATACACCTTCAAATAATTTAATATTTCTGTCAAACATTTCAGTGTCTTTGCATTTAGAGAATTTCTTTGCAAACATGTAATTTAGTTTAACAATATTGATCATCTTTTAACTAAAATAGCAGAGTATATTTTTTGAGTTGTTATATTCGCTCACGAAATCGTTTTATTAATAACGACCCACATATTTATAAACACTTCATTCCAGTCTTTTTGATTTCTAATTTCAAGGTCTATTATTTTTTTATCTTCTTTTTTCTCTATATTTTTCTCAATTTGTTTTCAAAATTAAACGAAATTATGTTTGCACTTTATGTTGTTAATATAGATAGATAAGGGTCACTGTAAATGCTGTTTAGATATGGTTTTACTAAAGTAAAGTAAGATATATAACAATAATTAATGTAAATTACATTTCTTTGAAAAATATTTTATACAGGCAAACGTTTTTACCTTCATCATTACATCCACTGTGGAAGTAGTTCTTATATAACAAAAGACAACCGACTGCTGAGGGGTAGATGTACAGTGTTGGAAAAAATTAATAAGACCGGTTTCTTCATTTTTAATAATGTGGAAAAGAAAATTAAAAAAAAAACAAATAACTTTGTTTATTATTTTTTACTATTGAAAAAAAAATCCAAGATTATCGGTAGTTTGAGAGTAAGAATTAACAAAGTCATTGGTTTTGAAGTTTTCCTTTTTTTGAATCACTGAAAATTAAAAAGCCGTTCTTATTATTTTTTCCAACACTGTGCATCTTCAGCTCATATTAGAAAGTGGTCAAAAATATTTTTTTATCACTCAACCCACTTACAGCGTGGTAAACTATTAAGATCTTACGAAGTGGGCCAGAATCTATATACATTTTTTAGAATCTGTCATCGCACTGTGGTTTAGAAAGGTTTTACTTTGAAAAAAACCTGGTGTCTCCGAAGCTATTGGAGACGGCAAATTTTGGAACTACATACCCTAAGTAACTAATTCGTGTTCATATCAATATTCCTTTCCTTTATAAATAATGAGTTTTTGGCATCTTTTTTTTTGTTTTTGCCCTTTTTACAACGAACCTTGAAAACATTTATCATGTACAGGTAATGCCAACAGTGATGCTGATGGTCAATCAGTGACGATACAAACATTTTTTAGAAGCCATACTTTGAAATGATGTTTTAGAAGATTGAAAACTGTTTAAGCTAAAGAAACCCCTAAACAAAAGGCAATGCAATGAAGAGAAAACAAAAGCAAATAGAGTGAAACAAGAAAAATTATTGACATTCAAAATTCTTTTATAGGTTGAGTGGGTTTTGGTTTCTGCCAAAATCAACAAAATGAAAAACTATGAATTACTGCAAAAAATTGGAAATGAAAGAAAATTTTATTAAATTCTTTTTAATTTGAAGACATGACTAAATTTTTGTTTTTGCTAAATAAGCAAAAACTTTTGGTATTTCCATGAAATACATGTCACAGTGGTGACAGGTAAACGGACCGCATGAAATTTCCAAGAAAATGTTATTAAGTTCTTTATTATTCTTAAATTCTTCTAGCTGTCAGATTTGAAGATTTAACGTCTTTTTGAAGATTTTTTGTTTTAAAAATAGCAAAGTGACGATTTGACGACATTTTCATTGAAAGTGACGATTTTTTTAATTATTAAATTTTTCTATCATTTGTTTGTTTTATTAATGTTTTTTGTTACCAAATTCTCCTTTTTTTTTTTTTTGAGACAACAACTATTTTTCTTACCTTTGTCTAAATTCACAGTCTTTAGTTAGCTAATGGCAAAGGCTTAACTAATGATTCTTTATTCGCAATGCTTAATTTGCCATAAGAATAACAAGTAATAGTTAAACATTAGTTAGTATTTTAGTTTATCAATCGGCCATTAATATCATAAATATTAAGAAGAAGATGGCATATTTCAAAAACAAAACTAAATAATAGAATGTTTTCTTAAATATTGACAATTTTTAAGTTTAAGGGCCATTATTACAACTTGCCTCTAATGTTCTTAATATTAAAAGGTAACTTTATTTAAAGTGAGGAATAAAGTGACCTTTAAAATTTTTCGTTATTACAACTTCCTTGTAAAATACCAAAATGCAATACCAGTGAGAAACCGATTACTTTTGATAAACTACTGACAAGAAACAGTAAATTATTTGTGTTTGTGAAAACATTTGTGTGTGAAAAAAAATATAAATCAAACGTCTGCTTTCCATTTTTGTTTATTAAAGTATTTATTGGCAAAACAAAATGAAAATTAATTTATTTTTCATGAAGTTGTCACTATAAAATTTAAAGGCAAGATGATCTTCCCTTTAGCTTATCGGTCGGTTTTAGATTAAAGTAAACTTATAATAACCAAATACTTCTTATCTGTCCGATAACATCATATCTTTAACTATTGCCAAGTTGTAATAATGGGCCTAAGTATATTAATTCCAAATAATAGTAGAAATTTCTTATTTATCTGTAAACATCAAAAGCATTTTTAAATGCCGAATTCCATGAACTAAAATTTTTAGAGGAAACAATTTCTGAATTTCAATGGGGAAATTCTACAGAAATTTCTCTTATTTTAACAAAACGTCGAAAGAATATTTAGCCATATAAATTTAAATAACAACAAGTAAAAAAGTATAGTCGGTCAAGCCCGACCATATAATTTGAATTTTATTTGGATACCAACATTTTTAAGAAATTTCTGATCGTTAAAGTGATTTTCGAAAGTGGGCCTTATACTATGTTTCCACGACGACTTGAATCACCTGCTTCGCCTTCTGAATCATGTTTATGAATCATGCTGTTTACATAACTAATAAACTTGATTCGATTTGACAGTTGTCTTTAATAAACAAACAGAATAAAAAAAAAACAGAATTTGCAATTTGTGGAAAATAATTTTTTTAATGGACAAAAAAAGTGAGTGGAAATTAGTTAGCTTATTTGAAAAAAAACATACATTCGTACGTATTTACTTTCTTTACTTCCAGCAACAAGAAAATAATTTGCTTTCTTTACAATAATATTAAATTTTTACAGCTAGTGCAGATAAACTTGCGATAAAAATTAGAGAAGAGTGTAATTTTTCGTGCTTCGCAAGTAGATTCAATATGAATCTACTTGATTCGCTCTTAAAATTTTGTATGGTGAAGCAAGTTGTTTCGAACATGATTGGGGTGTGAAGCATGAATAGAGAGCGAAGCATGTACCGTGGAAACGTAGTATTATATGGCAGCTATGACTAATTACAGACCGATCATCATAAAATTGTAATGATGTCCGTCCGTCCGTCTGGCTGTCCATGTAAAGCTTGTGCGCAGAGTACAGGTCGCAATTTTGAAGATATTTCGATAAAATTTGGTACGTGATATTTTTTTCGGCCCAAGGACGGATGGTATTGAGACTGGTGGAAATCGGTCCATTATTTCACCTGTCCCCCATATAAATAAAATTCGCGGAAGAAATTTAAATGTAAGAATGCTAAATTTATTTCTTTCGCGAATTGAATTAAAAAGAATTAATCACGAATTTTATTTTTCTACATAAAGCATGTGAAACAAAATAATTTTTTTTCGGATTTCGTGAGTTACGTATGTTCGATTTTCGCATTTTGTTTTTCTGTTATGTTGTTGCACATGTCTGTTATATATGTTGGTAGCAGTGCTGATATTCAGCCGGTTCGGACCGGTTCCCTCGAACCGGTTGTTAACATTTTAAACATTTTCCGTACCGGTTGTTGCATATTCACCCTTATCGTGAAAAAAATTCCGCATGAAATTTGTTCCCTTTTATTTTTTAACATTGACTTTTAATAGGAAATAGGAATAGGATTTATCAAGATGATATAGTCTCGGCAACAAACACAATATTGTTCAGTTGTTCATTGTCCAAACGTCCAAACAAATGATTTTATTTTGGTCATACATTGAATTCTTGGATGATGATGTTTTCGATAGCGTTTTCTTCAATCTTTTGAGAAAAAAATAAATCAAAACTATTTTTTGTTAAAAACCTAACTTTTTTTATTAAACGAAAGTTTATATCATTTCCTTCAAGAGGCTTGTGGTCTGTTACTGGGATGCGACTTTAAAATGTTCGCTATTTTTATCAAAATTTTGCAAAAATATAATTTTTTTAAGCGAACCGGTTGTTAATTGTTTCGAATATCATCACTGGTTGGTAGTATCAGTCATTTTGGATTTTCAGTTTGTTTTTGATAGCTAAAAAGGTTAGTCGTGTTTTGGTGTGCTCTTCGATTTTTTACTATTCGAAAAAATGGAACAAAGAAACTGTTTTCAGTTTTGTGTAAAAAATTAAACTAAATATGCAAGGACAATTGAAATGTTGAATGTGGCGTTTGGCGAGTCTACTATTTTTTTTTTTTTTTTTATAATTAACAAACACAAACTGCGAAGCTTTTGGCTTATCTGCAGAAAACACCCAGAGTCTTTAGCGGGAATCGAACCCGCAACCCTCTGACTGATAGTCCGGCACTCTATCGCCTAGTATATCGGGGCACTATAAGCAGAACACAAGTTCAGTTGTGGTATAACTGGTTTATAGAAGGTCGAGAAGTTGTCAATGTCGTCCTGGTCGCCCGAGCACGTCAACAACCGATGAAAACATTGAAGCAGTGAAGAAAATGATTTTGGATAGTCGTCGAATCACTATCAGAGAGGTTGCTGATGATGTTGGCATATATCGTTTGTGAGTTTTTGGCCAAAAACAAAACTGTTATCATGCCTCAACCACCGTATTCACCGGACTTGGCCCTCGCTGACTTTTTCCTCTACCCAAAACTGAAGACACCGATGACAGAAAAGCGTTTTGCTAAGATTGAGGAGATAAAAGAAAAATCGAAACAGGAGCTGTTGGCGATACCAAACAGCGCGTTTCAGAAGTATTACGAGGACGGGAAAAAACGTTGGCATAAGTGATTAGTGAGGGGGATTACTTTGAAGGGGAAAATACAGTTATTGATGAATAAATAAATACTTTTTGAAAAAATTTAAAATAACGATTATTTTTTGGTCAGACCTCGTAGAGCCAATGAAATCGATTACAGCCCTAAAACTCAAAATTGCAACCACTATGGAAATTAAACTTTGCCTTGAAATGTTTTAAACACACCTACATATCGTCCCCTCAATAAGAAAATAGTGTATACACAAGTACACCATTATTATTATTATTTTTTTTTTTTTTTTTTGCATAATAAGAATACAAATAAGTAATTTAATATGTGGTCGAAAGTTGATGAAATTCTACGTCCACAAAGTGGCACAAAAGATCAATTGAAATAATAGCTTATACGAGTAATTTATGTTTGAATTGTTTTCATTAATAATTATGTAATTGAAGGTTATGGTATTTTAGTTAGTTGTTTCTCTGAATATAATATTAAACAAAAGTAAAAAATAAAATAAAAAAATGAAGTATATTGATGTAAACAACGTTCGGCTGACAAAAAGATTCAAATAAAATAGAGTATAATGATTTTCATACACACATATATGCATTAAAACAAATAAATTAACCTTAGTGACATCATGGTACTTTGAGTCGCATATTATTTGCAATTAAAGCACTTGGAAATTAATGAAATATCGTCTGCTGGTAGCCTGATTATTCCATCAAATATTTGAAAGACCACAACTTAAAAACATTTTGTATGAACATTTTGTCTAAAAGCACACTTAAAGTCTACTTTATTGTTTATGAATACGGCACATTGTTTATTCTCTAAAATAATATTGTTTTGCCAGATGTCTAATAAAACAAAAATTTTAAACTCAATTATCTCGAAATGGCAAAAAAATTTTACATTATTGTTTTATTAAGGAGACCATATACACTGTTTTTTAATATTTTCTCAAGAAATAAATATAATGAATGGTTTGTATTTCCTTTGCCAAATTAGGAAAAACCATTTAGAAACAATTCATTCGATATTTAAATTTTTTGCCAGCACCCATCAAAGTGTTTGCAAGTGTTGTTATAAGTTAAATAGAAAAAATATTTGATAATCTTTTGAAATAAATTCAATAAAATGTCATATTTTCCAGCAAGAAATAACTAGTTGTCAATATTTACATGACAACCAGTGGGTGTGTTGGAGTGAGTGTGTTTTAAAATGAGTTTTTAGCTAAAATTCGTTTTTTTTTTGTGGGTTATTTTCTAGACAAATGTTTTCTTGGCAGATTTCAGTTAACAGATTTTGCAACGTTCGAAACTCTGGTATTACACAATAACGATGGGAAATCATTATTTTTGCTGTTGTTATATATTGAGGATGTATTTGCTGTTGTTGTTACATGTTATTTTGGGAGAGGGGAAAAGTTGTTTATGCAAATTTCATCAATTATGGTCGTATCCTTGGGGGCACTTGTACTTAAGTTTGATAATATAAGTGAAAAATACTTATAACTTTGTTAGTATGTTAGTTTTGTTATATTCTGGGCCAAATATCCTTCTAAGTACAATCAATCTATGGAGGTGTATTTATAAATGGTTGGATTGTGGTAGGGTCAGATACATACTTATATACCCGCAAACACATGTAACTACCTATGTATATTCAACACATACACACATACATATACAAAACAAATATAGAAAACCAGCACACAACCATAAAGATATACATACATACATATGTACTATCCCAGCAAGCCATATGAGTCCGAAAAGAGTCTTTTCTGACACCTTTTTCGGAGCGTTAACGCTCTTTATGAGCCCAAAAAACAATCATAATTGCTCCGAAAACCTTCAGAAAAGAGCGTCATTACGTTCGAAAATGGTCCGTCAGAAAGAGCTCTTAGATAATGTCAGAAAAGAGTCTTTTATGAGGTTTTTCTTGAGCTCTGTGTAATGTTGTTTTTATTATGCTTGTGTGGTACAGCTATGTTTTTTTTTTGTTCAAAATACAAATAACAAGACAACAACGCTTTGGTACACACATAATTAAGTGGAATTTCTGAGTCATACTGAGACTCAGGACAGTAACAAGCAAATTTTTCTTTCGCTCCGAAAATGCTCTTTTGTTGGACTCTTTTCTGACTCCTTTTTCGGAGCGCTCCGAAAATGGTATGCTGGGATTCTCGCTGTTAAAAATTGTTCTAATAAGTTGTGCTAATAAATAGTGTTAAATTGTTGTTAAAGTTGTTAAATTAAGTGTGTTTGATACTTTCGAGAAAATTTGTTGCGAAAGCGTGGCAGAAGATCATGACTGACAACGTTGCTGAGAGCTTTTCCTGGCGAGGAACTGCAGATAAGAAGTGCATTAGGGCCTTCACTGTCACCACCGCCATTCGTCGTAAGTGAAATACGTTTCTAGTTACATTTTTATATTCATATTTGAATTCTATTGCAGAAACTTTTGCTGCAAATGGAGGCAAGGAAGAGGACTTTGTGTTTGCCTATAAGTCATATTTCCAGTACGAAAAATAAACTAAAATAATGATTTTTTAAATGAAACAACAATATTTTTATATTCTAATTAAATATTTTTATATTAATAAAAAAAATTTAATATTAAAAATGATTTTTAAATGTATCAATAAAAAAACATATCCAAAACAAAGTAAATATTTAAAACACTTACTAATTTCATTAAAAATACGTGTTTTTTAAGCATTTAAAAAACGTGTAAATAAATTACTTGAAAAACATGTTTTGCAATCGTTTTTTTTAACGCTTATAAAGTTGGGTGCTTTTCGATTATAAAACCCTTGCTTTGATGTCTTTTGTAAAGGTTTTTATAAGCGTTTTATAAGTGTTTTGCTTACATTTGAACGCTTACAAAACGCTTATTTTTTTATATGTAAATGCTGGCTGGGTATGTTCAATGTAGATTTATATGTTTGTATTTAACAAATAAAATTTACATATTGGAGCAGAGAAAAAAAAACAACAGCTATCGATGAGTCGGAATTTTTGCATATGAAAGCAGATGTTCAAAGTTTAAATTTTATTTAGTATACATACATACATACTAGTATATACATACAGACATACATATGTGTGTATGTATATAGTGTGCAAGTTTTTAAGAGTATATTTATATAAGGATGGACCTTATTTGGTACTTTTTGAATTTTAGATATCTCCCAAGGTATAAATCCGTCATCTAAAAACCACATGCTCAATATTTTAGCCAGTTTACAGGTTACACATTTTATTTGAACTTTCAAGTTATGGCTTAGAGTAACAATATTTAAAAAAATTATATTTTCTCCAAGCTTAAGGTCAAAATATCTTTTATTTATTCACTATTTCTTCAAATATTTCGCTTACAATATTGTATAGCATCCATCTTAAAGGAAACAAATTTTTCAACAAAAAAAAAACTTAAGCTTGTAGAATATATAAACTTTTTAATAAAGGTTAAAAGGTCAACCATTAGTTTGATAATATTAATAATTTTAAAAAAATCCAATTGATACAAGTAGGAGGTTTATATTCGGCTAAGAAGATTAGAAAATGTTTTTTGACATTTATTTTATGTTTCTTATGATTGCTTATTTGACCTTTTTTTAATTAAGATTTTGGTAATTATTAACAGTCTTATTCAGAAAAATTTAAAGTAGACTTCAAATGTACTTTAAGGAAATTTTGTATGAAAATTTTGTCTAAAAGCAAACTTCAAACCTACTTTATTTTTTATGAATACGGCAGTCTTAACCCATTTGGGTTAAATTGCATGAAGTTTATAATCAAGGCTTGATTTATTTAAGTAAATTCTATGAAAAAATAAAAAAAAAACTAAAATTTTGTCGGATATTTTCAAAATTTTTGAAATTAAATTTTTTGTTTTAAATTTTTGATAACCCATTGAATGCGCCTCTCTAAGACCTTTCATATGATACCAAATTTACATATAGTTCCTTTGCAAGAAATGTGAAAAAAGTCAAAAAACCTCTAAAAAAGACATTTTTATCCTTTGATCCAGCTCATCAAATATTGACCCCAGGACAAAAAAAAATTGAGAAATGTAGTCTTAAAATTAATCAAATTTTCATATTAGTCGGGAACATTGATACCTTATTTTTTCTCCATACAAACGGGGCCACCCTAATGTACATACATACATTCATTCATGTATAATATCATTGTTGTTCTTCGTTATTATTTGAATTGGTTGTATGAATGCAGATGTTTGTTATTTCAACAGTTGTTTATATACCACACAGGCACACATTCATATGGTTGGATATCCACACATACATTTGTAAATTTACAACTATGTATTGTTGTATGTAGATATCATACAGACAAATACTAAAACAAATATTAAAGGAAACGGAATACGTGGTATAATTTCTACTATTAACACTATCTGCACTAATTTAAATGTAAAATATCTAAATTTCGTAAAGTTGACTGAATGACCCAGCATCATTATAATTTAAAACTTCTTTCTGTACGCTCATATCAAACCGGTATAGCAAACTACAGTTTTGAATTTTACTTGAGATAATTTGCAGAATTTTTTATGTATATGGTGATATTTTAGAGGCTCTTTTATTTGTGTTTCTTAACACACATCACGCGTAACTGGTACTGTAATCATATACCCCACACCACCATAGCAGCAAGGGTGTATTGGATTTGCTGATGTTTGTAACGCTATTAGTCCAACACCCACCTGAAAGTACAACGAACGACTTAGAATCATTTCCCGAGTATATTTAACGATGTCCATCCGTCCGTCTGGCTCGCTGTTCATGTAAACCTTGTGCACAGAGTACAGCTCGTAATGAAATTGTTTAATATCAGTTCATTACTTCATCTAGCCCCCATAAAAAGTTCCTCCTCAAATAGGGCTTTATTGGTCATTAATGTTTGATTGCTTTACATATTTAAACAAATTTCATTAAAAATAAGTTATACATGAAGCTTAATTACAAACAAAAAATAATTGTTACAAGCTAATGTGAGGATGCTTTTAAATAAATCACCATCGTCTAGTTATTGTCAAAGCCTTGCAAAGAAATATTTTACTCAAGTTTTGTGATTTACATTATAAACGTGTTAATTTTTTAGTGCAAACAACAATAAAAAATTGGTATAAAGACCAATTTTGTGAAGAATGTTTAATAGTTTCCGATAGTGAAATTTGTATTAGATGAAGATGCAGGCAGTGTAACAAAGACAAATGAGCAAAATACAAAGCGTGTCGAATCCTGTGACAACATTCAGCTACAAAAATTTCTGCCAACAATAAATATGACTTTTGACCACTTTTTGACCATTTTTGACCATTTTTGTCCATTTAAAAGGTAAGTAAATCTATTATATTAAAATAACGCAGTAGAAAGCAATAAGTTTTTGTTTATTTTTCTAGAAGCTCAAGTAAGGAAGCTGTGCCACCATTGAGGCTGAGGGTAGAATTTAGAGAAAAACTCTTTCCTTGGAAGAAAAAACATGTAATGTTCTTTTGAAATGTAAGTTTATACACATTTATAGTTTGGAATAATGTATTTTTGAATTAAGTATATTTAAATTGTTGTACTTATTATAAAAATAAAATTGTATAAAACAAATCAGAAAAGAAATAGACAACGAACGGTGTCAAATCGAAAACAATGCGGTGTCAAATTGACAACAATGCGGACTTAAATCGAAAATGGCGCGTTACAAATCGGGGTATCAAATTCACAACAGCCGTTGTCAATTCTTTGTTACAAAATTGACAACGTTCGTAAACGATTTGTGCACACATACGGAGTTGGTACACTTTTGACACCGTATAGTGTCAACGTATATGTTAATTTTTTCTCTGGATGTATGTTTTTTTAGATGCTCTAACGTGTCTTCAACAGACAGACAGACGAGCGACACTAGCCATGTCGTTAGTCACCGTCTAAAGGTATGGTCACATTTGGCAAATATTTACCTTAAAAAAAAGCGTAACCACTTGTTTAAGCACAAATTTTTTTTTGACGTTGTTTACAGTAACAAAAGTTTTGCAAGATCAAACAGCATTAAATAAATTAAAAGTAAATATTTGTTGTGCTTTGGTCTAAATAAGAAAAGTTCTTTTAAAGCGCCCTCCATCGGTGGTATAGTATTCAAACGCCACCGAAGTAAAATTTTTCAATAAAGGCTATGAAATCAAGTTTTAACATTAATGTGCCTACTCACCACCAGAGGCACTGCAAGTCTGCACAAAAACAAATATAATACGCAATTGCAGAGTTGTGATATAAAAAGCTTTCTTCTTTCACCACTCTTACTTCTTCAACTATCCCCTTTCCAAAGAAAGTAACGCAAGTATATATAGGCATATTAATTGTCTGAGTGTTACTTCTCTTTACAAAAAAAAACGAGTTCAAATATATGTTATTTAGTGGTTACGTGTTTTTGGGCATCGTTTATGCCTTTAGAATCGTTTAAGGCTCCAGAATATATATACTTTTTGGTTTTACAACCATTATTTCGAAGTGCTACAAACGGAATGACCAACTAAATATACCAGCCATTCATTTTTTGGTGTTGGGTATAAAAATGTTTTACTAACAAATTTGTCATTAGGCCAACAGTTTGTTCCATTGCTTACTATTTATTAGGAAACCTACCTACAGTTTAACATTTCCATATATATTATAAAATTGAAATGAATTCATGATTCTAACAGGCTGTTTAGTGTTAAAATATATGCCTGTATTTTAATAAATGTTATTATTTTAAAATTTATTAACATTTGACTTTTATTTCTAATATAAGTTATTGTTGCAGTTTTGGTTGTATTATTAACACACATTTTCTAAAGCGAATAAAGATAATTGTGGGAATTTTGGAAATTTAAAACAGACGTTCAAAATACAACTACACGCAAGCAGGCTGTATTTATTTATTATAAACATTTCAACACCAATAATACACATACACATACATACACACATACATGACAACATACATGTAAAGGTGATTTTCAATATCAATGTCGAATGTAAAACTATTTGAAATCCCCACCTTTTATTTTCTTAGTTATTCCTTTGACCTACTCAAGAAATGTCGACTGGACTTGACTTAATTAAAAGGAATTCAAACACACACACACTCCATCTCTGCTAAAGAACAAGCAGCTTTTTATACACAACACTGATTTTCTATCAACAAAAAAAAAACAAGTATATTAAAAATGTTTAACAACCTCCCAGCCTTTTTTATATATTGAGTAAATATATATTAAATTTTATTAAATTTTTATTTTTTTCTGTCGCTGTATTGAACGTGAGAATTTTGAATGAAAAAAAGGTTAAAATGAAAAGCAACAAAAAAAGGCAAACGACATTTTAAGTACACGTCCTTTCCGACAGATTAAATTGATTCATTTAATGATTGGACTTTAACAAGTTAAGAACAATTCATTAAAAAACAAAAGCGAATAAAATAAACTGTACTCAGAAAAAAATAATATTGTTGAAAACACATAATAAAAAGAAAAAAGAAAAAGAAAACATAAAAAAAATTAAATTTGTGTTGTAGCTTTATATTTAAATTTTAGACAAAGTGCTGGTGATAAACTTGAGTCATTTGCAGATTGAAAGAAAATATTCCATACAACAACTCCAAGTCATCTCAATAGTTGCTACAAAATGTTGTTTAAGAAAAAATAAACAAAAAAATAAAAAAAAAACTTGAAAGAAAACTAACTGAAATAAAATCTACTTAAAATTTTAAGTTTTTAGAAATAAAAAAACAACAACTTAAAGGTATGAAAATAAAAGCAGAAATAAAATAATATAAACTTGAAGATATTATTCAAGTTCTTTAAAAATGTTGAAGAATTATGTTAAAGTTATAAGTGAATTATTTTATTTTTGAAGGACATTGAAATTTAAAGTGCATGTACTGTGAGCGTTAAAATAACATCAACACCACATATTATTAAATGCAAAGCTTAATTATATTCATATAACTAACAATATATTTGAAATTTATATTGCATTTTTATAGAGTTATTTAAGTAAAATTTAATTGAAAAAAAATAAACAAAAGTTTGTACAAATTTAATTGATCTATTGTTAAAATAGACCAATTTTTACGTGTCAATATAAATTAAACAGTGGCATCTTTTATATGCAAAAAAAAAACCCCTGTCATTCCAAAAGTAGTGGCAATTATTTGAATTTTTCTTTGTTTGCAAGTGTAATGGTAAAGTGTCCATCAAAATAATTGCAAAGTTTATAATTAATCATTAAAAGAGATTAAGTTGTGACATTGAGAAGTGACAAATTTACAATGGGAGGCCATAAATCAGTTGAGACTCGGCAAATCATAAGAGGTTTACATAGAAAATATAATAATAATATAGGGTGATTCAAGTAGAGATACTTTTTTCAATAGCCTTTTTTGACAGATCACGCGTAAGTCGTGTTATGCTGTCATATTATTTATGTTAAGTATTGTTTGGCATTTCATAATGGAATGACTTACGCCTGAACAACGTTTACAAATCGTTCAACTTTATTACGAAAATTCACGTTCTGTTAGGCATGTGTTTCGTGTACTTCTTCTCTCAACTTATGTTCAACATAATCGGCTATATCTAGAAAACCATATGAGGTAGAATTTTGTTGTTTATAACTATTGATTGGACTAGATTTGACAGAATTTAAGCTGAAAAAATCTAAATTCAAAAACGCAAAAAAATTAAAAACATGCTAAGTCGACATAGCATGGTTTGGAATAGAACTGACGATTTATCTTTACGCACATCTGATAGTTTATATAATAAATAATTTTTTAAATAATATTAGGTGTTTACATTATATTGACGCGCACAGTATGTATGCCTCAGGTGTTAAGATTTCATGTTTGCGTTAATCCAAAATCAATAAATAAATAAATAAATATCTAAAATACCTGGAAAACGATTATCTTTGTACTTTATACTATTTTTGTTATATAAAAAGTAAAGAAACTGTAAGTAAATAATACAAAACTAAATCATACATAAAGTCTTGCTATAGTGTGTAAAACAATCAAATCAAACAGAGATTTATTTCATGCCAAAAGAGATTTTTCATAATTTAAAAAAAAAATTAATTATAGTGGGTGTTTATTTGTGCTGATGTTTGTAACGCCCAAAAATATTAGTCTTACATGCACCATCATTTTCTGAGTCGATATAACGTTCGTCCGTCTGGCTGGCTGTAAACTTGCGAGCAAAGCTCAGGTCGAAATTTTGATGATATTTTATATTTATTCCCAAGGACGGTTGAGATTAAAATTGATTGAAATCGGTACCTTATTTCACCTAGCCCGCATTCAAATTTTATTCTGAAATAAGGGTTTAAGAGTCATAAATGTTTGAATTATGCATGTATTCAAACAACTTTCATCACAAATAAGTTGAACTAGAAGCCTAAGGCCCGGTTTACATAATGATTTTTACGACGTCGTAATTTAGACGTTGCTTTTGGTTTGATGGCGAGCGGTGTAGTGAATCAAGCAGGGTAGAAAAAAAGCCACGATTTCTGTTTTCATGTTTTTTTTCCATATTTCTCTTTACACTCATTTCTGTTTCTGTTGTTCCGTTTTATTCTTGTTCTTATTTTGAATTGAAAGGTTCGTTTAGAAATTCAATATGTAAAAATAAAATAAATTAATAAGGTGAAAATTTTTGTAAACAAGAAAAATAATTATTTTGTTTGGATTTCTGTAATTATTTATTGATATGTGTGATTGTTTTAGTGCGTACATTGTGTCCATAATTTAAAATTATTTCTTAAAAGACAAAGAACATTTTTTAATACCAACAATAAACTAAAGAAGATTCAACAAGAAAATCAACCCTGACTACAACAAAAATTAAAATTTGTAAAAAAAACGACGTCTCAAAAACAACGTCGTATGAATGCAAACAAATTTTCGTAGCATCTTCAAAAGAGAATTAATAAAAATAGACGTCTTAAAAATCATCATGTAAACCGGGCCTAAATCTCTGTCACGTAAGAAAATTACCTAATTGTCAGTTTACCGGAAAAGTGTATATGTAAAATGTTTGTAAGAAAGGTTCCCGCTTTGAACTGTCAAATAGAAACTCGGCTAGATATAATTTAAAAATAAAAAATATATAAATCTCAGTGAATAACAACAAGAAAAAAGGAAGTAAATCTCGACGCGAGAATTTTAAAATGATCTATTGTATCTAATAGCCTTTTCCGGCGAATCCTTAAAACATTCCTTTGATCTGCTGCAATACATATAAAAATTTGCATTTCTTCAGGTTTAATTCCATTAAATTAAGATCACACGTTTTTAAATTTTGTTCGGCATAAGGTCATAAGGTAACAAATTTTTAAATGAAAAATATAAAAGATTTTGTTTTAAAATTTTTTTTTGTTTTATTCCCAATATTTCGGTCAACTTTGTTGACCATCTTCAGGGGTTATTTAAAATAAATAAATGAAAAACAAATCTCACTCTGTTGAGTTTGTTGTCCAGTCGTTATTTAAAAAAGTTATTAAAAAAATTATCCAAATCATTCAGCAAATAAATATGATCCGCAAACATTAATATATTTGAGTATTTGATTGCTTCAGGCATGTCTTTTACAGACAGCAAAAACAAAATAGAGCCGACATGATTTTCTATTGTTGATAACAAGCTGTTATTTACAAAGTTGTGAAATTTGTCAACATTGACTTTTAACGGTCAAAGAGTTTGAAATAATTTTATTATCCACCATTGATTGATCCTTTAAATATCAATTCATGCTGGAGTTAATTTAAATCTTAACTAAATTTATCTCTACAGATGCAGTCGAATCTACAACCAACTAAATATGTTGGCCTGGTGGCCGACTTAATGCCCAACATTAAGTTAATGAAATACTCTGGCTTGTTTATGCATGCATTCACGGGTGGATCGCCGATGCTGAAAAACGTCTATTCATCCATACATTTGGTGTTAATATTGGCACAATTCGTTTTCATACTTGTCAACATGGCCCTGAACGCCGACGAAGTGAATGAGCTGTCCGGTAATACAATTACCGCTCTATTCTTTACGCACTCTGTTACGAAATTTATTTATCTGGCTGTAAATCAAAAGAATTTTTACAGGTGAGTGTTGGGTGGGTCACTATTTACGAGTATGTAGTATGAGTAGGTACATATGTTTCTGTGTGTTTGTGTTTAATGGGCGGTTATGGTATTGAAAATGAAACCATGATTATTGTTGGCATTTAATTGCTACTTGTGCGAAATGCGCACAAAGCACAAGGAATAAATTAAAACTGGCCTCTGACAATGTTAAATTTGTCTTTTTATGCTTTGGCTGTATCAAGGCTCTGCTGTGCTGAGCTGTGCTGTGCTGAGCTGTGCTGTGCAGCAAACATGACACAAGAATCAATTAATCGAGTAATTTATTTTTCATTAAAATTTATTCCTTCTTGCTCTTCTCTTCTCTTCTTTTCCAATTATTAACATTGTGGTGCGTGAGAGCAGAACATTGAACATTTGGAATCAGGTTAATTCTCATCCATTGTTTGCTGAATCGGATGCCCGCTATCATTCAATCGCTTTGGCCAAAATGAGGAAATTATTCTTCTTGGTAATGCTGACAACAGTAGCATCAGCCGTGGGTAAGTTAAAGGCAACCACTCACTGTTGGGTTGGCTACGTATGAGAAATGAGAAATGCTGTGATTCAAGTGGCAATTAATCAAATTTATCTTTGCACTTTAGCTTGGATAACCATCACATTCTTTGGTGAAAGTGTCAAGTTTGCGTTCGACAAGGAGACCAACTCCACCATTACAGTGGAGATACCAAGGTTGCCCATTAAATCATTCTATCCCTGGGATGCCAGCCGGGGTATATTCTATACGATATCATTCGCCTTACAAGGCTACTACGTGCTTTTCTCCATGGTACACTCGAATTTGTGTGATGTTCTCTTCTGCTCATGGTTGATATTTGCCTGCGAACAACTGCAACACCTGAAGGGCATTATGAAACCTTTAATGGAATTATCAGCCTCCTTAGATACATATCGTCCCAATTCAGCAGCACTCTTTCGCTCGCTGTCTGCCAACTCCAAGTCAGAGTTAATCATTAATGAAGGTAAGCCAACAGCCAGCTGCCAGAGTGAAGACAGTTGAGATAAATGCACATACATAAATCAATTTTGTTTAAATTTCCATTTACAGAAAAAGAACCTCCCAGTGACCTGGATATGTCTGGCATCTATAATACCAAGGCCGATTGGGGTGCACAATTCCGTGCACCCACAACACTGCAAACGTTTAATGGCGTCAACGGTGGCAATCCGAATGGTTTGACAAAGAAACAGGAAATGATGGTACGCAGCGCCATCAAATATTGGGTGGAGAGGCATAAACATGTTGTCAGGTAAAAATTTAAGTCAGTGACCGTAGCAACAACACAATCACATTTATTGCACAAAAAATTCGTTTATTGAACCCATGTTTGTTTGTTACATGTCGCCCTCGTACAGATTTGTTCAAACGTAACGAAACGGAAAACAAAACAAAACAAATCAACAATAATGGAAGGAAGGAAACAGTTGTTGTTTAAGGAAATTTAAATTTTAATTACAAACGAACTGTGCGATGTCCTTTGAACATAGAAACGCTCAGAGAAATATGTTGGTTGAAAGTATTAAGTAACCTTGCAGTACTTAACATAATTAGACCACCAACTGTTTCTTTCATCCCAGAACATTAACAAATTTCTATAGAACATGTGAATTCAGCATGGTCGCATAGCTGCTATTCATAACCTGACTTATGAATACATGGCGTTTTCTAATATTGTGGCAATTTTAGTATATGAAATGAGAAATATCATGGCTTTAAACATGTTCCAAATATATATGTGTGTGTGTGTGATATATAGGGTGATTTAAATAGACTTTTTTTTAAATTTAAAATAAAACAATGCAAATAGTACTGGATGTCGAAATCCTTAATTATTGGACGAATGCACAAGCTTTAACATATACTCCAATAAAATGTTTGTGCGATTACGATATTGGTGGTCTAATTTTTGATCACTCTTTCCAGCATTTCTCTAGATATCTCGCAATTTACGGCTTTGACCCAAAGAAAAAATATAGAGAACGTGTGATATGTTCTCTTCGACCAACTCACACAGGTCACTGTGCACATTTATCACAAAAAGCTGATTTTCTTAGGAGACTTTGTTGTGGTGTGAGCTTTTCCAATGATGAACTGTCAAAAAATACTCCACCGCGGTCACGCACACTGTGGCCGTGTAGTGTATTTAATGGCCATAAATCAAGGAGGTTGCGTAGCTTCATGAAATTTTGCACACATTTATTTTAAATTTTTTAGGAATTTTAATTTTATTTTTTACAGAAATACGCCCACTATTACGCCCACCTCCCATACAACTTAAATAGAAAATGTGGCATAACTTCCATGTTTATAAACATATCAACTCAATTTTCATAAAACATTAATATTATAATTGTAGAATGAGCTTCTGAAAATATGAACTTAATCCGCCCATTTTTACGCCCACCTCCCATACAAATGATATTTCGAAAATGGCATATCTTCTGTAAGAAAGAAAGAAATGCATATAACATCTATTAAATGCTGTTTTGAAAATATGAAAAAAAAACCCGTCCACTGTTTTTCTTAAGTTGTTTTTATTAACAACTTTTTGACATCTTCGTGATAATCTAATTTTTTAAGCTTCAATTTCGTTCTAAATTTAAGTTTTTTCTATTGGCACCGGCTACGTGTACGAGTAGCAAAGAGAGAAAGAAAGAATGCGCAGTTGTTTTTGCACGCGTAAAATAACGCATTTTTTACTGTAATTTTTTGGTTTTTCATTATTTTTTCGGCGGCGCGCAAATATGCGCAGGTTTTTTTTAGTCTGTTAGCTGAGACTCTCAGCTTTAATTTGGTATAGGACTCCATGTGTCGCACTGCTTCGCACACAACTAAAAGTCTAACGGAAAATCATAAATGTTTATTTTTTTGGCTCAAAATATATTGTCAAAGGAAATTTTTTTTTGTTTTTTTTTTTTTATTTACATAATGCTTAATGTATATTTTAAGCGAAAAAATACTTATAAGGTACATTCGGTGTATAGTTTATAAGTAACAAGCTTTTGAATATGACATAGAAAACTATCACATTTGAGACTTGTTCAAATACTTCAACTTTGCGCTGCACGGGACAGAAAACCAATGGAGATTTTTGCATGTTATTTTCCACACATGACCTTTAGATAGTTTTTAACCATCTGTGCAAAAATCATCAAATTGATTTATTGCCGCAGTGAACACAGTGTGTCAGGTAGTAAAAGTTTTGAAATATCCCAAAAATTTAACCCCTGGCCCACGATGTCGAACGATAACGTTCGCTTAGATAAGACTTAAGACACAAACTTTTTATCGTATCTATTTTTTACTCAATCAAGTTTTTTTATGCCACAATCAAGTTTGTGTCGTGGGCCAGGGGGTTAATTTTTTTAAATTTTGTCCATATTTTCTACACCAGGGGTGGGTGGTGATTTCAAAACACTTTGCAGAATAATTAAGATAATCAGAACAAAATCAAATCGGTTATTTTTGTTCGGATATGAACTATGCCTTTTGCGAACATTTGCCCTAAAGTTAAATTTTACATAAAAAATGGCTATAATTTAAATTACGCTGGTATCCTCGTCAACAAAAGTTTTTAAAAATTTTTTTTTAAGTTGAGTTTTCAAAATATATAAATTCGTCATAAGTCTTCTTGGAAATTTCTTAAATAACGTAAAACAAAGAGAGGTGATTTTTTATGCCAAAAATAAAAAAAAGAAAATGACACATACGATCCATCCGAATCCGATTAGCAAAAATATGTTACATCATTTTGCAAATGTAATGATGCAATACCATTTACACAATATTGTGAATTGCACTATTGTAAATTGTGTATGCTCTTACTTACAACAACAACGAGATATATAGATACCAATCAGGCATGTGATGGAAATCGAAAACGAAAATGAATGAGTTTTAGAAGTCAATTTTTTCGTAATATTTCTGTATTGAAAAACTTTTATCACATAAAATATAAAAATATTGGGCTACTAAAAAGATCTTAAAACAAAAATTTTAAAAATTAGATTATAAATGCATTAAAATATATTTCCAAAACTGATTCGTTTTCGATTTCGATTTCCATCACATGCCTGTATATCAGAGAACAGAAAGAGACTACTCACATTTACTAACCATTCGCAAATTCATTGCTTTTGCATTGCTTTTACTCGACAACAATAAAAATGTGCATTGCTGTTTGTTTACCATTCCTTATTATTATTTGCTATTTTACATTCCCTTTTTGTTATGCCGTTATACATCAAGCAACGAAATAATTCAATGCCACATGAAAAAACTAAAAACATTCACAACATTCGTCCAGTATTCGTTGCTTTCAGTGAATGAAAACATAAAGAAAGAGCAAAAAAAAATACAAAACCTAATGAGAAAATAAATATTTTTTGGTTGTTGCTTAATGTGCGATTTGTTGACAGTAAACTAGTAAAGTTTGATATTGTTTGTTAGTATGTACAACTTATGCAATCAGCATTGAAACCATTCATACCAATCGTTAACCATTCGTACCAATCGTTAAGTATTCGTTGCTTTTGGGAATATACGTTTTAATTTGTACAAGACATGCAATGCAAGCATCATTTTTCGTTACACTCCGTTTTGTGAATAATAACATGTATTGCTTTACGGAATTGATTTATGTTGTCAACATGAGGTTCGTTATTTGTGATTATATTCAAAATCTAAAATTAACCAATCAATCCGTTCTCTGCTGTATATCACTCAGAAACCAGACAAATGACTAGCTTGTAGCCAGTATCCTTTTTTCGAGGAATATAATGTGTTTGAATTTATTGCTAATACAATGATAATTGTGTTTAGCACCTTTTATAAGTTTCGAGCATGATGTCATTTATCTGGATTAGATGATCTAATTTGTTTTACATGAAGTACTTGAAACTGTTTGGGTTTATAATTAGGGATACCTTTTTTTAATTACAGCATTAATTATATTCCTAGTAAAGATATTTTAATATTGGGACCTTCGTTGTCTTGGTGTCCCAACTAGAACGCAATTTTTAAATTTTAAATAAAACACAGATATTAAAAAAAAAAATCTAGAAACTTTATTATATCGTAAAGTAGATAGAATGAGGTTATGTATGGAACAAGATATTGTGCAGATGGCCGCCGCGGCTTTGCTGGCACACACGCGATCTTTTAATGAAATTTTCAATGACCTTTTTGCGATATTAGAAGATTAGTTTGTTCCTAACTTAACTGATTTATTGCCGATATGTTAAGAATTTTTCCCAATATTAATTAGATTTTAAGTGAAAATTATTTAAATCTTAGAAAGGTTTACTTGAGTTTTGGCCGGAAACATTTAGCAATAAATTGTACTACATTTTTGCTATTAGTGTGATAGTTGATGCATTATTAAAGGCTCTACAATCAGGACATTTTTGTGTCGTCTGTCTCGTGTACTAGAGTAAATGTTTATGTTTGTAACAACGTATGTATATCATACACATCACAGTTTATTTACTATTCATGAACAAATGGTTTGGTTTGTTGTTTACTAGCTGTAGGTCTCTCCATCGGTATGTCCGTCCGGCTGTTAGTTCTCTATTTGTATGTCCTTCTTTTTTACTTTGTTGCTTTTGTTTATTTGTGGCAAAGTAGTTAAAGGAAAATTGGAAAAAACACAGTCAATAAGCATTTACCATATCCGGCAAGCATAATTATTTATACTCTTTTATACTCTGGCCGTCCATCATCATCCATTATGTTTGCATTGATGAGAGCTAGCTGGTTTAGTTATCCTGTGTTTGTTAGAGCGTATGTCTGTCTGATTGTTTGCTTTTCCATATTTGTTTAATATACAGCTGCGCGCAACTAATTAAGGACAGTAGTCTTTGATATTTAAATCGTTATGTTAAAGTTAGTATTTATTAAATAAAACGCTAAAATTTAACAGTTTTATTTTTTATTTTTAGTCGAACTGTTAATTTTAAATTTTTGATATATTTCTTTAGTCAGGCTCGAGTTCATTAAAAAGAAAAAATAAAAAATTTTCATTAAATTATTATTTTTACTGAAGGTAGCTCAGCTAAGAAAAATTATCAATAAATTTTTAATAAGATTTCATGTTGTAAAACCAATTCCTACCTTCAGTAAAAATAATAATTTAATGAACATTTTTTATTTTTATTTTTTCTTTGTGGTGTTTTTTTTAATTTATGAAATAAATTAATCGTGTACTAAATTAAGGGCATTAATAAATTTATTAACATTTTCAAATTCAGCTAATTTTTAAAAGTTAGTTTAAATTAATCATAATGACAAAGAGTGTTTTCTTAATTTTTGCTTACCCCGGGTAAAAGCAAATCCTGTGATGTTAGCACACGAAAGATTATTGTACAAATACATCAGGATGGCCTTGAATGTTTCAGAAAGAAAGGTTTTTCAAGCGGTGAAATATTTCAGAAAGACCCTGAAAAAAAGAAAACATATTAAAAAAAAAAATCCGCATAAATCAGCAAATGAGATTCGAATTGTAGTGGCCAAAATGAGGCAAACATTTCTGTAGATACAGTAAAACGTCGAATGCGACAAGTCTTACTATTTGGAAGAGTTTCACGCAGTAAAAAAGTTTAGTATCTGTTTTATGCAGTACTTTCATTTTTGCCGAGAGGGCGAGAAGGTTGAGACCTGCCTAAGACAAATATGCCAATGTTAGCAGGAAACCTCGTCAGGTAAAACGGTCCGTAACATTTATGTAGGTCCCAAACCTCTCACCAGTCGCGTATTCGAACACTAATTAATGAGCATACACTAAACAAAACAAATACTAAACTTACTATACCACATGAACAATGCTGAGACTGTTGTTCATCTCTTTTGCCCTCCCAATCATGTCGTAATTGCGTCCGCACAGATTTCTATACGACCCAATAACTACTTGACCACTACTCCACTTACCACTTGTCTCAACGTAACCGAAAGAAGAGACTCGGATTCGCAAAGAAGTACCTCCAGGAGGGATATAGAATGGAAAACAATATTATTATTTATTATTATTATTAAATATTATTATTATTAAATTATTATATTAAATGTTTCTGCTAAAACAATGTTCTATACTGCAATAAGAGACTTTAAGTCTTGTGTATAGAATTGGAAATAAATAAATAAAATAAAATAAATATGTTCGCCTGCCTAAGTTGAAAGAATTTGATCGAAAGTACACCCGCGCCACTCGGAAGCATTGTGGAGGTTCTATAATACTTTGCGGCACTAGGTCGTCTCGTGGTGTTGGGCCGCTGCACCAAATTGAAGGAAATATGTATAAGTTTCATTATGCAAGAATTCTAAGCGATACAATGGTGCCAGTAACTTGGATAATTCAACAAGATAATGATACGAAGCATACGGCTGGCTCATCACGTCAAGCAATGGTCTTTGTAACAATTCAAGCTCTGCTTTTAAATCTTCGATGATAATAGCAAATTCTACCAGAATATAAGTTTCGGCTGGAACTGCCATGTGATTCTCTTGATGTTTTGAGATTACGTAGAGCAGTGTTGATGCTTTTAATCTGTGTTTTAATTTCGGAAAGTTTAGTAGTAGAAGTAATTTCAGAAATGCTTGTATTTCGTCAGCCATTTTAACAAGATTATCTAGAGGTTCGGAGGATGTTGCTAGAATAGCTTGAGTTTGAGATGGTAATCTTTGTAACCACATGGTTCGCAAAAAATCTTCGGTGCCACGACAATTTCCTAGACTTTTCATTTCTCGTAACAGGGCACTTGGCTCCAATTTCCACAGTTTTCAACAGAGTCTGAATGCGTTTTTCCTCAGAAACAGAAAAATTGTCAATAAGTCGTTGCTTAATTTGTTTATATGCATCGTTGGGCGGATTCATAACAATATCACTCACTTGACTAAGTACTTCAGCATCTAAATCAGCCAAGATGTTATAATATTTCGTCCTCTCATTGGTGACGTGGTGTAATGTAAATTGAGCTTCAATTTGTGCAAACCACAGGAGCGGATTTTCTTTCCAGAATCGAGAAATTTTCATTGCAAAACATCGACTGACTTCAAGTTAGTATCGTATCCTTAATTATTTAAACGTAGCTGTATTTGTGCATATATGTGTATAGTTAGTATATTGTTGTTTATGTATTTTAAATTGTATAAAAAGTAAATATTTTAATTACTTAAAGCAACAATGATAAATATACAATTTAATCTTGTTGGTTTTTCATTGAATTCTCTGTGTGTGAGTTATCTTTATTTATTTATTTGTTTGTTTGTTTATTTATTTGTTTGTTTGTTTATTTTCATTGACACAATATTCGGCGATGATTTTCCGGATAAATGGAATTTTATTAACAGAATATTTTTCTGGGACTGTTGCACTAAATATTAGAGCAACAGATAAAGTAAATGAAAACGATTTTTAATTAAATTTTTATTGGAAAGAAAAAAATTTGAATGAATGAAATCTGTTTGAAAATGTTTTTATTCGATTCTTGCAATATTAAATAAAGTGAGTTTGAAATTTTCGATTAAATAGAAATACCACTTAGTTGCAGGCACACTGAATGTTCTTGGGCATTCATTAACCTAATCTGTTGTTGGTCTGTTGTGGACTGAAAAGCACCTCCTCAATTATGACTTCCCTTGTTTACTTATATTGAAAAGAATGCCTGCAGAAATGTTTACACGACATTACTTATAAGCAATGTATTATCCCGATTCAATTCCCTCATTCAAAAGCACAACGGTATTGGTATCGAAGAAATCAGGTCGACGTAATAGAAAAATATTATATATGAATCCATTTATTGTTCCTAATTAGTACAATAAAACAATACAGGACAATTATCAAAGAAAAGTCAAAGTGGAGTGGTACTGTTGTAATTCTTCTGGGTATAATAATGCAGCCCAAGTGGACACAACACTTACCCCCTGGCCCACGATGTCGAACGATAACGTTTGCTAAGATAAGACTTAAGACACAAACTTTTTATCGTATCTATTTTTTTACTCAATCAATTTTGTTTATTCCACAATCAAGTTTGTGTCTTAAGTCTTATCTAAGCGAACGTTATCGTTCGACATCGCGGGCCAGGGGATTAATGTGATCTATCAAATCAATTTTTCAATAATTGAGCATTTTGTTTCATAACAACACGTGGGGCGCTTTTCTTTTCCATTTTGATTTAAAAGTTTATGTTGTTTAAAATGTTCTTATTTTTTGACTTTTAGTCGATTTTTTTAGTACATATTCATATTTATTTTGTGTTCACAACTGATCAATATATTAAGGTAAAGAAAAGCGTTTCTTAAAATTTTTTTTTATATATTTTTTAATAAAATCTATTTCATTTTTCTTGGGATTTCTTGCAACCTCTCATGTTTTTCTTTTATTTTACGAACAAATGTCCGTAGTTTTAATATCTTTTTGGCAATACCAAGGTATAAGAAGACAAAATAACTCTAAGAAATGCTATTAAAATTTATTATTTAATAAAGAAAATATGAATTATATACTACGAGTATATAAGAATATATTATTTTGTCAGTATGAATAATAAGAGACAATATTAACAATACAAAAACGACTGGCATGAATTCGTATTTACTTAGGATTAATTATGCTATTATACCCACCACGAAAAAGATGGTTGGTTTAGTAAGTTTGTCATTCTGTTTGTAACACATTGCAATATTGGTCGTAAAACCAAAAAGTCTATATATTCTAGGTCCTTATAAGTTTTTAATTTTCACTATCAAATTTTAATACAACACAAATCATTCACATACTTTATAAATCGCTGAACGGTTATAATAGATAATATACTCGAATATATCCTACACCACCATATATTGGTATATTGTTTGGTGCTGCCAAAAATATTAGCCCAACATCTACCTTAAGCTATACCGATCAACTTAGAGTCGATTTAACGATTTAACATCCATCATTCTGTCTGTCTGTCCATGTGCAGAACTGCCGTTCTCGAAAGTGGACGTTGTATGGGAGTAAATGGCCAATTATAGACTAATTTTCACCAAAGCCAATAGTATAATTTGTCCATACTTATAACTGATCTGTGTAAAATTTTAGTTCGATATGGATGTCTATGTTAATGAGTTTTTTGGAAGTACTTCTCGTAAGGGAGCTATTCAGGGGTGTCATAGAAACCAATATTGTCAGAATTGGTTTTAAAACCGACAAGAAAAAATGCTTTGGAGTCATAGGGCACTGCTACACGTTCAATAAATATCGAGATATTTCTAGTACCACAATATTTATTGAACGTGTAGCAGTGCTCTATGACACCAACGCATTTTTTCTTGTCGGTTTTAAAACCAATTCTGACAATATTGGTTTCTATGACACCCCTGATTATCTTTAAAATATACCGATTGACTCAGAATCAGTTTCTGAGTTGATTTAACAATTACCATCCCACCATCCGTCTGGCTGGCTGTCAATATAAACCTAGTGCGCAAAGTACAAGGGCAGATATTTCAATAAAATTTAATGTACTCATATGAATTTGCTTCAGCCCAAGGGCAATTGATATTGAAATTGATTGAAATCTGTGCATTATTTCACCTGGCTCCCATAAAAATTTCATCCGGTCAATAATTTATACATATATGCATAGCAATCATGCTACGGCTCCCATATAGCGCGCATTTCTCAAAAAACTTTTTTATTACACACATATAGTCGGTGTATAATATTATAATGGTCGCACTTGACCGACTATACTTTCTTACTTGTCTTTTAATAAATGTTAAATAATAATTCCTAGTAAATTTACTAAACAAAAATGTGCAAACAAAAGATTACAGAACATATGTAAATTTGTTTTGCTTTAGGTACGTACACAGAGAGAAAAACATATAGTTGTATATGTTTACCACAACAATATCAACATTTTTACAAGTTTTTTCAACAATGTTATGGTCACTGTAATTATCTATATGATTGCGGTAACCATAATATGGTCAAGGTACAATTAAGTTGATTACTACAATCATATATATGTAAGTTTGTAGTAACTATGTATATATTTGTTGCAATCATGTTTATGATGAATCCATTTATCATAATGTGCTGCTCTTTGATTATGATAGAGAACAACATAAAATGGTATAAAATCTTTCATCATAAAACTGATCCCCATAAACATTACAGAATTACTATACTCATATATATAATTGCTATAATAATCTTTCTATTAATCAGTTCCATACTGAAAAATAAGTCCTATGGTCTTGTGTATGGCACAATACAAATACCAATAAATAAATAAAATAAATAAAAAAAAATAATCAAGTGAATGGTAACTTAACCATACCATAGTTACAGAAATCATATAAATAATTACAGTGATCATAATATTTAAAAAAAAAATTTTAAAATGTTGAAATAGTTTTGGTAAACATGCACAACTATAATTTTTCTCTGCGTGTAACTTCCAATATCCAGCGGGAAAAATTGCAAGTTCTCCCATTTGCAGGCCTTATAGAAGACCTGTTTACATATTCTAAACGATATCTTCTCTCAGAAGGTGTTCGAGAAGGCATACACATTCAAAATTGTATTTCAAAAGAGTGTCAACAAATCATGATTTCATTAGCAAACACGAATGATTTTGCTATTATTCCTGTATATCGTCACTACAACAATAAATATTGTTTTTCTCACTTTTTTATCCAAGTAATCAAAATGAATAAAGAGGGCGTCAATAAATTTAGTCTTTCGTAAAAGTTTGTGGTGTAAAATACACGTGAATGTATACCTATACATGTGATTTTTTAAATTAATTGAAATTAATTTGCAACCCTTTTTTATTTAAACCCCTTTCTTTTACTATTTGCCATGAAATTATTAATTTAGCAAACCTTTAATTATGCCTTCTATGAGGCACTACGAG
Organism: Bellardia pandia; assembly: GCA_916048285.2. Taxonomy (NCBI): domain Eukaryota; kingdom Metazoa; phylum Arthropoda; class Insecta; order Diptera; family Calliphoridae; genus Bellardia; species Bellardia pandia. Next base: position 123,968,150 of record OU696529.1, read on the forward strand.
GGCGGTAGACCTACCAATTGCCCTTCTCAAGTAGGCCTTCTATCAGGCATCTAACCAGTAGCGAGTAGGGGCAAGGCCTTGACTAACAATGACAGGTCATGTAAAATTGAAACGATTTTGCAATGCGACTGAAAGTCCTTGTGACTGCAAAATAAGGCCTTGTGGAAGGTCTCTTTACAGCATTGTTTTCCCGCGGGTTAGTCATACTAAAGACTTAAACATTAAAATTGAATTGTTTGTTTATTTCGTTATTTTTTTTTTGTTTGTTTGTTAAGTCTAAGTCTAAAATACAATTACTAGAAAAATGTCAAACTAAAAGCAAATACTGATTTATGTAAAAGGAATCGAACTGAAATGTATTCAATATTTGTCAAAATTATTTATAGTTTAACACACACACACACACACATACACGCTCACTTACATAAACACATAAACAACACACAAGCACATAATCAGAATTGTAAACCTTAATAAATAAAATTGCTTTTAACAGGGACTAAACAAACATTATAACATGTAGAGGTATATACTCGTATGTATGTAGATGTAGATGTACATACATATGTGAATGTGCTTTTAACAAGTACAAGTATTTGTACAACAACAAAAAAATATATGCAATATTTTGGGGCAATAATATAACATGATTTGTGTTTTTCACTCATACTCTCTCTCTCTCTCTCTATAACTTTAATACTTTCTCCCTCTAATAGCAGCTTTTAAATTTATATGAATTTTCCTGTGCATTTGCAGATTAGTTGCTGCCATTGGTGACACATATGGAGCCGCATTACTTTTACACATGTTGACATCAACCATTAAGCTGACATTGTTGGCGTATCAGGCCACCAAAATAACGGGTGTCAATGTTTACGCTTTCGCCGTTATTGGTTATTTGGGTTACGCATTGGCCCAAGTATTTCACTTCTGTATTTTTGGCAACCGTTTAATTGAAGAGGTAAGTCAAATTATACATATGCGCAGACTCATTACAACCACATGACAGCAATTTAACGTCTGCCAAAATATATTTTAATATTGTTTAATAGTTATTGTTTTGTACAGCATGTCGGTACAGCCCTTGGGGGTGGTAGAGCTTGCAAATGGTTTTTATAAAATGCTGGGTATAAGTACTCGTTAATCGCAAATTGGTTTCACCAATTTTGACTTTAAAAAAGTATTTTTAATATAAAGTATTTTAGAGAGACGAACAAACGCTGAAGGGTATTTAATTTCAAACATAATTGTATTACCAAAATTCACAATATTGTGCAAATGGTATTGCATCATTGCACTTGCAAAAAGGTTTAGCATATTTTTGCTCTTGTTGTGTATTTTGTTAGTGTAGAGCAAGTGCAATAATGCACTACCATTTGCACAAGATTGTGAATTGCGCTATTGTTTACACAGAGAAACATTTGGAATGGAAACATCTGGAATTCTCTTTTGTATTTTCCTTCGCGGTCATACAGGAAAACATTGTTGTCGGAAACATTCCAGTTTATATTTGCCTTTTTTGACATTTGTCTAATTCCAGTGTTGTTTTTTTTTTAATTTCTACTGTATTTGATTTGCTAATGTACACAATAAGAATGAAAGCACAAAGCGTATATCCGAGAACGGGAAGCAAATTTCATATTCTCTTCCCCACCCGTCCCTCTCTTCCAAACAAAATGCTTCCCTTCCAAATATTTCCCTGTGTAAATGGGGACTATTGTAAATAAGTATGCAAATTTCAAGTTAATTTGACATGGGCGTAACAAAATTTCTACAATCTGTTAAAAAGTGCAGTAATTATGAAGCTTTAAAGAGGTATATTTCTGATTATAATCGAGATATTGACTTGCATCTTTACACCCACCACCATAGTTTATTGAACTTGTGCTGGTGTTTGTAACGCCTAAAAAAAAATTAGTCTAACACCCACTTTAAACTATAACGATTGACTCAGAATTACATTCTGAGACGATTTAACGATATCCGTCCGTTCGTCTGAAAATCACAAAGAATTTAGATGGTCGGAAAAACTGTTTTTGAAACCAGTTTTGTGTTTTAATAGATTCAAAATAAATTTTGCTTGAAGAAATTTGTCTATCTATAAAAACAAATTTACCAAAATTTGGTTTAAAATTTAGCTTTGATATTATTTAAGGTTTTAAATTAAAATGTTTCATATACGGCATAGTATGGGGACAGATAAAGGGCTAAAGGCTTGATTCAATAAAACTGATAAAACGTTTATTTATAATGTCTACTAACAAACTTTAAATATTTTTGAGTTATTTTCAGGCAAATTTTGTAGACAATGTTCTATAAGTTTTATTGAATTCAAGGCCAAAATTTGTCATTCTAAATAAAAAAAAATCTAAAAAATTATCAACTAAAACACAATTCACAAATCTTAGCTTTAGGATTTAAGAAGAAATGGAATAAATTTTAAGAAGAAAATAGTTGAAATTTGGAAGCGCGCATATTTGAAAATTTGATATGATACCTTTCAAAAAAATATAAACTTTTATATTTTTCATATTTTATTTTGCAATTAAAAGGAATTTGGTTTTTTTCGAAAGGAAATAAACCAACTTTACCTTTTAAAAGGTAAAAATCTTACAATATATTAAACTTCTTTCTTGATAATATAATATTACTTTGACCTGTAATATTTATACATTCATATATACCGACTAACTTTAAATATAATAAATTTTCAAACAGCCAAACATAAACATGACTTTAAAGTGTAAATCATGTTGTTTAGTTTAGTTTAGCGTTTTCTAGTGCAATAAGGAAATTAAAAAGTAGAAAAAGAAAAAGCAAAACTCTAGACTCATGCAAGCAAAAAAAAAAACACGTTGAAGAACTTCCGTTTGAAGCACAACAAAAATAGATTTTTCGCCTTTTTCACTGCCTCTTGCCGCTGTCTCTACTCTCTTCAGCACATTTCAAAGCCTTTTGTGTGCACACAGTCAACAATGACCATGAAAAATGGAAAATGGAAAGAAAAAAAGAAAAGCATAACTCTGCACGAAACTATAATAGTACATTCACTCATCCGAAATTCGAAAGCCGGAAATGCACTAAAGTGCTTTTGTTGTGTGTCATGCGGGTTGGGTTAGTAACTGTATGCAAGAGTGTTAGTAAGGCCGCATTCATATCTGTTTATGTGTGGCTTTATAAGTAAGAATATTCTCATTTTTATTGTTAAATTTAAAGTGTATAAAAGTTTTATTTCATTTTCATTTAATAATACATACATCATTTATTTTATTTCTGTTTCTATTCTCGTTTGCCAGAGTTCATCCGTTATGGAGGCTGCATACTCCTGCCACTGGTATGATGGTTCCGAAGAGGCGAAAACTTTTGTGCAAATCGTTTGTCAACAATGCCAGAAAGCAATGTCCATTTCGGGCGCAAAATTCTTTACAGTCTCATTGGATTTATTTGCTTCGGTATGTTGTGTTTTATCTTATTTTTAAACGATTTTTCTTTTCAGTTGTTTTACAAAGAAAAATTACAGGGCATGTGAACAAATAACAAACAGACCAACATAAATCTTGACAATTGTACACATAGTCACACACAAAATGCAGCTAATTTCAGGGGGGGGGGGGTAAGATGCAGTACAGAGGCCTTTCTAAAGGACTTGTTTTGCAGACACAAGAACATCCAGCCGCAGTGCAAAATCGTTTTAATTATAATTATACACGGCATTTTTATGACAGTCAAGTTCTCTCCTTTTTACATGGCTAATAAATGAATCTACTTAAAATGGTCTATTTGCTAGGACACCTGCCAAGTAATGACTACATAAGTACTCCTATTAAAATGCATAAAAAATAAGTCCTAATTGAAAGGCCGAGTCAATTATCTCAAGAGGTCTACTATTGGGATAATAGATATTAGATAAGCTTTGTCCGAAAAATGTTCAGAAAATGTCTAACAACCGTGTGAACTTAAAATGTTTGTCTTCCCACGTTGTAAGAAGAAGCATTGATAATTTACCTTTTGCTAACAATTTTTCATTGTCAGTAAATTGCTAGCACATTGCTAGATCTGGCAACATTGTATGATCTGACAACCGTATATATATATAGCTATGATTGTACTATAAAAGAAGAAAATTAAATTGTATTGTTGCAGAATATTGAGACACTTATTTAAATAACTGCAAAACCATTAGTGTTTGATTTAAAAAAAATTCAATTTCTTACAATAAAAAGAGAATCGAAGTCATTCTATAACATCTTCTTGGAGAACATGAATCAAATAATAAATATTATGCATTGAACATTGCGCAGCTCCGTTAAATTTTACAAAAACTGTGAGAGTAAAATTGAGAGCAAAATTTCTTCTTGTGACGTCACAAGTAAAAAATATTTTTAGGTTTGCTTAACTTCTATACGAGTAAATTTTAATGCAAATAAAAGTTTTAAATTAAGTTTGCCATATTTAATTTTGGAAATTTAAAACAATAACATAAATTTAACCCCCTGACTCACGATGTCGAACGATAATGTTCGCTTAGATAAGACTTAAGACACAAACTTGATTGTGAAATAAACAAACTTGATTGAGTAAAAAATAGATACGATAAAAAGTTTGTGTCTTAAGTCTTACCTAAGCGAACGTTATCGTTCGACATCGTGGTTAAATTTTTTTCGCTTTCAAAAAGAAAAATAACTGAAAAACAAACAATGGGCACAATTTTACCACCTTGATGAAAAAAAATTAAAAGTGTTTCATAGAGTTTGTAATGAACACTTTAAGGAGATATCGCACCCTAAACACAAGGGCCATAACTCAAAATTTTCCAAAACTGACTTTTTTCCATAAATTAATTTAGAGTACACATCTCCAACTACTGCAAAAATTTCTTTTACATCACTATCTTCTATAAACTGGAAAGATAGAGTTATGTCAATTTTTATGTTAAGTGTGTTGCTTGTGCACGATGAACTTTTTTTGTTTCTGCTGAAAATTTTAGTATTTTGAGTTGTGACCTTTTTGTATTTAGGGTGCAATATATACATATTAATTTCTACATACATAATCAGCCGTCACCAGATCCATTGCCATATCATTACGAAACTGACATTCTGTTTTTACTGATGACTGCTTTTGTGTGTATTTTTTATGATTAAAGATATTACTTATAACCAGTTATTTTATTGACATCAAAGTAAAGAATGTTTTTAAGCATAGGTTGCAAGTATCTGGCTCCATTCCCTAGCAATTCGTTTTATTTGCTGTGCTTTACAAATTTTGACACTCCTTCATCAGCACACAACCCAAGGTACTCGTAGAAATTTGATTTTTCCAACAAAACAAAAAAAAAACTTTTCTTCAAATATTTTTCGAAAACAAAAACTTTAGAAAATAATTCATTCTTGTAGCAACACTAACTTGGTAAATTCTATTTGTTATGAAAATATACACCTACACACACTAATACACATACACAAACACAGACACATACACAGAGATAAAATACTACTTGGAAATTTAGTTATTTACGAGTGTTTTCTTGTACTATTTTCAGGTTCTTGGTGCAGTAGTCACATACTTCATGGTGTTGGTGCAGCTCAAGTAAAATCAACAAATATTTTCAATGCAAAACAAGCAGCAAAAGCATCAGCAACAACAACAAACAATTGTTGTTGTATTTTTTGCATTGGCAACATTTTAAAAATAAGAAACAGCAATACCAGCAACAACAACGAAAACACTCTGCTAAATATTAAAATACAACAAGGACATCATCATCATCATCATCATCATTATCATCAACAACAGCAACCGCAACAAAAATAACAATTTATTTTGAAACTTATTTATAAGACAACAAATAATTCACCTACATTCTCATATTCAAACAAAACACTAATGTATGTATGTAACTAAAAATGTTTCTGTGTATCTGTGAACCTTGCAATACAACTACATACATACTTACTAAACTATTACCAACACTTGATATGGGGTAAACCACATTTATAACTGTGTGAGAGTTGGCTGACTGGCAGGTTGGTTATTTCTGTCTTTGGCTGTTCTTAAAGTCAGCCAGCAATTGATGAAGTAAGTCAGGGAATTTGATAAATGGCACCCACTTGGAATTTCATGTAAGAAAATATCTATACAACTGCATCAACTGAAGTTTATTGTCTAAGGGCGTTGGTTGGCTGCTGCCTTCCTCAGCAGGAATCATTTTGTTGTCAGTGTTATGTTCATTTCATTTTTTTTTATCAAAAATTCTTTAGTTTTTGTTTACTATTTTCTGGTATTTAGTTGCAATCATGTTGAGTTTCTGCTGTTGTTAGAAACAAAAATTCATTCGTTTTTAAGTGGTGTCAGAGATTTTATATTGCAAATTTAAGTTTTACATTTTGTTCAGTTATTTCTGCAATCACAATAACTTTCAGGTAAATTCACAGAAAACTGAATGTTTTTAATTTAAGTCAAATTAAAACATTATTTACAACATAATAAAGTTCTCATTATTTATGTTTAAGTGTATTTAATACAAAACTTTGTTGAAACAAATTACTATCAATTTTATTGAAATAAATAAATAAATACATAAAATTAATTGTGCAATTTTCTTTTGATTTATGAATTTGGAACAGCACTAAAGTTTACAAATTACACGGTGGGTGCGACAGTCAAAAAAAAGCTGGGATCCGATATTATTTTTCTTATAGGGTTTGTCGAGTAAAACAAGATTCCAATAGTGAAATATGCCGGACACCTCCAAAATCAGGTTTTTCTATTTCATTCAATTTTGTATCACTGTGTTATTCAGCTACTCTGCAAAAACATTAGGTCGTTTGAAAGGGATGGCGAGAGATTATGGGATCGGGAAAATCGGGGGAAAAAACATTATCCATGATAGGCCAAATTTAGTTGTTAATATCTCCTGATAGCTGGATCCATTCAACGCTACGCATTTCCAGCAGATTCTCTGAAAAAATGCTTCTACTACTGATATGTCAGAAATTAAAATTATAAATATTTCAAGTTATTTTAATAAGCCCCTGTTGCAAAGCAAAGTAATTTTTTGGTAACGATACGAAATGTAACAAAAATTAGTCTCAAGATCACACTATTGTTATTCGTTGGTGGTTGTATAAGATTCGGCACAGCCAAATATAAACTCTTACTTGTTTGCTACAGATTAGCTCCTGAAAATTTACAAAAGTTGTGGATTTTTTAAATGGACGTTTGACTGCAAGTAACATCATTAAAAGAAATCTAATAATTTTAAATCACACTATCTACGATGCCAAATTTATACAACGTAACGATAGACTTCCACACGAATGATGTAGTGATTGATTTGTTAAACGGTCCATATCAAGTTTCATATAATTAGCAACAGTTACCAGCTTAATTTCGACGAACTATGATCCAAAGATGACTCCAGACTAAAATCCACAACAAACAGTAACATGTTAAAGCATTGGAGTTCTCTAAACTCCAAATGCAACAATTATATGTTCTTTGTCGTTTATGATGATTACACTTGAATTGTAAGATAAACTATCATTATTTTTCATATGTTTCATATTTTTTGTTTTATTTTTGATTTTTGATTTTCAAATTTAACTAAATATTAGTCACCACTAACAATTACTAGCATATGAATTTACTCGCATGTGTTGCTTTCCATGACAATAGACAACAAACTTTTTAAACAACACACATCTATTTTTACATCAACTGGTGGTTAGAGACAATTCGTCGTTTAGAAATTGTACAATGAACCAATATATACATACATAGAGAAAGAAACAAACTCAGTCACACCTGCAACTTCCCTGTAGTTTTAAAAATAACTTTACACTAGCTGACTATTAATATCACCAGTAACTGAAGAGTGATTTTTTAAGAGCTTTCGAATTTGATTTAAAAACAAACACATAAAAATTAGACAAATGTATACACTGTACACTGTAATTATTTATATGATGGCGGTAATCATAATATGATCAAGTTATAATTTACATGATTAGCACAATCATATATACGATTATAGTATTTATGTAATATTTTCGGTGATCAGTTTTATAAAGAAAGATTATGCCATATTATGTTGTTCTCAATCATAATCAAAATTATTATGATAAATGAATTCATTATAAACATGATTGCCAAAAAAAAAATACATACATAGTTACTAGAATCGTATATTTGATTGTGGTAATCATCTGAATCGTATTATGATTACCACAATCATATCAATAATAACAGTGACATTGTTAAAAAAAAAATTGTAGAAATGTTAACATTGTTAACCCTGCTACTACGTTTAGGGTCTTTTGATGACCCATTCGAATTTAACATTGCATAACTTGCAAAAAAACCTGTTTGTCCGTCAGACTGACACACAATGACTCTAACGACGATATATGGCATTGATCACAAGCCTTAAAAATATTTTCGAAATGTACAAATTTGAATTTTTTCAATAAAAAAATGTGGGGTCAAAATATGACCCAAACATTACATGTGTATTTTTTTCTAACATAGTAGCAGGGTTAACTATATTTTTTCTCTGTCTACATCACATATATCACACATAAATTATAGACCAAACTGTATATCTTTTACAGGAATATGTCACACGAAAACAGCTGAGCTAGCAAACAAACAGTGTCGTCAAAAAGAAAGTTTTTAAAAATTCACTTAAGATTAAATTTAGTTAAGATCCTTTTCGTGCCACCAAATATAGAACATTGCAATGGACCGTTTCGAAATAGCAAGAGTGTTGTTAATTCATACAGAATTGATAAAGGGTGTCCCAACTAGAATGCAATTTTTAAATTTTAAATAAAACACAGATATTTAAAAAAAAAATCGTGAAACTTTATTATATCTTAAAGTAGACATAATGAGGTTATGTATGGAACAAGATATCGTGCAGATGGCCGCCGCGGCTTTGCTGGCATACACGCGATCTATTAATGAAATTTTCAATAACCTTTTTGCATAAATGCTGCGTTATTTCATTAATTCAGCGTCCAATTTCCTATTTTAAGGCTTGAGTCGTCGTCGGCTTATTCGCGTAAACCATCGACTTAAAAAAACCCCCAAAGAAAAAATGATGTAAATTCGGCTGGTTGGCTAGGCTTCACATACGATTTCTCACGCTTTGGGTTATGTTGTTGTTGTTGTTGTTGTTGTAACAGCAGTAATTGCTGAGTTGACAGCCCTTGGCCGAGTGATATCGGGTCATTCCGGTGCGTAGAACCGGCTGTCGTGGGAATGACGCTTCGGGTTATCGTAATGGCTGCTTAAAAAAATATCACCCATTAGTAAATGGTTGCAATGGACCGTTTCGAAATAGCAAGAGCGTTGTTAATTCATACAGAATTTACAATATATTTCCGTCAACGCCAAACTAGCTCCAAGAGCTGCATGGTATTTTTCAACAAAATACTTCGATAGACACGACACGCACATTTGTTGATTGAAATCTATTGTTTATACTCTTTCGCTTCTGGAGATGCTGGTCTTGCTACTTACTCAACTTGGCCAGACTAGGCTGTTGATTTGTGTTTTTCACGGCTGGTTGTCTGCGAATTTTTGGGAAGTTTTACCTCAATGAACAGCGTGGCAATTAACCACAAAATGTGTTAATTTACAAAGTTTTCGTTTTTGTTATTTTTAGTTAGTTTGGAATTTTTTAAAACAATTTGATAAATTTTAAATTTTATCAAAATGTAACTTTAGTATATACAGTGGTGGCAATATAATTAGAAATGGTGCTTTGTTATAATAAGATTGCTATGCAGCTGCTTTAAAGATCTACACTGTAAATTGTTTTTATCGCTATTCAATGAGTAAATAATCAACATTGTTGTTGATGCACAACACGTTGAGTTCTAAGTTAAATTAAAAGATATATAAAATTAACCGCCTGGCCCACGATGTCGAACGATAACGTTCGCTTAGATAAGACTTAAGACACAAACTTTTTATCGTATCTATTTTTTACTTAATCAAGTTTGTTTATTCCACAATCAAGTTTGTGTCTTAAGTCTCATCTAAGCGAACGTTATCGTTCGACATCGTGGGCCAGGCGGTAAATTCTGATTTCTTCGACCTTTTTTCCATTCTTCTTAAATTTATTGAAATTCATATAATAAAAATTCATAAAATAAGAAAGTTTTTTCGAGTTCGAGGCCAATTATATATACATATATTATTTATTAAATTACTTGTTCGACTATTATTAAGGCTGTAACAATATAAGAAAAACAGCAATGTACGAAAAATATTAACAACGATTACGAAATATTATTAAAGAATATTAAAGAATACATAAAAAAACAGTAGACTCTGCAATAGATTACTTCGGGTAAGTAAACTAACTACTTACTCAAACTTAGTCAAACCAGAAAATAAGTTTTTTTTTCAAAAATTTATTTTTAACCTTCAACACACACACACAACTATTATTGGAGAACCATCCCAGCAAACCATATGAGTCCGAAAAGAGTCTTTTATGACACCTTTTTCGGAGCGCTAACGCTCTTTATGAGCCCAGAAAACAATCATAATTGCTCCGAAAACCTTCAGAAAAGAGGGTCATTACATTCGAAAATGGTCCGTCAGAAAGAGCTCTTAGATAATGTCAGAAAAGAGTCTTTTATGAGGGGTTTTTTGGGCTCTTAAAGAGCTCTTAGATAATGCCAGAAAAGAGTCTTTTATGAGGTTTTTCTTGGGCTCTGTGTAATCTTGTTTTTATCATTCTTGTGTGGTACAGCTATGTTTTTTTTTTTTTTTTGTTCAAAGCACAAATAGCAGGAGAACAACGCTTTGCTACACACATAATTAAGTGGAATTTCTGAGTCATACTGCGTGCCGACTCAGGACAGTAACAAGCAAATTTTTCTTTCGCTCCGAAAATGCTCTTTAGGTGGATTCTTTTCTGACTCCTTTTTTCGGAGCGCTCCGAAAATGCTCTTTTATTGGACTCTTTTCTGATTCCTTTTTCGGAGCGCTCCTAAAATGGTATGCTGGGATTCCATACATACACACATATATATGAATTTCCTAAGACAAATTCAGCTAATTGAATATTTTCCATGTCATTTTTGATTGATACCAAATGAAAATTTATAATCGATTACCACCAAAAATCAATGAGAAATTGGGCCCATTCCTGCCACTGATGCCGTAGACATGGTAGATTTATGTGCATGTTGCCATGCCAACTGAAAACTATTCTTATTACAAATTGGATTTGGCATACATCAGAAGACATTCATCAAAATGCGCATTGACAGCAGATGATTTGTGTGTGGGTGTGTGGGTGTGTGTGTGGGTGTATGTTTATGTGTGAAGTAAAATTGAAACACTAAACTATTTATAGAATATAAGAACTGAAAGTCAAATACTATTTACAATGATTTGCAGTAGTAAGTAAATTTGAAAATCTATTAAAATTATTAGCAGAAAAATCTAAATAACGCAAAATTTTATATTTATACCCTACACCACCATAGTGGGGAAGGTAAATTGGATTTGTGCTGATGTTTGTAACGTTCAAAAATATTAGTCCAACACGCAGCTTAAAGTTTACCGATCGACTCACAATCACTGTCTGTATGCTGACGATGTAAAAATATTTTTTTCTTTTAACGATTATGATTTGCTTCAAAATGATCTTGATAACTTTTTTCCGTTGATGCGAATATAATTTGATGGAGCTAAACCTAAAAAAAATGTAAATAATGCAGTTTTATAGAAATAATTTCTTAGCGGTCAACTATTACCTCGGTAATCATCATTTGGATCTTGTCGAATCATTTATTGATCTTGGAATCCTACTTGGCATAAAACTAAACTTCATACTTCATATAACTTTAACTGTAAACAAGGCTAGAGGTGTCCTTGTGGGCTAAGGCATTTTGTGATCCATACATTACTAAACAACTGTATGTATCGCTAGTTGGGCCCTTTCTGGAATATGGATCCATCATATGGGATCCTTATTATGAGATTTATAATGCAAAAATTGAGTCCATGCAAAAACATTTTTTGTTTTTTTGTTTAGGAAGTTTTCAATGGAATTACTCTAATTTATCATCTTATACGAGCAGATTGGCTTTAATTAAATTAACCACCTTGAAAAGTCGTCGTATTATGTTAAATGTATGTTTTATGTTGAGTATTGTAAATGGAAATATTAATTGTGAATATCTTTTAAAATTTGTAAAATTTAATGTTGCACGTCGTAATTCTCGATACTATAAGCCTTTGCATGTAAAATTCTGTAGTACAAATTATGCTGATGCAGGCAGACCCATTTGTTAGAATATGTAGACAATTTAATGATTTATACAAATTTGTAAATTTTGGTCTCAATTCTAGTATTATTAAATGTAAAATTATTGTCTTCCTCAACTGTTAACTTTCTTTTCTTTTTATTTTCATATTTCTAATTTAAGTAAAAATAGGTTTCTTTTGGTAATAGTCTGCAAGGATTTATATTCATAGACTAACTAAATAAATAAAGAAACAAATAAAAAAAATAATAATTATAAGTTACACGTTTTAACCTCATATGACAAATCTTAGGAGTAGAATAATGTACATGAAAACCAATATAATTGCGAATCCTTATTTTAATTATAAATCATGCATAAAAACTTTTTTTGTTATAAAAATAATTAAATATTTTAATATTCAACTAAGAGTGAAACACTGTATAAAGTTCAAAAGTATAACGACAGGTCAAGCAATTTATGCGGTTTATAACATAAACTTTCCTCAAGTAAAGTTTATAGCAAATTTTAGTTTTAATAATAAATTTTTAGCCAAATAAAACCACAACCAAAACAATTAAGAAAGTATAGTCGGTCAAGCTCGACCATATAATATCTACCCTACACCGAGTATGTGTAAAACAGTTTTTCAGAAATGGAAGCGCCCATCGTAGCCTGACTTTTGTGCATATACAAATGATTTGCATTAAATTTTACCGTGATATCAACAATTGTAAAGTATTCAAATCATTTTTGTATATACCTACGAGTGCCAGTATGAAACATATTTGTGGTAAATAGTTTTTTGTAAACCAATATTTGCAATAGAGATTCAATTATGGACTGATCTGCACAAAATGTTTAGGTGTCATCAGGCATCATATACAACATCATATACAAGGTGAAATCGATTGCAAACAAATTCAATCCCAACCGTATTTGGGCCGAACAAAGTTCTCATACAAAATTTTATAGAAATATCTTTCAAATTGCACTCTGCGCACAAAGTTTACATGGACAGCCAGCCAGCCAGAGGGACGGACGGACATCGTTTTATGGAAGCAGAAATTATTTCTGAGTCGGTCGGTATACCTTAAGGTAGGTGTTAGACTAATATTTTTTGGCGTTACAAAGATCAGCACACATCCAACTATTGAGTTGTAGCGTAAAACTGATTAAAAAACCAAACACACACACTCACACACAAAACTATTATGCAAAATAAACCGTTTTTTACCTCCTATTTAAAAAATGTACAATCATAAAGAGATAAAAGAAACCATAATTAAAAATATTAATACAGTGTACAGTGGGTGGCCAAATAATTAGTTACACATGCAAAATTGTTTAGTTTGAAGCCGTATTACATTTTAAAATAGTGAAAATTTATCCTTTTATTTGTTCTTTTAGGTAAATTAAGTGTTTCTAATTCAATTAAAAATAAATTATTTTGTTTTAAAAATATATATTCAAGAAAAAGAAATATTACAAAATTTTTTGAAAAAAATCTTAATATTTCGTAGAACCTTCTTTGGCATCAATTACAGCTAACACACTTTTTGACATGTTCTGAATGCATTTTTCGACATTTTCTTTTAGTTCTTCATCGTGATGCCAGACTTTAATCAATTTAATCAAAATTGCATATTTCACACTTCAGAGCAGAATGACAGATAATGATCTACAACTGCACTCTAATGTCATCAATTATTGTTGACACTGAATTAAAATACGAAAACATCTGGTACAAGAAATAAATTTATAAACGTATTAAAAGCGGTTGAATCTTAATTAGTAATTGTAACTAATCATTTGGCCACCCACTGTATGTAGTAAAAGTATAACAAACAGCAACTAAAACAATAAAATTACAACTTAAAACAAGCAAAAACTGACTTTCATTTAACTTTTACCAAATTTTTACCAGATTAACAATGAATTTTCAAATATACTCGTATGTAAGTTTGACTAATAACAACACAGCACAAAACAAAAATGTGGAAGAAAAAAAACACATTTTATATTTCAAATCGTCAAATGGTATAAAGTTGCTGAATAAGGTAAATGTTTAAAGATAAAAGGTATCACGGTTAAAAACCTTTATATAAACTTACATACATACATTTGTATGTATGTATATCTATGTATAAGATTATAAGTGGGGTAGTGTGTTTGTTACACTATGTGCAAACATTTAAATTTCCACTAGTGTAGCTTACACTAGTTTTATGTAAAAATGTCTAAAGTTTAACATAATAAAGATCTGGAGGTTATTTATTGTTTAATGGCCTTATTCATAAAACTTACAACAGGTTTATAAGAGGTTTATAAAGCAAATTTCCATATAAAATTTGCTTTATAATCCTGTTGTAAGTTTTTATGAATAAGGGGGTAAATGTTTTTAGAATATAATACCAACTAGTACAAGTTTTGTGTGGAAAGCGGATAAATTACCTCTAAAGCCTCTATTATGTCCTAGCAACCATATGGAATTTAATTCTGTTTCCCATATCATAGACGTATTACATATTACAGACAGAATTGTTAAAAGCTATCCAAGCAATGGACTGAAGCTGGAGGAAGTGCCCCAAAGAAGGCAAAAACAATTCAATCGGCTGGTTGGGTTATGACAACGGTTTTTTGGGGCCTTGGTATTGAATAATTATCTGCAAAAGGGTAAAACAATAAATTCAGAGCACTATTGCAACATTTTGGAATAATTAAATGTAAAAATTCGACAAAAACGTCTTGGCTTACAACATAAAAAAAATAATTTTCCATCTAGACAACGCACCGGCGCACAAGAGTGTTTTAACAAGGGCTAAAATCAACGAATTAAAGAACGAGTTGCTTGACCAACCACCTTATTCTCCTGATTTAGCTCCCAGTGACTTTTACCAGTTCCCACATCTAAAGAAATTCCTAGCTGGCGAGCATTTTACCTCCACTGAAAATGCAATTACAGTTGTAAACCACTATTTTGAAGGTCTTGAGGAAAAGTATTTTAATCAAGGGATAGAATTGCTAGATAAGCGTTGGACTAAGCGTATTAAAGTTTCAGGAGATTATATTGAAAAATAAAAATGTTTTTGAAAAACTAACTATTTTGTTTCTGTGCTAAGCTAAGAAGTTTCTGAACCACCCTCGTACACTTTTGCCCTTATTCATTAAAATTTACAAATTTCCATACAAAATTTGCTTTGTAAACCTGTTGTAAGTTTTTATGCATAAAAGGGTTTATGTTTAACAACATACTTAATACATATTGTTTTTGTATTTTTGCAATTATTTGCCATATTGCCAAGTTTTATCCCCTGAATTACCTTATTAAATTTCAAATTAGTCTCATTTAAGCAACATGTTAAATTGAAACATTTATTTACATATAATAATAATAATCGCATGACACACTGTACCAAATTAAGGCCACATTAATGCAGGGAAACAAACCAAACATTCATAAATTGTAATGCAACTTTTACAAAACAGTTTTAACCTTTTTATCGCACTTCAACTATTGTAATAATTATTACATTATAATTAATTATAATTAATAAAATGTAAAGCGTTCTCCAAAAGGTGTAAATAAATCAGGTTTTTAAAATTCATATAAATATTGTAAAAGTAAAGGTACGGTCACACTTGGCAAATATTTGCCGAAAAACATGTAAGCACTAAATCAAATAAATATATTTAGGAAAGGCACAACAAATATGTTGTGTTAAAACTCTTGTAAAACTCTTGTAAGAGTAAACAACGTCAAACAAGTGGTTACGCTTTTTTGAGTAAATATTTGCCAAATGTGACCGTACCTTAAGATAATTTGTTTATGTGAAATCCGTTCGCTTAAATGTTTTAATATTTATGTAAAAAATAAAATGATTGAAAACTTTTCAACCACAAATTAAGGATTGTTTAATAACATTTTAGAAAAGCTAAAAAAAAGAAACTTTAATTTATTTACGCTCATAAAAAACCTTGCTTTTATATTCATTGCCTTGCATTAAGTGTTGCACCATATTTCGATGCGTCTTATTGGAAATCGTGAAGTCTTTTTATTGTCAGGAACTACAGTACACCACTACGCTATAATTTTCCTTTGAAAACAGTGCAATATTGTTGGCTTGGCCGAGAATGAGGACAATTCGGTGTGAGCGAAAAGATTTCTTAGATACCAATTCATTACGCATGTATGTATGTACATTAGAGTGGCCCCGTTTATATGGAGAAAAAATAAGGTATCGATGTTCCCGACTAATATGAAAATTTGATTCATTTTAAAACTACGTTTCTCAATTTTTTTGTACTGGGGTCAATATTTGGTGAGCTGGATCAAGAGGATAAAAAGGTCCTTTTTAGAGTTTTTTTTATTTTTTTCACATTTTGGCATCATATGAAACATCTTTCAGCGGCGCATTCAATGGTTTATCAAAAATTAAAAAACAATTTTTTTTAATTCAAAAATTTTGAAAATTTCAGATAAAGTTTTAGTGTTTTTTTATTTTTTCATAGAATTTACTTAAATAAATTGTTGAAATTTCTTGATTATAAACATCGTGCAATTTAACCCAAATGGTTTTTCCCGTTTTTTAAAATTCAACTTATTTCAATTTGTATTATTTTTTTTAAAAGCCTTAATTCTTCCCTATCTGACAATCTCTGTTAACTCAATTCGTTAATGTAATGGGTATTAAAATAGCGTAAATTTTATAAGCTAAAAAACGGGTAAAACCAGAATTTGACAATACAACAATGTGACAACCGTATGATCTGACAATTTCGGTTGACAGATAAATTCATTGTGTGACAATTGTGTGCCAATGAAATTGTAAGGCTTTCTTACAGTCGTCTGAACTGACAATTTACCTTTAGGTAACAATTCCTAGTAAATTGGTAAAACTAAAAACAACCGTCTGTACATAACTTAACCTGTAATGGTAACCGTAACTAAAGCGTATTGTTTACAATTTTTACTTTATATCAACATTATAGTTCTTACAGTTTCGTTATTTTCAATTAAAATTTTGCGCATATTTACTGACGTAAGTAGCTGTTTTATAAACATACATAGAGTTTAGTTCATTTCTGTGTCATTTTCCATTAAAACAATAAACTCGTTGTAATAAACATACATATACTCGTACTTTTAATTACGGTCAATGGACTCAATATTAGGTCAGAGCTATTTTTAGGGCAATGTATTACCAAATTGACGTAAAGACAATAAACACTAAACTTTATGGCTTTAAGCTCAAAAAAAAAATTAACTTTTAACCTTAAGATAATTATTGTAAATTATTGCACCACTCCCTTTACATGTTTATTTGGATTTCAATGTTAAATAAAATAAAACCAAAGTTTAAACAATACGAGTATTTATTTCTAGGAAACAGAATGAAAAGCTATTCAAGAAATTTATAAACACACATTTTGAGAAAAGGCAGCAGTGTGGATAAACTTTTGTGCTAAACTGTTAACATTTCCAAATTATCAGACATGTCACAGAATTTAATTACGTTCGGAAGTGGAATTAATTGCGTATTTTTTTTCGGAATGAAACCTAGAAATTCTTAAAACCACAATTCCACATAGCAAATTAAAAATGATTTCATTCCGAAGAAATTTTCGTTTTGCTTTTCCTATAGAAACAAAATACAGAATTAATTCCACTTCCCAACGGAATTAAATTCTGTGACATGGCTGTATATTATAAAATGGCAGCTTCATTAAGCGCTTAAAAGATTTCTATGCAGTCGAATATTCTAGACAAATATTAATGAAATTTAATACTAATTAAATATTGTTTGTATAAACGTTCAAAGTAAAATCCAAATTTAGTTTTTGGCTGTCATGGTTGAGTAAAATGCCCAACAAGCAGCACAATCATTACTCGTATGTACGAGTACTTGTACATTGAAAAGGCAACTAAGTATCTGCAAGTATTAATTATTAGTTATTTTTGTTAAAAACTTAAATTTGTTAAACTGTTGTATTATTGTTATATACAATAATAATAATAATAAAATAAAATATTGTTAGTCTATGCAGTCGAACAATATAATTATTTCATAAATGTTTTATTAACAATTAACTTTATGTTTTCATATATATTTGAGGTTTTTTTTTTTTGTTTTACAGAAACATTTGCCAACAATTAATTATATTTCATTTTTCGGGAATTGTGTAAATAACTGTTTGCGCAAAAATAAAACAAATAAATTTATTACAAATTTTGTTGGCTGAATTGTGAATCAGCAAATCATGCAACACTTACTACTTACGCAGTTTACAGCAATAAATTTATAATTTGTCAGTTTTGCTTCAATTGATTTTTTTTTTTGATATTAATTGTTTTTAATTCAATAAATTTAACAATTGCTCAACTTTATTAAAAAATATAAAGCCATTTTTGCTAAACTCCTGGACTATCGAATATTATACTACATTTGCTTTTTAAATGCATTTAATTATTGTATTTTACATTAGCGCCATTCACAATCTTGTGCAAATGGTATTGCATCATTGCATTTGCAAAAAGGTTTAGCATATTTTTGCACTTGCTGTGTATTGTGTTAGTGTAGAGCAAATATATACCTAAAGCTTTTTGCAAATGCAATGATGCAATACCATTTGCACAAGATTGTGAAAGGCGCTAATGTTTTTTGTTAGTTTATAATAAATTTTATTCTTATATTCTTATATTCTTATATTCTTATATTTTATCTTAAGGTACGCTCAGACTCGGCTAATATTCGACATTTTAAATCAAATTTTTCATTGTTTGAATCTCACTGCAAATTAAATTTACAGCAAATAACGAAAAATGATTATTTGCCGGCATTCCGAATAGTTTCCTAATGTGAACATAGTGTAACCACTAGCTATAAAAATTTTAAATTTGATCTTGGAAAGTAGTTTCTAATATTATTCCACATTTCCCAAATTACAAAGCATAATGTTAACTAATGTTTTACAGAATTTTATTATTTTTTTATTACTGAATTTTGTTTTACGATTTTTATTTGTTCAAACTGCTGCGAATAATAAACATTATGATCACTTGGTATTTTATCACATTTGGCAACTATTTCCTCAAAAGCGTAACTACTTGTTTTACCACAAATTTGTTTGACTTTGTTTACTCTTACAAGTGTTTTGCACGATCAAACAGCATCAATAAAATATGTTATGTCTTGTCCTTTTATTAATAAATAAACGAGTTCAAAAAGTGTGACCGTACCTTAGCCCATTAGTGGACGAAGTTCCCTGGCCACTTTCCTCAAATAATTTTCACCAATTATTAATAAAAATTATCTGATTTATTGCTTTTAAAAACATTTTATAAGGGGCACTGCGCAGTAGGTCCCCTAGGCGTATGATAATATATCACATTTGTTGCAAATGAATTTTGTTTTTTTCCGCAATGTCCACATCGTTTATAAGTTTTGAAATATTCAATAAGGTGGTTTCTGCCACCATATCGTGTAACTGTCGTCATTTTGTTAGTGCTTAGATGGGGTACCATACTAAGTACTTAAGGGTGCCATACGTTTCAAGATAGGATGTCGCAAGATTTCGGCGAAAAATAAAAAGAGACGCACATGCCGAATCATTGGGATGTAGCTTCTTCATCAGCAGCCGTGCATTAACAACTGATGCACCAAGGACATGTGCAAATGTTAGACACTACCATTGCTTTTGTCTGATTCGCGAGCGGTAGACTGCCCATATTATATCAATGAAAAACTTTTGGTTGGGACTTTAAGTTCAGCACCCCTTCCTATAACGAATCGTTGGCACGACCCCATTTCATTTTCATTACCAGTATTGAGTGAAAAGAAAATTTTTCTTTTATGTAGGGGTTCAGCATCACTGTCATCCCATTCAATATATGCCTGTACTACTTCACATTTGGCAGATAATAGTTTTGGACCGAGATGATTAAGATTCGCCTCATGCTCCTCATCACTTTCATCGTTATCTTGATCAGTGTCGGCTCCATCTAATGGTGGAATTGTGTTAATTACAATGCTATGCTCATTGTTTTCAAGGGCATCTAGTTCATCCAATATTTCAGAAACTGTAAGTCTATATACATATGAAAAGCATGTACTCAATCATTGTATCACAATTGTACCACAGACGCAGTGTCCCTTTTAGGGGGCGATGCATGCACCTGGATAGCATTATGGCATAACTTGTTAACATCAATTGAATCATTGTACTTCTTTATAAATACCAACATACAAAAAAAAGTAACTAATATTCACAAAATATTTAATATATTCCAAATTGTCTTAGCCAGCTCGAGATTTTTGTTTTTTCGCCATTTGCTTTTCCATATTTTGCATAAAACACAGCACACAAATCACAATATAAAACGCAATAAAACACGCTTTGTTGGAATGTCAGTTACGACATAGCCTATTTGTTATTTAAAAAATTAAATTTTTCAAATTGATACAGTAGAAAATTTGAGAGTCCCTTATAAGGGACTCTGCGCACTAATGGGTTAAGGCAAATCACAAATTGAAAAGGTCAGAAACTTTTCAAAATTATTTACAAAATGTTGAAGAAATAAAGGTGAAAAACAACCATTATTTTAGATTGCCAAACTTGAACGCACTATTTGAGGCGTCTACGGTCTTTGGAATTGGAAATTCATATCAAACAGCTTTAATTGATTTTAAAGCTCAACAGATGACAGATGAAAAATTTTAAATCCGGTTAAAGTAACAATGAAGTCATTTGTCGCAGTGATATGAATCTCTGCAGCAGTTGCACTTTTATTTAAGCTCAAAGATATACCAAAATGTGATTGCATATAAAGCGATGAACTGTTGAAATCGGAAAGCGAGAAAGATAATTTACTCAAAACTTTAAATTTAAAAACAAAATACAAAATTGAAGAGTGAATTTGATAATGAAATAGAAGTGTTTGTTGTCAGAAATTCATGAAATTCGTTTCATAAATTGCGAAACGTATAAAATAATTATTGTAATTGAAATATGTAAAAGCCCACCACAACACCTTATAATGTCTGCAATGATATGGAATCAAATATTGAATAAGAAATACGAGTATGAAAAATTATTTGTTTGGGAGGGCCAACAATTTTGCCACTAACATTGATTGTGAACGATGTTTTTCGTCTGGCTTATGAAGTCAATATTGTCCTTACTTTAGATAACTTAACATTTTTAAGAAGTTTTTTTCAGATCGAACGATAATAGTCTCTTGGTTTCAAATTAATAGTCGCATAATTAGTCGCAACTCCCATATAAGACGCTCTCTGTAATTCAATAGATATTCTAGTCCTAAAACCAGTGTTGTTTTTGTACTTCTTATTACGTTTAGGTGGAGGGTATTAAAGATACGGCACAGCCGACTATTGTACTCTAACTTGTTATAACGAATGTGACCATACATCGCGCTTTTTGAAAGCTCATTCCGCCCAGATTTTATAATCCGCTTTGTAAACTAAAATCCCGCTTTTTACTGTTTCAGTTTTTTGTTAAAGGAAATATTAAATCTAAGGTAGTTATCTAAGTTATTTTACCATTGCATTCAAACGTTGTGATTATGATTTCACGAGTTGACCTTTTGCATATTTTAAATTTAATTTTACTTTAACTTTAAATTGGCAATTTTTGTTAACAAACTTAAAGTAATGATATTATTAAGTTCCAATTTGTAAGAGTGTGTGGTAATTTGTTGTCTATCTAATCAGTGGTATCTCCAGATTATAATAATTATTATATTATTATAGATACATTTTTGCAAAAACCACAACCATGGTATTTGTTTGTAGTTGCCAAATTTTCAAACTTGAAGGTTATACATGATTACAATAATTAACTTTACAATTTACACATTTTTCCTTGAATTTTTTTTTGGGCAGTATAATGCTTTTATGCAGTAAAAAAAACTGCCTGGATGTATAAGCAATTTTAACTAGAGGCTTAAACAGAAGAAACGGTCCATCATAAAGAAACTTCTTTAGCAAATTTCTTCCGTATTCAAAACATTTTGTTTACGTGTTAAAAACAATTTAAATTGAATTAAACAAATGCATTATTATTGGAAACATATAAATAATTGTTGAAGAGTAACAAAAATTCAAACATTTACAAGTTCAATGGCTGGTTAAATTTTATATACAAACATACATATAAAGATAACTTCACTACCTACATATATAAATATGAACACGAATAAGCAGGCACATGTATGTAAGTGAGGTGTGCATAAATTATATTTGCAAGTAGTGTGTGAATCATCACACTACTGGTAGATATAGATTTGCAACTAATGGCTTTTGCATAGTTTGTTGTTGTTGGTGGTTTTTTCTTGCTACAACTAAAAACATTTAAGCAAAAAACTAAAAAAAAGAAACTCATTTTTAAAGCATGCATGTTTACGAGTTAACATTTTTAATTTTAGTTTTTATTTTTTTGCTTAACAATTTTGATTTTGGTAATGAGAAAAGCAGCCACAATCAGCTGAAAATTAAAAAGAAGACCAGCAAACAAAAGTTAAACTCAAAGACACGTTTATTGCATGTATTTTCAGCAAACCAGCGTACTGTTAAATGTTTGTAGCTCTACAAACATGCATTTAATACGGTTTTATTTTACATTTAATATCTTATTTTCTTTTTTTTTTTTTTTAATTTTAAGTTTTAATTTCAATTTTTTGTTTTTTTGCTTTTTTTATTTTCGCTGTTTCAGTTTTATATGTTTTTCTTCTTCTCTTCACATTATTAAACATATTTTTTTTAATTAAGGGCAACTATGTGCAACAACAAATATAACAGAAATTACATTAAATACACTAGAAAAAGAAGCAATAAAAGTAATTAACAAAATATAAAGAAACAATGTTAAAACCCTAAAATAACAAAAGAAAGAGCAACGTTTAAACGGAAACAAGACATATTTTTAAAAGTCATTAAATGTTTAAACATTGTATGTTTCTAGTAACTAGTAATACCTATTTAGTTAGCAGAAGTAATACAACATAAATAATACTAAAACTTTTCTGGTTTAGTTGTTAAAATAAAATAAAGTGAAGTAATTAATACTTGTAAATGTTTAAGAAATTCAAAAATTTCCATATGATTTATATTTTTTAGGTTTTTTGCTGCTTAAATTGCTGATTCATAGAGACCAAAAACAAAAGACTTAAGCAACGAACTTGAATTATAAATCACTTGCACACACACGCACACACAAACATTCATTTCCACAGCACTCAACTCACTTTTGCTTGATTTGCTTAATATTGATTGGAAAGAAAAACCTGTCTATATTGCTACTACATCATCATGCTTATTATTAATTTATTTTCCACAAAATTACAAATGAAAGCAAAAAAGCACCAAAATCCATCAACGCTTTTCTTTACTCAACCGTTACAATTTCATTAAAAAAACACAAAAGAAATATGTATGTGTTTTTAACGATACGCTTTTGTAAGCAACTTTTGGTTTATTTTTTGTTTTAATTCTTTAATTTGAAAATAAGTAGACACGCATTTTTTGATCAATCCAGACCGACAGCTAAAGTGCCAGTATGAAAACAAACTCTAGCTAGTTTTCTGCTTAAATTATTACGCATAATAGATAGAGTTGCATGTTCGGTTTTGACAGGAACCGAAACTGCGGTTTTTCATGTTTGCAAATCTACCAAAATGTTTCGGTTTTTTCTTTTAGAACTATCTGTAGCAGGAAAATTCTAAAATTTATTACATATATATATGCCCCCTTATTCATAAAAACTTACAACAGGTTTATAACAGGTTTATAAAGTAAATTTCCTTTTATAAACCTGTTATAAGTTTTATGAATAAGGCCTGTGTAGATTTGTACACATTTTTAATCCTTAACACTCCGTTGAGTGAGTCATCCCTTGCCTTTATACGAAGTACAAGGTCCACAGGATCCTATTTCTATTTGTAATTAAAGAAAAGCAAAAAGTAACTAAAATTCAAAGAACACGTTTGTGGTGTTTTCAAACAATAAAACCAACCAAAAGGAAGTGCAATGATTTCTTAAAAATCATTGCACAAAATCAAGTTTCCAGCGGACCTTTTCACGCGTTCCTGTACTAAACATCTTAAACTCGTAATAAACTATTGGTCGGATTGTCTTGAACTTTTTTTATATTTTTTTATTTGTTTTATTATTTTCTTGGAATAAATGTGGGGGTCGGCTATACTTCCCATGGACCATCAAGGTGTAATTTCAGTTTGAAAATTAAAAAGGTCCCCAGGGACCTTCTCACCCAACGGAGTGTTAAGAAGGCTAAAAATGCATTCTTTTGTTTTCATGGTTCACAGTTTTTGAGTGTCAAGAACTACTTTACCACTCTGCTTTAACTTTCTTATGACAATATCCTAATAGAGTATAATTGGCCAAATCTGGCTACAATATGGGGCCATCATACGATTGTCTATTACCTAGACCATTAAAAGTTATGAATAATTAGGACCAAGCCGTGGCGACATCTAATAACTGGCAATGCACGTTTATGCCAGCATACTGCTCATTTATTTTAAGTTTAATGCTAAGCAAAGTAATTTACAATACAATTATATATATTATTGAATACTAAAAGCTATAAAAAAAAACAATTTGGATTGTGGTAAATGTTTACAGCTAGCTTCTATAGATTTCCCAAAACAATATTTTTAAATTTCGATATTGAATACGAAAAAGTTTGTCCTCTATAATGTACAACAGAATTCCATAAACTTGAAACTCGGACGACAAATGATCTATTCATAATCTAGGAAGAATATCTAGGCATAATTAATGAACTAGTTCTAGTAGACAAGCCAAAATTAAATCTGTTGAAAAGGTACATTGGCTTCTCAAATTTCATAATCTTATATAATTGCAACAATATTCTAAGGTCAATGAAACTTTCAAATCAAAGGCACTAAAAAAATACCCAAGAAAGAATATCACAATTTTAATCAAAATATCGATTTTTAGGACTTTAAAACTCTTAAAAACAAATTTTGTGAAAAATTTTTAAAAATTACGGGGGATTTTTTAAAAATAAATTTAGTACTAAAAAAGTACGCAAAATACAAATCAAATTGTTGTTCAAAAGCAATGAAGGAAGACATTGTTTTCTAAAAGCTAATCACAAAATCACAAAAAGCTAATCAAAAAAAGGGTACTTAATTTAACGAGTAATAAAAAAAGTACCAAAATTAAAATCTTAAATTGAGAAAAATAAATAAATACAACTAGTAAATATGTGTAATTATAAAAAAATATAATAAAAATTCTTTAATATTTTTAAGAATTTAAAAAAAACCGTAAAAAATATCCAGTTACTAAAAAAAAGCGCCAAATATAAAAGTCAACTCTCTGTTCAATTAGCTGTTTGGATTTGAAAAAGTATTTAAAACAAAATTTTTGAAAAAGGGTAAATATATTTCAAAGTACATTTTTACCATTTCAAAACAGATTTAAAAGATTTCACTTGAATGCCTGCACGCAGCAGGCAACCACGTAAACCAAAAATGTACCAATGTACACAGAAAAACTTAAAATCTGGTACTTTTTTTAAGAGAAAAAAGTAAATTTTAAGGGAAATATAAAAAGTTAAGTTTAAAAGTGAATGTTTAAGTTGCTTTCAATGTATAAACCTAAAGTCTTGTAATATGAAACAAATTCAATCACATCAGTGTCTAATATCCAGCAATATTTTACTAATAATTTGCGAAAACCACATGCGCTGCGTTTTAGAAGGCTTGAAATATAAACAATTCATATCAGACCACTCCCTAATAAAACTCAAATCCTAATTAACGTTCCGTTCCAAAAAAAAATATAGACCAAGCATACGTATAACATTTATAAAATTGTATCTACCGGTGCTAGTTGTTCAAATAAATCATAAATAGAAGAGGTCCCAAAATAGAACCTCTTGGCACCCCTCTAAAGGTTTTTAAAGTTGTTGAAATAGTATCTTCAGACTGAACATATTAGTATCTGTCATTAAGACCAGATTAGCTTACAGGCTGCTGAAACACACTCAAATTGTAGTGATAAATTATTACATATAATATATCATGGCTTAAGAACTGTATTAATTTTTCAGAATTTTACAAAGATGTTTTGTTTGCAGTTATTTTATCTCAAAGATTATCAAATGCTAACTTCATTATGGATAAATAAAACTACACAAAAGTAGGGTATATTTCTAAAACCATTATCATACTCGTGCAGTGTATTTGGTTTCTGTATGTCTGTAATATATACATACATACATAAATTATTGTATAGTTGCTCATATACTTGATGTCTGTTTGTCTATTTAGCAATATAATTAGTTTCTTCTGTTATTATTACTTGTATTTTTTTTTTTTTTGTATTTAATATTTTCCAATATGAAATTTTTCCAAATGCCAACCAACCGAACTGTAGATGTAAATGTGTGGAAACACTCTCTTCAGTTATTAACACTTGTTGCTACATTATTGTTGCACCACACAAACAGACACACATTCGTTCGACACGCAATTAATGTTAATGGTCAAAAATTTTCATTTCTATCTTTATTTTATTCATTTATTTTCTTTTCTCATTGAAACTAAACGAAAAATTCTATTATTCATACAATAAAAGCAATAAAAACATAAACAATTACAGAAAGTAAGAAAAGAAAAATTAGATATGAATAAAATAAAATAAAGACAGTAGCCACTGCCACTGCATTCCATTTGATGAGTCTCGCTTTATGTCTGTCTTTACAAAAATTATGACCAATATTTTTCTTTTAGTTTTATATTTTCATATTTTCTTGCTAATATTTGGTTTAGTTTTCTTTGTGGTAAATAATATATACCTCAAAAAAACTGAAATTGATGCCCCTATTGCCGTTCTCAACTCAACTAAGTTTGGTCGTCTGTCAGTCAACCCGACTTTAACTCTACATTAACTCTACTACATTTAAGTTGTGAATGGCAATACCGATTTATGAAAGACGACCAAATTATTAAAAAAGTTGTGAACCGCAATAGGGGCATGAAATAATCAACACACAGCCACATAGGAACTCAAACATACGAGTTCAATTTAACATCAATATACTCGTACAACTTCATTTACGAACATTTCTACTTGATGTATTTTCCTTCAAATTTTCAAGTTTTATGTTAAAAGAAACTTCATGTACGCGATCAGCCACAGTGGCACAATGGTATTACTATTTTAATTAAATAACATTTACACATGTCAAATATTTGACGAAAAATACGTAACCACTTAAATACCTCTTAAAAAATATTAATTTTTTTTATTAATTTCAAAAACTTATTTTATTTAGGACAAGTCATACAAACAAATTTAGTTTTTTTTTATTTGATGCCATTTGATTTTGTAAAACACTTGTAAGATCAAAATGCCTCAAACAAATATGTTCTCAAAAAAAATGTGATCATGTTTTTCTTAGGTCTTTTTTAATGCGGTAGATGCGTTTCGAAGAAAACCGCATAAAGAAAATCCGCATAAAAAAAAGACTGATTTTCACACAAAATGGATGATTCGTTCCGAAAAGTTGAAAAACCGCATAACTTCAAATTTAGGTGTAAAAATTACATCAAAATCGCATAAAAAAGTCACAAGATAAAAAAGTAGACATTTATTTATTATAAAAATCACATAAAAAAAGTGGGAAAACAGTCAATTTTATTACATTTATCTGGTTAAAACGGTTTATAAAAGTTAAAAAATAAATAAGTACGAACTAAAAACCAAAAAAAAAAAAAATCATTTATAGAATTTAAAATTTGATACTTAAAAGTAAGACATTACATATTATCGGAATCACTACTTGATAATGCAATCTTTATTTAAAATATTTTGATCTGTTTTTTAAAAATTTTTGAGTTGTATTTTTTTTTAACTGATTGTGTTGTACGCGCTATCCTGGCATAAGGTTACAAGTTTCTCTATTGAATTTTAAGGCTTTTTCAGTATCTGGTACGTTCAGAAGGATTTGATTTTGTAACTCATTAGCTGTCTGAAGCTGTTTTCGTCACAATCACCTTCTGGATTTTCATCATTTTCTTTCAAATTTTGAAAATAACTATGCAGTAATTATAGTGATGCCAACGTTGAAAACGTTTAAAACCGCAAAATAATTATGAAAACTCAATGAAAGCAATAATACACACAAAAAAAAAGTCGATTTTAAAACCGCATAACTTCAAATCCGCATAAAAACAGACCTAAGTATATATCGATTGTAAACAAACTTTTGTTCATAATATAATACAGGGTGGCCCAAAATTAACTAAGGGATTTCAATTCGTTATAACTTTTTATTTAAGAAATTAGTATTAAAATTTTTTTTAATACAGTATTCTAATGGGGAATATTTTGAATTTAGTTATGAAAAATAATATTGTGGTGGCCATTTTTTGATTCGCAAATTCATGCTTTTTCCAACACATTTTCCATAACCTTTCGCAAAACTTCAGGTGTTATGTTGTTTATTTCGTCGCGTATTAATGTAGACTTTTCCTTTGAAATAACCCCCCACAAAACAGTGTGGCGTTGAAAGCGGAGGCCAATTAAAATCACTTGTACGCGAAATAATTCGTTCACCAAAGATGTCCCGTAAAAGAGTCATTGTGTCCCTTGCAGTGTGCGCTATGGCTAAATCTTGTTGAAACCATATTTGCGGATGGTTTTCCACGGCTGGCCTTGAAAAATTTTCCAACATTGTCCGATTTTTGACACCATTGACAGAAACGGCGACCCCGTGTTCATTTAAAAAAAAAATAAAGACCAATTACCCTTTCCGATGAAACACCGCCCCAAACCGTGCACTTAGTTGGGGATAATTCTTTCTGTTGAACTACTCTCGGATTTTCCGTAGCCCATATCCTGCAGTTTTGTTTATTAACGAACCCACTTAAATGGAAATGGGCTTCTTCGCTCATAATTAAATTATGAATAAAATTATGATTTTCTTCTCCTTTTTGCCGACAAAAAAACGGCATAATCAATTCGTTGCTGGCAATCTGTTGGTTGCAATTCTTGGAGAAGCTGCATCTTGTATGGAGACATTTCTATTGTGTGCAAAATTCTCTGCAGCGATGCTCGTGAGAGGTCAAGTAGTGTCGAACGTCTTCTGGTTGATGTTTCTCCATCTTCCCGAATACTCCTCTGTGCCAGTTCAATATTGTCATCACCAGAAAGGTTCCTTGCCGCCCCTTGTTGTCGAAAATTTGCAACCAGACGATTTATTGTTGTCTCTGAGGGTCCAACCCGCACATTAAAATAACGACGATATGCACGCTGAGTCAAAACAATGGATCGTTGATTTGAAAAATAAAGCTCAACTATTTGGCCACGTTGTTCAATTGAGTACTGCTCCATTTTAAAATCCCCAAGTCTTCTTTACCAAATACTGAAAAGAAAAGAAATAAAAAATATAATAGAAAAGCTATAAGCAATTCAAACCCCTTTGGTAATTTTGGGCCACCCTGTACAATCATCTTCGTTTGCTTGTCTCTAAATCATACATTTATTTCCTTAAACATTTTATTACTATAATTTTTATCAATATAATCTTCTTAAACCGGAATTCAATTCAAAAGTATTTAAGTTTAAATTCTAATCTCATGAAAATACTTAGTTTAAGTATTTATTAAAATAAAATTTTATTTGATTAACTAAATTTTACTATTTAATAGGAAATTATTATTGAAAAGCACAGTGCAGTAAATTGCAAAATTAATATTAAAAAATATGGATTATAGAGCTTGAGAACTTATTAAATATTACGAGTACTACCGTGCCTCATTATCATTTAAAATCATGCTAATTATCTTACGATTGTACAGATTAACCAGACAAGAAATATAAGAGCCCCAAAAATTTTGGCAGTTTTCTCCCTCCCAAAAAATAACTATTCGAATAATTAATATTACACAAGGGATAATATTGAATGGTGGGCGTCATGTGTAAAATGACGAGAACTTATTTACTGTGTATTATATAAAAAGAATAATGAGGAAAGCAGAACATCTACGTACTTTGCAAACTCATCTTTCCGATTTCAAGCGTATGAATTGACTTTCTAGCTGATGATGATGAGCACACCTCCAAAATCGTTAAAGAATGGCTTAGCAAACATATTTTTCTTTTTATGCAGTGCCAAAAAATTCCGCCCTCAATCTGATTGAGAATTTGTTGTCAATCATTAAGAAATATTTTAGTCAATAGTGATTAACTCCAAACCATATTAATGAGCTTTGGTAGCGGGTTCAGCGCGAAAGAGAGAGTATACCAAAGGAATTAATTGAGAAATTGCCAATACGTGTAAAAAGTGTTTTAATATTGGATGTTCCACGCCCATACATTTGCTACCCAACTTCGTAAATATGACTCTTTATACCCTACACCACAATAGTGGGGAAGATCGGTGCATAATTAACCATAGCTGCCCATGAGCTCTGACATCGGATGCAAAATAGATTATGTACCAGTAAAGACCAGCTGAGAGCTGCGTTACTGGAAGAATGGAACCAAATAAGTCCTGATGTGTGCAAAAAACTGGTCGAATCGATTTCAAAAATACTCCAGGCTATCGAGAATCAAAAAGAATACGCAACAAAATACTAACCCCATTATTCATAAAACTTGTCAAAGGTTTATAACAGGCTTATAAAGCAAATTTTGTATGGATATTTGCTTTATAAGCCTGTTATAAACCCTTGATAAGTTTATATGCATTAGACTGTAAATATCTTGTAAATAATTGTATTTAATGACCTGACCGACTTTCAGTGTGATCATACTATAAGGGTTTTTTTTTAATTATTTCATTTTTGTTTCTGTTATATAGGGTGTTTTTTTTACAGGTTTGTTTTTCGAAAAGAGATAAAACTGGCATTTTGTGGTCAAATCTGGCAACTATAATGTCATTTATGTTCAGTTTGGTTTGCCATTTCATCATGAACAGGTTGACAAAAGAACAACGCTTGCAAATCGTGCAAATTTATTTCGAAAATAACGGTTCAGTTCGCGAAGTTTACCGCAAGCTCCGTCCATTTTATGGTCGACATAATCGTCCATCAGAGCAATTAATTCGGTTAACCATGGATCGTTTTCGCACTACGTTTACTCTATGTGATAATACGCATCCGCAGAGACGTCGAACAGTGCGCACCGAAGAAACAATTGCCGCTGTAGAGCAAAGTGTTGAAGAGGACCCGAATTAATGGAGACCGGTATAGAGCCATGATAACCGACTATTTTGTTCCAGAATTGGATGGCATGAATGTGGATGAGTTGTGGTTCCACACAGCGCACGCCACAATCGATTTATTGAAGGAAGCATTCGATGAGCGCATAATTTCGCGGAATGGACCTGTCAATTGGCCACCAAGATCGTGTGATGGGACACCATTGGATAATTTTCTTTGGGGATATGTGAAGTCGCTCGTCTACGCCAACAAACCAGAAACGTTAGTGGAATTGGAAGCCAACATTCGTGGTGTTATTGCCGACATACGGCCCCATATGCTCGAAAAAGTGGTTGATAATTGGACCTGTAGAATTGGCTTTATTCGAGCCAGCCGCGGCGGCCACATGCCTGAAATCATATTTAAACATTAATGGCATAAAATTATCCTTCCAATAAAGCCAAATTGATGGTCAATAAAACGATTTTCTTGTGTTTTATTTCAATTCGAAGTTCTATACCTCTCAAAAAAACACCCTATATTAATGGTAGAATACCATATTTGTTTTTAATAATAAATAACACAGTGATAAAAAATTTAATAAAATAGAAAAACCTGGGACCCGATATTATTTTTCTTGTAGGGCTTGTCGAATAAAAGAAGATTCCAATAGTGAAATATGCCGGACACCTCCAAAATCCGGTTTTACGGTTAAAAACCCGGTTTTTGTACCTTTGCGCACTTATAAGCCTGCAATTTTGTTGACAATGATCCGATTTTAAACTTCTTACTAGATTACTAGAGAAGAAACTGAGATCTTTTGAATGATATGTAATTTATCTAAAAAATTTTGAGAAATTTTGCTGTTATTGTGGAGCAAACACAAATTTTGTAGATTTTTCAAAAAATCTTAAACTTTGGTGAAGTTTAATGCATTATTTTATTAAGAAACTATAATACGATTACAACGCATATTTGGGTTTAGAAATAGATAAGTAACTGACTGAGTTATTTAACTTTTCATGAAAATAAACTTTAAAACATTTTATACAAATTGTATTAATCAATTAACACAGTTTTACAAAATTGAAAAACCTGGGACCGGATACTATTGCAGGGCCCTACAATACCGGGTCCCAGGTTTTATGGACTGTCGCACCGTGTAATTTATTTAATTTTGAAAAAATTTTAAAAAATCCTAAGCTCTCTTTTAAAAATAGGGTTTAATATTTTACAAACAGTTTGCCCAACTTTCAATGTGAGCCACTGTATAAAGAAGTGATATGAAAAAATCAAAACAATTTTTAAAACTTAAAACAAAATTGTATAAAAAAAAGTAAAACTGAGCCAGTTACTTTTAACAATAATAAACGCCAGACACCACTGTGCTTGTAAGCATAAAGTTTTAATATTGTTTAAACCGAAATTAAGCAAAACTTCACTAGCCATAACTAACAACTACAACTGCAACAACACATAACATTAACTAACTGTATTTTTTGTTTTTGTTTTTGTACAATTTCATACCCGACAACGATTCGTTTTTACACTTCGTGCACATTTTAAGTACGTCTTGGGTCATTTGTAGTTGTTGTTGTTGTTATGTGAATACTCACTCGTAGTATAATAATAACGTTAGTGAATTTGTTGTTAATGCTTTTTCTTTTTATTTGTTGTATAGAGTATTTGTTGTTGTTGTTTGTTTTGTTTTGTTTTTCAACTTTTTCATCCAAGTGCAGTGGATGAACGATGATCGTACGATTTATATAGCAGTAAAACATGTTTCTTTTGTACTCAGTTGCAGATTTTACTTCATTCGAGTCGGTTGTTCGTTTCCCCCCTTTTTTTTGAAAAAGATTAAAAAAATAAAATTTTAAAAACAATTTTTGTCTAAAATTTAGTGCAGCAGCATTCGGCAACGTTTGTTTTTAGTAGTTAAAAGTAGAAAAAATTAACGAAATTTTTGTTTGCAACGAGTTCCTGCTTTTTTTTTTTGGATTATCCTTCCAAAAATCACTCATCACTCACTGTATTTGTGGATTAACAAAGAAATATATATTTTAATTTGCCTAACTAAGTTTACCAAATAAATTTTAGCTTTCAAGGTAAGGATTAACTAAATAAAAAAAGGAAATATTTCAAAAAAAAAAAAAAATGAGTAAAAGAAAATAATATAAAATGTGTATCTGCAAAGAAAAGAAATTTGATATATAAAAAGAAGTTTGTGTGTAAAAAGTAATCAAACTACAATTTCCATGGGTTTAAACTGGTATGGGAAAAAAGTGTTTCAGATTTTAAAAAGATGTTGTAACAATTTATTAAGGATAAATAATCAAATAAAATCAGTTTTTGGCAAATTTAAAAAAAAATTAATTTTTGTCCTGCCTAAAAAAATTATTTTTTTTAGTAGTGTTAAGACCTTTTCCAGGTTTTATACGGCTCACTGGATATTTGAATGTTAATTTTGAGAGAAAACTTTACAAAATTCTCAAAATTTTATATTATCACTTAAAATTGCAAAACTTTATTAGAAAATTAGTAAAAAACACTTATACGTCTATGTTCTACAACTACAAAATGCAACTGAATTCGTTTCCAATACCACATATACATTTTCAGCGTTCTAGAAAACGAGTGAAACTTTTACACTACAATGAACCAAACTAAAAATGATAGTTTACTTTTCAAATCATTGTCACAAAATTTAGAACACAAATTTAATTAAAATTGCACTTTCACTTAATTTTACAAATGTAGAATCCAGGTGATAATTTTGAATATTGGTAATAAAATGTTCAAAATGTTAACAATAATTATACTTATTTTTGTACAATTTATTATATGTATTTTGTAGATAATTTCCTTTCTGTTGTTATAAAATATGACTACGCAAACTTAATGACCTGAAATAACAAAATTTAGTTTAGTTTTGGTCTATTAATTTAAAGTTAGGAAAAGAATAACTAATCATATTATATAGCAGCACAAACAGGATTCCATGGTGTTACTATACAAGGTTAGTGCAGTAGCACAGCTGACTGACTTTGTTCACAATTTACTTATGTCAAAAGTAATACTTTTTCATGTGATTTTGACAGTACAGTAGTACATTATTTTACACAAACAATATGCCTGTTGTTTTGGTATTGTATTGTATTCGTTGCAGATTTTCACTCACCTTGTATAATTGCACCATGCAGGCTCCTGTCTATTTTTCTAAACTGTTGACATTTTTTTAATATTCTAAAAATTCTAAAAGAAATTTGTACATAGTAAAAAATAGTCTCTGTTTAAAGTTTTTAAAAGACAATTTTAAAATTGTTAATATTTGTACTTGAATATTAAAATTATAAATACATTTTCTAAAAGTAGATACAATTTCCTTTCTGTTGATATAAGATATGTTCAGATTTACCAAGATTTCCTAACCGAACAGATTCGGCCTTCCCACGACCATTAAGTTAACCGTTATTCTAGACAAACAATCACAAAATTTACTTTCTGTACATGCGTTTAGTGGCCCAGTACAAAAATCGTGTTTTTTGAAGCACTTAAGAGAAAAAGCGCATAATCGAGCGCTTCAATAAAAGCATTCTTTTGAAACAGTAAATGCTTACAAATAAAATATACAAAAATATGCTTTTTTAGTGCTTACAAGTAAGAAGATTTTAAAGCGAAAAAACAAAAATTAAATTATAGCCTACAGATTTACGTATGACAAAGAAAGTCAATTACAAAACGAATATTGCGCTTCTCAGTTACTATGAATTTTTCTTAAGCAAAAATATTCAGATAGAATTGGTCTTTGATTGGTGTGCGCGAAGTGACGTAAAACACTTTAGGAAAGTGCTTTATTTGCATGTTTGATTATGTTAAAAGAAGCGCTTATTGTCAGCAGAAAGAAATCATGCATCCCATCAGCAGGCTTGAAGCGATTTGAGGTATGAATTCATACATAAAATCTGCTTCTTTTGGAGCACATTTTTTACTGGGGGATGAATAGATGATGAATCTCAAAAGTTTTTTAATAAATTGAGTGATTTTAACAGTGTCATCTGTTGGAACACTTGCGTATTTCTGAGTAAAGCTTTATATTTTTTAAGCTTAAACCTTGTTTGATCGAAATTACAAAATTTATTTCAATCATTAGCAATTGTTTTTACAAACAAATACTCAAATTTCTTATAAATATTTAGAAAAGACTTTATCTGTCACGAAAAACGCTAAAACTAGCATATTTTCCGAATAGAGCTGAATATTCTAAAAGCCTAATTGTTGTTAATTGAAATTCGTTTTAATGAAAAACAGCCCAAATTCCTGGTAAATACTTAAATTTAATTTAAACAAATTTTCTTTTAAAGGACATAATTTAGTAGAAAACTTTCAAGATAAAAGGATACTTTAAAAATCTCACTACTTAATTCAGTTACCGTCTTTATCATGGAAGCATGTTTAAATTATATTTCAAGGATATAAAATAATAAATCTTGCATCAATATAAAGTGCTTAAGGCTGTTACAAAAATATAAACCATAACAAGGCGTTGTGATAAAAATACAATTAATAAAATCTGCTGATGATTATTGTAATAATGATAATGGATTTTAAATTAACAGACGGCAGTGCAGCAAAACGAAAAAAAAAACTGAAGTGCATTTTAAATGAGGCAAACAAAATATAACCTCGTTTGCAAATGGATTGAAAACAATGTGCAGATGTATTTTATGTCCAACATAACTCTAAAAAAAATATTAAACAATTATTAAAATGGGTTTAATATACAACGTATGTTGGTTGATATTTCAATATTATTAATAATGCTTTGTTTAAAAGTTTTATTAATTATAGAAATAACATCAATGAGAATTACTAATTACATATTAATAAACAAATTACAAAAACAATTAACTAGAAAAGGGAGAAGAGATTACGCAAGTAACTATAGTTTAAACGCCCTATGTATTTATTTGGTTAAACTTTGAATTCTTTTAAAAGTCACAAAAAGTAGCCTTTAAAGTTTAAACAAAGTACAATTTTTGTTATTCAGTCAACAGGATAAAATTATCCTGTTATTATTGACTGCAGGATAATTTTATCCTGTTTACTATACAGTTGTATAACAACTATGTTTGACAAAATTAGTATGTGGCAATTGTTATGTAAAACATGTCCTTTGCCGCAAAAAATATACCTATACATAAATAAATATTTGACTATTCAAACATCTTAAATGTTTGTTAACAATTTTTTGCATAACTAATTTTCAAAGTCATAATATTTAACCAATGATTTAGTTGACACTAAATACCCAACTCTATGGAGAAAAGACAATATTAACACACATGCTAAATACATACATATGTGCAGACATACATACATACATACCTACAATATTTAACATGTTGCAATAATGCTGCCTGACAATGTATACAACATCCACAGACAATGATACATCAAATTTTACTTCAACAATTTCTACTTTTTCTACAATGCAAGACATTTTTTAAAGCTGCTTACAACGTAAAAAGCAAAATACAAAAGAGTTACTACACACTGGTAAAACAAACATAAATATGTAGAATTAAATACTGTGAGTGTGTGTAAAAATAAACCAAGCTTATACCTACCTATAGTTAAACCTGTTTAATGGTTGATGTTGCAATCGATGCTGCAACCAAACAGCAAACAATTTACAGCGTCAGCAAGCATATGTTGCAGACACAAAAACGTCCATACATACATTTGTAAATATTTAGTGTATTTACCATTAGCGCAATGAGTGTGCAACTTGCAATACAGCAGAAAAACACATGCAGAGATTGTAGGCCCCTTAACACATTGGCGAGAAAACTCTTTTTGTGCATTTATAATAATGAGAGTGCTGCCAGATGAGTAAACTATACATTAAAAATAAACAGGATTGGGAGTAGGCCACTTTTATATTTTGTGAATTTACCATCTTTCTGTTTCTGTTAAAATGTAGAACGTTTTTCTTTTAACTTTTTGTGAAAATAAATAAAGGAGAGTTTGAGAAAATTCTTAAATATTATCTAGACATTTTTCGAGTAAAAGAGTATAAACAGTTGGGTGCACCCCAACATCTTGATATATGCAATGCACTTTAATAAAGTAAATATTATAAAGTTTTATACAAATTTTTTTAATATACACAATTTCCTTTGCAATTATTTATATTATGACTGTCTTATCTTTTACAAATAAAAAACTAGTACGAAAGTATAGTCGATAAAGCTCAACCATATAATACCCTACACCGAGTATGCGAATAAAAACAGTTTTTTAGAAATGGGAACATCCTTAGTAGAGTCATATATACATGGTCATATACAAATTATTTGCATCAAATTTTACCTCGATATCAACAATTATAAAGGATTTATGCATGTTTATGACTATGGGATCTATGACTTATTATGAACCGATCATCATAAAATTAAGTGTTATGATTTCCGTATGTATGAAACTTATTTGTATTGAATTTTATTTTGATACCAACATGCTGAAAAGCTTTATGGCCGTTAATGTGATTTTCGGAAGTGGGCCTTATATGGGAGCTTTGACTATTTATTAACCGCTCATCATAAAATTGGCCCGAATGATTTGTGTATATAAGAAAAATATTTTGGTTGAATATTATTTGAATAGCAATATTTTCAAGCAAGTTAGGCTTCTTAAAGTGGTTTTCGGAAATGGAGCTATGGTCAATTGTGAACCGATCAGCACAAATTTTCTAGGTGTGATTAGACGTACAACTTATTTGTAGCGAAATTTGTTTCGATATGTGCATTAATCAAACATTTATGACCAATAATCCCTATTTGTGGAGGACATTTGTATGAGGACTAGGTGAAATAAGGGACCGATTGCAAACAAATTTAATCCCACAAAGTTTTCATACTAAATTTTGTCAAAATATCTTTAAAATTCTGAACTGGGGGGTTATTGTGTATTTCGATTCGAAAAGAAAATCGTTCGAATTTGCATATTTTTTAAATTGTATTTCAAAAGCTTTTACTTTCGAATCGAAATACGCATAGCCAAACGGACAAATAGATGGACATCGTTTAATCGATTCAGAAAGTGATTCTCGATTGGTATTCATTAATTCCTTTTTTATTACTCCCCACTATTGTGGTGTAGGGTATAAAAATAAATGTGAACAAATTTTGTTTTTAAGTCTTAAATAGACAACATTTTGCAAACCCTAGAATCCACTTATAACAAATCTCACATTAATCAAAATCCGCAAACCCTAATTAATACCTTTAATAACAACCATTTACAATATTTTGTGCACGATATAAGAAATGCTAAAAACCTAAAACAAAATCAATAGCAGGACCAAAGTTATCAAGAATGGCTAAAAAATCGTAGATCTTTTAATCTCTTATTGAGTTTCCCCTGATGGAAAAAGTGCCAACTTTTGAGAATGAAAATTTTTTGTAATAAAATTTTCAGATAACTTAAATAACAAAACGTATTTGATTTAAATTGTTGGTCGGATCGCCTTAAACTTTTTTCAGACTATTATAGATAAAAATATCCTTGGAATACATGTGGAAGTCGGTTATACTTCCAATGGACCATCAAGGAGTAATTTTAGTTTCAAAATAAAAAAAAAGTCCCGGGGACCTTCTCACCCAGCGGAGTGTTAAATCTCAATAGAAACTAAACGTAAAAAAGTTCTAAGATATGTAACGTAATACAAGAATATATTTAACTTTAATGTTTGTGCAGAAGTGGGGGTTTTTTAAAGTACATAAACTGTTTTTATATGAATATCTCTTATCTTTTTAGATGTATATTTTGGAATTTTCTTTCTTTCGTCATAAGATATCTAGATTAAGTAGGCCTTTGGGCTTGTAATCTGAATTTAATAAATAAATAAATAAATAAATAAACTGACTAGATAAAATTTCCTTTAAATACATGTGGGGGTCGCGCATACTTCCTATGGACCAGCAGGGTATAATTTCAGTTTGAAAATGAAAAAAGTTCCCAGAGACCTTCTTACCCAGCAGAGGGTTAATGTCTGCATTATGCTTCAGTTGATTCAATTTGTTTTCAAGAAATCAGACGTTCTTTTTACATCACTAGCCTTATCTTAAAAACGTTCTCTCTTACTTGCTGGCTCTCAGGCGCAACTAGCAAAGAAACAGAATATCTTAATTTTATACCAAGTTTATTACACAAAAGAAAAATAGCCTTAAAAAGATATCTGAAACAATTTCTATAGGCATTACTTTTATTAATAAAAATCTTAATAAAGTCAAGGTCAAAAATTAAAATCTAAAAATCGAGCTTATTTACTAATAAATTGAGGAAAAACAGATCTAAAAGCGAACCTTAAGCTAGATTTACACGATTGAAATTTTTTTCTAAATGCTTTAAACTCGTGTAAACAGCAAAATTTCTTCAAAATTTATTTATTTACTAACTATTAATAACTATTAAATTAGTCTTGCAAATATTGAATTGTTTAACTGGACTACAAGTGTCATGCAATGAGACATACCTAACTCATGCCCTGTTGTTACTAAAATGTGTACAGTTGTCGCTAGATTAGTAAATAGAAATTTAAATTTGTTAATATGTAGTTTAAAATGCAATAAATGTTAACAAATAAAAGTTCAACAAACAACCTAACATGACAATATGTTAGAGTTAGCATAGCCGATTGCAAAATAACATCTAAACAGACATAATTATCTGTCAATCAAACCAATAGTAGCGAACAGACTGTAAACTAAAGTAAAAATTTAACACCCATATTCCAAAAAAAAAAAAGAAAAAATTCAACAAAAAAAAAATTGGTTTTTTTTATAATGTGAAATGAACGTGCTGTGGAAATTGTTTTGAGCAAAACCAATGACTAAGAAGTGAATGTTAATGTGGCAGCCACAATTACTTGCCACATACAGACAACAAATATGGCCAAACTCCAATGAATTATGTATGTATGTATGTGTGTACATATAATTTCCTACGTCATTGTAAGAAAAAAATAAACAGGAACGTGACAAAACATGATTTTTATGAGAGCAGGTTTTTTTTACTAAAACAACAAGTAAAACTTTTATTTGCTAAATTATTTGCAGGTTTATGTATGTACATCCTGCATATGTAGAGCAACTGTGGTAATATGAAATTTTTTAATTTCATTTCGTTAACTCACTTTTCATTAAGCCTTTTATTAAAACATATGTATTTAAAAAATTTCTCAATTTACCGGCAATCAAATGTTGTCAAATCTTATAAAAAGTTGCTACACACTGAGGCCATAATGACTGTCATGTGAAATTACAACATTTTTTTGTTTTTGTTAATAAAATTTGCAGACAAGGCCATTATTGTTAAGTGAAAATAATAGTAATAATAATTTAAAAATTTTACTTAACTACAAAAGCCTCAAATATTTTAAGTAAATATTTGTTAAACACAAAAAAAAAGATTTCAATTATCCATTATCATCTAAATGTATCTCACTGCTATTATTTACTTTTTTTCTTTAAACAAAATAACCAAAAATTTATAGTAATAATAATAATGTTTACAAAAAGCTTTTAGAAAAAATCTCGCTATTTTGTAGCAGTTTGTTTTGTTTTGTTGTGTTTTGTTTTTTTTTTTTTTGTTGCCTTTTTAACAAGCTTTTTGAACTTGGTCTCGATTAAAATGAAATAAAAAAAAAAACATTATTGTGTTGCATTATTAACATGATTCAGTGTGTCATTATTTTATAAAAATAAAACGAAATATTTTAAATTTTTAAAATACACGTGAGCCCACAACCTTATTATCATATAAAAAGTCGCGTGTTTTCATCTCTTTTTTCAAATTTGAAATGCAAATTTCAACTGACACACATTTGTTGGCTTTAAGTATTAATTTTGCTCGCAAATATGTATGTATGTATGTACATAAGTATGTATGTATGTAAACAAAATCAATATTATCAAATATTATAATTTAATGCGGATTTTTATAAACTGTTTTATAACTGACATTTTAGGATAATAAATGAAATATAACAAATAAATATGTGGCTTTAATATATTGTGAAGCTATATTTAGTTTATTAATTCAAAGTATAATCATGTTGGGTTCAATTAAACAAAGTTGCAGAGTCTAAACTTGCAACTGTATGTAGCAGTTAGTATTTAAACTCTGGCATTTAAATGTAACTTGATTTACCAATTTCAATTATAATTCAACTATTAATTTAAGCCTCAGTTAATTTCTAATTTCTTTTTCACTAAAACCAGTTAAAATTTACTGCCTGGCACTTGA
Organism: Bellardia pandia; assembly: GCA_916048285.2. NCBI lineage: Eukaryota > Metazoa > Arthropoda > Insecta > Diptera > Calliphoridae > Bellardia > Bellardia pandia. Next base: position 124,009,946 of record OU696529.1, read on the forward strand.
ATAAGGAATCACATTATCTCCTAAACTAAAGGTCAGAAAAAAATCATTTTTTGCACAAAAAAATTTCAAGGTTTTGGCTGTAATTTCCGGAATAAACTAAAAATTTACATATTTTGTTATAAATTTTTTATAAAATTTTTTATTCGAAGGTTTACTTCTAGTTAAACACAAAAATTTATTTGAAATTTATTTTTTTAACTAGAAGTAAACCTTCGAATAAAAAATTTTATAAAAAATTTTTACAATTAATACTCGCAAGAGGAATATTCTCATTCAGTTCATATTTTGTTATAATAAAATTTAAATTTACTATTTCGTGTATCACTTGAATAAGGAATTCTTTTAATATTAGATAATCAGGAACGCTATGATTTGAATATTTCTCAATCACCCCTATCGTTAATAATAATTCCACATAAAATTTGTTCCCTTTTATTTTTTTTTAACTTTGAATTTTAATAGGAAAAATGTGAAAAGGGAACAAATTTCATGTGGAATTATTATTCACGATAGGAGTGATTATAAACGACTAGAGAATATTTAATTTAATAGTTTTTGTTCAAAATGGACGTGATAAGACTCATAATAACTCTGAAAAAGAAAAAATCTGAATTCGGTCCTAATAGCCAGAAACATTAATAGAGGAAAGGCAGATTATGCAAAAAGTGGTGTCAGTGCCAGCCCAAGAACAATGTACCGTATTTTAAAGTCTTGCCCATACATAGTCCGACGTAAACTGCAAAAAAAAAAGTCACCACTTAATGAAAAACGCAAATCACAACGTCTACAGTTTGCCAAAAAGGCTCCTACAGCAGTTGGACATTCAGAATAGACATACGCATAACATAACATTTTATTAACATATTATTAAAAACACATTTAGAAAATTCATTTTATTCAAAATTACTGGGGAAAATATATACGGCTCAATCATGAATAAAAAATCTGCGGGAGTTTTTTTCCTTTTTATTTTTTTAACATTGAATTTGAATAGGAAAAATGGGAAAAGGGAAAAAACTCCCACGGAATATTTATTCATGATTGGGCTGATAGCAGTCGATGTGCTAACAATCTTTTGCAGAGTGAGATTTAGACGGTTCCGTAGCGCATAACCATGAGAGAATGGATATGAGAGGATTGTTTTTGTTAAATATAAGAATATAGGCCACATCATCAGTTCGATGTCAGAAAATACAATTGTTTAGTCTCGTTTTATTGCACTAAATAGCACAACATTACTTGCTTATTCTATTTGTGACAATACCTGCATTATTGTCTCAATATCTATATTGTCATAATCCTAAATAACATTGTAGTTAATCGGATGCCCTCTTGTTAATACAGAAAACGAGATCGATATCCCCGGAGTATACAAACACTTTTAGAATCTACTAAGAAATGTTTAAATTTTAGCCAAATATACAAGAAATGCATTTTTAAAGACCCAATTTTAAATGCAAATTTAAATTAAATATCTATAAGAGTAAAGTAGGAAATTAATATGTTTAATAAATAAATTATCTACAGACATATATAAATATTTAAAAACAAGTAGACGAATTAATTTGCCTAAATAAACAAAACCCAGTGCATTAATACTTGACATTTCAAGAAGACGATACAAAAACAAAACAAATACTTCCGTATAACAACCAAAATACGTTTGCTAATTCATTAATGATTTTAATTAAAAAAAAAGAAAACCTAAACAATAATTGTATGTACAAGTATGTATGTGAAAAAATCAGCAAAAAGAAATAACAAAAATGAAATACACATTTATTTAAATAGGTACATACAAGCAAATAGTATCTAACCTACTGACCCACACTTAAGAAAGTACTCCAGTAATACTCTAACCTTCTGCTAAGTTGTGTTGCCAAAATAAATGCTGCTTGCCAACTAACAAACTAACTAACACTCAATGGCTGGGATTCTTTACATCGCAGTTTTTTTATACCCTACACCACCATAGTGGGGAGGAGGGTATATTGGATTTGTGCTGATGTTTGTAACTCCCAGAAATATTGGTCCAACACCCACCTTAAAGTATACCGATCGCTCAGAATCACTTTCTGAGTCGATTTAACAATGTCCGTCTGTCCGTCTGGCTGGCTGGCTGTCCATGTAAAGTTTGTGCGCAGAGTACAGGTCGCAATTTTGAAGATATTTCGATAAAATATGGTACGTGATATTTTCCGGCTCAAGGATGGATGGAATTAAAACTGGTGGAAATCGGTCCATTATTTCACCTGACCCCCATACAAAAGTCCTCCCGAAATTGTGGTTTACCTATCAGAAATGTTTGAATTATGCAAGGAACCAAACCAATTTCATCACAAATGAGTGGTAAATGAAGCCAAATCACATTTTCAAATTTTGTGCAGATCAGTCCATAATTACTAGTAGCTCCCATATAAGGCCCACTTCCGAAAATCACTGAAAAGAGCATAACTCTCTTAAAAATTTTTGTATCCCAATAATATTTAACGCATATATATTTCATATGTATAAAAATAATACGGTACAATTTTATTATGATCGGTCCATAATTACTAGTAGCTCCCATATAAGGACCACTTCCGAAAATCACTTAAAAGAGCATAACTCTCTTAAAAATTTTTGTATCCCAATAATATTTAACGCATATATATTTCATATGTATACGAACAATACAGTACAATTTTATTGTGATCGGTCCATAATTAGTCGTAGCTCCCATATAAGGCCCACTTCCGAAAATCACTTTAACGATCATAAATTTCTTAAGAATGCTGGTAATCAAATAAAATTCGACACAAATAACATACAGAAATGATGGCACCTAATTTTATAATGGTCGGTCCGTAATTGGCCGAAACTCCCATATAAGACCCTCCCCGTAATCACCTTTAACCTCCATAAATCTTTTAAAAGTATTTATATCGAAATAAAGTTTAACATACACAATATTTATATTCATAGAAATCATGAGGTTATAAATATCTCCCATTTAACGCACATTTCTGACAAACTATTTTATACATATACTAGGCGTAGGCTATTATATGGTCGGGCTTGACCGACTATACTTTCTTACTTGTTGTTGTTGCTGTTATTTTACTAAATTAGTCTAAAAAATTAAAACAAAACTCTGTTAAGAGTTTTAGCCACTTATAATGGAAAACTTGTTAAGCTTCTACTTTCAATTCCATTTAAATCAAAAGTTAAAAACAGCAAATTGAAATTGAAAATATATACATAAATATGTATATGTACATATGTATGTATGTATGTATGTGTGTATGTGTGTATGTATATTGAAAAGCAAATTCATGATGAGTTGCTGCTGCTGTTGTTTTTGTTACTAATACTAGGAACTGTTAGAAAAAATTTTGCTTTTTCGTCTTGTTTTATCAAACAACTAATTTACATATATTTAAGACTTTTGATATTGTTATTTCATGATTTTATTTAATGTTTCCTCATACATACATACATAAATATTTGAATAATTTAATAGCAATAGCTTCAAAAAAATTTTGTTATAAATTAATTTATGTTAATAATGAAAACAAGAATTATATTCAAGAACCATTATTATCTATTTATTAACTCGTATTAGATGATGATTCATTTAGACTCGTTTATATTAGACCAATAGAGTAACCAGCTTAGTTTAGAGTCTTTTAATAATATTTGTATTTTAAAACAAGTAAGAGAAACTATAGTCGGTCAAGCTCAAGCTAGTAATACCCTACACTGAGTATATGAGTAAAATTAAGTTTATTATCAGTTTTCTTCAGAAAAACTATGTAAAACACAAATTTTTCTAAAAATACTATTATACACAAGCCTTTCTATGGAAAACTATTTACAATTTCCTTTCTGTTGATATAATGTATATTTACTTATCATTTTTCTTAAAGAGTGATTTTTTAAAAGCTTTCGAAATTGATTTGATAAAACACATACAATTTAGAGAAATGCTTGAAATCTTTATTTGAGTCTATACAACAATCTTGTATATAATTCAATGTTAAAAGATGATTTTATGTAAATATTGCCATTATATGGTTCATACGCTGGCTCCAATTTTGACATATTCTTTCCAACATATCGGCCAACGATAATAATCTACATAAACAGTGCATTTTTCGTTTATTGCAATGCTTCTAGCTGTTCTTCAAACTAAATATGACAATTTTGCTGGTTTACGTATTCATTCAAACATAAATGAACTACTGACCATAAAATGGAACAAGTTCATGATGCTCTTTGTTAACCAAGCTCGAATTTTGATTTTGTTTTTTTTTTTAAAGAGAAGTAACACTCAGGCAAAGTTTATAGATTGAAGAAGTAAAGGTGGTGAAAGTAGCAGAAAGCTTTTATATCACAACTCTGCAATTGCGCATTATGTTTGTTATTAGTGGAGCACTGCAGCGCTTCTGGTGGTGAGTAGCGGCATTGATGAAAACTTGATTTATAGCCATTATTTAATTATTTTACTTTCGTGGAATTTCAATGCTATACCACCGAAGGAGGGCGCTGTGATATGCATTAGTTTTGATAGAAAACTAATAATTATCAGAAACTGATGTTGTTTGAGTGGCAGCTGGGAATCGAACCCGGGCTAATAATACCAAATCATGCTTAATTATCAAATGAGCTAACCAATTAAGCACCCTCATTTCGAATTTTGATTAAAAAACATGCAATAATCTGCTAGTTTAATGGATAATTTATAGACCAAACTGAACTTGATTAATAGTAACCTGTTACGCGAAAACAGCTGAGATGGCAAAAAAAAGTCTTGCCAAAGAGAAAATTGTTAAAAAATCACCTTTTTCCTTTACTAAGGTGAAATGAAATGACATAGAACGACTTATGTGACTGGTTCTTGGGGAGAGTTACTGATTCTAGTTATTTCTAAAATGAAGTAATTTAACATTGAGTTGGAAGATGTAAATTTGCACTTTCATGGCATAATTTACTTTGCTGGGTTGGAAAACCCAAACGATGTCGTGTATAAAAGTAATGCACAGTGACCGTTGGAAGTCAAAGCGGGCAATATAGGGCAGTGTCTTCGAAAGTTGGGAGGTGAAAAATAAGTTTAAATCTTTTGAAAAGTTGTTTCTTTGGCAAATTGAAACTTACACATTTTATCACGATTAAAATCAAGATTTAAGGCTTAAAGCCTCACATCGCTTACATCGTTGTATTTATACATATTGTTGTATATATTTAGACGTTGTTAAATTTTTAATTTATCATTGTCGAGATACATCAATTTTTGAAACGTGATGTATTAAAAATTATTTGTATTTTAATAAAACTCTAAACTTTAAAACTTTTCAAAATTAGATCGTGTCGATTTAATCACAAGTTTTACCTAATAAATGAAATTGGTTTAAATTGTTTACATCACTTACATATGTACGAAAATTGTTTACACAAATAATAACATAAATGTGTGTAAACAAAACCTATTATTACGTGTAAAAATAAAACAACAACAAGTCAAAAGGTAATAATTTTAGAAAAACTACTGAAGCGTTGCAACAAAAACTCATACAGTCATGCATATGTAGGTATTACTGTCTAGGGAATTTCGAAAGAAATCAATTACAAAATAAACATTTGTAAAAGTTACTAAATATTGGACTACGTAGGTAAACAAACAAATAAGTTAAACAAAGTTGTTGAAATATATATATAATTTTACCCGTTTATTTTTTAAATAAATAGTAGTAATAAATAAACATTTGTACAATTCACAACTAAAGTTGTAGTTTGTATGTTGTATTGTTTTATGCTTGTTTACTTATTATTATAATTATTGGCAACCACAAAATTCGTATACAATTTATTTTAAGATCAACGATATTTATGCAAGATATTAATTTCTCTCTCAATTTTATTAATTTTAGATGATGCTCGTACAACCCACACCTCAACAACGTGTTACCATTCGCGAAGAATTACGCGAACCCGAAAATGTCGAGGAGATTGAGCGTGACATTAAGTTGTTACGCGAATGGTTGGATACACAACCCCATTTGCCCAAAGACATGGATGATGGTCGTTTGCGTACCTTTTTGCGTGGCTGCAAATTCAGTTTGGAAAAGGTAAAAAAAAAGTTGGACATGTACTACACCATGCGTAATGCTATACCCGAGTTCTTTTCAAATCGTGACATCAATCGTGAGGAATTGTCCATAGTGTTGGATTATGTGTAAGTGAAAAGAATGTGTATTATAGAGAACTTAATTTTAACATCTTTTCCCTCCCCACCAACATTTTTTCACAGACACTGCCCTACCTTGCCCGGTTTGACTCCCAATGGTCGCCGCATTACTTTTATTCGCGGCATCGATTGTGACTTCCAGCCCAGTCAAGTAAATGATGCCATGAAAGTTGCCCTCATGATTGGCGATGTCCGTTTGCTGGAGGAGAGTGTTGGCATTGCCGGTGATATTTTCATTTTGGATGCTGCCGTCGCCACCCCAACACACTTTGCCAAATTCTCTCCTGCTGTTGTGAAGAAATTTTTGATTTGCGTACAAGAAGCTTATCCCGTCAAGGTCAAAGAAGTGCATGTCATTAACATTTCACCACTGGTCGATACCATCTTCAAGTTTGTCAAGCCATTCGTCAAGGAGAAGATCATCAATCGTATTACCTTCCACAATGACATGGAGAGTTTGTACAAATCGGTGCCCAAAGATTTGCTGCCCGAGGAATACGGTGGCAAGGCTGGCTCTATTGTTGAGTTGACTCAAATGTGGAAGAAGAAGATGGGCGAATACACCGCCTGGTTCAAGGAGCAGGAGGAGCAAAAGGCCAACGAGGCCTTGCGTCCCGGTTCACCAAAGACCAGTGATGATCTCTTTGGCATGGAGGGCACCTTCAGGCAATTGAATATCGATTAAACTTTAAGCACGCAATTGGGTAAAAGCCATAACGTTAACTTCGCTTTAGACCTCAGATTTGAGATTATACGTACTGCTCTTACGTTTCGTTCGGTGGTTATTATTTTAATTATTATTTTTTTATAATATTTTCAATTGAAACATGTTTCGTTATCGCTTTTTGTTTGCAAATGTTCGTGTGAGATGTACTTTGTCGTACTATGTTACCGATTATTTGAACTCATTTCGTATTATAGCTTAATTTGTTTTACATGATTTTTACATTTTTAAATGTTTTCTTTAATTTAATTTTAAAAGTAACGTATCAAGTCGTATGTGTTATATTTGCTTTCATTTTGTTTTCTTCCATTTTTTTTTCACATTTTATTCAAGATTTTTCCATTATGTTTCTCATAATTTTATGTTTTTTTATAAATCTAAATAAAATTGACCAAATAAATAAAATAAGGAGGTTGTAGTTTGGATTTAATTTAGCTGTGAATGGAACATTTACCCCCTGGCCCACGATGTCGAACGATAACGTTCGCTTAGATAAGACTTAAGACACAAACTTGATTGTGGAATAAACAAACTTGATTGAGTAAAAAATAGGTACGATAAAAATTTTGTGTCTTAAGTCTTATCTAAGCGAACGATATCGTTCGACATCGTGGGACAGGGGGTTATTTATTAAACAGCACAAGAATATTATTTTTATGTTTACCAAAAAATACAAAAATTTTACATTTTCACAATTATCTAATTTAAATTTAATACTTGTGAACTCTCAAAAGATATTGCCTTGAAACATTTTCATATGAATTGCATAAATTGGTGAAATTAATATATGTAAATCGCCAAATATAGAAGATAAATAAATAACATGCGCAAGTATGATTTCTGTAGAAATAATTGAGTGCTTTATGAATATAGCAAAATCATAAATTTTAACCTTTGAAATGATTAATTGTCTCGGTCGTCTCCCGATAGCTCGAAATTGAACTCGGGCTTTGGTGAGGTTTTTATATAGTACAGACTGGCACAATGTGCGGTTTTATTCAAGCTGAGATTTCAGCATTGAGTAGGTTCGCAAATTGGCTAAGGTCTTACCGATGTTCGTATATATACCATTAGTCAGGTTGCTATCCGACATCAAACTTGGTCCTAAAATGCCGATCATCTCTTAATGAAATGGCTAAACATTTCTCAGTAGGACTCTTTTAGATACCGGGACATCAAAATGTTTTGGGGAACTGCATTTCGAACTCATTAGCCAAGACAAAAAAAAAAGCCTCATTCTTAGCAGGAGCAACTCCCAGCAAAAACTTCACATACAAACTAAGTTAAAAAGTAAATTGTTGAAATTGTCGACCAGACTACTTATAAATCAACTAAAAAAAGTACTTATTTTTGTTTGCAATGTCCCAAAAGTAATCCGTTATAATTTTGCCACTTTTAACCAAAAAATTAATCACCCCTATCGTGAATAAAAATTCCCCATGAAAATTGTTCCCTTTTTACATTTTGCCTATAAAAATTTTAAAAAAAATAAAAGGGAACTAATTTCATGTTGAATTTTTATTCACGATAGGGGTGAATAACTATTTGTTATCCTTAAAAGTTTTATAAAATATGTAGTTGTAGACTCATGAAAACAAAATTTTATGAAATAAATAAACGAACTTAATAAATATGAAGGAAATTTATTGCAAAATTATATTAATTTAGATTTATTTCAGTTTTAGCTGACCAGTTTTTGTTCAATTCTTTTTTGAACCTGTCATTTCGTTCACACGTGTATCTTCAATTTTCGTACTCTTTACCATCAAGTTTTTACTTTCTCATGCAAACAACTTTAAACAAAAGAAAATAATAAGAAAAACTTAATATGGCGATCCTGCCAGTTTTTATATAAATAAAAACATAATACTAGCCATGTTTTTATGTGCACACATTTGTATTACAAAACAATTCTTTGTGGGTTATCGTCATAATGAATGCTGCATTTAAAATGTTCTTGAATATAAAAGCTCTCTGCTATAGTTAGTAATTTAAATAAAGATTGTTTTAATTACAAATGTCCTGGTGATGAATTAAACCTCTTTTTATATACTTCAACTTTTATGACGCATTCATATGCACACATGATGGTCATATACTAAACATATACATATACATACATTCTGCTTAAGTACATGCAGAGAAATAAATGGTTTAGCTATAATTATGATAACTAGACAATGTTCATTGTAACAATATAGTGTTGTGTTACACACATAATTGTTATTTAGATTTAATATCAACACTCTTGGTCAATATTATTACCACATTTTTCAGGTAATTGATTCGGGACTCAATTCTGATAATTGTTTATGAAGCGGGAAAAAACATTTGGGTTAAATTGCATGATGTTTATAATCAAGAAATTTTAATTATTTATTTAAGTAAATTCTATGAAAAAATAAAAAAAAATAAAATTTTGTCTGAAATTTAAAAATTTTTGCATTTAAAAAAAAAATTTTTAATTTTTGATAACCCATTGAATGCGCCTTTCAAATACCTTTCATATGATACCAAATTTAAATATAGTTCCTTTGGAAGAAATGTGAAAAAAATCAAAAACTTCTAAAAAGGACCTTTTAATCCTCTTGATCCAGCTCATCAAATATTGACCCCAGGACAAAAAAATTTAGAAACGTAGTCTTAAAATGAATCAAATTTTCATATTAGTCGGGAACATCCGCAACTTGATTTTGGGGCCACACTAATGTACATGCTTGAAATATGATTAAGTTGCAAACAATCATTATGCGATTACTTTGCATCATAATATGATTTCTTTAAACATAATATGAGTACTTTAAACCATAATATGATTACTTTGTATCATAATATAATTAAGTGTGACAATGTTATAATTAAAAGGAAAATATTATGATGTAATATTACAATTATATTTGATCATATTATAATATTTTTAAAATAATAACAAGTAAGAGTTCATATTCGGCTGTGCCGAATCTTATACATATATGTACCCATTAAATACCATATCGGTAGTGTCTATTACATGTTATATGACGATCGTTATAAAATATTTTACTGTATTTGAATGTTATGGTGAATTTTATATCTCATTAACGATATTTTCATCTCAAAAAGGGAATATTTTAGGGTTTTTTTTTTTGGTATTTCTGTTATTCTCGAAAATGGACGAGAACTGTGTACCATTTTGAACTGACCTGCACAAAATACTAACTGATCGGTGAAAGTTCTCAGTTTGATATAGATATTTATAAGATATTTACGTAAGATAATGAGATTTTCGGAAGTGGTCCCTATATGGAAACTATGACCAATTCGGACCGATCACCATAAAGTTCATTACTATGATTTATATATGTATGTGGATTATTTCTGTCGAATTCAACTTTATAATGATATTTATAAGAGATTTATGTATATATTATCTGGGGCCTATTATCAAATATGAACCCATCCTTCGACGAACTATATATATATATATGAGGATTACTTTTGTCATATTTCAACTTGATAGGAATTTTTATAAGAAATTTATGAGCATTTAAATTATTTTTGAAAGTGGGTTTTGTATGGGGGCTACGGTCAAATATGGACCGATTTAAACAAAACACAGATTTCTGATTTATATTTACGTGAAAATAATATTTGCTGAATTTCATATGGATACTGCTTTTCTGAATAAATTAATATACCATAGATCCATATTTCGGGAAGACATTTAAATGGGAGCTATGAGAAATCATGGATCGATTCTTACCATTTTCAACATAACAAAATAAAGTGTGCAAAATCTAATGATACTATCTGTATTATATTTGAAGAAATAGCTGAAACTATGGTCTATAACTCGAATCTTACTGGAATGATTTTGCATATTTTTGCAAAGAATGTTTGAGAAAAATTTTACTGCTCCAAATCTTTTTTCGTAGCCATCGTACCTTCAACAGAAGGACGGACATGGCTAGATCGTCTCAAAATATTTTTGGCTCTACGAACAATATTTCAATGCGTTACAAACGAAATGACAAACCTAAACTTTTTGGTGGTGGGTATAATAATGATAATAAAACTACAATCATAAATTCAATCGTAATATATTGTGGTTTCTACAATCATGTTTTTTCTCTGAGTGTATGTATATTTGCAAGTACGAGAATGCATTTATGTCGTACATCCGATTTAATAGTGGACATTGAAATCCTTATGCAAATCCTTTTAACTGCTTGTAACAAGTTTAAACAACATTTGCCAACTAAATGTAAGAGAGAGAGAAAGATTTTATTTAATTCTAGTTTCTATTGTACTTAATGTGGCACATTTGCTTTGTTTATTCAACTCAATTCAACCGGGTGTTGCAAACTGTTTAAAGAAAACTTTAACGAAATTTTTTATCAATAAAATTATAGTGAGTTCCATATTATTATACGAGTACTTATTTGTTTTTGCTAAATATGTTGAGAACTGCCGTCAATTTTAAACACAAATATTACAATGTCTTTAGTAGACACCTTGTACAAATTGCTTTCTATTATTACAGCAACTGAACTGCAAATGGGAAATTTAAATTTAAAACAAAATGTAATGATGTGTTAAATATGGAAAGGAAATTATGAAGTTTCGTAACGAACTCAATTTATGCATTAATTTCGGTTCACTGAACATTTTGCAATTTTTCGAATGAAAATATTTCTATAGAAAACTGAGGATCAAAATAATTTTAAAGGAAAATAACTTTGTTTTTGGAAACAAAATAAAAACAAAGAATTTATATAAAAATCGTAAAAAGATTATTGTACTGGACGTGGTGCTGTCACGGATTTTGAGTTTTAAGACTGTTCTCTGTGTAAAATTATGCGATCAACAGACTTGGTTTGCCATAACTTTATTGTTTTCATTCATTTGTAATATCCATGTTATTAAGAACATTTCGTTGGTCTCATGTAGAAAGGCCCTAACTTGCTATTTTTTCGAAATTTGTTTTTTTTTTTTTTTTGCAATTCCAATGCATTTAACGCAAATACACCTCCTCACAAAAATTTATTGCAATAGTGTAAAAAATAACGCTTTTAAAAGCAGTTGTACAAAAAAATTTACATGTTGAATATTACAGTTTCTCTTAAGTTTTTACCTTCTATGTAAATATGCGAGTTAGGGCCTTTCTACATGAGACCATCGATTTGTAATATCCATGTTATTAAGAATAGGCCAAAATGTTGTTGTTAAAATAACTTGCGTGTGTGATCGATTCATCATAACAGCATTTCCAGCTAAACTTTCAGTAAATACGCTTCTTTAAGAAAATTTATGATCGAAATGGAAAGTTTTCTATAAGAAAACTTACGATCGAAATGGTCATTTCGTTCGAAAAGCTTTCTATACGCAAATTAATGATCTATATGATAATTTCCTTGGAAAAGTTTTCTATATAAGATTACTAATGATCGCAATGATAATTTCGATCATAAGTTTTCTTATAGAAAACTTTCCCCAATGTTTTGCGTTTGAGTAAATTAAAAATTCAAAAAAAAAAAATTTTTTTGAAATAAGCAAATTAGTGTAGAATGCAATGCAACTTCCTTTATTTAAAGACAAACCAATAACAATTTCTTTGAATCGATAGATTGCCAAATTTCTTTCATTTGCTCAAAAAAATATTTTTTTTACAAAAACAATACATAACATAAAACTGGTTTTGAGTAATTGAGAACTATTCTGTTTTTATATACAAGTATTTACTCACAAACAGTACGAGTACATATGTATGCATATATAATAAACATATTTCTTAAAGATATTTAGAATCAGAAAATAATGATAACAGTAACAGAAAAACAATATGTTTTATGTTAAAACTGTAAATAGAAATAACTTCTTTATTGTTGCACCAACATTCTCCCCCACTAAGGACGACAGTACTTAAACCATATATCAGCATAGAAATGTATCTTTTTTAGCTTGAAGGCTCTGAATTATGTATAAGCATCATTAGTTGGCAGATATGCAATTTTCTAAATTGATCGCTTATAGTATTTTCCATTGGAAAAAAGTGTAACTACCCTTACGTAATAATCTTTGCCGGGATGCACGTCATGAATGCGAGCCAATGGCCATTCACCAGAGGAGTACCTTTTATCAAGAACTAGCACCAAATCCCCTTTCTCAGCATTTTTGTTAAGTTTTAGCCATTTTGGCCTAGCTTGGAGTCTTGATAGCCATTCGCTAGTCCAGCGACGCCAAAAATTTTTCTTTAGCCATTCAATAGCTTTCCATCTTTTAAGATGGTCTATATGTACATCAAGTAGATCTTCTTCAAATTAGAGGTTCACCAATTAAAAAAAAGTGCGGGCGTAAGGGCATTACAATCCGTGGGATCACAACTGAGTGGTAAAGTGGCCTAGAATTTAAACATCCTTCAATTTGAGTTAAGAGTGCAGTCAATTCTTCAAATGTGAATAATCCTTTTTAAATGATATTTAGTAGATTTCACACCAGCCTCCCAGAGGCCACGAAAATTAGGAGATGCTGGTGGTATGAAATGCCAGGTAGTGCCATTTGAAACAAGCTGTTCCATCACATTACCATAGTTTAGTGTAAGGGGGCCTTATAAATTTATTATTTTAAATTCTGATATCATTCAAGGCAGCAACCACATCTTTTCCAATGTTGTTGAAGGACAATTAAAACAAATACATTTAATAATTTTCCAAACAATGACTTTACAAGCTCTGTAACGTAATACAATATTAAAGCATAATATACAAATTCCATTTTTAGTAAATTTTGGAAATAATGCAAAACATTTAACACAACATGAAAAATATTAACATCAATTCATTTGTATGTACTCGTATGTAAATATGTATGTTAGTATGTAGGGAAACAAATTACAATGAGTGGATAAAAATCCAATTGACCCAAAACTATAATCACCGAAATAAGTTTTAACATGTATTTTACTAAATTTGGATAAAAAAAAAAGGATTTTTACTGTTAGTATTTAGAAAAACACGTACGCATTATAACAATAAATTATTAATGAAAATAAAGTTTTGTTTTACAAATAAATAAAATTAAGTGTTTTTAAACTATTTAAGAGGTGTTACAACTAATAAGCATTTTAATTTAAATACAAACCACTGAAAATATTTAATTTACGACTATTTTTAAATAGGTTAAATACAAAAATCAAATAAAAACGGAAAACATTGAAACACAAATTGTTAGTAGTGAATTTTGAAACTAGTTAAACTGCAGCACTAGAAATGGACTTGGAGCTGCCGGTTAAACGTCGGGATCTTTTTAAATTCATACGTTTTATCATGAATTGCGCTAATATGCATTCTTTACATTTGGAACGCCACCTGCCCCATATACTGCGTGATTTGGGCATTTTTTTAGAATTAATATTTGATATATTTCTCTATTTTGTCGTTACGCATATATTGATTTTGTACATTTGTACATTCTATTTGAATTATCACAAGGGAGACTTGGAATTACTGGTCAATTGTTTGATGCAAATAATTATTTATTTATGGAGCATTTTGATGAAATTATACTTTCGTCGCTTACAGCCGAAAAAGCTGGAGGATTTAATTGATTTTATAAATTTAAAGTACAAAACACGTTCGGCCGTTGGTAAGTGCACTTACTCATACTTTCCTTTTCAGTCCTTTTAAAATATTGCTGCATGTGTGATTTTGCACAATGTGTATGTGTTTTTGCCCTGTATTCCTTTCATTCAATTTGTTTCTTTTCTATGGCTTAAAAAGGATTTACGTACGTGACTATGGATGGCAGTTTGGCCATGTCGAATAAGTGGAGTAAAACGTTTATCTACTGTGGTATCCTTGGCACCACATTTTGGCTTATTTTGCCTATTGCTTATGGCGATCGTAGTCTGCCCTTAGCCTGTTGGTATCCATTCGATTATAAGGTACTGTAATGGAAATTAAATTATTTAAAATTTATAGGAATTTTTTTAATATTATTTCTATTTATTTTGACTAGCAACCGTTCATTTATGAAACCATGTATTTTCTTCAATCTGTTGGCCAAATACAAGTGGCAATTGCCTACTGTGCCTCAAGTAGTTTACATATGGTATTGAGCATTCTAATATCAGGACAATATGATGTTTTATTTTGTAGTTTGAAGAATATTTTAGCAACTGTTGCTATAAAGAGGAGTCTAACTAAAACTGAATTGAGGTAAGGCATTGAAATTAAATAAAATTGAAAAACAAGAGTCGAAATATTCCGAATTAAAATATAAGCTTAGTAAATACCATTTAGTTTCATATGAACTAGCCACGTGACTAGCTACTTGGAGAGTAGAAACAGTTATAGTTTGAAAACTGTATACATATGTCTTTCTCTAAGTTCTGGTTTTCCAATTTTTAATATTTATTTTTTCACTTTTATTAAACACGTGTTGTTCGGTCAGCGTTTTGCAATTTATGACACAACACTCTTTAATTATTGTCAAATTCGAAGAACTAAATTTAAACTTTAAGAATATGTTCTTAAATTCAAGAATACAATCATAAAATTAAGATTTCGTTCGTGATTTTTAAAATGCGTTCTACAAATCAAGAATTTATTCTTAAACTTGAGAACGTAAATCTTACTAAAAAATATTTTAAGATTGAAACTTGAAGATTTTTGCATTCTACATTCAAGAATTGTTTTCTTAATTATAGAATGTCATATTTCTACCAGTGTATATGTATGGAATATTTGTGCTGAATTTCAACTAAATAGTGGGTTTTGTAGGGGACTTCTGCGCATTTAAGTGAGTTTCAGACCTTTACTTTATATGGGGACTACGGTAAAATATGGACCGATCATCATATAAATGTATATTTTGATTATGTCTATCGAATTTCAACTTGATAGTCATTTTTACAAAAGGTTTATGTTCATTTAAGTGATTTTCGGAAGTGGTCTGTGTATGGGGCTATTTAAAAATTATGGACTGATGCAAACAAAATATTATTTTGAGATTTCATTTTGCATAAAACTTATTATTGTAGAATTTTGTTTAGATACAGCTTTTTTATAGACATTTATGCACCATAAAGCCATATTCCGGGAAGACTTTTTTATTGGGGCTATGAGAAGTCGTGGACCTATTCCTACCATTTTCAACAGCACTTGTCCTTCTACAATAAAAATAAAGTGTGCAAAATTTCATGATATTATCTGTATTATATATCAAGAAAATATCGAGGTAGTCTAAAACTTTGATCTATAACTCATATTCTACTGGACCGATTTTGTCCAAAAAAAATTTCATTGTTCTATGTCTTTTTTTTTGGAGCTCAATCGTGCCAACAACAGATGGACAGACGGACGGACATGGCTAAATCGTCTTAGAATCTTATAAGGACGAAGAATATATAGAATTTTTGGTTATACAACCATTATTTCGATGTGTTACAAACGGAATGACAAAAGCAATATACCCCCATCATTTTGGTGGTGGGCATAACAAACAAGAGTTTTAATATTTTTTAATAAAACAGACTTCAAGCTGGATTAATAAAATACAAAGATTTTTAACAATAAAAAAGGTCTACAGAGCACATAAAAAAACATTAAAATTTTATTTTTTTTTTAAATTTTAATGATAGGTCCTTCTTTCACCACACAGACATGTCATTAAAATTCCCTTAGAGAACAATTAATAATAATTTCTTCTACTTTAGAGAACTCTACAACCTACAGGAATTTGCAGCACCCGAAATCGATGAATTCTACTGTTCCCAGGAAATAACCTGCGATATTGATACTTTAGTTCGTACTACCAATACCAAAAATAGAAAACAGCACGATTTCCTCCAGCACTTTCGTAGTGCCTTCAAGAAATGTGTAGACCATCATCGTTATATAGTGCAGTGTTTGAATAAAATGGAAGATTTCTTCAGTCCAATATGGTTTTTTAAAACGGGAGAGAAGACATTCTTACTGTGTCTGGTGGCATTTGTTTCAGTTAAAGTAAGTCTAATATAATAATACCGACAAAACAATGTATAATTTTGCTTAATAACCTCAGTCCACCACTGCCAATTCATCATTTATAAAGATTGTTTCATTGGGCCAGTATTTGCTGTTGATTGTCTGGGAATTATTGATTATTTGTTATTTTGGTGAGATAATTTATATCAACAGTCAACGCTGTGGCGAGGCTCTCCTAAGAAGTCCTTGGTACATTCATATGCATGAAATGAAATCTGATTTTCTATTATTTCTACTCAATTCGAAAAGGCCATTTAAATTGACAGCTGGAAAAATGTATACATTAAATGTTGAGCGTTTCAAAGGTGTAAGTATGATGGCTTAAAATTTAAAGTGCATTTTCTTTTCACATGTTTTACTTGCAGATTATAAAGACTGCTTTCTCAGTTTTAACATTGTTGCAGAAAATGGATCAGCGAAATGAATAAAACCCAAACAAATACATAAGTATTGTATTCTCATTTGTGTGCATTAAGGTACGGTCACATTTGGCAAATATTTACTCAAAAAAGCGTAATCACTTGTTTGAGCACAAATTTGTTTGACGTTGTTGATTCTTACAAGAGTTTTGTAAGATCAAACACCATCAAAGAAATTAAAATATTTGTTGTGCTTTGGCCTAAATATGAAGCGCGTTTTTAAATAAATAAACGAGTTTAAATATATTTGATTTAGTGGTTACGTCTTTTTCGGCAAATATTTGTCAAGTGTGACCGTACCTTTAGACTTATAAAATTAATAAATTACTCTTTAATTGTATCCTGATATGTATATGGGTCAATTTCAAAAAAAAAACGTACACAACGAGTTTTTTTTCTTATTTTTAAAGTTTTTTCAATTCGCCTGTAAGAGTGGCAAATTTATGTAGAAATTGATGAAGAATCCGGTGGTACTTTTAGGCTCTCAAAAAAATCAATATTTTTGGATTTTTTTAGATTTTCTATGATTTCTATCTTGAGCGTCACACACTAAATATGTATAAAAAATCGCTAAAAATGCAAAAATATTTGAAATTCAAACTTTCTACGATGTTCTTTTGTGTCTTAAGATTGTCTTTTGCGAAAATCACCCAAAATCATGATTCACCTTGATATTTCATTTTTTTTTAAGTGACTAGTTATTTTCAAATTTTAAGATAAAAAATTTTTGTTAAAAAAAAGACTTGAAATTAGATATTACTTGCAAAGTAATAGGCTTGTAACAATGTATTTTAAAAAACTGCAATTATAAGCGTTTTAAGGAAAAAAAACTAAGTGTGACGCTCAAGATATTTATAAGAACCCAGAATATGTAGACTTTTTGGCTCTACGGCTCAAAATTAATAGTTTGCTTGATATGGTAATTTTAATTAGATGTCTAATTTATACGTTAGATATAACTAATTTCTTAGAGTGTCAGAGGGTGAGACCACGGCCTGGACTAGATTATTTGTTTTGTTGCAGCATCAGTCGCTCCGGTCAGGATATGAAAATTACTATATTGGTACATTGATCTTTTATCTCCAAAGATCATCAGTCAAAGGCAGGTTCAGAACCTGAACTATCCGCAAGACAATTAACACAAGTGCATTAATAAACAAGCACATTTTTCTATTTTCCAAACAATGATTTTACAAGCTCTGTAACGTAATGCAATATTAAAGCATAATATACAAATTTCATTTTTAGTAAATTTTGGAAATAATGCAAAACATTTAACACAACATGAAAAATATTAACATCAATTCATTTGTATGTACTCGTATGTAAATATGTATGTTAGTATGTAGGGAAACAAATTACAATGAGTGGATAAAAATCCAATTGACCCAAAACTATAATCACCGAAATAAGTTTTAACATGTATTTTTCATAAATTTGGATAAAAACAAAGTGCTATATTCGGCTGTGCCGAATCTTTAATACCCTCCACCTAAACGTAAAAAAAATTGAAAAACTACACTGGTTATAGGACTAGAATATTCTTATTCTGAGTTTTCTGTTCAGTCTTAGCGCAAATTTTGTTAGTATTTGATATATTGCTTGAAAGACAATTTTACGACCAACATAATATATGTTAAATATTTTGAAATTTTATCTAATTTCGACCATTTCTAATTGATGTAATTACCGATTCTTACTGTAATTTACAGAATTTGTTTGATTTTCATAATTTAACAATTTATATAATAAAAAGAACATTTTTCAATATTCACAACAAGTTAAGAAACAGATAACGTTCGCTTATATAAAACTTAAGACACAAACATGATTGCAGAATAAACAAACTTGATTGAGTAAAAAATAGATACGATAAAAAGTTTGTGTCTTAAGTCTTATCTAAGCGAACGTTATCGTTCGACATCGTGGGACAGGGGGTAAGATATAAGATGAGGCTTTTTTGTTTGAATTTGATCTCAATAACATTATTTACAAAAGATGAATGGGTGGCATAGAAGAAGTGAACCAATTATGGACCGATGGCTTCTAAATTCAGTATCCACTAACGTGTTTTCTATGTATTTTAGGATTATATTGGCTGAATTTCATCTCAATAGCGTTATTTACAAGAGTTGTACGGTTGGTTGTTATGCTCGGAAATGAACTTAATTCAGGAGCTATTATTGACTGACAACTACAAAATCCAGTAGCTTAATTGCCGGATAACTGATACTAATATGATTTTTGGATTAAAATTTCTGATCCATATATAAATTTTTATGGGTTTATTTGTTTTTTTGGAAATGGTTCTATATGGCAGCTATGACAAATTATGGGCCGATCTTCTTAAATTTTGCAACAGTTATTTACATGCATATGAGGATATTTCACGTCGAATTTCAACATAATAACGGTATATTTAAGATATATATTAGTATTAATGTGGATTTTGAGAGTGGACCTTATGTGGGGGATATTGTCAAATATAGACCGATATTCTCAAAATCCAGCAGTTTGATTTAGGCATGCAGGTAAATGATCCGTGTACAATTTTGGATCGGTACCATCGGTAAGATATATATATGAGTATTTAAGTGATTTTCGGAAGAGGGCTTTATATCCCTTTAACGCCTAAGACTGTCTGTAAACGGTCATTAGTTGAGTATTAAAAAAAACCGGTTTTTTCCGTGTAGCTACTAAGACTGTCTACAGACTGTCTTCCTTGTTTTTGTCCTGGAGCTTTCCAGGAGTATTTTTTCTGAATTGGAACTGAAATTCGTAATTTGCAAATGAAATACATGCTAGAACAAAAGTTTATTTCTGCAATTTGAACGTATTCTCAATTTCAGGTATTTAAGGGATGGGGCATACGGTTAAAAATAGACCGAAATTCACAAAATTTTGTGGGATGATTTTTGTATATATGTAAATGATCTGTGCAATGTTTTGAGTCGATACCGAAATTTTTACAATATATATATAGGGATAAATGTCTTTTTCAGATGTGGTCCTTGTCTGGGAGCTATGACCAATTCTGGGCCCACCACCATAAAACTTAGTACAACAATTTATTTGCCTATAAAGATTATTTATATCGAATTTTGGCCGTTTAACATTATGTATTTATATCTGTTTTATATGTATTTAAGTAAATTTTGGAAGTGGACTTTATATGGGGTCTATGGTCAAATATGGACCGAACTGAAAAAAAAATCGTGTTGCGATTTCTTTTTGCATAAAACTTATTTTGGCTGAATTTTGTCTTGATATTCCAATTTTATAGGCATTTATAATTTATAATTTTATAATTGAGCAATATTTCGGGAATATTTTTGTATGGGGGCTATGAGAAATCATGGACCGATTCTTACTATTTTCCGCACACTTTTTTCTTTTATCATAAAAACAACCTATACAAAATTGTATGGTATTATCTGCAATATATTTCAAAATATTGCAATAAAATGGACAAAAAATATCAAATTTTTATGGAGGTTGTCTCACATATTGGTCCATAACTCTGGTTGGCCTAAACCGATTTTGCTGATTTTCAATACCAAAGTTACCCGTAAATATTTTTCTGGAAATTTCGTTTAGTTAAGTTGTATAGTTTGGACGTGAGAGTGTTTTACACAGACGGACATCGCTAATTCGACTTAGAATTTCATAAGGGCCAAGAATATATATACTTTGTTGAGTCTCAGATGAATATTAAAAGAGTTTCACACGGAATGACAAACATAATATACCCTCATTCACCACTCTTGGTGGTGGAGGGTATAAAAAAAGGATTTTTACTGGGAGTATTTAGAAAAACACGTACGCATTATAATAATAAATTATTAATGAAAATAAAGTTTTGTTTTAC
This sequence comes from Bellardia pandia, assembly GCA_916048285.2. Taxonomy (NCBI): domain Eukaryota; kingdom Metazoa; phylum Arthropoda; class Insecta; order Diptera; family Calliphoridae; genus Bellardia; species Bellardia pandia. The sequence goes on from OU696529.1 coordinate 124,031,187, forward strand.
AAATAAATAAAATTAAGTGTTTTTAAACTATTTAAGAGGTGTTACAACTAATAAGCATTTTAATTTAAATACAAACCACCGAAAATATTTAATTTACGACTATTTTTAAATAGGTTAAATACAAAAATCAAATAAAAACGGAAAACATTGAAACACAAATTGTTAGTAGTGAATTTTGAAACTAGAAATGGACTTGGAGCTGTCGGTTAAACGTCGGGATCTTTTTAAATTTATACGTTTTATCATGTATTGCGCTAATATGCATTCTTTACATTTGGAACGCCACCTGCCCCATATACTGCGTGATTTGGGCATTTTTTTAGAATTAATATTTGATATATTTCTCTATTTTGTCGCTATACATATAGTGATTTTGTACATTTGTACATTCTATTTGAATTATCACAAGGGAGACTTGGAATTACTGGTCAATTCTTTGATGCAAATAAGTATTTATTTATGGACCATTTTGGTGAAATTACATTTTCGTCGCTTACAGCCGAAAAAGCTGGAGGATTTAATTGATTTTATAAATTTAAAGTACACAACACGTTCGGCCGTTGGTAAGTGCACTTACTCATACTTTCCTTTTCAGTCCTTTTAAAATATTGCTGCATGTGTGATTTTGCACAATGTGTATGTGTTTTTGCCCTGTATTCCTTTCATTCAATTTGTTTCTTTTCTATGGCTTAAAAAGGATTTACGTACGTGACTATGGATGGCAGTTTGGCCATGTCGAATAAGTGGAGTAAAACGTTTATCTACTGTGGTATCCTTGGCACCACATTTTGGCTTATTTTGCCCATTGCTTATGGCGATCGTAGTCTGCCCTTAGCCTGTTGGTATCCATTCGATTATAAGGTACTGTAATGGATTATAAATTATTTAAAATTTATAGGAATTTTTTTAATATTATTTCTATTTATTTTGACTAGCAACCGTTCATTTATGAAACCATGTATTTTCTTCAATCTGTTGGCCAAATACAAGTGGCAATTACCTACGGAGCCTCGACTGGTTTACATATGGTATTGAGCATTCTAATATCAGGACAATATGATGTTTTATTTTGTAGTTTGAAGAATATTTTAGCAACTGTTGCTATAAAGAGGAGTGTAACTAAAACTGAATTGAGGTAAGGCATTGAAATTGAATAAAATTGAAAAACAAGAGTCAAAATATTCCGAATTAAAATATAGTTTCATATGAGCTAGCCACGTGACTAGCTACTTGGAGAGTAGAAACAGTTCTAGTTTGAAAACTGTATACATATGTCTTTCTCTAAGTTCTGGTTTTCCAATTTTTAATATTTATTTTTTCACTTTTATTAAACACGTGTTGTTCGGTCAGCGTTTTGCAATTTAAGACACAACACTCTTTAATTATTGTCAAATTCGAAGAACTAAATTTAAACTTTAAGAATATGTTCTTAAATTCAAGAATACAATCATAAAATTAAGATTTCGTTCGTGATTTTTAAAATGCGTTCTACAAATCAAGAATTTATTCTTAAACTTGAGAACGTAAATCTTACTAAAAAATATTTTAAGATTGAAACTTGAAGATTTTTGCATTCTACATTCAAGAATTGTTTTCTAAATTATAGAATGTCATATTTCTACCAGTGTATATGTATGGAATATTTGTGCTGAATTTCAACTAAATAGTGGGTTTTGTAGGGGACTGCGCATTTAAGTGAGTTTCAGACCTTTACTTTATATGGGGGCTACGGTAAAATATGGACCGATCATCATATAAATGTATATTTTGATTATGTCTATCGAATTTCAACTTGATAGTCATTTTTACAAAAGGTTTATGTTCATTTAAGTGATTTTCGGAAGTGGTCTGTGTATGGGGCTATGTCAAAATTTTGGACTGATGCAAACAAAATATTGTTTTGAGATTTCATTTTGCATAAAACTTATTATTGTAGAATTTTGTTTAGATACAGCTTTTTTATAGACATTTATGCACCATAAAGCCATATTCCGGGAAGACTTTTGTATGGGGGCTATGAGAAGTCGTGGACCTATTCCTACCATTTTCAACAGCACTTGTCCTTCTACAATAAAAATAAAGTGTGCAAAATTTCATGATATTATCTGTATTATATATCAAGAAAATTGCAAAATATATCTTGAAAATATCGAGGTAGTCTAAAACTTTGATCTATAACTCATATTCATATATAACAATTAATAATAATTTCTTCTACTTTAGAGAACTCTACAACCTACAGGAATTTACAGCACCCGAAATCGATGAATTCTACTGTTCCCAGGAAATAACCTGCGATATTGATACTTTAGTTCGTGCTACCAATACCAAAAATAGAAAACAGCACAATTTCCTCCAGCACTTTCGTAGTGCCTTCAAGAAATGTGTTGACCATCATCGTTACATTGTGCAGTGTTTGAATAAAATGGAAGATTTCTTCAGTCCAATATGGTTTTTTAAAACGGGAGAGAAGACATTCTTACTGTGTCTGGTGGCATTTGTTTCAGTTAAAGTAAGTCTAATATAATAATACCGACAAAACAATGTATAATTTTGCTTAATAACCTCAGTCCACCACTGCCAATTCATCATTTATAAAGATTTTTACATTGGGCCAGTATTTGCTGTTAAGTGTCTGGGAATTATTGATTATTTGTTATTTTGGTGAGATAATTTATATCAACAGTCAACGCTGTGGCGAGGCTCTGCTAAGAAGTCCTTGGTATATTCATATGCATGAAATGAAATCTGATTTTCTATTATTTCTACTCAATTCAAAAAGGCCATTTAAGTTGACAGCTGGAAAAATTTATACATTAAATGTTGAGCGTTTCAAAATTGTAAGTATGATGGCTTAAAATTTAAAGTGCATTTTCTAGCACATGCGGATTTACTTGCAGATTATGACGACTGCTTTCTCAGTTTTAACATTGTTGCAGAAAATGGATCAGCGAAATAAATAAAACCCAAACAAATACATAAGTATTCACATTTTTGTGTGTTAAGGTACATTTGGCAAAAATTTAATCAAAAAAGCGTAAACACTGGTTTGAGCACAAATTTGTTACAAAAGTTAATGGTTACAAAAGTTTTGCAAGATCAAACAGCATCAAATAAATTAAAATTAAATATTTGTTGTGCTTTGGCCGAAATAAGAAACGTTTTTTTAAATAAATAAACGAGTTTAAATATATTTGATTTAGTGGTTACGTCTTTTTCGGCAAATATTTGTCATGTGTGACCGTACCTTTAGACTTACAAAATTAATAAAATACTCTTTAATTGTATCCTGATATGTATATTTGAGGATTTTTATTACAATTTATTTACTCAATTTAAATTGAATCATTGTTGCTGTATCGAAATTGTATGGAACATTAGCCAAACATTTCTCTTACAAACATTAGAGAAGGAATAAAGCACACTGTTTATATATGCCTGCAAAATCCTCATTATCGAGAGGTCAAGAACGCGTTTCGTATTCTTTTAGAAATACATGTGTATTTGCTATTAAAACTTCTCTGCCTTTTAAAAATTACCAAGAAATGTTTAGTACTTTGAACATTCATATTTTTATGACTTTCAAACAAGTAAGAAAGTCTAGTCGGTCAAGCCCGACCATATAATACCCTACACCGAGTATGCGAATAAAAGCAGTTTTTCAGAAATGAGAGCGCCCATAGTAGCATGACTTCTGTGTAATAAAAAATTTATTTGCATTAAATTTTAATTCGATGTCAACACTTGTAAAGGATTTATGCATATTAAATTGATTTTCCGAAGAGGGTCTTATATGGGTGGTATAACTAATTATGGACTGATCTTTACAAAATTAGGTGTCATGATTTATGTATATATAAAACGTATGTCCTTATGATCCAGTCAGTATTCAGAAATTGCTCTTCGAGCTATAACATCTTTTGAGACCTATACGTTTGAACTGAGATTTTACCAAAATTTCGGAAAAATTCCGATTGACTCCAAGAACAAATTCTCAGCGGGTTACAAAAGAAATACTCAGGTCTACAGAAATCGCCATGGGCACCTCTGTTAGCTAAACAATTGGCCGATTTATTTTCAGCGCAATATCAGATCATTGTACACACCGAGTTCATTCAAAGTTATAAAGCAGTTCATGGTGACACCGGACCTTAAATAATATTAAGCTATGACCCTTAGTACCGCCTGGCTATCTGCCATAACAAAAATCCTAACGCTCTTTAATTTCCTCAAAGATTTAGCAGATCATATTAGAATAACGTTAATTTTCGCATAAAATATTGTTGGAATTTCGATTTAAAAATTGGACCCATAAACACCGGCCCAGTGTCACCATTGAAATGTAAAACACACCTGACCGTCACACGGTCACACCGTTAGACTTTTTCCTGTGGGGATGTGTAAAGTCTAAAGTTTATGCTTACAAACCCGCTTCGATTCAGGCCTTGGAGGAAAACATCACGCGTGTCATTTGCCAGTTACCAGTCGATCTTGGTGGCCAATCGACCGGCCCAACACATGAAATTATGTTCTCAACGAAGTGTTCTCTGAATAAATCTATTGATTGATGCGATGTGTGGGAAGTGGCGTCGTCTTGCTGAAACCAAATGTCGCCGAGATCACGATAGTCGGTTATCATGGCACGATAACGAACGCTATTGACGGTTACGTTCGCACAATTTTAATAGAAATATGGACCAATGATTCCACGTCTTCACAGCGTGCTGGACGTGGTCTATTCGGTCGAATATTATCCAATAATAAATACTGGGTCTCAAAATAGGCGATGGTGTTGCGAATAGTACACTCAGTATGCCGATTATGTTGACCATAAGTTGAGCGAAGTGCACGAAACACATTCTTCACAGAACGTGAATTTTCGTAATAAAGCTGAACGATTTGTAAACGTTGTTCAGGCGTAAGTCTTTCCATTATGAAATGCCAAACAATACTAAACAAAAACAAACATGACAGCATGACACGATTCACACGTAATCTGTCAAAAAAAAAAAGCTATTGAAAAAAGTATCTCTACTTGAATCACCCGAGAGAGATATAGAGATATACTTTTGAGGGAAAAACAACTAATATCACAAGATTGGATAGTTGACAATTCATGACTTCTGTAAAAGCTGTAATGACGAGGATAAACAGGAGACAATTAAGATATTTAGACTCTGTCAATTTCACACATTTGGGGACTTAAGACGTAGAATGTTTTATGAACATATACTTATTAACTAAAATTGTCTCTCACATTTCAACTTGTCACTCACATCAACTTGTCTGTCACATCAAAATTCATCATACCTTCTGGGTACGAAGGCGGCCAAGAAGCATAAGGTATCACAACTGGATCTATGTACATCTATACCCAAGTGCTTTAATCGGCTGCCAATTAAATCAAAATTGTCATACATGACACTTGTCATGCAATAAAAAATTGTCTCAAATGTTTGTTTATTCTATTTTATAAATTACTTCTTCAATAACAATTTATAAAAATTCGTACCTATTTTAAGTTAATAAACAGGCTAATTATTCACACTCACTTGTATTTAAATAATAACGCTTATTTTTCACTGAAATTAATATGTACTCGTATATATACATATGTAGGTAGTATGCTTATTAACTAAAGCACGCTATTAAATAAATTATTTTTAATAAAAAGTAAATAGTATAAACAAGATTTTTAACGACAGGAAACATGAAATTGTCGGCAGAATTCCACACTGGCTGTATTTTCATAGGCAAATTACATTGGCAGTCATAGTTGTGCGAACTAATGTTCGGACAACATTGTTTGAACAAGAACAAAACATTGACAAGAGATGTCCACAGCAGACAAATTAATGTGCTGGCAAGAAATTGTTAGCTGACTCAGTGTTGGCAATATTTTTTCGATACCCATCCCTAATTTTCGATTTTGTATTCCCAAAAATCCCCAATTATAATTATAACAATTTGTTATAATTTTGTCAACACGCAAACCAAGATCTTTCCGCAAAATCTTTCATAAAGTTGATGGAAACATTATCAAATCCTTCGCACGATGGCGGATAGACTGACAATGACTTCTTCTTCTATACGCAATGCCGTCTCTTTCTGGTTGCATGTCATTATTTAGAGTATATGTGGTGCGAAAACTTACCATATTTAATCAAATTACTTGCTCTGATGGACTAATTTGCACAATTTGAAAATATTAATATTGATAGCTTTCCCATATCATATCATCATATCTTGTCCTAAATATTAATATTGATGGTAGAATAACCGTACCATATATCTTATTGTACACCATATATTTGATTTTTTTTTAATTATCATCATATGGGAGGTGCCACGCCCCCTGTCGCTACTACTCCCATTTTTTCCGCAAATATTTAAATAGACAATGGAATTGCTCATGCAAAATTTGAGTACTATAGCAATTATAATTTCCTAAGTATTTGATTTTTATACCCTTCACCATCGTGAGAAGGGTATATATAAGTTTGTCATTCCGTGTGTAATTTCCACAAAAAAATTTTCCGACCCTATAAAGTATATATATTCTGGATCCTTATAGATAGCGAAGTCGATTAAGCCATGTCCGTCTGTCTGTCTGTCTGTCTGTCTGTCTGTCTGTCTGTTGAAATCAGTTTTTTGAAGTCCCCAGATATACTCGGGATCCAAACCTTCAATAATTCTGTCAGAAGTGCTTTCGAAAAGTTTGCTATTTAAAATCAGCAAAATCGGTTTAGGTCAACCAGAGTTATGAACCAATATGTGAGACCACCTCTATAAAAATTTGATATTTTTCGTCCATTTTATTGCAATATTTTGAAATATATTGGAGATAATACTATGAAATTTTGTATACGTTGTTTGTATGACAAAAGAAGAAAGTGTGCGGAAAATAGTAAGAATCGGTCCATGATTTCTCATAGCCCCCATACAAATATATATATTCCCGAAATATGGCTTAATGATAAATAAATGCCTATAAAATAGGGATATCAAGACAAAATTCAGCTAAAATAAGTTTTACACAAAAAGAAATCGCAAAACGAATTTTTTTTTAGTTCGGTCCATGTTTGACCATAGACCCCATATAAAGTCCACTTCCAAAATTCATTTAAATACGTAGAAAACAGATATGAATAATGCTAAACGGCTAAAATTTGACATAAAGACTCTTTATAGGCATATAAATTGTTGTACTAAATTTTATGGTAGTCGGCCCGGAACTGGTCATAGCTCCCATACAAAAATCTTCCCGAAATATTGCTCAATTATACATAAATGCCTATAAAATTGGAATATCAAGACAAAATTCAGCAAAAATAAGATTTATGCAAAAAGTAATCGCAAAACGAAATTTTTTTTAGTTCGCTCCATGTTTGACCATAGACCCCATATAAAGTCCACTTCCAAAATTCACTTAAATACGTATAAAAGAGATATAAATAATGTTAAACGGCTAAAATTTGACATAAATACTCTTTATAGGCAAATAAATTGTTGTACTAAATTTTATGGTGGTCGGCCCACAACTGGTCATAGCTCCCAGACAAGGACCACATCTGAAAAAGACATTTTTCCCTATATATATTGTATAAATATCGGTGCCGACTCAAAACTTTGCACAAATCATTTTAATATATACAAAAATCATCTCACAAAATTTTGTGAATTTCGGTCTATTTTTAACCGTATGCCCCATATAAAGCCCTTTTCCGAAAATCACTTTAATACTCATAAATCGCTTATAAATAAGGGTACCAATCCAAAATTTTACACGGATCATTTACATACATGCCTAAATCTAACTGCTGGATTTTGAGAATATCGGCCCATATTTGACTATATCCCCCACATAAGGTCCACTCTCGAAATCCACGTTAATGCTAATATATATCGTATATATAACGCTATTATGTTGAAATTCGACGTGAAATATCCTCATATGCATGAAAATAACTGTTCCAAAATTTAAGAAGATCGGACCATAATTTGTCATAGCTGCCATATAAGAACCATTTCCAAAAAACAAATAAATTCGGGTCAAAAAATATTTTTTTCGGATTTAACCCATATTCGGTCTATATTTTATATTCATGATATATATCGTTGGAAAGGTATTTATTTAGTGTATTTCAAATTATCAAGCACCCAGTAGTTCACGAGATATTGGCCTATATATTTTCAACTTTACGGGCCCACCCCTTCAAAAATAGGCGTGACCGCCAACAAATTTTTTTGCTGGTATCTCCTCTAAAAGCCCTATTTCATTTTGTTTTTTTTTTTTTTTGCGCAAAATCACTAAAATCGAATTGTACCCCTTTTTTATACTCTGTTTGTTTTTTATACTCTGTTTGTTAAATTACACTGAAGATTATTATGAACATCAGACAGACTCTGTAAGTTATGGTAAGAATTGGTAATTAAATCAATTAAAAATGGTGAAAATTAGACAACATTTCAAAATATTTAACATAAATTATGTTGGTCGTAAAATTGTCTTTCAAACAATATATCAAATACTAATAAAATTTGCACTAACACTGAATAGAAAACACAGAATTAGGATATTCTAGTCTAGTGTAGTTTCTGTATTTCTTATTACGCTTAGGTGAAGGGTATTTAAGATTCGGCACAGCCGAATATAGCACTCTTACTTGTTAAAATTAACTTTGTATGGGAGGTACCACGGCCACTTTAAATTTTAGAAAAAAAAGTAGCCTATAGCTCCTTCCAGACATACAGAAATATACTGTGAAAATTTCAAGTAAATTGGTTCAGCCGTTTAGCCGTCTATAGATCCCAAACTAATAATAATAAACATACATACAGACACACAATCACTTTTACATATATATATAGATAGATTTACAGGTGTTTTACGTAAGTGGTCAGCATATAGGAAGCTATGACCAATTACCAGCCGATCACCATAAAGTTCGATAAGATGATTTTCATAAGAGTTTTATGAGCATTTAAGTTATTTTCGAATGCCTGCGACTCGTTTGGTGTCGAGCATATATTTTTTGTCTAATATTCAGATGGGGTTTCATTATTTTTTAATCGACGCTACTGAGCAATGCACCACACAGTATGTACGAGGGCGGTTCTGAAACTTCTTAGCCTAGAACAGAAAGCGTGGTATAAACAGAGTTTTTTGAAAATTTCCATCTGTGCTATGAACACATGTTAAATTTTTTTCGATCTCGCAACTACTTCATATGGAAACAGTTGAACACGCATCCGAGATTTTTTTACCATGGAAAAATTAGAAATTCGGGATAAAAAATTCATAATGAAATAGCCAATATCAGGGGATGCCCGAGTCCACTTAATTTTGCATGAAGAACTAAAGATGAAAAAGCTTTCTGCAAGATGGGTGCCGCATTTGCTAACAGTCGACCAAAAACGCATAAGAATGAAAACTTCTCAAACTTGTTTGGATCGTTTTAAGAAAAATAAAATGGATTTTAAGCGTCGTTTTATAACTGTCGATGAGACATGGATCCACCAATATACTCCAGAGACAAAAGAACAATCCAAGCAATTAACTGAAGCTGAAGGAAGTGCCACAAAGAAGGCAAAAACAATTCAATCAGCTGGTAAGGTTATGGCAACGGTTTTCTGGGACTTCAAATTATTTCATTGATTGACTATCTGCAAAAGGGTAAAACAATAAATTTAGAGTACTATTGCAACATTTTGGATCAATTAAATGTAAAAATTCGAATAAAACGTCCTGGCTTACAACATAAAAAAAAAATAACTTTTCATTAAGACAACGCTATGGTACAAGATTGTTTTAACAATGACTAAAAGCAACGAATTAAAGAACGAGTTGCTTGACCACCCACCTTATTCTTCTGATTTAGCTCCCAGTGACTTTTACCTGTTCCCAAATCTAAAAAAAAATCCTCAAATGAAGATGCAATTACAGTTGAGGAAAACTAGTTTAATCAAGGGATAGAATTGCTAGTTAAGCATTGGACTAAGTGTATTGAAGTTTAAGGAGAATATATTGAAAAATAAAAATGTTTTCGAAAAACTAACTATTCTCTTTCTGTGCTAGGCTAAGAAGTTTCCGAAACGCCCTCGTATGTATATAAAATTATGGATAAAAATACTCTAATTGACGCTAAATTACACTCAAATAGGTTTTAATATGTATTTTACTCGTATACACTAAATTTAAATGATAATACAGGGAGAGTTGAAACAAACTGGATAAGGACATGCAATATTAATGCAAAATAAATCATTTTTATATGAAAGCTTTCAGTTAGACGTCATGATAAGAAATAACCAGACATCGTTGAAAGTTTTTAAAAGGTGTTACAACCAATAACTATTTTTATTTAAATACAAAACATTTGTGTGTGTAAAAAAAAAACCCAATATCAACTAAAACCACATGCGAATAATACGCAATATTCCGGCAGTGAATGATGAAATTATTAAAACCACAACATTCGAAATGGACTGGGAAACGTTGATTATACGTCGAGATGTTTTTAGATTTTTACGTTTTATTATGTACAGCTCTTACATGTGTGCGTTTCATTTGGAACGCCACCTGCCAGACAGCCTGTATGATCTGGGCATCTTGCTGGAATTGATATTGGAAGTATTTCTCTATTTTGTGCCTATACATATAGTGATTTTGTACATGTGTACATTCTATTTGAATTATCACAACGGAAACTTGGAATTACTGGTCAATTGTTTGATGCAAATAATAATTTATTTATGGAGTATTTTGGTGAAATTGTACTTTCGTCGTTTGCAGCCGAAAAAGCTGAAAGATTTAATGGATTTTATAAATAAAAAGTCCAAAACACATTCGGCTATTGGTAAATGAACCGACATAGTAATTCTCGGGCAAATATTTACTTAAAAAAAAAAAGCGTAACCACTTGTTTTAGCACAAAATTTGTTTGACGTTGTTTACTCTTACAAGAGTTTTGCAAGATTAAACAGCATCAAATAAATTAAAACTAAATATTTGTTGTGCTTTGGTCTAAATAAGAAAAGTTTTTTTTTTTCAATAAATAAATAAACGAGTTCAAATATATGTTATTTAGTGGTTACGTTTTTTTCGGCAAATATTTGCCAAGTGTGACCATACCTTAAAGCAAATAAAAATTTTGACGCTTGGGTATGAGTTTGTTAAAATGTATGTTTATGTGTGTTTGTGTGTGTTTGAAAATTTAAAGGATTTACGTACGTGACAATGGATGATAGCTGGCTCATGTCGAATAACTGGACTAAACGTTATGTTTGCTGGTGTTTCCTTGGCACTACATTTTGGCTTATTTTGCCCATTGCTTATGGCGATCGTAGTCTGCCCTTAGCCTGTTGGTATCCATTCGATTATAAGGTATGTATGTTGTTCAACTATACAAGTGAATTGTTTGTTTAAATTGTATAAACATTTAATGGCTGTCTAATTTTTTTCAAAAGCAACCGGTCATTTATGAAACCATGTATTTTCTACAATCTGTTGGCCAAATACAAGCAGCAGCTACTTTTTCTGCCTCGAGTGGTTTTTATATGACCTTATGCATTGTTATATCCGGACAATATGATATTTTATTTTGCAGTCTAAAGAATATTTTAGCAACTGTTGCTATAAATAGAAAACATAAAATTGAATTGAGGTAAGTATGGCTGTCATTGCATACAAATTGAAAGCAAATTTTTCGCTAATTTTCTCTAAGAAAATAATGTCAATTCATTTTACTAAAATTGTACCTGCTACACCGCCCCGGTGGAAAATAGTATAGGTGCTCAATCATCTCAATCATACAATTCCAATGCCGGGGTAGAGACGGCGAAGCTGCACGCAACAACAACACGGAGTCAGTTAGAAGCCCGGAGATTCGTACCTTAACTGATACTTCGTTGCAGATCCCTTCGGGGTACACATGGTGGCTGTGGTTGAAACCTAAAATCGCAGGAAGAATATAGTTGCTTAAAAGACTGATGTTTCTGCTAGTGGCAAATTTCGGACCACCAAATTATCTCTAGGAGCTGCTGCCGAATCAACAGAGCCATTTATTAATAGACGTGACAATTAGCTAGGAAACGTATTAAAGTGTTGGCATTCGTGGCACTAGTGCTGACAACCCGCCCTGGACATTGGTTACAAGAGCGGTTTAGGATAGGCCGCTGTAATTTCTCGTCCTTGGCAGTAGTGGTTGGTCAGTGCAGTGCTAGACCAGTTTGTAACTAGAGCGATTGCTGCGTGTCTAATAATTGTCTTGGCCTAGGTTAGTTGACTAAGCTATGGATGGCAGGGATTAGATAGCACGAAATCTCTAACAATGTGTTTGTACAGTGATCTGTGCAATTGCAAGGCATGCAATGCGTTGGTTGGCCGTTCGTCAACCCAATGTGAAGACCACCATGTGGTCATGTCATTCTTTGACGATACTGCATGTAAAACCCCTGGACTCTGCACCTGCTACATTAACCTAGGAGGTAATTTGTCTTGGTGTAATTGCATCATCTTGGTGCTATTCCAATGCCTTGGCCAAGATAACGACACCGGTGCCATGAGATTGCACGGGCTCGAAACTGATTAACGTTTGATTGTTTCACCTCATTTAAACTCTAAGCTGATTTGAGACCTATCTAATACTATGGGAGGTTCGCTGTTATCAGGACATACTGTTGCCAATGACTCTCGATTTCAGCATGTTCAGTATCCTGTATGCTGATATACCTTTCCGTTGGGCGACCCTTTAGGTAGGCATGTTGGCTTCTTGGAGATTAGTGAGGAACTCTCCAACTTTTGCCTTGTGTGGAAATCGTTGAGCCTTTCTAATCTCTTTAACAGGAAGGATGGCAGATAATTAGTAGGAAGTCCTTCACACTCTCATGACCATACCTTTAAACACATTACAAGCTCTTCAACAATGTCAAGTTATTTTTTAACCTAAACTGTCAATAAATTTGTCTTTGAGAACTTAATTCCTTTTTACTCTAGAGAACTCTACCAACTACAGGAATTCGCAGCAACCGAAATCAATGAATTCTACTGTTCCAAGGAAATAACCTGCAATATTGATACTCTATACCGCATTATCAAAAATAGAAAATCACATGATTTCCACTATCACTTTCGTAATGCTCTTAAGAAATGTGTTGATCATCAACGCTTCATTGTGAAGTGTTTAAATAAAATGGAAGATTTTTACTGTCCAATATGGTTCTTTAAGACCGGCCAGGTTGTAACCTTAATGTGTTTGGTGGCATTTGCAGGGGTCAAGGTAAGTGTCAGTCAGCTTATAAATATGAAATAAATTAAACATTTCTGCCGTTAATAATTTCTTTGACCACTTAGACTACCAATGCCAATTCATCATTTATGAAGATTATATCGTTGGGCCAGTATTTGCTGTTGATTGTCTGTGAATTATTGATTATTTGCTATTTTGGTGAGGTAATTAACATTAATAGTCAACGCTGTGGCGAGGCTCTCCTAAGAAGTCCTTGGTACATTCATATGCATGAAGTGAAATCTGATTTTCTATTCTTTCTACTCAATTCCAAGAGATCATTTCAGTTGACAGCTGGCAAAATGTATGCCTTAAATGTTGAATGTTTCAAAAGTGTACGATTGATGGAATCAAAAAAAATATGAAGGATCTCACATTGATTTAATTGTTTCAGATTATTACAACGGCATTCTCATTTTTGACTTTGTTGCAGAATATGGATCAAGGCAAACAACACTGAGCAGATTTCTGTTGGTGATCGAATTTTGTTGGTTTCTCTAATTGTGTTTGTAATGACTTAATTAATAATCCTGTATTTATGGTACTTGCTATAGTTTTCAAAAATAATTCTGCAAAATAAATAGTGTATTTTTAAATTAACGAGTGTGTATATTTTATTATTTTTTAAACATTGATAGCACCTAAATTTGTAAATATTTATGTAACAAAAAGATGCAATAAAGTGTTTGAAACACAAATAGATATTCATTTCTTGATATTTAACAAAAGCTAAAAGTAGAAACTAATATTAAATTCCTGCTATAAAAAATCAGTGTTTTTATTTAAATGGAACGCACTAACTGTTGCACAACATTTTAAGCCACCAGCGCTGGATAGTTATTCCAAATTAAAAAAAAAAAAAAAATATTGTCAAGATCTGTGCTTTAACTTTCCTTTGACAATAGTCCTCCAATATTGTTCAATTGGCCGAAGCTGGGGAGGGGGGAGCATTTGATTTCTTCGATATCAATGGATTACATTTTTATACCCTCCACCACCACAAGCGATGAATGTGGGTATATATAAATAACTTTGTCGTTCGGTGTGTAGCACTGAGAAATATTCATCTGAGACCCAACAAAGTGCCCACCAAAAACTTTACTTACATTCTTAATTTTAATGACTTCCAGACAGAATTCATTAATAAATAAGTATATATTGAAGAATTACTTAATATATGTATGTATATATCTTAAAAAGGTTATAATTATAAAATCCAAAACTTTCACTTCAAATAAATAGATTTAAAGAAGTTAGTCCGCTTTCATACGTTTCAATTCTGACTCTTCAAGGCAAGTACTTTTGGGTGGGAAGGGAAAAGAGTATAAAAGGGGTACATACTTGACGGTACATACTAGTAAATTTTCTTATTGTTTTCTTCTTTTATTTTCTCCGTCTTTTCTACGCGAAGTTGTTTGCATGTTGATTTGCATGAAAAAGTAGGAACATAAACTGGTCAGCTTAAACTGAAACGTTTGAAACAGCACTTATTATATGATTTTAAATGTTTATTAATATCATTTGCCAATAAGTTTCCCTAACATTTATTAAGTTTGTTTACTTATTTTATAACATTTTGTTGTAATCAGTCTACAACTACATATTTTTATAAAGCTTTTAGGTATAAAAATAAGTTATTAATGTTTTGGTTAAAAGTGACAAAATTGCGAACAAAAATTAGTACTTTTTCTCGTAGATTTATAAATAGTCTGGTCAACAATTTCCTATTACTTTTAAACTTTAAGTAAAATCATATTGAACATGCTCCCGGTTTTGCACGCTAGTGTATATTCTTGATCCTTATGGAATTCTAATGCGATTGAATTATGTTCGTCTGTCTGTCTATGTAAAACACTCTTACTTTTTATTTTGGTTTTTCATTGCCCAACATTTGTATAAATATATTCTCACTGATTGCTTGAGGTAATAATGGTAGTTATATTTAAAAGAACAAATTGCTGTGAAAACGAAGGTTTTTTAACAAGCATCTATAGTGTAACCGGATTTTATGTGAACAATGCTTTACACATTCTTACTAATTAAACATTATTTCATTAGAAACTAACTAATACTTTACAAACATTGAACATGTGCTACTGACAATTCAATATCACAGCTAAATTATAATTATTGTTTTACCAGCATCGGCAGGTACTTATTATGTTGTCTTTACACAAGTAGTTTTACAAAAAATAACAATTTATTAAAATTGAATTACACTTGCAATAAAAAGTATTATATGATAATAGGACACGATTTATGTGAAACTTCATTTATATGTATCTAAATATATCACAATCTGGCAAGATTCTGTATTATATAATAAAATAATATCGACAAATCAGTCTAAAATTTTACCTCCATATAAAACACTTTACAAAACTAATTATAATGCATAAATACATAATTATTTAATGGCAAATTTTTTGCAAAAACTTAAAATACTCGTATGCAAATGCACCGCCAAACTTCAGAGCCGATGCGGCGCCAGTTAACATTATTATATCATACTAATAATTTTCAGAACGTGTTTCTACAATTCATAGAATAATTCTAGAGGTCAAAATGTGCAATTTTATTTTAGTATGCATACGAAAATTTAAATATTACAAATTAAAAAAAGTAAGAAAGTATAGTCGATCAAGCCTGACCATAAATTACCCTACACCCAGTATATATTCAAAAATAGATTTCCAGAAATGGACGCTAAATGGCAGCTATGATCTATTAGATTTATGCAAGTTAAAGTGGTTTTCGAAATTAAGCCTTTATGGAAACTATGAATTAGTCATAGGACCGATCGCTATAAAATAAGGTGTCATAATGTCTGTATATGTGAAACTTGTTTGTGTTAAATTTTATTTGAATACCAACATTTTCAAGAGATTTGTGTTCGCTAAAGAGATTTTCGGGAGTGGGCCTTATATGGAAGCTTTGACTAATTATGGACAGATCATCATAAAATTTGTATATATGATTAGGCTTCATATAAAACTTATTTGTAAAGACATTTGTTTGCATATGTGCAGATTTCAAACATTTATTACCTATAAACCACTATTTCGGGAGGACATTTGTATGAATTTTATCGAAACATTTTCAAAATTGCGATCTGTACTTTGCGTTGAAGCTTTACATGGACAACCAGCCAGTTTAATTCTGAGTCGATATACTAAAGTGGATGTTAGACTAATATTTTTGGGCGTACTAAAATCAGCACAAAGCCAATAATCTCTCTTCACTATGATGGTTTGACAGCATTGAGAACCTTTATAATTATTGAAATTATAATTATTGAAATTATGAAGGTTTGACGATCACCATTAAAACAAAATGATCACAAACATTCTCATCTTGATTTGAATGAAGCATGATTAAGTAGTGACTGTCACTGGTACTTAGTATCGCGATATGATAACTAAATTCTTTCTTGGATGATATACTCGTAAATGTGGATGACTTTGGTGATAAATAACACAGTGTACACAACCGTGAGAAACATTTTCCGATTATGTTCTCCCTCGTTTCCATAATAAAAATTGGGCCCCAAGACCTTATGATTTAACACAATGGGATTTATTTTTATGGGATTTTTTGAAGTCAAGGAAGAATTAAGCCAAATTTATGTAAAATAGTCAAGAAACGTTTTCGGAATCGGAGTTATGAACAATTGTAGATTTAATCATATGAAATTTTTTAATGTGAAACATATTTGTGCTAAATTTTATGGATGTTAAGACGGACAATCCAAAGGACTGTCAACTAAGAACGTTATTTTATTAGTTTTTGTTTTTCATTAGTTTTCAACCCGTTAACAGGTCTCAACTGAAAATTCGGTATTTCGGATATTTATACTAAGTGTATTTTCGCTGTAACATTTCTGTTTATAGAACAGTACCTAACTATAATCATACTTCCTCATCCATTATTAATATACTGTAGCTTTGCTGTGCAAGTTAATAAAATTACTTAATTCTTTCAATAACTAATAGGCATGTGAATTTGTGCAGTTCTTGACAATAAATACATGTTAGCGATTTGGAGTAAGTGAAACAGATGATTTTTATACTCACCACCAAATAGATTTATTTTGTCATTCCGTTTGAAACACATCAAAATATTTGTCGTAGAATTAAAAAGAATATATGTATATAGTAAATATATTCTGGGTCCGTCCGTCTGTCCAGCTATGGGAGGCACGATAGAGCTTCGAAAAAAAGCTTGTATTGTGAAATTTGGCCCAAACATTATTTTTTTTTCACCGAAATGTTTGGTGTTGAACATTGGCAGAATGAGTTCACTATGATCCGATTTATAGACAACCTTGATATATGTCAGATATTTTTTCCAATTTTCTTCAATGTATATGTATAACGATGTTTGTAACGATCAGAAATATTGGTCTAACACCCACCTCAAAGTATACCGATCGACTCAGAAAGTGATTCTGATTTAACGATGTCCGTCCGTCCGTCCGTCTGTGCAGATTGGTTCATAATTACTCGTAGCTCCCATATAAGGCCCACTTCCGAAAATCACTTTAACGACCATAAATCTCTTAAAAATGTTGTTATCCGAACTTTTACTTGTTATAATAGGAAATGAATTTAAATTTCTTCTTTTTTATTTTTTTGCTTTTAATTAATATTTATGAATAAATGAGTATTTATTGGTGGTTTAAAAGTATGTATTTAATCATTTTTTTTTTTTTGTTACATAAATTCTTATTCTTTTATACGACCAGATTTTATGTGCACATGGCTCTATCTTTGCCGTAATAAGGCATTTGAAAAATATTTGCTGTTACGGATTAAATTCTTTTATTTATTATTTATTGAAACTATGCACAGTGACAACTACTCTTCATCTATCAATATTCTATGTATGTTTTAGATTATAATTTTCTACTTTGTTATTTGCATAAAAATCCAATAAAACCGGACCCACTGGAATGAAAAACTTTAGTAGACAATTTTTAAACTAACAGTTTGTTGCGGTATCAAGGCAAATAACTATAAAAATGGCTAAACGTCAGGATCTTTTTAAATACATACGACTCACTATGTACTGTGCCGACATGCATCCCATTTACAGGGAACGCCAACTGACGCATTATTTTAGGAGCCTGGGCATTTGGTTGGAATTCAGTTTTGAAATATTTCTGTACTTTGTCACCACTCACATTGCGATATTGTACATTTGCACGATGTATTTGAATAATCAACAGGGCGATTTGGAGCTGTTGGTCAATAGTTTGATGCAAACAATTATTTATTTATGGACAATTGTTATGAAATTGTACTTTCGTCGCTGGCAACCAAAAAGACTAAAGGATTTAATAGATTTTATTAATTTAAAGTACAAAACACGTTCGGCCATTGGTAAGTTTAAGTCAGGGATTCCAGCATTCGTGTAACAATTTGAAAATGCGATTTGTTTTTGTTTGTTTCTTACTTGAATTATTTAATTTCACTTTTTCCATTTCACAAAAAAAGGCTTTACTTATGTTACTATGGACGATGCTTTGGCCATGTCGAATAAGTGGATTAAGTGGTATCTCTACAGTTGTTACTTGTGCGCCATATTTTGGCTTATTCTGCCCATAACCTACGGTGATCGTAGTCTACCATTAACCTGTTGGTATCCATTTGATTATAAGGTATTAATGGAACAATACAAATAGTTCTGTATATAAAAAATTGATTTATGTTGACAAACGATCATAATCTGTGATCACTAAATTTGTTCAGTACAAGTCGTCCAAAATAGTTGCTTATATGAATGAATTTAAATTGTCTGTAGGTTGTTATATCGATGTACAGTCAGAGTCAAAATTAAGTATACCGCGAACAAAAATTTCTGTGAGGAATAATATCTTTAAAAGATGTCTATCTATTTTTAAAATTTATTAATATTAAATTGCAGTAATGTATATTATTTCATCTTACTGAAAGTTATGTTATAAGTTTTATCTAATAAAAGAGAAAATGTTAAAAATGTTGGCAATAGTTAGTATGCAGAACGTTAAAATAGAATAAAATAAATTTATTAAACTTCGAGAAACCACCGAAACTGCAAAACATATGGGTCTAATTGGTAATATGAATAACTGAACGACCATGGACTTCATGGAAGGGAGCCTAGAAAAAAACCGTATATTTCTGCAGTAAACCGTACTAAACTTTGCAAAAGCTTCTTCTCTCTTCCCCTTACCTCTTTAGCGATGAGAGTAAATATGAGACTTTTGGGTCAAAATCAAGAGAAAAGATTTGAAAAACAAGAAATAGTGAGCTGCTTCCACAGAAATTAAAACAAAACACGGCAGTGGGACTATGATGATTTCGGGTTGTACTCGTTTGTCAGCTACCGGACTAAATAATCTTGTATTCATTGAAAGTACAACGAATTGTCGAGACTACTTACAAATTTTAAAGGACAATTTGAAAGGAAGTGCCGTAAATGCAGGTCTTAAAATGCCATGGGTTTTTCAGCAAGACAATGACCCAAAACACACCGCCAGAATTGTCAAGGAGTGGCTAAGCAATTAAATTCACCTCCACAATCTACAGACCATAACCTCATTGAGAACCTGGGTGAAATTTTAGACAGAAAAAGAAGTATTTCGTCCAAAGACGAATTCCGAACAGCTTTAACTGAATAGTGGGGCAATATTACTAAAGATGCGGCTGAACCTCTTGTGAATTTCATTAAACGGCGTCTGGGAGGAATGAAGGACCAACAAAATATTCACCCCTATCGTGAATAAAAATTCCACATGAAATTTGTTCCCATTTATTTTTTTAACATTGAATTTTAAGAGGAAAAGTGTGAAAAGGGAACAAAGGAATTTTTATTCACGATAGGGGTGATTAACTTTTAATATTTGGATTTTTGTAATATAAAATAGGGTGTTATCATATCTTTCAACTGTATACTAATTTTTCATTGTTTCTCTCAGGTACTTATTTCTTCTTTCCACAAAATTTACATGAAATTAATTTTAGTTTTAAAATTTTTTATAGTAATAAGGAAGCATTAAACCTTAAAATAAATTTGAAGTTGACTTATATATTTCTTATTAAGTTTAATAAAAAATATTTAGCTTCATATCTATAGATAAAAGAGCGTGATGTATACTAAATTTTGACTCTGACTGTATATATCGAAAGTACACGTATAATCAAGATAAGAACAACGAATAAAACCTTGTTCTCATATAATCTGGCCATATAAATGTTTTAATATTAAATCCTTTTTTATTGGTGTCGCATTAACTTTTGCACACAACATTTTAATCCAACCACGTTACAAACTTATTCCAAATCTCTAACATTTTTTTTGTTATCAAGAAACGCAGTACTACATATACTTCACTTTAACTCCATTTTTAAATCGTTGATTTTCTTAAAACTAGATCCTCACATATCCTTTGTCGAAGGAAACATATATAATCACTAAATAAGTTTCTGTAGTGTAGTCAGATTTTATGTCATGAATGCTTTAAATTTCATCCAATTCCTGTGTCTTATACTATGTTTCCACGATACATGCTTCGCTCTCTATTCATGCTTCACATCCCAATCATGAGCGAAACAACTTGCTTCACCATACAAAATTTTAAGAGCAAATCAGGTAGATTCATATTGAATCTACTTGCGAAGCACGAAAAATTGCACTTTTCTCTAATTTTTATCGCAAGTTTATCTGCACTAGCTGTAAAAATTTAATATTATTGTAAACAAAGCAAATTATTTTTTTGTTGCTGGAAGTAAAGAAAGTAAATACGTAGTAAATGTATGTTTTTTTTTTCAAATAAGCTAACTAATTTCCACTCACTTATTTTGTCCATTAAGAAAAATTATTTTCTACAAATTGAAAATTCTGTTTTTTTATTCTGTTTGTTTATTAAAAACAGCTGTCAAACAGCGTTGCCACGACCAAAAAAATTTTGTAACCAAAATGTAAAAAAAAAGTAACCAAAAGCAAAAAAAAGTAACCAAAATTTTTATATATTTAAAATTTCATTTTATTTATACTTCAGCCAAAAAATATATATGTAAAATATAAATCAACCATTGCATTTCAGTTTGTAGTTCAGTCTTATAATTAGGTACAATTGAAAGAACTAAATAATTCAGCAATAACAATATTAATAAAAACTAAATGTAATTAATTTCATTACATTTTTTACAAAACACTAGTATATCAAATTTAAGTAGATGAGGCTAAAAATCTGTCTTGAATGTTCTTAAATGATTTATAAATATAGCGAACGACTAGAACTAGTGGTTTCTGTGGATACGTCTGTTGTTTCGTCTTCGATTAACGAAAACTTTGTCGTTTTTAGTTTGGAAATTAAATTTGCTTTAGATTTACTTCCTAACAGTTAATTAAGTTGCTTTACCTGCCATATTTAATGTGTTTCACAATTTGAGGGTCGGGACAGCGCTCCTCTAATAAGTCTGGTAGATAGTCCATTAATAAAAAAAGGCAAATTGTGGGAAATGAGAAAAATTACTAATTTTAGCTCTGTTTGGTGCACTTGTTTATTAAGAGTTTCTTTTTGAGAACTTGCAAATGTTATTTTTATTTGATTTTTTTATTTTCCACATTTTCTTATGAACACTTGCTTTCGTAAATAATTTACGTGATTTGCAAGTTTTTTCATAGGCAGCGCAGAAACAACATCCATCTTTGTTTCTTAGCCACGGAAGCTCATCCAACCACAATACACGGAACTTTCTTTTCGGGCTGTTTTTAATATCACTAAACAAATATTATTTAACAAAAAGTTATTGAAATTGAATGAAAATTTACCTATTCTCATCATCACTTCCAAAAGATAATTCGACATTATTAGTTTTACTTTGAGCAGCCTTTTTAAATAAAAATCTAACAAAAATAAAAATTGTGCTTAATATCAATATTATTATTTTTTAATTCGAAATACATACTTATCCATTTTTTACGAAAGAAACCCAATTTTAACTATTAAATAGCACGCTAATTTGTAAAAAGCTTTTTTTGGTTTTCTGGTAACATACATAATTTATGAATGTTTATGTCCGTTCATGTCTAAAACAAAAGAAAAATTAACTTGTTCCGATGTCAAACATCAATATGAAAATGCTTTTACTAGCATGTTTTTAGATGGTTTTTAGATGGTTTTTGTGAAGAACCTTTTACTCATTCAACAATACAATGATTGTGTTTGTTATGTTTGGAGACAGGCACGTATTTTTTTTGTAATCCTGTGTTTAGTGTTTTATTTTTAAAAAACTTTTAAATTGTGGTAGTTTAGTTTATTACCAAAATTAGTGTTGTAATTTAAGTCAAAGTAAAAACAATCTAAAAAATGGTTACTTTTGTGTTAAAAAAAAGTAACCAAAACGGAAAAAAAGTACACAAGTACACATTGGTAAAAAAAGTAACCAATTTTGGTTAAAAGTAACCAAAACGGCAACGCTGCTGTCAAATCGAATCAAGTTTATTAGTCATGTAAACAGCAAGATTCATAAACATGTTTCAGACAGCAAAGCAGGTGATTCAAGTCATCGTGGAAACATAGTATTAAACACATCTTTTATCGAAAAAACAACTAACATTGGAAAGAAATCTGGGGCCAAATTACCGCATTCGTGATCGAATGAGCTATCGTATCGAAAAATGATTTCGATATCAAATTATGATAAAATGTACTAAAGTTCTTGCTCGATATCGAATGCCATAATCTCAAATAAGAAAATTACGATCAATTTTACTCGTATCGAATGTGGTAATTTGGCCCCTGTCTTTTTGAAAAAAATTTACACAATTCTAATAAGAAACGAACAATAATTATTTTCCCATTTCACTTTTCTAGCAACCGGTAGTTTATGAAATTCTGTATTTTCTACAATCTGTTGGCCAAATACAAGTAGCAGCGGCTTTTTCTGCCTCCAGTGGTTTTCACATGGTTTTAAGCATTCTAATATCTGGACAATATGATATTTTATTTTGCAGTTTAAAGAATATTTTAGCAACCGTTGCTATAAATCAAAAAACTACCACAAAAATGGATTTGAGGTAAGCCAACATTTCAAACAAAATATATTAACGATCTGGGTTCAAATTGTCGCATTCGTGATCAAGTAAAATTTATAGCAATTATCTTATTTGAAATAATGGTAATCGTTATCGAAAAAGCTAATCACCCCTATCGTGAATAAAAATTCCACATGCAATTTGTTCCCTTTTATTTTTTTTAACATTGAATTTAAATAGGAAAAATGTGAAAAGTGAACAAATTTCACGTGGAATTTTTATTCACGATAGGGGTGAATACATTTTCGATATAAATGCTCATTCAATTACGGTAACTCGGTTATACGGCAGCTGAATTTTCTAACACAACTTTGTATATTCAGGGGTGTCATAGAAACTAATATTGTCAGAATTGGTTTTAAAACCGACAAGAAAAACTGCTTTGGTGTAATAGGGCACTGCTACATGTTCAATAAATATCGTGATACTAGAAATATCTATATATTTATTGAACGTGTATCAGTGCCCTATGACACCAAAGCATTTTTTCTTGTCGGTTTTAAAACCAATTCTGACAATATTGGTTTCTATGACACCCCTGATTATTCTTATATTTTATGTCTTAATATTTCTTTTAATTAGCATGCTTTACGAACTACAGGAATTTGGAACAGCTGAAATAAACGAATACTATTGCTCCAAGGAAATAATCTGTGATGTGAACAGTCTAATTAGGAACAAAACAACATATGAAGAACGACATGATTTCCGCTACCATTTTCGTAATGCATTTAAAAACTGCGCTGATCATCATCGCTATATTGTGGAGTGTTTAAAGAAAATGGATGATTTTTACAGTCCAATATGGTTTTTCAAAACCGGTGAAGTGATATTCTTAATGTGTTTAGTGGCATTTGTATCGGTTAAAGTAAGTGGTGTCCGTAACAACCAACCCAGCAATAGAACTTAAACGAAATTTACTTTTTTTTCGTAGTCTACCACTGCTAATTCATCGTTTATGAAGATTTTATCATTGGGTCAATATTTGCTTCTGGTTGCCGTGGAAATGTTGGTTATTTGCTATTTTGGTGAGATTATTTTCATGAATAGTCAACGCTGTGGTGACGCTCTTCTAAGAAGTCCTTGGTACATTCATATAACTGAAATGCAACGTGATTTTATGATATTTCTGCAAAATACGAAAAAACCAGTTCAGTTGTCTGCGGGCAAAATGTACACCTTAAATATTGAACTATTCAAAAGTGTAAGTATGATGGAAATAAGTTGAATGTGAACGCTTTCACCAGGGGGGATTAAAAAAGAAAATCGTTCGAATTTGTATACTTTTTATCATGGTGAAATTACTTTACAAGGTGATGTTGAAAAACCAGCTGTTTTTTTAGTCATGTTCGTTATGTCAAATTTTTAAAAATAAACAAAAAAATTTAATAAAAAATGTTAACAAAAAGTGAGAAATCAATTGATCATCATTTGAATGAATACATAAAACTAATCATGATACAAAGAGAATCATTTAAACCTTTTTAGAGTCATATTTTATTGTCATGATTTCATTCAAGAATCACTGGAATCTGGACTGGTTTTCTTGACGTCTTTTCTCTTCGCGTATTTTCAGCATACTCTCATTTTTAACCGATTTAATAAGTTTCTGCTGTTCCCGGCAAACCTCCTCCAGTTTGTCTTTCATAAATACATTTTTATTGTAGTATTCCCTTTGTAGATTTTCCTTTATCAACTTTTAAAATCAAAGAGTTTGTTCAGTTTTTGTTAAAATAAAAACTATTGGTACTTAAAGTTCAAAATTCAAGAATATCAGATGAATTTATGAATATGATGCCAACTAGTTAAACCGTTTGTTAGAACAGGGGAATTACTGTCTATTGCGATGCGAAAGCAAATTCGATGCGTAAGAGTATCAATTTGTAACCCCCCAGTTCATTCTTTAATAGCATCCATACCTAATATTTGGTTAAATGTTTCATAAATTAGCAAATTTATAAATTTTTTTTATTGAAAATATTTACATACATATATTGTAAACAAAAACACATGTGTCATCTTGAAATTAAAAATTTTATGTATTTATGTATTTTTTCTGCAGGAAGGTTTGTAAACAATAGTCAGTTGTTGTTGGCATTACAAACATGAAAACAAAAGCAATATTACCCTGTTGTTTCTGTTGCTTTTGCATTGTTGTAATATTGGCATCACCTTGTAAAGTAATTTCACCATGATTTTTACATTGTATTTCGAAAGCTTTTGCTTTCGCATCGAAATACACAAAAATGCCCCATGATTTTTTTTTTTACTTGCAGATTATGACGACTGCATTCTCATTTTTGACTTTCTTGCAAAACATGGATGAAAGTAATGAATAAAAATATTTCAAAGCTGGAATATTTTTTTTAATTATATTTAAAAGATTGTTGGTCGATGATACTGAATTTCCAAACTGAACATACTGCAATCTGTTCCTAATAAACGTATCAATCAAGCGTTAATTTCCCAATTAGTTTCAATTGCTTTCTTGCAGGAGTATATGGCCACATAGGTCTGGTTAAAACTGTTGTGTATATTAGTTTCCAGGATAATGTCCTGTCCAGGATAGTGGCTAGATATTTGTAGTTATCCGCAGTCTTCACAAATCAGTTTCGGTGAGATAACGTTTTCGTCTTATAGCTTGTTGTGAAGTGCAATCATCTTTCACAGCACTAAGCTAATTATTGATAACATTTCCAACAAACCGAAAAGTGTGAAAAACAAAATAATTCACTAATTAGAAACATGCCGCTAAACCATTTAAAGTAATTAACAAACAACGACAGAACCCACAAAAAATAAAGCTTTCAAATTTAATGAACCCCGGGTCACATTACAAAACTAACGTATCAATTAACATTAGCAAATAAAATGGTTATTATTTTGTAGTAAGTATATTTTTTTACTATATTTTTATTGCGTTTTTTGTTAAATTATTCATTTGTTTATTTGTTTTTGATTTACACAAAAGTACTCTTAGCTCAATTTCAAATACAAACTAACATTCAATGATGCAGTTGCTGCAGCAAAAGCACACCAAGCTATCAGGAGTGTGTTTTAATGAATCAATGAAATAATGAATGAATGAGAGCATTTGCAATTGAGCAGAGGGTGGGAGCACTTGTTTACAAACTAAATGTATGTATAAATTTAATATTTGTTTTGTATTCGTTTTGTAATAATTTATTATTACAAACGTTTAGTTGGTATCAGATTTGTTGTTGTTGTTGTTTCTGTTTTTGATGTTTTTTAATGTTTTAAATAATTTAATTAATATATTGTATTGGTATTTAAATTAATTGCTTTTTGGGTTTTGTTTTGTTTGATTTGATTTTATTATTTTTTATTATTTTATTTTCTTTTGTTTAAATATGGCTGTGTACATGTTATGCATAAAGTATACAATGCTATTTGTATTTATTCATTTATATTATATTTTTTTGTTTTTTGTTTTCAGTTTTAATTACGAGTAGTTTTTTTCTGGGTTTTAAATATTTTTTCTGTTAAACTTAGTGTTAAAGGTTTTCATGTGTGTATTTTTGTTGCTGTTTCTGTTTGTTAAATAAAATATTTTTTATTAAATTTAAATAAAAAAAATTGTTGCTTGTTGTTATTAAATAAATTTCAAACTAAATTTTGTATTTACTTAAAATTAGTTAATATTTTGTTTTTCTTTATAAACTTTTTTAATATTTTCATATCTTTTTTGTTTTTGAAATTTTTGTTTGTTTTTTTATTTTAATTTAATTTAATTTAATTTTATATTAAACTAACTGCTATAAACAACAAAGTTACTATATATATATATATATATATATATATTAGAGTTAAATATATAAAATGATAAAAAAAAGAATATATAATAGAAAATATTTTAAATTTAATTTAATTTAAAAAAATAATAATGTACAAAAAGTATTTTTAAAGTATTTCATCAGTTTAATTTGTTTCGCTGTTCTAAATTTAATTGCTATAAATATATGTATGTAGGTGTATAATTTATTATAATTTTCTTTATATCAAAAACATGACTTTTTCATAGAAGATGAAAAAAAACGCACAAAATCATTTGTAAATTGCAATATTTTTTTTTTTTTGAATTTTTTTCATTTCAAAATTTTAATTTAACAACAAATTTGCAACGAAATGTAAAATAATTAAAAACAACAACAATATCATTGAGATTTTTACAAGTTTACAATAACTGCTAAGAGTATTCCTTTTACCAACAGCAGCAGCAACAAATGCTTCTTTCGAAATTTGTTTACAGTGACAGCATTTATAATGGTTAACAACACAATGTTTGTATTGACAATTATGTAAATTTAGTTTTAAGTAGTTACAATTATTAATAGAATTACAATTACAATAAGAATTTGCTTTATTTATAGTTTTTAAATTTGTTAAAACACTGTAATTGCAGTTCTTATACTTCTGTTTGCAATTGCTATTGTTGCAGTAGTAATTTTGTTTAATTTCGTTGCAAGAATAGTAGTAGTTGTTATTGTGTTGTTGATTAATTAAGGTTGACATTGGCTAGCTCGCAATGGCAATACTTGTGCTATTGTCATGGTTGTAATGCTCTGTATTTACAATGACTTGGACAACGTAACCATTTTGTATGTTACACTCTTCTATGGGCACTTTATCGCCCAATAGTTTACCGCTATAAAACCATCTTTGACAGCAGGCATCTACACCTTCCATAGCCTTTAAAACAAACAAATAAGCAAAGATTTATTACTTTATAATATAAAACAGAATATTATTTAATTTTCAAATTCACCTGTAATTTCTTTTTACATTGTCCCACTGTATCTTTGGAATAAACCGGTAATTTGACATCTGACATAATGGAGGATATTCTTAGTTTCAAGAATATTTCTGTGCCCCCATCAACAGGTTCTGAAAATTCGGCAGGTGAGTCACGACCATTTTCCTCTTTAACAATATTTATGGGATATGACAGACAGTAGATGGGTACTTTGTATTGTGTACCCAATTCATCATAACACTCTGTTAGGTAACTGCAATGAAATGATTAGAGACAACATACAAATTATTCACTACATATTCCATAACAAACAATTATTAACACCTAAAATCAGGAACAGTTATATAAAGTTTTTTTTAGTTTTATTTGTTTTTAATTACTTTATTAAAAAGGTATTTTTAAAAAGTATTTTTTTATTAAATAATTTTTAAGCTTGAGGTCATTTTTTGTTTTTTATAAAAGATTTTTGTATTTTTATATATAATTAACTCCATATTTGGATTTTCCTTAGAAATCTTCTTCAGGAGTTATTTTAATATTATGACAAATTTTCTATGTGTAAAAAATATTTTTTTAAAAATATAACGATAAATGCAACTCCTCGATTATTGCAACACGTAAAATATTTGCATTATTGTCTCAGTTAACGCAACTTTCAGAAAACAAATATTCAGTTATTGCAACTCTTTTCTCAAAGACATCAATATGTCTTTTTATTTAGACGTTACTGCTGTTTAAAGCTATTACATTTTTTATTGCTGGAACACTTTAATGTCTCCTAATAACAAGTGGACTGACGAACAATCGATGTTTGCTACTGTGGCGGATTATATTCATGAAATTACTCAGGAGATTTCAAATGAAGAAAATAATGCTTGGTCCCGATTTACACGAAAAAATATAATTTTTACACAGCACAAATTTTTCGTAAATCACTCGTATTTTTATTTGAGTGAGAGTAGACACACATTTGAAAACACATACATACATATGATGAATTTTACGTCAAGTGACCCAATTTTAAAAATTGATGTCTTCCAATTTGGATGAAATTTGCACCAAGGTTAGTACTATTGGATAGTAGGACAAAAGAGACAAATTTTCAGCTCTATCAGTCCAGAAGTGCCGGCGTTAGAGGGAGTCAAAGTTGGAAATGTTGGTCAATTTTGGTCGTACAGGGTTTTTTTAGTGTAAATTTTCACCCATTGGTCCTAGCAAAAATCGTCCAAAGGACTTTAGATAGCTATTTCTTCAATAATTTCAAAAATATTTTTTTTTAATTTTTAAAAAAAAAATTTTTTAATTTTGTTTTAAAAATATTTTTTTGATTTTTTTTTTCAATTTGGGCTTTTTTTCTCAAAAGAAAGCGTATACAATTTACTTTAAGGCCTTTATAATCGCTTAATGGGATGCGAGTGGGATATCTATCAAAAAAAATATTTTTTAAATCAAGAATATGATTTTACAATATTTGTCACATACATATTTGGAAAATAGTGTAGCTTTAAAAGAGATCATGTTTCTACAAAATATTCGTAAAAATGCAATGCAGAAAAATATTTATTTATTTATTTATTTATTTATTTATTTATTTATTTATTTATTCATTTCGTAATATTAAGCCTAGATGGCCAGAATAACAATATCACATAGTGTAAATTCCGTAATGATAATAAAAAGGAATCATCTTAAACAATTAATAACAATTCAATATAAATAAATCATCTTTTTTAATTGATTTTTTATGATTAAGTTTACAAATTTAAATTTGTTTATCCGATGTACATTAGAATGTGTATTTTTTATTAATTAAATGTTATTAAAATTAATTTTTTTATTTTAAAACTAATTAATATATATTATTGGTTTTTTTTCTTCATTTTCACCACAAAAAAGAAAAAGCACCTTAAAAAATGTGATTCGTTTTTAATTGTAATGACCAACATGCTATTGATGAATCAGTTATCTGGATAAGCTTATACCTTAAAAAAGAACTGTTAATGTGTATGCCTGCACAAAGGTAATCATAAAAACGGTTGTTATTTCAACACAACAATTGATTTTAAAACTAAACGAAGCTTTATCTAAATGTACTAAAACGGGAATGACGTCATAATTGGAAATAAGCAAGTGTGTTTAAATGGAATGTATAAAACAAATACTTCTACTAGTATTTGATAACAGAAAAATTACTGAACTTGGTTAATAGTTTTGAGGAAAGAAACAATAAATATTTACCTTAAAAACATTTTTAAAAACCTGATGTTGTAGTGTCGTAGGAGTGAATTTACAATAGTTGTACAAAAGTTCTACGCAATTTTTATGTAAATATTTTGTACAACACCTACGACATTTTCACATAAGTTTTTCGAAATTGTTGCCAAAAGTTCAAATATTTATCTCAACAAAAAATACACTCATTTTAGTTTAAAAAAAGATTTGAACGATAACTCTCCAAAAGCTTTTTTAGGTAATATATGGTAAATGTGCTTTAAAAAGCGGAATAGTAAAAATGAAAGAGACAAGAAAAACTGCATGATTGAATTTTATAGGCCTACAGAAGTTACAGATGTCATCAAGGTAGCCAAGCCTAAAAAAGCTAAAGGTTCCATACATTTTCTATGTTGATCATGAAATATTTTGACAAGTTTTGTTGTAACTGTTTCACTTTTGTCAAAATGTCTTTCCTGTGTAAAAAACTTTAGCTTAATACAGCTGTCGCTGGATTGACAATCTCTGGCTGAGTGCGATTCATATTGTTTCGTAGCATAGATTTAATTGCCGTGAAAACGATCTTGTTCTATTAACGGATTCATGAGAAACACATTTGAACGCAGCGTCTGGAAAATGGGAAAGTATTCCCATCGACCTTCTCAAGACACACATATTGCGAAATATAATATTAACACGGACCTCAAGGCTCTTGCGTTACGGATAAGGAAGCCTTGCTAACTACGAAATGATTGGTTAGATAGTATGGTTAGCTTCGTTCTGGTTACCTTCATTGAGTGATAACTAGCGGAAAAATAAGTTAAGGCAACAGTTCCTTTTGGGATGTCATAGAATGCATCATCAAATCTTTGATATCACACAGATGAAGGCTCCCCCAGGCATGAGAGGAAAGACCTACGTATGTATGAGGAGAGCATATAAAGGTGTGCGCTGGGTCCATTTGATCGCTGCTCGTAGATTAAAGCATTGAACGGCATCAAAACAGCTATCAACCTGTTTCAGCAAAACTAAGGTCAAAATAGAATAACACCGTATCCAGGCTCCTCATGACACCGCTATAAGTATTTATGAATATAGAAATCGTATTATTCTGTAATGTTTCTCAGTTCTATATTGATTAATGCCGAATTTTATATAAATCATTTATGCAATGTATCAATATGTGTATGTGTATATAGTTTACTACACTTGCTATTTCCAAATGTGCATTAAAAAAAATCAAATAAAATTCTCATAACTACTTGCATATCTCTATTTAAAATACATAATATAAATGTGAGGAATTCACACCTGTTCATAATACATACTTTCAAACTAATGATACAATGCGTTTCTAGTGTATAAAAGAAACAGTTTTCTTTTAATAATAAATTATGAAAGTATGTTTGTATATATTCTCACTTATAAACTGTCCCAATAAGCACAAATTTTATGTGAATTCCAATGTTGGAATTCCAGTGTGAATCCAAGCTTGAATTACATTTAAAATCCATCCTCTTTGCAGTCTGTTTGAAGTTTGTTAAAAAATAACATCAAATTTGTTTTAAGCATATCGCTGGCTTAACGTGTAAAGGCTCTAAGTCCACTTTTTTTAGAAATTGAGATTTTGATGCAGTTGTGTTCAATAAGTAAAAATACATCGATTGCAAAAGAAACAAATACAGTTATCTCATTTGTTGTTGTTGTTTTGTAGTGATGCGTAAAAGCGCTAAGTCCAATTTATCACATCTTTGTGTAATATCTCACTTCTTCCAATGTTGACATATCAACTGTTTCGCGCGGAATAGTCTGAGAGTCCAAACAATTGACATAATATTATTTCTCATTGGTTACACTCTCGTTGTTTTGAGTATGAACACCATTGACAGTCATAACATTATTAATCGTCATGATGTTACTTATTTGGATCATTCATTTTAAAAAAAAAAATTAACAACGTACAATTTTGTAAAAATATTCGCTCTGGCCGTGGAAAAGGCGATTCCAAAGTGACGGACAGTCGAGAAATACAAAACACACCAAATGGTCAACTTAATTTCCTGATGAATGAAAAATTTCCACCAAAAAATAAATGAAAATGTAGTCGCACTAGAGTGGTC
The DNA here is from genome assembly GCA_916048285.2 of Bellardia pandia. Classification (NCBI taxonomy): domain Eukaryota; kingdom Metazoa; phylum Arthropoda; class Insecta; order Diptera; family Calliphoridae; genus Bellardia; species Bellardia pandia. The sequence goes on from OU696529.1 coordinate 124,063,664, forward strand.
GGATTTACACCAACTTCATCAAGAAAGAAGAAAAATAAAGTTCGAAGATTATCAATATCTAAAATCCACTTCGCCTACAAAACACCATAAATTTTATGACGATTTGACATACGAATAAAAATAGTCGTCGCCAGTTATCTTACTTTTAAATCCATTGAAAATTTAAATTAATATTACTTTTTTATAACAGCAATAAAATAAAAAGAAAGAATAATTTTTGTTTTCATTATGTACAAGTATAGTATATACAAATATCGAAATTAAAATTACAATAATAATGTTATTCAAATTTTTAAATAAATTCTGGTTCTTTTTTACAATAATAAAAATAAACTTTAACTTCTTACATATTATTTTACATATTTTTAAATAACAACAATAAAAAACCAAAAGTAAGTAAGAAATATAAGTAGAGACAAGTTTTAAGAAAAAGATCTAAGTCCATAAAAACATACAAACTAAACAACAGAAAAAGCTCTAAGTCCAAAAAAAGCTTTTATCTCGGCAAATACTTATTTTTTGATTTTGCTTTTACGCAAATAAAAAGCAAAGAAAAATACAAAAACAAATTGCATAAACAGATTTCAAAAATGTTTATTCAAAAAAAAGTTTCATTGTTTTTTGTCCCTCCTGTAATATTGTAAAATATGGACTTAGAACCTTTACATGTTAAGCCAGCGATATGTTAATAATGGCACAGAGTTGATGCAAATCATTGACGGCGGTGATTATGATGATTTTATAATTAAATTTTCAGAAAACAGGTTCGGTTCAACTGGAATCACACTGTTATTTAAGGCTGGAATTACACTGTAAATGTACTGTTTTGTTCGACTGTAATTCAATGGTTAATTTTGCTGGATTCACTATTGAATTCAACTATGTTTCAACTGTAATTCAACACTGGAAATTGTGACTGGATTTCAAATATAATTCCACTTGAATTGCAGCCAAAATGTTTATTGGGGTAATTGAAATTTTGTATAGTTGTGTGTTACTTAAGATGTTTAATAGATTTTGTGGGCAATGACTAAGAATATAGTGAAACGAAACTAAATTACTTTAATACAAACTAATCAAAAAGTTGTGTCTGTTTGTTTTAGGTTTTATAAAACACTCATTGCAACTAAACAATTTGACCACAAGATTTATTAATACAACTTTCCTTAGAATGACCGAGGTAGGAGTAAAGTTTAATAATAAAACTAATGTCGCTATTTATGAAAGTAATGCGTTTGACCAATATATTTAAACCATGACTTGTGGTAATTTAACAACATATGGACTAACATTTCGTATGAATATGATAGTGTATAGTTATTTATAAATGGAAAAAAATATGATTGCTAAAGGCAAATTTATATTAATTTTTACAGTGTTGCATACTCAATTAGCAAAAACTATAATCTGTACCAATATAGACCACCCAATAATCGCCCAGCTAAACCGCAATAACTGCATGTTGGTAAATGAGGACAAGCAGAACAAATGACTGGGCCACTTGAAAAACTGAGTTCTGGAGTTTCCAAGTTGTTTTTTATAGTTAAATAACTATTTTCTCGGTTATCGGTTATTCATGTTACTGCAAAATGTATGGCTACTCCATAAATGTCGTTCAAAGCTGTAATATTCGCTCAGGGACCTGTGCCGATAAAATTTGAAATTTCAAGCCGATTTAAGCCGAACAAATTTACGACGGTGGTGGCCAGCGTTGGCAACTTGGTGCGTTTCGCACCATTTTTAGAGATTTTTTTTAAATTTATTGCGCGAAAAATTCCTTAGTTGGTGCGCTTTTTTAATTTTGGTGCGTTTTTTTTTTAATTTTCAAAATAAAATAATTCATTATCATTAAATCTATACTATGAAAAAGAACAACTTACAGCGGTTTGGCGCAATTATCTGTATACTCTAATTAAACTGAGAGTATACAGATAATTCTTTAATAATTTCATTATCAGAGTCAAAACAACGAATTAATTTAAAAACCTTCTGAAAAATATTGAAATTGCATAAGAAATTCTTAGAACCAAAATCACCTCAAACAAATTTCGGAACATTTTGAACCCAAATAGCTGAATATTCCAATTCAAAGAAAATTTCCTTTTTAAATATTAATAAAGTTCCTCCTACATATTAATGAAAAAGCAACAACGGTGCTATTTTGTCCAACACAACTGACCAAAAATCTTAAAGCCAAATCTGACCATATACTTTAAAATAATATCATTGCATGTTGTAAACAATAAAACTGTTGTATACATGCAGGAATTGTGAAATAAAAGTAACAGTACTGAAGGGCCAACAAATAAAAAATTCCCCTAGGACAATAATACCTCAACAAAGGCAAACAAATAAACAAAAACAACAAACAAATCAATCAACCAACCAAATAACACATCAAACACACTAACCTCAAGCAGAAACGGGCAGCCATATACATATGTATACGAATGTAACCACGAATAAGCCATTAAGTTTGTATAAAAATAAAATTTTCAAGCAATTAGCAACAGTTCAAACACTCCCTACACCCAAAATCAAGCAACTTTTTGAAAGGAAGTATGTAAGAGACATGTATATATGTTATTGATTTTAAGAGCCACTTTTGACATGGTTAAATATCAATAAATCACCAAACTCCTTTTAACGTTTAAAGGATGTTTGTGTTATTTAAAACCGAATGTGTCAAACAGAAAATCGCATACAAACCGAATGACTCAATTGCTGTTTTTATTTTTTTAAATTACGCTGTATTTAAATGGAAAATAATTAATCGATTTAAAGGCCGCATGACAAAAATAAAAACAAACACATTAAGTTACTTTAAGCTTAACAGCCATTACCTGTGGCAAAACCGGGTTTCGAAACGATAATAATATTTACTATTTAAATCTTAAAAAGATAAAATAATATTTGCTTTTGTACCTATGTTGTTAAACATTAATGACATCCATTGTTTTTAGACTTACCCATTCGGCACTGAAATATTTGCACCATCCAATATTGCTTGTGCCAATTGAAAATCTAAAGCCTCGGCCGCTGTTGTGGCTGCCCTCAAGGCATCCCAGATTTCTTTGCGGCCATCGAAGGCAGGTGCTGTATCCCAAAACTCATCACGCTTTGAACGCAATTGGCCCTCTGTTAATGGAACATCTGAACGCCAGCGTATTGTTTCATGGCACAAAGGACGATTTTTTCGTGCTGGTCCCACTTGGGGTCCTTAAACCAAACAAAAATAAAACACAACATACAAACTCCATTCAAATCGTCCTTTTAAATTACAGCTACAACAATAATAAAATTGTATATATAAACTTTGCTCTTACCCGCTGTCGGCGGTCTGGACACACTGGCTGATGATACACTTACAGTTTCATTATCACCACTATAACGTCCCATACAACCACCCATTTCACCAAAAATAAAAACTAAAAATTAAATCAAATTACACAACAAATTCCGTTTCTTTCGCAACTTAAATTTATATTTTCTTTGTGCGTTTAATCTTCTTTTAATATTTTTCTCAAAATATATTTAATATTTTCACTTCTCCTGCGTTTCTTGCTTTTTCTGATGAAAACACAAAATTGTATTTTTTTTTATTTTTCTTCTCTCACTTAAGGTCACTTGTCGTTGTCACCTTTTTTATTTCGTACATATTTTTCTGATATTTGCTTATAATTTGTGCTTTGTTAAACCCTTACAATATTTTGATATGTTTTATTGCGAAATTTTGTGCACGTTTATTAGTTTTTCATAAATTATTTTATGAAAAATTCACTATAAATTTTACAAAAAATTTAAGTTTTTTCTACTTCCGCACATATTGGTTGTTCTTTTTTTCGACCTTTTTCCACATCTACTCATTTATAGAGCTGTATTTTTTGGGAGTTACCAGAGTGCTATGAAGAACAAAACAACAGGGTAACAGATAAAATAGTTAAAATTAATTAAAATGTACTAATAAAAATCGCCGCTAGGGACCGCTTTTGCTTTTTTATTGGCTACAGGTTTAAATATTTTTGGCATCCGTGGTGTGTTTTTTTACGAATTTTTTTGTCTAATCAATCAAAAATTCCCATATTCTTTTTTCTAAAAAAGTTCGCATAAATAGAACATCCGGTGTTGTTTTTCAAAACACGACAACCACACACCACACACACGCACACATACATGCAAAAAGGACGACGCCGCACTGAGGACGTGTGCGGAGCGGACCGGCGACGGATGACCGACCGACACACGCTCTAGAGACGACAGGAGTCCACAAATAAAATTAGTTGTGGAAAAAGAGCGCTACACTGACGAAATGGAGAAAAAAGAAGAGACGGAAAAATTTTTTTTTCTGTCATGTGGTGAAAAAATCGTGGTGAGTAAAAAATCGTGGTGAGTATAAAAAATCGTGGTGAGTATAAAAAATCGTGGTGAGTTTTTAGAAATTCACCACAAATTCCGTTATTCCAAATTTTTCAAGGTCATTGAAAATTTGTCATCCCAAAAGCAGGCAATGGATTTGCGGTTTACAGTTTTACGGGTGGTGTGTGTGAGAAAACTACCCAGCAAACATATTTATACAAAACAACTTAGATAGGAAACATACTCACAATGTATTTTCCGTAACATATAAGAAATTAACAACGAGATGATATACAAACGGAACTTCTAATACTTCAACAGCTGATTACATGCATGTTACCAAATGCATTATCAATTGTAAAATATTTTTCGTAATTCATTATTAATTTGAAATGTTTGTTGGGAAGTATTTCTGAAAAAAATATAAAAGCATCCGCCGCATGTGCACACATTGCTGTCGCAATGACGACTAAATGAAAGAGATTAAGCGTATGTGTGAAGTGCTCTCTGCACTATTGTGCTATTATAGGATGCCGACCTATGATTTAAATCAGGGGCTTCCAAAAATTTTTTGTTTATGTATTAGTGAGTACGAGAGAGTAATAAAATTGAGAGAATGTATTTATTTAAAGCCGCAAAAAAATGTTAGTAATATACATATTTTATAATTTGCTATGTATGTTACCAAAAGCATTTTTGATCGCACAATATTTTTTGAGTGTCATCATCTGTTAACATGAAAAAATAACATAGCATCCGCTAGACATGTGCACTTGTCGAAGTCACATCGACGACTGAATTGAAGAGCATAAAAATATGTCTTGGTAGTGGTAGGCTCAATTGAGCTATGAAATGGAAGCCCCTGATTTAAATTTAAAAACAGCATAGTTTGTATTAAGTTCATTTGTTCATAGATCGTGTTCGTATCTTACCAAATGCATTTCGCATGCAATCAATCGGTTTGTTTCCACTTCTAAAATTCAGCAACAATGAGTTTCTTTTAAACATAAAATACAGAAACATAGAAAAAAACTATGAAAGAAAAGATAAACAAGAAACCAGACGACCTCGACGTTAAGTTGTTGTAAAAAAGTTGTAAAGTTAATTAAATTTATAGTGATGTTAGGGCAATCATAAGTAATCGGTTATTTTTTTTTTCAAATCTAGTCCATCTTTCCATGTCTGTCGATCTGTTTGTCTATGGAAGGCTTGATAACGCCTAGAGGCACTAACGAAAATGCCTAGAAAATGAAACTTTAAATTTGATCCTATTGTTTTTTAAGTTATAAAAGCATTTACATACTTATTTTGCCATCCAAGCAAAAGTCCTCTTGGAATATTAATATATACAGTCTAGAATTAATCCAACCCCGTAAATAGTCTGCCACCGAAAAATGTTTGCAGAACTGTAGACAAACAACCAGGGTTAGAGTCCCAGTAGAGCCCTAACAAATTTTATTGAAAATATTCAAATAAAAGTACTTTAAATAGAAATTGAAACAGTACCAAATATGTACTGAAATGTTCCCTTATTTACCAATTAGTACTTCAGTTCCTAATTGCATATTGTGAGTTAAATTTTGATTGGTTAAATGCTTATTTTACCTTTATTAGCTCATTTATTTAATAAAAGGCTTTTACTATTTACTTTTACTATTAATCGTTGATTTCTTTTAAAAAAGTTTTATATAGAATTTATGCAATTAAAAAAATTCAAGAAACATTTTAAATACAAAAGAAATTCTAAACTCGGAGCGTTTTTTTTAATGGCGCATTTTTTTCTCCATTCTGGAGCGTTTCCTTGGGTTGTTAAATTCGTTCTTAGCGACTTACTATGAATTTGAATATATCCTTAAAATCTTACATACATATGTGTGTAGATGATTTTTAACCAGTTGTAAACCGGTACTTACTCTTGCATCCGGCTAATCCAGATTTACAAACAAAATTATCAGAAAAAAGTACCATGAATTAGTAACCGCAAAAATGTATGACTAAAGCTTCTACAGCTTCTCAAGATTAAAAGTATGACTCAAGTTAAGAAACAAAAGTAATCGATTCTCTAAGAAATGCAACCAAATTTTTTACAAACTCCAACCATATGCAAAACCACACAAACACATTGACAAACAAAAGACAGACAGACTTAGCACACAGATACACGTAACACAGCAAGCACAGAAATAAGAAATAGCAACAACAAAAGAAATCAAAAACCAAAATTGAATTTTTAAAGCCAGACTTGGTTGGCTTGCAGAGCTTCGAACAAGAAAAAACGAAAGACTTCAATTCAGTTTGCTGAAGACAACGAACTCGACAAGTAGTCGAAATCGAAAAAACGCGGTTAAACGTAACGGATAAAAACGGTGGGTAAAAAAAGAAACAAAGTGGCTAAAATTAGAAAAAAATCTATTTATCAATAAATAAATAAACGTGAGTGAGAGTGTATAAAATGTTATAAATGTTAAAAGTGAGCAGCAGCAGTATTCATTAAATACTATTTATACGTGTGTTATTGTGGCTGTTTGTTGTTTGATGTCTTGTTATGCACACGAGAAGTGAGAGGAATTTTTAATTAACCAAAACAACAACAACTAGCAGTACAATTTAATTGAAAATCCAACAACAAATATCCCAACCAAAATTTAACAGCAACAAGAAAAATTTTCAAATTTGGTTTAAAAATTTATGAGAAAATAAAATTAAGCCACGCAAGAGTTTTACAAAGAAATTTATGGCAAAAATTAAAATTAAGCAAAACTTAAAGAAAAATTATCTAACTAAATTTACAATGATTTTAATTATTTAAAAAGTGAAACTAAAAAAAGTGTTATTAAAACTGCTAATTATTATTTTAAAATTTGTTGTTTTATTTAAACAAAAATGTTATTTTTAAAGTGTTTATTGTGTTTAAAAATTAATTCTGTTTGGGAGTAGATTATGTCTGAAAGACAAAGAAAGAGAGAGAGAGAGAGAGTTAGTTAACCATGGAGGCGGAGGTTTAAGTATAAAATATCATAAAAGAGTAAAATTTTTAAGTTTTGCTTCTTTGTCTTGATTAGTTAGCGTAATAATAATTTATCTATCTATATTTGTAGGTATTTGCGAACTTTTTCGTTTCTTTTCTTGAACCGTAATTATTCAACCGTATTAAATAAATCACTGCAACAACAATCTTAACTAACTTTTTTATTATTAATTTGACCAAAAACGAAAAACACAAACAAAAGATTTTCAAAGTATGTGAAAGTTAATTTTTTGTTCCGTTTTCTTTTCTTTTAATTTAATGATTTTCGCTTTTTTTTTAGTTTTTACTTGAATAAAAAAAACCTTTTCTTTTTCTTTGAAATTTCATCAAATGGTCTCTTACACAATGGCAAAGAGATTGTTTTGTTTTTATTAATATAGACAAGGAATTTTTATATTTGTACTATGTAACTATTTGGCACTAAAAACAGTTTATCAACCATGTCACAGAACTAAATTCCGATCGAAAGTGGTTTTGATTCCCTAAATTGAGTTTTTAGAAAACGAAAAACGATTTTTTTTTCAGAATGAAACCACTTTAGATTTCTAAAGTGGAACTGTTATTTTTTATGATTTTATACAGAAAAAAAACTTATACTACTAATTTATAGCGACAATTAAATAATTAACTTTCTCATTGATATTTAAATAAAATATCAAAGTTGGTGTCAGCAACAAGAAAACTTTTGTCAAAAATTAAAAATATTTACACAGCACTGGAATATTAAGGAGGATCAGATGCATCCCTTAAATTTCTTCTTCGTAGCTTTTCTACTGAGACATCAACTTTGTTCATTTAAAACAGCAACAATTGAAATTCCGCACATTTTTAAAAAAATTTGTTCACTTTTATTTAAAATTTCTTTGTTAGCATATATGATTATAAAAAGCATATGTTTTGTGTTTTGTTTACTCAACGTTACCATATTTAAGTTAAAAGCTTAGATTTAAAAATTTTTTGGGAATAAAGAAAATCGATCGGAATCTAGAGAACGCAAAGTAAAAACGATCAATTTGCAAATACAGAACAAATTATGTGACATGCCTGTATAACTCGTATGATTGTATATAAATCGAAATTTGTTATTTTTGTATACACGTATTTTTTATACATATTTATATTGAATTGTTCTACCAATTTTCCTGTCTTTATTTTTAGTTAATAATCTGTGAACTATTAATTCGTTTTAATAGTTATACTATTATTTAAATTAAATATTATTTAAATAATTGTTAAAATATTGTGTTTTTTTACTGAAACTGAAATAAAGTTAATTTTGTTTGTTTATAAAAAACTTGACCCATTTTTTCTTTAAAATACCCTTTTTGTGACCCTTTTCTTTGAAAAAGTACCCTTTTTGTATCCCTTTTACAAAATTCTAAACGGTAACGCTGCTTGCAATAAATAATACAAAATAAATTTAAAATATCATTCACAGTTGGTAGCATATATTTGCAATCTCAAATGCACAAGATTGTGAATTTCAATTAAAGATTGGATTTTCGTAATTTGAATTTGAATTTATGAGAAAACACATTGAATATTAAATATATATTACCGAGTATGTGAGCAGAAATGGGTGCTATACTCGTATGAGAGCTATGATCTATTATGAATTGTTCATTCAAATATGTGTAGCTTGCCTACTGTGCATATACAAAATATTTGCATTAAATATTATCTTTATAAAGATTTATGGTAACTATAGTACCCTGTCCATCACAAATCTTATCTATTTTATGAGCAGTTAAATTGTTTAATTGCTTCAGCTCTTGTTTAATCTTGATATTTTAAATACTTTCAATCGTTATGCGAGTATTATTTAATTAGTAATTATTTATTTGTATGTATTTTGCTTTTAGTAATTTGTTAGTATATGTAGATAATATATTATTATTATTATTCTACATTTATTATACATATTATTAACCACCCTTTAAACCAAGGAAATCAACTTTACTTTTTGTTAAACTTTTTGTTTGAGTCATTCTTTAAAACAACAACAACAACATGTATAAATTAATTTACCTGTTTTGTCTATTTCAAGTTTAGGAATTTAGTTTAAATGTCATTTTCTGCTGCTTCAAAGAAATACAAGCGAAACTTAATGGTTATAAGTTGAAATTAATTAAAATTTATTTCAACTTATATATGTACCTACATATATACGAGTACATACATACATATAGGTTACAAAGGAGTTATATATGTATGTATAAAATATAATGACGCAGAGAATGTGAATTTAACAAAAAATTTGCAATTCAAAAAAAACTAGGGTTTATTCATTTTTTTTTTTTTGTAAAACTTATGAAATTTTTAATTAAAGTTATGTTAAAAACTTATTTTTTTATTAGCTTACTTTATAAAGGTGTTAAATTTACGTTGTACAGAATATTAAATATCTCTTATATCATACTTTTGAAATGCGCCATTTCAAGTTGAAACAAAGAAAATTAACATTTATACGGAGAAACATAAAATTTAATTAAAGTTGCAAATGAAAAAATTTAAAGATGGATTCACCCATTTGTTTTGATTAAAAATTTTGTTCGGAGAAAATTTTTTCTACTGCAGCACGATTCAGCCATTTTGTCTGGATTTGTCTGGCAAATCAAAGCTGCCACATGTCAACTAAATCTATTAGTTTTACAAGTGATAATATTGCGGCCATCGATTTATTTAGCTTTGATTTTTAAGTGCCTTTAAAATATTGTGTATATTTTTCAAAAACAACCCTACAAAAAATGAGTCTACTCTATACATGCGTGTATGGACTACTCCACAATGGAGTAGGAGTACTCCAAATGTAGCCAAAGTGTATGAAAAAAACATGCTCCAGTTTACATTGCAATGTCCTAGGGTTGGACCACATTACATTTGTGTACACACAAAACTACTCCTTGAAGTACTTTGTTGAAAGTACTCCATAGAGCACATACATAAACTACTTCTTAAAGTACACTATTGTACTACTCCATGGTGTAACCAAAGGGAGTTTTTGGAATCAGCCTTTTTTCAATTTGATTTACTGAAAATATGTTAACAGTAAAATAAAATAAATTTTTATCCCCTTATTCATAAGACTTAAAAAATCCGTAAAATATTATATACAACAAAAAATTGTAATACAATTTTTAATAAAAAAACAACACATTTTATTAAATTTCATTTAAATTTTTTTATTGATTTTTTTAATTGAGTTATCGAAGATAGGCCTTTTTTTATTGATTTTTTTTTAATTGAGTTAGGCCTTTTTTATATTAAGCCATCGTTATACACAATTTTGCACAAGTGTGACTGTTAGAATATTTACACAAAAATATCAAATTTCATCATTAGATTTGTATGTGTTTGCTTTGTTTATGACTTTAATAATTAAACGATTAGTTTGATAATTATTTAATATCTTGTGGCAAACACTTTTTGCAAATTATTCAATACAAATCAAATTATAATAGAAATTATAATAAATAATGAATAAACTATCAAGAGCCATTGGGGACAATATTCCAGCAAAGAAATAGCTATTCTACGCGAATAATAGCTAAACAGCTTAAAGTAAGTCAATCAGTCCGCAGTCCGTCCATCCGTCTGGCTGACTGGCTGGCTGACAATGTAAACCTTGTGCTCAGAGTATAGGTCGTAAATTTGAATGTTGCGATTGGTTGGAATTGAATTTAGTTGAAATCGCTCTAATATTTCAACTACCCCCATACAAATGTCTTTCGGTCATTAATGTTTAATTTCTGAACATATTCAAACAAATTTCGCTAAAAATCACTTTAGCGACCATAAATCTCTTTGAAATGTTAGTATCTAAATAAAATAAGTGTCACATATAAGGATAATAAGTCACAGTTCCCATATAAGGCGCCCTTCGAGAATCTCTTTAACATGTATAAATCATTTAAAAGTGTTTACATCGAGATAAAATTTAACACAAACAAAATATTTATATGCCTAAAAATCATGGCACTAAATTATTGGATGATCGGTCTATAATAGGTAACAGATCAAATATAGCAATCATTTTTGAAAAACTCTTTTGTATGCATATACTGGCTGTATGGATAGGGTATTATATGGCCGGGCTTGACCGGCTGTACTTCCTTATTTGTTAATGATATAAATCTCACATATATATGTTAACAACAGTATGTAGTCACATGATAAACAGCTACCGAAACAATGAATTTATTGCAAATCAAATTTCCCAATCGCATAATTTTATGAAAAGCTGCTGTTAATTAGCCGCCCTGATCTTTTGATTAAAAATATATTTGAGTCTGAAAACTCAAAATTCAACTAACTGCAATCAACCCGCCGTAATTGAAAAAAAAATTTCGTAAAAAAACCCAATCATCCGTTAACGTTTTTCATTTATTATTTGTTAAATGTTATTCTTTCCAATACAATAAATATTTTTATGAATTCGATTTGTTTTAAAAACAAAGTACTTTTTGAAAAACCACTTCTTAAAACTTGTTATCTTAAAAATACTTGTAAAGATTTATTTAAAATCATAAAATTTCTAAAAACTATTGTTACAGTTTCTTTATTTGAAATTTGAATTCAAACCATTTTTTAACTCAAAAATACATACATACATACTGAATGGGGTTTGTAACTTGAGTCTTTTGTTTTGCCTGCCATTTACCAAATATATGCACACATATGTACATATGTATAGGTGCGTATGTATGTATTGATAAATTAATTTTTTTATACTCGTATAAAAATAATGTAAAATGTTTTAACCAGAATTAACACACTTTTTTCAAAATTTATTACATTCATTGTTTATTTGTTTAAGTTTAAATTTTGACATTTTATTAAACAACAATAAAAACACGGCATAAGTGTATATACTCGTAAAGAGCCAGAGTATTTCAACTGTATTTCTTCGAAGAGCATAAATAACATTCTCAATGAGAGTAGAGTATAATATAGCAATTATGCAGTTAGATTATAAAAGTTATTGTACTATTGTTGTTTATTAAACTCTTAACGGTATAAATTGAGCAAAATGCACTCAATTTACACAGAAATTTACATATGTACATAGCACAGACGACACATTTAGCATTTGTAAATTTTGGCAAAATGAGCCAACACACTTATTCAATTGTGTAAAATTGTCGGTAATATTTAATAGGTTTTATAAGGTTTATTATTTTATTGGGGTCTAAATACAGTTACATTTTGGTAAATAAATACTAAAAAACTTAAAATCTGTGAGGTTTAATTGTAAATTTTTTTGTAATTGTTGTTTAACTAATAAAGAAATGTATGTATACTTTGTAATAATTTCTAATAAATTTTAAATAAATAACCTCTGAACAAAATTGAAAGTGTTAAATCATTAAGCAAAATGACTAGAGTTTTTAATTTTTAATTTAATAAATAAATTATTATAAAATCAAAATATACTTGAAATATTTATAAATTTGCAAATATAAAATTTAGTTTATTAACTAATTGGTATTCCCCTTGGTAAATCTTCAGCAACTGAGTCATTTCTTTAAGACCTTTAACTTATTAATTGCAAAGAAAAGCCTTCAATCTTCTACCAGCAGACTGCATTAAAACACCATGACTCAACATTTTAAATAAACATTGATTGTCATTTTTATGTAAAAATCACCCTAAAAAAATAAATAAAACAACAAATATTTTACAGTTTCTTCTGCTCTTTTCTTTGGTTTGTTTAAATTCTGTTTTTTATGGTCATTATTTTAGCGTTTTACAACAAAGGCTTTTTTTTGCTGAACACATACAACAGAGAGAGAAAAAATACTTTAACCAACAGCAGCAGAAAAATTAGTCATTTTCCTTAAGGTAAGTTTTGAATTTATTACTAAAATATGTACAATAAAATCTTGTAACCTTTTGAATGTTTTATTTATGTCTATAGTCATAATTGATTGGTTACTTATTTGAGGCGGGGTAGGTGCAACAAACTTTTGAATGACAATAACTTTATGATTTTTTTAGTATTTCATATACATATGTTTATACATATATATATATATACAGTGGGTAGCAAAACTGTCCGGATGTTTTGCATTAAGGAAGGAAGCTTTTGGATGCGCTCATGTGGCCTATCCCAATAGTATTCTTTTCCATCAGACTGATATAGGTTGCATTTTGTCGATCCACTTGGTTATTATTGCATTTACTGTGAATTTACTTTAATTTAACTTTCAACAATTTTACGGCATGACTAATAATTTTGCAACAAATTTATTACATTGTTTTCAATATCAGATGGAGTTTTTCTCATTTTTAAAGATCCTTTAATTTTTTAGTCAAAAATCAAGTTAATCACTTCACAGGTCAAACAATAATGCACAAATAGGGCAATAAAAGCTTGATAACGAGATCGCAACAAGCGAAAAACCAACGGATCAACCGAACAATATCGTGATAATGTTTATTTCTTGTACTGTGCAAAAGTGTCCGAATAGTGAATTTTTTGTTTTTTTTTTAATTTTATTATTTTTCTTAAGCAATTTATGTGAGTTTTTGTGCTTGATAATTTAGAATAGGGTTCAATTAAATAAAAAAAAATATATATATATGATAATATACCTATATTTGTATTATTTTCATTAATTTACTTCCTTAATATAAGTGATGAATTCTTTTGTTTTTATTCAATTTATGAATTAAGAATACATAGTTATAAGAATCATATAAGGCTTGATACATAAATTAATAAATAAATAAATAAAATAAATAATGCAAAATAACCGGACAGTTTTGCTTTCCATTGTATATATGTATAATTATTTGTATTTTTCCGCTTTGTCTGCTTAACAGTTGTTTTTTACTTAACTAGGACTAAGTAAGAAACATTTTTTTATAAAGCAAAAGAAACATTTATACATTTACAATAAGCAGTGTGGTAAATGGCCTAGAATGATTTTTATACTTATTTCCTACTTTCAAAAGTCTGCTGGTAATAACAGCATATTTTTGTTATTGACTTCAATTTATAGTGAATTTTTATCTTGGCAGCAGCAAATGGCATCTGTCCTTTAATAACTGCATTTTTGTTGTCAACTTGTAATAAAAATTTAATCGTATTTTGAAATCTGTTTAGTTGTCTGTTAACATCTAAAAACCAGTAAATTTAAAACTGAAATTGTCGTAGGTTCTAATGAAAATAATTCTGCAGATAAGTAACATTAATAATTGTACTACATACATTTGATTCATAAAAATATACTTTTAAATTTACAAAACCGTTTTTTGCGCAATATAAAAAAATAGCACAATTCAATATTTATAAAAGTTTGTATATTAAATGAGAATTTTTCCTCTTGCGAGTATTAAACAATTTTTAAAAAAACTTTATTCGAAGTTTTTACTTCAAGTTAAATATATAATTTGTTTGAAAACAATTATACACTATTATTTATTTTGTATATTTCTGTTATATCGAGCCATAACCGCCAAAATAATGTATCCCACACCATAATCGATTGTTGTTTTTTTATCGAAATCGATAGTTCAACATCATTTAAAATTATTAAAATTAAATGTATTACACAAAACAATATTTACATTATAAATTTTAAAATAATGGCTTTATTCAAACTGATTTTATTTAAAAAAAACCTTCCCCTGTAAAATTTTGAGTTTGTGGGATACATTTTTTCGGCGGTTATGGCTCGATATGTTTCACATACCATGGTGCACACATAAGGGTTGACTTAATAAATAAATAAATAAATAATCATAAAGGCATCATATTCTAGACCAAAAACGTATTTTTATATAAATTTCTCATGATATGTTTAATAAAATAAGCACAACAAGTCAAGTTGTGTTAAAAAGCCTTCAATAAAATCGAACATTTAATAAAAGTTTCTTTCTTAAGTCTTTCGTTTTATTCTAGAAAAAAAATTTAAAACTTTCAATAGAATCGAGTATTAAATAAAAGTTTCTTTCTTAAGTCTTTCGTTTTATTCTAGAAAAAGGTGAAAACCTTCAATAAAATCGAATATGAAATAAAAGTTTATTTCTTAAGTTTTTCGTTTTATTCTAGAATAATTTTTTCTCTAGCTAAATACAAGAAAGACAATTAAAGTGCAAACTACCTAACTACCTACAAATGAAGCAAGTTTGAAATTAAAATAAAATAACGGTTTCTACAATGAGGATATAAAATTTCTATTTTAAAAGACAATTGCTTATAAAAAGTAAAGTACAAAATATAATTATTCTGAAAAGTGTTTTATATTTTTTAAATAAAACGAGAAACTGTGAAACAAGTTTTGTAGTCATGCCATATTGCTGACACTGCTGGTACGAGTTTACAAAACCCAAAATCAAGTTTTAATTCGCGCAAATATATCCACCATAGATTTAAATAATAATATGTATAAATACAAAAAAAATTATAAGGTATTTTGCAAGTTTTCAGTATCTTGGTATGGCCAGTGTTAGGTCGGTCAGCCAGTTTTTTTTTATATATTTAATACAAGTCTAAATGAAACTGGTCTCACTTTTAAACAAAGACTTTATTTAATGAAATACTTTTAGCACATTCATACTTGTTGTTCTCGTGTTTGAAATTAAGAAATGAAACCGAAATAACAACAGCAAAAAAAATAAATTGTTTTAATTTTTTTTTATTACTTTGCTTTTGTTTTATGTTGAATAAAAGGTAGAATGTATAAATTCGTGAGTTGTAATGCTTGCTTGGTCAATTCAAATAAATAGCTTACTAGTATTGTAGCCGTGCGTCCGTCTGTCCGTCTGACTGTTTAATTTTTTTAAGTTTCTTTTGAGCTTGTGCGCTTTTTGGAATTATTTTCATTTATATTTAGTTAGAGTTGTGGTAATAGTTCAACATTCGCTTTTTATACCCTCCACCACCATAAGTGGTGAATGAGAGTATAAATAAGTTTGTCATTCCGTGTGTAACACTGAGAAATATTCATCTGAGACCCAACAAAGTATATATATTCTTGCTCCTTATGAAATTCTAAATCGATTGAGTTATGTCCGTCTGTTTGTCTGTCTGTCTGTCTGTCTGTCTGTCTGTCTGTCTGTCTGTATAAAATAATCTCACATCTAAACGACACAACCACAATCAACATAGTTTACAAAAACCCATTTATAATTCTCTTTAGCAGTTTCATATTAAAAATCAGCAAAATCGGTTTAGTGGAACCAGAGTTATAGACCAAAATGTGAAGCAACCTCCATAAAAATTTAATATTTTTAAACATTTTCTTTTTCCAATTTTTTTAAATATATTGCAGATATTGCCACAAGGTTTTTGGAAAGTTTTCACCTTAACCTAAATGCTATATTAAAAAAAAATAAGGATAACATAAACCAAAATTGTATTATTAAGTAGAAAAAGGAAAAATCCTTAAACTCTTTGTAAATATGTATATACTATTGTAAGTAAATTTTGTAAATATTTAAACACAATAAACTGAATTGAATTGCAGATATTGCCATGAAATTTTGTACACGTTATTTCAATGATAAAAGAAGAAAGTGTTGCGAAAATAGTAAAAATCGGTCCATGATTTCTCATAGCCCTAATACAAATATCTTTCCAAAGTATGGCTTAATGATAAATAAATGTCTGTAAAATTGGAATATTAATGCAAAATTCGGCAAAAATAAGTATCATGTAAAAAGAAATCGCAAAACGAAATTTTGTTTTGTTCGGTCCATGTTGGATCACAGACCCCATATAAAGTCCATATCTAAAATTCACTTAAATACGTATAAATGTGTTACAAATATAGTTTCCAGATTAAAATTTGACAGGAATAATGCTTATAAATACATAAATTGTTGTACTAAATTTTATGATGTTGGATCCATAGTTGACCGTGTCCGCCATATAAAGCCCTCTTTTGAAAATCACTTCAATACTCATAAATCTCTTATAAATAAAAGTTACCAAGCCAAAATTTTATACGGATCATTTACATACATGCCGAAAGCAAAGTGCTGGATTTTGAGAATATCGCTCCATATTTGACTATATTCCCCATATAAGGCCCACTTCCGAAATTCACTTTAAAAATAATATGTATCAACGTGAGATATACTCATCTGCATAAAATTCACTGTTCCAATACTTCAGAAGTTCGGCCCATGATTTGTCATAGCTGTCATATACTATCGGTTATACGGCAATTATGCTACTGGATATGTAGAAATCACATTAGTGGATACTGGATTAGAAGCCATCAGCCCATAATTGGTGCAATTCTACTGCGTCCCCATAAATCTCTTGTAAATAATGTTATTGAGATCAAATTCAGCCAAAATAGGCATCACCTTATAATCCTACCGTTTTTATACTCTGTTTTTTAACTTGTTCTGAATATTGAAAAATGTTCTTTTAATTTTATAAATTGTTAAATTACACTCAAGAGTCTTATGAAAATCACACAAACCCTGTTAATTATGGTGAGAATCGGTAATTACAACAATTATAAATGGTCAAAATTAGATAAAATTTTCGAAACATTTAAAATAAATTATGTTGGTCGTAAAATTGTCTTTCATAAAATATGTAATAATAAAATTTGCACTAAGAATGAATAGGAAACACAAAACAAGAATATTCTAGTCTTATAGCTCATTTCAAGTGGAGGGTATTTAAGATTCGGCACAGCCGAATATTGCACTCTAACTTGTTTCTTTTTGCTTTATTTCTTTGTTGCGCTTTAATGCTTTTTTGTAATGAAAAAAATAACACATTTTATTTCAGCTCTCTTTTTTAGTTTAGGTTTTGTATAAAATATTTGTATTTGTATTTTAGTTTTACTTTCACTTTTAAAGTTTCTTTCATAAGTTTTTGTTTAGTTTATGCCATTTTATATATTTTTTTTTTTTTGCTTGTTAGCTGGTATTTTAGAAAACATTTCTTGATTTGTGCGAGGATGACGTCTTAGCAAAAATAGTTTATAAATCTGGTTTTGTTTCTAACGTATTATTTAAGCAAATGCCTGCCTGCCTGCCTGCTGTTTTGGTTTCGCATGTTTGCTTTAATTAATTAATTTTAATTATAGTTTATTGATTTAAAATTGGTTTTGGAGTTTCATATAAGTTTACATAACTTTGAATAAATGTTTAAGGTTACATAGTAGTAGAGAAAAGCATATCATTATGCTTTTAAAATATCAGTAAATCACTAAACTAACCAACAGTGACGAATTCAAATTTCAATATTTACCAACTAAGCAGACAAACTATCCCCTATCACCATGGCATACAAATCATCATGACCTCTTGCTGTGTTATTTAAATAGAAAATATTCACGTTTTCTTCAACAAAAACTAATTAGAAATTCTGTTTGCATTACTTCTTATGTACAGAATCTTTTTTCAAACGAAACAAGACACAAACAAATAGTTTATAATTCATTCACATCATTTCATTTGATTTTATTTTATTTTAATTTTTGTTTCTTTTTCTTTATAATCTTTGAACTATTGCACGACAAACAATTGTTGAATTTAAATTTCTTTTGCCGCAAAATAATAATAATAAAAACTGAACCGGTTTCATGTACAACTGGCAGCATTTAAATAGGAAAAAAATGTTACTTGAATGCGACAATTGTTAGTTAAACATTTTTATACGAAAATGACAGACAGAAATCATTATTTAAGGCTGATTTTATTATTAAGTCTTAGCAACAATAAAGCTACTTTTGAATGTGTCAACCAATAATAAAAAAAAATACAATTGTTGTTGTGGTAGTTGCTCAGTGTACATTAGAGTGCTTCAAGTTTGTATGAACCAAAAAAAAAATCAAGCTACAGGCTGGCCCCACCCCTACAATTGTTCCATGGAATGTAGAAACAAGTTTTGAAAAATATTAGGTTGAAGGCTTTGAAGTGTGAAGTTGCATTTACAAGGGGAAAATATGCATTTTTTCAGTATTTGCAAAAATTTTGTCATTAAGTAATTAGTTTTGCATTTTAATGTAAAAGAATCGTAATGTATACAAAATTAGCGTTCTAATAAGATATAAGAAACAAAAATTGGTTAAAAAATTTTAAAGTTATTAAGTTTTCCCCAGACCATGATCTTGCTTCAGACTGCCTTGAGTAAGAAAAGGAAGAAAAAAATTAACAAATTTTGAAAAATATCTAAATAAAATCAATTTCTACTTTAAATATTTACGTATTTACTTGTATAATAGTTTTTATGTTCGTAGCATAATAATAAATTCAGAAACTGATTCTGAGTCTATCGGTATACATTAAAGAGGGTGTTGGCCCAATATTTCTGGGCGTTACAAACATCAGCACAAATCCAATATACCCTCCCCACTATGCTGGTGTAGGGTATAATTATGTCAATACCTATCATAGTTTTTCTGTACCCGCGATTTTGATTTGGCTGATTTCGGGAAGAAAAATAATTTTTTGCCATATTTTGGTAAATAATCTTAATTTTTTTTTTATTGTTATGAATTTTAAATAAAACCCAATCAAAATAATATAATGATAAATAATTTCCGAAAGTTTTATTCAAAACCGGACAACACTAACAGTTAAATCTTGAAGGTCACAGGTCAAATTTTTCTATCTTTAGGATTTCTAATGGAAAGATAGCGAAATATTATAAATTTTTGAGTTGACTTTAATGAAACTTGAGCAAAATATATCTTAAGTTTCGAAATTTACAAAAAGAGTGCAAAAATCTAAGTTAACCCGTAAACGCGCTTGTGGCCAAAATGTTACCAAAATTTAAAAACATCAAAAGTATTGCGAATTTTGGAACAATTTTGGCCTGTTATTGCAAATTGCTTTATTGTTTTGAAAATTAGGAAATAAATTTTTTCTTTAATCACATGTTTTAGCACAAATTTGTTTGGCGTTGTTTACTCTTACAAGAGTTTTGCAAGATCAAACGGCATCAAATAAAATAAGACTAATTATTTTTTGTTGTGTTGTATCCTAAATAAATGAAGTTTTTTTTTAATAAATAAACTAGTTCAAATATATTTTATATAGTGTCTATTTCGGCAAATATTTGCCAAGTGTGCCTGTACCATAAGTAACACTGCAAGTTATTTTTACATTTTTACTTTGCGGCTCATTGTAACAAGTTATATTTAGTATTACAAAGTGAAAAATGATAAGACAGAAATGTTAAATGATTGAATGCTTTAAATGCGCATATACTTTATAAAGAATGCAAAGTCTTAACACAAAGTGAGATTTGCAAATATTATTGTGGAACAGAGGGTTTTTGTTAAAAAAATTAAATTTTATAAGTGCAAAGTTAGTAAGTTAGAGCCCGGAATAGGGCCCCGGTCAAATTGATCTAAAATAGTACGAAACAGTGAATTATCATTGTCAAATAAAGTATATTTTAAAGTCGTTTTTGCCAGTTATAACTTTATTGTTTTTATTTAAACAAAAAGTTTTTAGTCATAACGTTTGGTATTGCTCGTTTCAATTGTTTTTTTGTCTCACTCTTATAGAGAATGTCCATTAAACTGATGGCTTTTAATGTCATGGAGTTAAGGAAGTTTAGTACATTTTTTTTCTTTTATTAGTGTTCAATAGTGTTGGCTGTTTTTGTAATGTTAGTGTTATATATTTTATTGTTATAAATTTTAATTATCTAAAACTAAAAAAGTTTATAGTGAATTAGTTTTTTTTTAATTTTGTTTCTATTATCCAAAAATCCACCCACCTGGTCTAGATAAATAAAAGCGCGTACTCATAACGTACTCATATGGAGTATTTAAAAGTTGAAAGTATTTTTTTTTTTCGAAATCTTTACATTCATTTTAATTAAAATTTCGTTTGTTATTTGGCTTGAAATTATTTATCCATTCCTTTTTTGGTTGTTGAAATTATTGTTCAATAATAATAAATTTTAGAAAGTTATTTTTTTTAATGTAACAAGAAAATGTATTTATAAAAAAAATAAAAATATGCAGAAAATATGGGCGTTATTAATGATGTGTTGATTTTTTAAATTTAGTTGTATAAAAAAAAATCTTACAGTTTGAAGTATTGAACGTATTTTCAAATAGTTATAAAGATTATTTAGGTTTTTGTTAAATAAATCATATGATAATATGACCAAATAGATGCTGAAAGTACAGTTTTCATTTGATTTAACATAACTTTTGTAAGAACAAACAAGGAACACTGCAATCGTTCTCTCTCGCATGTGCAATTGTAAAACCTTATACGTAGAAATCATAGATGAAAACTTAAACTTTCAGATAATGAAAGTTAGTATACAAGGATGACAAACTTACTTAAACTCTACGTCACCGGTCACAAATTTGTTCATGTTATTCTGTGTAGAAAACGTATACATGTTCATAGTTTTCTTTGTCATTTTTAAAAATTACTGTCATTTTAAGTGAAATTATTATTTGCTGAGAGAATGTTGTTCGAACAAGGACATAACAGCGGCAAGAGTTGTCTGCACGAGAGAAATTCGGACAAGGAATTTCTCGCCCAGTAAACAATTTGATAGCTTGCCATTTTGTTAAAGTTTTGATATGATGTTTTATTATATGTCTAAAAGAAACTCTCTGTATTTAAATGAGTCTGAAAAAATTAATAAATATGCAACAAATCTATTGGTTATTGTGTTAATGATTTACAAATGTTGCCTTTAATCATCACAAAGTGATAGACAGCAAGTAAGAAAAAGTTAGTCGGTCAATCCCGACCATTAATACCCTACACCGTGGTTGTAAAAACAGTTTTTCACAAATGGGTATTGACCGATCATCCAAATATTTAGTGGCATTACTTCTGTGCATATAAATATACATGTTGAAGTAATTTTCGAAATGGGGCTTATATGTGAACTATGGCTAATTATGGAACGATCATCAAAAAATCGGACCGAATGATTTGTGTATATACAGGGTGGCCCAAAATTAACGAAGGGTTTCAATTCGTTATAACTTTTTATTTAAGAAATTAGTATTAAATTTTTTTTTAATACAGTATTCTAATGGGAAATCTTTTTAGTTTAGTTATGAAAAATAATATCTCCCAAGTGGTGGCCATTTTCTGCTTCGCAAATTCGTGCTCTTTCCAACACATTTTCCATAACCTTTCGCAAAACTTCAGGTGTTATGTTTTTTTTTCTTTCAAATAACCCTGAAGAAAACAGTGTTTGGGCGGTTAAATCTGGTGAAAGCGGAGGCCAATTAAAATCACTTGTACGCGAAATAATTCGTTCACCAAAGATGTCCCGTAAAAGAGTCATTGTGTTCCTTGCACTGTGCGCTGTGGCCCCATTTTGTTGAAACCATACCTGCCGATGGTTTTCCACGGCTGGCCTTAAAAATGTTTCCAACATTGTCCGATATCTGACACCATTGACGGACCATTTTCAACAAATAAAGGCTTCTTATCCTTTCCGATGAAACACCGCACCAAATCATACACTTAAGTGGATGTAATTTTCGCTGTTGAACTACTCTCGGATTTTCCGTAGCCCATATCCTGCAGTTTTTCTTATTAACAAACCCACTTAATTGGAAATGGGCTTCGTCGCTCATAATTAAATTATGAATAAAATTATGATTTTCTTCTGCTTTTTGCCGAAACAAAAACTGCTTAATCAAATCGTTGCTGACAATCTGTCGGTTTCAATTCTTGGACAAGCTGAATCTTGTATGGAGACATTCTTATTGTGTGTAAAATTCTTTGCAGCGACGCTCGTGAGAGGCCAAGTTGTGTCGAACGTCTCCTGGTTGATGTTTCTCAATCTTCCCGAATACTCCTCTGTGCCAGTTCAATATTGTCCTCCGGTGCGTTCGTCTTCTGCCAGCACCAGGAAGGTTCCTTGCTGCCCCTTGTTGTCGAAAATTTGAAACCAGACGGTTTATTGTTAAAACAATGGATTGGTAATTTGAAAAATATAGCTCAACAATTTGGGCAAGTTGTTCCAATTTAAATTCGCCAAGTCTTCTTTACAAAATACTGAAAAGAAAAAAAATATAATAAAAAAGTTATATGCAATTCAAACCCCTTTGGTAATTTTGGGCCACCCTGTATGAGACATCCCTATATGAGACATATTTGTGTTGAATATTATTTGGATACCAACATATTTAAGAGAATTATGCTCTTTAAATTGATTTTAGGAAGTGGGCCTTATATGGGAGCTATGGTCACTTATGGGCCGATCTATACAAAATTTGTAGATATGGTAAGGCTTCATGTTCAATTTATTTGTGGTGGAATTTGTTTAGATATGTACGTGCATAAATAAAACATTTATGACCAGTAAACAATTATTTCGACAGGACATTTATATGGGGGCTAGGTGAAATAATAAACTGATATCAAACAAATTCGATTTCAATAGTCTTTGGGCCAGACTCATACAGTCTTATACGAAATTTAAACGTAATATTTTTAAAATTGAGACTTGTACTGTGCGCACATGGACAACCAGCCAGATGGACGGACGGACATTGTTTAAGCGACTTAAGGTACGGTCACATTTAGCACAAATTTGTTTGACGTTGTTTACTTTTGCAAGAGTTTTGCAAGATCAAACAGCATCAAATAAATTAAAACTTAATATTTGTTGTGATATGGCCTAAATAAGATTTTTTTAATTAAATAAACGAGTTCAAATATATGTTATTTAGTGGTTACGTTTTTTTCGGCAAATATTTGCCAAGTTTGTACCTTCAGAAAGTGGTTCTCAGTCAATTGGTATAGTTTAAGGTGGTTGTCAGACTAATATTTTAGAGCGTTACAAACTGCAGCACATATTTAATATGATGATGTAGGGTTTAGCTGTTAAATTATTGAAAATGTTAAAAACCATTTGACCTTTAACAATGAACATAACTCTTATAATAATTTAAATTAAATAAAGTTAAAAACAAACGTCAATACATTTTATTATGATGGTTGGTTGTTGGTTGGTAATCATTCAAAAAAGCTTATGAATAAAATAAATATTTATAAAATTAACAAAATAACTTGTTTTTGTTGGCTACACAATAACTACAACCTTAAATGGACTTTAATAGTGTTTTATAAGATTTCTCAAAAAAAAATTTTAACAAAGTAAATAAATTGTAACTAATAAAAAAGAAAATAGAAATAAAAAAAAAACTAATCTGCGACCGTGACAGGACTCGAACCTGCAATCTTCGGATTCGAAGTCCGACGCCTTATCCATTAGGCCACACGGTCCCTGTGTTTTACGTTAAACATTTGTTTGTTTTATATTAAAAAGTTTGTAGTATTTTCATGTAATCAAACAAGGGATGCTTTAAATTATCGTTACAAAGCTTTTACAAACACGGACATACATAAATTGTGGGACTCTTTCTTAGAAAACCACCCTTAATAATGATGTCAACAGATGCGCAGGCATCGTCATGTATGGCAAGGAAAAATCTCTATGTAATATCACACCCAATAGGAATATTTGGAATAAAAATATATTTTTTTGTAAGATTTTAAGTTTTATGGTTAGATAACCATTATTCTGTTTTCTTTATTTATTTTACTTAAGCTTGAAATTATTCTCTTGCAAACACTCCCTTTAATGGTCAGTCTGCGTGTGTTGAGTATTATGCACAAAGTTGAAACAGATAATAAGAAAAAGCTAAAAAAAACTAATCATACTTTCAAGGCAAACCACTATTTTTGAATTGAAACAACATACATATCGATGGTCTCATGTAGAAAGGCCCTAACTCGCATATTTGAAACTTTACAGGAGAAGGTAAAACCATAATAGAAACTGTAATATTCAACATGTAACTTTTTTTGTACAACTGCTTATAAAAGCGTTATTTTTTACACTATTGCAATAAATTTTTGTGAGGAGGTGTATTTGCGTTAAATGCATTGGAATCGCAAAAAAAACTAATTTCGAAAAAATTGCGGGTTAGGGCCTTTCTACATGAGACCAACGATATGTATTAATTAATGCCAATACCAGGCAGTTCGAGGCACCACCAGCTTTACTGTTTTTTTTGTTTTTCTTTTGTAAAATCTTAACACACGTGTGTCATAAATATCAAGATTTTAATGTTTATTTTATTACTTTTTATTTAAATCTTTCAATATACAAAACAAAACATCAATAAAACTAAATTAATTGCTTTAAAAGCTGATAAATATGGCAACATGAGAATCAAAAAATAAGAAATCTGAAATAGAAAAGATTAAATTATTTTTATAGTTTAATGAAAAACTAATTAAACAAATTAAATATCGAAATTAAAAGCAAATAAGCTTATAAGCTAAACGATCTATTAAAGGTCAAAGGTTACAGTGATTGTATATAGCGTATGTTTGTATGTACCTCATTTCTGCAAATAACAACCGTTAAATACTACTTAAATGACTCAACTAAGTATAGTACCAAACAATTTCTACTCATTAACCTTTAAAGCACATGAATCAGAATTTAGCGCTTTGAAAACAAATTTATTTATTTTATATAATTTATTTAACATAAAAAAAAGCTAAAAATAAATTGTAATAACCAAACCAGGATTCGAACCTAGCATGTAGGGTTTGCTAAACAATTGATTTAACCACTAAGCTACAGCAAGCACGTTTTTGCGCATAATACATGTACATTTGTAAATATGTATAATTATGTTAAAGTCATGACAAACTGCTCTGACGTGTTGTTTTTTAAACAAATTCCCAAATAAGTTTATTGTTCACTTTAAAACAAAAACAATAATGTCATAAATACAGTATTTTTTAATTAAAATTAATTATAGTTTTATATTAATACATATGAATTACGATTTTTAATTCAATATTAAATTCATTCAAACATTAACTTTTTATAGAAAAGTCATAATAAACGTATAGTTTTTTTAAATTGTCTTCAGTCAGTCAGTCTCTACTAATTAGACAAAAAACTTTTTTTGATTGGAATCATGGTGTAACTATACAAGGTGAGTGCAAATCGGTAATATACAGGCTGGGTCAAAAGAAACCAAGGGGTGTGTTTAATAACTTTTTCGTTTATTATTTTTTTTTATTTTTTCTTTCAGATTATATAATACATATACAAAAAAAAATTTTGTTTACACTAAGTATGAAAAATTATGTCTTTTAAATGACCACCGTTTTTAGGTTCGCACTGATGGGCTCTTTTTAGAGCATTTTCCATAACATCTTTCAAAACTTGTGGCTGTAGCGTTAGAATTTCTGCAACAATGTTTTCCTTGAGTTCAAGGATTGTCTCTGGCTTGTTCACATACACTCGCTCCTTCAAATAACTCCAAAGAAAATAGTCGGGTGCTGTCAAATCTGGCGATCGCGTTCGCCAAATAATTTCTGAGTTTCTGGAAGTATGGGCAGTGGCTCCGTCCTGATGAAACCACATACCAGGTCTTTTTTCAAGAGCAGGGCGTAAACAATTTTCTCCAAGTGTTGTCTATATAATCTGAAAGAAAAAATAAAAAAAATTAATAAACGAAAAAGTTATTAAACTTTTACACCCCTTGGTTTCTTTTGGCCCACCCTGTACAACACAATACACACAAACAACAGGCATTTTGTTTGTGTAAATAATGTACTACTGTCAAAAGCACTTGAAAAAGTATTCACCCCTATTCTGAGTTTCGATTACGTCTCCGCATTCAGTTACGCTACGATCAAAAATTGGTATTCCAAACAAAAACTGAATCGAAAGAACAAGAAGAAGACAACTATGTTTACAAAACCAATTTGTTACTATGAAATGTGGAATAGAAACAAAGAAATGAGCAAGTTTGTTACTATTTTAATAAACAAAAGTGACAACAAACAATAAAAATAGGAAAAATAAGAAAATTTCTGCGATTAATAAGGAGAAATAATAAAAATAAAATAATACAAAAGACTTGTAAATTAATAATGTCAAGCCGGAGGTGGTATTTTTAATTTTTGTATTTGAAGGAGAAATGGAATCCGTAGCAGTGGCTTCATTGGTGGAAGAGGAGAACACAGAGGTAAGGCTTGAAAAGCTTGAAAAGAAAATACCTGAACTTCCTCTTTGGATCGTTTATGGTAGCCGCAAGCAATATCCTGTTTTGTTGAATTAAACATTGTTGACTTTTCGTATTGCTCTGATAATAATAAATAGGCTGCTTTCCTGTTTGTAGTGACAGTAATTCAAAACTCCTTCGTTACATATTTGTTTAACCATGTTCTTTGTTGCTGCATCACCTCTTGATTGGCCGTACAACAAAAATTTATATAAATCACTTTTTAAACATTTTATACTTACTTACATGTTTATTTATTTATTTGTAATATTAAGTCTTCTCGGCCAAAATAAAAATATATTAGTAATAAAAAACTACCTGAAATTTTAATTAAATTAAACACTTTTTAAGTTTATAAATAGAGCAATCGTAATTCAGAATACCTACAATCGAAAGAAACGTAGCGGAATCGAAACTTTGAATACCAAATTTGCCAAACGGAGAAAATTTCGCTTCGAATCGAAACTCAGAATAGGGGTGATTACTTTTGACATAAGTAAATTGTAAACAAAGTCAGACAGCTGTGCTACTGCACTCACCTTGTATAGTTACACCATGCTTGGAATCATATGAAGTTTAACGCCTCTCTTTTTAAGAGAGAGAAAAATACTTTGCCCGAACAAATGGGTGAATTCACCTTAAAAAGAAAGATTCGAAGCAATAATTTTTCAAAATTGGCAGTTGCTCGAAATGTTAATTAAGCCTCTTTTTATATAAACTGAAATTTGAGCATTTTTTAAATCACGAAGGTACAAACCCGCTGCATTTTATACATCTTTTTTTTGCTATAAAATGTAATTATAGTTATGAATTATTAACAATTTCTCTCTTAAATTAATAAAGTGGTCTACCAAATTTTGAATAAAAATATATCATTAACCATACTCTTGAACAAGTTTACAGGTTTTTAAAAACCTGTTTTTAACTTTTAACAAATAGCAAACATCAAGTGTAATTATAGTCATGCAACACAGTGTAGCATAATAGAATTTAAACTTTCCAAATATTATTCATGAAGATATAAAATTAAAATAAAAGGACTTGTTACATACGAATGAGAGAGTAGCACATACAAATGTGTGTCTACTTCCACTCAAATTAAAATACGAGTGATTTAAGCAATAAATTTGTGGTGTGTAAAAATAGAAGAAATAATTGCATCAAATTTTTCTACAAAAATTGCGTTGTCTAAATTGGGATTTACTGTAGTGAACAATCAACTTTTACAAATAAGAATTGGAATTTTAATTTAAAATTGTGATGACTACTTATGAATTTTTCTAAAGCAATTAGCACCATAGTACATACGAGTATATTGTTGTTTGCACTCTTTAAACAAGTTCAACAGCAGCCAAAGGTTTTTGCGGTCATGCCCTTAGTATAAATTAAACGTAGTGGTTTAAATGAATGCATTAAGTTAACATGCATTTGGTGCAATAATACTCAATCACTATTAAGTCCTTGAACAGAAAAGGGAATGTATCGTGTTGCAAGGCACGGCAATAACAGCAAACAAATAAAAAATTAAGCTTTAAAATAACACCCAGGCAGACAAGTCAGCCTGGCAGCCACTCGTCGTCGTCTACATGGCACGACATTACAAACTTTTTCACTTTAAGCCATTACAAAAGCTTAAAAAGATAAACTTTTTTAAACAGACAAAACAGCAAAACACGAACTCTGTTTGTTAGTGGTTTGAAATTGAAAGAACCTGATTTGAACAAAGGCACCACCAACCAACAGCAACCAACATACCAACTGCCAGCAGCAGAGCAGCCATGGCGAATGTATATTGCTAAAAATAAAAACTATGGCAATTGTATAATAAATATTCGTAATAATAAATTTTAAATCTGTTTATCAGCAGCTCAAGCACATTTAAATGCGTTGCTATACACTAGAACGAACCAACAAGCAAAAGTAACAACAAAAACTTAAATTAACCAATAATAATAAACTAGACTTGCAACATTTGAGATTTTTTTGCAATTCAATTATTTTTGATTTTTGTTTAACATTAATTTACATATTACAGGCAATAATTTGTATTTTAATCTTAATGCATTTTATATTATTTTTAGTTGTAATACCCCTGTCTGCCTACCTCACTATCTCTCTCTCTCACCCTCTCTTTCTAACTCTTTTATACTTATTTACAATCAATTGTTTATGTTTTCGTTTTTTCTTCTTCTACTTTTTCAGAGCCAATAACTATTTTTTGTTGTGGAATTTCAATCTAAATTTTACCAATAATAACAGCAACAAAATTGCTAATTTTTCAAATTCGCATTTTTAACAACTGCTGAGCTTAGTTTATTTGGCCGTTTGGGTGTGAGTGCGTGTAAGCGTGTAACCGTGGGATTTAGAGAGAGATGTCTAACATAAGACATCGCCCTCTGGCCCCACCGGGTACGGGCGATAGTGATGACAACTTTACAGATGATGAGAGTACACCATTGACACAAGATATTTATGGCGGAAGGTGAGTAGAAAATAACAATACATATTTAACATACATATTTATTACTTAACGACTTAAGTTGTAGACGTAAAACTTAAAGGAATGAATTCGAAAACCCAAACAACTTTATATTGAGTCTAAATAATGAAATAAACCTATTAGTTGCTACTTTAATTGCAAGTCCCCAAATCGTAGGGTTTTAAGGTTGCAATATGTATTACTGTGAATAACAAACTTTACATAAATAGGGCCAACCTAAACGGAACGAGTAACTGCCGAGAACTTTATTTTTCAAAACAAAACAAGAGGGAAGACTTGACAATCATAACTGAAAAACTTTTATTAAAAGTTTCATTCACATTTTACCAAAATGGGTTTAATTGTTAACTACGTCACGTATTAGGAGTTTTAAGGCTGGTACCGATTCTATTATTACAAAGAATAAACCAGTGTTGTTAAATCGTATCCAATTAACAGCTGAATTTCATGATATTATGCAATCGGGAAATTTGGTTTGCAATAAATCCATTGGTTCGATGTGTCAGTTACCTTCACATTGCTTGACAGGGATTTTCAGCAATTACGCTTTAATTTTCAGAAGCTTAAATTCAGCAATATTATCAACCAAGTTCTTAAAAGTGTTCTCACAATTCACGAATCACGAATTTTTTTTTATTTAAAGTCTAAAATATTTCATTTTGAGCATTTAATTCTTTCGGAAATTGGCGGATCCTTGTATTACATATTGGAATTGGAAAGGCAAATGTATTTACATAATTTATTATTGACACGCACGTTTGAGCTATCAGTATATGAATTGTTTTTTGGGATGACTGATCATTTCACATTGCTTACACTCAGCATAGATTATATGTAATGAATCTTTGACTTGACTATAAACTTGACACTTTCCGGTAAACAGTGTACTCGTCTAGTCTTCCCCTCACTACCTTACTATTGTAAAGCCAGTAGAGGATTAATTAATTATAAATTCTCTAACTTAAGAAAACATTATTTTGCAACACTGGCTATAAAGAAAAAGACCCTCGCAATATTATAAACAAGATAAAATTTATATGTACATATGTATATATGTATATGATGTAGTCATCCATAGTTATTTTCATTAATTTTTTCTTATACATAACTCTTTCAATCTACAACATTTTTCTACAATGTTCGCGTGTTTTGTCTTCTTTTTATGGCAATGTTTATAAAAAAAATACACAAAAATTATAATTTATACGAAATTTCTTTCATGGCCTAGCTTAGGTAACCGAGCCAGGAGTAAGTAACCTAAGAAGACAAAAAACTCTTCAAAAACATGCTAAAACATAGACGCACATTCTAATCAACATCATCATCTTTTTTAACCATAAATATAATTTATATACAAATTCCTAAAACAAATCGTTGTCAACAATGTTTTAATAAAAGATTGCTGTTAAGATGCCATTTGATGTAACTAACATCAGCAGCAGAATTAGTTGTTGTTTAATTCGTTTTAATTTGATTGATGACTTAATAAAAAGCCAAAAAATTTTATTGCTACTTTATATTATTTTACAGATACGTTTCGCACCAAACTTTAAATAATTGTTTATTCTTATGAAATTTTTACGGACCTATCCCATACCAATGATTATGAATATAAAATGTATAGCTAAATTTAATTAATTTGATAGCTCGATCACAGGTTTAACACTGACCCAAAGAATTTTCTTTTTTATTAATTTAAAGTTTTTTTTTCAAATTTAAGGTTATGACATTTTGCAGCTATTTCATTAATTATGTTTACAATTTGGCTTCCAAATGTTTTATTTAATGATCGGTAGCATTGAACTTTAATGATTACATGTCAAATGCCACAAAAAGTTCAAAATATGTAATTAACAAAATTTTGAGAGTTTTCTTAAATTGATAGCCGTATTATAATATTCTCTTGTTTAGTTATAAGTAGAGTTTTAAGCTTGCAGCTTATATTAAATTACATTTACATAAATATATCCTACCTAAACAGATTAATGACCAGTTTTTAACTTGATATTTAAATACGAAATTAGTAAATTTTTCCTTAAACTTAAGTTTTATTTAAATATGGTTTCATTTTTTCAGTCTCAAATTGCGTTTGGTATTTAATTATGATAAAAGTATGGAAGCACTATTAAATGTCAAAAAAAAAATATAAACAACTTCTTCATTTAACAGCTGATTTACTATTTAGTTTAAAAATTTTTGTAAACTAAATGGACAAAAGCTGCATCATTCATATCCTCTTCATCTAAATTCATTGTTTTAGTTGATATTAATAACACAGTAGCGCAATGTTTTTATTCGCGGCAAGTTTATTTATTGAATAGTTTTATCAAATAATAAAAAAAACTTCAATTTTCATAATTTGTAGAACTGTTAAAACCATATGGTAGTATGTATGAACATCTTAAGCTGTATTTAAATGGGCATAGTCAGTGATTTAAGTTAAGTTTAAAAATAATTAAAAAAAGTACCAAATATGTACTGAAATTATCCCTTTTTACCATGTAGTAATTCAGTACCGAAGAGCATATTTTATCTTTATTAACTCGTTTATTAAATACAAGCTTTTAATATTATTACTTTTACTAATTAAAATTAATTCAATAAACATTTTTAAGAAAAAATAAATTCTAAACGTTTTTCTAAATATCGCGGTTTTTTTCATTTTGGTGCGTTTTAAAATTTCAAAGTTGCCAACGCTGGTGCTTAGGTGAGCTATCGAATCTACCTCACAGCATTGCTTTTTTAATACCACAAACAAAATTGTAAAATCATTACGATATTCCTCTCATAGTATGCGAATTTTACTGTTGAATTTAGAAAAGCAGCGAAACATCTTAAATTTTACATTTTAAAGAACAAAAACTTTAAAGCAAGTATCATTTTCTGATAGCCACTTGGCTGTCGACAAAGATTCTAACAATTCAATAGTTTAATTAAAACCACTTTCAGCTTTGCCGTATTGAAATTGGTAAAACGAAGAGATTTTGCCATATCCTTATTAATTTTAGACATGTGCTCTCGAGGCATTTTCTCTCGGCAATACTAGTCGTTGCGATTACGTGATAAATCACGATAAGATAGCCACCACCTTCGCGAGAGGCAGCAATGTGAGATTAACATATGTATGTATGTACATCGGTCGAGACACGAGAACCCGGATATTACAATATTACAAAATTGAAAATTAAATTGTTAACATTCGTATAATATTCTAAAAATTTATTTTAGTATGTACATAATTATATATCTAATGAACTAAACACTTCCATGATCATTATCAGACCAACGCAGCAATTTAGGCAGATTTGACCAATATTTTACAAGTATTTAATCTTATTTCAATCATTTGTTAATAAACAAAAATTAAATACAATCACAACTATGTGAATGTGTAGCTAGCTGTTATTATTGTAGCTTTGTGATAATTGTGTGTGGCTTAATAATATTATTTAAATATATGCATGTTTTTCTGTCTTTTAAATAACAATTTGTTTTTGCTCTATAATTATAAACACAAGAATGACGGAAATTGAGATTTTATTGAAACACACTACCTACCTATGTATACAAACTCTTATATACGATATGCATATACTCGTGTGTATGTATACAGTGGCTCACAGCTTAGCTCACCCAGCTTCTTAAGAATATAAAGATTCTATGCTTTCGAAATAAAGATCCCGACTGTATCTCGATTATCCGTGATGGTCGAAGATAAGCAAGAAGATAATCAATCGATTTTCACAGTTAATCGAATAACAATTTTGATTATGTAGTTTTTTTAATATTTTTATTATTTAACAATTCTGTCATCACGGATAATAGAGGTAAACACGGTTAATCGAAGCAAACAATTTGAAAACATTGCGAACAAACCCAATAGACTGGGGCCAAATTACCGCATTAGTGATCGAATGAGCTATCGTATCGAAAACTGATTTCGATATCGAAATTATGATAAAATGTACTAAATTTCTTGCTTGATATCGAATGCCATAATCTCAAATAAGAAAACTACGATAATTTTTATTCGATATCGAATGCGGTAATTTGGCCCCTAATATTTGCCCATCACGGTTAATCGAGGTTACCAGTTAACCAGATCACTGATAATCGAAGCCCGACTGTAGATATTAACCAAATATAAATAACGGCTTATAGCATGTCTTCTAAAATCAAAAATAGAATTTTTATTCTGTCTCCAAGTTACACTTATAAACACTTGTACACTTAAAAAAATATAGGTACAAAAGTTGTCAGAACTTATTTCCACTAGTTACATACATACATATTTACATATATATATATATAAAACATTCAAATTAGGAAATAATTTTTTATCTCTAAAACTTAGTATGACCTCCCTTTTGCTCAATTACAGCTTTTAGCCTTTCACTAACTTTCGTGTAGTTTGAGGAGTTATTTTTTGCCCATTCCTCCATTAGCACAGTTTTAAGGTCATTCTTGTTCAAAATCTGGTGCTTGCGAATGTTTCGATCAAACATTGCCCATAATCGGATGACTGTACCGGCGGTTTTTGTTTCGAAGCTCTTTATCAGGCTTGCGCCAGCGTGCTGGACGTGATCTATTCGGTCGAATATTATCCAATAATGAATGGTAGGTCTCAAAATGGATGATGGTGTGGCGAATAGTACGCTCAGCCAATTTTGAAGCCGTCAACTTAGGGTTCTGCCTTATTTTTTTGACAATGTAACACTTTTCAACTCCATTAACAATTTTGTCAGGTGATTTCTGCCCTTATCATAAATCCTATATCTGTTGAATCACTTGGGCAAACCATTACAGCAATTTTTCGGCGCGAGTGGCCATTTTTAAAATGGCTAATAACCAACTCTCTCCGTTTTATGGTAGTACATCGAACTAAAGAACCACTTAACTGTAACAACCACACTAACAATTCATTGCAACCATAACTAAAAACGAAACGTTTGAAAATTTACCGTTACTCGGGGAGTGATGCCAATTTAGCAGTTTGGTTGAATTTGCACTATATGTATTTACTTTTTTTCTGTTTTGTATTATCTATAAAACAAAATTGAAAAAGTTCAGAAATTTTTTCTTTTGCATAGAACTGACTACAACTTGTAAATATTTTAATTCCAGTTGGTTGAAATAAGCTGAGAGCCACTGTATTATTTATTACAAACAACAATTCAATAATGACGCCTCAAAAGGTCATAATTTAATATGGCCCTATTTTACAACTTGTTTAATTTTGTATAAAATGTATTTTGATTTCATAAAATATAAAATAATTCCGGTTGTTTAAACCCTAATGACTTCCTCCATTTTATCCAACTTCTAATCAAATACCAATAGTTTGACAATAATTAGTCTGTGGCACTACTAAGCAGATTCACAGATTTAAGTGAAAATCAATTAGACATTTTTTACTGTTACAAATTTAATATTGCAACCAGAGCATATAAAAATTCATTAGCAAGATCATGAACTAAATATTTAATACTTATATACATACATAATTCCCATTTTCCATATTTTTTTTACAGCCAACGTACTATACAGGAAACAAAAGGCTGGGATGTATTCAGAGATCCACCCATTAAAATAGAAACGGGCTCAACGGCAAATCAAGAATGTCTAGAATTAACTGTAAAAATTTTAAAAATATTCGCCTATATCTTCACATTTATAATCGTGTTGTTGAGCGGTGTGGTGGCAAAAGGCTGTGTATTATTTATGACATCACAAATCCGTAAAGATAAGAGAATAGAATATTGTAATAAAGATTTCGTAAGTTCAAAATAAAATTTATTTCTATTTCTACCATTCTAAAGTTATTAACTAATTATTCATATCATTTCTAAATAGGGTCGTGATAAAACGTTTGTGGTGAAATTACCCGAAGAAGAGCGTATAGCATGGATGTGGGCTTTGATTATAGCATTCTCCATACCCGAAGTGGGTTCGTTAATACGTTCGTCACGTATTTGTTTCTTCAAGACATTTAAAGTGCCCAAAAGGGGTCACTTCCTGTTCATGTTCATAATGGAATCTTTCAATACTTTTGGCACTGCTCTGCTGATGTTTGTCGTTTTGCCGCAATTGGATGCCATCCAAGGCGCCATGTTGACGAATTGCTTGTGTGTTATACCCGGTATACTGGGTTTGATGTCGCGCACTAGCAAGGAGGGCAAACGTTTTGCCAAAATGTTAATTGATTTAATAGCAGTTGCAGCTCAGGTAACTGGTTTCGTCATTTGGCCTCTATTGGAGAATCGCAAAGAGTTGTGGGTTATCCCCGTAGCTTGTCTAATGATCTCTTGTGGCTGGTGGGAGAACTATGTTACCTCACAATCTTCATTTAGTTTAATAAGATCCATGGGCAGAATTAAGGATGATTTAAAATACACCAGATATTTCAGTCACATGTTTCTGTCCATATGGAAGATATCATTGTTCCTTTGTTCGGTGTTGTTGATCTATTGGATACAAGGTGAGGAGCCAGGAAATATTTTCGGTTTATTCAGCGATGCTTTTGGACCACACAAAATCTCAATAGATGAATTGGCCACCTCGTTAACGAATAGTTTGCCCGATACCATAGATGCAGCCAATATAGACAGTATTGATATTGAGGCTTCCTATAATACTGTGATATATGTTTTGCTGATACAGATTTTCGGCGCTTATTTTTGTTACATTTTTGGCAAGTTCGCTTGCAAGATTTTAATACAAGGCTTCAGTTATGCCTTCCCGGTCAGTTTGACTGTACCCATTGCTGTGTCGTTGTTGATAGCGGCTTGCGGCATTCGTATTGATGATCCCTGCTTCTTCCACGATACTATACCAGATTATTTGTTCTTTACCAGTCCTTCAAACTTTAGATTCAATGATTTTGTTACCAATCAAATGGCCTGGGCTTGGATTTTATGGTTATTGTCGCAAACCTGGATTGGCTTGCACATTTGGACTCCTAAATGTGAACGTTTAGCTACCACAGAAAAACTGTTTGTTAAACCTATGTATTGTGCTCTTCTGATAGATCAATCTATGGCCATGAATAGGAGAAGAGATGATCAAGCTGATGTCAAAACTGAGGTTAGAAATTAATATTGTTATGCATAAAATTATAGAAGTAAATGAAAATTTTTTTAATATTTTCCAGGATCTTTCGGAAATTGAAAAGGAGAAAGGTGATGAATACTATGAAACCATATCGGTTCACACAGATGGTTCGGCCATACAAAGCAAACCCACCATTAAGTCGTCCGATCACATTACCAGAATATATTCTTGCGCTACTATGTGGCATGAAACCAAAGATGAGATGATAGAGTTTTTAAAGAGTATCATGCGTATGGATGAAGATCAGTGTGCTCGTAGAGTGGCTCAAAAGTATTTGAGAATTGTGGATCCCGATTATTATGAATTCGAAAGTGAGTAAAAAACTAGTTGCAATTTTAAAGGCAAATCATTACAACTCAATACTTTATATGCTTTAATACTATTTAGCCCACATTTTCTTCGATGATGCTTTTGAAATTTCCGATCACAGTGATGAAGATATTCAAGTAAATCGTTTCGTAAAACTCTTGGTTGCTACAATGGATGATGCCGCTTCCGAAATTCATCAAACCAGAATACGCTTGCGTCCTCCCAAAAAGTACCCCACACCCTATGGCGGCCGTTTGGTTTGGACTCTGCCCGGCAAAACGAAGTTTATTTCCCATTTGAAAGACAAGGATCGTATTCGTCATCGTAAGCGCTGGTCCCAAGTTATGTACATGTACTATCTTTTGGGTCATCGTCTCATGGAACTGCCAA
The DNA here is from genome assembly GCA_916048285.2 of Bellardia pandia. Lineage (NCBI taxonomy): Eukaryota > Metazoa > Arthropoda > Insecta > Diptera > Calliphoridae > Bellardia > Bellardia pandia. Next base: position 124,101,369 of record OU696529.1, read on the forward strand.
TACCTGTGGATCGTAAGGATACTATTGCGGAAAACACCTACCTTTTGACATTGGATGGAGATATTGATTTCAAGCCAAACGCTGTCACTTTGCTGGTGGATTTGATGAAAAAGAACAAGAATTTAGGTGCTGCTTGTGGACGTATTCATCCGGTCGGTTCCGGTCCTATGGTGTGGTATCAATTGTTCGAGTATGCTATTGGTCATTGGCTGCAGAAGGCCACCGAACATATGATTGGTTGTGTACTTTGTAGTCCCGGTTGTTTCTCGCTTTTCCGTGGCAAGGCCTTGATGGACGATAACGTTATGAAGAAATATACCACCCAGTCAGATGAAGCTCGCCATTATGTACAATACGATCAGGGAGAAGATCGTTGGTTGTGTACTTTGCTGTTGCAGCGTGGTTACCGTGTCGAATATTCAGCTGCTTCTGATGCCTACACTCACTGTCCCGAAGGTTTCAATGAATTCTACAATCAACGCCGTCGTTGGGTACCATCCACCATTGCCAATATTATGGATTTACTGGGCGATGCCAAACGTACGATTAAGATTAATGACAACATATCACTGCTCTACATCTTCTATCAAATGATGTTAATTGGTGGTACTATTCTTGGTCCTGGTACGATTTTCCTTATGTTGGTGGGTGCTTTTGTGGCTGCCTTCCGTATAGACAATTGGACTTCCTTTCATTACAACATCGTACCCATTCTGGGCTTCATGTTTATCTGTTTCACCTGTAAATCCAACATACAACTGTTTGTGGCTCAAGTCCTGTCGACGGCATATGCGCTCATTATGATGGCTGTCATTGTGGGTACGGCACTGCAGTTGGGCGAGGATGGTATAGGTTCACCTTCAGCCATTTTCTTGATATCTATGGTGGGGTCGTTCTTCATAGCGGCGTGCCTGCATCCGCAGGAGTTTTGGTGTATATCAGCGGGTCTTATCTATTTACTTTCCATACCTTCTATGTATTTGTTGTTGATCTTGTATTCGATCATTAACTTGAATGTGGTATCCTGGGGCACTCGAGAAGTGGTGGCCAAGAAAACGAAAAAAGAAATGGAAGCGGAAAAGAAGGCTGCCGAAGAAGCGTCCAAACAAGCAAAACAAAAGAGTATGTTGGGCTTTTTACAGGGTGGTGTTGGCAGCAATGCCGATGAGGAAGGTTCCGTAGAATTCTCCTTAGCTGGGCTATTCCGTTGCATCTTCTGTACACATGGCAAAACATCCGATGAAAAACAGCAACTTACCACTATTGCCGATTCGTTGGATACGATTAAAACTCGCATCGATAGCATTGAACAAACCATTAATCCACATGAACAACATTCTCATCGTCATAGTCGCAGACGCACCACTTCAAGTGGTTCCAAGGACCATCATTTACTCTCGTCCGTGGCCGAAAAATCTGGTGATGAATCAGAAGAATCCGATACTGATACCTCGGTGGAGCCAAAACAAGAAAGAGATTTCCTAACCAATCCCTATTGGATCGAAGATGCTGACTTGCGTAAGGGTGAGGTAGACTTTTTGTCTAGTGCAGAATTGCAATTCTGGAAGGATTTGATAGACAAATATCTCTTCCCCATCGATAATGATCCCGTTGAACAGGTGAGCTGTTTGTTAAGGTTTAAAAAGGAAATTCAAAGTTGGAAATTTCCTAATTTGGTGTAAATAATGTGGATTTATACTGCGTATACCAATTTTATTAATATTTTAAAATCTTTTTACAGCTTAGTTAGTTTGGGACAGCCTATTGGAAATTTTCATTTTCTGTTGATATTTTCTCTGATTATTGTATTAATTTTATAAATTATTAGCTGTCTAAAATCATCAGATTATAAATCCGTAAGAAATTCTTTATTTGGAATTTCAGTACAATTCGCAACATGCTAATGTATTTAAATTTGCTAACTGAAATTTTCATGCTTTATATGAAAACGTGCTAAAGTAACAGCTTACATTCAAAATTTCCAACTAGTGAGTGTTTAACAAAATCTGTTAAATTTAAAATGGAAGTCTCTTCGAAGCAAAACGTTTTTTGTTTTATCTGTTGGATTGTTATAAATATATTTCACTTCAAATTGAATCGTATCCGGAATTATTACGATAATGCAAAGCGTTAAAACTACAAAAAATATTACTAAATTCTTTTCAAAAAACTGAGAACATAAAGTTTGACAACTTTAATCCACACTCACCATGTACTAAATGTGTCAAAAAAAGAACTTTGACCTTAAGTCTCAACATGTGAATTTTACATCAAAAGTTTCGCCCATGACTTTTTAAAAATCCAAAATTGATTTATCGTTTTTATACATACAGTAAAAATCCGGTATAACGAATCCCATGTTATCAAAAAATCCACTATAACAAAACGCCAAATTTTCGACTAAATTTTCAACATTGACATTTATATCAAACTATAATTGTGAGTATTCCCTGATGAAAAAGATGCTTTATTACGAAGAACTAAATTCTTACTATTGACAATTATATCAAACTACCTCAAAAACTCGCCAGTCTCTAAAGCGTTGTGAGTATTCCCAAATAGGTGTTTTATTGCCAAAGAAAAAACCACATTCCAGTTAATGGAATAGATTTTAAACCCAAGGCCATAGAGATATAATAAGTAGTGCAATGAAGAATTCCACGCTAGTATATGAATTCTTAAAGAATCTAGAGAATATTTATCATCAAAAGCGGATCTGATTATATTGGATAACGCTACCGTTTTATCTGATTTGTTCACACTAGAGAAACTAACTAGTGCTCTAGCAGGAAAATTATTGAAAGTAAAAGGAAAATTAAACCTCACCTTTTTGGAAATGCAAAGAATCTCCTCTCTCTTCGTAACAAAGTGTTGCCTGTAAATTATTTTCATTCAAATAAAGTATGGATTATTATAGGAATTAAAATATCCCCTAAGGAAGGCTTTATAAATCCTTGAACAATGCTATAAGAAAAATAATTAATTAACTAAAAATGGAAAAATTTTAACGGTAGTCAAACCATCTAATATAACCGCATAAAACTTACTTAAAAAATAATTTTGATATAATGTGACTGATAGCTATCGTTCGTTATACCGGGATTTGACAAACTTAGACATACAGTAGTGGTCATATAATTAAAACATTTTTGCCTGGCTGCTTTTATTTGCGCTCTGCAAAGCTGGATCATAAATCTATGAAAATAAAAATAATAAAAAATTTCTAATGGGGTTGGAAATTTTTATTAATTTAATAATTTATTTATTTTGTTGGATAATTAATTACTTATAAAACTAATATTAAAACAAGGCTAAAAATGTATTAATTAGGTGTCCACCCCGCAAAACTTACAAAATAAATTGATGAGAAAGAGAAACAACTGAGGAATTAAGAGCATAAAGGTACGGTCACACTTGAAAAATATTTACTCAAAAAAGTGTAACCACTTGTTTTAGCACAAATTTGTTTGACGTTGTTTACTCCTACAAGAGTTTTGCAAGATCAAATAGCATCAAATAAAATAAAACTAAATACTTGTTGTATCCTATCCTACATAAACAAAGTTTTTTTTTTAAATTAAACGAGTTCAAATATATTTTATTTAGTAGTTAGTTTTTTTTTTGCAAATATTTGCTAAGTATGACCGTACCTTAAGACATAAAACAGAAAATTATTTTGGACAAGTATCGTTAAAATTGCAATAGAAACATTCAAAATTTTAAATTGGCAGATATTGGGATTATACTTTAATTATATGGCCACCACTGTATGCGGTTAATAAACTTCGGAGAACTGCTACGCTAATTGTATTTAAACTCAAGATTATTGCTGCCAATCATGCTAGTTTTGTAAATATCGGACTAGTCACTTCGAAGCTCTATATCGGTCGTACTTTGAAATCTTATAAAATTAAAAATATTTATCATCAAATAATTGAACAATCCTGGTATAAATGTTAACAGCCACTATACAAAGTTGACATTTTAAAGGCCTCTTGAGGACCATCATCTATACTTGTAATCATCTTTAAAACACACAACTAACTAACCTTTAATAAAATTTTACACTTTTTTAGGCTAGAATTGCTAAAGATCTTAAAGAATTGCGTGACTCTTCGGTATTTTTCTTCTTTATGGTAAATGCTCTATTCGTATTAATTGTGTTCTTATTGCAATTGAACAAGGACAATATTCACGTTAAATGGCCCTTTGGTGTACGCACAAATATTACGTACGATGAATCCACACAAGAGGTAAATTTTTACAAGGGATTTCAACGAGTTAAACGTCAACTATAAATACATACATACAAACATATACAAATATAAATTACAATTATAACAATAACAATAAATATCTAGGTACAATTGACGTTTTCTTGGCGAAATCCCTTTTGAACAACCATACTAACCTATTATTTTTTTTTCTTTTTTTCTTTTTTTTCTGGCAATAAATTGATCAAAATTTTACAAATTATATAAAAAAAACAAATCGTTGAAATTTGCTTTGTGCGGTGATGTGCTGCTGACTGCGAAATTCGTTAAAACAAAATTCAAACTCATTATTGAAACTACATACTATATATATATATATAAATAAATCATACTATACTATATTGCATACAAAAAATGATAACAGGCTCGTATTGCCGCTGATCTAATTGAATTGAGGAACAAGTCGGTGTTCGCCTTTTTCATGGCCAATGCCTTGTTTGTCTTGATTGTATTTCTACTGCAATTAAACAAGGATAAAATACACATTGTGTGGCCACTGGGTGTCAAAACCAATATAACCTACATAGAAGAAACTTCCGAGGTTTTTATACAAAAAAAAATATTATAAATTGGTTTTCTTGTTGTGTTTTGTTGTGTTAAATAAACCTGTGTTCTTTCTTCCCACTTAATTCTTCCTCCCACACACACACAAAAAAAAAATTAAATTCAAAATATCATTGCTCGCCTTACTTACATATCTATATTTTTACTCTTTTTTTTTTTTTTTTTTTAACTGTGTATTTTAACTACCACCAAATAATTATGTATTTATAATCCCCTTATACAAAAAATTAAAAAACATACATGTACATACTTAAAATTATAACGGGGTATCTTTTATATGTATTTAAAACCCATAAAAACACCTATTAAAAATTCGGTTCATAATATTTGATACACGCTGGTACCATTTCCTTTTTAAATATCCCTCAAATACGGTGTTCAATATTCGTTGCGTTGCATTTGTTTTTTGGGTGTTTTGTTTTTTAGGAAACTAACACTGTTTGTTTATTGTGTTTGTATTTATAACTTACATATTTGTTTATTTACATTTATATCTGTGTACATTTGTTAATAAATAATGTGTGAATGTTCGTTTGTTAAATAATTTATACTTACACTACTTACTATATATTGTTTTTATTTGTTGGATATTGTTTTTATAAATTAAAATCCTTTAACATGAACTTATGCCGTAGACCATACATAGACTGTTAACATGGTTGCATTTGGTAGGAGTGAATGTAAATCAACAGCTGTTTCAATGCAACTGTGTAATATACAATTGACACTTAGGTAAACAATATCAGTATTGTATAGGTACATACATACAATTAGTGACAATATAATGAAAACTGAATTATTAAATTAATGCGAAATATTATTACAATTATTAGTAAAATATGCTTTAACATTTAATTTTTATAAAATTTTCTTTTTAATAATTTTTAAGGTTATTTTTTGTTTTAATAATAATATAATTATTCAGGAGAATATATGTGTCACTTGATACTCAGATACTTTTCCAAATAAAGCAGTTAATTCCAACCAGTTACATAGTTGAAAGTGTGAAAAACTGCTGTACTGAGAAGAAAACCCGCATCTTTTTCTTTTTTTAATTTTGACAGGTCATACAAACTGTCAAACTTTAATTCTAGAAATTATAAAAATATTTAATATATTACTAATTATTTAAGTTTTAGGTCTGTTTTATAAAAAATTTTAAATTTTACTTCAATATTTCGCTACTCTTTGTGTAGCTTCTTCAGGGAAAAAAATTTTAATTTTATTAATGTTTGGATATTATCCATACGGGCTAATCTATTTATTATTAAAATTTATTTTCCTGAAGAAAATACACAAAGAGTAGCGAAATATTGAAATAAAATTTAAAATTTTTTTTATAAAAAAGACCTAAAGCTTAAATAATTACTAAAATCTTAATAAAAAAAGGTCAAATAAACAGTAATAAGAAATTGTTCATTAATCTTCTATGCGTTGTTTCACGTCAATGTTCTAATACTGAAGCTTTGCTTTCCTTGACAGTCTATTATTAGTTTCCTATAATCACCCATGCCTAGGTGTCAATATTTTGGCTTTAATGATACCACCTTTAATTGAGAGTTGAGATACTCGTATGTCCTTTATCAGTCCCGTATTTTCAGGGTTATTTTCTGTGCATGAGATCCTTCTGTATCTATTACATGATGTAGTCAACATCCCATGCTAGCTTTCTGACCATTATATAATTATGTATTCGTTAAATAATAAGAAAATAAATAAGATATTTACAACCCAAAATGAAGTCTATGAAATCCTACTCTATCTTCCATGATGGATTCGATATCAAAAGAAGTACCGTCTGTCGATTCCAAATTTTCAATGCTAGCTTCCTGTTTATTAGATCCTTAAGCATTTCCTTAAAAAAATTATTAGAAGTCATTTTTTATCTGGATTACTAACTTTAGTGTTAATCAATGACGATTATAAAGATTAAAATCCCAAGTTTTATCTACAATCTTCTTACTATCAATCTTGATATCTTCAGAGTCAAGGAAAGGAATCTTCAATGTTATGTGAAAAATTTTCAATCCATTTTTATTGTCACTTATTGTACTGCTAAATATACACAGTTTTATAGAGGTACTATATTTGTAATAACTATCTATGTATATTGACGTACTTTACATACAATTTAAATAATTATTTCAAAATAATTAATAAAACTTGCATAAAAATATATATATTTTGCCATGACATGTCACACAGAATCGTTGCATTTACTCCCCTTTCACACGTTTTAATTCTGACACTTCAAGGCAAGTATTTTTGGGTGAGAAGGGAAAAGTGAATAAAAGGGAGAACAAACTTAACTTGACTTCAATTTTCCTCTTTTATTTTCTCCGTCTTATTCTACGCAAAGTTGTTTGCATATTGATTTGCCTGAAAAAGTAGAAACTTTTACCATCAAGAGCACGAAAGATACAAGAAAGATTTAAGATACGCATGTAAACAAAATGGCAAGTTCAAAAGAGAATTGAACTAAAACTGGTCAGCTAAAACTTAAGCGTGTAAAACAGGACTTACATTCATAAAATGCAACATAGCTTCAAGTCTATTTAAAGTCTACGATATTTGCAAATCATTATAAAATTTTAAAAATTGATGTTTAAAAATAGATATTACTTATACGTATTAACTAAAAGTTCTTTATATCGATTTTTGAAGTTTGTATACTCATTCGAAAGAAAGAAAATTTTTCTTCAAATTTATTTAAATTTTCTTACAGTTTTATTAAATTTTAATTTCAATTTCAACTTAGCCATATTTAACTAAGGTGCTTAAAACAAGTGCTCATAAAATATAAAAAAATGCTTATTAAACATTTTATTAATTCTAATTTTACAAACAAATGTTTAAAATTAGATTTGAACCAATTTAAATTATACCAACAAATTTTAAAACAATTTACGTTAAACAAAAAAAATAATTAATGGCAACTTTAATCTCAGGTTTAAAGCATATTAATAAATTGCTTTTTATTTAAACTCTGACTAAACAAAAAACCATTTGTTTAACTTAAAACATTCATCTCGTCTCTAAACGAAACAAGGTCCATCATCTTCATCTATTCTTTATTAAAACATAAAAACAAACAACATTTTCTTTGAGCTTAAAATGCTCCAATCCCCAGCTCCTCCTACAAACAAATCTTTTCTCAGTCATTTCACATTACAAAACTACTCTGTGTGGTGGTTTCAACAAACTCATATAAAATCTAAATACATCTAAGGAATCTGGGAGTAAATCTCTGTCAGCACAATTTAAAAAAAAGTAAAGACAAGCATTAAATACTCGTATATCACAAACACATGGCACATTAAAAATGTTCAAATTTTATATTTTCATGGTCTCATTCAAAATATTTGTATTAAATCTTTTGTAACTAATCTTTCTACTCTAAGACACTATTGGTTTTCATTGTAATAATTCATTAAATATTTTATCTTTTAAATCATACGAAAATAGGTCCATATTTCCAAGGAATATCTGCAGTTGGAACCGATTGGTTTGGTGTTTGTGTTCTTCTTTGCCTTGATTTTGGTCATACAATTTACGGCCATGTTGTTCCATCGTTTCGGTACTTTGTCTCATATTTTGGCATCAACGGAATTAAATTTCTTTAAAAAGAAATCGGAAGATCTTTCACAGGACGCACTGATAGACAAGGTAACATTTTATATACATACATACATATGTACATACATACATATAAAAACAGTTTGCCAGAATGATATTAATATTTGAAATTCTTTTCCCTAATTTAGCATGCTGTGGAGATAGTTAAAAATCTACAACGACTGCAGGGCATAGATGGCGACTATGACAATGATTCTGGCAGTGGACCTGATCGTATTGCTAGACGTAAAACTATACAAAATCTTGAAAAGGCCCGTCAACCACGTCGACAAATTGGTACTTTAGATGTGGCCTTTAAGAAACGTTTTATGAAATTAACCGCTGAAGCGGAAAATAATCCCTGTAAGTTGTATTTAATGTTTTAAGTATAGTAATATTCTTTTTTAACCTTGTGACATTATTTCCTTAGCTACACCCATCTTAACAAGACGCTTGACCATGCGTGCCGAAACTATACGGGCTTTAGAGGTGCGCAAAAATTCCGTTATGGCGGAGCGAAGAAAATCAGCAATGCAAACTTTGGGAGCTAAAAATGAATATGGCATTGCTGCTGTTTCAACTGTGAGTTGTTTTTTAAATGATTATTTTGATAACAAAATGTCTAATTTATTTATGTTTACTAATTTCAGTTGAACAATAATGGTGGTATTCCTAATGTTCGTAGCGGTCGTGTCTCCAATGCTGGCATTAACATTAAAGATGTTTTCAATGTAAATGGTGGTCATCAAGAGGTGAGTTTGCCTTATTAATTAATACAAATTTATCTTCTATTTTTAAATGTGATTTGAGAAAGCATTCTAAATCAGTGCTGCTTTAACAAAAGCTGTTACATTAGTAGACCAAGACTAACTGCACTCATGCTCATATCGAATTTTGCTCTCTAAAAAAAGCTATAAGACTACACCTTTTTAAATTGAAATTGAGAAACATGGTGTAACTATACTAGGTGAGTGCAGTAGCACAGCTGACTGACTTTGTTTACAATTTACTTATGTCAAAAGTAATGCTTTTTTAAGTGTTTTTGATAGTACTACATTATTTTACTCAAACAAAATACCTGTTGTTTCTGTATTGTGTTATAATTGTTGACGATTTGCACTCACCTTGTATAGTTACACCATGTTGAGAAATTTCAAATTTATGTATGTATATTGAGAAAAAAACAAATTGCAATTATGAAATCCAATTTAATATTGAGAAAAAACAAATTGAAATTCAAAAATCCAATACATATTTTTTTGAGCAAAAAGTTATCTCAACTCCTTATTCGCTGTGAACAAAGAGACTAGTTGGCTCCTAAGATCTGGGGCCAAATTACCGCATTTGATATCGAGTAAAATTGATCGTAATTTTCTTATTTGAGATTATGGCATTCGATATCGAGCAAGCAATTTAGTGCATTTTATCATAATTTCGCTATCGAAATCATTTTTCGATACGATAGCACATTCGATCACGAATGCGGTAATTTGGCCCCAGATGTCAGTCTTTAAAATGTTACTTTCATAAACTGCTGAACTAGATTAAAGTTTTTAAGTTTCTATCATGTTTGTTTCAAAATATAAGTCTCTAACTTAAGAAATAGAACAGTGTCTCGTCCTATATCTTGAAGATCTTACAAATTACTTTAGCGGAAAGATTCTTTCGATAATATAATTTCAGTAATTACAAAAACTAGTGCCCCATAACAATTTGATCTACCCAAGTCTCACGTCAATTGTATCAACCAGAAGTTTTTACCCTATGAAGAACTTTCGCTGTCAGAAGAGCTATTACAACAACTAGTCTTCTGAGATCTGGTCTTTATAATTTCATAATTTCCTACCAAGGAAGAACCCAGGGATACTTTGGTATTTGGTGAAAATAATAATCTCCTGATATCAGGTGTATATATTTTAATACTTTCTTTCGTTCTATAGACGGTTTCTCTGCCAAGTGCTAAAAATTTTTATCAAATTTTAATTTCCTGAGATGTTTTAGGAACTCCATACAGAAGGTGTTTTAAAAGAAACTCTTTCTGTATTGCTAGTCAGCCAGGGATTTACTTTGACATCATGACAAACTATTGCCTTAATTCACTTTAAAATCACACAAAAACGTTAAACGAAAACACTTAAATTCTATCATGTTTTGAAAGTTTTTCTAAATGTGAGGTTGTAAACATTGGATATTTTTAACTCCTTTTGTATTTAAACATAACAAGATTTTGAAAGCATAATTCTTAGAACTGGAGTTATGATATTCCCAAAATTTATTTTTAAACACTTGCTAATACCTATAATAACATTTTAAATTTGTATCTTTTAGCAAATCTATGGTTCCAATGGTGGTGGCACTATTAATCAAGGCTACGAACATGTCAATGAAGAAGACGATGGCAACTCCTTAAGATTGACCACTAGAAATCCACCACAAGTTACCTGGGGTACTAACAGCAACAATACAGGGCGTATGTAAAGGCAGACAGGTGTCTGTAAAGGACAATAAACAACACAGTGAAAAAAAAACTATTTTAATTTATACAAATATGTAGTTTTATAAAAAAATAATAATAAAATTAAATAATTGTTAAGTTCGTTTATAGTGGTCACAACTTTTTTTGCATGTTACTAAAATATTTACGTTTTAAAAGACGTTGATGAATAATTTTTAGCTGCCTGTTCTTATATTTTTTATTCTTATTCAACTACTGCCTTCTTTTATTTAAATACTTTAAATTAAAACATTAATTTGTAAATGTTTTTTTTTTAATTATAAATTTGTAAATAGTTTTTAGAGTTTTTATTAATATCATAAAATCAATCACACAACGAATATATTTTTATTATATTTAAATCATAAATACGACGATAAATTCAACAATAAACAATTGTACTCAAATATATTTAAGCTAATCACACTGCCGTTAAAACGATCTTACCCTTAAAGGATTAGCCAATCGAAGACTCAATCCTTACGGGAAAAGTTTTTTTATTTATAAATAAATGTTTTATACGTAATAATAGTTTTTAAATTTTATTTTATTTTATAAGGCAGTTGCAAATTAATATATATTTTTATGGATTTTATATTTTTTGCAAAATAAATGATACTTATTGTTGCTGTATAGTTGCCAACAATACCAGTGTAATGATCCTTAAATAAAATACTCATTAGAATGTCAATTGAATGCAAGGAAACAATTATTAAATTATTTAGTTAAATAAATTGTAATTATTTGTATTAATAAAGAAAATGTATGTATGTATTTTTTACGTTTAGATTATTTTAATAAATTTTAAATTTACTCAAAGTTTTGTTTTATTTAGATATTTTTTATTTAGAGTTAAACTGAAATTTTGGAATAATCATGGTGTTATTTACACAAACAAAATTGTGTATTTTACACAAACAACTGCCTGTTGTTTCTGTATTGTGTTGTAATTGTTGCGAATTTGCACACACCTTGTATAGTTACACAATGGTAACAATTATTGGGTGTATAACTTAAAAATTTTAGATTTTTTTTCAGTTTTTAAATTTTGTTTTAAAAGATTTTTGCACAATATAAATTTATTCAAAGTATTGGCCTTGTTAGCTATAAACTTTTTTCATCTTTCTGGCAACATATGGATTCCACGCCAAAAAAAAGCTATCCATATTTTGAGGTCAAGTAGGATAGTACATATATCCAAAAAAAAATTCGTCAAAAATAAAGCCTCATTATACGTAAAAATTTTGTGCAGAACGATCCATAATTGGCCATAGCTCCCATATAAAGCCTACTTCCGCAATTTACTTTAAAGAGCATAACTCTCTCAAAAATGTTTGTATCCAAACACAAATTTAACACCAATATAGGTCCATAGTTCCCACATAAGACCCCTTTTTAAAATTAATTTAACTTTATATGCACAGAATTCATGACACAAAATTTATGGATGAGCTGTCCATAATAGGTCACAGCTCCCATATAGCGTTATGCTATCGTTGTACGCGGACTCATTTGCATTATTTTTAATTGACACTTGACGTTACAAAATCGGACTCACAATTTAACAGAAAATATTGATATAAGTAGAAAAAGAGAAAAACCAAAACCAAAAAATGCTGCATTGAGCTATACGTTTTTGAGCTATATAAGTTTTTGTTTTTGTTTGTTAACTATAACATTTGTTTGTTAACTATAACTATGACACAAATTTCTTTTTTAAGCTCCTGTTAGTTTTCTTTTAATGAAAACAAGAAACAACGCCTAAAATAAGCTATGAGCCACTGTATAACGAAATAATATTTATTATGCCGGTGTACCTTGTGATAGCAAATGTAAAGTTTAAAATAAATATAAGCATTGTATTTGTTATTTATGGTGGCTGATTACACTGTGCTAGAATTTGACACTTTTTTTTGTGACAAACGGGGCACCTGGCGGGTTAACCTAATTCGGGTACGCTGAATCCAGTGGTGCTAATCGTTTTTTTAGGTTAGCTCGTTTTTTCGAAATATACCGTTATTTCGAAAATGGTGGAGGTTGCACAACATATATTCGCGTAACTCAAAAATTGAATAAACTAAAAAAAACCGAAATTCCGCAATGAAATTTTCTTTAAGTTAGGTTAAACTTTTTTGCGACTAATATGCGCAGTCGTTGTAGAAACATAATTTTTTTTTACCAAAAAAAATAGTTTTTTTTTTAGCAAAATTTCAAAAATTTTGTTTTTTAAAACGGCATAAAAAATTGGAAAACGCAGCTGTGCTTCTAATTTTTTCTGCAGGTATATCAAACAAAGTTCCAAACAAAACAAGACATAAATAATTAAAATCTGTCTACAACTTTTGATTTTATTCACAAAAGATGAAATATATAATAACCAGACGAAACTTCAAAAATTAAAACATTTATTTTTGTTGTTAATTAAAGTTTAAGTTTTTATTTACAAATTTATTCTTCTTCCTCCTGCAGATTCCAACAAATATCCCCTAATAGCGAATCAATCTCTCGCCATGTTCATCAGACTCGGCTGGTGATTGTTCATTAAATTTTTCTGCATGACAATGCAAAAAATGTATTTTCAATGACATTTTGACGTTTAATTTTTTAAATGCGGTTAGCATATCTCCAATTAAAATTCGCCAATTTTCAGACCGATGATTTCCTAATACATTTTCTATTACTGATTTCACAGAATTCCAGCCCAATAGCTCCATATCATGCAATGCAAGTTCAAATTGTTGGTCCTTCATTAGACGACAAATGTCCGGTCCATTAAGAATTCCTGTAAAATAAAAACATTATGATATGAAATATAAATCTAATTTAATAAAGTAGCTAGAGTTCATACCTTCTTTTACTTTCATGTCGTTTAATCGTGGAAAAATTCGGCGCAATTCGATAAAAGCAATTCCATCTGGGTTCAATGCTTTTATAAAATTTTTTACAACAACTGCGCATATTGCAAAAAAGTTTAACCTTACTTAAAGAAAATTTCATTGCGGAATTTCGGTTTTTTTATTTCATTCAATAAACTAAACCGTTTTTGAGTTACGCGAATATATGTTGTGCGACCTCCACCATTTTCGAAATAACGGTATATTTCGAAAAAACGAGCTAACCTAAAAAAACTATTAGCACCACTGGATTCAGCGTACCCGAATTAGGTTAACCCGCCAGGTGCCCCGTTTGTCACATTTTCTAACTAGCACAGTGTTATTAAATTATCATTTAGATCATGCCTAACAAACCATATTATAGCCAGAAGAACTGTAACAGATTGCAAGCTTTGAAAACAGATTAGTACAACTAATGGCACAGATAAGACTTTTGTTCACAGTCTTAATCGCTGAAAATGCTTACATGATGTTCTGAACCTTGTATTTTACATCTCTATATTGGAATAAAAATAAAACCAAATAAATCAAGCAAAATTAAGCAATTTTGGAGCAATCTAACATATATGTATATATATAGTGCATTTATTGGAAAAGTCTTTCCTTAATATTATTATTTTTCTTTAATTAAATAAGATCAATAATATTCCATAATACTTTTTTTTATTTAATTGAAAGTTTTACACTGACATTACTTTTTGTGTTTAAAATTCAACTTAAATTATATATTTTTCTAAGAATAAAATAAATACATTTACAATAAACAATATACATACATACAATTAATATGATATGTATGCATTATTAAAGGAATTAATATGTAGTGATGCTAATACTTTTGTGGAGGAGGGTAGAGTGAAAGGTGCTGTAGCTAGTTGTATACATATTTGGAAAAAGAGGGCAGGGCTATATTGAATATACACATAAAATATGCTTGAAACTCGAAACAACTACATAAATATTTCCTATATACAATATTGATTTTAAAAAATTTCCAACACTTCCATTTATGGTGGGGCAAAGCGAAAAATTTGTCTATGTTGAAAGCTCATCATATTTTGTTAAAACTTTACATAAAGTTTAAACTTTAACATGATTGCCCTTTTTGGCTGCTATTGGTAGTTTATCGCCTTCCAAAAATGGATTTACAGCAGCTGGAGCGGCAGCAATACCATACAGTTTCTTAACAGGAGCATTAGTATTGTCAATGCCATTGTCATTTTGGAATTGATGCATTAAGAATTTTTCCATTGTCGAAGCCATTTCACTATTGCCAGAGCTGCTGTCTTGACCAGCACAATCAAACATATGTTCACTGTCACAGGTACAATCTTGGGCGGCCTGATATTCACGACTGAAAAGTGCGGTATTTTCAAATTTTGAAATGCAGCCTTCATCTTCCTCGTAACCAAAGGGGCAGGGATTGGGTGGATTGCAGTAGGCGGGTAGACTGGCATCGGTTTTAATGAGTGTAGGAAAATGATTGGGTGCCTCACCCATACCACCCGAAACATATTGGTGACCCCACAATGAGCTGTGCTGTAGGAATTCTTGGTCCCGTATGGAGGGATTTGGCCCGCCAGGGAATACATTACGATACTCATAGTCTTCTGGTATATTTTGACTGGAGGAGCGTGAAACCATATCTAAACCTTTGGGCAAATCGCTATCAATATCGAAATAGTTGCTAAGTGGGTCGTTTTCCTTGTCCATGCGATTTAGTAACTCGGTCAAAAGTACATCAGCAAAAATACTTTCCTTGGAAATTGGTGTATATGCCGCAACACTTTGACCAGCTGTAATGGACATAAGCAAACACAGAAATTTGCTGGCCATATTGGGGGTACCTTTCAAATAAAAAAGAAAAAATTATAATGTTATTAATAACAGAAATAACATAAATAAATTAATATCTAGAAGGAGTGTTTAATTTTAATTTAAATTATTAGATTTATTTTATTTATTTTTACCTTTTAGCTGCAGAAACATTATTGTTATTCGTTATCTGTGATGTATCTATTGATTTTTCTCCGGAAACGTTGTTAAACTCGCCAGCACAACAAGTTGCAAAGTGTATAGGTTTTTTCGTTCTATTACAAATGTAAAATATGTATAGTATACGTTGAGGGATGACACAGAGTTGTCTGAACCTGCCTGTTGCTAACTACAAGATGGCCGATTAAAGTTTACAGTTTTGTCGATAAGACAGTGTTCTAATACAGTAGGATTTCTATAAACACAACAAATCGCTATACCGAAAAAATAGTAGAATAAATGTCGAAATTAGCTACTACATATTTAAAAATCGAATGTTTTAATTTTGGGAAATAAGAACTGATTTGTTATAAAGATGCAATTATTTTTTTTCTAATATCTTTTATTATTACTTATATTTAAAGAAACGTTGGAAAAATTATGAAAAGGGCGTTTCAACAAGAACTTTGTTGTTTGTTTTTTAAAACAGAGTAAAGAAAACAATGTAAATCATTCAAACTTGTACTGTATTGTAAATAGTACGAAGAATTTAATAATAGTCTCACAATAAACTAATGTAGTAGTTCGAAAATAACATTTTTGAGGCTGCAAATTCAATTTATCATCTGAATTTCGTGAAATTTGAGTTGCAACAATAGTTTGTGTTACAAATTATTCGCTAATATCTCTTGACACCGTGATCTATTTACAATTATACTGGATTTCTGGCCAAATTTCCAAAAAAAATAATTCATGCTTCCAGAATATACAGCGCACTATGCAAATGATCCCCAACTAGCTCTTATATTATGCGCCAATATTACTTGTAGGCAAATAGGCACCATCTATTATCATTTCAGAAAAACCAGTGGGGTCTTGAATGAATTCAGCGTGTCTATGGCTATGTTCAAGTGAAATTAAATTCATTGCAACAATTTATGTTTACTTTTACTTAGTCAAAAAAACTCAAAACTTTTATGCAATCAATATATGCCTCTGACGAGCCCCTGTTTGAAAACAAAGGTGTTTTATTTATTTACATTTACAACTTAAAGCAGAACTTGTTTGTATGAACGAGTAGAAACAAAAATATTTATATTACCATGTACATATATTTTTATAAGTAAATTTCACAAAACAAAACCGTAACATACATAATCTACTTAAACAGAACAAATTTTAATGAACCTTAAGAATCGAAGAAGCGTGAAGTATGTAATAAATATTATAATAAATATTGTTTTATAATGAAAGGTTATTTTTAAAATACAACAAAAAACAATTTATTTTTATACGGTAACTTATTCTTAAACATTTTTTAAAAATATTTTATTACATACATACATATTATATTTTTCTGAAAATATCACCTTCCGGTCCGCCAAGGCAAGCAAGCAATTAATATTAATCCTGTCTGAACAAGGACTACTCGATAGTTTTCTCATCCAATAACAGGAGATTGACCGTTTGAAAAAAATTAATGGAACACCTCACGACCAACCAAACAGTTTTTTAAAAAAGAGTGAGTGTTGTTTTTGAAAGCTTGTGTTTTTCGTTCCATTTATTACAAATATCGACAGTTGATTCAGAAAGTGAGTGCTCACCTTCTATCGTTTAAGATGCTCTTTCTGGTATTTAAAATCATTTATGATTTTAATTCAAAATACATATACATATTATCAACGCCTGCGGTGCCCTTATTGAAACCACTAAATTAAAATTTGTTTAACATTTAAGCCGCATAAATTTAACACAAAAAGCAAATGTAGCCCTTAATTTTTACTTCAAAAAGTGAGTGCTCATCACTAACCAATTTTATTTGAAAATAATTAACGGAATTTTTAAAAATCAAACAACTCGTTGTAGCACACACTTCCTGAATCAACATAAATTAACGTATAATATGTGTGTATTTACATCGGATCACCTTGTTTGATTTTTTGGCTACAGGTTGACTCAAATATTGTTTGACGTCCTTAAGTTATGCTCTAGACACTTTATTTAAAAAAAGCACATTGCCTACTTTTAGGATGACAAATTTTCAATGAGTTTGAAAATTTCGAATAACGGAATTTGTGGTGAATATATAAAAACTCACCACGAGTTTGTATACTCACCACGATTTTTTATACTTACCACGATTTTTACTCACCACATTTTTAAATTCACACTACACTTCTCCTTCTTTCTCACCATCCTCCTCATGCACTCTCAAATAATTAAAATTTTCTCTTCCGTAGGTCGTCGTCGTTGTTTGTGTGTGTTGTTTTTTTGTTGGTTTGGTTGTGTGGCCGTTGAAATTCTTAGAAGAAAACCGGGTTCGTTGTATATATAGCGAACTTTAAAAAAAAAAGAAAATGTGTATTATATTTCGTTTGGTAAAGACCAGAGTTGTCAACTTTGAAATTTCAAAACGCACCAAAATACAGAAAGAAAAAATAATAAAGATTTTTTCGCACCAAAAATGGCAACGCTGTTGGTAACAGTAAAAAACTACTTCCGGGGCTGTTAAAGAAAGTTGTCACTATTATTTATTGTCAGTTGGATTGTTTGTGTTGGTGGTTTTCGTATTAAATTAAAGAAAAAAATTTCTTTATTTTTCAATTGAAGCGTACGAAAAAAGAGGTGTGGCATCGCTGTCAGCAGCCTAAAAGTGCGATGCTGCCATGCAGTCTTGCTATTTTAGCACTAAATTTCTGTCGGTGTGGTAAGTAAATGAACACGGAAATGTTTGAATTAATATATGAAATGTAATCTTTTAAAACAAGTCAACAATTGTTATGAACAAAATTAGAAAAAACTATAATTTATATGTGTAACATTTGAAATAAAAATTGTATTGTTACATTGAACAAATTTAGCACATATTTATAACGGGTTTTCTAATAGCTACTTGACAACTCTAAATTTAAATTGTGAACGCACTATTTCACTGATCATCTAATTGTTGCTTTCTTTTTTTTCAGTAAACTTAACATTTTCGTTATGGTAAAGTACACGAAGGAACAACGTTTGGAAATTATAAAAATGTACTACCGAAATTCGGAGTCGGTGACCGCAACTTTAAGAGCGTTAACTCCAATTGTCGGTCGTAATTCTCGCCCTAGTAGACAAGCAATAACAAGTTTAGTGCAAAAATTTGAGTCTACATATTCATTGTGTGATGCTGTCGTGCCAGTGCGACAACGGCCTGGTCGAAGTTCCGAAAATATCGCTGCCGTTCAGGCGTCCGTAGCAAACGATTCAAATCAGTCGATTCCGCGGCGTTCTCAAGAACTGGGCATCCCCAAGACCACTTTATGGCGAATTTTGCGTAAGGATCTGGGTTTACACCCATACAAGATTAAGCTGACTCAAGAATTGAAGCCGATGGACCATTTGAGTCGACGTACGTTCTCCGATTGGGCTCTGGAGAAGATGCACCAAGATGATGAATTTCATCGCAAAATCATCTTCAGTGACGAAGCTCATTTTTGGCTCAATGGGTTCGTCAATAAACAAAATATGCGTTATTGGTCTGCTGAAAATCCACATGTGCTTCACGAATCACCACTTCATCCACAAAAAATTACTGTTTGGTGCGCTTTGCATGCCGGCGGCGTCATTGGGCCATATTTTTTCGTCGACAATAACGATCGTCACGTTACTGTGAATGGCGATCGTTATCGCGCAATGATTAGCGATTATTTTTGGCCCGAATTGGAACACATGGACTTGGATGACATGTGGTTTCAACAAGACGGTGCCACAAGCCACACAGCACACGTTACAATCGATTTAAAAAAAGTTGTCAAGTCCTTATTGGAAAACCCTGTAGCACTTACTTTTTCAAGTTTTAGCATATTTTAAAATTCATTTTCTGGCAACACTGCTGGCATGAAACAAAAAGCAAAGTCAAGGCGAAATAAATCGATGTATAAAAGAGATCAGCTGCAAGGTGAATTTAAATACAAGGTGACAGCATAGCGCCAGCTGATTATTCATGGTGAAATTGAAAATGTCAAAAAGTTGTTTACAAATAGTCAAAGTTTATATAAAAAAAAGATGTTTTTGACAGTAACGAAAGTTTTTACACAAACAAAAATGCACAAAAATGCCTGTTGTTCTTGCCTTGTTGTAATTGTTGTAGCAATGCTGTCACCTTGTATTTAAATTCACCTTGATCAGCTGTATATTTAATCGCTGTGAAAAAATTAAAAAGAAACGAAAAATAAAATTATTTAGGAAAAGGAAAAGTAAAATTAATGAGAAAATAAATAAAAGTGTGTTGTTTTGGTCAAAAAAACTGTGACAAATAAACGACACAAAAAATCAATTTTCTTTATATTTCGTTCAATTCGCCTTAATTTTAGATTTTCACATACAAATAACAAAATGATGTTTTTTGATTGTTTATTTTGATCCCGTGTCTCAAATTATACACCTTATATTAATCAGCCTTGTACAAAGTTAATTAAGCTACCTTATACAGAGTGTGGCATCACTAATTAATTAAGTCGAACGCAGCTGTCTAATAAAAAACAAACATTTTCTCTGTCTGCACGTCTATCAATTTCAGAAATAGAGAAAAAAAGATTTTACGCGCCCTAAAAAGAAGTTTTTTTTGGCAAAACATAAAAAATTGTAGATAGAGCATTATTTATACATACATATATAATTTTAGAATATTAGTATTTTATACACATAATGATGGCTACAAAGGAGGGAACAGCACCAAATTGGAAAAGACCAGATGAGGTTGGTTGTAGTAAACAAATAATTTTTATTATTAATTTAGCTAAAATTAACATATTTATTTGTTATAACGTTGGTGTTGTTGGTTTCTTGTTCTAGCTCATACGTTTGCAGAGACTAAAACAACGAAAGAAACAATTGGCAGCACGTTTTAATTGTAGCAATAATAATAACAACAATAATGTACGAGATGTGGTTACGGAAACAAATAAAGCGGCCCTATTGGAGGCTAAAATGGCACAAAAACGTAAAAACCCATTTGCCAAGTATGTTGCAGGACCCTGGAATGTATTTAGTTTAAAGTTTTTAAAGCTAATTTTTTTTATTGTTTAGAAATGTCGACAATTCAAAAAAACCCAAAACAGATATAAAAGAGGAAAGTCAAGATTCTCTAATGGGTTTCATTAGTTCTCCAGCCTTGCCTGTTCGCGAAGCATTTATAAAAGAGACACCTACCCGTCCTGAACCCGCTAAACTTGTGTTGCAACCATTTGATCCCAAGGCCTTTTCGAAAATATTGCAGCAAACATCCGCTGCGAGTGTCGAAGATGATGAAGATGTAGAGGAACAGAATATAACTAAACATTTGCCCATGGACTGGTGCTTGAAAACAAGAGTCCGTTTCTTTTGTCGTTCTGAATTACCAACCACTCAACTGAAAACCAGCCAATTGGCCAGTGGTCTTACAAGTTTTGTGCGTTGCATAGATACACAAACTGAAGGCTGTGGTTTAGACATTTCTCCAGCCACTAGGTTCAATCAGTACACTTACTATTGGCAACATCCGCACATACCTTGGATGACTTTGTTTCCGCGCAATTCACGAGAGAACACTGGCATTACTTTGGGCGAAAGGGAACGCAAAGCTTTGGCAGAAGACTGGGATTATAGTTTTAGGGGAGTTTTCCAACTTTTAAGAGCCAGACAGTGTGCCTATTTCTATTTGTGTGCCAATACTTTTACCGTGTTATTTCGGGCAGCTGGTACAGGCGGTAGAGCAGAAATTCATGCTCTAATGTCGCCCACAACGAGAGGGATGCGTCAGGCCTTAAGACAAGAAGGAATTGAATATAGTATGCCACTTAAAAAGGACGGCGGTGGAGGTCTCAACAAATCTGTGGACGGAGAAGACTATAATAGTAATAATACTTTAGTGAATGCTGATACTATAAAAGTAGAAGCAAATGATGATGAAAAGGAGGATGGGGAAAAAGTTGATGACGATGAAGACGAAGATGATGATTGGCTTGAAAGCTTAGAGGTGGATGCTAAAGAAATACGTAAAATCCAAACAGCCCATCAACGCAAAATTAAGGTCCAGGAAATGTCTGAAGATTTCACTGACAATTCTTTAGTTTTAATTGAAGGTGTGGAGTGTCAGGGATTCTTTAGCTTCTTGTTGAATGCAAAAAGTACTATAAGCTCAGTTGGTCGTTTGGCCGGTGTGCCGCCTACTCTATTAGCCCCCGTTGCTTTTCCCAAAGCCACCATGCAGCACTTAAGCACCCGTTCAAGTAAGGTGCGCATGGATGCGGTAGACTATTTCAGCATAGAAGTTAAGGGTATAATTATGCCTTCATTTCTTCCCTATGTATGTCAGCTGTTAGGTGAGACAAAGGATACATTTAGCGCTACTTTGGCCTCGACCACAAACACTCTGGCCTTTAGCAAGGCCACACAAAAACTGCTCGAGGATTCTGCTTGTCAGAGTCAAACGAAAAATGAAGACGATGAAGACAACGAGGCTGGCGAAGTGTTCGGTAAAGAAAATCTTTCTGATTGTGGTCTGCAAGCGTGTGTTATTGAGAATATGTGTCGTACGGGCCACCTGGCTGTTACACTTTTGGAGCGCGTATGTTATGATAAGAACTATGGATATGCTTGGAGCTAGTCGTAGTCTCTTCTATAACATATCTATACTACATATATATTTTTAGCGTTTTTTTATTTATTTGCTGCAATAAAGATTTTCTATATTTTTAAAAGATTTTGTTCAAATAAAAAATTAAATATAATAATAAATAAGGAGAAAGAAAATAATTCAAAAATTTAAATTTTTTTAATTAAAACCAAATTTAATCGTAAATCTATGTTAATATTGTTAAAATATTAGAGATAATATGAAAGATCACTAAACTTATATAGGTATTCATACCTTTTTTAACAAATATTAATTAGTCCATATTAAAACCTATGATGCAAAATAAAACAACCCACATAATCATAATACACAATGTATTTCAATTCGAAAGCAAATGTTTTCAAAATACAATGTAAAAAGTATACAAACGATTTTCTTTTCGACAGTGAAATTTGAACGAACATGTACAATATTCACTTATCTAAACCTCTACGGACAAATAGCGTCAACCACTGATTGATTGGGTCTTACAAAAATCATCTAAAGGTCAATAAAAAAAATTACTGAAAATAAAAATGGCTTTTGTAAAGGAGAGGCCAATTCCCCGTCTTCGCTCCAGCTTACGAAAATTTGTTTTAGCGCAAAATATAAGTATTAATATGGCACCTATATCATAAATTAAAACATTTCGAAATTTGGTTAAAATGTTAAGTTTTTTATTGAAAATATACACTAATCTTATAATCTAAGCGGCGATTTTTGTTCTATCCAACATTTAATGATCGACAATAATTAATTCATCTATACTCCAATCTTCATAAGAGTGATCGGGTAAAAATCGTCTAATAATAATTGGAATCTTTTTCTGTTTCAATTCTTTCATGGCTATTTGCAAAGGATCAGTTTCACCTTCCAATTCCACCATTATAGGAGCACACATAGCAATTTGCAATGCTCGTGTACCCAAAACACGCGCTCTTTCATATTTTGTCATGTATTTGGTTGTGATACGTTTTGATTTTGGAACACCACCGCCAGCACCTCCTGGTGCTATAATTTCAATATTGTCTACTTCCTCCTCTTGGTTAATATCGTCGATATTGTCTTCTTCATCAACATCATCGAATTCATCACCGACGACACTATAAAAAAAGGGAAAATAAGAGTTAATCACTTGTTTGCTTTGCAATACAAAAATTATGAAAAACAACGTGGTGGTTTTGTAGCAATTTCATTTAACTATTTAAGAATTATACACTTGATAAATTTATTGAATTTCAACTTACTCATCATTATCGAAATCTCCATCATCCATCTTTGCAAATTAAATTTATTAAACGTTAGAAAATAATTAAAAAATTAATTAAAATTGGAACAGGTAAAATTTTCCCTGCAATAATTGAGTGCTTAAAAAAATAACAAGCTAATACACAGAGTTGTAGTTTTTAGCACCAATTTATATTACAGAGTTGCTGTAATTTTGAATTTGTATAAATGATACGTTTTGACGGACCTTATTTGCTGAAAATTACAACACTGAATTTTGTTTCGCGAAACTATAACAAAACTACATAGAGGGCAGCACTGTCTACAGTGACAAACGAAATTTACAAAAAATTCCCGTATTCTTCTTTTTTTAAGTTCGCAAAATACAACGAAAACGGTCTTCCTTCAATGAAAGGGTTCCAGACAGCCCAGCGCACCACCACCCCCATCCACCAAAAAATAATATTTCTTGACTATAGTTATATGTAATTTAAAGCTACTGAATATAAATAAAAGTATGTAAACAAACATGCATATATGTAGTATGTACATATGTTGTATATGAATAGGGGAAAAATAAAAAAAGTTTAATGAAAATATTTTTGAAGTTTGTTTTTTTTTATTACAGTTATCGTAGTCACTAAATAATAAACAAGTAATAGGCTTAATAGTAAAAATACAAATATATGCTATACGGAATTGACAACACTGGTAACAAGCATAATATTACTTGGATCACCTTGTTTGATTTTTTGATATCCTTAAGTTATGCTGTAGAAAATTTCTTTAAAAAAGCACATTGCCTACTTTTAGCATGACAAATTTTCAATGACCTTGACAAATTTGGAATAACGGAATTTGTGGTGAATTTCTAAAAACTCACCACGAATTTTTATGCTCACCACGATTTTTTACTCACCTCGAATTTTATACTCACCACGAATTTTATACTCACCACGAATTTTTATACTCACCACGATTTTTTACTCACAACGATATTTTCATTTTTTTAAATTCCTCAACACAAGCAAAAAAAATTTTCCTTTTTTACAGCTAGCTTAGCTAGCCCCCACCCACAACCTTACCTTGTTTTCTTCTTTTCTTTCTTCTTCTCTCCTTCCTCAACATGCACTCTCATATATTATTTTTCTTCTTCCGTCGGTCGTCGTCGTTGTTTGTGTGTGTTGGTTGGTTGCTGTGGCCGTTGAAGAAACCCGGGTTCGTTGTTATATATAGCGAACTTTAAAAAAAAGAATATGGGAATTATTATTTCGTTTGGTAAATAAATAATGACCAGCGTTGTCAACTTTGAAATTTCAAAACGCACCAAAATAGAGAAAAAAAGCGCACCGCGCACCAAAAATTTAAAAAAGCACCAAAAACTGGTGCGAAACGTACCAAGTTGACAACGCTGATTCACAGCAAAATAAGAAATCAATCCTATCATCCGGCAGCGCTCAATGTTTCTCAAATACATAGTTGCCAGACAAATAAGGGTTCATTTTGAATAAAAAAACGTCAAATCATCAAAATGCATTTTTCAAAATCGTCAAACAATCGTCAATAAAATAAAACTTTTTTTCAATTCAATTTATTTATTTTTTCAAATTAATTTTTTTAATACATAAACAAAAAGTAAAAAAAAAACAAAAAAAAATTAAATATGTTTAAGAGATCGATAAAAGTTTAAAAAATAGTTATAAATAAATATCAATATTAAAATAAAAAAGAGTAACAATAACAAAACACAAAAATAAGTAATAAATTACTTTTCAAATATAGTTTTTAAAATCAATTTTTTAAGAAATTTTTATCAATGTTTCTTGTTTTTAATATAAAATAAATAAACAAAACAATTTCTTCCTAGTAACTGTAAAACATAAAAAATTCTACTTCTAAATACAAAATAACCTTTTTGCGTTTTAGAATTTTTCAATTATAAATCAGAATTTTCTATTTAAAAAAATTTCAATTGCATTTCTGTAGTTTTTTTTCAGTTGGTTTCAGAATATTCTTATCGTATTTCATAAAAAATAAGTTAAAAATATTGTTTGGATTCTGAAATACATATAATTAAAAATTTCTCAAATGCATTTGAAAATTTCTGAAATACAATTTGAAAATTCTATAATATTGTTAGAAATTTCTAAAATATAATTGAACATTTTTAAAATATAATTGGAAATTGTGAAGTTTAGTATATTTATTTTTGTAGGTACATTTCCCTATTAAACTTTTTAATAAGCTCAGGTACAACATTCATATTAAAACAACATTTATTTAGTTTTAAAAAATCCCTTCCAAAGTGGGCATTCCTCACCTATTCCTAATTTTTGGTTTGTTTAAATTTACCTGACTAAATACTCGTTCGACATTTGCCGAAGAATGAAGTAAAACTAATTTTTTTTTGTATAAATTTGGTTGAGATGGAAACAAGAGATTTATATCTTTCCTTTGAATTTGCGAAATGTGTTTCCGAAATTCCATTAAACATATTCTTTTTCCGAAACCAAATTATAAATTTTTAATGAGAAAAAATTGTCGCAAATCATTTATACTGAAAAATCATCAAAATAGGGGCAAAGATCGTCAAAGGGTAATTTTTGACACCAAAAAATCGTCAAAATGACGATAAATCGTCAAATATGGCAACAGTGGTTCTCAAATATGCGGGTAAAAAAGAGAAAATATATTTCCACAATTTTAGTTTTATTCTTGCTCTCAGATTGAAATGTTTGTTGACGGCTTTGTAACGGTTACAATGCGGGTTGTTTAAGCTCGAGTGATGTTGGCCAATTATTGAAATAAGGGGAAAAAATACAATTTCGCTTTAATTTCAGTGTGTGCAGCAAATTAATTTAAAAGGTCAACGTACAAAATTTTATTAAGAAAAAATATATCATTAATAAAAATAAAAAAAGTTACTATGTAATAATATAAAAAGTGAAAAAGCGAATGTGTTAATTAATGGATACAAAAGCAAAAAATACACGCTTGTTTGTTATAAATTAAGAATAAAAAAATTAAACAACTTAGAGTGGCCTTAATGCAAAGTTTTGAAAGTAAAAAAAATCATAAAATTTAATGTAAAATACATGTTTTTACAAGTTTTTTTCCGTGCAATAAATAGGTACACACATTTTATTAAAAAAGAACATTGCAGTTGCACGCACACATTGACAGCTATAAATAAGAGTATGTATGCAGTTTTTTTATAGTTTTATTATTTCTTACGTTTACATTCTAAATAAAATATTTTGCTTTGTATTAAGTATATGTATGTAGTAATAAAAAAACAACGTTGCAATAATACTTGGCAAATTTTTTTAATACAATTGAATAAAAAACAACGGAACAAATTTGCAAACTTGAAACTAATGCTAAACAAATTATAAATAAAAAAAAAAACAACAACAACAGTAACAACTACAATAACAAATACCTATTTGCTTTTTGTTTTTGTATTTTGTTTTCTTTTGGTACCTTCTAATAACAGTCACTAAATTGTTGTCGTAGTCATATGGAGAAAACGGATACACGGATATTTGGCAAATAGATAGACATACAATCAGACGGTATGCGGTAAACAAATGCGGCGTAACGAAACTAAACGAAAGGAAAACATAAAATATACATAATAATGAAAATGATTTTATGTCGTACCTAATAAATGAAAAGATGCAAGAATTTTTTCATTCAATTTCGTAATTTATAACGAAAAAATAATAATGTGCAATTTGCTTTTAGTTTTTTTTAAATTAAAGTATGAAAAATATGCACTATAACAGAAGAATATGCAATTATTAATTCATTGACATAAAAAAAAAGTTCATACAATACAACAATTTCAAAATCTATGAAATAATTTTAGAGCATATTTGTATACTACCCACAACTAAAAATAGCCACAAATTGTTAATGATCTATATATAAAATTATGCTTCTTTCCAAACTTCTACAGAGCTTCATCAATACTAATTATGTACATACTCGTATGTACATTAGGGGTATTCTATTATGACTTTTTTTTGTTTTTTTAAATTTACATGGCTGTACACGATGAGAAATATTAAAAAAAATCATAAGTGCGATTTTAGTTTTTTATTTCATTCAAAAAAGTTCACGCACCAAACGATTTTAAAATTTACATGCGCATATACACACAAACAATGTACATTTGCATTGGTAATGTATAGCTGTTAACCGCTTTTGCTATTTGTTTTCGTTTGCTTTTGTTTTGTTATACTTGAAAACGAAAATTAAAAAATTCTTACATTGGAAATATTTTTAATTATTTAATTTGTCATTAGAAGAAATAAATTTCAAATTTAAGGTTCTTCCATTTTTACAAAACGAATATAAATCTTTCACTTCTTTAATGGCTCGTTTGGCACATATATTAGTCCGTTTTAAATTTGGAATGGCTGAATCTTTCTTCACCCAGTGTCTATTTAAACATTGGTGTGCAGTTTTGAACGGCTTCACAGATTCTTCCAAGCATTCAAAATTATTGTTGCGAAAACATTGGTCGGAAAACCATACTTCGTACCATGCACTGCATATAAATTGACAAAGTGGTAAAAGTTTTTCTCTGTGATTGGGAAGGAGTATAAATGTGAGCAATGCAAGAATAGCTCTGGAGTTCCAACGGGCGTTACTAAGCGATGGTAAAACTCGAAAGTTAATGAACGGAAAAACGTTATGTTCAAATATTGTGACACTTTTTCCATTCTCAAGCACCATTACCGCTACTCGCACTTCTTTAGTTTTATTTGACAATACCACTACCTGCACTTCCTTTTTTCCAAACTTTCTCCCGTCAAATTGAAGACACAAATTCTCTTTTTGTAACGTTGTCATATATTTTGCTTCCAATCGCTCGGCTGATTTCATTGAGGCTTTATATACGGCAGATTGTGTGGGTGCTGGAATAGCAATGCCTGATTTCACTAATGCTTTACATACTAGTTGCTTTCCTGCTACTCAAACTTGTTTCCTCTATCATATCTACTGCGACCCTTGTTTGACACTTGACTTTTCTAAGTCTTTTTGCAGGTGGTTCAGGGTGATACAATTCACTATCTCAGATACACTTGAATTTATATTACTTTTGTTTTGTACGGTCACTGGTTTAAGTAAAACAATTTTTGATTGATGAATATTTGTTTCCTTTTCAGTGGTGTATCCAACATCTCCATTGGAAGCAGAGGAGTACTTAGTTCTGACTGCAAAATAGCGGTACATTTTTACCACTACTTTCAAAAAAACCAAAATTATAACACAACAAAACAAAATAAGAATAAGAACTAGAAAGCAAACGAAACAAATAGTAAAAGCGGTCAACAGCTATACATTGCCAATGCAAATGTACATGTTTGTGTGTATATGCGCATGTAAATTTTAAAATCGTTTGGTGCGTGAACTTTTTTGAATGAAATAAAAAACTAAAAACGCAGTTAACATTTTTTTAATGTTTCTCATCGTGAATGCGCATGTAAAACATAGGTTAAAAAAATAGAATACCCCTAATGTACATATATGCTTCTTTAGAAAACGCATTTTTTCTCTGTTCAAAATAAATAAACAAATTCACATTGAGTTGCCATACAACTTTTGTAAGCTATTGCGTCATATAAAATACCACAAAAAATTAACTAAAACAAATATAGGGTGTTTTTTTGAGAACTTCGAATTGAAATAAAACACAAGAAAATCGTTTTAATGACCATCAATTTGGCTTTATTGGAAGGATAATTTTATGCCACTAATGTTTAAATATGATTTCAGGCATGTGGCCGCCGCGGCTGGCTCGAATAAAGCCAATTCTACAGGTCCAATTTTCAACCACTTTTTCGAGCATATGAGGCCGTATGTCGGCAATAACGCCACGAATGTTGGCTTCCAATTCCCCTAACGTTTCTGGTTTGTTGGCGTAGACGAGCGACTTCACATATCCCCAAAGAAAATAATCCAATGGTGTCAAATCACACGATCTTGGTGGCCAATTGACAGGTCCATTCCGCGAAATTATGCGCTCATCGAATGTTTCCTTCAATAAATCGATTGTGGCGTGCGCTGTGTGGCATGTAGCGCCGTCTTGTTGGAACCACAACTCATCCACATTCATGCCATCCAATTCGGGAACAAAATAGTCGGTTATCATGGCTCTATACCGGTCACGGTGGCGAATCGATTCATTCGGGCCCTCTTTAACACTTTACTCTACAGCGGCAATTGTTTCTTCGGTGCGCACTGTTCGACGTCTCTGCGGATGCGTATTATCACAAAGAGTAAACGTAGTGCGAAAACGATTCATGGTTAACTGAATTAATTGCTCTGATGGACGATTATGTCGACCATAAAATGGACGGAGCTTGCGGTAAACTTCGCGAACTGAACCGTTATTTTCGAAATAAATTTGCACGATTTGCAAGCGTTGTTCTTTTGTCAACCTGTTCATGATGAAATGGCAAACCAAACTAAACATAAATGACATTAGAGTTGCCAGATTTGACCACAAAATGCCAGTTTTATCTCTTTTCGAAAAACAAACCTGTAAAAAAAACACCTTATAGAAATATTAAGAAAGTTTAATTTAGTGGTCACGTTTATTTTGATTCCTAATTGAACTACGTGAATATCACTAAAACATTAAATACTGTGACTTTTCACTGTTTATATCTCACTACAAATTACACAAAATAAGTTATTTTTCGATAGTGTCGATCAAGAGGAAATAGGCTGCTCTCAACAAACTGTGGCATAGAATAGTATATTACATACTTTTATGTAAAATATTCATTAATTGATATTTTGTTTCTTTAAGATTTTTTAATAGACCTCTTATGAAAGAATCGGAATCCACCGGTAATTCTTTCATAAGAACATTTTTGCGTCCAAAACAAAAACAAAAGCGTGCACGAATTTAATTGATTTATTATTAAAATAGACTTAAAATAGATTTTAACGCTAGTACAATTAAAAGATCTTTGCATCAAAATGGTCTACATGGAACAACCAAAGCAAACTTTTGAATTTCGCAAAAAATATATATACGAGACTCAATTTTTTTAAATAATATTCTTTTCGTCGATGAAATTAAGTTTGAGATATTTGGAGTCAAAAATCCGCCAAAAATAAGGCGAACCAAGAACGAAGTCTTTAGTAATAAATATGTAACCAAGACAGTAACATATGGTGGCGGTTCAGTAATGGTCTGGGGTTTTATGGCGGCATCAGGGGTCGGTAATCTTACATTTAGTATCTACAGTGAAAAAGGAAAAGTATCTCGACATTTTCAAAAACAATGTAGCCTCTAGAGTAAATAAATTAGAACTAGCGCAGAACTGGATTTTCAAACAGGACAATGATTTTAAGCATACCTCCAAAATTGTGAAAGAGTGGTTTCAGTCACTAGACCTATATATATTAGGCAAAGAAATATTTTTTGCAAGGATAATTTACAGGACGAATGGAACAAAATTTCGCTTGATTTTACTAAAAAACTCGTTGATTATATGTCTAGCATATATTGTCAGCTCTGATAATGGCAAACGGACTACAAACAAAATATTAAATGCAATGTTTTACTCAATTTTAATATACATACATACCCGTATATGTACTTTATTTTGATGCGAAAAATCTGGTAATTTTTCGTCAAAATTAAAAAAAATTTTATATTCCTTATTTTTCTGGTTTTTGTTAATTCGTTATATTTTGCTCAAGGTACTTAGAAATTATTTAATGTGTGTATTTTGTTTTGAATTTATACTTATTCACAAAAAATTAAAGTAGACTTCAAATGTACTTTAAGAAATTTTTGTATGAAAATTTTGTCTAAAAGCACACTTTAAACCTACTTTATTTTTTATGAATACGGCAGTAGGTGTTTAACTTTGTATTAACGATCAGATAGTTATTCGAAGTCTATAAGAATGTATAATTTTGTCATTTTAAATAAAATACATTTTTTCAAAGTATCAAGTAATTTGCTTTTGGATTATAAAAATCTATACGAACGTAATAACTTTTCCATCCCTGAGATAAATATTAGAGTATGATCTAAAGTATATATGTATATAAAAGTAATAAAATAACAGAACATCTGCATAAATAAATGCTACATATAGTCAAAGAAATACAAATTTGTATACAATTCATAAACAAAGCGAGAAATTTGTTTCTCAATTTTTTATTGTATTGGAAGAATAAGGTTTGACGATTATAAATGAGATTGACACAAAATGTAATCCAGTGGTGTTAAATTACATGTTAGGGCGGTCAATTAACAGCTGAATTTCGTGATATGCGTTTTGGAAATTTGGTTTGCAATAAATTCTTTGTTTCGGTGGCTGTGTGGCAACGTCATGTTAAAACCACATATCGGTGATATCCATATCTTGTATAATTGGTGAAAATTTTATTGTTAACATTTCCCGATAACGTTATCCATTTAACTGTAATATCTTGCAGAATTTTCTAAAATATTGCCCAATACGCTTCCAGACCACATAGCACACAAAGTTCTTTTTGAAAAACCCTTCCCATGTGTGCTATAAAACATAATCAAGCGGTTTATTTCTATCTCATTTAACTTTTAATATTCAATTGTAGTTTTTAAAGATATGTACCATGGTGTAACTATACAAGGTGGGTGCAGTCATTAGCACAGCTGACTGACTTTGTTTACAATTAACTTCTGTCAAAAGTAATACTTTTTCAAATGTTTTTGAAATTTTCCACTCACCTTGCATAATTCCACCATGATATGTACAAATAAAACAATCAATAATAATTAAATTTGTTTTCATTGGATTTAACGTAACATAAACAATTGTTAAAAAATCGAAATTGTATTGCTTAAATTATTTAAACATTCCACAGCTGCAATAAATTAGACAGACAGCATGCTTTCCTACCATTCATTAACTGTAATAAATCGAGTTCTTTGTCAGTTTTCTAAACCATTTTACACATTCCAGTATGCTATTTATTTGGTTTTAACTGTAACTGGAATTTTTAATAGCTATGTTGTCTGTTAATGTTTTTAATAATTTCTTATCCGAATTTCATTGAGATTTAGATATTAATAAATTGAAAAATATGCAAAGAGAACATGCAGGAATTATGGAAACATTTGTTAACCAAAAAAATATTAATATTATTTTATAAATGGATGTAACAAACTGATACAATTTTAAAAATAACATTTTTTTATATTTACTTTTAGAACAGCTAGAAAATTATTGGAATAATTAAAATTTTACAAAAATGTTTGTTTAATTAAAATAAAAAAATAAAAATTTTAATTTTTTCCTCTACTGAATTGTAAAATAGAGAATACAGTCAAACCTCGATATAACGACTTTCACTATAACGAATTCCTCGATTTAACGAATTTTTTTAAATCCCCTACAACCCTCCATAAGATTTAATACAAAATAAACCTCTCTATTACGAATAGATTTGTCAATAGCCTTCTTATAACGAATTTTCATTCACTGCAGACTAACGAAATAGAAAGAATTATTTCCTTTATTTAACGAAAATTAGTCCAAATTATATGAAACAGATACACACAAAATTATTGTGTTTGCAACGACAACGTCTCCAGCAAACCTACATTCGTAGTCGACATTAGACTAACGGCTGAAATATTCGAAGAAAAATTTATTATTACCAAGAGCTTGTACGCTTGTTGCAGCAGTTGTTATTGCAATCTAGCTAGTTAATCACTGGCTCAGACTTCTTATTTTATAAGTATAAACTATTTTTGAATTTTAAAACTACAAAATACAGTGTTTTCCTTCAAATATGTTTTGATTTATTAGCGGAAATTGTTCGCTATAACATGGTAAGCAGATGATGATTAATATATACATACAACATTTTTTTTACCTAGTTATAACGATAGAAGTGCAACTTCACCTCGATATAACGAACCTCATTGTAACGAATTATTCTATATAACGTTTTTTTCTCTAATCTCCTTAATATTCGTTATACCAAGGTTGAACTGTATTTGCTTTCTAAACCGGTTATAAGCAAGATTTTATCAAGAATACATTTAAATAATAAACACTTGTACATATAAACGAATAAATATTAACACAGATATTGATTTTTATTTTGACCTTGACATTTTATGAAACTATGTATTTACATACATATGTACTCGTATGTACAGTGGTAGACACGAGGTTAGCACACTTGATACCTATATGTATGTTGTCAATTAAATAAAATATTTTTTAAGAGAAAAGTTTTATTTAGGCTAATAGTTCGAATAATAAAGAATACTATTGTAAAGTACTGGAACAATTGGCAAATTGGAATGCATTTTCTAACCGGCAAAGGGCGTCATCAGCAATCTTCATTGTCCACTATCACTCTGTAAATATCATCTATTTAACTCACCGTTTTTGAGAAATAGAATATGAGAATTATCATATTTCTTTCTAACGTGTTGTGAGTTAGAACGAAATTTACGTACGTTTACAATGTGTGTGTATTCTTTATTAGTATTTAAAATTTGTATTATTATCTTGATTATTCGAACTATTAGCCTAAATAAAACATTTCTCTTAAATTAAAATATTAGTTCATTTCCTTCTCTAAATATTTTTTGTTGTTCGTTATTTTTAAAACATATCATTTTTCACACGTGT
The DNA here is from genome assembly GCA_916048285.2 of Bellardia pandia. Classification (NCBI taxonomy): domain Eukaryota; kingdom Metazoa; phylum Arthropoda; class Insecta; order Diptera; family Calliphoridae; genus Bellardia; species Bellardia pandia. The sequence goes on from OU696529.1 coordinate 124,135,715, forward strand.
CACATGTCATACTAAAATCACGCTACTCCACTTTTTGTTTATTAATTTATTGCATTTCGGTGTTTTTTTCCAGAAAAATCTCTGGACTAAATAAAAGTTGTATTCTAAGAAGAAAAATAAAAAAAAAACTTAATTTAAATCCTAATATTATTGCGCATCTCCTGGGCATACTCTACACCAGAGCCAAAAATATCGAAGAATCATGCATTTATGCATATGAGCCTTAAACTGAACTGCAGTGAACGACAGTATTGATACCTCATGATTTGTCTATTCAAAGCTTTTTCGAACATGTAATCATGGAGCAATTTATATGAGGTTGAAGCTTTAAATTCGAAAGCATGTACAATGTACATTCATTTAACTTAATTTTTATACCAGGGGGGTTACTTTCTATTGCGATGCGAAAGCGAATTCGATGCGTAAGAGTATCAATTTGTACGCTTATCGCATCGAATTTGCTTTCGCATCGCAATAGAGAGTAACCCCCAGCTTATGACTACCGTTTCCATCTTTTATTGTTTTTTTTTACACATTCAGAGCCCCACCCTATACCAACACCGAGTTCTTTAAAGTTAATGTGCGATAGGATATACAGTTCATAGAAAACTACTAATCCCATGAATTCTCTCCAATGAAGGACAGTGAAATTGGAAATGTGCAAAGTTCCCATAAACGTGACTCGAACTTATGTGCTTTCGATGTTAATTGGCTGCTTATGTCGTTCTAGAGGGAGTGTTAAGTTAACATAGACAACAGGAAGAGATATGTATGTTAGGGTTGACCCGTTTGTATGGAGAAAAAATAAGGAACCGTTTTTTAAAATTCTATCTATTTAAATTTTTATTAATTTTTTTTAAAACCTTAATTCTTCCCTATCTGACAATCTCTGTTAAATCAATTCGTTAATGTAATGGGTATTAAAATAACGTAAATTTTATAAGCTACAAAACGGGAAAAACCATTTAGGTTAAATTGCATGATGTTTATAATCAAGAAATTGCAACAATTTTTTTAAGTAAATTCTATGAAAAAAATAAAAAAACACTAAAATTTTGTCTGAAATTTTCAAAATTTTTAAATTAAAAAATATAGTTTTTTAATTTTTAATAACCCATTGAATGCGCCTCTCAAAGACCTTTCATATGATACCAAATTTACATATAGTTCCCTTGGGGGAAATGTGAAAAAAAATCAAAAAACCTCTAAAAAGGACCTTTTTATCCTCTTGATCCAGCTCATCAAATATTGACCCCAGGACAAAAAAATTTAGAAACGTAGTCTTAAAATGAATCAAATTTTCATATTAGTCGGGAACATCCGCAACTTTATTTTGGGGCCACCCTAATGTATATGCATCCTAGTTATGGAAAGTAATGAGTGTATGCCTTATGTGCAAATGTGACCCCAGTATTGCTGTGTGATCTCATAATCGCCATTTTTAGCGCCTACCCAAACTTTTGAGATCTAATGAAACGCATATGTTAGTGCACAATCTGAAAAGTCCATATGTCCTATTGGGACTTGGAAACTAAATAGTTTATATTGAATTGCTAAGCAATAAGTGCCAGTCAAGTGTTCTTATTATTCCTTATTCACAACACTTGTGAAGATGACATTCGAGTGCTGCCTGAACGGAACATAGTGATCCAGATACATTGTTGGCTTTTGGAGATTGAGATTCCTGGATTATATGACGTAAACCACACTATATCGCAATTTTTAGTTATCCGCACAATTCTGAAGCTTCACTATCCAGAATCTTATTATGGTCGCTGGTAATTTTATTCATTGTGAAGCATAAAATATGCGTATTACTCTTTTATTTAACCCTCCATTACTAACCTCTGGGTCGAATCGACCCAGACACGCAAACTTTTTAAATTAAAAAAAAAACAAGACGATATTTTAACTCAAGATATATGTGTAATCTAAATTTGTTTATATTTAAACGTTTATAAACAATAAACACAAGGAATATTTATGATATTAAGCATATAAAATTATTTAAAAAAACAGCCTGGGTCGACTGGACCCATAGTTAGCAATAATGTAACAGAGATTACGGGTCGATTACATATGGGTCAGTACTAAAGGTCTGCGCAAAACCACTTGGTTGTTTGTCAACAGTGAAGACTATGCTGCAGTGTATATGACAGTAATGTAAAAATCTGATTATTGTACACTGCACCATATAAAAAATCTAAGCGAGAGCACACAATAACAATACAACAAAAAAAATAAAGTTTGTTTGTTTTGTGTTTGGCCGATCAATAGCACGACCTGCCATTTATTCGTGCATGTGTTTATTCGTCAAGCAATGAAATCTAAGCGAGAGCACACAATAACAATACAACAAAAAAAATAAAGTGTGTTTGTTTTGTGTTTGGCCGATCAATGTGTAACAAAAAGACTGAATTATAATTTTAGTTTTAATGTATTATTTTTTGTTTTGTTTTTTAGTTTAAGTTATTGAATTGTTTCTTAATAAAATTTTTATTTAAAAATTGTATTACGCCTTTGATTTTTAAACATTTGGTTTTCTGTCTACACTAAAGACTATGCTGTAGTGTATATGATAGTAATGTAAAAATCTGATTATTGTACACTGCACCATATAAAAAATCTAAGCGAGCGCACACAATAACAATACAACAAAAATTTTTTTGTATACATGTGTTCAACTTGTTACTCATCAGCTATGTTCTCTCGTTGTTTATTATTGTTGTTGGCACACATTGTGTGTGTCATGCAAAACAAGAAGTAAGTGCATTGAAGTATTTGCTAAAAAATAAAATGTCTTAAGTGGCATTCAAGACAACATTTGCAACCCTTTAGTCAGTACATAACTGAAAAATTTTTGCTTTAGCCATACCAATTATTCTTTCTAACATTTTACTATTATATTTCAGGTTTCAAATGCACTTTATTTGACGTCAATATCTTAAAAACTCATAATTTTATGCGCAATTCGGCTGGATTACTTTTTTTACTTTTTTTTTAGCTATGTTGTAATGAATACAAACTTTATTTCAATTTAAATATATAAGTTGTTTAACACACCATTGTACACATATTACAATTTAACAATAAAAGACTAAAATCTACCACACACAAGAAGTATACGTTTTATCAATTTATAAGTTGAGACGATTTCAATGGATAATACAATTGAGCGTCGATAAGACCCATGGTTAGTAACTATGCGACATGATTTAAGGTTAGTAATGCAGGTTTAACAGTAGTAAGCGAGCATATAAAAATCTTATGCATACGTATGTATATATGTTTAAAAATTAATATTTGAATTCAACATCATGTTTAATTAATCTAAATCCAGTAAATGGAATACATATTTTTAACGATAAAGATGTATGTGTGTGAAGATAAATTTAAATTTAACTAGCACAGACAAAAACCGCAATTTTTAGCCGAGCCCATTTTGCACTTAACAGAGCCCATTTTGCACTTAACAGAGCACTGTTATTCACTTAACAGCAATCATACTTAGAGGATTTTTGGCCATTGTGGAAATTTGGAGATGGGCTGGGGTATGACACTATATGGAAAAGTTGGTCCTATGGTCACTTTATACAACTGTAATAGTGGGATATCTGAGATAATTTTGGGATTCCAGATAATTTGAGTTTTATGCAAAAATAAATCTGGAGAGGATTTTTGGCCATTGTGGAAATTTGGAGATGGGCTGGTATATGACACTATATGGAAAAGTTGGTCCTATGGTCACTTTATACAACTGTAATAGTGGGATATCTGAGATAATTTTGGGATTCCAGATAATTTGAGTTTTATGCAAAAATAAATCTGGAGAGGATTTTTGGCCATTGTGGAAATTTGGAGATGGGCTGGTATATGACACTATATGGAAAAGTTGGTCCTATGGTCACTTTATACAACTGTAATAGTGGGATATCTGAGATAATTTTGGGATTCCAGATAATTTGAGTTTTATGCAAAAATAAATCTGGAGAGGATTTTTGGCCATTGTGGAAATTTGGAGATGGGCTGGTATATGACACTATATGGAAAAGTTGGTCCTATGGTCACTTTATACAACTGTAATAGTGGGATATCTGAGATAATTTTGGGATTCCAGATAATTTGAGTTTTATGCAAAAATAAATCTGGAGAGGATTTTTGGCCATTGTGGAAATTTGGAGATGGGCTGGTATATGACACTATATGGAAAAGTTGGTCCTATGGTCACTTTATACAACTGTAATAGTGGGATATCTGAGATAATTTTGGGATTCCAGATAATTTGAGTTTTATGCAAAAATAAATCTGGAGAGGATTTTTGGCCATTGTGGAAATTTGGAGATGGGCTGGTATATGACACTATATGGAAAAGTTGGTCCTATGGTCACTTTATACAACTGTAATAGTGGGATATCTGAGATAATTTTGGGATTCCAGATAATTTGAGTTTTATGCAAAAATAAATCTGGAGAGGATTTTTGGCCATTGTGGAAATTTGGAGATGGGCTGGTATATGACACTATATGGAAAAGTTGGTCCTATGGTCACTTTATACAACTGTAATAGTGGGATATCTGAGATAATTTTGGGATTCCAGATAATTTGAGTTTTATGCAAAAATAAATCTGGAGAGGATTTTTGGCCATTGTGGAAATTTGGAGATGGGCTGGTATATGACACTATATGGAAAAGTTGGTCCTATGGTCACTTTATACAACTGTAATAGTGGGATATCTGAGATAATTTTGGGATTCCAGATAATTTGAGTTTTATGCAAAAATAAATCTGGAGAGGATTTTTGGCCATTGTGGAAATTTGGAGATGGGCTGGTATATGACACTATATGGAAAAGTTGGTCCTATGGTCACTTTATACAACTGTAATAGTGGGATATCTGAGATAATTTTGGGATTCCAGATAATTTGAGTTTTATGCATTAAAAGTACATTAAAGCTTTGATTTAACTTGTAAATGATTACAATTCCAACAACGTGTTTTTATATTGTTAAAATAAGGACTTTACCATCTATTTAGTATACCGGCATATAATCTAATCGCTTTAATCTACACCAACTTTATTTAAATAACGTTTGTCTAAATAACTATAAAATATGTAAATAGATCTAAGCCGTAAATGGGAATATAAAGGTACTAGTTTTGTATCCAAGTAGACTCGCTGATTTTAATGTGTAAAACTTAAACTTATTATGGTTATTCTTAAATAGTTGATTGAATGACTGCTCATCGAAAGTATTGCTAGTAGTCTTCATATTTGATTCTATAATATAAATCATTTGATTCTATAATATAAAAGAAAGTCAGCCCGGCTGCATTAGGTTCAAAACTGCAAACAATTCAACTTTTTAATCGCAGTCACATTTCCAAAAATATACAATAGAATGATCGAATGATATTTCAAAAATTGTTCAAGCTTAAGGTCTTTTTTTTTATAAGAATAAACTTCTTATTTTCAATATTTCGCTACACAAAGACTTAGCGAAATATTGAAAATAAGAAGTTTATTCTAATAAGACACAATCGAATGATGATAGATGGTATGTATGACAAAGTCCGTTCATATTTTGTGTTAACTTAAATACTTAGGGCAAGGACACAATTCAGAAAAGTTCACGGAAAATTTGAATTATCGTTTTTAATATATTTTAAAAATAATAACTTACTTAACATTGCCCAATTTTAGATTAGAGGACACAATTTTAATTGTACCTTTACAAACACAAATGCACTCAGAAAGTTTGATACGAATTTTGTGACAAATCTTTGAAAATGAGGATAGTCAAGCAGGGACTGGCTCTCGACATAGCGACAACATAACAGAGTTCTGCCAATTAAAATTGGATGGATGGTGGAAGAGAATTACATCCAAAACGTGCCACTTTTTGGACCATATATTTTCGAAAATTAGGCCGGGCTCGATATCTCGATATGAGAACAGAGTTCTGCCTGTTTTCAACAAGACCACATGACTTAAAGCCTGAAAATCATTAAATTGTGTCAATAAAAAAAAAAATTATCAAATTATCTGGAATCCCAAAATTATCTCAGATATCCCACTATTACAGTTGTATAAAGTGACCATAGGACCAACTTTTCCATATAGTGTCATATACCAGCCCATCTCCAAATTTCCACAATGGCCAAAAATCCTCTCCAGATTTATTTTTGCATAAAACTCAAATTATCTGGAATCCCAAAATTATCTCAGATATCCCACTATTACAGTTGTATAAAGTGACCATAGGACCAACTTTTCCATATAGTGTCATATACCAGCCCATCTCCAAATTTCCACAATGGCCAAAAATCCTCTCCAGATTTATTTTTTGCATAAAACTCAAATTATCTGGAATCCCAAAATTATCTCAGATATCCCACTATTACAGTTGTATAAAGTGACCATAGGACCAACTTTTCCATATAGTGTCATATACCAGCCCATCTCCAAATTTCCACAATGGCCAAAAATCCTCTCCAGATTTATTTTTGCATAAAACTCAAATTATCTGGAATCCCAAAATTATCTCAGATATCCCACTATTACAGTTGTATAAAGTGACCATAGGACCAACTTTTCCATATAGTGTCATACCCCAGCCCATCTCCAAATTTCCACAATGGCCAAAAATCCTCTAAGTATGATTGCTGTTAAGTGAATAACAGTGCTCTGTTAAGTGCAAAATGGGCTCTGTTAAGTGCAAAATGGGCTCGGCTAAAAATTGCGGTTTTTGTCTGTGCTAGTTAAATTTAAATTTATCTTCACACACATTAAAGATGTTTTGTTATTTTTATAATTTTTGAGACTCATTTTTAAAACGTTCATAACTTAATGGTCGGCTGCATTTAATGAATGTGTTAAGTAAACCTTGCCGGCCGGTCGTACAACTTTGTATTTATAACAATAATTATCGGTTTTTATTTAAATTTTATTTCAATTTGTAAAAAAATGTATGTATATCTTATAGTAGCCATTTTTGTAAACCATTGTAAACGTTTTAATTGATTTTTCATATACAGTCAAACCTCGATATAACGACCCTCACTATAACGAATTCCTCGATTTAACGAATTTTTTGCAATCCCCTACAACGCTCCATAAGATTTAATACAAAATAAACCTCTCTATTACGAATAGATTTGTCAATAGCCTCCTTATAACGAATTTTCATTCACTGCAGACTAATGAAATAGAAAGAATTATTTACCTTTATTTAACGAATTTTGTCAACTTACAACCTTTTCATAACGATTTCCATCAATTAGTCCAAATTATATGAAACAGATACACACGAAATTATTGTGTTTGCAACGACAACGTCTCCAGCATGCATTAGACTAACGGCTGAAATATTCGAAGAAAAATTTATTGTTGCCAAGAGCTTGTACGCTTGTTGCAGCATTTGTTTTTGCAATCTAGCTAGTTAATCACTGGCTCAGACTTCTTATTTTATAAATGTAAACTATTTTTGAATTTTAAAACTACAAAATACAGTGTTTTCCTTCAAATGTGTTTTGATTTATGTATTAGCGGAAATCGTACGCTATAACATGATTAAAGGTGCTATCAGACGGGATATATTTTACATATGTACTTTCACTTTTCTGACCCATATGTAGTTTCGTATGTATGTCAAAATTTCCATTTTACCTACGATTCATAATTTTTGCTATCACACTTGCTTATGTTTTTCCGTATGACATAACCTGCAATAAATATAATAAATATAATTTAATTTATTAAAAATCCATTTTCTTTAATTTTTCTTTACAATATATTTTTTCAAACAATTTTGTTTCAAAACAAAACAGCTGTTTTTTTTTATGTTTGTCACAGGAAAATAGATATCGTTGGTCTCATGTAGAAAGGCCCTAACTCGCTATTTTTTCGAAATTTGTTTTTTTTGCGATTCCAATGCATTTAACGCAAATACACCTACTCACAAAAATTTATTGCAATAGTGTAAAAAATAACGCTTTTATAAGCAGTTGTACAAAAAAAGTTACATGTTGAATATTACAGTTTCTATTATGTTTTTACCTTCTCCTGTAAAGTTTCAAATATGCGAGTTAGGGCCTTTCTACATGAGACCATCGATATGTATTTCCACATGTATTTTACACATGCAAAGTTTCATATATATCATACGATGTGTACAACTTTTGCAGATGGAAATTTTGACAGTACATATGTAAAATACATCCCGTCTGTTTTATTACCTCGTTATAACTAATAGAAGTGCAACTTCACCTCGATTTTTTTCAATCCCCTTAAGGTTGAACTGTACATACATATGTACATAATTTACCGTATAAATTTATTTATTCTCTAGTTTTTAGATAAGACGAAATAATTTCATTTTATGTCATGCCAGTCAGTATACATGTACTCAAGTTCTTATTTTTTGTTATTGCTAAATGTTCTCATACTAACGTCAAATTGTACTCTGCTGGGTAAAAAATTGCTTATATTATTATTTTGATATTTAAACAGTTCTTTTTCTGTTGTTTAATATTTTTTATGTATTTTTTAATAGAGCATTTTTATTAAAATTTCTCCATACAATAAAGTTCATATATGCGGATAGTAGTAAAATTAAAATTAAAGGTGTTTTTAGACGGTATGTATTTTGCAGTGTACTTCTCAGTTGTATGATACATACATACAGACATATGCAATAGTGCATGTCTGTCCAAATTGGTAATTTACAGGCAGTTTATAACTTTTGCTTTCACACGTAGGTTTTTAGTTTCATGTGACATAATCTACAATAGACGACAACAGCTGTTTTCGTTGTGAATATTTTCGCGGGAGTTTTGTGTTCTTGCAAATATAGTTTGAAAACAAAAATGGATTAATGAAATAATTGTAACTTGCAGCATTATTGCAATAATAGCTTTTATAAAATATAAAAATTAAAAAATTAAGCCAGAAAAGTTAAAGATAAATGGTGCCAAAAATTGTTGTATTTAAGTTAAAGAAAAATTAATTTCTATAAATACTTTTGTTAAATAAATATTTTAATACAAATTTATTGTTTTGTTTAATACAATTTTTTTTAATATAAATTTGCTGAATCACAAACACTCAGGGGTGTCATAGAAACCAATATTGTCGGAATTGGTTTTAAAACCGACAAGAAAAAATGCTTTGGTGTCATAGGGCAGTGCTACACATTCAATAAATATCGTGATACTAGAAATATCTCGATATTTATTGAACGTATGTTCTTTGCGCCATAAAGAATTGACTAGCAAAACAGCTGGTTGCAGTTGCTTTGTCAGATGAAAATAGAACATGCTCTAAATCAAAATTTTATTCTATAAAAGCAGGCTGACTTTTTGCTTTTACACGACTTGTATGCATTTTACAGTGGAAAATTTGACAAGCATACCGCAAAATGCATACCGTCTATAACCACCTAAATAACTAATTAATGTAATGGTGATTCATAACCACATTCATTTAATATGTATGTATGTCTGTAAAGCTGCTTTAAAACAATTTAAAATTTTTCAAAAACAAATGAAGATAAAATTAATGAATCTGGTATTAAATTTTCATTACAACATTCCAAAATGGGGTTTCTTTAGAAAATGTGTTGATCCAAGGAGACCCTAATTTTGTGAACTCTACTGTATGTTCACACACTTTCGCAAAGCAGAATTTAATAAATTTAATGATAAATAAGTACAATTGTGTTCGTATGTATATTTTACAATCACAAACCACAGATAAAAAGTATTTATGAAGTAAAATGTTGAAAATAAACAAACAATATTACCTTTTTCTATTAATATTTGAAAACAATGTATGATGTACGGCAATTGTTCTTTGGAAAAAATAACACAGCCAAATTATATATTTATGAAATTATTACAAATGAAAATGTTCTTATATTAACCTTGTTGGAAATTGCGCTTCCCTGTAGACTTACTACCTGCATTTATATATATGACATACAAAACAACTTGATGACACAATTTTTAATTAATTAAGTAACCTTTAGTTTAGGTTTTTAGTACTACAAGAGTTACTATATATGTTTTGTGAAAGATATACAGTGAAAACAAACAGTAAAATTTATCATCGACAATGCCCATAATGTTTCCGATGATGTTCTTTCTTTGTGAAACCAAATAAGGTTTCGCTAAAACAGGCATTAATAGCTTCTTCAAGCCTAGATAAATCTTAATCTTACCATTTATTTTGGATGTGCTTTGAGTGCTCAGAAAGTCGGTTATTTTAACCGGCCTACTTTTGCTGAACCGTATTTGGAAATGGTTTTTATACAGACAATATTAATTGGATTTTACATCTGTTTACAGATTAATTTTTTTTTTTTTTTTTGCAAATATGAATAATTATCTTTTATCTTTATCTGCTGCCTTGAAACTTTAGATTTAGCTCAATATCAAATACGTTTTACCCGACACTTTATAATAACAGTTAAGAGAACCGTGTTTTAGGCGTAATTCCTTCTTATCGCAGTTTCTTGCAACAACCGATCATATAAACATGGGTTTCTTCGCAATCATATCAAACATAACCACGCATGTTAGTCGAGGTGTTATATATGGTTCTAATAATATTATACTTTTCAAAAGTCTGACAAATATTGCATTGCCAACAGCATCAGAAAAGGGATTGTCAAGTATACGTGTGACCGTCAGACATTTGTAGAGCTTAAGAACAAAAAGTACAAGCTCCGCCGATTTAAGCAGGGTGTTCCACAGTTCTAACTTTCCAAGCACATAGCTGAGCCTACCATCATTCAAATATTTTCTTATAGAGTCTAAGCGTCACCAGCTAAGGAATATATCCACATCCCTGTCTACTTCTTCAGATCTTCATTAGTCTGAAGAACAGCAGAAATTACATTGCAAGACACAAATAGTGAACATCTCACACAATTGGATTATCATTGGAGACGACTTCCAAAGCAACATGTTATTAATTTTGAACCCCATCAGTCATAATAAAAGATAACAAAATCTAATCAATTTATTAAATTGAAATAATTTTCCTACAAAATATACAATTAAATACTAAAAGTCGTAATAAATCAGGCCATTTACAAACTAATATAGGCAGGCCTGTATTTAAACAAATATTTTGTAATTTCTTCTTAACTTCTTCTTTTATGTTGTTTTTCTGTTTTCTGAAATTAAAACAATAGAAGCGGAAATGTTTTCAATGTGTATCTTTGTTATTAAGACGCTAATGCGAAGAAACGTTTATGAGTTTTTACGACAACATTATTATGTATAAACTGAAGGTTATTTAACTAACGCATTCATTAGCCATCTAGTATAAGACAATAAAACCTAAAAAAAATCTGTGATCTTGAACTTGTATCACGATTTTAAATACATACAAGAAATATTCATATTTATGTATATATGCTCATAAAATAAGATTCAGTTAGAAGCACAAGCAAACAAAATTAACTGCAAATACGGCTCCTAATTAAATTTGCTCTGATAAGAAAATCTGTGAGTGGAGCACGGTCAAAATTGTGCGCTCATTATGTCTGTATTATAGAATTGAAAATAATAATTCAAGTGTAATATTTTTAATGCCGATCTAAATCAAATTTGTACTCATTAGTGCGAATTAGTTGAGCATGAAAGTAGTACTTTTTGTTTATTTCTTTATAATGTAGTATTAAAAAGAAATTAGACAGTTCTCATTGATAACCTTGTCTGGCGATAATAAAAGTTATTTGTGTGAGAAGTTAGCAGTTGCAATGGCGTATGTGTCATTGTTTACTTAAAGTTAATAAATTGTGTATTAATTATTTATATTAAATTTAGCAATTGTTTGCAAAACAAAACATTCATTGCAATGCGATGCAAGAAAGGAAAGCAGTAGCAGAAATCTCTACAGTTGAAACAGTGAAACTATACAAAAATTGGAAAGAATTTAGTCTTTAAGTAAAGGTTTTATTATGGTTTGTTTGTATTTAAGTTGCCTTCTTAATAGGAGGATTTATTTGGCCTGATATAATTATAACGCCACCACCAATTTACGGCTGGCGTCTAAAAGGAGACTCCAGGAAACCGGAGTTTTTGGACTCAACTCCTGAGTTTAATGGTCTCCACCAAGATCCAAAATGTGTTTTATTTGGTACTTCACTACGACAAACTTATGGGTTATATAACCAATAAACGTAGCGTAAACGTAACGCGGTACAGTTATACGACGCCAAACATTAACCAATGCGAGTGAGTTGCAAGACTCTCGAAGGCAGAGAAAAAAGGACGGCCTGATTACCCGTAAGTGATAATGACAATGTTTTTTCTCCACCCAGAGCTGAAATACCGGTCCGCTTATCGCTCACAACACTAAAATGTTGTGTTGTCTCGACTACAGCACAACATGCATTTTTCATACGATTAAACCGAAAAATGTTGTGAATCGTAATCGAAGTTTACAACATACAACATCAAAATACATACTTAGTGTTGTGAACGGTAATCAGTGCCTGCGACTGAAAGGTTTTATTAAATAAATTAGATTAAAATTGTTTTGTTTTGATAAAATTGGTAACCAAATAATAATATTTTATTCATAAGAATGTAAGCATGGTGTAATTAACAAGGTGAGTGCAAATCGGTAACAGTTATAACAAAATACAGAAACAACAGGGATTTTGTTTGTGTAAAATACACTTGACAAAGTATTACTTTTGACAGAAGTTAATTGTAAACAAAGTCAGTCAGCTGTGCTACTGCACTCACCTTGTTAATTACACCATTAATGTAAGTAAGCAAGTCTTTACAAATTTGAAAATTAAAGCAGTTGTCATTTTAGGCATATTTCAAAAAATTAGCTTAGTGAACATGAAGCCTTCAATTAAACTAATAAATCATATAACTGATAAGTTGTGACCAGCTCTTAACAAATAAGAAACTTTAATCACAATAAATTGCTGGTCAGATTACAAAGAAAGTGGGTGCATAACATGTTATAAGCCTTATTCCATGTTCTCTTTATGTCGATTACTAACATATGTACAAGCAACTTAACTGAACATATTATACAGTGGTGGCCATATAATTAAAACATAATTTCAATCTCAGGCAATTTAAAATTTCTAATGTTTCTTTTGCAATTTTAACGGTAATTTTCCACAATAATTTTCTGTTTTATGTTTTATGTCTTAAAGTACGGTCACACTTGGCAAATATTCACCGAATAAGACGTAACCACTAAATAAAATATTTTTGAACTCGTTTATTTATTAAGACAAGAGACAACAAATATTTAGTCTTATTTGATGCTGTTTGATCTTGCAAAACTCTTGTAATAGTAAACAACGTCAAAGAAATTTGTACTAAAGCAAGAGGTTACGCTTTTTTGAGTAAATATTTGCCATGTGTGACCATAACTTTGCGCTCTTAATTCCTCAGTTAATTCATTCTATCAACAATTAACTTTTGTGAAATAATTATTATTTATTCTGCGGTAATATGTTTTGCGGGGTAGTCACATAATTACAACACTTTAAACTTTGTTTTAATATTAGTTTTATAATATGCAACATATTTTCAAATTGTTGCCCAAAAATATTGTCAATAAGTAATAGGAAAGTGTTTTAATGCAAAATTATAAAGTTTAACATTGTTAGGTATGGATAAAGCACCAACTTATTTCGAAGACGAAATGCAATACGAATGTATTGCAATTTCTGAAACACTTTCTCCCATGTTAATGTTAACATCATGTACGTGTTTTTATTTCTATTTTATAGTTAATATGAATCTATTGTACACATTTATTTAATAGTTAATTAAATTTATTATACTTTCAGTTTAACTACATGCGTGTTTTTTAATACTCGTACCCGATTCATACGTGTGGCCAGGCATCTATTAAAATAATAAAAAAAAAAATCCACTTTATCTGATGATTAATTATTTTTACATTTCTAATGAAATTTATAAAAACAAATATAAAATTAGTTTACACCTATTTTATTCAGTATTTTGTTTTAAACTGTTTAAATTTACATTATCTTTTAATTGAATCATAATTTTACATCATGTTTTTTTATTTATTGTGTGATTTTTACAGTGTGTCACTGTGAATAGAAAATTTTTGTTGAATATTATTTTCAGTTTTTGAATGAGTGTGATTTTTAATTGCTGTTTTTCTTTTAATGTCTGTGATTTTCTTAATTGCTGATAATAAATAATAATTCTTGGCGCTTAATTGCACAAATATTTTCCTAAAAAAAAGCTAATGAAAATACCTTTGAAATACATATTTTATTATACATACATACATATGTAAGTAATTTTAGAAAATGTTTAAAAATATAAAATAAATTTTGAGTAGTTTTGTTGTCAATTATTTAAGAAAAAAATCTAATATGATAATTTTGTTTGCAATTCGTACACGCAGAGAAAATATATACATAGTTGTGCATGTTTGTTGTGGTAAACAACAATTTCAACATTTTTAAACATTTTTTTAAAATATTGTGGTCACTGCCATAATATGGTTACGTTTACCATTGCCATTTTTTTTTAAAGCAGACTCGTGGAAATGTCTGTATCACGTCAAATTTAAAAGAAATAGATTTTTATCAATTCTCAGATTTTCCTGAATTTTTTTTTGAAGATATCCACGAGTCTGCCTAAAAAAAATTCAGCTCGATTGGATCACGGAAAAAGGGTTAAAAATCGATCCAAAGTCTTTCACACAGGCGGACAGACGGACACTACGAGCTTGACGTGCACATGAAAATCGCCGATACAAGTGTGCAAGAAATTATGATATATGGATTCATCATAAACATGATTGCAACACATATATACATACTTACTACAATCGTATTTATGATTGTAGTAATCATCTGAATCGTAACTTAACCATATTATGGTTACCGCAATCATCAAAATTATTATAGTGACCATAATATTATTGAAAAACTACCTTCAGTAAAAATAATAATTTAATGAAAATTAAATTTATTGAATTCGAGCCTGACTAAAGAAATATATCAAAAATTATTGAAAAACTTGTAAAAATGTTGACATTGTTGTGGAAAACATGTTACAACTATACATATATATATTTTTTCTGTGTACATATACAGGGAACTCTTGCTAAACAAAGGAATTGGCAATTGTAAAAATATTTTTACAAAATTTATTTGGTTTAAAAATTAATATTAAATTTTTTTTTTACTTATTTCACGCAGGGATATACATTTTATATGTGATTCTATTATGATTTGCAATTGATTTTTGTCTTACCATCGTCTTCTCTTTTAATGATAAATTATAAAACTTGTAATTATTTTACATGGCATGTAATATTATTTGTTTAATATTATTTGCATTAATATATATTTTTTTATTTATTTCAAAAATATCCCGCAAAGCCATGGGGCCAAAATTAGTAGTACTACTAACAATTCAATAACATTAATAAATAAAATTAATACAATTATTTCGAGATATGTATTACAATAAATATTAAATTAGATGAAAATAAAAAAAAAAAATAATGAAAAGAGTCCCTAATATTTGCACAAAACAAATAAATAATGTATAATTGCAGGATAATGATTGATAACACATGATAAAACAAACTAAGCGCAATTTAAAAAATAAAGTTTTCATTACAAATGAAGGCCCTCCTAATAATTTTGCCTGTTTGAATGTACCATGGTCAACTCGAAATAGAGAAAAAATATCTATTCAATATTCATTAATAAATTTGACAAGAAAATGAGTTTAAAATTTGACAACCTGTGTGAAAATCTGCGATCCTCATACGGAATCATTGAATTCCACAATCTAGATATACATAGTCACACAGTACGAACGGTATAATAAGCGTAAGCGTTCTACTAGAACTACCGAAAATAAATTTTTGTTAAAGATATGATGGATTTCCATATGTATTTAACTGTCTTATAAGATTTTCCTTATATTTATACATATATTGCTCAAATTTACAACCTAGAATAAGTTTCTGGTATTCGGAAACGTATACCCGAATATTGCTCAAATTTACAACCTAAAATAAGTTTCTGGTATTCGGAAACTTATACCCGAACACTTAAACCGTAAATATATCGAATAACCCTATTGTGCACGAGTAGATCTCCAAACAATACAGGAAAAGTGGAAGACAAGTCGAAACAGCAACACGATAATTAAGCTTTTCTTTTTGTGGTGGTGACTTTATTTTGACGCTCACAGTAAATAAATTATTCCAATGTTGTAAAAATTAATTAGTATTTCAAAATCATATTTTCAATATTATGATGAATCGTGAAATCTGGTCTCTGGTTAATAGGAAGAGCAATATTTAAAACATTTGTGACGAAAGGAAGCAAATTTCTTTTTTACAAAAATTCTTTCACAATGTCGCAAACAGATTAATGTAACGAACATACTGTCAATTCTAATATGTTTGGAAAGATCAAACAAAAATTCATACAAATAAAAAACAGAATCAATTGTGTATCTTATAGAACTTTGTACTCGTACTGTTTATCTGGCTTTTGTGAAAACCTGTTAACGTTCGTTTTTTTTTTTTTTTTTGTTATTTTTCTACTTAATGACTGTTTAAACTTTGATGGCTTTGAATTCTATATAATCAACACAAGTCATGAAAAATTAGCGCTGAACTGGTTGTTGAATACAACTCGTGTTTTGTTACTGTTGTTGGTTTCATTCGCAAAAAAAAAAAACGTTAAGAAGATTAACAAAAAGTACAACTTTAGCTAGAAATTAATATGAAAAACCAGTTTTGTTTAAATACTTAAAGAAAAGAAGAAAAATAAAAACAGATTCTACAAAACCTCGTAATAATAATGTCGTGTTTTTAAAATTTCTTATTTTTATTTTTAGCACTTTAAACTTTTTCTCATCTGTGAGATGTTGAGACGTATGTAAATGAGTTCAGACTGGCAGAGACACACGCACACACTGTAATTGTATGATCGAAATCGTGAACAAAATTCATTGTGGAACAAAAAAATTTTTGCCAATGAAGTGATGATTACATCCAAAATGGTTTATACCCACAGTAAAAGCGATGACATACTTTTAAATAATTTTCAAATTAAGAAAAAACGTTATAAAGTACTGCTCAACTATGATCATATTGTGTGGGAGCGTTTAGATGTGAAACGCTGTCCAACAGCAAACAATGGAAATAATGAAAAGAAACCATCAGTATCAGCGGTTTCAATAGAAACGACCCCAGCAGCTACAACAGCAGCCATACAAAAAGGTGTGTATTGTGGGTTAGTCATAATTTATGTATATAAAGATGTAAAATGATACTGGGTAAGAGTTAAAGAGGTTTCTCGCACTGTAGGGTGATAAAATATTAATTATAAAATATTAACCTAGTCAGGAGTATTTTGTAATAACCCATAAATATTTGTAGTACTTGCCAATTTCTTTCAAATACAGATTTATTTCTTCTTACCACATTCCATTAAATCAATTTGAATTTTTAAAATAAGAAAACATTAAACCTTAACCCACTGGCCCACGATGTCGAACGATAACGTTCGCTTAGATAAGACTTAAGACACAAACTTGATTGTGGAATAAACAAACTTGATTGAGTAAAAAAATAGATACGATAAAAAGTTTGTGTCTTAAGTCTTATCAAAGCGAACGTTATCGTTCGACATCGTGGGCCAGAGGGTAAATAAAATTTTAAGTTATTTCAAACTTGCATATTTCTTATTGTCATAAAAATATTTTTCTACATACAATGTAGATGAAAAGCGTGCTGTATACTAAATTTCACTTTTACTTGCAAATTACTCATGATTTTAAATTTATTTGTATCCCGTGCAGAAGCCGAATATGATAAAGAACAACTTTCACAGAAAGCTGCCTATGGTTGTCTAAGTAATGTTTTGCACTTACACGATGTGATAAGAGTCTCAAAGGGCGCCACCAAATCTGCCAGTATACGTAATGCCCACAAACCACTAGAGTCAGCCGAAGAATTGCAACAGCAACAAGTAACAACACCAACTGAACAATATTTATCAATCTACTATGGCGAGCGCATTGTGGCCTCACCAATGGACTGCAATCGTTGGCACATACGACGTCTGACTCTGCACAACAATGATCCGTATATTGTGGCCAAATGGTATGAACACTTACAAAAGTTACTGCGCAAGGATGACAGTAAAAGTATAAAACGTTTATTGGTATTCATAAATCCCTATGGTGGTCGCAAAATGGGTCTGCAAACTTATGAAAGAAACTGCAAGCAAGTTATACAGTTAGCTGGTATCGATGCTTCCTGTATTATAACCCAGCGGGCCAATCAAATACGTGACATTTTGATGAGCCATGATCTAACGCCATACGATGCAGTCTGCTGTGTTGGAGGCGATGGTACGGTGGCAGAAATGATCAATGGTTTGATAGGGAGAGCAATGAGGGATCAAGGTTTAGACTTACGTCAACCACAATACATTCCAAAACCCGCTCTACCGGTGGGCATAATACCAGCAGGCAGTACAGACACCATAGTTTATAGTTTACATGGCACATCTGATGCCCAAACAGCTGCAATACATTTAGTTTTAGGTCAACGACGTGGACTGGATGTGTGTAGTGTCCGAAATCGTGATGGCATCGTACGTTTCTGTACCAGCGTTATGGGTTATGGCTATTTGGGCGATGTAGCTGCTAAAAGTGAGAAATACCGATGGATGGGTACAAAACGTTATGAGTACACAGGAGTAAGAACATTTCTTTTAAACCGCGGCTATGAAGCCGAAATACACTTACTTTTAAATGATGATGAATTAGATGCTAGTTCATCAACTGCTACCATTACTCCTCCTTATCATGACGTTATATGTCATGCCAACTGTCAAAGATGCAGAAGCGATGTCTACACATATCCTAATGACGATAATGAGAAACCATCCTCATCCAATGCATCCCTATATGCCAGACAAAACATTGATGACAGTAATGCAATGAAACCTAATCAAAATCAGCTTGAAAATGATGAGCATTCCCGTAATTATGATCGTAATATCTGTGATAAAAACTATACGAAACCTATGGAAAAACAGACACAAATTAAAGATTTAATCAATAGTCAAGAGCCGAATATTAAACCCTGTTCTCCTAGCAGTTCATCATCGTCCATTAATATGCAACAGCAACAAGAGCAACAAAGACAGGTGCCAGTTGAACAACTAACTCAGAATAATAATATTGAATCGTCTACTGCTGATCCTAAAAAATGGCGAGTTATACGTGGTGAATTTTTCATGATAACAGGAGCCAATATAACTTGTGCCTGCACACGCAGTCCAAATGGCATTTCCAGATATTGTCATTTAGGCGATGGCCACCTGGATGTGGTGTTAGTACGTAAAACGAATCTTTTCAATAACATACGTTTGGTGGTCAATACAATGGGTCGCAGTGGTGATGTGGTAAGTACAGATTGTTTTTATGAATCTTAAAAAAGTTTTAAAATTTATAAATTTCTTTCTCAAATTATTTAACTGTTAAGTATGTTAATTTTTAAGTTAATTGTTGTTAACACAGAAACAAATTTGGTATGTAAGACAAGATGAAAATCTTTGATTGTAAATAAATAAGTTATTTTCAATATTTGAAGCAAAATTGTAAAAACCAAAAAACTATTTATCATGATCATTTGTTCGACATTGTGGAACTAGCAGTCAACATATGTAATTGAGATTAAATATAAATGTAGTTAACACTAATTTCAATGCAATTTCTTGTTTTATTTCTAGCGCAATTTACCATTTGTTGAAGTTTATCGCACACGTCAGTTTATGTTTAAGACAAAACCGAATTCTTGGCCACACGATTACAATAGTGTTCGTGGATCTTGCCAGCCTATAAACGAAACTTATGCCGAACGTGAAACCACTACGCCAGACAAACTATATTCATCTTGGAATTGTGATGGAGAAGTTGTTAGTGATTTAGAAATAACCATGACGTAAGTCTATTTTAATCAAACTCCTAAACTAACTTAAATTTTGAATAATTTATTGCGTATTTTTTATATATGTTTTAGATCTCATCGTCAGCTTTTAGATGTTTTTATGCGAGGTCCCTATATTTATAGTAAGCCTGCCAAAAATATGGCAAACAAGTCGGTATTTTGTTGCTGTTGTAATTCATAAGCTGTAATGGGAAATTATTCGAAGCACTGGCTATTTTCGAAATATGGTTTTTGTATGTGATATGTAGCTGTTTTAATATATTCAATTTAAATGCAAAACGGTTTTAAGCTGTTGTGTTTTTTATAGACTAGAGCAACAAATTATTTTTGTAAAAAATTTTTATTAAGTTTAGTTAAGCATTTATAAATATACAGAATTATTGTAGGGGATCTTGGTTTACTTTATATCAAACAAATGTATTATGTATGTATATTCGATCTTAAATTTATACTCGTTTAATTTCCAAATGAATCTTTAGTTTTAAACATTCCCTTATAATTGAAAGTATTAATGTTTCAGTTCTATAAATTGCCAATAGTTTTAATTAGTTAAATAATTTATATATTTGTATGTCTGCTAAAAGATTTATGGTTTTATTAATTTGGTACTGAAAGTTTTATGTAAGCTAAATAAATGTTTATACTTGTATAAAAAATTGTGTTTTTTATTAATCTATATATATAAAAATAAGTGTACATTTTGATTGTCACTCCATAACTCGAGAACGGCTCGACCGATTGCCATACAATTTTTAGGGAAGGTACAGGGAGGAGTGATGATGGTTAGTTGATTTTGAAATCCAAAATCGGTCTAGCCATTCTCCAGTTATGATTTTTTTCCTGAAAAAATTCAACATTTGAAAAAAAAGTCCCCTAAAGTATGCTGTACAAATTTGCAAATAAATAAGAGCAGGCAGGTTGTGAATACATCTTATTCTATGAAATACAAATCAATAGTAAATACCGAGCGAAGCCGGGGCGGTCAGCTAGTAGGTTATACAAATTTATTTACTTTATTATTTGTTTTCCCATACCAAGTTAAACATTTCAGGTCCACTAATATTTAGATAAAAACATTATAGAAAAAATAATGTATTAATTTATAATCTTATCTCTGTTGCTTTAAATACATTTTTTTTAATTCTTAAGGGTCTTTTGCATGAAATTATGGTTTATTAAGCTCTTTGTAGTGAGTTTCGTTCAGTGTATGTGAAAATGACGAAAAGCACTCGGCCCCCGGGGCATACCATCAATGAAAATGTCCATACATTTTATTCAATATATAAATTTACCGACATCTCTTTGTCAGAATTCACACAAACAACGGTGCAAAGATTTACTACTAACATATGAGTTATCTATATCCGGTTCAAATCTCGACTATTAAATACAACTATGCAATTGAGTAGAAAATTGCAAACACTTCTGTTATTTTGACAGATTTTGTGTACAAATCTAGTCCACTCAGGAAACAACTGTGTGTAACAAATTTTGTTTGTCATTCGAAAAATACAACACTAAAACCATTGAACAACTTGCAATTTTTCTGAAATTTTGCTAGTTATATTTAAGAAATTAATTACAAAAAACTCATAAAATAAATATGTATAACGGTAATCAAATATTCCAACAACAATTCTGGGGTAATGGACCAGCTCCAGGGCAATTCTATAACTTTACAGGAGGTTACAATGGCATGATGAATAGACAACAATGCAAAGAGTACACAACACCCGGTGTCTTTGGAACACAACATAGTTCGTAAGTGTTAAAAAATATATAGAATTATATTAACATTAATATAATTTCAATTTATTTTCTCTAAATAGTACGCCCATTACCACTGGCACCTCTGTTGTAGGTATTAAATTCGATGGAGGCGTCATGATTGCTGCCGATAATTTGGTGTCTTATGGGTCTTTAGCTCGTTATCAAGATGTCCAACGTGTTTTTAAAATAAATGAAAAGACCATAATCGGTGCTGGTGGTGACTTTGCCGATTTTCAATCTCTTAAACGTAGTATCGATCAAAAGATGGTTGAGGACATGTGTCACGAAGATAGTATCGATATGAAACCGAGATCTTTGTATAACTGGTTGACTCGCGTATTCTACAATCGCCGTAGTCGTATCAATCCTCTGTGGTTGGAAATGGTTGTTGGTGGCATAGACAATGAGGGTGTTCCATTCTTGGGTCACGTTGATTTGCGTGGTCGTGCCTATGAAGATGATGTGGTGGCCACTGGTTTTGGCAAACATTTAGCTTTACCTTTGGTGCGTGAACAAATGGTCGAAGGTCAACAGTTGACGCAAGCAAAAGCCTCAGAAGTTGTAAGTTAAATGGTAGTTCACTATTTGGGTCATTATAGGTATTTAATTGCACGTTTATATTTCAGTTGCGTAAATGTATGGAAGTTATGTATTACCGTGACTGCCGCTCCCTGTCCAAATACACCGTGGCTGTCTGTTCAAAAGAAGGCAGTGTTGTCCAGGGTCCTTTCAATGTCACCGAAAACTGGCAATTGGCCACTATGGTTAAGGGTTATTAATTTTATTAAAATTGCTTTTGTAATTTGTTTGGATGAATTAGATTTTTGTAAAACCACTTGAACGGAGTGTGATTTTTTAAATATAATTTAAAAATTATAAATTTTACAACCAACTGGAGCCGTTTAATTTAAACTATGAGTGACATCGATGGCCACATAATAGTGTGGTGAATTATCAGGTTCCGACCAAAAACTGAGTGTTTGTGTAAAAAAAAAACAATAGAAAAAATTACCTCAGTTAAGGCTTCAGTAAAATGGGTTTTGTTTTTAGAAATTTTTCGCCTCTAATTTAGAATGCAATCTATGAATTGTATCACTAATTATTTATTTATTCCAAAACCTTCGAAATATTATAAAGTTAAGTCTACAACAGTTTTTAATTTGATGCAGATATGAAAATCGTCTAATTTTTTGAAAAATGGTTTGTTAAGAAAGTTCCGTGTAATCATTTTTTAATTCATTTATAAAAACAAGCTCTAAAAATTGTTTTATTCGAAACTATATTTAAAATTTTTTTAACAAACATATTTATTATTTGGCCATTTTTAAATCTGTTTTGCAAATTAAGATTTTGCTTCAAAATTAACCGAATCAAGTTATATTTATTATCTATTTGTTTATTCAGTTCAGAAATATACCGTAATTAAGGCATATACATATGTTTAGGGATATTTAAATTATAAATACATTATATCGGAAAATACTTTTTGGACTTTAGTCGAATAATAGCGAAATTTTCACTTTCGAAGCCAATAACATAAATTGCTAGAAATTATTATTATTGCATTGCAACATTTAGAATTAATTTCTAAAATACCCATTTAACTTGACGACCATTAGGCATGTGATGGAAATCAATCAGTTTTAAAGAGTAATGATCCTTACAAAATAAAGGTGCAAAATCAAGTAATAGAAAATAACTTATTTAACAAATGTAATAATGATAAAGCTTGATAGAAAAGTAGAAAAATTAATTTCTAACAACAAAACAGTTTCGAAAATCTATTACAGAAATACCTTTACTGTTCAGCGAAATAATGCATGTTTGCGTTAAAATTTTTTTAAAACTAGCATGTTGTCAATATTAATATTATATACCAATGGTATATCAAGTTGCCATTTTATCAATCTTAAATATAAAATTTTTAAGCTAAAGGAGTTTTTTCACCTATTTGTCAGGGCAACCAAAAATTATTATCTAAGAAAGTGTTTTATGAGTATAAAAAATGCACTTAAAAATAATTTGTTTTTGCACGCAATTCAAAGTTTCATTAAAAAATAAATAATGAGTAAAACAGATACTGAGCTAAAAAATTAAAGTTGGTTGGTTACGAGTTTGTCTCAATTTTGAATTACATAATACTTAAAAAAATTTGCATTTCAGAAAAATATCTAAATATTTCTACTCTAAATAAAGTTTCTAAAACAATTTTTTTATATTTGGAATTATGTTGTCTTTGTAATTTTTGTAAAAGATTTTGCAGCATGTAGCTTTTATATAAATTCGACTTCTAAGATTTACCCCCTGGCCCACGATGCGAACGATAACGTTCGCTTAGATAAGACTTAAGACACAAACTTGATTGTGTAAAAAAATAGATGCGATAAAAAGTTTGTGTCTTAAGTCTAAGCGAACGTTATCGTTCGACATCGTGGGCCAGGGGGTTAATTAAGAAGCACTGCAACCATTCAAATATTATTGCAATTTCTTTGTTGGGATTCAAAATGCCATGATATGTATTCTGTTCTCCATTATTATTCTGCATACCTTCGATACAACTTATGTAAATCTAGCGATAATGTGTTTTACGCACGCAAGGTCTTAAATATTACTAGAAATCATGTACATACATGTAGGTATATTTTCCATTTAATTCAAATATGTATAAGAAAATAAGCGCCCTTTATTCAACAATTATTAGGCGAAAATCAATGTACATACTTCAGTGGCTCTTAACAATATATTTATTCATACTGTTCTATTTTAACACATTTATATTTCAACACATAAGAATAAAGTAATACCGAATTTTGTAAATTATGTTAGAGTTGTATTATCTTACAGCATACAAATATAAAACGATATGACTAGTTTTACCTTCCAGTATATCACTAACTCACATTGACACTAGATAATATGACACAATTAATCCTCTCGATTTATTATAAACTTAGTAAAGAAAATTGCTAAGGAAAAAGTCTGCAGAATTCAGTCTATACATATAAGTTGGTTATATCGTAATTCAATTCGAAAGAAAACAAGAGAAATGTATAAGTTTTGTCCCTCCCCTTAAAAATGTCAATAATAATAATTTTGATTAAATAGAATTGTATTTTTTTATTAATCTTTGTTCTATACTTGATAAATTGTGATTTTAATTCTAATGAATTAATAAAGTATGTTGGTATTTATGAATGTAGGAAAATACGAATGTGTAAATTAAAAGAATAGGGAAGGAAGGAAATATGTATGTAAAATGAAT
Organism: Bellardia pandia; assembly: GCA_916048285.2. Taxonomy (NCBI): domain Eukaryota; kingdom Metazoa; phylum Arthropoda; class Insecta; order Diptera; family Calliphoridae; genus Bellardia; species Bellardia pandia. Next base: position 124,160,764 of record OU696529.1, read on the forward strand.
ACTAATTTCGTTCATTCAAATATGAGATCCTAAACCAGATGATGCCCAAATAATAGAAATTTAAAATAATAATTTACTGACAAAAAATCAACTGTATGAAAGCAAAACAAGAGAAAGATAAAAACATTTTATGTATGATAGATACTAATGAAACTATTATGCTTTTCTAATAATATAATATTAATTATACACAATAAAATGTTTTTTTTTTGCCAGTTGTTTGTCACTAAATACATGTGTCTAAACCGCCACCACAATTTGTGAAATTTTGTGTCCTCCCAAATGAATTTAGTTTACAACAACGTCTTCTATTAATTAAGCATGGTACGTCTATCGTAGATGTGACGACGCTGCTCACGCACTTGTCGCTTCCATTTATCCTGTTGATGGCCCACCCGATTAAGAACATTGGCCCTGGCATTAAGTTCCTGAATTCCTGTAGAAGGCATAGAAGGAGAAGCAGTAGTGGTATCATCCTAAATAAGAGAGAGAGAAATTTTTAAAATAAAAAAAATTTACATTTAGCGATTATTACAAAAGAAAAACAAACATTAATCTAAATTAGTCCATTAAAGCAAAATGAAAAAGAAAATTAAACCAAAATAATTGATGACACCAGTAGTTAATTAATGAAAGCGAAATTTGAAATGATAGCAAAATAATTTGCAATTGTTTAAGTAATAATAAATAAAAAAAAATAATAATAAATAATAAAAGTGTAAATTTGCAACAAAATTAACAAAAAATGAAAAAATCAGTCAGAATCTTTATTATCATCTACTAAAATACTATATTTAACGCTAGCATAACGTTTCATATGTACATCTTCATTGGTGTGCTCCTGATAGTTGGCCTTGACACGTTTATTTAACAGTGGATCCAAACACATTAGGAAGAGCATGTATATTACTAGAATGGATATAATCCAAATTACAATTATTACAACGACCTGAAAATAAAACAATATCAATTAAGCCTTTTAAACTCTGAAAGATTAGCACAAACTGTTTTGTTATTTTAAAAACTTTTGGTAAACATTTTTTTGAGGAAATTTTAAGTTTTGGTTAAAAAGTGGTTTTTTGGTTAAAACGCAATTTATAAACATAAGTTTTGGTGAAAAGAATCATTTGGTGGGATATTAATAACACTTATTTGGTGAAAATATGATGCGAAACTATTTGTAATCGAGTAGATTATTTTTAATCGAATAATAATATTAATACCTAGCCAATATTTCTTATATAGTTTATTTGACCTTTTTTATAATTTTTTAATTGTTCAAGCTCAAGGTCTTTTTTAATACAATTTTATTTTTTATTTTCGATATTTTGTTCCGTCTCGAAATAAATACATCATCAGAAAAAATACAAAGACGTAGCGAAATTACTAAAATATTAATAGCCAATTATAAAACAACAATTTTGGTGTAACAAACAAACAATTGGCATTTTTCAGTTGTGCTGCTAATTTAGTGTGAATCACTAAAAAACGTTTCATTTTAGTTTAGAGCGGAATAGTTTTAGATTATTTTTTTTTTAATTTGGAATTTTGCAACCCACAATTTCCATTATTAACTTGCCTTTGTTAATGTAGTATTGCGGGCCTCATGTTTACATTTACATTCTGGGCAGATTTCCAAAGCTTTGCCGTTTTCTCCCAACCGCGGTAACAAAGCACCATCACATACGCTGGAATTAAAAAAATAAAATTAAAAACTAACATAAATACATTTGTCACAAATTAAACAATTTTAAAAATAAACACCCTAACAAAAAAACTTTAGTCAACACAAGAAATTAACACTTTTCTAAAAAAAAAATCAGCAACAATAACACCAAGAACAATAACTAACATCAAAAACTTACCATTTGGGTGCTGTCGTTGAATTTGCTGGTGGTAGTTCTGATTTACTTAATACCTTGGTTATTGGTGGTCCAACAGTGCTGCTGACCAAAGCTGGCTTTTGTATCTTTATCTCAGTTCCATTTGTTTGTGTAGCATTGTCAGCCTATAACAAAAGTTGTGTGAACAACTTAAAAATAATTATTTTGAAGGCGTTCTAATAACTTACCCATGTCACGCCAATTAAAAAACATGTCGCCAATAGTATTGTGAATATAAATAATCTCTTGTACTCCATTAATTTTTGTAATAATTGAATTTTCACTGTGTTTAATAAAGTAGGCGATAAAAATGAAAAATTGCAAAAATTATTTTCTTTATTGAAGGTGATCAGCTGTTGAAGTACTAAAAAGAAATGTAAGTGTTGCATAGCGTTTTATTATTTACGAATTAGTAGATATTGTGCTGCCAAACTTTTATTAAAAGTAACAGTATTATTATAATTATCATTACATTTAAATCTTTGGCAGAATAGTCAAACTTTGTTAATATCAGATATAACCACTAAAAGTTATACTAATGTCAACTATAAGAAATAATAAGATTAAAACTAAAGGTACCATCAGACGGGATGTATTTTACATATGTACTGTCACTTTTCTTACCCATATGTAATTCCGTATGTATGTCAAAATTTCCATTTTACATACGATTCATAATTTTTGCTATCACACCTGCTTATGTTTTTCCGTATGACATAACCTATAAATGTAAACAAAAGCTGACTTTTTAACGTGTATAAATTTCAATAATTGCTTCTTTTGGTCAATCTAACTGCAATAAATATAATAAACATAATTTAATTTATTAAAAATTAATTTTCTTTAATTTTTTTTACAATATATTTTTTCAAACAATTTTGTTTCAAAACAAAACAGCTGTTTTGTTTATGTTTGTCACAGGAAAATAGAGCGTGTTCTAATCGAAAAAATTACATATGTATTTCCACATGTATTTTACATATGCAAAGTTTCATATGTATCACACGATGTGTACAACTTTTATAGATGGAAAATTTGACAGTACATATGTAAAATACATCCCGTCTGATGGCACCTTAATTGAATCATTCAGCACACTTTTAAAAAACCTTAAACTTAGCCTCGTGGGACAATTGCGGCATTTGATTGCAATTGAAATATTAAAACAATTTAAATGAAATTTTCGATCTCTAAATTCAATGAAAACGTTAGATATTTAGACATCACAAAAAGTACTGGTTTGATCAATTGCGGATTCTATGAATAGTGATATATCTAGGAACGGAATGCATATTTAATAATTATCTTAGGTCGACAAAGAAATGTTATCCTCTGAAACATTTTTAAACCTTTAATAATTTTAGGATCCAATCCAAAAATAAGTGGGGTGTTCTGTGAAATCATCAAAGCAAACGCCGACCAATTAATACTGCAAACAATTACATCTGTTTTTTTAGTTACAGCTACATATGTACGTGCAACTTATTAAAGAAAAGGAGTTTAGTCAATTTAATTCTTTCTGCATATTGTGTCAAATTAATTATTATTTATGAATCTGTGAATCATATTTTCAAATACCAGCCGTACAATTTACAACATACCAAACATTTTATAAAAAAGTATTAATTTAAAAATAAATCAATATTTTGTTGCAAATCCATTGTTATCGATACACTACATACATACACTACATACATACACTACTTGAAATGGCTTCCCAAGCTTTCTTTGTTTCAGCAACTATATCATTAAAATTGCTTATTTGGTGGTAGTAGCATATTTTTATATTTTCCGAAACAACTACGAGTTTTTATAATTTTCCCTTTCCCTGTTATTTATGACTTTTTTCATCTAATCATCAGGTAAGGCCTTAAAACTATTAAATATGATTTATTTTATTAACAGTTTTACAACACTGCAACCTTTATTATATTTCTCTTCTGTCATTTGACAATTGTTTGCGTGTCTCTCTTTAATATTTTTTCATAGACGTTGATATTTTTACGTGAACTTTTCAATTAAACTTTGAATAAACAATATTTTTAAAATAAAGTAGTTTGAATACGCGTTAAGATCTTATAAAAGACACCGAAAAGATGAAATACGAAAAAAATTACTTAATATCATTAACAGTATTTGCAGTTCTATGCAAATTGCCGGAGGCTTTTGGTAAGTACCGAGGCAAACAAATGTGGCCGGCTGTGATTGGTCGTTAACCGCCCCCTGTATAAAAATACTGAGTGTGTCGAATAGATTGTGATCTATACTAAATTTGTAACACTATTATTGTAATTACAGGATCTAAAACCAATTTTGTAACTTGCGGCTCCATAGTCAAACTCCTAAACTCTGATTATGGCATGCGTTTACATTCACATGATGTTAAATACGGTTCTGGCTCGGGACAACAGTCTGTCACAGGCATTGAACTGAAGGAAGATGTCAACAGCCATTGGGTAATTAAAGCACCTACGAGTAAATTTTGTGATAGAGGCGAACCCATCAAATGTGGTGACATCATCCGTTTGGAACATTTAAGTACAAAAAGAAATCTACACTCCCATTTCTTCTCCTCGCCACTATCGAGTGAACAAGAAGTTTCGGCATATGGTGATAATGGTGTAGGGGACTCAGGTGACCACTGGGAGTTGATTTGCAGCAACAATGAATGGGTGCGTGATGCTCATGTACGTTTACGCCACACTGATACTGGAGCTTACCTTTCGATGTCTGGTCGTTCATTTGGTCGTCCTATTTCTGGTCAAATGGAAGTTGTGGGCGTTAGTAATCCTTCACATGGTACAAGGTGGACTACAGCTGAAGGCCTCTTCATTGTACCAAAAGAAAAAGAGACTGAATATGCCCACACTGAGTTGTGAGTTGGTGCTGAGCCTTCTAACACTATTTCATATACTTTTTAGAGGCAATTGTGTATTTGCTAATTTTTTATAATTTTTCTAGTTTAATTATTTGATTTATTATATATTTGTAAAATCCAAAGTTGAGTTTTTGGTGATGAAGACAATTTTATTAATTGTTTTTTTTTATTTTTGTTTAATTATGCTCACATTGATACACGTTCCGAATAATAAACACGTTAAAAATAATGTACTGTATTATGAAAAGACCAAATGAATGATACTGTATTTTATTTTTTTTGTTAGATTTACACAAAAAAGTTAATATTTTTATCAAAGAATAAACTTGTATAAAGGTTGGATACCAATGTGAATATTCACACATAATTAAAAACAAAATTTCTAAAAAATCGTTACATTTAAGAAATAGAATCTAGATTCAAAAATTTTCAATTTCGAATCGACATACCTAGTAATCGGTGGATATATGATAACAATACTAATGGTAAACAACTGTTCTGTAACCGAATCCGTATAACACCAACGGTTTTAAAACGAATTGAAGTATTTTGTAAATCAAAATCACATGGCTAACTATATTTATTTTCGAGTAAACGATTTGCAGAACCGTAAATTTTTTGTTTTGGAAACCAAAAAGAAAATATGTAGTTTTTTATCGCTCCTAAGTCAGCCAATTAATGCGGTCAGTTATTTAGTTATACTTATACTTTGCTTACAGAATATTTTTAAAGATCATTTACATTTATTTAGAAGCAGTTCAAGTAAAATCATTGATTCCAAAACGAAACAAAAACGAGTACTAGCTTTATGCATAAGTATCAGAATTATTTGTGGAATTAATAAACCTTATTCTAGAATCTAACGTGTTCTGAAAATAATTTGTTGCTAGTGATTCGAATTTGGCTTAAGTTTTAAATTTACTCTGTATATAATACAACACAGAAACCTAATGACCTATCGGCAACTTGGAACTGTTATAAAAACAAATACAGGAGAAATAATTTTACGATCTGAGAGCGGAAATCAAAATTAATAAAACGTATACGTGTATTTGTATGTCGTATTTTGAAAGGTTCGCTAATATTTTTTCTAATATGGTATCTACAACTAATTATAAAATAAGTGTACAATTCACAACGGATGTTGTAGTGTCGTAAGAGTTGTACGTCGTCTGAATTTACAACGGTTGTACAAATGTGTTTGGTATTTTCTATATAACTATTTTATACAACACCTACGACATTTTTACATACATACATGTGTATGTTTTTTGAATATTGTATTTAAGTTTAAGGCCCCGATTACCGTTCACAACAGTATTTTGATGTTGTATGTTGTAAACTGCGATTACGATTCAAAACACTTATCGGCTTAACTGTATGAAAAATGCATGTTATGTTGTAGTCGAGACAACATACCTCTTTAGTATTGTGAACGATAATCGGGCCCTAAGTATTGCCAAAAGTTAATATTTTTACATATGTATGAAATAATAAGAGTGAAAATAAAATTAATAAACTAAAAATTTTAATAGTGGATATTGTTGAAAATTGTATCGTATGTTTATATTTTGGATAATATTCATATTTTATGTTTTGTATATTTGCTTTTCAAACATTTCTGTTTGTCATTTTGAAGGTTTGACAACTTTGATCAAAATCGTGTTCACAATAATACAATTGTATCATACAATATACAACATACAATTGTGAATTGAACAAATATAAAATTTGTACTACCTTGTTTACATCAGTTTTTTCCATAAAACAATTTATTTTTAAATTTTAGCTCGTCATTTAATAAAATGTGGGTTCATTCCCACGAAACAAGATTTAATTTTTAATTCTTTCAACATCCAAATGAAATGGTGTACATTATTATTATTTAAAAAAAATCATCTAAACTTGTCTTATATTTGGAAAACATTTTGCAAAATATCGAACTTATTCTTCAAGCGTGTATATTTGACAGTGCAATTTTTAAATTCGAACGTGTTGGATGTTCGCATTTTTGTGGTTATGAATTTTCACTAATACGGGCGTCAAGCGAACCTATTAAGTTGATGTAACGCCAGACATCATTATGAAAATTTTTCAATTAATCAATACTTAATGATCATTGCTACAAGTGACAGATAAATATTAAAATTAATTGTTATATTAAATGTTAAAAAATGTGTAAAAGTTTCGTTATTTGTAAACCAGTTTTAATTAAAAATATATTTATGTACATATCGTTGGTCTCATGTAGAAAGGCCCTAACTCGCTATTTTTTCGAAATTAGTTTTTTTTTGCGATTCCAATGCATTTAACGCAAATACACCTCCTCACAAAAATTTATTGCAATAGTGTAAAAAATAACGCTTTTATAAGCAGTTGTACAAAAAAAGTTACATGTTGAATATTACAGTTTCTATTATGTTTTTACCTTCTCCTGTAAAGTTTCAAATATGCGAATTAGGGCCTTTCTACATGAGATCATCGATATGTACTTATGTATATAAATATATTTGTGGTTTGGGAAGAAAGATTGTTTTTAATTTAAAAATTACGAGTTAAGTTAAAAAAACTGTTTACAAAATGTTAGAAGTTTTAATTAGCAATTGTGGTAAGTTGTTGTTGGTGATTTATTTGCATATGTGTGCATTAAAATATTTGACCTGTATTATTATATGGGTAAATTACTTCTTAGATTGAATATGAATAAATGTATATTGTTGGCATTGCCCTTCTCCCTTCCCTGAATGTTTATGTGTATACAGTTTTGTTAGTGTTTTTCAGTAAATCAGGGGTGCTATAAAAACCAATATTGTCAGAATGGGTTTTAAAACCAACAAGAAAAATGCTTTGGTGTCATAGGGCACTGCTACACGTTCAATAAATATCCTGATACTAGAAAGCATTTTTTTTTGTTGGTTTTAAAACCAATTATGACAATATTGGTTTCTATGACACCCCTGAATAATTGGTTTTTCTAATCTTTAGTGTAAAACACTTGTGGTCAGCTAATTAGAAACAGATTAGCATATATTGTTATTTATGAACAATGCTAATACGTTCGATCAAATGTTTTAAAAAAATCATTGGTTCTATGTTTGTATCCCGCTAGTAGTCTGTTGTCTGTCAGGACATGTCATGGTCATTAGGCTTTCTAACATTAGGGAAGAACAGAGAGATACTGCATTACGAATAAGTATGGTCGTGATTTATTTTACGACAACACCATTTCCGACACTAAACATAATTTAAGCTCGCAGAGAAATATTATAAATCGAAGAATTGTTTGTAAACTTTAGAAGCTTCCAGTCACTAATGAGCCACAGAACTAGCAGAGGTAATCAATAATACGAATCCCTCTAAATATATTGGTCCCATTAAATTTCCATGTTGATGCAGAAGAATCTTAGTCAGTTAGGTTATGCGGAAAAGTGGATGAATTATCTCTTAAGAATATATACTCAATTACAAAAATTATAAAAATTTTAAGGTATTTATAAACTCAGCTACTTGGCCTGTATTCTAACAGTAACTAATTGGTGGTTCTAGTGGTGATCTGCAGAATTGTATAACCTTTGGCAAGTAGTCATTTGATCTCTTCAACCTCATCTCTAGGTCTCTTTACATATCAAGAGGAAATAAAATGAAAATCTTCAATTCTTGTATTAAATTCGTAATTCTCTATGATAGGAATATAAATTGTGGCTTCAAAGAATATTTTGGCCTCAAATTAACGAAAGGCGGTGGAGAGAAACAAAACAAATTCCCATAGATAAATAAACTCTTAGAAGAAAATGCCGTTGGATTGATCACTTCTATAGAAGGTAGCCAAGGAAGCGATAACCAATCGCATACAATTGGTCGCCAAATTAAAACAAAAGGACATAGGGAGAACAATAGCTCAAAGAAAGTAACAATGATGCTTAACCTTATCGTTAAGATTTTTGGATGGATGTCAAATAATTATATCTGTAAATCAATCTTGATATGCACATAGAAGATATTTAGAGAGATTAAGAAGGAACTTGCGATATGATAAACGATTGCGATTCATTTCATTTTAAAAACAAAAATCTGGTTCACACAGTAACAAATTTGCATTTCTAATTAGTTAAAAACAACTGTAGAAATAAACACATAATAAGTATGTATTAAGAAATATATTTATGCATGGGTATGCAAAAAATAAACTTTCTAAAGTATGATGACAATAATACGAGAACAAACTAACCAAACAACCAACTGAGCAAGCAAATAAACCAAGTAAATCACATGGATTCGTACAGATATGTTGATAAAAGTAGCAGCAATACACTAGTGTACTGAAAAAATTTTGGGATTGAAATATGTACACTGAACTGCATATTTTTAAAGATGCTTATTGTTCACATCAGTGAACACAACACAACATCCAACCCTATGGTCAATCTCACCATCTATACAAAACTGCAACTAACTTCATGTGAGAGGTGAAGTTAGCTTTTCGGCCCCAACTAAAAACCCATACAATATGTAAGGCAGTCAATTGGTCAATCGGTGATATTGTTCTAAATTAAAACTCTAAAGTGAAATAAATAAAAATATTAAGGTCTTTTTTTAATTTTCATTTTCGCTATTTATTTTTAGCGAAATAATGAAAATAAAAATTTAAAATTACCAAAAATTAATATTAATATATTTTTGTGTATTTATATTATCAATATACATATTTGAATTTATATACTATACCCTAAAATACATAATTTAAAATACTTACCTACCTAAAATAAAAGTAAACCCTAACCTAAAAATCATTACATATATACATACATATATGTATGTACGAGTATATACAATTGAAGTTCAATAAACATTTACGGTCTAATTCATAAAAATTTCAAATTTTAACTTATAAGCTGATAATAGTTATAAGGTTCTTTTTGTTTTATAAGCTACTGATAAAAATTTGTATTCATAAGTACACAATAACAGTAAATTAACAATTTGTCGGTTTTAATGGTTTTGTAGTTTTATGTTGGCAATAACATTATATTGTAATATAATTACAATTGATTATTTAAGTACCCTAATAGAAAACTGAAAATAATATGAATTATTGCACATAATTTAATCGAAATGTTAAAAAACATTTGTTTTATTACTTGTTATTATATAAAAAGTAATTTCAATAGTATAAAAATAGCTTTTAAATACAATTATTCACCGCTGGCACAGAGTTTAAAGAGTACTCTGTGCCGCCGTCAACAACAGGTAATCGATTGCTCACTTTAATGAAATTGTTTATGCATCTCTATAATTATGTTTATTTTTATTTAAGTAATATTTATATAAATAAAAAGAATGGACACAATTTATGATGCTTCTCCTTCCGTATTGAATAGGAAACGTGCTAGCAATTATTTTTCATCGTCTTGTAGTAGATGTCGACATTTCTGCAATGTAATAGTTGCTATGAAGATACCATTTGTATATACATATACATACATACATGTATGTATATACTTACGAATTCGGTTAATTAAATTTATGGAACAAGTCGGTTTTACTGACTTTGCTCAAAAAAAAAAATTCTTCAAATAGGGCTTTTAGAGGAGATAAAAGCAATAAACAATTTATTTGGCGGCCACGTCTATTTTCGAGGGGGCGGGCCCTCAAAGTTGAAAATATATTAGCCTATATATCGGGAACTATTGGGTCTATGATAATTTGTAATAAATCAAATTAAAGGTATTAAAAGCACCTTTCCAACAATATATATCACGATTGCAAAGTATTGACCAACTATGGGTTAAATCTGAAAATAATATTTTTTACCTGAATTTTTTTTTAATGTCTAAAAAATTTAAAAAAATCTACATAAGTGTTACTTAACTTTATTTATAAGATCTGAAAAATTAAAAAAAAAACATATTTCTTCAAAATTTTGTATACAGGAAAGGATTTTCTTCTCTATGGTATACATTTTACCGGCTTAAGATTTCCTGTATTGCGTAAGGATTTTCTCCTCTATGGTATACAGAACACCGGCTTCGCATAGTACAGATTGTATTTTTTAGGGTGAAATGTCATAATCTTTCTTTAATATCTTCGGATCTACATTACCTACATGATCATGTTATACCTTAAAGCTTGAAGCTTAATTTCTTGACTTTAAAATTTTGAGATTTATATATCTACTCATATAGACCTTTTTCCAGAATTTTTAAGATTTTTTAAAAAAATATAGGATCAAAAAATAAATTGACCTATAGATTGTTCAAACAAATAGGTCATGTTATATATCGTTGGAGAGGTTATTAAAGTGTCTATCATATGATATATATATCGTCTAATAAAGAAATGTAGTTTTCGGCAAAAAAAAATTTATTTTAACTAGAAATTAAAACTATGAGTGATAAAATTTTGGAAGTGATTTGAAAAAAGTCACTAAAACCGACTTAAGCCAAATTTATTGTAAACATTTTTACTTCTTTAGTCACTTTTTTTAACTTTTATACAAAAAAACACAAATTTTCTCGTATCTGTTCAAATATTTTGCAAACAAGCATTCAAGTGTCACTTTATTAAATAGTTAAAGTTGGGTAGAGAACACAATAAAAATATCAATATATACAAGCGTCTAATAACCAGCTAACAAGCTATTATGCATTTATGAATTCAATTTTTTCGTATTTTGCCTCTCATTGTCTTATTAGACTGTTATAATGTATTTATGAATTAGACCGTTAGTTTATAAAATATAAAGGTTTCTTATTTACTCGAAATTTCGCCGCAAAATTAAGTACCCATCTTTCTTCTCGCTCTAACCCGTACAGACACTCATATTGACGTTCTTAATAAAATGAATGGAACATCATTTTCCATTCATTGCAATATCAACATTTGCTTTATTTTAATGCTCTATTCTGTAATATATTCAAATCATGCTATATCTATGTCTGTATATACATATGTACATACATATGTATGTATATTTTCGTGTATGTATGTGTACATGTGTAGAACCACTTTCTCTCAAGTACCACAGATTATATGCTTTGTCTTGATAAGAAGTGCACTTGTACGCAACCAAAACTTTTGCTCATAGCGAATCCTTCTTATCGTCTTACCATTTGTCTAAATAATTCTAACCAACCCCATAATCATGTTGTCCTTGGTCATGGTACGAGTATGATGTGATTCTATTCTTTTGCTATCTTCATAAGAACATATGTATGCATCTGTGAGTCTGTGTTTGATATGAGAGCATATGAGAAATACACTGAACGAAAATTGAATTAGACATTTTTATTTATTTTTATTGATAACATGCTTGTTTTAAATAAGGACAGCTAAAATTATATTATTATATCAATTATGATTAAAGCCTTAAAAAATATAGGAAATCTGTTAAAAATGTCTGCTAAGGGTTGGCATTTTTGCGAAAACTCGAAATTCTTTATTTAAACAGTGTGCAGTGTAAATTCTTTTCATACATTCTCGTCATACATACATACAAATAAAAACAGTAAATTTTTGTTAAAACCCAGTATCAACTTGGCATGTAATCATCGCCTGAATATTGTCACTTATTTGTAGCAGTGTGCGTGACTTTATTATCGTAAAATTATTGATCTACTGATTTCATAATTTCATTTGTAAGACAATTTTATATAGTAAAGAAATGTTGCTGGCACATGTTTTAAAGACAATTTAAGTAATAAGATCTACCGATAGATATTATTTTCTATTCAAAAATTTATTGATAACTTCAATTATAAATATGTAGGAAATTTATTCGAAAGCTAACAATTTGCAATACAAAATTAAACGATAATATTTATTTTCTATAGAAAGTTTATTGTTAATTAAAAATTTCCTTTACCATAATTTATTGAAAGTTTTTAAAGCCCATTATATTGTAAAATTTTTTGTACATGTTTTGACATATTCTCTACCTATTTCTCAATTAATTCATGACGAATACTCTCCCATTCGAAGTAAACCCGCTGGCAAATCTCCTCCAAATTTGTTGGAGTTAATCGGTATTACCCCAACTGTCTCCTCACGATTGACCACAAATTTACAGTCGGATTAAGATCAGGACTTTTTGCTGACCACTGCACCAAAACAAAATTCTGCTCGAAATCATGAAACAATCTCTTACGATTTTGGAAGTGTGCAAAATTCCTTTGATTCTTTGCAGTGTAGTGCTTCCATTAAAAGCAAACCCTTATCATGGCATCCTTTCCATCGTGCTTCGTTGTTTTCTTTAGACACCATATCTTTGAATTCTCTGGGCTGTTCGGCGCCAGCAATATTGTTTATCATCGAATTGAAAAAGATTACATTTCAATTCGTCTTACCAGATTACACGTTTACAGTTGTCTACGGTTCAATTTCAGTGATCTCTGCCAAACTTTAACTGTTGTTTAATATTTTTTTGAAGACAATGCAGGTTTTCATTTCTATACTGCAGAGATGTAACAAATATCGCGAAGGGCACATTTTGATAGAATATTGGCAGTTGACAGTTTCTTCATTATTTTTTTAATTTGTATTATAATTTGATTTGTGTTGGATAATTTGCAAAAAGTGTTTACCACATGAAACTAAACTAATATAAAACTAATCGTTTTTGAAGTCATAAACAAAGCAAACAAATACAAATCTAACCGTAAACTTTAATCTTTTTGTGCAAAGACACACTTGTGCAAAATAGAGTACATGCAAGTTTTTTTTTTGTTATTTATTGTTTATGTGCGGAAAATAAATGACAGAAAACCGTTTTAAATTCTCTTTCTTTTTCCCAAACAATGGGAGATTCTGAAATATTAATGCACATTAAATTAGGCTGAATCCAAAAACTAATGCTAAAATTTAGTTCATCAGGATTTGAAAAATGTTAAAAGTTAAACCTTTTATTTCTTTAATATATTCTTCAAATAATAAATCTAATTTTGAAAATGAAGGATGCAGGAATATGTGTATAATTAACAAGGATAACATTTCGCAAATAAGCCGATACTTCATAAAGAATGTTATAGATATTTAAGGACCCAGATGTAGCCGTCTAACAAATTCCGAATGAATATACTTTATAGGAAACATTTTATTGTTCTGCCTTTTGCCTTTCCTAGAAGAGGAGGTTTAATTTTCTTTGTTTCAGATGCATTAAAATAAAATTATTAATGGCCCATAATCATAGTCATAGAAAAAGCATACTTTAAGCAAAAGCATGCTTTTGTTTTAAATTCAGAACAAAATTTATATGTTTTTGTTGTTTAAAAGTCTACTTTTACTTAAAGTATGCTTTTTCTATGACTATGATTATGGGCCAATATGTATATCCTTTGATAATTTTCTTCCTCAAACACTAGTTTTTTTTAACGCGAGCAAACGCTTTATCTGATAACATTTTCTAATAGTGACCAGTTTTGTCGTCTTCAGAATATCACCAGAAGTTAGATTGTGATTCTATGAAGGAGTCTTATATCGCTTGCAATAAATCCTTTTTGTATTTCTAGGGCTTTGATTTTTAAAACAATTCAATTTTCTGAAATATTGTATGTTTTTCCTTTTGTTGAGAAATCAATACAAACGTTTCATTTGCATTAGAGTTGGATAATTTTTTGAAACATTCTTGTTATAATTGTCAATGCTAAAAATTTAGTTTAAACATTCGTTATATAAAGTAATCGTAAGTTATACCGAATTTTCGTTAAAGTGGTTAAGTTTTATTATTATTTAACAAAAAGGTCTAAAAATACATTTTATTTATATGGTTGGTACAAGATAAAAAAACCCTATTTTCCATCTCTGGTATAAAGACTTTAACTAATTATTATGTTCTATAGAAAAAAGACCGCTTATTTAACATTATTTTCCCATAAAAATATAATTTTAATTTTTTATTCTATTAAAAAATTTATCGATAATATATTATTCATTATAGAAAATTTATTAATAACTTTGATTATCTATAGAAATTGTTCGAAATAAAGTTTATAGACAACTAATTTTCCATAGAAAATGTTTCGACAGCATAAACTTTCTATAGAAATTAATATAGCTTCTAAGGAAAATTTATTTATAGCATGCACTCTCGTAGAAAATGTATCTCTATTTCTACAAAAAATGTATCAAATTGTTTGAAGCCAGATAAATAAAGAAATTGATGAAAACTAAAATTCATGGCAAATCGTTTAATGTGGGGTATTTCGAAGTCGACACAACAGGAAAAAGCATTTTCACTGGTTTTAAATGTTTATCTTTTCTGATTTTTTCACATTCCTTATCCCTTCTATGATTGTATTGTTCTTTTGTTTTTGTTGTTGCGTACAACATTTATTCTACTTTAGACTGACATTTATTTCATGTGTGTTTGTAAAACGTACGATATTGCAAAATAATCAGTTGTAGGTGGCGTGAAGGACGTATTACGAGTTGTCTTAACAAATACAGTGGCTCATAGCTTATTTTATGTAGTTCATTTAATTGTTTTCTAACATTAAAAGAAAACTCACGGGAACTTAAAAAAAATTGGTGTAATTTAAAAGAAAAATTGTTTTTATTGCAAAAATTTACATTTTAATATATTAAAACTAAACTAATATGGATTAAATCACAACAGATTTAAGGCGATTTGAAATAGATAAATGTGACCAGTTTTTGGGTAATACTCGGTGAAATATTCGACCCCTCCGTCAGTAGCCCTTTTTTAAATCGTTTTTGTTAGAAATTTAGTGTTTCTTTATACTGTTTTCTAAAATTTTGTTTGTAACTAAATTAAGTTTTTATTTTATTTTTTTAAATAGACGATCCCTTGAAAAAGTAGACAAATCATCTACGAAATGTCGGGTAAAAATGTAAATAAAAGTTTTTAATTACATTGGAAAAGTTTAGGCCTGATTAGCTTAAAAAAGGAATATTTAATTGACTACAAATTGTCGATAACATTACGAGGGCGGTTCGGAAACTTCTTAGCCTAGTACAATAAAGAAAGAGAATAGTTAGTATTTCAAAAACTATAAGCCACTGTATATACATGCATGTACATTTACAACTTTATATGTATAGTCGTATTATTGGATTGTACCACCAGTATCAGTCATATTAAGAATTCTTTATTTAAAATGAACATGTACTTCTGCTGTGCTTGTCTGGTTTCTATATTGACCATAAATATTCCGTATTAAATATTTTAATATGCTGTTTCGCTTTAAGCTAACATTGTGCTGTACGTGTGTCTTAATATATTTAATCGTATGTTTGTATATTTAAATTGCATTGTTTATGTGCATCCTAAGTACGTTGTTATACTTCCGTATCCTTTTCAATTTAAACAAAAGTTAATTGGTAATTTCTCATAAAAGTATTTTAAATGGATTTGAATTCGTTTTTTGAGGTGGCTGACTTTAATAAGAAATATGATGATTGGTGTAGTGCATTTTTTCTTATTCAAGTTTTCGTCAGTTTAAAACTGTTATTTAACTTAAGAGTTTCTGAAATATCATCAGCTACTGTCTTCTTTTATGTTGCAAAATTCAAGTT
The DNA here is from genome assembly GCA_916048285.2 of Bellardia pandia. Taxonomy (NCBI): domain Eukaryota; kingdom Metazoa; phylum Arthropoda; class Insecta; order Diptera; family Calliphoridae; genus Bellardia; species Bellardia pandia. The sequence goes on from OU696529.1 coordinate 124,177,054, forward strand.
TTCCAGACTAAATTGAATATTTTACACAGCCCAAAATAAAATGGCAAACATTTTTCTGTTTTCACACGTTATTAATATGTTATGTACATAAAAATATTTAAAACGCAATTGCTCATCGTGGCGTATGATTAATAAAAGAATTAAATAATAAAATAAAAAAAAAATCATACGCTTTAGAAAAATGTATAAAAAAAACATGTCGTTAAATGTGTATAAATTGTTTTATTTACGCGTACATGAATTTTCCACACAAAGGGTTTTTGCAACAAGAACTTTGTTTGCCAACAGGGTTATATTGAAAGAATATGCAAGTTTTCAAAGTTTACTTGTTGATGTAGTAGTAGTAGTAGTATAAGCTTTGACAATTGTTGCAATGAATTAAATTTCGCTCTAAAATTAATTTCATCAAAATCGTAATGTTTTCGGTTAATATATGGTGTGCAACTATCCGTTATAATTTGAAATTTTTAATTGTCAAACCTTAATCTTTCCAATACAATAAAAATTGTAATTCGCATATACATTTTTTGTTTTATATTTTTTTAAAAGGCAAAGTTCTCGCTGAAAAACCCTTTACATAAACTCAAACATGTGTATGTAAAAGTATTATTAAATTTTTTGTTGCAAAAAATTAATACTCTACATACTTATATTTATTCTGTTGTTATTTTTATTTATTGATCAAGTTTATTTATCGCACATGAGTGTGTATTACACACAAACACATAAATTTTATTACACAACAACAAAAACAAAACACACACAGAAACACGTCAATATACTTACATTGCACAGTGGAGAAATTTCGAAAAAAGTGGAAATAAATCTGTAATTTCAAAACGATTAATGCGATTCTAATAACACATGGAAAGTGCTTTAAAAAAGTTTAGACATGTTAAAGTTTAAAATTTAGACCTTAAGAATATCCGGTGGCGGGCTTTATGGGCTTGTGACATAAACAACCCAACAGTGGTGCTCAATTAAATCTCTACTGTGATATTAATTTTAAGACGTGGTTATATGTATTTTTACTGTAAACTTATATGTTTTATGTTATTTGGTTGTACGTTGATTAATTATAAATGTGTTTAAAATACTATTTTATGTCAGTTGTTGAAGTTATGTTTTTGATTGTAACTAATTTAAGTTTTTTTAAATAGACGATCCCTTGAAAAAGTAGACGAAACATCTACGAAACGTCGGGAAAAAATGTAAATAAAAGTTTTTAATTACATTGGAAAAGTTTAGGCCTGATTAGCTTAAAAAAGGAATATTTAATAAATTTTAACTTTGGCCAACATTCAACATACAAAAAAAAAACCAAATTTTATGTTTTTGACATGATCTGAAGTATTGTACTATACAGTGGTAGACAATCGTTTGTGGATTATTACAGATTTATTTAATTTTTTTTTTCGAAATTCTACCACTGTGCGTTGCCAGATAAATAGAAGAGCATTAAATAATGTTCATATCACTTATTATTAATGGCAATGATGACGCTGATGAGTAAAATGGGCAAGTATGTACTAGTTAAGAAAGTATTGTTAAGTGCATGTGCACGTGTCAAGGAGTTTGGAAACAATTAAATCATATTATGCTAAAACTTAAATTATTGGATAATCTAAGAGCAACATATTATTATAAGATTTATAATTGTAGTCAAAACACATTGTGATGAATATAAGTATTATAAAATATTATATATGATCAATTATCATAATTTATTAATCATGATATTATAACATCATATTCAGCCTTATTATGAGTGTCGTTTTCTTTTTACGACAACGACTCTTTCGCAATAAATTGAAGATAAAATTTAATCTGTGATCACTTGTATTTTAAAAGAAAAATCGATTTTTTATGTGAAATTCCAAAATAGGCTTTTGATCCTTTACTTTTTTTAATTTAAACAAATATGAATATAACACATTCGTCTGTGTCAAAACTTATACAGCCACCACTAATATTTAGCAGAAATTTATTCTAGATTTTAGATTCATACATTCAAATGTTATCGAGTGAAAAAATTATGTATGTACGAGTATAGTGATAACTACGAACAAAGTTTTTAATATATATTATTCTAAAACTTTTTACCAATTCAACTTATTTTGTTAATTTTTGGAAATTGATATAAGCAGTAGCTATGTGTGGCAAATTCTTTCAACGTCTTCTCGTTTAGATGATGGACATTTTCTTCTAAACATTTTATATGGACCAACTTTGCAAATTTTACTGTGTAAAATATTTCTTTTTATGAGCTTGCATATTTTTTATCTTGAATTTTCGGAAGTTTACCTATTCAAACAAAATTTCGTTTTATGATTTATATTTACATTAGAGCTATGGTGGGTATAAAAACCAAGTTCTTGTTGAAAAAACCTTAATTTGTATTTTAAATCAATAAAACCTATACTCACAAGAAATGCAATAAATGCTCTCGACCTGCGGTGTCTAATTATTACTGGGACGATGACGTAAACATGTTATAATGTACACCTAGCAGGGGTAAATCAATGCTTTAGCAGGATCTGGAAGTATTTTATTCAGAACTTAAAAATTGTTTTATATTCTAAAAAGAAATTGATTTTTTCCCACATACTGTATTATTAGCCTTTGTTTTTCAAATGAAGTAACATAAATAAATACAAACACACAAACACACAAATATGTATGTCATACACTTTGTTATGGGCCAAAGTAAAATAACTGACGACTAAATGACAGGACATTTCGAAACACATTTATAGTCATCGCATACTTTGCATATATAGTATATAGGTACATAAACAATAAAGACTTCATTTAAATAAAAAAACAAAGACAACAACAACAACACATACGAAAACAATGCAAAAGAATGCTAAATATACCCAGCAGTTTTACAGGTGGCGAATGTCAACTGTAAGGTAATTTCGAAAGGTCTAGACTCTAGAGTTACCTTGTGGGTGAATATAATATAATCGTTATTACTGTTTGATTAATTCTCTAATCGAAATGTTTACAGCCAGTATCGTTTGGTTACTTCTGCATAACATTGCGCATATAAAATAAAAAGTTAGGTATAACTAATAAAATATTATAGAAAACAAGGAATGCTTATTAGGGTGTCCCATTCCAAAAAAAAATTTGGGGATCATTCTTAATTTGAATACTCATAAGGCTAAGAATTTTTGAGATTTTTTTCCGATTTTTCGGAGGTGGTTTAGAGGTCGCGCAAATTGATTTTGTACCAAAAATCGACCTTTTTGGGCTTTTTTTGAATTTTGGTTGAAAATTGGTAAAAAAATAGATATTTCTTCAGCTTTTGAATCAATATTCTTAAAGAAAATTTTCTGATATTTAATTTTATGTGCATAAATAATAAGTTTCGTCAGGGATTTTCCACATTTTGATACATTATATAACAGTTTTTCGTAAATTTTTAGCAAATATGAAAAAAATGCTTTATAACTTTTAAAATTTGTATGAAGACTAAAAAAACTAATGATGCAGTTTAAAAGACTATGAAGTTTTAAATAAATTAGCGAAAAAAAAAATGAATTTTCTCTCACCGTTCTCGAGTTATGCCCTTTTAAAGCTTTGTACACATTGTATGAAATGTATAATACTATAAGGTGTGAACTAGATTTGCATTGCTTTAAACTTTAAATAATTGGATTTAGAAAATGTAAATAAATTACCAAAAAAAAAACAATATAAAAGCTTTTATGCTAGAGCCCTCTCGCAGTAATTACCAGTCACTATATATATAAAATCTGAAGTTTTATTGCTCCGGTAAGTTGAAATTATCATAAAGTAGTCCAAGAAATATTGGGTAATATTTTTTTAAAATAGATATGCCTTTGTCGAATACAAGGAATGTGTGGTGTGTGGGCAAAATGATTGATGACCTTGATACTGCCAAACCGCCGACAAAAAAGCAAATACTGCAAAGATTTTTTAAATTGCATTTAGTGGAAAAGTGCACTATTTCCAAAAGCGCCAGAATAATAGCAAAGAGTTTGAGAGATTTGTGGAATCCAAATCAGGAACTATGCAATATTTCTCGCAAAATAATAATATTGCACTCGAAGTGGGCAAAGTTATGTAAGGGTAAGTCTAGAAAAACCAAACTCGAAATTAAGAAAAGAAAGGACTTCGTGAACGACTTGAAGAGCGCGTTCTGCAATATAGGTCAACCTTTGACAAAATCTCAGCCCACAAATAAAGTTCAGAAGACCATAAAAAGCAGCGGCTGATTTTGGCAGACTCAATTAAAAAATCGTTTGTTGCTTCAAATTATAACACGGTACATTGGGATGGAAAAGTAATGCCTGACTTAAAAAACAAAAGGAATAAAAATGATCGGCTATCCATTAGTGTAACTGGTAATTCAGACTCCAAGCTTCTGGGAGTAGTACCACTTTCATCAGGAACAGGAGAGGCCCAAGCCGAGGCAGTATTTCAAACCTTAAAATCTTGGAATGTAACGAAAAATGTCCAATTTATGTGTGCGGACACAACCAGCTCCAATACAGGACGGCGGATTGGGGCTTGCGTTTTACTTCGCCAAAAATTAAAAAAAGACCTGATATTTTTGGCATGCCGCCATCATATGATGGAACTAGTTGCTGGATCAGCGTTGAAGGCCCTTAATATTGAGGATCAAATTACATCCCCACAAATTAAAATTTTCGTCACTCTTCAGGGAAGGTGGGATTCCATTGATAAAAAAAAATTTTCGGATTGTATAAACCACGAAATTGTTGGAAAAATTATTCCGGAGTTCATACGAAAAGATCTAATTATTTTTGTAAAAGGGCAGCTGCAGAATATGCAACCAAGGGAAGATTATAAAGAAATGCTGCAACTGAGCCTTATTTTTTTGAGTGATAGACCTGAGCCCTATCCAACCATAAAATCTCCTGGAGCCATTAACCGAGCTCGCTGGATGATGAAAATTATATACTCTCTAAAAATATGCATTTTTCGAAACCAGCTACAACCTTTCATTCAAAATTCAAAAATTGATGCCTTGCTGGAGTTTACCTCATTTATTTTAAGAGTATATATTAAAAATTGGTACCTATGCCAATGTCCCCGATACGCTTCTCTCAATGACCTTAGACTTTTGAAACAATTGTATGATTACAAACGCTTTAATGAAAAAGTTGCACGCGAGACTCTGAAAACCTTTCTGCAACATCAGTGGTACCTTTCCGAGAAGTTGGCTGCCTTATCGTTATTTGATGAACGTATAAATACCAAAACTTTGCGTTTAATGCTCAGAAACCTACATGAACCAAGTAATAACCACGAATTAGTGAAAGGAAATTTAACAGAAGACATGATTGAAAATAAACAAATTCAGTGTTTTATTACAAAAGCCAGCCTAACTTTTTTTGAAGCCTGCAACATTTCTACTGATTTTTTACAAACGGATCCAGAAAAATGGGAAAACAACAAATCATTTCAGGAAGCAAAACACAGAGTTCAACAATTGCAAGTTGTAAATGATGTCGCAGAACGTGGTGTGGCCTTGGCTAATAGTTATATTAATATCACAACTTCTGAAACAGACTTTCAGAGTTTACTGCAGGGGGTAGAGCAGCATCGCAAGAACTATAATAAATGATTTATAACAATTCTATTTTTCTTTGTTTTTAATATAATTGTTATGTATGAGTGGTAAGTAACTATTATTTTATTTGTAAAAACATTTTCTAAATCCAATTATTTAAAGCTTAAAGCAATGCAATCTAGTTCACACCTTATAGTATTATACATTTCATACAATGTGTACAAAGTTTTAAAAGGGCATAACTCGAGAACGGTGAGAGAAAATTCATTTTTTTTTCGCTAATTTATTTAAAACTTCATAATCTTTTAAACTGCATCATTAGTTTTTTTAGTCTTCATACAAATTTTAAAAGTTATAAAGCATTTTTTTTCATATTTGCTGAAAATTTAAGAAAAACTGTTATATAATGTATCAAAATGTGGAAAATCCCTGACGAAACTCATTATTTATGCACATAAAATTAAAGATCGGAAAATTTTCTTTAAGAATATTTACTCAGAAGCCGAAAAATACCGATTTTTTTAGCAATTTTCAATAATAATTCAATAAAAGTCAAAAACGCTAGATTTTTGGTACAAAATCAGTTTGCGCGACCTCTAAAGCACTTCTGAAAAATCTGATAAAATTCTCAAAAAAACTTTACCTAATGAGTATCCAAATTACGAAAGATCTTCCGAGAAAATCCAAATTTTTATTTTTTTTGGGACAACCTAATGCTTATATTCTAAAATAAAATTCTATATAAAAGTGCAAAAGTAACAATTAAAACGAACACATTTAGCTAGTAGACGAAAAACTGTGTTTTACCCTTCAAAAGCCGTGCAAGTAGCTTGGTAAGTAACTAGTGTAGGTTTTTCTTTAGTTAATTCTTCAAAGCGTATCTAATTCCATGGATTGCAGGACAATCAATTTGTTAAAAGTCAAAGTTTTTGCTGTCCTGTAAATTAGTTGAGTGTTTGTTTATAAATGTGTGCGAGTGAAATTGATGAGCAATTTTCACTTTTATTTATTTTTTAAGGTTATTTTAGGGTTTGAATATAAATTAATAAACAAAAAAAAGAAAAAGGAAAAAAAGAAGACATTGATTTTTTTATTATGCTAAATGTATCACTTTTTATACCCTACACGACCATAGTGCTGATGTTTATAAAGCCAATAAATATTAGTTCAACAAACACCTTAAGTATATCGATCGGCTCAGAATCACTTTCTGGGTCGATTAAACGATGTCTGTCCGTCCGTCTGACTGGCTGGCTGTTTATGTAAAGCTTGTGCGCAGAGTACAGGTCTCAATTTTAAAGACATATTCATAAAAATTGGTACATGATATTTTTGCGACCCAAGGACGTTTAGGATTTTAAATTGGTGGAAATAGGTTCATTATTCCACCAAGCCCCCATACAAACATTCTTCTCCAATAGGAGTTTATCGCCCATAATAAATAAAATAAATTTTTTCTAGATCGGTCCATAATTGACTATAGCTCCCATATAAGAATCACTACCGAAAATCATTTTCAAAATTGTTAGTATCCAAATAATATTCAACACAAATATTTTTCATATACATATCGATGGTCTCATGTAGAAAGGCCCTAACTCGCATATTTGAAACTTAACAGGAAAAGGTAAACACATAATAGAAACTGTAATATTCAACATGTAACTTTTTTTGTACAACTGCTTATGAAAGCGTTATTTTTTACACTATTGCAATAAATTTTTGTGAGGAGGTGTATTTGCGTTAAATGTATTGGAATCAAAAAAAAAACAAATTTCGAAAAAATAGCGAGTTAGGGCCTTTCTACATGAGACCAACGATATATACAAATCATTCGGCCCAATAAAGCCCACTTCTGAAAATCACTTTAACAAACATAAATCCCTTAAAAATGTTGGTATCCAAATAAAATTCAAGACAAATAATTTTCGCATACCCAGATATCATGACACCTAACTCTATAACGGTCGGTTCATAATTAGTCAAAGCTCTCTCCTCTTCGGAAATCACTTTAACACGTATAAAACTTTTAAAACTGTTTATATTGAGCTAAAATTTAACACATAAAATATTTATATGCACATAAGTCACACCACTAAATCTATTGATGATCGGTCCATAATAGTCCATAGTCGCCATGTAGCGCCCTGGGTGTAGGGTATTATATGGTCGGGCTAGACCGACTATACTTCCTAATTTGTTTGATTTATAATTTAGTTTTTCTTATTACATACAGTTTTTTAGAATTCCCAGTTTGTTTTGCACAACATACGGAAACATACGACTATGTATACATTCTTTGTATTGAGGATAATTATTATGTTTGTCTGTTGAACTTACAGGAAAGTAAACATAACTTAAATTGTGCATAACCCGGTGATTATTTCCAGTACTCTAATATGTTCAAAAGAAAGCAATTTCAAATACAAAGAAATACATAGTGAATAATGTACAATATACATTGTAAATTAGAGTGGCGCTAGTTTTTAAGGTATTTTAAATTATGGAAGGATATATAATAGGATATATAATCATAAGAACTCTCTAAATGGGTTGAAACCAAAGACCTGTGAATGAATCTGTACTAGATGCAGATAGTTCTCTTCATCACGAAATATCTTAGAGTATTCTGGTATAACCAACAATTCAGGATGTAAAGGCATCTATGCCTACAGGAATTGTTTAGGTAAACTCGACCGAACGTTGTAAATTGGAACTACACATTGATGATGATATTATTTTTTACATGAGCAAATGAAAACTGGTAAAAATCCAAATATGTGTCTCAATTGGCTTTACCGGTGCCACAAGAAACCACACCACAAATAGCCCTTGATATCATACTAACTCGTAGAAGTATTTTTCTTTTAGCTTTTCTGAAATGTTAATAAATAAGTATGTATCAATTAGTGGGTAAAAAGTATTAAATCGCTTACATATGTAAGTAAATATTAAAACATTTATGTGACCGGTTTTTATGTAAACAATTCTTTATGCATACATACATACATAAATATGCATGTATGTAAATTTGTATATTCTCAATTTAAACTTGAAAGTGTCTATTTTTAGAAATTAAAAGAAAATATATTTTCTAATATGTACCTAAAATATTTGTGTGAAAAATACTGACATTTTTAAATTATTGTTTATTGCTTCCCATAAACAACTGTTATTGTTTTATAGAAAAAGACAGTTATCATAACTTTGATAAGCTTCAAACAGCTGTAAAAAAATAAAATCCTTAACAAGAAATTTGTTGTGCGAGTATGTATCCTAAATAACCACAGATAAACATTTAAAAATTACTGCGCATTTTGTTAAATACGAAATATGTATGTAAGTATGTATGTATGTATTTTCAAACCCAATGCAAACCAAACAAATCTTAACATAAAATTCTATCATTGTGACAACAAAAAATAGCAATAAACTAAAATGTAACTGTTAACTTGTTTAACATTATCGAACAGAAAACGAGACAGAGAGAGAGAGAGAGAACGAGACTAGTGATAACAGACATAATTTGTTGGTGCAATTGTAAACAGAGAACCACAAACAATAAAAAAGAAAACTATGTATGTTTTGACAACTAATTGTAAGACATACCGTTAAACGCAGTCAGTGTGTGACAGTAGAGGTTGTCAGTTCTTACGAAAAAAAAAACAAAAATAATCTAACTAACAAATACATAAAAAGGAATAAAAAATCTTTTAAAAAAGCAGTAAATTAAAAATAAAATTTGTTAATAAATGAAAAACTATATTAATAATCTTTAAAAATAAACAGAAAATGTAAAGTTTTTTAAATAATATTAATCAACTACACTGTATAACCTAATGTTTTATTAGAATAAAATTATTTGTTAAAGGTGAAAAAATAATCAATAGAAATTGTTTTATTTTTTCGCAGTAAGAATTCATAAAAATCAATTGAAAAAGCCAGCAACGTAAAAAGTTGTTACATAAATCGGTGCGTCTTATTTTGTATTGTTTTGTGTTGGAAGTTTCCAAAAAAAAAAAAAAAGAAACAAGAAAAAAACTTATACTCGTAAATTGAAACTACTCAGATCTACACATACATATCTTAACTGTTTTTCTGTATCGTTCTATACTTTAAAAAAAATCTTGCTCTCTTACGCATCTTATAGCTAAAGCGCAGGCTCCTGTACTCTTTTCGAGTTTGTCTATGCCAAACCTTTGTTGTATATACCAGCCAGCTGTTTTTTCTTGGGCCATGTCCTGGCAAAAAAACAAACATTTGCACAGTTTTCAAACAACGGAATACGCGAATACACTTTAAACGGGAATTTAACTGTTAAGTATTGCAACAACAAAAAGTGCCGTCGTGTCAAAGTTTGAGAAGAATAAATACAAAAATATCTGTATCTTTGTGTTAAAAAGAAATTTTGAATTTTTGTACGAATTTCTCAAGAAATATTAAGCAAAACCAGAAAATCTGTCAATTAGCGAGAAAAATAAAAGTGAAACCACAAAAAGCTCAAATTAAATTCAGTAAAGAAATTTAAATTCAAAAGAAAATCTTTGCTATCATATCTTTTATTGGAAATTATCCATAAAATAGAAAATTAAATCAATATCAGTGTTTTTTTTAGTGTTAAAAATAATATATTGTACATAAATTGAAACAAAGTAACAACACACAAAATTGTATTGTTGTTTCCCACATAAAAAAAGAAAAAGAAATACAATACAAGTCCGAAATCAACCACCCGTTCAAAATTTGGATAAATTTTTTTGTACTCAACACTTTGTTAAACAATGTAAGTTTAATTTTTTCCCCTATTTTTTTAAAATACATAATATTAATCCATGTGTGAGCTGTAGGCTTAAATTGTTTTAGAAGTCCTTCAGTTTCTATCAATCCACCACCTGTCAGACGTCGTCACTTTTCACTTTTTATTGTTTGGATTTTGTTTAAACCTTTCGATTTTTATGCCCACCACACCATCAAAGTTGTAAAACACTTTTGTTAATTTTTCTTATTTGTTTACGTGTTTACGTTTACAGTGTGAAATTATGAAATTTGAAGAAGTTCATTTTTTGAATTTTGTCAACATTTTGTAAGATTTATAAATATTTAAATTTAAATTTTATATACATATAAACAAAGTTTTGAGTAATTGTCCATTTGTTTTGTAAAATCTTTACAATTGTTTTAAGTACCTTGGTTCTACGAACAATACTTTAAATAGCGATTTTCAAAGGAGAGGTCAGAACAGGGGCAACATTTTTTGTTGCCATTCATGAAAAGTTTCAAATTTACAAAGATTTTTCAAAGTTGTTTTTAATTACACAAAAAAGTAACACACAGCTTATTTTATGCAATACATTATTTTGTTTTCAAAGCTCCATAAAAAAAAACTAATAGAAACTAAAAAAGGACTCACAATTCAACAGAAAATAGTGATAGAAGTAGAAAAAAAACGAAAAACCGACAACGCTGAATTGAGCTATCGGTAGTGTAGAAATTGAATGCATAAAATAAGCTGTGTTATGAAAAAACCAAATTTTAAAAGTATGTATTTATTGTTGACCTTTTTTGTTGTTGTTATTTATAATTGATTCGGCTTGAGGTCATTAAAATATTAAAAAAACAATTTTGCCTCTTTTAATTTTTAATATTTTTATTTTTATTTCTATTCCCACAATTTTTTAGTTTTTATATATTGAAATGTACATTTTTGCGATAAATGTTTTTAATTTAATATTTTTTCTTTTAAATAACCTCAATTTATTTTTTATGTTCCTGTTAGTTTTCTATTTAGGGAGCTTTGGAAACAAAAAATGCACTGCATAAAATAAGCTGCGAGCCACTGTATATTACTTTCAATATTTCTAAAACAAAGTTGTTTTTTTTTATAATTTATTAATTTAGAGAAGAAGGGTCTAGGAGTGCAGCGTTAATGTTCTTTAAAAGATTATAAATACTTCTCATGACAATAGGCTTAATGTCGTACTCAGGGCCATTTTACTGGCCATTTGCTTTTCTGGGATCAAATTAAGTAATGTAAAAAGCTACTTTGCTGGAGTCGTGCGTACTGCTCCTGTTATCAGGATCGCCATTCTCTGTAAATCTTTATCTATCTATTAAAAGATAAAAAAGATGTCCAATCGTTTTGCTATCTAGGAAGTATCATATCAACAACAGGCGGCTCACGTGATGATATTGCATCTCGCATAAGGAAAGCAAAACAGAGTTTTGGTGCATTACAAAGAGTATGGAAGTCACCACAAATACATACAAAAACCAAGCTTCGCCTTTTCTCCTCTAATGTTCGCTCTATCCTGCTATATGGATGCGAGTCCTGGAACGCTACTGCAAGCGATATCCAATCCCTGCAAGTATTTGTTAATCGTTGCTTGCGAAAAATTTTGCGAATATTTTGGCCGAACGTAGTCTCCAACAGAGACCTCTGGCAAAGAACAGGTGAAATACCGATTCGCATAGAAATTGCAAAGAGGAAATGGAGCTGGGTTGGCCATATTCTGAGAAGACCCCATGATGATATACCAAAGATGGCAATTGACTGGAACCCTCATGGCAGCAGAAGAAGACGTAGACCACCTGGAGAAGGCAACTAGAATCCGAGATTAGCGAAACAGGAAGAACATGGTCTGAGATTAGGCTAATCGCACAGGACAGATCCCAATGGAAGAATTTTGTTACGGCCCTTTGTTCCAACTTGGAACCATAGGAATCAATATATATAAAAGATAAAAAAACTTATCAACAACATGCATTTGTGAAAACTCAGGAACTAAAGGGACACAAAAGGCTATTTTGGTACTCTTTTGGTACCGATTGTTATTTTGAAGACAACGAAATTTTAGCAGTTTTATGCTAACACAAAAATATATATTTTATAAAAGATTTCTTCATAATACAACACTTAAAGGGTAATAACAGGTAAAAGGGGAAATTATTTTAAATATATTCCATTAACTATAATGGAATAAAATTTATCAAGCAACATACATATATGTATTTAGTAAATCCAAAATGAAATGTGCTTTTTGCTTTTTATTATTATTATTATTGGTACTTTTTTTTGGTACCCTTTATAACTTTGTTCTAAATCGGTGAAAACTATTTTGTAGCTTTGTAAATTCATTAACTATTTTTTTGAATTATTATACCTGTGATATTACTAAATTTATTTAAAATTTAAAAAATTTAATTTAAGTTATTCGAATAATTCGATTAATTTTAAATTTGTGATAGAATTTGGTTACGTTTATTAAGACAGATTTGCATATAAAAATTTGCTTAATAAACGTTTGTTAAATTTACCCCCAGGCCCACGATGTCGAACGATAACGTTCGCTTAGATAAGACTTAAGACACAAACTTGATTGTGGAATAAACAAACTTGGTTAAGTAAAAAATAGATACGATAAAAAGTTTGTGTCTTAAGTGTTATCTAAGCGAACGTTATCGTTCGACATCATGGACCAGGGGGTTAATAATCGTTTATAAATAAGGGGGTTAATATTTTTGGTACTTTTTATATTATATTTTCAAAAACGATAGAACTTGTGTTGTAGTGTTTTACAACCAGAAAAATGTTGATTTATTTTAGTATTTAAAAAAAAACAGGGTAATTTGATGTTTCTTTAATGGATAAACATGACATATAAAATAAGATGCTAAATATCGACGATTCAACATTCTTTCTAAAGAAATTCGTTTCGAAAAAAATTGAAAACCCTTAAGGTTACTGAGATTGGTGAGCAAAAAGGGCGGTTATAGGAGCATACCATTCTGGGTATACGCATATGCTCTTCTTCACACGTTCTGAAGATCGTGTCATTGACTATATCCTTAAGGGATATATGTGACCAGTAATATGTATATTGACTTGCCTTCTACATGTTGTTGTATTAAGATTCAGAGAGTCCTTTGTCTTGTTTTGATTTGGATTATCCCATAAAGTGTCGGTCGTTTTATCTACTGTTCGTTTGTTGCCCATTTTTAAGTTCTTTCTTAAACATTGGGAAGAGTTTAGCAAGGTATCAATGAACTTCCTCGTGTAATGTAGACGCATAAATTTTAATTATTGTGCCATTCACGCAACCACAAATACAAAAAAACTTTTCAGCATTACCACTGACGTCATTGGGCCACTGCATTGTGTTTTGAAATAAAACGTCTATTATAACGTCTACAACTCTATGGATTGTCCTGCAAACTGTTGATTTTGTAACACCATGCAACCACCATGTAACTTCATAGCACTGGCACCATTTCCGAACCAATGCAAGCACAGTTTTAGCCGACAAAACTTGACTGCGCTGTGTATTATGCTCTAGTTTTTTGTCTATACATTTCTATACTATATTATACTATATTTTATATATTTAAAAATCGAACAAAAATTATAACAATATGAATTTGTAAAACAATCATTTACCTTGCAAATTTTTGACAAACTTATCAAAATTTACTTTGCGAAAATAGAATTTATAATTTTTATGAAATGAAATAGCATAATTATTGGCAAAATCTTGGCAAATTATTCTTTTCAATATTAACTTTGCACAAGAGTACCAACATGGAACAGAAATTGCAAAGAGAATATAAAAACTTTAAAAACTTAGCAAATTATACTTAACAATTTCAACTCATCACTTATCAAATTGTATACATAGTTCTGAGGAACATAAAGTTTTGCAAATTGACGAAAAATTGTATAAGTGCAAAGTGAAAAGTTAATAAGTTGTTTTGTGGAATAGGGTACTGGTCGTCAGGGCCCTATATATACCGGTATATTTTTTGCATAACATCGTGGTGTTTGCATAATTATACGAGTCGAAATATTCCAATTAGTTGCTTGTCTTGTTTAGCTGAGGATGTATAAAGCTTGCCACTTAAAGCCTTTTCTTCTATCTCTGTTCTTCTTGAGGCATAAATTGAACCCCAGCTTAAACTATTTCTTTGTTATATATTTTTTTGCTGAGTCGATACTGCTTAATACTTGCTTACTCTATTTTGCTCGATATTTTTAAATTAATAGAAATTTATGAAAAATCCAAAATTTTTTGAATTTGTTAAAATTTCTTAAAAATATTGTTGGAACTTGCAGTTAAAATAAATATTGAAAGCGACTTTAGAGACAAAATTACCCCAACTTATTTAAATGAATACGTCTTTAAAATAACTTTTGAACATGATTTTTTTCAAGAAAATATTGGAAATATTCAAAATTATTCAACATTTATTCACACTAATTTTTAAAATTTAAAAATTGATTATGAACATGAAAGTAAAAATACAGTGCAGTTACTTCTGCTGCCGTTAGTGTTTGTCTTGCTGTTACAGAACTAAGTAGCAGTGACCAACATTCATTGTTCGGTCGTACGCTCGTTCGTTTGTTAGTGTGGCCAAAAACAATGCCTTTAAATAAAATATCCTTGAAATTGCAAATTTTTCAATTCATTCAGTTTTTATAGTTTTGCTGAAAATTAAATAGTAATTTTGCGCTTGTTGTTATGGGAAAATATAGTTTTAAATTTGCAACATAGCTAAAAATACTGCAAAAAACTATAGTTGAAAATCTAACCTTGTCTATTGTTTTGTAGGTGACATTGAAAAATTGCAAAACTGTTCTGTGGCCACAGAGGTCCTTTTAATATTTCCAAGTTTCGTTTTCTTTTTCTTTTAAATATTTATTGTTTTTTGTGCTACTCTGTCGGGTCTATCGTCCTACGGTATTCTTGTATCCTTAATTAAAGTTGTATTAATTTTGTTGGCTGTTACTTTTTTGTTGTTGTTGTAGCCATTCATTCATCCATTTATTCATTGTTGTAGTTGTCGTTGTTGGTTTAGCAGGAAAGGGAAATACAGCAATTTATTACACTTTTGGTTTAGTGTGTTGTGCTGATTTCTTTTTTGCTTGTGCTCGCTCTATTTCTGTTTGTGTGTTTTTGTTTTTTTATTTAAAATTATTTTGTCCCTGTTTCGCTTCTGTTGTCTTCATTGACACCCACGCAGTTTTAGACGCTACATAACACATTTGCTGGCTTCTGCTGTTGTTGCAGGGCGCTTACACATACATTCATATATTTAGTTAGTTTGTTACAGTGTTAGGAGTGAAAAGGAGTCCCTCCATCACTGAAGTGTGCTTATGTTGGCAATATTAAATGTTTAATGTTGTAAATACATAAATGTTTACTTGTGCACAATGGAAGCGTAAGTTTTGCCAAAGAAAGCTTTTTATTATAATTGTGTGCGGTTGTCTGAAGGCTCTAGGAATAATCAAACCTGCTGTGCCGTAAGTCAGCCTATAAACTTCTGCTTTACTTTGGATAGATTTTGGGACAATTTGGACAAGAAATCCTTAAAAATTAATATGTAGTATTTGTGGTATATTGCCAAAATTTGTGGATTTAAGAATAGTAATAGAATGTATAATGTTTTAAAGAGGAAATCTGTTGGATTTCGAATACATTAAGCAATAGGTCGTGTTAGAAAGTTATTTATTTCTAATATAGGATGTTTTTGTAGGTGTATAGAGTTTTAAGTTGGCAACACTTTTTTAACTGGCGGCCATTTTGTCAGCTGTCAAATGATTTATGTTCAGTTTGATTTGGCATTTCCACATGAATAGACTGGCGCTTGAACAACGCTTCCAAATTGTGCAAATTTATTTTGAAAATCAAGATTCTGTGTTTTTTTTTAGATGTATAGAAATGAAATAAAACAAGGATAACTTTTTTAAAATTGACATGAAGTTTACATTATTCAAATAAATAATTATAATTTAAATAAGACTTGGACGTAGTCTAATCTGGAGGTTCACTGTTCGATGTCTTTTTTTTAATATTGTGGCCGTATATCGGCAATAACGCGGCAAATGTTGTCCTCCAAGTTGTCAATCGTTTCGGACTTATTGGCGTAAGTAGCTACTTCAAATATAAATCACTTGACAGCTGAAAAAATGTTAAAAAGTTAAAAAAGTGTTTTTTGTCATTTAACAAGAGTCGACGAAAGCGAAATGTACAAGTTAATTTTTCTCCGGTTTTTAAAAGAATTTTGTGCATATATCGAGCAAATTTTATAAATTCATACCTTTATGAAACGAGTTCATCGATTTTCATGATTTATGACTCATTTTGTTCATATGCGACTTTACGTGACTTGACACTTTTTTTACCGTTTTGGATTTTTTTATGAATTGAAAATAAAAAAATTAAATTTTTTAGGCAAAAATTAGTTGTTTTCTTCATACATTTATTTATAACTGCGAAACTGTTGCTTATGTAGCGAAACGTTGTATGAACAGATTAAAGGAATTGTAATTATTAATTATTTTAAATTTGTTTCAGCTTATTCGGACTAGTGGTTCTCGAGTTATGACAAACAAAAGAGCCTAAAACGTGACAAATTCCCTATACGATACTTACTAACTTCAAATTAGTTTTTAAATTATTATTTGATGTAACATGACCAAACGAATAATGCAGAAGTTCTTCTTTTTTGGGGCTACTTTAATAAAGAATTACCAGAATTGAGTCCCAAAATCATGTGTTGTACTGTGTTATTCAAAGAAATATCAAACACCGCACAGGTCAGCCAAAAAGTTTGAAGACCAAGAATTGGACGCATTACTACTTCATGAAGATTGTTGTTAAACTTAACAAGAGCTTGCAAAGTCATTGAGAGATACTCAAACAGCAATTTCAAAACGTTTACGAGCAACAGGATTTATATTCGTACAAATTTTGTACCATATGCATTGAAGCCGAGAGACCTTGAAAGACGATTTTGTATGTACAAAATGCTGCTTAAACGCTTTAAAAGCAAATAATAAACCGAATCATTACTTGTGATGAAAAATGAATTCATTACGATAACCCAAAGCGTATGAGATCGTATGTGAAGCCCGGCTAACCAGTCGAATCGTCACTAAATTCAAATATCCAGGACGCTAAAGTAATGTTGTGTATTTGAGCTGCTGAAATCTGACAACAGGAAACCTTTACCGAATGCAACTGATGCGTTTGAAGCGAGCATTATGCTTGGTTTTCACTATGTCATTTTTGTTGCCAAATTGTCCAAATTGTTGGCAATTGTATGAAAACGGGTTGTCATCAATAAATTTAATTTTTTGCAATCATCATTGCAAACATAGATGACGCCATATGGCAACCCGTTTTCATACAATTGCCAACAATTTCGACAATTTGACAACAAAAATGACATAGTGAAAACATTGTGAAAACGCGGCCTTAGCCGAAAAACAAACAGAATATGCGGTCAGACATGAAAGCGTAATATTCCATTATGTTTTACCTTCACAAATTACCTTTAGCGTTTTATTAACATTATGAACACATCAACTAATCGGAGAGGCCACAACACCTTAAGGAGAAGTTTTTTCAGCTATAAAGTAGTGTTCTGTTAAGGTGACTCAAATTCCCGAATACAATTCCAACATATTTAGATCTATTGGTGCAATGTGATACCGAAGTCGATTATAAATTCAAACGGAGTCATGCTATCAATAAAATGGATCTTTGTCCTAAATTTCCGACAGTTCATCGAATACAGATTTTACCATGCAGATAATTCGTTTCCTCAACAAAGCAAGACAATGACATGAGAAATGTTCGACGCTCTTTTTCAAACGCACAGATCTGACTCTATTGAAACCAGTGGCAGTGTTTATTGGGATAAGTCTAGCGCGAACGTGGTTATACTGTGAAGAACACTGTAAATTTGTAGCAATTCCAGATAATAATTTCGCTGTAGGAATTGTTAGCAAACGGTAACACACTACAAAGGTATCCTTGGAGTTAGAATTTAGCAATTCCCCATGACCTCCTTACTGGTGTAAATAAACAGCTGGTAGTTTCCGTTTAAAGCTTACCGTAATACAAGGTGGCGCAAAAGTAATCCTCCTATCAGAAAATGCTATAAATTTTGCGAGGCCCCTAATGTCAGTTCTGTTTTGACATTTGTGTAGTAAACACATGCGAAATACACGTTAATAAACAATGTTACGCTACACTGCTCCAGAACGCTGAATATTGCTGACAGACCTGACATTAGGGGCCCAGCTCATTAAAAATATGGATTATAATGTTTAGTAAAATAATACTAAAATTTATGAAATTACAGTTGCTGTTGCGGTGACTTTTTCCCTTAGTAAACAAACTTACGTTTGATACAATTTGGAGTTCTTATTCGCAAAGAGCAAGATTTTTGTTTTGCTGGGATTTATGGGAGCTCCGAGTAGTCCAGCCGATTTAGTTTCAGTTCTTTCCTGAGAAAATAAACTTATGCTTAATACAACTGTAGCTGTGTTGTTTAAAAAATCTGTGAACGGATCATTGTATCGTTACGGATTAAAGATTCAATTGCCATGGGGAACAGCTGTTGATTGCTGCTAAATTTGTTGGAAACGTTTGCTTAAATTTCTATAAGTAAAATCACATTTTTGTGAAGCCATAAACATAAACTACTTGTCCTCAACGTGCTTGTCATTGATTCAAATCATAGTTAAAGTAATTTTTAATATAAACATGCTGCCAAAAACATTTCAAATGAAAACGTTTCTTTAACATTACAATTTCAGTCATTCCTGTTTTTCTATTTCTGTTCATTTTATTACTGCTACTCACCAACAAAATATATGAACATGATTTCCTTTTATGACGCCTTGTGGCAAACCTTAAAAAATGGAAACGAAAAAAAAGCATAAATAAATAAAACATGAATTGATATGAACAGAACGTGTGTGAGTGTTTATGTGTGTGTGTGTGTGCCGGTAATTTACACTCCTCTTTAATATTGACCTGTGTCAGTGCTGTCAGTATTTTTTTAGAGCTTATCCCCAAATTTTGATTAGTTATCGCCAAAACTCCCCAAACTGATTTTTTTCGATTCAAATTTTTTTTTGTAAAATTTTTATTTTATTAAGATGGTCCACAGAAGAAATAGAGGTATGTTTTGCTGTGAAAATGGCAATCTTAATATCCATAACTTTGGATTCTGTTGTGACAGAGATAGTACCTAAATGAATTTAAAAATACATTAACATACTTTGATGACTGTAATTGAAAAAATATATTTCTTACAATAATTCTCTAAAATATTTCTTGCATAAAGAGTTCGAAATTATTTTTGTGTTTAACCGTTTCACCGTTTCTCTTTTTTGTGATTTTAAAAATGTCTTGCATGCAACACACCAGTAATAATTTGTTGGATTACTAGTGTCTTGAAACGATTTTGCTGCACAAGAAATACATTTTAGCCACAATAAAAACATGTTAAAACCCTTTAAAAATATATTTCAAAGCTTTTGCCCAATCTTTGCGTTCCCAAGAAGCATTATGATTTTTTTTAATAAAATTTGTATTTACAGCTATTTGAAATGGTAAAGAATATACTTTTTTTTTAAATATTTAAATACATTTTCTTTATTAGAAACTATAAATAATAACACACATTTTTAGACTTGTCTGACGCACATTTCTTAGCTCAAAATTCATTCTTGTTACCATCAGTTATAAAAAAATCTCCAAAAAAATCCCCTAAAATTGTGTTGGTATCCCCAACAAATCCCCGGATCCCCAAGATGAAATTTTTATCCCAAATCACGAAAAAAATCCTCAATTTGGGGAAAAATCCCCTAAACTGACAACGCTGACCTGTGTTCAGTTTCAGTTTCTGTTTCCGTTTTCTCTCTTCAGTGTTTTAGACATGATGTGTGTAGTTTTTTGTTATAGTTTCTTATTAAACTCCAACTCAAATCTACTAACGATAACAACGTCTCTAACAACCATATGCAATTTTTAACACTTTTCCTACACTATTTCTATTTTCATTTCTGTTTCCCTTTTTTTATTTTACACTCCATTCTACAAATAACGCATTATCTTTTCATATTAAATTTGTTTCTCTTGTTGCCGTTATTATCATTTGTTAAATGTTGTTGTCGATTGTGTTTTTTTCGTTTCCTTTTTTTGTTGTGGTTGTTCTCGTAATTCGGTATATTTAATTCTATTTTTATTGTTATTGTGCTTATTGTCGCTTTTACTATTAAACCCTAAAAGTAGGTAATTTCAATCATGATAATATTAGACAATAGAGACCCACAAAATAGCGCCAATGAAGCAGCGTAATTTGAATAAGAATTTCAAGTTTTAACGTGTTTTGTTTTTCATTCATGTTGTGTGACCCTTAACTACAGGATTTGTTTCTTCATTCAACTTTTGTTTTTATTTGTTACAATGTTTATTAAGGTTTCAAACTTCTTAAATAAATTGTCATTATGACTGTTATTTTCATTGGCATGACCTTTACTGTTAATGTCTTTTGTGGGATACATACAAATTTTGTTTGAAGCAACTTTAACTTACCAAATAAACAGACAGACTGAACAGTTTTCATAACTATTTTGGAACTTTTTGGTTTCTTTTAAACAAGACTTCTGGAAAATGCTGTATTACATTTATACCTCATTTACTTCTGCTTCTAAAAATTTTAATTATTTTGCAAATAATATCTAGGAACCTGCAATATATTTTTAGTAACGCTAAAAGAGTTCAAATTACTCAATTACAAGGCTCTTCAATTAATAGTATTAAAGCTTATTTGGCAGCTTTTTTTAATAGCAGCAGGCCAAGTTCAATAACACGGTTTAATTAAAATATATTTGTAGTGTGTTGGGACTTTAAGTGAACAATGCTTAACTTTTCAATTTGTGGTTTTAAAGCAGAGGTGGGCAAATACATACGGTCTTTTTCAAACGGTTTTGATTAATCACGGTTTGAAAACAAACAAATTTTATTTTTTTTACACGATTTCATTTCATTTTGTACAGTTCAAAATATTTTGGGCTTGATAATTTTTGGTTAAATTAAATTGTTGTGAAATATGTTTATATCACAAATTTAAAGGAATTACCTTTTTGTGTATATGTAAAAGCAATTTCACTGATCAGAACAATTGTAAATAGCACAAATTTGGGAGAGTTCCCTTTTAGTGCATACAATCAAATGAACTTGTCATACATTTTTTTAAATTACTTTTAAGTTTAGAGTGCATATCTTTTTTTTTTGTTTCTATAATAACTATGCTTATGTAAAAACAGATTGTATATACGATTAAATATTATAAACCACTACTTTCAATAGGTTTTAGAGATAAGGAATTTTGCATACGATCAATGTCTTTTTTTACACGGTTTTTTACACGGGGTTTCCTGGAACCAATTACCATGTAAAAACTGAATTAGGTGTATTTGTATGCAACCCATTTTTTGTTACACAGATAATAAAAGATTTATGAGACCGAATTTTATAAGAACAATGTCTTAAATGTGTCAAAATTAAATATATTATTACATATGTATATAGTACAGTGGCTCACAGCATATTTTATTTTATTGAATTTTTTTGTTCCATAAAAAGAAAATTAACAGGAACTTAAAAAAGAAATTGATGTCATTTACAGGAAAGTAGCGAAACATCAAAAATAAAAATATAATAAGGGTCGTGATATCGTTTAAGTCTCGCAAACTTTGCAAATTGTGTATTTTTACGCCCTCGTAAATGAATTGTCAAAAATAACATCAAAAATTATTTACACATACTTTGTAAATTTGCCCAACAATTTTGTCTCGTAAACTTGCGTTGTTCAATTGTGCATTTAACTCAACAGCTGATTTTTATTGACTTTTGAAAAAAAAAGACATCTGAAATAGAAAATTTCAAGAACATAAGCGAAATCTTCCAAAATCTCTTCCCTTCGATCACTCCGTCAGTAGTGCTTTTGTTAAATGTTTTTTTTGCTGATTTCTAAAATTAAGGTCTGACGACTGTGGTGGCTTGCCATCAAATGCGGGCAGTTATATATTAGCCACATTTGCACTGCACGCGATTTGTGCTTTGGACCGTTAGCCTGGAAAAATTGAAAATCTATTCTTATACCCTGGTTATCTGCGCTTTCCAACAAGTTGTCTCTCAGAATCAGAAGGTACTTAAACTTGTCCATGGTTGTCTCAACAAATGATAAATTTCCAGTACCAGCAGCTGACATACAGTCCCACCATCAAGCATGATGGTAGCCTTTAGGTATTCTTTGTTGAGTTCTGTATTTAATTTCTACAAATGTTAAACTTAGATTCATACGCTAAGATAACCAAATTTCTTGCAAACATGTTCTTTGACGAAATTAATGGCGTTTTCTTTTCTGGCAAAAATGTTACATATATGTTACACTTTTTACCCATTTCCCATATAAAAAAAGGAAAAAAAGTGTAACATTTTTGCCAGAAAATAAAACGCTATAAGCCTGCACAGTCTGTTTTTTGGGTTTAAGGGCAACTCGGCCCTTAACAATAATGTTGGCGCAAGACAAGACGAAAAGTTTCAACGCAACATTGTTTGCCCAGGTCAGCTTCAACTTCGTAGGACAGTTTTTGGATTTGCCCTTATTTTTCTTAAAATAGTCACTAATGCTTATTGAAAATTTTATTTGGAATCTTTCTGCCTTTTGTTATGAATGCAATTTTCAAAGATGAAGCGCTGACTAGTTTTTTGGACTGCGGATGTTTTAATGTTAACCATTTCTGCTATTTTTCGGCTTGAGTGAACATTTTGGAAATGGTTTAAAACCAATTTATTTTTTGAGTTCCTGCTAGTTTCCTTTTTATGGAGATTTAAAAGCAAAACAAAAAAATACACTGCATAAAATAAGCTGTGAGCCACTGTAAATATAGAAAACAATAAACATAGCAAAACTAGTCATCTTTTAAACTACTTTTCCGTTTGCTATTCTTTTCCTTTGCTGTTTTGTTCTTAGTACCAGTCTTATTGTACAATGCCCAAAATATCAGGTTTCTAATTTGCAATTTGCAAATATAAAGAAAACAAAATGTAAACTAAATGGTAAAACCCTAAAAACAAAACTTTCTTTTTTTTTGGTTTACCAAAAACAACTTTACTTATTAAACAAAATAACTACAACAAAAATGGCTGCCAATTCGTATGTGTTCGGTATATTAAACTCATACTTTGTCAAGACGTAACCTACGAGTAGGAGTTATAAAAATAATAATTTCTTAACTTTGAATTTCTGTTTTAGTTTTGTCAAATAAATAACTCATACGCAGTGTTACGTGCCCTATTAGATAGATAAGATATTTGACATAAATGTGTCTACTTACATATGTATAACTATAATCGTACATACATATGTACGTAGTCACTCTAGTACTCATTGGTACGTGAAAAGCAAAACTTTTCAAGTTCTTAATAGTTGGGTTTTTAATAAATATTGTTTTATTAGATTGTGAATAATTTATTTTATCTAAATACTTGTTGAAAATATTATTTTTAATATAGTTGTCAAATAACTTATTTTGATACATAGTGGGGGTAATAATTGAAAAATCTTGAGAAAAACATAACATTTCGCTATAATTGTATCTTTCTATATATCTATCTATCTATTATCTCTTTAGCTATTAGCAACAAAGTTTTACTGTGCTCCCACTAAGCTAAATTTCAATTAAGCATTCGTAAAGTGAACACTTATAGTTTAAAAATATTTTCAGTTTTAGATTTTTTATGATTTTTGTATACATTAATAGTTAACGCTACAATTCATTTGAATAATAAATCATACTTTTTTAACATTGGATGAATATGGACATTTTCATGCTCAAGAACGTGACATTCAGACATTTTTGTAGTGAAAAAATCAACAAATTTAAACAATTTGTTTTGTGAGCACTAAACATGCTTTCAAAAACATCACAAATATATCGTCAACTAAAATCCAAAAAGTCGTAACTACACTATTAATCCAAAAATATCGTTAAACATGTTAGTTGAAAATTAAATTTGTTCAAATTATTAAAAAGGACACAGGGGATATTTGTGTCTTACCAAATAATAAAATGGATACTGATAGTGAACATTATTGTTATAGAACGAAAACGTTTATTACCGAATATTATTAAACTAGGTAAATAGAAACATTTTGTGCAATAGATTTTGCTAAAAACTCTTTATGAACAAATATAATGCGATTTTTATTTTTTAACATGCTTTTTTGTGTTATAAATTTATAAAAAACATATACATTTATTTGATTACCGGGTTAATCGAATAATGGGATAAGTCATCACTAACAATGCAATGACAACCAAATAAAAATAGAGTTGCCGTACTTAAACATAAAATCGCTACATATCTTCAATAGCTAGAGAGCGGTTATTGTTGGTTTATGAATACACTTTTTTACAACTGATTTATAAGACAAAAAGTGTTTCATAACTATTGCACTCTTTAAACCTAAAATAAGAACTTTTTATACATATGGCTGTAAATATATAAAAATAAGTACACAAAAAAAAAACACATTTATATGCACACAATTGTATACAAAATCGCCCACGCAGTTTTTTTTTTCTTTTTGTAAACTGGTATATGTATGTGCATTTATTGATGTTTACCCTGCAGATTAAAAAAGGTAGCAATTGTCAACTTTGAACTGACTATACCACTGCTTAGCTATAGTGCATTAAAGAATTTAATGTAAAAGTTATAAAGGGGGCTTAAAATTTGGGTAGTGTCCCCTTTTATATACACTCCACCACCACATTGCACAATGAATTTTTAGGCCTTCTAATTAATCTTCTCATGTATGCCTTCAATTTATTGACTCATTCATGACAAGTTGTGTAAAATTGAAACGATTTTACAAGGCGGCTGAAAGTCATTGTGTCTGCTAAATAAGGCCTTTTGGAAGACCTCTTTACAGCACCTTTATCCTTCTGGGCATTCAAGCAGTGTTGGTAAAAGATAAACAAATTAAAACAAGGTCTAAATGGATCACCCTAAATTCGGTTTCAGATTTGAAGTTTTGGCCTAATAACAGTATTTCGGTAAATGATTAATAAAGTCCAGAATGTAAAGTGTTAATTAATTATATTTTTCGAAAATTAATTCAAAATTAGGTATTATTTATGACCAATTTCAGATTTCTATTATTGTTTGGATATTATCCATACGGGCTAATTTCGGTCAATTATATTTTCTGTAAATGAAACAATTTACTTCATCAATAATAAAAAAAAATTAAAAAAATTATTTGTTTAAAATTAAAATTGATTATTTTTGTAGACCTTTTATTAACAGTTTAATTTTTTTTTTTTTTTTTTATTTTATTTTTTTTAGAAGTGGGTCTTATATGCGAGCTCTGATTAATTATTGAACTATCGTTATAAGATTATATGAAATTACATATGTATGAACAAAACTTATTGAATTTCGATATTAACATTTGTAAGTGATTTATGTTCGTTAAAGTGATTTTAGGAAGCTATGGTCAATTATCGACCGATCAACAAATAAATGCGATTTTTTTTTTGTTTAAAACTTATTTGTGGAAACATTTTAGTAGATAAATCAGTAATTTCTAGTCTATAAAGTCCTATTCCGGGAGAATATTTGTATGGAGGCTGGGTGTTACACACATCAGGTCAAGTGCCGTATGGTATTATAGAGTATAAAAAGCAATCTGACCACCAATCACTAGTAATTTCTTTGCTAATTGGTAATGCACAGGCTTCCCAGGTCAATACCTCAAGTAGTTTCTTGTGAAGGCAATAGCCGTTATCAGTATTGCAGGGTCTACTCTCTCACAAAAGTTACAAAACATTTTACATTGTATTTCTTTTCTAAATAAGTTTAATTATGTATATGAAAGCACTAGTGTCTGTATGTTTTCCCGAGTTTAAGCGTTAGTGCCAGTCAATGTTTTGTGCTAGTATTAGTGTTAGAATATAAATACGTATTATCCTGTTGATGTAGCAAATATGAACATCTGTATCTTAAACGTTTTTAAGAAGAATAAAATGAAACAAAACCAAAGAAACTTTTCTTTTCTGTTTTGTAACATTTTTGTTTTTTTCTGAAAGACCGACTTTGTGTATTTAGTTATTTTTGTAACACAATGTGGCTTTATATGTTTGTACTTAACTGTTTTATAGTATTTTCGCGTAACTTGTCCATAGTGCACTAGCTATGTGAGTAAAAAAATAAATTGGATATTATTAAAATATGTTTTTTTTCTGTTGTATAATACAGTGAAAGCTTTTACATCGAACTTATATATTATTAACAATTATACAAACAAATTATGTACCCTTAAACATGTAACATGTGCTGTAAGGTAAGATTGTAAAAATTAAATGTTTTAATTACAAACTACATATAGTCGTTTTTATGGTGGCGAAAACTTAGTAAAGTTGCTAATAAATACCAACTGGAAAACATATAAAAGAGGTTATTATTCCCTTTTGGTTGGTTTTGAGTACAACGACTTACATACACACATACTTATGTATGTACATAGAAACAAATAGTCGGAAACACTCACAGAGCAAGCTTCATTTTTAATTTTTTTTTTTTTTTATGTTGACAACAAATGAAAAGTGCAAATTTAACAACGACATAAGCAAACAATATAAATAGTCAGACAATAATGAAATGATATTTGGAAAGGAACAAAAGTTTATTTAGCGAATATTTTATTTTTCAAGGGAGGCAGCAAAAAAAGCGCACAAAAGTGGCACAATTGTTGTAGAAAGTAATGTTTTTCTCAAAGAAAAGAAAATAAACAAATTTTAAATTCAACATTTAAGTTGAAGTGTACATTTATGCATATGTAGTGTAGATGTATGTATAAGTAAAACAACATTTACAGTTTTAAGAAATTTTTTATTTATTTTTGTGTGCAAATAAAAAACTCTTTAAGTTAAAACCAAAGCGTAGTAAAATAAACAATCATACTGTTAAATAACAACATTCTTCTGTTAAAACTCACGCAAACTCGGTTTATATATCACTCTTAATTCTCTAAACACTCGCTCGCTATCTCTCGCTCTCTCTCTATTTATATATTTGTATATCCCTTCGTTGTTTTTCGGTATGCTTTCATTCAATAACGTACGAGTATGTATGTATTCTATTTATTTATCACCGTTACTCTTGTGTTCTTGTTGTTATTTTAAATCACACAGCTGATTTATGTTTGCATATTCCATATGTTTACATTACAAAAAAGTACTTTCTTAACTACTCTTTAGTTAAGATTTTTTGTTTGCTCTCGTGCTCTGTCTGTATCTCTAATAAGTATGTTTTAACCAGCGATGCCAACTTAGCCCTTTTCGGGCTATATGTAGCCCAATTTTAGTCACTCAAAACGCGAAAAAAGAAAATTGGCCCTAAACTAAAAAACGCGTAAATCTAGCACGTTTTACAATTATCTTTTAGCCCTTTTAGTCCGTTATTACTTTTTGCTTGATATGGCAACATTTTAGTTTTTTTTTGTACTTTTTCTTCCTTTAATCTAATAATATCGAAATAATGCTTGGTAATAACCCATTCCTTAAACTGTCCAGTTTTGCCATACACATATTGACATCTCCGTATTCAAACGCAGACGTTGAGAGGAGTTTTAGTGTTATGAATTTATTCAAAAATAAAATTAGAAACAAAATGTCTTTAAATTAAATACGTGTAACAGTTTAATACACATTAAATATAGCCTAAAAAGAGATACAAAATACCTGACGAAGTGTGCTCAAAAATTAATTCGAATGAAACATATAAAAAATCTTAATATTTTATTGATAGTGTCTTATGGACTGAAAATGATGATGAACAAGAAATCGAAATTTTGTTCAGTAACGACCAATTTTTAATGTATATGTACTATTTAATACTATGTAGGTGTTTAATTTACGTACATACATATGTATATCTTATTTATTAAAATGTAATATGAAATGTAATTGAAATATGTATCTCATGGTAATTTTTTTCTAATAAATTATTTTATAAAAATGTGTTTGTTGTTTTGATTTTTAAAAGACAAATTTTATAATTTAGTCCCTTTTCGCACTTTATCGTAAATTTTAACAGGATGTAGCTTTAAACGGATTTTTTTCAATTTAGCCGTTTTTTCAAAAATGTTTACGCGTTTTGAGTCTCAAAAGTTGGCATCACTGGTTCTAACTGTTCAATTGTACGTATTGTGGTGCTCTTGAATTTGTCCTTGAGAAGGTTTTTTGTTGTTCACTGAAGCACACACATACACTTAAAGTGTATGTGTTTTAGTTTACAAGTAATTTTTTGTCTAAATAAATACACACATAGAAACACGCAGACATATAAATGTTTGTAAAGGGCTTTTCAACAGAATCTTTGTTTTTCAAAACTAAATATAATTTTGCAAAATGTCGGATCTATTTTGTTAATTATGTCATGGATTTTGAGTTAATCGATTTGATTGGCTCTGTATATACTCTATCTTTAACAAAGCCTCACAAAAAATAATATAGTGATGTTAAATTGCATAATCGGGGGCGGCCAATTAACAACTGAGTTTCGTGGTACTATTATCTAAATTTTAGTTTGCAATATGACATGTGGCACGGTTTTATTAAAACCATATGTTAGTGGTATCCATATGAACAATAATAAGCCAAAATTTATCCCGATATTGTGATCCATTCAATGTAATCAGAAGACTAAAGGATTTTCAGAAGACTATATGCTGCAATTTTGCTGCAATGGGCATCGTCTGAAAATATGAAAAAATCCATTTTCGTGGTGAATTCTTAATTTGCGAAAGAGATTGAAATAATCAACAATTTTCAAACTGTAAAATGTCAAAACTGAAGTTCTCTCTTGGGAAACCCTTTATATATACTAGGAGAGCCCCACTTATTTGGAACAAAACAAAAATATATTTGAATTTTCCAGCAAAAGTTTCAAAATAGATAAATGTGAAAATAGCATCTTTTAATTAACAGACGCGGCCTGTTGCAAAACCATTTAGTTGCACCATTCCTGACAGATCCGTCAAGCCGAACACCAAAATTTTAAACAGAATTTCTAGTCATTGGCTTTTCAGAGCCGGGCTTTGTTATAGAAAGTGCTGAAAAGTATCATTCTCTGTTTCATCATACTAACTTGTTGGGAGATTTAATATCCTAGTTTGCACACCTATACTATGATCACATTTTGTAATCAATCGCGTGGATTGCTTGTGAGTTTGACAGTACTGCAACAATTATGCTCTCAAGGGAACATCTGGTTAGTGGGCAATTATAGTGCAAACGTTAGTTTCATGGTGGGACCAAACATTACCACGATGTGAGCGGAAGCAACCTCAGTAAGGTTGCCCCTTAAATTGACAAATGAACTTGAAATGCAATTTTTATGTCACAGAAAAAATTTGCAGGCATAAATCTATTAGCCCAGTGATTGAAATATTACTCAATGATTGAAATAATAAAAAAATTAAACAATTTTATTTATTGTGGCTCTTCTAGTATACATAAAGGGTTTCCCAACAAGAAGTTTATTTTCCCACATTAAAAAATGAAACAATTTAATTTATTATTTTAATCATGGCTGATTTATGCCTGAAGTTTTTTTCTGTGCGGATTACCAGAAGACTTCATATATGCAGAATGTCTCGCCATCTCATTCAGAGATGTCCGTTATTTTAGAACTATATTAGATGTCGTATAGTTCGCCGGACAGTTTGGGACAAACAGGTCTGTCAGTATAAATCTGAATATGCGCTTCATATACTCGTTATGTCCTCAGCTCATTTGCGGTTTTCGGTTGAGACCTTAGTCTGAAGAAGACTGTACTGGTTCGTCAGTCTTCTAGACACACATGTATTATTTCGTGCGATATAAATACCTAGTCCGATTTCGAGCCATCATTGACAATCAAGAAGAGTTCTGTATTTATTATAAACTGCTGAAATCTGTCCTGATCATCAGAGGAAACATGTACCGAATGCAACTGATGCGTTAGAAGCGAGCATAGGCCGAAAAAATGCCCAGAATATGCGGCCAGACATGAAAGCATAACATTCCATCATGACAACAATCAACCACATGATGCAATACTTTTTAAAAACTATTTAGAAAGAAGTGGTTGGGAACGTTTGCCTCAATCGCCTTATAGACCTTGCCCCATCAGACTATTATTCTCTCTGGGATACACTTTAGTTCAGCACAGAATATCCAAAACTGGCTTGATTCGTTCTTGGCCTCAAAAGATGAGTCGTTCTTTTGGCGCGGAATCCACATGTTGCCAGAAAGATGGGAAAAGGTCATAGTCAGTGTTGCCAAAACATTATTGGGAAAAAATGCTAGATTTTTCTCAAAAAAATGCTAAAAAGTGCTAAAAATTTAAAAAAAGTGCTAAAAAAAAGTGCTAACAAAAATAAATAAAAAAAAATTGGCTTTATACAAGGTGGCGCAAAAGTAATCCTCCTATCAGAAAATGCTATAAATTTTGCGAGGCCCTAATGTCAGAATGTTTCATAAACAATAAATTCCAAATAGGCATTTCACAAGAACCAAATCAGGAAAATATTTTTTTAGTGCTACATGGACGCTTTTATTTTTACCAATCATTACATTGGCATTGTCGGTACCAATTCCGACCAATTTATTGATATTTAATTTAAATTTTTGTAGGGTATCTTTTAAAGAAATAACAATGCTTTCGGAAGTTCCATTAGGAATTTCTTCGATATTTAAAAATGTGGAAACAATTATATTTTTTCTTTGGTTGAAGTAAATTATTGCCAAACCTTGAAAAGAAAATGGAAATATATAGTTTAAAAATCTGTAAGTACTAAAGGTACTTACCTAAAGTTTTTGTGAAAGATACATCTGTTGAATCGTCGATTAAAATACTGTAGTAACCATTGCCGATGTCATTGGTAAGTTCTTCATTAAAATGTGGGCCGAGGATATTTTTTATTATTTTGCAGCATTTTGTACGGTGTATCTTTATTGATGCGCAGTCAAACTTTGCTGTACAAAGTTCACCTAGGTGGTCTACGGGCTTAATTGAGCTATGAACAGTAATGTACATACATAATGTAGCTTCCTGCTGTTGAAGTTTAAAACTTACGGGTTTAAATGGAACGGGTTTATTTTTTGTAATATACCCAATGGCACTTTCATGTTTTTTTTTTGTTTCTGCGTGTTTCTCCAAACAACTAAACTTCGCCAAAATATCGCATTTGCAATATTTGCAGAAGACTTTTCCAGAATCTTCGGACTCTTTTATCCAATCTTTAAATTTTTCGTTACTTATCCATTCCTTACGGAATTTTTGAGCATATATTTTATTCTTGTTATCACTTTAAAAACCTTTGTTTATTATTGAATTTTTGTTTGACTTAACATAGTTTAATTTAAAATACAAATTAACTTGATTGTTAAAGATATTTTGCGGGAAAATAATTAAAAAATTACTAAAATACCAAAAATTTAAAAAAATGCTAAAAAATGCTAGAAAATATTTAAAAATGCTAAAAAAAGTGCTAGGTGCTAGATTACTTTTTTAGGTGCTAAATGAGTTTAAAAAGTGCTAGATCTAGCACTAAAAGTGCTAAATTGGCAACACTGGTCATAGTTAACACTGGCCAATACTTTGACTAAATTTATATTCTACAAATGTTTCAAAATAAAAGCTAAACATTTGAAAAAATCCTGCATTTTTTAAATATATGTACTTCCAATTCTTTCTTGAGTTGAACGAAATTTTAGCAGATTTTTAAGTTTAAATAGGAAATTTTCCTATTTCTAGACAGGTTAAAGTACTAAATTGTTACTTTTACTTGGTACTTTTCTAAATAATACTTTCTTATATGTATTATATATTTGTGGGATTTAATTAATTATATTAGAAAATGTTTAATTTTTGAGACATAAAAAAGTACTAAATTGATTTTTTTCAAATCTTTTAAGGACCATTCTAATGTACTCTCCTGAACATGTGCAATTTTAATATGCTTTCCTTATTTTCATTTTAAAAGCTTTTTTATTTGCAATTCTTCTCTACAATGTTTAGTTTTATTATTATGAGTTTATTATCAATTGTTATTTTCACGTTCTTTTATTTCGTATGAGTAGTTGTCGTAAATTCATTTAATGTCCATTTTAGTGCGTGCCTTGGGGTCGTAATTCTTAATGCTATACAGAAAATACATTAAAGAACATTTTGTAACATTTTATTGCTGTCTTTAGCGGAAAACTATTAATTTGTATGCGATAGTTTATTATAGGTATTATATTATGAGTATGAAAATCCACTTGCACGCCCTGTTAAATTTATGGGTTTTTTCACAGTTTTATAGTTCAATCATGGATTCATATATTAAATACATTTTTGACAAAATAGGCGCCGAATTAGTAACTATGTAATTCATTTACATTCGTTGTCTAAATTCTAAAGCTATTTGTGTTGAATTTTTTAGCGATTTAATTACAGATTTTTGAGTTGGATAGCTTTAAGTGGATTTGACATGTGCAACTCCCTTGTGAAGAATAATTCGGGACATGTCTCGCTGCGTTCAAAGAAGTCTTTGACTACATTCTTCACCACATGAACGCTTAAGCTAAAGCTTAATCTTGTCAACTTTAACAGCATCTTTACCTCCTCAGCTCATGCCACTGAATCACGCACAAATTGCAAAGTAGATAAAAGATTCTAGCCGCCAGCCTTTGGAGCATAGATAAAGAAACTTTGTTGGCTACGTACAAAACGATTGGTAATTTAGTGGTTATTTGCGCTGCTCCACTGTTATTACCTTCGTTAAGTTATACCCAGTGAAGAAAACTTGCTGCTCGAACAGGAGGAAATAAAGGTTCTTCCGGTAATGGAAAACGTTATGTTGACATAATAGTTCCGCCAGGCATATCGTCGGAAAAGACCTCCTAGCTTCAACATCACACAGCTGGAGGAAAATATACAGGGGTACGAGTAGAATCCATTGAATCGAAACTCGTATACAGGAGCCTTGAGAGGCATTCATAGAGACACAAGATTGTGGAACTATGGTCAATTTCCAATTAGTTTATAAATAGAACACAAAAATATTGTACAAATGAATTTCTAACTCAATTTTGATTAAAATGTTCAGTCAATTGATCAACTTTAACACCCTATAATGCAGCAGCTTGGTTATATGATAAATTTTTATACTCTACATCAACTTAGTTGGATTTGTGCTGATGTTTGTGACGCCCAAAAATGTTAGTCCAACAGCCACCTTAAAGCATACTGATTTAACGATGTCCGACCGTCCGTCTGGCTGGCTGTCCATGTAAACTTTGTGCTTAGATTACAGGTCGCAATTTTGAAGACATTTCGATAGAATTTGGTATATGAAATTTTTCAGCCCAAGGACGAGTAAGATTGAAATTGGCTGAAATCGGTTCATTATTTCACCTAGTCCTCATACAAATGGAAAAGGTTGATTTATGCACATATCCAAACAGATTTCACCACATGCAAGTTTTACATGAAGCCTAATTACATCTATAAATTTTGTGCAGATCGGTCCATAATTACATCTTTTAATCCCCTTCAAAATGTTGCTACCCAAATAATATTCAACGGAAATATGTTTGATATATACACAAATCATTCGGCCCAATTTTATGATGATCGGTTCATCATATATAAGGCCCATTTTCGAAAACCACTTTAACGATCATAAATATCTTAAAAATGTTGATATCATTGTAGCAATAAAATGCAACACGTTTCAAATATACAGATATCATGACAACTCTTTTGAAAAACGTTTTTACTTATATACTTTGTGTAGGGTATCATATAGCGGACTTGACCGGCTATACTTTCTAGGTTGTTTAATATCATATTATCTGTGATAAATTTCATTTAAACTGTAGTTTTCAGTCGACACAGTTGTTAAAAAATTACTTATTTATTACTATTTTCGCGATCCTCCCCACTGTTCGTCCCAAGGCCGTAGAGTATCTAAAAAAAAAAGTATGAAAAAATTCCAACTCCAACTCTGATTAGATAATATTATTGAATGTGTAAATTGTTATTATTAATGCTTGTCAGTTGTACGATACATAATCGTAAGTAATTGTGCATGTCTGTCAAAATTGGCAATTTACAGGCAGTTGATAATTTTTGCTTTCACACGTCGGTTTTTAGTTTCATGTGACATAATCTACAATAGAAGACAACAGCTGTTTTCGTTGTGAATATTTTCGCGGGAGTTTTGTGTTCTTGCAAATAAGCAAGAGTTAAACAGAAAATGTATAAGATGGAGCCAAAAATTGTTGTATTTAAGTTAAATAAAAAAATCATATGTATAAATACTTTTTTTCAATAAATATTTCAATACAAATTTTTTTTTTTGTTTACTACATTTTTTTGTTTAATATAAATTTGCTGAATCACTGCTGGTTGCTCTAATTGAAAATTTTACTGTATAAATGCAGGCTGACTTTTGCAGAAGTATATTTTTTTATGCTTTTACACGACGTTTATGCATTTTGCAGTAGAAAATTTGACAAGCAAATTGCAAAATACATACCGTCTAAAGGGAGCTTAAACAAAACAAAATGCAGCTATTATATTTCCATAACATACCTTTAGGCTTTAGGTTTGTAATTACTTTAATGTCGTTTGCACACTTCCATAAAGTCTTATTACTCTGTCGGATTTTTGTGAGCTAACTCAAAATAAAGTTAACTTATTGCTAGCTCATTTACAACTGACTTCTGAAGTAACTCGAAAATGATGCAGAGATGAACTATTTGTTTTTTAAGACATTTGACTTCTTCTCGATAAGTATTAAACTAATCATTGGCTCACTCAAAGCTGGTGCAGCATTAAACAATCATTAAAGAGATTAAAATGCAAAGAACAAAAGAAGAAAAACAAGTTCTTACTTTTTTTCTTCATGATCATAACAGTTAAAACTGTAAATACATATTTGTTTTGTTTTCATTTTTATTCAGTTTATCTAGTAATTTGAGGTGGATGTGACAAGTTTTATAAAACTAAAACAATTTAATTTAAAACAATTTACATCTTTTTAAGAAAAATAAAAAATAATAATAAAAATTTAATATGAATTTGAATAACTTTTAATATTAAATATTTTTTTAACCTAATCATTAGTTAGTTAGTTTATAGCTAACTTATAGTGCCCCATACTTTACGTGCCATACTTATGCAGAGTAAGTGAGTACTGACTCATTCTGATGACAACGCGTGAAAAAACTGAATAGCGTTTTACATGGAAAATGAGTTAGCTTTTGATTCACTTGTGACTTATTTTGGATTGACCATGAGTTAGTTTAAAGTTAACTCAAAGTCCGACAGGCTACCCTGAAGAAAACCTGGGGACAAGTGTTTCCAAGTCACCACTTTTGCTACGATTTTGGTAATGGCTTGGCGACATTGTCACAATGTTTATTATTATACAATTATTTTTTTCAATTGTGAGCCCCGATAGACTAGGCGATAGTGTGCCGGACTATCATTCAGAGGGTTGCGATTCCCGCCAAAGACTTTGGGTGTTTTCAAATTTATTTTTAGATATTTTTTAGTATTTTTTTTTTTTAATAAAACTCCAAAAATTAGCAAAAATGCATTTTTATTTTCTATTTCAGAGAAATACCAAAGTGTAGACAATGTGGTCCCAAAAGAACTACCTTGTCAATAGTACCTATGTCAGTAGTGGATTTTCAATGACACGCACATGTTAAATGTCTATAGTAATTAGCATTGTCTGGGGTATACTAAGTCACTAGTACTGGTGACTGTGTCAATAGTAAATCAGTACAGTTTCACTATTGACATTTCTTGTAGGATATGTACATATATGTATACACAGCCGCATACATACAGTGGTCTCTATTTTACCAAACATTTGTTTCATTTTATTTTTACTGTTGTCTGTTTGGTAATTTAACTTAAAATCAATTTAATACGTAATTGTTTTGGTTACATTACAACATCCGTAATCCACTATTTAACAATACAGAAAACAGCAACAATGGCTTTTATTTTAAATTATTGTTTTTAGTGCAAGTTATAAGTAATAGTTTCTTTTTTCCTGTTCTACATACATTTTGCTTTCTAATTTTTGTTGCATTTATTTGCCTGCCTTCTTTTTTATTTATTACTAAGGTTTCTTTAATAAAGAAACTAAAAAACAAACAAACAAAAACCCCCATAGAATTCTTAAGCTTAAAACAAAGAATTTTTAAGCTAAAACGAAAAAAGTGCAAAAAAAAACAAATAAAAGTTGTTGAAAAACTTTGTCATCATAATGTTGCATTGATTGCTGGTTGTTTTTTTGTTTTTTTCGACATAAAAGTGCTGACAGACGTTTGGGTCAACAAGTGCTGCAAATGGTCGAAATCCCTACAAATTGTTCAACTATAAGGAAATTGCAATTTCTAGGCTTTCTGTGTTTTATTTTAAATCAAAAAAAAAAATGTTTTAATTAATTTATGTAATACGTGATTTACATTGAGATTGGGCAATTAATGCAATAAACTTTTATGATCATAGTGTTTTTGTAAACTAAAATCAATTAATTACATTAATATATCTAATTAAGTTATATTGCATTTAAGCCACTCGCCGAATTGAGTATTTATGTATATGAGAATTAGAAATTCAGTTTTTAGAATATAACACAAAATGGTTATCAAGTTTCAATATAGCTCTTCAAACTTGGTTATGTACACCTAACTTTAACACATTCGGAAAACTACTGTAAATTAATTCGGCACCTATTTTGTCAATAATGTACTAGTATACAAGAACGATAAAATAAAGATTAGGCCAAAACGCGTAAAATTTTAAAATGTTCTGCGCATTTTGGCCCTGTGACGTCACACATTCTATTGGCTAATTTTTTCTTACTTGTTTTTTTACTCATGTTTTGCTTGCATTTGCTCACTGCACTCTTCATGTTTATATTTTTTGTTGTTTTTTTTTTTGTTTGTTTTTCTTTTTTAAACAGATTTTATTTTAGAACTCTCAGAGATTTCAATTGCAAGGTTGCCAACTATCACATAAAACATAAATTTTTCGCAAGAAATTTTAATTCTAACACATGAAACATTCTTGGTAACCCTTAGAATGGACCTTCTACGTCACATAACGAAAAATCATGCGCATGGCGTAATCTTTATTTTATCATTCTTGCTAGTATATAATATATGATTAACTTCTAAAACTCACTCGTTTTCAATTTCCATCACATACCTGAATGACTAAATTTTGCATATTCTTGATGTTGCTATTCATATGACTGACCTGTGGTTTCAACAGAACGCCGCCATTGCAAAATTTATTTCCCAATCGATATTCAGCCTCCCGATCATGCGATTTAAACCCTCTGAATTATTTTTTTGTGGTGTTTATACAGATTCAATCGAATCGGTTACAGAAATACGATTAGACCAACCATTTGGCCTAAATGTGATTAAAAATCTTGATAAAAATAATCGACATCTGTCTGATATCATTTTTCATTTATAATGGCATTATCCTACTCGTACTGTTTCCAATACATTGCAAATTTCATCATCATTGTAGCCTAATAACTTATTTTATTTTATTCTTATTTGACCTTTATTTTTATAATGACTTTTTTAATTATTTAAGCTTGAGGTCTTTATATTAATAAAATATTATATTTATTATTTTCGATATTTCGCTAACCTTTGGTTAGCATCGTCAGGAAATTAATTAACAAATTTTATTAAAAATAACAAAAACGATAACAAATTTATGAAAAAATATTTTTCTTTTTTGTCATAAATTAAATTCAAAAAACTATTTGTCATAATTTTTTTTTTTTTTTTTTTTTTAACCTAGTAATAATACCTATATATCTTACATACTTATAAATAAATACATTTCTAATTAAACTTATTTTATTCTAACATACATATCGTGACCTAAGAACAAGAAAATCTTAATTTTTATGTAATTTAATTTGCAAATTTAACCTTCCTGTTCCAAGGTCACGATATGTATATTTATATTATTATATCTAAACTTCTATCTCTTAATAACTAAATTTCTATAATTATTAGCTATATGTTCTGTGTCTGCTTTAAAATTTATTCTCTGTGTAATTGGTGTATTAATTATTTGTAACATTTCTAATATATATCTGCGTTTGTAGTTAGTTTCAGTGTTTAAAACCGACGCTTCTTCAAAATTTGGATAGTGATTAAATTGATGACAATGATGACTTAATGCTGTCTTTTTTGAATTAATGTCCCTATATTTTTGATCAGATCTATGTCCTGCAATTCTAGTCTTTAATTTGTTCTTCGTAGTACCTATGTAAACCTGGTTGCATCTTTCATTATCATTTCCTTTACAAGGAATTTTGTATACAATGTTGGACATATCCCATTTACTAGTTTTATCCTTTGTCTTGCTAAATAAACTATTCAATGTATTATAAGCTTTGTATGTTATCTTATATTTATCATTGTTAAAGATTTTTGATTCTTTTATCCTTTCTGAAAAATTTGATATATACGATAATGATTTGTATATCATAGGTTCTGTTGGTCTAATAATTCTATCATTCTGATTACTCCTATCTTTGTATTGATTAATTAATCCATAACTCAAACTATTTGGAAAATTGTTATCCCTTAATATATTTCTAATTTTAATTATGTTTTTTATGTGATAAACCTTGTCACTAATTGTTAGTACCCTATTAATTAAATTTCTAGCAGTATTTATAATAATCCGTCTACTGTGTCCAGAATAATAATTTAAAATTCTGCCTGATGCTGTTGGTTTTTGATACCAATCTATTAATAAATTATTTCCATTTCTTATTATTAAAGTATCTAAAAAAGGTAATTTTGAGTTACTTTCCATTTCTAAAGTAAATTTAATATTACTATTAAACTCATTAAATGTGTCTAACAAGTTATTTACCCCACCTTCATTAATAATGCAGAAAAGGTCATCAACATATTTTATCATTATCTTAGGTTTAATATTCAGTTTTTCAATGGATGTGTCAAGTATGTTAGAATAAAATAAGTTTAATTAGAAATGTATTTATTTATAAGTATGTAAGATATATAGGTATTATTACTAGGTTAAAAAAAAAAAAAAAAAAAAAAAAAAAATTTTATGACAAATAGTTTTTTGAATTTAATTTATGACAAAAAAGAAAAATATTTTTTCATAAATTTGTTATCGTTTTTGTTATTTTTAATAAAATTTGTTAATTAATTTCCTGACGATGCTAACCAAAGGTTAGCGAAATATCGAAAATAATAAATATAATATTTTATTTTTATAAAGACCTCAAGCTTAAATAATTAAAAAAGTCATTCTAATAACTTATTATGAAAGTCAAAATCAAAGTGTCGACTAGTTTTCAACTCATTATCTTTCGTTACCAGGTCCAATTTAACCTAAAGACATGCCAAAATATACCACTTTAATTGTGAATGGAAACAAATGTAGTTGGATGCTTTTGCATTCCATGTGATTGCAATATGAACTTGTTGTTGTGTATGAAACAACAATATGTATCAAAAATTACAATTACAACCTCTTGTCATGCATAAATACGTTAAATCCTTGTTGGCTTTAATGTGCTTGTAAGTTTGCCTGTTTGAGTGTATCGTATGTAAGTAAACTCATGGTGAAATTAAATACCAGGTGACCGCATTGCTACAACAATTACAACAAGGCAAGAACAACAGGCATTTTTCTATATGAAAAACTTTCGTCACTGTCAAAAAGTTTTTTTTTTATATAACTTTTTGGCATTTTCAAATTCACCATGAATAATCAGCTGGCGCTACGCTATCACCTAGTATTTAAATTCACCTTGAGTAAACTTATGTATATAGTACATATGTAAATATTGTTTATGTACTCGTGCATTAGGAGGGCTCAATTTGTAGGCAGCCAAATACAAGTTA
Source organism: Bellardia pandia (assembly GCA_916048285.2). Classification (NCBI taxonomy): domain Eukaryota; kingdom Metazoa; phylum Arthropoda; class Insecta; order Diptera; family Calliphoridae; genus Bellardia; species Bellardia pandia. The sequence goes on from OU696529.1 coordinate 124,217,466, forward strand.
TCAATGTTTTAAAACAAAATTTAAATTAATGTTTTCTAAAAGAAACCAGCTGTGAAAAGACTACTATAATAGTTTTTATAAATGTTATGAATAGGAAACTTTAACTCAGGTTTTTTGAGGACCCTACCAATGCTGCTGACATGTTTACATACATTTTTGTATATAAACAAACAAACATTTGTACCTACATATATACGAGTATATGTAAATGTAGTGGTAATGTATGCTTTTGCTCCTTGATTTTAATACAAGGGCAGGTATTGTTTGTTAGTTTATATTTTGTTGTTTTTTCTATTTCTATGTTTTTTTTTCTTCTATTTGTTTTACCTAAAACCTGTGATGTTGATACTTCTGCTGCTGACTGCAATGATGTGATGATAATAATTTATGTACATATGTGTGTGCGTCTATTGTGCGGTGTAACTAAAATTTATTGTATTGTACAGTCAGGGACAAAATTAAGTATACAGCACTTTTTTTCATCTATAAAGCAAAATATTTTTATTATAATAAGAATACAGTCAAACCTCGATATAACGACCCTCACAATAACGCATTCCTCGATTTAACGAATTTTTTGAAATCCCCTACAACGCTCCATAATATTTAATACAAAATTAATCTCTCTATTACTAATAGATTAGCTAATAGCCTCCTTATAACGAATTTTCATTTACTGCAGACTAACGAAATAGAAAGAATTATTTACCTGTATTTAACGAATTTTGTTAACTTACAACCTTTGCATAACGATTTCCATCAATTAATCCAAATTATATGAAACAAATACACAAAAACTTATTGTGTTTGCAACGACAACGTCTCCAGCAAACCTACATTCATAGTGGACAGCAGCATGCATTAGACTAACGGCTGAAATATTCGAAGAAAAATTTATTTTTGAATTTTAAAACTACAAAAGACAGTGTTTTCCTTCAAATGTGTTTTGATTTATTAATGGAAATCATTCGCTATAACATGGTAAGCAGATGATGATTAATATACAAAATTGTTTATTACCTCGTTTTAAGGAATAGAAGTGCAACTTCACCTCGATATAACGAACCTCATTGCAACGAATTATTCGATATAACGTTTTTTTTCTAATCCCCTTAAGATTCGTTATACCAAGGTTGAACTGTATATAATTTTGCATCAACTTAAAATTGAATTTAATTTTTGGAAAGAAGAAATAAAGACATGAGACAATCAAAAGTTAGCATACAGTTGAAAGATAACACCCTCTTTTATATTACCAAGAGATTCAGTCCCATCTTTAGTAATCTTGCCCCATACTTCTGTTAAAGCTGTTCGGAGTTTGTCTTTGGATAAATGCTTCTTTTTCTGATGTTCCTGTCTAATATTTCCCACCTGCTTAGGCACATTGTACAATAGCCACTCTTTGACAATTCTGGCGGTATGTTTTGGATCGTTGTTTTGCTGAAAGACACATGAAATTTCAAGACCTCACTTTCAAATTGTCCTTTAAACTTTATAAGAAGTTTCGGCAGTTCATTGTACTTTCAATGAATACAAGATTACCTGGTCCTGCAGCTGATATACAACCCCAAACCATCAAAGACCCACAGCCGTGTTTTACTATAGCTATAAGGTTCTGTGGCAGCAGCTCACTATTTATTCATGTCCAAGACTTTTCTTTTGCCTTTGACCCAAACATTTCATATTTACTCTCATTGCTAAATATTACATTATTCCAAAAAGATTTCGAAGAGGTTAAGTAAGATTTACGTTTTGTACAGTTTACTGCAGAAATATACGGCTTTTTCTAGGCACTTTTCCATTAAATCGCTTGCCATTCAGCGCGTCAGCGCGTTTCTTAGAAATATCTTTAGCTATTTTGACTGCAATAGACTTTGGAGTTTTCTTGACCTCTCTGACTATTTTGCTTACTACATTATCAATTAGAGAGCGTGTTTGATCGGTATGTTTTGCAGTTTTGTTGTGTCCTAGAGCTTTACTTCTTTCAATAAGTTTTTGAACAGTTGACCTACTTTTGTTCACAATTTTGGCAATATCTGCGAGAGATTTGCCAGTGCTATGATGCAAGACTATTAAATCTCTAACCTCCACTGGTAAATCTTTGCCACGTGCCATTTACTTCCTTAAATAATTTCCTTACTCTGTACTTATAAAATTATTACCAATTTTATTTATATGTAATTGCATTAAACAAAAGTGATTAATGTATAATCCACTCAAAACCATGTATCAATAAACACAGTCGGCGCATTCCTCTCTTCAAAAAAATTTTCTACTGCGCATCTACGTCATCAGAGCGCACAACTGTTTGTATGTTATGAAAACAGTATGAGATTTGTGGCGGAAATGAAAAAATCTTATGGGTATTTTCTTTTTCCCGAACTTGATATCTCTATAAGCTCCTGGTTTAATTTACTTATTTTAAAATACATTCGAGATCTAAAAAAAGGGTTTTTACTTTTTTGTCACATTCAATATGATCAGCCTGTTGTACGCGAGACTTTATAAAGTTGTCTTTAATTAGCAAGCCTTGTCTATTGTTTTCTTCGAAAATATTTTCAAGGTCTTGCCTGTGTTCCATAGTTTTTTGAGCCGGCTTTGATAGTCCGCCTTCAAATGGTCAACCCACGAATACGATAAACATTTTTCGTTTTCTGCTATGGATTTATTTTATTTTTCCGGCAACAAAAACTTATCCATTGCTTTAATAACTTTGGATCTGCCGGAAAGTTAAATAAACAGATTGTACACGGCTTTTTTCTATTATTGTTACAACAATTTTTTACTGCACACCACATTTTAGTTTTTAATTTACAAGATTTTTTTAACTTTAATGACTTTTTACTTTTCACAATAAATTACAATGCCCTCTGTCTACGTCACAAAATGAGCTGAGTGAGAGCAACAAAACTAACGGATCTGCGCAATGCGTAATCTTGTTTCTTTCATTCATGACTCAAAACGGTAATTTGTTTTATTCTATTTCAGCGTTCTGTATACGAAATATTGCCTTCATTTTTAAGAGCAAGAGTAAGAGAAAGAGATAACTGTTTAAAAAAAATTAGCTTATCCGAAACATTTTTATATAAATAAATTTTAAAAATATAGACTTCTTCTCAAGATATTATTGTTCACAAAAATCATTTTTTGCTGTATACTTAATTTTGACTCTGACTGTATGTATGTATTTACATACTTGTTTATGCATGTGTTTGACATTGAGCTTGAGTCTTAATCTGTCTAATGATCGCAACTACAACAAAGCATTACTTTATGTAATGTACATCCATTATATTGTATGTATACGAATGTTTGTATATGTATGTACTACACATTCGCATTTATTTCAAAATAATTTACATAACATGACCAACTATAATGCATTGGGTAAAATTAACAGTTATTGGAAAATCTATAACTATTCAATATATCAAAAAAGAAAAATATTTATTTTTTTCCAAAATCACATTTTTTCCAAATTCATTTCCAAAACGACTGCTCGAACTAAAAAAAATTAAGTCCTACTTAAAGATAATTTTGTTCCCGAATTTTGATTTTTTTTATTTAATTTAATAAACTAAACAGTTTTCGAGTTGTGCGAATATTTATTGCTCCATTTTTTATATAACGCTATATCTCGAAAACTAGAGGTAACATAAAAAAAACTGGATTCAGCGTAATCGATTTAGATTTACCCTCTAGGTGCACCATTTGTCGTGAAAAAATTGTCAAAATCGAGCATAGTGTTATTTGTCCAACCTCATTTACGATTTTCGTTGGTTGGTTGGTTGGTTTACGTGGTAGTTCACTACGTGCAAACACTTAAGTAGAGTCAAAGGGACCCCGTTTTAAAAAGACCACACCACTCGTCAGATTTAATGTCGTTTACATCATAATGTAACTAAAATGTGTACAAAATGGCGTGCTTGCTAGACCCAACCTGTAGCTGTGGGATATCTCAGTAGGTCATTGAGTTTTGACCAGGCTACCTCACCAAGGTTGTTCAATGTATAGTTTCCCATGAATTTATGCCTCTTGACACTCAGGGCTGGGCATTCGCAGAGAAGGTGGAAAATCGTTTCGTTAAAAGGGAGTCCCAGGCGATTAGCGTACTTGCCTAACGTCCAGTGTCCCGTTAATACTGCCAGCAACATTGATATATCCCTTCTATTCCGGGACGATTTTCGTTACTTTTTTTATATTTTTATAGATTTATGATCTTGTTTTCAGGAGAATTAAGTAGTGAAAACATTTTTTATTATCTCTTTATTAATAGAAAAATACATTAAATAAGTAACTGTTCCGATGTACATATGTTTTAATTATGTGGTTTTATCTTATTCTGTGGGTAGTGGCGATCCCAATGATGAGTAAAATCACTAGTTCGCTAGAACTTATAGTCTGCTAAATATATGTATATGTAAATTGTTTTTTCAATGCATTCTATTCATTACAAATAAATGAGCCACAACAATAAGTTTATGCCATATTAAAAATGGTTACGTTATTCATTAATGTTTATAGCAAATGGATTTGAATTTCACTCAACTCAATCCAATGTAAATGTACATACTGTGTATTCAGACTTACACATATTTACATACACACATATGTATGTACGATTATTTATACCGAACAGAATGAAACTACCCAGCGGTAAAAACTTGCAAGTGATTTCATTTGTAGGCCTTATAGAAGACCAGGGCGGTTACTGCGTATTTCGATTCGAAAGCAAAAGCTTTCGAAATACAATGTAAAAAGTATACAAATTCGAATGTTTTTCTTTTCGAATCAAAATACTCAGTAACCCCCTGGTTACACATTCTAAAAGATTCTATACTCATTACACTATGTTTTCTCTCTCATTCAATCATCATCTCATTCATCATAATTTAAATAGCAAATACGAATGGTTTCTAATTATTCCTGTATATCGTCACTACAACAACAAACATTATTTTGCTCATTTTGTTAGATGAGTAAAATGAATCTATAAAAGACGTAACCACTAAATAAAATATTTTTGAGCTCGTTTATTTATTGAAAAAAACGTCGTTTATTTAAAACAAGACTCAATAAAAATTTAGTCGTATTTTATTTGATGTTGTTTGATCTTGCAAAACTCTTGTAAGACTAAAAACAACGTCAAACAAATTTGTGCTAAAACAAGTGGTTACGCTTTTTTTGAGTAAATATTTGCCATGTGTGACCATACCTTTAGCTTTTAATGAAAGTTTGTGGTGCAAAGTATGCGTGAATCAGGGGGGTTACTTTCTATTGCGATGCGAAAGCAAATTCGATGCGTAACAGTATCAATTTGTACGCTTATCGCATCGAATTTGCTTTCGCATCGCAATAGAGAGTAACCCCCAGTACTTTATATACATACATCTCATTTTTTTTATAAATTTAAAATCTTTTCTTTTACTTTCCTTAATGAAATTATTAATTTAGCTGACCTTTAATTACATCCTCTATGAGGCATTACTTGGCAGACCTTCCAACTGCCTTTCTCAAATTAGGCCTTCATTCAGGAATCCAATCAGTAGCGAGTGGGCTAGGCCTTATTTATCAATGACACACTGTGTAAAATTGAAACGATTTTGCAATGCGGCTAGAAGTCCTTGTGACAGCAAAATAAGGCCTTTTGTAAGGCCTCTTTACAGCATCTTTTTCCCGCTGGGAAACTACTTCATAAGTAACCTCAAAACGGTTCATTGCTTTCAATACAATTACTGCTTGCTACACATGCATACATGCATATTTCTCTGTTCTCGCTCTTCTCGCTATGTGTGCTAGTGTGCATGTCGGTGCATGCAACTCGTCCTTTGTGCTCAAGAACAATGAATGTTAAAAGTTAATTCTAGTGCAGATTAACTATTGTTTAATATTCGTTCTCATTCTCATTCTCATGCTTGTTGAATTGAATTTTATTTTTTAATTACCCTCCTGCTTTAATCGTTTGTATTTTTATACTGCAGATTGTGTATGAATATATTTAGCAAAATTGTTGCAATGAATGCAGGTATTACTTGGATTTGAAGGTAGTGTTTTAGTTGTGTAACATTGTAATGATAAAGGTTTTTTTTCGCAATTAAAATATTATCTCGCAACATTGAATTACGAGTAATAAACTAATTTAAATCATTACTAATGCCGCTGCCGCTACTGTCATGGACAGAAAACTGTTTAGTATCAGGCAATTTTTAAGTGCCGGACTTTCAATCTATTTAATAATCATCAGATTAACAAATCCATTAGCAACATTTTTTTTTTTATATATGCTTAACAAACACAAACTGCGAAGCTTTTTGACTTATCTGCAGAAAACCCCCAGAGTCTTTGGCAGGAATCGAAACCGCTCTGACTGATAGTCCGGCAATCTATCGCCTAGTCTATTGAGGCACTCGCAATGCAGCCGCATATCACCATAGAACCGCCTTCATAATTAACTGTGGATTTTCTATTGTTATAATTAGTGCTTTATTTCCATCGTAGAAATAAGATAATGATTAAAACTCATAAAACACTAATTAGACATGACTAAAAAAAAGAGGTGCACAGAGGAACAGTAATTTTTCTAGAGGAGTACCATTGCAGTGATGACTCACAATTTTGTAGGTTCGGATCGGATAGCAAAAGATACGTATGGCGTCCTCTAAACATGCAGCACAATCCAAAGTATACTTCTAAGACCATAAAGCACGATGGTGTGAATGTGTTTTCTGAGCATGGTGTTGATCTTATATATAAGATTGATGCACGAATGGATGCTTATCAAAATATACTTTTAAATACAATGATTCCATATGCTGAGGACAATACACCATTCTAGTGGCTTTTTATGCACGACTACGACCCAAAACAAACCTCATGCATTGTGAGGAGTTGCTTGCAGCAGAATAAGATTGATGTGTTGAAATGGCCAATCCAATTTTCGTTCCTCAATCCATTAGAGAACCCTGTAGTAAACCCAAGAATTTGCCCTAATTGCAGAAAGAAATCAGAAATGCTTGATGCGCTGTATGGCTGTGATGGAGAATATGCACAAGAGATGTGCAGATGTCATTAAAAACAGAGAACATCTTTGTAACTAAAATGATTTAAATGAAGTTTCTTCTTTGTTTCTCTCATAATAATTACATTTTCATTTAGTGCTAAATTAATGTCCAATGTTTATTTTTGAGTAGTTTTATTCTGGCAAGAAAACTACCTAAAGTCAAGAATTAATAAAACATAAAGTGGATAAAGTGATCAAGTATTACACTTGGAAAATAAAAGGTATAAATAAAAAATAACTAACAACAGCAAATATTTGCATTAATTGACAAACAAAGTAAGTGTGCTAACCTCGTGTCCACCGCTAGATATATAAATAACTAGTCTTGTTGAAGAGGTGGCACAAATTGACAAATTGATTTGTCCAATTTAAATATTTTACAGCCAATTTTATTGAGACATTATCATAAATAACACAAACCAAGCTTTTCTTAACGATTTAAATAATAATTCTAGTTATAGGGCAGGGGGCCCAGTCAATAAGCCAATAAATTGAAAAACTCTGTGAATATATATTTAATTGAAATTGGTGATAACAAATGAGCAATTTGATTACCTGTTTTGGGTTGGAATCAGAGATCAGTTATGAGTACTGAAAAAGTGAGTATACTTGAAGCATGACTTATAATTTGTTATACTTATACGTACTCATACTTGTCTCAATATCATCAAACACCTACTCATCTTTAAAGTTTGAAGTACTCATTATATTCATACTTAATCTCATGCATGATGTTGTTTATTTTGACTCTCCTTAACTCAATGTACGTAGACGATAAAAAAATAAGTATGACTCGCATACACTCATGTGTCGTTCATTTTTTACAGTCCGCTTATAAAAATTATATAAAATAATAAATGTTATATTTTCCCTTTTCTTTTTTACTTATTTTGTATAAATACCTAACGGAATAAGCTGAAATTTTTTTTCAATGACTTAACTGAGTTGAATACTTTATGAGTATGTGAGTATTTTTCTTCAAATGTAAATCTAAATACCGTTGTTTATGAATCAAACATATTGGGAATGGTATGAGCTCGAAGTAGGCGTTGTACTCATACGTATATCCACCCGCATTTATAAGTCAACGTTGTTGTGAGTTTGAGTAAATCAGAGTAGTAAAATTGCAATGATGTAAAAGCACTTATACTTAAAATGTTATGAGTAGTTGTGAATCGTAAAAAAACGATTCATTGCCGATCTCTGGTTGGAATCTACAAATTTTCTGTTACCAGCAGAGCGTATGAGTGTTAAATTATTTGTACTTATCCAAATATTAAGTATACGCATATTGAAAACATTTTATAATTATATTATTTCTTCATTTATTCTTATTTTAAAACAAGTAAGAAAGTATAGTGGGACAAGCCTGACCATATAATACCCTACACCCAGTGTATGTGTAAAAACAGATTTTCAGAACAGGCTTAAGGCTTCATTAGTCTTTACTTTCTGTTGCTGTTCTGTTTCGTGTCGTTCTGTTGTTAAATTTTTGTAGTTAGTTTTTCCGTATAAACGTATCAGCTGTTTTAGGTAAACAGACAACACATACCGCGAAAATAAACCAAAAAATACAAAGCAAAGTTTTTTTTATCGACTAAAGTAATGAGTTTTTCGTCATCCATCGTTTATTTTTTATATGTTTATAACTTTTATACAAAAACTTAATTAAATTCAAAGAAATTGAAAATTTTTGTAATAAACTAATTTTTATGTTGTGCGGATGTCAGCTGTTTTATGCTGTCACTTACAATTACTTAGCAAATGTTTGTTTTCAACAGGTTCGTCCGCAACGGCACGAAAAGTAAGAAAACCAACTAACGACTTTTACACATTTTCTATTTAACAGAATCAAGTCAGTTGATTCGGAACGGAACAGAAAGTAAATACTAATTTTGCCTTTATGTTGAATATCATTTGGATACCAATATTTTTAAGAGAGTTATGCACTTTAAAGAGATTTTCGGCAGTGGGCCTTATATGGTCCCAAAGTACACGAAGCAATTCTTTAAGCTAAGCTAATTATATTTTAGACATCGGGGTGAGGGGTAGATAACTCGAGTACACACTTGATTATATTAGCAATTCGTGTTAGCCTCTTATTCGTATTATATTTTAGCACTTTCAGTGCTAGATTTAGCATTTTGTTTCTCGAAAATGCATTGAAATTTTTAAAAATTATGCTAAATGCTTTTCAGCATAATTTGCTTGATAAAAAATTTTTTTCTCGAAAAAAATTTTACTTTTTTCACTCCAAAAAATACTTTTGGAGAAATAAAAAATAACTTTTATTAATATTTCAACTAAATTTCTTTCGGTGTGGTAAGGAAATGAACAAGGAAATTTTTGAATTAATATATGAATATATTTATTTATTTATTTATTTATTAAGCATATAATTAAAAATTACAAGCTAATGTTACTTAATATATGAATATAATCTATTAAAACAAGTCAACAATTGTTATGAACAAAATTAGAAAAAACTATAATTTAGATTTAGACATTGAAATAATTTAGCACTTATTTTTTCTTCTGTAGAATATTTTAGCACTTAGTTTTTCAAGTTTTAGCATATTTTGAAATTCATTTTCTGGCAACACTGATGTGTATACAAATGTTTAAATACAGTGGAATCGCAATAGAATGAACTAATTCGTGCAAGGCCTGTTCACTCTATTAAGAAAGTTCACTCTAAAGAGTCTATAAAAAAAAAACACTTTTTATACCAAAACATCCATATTTATTAAATATTATTAAATAATATATGGAATTTTTTAGCATTTTCTCTCAACATTTCTCCACTTACTGGCAGATTTTTGGCTCGTTGTCTTAAAAACCAATTGACAAGAGCTTTTTCAACACGTGGATATTCTGTTTTTTTGAACGACTTTCGTTTAAGCGCACTTATACTTAAGCATACAACACTTTCAATTTTAGATTTCTTTTTTTTTTTGATCCCACTTATTGTGGATTTTGCTACTCCATATTTCTTTGAAAGAACTGTAGCTCCCACGCCTTTGGATAGTTCCTTAATTATTTCTTGTTTTATTCCAATAGAAAGAAATTTTTTACATTTATTAGAACTCATTTTGTAACTTTTTTTTCCGCACATAACACAACTATGAATTAAAAATCACTAAAGTAATCTTTCAAAAAATCATTAGAAAAAAGACAAAAACACAAAAATGTTTGCAAATTCAACAGAAATCTAACGGTTTCATAAAACAGTATGTAAAAAAATGATAACCTCTGTGTCTTTGTCAATTTTGTATAAGAAAAACAAAAGTTCACTCTATTGAGTTGGGTATTATTCACTCTATAGAGTAACTAATGAAAAAAATCGAGAGTTCGTAATATCGAGTAGTTCATATTACCAAGTGTTCACTCTATTGCGATTACACTGTACTCTCAAATAAAAATGCGAGTGATTTCAGCAATTCTTTTGTGCTGTGTGAACACCAGGAATGATAAATGAGAAAACCAATATCGCACCAACGAACTTTTAAAATCGTACTTTTTCGACCCCAATCGTACTAAATAATTTTTTTACAATTGTTTTTTAATTTTATTTGAATAAACAAAAATTTAATACAACAAAAACAAAAGGTACTTTAAATTCATTGGTACATGTAAAGTAAAGATAACAAAAAATAAATAAATACATGTTCATTAATTATACATATGTATGTAGATAATTATGGTCATATAAAATATTAGTATAAATATTCAAATAAATGAGATCAAATCTATAAATTTTTTGATAACAAACCAGTTGGTATATTAAATTTGTAACAACAAGAGTTTTTTTTAGTACCACTTGCAAAACACTAATACGACGCTTTCATACTGCAAAAAACCGTATTGAAGTTTTTTTCTAGTCGTTTAAAAAAAATTAAGCGCGTGCCATGTATTTTACCAAGATGATTGCTACTCTACAACAAAGCATTGTGTTCCCTGTATAAACTTTACAATTGCTCTATTTATATTATATATGAAGTTTAACAAAAACAAGAAAACATTAGCTGAATACTAAAAACCATCTGCTATTTATTCCCAATGAACAAGTGTAAAAATCAATTCACAATATTCATTCAGTAAATAAGCGTTGCCATTTAATATCAATTAAAAATATGTTTGGGTTTAAAAAATTTGGAAATAGTACCAAATGAGCCACAGGGGTACCATCGTACTTTTTAGTTTAGAATTGTACCAAAAAAAGTACAATTGTACCAACTTTATTAACCCTGGGGCCAAATGACCGCATTCGATATCGAGATAATGGCATACGATATCGAGCAAGAAATTTAGTACATTTTATCATAATTTCGATATCGAAATCATTTTTCGACACGATAGCTCATTAATTTGGCCCCTGGTGAACACCAAAGAAATTTCAAGGAAATTATTGTAGCAATCTTTTTAATTGAAATTTCTTCGTGTAAATTGGAACATGGAAGCTATGGTTTATTATGGACCGATCTGCACAAAATTTGTTGATGGCATTAGGCTTCAACGACAACTTATTTCTGGAGAAATTTGTTGGAAAATGTGCATAAATCCAACATTTATGACCGATAAATTCCTATTGCGGAAAAACATTTGTATGGTGGCTAGATGAAATAATAAAGCGATTTTAATTTCAAGCGTCCTTGGGTCAAATTATATCATGTGCAAAATTTTGTCGAAATATTTTTAAAATTGCCACCTGTATTCCGCACACTAGGTTTATATGGACAGCCAGCCAGCTAGACGGACAAACGGACAGACGGACATCGTTGTTTCTGAGGTAGGTAAAGCACTAATACTTTTAAGCATTACAAACATCAGCACAATTCCAATATATCCTCCGCACTATGGTGATGTATGTAGGGTATGAAGAGCTGACGAATCTACTGACATTATCACAAATATTAATTTTTATATTTTTAACACCTCAGTTTTAGATCCTTATCTTTTCTTAGTGTACAAAATGATAAAAAGCATATTTTATATATTTTGTTCATTAATTACAATTAACGACAATACGTACTAGAAACTCAAGCACGAATACTCCAATAAAAGTTATTTACAATTAAAATATTTCATTAATTTTTAACAATATTACAATTTTTATAGATTTATCTAAGTTTTTATTTACTTCATTGAAAAATATTTGCATTTATAAACATCAGAAAATTGGAATTGTGTAACACAGTGTAGACAGCATTTCAGCTGTAGGTACATACAGACATATGTACATTTTAAAATATTACAAATATCTTGCAATGTTCTTGAATTTCTAAAAACAAAAAAAACTAAACAATATTTAGAAAATCATATGAAATAGAACCATCTGAATTGAAAAGTTTAATTAAATTATTTATTATTATTTTAATACTAAGATTACAAATACTAATTGAATATTTTTGATTTCACCTTTATCAAAATGTTGCTGGATTATCGAAACTGCGCTGTATAAACTGTTAAAATGTTTAATTTACTGAAAATATTGTAATAAAATATCGCTAATAAGATGAAATTTTTATTAATATTTTAACAGCTGAAATGAGATCTATCAAATCTTCTTTTTTTTTTTTAATAAATATTGCAATAACGTCAATTGTTTTTAAATACAAATACTTTTAAATGCAGTAAACAAAAATGCTTAAAATTTGTCGTTTTAATTAAAACTACACTGGCGTGCAAAACTGAGTGAATGTTCAATATGATATTACTTAAAGCGTGATAAAGTGATAAATAACGAAAGAAGTTTTGGGAAATTTTTACTATTTACTTTTTATTGTTTAGCAAAATATAAATATAATATTTCAAGTAATTTAATATAAAAAATTAAAGCAACTCAATTAACTCAGTTTTGCACATTTTCCAGAATCCATTAAAATGTGTTTTTCTTAGTATACTGGAGGTCGTCAAAGACTATTAAAAGACTCAGAGGCTAGATTAATGAAACGCGAGATGAAAAATAAGGACTCAAAAACACCTAAAAACCCGTAAGTGAATGAAGAGATCTTCAAAGAATATGTGGCAGCAGATAAAAAGAAAAAGCCAGCTTTATCTGAGAAAAATATAAAAGCGCGTCCTGAGTTCTGCAAAAAGTATTAGCATTAGACTGCAGAAGATTGGTCCGCCCTGGCGGAAAATAGTATAGGTGCTCAATCATCTATAGACAATTCCAATGCTGGGGTAGAGATGGCGAAGCTAGTGCCATGAGCTGCATGGAGCTCGAAACTGGGAAGAGTTGATTGAGATACTTATCTAGCACCACGGGATCAGTTAGAAGCCCGCGTATTCGTACCTTAACTGATAATTGGTTGCAGGTCCCTTCGGGCTACACACTAAAATCACAGGAAGGAGATAGTTGGTTACAAGTCTGATGTTTGTGCTAATGGCAAATTTCGGACCACCAAATTATCTCTAGGTGCTGTTGCCGAATCAACAGACCCATTTATAAATAGTGGTGACAATTAGCTATGTGCTAGGAAACGTACTGGAGTGGTGGCATTCGTAGCATTTGTGCTCTCAGAACCCACCCTAGACAGAGTTACAACAGCGGTTTAGGATAGGTCGCTGTAATTTCTCATCGTTGGCAGTAGTGGTTGGTCAGTGCGATTGCTACGTGTCTAATAATTGTCTTGGCCTAGGTTAGTTGACTAAGCTATGGATGACAGGTATTAGATAGCACGAACTCTCTAACAAGCTGTTTGTACAGTGATCTGTGCAATTGCTGTATGAGAAGTTGTGAATTGTGTGTCTTGCGAGACATGCAATTTTGTATGTCCCTGCAAGGCATGCAAAGCGTTGGTTGGCCGTTCGTTAACCCGGTGTGAAAAAAACCCCTGGACTCTGTAGTAGATTGGAAATGAGTCATGTGGTCGGACAAAACTAAAATTAACCGATTCCAATCTGATGGAAAAGAATACTTTTGAAGCAGACCTTACAAAACTATTCAAAGGCATCATGTGAAACAAACAGTCAAACATAACGGAGATAGTTTCATTGTTTAGGACCGATTGTTCGAATAAATGGAATTATGAAGAAAGAAGACTAGCTCCATATTAGCTAAACTCATTTACCCGATTTTGACGAAAAAGACAAGACAAGACAAGACGCAAAGTCCAGATCACAATCCTATAGAGAAATTCTCATCTATATTGAAAAGACGATTGGAACAACAAAATCGAGCGCCAACCAGTACAAGGAGCTTTCGAACAGTGTTAAGGTCGAATGAGCAAATATTCCAAAGTGAATTTAAGGAAAATAAGTTTGCCGAGGCGCATGAAAAGCGTTATTAAAAACAATGGAGTTAAAAACTGAGTTAATCGAGTTGTTTTACGTTTTTATATCGATTTTTTGTTTGTTTTTGTTATGTTATCAATACTTTAAATACAGTGGTTGCCCGGTTTAACGTATACTCAATTTAACGAACTCGCGATTTAACGAACAGTCATATTCTTTCCATTGATTACCTTATAAATTACGAACAAATGAAAATGTCATGTGCTCGGTTTAACGAATTTTTGCAAAAAAAGTTGAATAAAAATAAATGAAATCAAAAGAGAGTTATTGCAATTACAGTTGTACAATGTTATAAGAGACGCTTTACGAAAAAAAAAACAAATGGATTAAGAGAAAAATTTATTTGTATGTAAAGAAATTTTTCGCTCACCAAAATCAAAATTTATACGTTATGCTTGGTTTTCACTATGTCAGTTTTGTTGTCAAATTGTCCAAATTGTTGGTAATTTCATAACAATTTAGACAATTTGACAACAAAAATGACATAGTGAAAACCAAGCATTACAAAGTAAGTTTTTTTAGTTTTGTTTGAACTAATTATTTAATTAAATGTGATATGAACTAAATATTATTATTTTTGTTTTTGTTATGAATTAAAATAAATAAACATGATTTTTTATTTAATAAAACATATTAAAAAAAACTGCCGGATTTAAAGAATTTTTCGATATAACGAATGTGCCTGACAATATATAATTCGTTAAACCAGGAAACTACTGGGGCCAAATTATCGCATTCGTGATCGAATGAGCTATCGTATCGAAAAATGATTTCGATATCGAAATTATGATAAAATGTACTAAATTTCTTGCTCGATATCGTATGCCATAATCTCAAATAAGAAAATTACGATCAATTTTACTCGATATCGAATGCGGTAATTTGGCCCCTGTATTGTATTTTTTTTTTTTGCTAATAAAGGATGATTCAAGTAGAGTAACTTTTTTCAATAGCCTTTTTTTGACAGATCACGTGTGAGTCGTGTCATGTTTGGCATTTCATAATGGAAAGACTTACGCCTGAACAACGTTTACAAATCGTTCAACTTTATTACGAAAATTCACGTTCTGTGAGGAATGTGTTTCGTGTACTTCACTCAACTTATGGTCAACAAAATCGGCCTACTGAGCATTCATTATTGGATAATATTCGACCGAATAGACCACGTCCAGCATGCTGTGAAGACGTGGAATCATCGGTCCATATTTCTATTAAAATTATGCCGGTGCGAACGTAACCGTCAATGGCGATCGTTATCGTGCCATGATAACCGACTATCGTGATCTCGTCGACATTTGGTTTCAGCAAGACGACGCCACTTCCCACACTTTGCATCAATCAATGGATTAGCCACGACGATCGTGTGATATCACACCGTTAAACTGTTTCCTGTGGGGTCATGTAAAGTCTAAAGTTTATGGGAACAAACCCGCTTCGATTCAGGTCTTAGAGGAAAACATCACGCGTGTCATTCGCCAGTTACCAGTCGAAATGCTCGAACGAGTCATCGAAAAAATTAGACTCAACGGATAGACCATCTGCGACGTAGTAATGGCCAACATTTCATAGACATAATCTTCAAAAAATAAATGCCAAAGTATGATCTTTCAATTTCAATTTTCTGTGTTTTTTTTTTTCTTTAAAAAAGTAGGGAACCTCGAAATGGATCACACTTTACAATAAAGAGTAAATGCTAAAAATTAAACAAAACTTTTTTATAATTTTATGATCTTTTAAGTAAAATCATATTAAACATGCGCTCAGTTTTGCACGCCAGTGTATATATAACAAATGTATTTATATTAATTTGTATACAGTAGTTGTAAATATTTTTTCTCAATTAGAGAAATTGTATCATCTGCAGGGAAATTTTAGGCAAACAAAAAAAAATTCATGGGATCTTAAGTCAACATTGTCCATTATCTATTAAACACTTGTATCAAGTACAACAATAAAACAAACACACACAGATATTTAACTAAAAATTACCTATATAAGTTAAAGTCGTTGGCCAAAACATTATCAGTTTGACTTTGATAACTCAAACGGCGAAAACTTGCTAAACAAAATGAATAATTTCTCAGTATTTTTGTATTTGGTGGCTACAATTGTCACAGTATCTGCTACGGATTATTGCTCTAATTCAATTTGCAGTAATGGAGTTCAACATATTGCTTGTGGAAATAATGGGGCAAGTTTTCTCACAAACTTACAATACACATTTATAGAATTAATTAATTTTTATTTGAATTTTAATTTCATATACAGCAATTTGATGCTTCATGCACCGATGCTAAAATGGTAGACATTAATGATTCTTTGAAAAAAATTTTAGTTGATGCCCATAACGAAAAACGTAACTTTATTGCCGGTGGTGGTGAATCAAAACTGCGTCCTGCTTGCCGCATGGCCAGCATGCAATGGGATGATGAATTGGCCTACGTGGCTTCTTTCAATGTTAAACAATGTAAAATGGCTCATGACAAGTGCCGCAACACAGATGCCTTTAAATTTTCGGGTCAAAATTTAGCATATATTAGCTTTTACGATAAGGCCAATGATGCTGAAAAAATGCAGCAATTCGTTGACTTATGGTTCTCGGAAGTTAAGAACACCCAACAATCGTACATTGATTCTTATCCAAATGGTTATACTGGACCGTAAGTTTTGCGTTTAATTGGAAATTTTGTTTTTGCAATTTCTAATTGTGTTCCATTTTGTAATCTAGTACTATTGGCCACTTTACTGTCATGGTGGCTGATCGTAATATGCGTGTTGGTTGTGCTGCCTCAACTTTTGCTGTAGCTGGCCAGTCTTATAAACTTTACTTGATCGCCTGTAATTATGCCACCACTAACATGTTGAATTTTCCCATATATAATAGCTGCAATAAGGCTGGTGTGTCTTGCACCACCGGCACTAATCCCAAATATCAAAACTTATGCTCCACATCTGAAGAATATTCTGTCAACAAATGGTTCTAGCTAGAGCCATGTAAAACAATTGTAATGTAAAACAATATTCAAAGCGTATGAAATGTACGCGGATAGCTGCTTCTAAGTAATTATAATTTTATTTGTTTGAGTTTTGAAGGGCGTATTTTTTTTTGTTATTTATAGAATAAAATTTACTTGCATACAAAGAAAGTGATACATATGATTTTAGTGGAATTGTTTAAATTTTGAAATAGTGCTTGTTAAGAGCCGGTGGTAATTAGAACCGCTTGATTTAATTTAATTTACTACCAGACACTGGCAATAATTGTAATGAACTCTTCCAATGTTAATATGACACTAAATTTTATTTATTTACAAATTTAAACCTTAATAAGCTTAATAATATTTTTATAGTTTTATGCCTAAATGCACTAGGAATAATAATAAAAAAATAAAAAAAAATATAAACGAAATATTCAAAAAACAGAAACATGCTGTAGATACATTAATATTTATAATTTAAAAAATGTGATATAACCTGTTTAAGGAAGGCGGAGAAGATGTCAATGACGATGTTCGTCCTGGTCGCCCGAGCACGTCAACAACCGATGAAAACATGGAAGCAGTGGAGAAAATGATTTTGGATAATCGTCAAATCACTATCAGAAAATTTACTGATAATGATGATTATGGATGTTTTTAGGCATCAAACGTGCGGCACCGAAGATTGTTAAAAATTAAGAATAATTATTATTTTTAATTGAACTGTCAATTTTTCAATTTTTTCATAATTTTTAGTTGGGCTCGGGTTCATTTAAATTTAATTTTCATTAAATTATTATTTTTACTGAAGGTAGGAATTGTTTTTACAACATGAAATCTTATTAAAAAATTTTATTGATAACACGCACCTGGGACCGGATATTATTTTACTTGTAGGGCTTGTCGAGTAAAACAAGATTCCAAAAGTGAAATATGCCGGACACCTCCAAAATCCGGTTTTACGGTTAAAAAACCGGTTTTTGTACCTTTGCGCATTTATAAGCCTGTAGTTTTGTTGATAATGATCCAATTTCTTACTATATTTGGAAAGAAGAAACTGAGATCTTTCGAACGATAAAAACTTGAAAAATGTTGGCGTTATTGTCGAGCAAACACAAATTTTGTAAATTTTTCAAAAAATTTTCAAATTTGGTGACGTTTTTATACATTACTTTATTAAGAAAGTATAATACTATTGAATTTATTACGTTTATTTACGATTACAACGCATATTTTGGTTTAAAAATAGATTAGTAATTGACTGAGTTATTTATTTTATTTCATGAAAATAAACTTTTAAACATTTCATACAAATTTTATTTTTGGTTAATAAAACACTTTTGAGTTAAATAACCAAAAATAAAATTTGTATGAAATGTTTAAAAGTTTATTTTCATGCACCACTGCCTGTGCATGCACCACAGTCAAACATTAATCTTTAACCAGTGTTAACTGGTGGTTTGAAATTTGCTGTAATTATCATTTTTTAATTTATTTACATGTTTGTTTCTTTCTTTCATGTTGCTTTCCCTTTTCTTCAGTTTTTTTCCTACAATTCCTACCTTCAGTAAAAATAATAATTTAATGAAAATTAGATTTAATGAACTCGAGCCCAACTAAAAACTATCAAAAAATTGTTAAAATTTTTTAGCAAAAACAACGTTGAGCTGTTGAACATCGTCAACGACGATCCTGATTTTCTCAAAAAGGTCATAACAGGTGACGAATCATGGGTGTTTGGCTATCACATTGAAACCAAAGCACAATCACAATCAAAAAAGTTCGTCCAGTTCGGTCAAATGTGAAGGTTTTGCTCACTGTTTTCTTTGACTGCAATGGCCGTGGTGCATCATGAATTCTTGCCACGGTCAATAAGGAATACTACCTTGAAGTTATGCGCTGTTTGCGCGAAGCAATTTGTCAGAAACAGAATTGTGAAAAAACCAATCATGGATTTTGCACCATGATAACGCACCAGCTCACACATCGCTGTTTGTGCGTGAGTTTTTGGCCAAAAACAAAACCTTTAACATGCCTCAACCACCGTATTTACCGGACTTGGCCCCCGCTGACTTTTTCCTCTTCCCAAAACTGAAGACACCAATGAAAGGAAAGCGTTTTGCTACGATTGAGGAGATAAAAGACAAATCGAAACAGGAGCTATTTGGAGACACCAAAAGCTAAATAAGTGCTTTATATCTGAGGGGAAATAATTTTTGAAAAAATTCAAAATAACGGTTATTTTTTGATCAGACCTCGTATGTAGTCTCAAATTTATTTTGGATCATATTTTATTTTATCCGTTTTAAAACACTGAAATAAATACACTTTTCTTTATTTCTTAGTATGTCTTAAAATGTATTCGTAACCCTTTTTAGTTTATTGACATTAAAATCTCGTGGGACATACTCCTAGCAATCGAACTGTGCTTCTAAGTATACAAATTTTAAATATACAATATATTTCGACACTTTAAGACATACATACATATTGCATGTAGGTTATAAAAATGTCTAAAAAATACAATTTTCAATAAAGGGTTGTTATTAATGTATGGCTGCTGGTTGCATAAATTACAATTTGAAAAAAGGGAAATGAAAAATGTTGTTTTATTTTTAGGCTGCAAGTAATAGTAATCAGTGATCGGTAATCGAACATTTATAACATGCAATATGAAAAAGGATTTTCCAACAGGACAATAAACCTAAAACATACCTACAAAATTGTCAAATTATCAGCTTAATAATTTTCCATAAACTTTATATCACGCTCCGCAATCGCCAGACCTCAATCCAATTGAGCACCTGGGGGAATATCTAGACAAAAAACAAAATAGGCAAATATTTCTTGCAAGGACAACCTACAGGCTACATATATCGTACAGAATGAATGGAATAAAATTTCGCCTGATTTCTAGAAAAATTGCTATTCGATCTAATCAAAAATAAAACGAAAATTTGAAAATGTGCTACTAATTAAAAAAAAATATTTCTTTCTTTTTTATAACATGTCCAGATAATTTTAAGGTGTCCTAACGTACCAACTCAAATTTTGCATTCCATACATAAATCTTGTTTTTCATCTTGAATGGAAATACTTTTTTTAAGGAAAAGTTTTTATCGCATTCTTAAATATTTTAAAATGAAATATAAATTTGTATATTCTATTAATTATATTAAATACGTGTAGCACCTTTAAAATTCTCTAATCTTTTTTCTTTTATAAAAAAAATCGCATACACCGAATATTGGTATTAGACCGTTTTTTTGGTATAATCAAAAACTGAAACCGAATACTCGGTCAAACTGATTTCACTAAAATACTTGTTGATTCTCTGCTTAGAAAATTGTCAGCTGTGATAAAGGCCAAAGAAATTCAAACAAAATATTAAATACAATGTTTAACATAATTAGAACTTTTCCGTTAAAATTTAATTATTTTTTATGTTTCCCATTTTTCTAGTTTTAATGAGTTATATTTTGCTAAATTTCATTATAAATTGTACTAGTTAAACATTTTTATAAACAATATTAGGTGTTTACTTTATATTGACACTCACAGTACAAAATAAGTAAATAAGTCACTATAGAACATTATTGTGAGGACAACTGTGATGGAAAATTTAAAAGTCTTTAATTAAGGAATGTTTAGAGTGCAACAATATTACGCAATTTGATGCAAAATTATAATAAATATTATTAATTTCTAAAATGAAAATAGAATTTCTTGTAGTGTTCTCTAAATAATTAGAAAACATTTAAATGCCGAAAATGATTTATAACAATTTTTATTTACAATTTTCCTATTATTTAAACACTTTTTTATTGTTTATTTTTTAATGTTTAAATGAATTCAATAGTTTATATTTTCCTTATATCTTTTATACAACTTTTATACAACCTTAAGGACATATTAAGCAAGACAAAAGAAAAACATAAAAACAATTCTTAACAATAACCCAAGTGTAGCAAAAATTAAGTTAATTGTTAAAACAAGTTCAGCTTGAAGGACAACAGAGCAAGCCAACCAGTTTAAGTTTTGTTTTTCCTCTCACTTTCGCTCTCTCTCTCACTCTTCTTCACTCTCTTTTCTTTAAAAACGGAAGATGATTCATTATTTGTTGTTACCATAGCTGCCAGATTTGACGATTTATCGTCATTTTGACGATTTTTGGTTTCAAAAATAGCAAAATGACGATTTGACGATTTTTTCATTGAAAATGACGATTTCCTGAATTATTAAAATTTTCTATAAATTGTTAGTTTTATTAATGTTTTTGTTACCAAATTATCTCTTTTTTTGAGACAACAACTAATTCAAAAACAAAACTAAGTGATAGTAGTGTTTTCTTAATTATTGTTGTTAAGTTCAAGTAAAATAATTCCAAATAATATTGAGACAGGATAGTCGAAATTACTTATTTATCTGCAAACATAAAAATCAATTTTAAATACTGAATTCCATGAACTAAAATTTTAAGAGGAAACAATTTCTGAATTTCCACGGGGAAATTCTTCTACAAAAACTTCTCCTATTTTAACAAAACGAAAGCATATTCAGCCGAATAAATTTAAATAACAAAAATACGGAATTCTTTGAAAATATGTTGAATTCTATACTCAAAATGTTATTTAAAACTTAAAAAAATAAATTGTTTTGACATTGTAATTTAACCTGAATTAATAAAATATGCTGAATTCAACAATTTATTTATAAAATACTGTTTCACACTGTTCAGTTTTTGTTCAATTCTCTTTTGAACTTGCCATTTCATCAAACATGTCAATTCAATTTTCGTACTTTTTAATGTAAATCAAACTTGCATGAAAAAAAAACAAAAGGAAATAAGAAAATTGACAGAACCGTCAAGTTTGTACCCCTTTTGTTCTTATTTCCCTTCTCTTCCAAAAATACTTGCCTTGACGAGTGAGAATTATAGAAGTGAAAACGGACTAAGATATTAAATATTATACAAGTTGTGTTTAACATAAAATTTTTTGTGATTTGTTTTGTAAAAAGTTAAGATTTACGTATTTTGATATGTATTGTACAAGAGACTATATAAAATTGAATTTTTATGTTTTCGTTTTAATAAAGATTTCAAAATACTATTAGAAATAGTGACTTTTTATTTTTCCGATTTTTTTTGACGATTTTTAAAATTCGAAATGACGATTTTTTTCTTTTTTATCGCGATTTTGACGATTTTTTCCGAAATTCATCTGGCAGCCCTGGTTGTTACCTAAAACCAGACACATATTTAAACGCAAAATAAACAAACTATGTTTTTCTCAGAGTTGCACAAATTGCATTTTCCTGTTTGTTTAAGATGAAACACAAAGAAAAAAAAAAAACAAGTAAGAAAGTATAGTCGGACAAGCCCGACCATACACATAATACCCTACACCCAGTATATGTATAAAACAGTTTTTCAGATATGGGCGTTATATGGGAGATGTGTCATGATGTCTGTGAATATAAATATTATATGCGTGAAAAATAAATTAATTTTAATTTTGTTTTGCCAATAAATAATTTGATAAATAGAAATGGAACGTTTGTTTTACATATATTAATAACCTGGAGAATATTTTTGAATACAGTCAGCCTTAAAGTAGACTGTTGAATTTGAATTTTTTTTTTCACAAACAAATATTTATTGTATTGCCATATTTTAGAAAAAAAAATATTTTCTTTTTCAAGGAAGTTGTAATAACGAAAAATGTCAAAAAGGTCACTTTATTCCTCACTTTAATTAAAGTTACCTTTTACTATTAAGAACATTAGAGGGAAGTTGAAATAATGGCCCTTAGTGTTGGTTTCCTTCAATAATCTCATTTCTATCATTAAGAGTGATAATAATAAGGCTAAAAATTACCTAAGATTCGGGTCGAATCGAATTGCAATATATCACTTCATATTCAAGATTAAAAAATTAATACTTTTTGAATGCAAATCAAATCACTTTTTGATATCTCGTTGAACATAAATAAAAGTTCAACATCGGCAGAGTTTCATATCACTGCAACAAATGGCTTCTCTTTTACTTAAACCGAATTTAAAATCAAATCAAGATTCATCTGCTCGATTTAAGCATGTCCGTTCATGTCGTGTAAATGTTATTCTTCTTAAGTTTTCTTTATGTTTTGCCATATTAAAAAGAAGACAGTCATGCAGACAAGAATTCAAGCATTACAAAGAAGGCAATTAATATGCCTATATATATAATTGCGTTACTTTCTTTGGAAGGGGGATAGTTAAGGAAGTAAAGGTGCTGAAAGAAGACAGCTTTTTTATATCACAACTCAGCAATTGCACATTATGTTTGTTATTAGTGCAGCATTGCAGCGCCTCTGGTGGTGAGTAGCCGCATTGATCAAAACTTGATTTATAGCCTTTATTTAATTATTTTACTTCGGTGGCGTTTCAATGCTATATCACCGAAGGAGGGCTGATGGATAGAAAGAAAACTAATAAATATCAGAAACTGATGTTGTTTGAGTGGCAGCGGCTGGGAAAATTGAACCCGGGGTACAAATACCAACTCATGCTTAATGATCAAATGCGCTAACCAATTAAGCTACAACACCTTCTAATATATGTTCTGTATTAGTGGTGTGAAGACACACTCTTTTGTAACATAGAGTTCGGAGCATAGTACTGCCTTGCTTAGAAATCCTAAGAATAAATCGAATACATTTAGGTATAAGATGTTTTCAAAGAGTAATTGGTTTCACTTAAAATTATGTTGCTATTCATCACATGGCCAGCATATGCGACTACATTGGTAATTCTTCTACTGATTTTAAGGATTCTAATGCGTGTTCAGATATGCACCTTAATTGCGATAATCGCAATTAACGCCATTATTGAGCTCAATATTCCATATAAAATCTCAACGAATTATTGCGCAATAAGTACGAAATTGTTATAATATTGAGTAAGATTTCGAATGCAACACTGTTCACAACTGTGTTTAGTGAACAAAATTGTATAAAATGGAATATATCAACCAGCTCCTGATCATCTTCCCCATTTAGTTTGTTGTGCGAATTGGTGAAATATCCCATTGATCATTTAGAATTGAGTGATACTAACGTAAAATGTTGTTGTGAAAAAAAACTTTGAAATTATTTAATGAAGTTTATAATTTTCCGAAAACTTAAAACCAATAAAATTAATTTAAAATTTCATTTGTATAACATCTGTTGTATATGAATAATTTAATACATTAATCTCCAGTTGTTTGCTAAAAATAAGAATAAGAATTTTTTTTTGAAACATTCTTTTCAAGTTTATGTCACAAAAAAAATGTATTGTTAGCCTTTCTGCAAAAATGTTAAATCTTTAATTTAATTCATACAGAAAACAATGAAATGAGTGAAATGAATGAAACAATTTAAGCGTATCATAACTGCAGTGCACAGTGGCTCTTGGACAGAAGAACAATTTTATTGTTATGTACGAAAAAACAACTTTAATTACTAAAATACGAACTTCGTACCTTAGTGATTTTGAAAAAGGTCTAATATCAGTTTATATAGAAAGTGGCTTAAGTTTCAAGCAACTGTCAAAAAAAAAAAAGAATAAACATGTTGTAGTAAAAATTTTTCAAAATAATCCGGCTTGTAATGGTGAAAATAAAAGTGGCTTCATATTCAAGGTAGATTGAAAAATCAATAATTTTTGAATGCAAATCAAATCACTTTTTGATATGTCTTTGAGCATAAACAAAAAAGAGTAACTTCGGCAGAGATTCATATCACTGCGTCCTTTGTTGCAGTGATATATACTGTGCCAGCAACACACTAAAGAGTCTTAGTCAGATTGTTAATGCATGTGAGGAAATGTAACCAAATCAACCATAAATAGCCTGTTAAAAACATTCCAGGCTCTTATTCGACAAAAGCTGTTGTCTGTGACAAAGCTATTATTCTATCACAAAACTGTTAGACTTGAATTCAATTTGAAGAAACTTAAAAGCTAGCTGGAAACAAGTAAGCCGATTGATTATTTTTATTAATAGTTGCACTATTTAAACATATGTATGTATATTTGTTTAAGGTGAGAGGCCATTTTTAGAAAATAGTAATGAAAAAACATGTACTTACATATGCGGCAATAAGACAACGTACCTATTCAAGTAAGAAGGAATTCACACGCTGCGACTTTTACCTGCGACTTTTCTCCTGCGACTCGAGTTTATATGTAGATGAAATACGTAGTGGAGAATACGGGGTAGCTAGTGTCATTTATCATTTGACATTTATTCTTTTCTCTGGTATATTTTTATTTCATTTACCAGCAGTGTTGCCACGATGAAATTTCATTTTATGGGATTACAGAAAATGTTTGATAACACTGCGAATAAATAGCTGTAAATTAAAAAGAAAACAGATTGTTTTTTTAAATGGAAATAAATAAATAGTAGTGAAATATCAGGAATATGAATAACTGTATAATGTACCTGTAATGTAACTAGGTGTTGTATGGCAACACATTTGCGCATTAGCGAAATAGGAGATATAACAATTTAATTGGTTAGTTTAATTTCAGTGTATTTATAGTTATGAAACACTAATTAATTTCTTTATAAATTTATGTTCGTTTCATAGCCATCTAGATTAAACTACATATTTTACTTTGTCTTTAACTTACAAAATTTAGAAAATTTTTATGTACATATGTATTTATAGTTGTGCAACTTAGTGTATATTCTTGATTATTAAGAAATCTTCAGAATGTCACATTTACTTCCTAGATACCAAATAGAAATTAAGCAAACGGCTATTGAAAGTCTACAACATTTACTAACGAGAATAAATTTTAGCGACCTAAACAATCTTGAGACACATTTTTGATAATGAAAATTAATATTTTTCTAAGGAAAATTTTACATCTTTTTTTTTTAATTTATTTTTTAAATATAATTAAGAAACACAAACTGCGAAGCTTTTTGGCTTATCTGCAGAAAACACCCAGAAACCCTCTGACTGATAGTCCAGCAAACTATCGCCTAGTCAATCGGGGCACCCATCTTATTGTTTGTATGCATCATTAAATGTACGTTTTGGTAATAAATTATTGGTTTGTTAGACTATAAAATATTTACTTTTTCTTTTAAAGTGACAGCAATTTCTTTTTTTAAGTTCCTGTTAGTTTTCTTTTATGCACCCTGGAAAGCACAAAAAAAGAAAAAAATTGTAAGCCACTGTAAATGGATTCAAATCTCAATGTTGACAACAAATTTTACCCATAGTGCAATGTTGAATGTTTAATATAGCTTTTGGTATGTTCAAATGTTTGCTTAAACTTACGGAAAACACTATTTTCACTTGACACTTAGTCGGTTTGAGTGTCCTACCGTTGCATGGTAGTGTGTTTTTGTTCTTTTCAACACAAGTTTCTGAAACAAGTAAGTGCGTTTCACGCGAGTAGGAAATGAAGAAGTATATTGTGGCATAAATATTTATTTACTAAAGCTTTCAAAAAAAAAAAAAACCAGCAGCAACTTATATAAAATTACAACGGATGTTCAAGTATAAAACTGCAAGTGTACAATAAAGATTTTTTTTGTACATATAAAAATGTTAGTTAAGTAGAAAAATCTCAAGGACATTTAATAAGTAAGTGCTTGCTTGGAAGCACCCTAAGAAAATGTGTCGAAAACTTAAAAAGTTATTACTTGTTCTAAGGAACTTTATGTGTAAACACAGTTACATTTTATTACGATCAATATAAATGTGTTTATTATATACAAGGGGAAGCTTAAAATGTGGCTGAGGGTCATTTGCCAAGTGATTATTTGAAAATATTGCAATTACAAATAAGAGATAAAGTCTCATACAATTTTTAAATGTTTTAATGGTTTAAAATAGTTTCTTATTTATCTTGACAATTAAATTGCAATCACAACAGAAACTATGCAAATATACATTAGAGGGGGCTCTCGTTAAAGTAAAACAAAAACACAAGTTGTAATTATTTGAAATCATAGTGGAGGTTTCTAGTTTGTTTGGAATTTTATTTCTTAGAATAACAATAAATTATTGTGGTATAATTAAATAACGTTCGAAATTTCGTTTCAATTCAATACATCCCTGAACTTAATTTCGTATTATACTACTATCGAGTTTCTTTATTCCTTTAAATTTTAAAAACGATTAAAAAAATTATATTTTATTTGTAATTCACAAAACAAAGTAAACACAATGTTTTATCTTTTTTGTTTTTTGCAACTGATCTGGAACGACTACGTTCACCTGTTGTCTTGCTTTTACTTCACGATCTTCCGGAATATTCCATTTTGTTGCCTAGACAACGTTCAATATTATCGAGCCTGCTCGTACGATTTTCTGATGACGTATGGAGTTCTGTATCTGAACAATCACAAATTTTAATTTAAAAAACTGCTAAAACAAAATTTGTTTAAGAATTCGCCCCTAAAACTAAATTCTTACTAAAAACGGCAACATTATTTGGGGCCATCCTAATGCAGACGTATGAGCAAAAAACCATAACAACTTAATTTGTTTTACAATTCTGAACTGGCCAGTGCTAGTGAACCATTATTCTTTAGCCCAGCCATTGATAATCGGTCTCGTTCTCTACTTTTTTGTGGATTTTCTTTTACAAAAAGTAATTTGTTGGTGTGGTATTGTGAATACATTTGTATATTTGTAGAACTTTATATGTAGTTTGTTATGCATACGAGTATTTTTAAATTTTTGTGTCAACAAAATTGGCGGACCGTAAATAAATAAAAAAAAACCATCAAGCCAATAATGAACAATCAACATGCAAAACTAATTTGTTTTAATGCAGTCCAAATTATACAAATGCATTTGACTACACAGAGATTTGGGAGGGATAATAACTAGAGATTACTACAACAAAAAATGCAAAAACTCTTACTCAAACATACCCATTCCCTGGCTTATAATCACTATATACTTTTACAAGTGTGGTGTGGAGAGTCAGTCAGAGTGGTGTGTGAACACTCGTGCGTATGAAAAATTTTTGCCAACAACTGAAAATCAAATATTTCACATACGCAGCAGTGCACTTTAGAGCTGTAATAAAAATAATGAATTGAAGGTGGTCAATTGTTAAGATTTGTTTTTTTTTTTTTGTTACAGTTTTATAGTATTTTTCGTGTAATTATTTCATTATGAAATGAGTAAAAATAAATTGTATTGTATAAAGAAATATAAAACAAGTGAAAATGTTATAAAGGTCAAACCACAACATAAAATGTTGCAGCATTTTGTTTCTATATAAATTTATCGTTACATTTTTCTCTTACTAGATTTGGTTAATTTTCTTTTAAGCACAAATTTTACATATATTTTATATTTTACGGTCCTCTAAAGTTGATGCCCATCTTGGACATGTTTGTATAAGTAATTCGCGGGAAAATGGGGTTGGGTGACCTTTAATCTTTTTCAAATATTTGTCTGCATACTTTGTTCTATAGCAGGGGCCAAATTGCTACGAATGATCACAATTCGTAGCAATTTGTTGTAGTGTCTTTGAATTCATTGGATTAATTTTAATTTAATTT
Organism: Bellardia pandia; assembly: GCA_916048285.2. Classification (NCBI taxonomy): domain Eukaryota; kingdom Metazoa; phylum Arthropoda; class Insecta; order Diptera; family Calliphoridae; genus Bellardia; species Bellardia pandia. The sequence continues at coordinate 124,246,366 of OU696529.1, forward strand.
GAATCAGTTTTACATCTATTAGGTGACAATCGAAAACCTCAAACACTTAAAACATTTTTATATAAACTGAAATTTGACCTTTTTCAAAGTCACTAAGGTACGAGCCATCATTTTATAGCAAATTGTTGAAAATTACATACAAATAATAAAAAAAAAAAAAAAAAAAAAAAAAAAAAAACCATACAAATCTCTGATTACTTTGAATCATATTATGATTACTTAAGCTATAATATGGTTACTTTGGGACATACTAGTTTGGATTATGACAATTTTATGATTATATTGTATTATAATAGCAAAGTATGATTAATAAGAAAATGTTATGATAAAATATTACAATGATAATTGATCATAATATGATACTTCATGTTACTAATATTCATCATAATATGTTTTGACTTAAATCATACATCTTATCATAATATGTTGCTCTTAGTTTGTGGTAAACTAAACCATTTAAAAAATTTTATACGTTTTACAAAACTGCTTGTTACTTTATAACAAACAAACAAAAAGTGTAATTATAGTAATGCAACACAGTGGTTTGTAACAACATGAAAGTTTTGGCTTTAACAATTGTTACAATGAATTTGATTTTGCTACAACATCCCATTAAAATATAAAAATACAGGGTGTTTTTTTTAGATGTATAGAACTTTAATACTTCTTAAACTGGCTGCCATTTTGCCCGCTGTTAAATGATTTATGTTTGCAGTCGCTAGTCTATGCCGATAAGTTCGAAACTTTTTACCATTTGGAGGACAACATTCGTAGTTATTGACGACAGACGAACACAAATGTAGGAAAAAATCATTAAAACTCCAGATTAGACTACTGCCGAGTCAATCATATGCCAGAAGTTATATTTCAGTTATAATGCCAGAAGATTATCTTTCGTATTAAGTAAATTTCATGTCAATTTATAAAAAAAAATCATCTTTGTTTTATTCCATTTCAAAGTTGTTTCAATACATTTAAAAAAAACAGAACCTTGATTTTCAAAATAAATTTGCACAATTTGGAAGCATTGCTCAAGCTCAAGTCTATTCATGTGGAAATTGCAAACCAAACTAAACATTAATCACTTGACACAGCTGACAAAATGGCCGCCAGTTAAAAAAGTGTTGACAACTTAAAGTTCTGTACATCTAAATAAAATTGGCACAACTGAATATAAACTTTTGCTTGTTTAACAATATTATGGTCACTTACGAAATAATGACTCGTCATGTAATGACTCTCTATGACTTCTATTAATACCATAAACATGATTATTTTAATCATATGTACGATTGCTGCAATCACATGAAACGTAACTTTAACTTATAATGGTTGCAGCAATCATATAAAGAGTGAACGTAATTATACATATTAAAATTATGTCAATCTTTGTACAACTGTTGAAATGATTGCGGTAGTCATAAACAGCTAAATATTTTCTTAATTCAAAAACAAAACTACACAGCTACTACAAATTCTTTTATTTTATATGACAAAATGGCCGCCAGGTACATTACAAAAAAACACCCTATTTATCATAGAAATATTAAACATTTAACTAATATTTAACTTTCTTTTGTTTCTTTGCAGGTGCGTTAATAAACGGTTTCTTACTTTAAACTAAAAAAATAATTAAATATTAATTTCAATGCTGAATCTTATATTCCCGCAATAGATTTTATATTTAACAAATACTACCTACCACTACTTACTACATACTTAAAATATATTCATACATACCTACATGATTATACAACACATAGTTATATTTGAATTAGTACACACATACATACGTACATACTATGTATATACGAGAATACGTAAATACTTGTGTATGTTAATGAGACACATAAAAAAATACTTTAATACATAAATATAATATAAAATACAATATATATATATATATATAAACATACAATCACATATACAACTACAACATTATTACTTAATAATAAACACAAAACATTTCCCTCCACTGCAACCATTTTTAAACAAAAACTTAATTAAATCATAATATACAAACTCATGTATATACATATTTACATTAACATTTACATTCACACTTTTACATAAACACTTCGAATAGTTAAAACATTTAAAATAATTATCAATATACATACATATGTAAATATAGTTTAAAATGAATGTTTATTAGTAATAAATTAATGTTATTAAACTTATTTAATTGCTATAATATTTATGCATAAATACAAATTACAATTAAACACAGCAAATTATTATTAAACTAGCATTTTGTAGTGCATACATACATACTGGTATTTTAATATTTAAATATTTATGCATTTAATATTAAAAGAAATACACTAATATAATTAATAAATGATTTTTTGCTTTTACTATTCGTATATTTAAACAATATTTATCTTTTAAGCCTGCCAAATACATTGTTGCATGTGTATTTTCTATCATTTCATATGAATTATTTATTTCAAGGTCTTTACATCTGTTTTATACAAATTGTAAAATAATAAATATTTAAAGTATTAAGCATGTTTTTTTCATAATTTTTATCGTTTTGTTTTGTTTTTTTTTGTTTAATAAAACAACACTTTGAAACAAATTAATAAAAATTTTCAAGTACATTTTTGAAATTTTGAAAACAACTGCAGAATTTTAAGTTTTTGTCCACCAACTGTTTGAAATGACTAAAGAAATTCTTAAGCTGTAATTTTTTTTAAATGTTTAAAAAAATGTGAAAATAAAATATTTAATCTTTCAAAAAGAACTTTGTTTTTTTTTCGCATACTTGTATGAAAAATATTCAAATGTTTATTGTAAGGAAAAGTCTAAAGCTGGCCACTCACGTACAGTTTTTACTGTAAGTTTCAAATGTTCAGTTGAAAATGTTCGTTAAAACTGTACGTATGTGTATGTGGTTCAGTTTAACTGAGAAATTTAAATTTTTCTTATAATTTCAACTGAAGTGAACGTGTGTGGGGCTTCCACTGTACCGTTCTCACTTCAATTTGTAAGGAGCGAGAGTGCGCATCATGTCGCGTAAACATAACCAAGTGATAGTTAATTTTATTGCAATATATAGATCTGAATCTTGCCTGTGGCAAGTTAAATCTAGCGATTAGCATGATCGCGCCAAAAAATATGCTACCTACAACAAGCTGACGAAGAAGTTACCAGAAGTAGAACCTGATAATTTTTTTTTGTAATAACGCTGTTTATTTATTTTTTTTAAATTACAAAAAGTACACCGAGAGCGGCTCGTTCGAATACATGTTAAAAACTGAAGTATTGAACTGCACCTGTGTGTACATCTCAGTTCACAGTTAAGTCCATCAGTTATAAATGAACAGTTAAAACTGTACGTGAGTGGCCGTATTAAGTTTTGACAATTCGTCTTGAGGTCTCTTTTATTAAAAATATAAAAACTCTTGTTCGTTTTTAATTTTTTCTATCTTTTATTAATTTCCAATATTCCAACTTTGTTAATCATCTTTAGGGAAGAAATATAATTTAATGTTTAATACAGTGTTGTCCGATTTTAATGTCTTTAGTTTCTTTTACTGACTTTAACTTTTTTTCTTATTTATGTATTAAATCTGCCTTTACTTCATAGGCCTACAATAAATATTCAAATCTTATAGCTAAAACTTACAAACTATTTGCTCTCAGTTCAGAGAGCCGCAATGGGCAAAATGGGCCTTAAATTAGTAGATGGTAAATCAGGGGCCAAATTACCGCATTCGATAGCGAGTAAAATTGATCGTAATATTCTTATTTGAGATTATGGCATACGATATCGAGCAAGTAATTTAGTACATTTTATCATAATTTCGATATCGAAATCATTTTTCGATACGATAGCTCATTCGATCACGAATGCGGTAATTTGGCCCCAGTTCTAAGTTAAGTTCTAGTAAGTAAACCCGCTAGAGATTGCATTTTTGAATACATCTTTGAAACATTCCAAGGTATAATAAAAATACATCAAAATTAAATAAAAAATAGACTGGATGTAACAAACAATAATCAACAACCGAACGATAATCAACCGTCAAATCAATTTATCTTACTCAGGTTTAAAAATATTGATCTAGACTTAATACTTCCAAAAAACCAGTTGAACTATCAAGAACAGTGTCCTTCAGGAAATAATTTACAATTTCCAAATAATGAATTAATTAGTAGACCCAAGGTTTCAGAAAACGAACAACTCACATTACCACCTAATAATTTAACTGAAAATGTACAGCTGCCTACTAAACCTTCAACACGTGTTCAGAAATCTATTGATCAACAACAGACATTTATTCAAACAAAACACTCCTAGACGCTCAGAAAGACTTAAAAAACAAAATTCTCGAATGGAAACCAAATAGGTGTGAGGAAATGTTATAAAAAATATCTACTTGTTTATAAAATATTAGTATACACACTTTTTTATAAAATACATTTTGTGAAATAACTCATTGAAACTTTTGTATTCATTGTAATTTTTATTTTCATTGAATAAAGAATTAATATTTTTATATAAAATATTTGAGAATTAAATCAATTTAACAGTCTCCATGGATGTTTTTATTTCTTATAAACCATGGTGCCGTCGTCATGGTCCTACAAATTTTGGATTTGGTATAAGATCGATACTGGTATTACTTGTAATTCCCCATAATTAAATTCTATATGTCCAAAATGTTTTGAATCCTTCGCTTTTTTTGTTTTGCTTTATTATTACATATTTACAATTTTTTTTATACAAAGAACACGTTTGTGATGTGTTGCAATATAAAGCATAATCCAAAAAGCATAATACAAAAAGCAAATATAACTCAGATAGCTCAATAAAAACTAAACTGTTGGTCGGATTGCCTTGAATTCTTTTTAGACAATTCTAAATCAGAGTTCATCGGAAAACATGTGGTGGTCGGGTATACTTCACCTAGACCATCAAGGAGTAATTTCAGTTTGAAAATCAAAAAGGTCCCCAGGCACCTTTTCACCCTGTAGAGGGTTAGAACAGTGTTCTACAGGATGACTTTACAATATAATGGAAAATTATTGTTAATTCTCCACAAAATTTTTTCATTTTAATTTTCAAAAGCTTTAGTTTTTAAAAATCTAGCCAAGGAGTGGTGCAGAAGTTAGAACTCAAAGAATTCTGATGAAAGATGATGGTGATTCTTGAAACATGTAAATTCAACCCAGGTTCGATCCCCAGCTCAGCCAGGAAAAATTATCAATAAAATTTTAATAATATTTTTCATGTTGTAAAAACAATTCCTACCTTCAGTAAAAATAATAATTTAATGAAAATTAAATTTAATGAACTCAAGCCTAAGTGAAAATTAACAGTTCAACTAAAAATAATAATTGTTCTCAAATATAAAAGTCTTAGAAATTTAAAAATTATATGTCAAGGATTTCCGATTTTAAACCCCCACAGCTCCGCTCGTAGAAGGTTTGTGGGATTCATCTTCAAAACTTAAATTTAAGGAGTATTTAAGCATTTTTTTAGAAATGCCAGATTTATTTGAATTTCAATTCTGTCCCACTGTACATCGTTGGTTGTGGTTTTATGGACAGAGACTTTTGATTTCAAATAAAACCATTATATTGATTAAAGTTAAATCCCACGATTTATGGGACCAAGAAATGTCTCACACAGTAATTTAATTGCTTTACAGCATATATCAGCGTCTTGTTGCATCAAATTAAGACAGAAGAAATCTGTTATCCTGTCGCAATATCAAGCATTAGTAACCGTCACTGCTAGATCAATGTCATTTTTTAAAAGTCATTTTTAAAAACAATTCGCACTTAACAGTAACAGGTCTTAACATATGTGGGTTTTCTAAATCCCATATGCTGCTAATGTGGACAATTTGTTTTGCACAATGGCCGTAAACTTGAAACATGCCCTGATTTTTTTTTTGAAACATTTTAAAGGCATTATTTCTTCTATTATTATTATATTCTCTTAAATTAAAACAAATTGCTGACTATAACTTAAAATTTTTAAGGATATTTTCAAACTATTAAAAAGCGAGTAATTTTTCAGTGTAGCACAGTGTGTTTAAAAAATGTTTAAATAATAATAAAAAAAATGTATTAAATACACCTACAATTTATGATGTATTTCAATATATTTTGCTGTTGATTTTTGTTAATGTTTATTCTTTAATGTTGTTATATGTGTGTTTAGAAACTTAACTTTTTCTGTTGCATGTCTTTTATTTAAAAATATCATGATGACAAGGAAAAGTTTCTAACTTCAGTTATTATCATAATATTGAGTCTATAACTGTTTATGCGAAAGAGCAACGTTTGGCTGTAAAACCCACACAACAAGAACTAAAGTTCTGCAATTAAGCATACAGTGGGTAACACAAATGAGTTTATGTTTGTATCTTACGCACAAAATTAATAAAAAGGAAAATTTAAAAATGATTTCTGTCATTTATTTAAGATCTAAAGCAAAACAAAATAATTTACAATACAAAGTGGACAATAATCAATTTTGCACAAGTGTTTCTTTTTAAATATTTGCACTAAAATATCAAAGTTTAAAGTTAGATTTGTATTTGATTGCTTTGTTTATGATTAAAAAAAAAAACATTAGTTTGGTATTAATTCAATTGTATGTGCTAAACACTTTTTGCAAATTAACCAACATAAATTAAATTGTAGTAAATAATGAAGAAACTGTCTAGAGCTATGGAGAACATCTTATAGCAATGACAAAAGAGAATAATAGCTAAACAGCTTAAAGTAAATAAATCAGTGGTCAATAAGAGTCCAAAAGTCTGGAATCACAAATCACAAAAGTCGCAAAAAAGCTATTAACAAATGCGAACGCTCGTTCAAAGGTAATACAAATAATACAAACAGTGGATGTCACGGCATATTACAGGGAAAATTCGTTGTTTAAACGTACTGACATAAACTAAAGGTACGGTCACACTTGGCAAATATTTGCCAAAAAAGACGTAACCACTAAATAACTATAATATATGAACTCGTTTATTTATTTAAAAAAAACTTTTTCTATTTAGCCCAAATCACAACAAATATTTAATTTTAATTTATTTGAGGCTCTTTGAGTTTACAAAATTCTTGAAAGAGTAAACAAATTTGTGCTAAAACAAGTGGTTACGCTTTTTTGAATAAATATTTACCAAATGTGACCAAATGGGAGTAGATGTTTTTCCTGTCATTTTCAATATGGAAAAATTAAAATCAAATGTCCAGAAACACTACTCCGTCTATGCTACTTCTAATAAGTCATTTTATTAATTCCAACACCACAGTGCATAGCATGAGTAGGGTCATACTCTGACTGCTGCTTTATTGTATTTTAATATGACAACAAATTCAAACAAGTCAAATGTCAAAACTAACTCATGTTATACGAATATGTCACAAAGTTCTTGCTGAAAACGCTTTTGTGCGACTGTATTTGGACATTGAATGTTTTTCCAAAACTTGTTCAATAGAATTCTCTTCTATGTCTGCTGGCTTCTAAGGTCAATGCTGTGGTGTGTTAGACTCGTGTAAAGAGTGTCACAAAATTCATGCAAGATTTAAATAAAATAGAAACAATTTGCTTTAGATTTTTATGTTATTTTAAAGCACAACAGACCAATATCTGGCTGAAATTCGTGGATGTTAGGCACAGTGGGGTAGAATCAATTTTTTTTTTTTCGAAATTAACAATTTTAAACTAATAAACTAATGCTGCTTTATACTGCTTATCATTGAAAATTTCTGGCTGATAATTCCTTCAACAGGCCAACTTTTACTTCCGGTGTGAATCTTTTTGCTGCTATACTGCAGAAGTCGTTTCCAATATTGGGCTATACAGAAAATTAACCCCCTGGCCCACGATGTCGAACGATAACGTTCGCTTAGATAAGACTTAAGACACACACTTTTTATCGTATCTATTTTTTTTACTCAATCAAGTTTGTTTATTTCACAATCAAGTTTGTGTCTTAAGTCTTATCTAAGCGAACGTTATCGTTCGACATCGTGGGCCAGGGGGTAATTGTTTCAGCACACATATTAAAACAACTTAATAATTTATATTTTTACAATAATTTTTGAATGTTTTAGATTATATTAAATGTATGTGATGTAAATGAAATGTATATTGTGATTATTTCAATATCAAATCAAATTAAACGCATTTTAAAACAATTTCATTTATTAACAACAAAATACTCCACAATTTACAGACACTTACAAAACTTAACTACACCTTAAAAACACAAAAACTTTCTATTTATTAAAATGCATACTGCTTAAATGGTGAAGCTTGGCTCTATTACTTAAATTTCTTACTAAATATCTGTATGTTGTAATGTATCTTTTTCTTATACTCCAATTTGTAAACAAAAATATTTGCAGTGGTTTGTATGTGAAGCTAAATTTAAGAAAAAAAAAAACTAAAAATAAATAAATAAAAATTTTCAATTCTTAATTTAAATTTACTGAATGCTTGATTATGTTTAAAACTCGTTTAAATAAATAACTATTATAATGATAATAATAATTAAATAACTAAGAAAACACTTTCAACTTTAAAGCACCAAAACTTAATATTCCTTTGTCAATTATTGCGAAAAATCGCAAAATAAAAACCAAATAGCAAAAAAAAAAAAAACAAAACAAACAAACTAAACAATTGTTTAGAAACTCACCGAATTTTGTTACTCTTTTTATAAATTTTGTTACCAAACAATATTCGTTACTCAATTAATTTTTCTTGAATGTTTATTTGGGTTTGAAAAAAATCGATTTTTTTTTTGTTGAATTTGCAACAACAACTTTTTTTTAATTAAAACTTTTCAACACTGCAAAACTTTTATTTCAAAACTACAACAAATAAAACAAACATTTACTTGAAAATAAAACTATAAATACAAATTTAACAAAATGTCACGCGAAAATTCACCACGTCATAGTTTTAGACGGTTACCCAGAGACCAACAGCAGCCACAACTAACTCAGCAGCAGCATAATCAACAATTTTTACCAACTCCACAACAACAACAACCACCCATAATGGAACACAGTGTTAGTGGCAGAGCTAATACTACAGCCTCCAGCAGCGGCGGCCCAGCAAACATATCATCTTCGGCTTCAAATATAACCACCGTTCATGAAGATGGCAACGATGAGAATTCCATGTTGCCACCTTTAACCGGTTCGGGACCAAGTAGACAGCGTTCTTTAAGAGATCGTCTTAAAGACGGCATTACTGGCAGCTTTTCATGGCAGTAAGTCTTGTTGAAAATCTACAATTTTTATATCTTTTACAAACTGTTTACTTTTGATTACTTTCAATTATATATTTCCTTTAATTGTAGTACAATTACACATTTCTTTAGATTAGATTTCGTTTTGTTTTTTTTTTTAATAAATTGTTTAAAACTAAATTATAATTAGTTGGTATTTAATTTTGTTAATTAAAAAAAAAACAGACAAAAATTCAAAATTTTAGTAGATTTTTTTCCATTTGTAATTTTGAAAATTTTGCACTAAAAAAGCACTTATTTTTAAAGAAAACAAAATTAAACAAATTAATTGCACAAATGTAAATAAAAACTTTATATTGTCTCTAAAAACAATAGCAATTTATACAAACAATTTAGTGTTGTCCAGTTACAAAAACTTTTGCGAATTATTAGAGGACAAAAAAAAAAACGTTAATAATGTTTAATTGTAACTGAAGAAATGTAGGGGAGAGGGGGCACCTTAGAACACTTTTTGCTTTCAAGCCACATATAAATTTATATTTTTGAATTATTGACTTTTTACATAATTTAACTAATATATATGGAAATAAACTTTAGCTTAAGTCTACAAGTAACTTATTTTTAGTTCGATTTATATATATTTTTTTATTTTTTTGTGTTCAAATGTGCCCCCCATAAGGGGCAGCTTTGAACAAGGCTGGGGCAGTTTTGAACGGCAATTTTTTCTTATAGCGCTTATGTCCAAAAATAACATAAACAGTTATATTTTTTATATATAGAATAAATTCGAATTATTGATTAAGAAAAACATAAACATTAACAATTAAAAAATAAAAAAAATTCAAATCAAAAATTAGTTTTATATTATTAAGACGGAAAAAGGCCTTGCGATTTTAGGTGACATTACATTTTCCTTTAAAGCATCATGATCAGCATGGGATTCGTCATTTTCAGAAAATAAGAGAGAATCAACAATGTTTGGTACTTCGGTTAATAAATTAACATGTTCAAAGGTGCCCCCTTTTTCTTTGTTCAAACCTGAACACGGAAGTTTATAATAAATATTTCTTTTTTTTACATAAATATCCAATAACTTAACTTAATTTTGTTTGAAATAAATTTTGGACTGCAATAAATTTCTTGCACGAAAGAAAACGATCACTGAATACTTCTTACACTCTTACAAAAAAATTTACAATGTCAATGCGAAAACTTGTTCATCCAACTACACTCGGTCGACGACTGAAAAAACTAGCAAAAGTTGTTAACGTTGCTAGAAAACAAGGTTGCCACTGAGATTTTATCAACATAGTTCAAAGGTGCCCCGGGTATAAACGTGCCTTCTCTCCCATACACTGCGTTGCATAACTATAATTACATAAAACTTTTCTTAGTTTTGTAAGGTTAAGAAGAAGTAAAACACGCCAAACGAACAAAAAACAAATATTATACCGTAGACAGAGGACAGAGTTAATGCGCATTAAAATCTCACTAATGTGAATTAAGATTTTACCGTGACAGACGACAGTTTCTGCATTTAAAACAGCATTTAAACAGCTGTTTGTTTGTAAACAACTGTTTAATTATGAAAAAATTTGTTTGGCATTTGGTGAAAAATCAGTATTTATTTGAAAAAAGCTGAAATTACTTTTGCTGAAACTGTTTCATAATGCAAAACTTGTTCATGCACTAGAAACCATCAACCTGAACGTGTTGCTACATGTGGGGACCGCAGTGGGACACTCTGAAATAAGAGAAAGGCAATTGTGGAAATCTATTTTTATTATTTTCATTTTACAATTGCCTTCTTCTTATTTTAGAATAGTAAACAATTTGATAACATATTATTGATATTCGACGATGTTGCCATATTGAAATAGCTAAATGCAGTATAAATTCAGTTTGATTTTGTGTATTTACGTCTAACTTAATGCGCATTAAGATGGGATAATTCACGAGTTGATTTGAATTAAGACTGTTAATGCAAATTAACTGTGTCGTCCGTCTACGCTATTAACCAATTTGATTTTTATTTTCCCTCCTAAAAATTTCTTCAATTGAACAATAACAAGTAAGAGTTTATATTCGGCTGTGCCGAATCTTATATACCCACCACCAAATCACCTATTATGGAGATTTATGCACATTAAAGTGATTTCCGGAAGTAGGCTTGATATGGTGCCTAAGGTCTAACATGGACCGATTATCATCATATTGCGATGGACGATTTTTATATATGTATATGTGTTGAATTTCAACTTGTTAGTGGATTTTATGAAGGATTTATGCCCATTTAAGTGAGTTTCGGAACTGGACGGTCAAATATGGACCGATGATCATGAAATTTGGTGCGACGATTTTAATGTATATTTTGATTATGCTTGTGGAATTTTAACTTGATGGTAATTTTTACAAAAGATTTATGTTCATTTAAGTGGTTTTCGGAAGTGATCTTTGTTAGGGGCTTTATCAAAATTATGGACCGCTGCAAACAAAATATGGTTTTGAGTTTTCAATTTGCAGAATTTTGTTTAAATACAGCTTTCCTATAGACATTTATGTACCATAAAGCCAAATTCCGGAAAGACATTTCAATGGGGGCTATTAGAAATCGTGGACCGATTCCTACGATTTACAACAGGACTTGTCTTTCTATAACAAAAATAAAGTGTGCAAAATTTAATGATATTACCCGCATTATATTTGAAGAAAACAGCAAAAAATATAATTTTATTGAAATATCTTCAGAATTGCGATTCAGGACGTAATTCTGAGCCGATCGGTATACTTTGAAGTGGAAGTAGTAGGACCAATATTTTGGAACGTTACAAACATCAGCACAAATCCAATATGATGGTGTAGAGTATAAATACGAGCGATTTAAGCAATAAGAATTGTGTGTGTGAACACCGAAGAAATGTCAAGAAAAAAATTGTTTCAATCTTTTCAATAAGAATTGCTTCGTGTAGATTGATTCAAAATAAAGAGTTTACGATAGAATTTTAGAATAAGTTTCGAAACGTTTCTGCTTTATTCATAAATAGTTTTGCCTAATGTACAATAAAAAAAATTTAATAACTGTATAGTAGATCTGAGCTGTCATTGGAAATGTATGAATAATGAATATAAATGTTTACATTTAGTCTATACACTAATACCTCGCTTGGCGTCGTTTCGTTTGGCGTTTTTTTTTTCGAAGTTGCGTCGCTGCTTAATTGGTACTAATTTTATTTGTGCGTTGTTAAATGTGCGATGTTGGGTTGTTTTGGGTTCGAGTCTTTAATTTTTTTTGAGAAAATTTTACAAAATCTGCAACATCTTATGATGCTATAAAATTATCGAAATGGAGTCCATTGCTTTCTATTTGAATTGAAAATCAAGTTGCGCAGAGAATAACATTAAGTAAAATGGTAATTCAGACAAAAGCAAAAAGCTTATTTGATGACATAAAAAGTAAAGCATTATCCAAAGATAATGCTGGTGGTAGTAATGCAGACAATTGTTACAAGGAAATTTAGGCCCCGATTACCGTTCACAACACTAATTCCCTTATTTATAAAAACTTACAACAGGTTTATAACAGGTTTCTAAAGCAAATTTCCATACAAAATTTGCTTTATAAACCTCTTATAAACCTGTTGTAAGTTTTATGAATAAGAGCATAAGTATTTTGATGTTGTATGTTGTAAACTGCGATTACGACTCACAACACTTATCGGCTTAACCGTATGCAAATTTTATGTTCTGTTGTTATCGAGACAACACAACATTTTAATGTTGTGAACGATAATCGGGCCTTTATTTTACGTTAAAAAAAGCTGTTCAGCAAACATTGGACCAATTTTGTTGTAAAAGAATAATCTTTACATGATTTGCTATAGAAAATCTTAATTCATTTTGCGTCGGGTTTTTTGTGGAACGTAACCCCGCCGCAAAGTGAGGTATTGGTGTACGAGTATGTATATTTCTGGTGCTGCCAGTAACAATTACATATTGCTAAAAATCTCATGAACAAATCTTACAAATTCCGTTATCTGCAGCAATCATTTAATTGTAAATGTTTTTTTTTTTAAATAATTTATTAGTTATATAAAGGGTGTCCCAACTAGAACGCAATTTTTAAATTTTAAATAAAACACAGATATTAAAAAAAAAAAATCGTGAAACTTTATTATATCGTAAAGTAGACAGAATAAGGTTATATATGGAACTAGATATCGTGCAGATGGCCGCCGCGGCTTTGCTGGCACACACGCGATCTTTTAATGAAATTTTCAATGACCTTTCTGCACAAATGCTGCGTATTTCATTAATGCAGCGTCCAATTTCCTCTCTTAAGGCTTGAGTCGTCCTCGGCTTATTCGCGTAAACCATCGACTTCAAAAAACCCCAAAGAAAAATATCTAAAGGTTTTAAATCGCACGATCTAGGCGGCCAATTCTGGTCTTCAAAACGCGAAATAACACGACCGGGAAATGACTAATGCATTTTCTCTGGCTGTATGACATGTGGCGCCGTCTTGTTGAAACCACATGCCCTCCACATTCATTTCTTCAATTCTAGGCAAGAAAAAAACTGGTTATCATTTCACGATACCGAACACCATTGACACCATTGCGTTCTAGTTGGGACACCCTTTACTTACAACAACTTTTAAAATACAAATTTAAAAATTATGTTTTAATAACAAGTTTATTTACAATTGCTGCTGTAATTTCTCAAGTCTGTGTCTGTGTCGTTTTTGTCGTTTTCCATATTTGTGTTTTTTTCAGTTTATTTTCGATGTTGTTGTTGTTGCAGTGTGTCTGTTTGTTTTTGACAAATTGATTGACGAATTAATGTTATATTATTTATTGTAGCTGTTATTAACACCAACATTTGGAATGACAAAAGAAGGTTTTTGTTTCTCAAAACAGCCTGATGTTTTTTGTAAACAAAAAAAGTAAAAGCCGGCAGAAATGTTGAAAACAAAATGTTGTTTTACAATTTACGTGTTCAGGTGTATAAATAAATTATAATAGAAAGAAGCATGGATACAGTAAGAGTATTCAAACTGATGACACAGGTGCCGGCAATTTCAATAAAATTTAAATTTTTTTTCAAGTGACAAATTTTTTTTTTATATTTTTAACTCCCCCTAAAGCTGCACTGTATTAGAACAGTATTTTAGATTTAGTGTGTTCTAGAAAATATGTATCTTGACTGTCATAAATCATTTAAATCTGACACTTTAATTTCGTTTGTCAACTGACAGCTTCATAGCTAAAACGTACAAATTATAACAAGATTTGTTGCTTATTGTTTTGCTTATTGTTTTGTTGATGAAATGGCTTAATTAATTGGCAAATAACTATGTATGTACTCGTATATCTTTTGTATTAATCAAATTAATCTGGTCACGTATATTTTTGAATTATGATTTCTTAAGTTAAAGGATGTTGATTTGGCCGCAGGTTAAAAGTCACCAGTTTGATTAATGATGTTTTGATTTAACAGCAAAAGTTTTTTTTTTTAATAAATAAAATTGCAAAGTAGTTTGTAATTAATTGGAATTGTTGTGGCAATTTTTAAAATAAAAATATAAGATAGCTAAGCCTAACCATGAAGTTTCAAGTCAGTTTTTCATGGGGCGCACCTTATTAAGCAGTTACTAGGGTGTCCCTGCTTTTAACGATAGTTCGAATAATCGATTAATTTTTGAGGAATAATTATTCGAAGAATTTTAGAATGACAATTTTTGAATAGACTAGGCGAGTGCCCCGATAGAGTGCCGGACTATCAGTCAATGGGTTGAGGGTTCGATTCCCGCCAAAGACTTTGGGTGTTTTCTGCAGATAAGTCAAAAGCTTCGCAGTCTGTGTTTGTTAATTACCGTATTTGCCGGACGATAAGACGCACCTTCTTACTCTAAAAATTTTACCTAAAATCAGGGTACCTCTTATGGTCGATTCGTCTTATCGTCCGGCAAATACGGTATTAAAAAATAACAAATAATTGAATTAATTTTATGAAGAACTAGCTAAACCCGGTGTGCTTCGCTACCCCCTCGCAAAACGCGCAAATATATACACATTAAATTTCTTATGTGCACCCTCCACACAGACCCCAATCACCCCTGAAAATTTCATTGAAATCGGGCAAACCGTCTAGGAGGAGAATGCGAACAGGAAGTTTTGCCACTTAATTTTATATATATAGATAACCGTAGAGAACGAATTCATATGTTTATGTTAATTTATCCTTAAATTAAAACTCTAACGTTTTAATTTGATTTACAAAAGAAGACATGCTTAATAAAGAGTTATTTATGTATATAAATTAAATTATTATTATGTACATATGGGCATTTCCACAGATATGTCAACCGTAGTAAAAAAAAAATCAAAGTCTATAAAAGTATGTTGCTGTAACATATTTTTGTAGAGAAATTTAACTAATGTAAACAAAATTTACATTTATTCCTAACACATTAGGGCAATTCACAATCTTGTGCAAATGGTATGGCATCATTGCATTTGCAAAAAGGTTTAACATATTTTTTCTCCACACTATCAAAAACAGCAATAGCAAAAATATGCTAAATCTTTTTGCAAATGCAACGATGCCATACCATTTGCACAAGATTGTGCATTGCGCTATTCTGAAATATTGGAATGTAAACTCGAACAAGTGCAAAAGCTCTATTTAAAACATTTCTATTTGATGTTTTGTTTAATGATCTTAATCAGTGACATTGTGCACTGATATTTGCTGTTTTAAATCTCGGTTTATATTTAAAATATATAAGAAAAATAAAAAAGGAAGGATGCGTTTGTGGTGCAAAGGGTCAGAACGCAAAAAAAATTCTGATGAGAGAAAGTGGTGTTTCTCGAAACATATGTAAATTCAACCAACAACCCAGGTTCGAATCCCAGTCAAGAAAAGTTATCAAAAATAAAATTTTTCAAGTTGTAAAACAATTCCTACTTCAGTACAAATAATTTAATTAAAATTAAATTTAATGAACTCAAAGCCTAACTAAAGAAATATCAAAATTAAATATTAACAGTTCAACTAAAAATACTAATTATTCTAAATATTTTAAAAATAATTTATAATCATCTTATGCACGTCTAATTACATGAAATACATAAATAGTAAAAAACAAACCATAAAAAGTATGACGAAACAAAATGTCGCATTCGGCATGTGGCGTGCGACAAATAAAATATAAAAATAAAATATAAAAATAAACTATTTACTATGTTTGTATAAAATAAATAATATTTTTAAGACAAATCAATGCATAATATTTTAAAATTATTCGCATTAACATATTCCTTTAGGTTTCGCTGTTAAAATCTCTTATTCGAATTATTCGTTTTTTTTCGAACAAAAGAGAAATCTAATAATTTGTCTACCCTAATAATTATTTCTTTAATGTAAAGCTAAGAATGTAGTGTCATTTGATTCCCCCTGCATTACCTTTCACCACTAAAATCACCAGTTTGTTATCTACTTTGTGTGAGACACAACAGTTACTAATTAAAGGAGTTTTTAGTGCATTTGACTAGAAAATAACTAATATTTTTAAATTGTTCTATTTCATTGCATCCTGTTAACAAACAACCTTTAGATGCAATGATGCCATTTGAGAAATGTATGCCACAAAATTGCATACGAGTTTGAACTTTGTATGAGTAAATACTTCTATCAAAAAAAAATTTAATTAAGCATTCATGCAACCAATTTAATAATAAAAACATGCATTTGGTTTGTACATACGAGTAAAATTTTAATTTTCATACAAACAAGTAAACTTTATTACAATTTTTGTGGCAGACATGCAAAATTGCCACAAATACTTTCAGTTGGATTTTCATATGAAATGACACAATATAATTTCATTTCACACAAATAAAGCTAACAATTTCTGAGAATTTAGCTCTCATTTTTATTACTATGATATACTTTGGAAGTAATTTGCTGGAATTTCAATGAAATGTGCTGCAATATTTTGTAATTTGTAAATGTAATGTAAGGAAACTTAAGCATAGAAAAGACGAGGGAATTCGGGGTGATATTAAATCATATATTCACAACATCAATTGGAGTGAAAATTTTTATTCAAAGGTTCGCAACAATTACTTTTTTATTAAAAGTTGCATAACTTAAAAGTGCACAATAAAATTTTAGTCAAAGCATTGACCATTGTTAAGCTATGTATAGACGATTGTCAGATATTACAACGTTGTCCGAAAAATGTTCAGAAAATGTCTAACAACCGTGTGAACTTGAAATTTTTGTTCTCCAACGTTGTAAGAAAAATCATTTTCAGTACATTGAAACACAAGAATATTGTCAGACATCTAACAATCGTGTAAACACATAATGTTGCCATTGTTTTAAGACAATTGTCAAACACTTTTCATTGTTATATGTGCAAAGTTTATGTATCTGCCAATGGCAGCATTGTCATAGAAATTATTTCTAAATGCAACTCTGTGTATACATAAATAAATAAACAAACAAGTGTGCATTAATAACATTTTGGAAAAACAATTTCGGTTGACAGATAAATTTATTGTGTGACAATTGTATGCAAATGAAATTGTTAATTTTCTTACAGTCGTCTAAACTGACAATTTACACTTTGCTAACAATTTTTCAATGTTAGTACATTGCTAGCACATTGATATCTGACGATCGTCTATACATAGCTTAAGCTACCTTTCCCATTTTTCTGGCAACATTTGGATTTCGCGCCAATTTCGCATACCCTGTTTTAAAGTGAAGCGTATGCTACAGTGAGCTTTCTTTATCGATCGAAATAAATAGTAGTCGTACGGGGCAAGGTCTGATCTATAAGGCAGGAGAGGTAGTTTAATAGTTTTTTACAGGTATTGAAACATGTGGTCGAGCGCTGTCATGATGAAATTATACGCTTTTATGTTTGGCCAGATATTCTTTGATGGTCTGGTTAGAATGGTTCAGCATCTCATAATAGATAGGACCGTTTAAGTCCTACTAAATACAGATCATTAACTTAGCACCATGGGTTCGCATACGGGCTTCACATACGATCTCTTAAGCTTCGGATTATCGTAATGGATCCATTTTTCATCACAAGTTATAAATTGGGTGCCCCGATAGACTAGGCGATAGTGTGCCAGACTATTAGTCAGAGGGTTGCGGGTTCGATTCCCGCCAAAGACTCTGGCTGTTTTCTGCAGATAAGCCAAAAGCTTCGCAGTGTGTGTTTGTTAATTCAAAAAAAAAAAAGTGATTTCCTTTCACACCGTTTAATAATCTTTCAAAGTCTTTCGGCTTGAATTCATATCTTACCTGCTTTTGGATGAATCCTTCTGGCCGCAAACGTTTTGAAATTAGCTTGAGATTTTGGGAAGTCTTGTTAGGTTTGACAACAATCTTCATGGAGCAATTCCTCCAATTCTTTTCGCTGGCCTCTTCTGAACCTTACAAACCATCTTTCGCAAATTGAAACCGATGGGCAATTGTTGGGCTCGTAAGTCTTGAAATTAGTAATAAGTAAACTCGTATTTAAAATTGTTTATAGAGACTTTGCTGACTGAGACAGATTCCATTGAAGAGCTTGAGATAATGCGGAAGCAAGTTACTAAAATAATGCAATCAGCTGGAATTAATTTAACCAAAAGGGTTTCTAACTACGAATCAAAATCTGAGTCAATTGTAATACAAAGGACTCTATATGATACCGAAAACTTTACAAAACCATTGTTTATATATTGGCTTCCGAAAAGCGGAAGTTCAATGATTATTTTTATTCCTTAAGCAAAACATTTTATTTACTTCGATTAGATTATTTCATACACTTGGAATTTTGTCATTTAAAGTCAAGGTCTTTTTACTTCAGGAACTTTGGCTGCAGAACTTGAATTGGTATGAATCTTCACCGCTGAATCATCATTCATCCTGAGAGAATTTTAAAACACATTTTTCCAGACATAATCTTATTAAAGTTCTTCGTCATGTATTAACTGCTTTGCAATCTAATTGCGAAATTCATGAATCTTCAAATGCTTCAAGTAGGTTGCTGCATGTAAATTCAAAGCGGTGCGGAGTGTAGCTAATAATGTGCTCACAATGCCGAATTAAAAAAATTTTCACAAACAAAACACTAAAATCGTTTTTGCATGTACATTGCGCAAAAGCCCTACAGTGTAAGTAAGTGATGTCAACATATTTGCGATAGTTTTGGTATTGTATTGTCACTGCTCTTAATTCTCGAGATGTTTTTTGCAACAAATCCTGTTGAGCTTTATTCATTAATTCATTATCGTCTTTAAATGAATTCCATATTTGGGGAATCGACGAACATATCTTCCAAGATCTTAGCCTTACTTAATCTCTGATTGCTGTGTTTGAATAATTTTAGTTTATTTTTACAAAATCGTATTTTGGTGTCCCCAAATGCAAGCAAGAATTAAACTTTCCAACGATTGTGAAGTAAAGTGTATCCTTATGGAAGTATATCTCATTTCGATGATGTTAGCCGTGAAAATTGCTGCATTTGGAAGGCAGCGATTGTTTGTTTGGTGCAGATTTTAAGCTGGAGACATCATGGTCAAGTGATTATTACTGATGCTCGACATCACGAGGTAAAAACTGAGATCTTTCTGGAAAAATTGGATGATGTGGAAGACATTCATCCGTATTGATAAATTGTACAATACTACAACTGGTAGATTGCTTGTTAAGTAAAGCTGGTTTTCAGTAACTCAAGGAGTATCATAAAACACAACTATACCCCTGTTATTAACCAGTTAGCAATCATAAATACAAAGGATGTGTTCTCACACACTCACTCACTTGTAAGCAGTTTGCTGCAAGAATCTGCAGGCAAACAGGATTTCATGTTTGCTGACCTTCAAACTGAGACAAGTTTTTTTGTGTTGCAGTTTGTATTTCAGTATTTTATGTTTTCTTTTTGCAACGTATTGTGTTGAAGTAATAACATACATAATAATAACATCTGTTTCAACAAGTCTAAGAGTAAATTTTTAGTTATGCAATTTCAAATGTGCCACTGGAAACATGTTTTTATTTAGGGAGAACAATTAAATACAATGATTACAATATTTGAAGATGATTATTACTTTGTTGGTGACACGTAAACATGTGTTTAGATATTGGTTTTCTGTTCAAATTTGTAGCTTTTATTTCGAAACATTTGTTTGAGCTTTTTCATCTTTTTGGCAACATATTGAATTCGCATCAAAAGAACTGCTCATCTTTTAAGGCTCAGAAGGAATCAATTCAATTTCGGATACCCTGTTCTGAAGTGTAGCGTATCCCGGAGAGAGCGTTCTGCATCGATCGAAACAAATACACGTTGGACGGGTTAAGGTCTGGACTATAAGGCGAGCGGGTTGGAGTAAAGGATAAATATTTTTATCGCAAGTAATGATTCGGTGCAGAAATGATTCAGTTATACCTAAAAATCCTGAATACTGAAAAAATTCGAATTTTGACCAGTTATCAGCTGATTTCCTCTTGATGATGGATATTGAATCGTATGGTCGTATT
Organism: Bellardia pandia; assembly: GCA_916048285.2. Taxonomy (NCBI): domain Eukaryota; kingdom Metazoa; phylum Arthropoda; class Insecta; order Diptera; family Calliphoridae; genus Bellardia; species Bellardia pandia. The sequence continues at coordinate 124,267,146 of OU696529.1, forward strand.
TTGTAGCTGCTTCCTTTGTTCTCAAATCAAATTTCAGGCTTTTAATGGATTTTTTAACGTTCTAATTCCGAGCAGGGTATTATACAACTTCTGTCAAAACGGAAAGAACATTTTGTCGTCATGGACTACATTACATCTATGAATGAACTCGATGCGCATAATGATTTGACATTGCGCTAGGCACATAGTTATCAGGGCCATGCTGGGAATGAACAGACCGATTGCTTGGCTAACAGATACTGACGGCCCGCTTTCATTAGACGCTATGGAAAAAAATTCGTTCTTGGGTTGAAGCGGAATTTTTTTCTGGTCGCAGGCTGGCCAAATGATTCCTTACTTTGTTAAAGCAAAACATACGTAGATCCCAAAAGAGCGATATTTGGGAATACTGACTAGATTATATAGTGGACATTGTGCTCTTAGAAACCACCAATTTATTTAAGTTAATGTTGGTGTAAAATAGTGCAGATTTTGCTGCAAATTGCATGCTAAGAGCATGTAATTTCTGGCTGTTTAATATTAACGACCAGCAGAACAAAATGGCTATAAAGGTCTTTTGTTCTTTCATTTATTAGGAAAATTCGATTCATACACGGAAAGAAAAAATATAGTTGTGCATAATTACCACAACTATTCCAACATTTTTAAAATTTTTTTAAAAATGTTATGGTCACTGTAATTATTTATATGATTGCGTCAACCATTATATGGTTAAGTTATAAATAATATGATCATATCAATCATATATATGATTACAGTAATTATGTAATGTTTTATGATGATAGATTATACCATATTATGTTCTTCTCAATCATAATCGAATAGCAACATCTAACGATAAATGAATTGATCATGAACATGATTGGTTGCTACAATCGTATATATGTTTGCAGTAATCATCTGAATCGTAACTTAACCATGTTATGATTACCACAATCATATGAATAATTACTGTGATCATAACATTTTAAAAAAAAATTGTAAAAATGTTAACATTGTTGTGTAAACATGTACAACTATATTTTTTCTCTGTGTGTACGTAACCTTAACCTGTTATGATGAAATTGAGGCCTGCACAAAAGATCCTATGTGTGGCAAATGCATTATTTTAATGCAAAATGTAAAACTGCTAAGAGTTTTGAAGAACTCTCACTTTGCAAACATAATCACTTAATTAATAGTTAACAATTTTATCGATTAACTTGTTGACCATAACTCACCTAAAACACTAGTTAGTTCAAATAACTAGCAGATGTTGTTAAGTGTGTTATATAAGTGTGTATGTACAATGTAAATATGCTTTCGAATCTATAACAGACATATTTTCAAGTACTTACTTACTAACAACGACGACAATGAAGACCAACACAAAAAAAAGCAGAACAGAAATATTTAACCAGCAACTGATAACAAGTTTAAAGCAAACAAAAAAAATAACCACAGAAGAAACATCAGTCACAACAACAAAAAAAAAAAAAAAAAAAAAAAAACAAAATCGAACATTCAAGGTTGCAGGCATCACACTTGTATTTCAAACAAGAAGAGCAAAAGCTGAAGCAGTAAAAAGGGTTTCAAGGGCATCTAGCATACAGATTCACACAAGTCAATTTAAGTTGATACACATTCTGGTGAATTCCTAAGAAACTGATTGTATTTATTCATTTCAGTTTTATGAAAATGTGTGTGCGTGTGTGTGTGTATGGCTCTGTGATATAATGCCAGTTAAAACAGTGTCAATCAAAACATTTAATAAAAAAAAACAAACATTGTAATTGTATATCAGACTGCAGAAAAGGGGAGTAGTATGGAACTGGGGAGGCAAACTGCCTCCCCAGTTGTTTTCGTGCCATGAAGATGAAAAAATTTTTTGGTGCAATGAAGATGAAAAATTTTTTGTTTTGTAGACAAGAAGAATTTTTCGTTGCTTTGTTTTGTTAAATTGGTTTCGTTTTTTTTTTTTTATTTGCTTTAGTTGCAGTTTTGTGTTTTTTCGTTGTTTTGTTTGTTGAATTAATTTGATTTTTTATTGCTTTAGTTGCATTTTTTTTTTTTTTTTGTGTAGTAATTTGTAATGCAGTTATAATAGGGAGGTTAATATTATTTCATTTAGTCTGCATTAGGAGGACTAAAATTTTGTAAACTTTGAGTATTAGTAGAGAAAATTAAATTTTTCCGAAAATATTTGAGTAAAACTCAAGGAGGCAAACTGCCTCCACAGTTCTTTTCGTGGCATGAAGATGAAAAAAATTTTTTTGGTACAATGAAGATCAAAATTTTTTTGGTGATTTAGTCTGCATTAGGAGCATTAACATTTTGTAAACTTTGAGTGTTAGTAGAGAAAATTAATTTTTTTCTGAAAATATTTGAGTAAAACTCAAAATTAAAAATTTTTCTTATTCAAAAATTGATATAAAAAGTCATTCTGTAGATTGTTTTTTGTCATTAATCTGTAAAGATATAAATACCAAGTACAAAAATAAGAATTCAATTAGATATTCGTTTTTATAAAGTGCATAAAAAATGAGTTCCGCAAAAGTTACTAGTGCTGAAATTGTTGCAGCTTTTAATAAATTGAAGACAAAACCTTATCTATCTACTAAAGATTTACAATCATCAAAGCCACATAAAGTTTTATGCATGTTTCGTCAAAAGACCAAATATGGAAACGTTGTAATTGCAGAACTAGAAGACGCTTTGCTATACCTCCCAAAACAATACAACAATTTGAATGATAATGTGATTGAAGGAATTGCTAATGAAAAATTTATACTAACGAAGAAGTTGGAAAATAAAAATTATGTCCTAGAATTGGAAGAGTCAATCCCGATCGTTGAGACTGACAACGATGTTGATGATAGCTTTTTCATCCCTAATTCACAACCTTTTTTTAGTTGGGAAACACCAAAAGTATCTAGAATTAATTAATGTGTATAACTATAAATGTATATGTATATAAGTTTAAATAAAAATTGTATATAAATGTTAAAATTTTAAAAAATATATTCATTCAATCTAAAAAATTATTATTAGTAATTAATTGTGTCTACTGCAAAAAATGTTTCAAAAATTGTTTATTTTTTTAAATGATTTTGATGACTATATTTTTCCTGAACATAAACAATTGATAGAATGTTTTTTAAAAATGGATAAAAGATCAAATCACGATGAGATAACTAATTCTATTCATGGTGTACATTATACAAGTTGTCCATGGTCGAGGAATGATGCCACTGAGGGTCCAGATAACTGCAGTTGTATGATATATGATAAACTAAAATGCAATATAGATGATATAATAAACAAATATTATTTATTGTCAAAACGTCTATAATACTTTAAGAAAAATTATTAAATAGTTTATAAATTTATGGTAATATTGAAAAACTAAATGTTTTGAAAATAAATGTTGTATATAAAACTGTTAAACTTTGTTTTATTTTCCTTATAGTTTTATTTTGTTTTAAAACTAAAACTATATATATAAATTCAACTACGAATATTTTTAAAGCATTAATAAGTTAGCACTTTTTTAGAGTTTATTGACTTTATAGAAAAAACTTTGCTGACTTTTCTTTGTAAAATTTAATTAATATGTATATATAACATTTTCAAAAAAAAAATGTTGAATAAGCAATTTTAGGTAAAGCATTATTTTATTGTTTTCATTAGTCTATTGACATATTTGCAAGTGACAAAACCGTTGAAAAGGAAAATTTAAAAAAATGATGTTTGAGTGCAAATTTTGTAAATCGCTTTTTGCTGAAAAGGAAATGTTAAATGAACACGAATTCCTTCACTGCTCGGAATGTGGAAAATGGTTTTCTAACCGAAGTCATTTGCAGGAGCATGAGAGATCTCATGCTTCTGTATCCACCAACAATAAAATTGGAAGGTTAATTAATGATCCTTCAGGTTTGAAGCAATTTAAATGCTTCAAATCGGCATTTAAAGGAAGAATACAAGGATACGTATATCAGAATAAACAAGAGGATATACTTCATCCCAAAGAATTTTTCGATGTCATAAATGAGGAGCTAAAAATTATAATAATAAGTTCATTAAAGACATATATAACATTCAAGTTTAATATGGAACTTGAATGTCAATATGTTAAAATTAAAGAAGACAACCTAGAACTGTGTTCCATCACTCATCGCTCAAAAATGTCTTTGATCACATTGAGCGACAATATTGAAGAATCCCTAAAGTTGCATTATGATCATATAAGCAACAAAATGAGTGAATTTCAGGAAAGGGATAGTGGATGGTCACTAATTTGGATGAAGCAGCTTGAAATTAATATTAATATGGCTTCATTTACACGTGGATCGAAGTTCATCCCATTGCCGATGTGGGTGAAGAAAAAGCAAGCATGCTTTAATGTGAATAATGAAGACAATTATTGTTTCAAGTGGAGTGTAATAGCCGCATTCGTAAATAATAAATCCAAATTGACTGAAATTAATATAAATGACGCTACAATAATTATAGAAGAAGAGGAAATAAATTTTAAGAATTTGGAATTTCCGTTAAAATTAAAAGATATAAGAATTTTTGAAGAAAATAACCACAATATTAGTATAAACGTTTTTGGTTGTGAGAACAATAATATTGTTGGTCCATACTACCTCACCAGCAAGGTAAAAGAGCGGCATATAAATCTTCTTTTATTAACGGATGAGGAATGGTTCCACTATGTCTTAATTACAGACATTTCAAGGTAATTTAAACATAACCTTTACAATTTTTGTTAAATATATTAATTTTTACTTTAATTTTCTAAAAATTATTTTTAGGCTATTAAGGAATAGTTTAACTTCTCATAAAGCAAGAGTATACCTATGTAATGCCTGTCTTCAGTACTCTCAAAATGAAAAGTTAATTCGGGATCATGAAGATAGCTGCAGAAAAGTAGTGTCGAAGATGCCAAAGGAAGATGAATGCATACTACACTTTAAAAATTACCAAAAGCAGCTAGACGTACCATTCGTTGTGTATGCGGATTTTGAGGCATATTTGGAAAAATTAGTTAACTGCGACATATCTGGTAATATACAAAAACATATAGCATGTGCCTTTAGTTATTATATAAAGTGTAGTTATGATGATAATTTGGATAGGTTTAATATTTATTTTGGTAATGATGCACCTACTAAATTTATAGATAATTTAATAAGAGATACAAAAGAAATTTATGAAAATTATTTAGCTAAAAATATATCTATGACCGGACTTACAAATGACGAACAAATTCTACATGATCTCTCAACAATATGTCATATATGTGAGAAAAGCTTAGGAGATGACAAAGTACGCGACCACTGTCACTTGACTGGTAAATATAGAGGTGCAGCCCATAACTCTTGCAATCTTCTTTATAGAACAGCTAATTTTATACCAGTATTCTTTCATAACTTTTCTTCTTATGACTGTCACCTATTCATGAAAGAACTCTCAAACTTTGAAGGTGATATAAAAGTAATTCCCCTTAACAAAGAATTATATATATCTTTATCAAAGTATATACCAATCAATGAAAAGAAGTGTTTTGAAATTCGCTTTTTAGATTCTTGTAGATTTATGGCTTCTAGTTTAGAATCACTTGCGAATAATTTAAATGATGATGATTACCATATTCTCAAAAAAGTTTTCATACAAAAGCAAGATTTTAATCTGATTAGAAGAAAAGGAGTGTTTCCATATTCTTACATTGATTCAATGGAGCGTTTTAATGAACAAAGTCTTCCCACGAGAGATAAATTTTATAATATATTGAATAACTCTGAATGCACAATTGAAGACTATGAGCATGCCCAAACTGTTTGGAAAACGTTTAAATGCAATAACATGTTGGATTACACAAAATTATATTTAAAAACAGATGTTCTGCTTTTAACTGACATTTTTCAAAATTTTAGAAAAATTTGCAAAAATATTTATAAACTCGATCCATGTCAGTATTATACTGTACCAGGATTATCATGGGATGCTATGCTAAAAACGACAAAAATCGAGTTAGAACTACTTACTGATATAAATATGTATAATTTTATACAAAATGGCATCAGGGGTGGTTTGGTGCAATGCTCTAAAAGATATTCGAAAGCAAATAATAAATATTTGGAAGATTTTGATAATAGTAAACCATCGGAATATTTAATGTACCTAGATGCCAATAACTTATACGGTTGGGCAATGTCTGAATATCTCCCATATGGAGAATTTGAATGGATTTATGATGAGGAATCATTAAATTATCTAGATGTAACTAATATATCAGATACATCATCTATTGGTTATTTTTTGGAGGTAGATTTAGACTATCCTCAACACTTACATGAATCACACAACGATCTTCCGTTTTGTCCAGAAAACAAAATTGTTGGTGATTCCAAATGTAGGAAGCTTATTGCAGACTTGACATGTAAATTAAAATATCAAATCCATTACAGAGTTCTTAAACAATGTTTGAAGAATGGTTTATTATTAAAAAAAATCCATAGGGCATTAAAATTTAAACAATCACCATGGTTAAAAGAGTACATAGACCTAAACACTTTCCATAGAACACAAGCAAAAAATTCCTTCGAAAAAGACTTTTTTAAACTGCTCAATAATTCCGTTTATGGAAAAACCATGGAAAATGTGCATAAACGCAAAGATGTAAAAATTGTTACAAATTGGGAAACAACAAGATGCAATCATTTAGGAGCTAGAGCACTAATATCTAAACCAAATTTCTCAAGTATCATTCAATTTTCTGAAAATATGTTTGCAGTTCAGCTAAAAGTTGTGCAAATAACTTGCAATAAACCCATTTATTTAGGTTTTGCTGTTCTAGAACTATCTAAATGGAAAATGTATGATTTCCATTATCAATACATGAAACCAAAATTTCAATCTAATTTAGCACTTAATTATATGGACACTGACTCATTTATATATACCATAAAAACGGAAGATTTTTATAGTGATATTCGTGAAGATATTGCATTAAGATTTGATACATCTGAGTATCAGCATAATAACAAGTTTAATCTCCCAATATTAAACAAAAAAGTTCTTGGTATGATGAAGGATGAGAATCATGGAAAAATAATGAAGGAGTTTGTGGGACTTCGATCAAAAATGTATTCATATAAAACAGTTGATATGAATGAAGTAAAAAAATCAAAAGGTGTAAAAAAATCTTGTATAAAAAATTTTTCTCTTATAGATTATAAAAAATCATTGTTTGAAAGAAAAATTATTTCTGATTCAATGAATACATTTAGATCAAAGTTTCATCAGTTGTATACACAGAAGTTGTATAAAGTTGTCTTGAGTTATGCGGATGATAAAAGAATTATTGCATCCGATCAAGTAAATACATATGCTCGTGGACATTACAAACTGAAATCTGACTATGAAAACTTTTTTATGGATGAAGACGATGATATATTTTTAGATATTGATGATGATTATACAAATTTTTTAAAACATTCATCTGATGATGAATATTTAATGAACATAGATGTTTAATTCATATATTTAATAAAAGTGCTGTACATATTTATATATAGTTATTTATTTATTTATTTATTAATATTTATGTTAAATGAATAATATACATGAATATACTTAAATATATTTCAACATATGTAAATAATAAAACAATTTTATACATATATTTTAATTATTAAATGTGTTTTATTTTAAATATTTTGCCATGGTACATTTTCAGTTTCATAATCTAATTTTTTTCGATTTCTAGTCATTCGTGGAGAATATTGATATGGTAAAGTTGATTGCTTCAAATTTTTATGATTTTCATCTTTTAATAATATTCTTATTTTTGGTGATCCCTTATTTGAAAAATTTTTAAGTCGTTTAGCTACTGAAGATGCTGAAGTAGGATTGAATTTTTGTATTGTTGTATCCATATCAACTTGATCATCAATATCATCAGTAGCATAAACATCCTCAGGTAAATTTATATTCGATTGTATTCCAATACTAGTTGACTCTGGATTCATTGTTTGAGTTTCAGTATGTTTTTTATATATTTTTCTTGTTTGGGTTTCATTATCGCGTAAATTATTCTTTGCATTACTTGTATTCTGAAATAATGTTTTTTGCTTTCCAATTAAAAATTTGGAAAGCTCTTGTTTAATATAATACCATTTGTTAATATCTTTAAGTGTATGCGATGCGTAAATTGGTAAAAGTTTTCGATGTAAAAAATCAGAATCAGAATATTTTGTTTGAAATTTATCATAAGTTGATGGATTAAGAACGATAAGTTTTGATAAATTATTTGACATTTTCTAAAATTTTCCCAATGATTCCACTTAATACTGAAGAAATTATGACTGGTAAAAATCCACCCTTTTGAATAAGATGTTTCCTCTTTTGTTTCAAAGAAGTTTGTGAGGAACAAACTTTTCTAATCGTATTCTTATATGGTTTTATTTTATCAAGAACTGTTCTATTGATTTTATGGTTTTTGTTAATAACGTTAAAAAGAATTTCATATATAGTTTTAATAACCACATCATCTACATGTTTTAGTATTGCATTTCGTAGTTTAGGCTCTGCTTTTTTAAGGACGTAAAGAATATGCTTGTTCTCCTTTAATAATTTTAGATTGGAGCTCATTATTTATATTTGCAAATATTGAGTAATGACTATTATTAAAAATATCAGTTCTAAATCTTAAGGCGTTGTGTATTTGTTGAGTAAGGTCTATTAATAAATAACCATGAGCATGTTGTGTACATTTATTATATACATCAACCAAAGCTTTCGAATTTTCAGGATATACTTGACGAGCTAAATGTTGAAATTGTAATTTGTCTCTAGGATTTTTAAACATTACTACATATTTTGAATTTAAGGAAATATCTCTTGAATAAGCGCCTTTATGAAAAATGTTTTGTGTTACTAAGATTACAGCTAAGTTTCGATGATGGGATCCCTTAGTAAAGAGTTCACAAATTTGTTTACTAGATGTTTCAAGCATTAAATCATCTAATATTATCAAAGTTGACTCTTTCTCATTAGTATTAAAATTCTCCGGAATTCCTTCAATAAACTCTATATTTTTAATTTTTGGAAGTGAATTTTTTTCAGCAAAACACCATATAATTCGATCTATATCTTCGGATATTAAGTGTTGATTTTTTAACAAATTTAAAATAAATGTAGATTTTCCACATCCTGAGGGACCGCAAACCATCATTGTGAATGGATATATAAACTGTTGAAACATGTTTACACTTTCATAAACAACATTTAAATAAATCAAAGCTGCACTTTCTTATTATAAATATGAGTAAACAAGTTCTTGTTAACGAACTTCATCATCAAGCAAGAAAAAACTTTAAACGACGTCGAGTTATTCAAAGGGGTATTTTAGATACATGGCAAATAGACTTAGTGGAGATGATACCATATGCAAAGTTTAATAAAGGTTTTAAATATATGCTAACTGTTATAGATGTTTTCTCAAAGTATGCATATGCATTACCAGTAAAAACCAAAACCGGTGCAGAGATTTCAAAAGCATTTAAAAACATTGTAAAATTAAACAATAACAAGTCCCCAAAAAATATCCATTCTGATCAAGGAAAAGAATTTTATAATACAAATTTCAAAACTCTTATGAAAGAACTTAACATTAATCATTATCATACTTTTTCAAATATGAAGGCTTCAATAGTTGAACGATTTAATAGAACACTAAAAAATAAAATGTGGAAAAAATTTAGTATGCAAGGAAATTATAAATGGATAAATATATTAGATAAAATATTACTAGAATATAATTCATCTTATCATCATACTATAAAAATGGCTCCTAAATCTGTTAACCAAAAAAATGAGAAAAAGCTTCTAAATAGTGTGTACAACAACTTAAAAATTTTCAAAAAAGGAAAATATAATTTAAATGATTTTGTACGAATAAGCAAATATAAAAATGTTTTCGAGAAAGGTTATACACCAAATTGGTCTGCAGAAGTTTTTAAAATAAATAAAATTTATGTTACAAATCCTATAACATATCAGCTTGTTGATCTAAATGGAAATATAATAAAAGGAGGATTTTATGACGAAGAATTATTAAAAACTAAAGTTCCTAACATTTTTTTGGTTGAAAAGGTCTTAAAGCGCCGTGGGGAAAAACTATTTGTAAAATGGTTAGGTTTCGGGAAGGAGTACAATTCGTGGATTAATCAAAATGACATTACTTCATAACTTAAACATATATGATTGTAGTCCACAAATTATTTCATCATTTCCTCTAAAGATGTCTTCAAGTATAGAAGAAAATGATATTTATGTTACTTTATTAAGTAATGATTCATCGGATATTTATAAGAACTCTCCGAGTACATTTACAAACTTGTTAAAACAATCAATGAACTTAAATAATGAATGGATGGTTGGATTATCAGATATTTCATTTTCATTGATGAATAAACAGAACATAATTAATAAAAATACTATAAATCGTAAAAGACGTAATATTTCAAATTTGGACAATAAATCTTCAAATTATCAAATAACTAAAATATCAGAGCTGAATACCAATACAGAACATGATAATATGAAATTAAAATTTAAGGAGCATATTTCAAATTTAAAAAAAAAATCTTTAAATCATCAAATAACTAAAACATCAACACCTAATACCAATACAGAGCACGACAATATCAAATTAAAATTTAAGGAACTTATGGATATATCAAATGAGCATGAAGAAATAAATTCAAATATTAATAATATAACTTCGAAACATTTAACTAACTTAAATAACATTACTCCAGAAAATATATCGTTTAAAGAAAAAGACAACAGAAATATAAATAGAGTAACCGCTGAAATTAGTACCAAGGAAACGGAGAATAATAAAAAGGATTCCAAGTTAATTCAAGAATTAGAAAATGATAGAGAAGATTCTATTTTATCGTCAACAAATTATAATTTGGAAAGATCTTTAAATAAATTCCCAAATAATGTTTCTCATTATTTTAATAAAGGTGAATCACCAGATGTAAACGAAAATATATTTATTTACACAGATATAATTAAACCTCGACATGTGGGTAGTAAAAAAACAAAATGTTTAAAAATATTTTCTATATCATCATTAAAAAACTATATACATTTTAATAGAATTGATTATTTTCCTATTGAAACTTTTAATATCAATGATATTTCTATAATGATTCGAAATGACGAAGGAAAAAATATTGATTTAGAGGAATATATTCCCGTTTATTGTACTTTACACTTCAAAAATATATATAAAAGGATGATACATTAAAAAGATAACTCATATTTTATATAACCATGGATGTGTTGTATACAAATTACTACAATAATCAGTCTGGAAGTAATGTACAAAACATTGGTGAAATATATCATACACCAAGATTTGTACAACATGGACGTGGTATTGGATCACTTTTTTCGTCATTATTCTCACATCTAAAACCTTTATTGAAAACAGGGTTGAATATTTTAAAAAATAAATCATTAGATATTGGAAAGGAAATGTTAGAGGAAATTGGGACAAAACCTGTAAAAGAAATTTTATTAAATCAAGGACGAAAAGTCATAAACAATATTAAAGAAGCTACTATTGATAAAATAAAAACATTACAAAAGGGCAAAGGCAAACGTATAAAACTTAAACGTTTAAAGCAAAGACATCAGATTAAATCAAAACGTTGTAGAAGAAAGAACTTTAAAGATATTTTTGGAAATTTAAAATGTCTGGATTTATAGAATGTATGAAAAGTGAATTAGATTTATTTGAGTCTCCCCCAATTCAAACGAGTATCATTAAAACAGAAGAAATATGTTACAATCCAATAGCATCATTGGATAACTCTAGTACTATTGAATTTGTTTCATTGGGAAATAGCGAAACATATAGAGATCTCAATAGTATTTACCTAAGACTAGTGGTTGAATTTAAAGGAAATGGAGGTGTTGTTAATAACCTACTGCATTCCTTATTTAGAAATTGTACAGTCCATCTTAACAATAAAAATGTATGTCAACCAGACAATAACTATCATTATAGAGCATATATGGAAACATTGTTAAATTATGGAAATGATGCTAGATCTACACATCTCGAATCATGTGGTTGGGCTACTGATACGAATAAAATCAATTCATTAATTGAAAAAGATAACCCCGGATTAGACAAAAGAAAAAAAATATTCAAAGATGGAAAAAAAGTAGAGCTTTTTGGAAAACTACATGTAGATGTATTTAATCAACAAAAATATTTACTTAATAATGTAGATCTTAAAGTGACATTAAATTTAGAGAAGGCAGACTTCTATATTTTAGAAGGAGATAAAAATGAATCTCAAATAAAAATACACGAAGCTAATTTATACATTAATCACCTTGCTATTAATAATAATATATTAATGGCTCATCATAATGTATTACAATCAAAAAATGCTATTTATCCATATAAAAGAATTGAAATGAAAACATTCACTATACATCCTGGAAATCATTCATTATCTCTGGATAATGTTATACTTGGGCAATTACCAAATTTTTTAATTTTTGGTATGGTTTCTAACAAAGCATATACTGGTGATAAAAAAGAAAATCCATTTAACTTTCAACATTTTAACTTACAAAGATTTAACTTGGTTGTTAATGGTGTACAATTTCCCGCACAGCCCATTGAATTTAACTATAATAATGGTGGAATAATAAGCACTCGTGGTTATCAAACACTATTTAAAGGAACTGGAATTCATCATTTTGATAAAGGTCATCAAATAACAAAAGAATTATTTGATAGTGGATATTTTTTGTTATCTTTTGATTTAACGCCAGATCATAATAACAATTCAAATTGTGGCAATTTAATTAACCAAGGAACAATTCGCATTGAAGGACGTTTTGGAAAACCAATTTCTGAAGCAATTACCTGTTTAGTATATTGCGAATTTGATAGTATAATAGAAATAGATAAATCTCGGAATATTATTCAAACGCTATGAATTCAACAAGAATTATACACACTTTAAATTCAAATTCTACAACACAAAATAAATTTAAAGGTGTTTTTCCATGTAATAAATTACCAACAAAAGCAGTTATCAAGCCATCATTTTATATTGCTAATACTGATCCTTCTTATAAACCTGGACAGCACTGGGTTGCTTTTTACTTCCCTGAAAATAAACCAGCTGAATTCTTTTGCTCTGCTGGTCAACCGCCAATTAAACCTTTCATTTCGTTTTTAAGTAGAAATTCCAAAACTTTCATATGTAATAAAATACGTATCCAAAGCGAATCTTCAATTTTATGTGGAGTCTATTGCTGTATTTTTATTTATTTAAGATGCAAAAAAATAAGTTTCAAACAAATTTTAACCTTATTCAATTATTTTAATTTGTATCAAAATGATATATTAGTTGTAAATTTATTTAAGAATATTTTCCAGTAATTTTAAATAAATAAATAAAACAAATAAATTAGGATATATTCATTATATTTTATTTTAAGACTATTTTAATAGTTACAAAAATAAACAATAATATTAATTAAATTAATAAATTATGGTGTTTTATTTTTTCCCGATTTCCTTTTCAACTTGAAGTAAAACATCCAAAAGTAATTGATCCTTGCCATCATATAATGATAGAAAAAGTGACATATCGAGGGGTGGTAGGATGAGTACCTCCTTTATTTCCAATAATTCCTTTTTGGGTTCTGTTTCCTTTTTTCTGTTCAAATCCATTTTGTTTAATTTGTTTAACAGTTGATTTAAAAATATATGATTTTACTTTACATTTATGTTTTTATTAATATAGTTTTCAACTGTTTTCTGATATTGCCCATGACCATCGACAACAAAATTAAATAAAATATTTTTTTCTTTGGGGTTAAGGAACTTTTGTTAAAAAAATAAAATGTGCATACTTGACAATATTCTCAGGTTCATTAATTTATTTTGATACAATGTGCTATTCAAACATAAACAAATTGCTAACTATATATATTTTTTTTTTTTTTTTTGTATTTTGGTGTTTTAAGTTTCATAATAATTTCGGCATGCGAAACATTTTTTGTCTATGTATGTAAAAAATTATGAAATTAATTTAATTGATTAAGCAAAATATCTTTATGAAATTGCATATTATCAAGGTTAAATGCAAAGTAAGTTAACATTGCGCTTTTCAAAGAATTTTAAAAGTTTAAGGTGTTGTAATAAATATTTGTTAAGATTTTTTTTTTTTTGTATTTTGGTGTTTTAAGTTTCATAATAATTTCGGCATGCGAAACATTTTTTGTCTATGTATGTAAAAAATTATGAAATTAATTTAATTGATTAAGCAAAATATCTTTATGAAATTGCATATTATCAAGGTTAAATGCAAAGTAAGTTAACATTGCGCTTTTCAAAGAATTTTAAAAGTTTAAGGTGTTGTAATAAATATTTGTTAAGACAAATTTTATTTAAACATGAATTCCCTAAAGTGCGAGTTCTGCGCCTACGTTACCTTTTCCAACAAAGCTAACAAAAGGCGACATTTCCTAGCCAAACATAATTTTGCTTTTTACAAAGCAAAATCATACATACCAGATGGAGGGCTGGAAATACCAGCGGAGAGAACAACAGCCGAAACATCAACTAAAGAAGATGATGACATCTACAAAAAGTTTATGGAAGAGGACGATGAGTTTTTATTAAATATTAAGTTGTAATTAATAACTATAAATATATTTGTTTAACAAAAATAAAAAAATTATACAAATTTATAACAATTAAAAAAATGTGTTTTATTTAGAGGACGATGAGTTTTTATTAAATATTAAGTTGTAATTAATAACTATAAATATATTTGTTTAACAAAAATAAAAAAATTATACAAATTTATAACAATTAAAAAAATGTGTTTTATTTATTTAGTTTTTTGTAAAATTTAATTCAAATATTGCAGGACCATTTAATGATTGACGACCTTTATAAATAATTGTCCACTTTACATCATTCATTTTAGTTAAATATGGATCCTCTTTATTTAAATATTTGGTAATTCTTTGTGGAAGATAAAACCATTTATTGTTTTCCAAATATGCAACGGTTTTTGATCCATATTGTGATTCTTTCCATTCAAAACTTAAGATTTTGTAGGGCTGGTTTAAAGGGATGTCATCGATTCTTGTGTACTCTGGCTTAATACCCAATGCTATGTTAATAATTTGTTCGAACATCTGAAAATTTGTTGTTAATTTAGTACAATGAAAATATTCTGAGTCAGAACATACTTACCATTATTTTAAGTATTCTCGAATATAATAATACGATTAATGACAAAAAACAATCTACAGAATGACTTTTTATATCAATTTTTGAATAAGAAAAATTTTTAATTTTGAGTTTTACTCAAATATTTTCAGAAAAAAATTAATTTTCTCTACTAACACTCAAAGTTTACAAAATGTTAATGCTCCTAATGCAGACTAAATCACCAAAAAAATTTTGATCTTCATTGTACCAAAAAAATTTTTTTCATCTTCATGCCACGAAAAGAACTGTGGAGGCAGTTTGCCTCCTTGAGTTTTACTCAAATATTTTCGGAAAAATTTAATTTTCTCTACTAATACTCAAAGTTTACAAAATTTTAGTCCTCCTAATGCAGACTAAATGAAATAATATTAACCTCCCTATTATAACTGCATTACAAATTACTACACAAAAAAAAAAAATGCAACTAAAGCAATAAAAAATCAAATTAATTCAACAAACAAAACAACGAAAAAACACAAAACTGCAACTAAAGCAAATAAAAAAAAAAAAAACGAAACCAATTTAACAAAACAAAGCAACGAAAAATTCTTCTTGTCTACAAAACAAAAAATTTTTCATCTTCATTGCACCAAAAAATTTTTTCATCTTCATGGCACGAAAACAACTGGGGAGGCAGTTTGCCTCCCCAGT
Organism: Bellardia pandia; assembly: GCA_916048285.2. NCBI lineage: Eukaryota > Metazoa > Arthropoda > Insecta > Diptera > Calliphoridae > Bellardia > Bellardia pandia. Next base: position 124,283,116 of record OU696529.1, read on the forward strand.
TCCATACTACTAAGGGGCAAGGAAACACAAAACAGTAACTTAGGTTTGATCTAGGACGGACAAACCCAAAAACTTGAACGGACTTTTAGGCGTATTTAATTAATTGCAAACAATTAAATTGAATGTTAATATCTTTATTACCTATTTTTTTTAAAGAGAAGTAACACTCAGGCAATTAATATGCATATGATGAATTTCACGTCAAGTGACCCAATTTTAAAAATCGATGTCTTCCGATTTGGATGAAATTTGCACCAAGGTTAGTACTATTGGATAGTATATGGGATACCTTCACTTAATTGTAAATAAATAAATAAATAAATTCTTAATTTTTCTAAATTTGTTTCATCAAAATCGGACAAGTGGTTCTCGAGTTATGTTAAACTACGTTTTTGCCAAAATGTTACAACTAAGCGAAAAAACATCAAGATAAGGAAAAAATTTAAAAGGTCATAAAAAAAACTGACACATACGAACGCCAAACCCTTTGAGGGTTTTACTATACTGACCTAGTACCATCACCCTGACTTGGAATTTCTCACCCCCCAGATTGGCTGTTGTACTGTGTTATCATAGATAACAACATAATATGATAATCTTTATAATCTTTCACCATAAACATTACATAATTGCTATAATCATAGAAATAATTACAGTGACCATAGTATTTTCAACAAATGTTTAAAAATGTTGAAATAGTTGAAGTAAACATGCACAACTATATTTTTTTTCTGCGTGTACCTATGTATATAAAATATATAGGTCTGCTCCATTACATTGGTCTTTACGATTACATAAGACTAACACAAGTCGGCGTTTCCAATGGGACTCTCACGGAATCAGCTAATAGCGTGTTAATAGCGTGGACACTGTTTGAAAGCTGCCTATGTGAGGAGATTGAGATTGCTACAAATTTTATAAAAAATACCTGACTTTATAACATGTATTAAGTTAATCTCTCTTTAAGGAAACTAATGAGTAGAAATTATGGATAACAGGAATAGAGAAACGAGTGATACATTTCTGTTTGTGTCTCTTTAGATGTATGGAAAGAGCGCTAATTAATTTACTTTACTACTCGGTAATAGAATTTTGTTGCACATATTTCGACCGTTACTGTAGTTGCAAACACAAGTTTCCGTAGATGTTCAAGTTGATGTGAAAATGCTAAAGTTTTTAATATTTTGTGTGACCGGATTGTACATAAGTAAATTTAAAATAATGTGTGTAATATTAATAATAAAATTATTGCCCAGTTACAAAATATAATTTCTTTAAGCGTGGGTGATTAAAGTTTAAGGACAAAGAAACGATGTTTTGTATGAAAAATATTGATAATTATGACAACATATACGGATAATATGCAACAAATAGACTTCGTCATATTGAAATAAACAGGCCATGACATTGAAATACATATGAATTTACAAAACAAGATTACGAATTTAAACAGGCTGATAATTGTATGGAAATTTTTTAAGAATTCTGTAACTTTTTATAAAATGAATTTATTATCAAAGTTGTACTCTTGCAAGTTTAAGTTTTGCAAACTTATTAACACTCACATGTTCAAAATATTAAGAAAATCTGCTGCAAAACTTACGCTGTCTTGAACAAGTAAAAAATTACGAAGGACCCTTCTTCCAAATTTAACAAATACTAAGCACACAAATTTCTCTGTTTGAAAGGCAGCTAAAAACAAAAAATAAGGCCACTGGTAGAGGGCCAAAATTTATTACGAAAATCTGATGGCACCTGGGCACGAAGTATAAAGGCCTTGGTATTCGCACAGTATTTAAGCAATGTATTTCAATCGAACACCCAAATGAACGAATTGGAACTAGAGGACTTTAGAATTATCACATTCGGTCGGTCCTAAAGATATTCTGAAAACTATAAAAGACGATATTAAACCAAGAGAGTCTCCATTCATGAGAAGAAATCTTATTTAATAAGCTATTAAAAAACTAGGCATTTTTGCAAAACATTGCAATATTTTCTAAATTATAATTGTCAAACGGACACGGCCGCATAGGAAGACGAGGAAAAATAAACTACTTGTTCTTTTGGAGTTTAGAAAGCAAATGAATTTTAACAAATCTCAAATTTTTCAAAAATTTTAATCGAAGTTGCCTTCAAGTCAAATATACAATTTATTTGAAAATAAATTGTTACACTACATTTATTTTTTGAATATTTATGTTATATGTCTTACATAGCTTTCCTTTGGAAAGCATAATGCAAAATCATACAAAAATATTCAAAAGGGACACTAGCAAAATGTAATGCATTTTCTGGCCTGCTAAAGCCGTCATCAGCATTCTTTGTGTCTAATAGTGTTTTATTTTCAAACTTTGTATATTTAACTTTTTTTAATTATAAATTAAATGAGAATTATTCCTCTTGCGAGTATTAATAAACAAATTTTTCAAAAATTTTAATCGAAGTTGCCTTCAAGTCAAATATACAATTTATTTGAAAATAAATTGTTACACTACATTTATTTTTTGAATATTTATGTTATATGTCTTACATAGCTTTCCTTTGGAAAGCATAATGCAAAATCATACAAAAATATTCAAAAGGGACACTAGCAAAATGTAATGCATTTTCTGGCCTGCTAAAGCCGTCATCAGCATTCTTTGTGTCTAATAGTGTTTTATTTTCAAACTTTGTATATTTAACTTTTTTTAATTATAAATTAAAAAAAAGCTATGTAAGACATATAACATAAATATTCAAAAAATAAATGTAGTGTAACAATTTATTTTCAAATAAATTGTATATTTGACTTGAAGGCAACTTCGATTAAAATTTTTGAAAAATTTGTTTATTAATACTCGCAAGAGGAATAATTCTCATTTAATTTAACAAATCTCAAACTAAAATAAACAATATTAAAATATCTAAAAACTAAATTCCTGCTACCTGTAACCATTTGATAAGCCTGAGTAGCATATAGACTTAAAACTATTGCTCTCTTGTGGGATGAACCTGAGAGCTGAGATTGTGGGAAGAATTTACATATTTATGTTCTATGCAGGCAGCATATGTTGCTTATGTGCATATCACGATTAAATACACCAATACCTCGCTTTGCGTTGTTTCGTTTTACGTTTGCAGTTGCATCGCTGCTGAATTAGTAATAATTTTCATTGTGCGTCGTTAGATTTTCGAGGTTGTGTTGTTTCGGATTCAAGTCCTAATTTTTTTTTTTTGAAATTTTTGCAATATCTGCAACAACATTAGATGCTAAAACGATGAACCGTACAAGAAGTGCGTTGATGATCGAAATTGAGTACATTGCTTTCTATTTGGATTGAAAAACAAGTTGCACAGAGAATAACATTAAGTAAAATGGTAATTCAGACAAAAGAAAAAAGCTTATTTGATGACAGAAAAAGTAAAGCATTATTCAAAGATAATGCTGGTGGTAGTAATGCAGACAATTGCTACAAGGAAATTTATTTTACGCTGAAAAAAAAGCTGTTTAGCAAACATTGGTGCAATTTTTTGTGAAAGAAAGCCGACGGACAACGTTGTAATATCTGACGATCGTCCGAAAAATGTTCAGAAAATGTCTAACAACCGTGTAAACTTAAAATTTTTGTCTTCCAACGTTGTAAAAAAAAAGCATTTTCATTACATTGAAAGACAAGAATATTGTCAGACATCTAACAATCGTGTAAACACACTATTTTGTCATTGTCATTGTTTTAAGAGAATTGTTAAACACTTTTCATTGTCATATGTGCAAAGTTTATGCATCTGCCAATGGCAGTATTGTCATAGAAATTATTTCTAAATGGGTGTTTCCACAGAAAATGACCCCTTACAGCTCAAAACTAAAATTATTATTTTTAATTTATTATTTCCACTAATGTTATACAAAATAAATGTTTCTGTCATTTTCCGAAGGATTAAATTTAATTTTCTTTATACTAATAAAAATATGCTGCTTTTTGTTACCCATAATAAATGAATTCAAACACAAAAAACGTTCAACTTTTTATAATGTAACGACCGTTACTTTTTAAAAAAAATTTTTTTTTGTTATTAATTTCCTTTGGTTTGAAAATAAACCCATTCCTTAAAAAAAAACATTTCAAAGAATTTAATAAGAGTTTTTACTTGACACATCCTGTGCAAAATTTTACAATACATGATGTTTGTTTCCGAAATTTGAAAACAGCACATTTATAAAGTAACGACCGTTACCTTTTTAATAGTCAAAAAAAGTATTGAAATTACATTTTTTATGAATTCTTTCGATTGCTACCGATGCTTGAACTTTCGTAGGTCCAAAATTAAGCAATCCTCGTGGCATATTTGCTTAGGTTGCAATTTTATTTAAAAAATTTTAGAAAATCGGTAACGACCGTTACTTTGGAAACACCCAAATGCAACTCTGTATATACATAAATAAACAAACAAGTGTGCATTAATAAAATTTTTGAAAAAAGTGGAAGAAAATTAAAGAATTAAATTAAAGAAAATAAAAAATTAATATCGACTTATCTTTTGATGAATCCTGTTTCATAGAGTGCAGATAAATTTATTTCAATTGCTCTTTTTTGTTCCATGACAATATTTGCAAAATGAATTTGACAATGCCATACAACAAATCTGACAACCGTGTGAACTGACAATTTCGGTTGACAGATAAATTCATTATGTGACAATTGTGTACCAATGAAATTGTTAGTTTTCTTAACTGACAATTTACCTTTTGCTAACAATTTTTCAATGTCAGTACATTGCTGGCACATTGATAGGTCTGACAACGTTGTAATATCTGACGATCGTTTATACTTTATACTTTAGTATTTTCGTTTGCCATGCTTTTTTTACGTAACCCCGACGCAAAGTGAGTACAGAATAAGATGGAGAAAATAAACGAAGCAAACAAGAGCAAATAAGAAAATTGACTAATACCATCAAGTATGTATACCTTTTATTTTCTTTTCTCTTCTCACCTAACATTACTTGGCTTGAAGAGTCAGAATTGAAACGTGTGAAAGCGGACTAACATTTTTAGATCTATTTATTTGAAGTAAATTTTTTGGATTTTATAATTATGACCTCTTTAAGATATTTAAATAATGCAATTCTTTAATATATAATTAGTAATACAAAAAGTGGCGAATGACTCTACGAAATAATTAATTCTGGAAGTCATTAAAATTAAGAATGTAGGTAAAGTTTTTGCTGGGTACATAGTCTTTAAATGTAAATACAAAACAAAATAAAACTTTTTTGTTCAAGATTGAACAATTATTTGTTTATTAAAACGTGTTAAACAGTCTAATTAAAGTTGCTTCCTTAATGGCTGGACAGACATTACTTTGATTTAATTATTCTTTGTTACTCTGCTCAGCAAAGCAAATATGTTAAAATCTCTGTTTCCCAACACACAAAAAAAAAAACAACTAAGAGAATATAGTCGGTCAAGCCCAACCATATAATACCCTACACCCAGTATGTGCAAAAACAATTCTTTATAAATGGTGATCTATGAACCATTATGAACAGATCATCCCAAAACTAAGTCGCATGACTTCTTTGTATATAAATATTTTTTGTGTTAAAATTTTGTCTCATCCCTATCGTGAATAAAAATTCCCCATGAAATTTTTCCTATTAAAATTCCATGTTAAAAAATATGTGGAATTTTTATTCACGATAGGGGTGAATGATTTCCAAAGGTTGTCTTATATGGGAGCTTTGACTAATTATGGACTGGTTATCATAAAATTGCACCGACATATGAAACATATTTGGTGTTGAATACTATTTGGATACAAACATTTTCAAGAGTGTTATGTGAGTTTCGGAAGTGGGGCTTATATGGGAGCTTTAGTTAATTATGAAACGATCTGCACAAAATTTCTAGGTGTGATTAGGCTTCATGTAAAACTTATTTGTGACGAAATTTGTTTGGTTACGGGCAGAAATCAAACATTTATGACCGATAACACTGTATATCGGGAGAAAATTTGGGACTAAGTAAAATAAAGGACGGATTTCAACCAATTTCAATCCCAACCATACGTGGATCGAAAAATATCATGTAGCAAGTTTTATTGAAATATCTTGTGACCTGTACTCTGCGCACAAAGTTTACATGGACAGCCAGCCAGCCGCAGTAAGTGAAAACTTTAAGCTGGCTGTTGGACTAATATTTTTGGGCATTACAAACATCAGCACAAATCCAATATACCCCCCTCCCCGCCCACTATGGTGGTGTAGGGTATAAAACCTCAAATATATTTATAGCCGTACATGCGTATCATTAATTCAAACTCATTTGTCTAACAAATTGAAAGTAATGACCATGAACTGTTAAACAATTTAAACAAACGAGCAAACATACAAAATTACTCAACCCATAAGACGAAAAATAGAATAAAAAGTTGCCAACAACATACAACAAATTAGTTGGCCAAAACAAAAAAAAAAAAAAAAAAAAGACATTAACAAGAAACGAAAAACATTTCAACACAGTGCAAAAGGTTACTGACTTGAAAACCAAGAGCAAACGCATTAACACACAAACCTCTGCAAACAAATCTAACACTTTTAAAATCCATTTCGAATTTGGGCCAACAACGCTACAGGCAGCTTTTAGTAGCGAAACAACATATAAAAACCATGATCAAATAGCAACAAACCAAAAAGTTCCAAAACATTATTAAACTAACTGACTGACTGACATACACCCAAACTGTAGTACACATTCTCACAGATACAGAACAATTGCTTTCAATTTGTATTTGAACATCTAATGGAAGTTGAAACATTTAACTTGTGTTCTTCGCACTCCTGCGTGCACTGACGCATAAACTCACATAAAATCCCATAAAATCTACGCAAACACACAATGTTCCAACAATTCCATTTGGTAGATTTTAATGCGGCCTGTATTACTCTATAATATTATGGGAGCCGGAAGTAGAAGTTACAGGAACTGTGCGCTTAAATGCGTATTAGTTAAATGCCATTTTATACGTGCACGACTAGAAAGAGGATGTTTGAGCTGCTGCTGGTATGAAATCATTAATGTTAAAGCAATATTTTATTACTTTAACATTTTCCTTAAACTGGAGGTCCACAACTCGCTTTTATAGCTTTCTAAACGTTTTTAGCGTCAAGCATTTCAAGTTACATGTGAAGATTTTTGGCGGCAATGTACTTTTGGAGATGATGTCGTAAGCTCAGCTGATTTTTTTTTATATGAAGTTTGTTTGTCAATATAAAAAATGTTTTTTAACAGTAATTTTTTTTATTGACATTACCTTTAAAATAAATTTGCTTTTCATTTGTCGATGTCAGCTGTTCGACGCTTGCGACGCTTTCAAAAGTAGAAAGTAAACGAACTTTTAGCTTTTCATGCGTCAACGCTTCCTACGCTTTTCAGTGTGTAACTTAAAATATACGCCTACATTGATTTTACTTTTTTGACAGTTGTTTAAAACGCGAGAAACGCGTAAATGCTTGGTGTGGACTTTCAGCTTTAGGAATTATTGAGCAAATATCTCTATATAAATACAAGCATGCAGCAAAAAATAGTGCACACAATTTTTAAATCTCTAAATATTACTTTACGTCTGTATCTTTCATCTTCTTTTTACCCTTCACCTTCATGAGAAGGGTATATAAAGAGTATCCCAACTAGAACGCAATGGTGTCAATGGTGTTTGGTATCGTGAATTGATAATGCATCAGCCATTTCCCGGTCGTGTTATTTCGCGTTTTGGAGACCAGAATTGGCCGCCTAGATCATGCGATTTAAAACCTTTAGATTTTTTTCTTTGGGGTTTTTTGAAGTCGATGGTATACGCGAATAAGCCGACGACGACTCAAGCCTTAAAAGAGGAAATTGGACGCTGCATTAATGAAATATCGCAGCATTTATGCAAAAAGGTCATTGAAAATTTCATGAAAAGATCGCGTGTGTACCAGCAAAGTCGCGGCGGGCATCTGCACGATATCTTGTTCTATACATAACCTCATTCTGTCTACTTTACGATATAATGCGTTCTAGTTGGGACACCCTTTATAAGTTTGTCATTCTGTTTGTAATTTCCACAATATAATTTTTCGACCCTATTATGTATATATATTCTGGATCCTTATAGATAGCGGAGTCTATTAAGCCATGCCCGTCTGTCTGTTGAAATCAATTTTCTGAAGTCCCCAGATATCTACGGGATCCAAATCTTCAATAATACTGTCAGACATGCTTTCGAGAAGTTTGCTATTTAAAATGAGCAAAATCCGTCCATAAATAACGGAGATATGAGCAAAAATCCGAGACAACCTCTGAAAATTGCATCAAAAAAAAAAATATCTAAAAAGTGTATTAATATAATATACATATAGATGTATATATATAATATAAATATGCATCCACAACAAAGGTGCAGGGTATATAAGATTGTTTATTATTGTTTGGCATTTAATAATGGAAAGACTTACGCCCGAACAACGTTTACAAATCGTTCAACTTTATTACGAAAATTCACGTTCTGTGAGGAAAGTGTTTCGCGCACTTCGCTCAACTTATGGACAACATAAGCGGCCTACTGAGCGTACTATTCGCAACACCATCACCCATTCATTATTAAATAATATTCGACCGAATAGATCAAGTCCAGCACGCTGTGAAGCAAATATAGCGACGTATCTAAGAGTGTACACGAAGACCGTGGAGAGTCGATTCGGCGCCATTCGCAGCAACTCGGACTGACGTACATATTACTGATTACTACAATAAAATTATTGTGTGATAAAGAGTAATAAAATACTTTCCAAGAATAATATCAGTAAAAGAAGAACACTATTAATAGGTATTTGTTTTTGTTATTTTTAAAAAAATTTCAAACATTAAAGACACTGACGATCTTTATAAGATTTCATTCGATTGCATTGTATTTCAGCGAATAAGTTCTTTTGGCTGTCAATGTTAATTTCTTAGCCATTCCTTAGGGAGTAAGTTTTTCCCATAGAAACAAATTCAATTTTATCTTTAATCTATTACGAAAGAGTCGTTGTCGTAAAAGGAAAACGACACTCATAATAAGGCTGAATACATTTTCATAAATTCCACTATTCGCCTTGTGTAGCCCTTCCCCGATGCATTAACAACCACAACAAATAAAAGCCATTTGCTGTTTAGTCCCAGCAATATTTTGTGCTCATTTTCAGGATTAATTTAACTGCTTTTGTATCATTTCATTGCTGTGATTGTTCATTTGTTACTTTTAATGCCCTGTTTAATGCCACTTCTTCAGCGTCTTCCTGTTCTGTTCAGCCTCATTCGATATTAATTTCATTCTATATACATACATACTCATACATACACAACTATAATTACTTTGCATTTCCTTTAACATATTCTTCGGTTTTCAGTTTTAATTTATGGTTTCATCTATTCCATTTCATTTTCATTCTATTTGTGTTTATGTAACATTTATATCTTTCATAATTTATTATTATATAATTTATCTTATCAGGCGTACAAGTACTAAGTACTGAGTACTAAGTACCAGTGCACTGTGTTTTGTTTAAAGTCTGCAAGTTATCATCTATTTATATGTATGTGAATGTGTAAGTTTGTATTTTGTATTTCTCATTATCATTTTTAATATTTTTCTTTGACTTAAACTTTTTCTTTTACTTACGGCCAAAGAAAAGCAAGATATGAAAGAAATTTTTAATCATTTCAACTTTGAACTTTGTGTGTGGGTGTTAAATTTGAAATTGTACTTGACAATCTGTGCTAAAAATTACTTGTACACTCAGGGAAATGGAATCTTCTGTTTGTAAAGTCTTTTAATTTTAAGATTTTGTTAAATGAATTTTTAATGATACTTGCAATATTTTATTTGTACTTTGATATTTAAACATATTTAAATATTTAAAAGAGACAATATTATGTGTTGTGGAATTGAAAAATTGAAATCAATTATTACCCAGTAAAAAAATCGTGTTTTTTGAAGCACTTAAGAGAAAAAGCGCATAATCGTGAAGCAGTAAATGCTTACGAATAAAATATACAAAAAATATGCTTTTTTTAGTGCTGACAACGAAGAAAAAATGAAATTATAGCCTACAGATTTAGGTATGACAACGAAAGTCAATTACAAAACGAATATCGCGCTTCTCAGTTACTATGAATTTTTCTGAAACAAAAACATTCAGATAGAATTAAAAAAACACTTTAGGAAAGTGCTTTATTTGCATGTTTGATTAGGTTAAAAGAAGCGCTTATTTTCAGCAGAAAGTAGTCCTCCAAACCGGGAACACCTCACACAAAAATCATGCATCCCATCGCAGGTTTGAAGCGATTTGTGGTATGAATTCATACATAAATATTTTTTAAATGGCTACTTTGAACAACAACAGATTTCCAACTAATAAATCACAGCCCTGCCATGACGGCACAATGGCTTATGTTCAATTTTTAGAAAATTTTTTTAAAAATTTAAAATTTTTTTATTTAAACCTTCAATGGTCTATTCAATATGTTCCTAAATATTTCTAACTGATTAAAGAGTGATTTTTTAAGAGCTTTTGCATTTGATTTAAAAAACAAAAAAACCATAAAATGTATGAAATCTTTTTTTTTTTTTTTTTGAGTCGATAGAACAATACAGTGGTTGTTGTGTCAATTATCCCCTAGGATTAAAGATAATGTAAAAATAATTACAGAAATATTTAGTTTTTATTTTTTTGCCACGCCTACAAATACCGTCCTTTTAGTATTTTGTTCAGTGTGTCGCTATTTTTAGTCTGATCATACAATTTTGTATACCGGTGTTCATGGTTCTAAATTTCTATCCTTAATCACTTTTTTACTACCACGTCAAATTCTAGTCCTGACTTTTAAACCCTTAATAATGCCAAATATTTTTGACGCATAAAGGGCCGCGTTATTTGGCGAAACATTTTTTTTAATGATTAAGCATAGAAATGGAGCCCTTACAGAGCCATAAACACCGGCACAGTGAACAAAATACTAAACATTCCCATGACAGCCGGTTCTACGCACCGGAATGACCCGAGATCACTCGGCCAAGGGCTATCAACTCAGCAATTACTGCTGTTATAACAACAACAACAAAATACTTAAAGGGCGGTATTTGTAGGCGTGGCAAAAAAAAAATTAAAAAAAAATTTCTGGAATTGTTTTTACATTATCTTTAATCCTAGGGGGTGGGGTGACTGACACAACTTTTTATTTTTGTATGAAAGGCGAACCACTCTATAGAATAATCTATGTAATTCAATGTTTAAAGATGATTTCTTTTCAATTTTAGCCCTCTCTCTCGAGCATATCGGCCGGTATCTCACGAATAAATTTTTCAATATTAGCTTCCAGTACGTCAACCGTTAGGGACGTGTGCCTGTAAATATGCGCCTTAATATAGACCTACAAAAATACTTTAAAGGCGTTAAATCGCTAATTGACCGGGCCCAAATGTGAAATAAGCTGTTCACCGAATTCGCCACTCAATTGGGTCATTGTTTCGCGTGCTGTGTGGCATATGACACCGTCTTGTTGACACCACATGTCAGCTTAATTCAGCTCTTTCATTTTGAGCAAAAATAAATTTGTAATCATAGACGGTAGCGCTCGCCATTCACTGTAATGCTTGGTTTTCACTATGTCAGTTTTGTTGTCAAATTGTCGAAATTGTTGGTAATTTCATAACAATTTAGACAATTTGACAACAAATTGGTAATTTCATAACAATTTAGACAATTTGACAACAAAACTGACATAGTGAAAACCAAGCATAACGTTTCTGCATTCGTCGTCTTTGAAGAAGTACGGAGCAACACCAATCAATGCGTATTTTGGTATTTCTTGCAACGCTTCTGGCTGCTGTTCACACCAAATGCGACAAGTTTGCTTGTTTACGTAGCCATACAACCAGAAATGAGCTTTGTTGCTGAACAAAAAAGTTAGCCCTTGTGGTAGGTCGTGTGGCTTCAGTTCTAGAACCAGCTGTATTTTAAAAGGTTTTACACACTAACCTTGCCGTAAAAATTTTCAAGAGACTTGCTGAGAACGCCGCCGAATCAATAATTCATTGTCATCAACAACACTGACAGATACAGCTGCGATATTTTCATTTGTCCGCTTTTTAGGCATGTATGTTGGTTACAGATGCCAATTTCGAAATTTGACAACTCCCGCAACCCGGAAAAAATATTTTTAAAAGTATTAAATAGTATTGAAAAGAATTTTTATATTTATTGTAACTTTATTTTAAATTTAAGACGTTTTGCCTCTCCAATCTAAATGTTTTACTAAATTTCTTAAGAGTATTTAAACATTTGTATACACATACATATATAAGACGAATAAGAGAGTAAAACAAATTGCAAGTACAATCATGTGTGTACTCGTCTTCCCCTGACCGCGATGTCTAAAAGGTAATCAAATCAACTTTTACATTGCGTGGCATGGTGTATGTGAAGAAAAACGATTCAGATGATCCAATACTGATCGAGTTTATTGAAGAACTAGATAATCTTTTTCGTGAATAATGCTTGGAAACATATCAATAACTCCACTAACTGTGATGCCATTTTTTTTCACTTATATATTTCTAAATTTATTTTATATTTTTATTATTTTAAAATCAATAATTCATGCATTTTTCTTTTATTTTCTATAAAAATAAATACTTTTTTCTATATATTTTTTAGTTTACAATATTTTTTTGAAATTTATTGCGTTGCGTTAGGTTATCAATATGATAAATTTATCTATTGATAACCTTGGTTCTAGAGATGGCAACTATAATATGGTTCGTATCTTGGCTAAAAAACAGGGTTTTACTATTTGTCATATCAATGCTCAGAGTCTATTACCTAAGCTTGATGAATTTCGGTTTATATTTGAGAATTCAGGCATCGATGCTATATGTGTCTCAGAAACATGGTTTATAAGGGAAATTAATGATGATATATATGAATTAAAGGGATACCGTATCTTTCGATCTGATAGATGTTCTCATGCCGGAGGTGTTGCAATCTATATTAGAGATAACATTTCAAGCAAACTTATTAGCTCGTATAATGTAACTGATGAAGTTGAATACGTGTTTATTGATGTTAATTATCATGGTGAGAGGATGATGCTTGGTTGCGTATATAGACCGGATAAGTATATGAAAATTGACACTTTCATCACTGAATTAGAACTCCTTTCGGTTTCGTTTTCTGAAATTGTAATAGCTGGCGATTTTAATAGCAATTTGATTGACAACATAACGGATGTTACTAATGCTTTGTCAATATTTGATTTGTATCCAGTTAATACAACTAGACCCACACATTTCACAACCACAAATAGTAGCTTGCTGGACTTATTTTTCGTTAGCAATTTGAGAAAGGTCTTAAGTTATGAACAACTGGCAGCACCTGCTTTTTCACATCATGACCTTATTTTTATTTCCTATGACTTTGCTAATAAAGATAGACCTAAAAAGTTTACTTTTCGGGACTTTAAGAATATTGATTTTTTAGCCCTAAAATATGACCTTGATAATATCGCTTGGGATAACATTTTATTTTTGCCATCGGTGGATGAACAATTGACCTTTATTAATCAGCATGTTTTACAGCTTTACAACAAACATGTTCCCGTCAGGAACAAAGTTATCAGAGGCAGGGTACGACCATGGTTCACGGAAGAAATAAAATTATTAATTAATCGTCGTGATTGTCTTTACAATAGGTGGAAGCGTTACAAGACTTCAGAGCTCAAACAGGAATATCGTGTGGCTAGAAGAGCTGTTGTCTCCAAAATAAGGCGGGACAAGTCTACTTATTATACTGATAAATTAAACGCGGCAGCTGACAGTAAGAAGACATGGAAACTGATCCATGACATTGGTATTCGTAGATCAAATCAGCATACAGTAGATGTTGACGTTGATTTACTAAATAATAACTTTGTAAATATTCCTCTTCCAAGTGTACAATTGGACTTCTATGATCGATATCTACCTTCGGATTCAATGGATGAACAATTTAATTTCCAATGCTTTAATGCCTCGGACGTTGCCGCAGGTTTTGTTGCGGTGAAGTCTAATGCAGTTGGCTTGGATGACATTAATCCAAGGTTCGTGAAAATAGTCTTGCCTTGGATTATTCAAACTATTACGTATCTTTTCAATTCAATCATTACTACTAGCACTTATCCCATCAAATGGAAATATGCCAAAATTGTTCCCGTACCAAAATCGGATAAAGAATACCGACCAATTGCAATTCTGCCTTACTTATCCAAAGTATTTGAACATTTGGTACATAAACAAATCTATCAGTTTGTTAATGACAACAACCTTCTGACTGATCGTCAATCTGGATTTAGGCCCCAACGTAGCTGTGTCACAGCCTTAGCAGACGTAATAGAAGATATTCGAGGCAAACTGGATAGTGGAAAGATATCGTTTCTGGTCTTACTAGACCACACAAAGGCTTTTGACACAGTGCACCATTCAGTTCTTTGCCTTAAACTAGCTAAATTTTTTAACTTTTCTTCGCCCTCTGTTAAATTATTGTCGTCCTACTTATCTAATAGATTTCAATCTGTTGTCAATGATGGATCTGTTTCGCAACCATTATTGGTTTCAAGGGGTGTTCCACAGGGCTCCATTCTTGGTCCACTGCTATACTCCTTATATGCAAATGATCTTCCACTACAGATAAACTTTTCTAAGATTCATATGTATGCTGATGATGTACAGTTGTATCTCAGTAGTTCTAAGGATACTATTGCTTCTAAGGTTCAAGAATTAAACTATGACCTAGAAAAAATATTTACCTGGGCCTCGGCAAATGGTTTGAGGCTGAATCCGAAGAAATCGAAGTGCATAATTATATCGAAAAAGTCGGTGGTAATAGAGCATGATATAAATATTTTTCTTGGCGGCGAAATAATTGATGTAGTTGATACAGTAAAAAACCTTGGTGTTACATTTAACAGAAATCTTACCTGGACCAATCATATTAACCAATCTTGTGGCAGAATTTATGGTATGATACGAAGTCTCTGGGCCACACAATATTTCACTCCGCCAAGAGTAAGATTACTTCTGGCAAAAACGTATTTATTACCGACTCTATTATACGCTTCTGAGCTCTTTACTGGATGTGACACGAAGGATAACAGAAAACTCTGCACGACTTTCAATAACATTATACGTTACGTTTTTAGCCTTGGAAAATTTGATCGTGTATCCCAGTTCTCTTGTCGTGTATTAAAAATTCCCTTTAGTAATTACCTTAAATTCAAAAATCTTATATTTTTTCACAAGATTGTTATGACGAAAGAACCAAATTATCTCTTTGAACGTTTACAGTTTGCAATGTCGAATAGAGGAAACTACATTATACAAATCCGTCACCGCGACCATGCTTCTGAGCGTCAATTTTTTATTTTTACCATTCGTCTCTGGAACCGACTACATAGGGATACTCAACGCACAAGCAACGCAATACATTTCAGAAAATTGTTGTTTAAACATTTTTCGTAATTTTTTGTTATTTTTTTTTTTTTCTTAATTATTACTAAATGCTTATTTTGTTTTCTTTGATTTTAATATTGTTCAAAACCTTTTGATTCTCAAATTTGTAATTTAATCTAATTTAGTTTTAAGTAGAATTAAGTTATTGATTTGCAATATACTGTTTAACTTGTCTGATTCTAATACTGTAATTTATAAGATATTGTATCTTGTTGTATTAGAAATTCAAATAAATAAATAAATACAAATACAAATACAAATAATCAGCTTAATCTTAAGAATTGCTTCGTGTAAATTGGAACTAATATCTGATATATGTAATTCAGTTAATTAATGTTTAATACAACCATAATTAATGACGCCACCTACATCGCAAGTTTCAATACTTTACAAATATTTATTGTAATTAACACTTTATTGAAAACAACAAGTTTGATTAATTTATAATCGTTTTTTTTTTTGTATTATTTTGCAATAATTGTTAAACGTTTGCTAGAACACATGTTTTAAATTACTGTGAAATTTAAGTAAGCAATTTATTGCCTTATTCAAAATACTCTGTCAATATTTACATAATAATTTGAATATAAATAATGAAATATATTATTTCAAATACGAGTAAATATTAATTGCTAAAGCTTAAGCAAAATAAATAATTAATTTTCATTTAAAAACACAGAATCTTGCAAATTTAAAATTTATTACGATTTCAAAAAAATATTTTTTTATTATCAATTGAGCTTTTAAAATGTCATAAAGGGGAAGACTAGCTAACAATAATTTCTTAAAAAAGACTACGAAAGTATAGCATCTAAGGAACATGGGACCAAACAAGACTCAGCGGGACAGAATCGAAATTTTTGGAAACGAAGCGCTTGGCAGGAACGGGATAAAATTCTATAAGAGCATAGTTAAGAATTATTTTACCGTCTTTTGAGAAAATTACAACTAAATTTAGAATTTGAACATCAACATCATCAAGACTTGGGGTAATCATATTTAACTTCAGATCATGAGCAATATTTCCAATACACTGTTGCAATATTCTAAAGGGTGATTCAAGTAGAGATACTTTTTTCAAATAGCCTTTTTTTTGACAGATCACATGTCAGTCGTGTCATGCTGTCATGTTATTTTTGTTTAGTATTGTTTGGCATTTCATAATGGAAAGACTTACGCCTCAACAACATTTACAAATCGTTCAACTTTATTACGAAAATTCACGTTTTATAAGGAAAGTGTTTCGTGCACTTATTTCTGGCTCAATGGGTATGTAAACACACAAAATTACCGCATTTGGAACGAAGAGCAACCTGAAGAGATTCAAGAACTGCCACTTCATCCAGAAAAACAATGGTTTGGTGTGGTTTATGGGCCGGTGGAATCATCGGTCCATATTTCGTTAAATATGATGCCGGTGCGAACGTAACCGTCAATGGCGACCGTTATCGTGCCATGATAGCCGACTATTTGATACCTGAAATTGAAGGTCGTGATCTCGGCGACATTTGGTTTCAGCAAGACCGTCTTCCTTTCCACTTCCCACACAAATGGCATCAATCAAGGGATTTATTGAGAGAACACTTCGGTGGGTAGGTCGATTGGACACCAAGATCATGTGATATCACACCGTTAGATTTTTTCCTGTGGAAATATGTAAAGTCTAAAGTTTATGCGGACAAACCCGCTTCGATTCAGACCTTGGAGGAAAACATTACTCATGTTATTCGCCAGTTACCAGTCGAAATGCTCGAACAAGTCATCGAAAATTGGACTCAACGGATAGATTATCTACGACGTACTAATGGCCAACATTTGATATACATAATCTTCAAAAAATGATAATAAACATTTCCCATTAAATTTGAATTTTCTGTGTTTTTTTTTCTTCTTTAAAAAAGTAGGTAACCTCGAAATGGATCACGTTTTATTGTCTTTATTCAAACTAAAGGTACGGTCACATATGGCAAATATTTACTCAAAAATGCGTATCCACTGTTTTCAGTACACATTTGTATGACGATGTTTAATCTTACAAATGCTTCGTAAGAGCAAACTGTAACAAATAAAAATCAAATTAACTTCTATTGTGATTTGTACTTAAGAAAAGAAGTTTTTCAAATAAACAAAAGAATAAAGCAACTTGTATTTAGTCGATTCTGTCAAATATTTGTCATGTGTGACCGTACTATAAGTCAGATTATTTAAACTGCTTAAGTAATTTGTCCACCACATTTCCGTTAATGTTAACTGTTAATTATACCTTACAACACAATCGTGGGAGGAGGGTATATTGTTATTTGGCTGGCTGGATGTGCATGTAAATCTTGTGCGCAGAGTACAGGTCGCAATTTTGAAGATATTTTGATAAATATTGGTAAGTGCCATTTTTTTTGGCCGAAGGATGGATGGGATTGAAACTGGTGGAAATCGGTCCATTATTTCACCTGACCCCCATACAAAAGTCCTCCCGAAATTAAGGTTTACCGATCATAAATGTTTGAATTATGCAAGTAACCAAACAAATTTCACCACAAAAGAGTGGTAAATGAAGCCAAATTAGATCTACAAATTTTGTGCAGATCGGTCCATAATTAGTCGTAGCTCCCATATAAGGCTCACTTCCGAAAATCACTTTAACGATCATAAATTTCTTAAGAATGTTGGTAATCAAATAAAATTCGACACAAATAACACAAATGATGACACCTAATTTTATAATGGTCGGTCCGTAATTAGTCGAAACTCCCATATAAGACCCTCCCCGTAGTCAACTTTAAACTCCATAAAATTATTAAAAGTATTTATATCGAGATAAAGTTTAACAGACTCAATATTTATATTCACAGAAATTATGACACTAAATTTTTGGATGATCGATCCATAATAGGTCATATCTCCCATATAGCTCACATTTCTAAAAAACTATTTTATACATATACTGGGTGTAGGGTATTATATGGTAGGGCTTGACCGACTATACTTTCTTACTTGTTGTATATTGCTTTTAAATGTCAGCAGCTATTTTTTTTTTAAATTTTGAAAGAACTTTAACGCTGGAAAATCCCAAAGCATAAAAATGAAAGCTTGAGTAAATACATTTTCAACATAAACACGCATTGTTTAAAATTTTAAAAATCAACTGTTGTTTTTGTGTTTATTTGAATCGTTTGCCATTCTCCTGCTAGTTACGAAAAGTAAACTTTAATAAAACGATGCTTAAACACGGATATAAATAAATTTATATGTTTACAATTATATTTAAACTTCATGCATACATACAAACATAAATACTTGTATGTATATAACAATAATATGTTGGCTTAAGCTCTAAACGAAATTACCGGCACTGCTACATGCTTATTTTGTTGTCATAGTTGTTTTCTAAATATTTATATTGTTCATATGTTTGTTTGTGTGTAAGTATGTATGTGTGTGTGTGTATGTTCTCCATCTAACATAATTTACTTCCTTCCCATAAACAGAATTCATGCGTTTGCCGCGTATGCATTTTGGTAGTGTGAACAATTTTTGCGTATGCGTTGTGCATTTTAAGTAGGTTTTAACTGGAAGAGATCATCGTAAGCATTGTCGTCATCATCATCATCATCATCATCATCATTTTTCTTCCCCTTGCTTTTGGCTGTTTACAATAAAATCATGATTTAGTTGCGCGTTTATGGTTTTGTGGTGTTGCATACAAACGAGTGAATATTTAGTTAAATGTAAAGAAAATAAAATGGAAAATTGGGTGTTCAAAATGAATTTAAGTTTTTTTTTATTATTTAAACATCTTTATTATTAGGCATTTGTTTTATACGTTTTTTATTGTAACACTCACCACCAAAAAGAGGGGGGAGTATATTAATTTTGTCATTCCGTTTGTAACAATTTGAAATATTGTTGGTAGAACTAATAGGTATACATATATGTACAAATATTCTGGCTCCTTATGAGATTCTAAGACTATCTAGTCTAGCACGATAGAGCTTCGAATACTTAGAACAATGAAATTTTACCCCAACATTCTTTGTTTCATCGCATTGTTTGGTATGTTTTGGTTTTTATTTTATTAAATTTTTGTTGTTTTTAAAATCATATATGCGTTTTTCATAAAAGTCGCCTCACAAGCGAAGTTTACCATTAAGGAGCTAAAAATTACGTTTACCTTTCTAGGGTTAAGTAGTGGAATCAAATTGTATTCACCCCTATCGTGAATAAAAATTCCACATGAAATTTGTTCCCTTTTATTTTTTTAACATTGAATTTTAATAGGAAAAATGTGAAAAGGGAACAAATTTCGTGTGGAATTTTCATTCGATACTATAATGGAATGTGTTCTGCTGAAATTAGGGAACTTGTTTCTGAAACACGCAATTTTTTACGTAATACACGTTCTTCAGTCAGGGCTCATCCAACACACTACAGGGAAAATTCGTTCTTTAGCCGTACTGTCCGTATGTGGAACAAACTCCCAGCAGAAGTAGTCCCTGCCACTTTCAATATAGAAAAATTCAAGTCAAATGTTCACAAACACTACTCCCGCTATCCTCCCTCCCATAACCTATTTTCCTAGTTCCAACACAATGCATTGCATAAGTAGGGGCCATCCCCTGAGTGCTGGTCCAAGAAAAAAAAAAATAAGAACAGTAGTGTGACCTCCCTCCACTGTCGGTAGACATCAAGGGGTTAAATTTGCCTGAATTTTTAAAAGTTATTTTTAACAATTAAAAAAAAATGTCAATATAAATATTTTTCCAACTAAATTCGATATCCATTTATGGGGAACCATTCCGTAAAATTAATGCCAACATAAATTACAAAAAATGTACAAACTTGCCGGTTGAAATAAATTGAACAATTTCATCTCAATTGTTATTTACACTTTCTTGATTTATATTTAGCTCAAAATCCAATAAATTAATAAATTAATAAATATTTATCTAATACTGGCTCCATGATGATGCCTTTTACTAACAATAACAAATCTAAACAATAACATAACAACTTGCAATTGTTATTAATTAAAAATGTATGTTTTTTTTATTTATTTTGTTTTGTATTTATTTGTTTATTTGTTTTGATACGAAATTATTTCCTTTTTCTATAAAATTTTTACGTTTTATTTATTGTTACAAAATGATACATACAATTGTTTTTGTTGGCTCCTAAAATGGCAAACAATTTGTAAAGTTTTTGTTAATATTTTCTAGTTTTCAGTTTTTGTTGTAATGGAGGCATTTAAAGTTGTAATTTTAACAACAGAAAAAAACACTAAATTCTATAAGGAATTGAACATAAGATAATTATGTGTAATACAGATGATGATTTATAAATAATTCATTATTTAATAAAGCAGCTACTTTAAACGTTTATTAAAGTTGTACAAACGAAAGTTTCTTTCTACTCTATACTTGTTTTACTAAATAAGGCTATAAGACACACTTAGTGGGATCGTGTCTTATAAAGGGCGAGTCAAGTAGAGATATTTTTTTTAATAGTTTTTTTTTCTTTTGACAGATCACGTGTGAGTCGTGTCATGCTGTCATAATGATACATGTGCCAAATATTGAAAAATCCTATTCTTGAGTTAAAAAATAATTTTTGTGATAGATATCCCACTCGCCTCCCATTAAGCGATTATAAGGGCCTTAAAGTAAATTGTATAAGCTTTCTTTTGAGAAAAAAAAAACAAAAACGGCCCAAATTGAAAAAAAAATAAAAAAAAAATTTTTTAATTAAAATTAAAAAAAATATTTTTGGAATGATTGAAGAAATAGCTATCTAAAGTCCTTTGAACAATTTTTGCTAAGACCCATATGTGAAAAGTTACACTTATTTAAAAAAAACCCTGTATGACCAAAATTACCCAAAATGTCCAACTTTGACCCCCTCTAACTCCAGCACTTCTGGACTGATAGAGCTGAAAATTTGTGTCTGGCCTACTATCCAATAGTACTAACCAAATCGGAAGACATCGATTTTTAAAATTGGGTCAATTGACGTGAAATTCACCATATGCCAGTGATGGAAAAATGAAAAATTGAAATGGTACTGACCGTTAACAAAAAGAGTACTTTTTTCAATATTTAGGTACTTTTTAGGAAAGATATTTTTTTTATTTAAAAATAAAATTAAAAATCCATTTAAAAATAATTCAAAAATAAAATTAATTCAGTTTAATAAAAAAAAACTATTACAACAACAAACTAAAAATTAATTAATTTTTATGTAAAAATATATGTTACAAAAATTTTTATTTGTTGTGGCTTAAGATAATAAACATATAAGCATGCCTGAATTTTGTTAGTGTTAATGTTTGAAGTTTTCAAAATAATATGATACACAAACAATCTCAAACAAGAAATGAGAATCACAAAAATGTACGAAACATAAGAAATTTATCAAAATAGTAACATCTGTTTACTTTTGTAGATTATCTTAGGGAACAAAGCAAAATTGTATACTGTGGTATTTTCGTTGTGAAAAAGTACTGAAAATAGTACAATAGTATTCCATTTTCCATCACTGCCATATGCATAACCGACCACATTTGATGACACCGCAAGCCACCACAGTCGCCAGAGCTTAATGTTATCGACAATTTATGGTCAATCTAAGAAATCAGCATAAGGAAACACGAAATTTCGCCGAGTATTACCCAAAAAAAATGGTGGCATCTATTCCAAATCGCCTTAAATCTGTTGTAGATAATAAAGGCAATATTAAATTGTGCAATTGCATTTTTAAATTTCACGTTTTCGAAATCTATACGTGCCTGCATAAAATAAGATGTGCCGTGAAAAATAAGCTATTTTTTTTTGTTTTAGTTTTAATATATCAAAATGTACAAAAACAAGTGGTTACTTTTTTGAGTAAATATTTGCCAAATATGACCGTAACTTTAGACTATAAATTTGTTTCTTTTAAATGACATCAATTTAATTTCTAAGTTCCTGTTAGTTTTCTTTTTATTAAGCTTAGAAATAAGTATAAAATAAGCTGTGAGCCACTGTATGTCTACCATCAAATCTAAATTTCATACAAAGAGACCGCCAATAATATTCTGCTTGCACGCACAAAACTATGGCTAGTCAAGACTATGGATAAAGAGCGGTCTAGTCAACATGTTTATCTACTGTGTATGTACGTAAATATTATCTTACTAAAATTATAATCACGCAAGTTATTCCACTAATAAAACCAAGACCAAGATATGCATAAATTCACATGAGAAAATAATTAGAGGTTTAATACTTGATTACACAATTGTTAATTAACCATATTAATGTCATTGATTCGTTTAAATTTAAATGATGACTACTCGTAGTTACTTAGAAAGTAGGGAGTGTTGTGATAATTATTTAATTTCAACGTATGTTGAAATTATTAATAACAATTATTATTTTTATATGGCAACAAATTGATTAGTTTAAACGTTTTATTATCTATACCGAAGAAAAACGGCAACAAACAAAAAATAACAATAAAACTAAAAACAATTGAATAAATATTGAAGGTATTTCTCTAATTATAGTTCTTAATAATGCGAGTATTGCAATATTTATATTTGCTGAATAATAAATGTTTGTATGTGTATTAGAGGTATAACCAAATTTTTGGCATAGTAGCACGGAGTGGCCAATAATGTTTTCATAATAAAAAAAACACCTGTGTCCCGTCATGTTGCGAAAAAAAACTGATGCAGGGAAGCAAATTTCTAAAATTTTTTTAGAAATTTTTTTTGTTATTTATTTATTTTTATATTAAAACAATATTTGTATGTATATGAGCAATTCCATATGAAAGCGATCACCTTTTGGACGACCCCTCTCCGATTTTAAAATAAATAGTCTCAATCGATTGCCCAGCAAAAAATAATGTACTCTCGGATTGTGGCTGCATTTGTTTCAATGCATTTGCTTGTTGAGACAAATCGATTTTACACTTGGGGCAAATGAATTCTGCTTCTTCACCGTATTGTATATTTAATTCATTCATGTATCGCTTCGAAACACCAGTTAATTTTAATACTTTTATCTTTTTCGAACGATGTCCACTCTTGTTAAACGGATTGCAGCAAAATTTATTCATTTTACTTTAAATTGTCTTTACAGCACTCAACTTGGGGCTCTTAAAAAAAAATTGATTTTTTCTTCATAAATGTATTTTTAACTGTAAAATAATTTTTAAAACGTATTTTTAACAAGGTGGTCTCTTAAATGCTCTTCTCCTGTCCAAACAAGGCGTCGGGGCCGATTTTTTTATTGCTGATTCTTAAAACAAAAATTATGAGGAATCCAAAAAAAAAAAAATTAGCCGGAAAATTTAGGAGCTTCTGTGGAAAATCGGAAAATTTAATTTTCATGGGAAAATTTAAAGGTAAATTTCTAAGAAAAATTAGGAAAATTTTATTTTTCAATTAAAGCCTGATTCAATACCTTTCCAACGAGCTATCACTCGTTGCGATCGCTTTAGTAGTTTTTTTTTAAACAACTTTCAATGAGGTCCCTTATGAAGAATTCTTCAATTTTATCACAGACAGTGGTGTACACCACCACTAAACCAGTCACTATAAAAAAAAAAAAAAATATGTAGGTACATTATTTTTTGTTGGGCAATCGATTGAGACTATTTATTTTAAAATCGGAGAGGGGTCGTCCAAAAATTTGCCAATTTTGATCGTTTTCATATGGAATTGCTCATATATTAATAAAGTTTAAGTTTATTGTTCGCCATGATTTACACCAGGAGTGCCCAAGCCTTATAATCTTGGTGCTCTTTTGTATTTGTAAAAACTCTTAGCTTTAGGCTGTGTGTTTTGTATACTCACTACAGCACTCAGCACTAGCAATACGAAATACACAAACAACTTTGCCTTATTTGTTTTCTTGTCGTACTTCACTCTTCACTTTTGAGCACTCCTGATCAGTACATAAATATCTTGTACAACTTTTATTGTTCGCTCTGCACATATGTATATTACTCCTTTGTTGCAAAAGAATTGCTTTCTTAATTAAATAAAAGTTTTGTAAAATAATACGAGGCGGTTCGGAAACTTCTTAGCCTAGAACAGAAAGCGTGGTATAAATAGAAAAAATTGTTTTAAGTGTTTTGGAAACTTCCATCTCTGCTATGAATACATGTTAAATTTCTTTTCGATCTGCCAACTCCTTCATATAGAAACAGCTGTTTTAAAAAAGACGCATCCCCGATTTTTTTACAACGGAAAAATTAGAAATTCGTGGTGTCATTAAAAATTTAAATAAAAAAGGTTTATCGGGACAAGAAATTCATAATGATATGGTGAGTGTGTTAGGTGAAAGTGCTCCTTCATATGCAACAGTAAAAAAAATGGATTGCTGAATTTAAACGTGGTCGTACAAGCATTGAGGA
This sequence comes from Bellardia pandia, assembly GCA_916048285.2. NCBI lineage: Eukaryota > Metazoa > Arthropoda > Insecta > Diptera > Calliphoridae > Bellardia > Bellardia pandia. The sequence goes on from OU696529.1 coordinate 124,308,060, forward strand.
TGAACCACGAAGTGGACGTCCAAAAACAACATTATTTTATTAATTATTAAATGATCGACGAATAAAAGTGCGTGAAATAGCTAATATCATGGGCATCTCAAATGATCGAGTCCATTTAATTTTGCATGAAGAACTACAGACAAAAAAGCTTTCTGCAAGATGGGTTGGGTGCCGCATTTGTTAAAAACGCATAAGAATGAAAATTTCACTAGCTTGTTTGAATCGTTTTAAGAAAAATAAAATGAATTTTAAGAGTCGTCCAAAGACAAAAGAACAATCCAAGCAATGGACTGAAGCTGGAAGAAGTGCCCCAAAGAAGGCAAAAACAATTCAATCGGCTGGTAAGATTATGGCAACGGTAGAACTTTAAAAGTATTTTATTGATTGACTATCTGCAAAAGGGTAAAACAATAAATTCAGAGTACTATTGCAACATTTTGAATTAATTAAATGTAAAAAATCGAGAAAACCGTCCTTCTTTTGATTTAGCTCCCAGTGACTTTCACCAGTTTCCAAATCTAAAAAAATTTCTAGCTCGCAAGTGTTTTACCACAAATGAAGATGCAATTACAATTGTAAACCACTATTTTGAAAGCCTTGAGGAAGGGATATAATTGCTAGATAAGCATTGGACTGTGTATTGAAATTGCAGGAGATTATATTGAAAAATAAAAATGTTTGTGAAAAACTAATTACAGTTAAACCTTGGTATAACGAATCTTAAGGGGATTAGAAAAACGTTATATCGAATAATTCCTTACAATGAGGTTCGTTATATCGAGGTGAAGTTGCACTTTTATTCGTTAAACATTTTGTATGTATATTAATCATCATCTGCTTACCATGTTATAGCAAACGATTTCCGCTAATAAATCAAAACACATTTGAAGAAAATCACTGTATTTTGTAGTTTTAAAATTCAAAAATAGTATTGTATTTAATTCAATGCTGCAGACATTGTCGTTGCAAACACAATAATTTTGTGTGTATTTGTTTCATATAATTTGGATTGAATTGATGGTTGTAAGTTGACAAAATTCGTTAAATAGAGGTAAATAATTATTTCTATTTCGTTAGTCTGCAGTGAATGAAAATTCGTTATAACGAGGCTATTGACAAATGTATTCATATAAGAGAGGTTTATTTTGTATTAAATTATGGAACGTTGTAGGGGATTTCAAAAAATTCGTTCAATCGAGGAATTCTTTATAGTGACGATCGTTATATCGAGGTTTGACTGTATGCTCTTACTGTGCTAGGCTAAGAAGTTTCCAAACCGCCCTCGTATTTTATGACTTCTTTTATTTTTGTATAAATTTTGTTTGGAAATGGTGTATTTGTGCAAACTCCTTTAAAGAATGAATATTTTACAGAAAATTTAAAAGATACATTTTAAAAAATTAATTTTTTTTAATTTGTTGGGTAATAATGTTTTAAATTTTAAGCCCTAAAGAAAAGAAATAAAAACAATCTAAAAATGTAAAAATAATTTTTTTTAGTTACCATAAAATTGATTTTTCTACTAATTTTAACTTTGATAACCCATAAATAGGCCCCTACAAAGCGTAGCACCCTTTCCAAACGCTCATTTCATAGGCTGAACAGTTATCTATCATATACTGTTTAAACTGTTCAATTATCTTCTTCAGTTCAAAGATATGATTTTTGCAACGAAAAAACTGAAATGGCGCCACTGTGCGACGTTTTGTTCCCTTATTAGTCTTGTGATTGGTAATGATTTTCAGCATCTTCTTTAGAACATAATTACGAATTTCTAAGACAATTTTTATTTCACTTTCTATAATTCTGCAACAATAAAACATTTAAAAAAAAGTACAAAAAATTCGACCAAACCCTCCTATAGATAGACAACAACACTCCCTCTTATTTTTAACTGTGTACCTATACATAAATATATAATTCGTCACATTATAGTATTTCTAAGTTTTAACAAGTGTGTTCAATACTTATTCGTATTTATTGAACTTGGAAATAATAAAAGACAATGGAAAAATTCAATGGAAATATTAAATAATTAAAGTAAATATTCATTTAATATTTTCTATTTATTTAACGTTTTATTTCATTATTTTTCGAATTAACAATTTTCAAGGAAACGTGTGCATTATTAAGAATTAAAAATAAAAGCTTAGAAAACAAATTCTCTAAACAATAAAACCCATGACTGCCATATGTGTACGAGTATTGTCAGGTCTATTCATTTAAGAAAACGAGAATTTACATTTATTTCAAATAAAAATAAGAAAATAAATAAATACTAAATGACGTCAAACATAAAATTTGAACAATTGAACATGTGAACATGTCAGCCAGTCTGTAGGAAAATTTAATTTTTATTTTGAAAATATTGTTTGTTCTGCAACAGCAGTTATTCATTGGAATAATTTTGCTCCTTTTATCCATCCTTGTGACCATCATTAGGAATGTAAAAGAAATTAATCTCATGCAAAATCTTAAGCATAAAAAGGATATTGAATGTCACACTTTAACAGCAAACATTGGACTGATAGATAGATGTAAGTTTAGACAACGACTTGTTGGTTGTAAGTGTGTGTGTGTGTTTCAACAATTTCGAAATGTCCATTTAGTCCTTCGATGTTATTAAATCTTAACTAAAAACAGAAATGCTTCCATACATATGTACATGAAAAAAAAGGGAAGTATGCGCAAGAAACTAAACAAACAAGTGACTGTCAGAATACGCGGTTAGTTTGTTAAAGCTTGTAAGTGTTAGAATTTTAAATTCTAAGTTTCCTTCCCCCAAAAACGATTGCCTTTCAATGTTTTGTTGCTGACATTTGGACATTGTTTGTTGCTACATGTTCTGACTTGTTCTGGTTTGCAAACATCTGCCAGTGATATGAATTACAATCTCTGATAGAAGGCAGGCATTGTTTAAGAAGACCAAAACAAAATGATTTTATTCTTTTGTGTCACAAACTGATTAAAACATTTTTGCAAAATGTCTAACTAAAAAGACAAGGAAAATTCTTTGAAATTTATTGCACAACAATACAAAAAGGCTTTCAATTTGTATTTAGCATGAGCATTGTAAGTCATGCAGCAACTGTGTTTAGTGTCTCAATGTATTTAGTTCAGAAAAATCTTCATTAAAATTTAATTTCTAACAAAAGTTGAAGTATAAACTTACCTAAAGGAACAGACTTGAAGCTGCAATTTTACTCCTTAACTGGCAGTTTAAGACAGCACTTTATTATCATTAGAGTTGTTGAAAATTTTTATGATTTAAGTTATTGTTTTACAGTCATATTACATACAGTTGTCTAAAGTTATCTTCACGTTTTTTCATATATCGAGCCATAACCGCCAAAATAATGTATCCCACACCATAATCGATTGTTGTTTTTTTATCGAAATCGATAGTTCAACATCATTTAGAATTATTAAAATTAAATGTATTACACAAAACAATATTTACATTATAAATTTTAAAATAATGGCTTTATTCAAACTGATTTTATTTAAAAAAAAACCTTCCCCTGTAAAATTTTGAGTTTGTGGGATACATTTTTTCGGCGGTTATGGCTCGATATAACTTCCTCGAAAGATCTCCTTCACATTGACAGCCAGAACTTTAACTGCAAGAAAATAATAATAAAACAAGGAATGTAATTAGTCGAATGCAGACCATTCTTTTAATAATATAATTTTATTAAATGGGAATTATTCCTCTTGCGAGTATAAATTGTAAAATTTAAAAAAATTTAAAAATTTTTAATCGAAGTTCACTTCAAGTTAAATATACAACTTATTTGAAAATAAATGTAGTGTATACAATTTATTTTCAAATAAGTTGTAAATAAATGTAGTGTATACAATTTATTTTCATAAAATGGGGTGCCCCGATAGACTAGGCGATAGTGTGCCGAACTATCAGTCAAAGGGTTGCGGGTTCGATTCCCGCCAAAGACTCTGGGTGTTTTCTGCAGACAAGCTAAAAAGCTTCGCAGTTTGTGTTTGTGATTCTATAACTTAAAAAAAAAAAAAAAAAAAAAAATAAGTATATTTAACTTAAAGTGAACTTCGATTAAAAATTTTTAAATATAATTTTATTATAAATTACGTTGTGATATTCACTCAACGATGACCTAAAACAAACTCACTTTGAGTGGCCCTGTTTGTTCTATTTATACACTAGCGCCATAATCTAGCAATTTTCGGCGGCATCTAGACACGAAGATCGACAGTTCATTTCTATAATGTTCAACCAAAGCCGTTAAAACTTAATGTTGACATACTCAACAATGATAGTAAATACAAACTTCTTTCTACTAATGCAAATGTTGATAAACATATTGTACGAGGGCGGTTCGGAAACTTCTTAGTCTAGCCAAAAATATTTTTTATTTTTCAATATGGTCTCCTGCAACTTCAATACACTTAGTCCAACGCTTGTTTAGCAATTCTATCCCTTGATTAAAATAGTTTTCCTCAAGGCCTTCAAAATAGTGGTTTACAACTGTAATTGCATCTTTATTTGAGGTAAAAGGCTTCCCAGCTAGGAACCGCCATCATAGGTATACAACACTGTAATATGTCTTCGCTTATTGTGTCTTAGCTAAATGTTTTCAAAAAGAAAATGGCTGATTTCTTTTAACGTTGCCATTATGTAAAAATAAGTTTAATAGGATTTACCCCCTGCCCCACGATGTCGAACGATAACGTTCGCTTAGATAAGACTTAAGACACAAACTTTTTATCGTATCTATTTTTTATTCAATCAAGTTTGTTTATTCCACAATCAAGTTTGTGTCTTAAGTCTTATCTAAGCGATGTTCGGCATCGTGAGCCAGGGGGTTAATTATACAAATACAAAGCAATTTTGATTTTGAATGTGTTGCTTAACTGTGAAATGTTGTTTGTTGTCTGCTGTATTGAATGCATTTAGCTAAGACACATGCCTTATTAAGTGAAGACACTATGCACAGTTGACTTGAATTGGATATAAAGTAAATGAAATGTAATGTAAAAAAAATCGGTTCACGTTTGCATGTCTTTCGTTTAAAACTAAAATCAGGCGTTTACAAAGTAATCTGGGCAGTGTTTTTCTTGAAATTAAATAATAATTTAATAAATCGTTTTCAAAATTAAGTATAAACTTCAGATGTTTTGTCTAATTGCTTTGACCACAATTAAATTGGATTGCAGCAAATCTAGTTATTTAAATGTTTTGATTGGTAAAGTGGTCGAATGAAATCACTTGCTCTACTGCCAGATCCACCTGGTCCGTATTTGATGTGGGAAGGACGAATTCAATGCTCAGTTTTCGTCGAAACCTAATAGGGCGTATTGTCTCTTTATTTACAGGTCACTGTACTATTGGAGCATTCGCCAGAAGACTAGGTCTACAGTAAAACGATTACTTTAGAGAAGCTGTCATAACGAGGAGGAACGGCTGCCCATGGAACCTAACCTAGGCTAATGTTTTGATTGACTTTAATAATCTTACTATTAGAAAGATATCTTTTAAGATGCAGGGATATAATGGACTAAAATCGTTTCATGCTTATATGTCTTAAGTTTACAAATTATTCATTAGTTTAACTTTTAAATACTCCACCAAGTCCTTGAAAATTTTATTTAGCAAATAAAATATATCGTGAGATGTGTTGTCCCCTTAATACGACATAAAAATTAAAATTATCACTCCACATCTAAAGACCTGTTAAATGCGTTATTAACCAGTCATTTAAATTTGAACGATTATTAATTAATGAATGAATAAAAAAACAAATAAAATACATTTCTATTTCAATTAATAATTGCTAAAGTAAATATTTATTGAAACAATGTTTGCTGTGAAGGATTTCCAGTTTGAGAAATATGCCAGCAAATTGAAAATCTATAAATACTCGCAAATACACAGAGAATGCGGCTTAACAATCTGGGGCAAGTTAATAATTTGTTCAGTAATACTAATTAAAATTTAAAATTTACGATCTTTAGCAAATACTACTTCCAAGTAATGTAGGCGGTATGTTGTAGTAATTGAAAATTAAGTTATTGAATAATTGCTTGTAATTACCAAAATATTTGAGATATGCTACGAATAATCAGTTGAGTATAATGTTGCACTTAAAATGCCCTCACACATTATGAGTTCTGTCATGACAAGAGTCGACATAATGCTCTTAAGCCAGAATTGCAATGACACAATAAATGTTAAGCATAATTTCTTCAAGTGTGCATTTCAAATATTCAAATGCAATTTTTTGTATTAAAAAAAATTTTATGACACTTTTTATAACAGATTTAATCTCATAACTTTTCATATGAATATTTATTGTTTTTCAATAAATATTTGAATTTTGCACAAATTGCAAATTAATAAAAAAAAAGCAAATTCTAAACAAATTCAACAAAATATAGAAGCAGTAATTAAACACAAAATGAATGCCAAATTCTATAAATTAAACAATAATTTAAACGTTTACAAACACATAACAATAAATATAAAACATTTATGGAAACTTAACTAAAATTCAAACAAATCGAATCATATCTAAAGGAGTGAGTAAAAGCGTTTGAATGTAATACAATTAATTAAATTTCTATCAACACTAATAAAAATCTATTTAAAATGCAATATATTATTGAGGCGAGTTTCCATTTTAAATTTTCCAAAACAACAAAATTCACAAATTCAATTAAATTTTCATAAACTGAATTTACAAAAATAGAATTGAGAGAGAATGTTAAACTAAAAATAATATAAATAAGTTTATTGTTTATAATTACTTTTTCGTACAAAACACATGTAATTAAGTCATTTGGGAATGTAAAGTGTGTAAATTAAAGCAAAGTTAGCCACACATATTTGGTAATACTTGAAGTTGGCAACACTACACTTGACAAGCATCTGGTCAGCCATTTAACAAAAAAACAACCACCAACAATAACAAACAATTTATGTTTGTTTTCATTTTAGGCGCTTAAGTTGAAATACATATATACATACATACATAAATATTTACAAATCCAACAACATGTTTAGTTAGAGCAGTTGAACAGAAATGATCGGTTGGTTGGTTGATTCTTTTGATCATTTATGAAAAATCCCCACGATAACTGTCACCTTCAAATTTTTTTTTTTTTTTTTTGGTTTTTAAATTACCACCATTGGTAATATGAGTGTGTGGTAATAATCATCATACAATCTCTTTTGATATGATTTGTACAACTACATATTATACCCCTACTTGGTTGATTTTGAGGTGGTAATGAAGTTGTTGGAGGTTAAAAGACAACATAATCTACATCTAGATGATCTTAAATGGTTTGATAAATCATGTAAAATCAAGTTCTTTCATCACGACTACCAAGAATTATAACAGTTTTCTGTGTATTTCAATAAAAAACCAATTCATGACAATGATTAGAGTTAGCATTACGGATGCCACTGCCGATACCGAATTTGGATTTTACAAATCCCGAAAATCGCAGTACTTGTTTTAAAAATTCCCGAAAATTAGTATTTGTGTAAAAGATCCAGAGTAGTATAATTGTTATACCCTACACCACCATAGTGGGGAGGGTATATTGGATTTGTGCTGATGTTTGTAACGCCCATAAATATTGGTCCAACACCCACCTTAAATTATAGCTTAAGTCTATGGTTTTTGAAATTGGCAATACGTATAAAAAATTCTTTTATTGATTTTAAAGCTCAACAGACGACAGACGAGGAATTTGATTTTAAATTCTGTTAAACGAAGTGCCTTTCGTTTTTCTTTTCTTTCATGCATGTTGATTTGCATGAAAAAACACGAACATTGAATTGACGCGTGTGAATGAAATGGCAAGTTCAAAAGAAAAAGTTACATATGCACTCGTATGTATCGTACAAGTACACTGCAAAATACATACCGTCCAAAACCACCTTAACTGTTAGTAATTCTTTACTATTTTCATTCCATAACATAACGACAGCAGGATCTAATGTATGCTGCTGTCATACAAATTGCAGTAACATTAAGATAACTATAAATACAACATTAGAAATTTATTATTTTGTGGCTGTTACTAATGAAAGGACCCCCAGCTGTTTCAACTCCATGGGGAATTAAAACATAAATATGTGTAAAAGTTAATGTTATAAAAGCTCGTTAATATTATTATTTATATTTACTAAATATATATGGGCAATTTCACGTCAAGCGATCCAATTTTTAAAATCGATGTCTTCCAATTTGGATGAAATTTGCACCAAGGTTAGTACTATTGGATATTAGGCCAGACACAAAGGAAAAATTAAAAAAAATATTTTTGGAATGATTGATGAAATAGCTATCTAAAGTCCTTTGGACAATATTTGCTAGGACTAATAGGTGAAAAGTCCAACTTTGACCCCCTCTAACTCCGGCAGTTCTTGAATGATAGAGCTGAAAATGTGGGTCTGGCATACTAACCAATAGTACTAACCTTGGTGAAAATTTCATCCAAATCGGAAGACATCGATTTTAAAAATTGGGTCACTTGACGTGAAATTGCCCATATTTACTTTTAGCGTAATATTGTATTCTATTAATTAATTTACGAAATGTCGGACAAGTAATTTTAAAATGAAACCAAAATAATGAAATGCTGGAGAGTTAATGATCGCCTGCTGAGTTGAGGTTTGGTTTAACTAAAATTGTTCGCTAAAGCTTTGTAATACAACACAAATCTTTGATATTCTGTTTAGAAAACTTCGTGTAAAAGAAACCGTGGCATTGATCGTATGAAAAAAGGTGATTGATTCCTTATCTCTAAAACCTATTGAAACATTATGAAAAACAAGGATTTTTTTAAAAACAACTATTCAGGTTTATAATATTAAATCACATACAAATATGAATGTACAATGTGAAAAAATTGGAAAAAAATGTTTAAAATATCAAATTTTTATGGAGGTTGTCTCACGTTTTGGTCCATAACTCTGGTTCTACTCTACCCATTTTGAGGATTTTCAATATCAAACTGCTTAGGAGAATTATAAGCGGGTTTTTGGTACACTTTGTTGATTTTGGTTGCGTCCTTTTGACGTGAGAGTATTTTACACAGACAGACAGACGGACATGGCTCATTCGACTTAGAATTTCATAAGGATCAAGAATATATATACTTTGTTGGGTCTCAGATGAATATTTTTCAGTGTTACACACGGAATGACAAACTCTTATTCACCACTTATGGTGGTGAAAAATTGTTAGCAAAAGGTAAATTGTCAGTTTAGACGACTGTAATAAAACTAACAATTTCATTTGCATACAATTGTCACACAATGAATTTATCTGTCAACCGAAATTGTCAGTTCATACGGTTGTCAGATTGTTGTGTGGCATTGTCAAATTCGTTTTGCAGCTCTGTGTGTGTGTTTAAAAATTTTAAATATTGTCATGGAACAAAAAAGAGCAATTGGAACCATTTTATCTGCTTAAGTAATAATGCACACTTTAATTTAATTCTTTAATTTTCTTCTACTTTTTTCAAAAATTTTATCAATGCACACTTGTTTGTTTATTATTTATGTATAGACATAGTTGCATTCGGAAATAATTTCTATGACAATGCTGCCATTGGCAGATGCATAAACTTTGCACATATAACAATGAAAAGTGTTTGACAATTGTCTTAAAACAATGATAATGACAAAATTGTGTATTTACACGATTGTAAGATGTCTGACAATATTTTTGTCTTCCAATGTACTGAAAATGCTGTTCCTTACAACGTTGGAAGGCAAAAATTTTAAGTTCACACGGTTGTTAGATATTTTCTGAACATTTTTCGGACAACGTTCTAATATCTGATGATCGTCTATACAAAGCTTATGTATGACCAGTAAATTTGATTGTTTCCACAAAAAGGGAATTGCCCTAAATTTGTGAAATGAACATATTTCGCAAAAATTTAATTTAACCTTAAGCCTAAAAGATTTTGAATCGTGCTAAATGAAATAAAATCGTGTAAAAAAATTAAAAATTTCTTTATTTTCAAATCGTGTTATATCAAAACCGTGTAAAAAAATTAGGTGTACTCACATCATAAACATTATTAAATGCTGTAAATAAAATACTATATTAAAGTATATTTATTAAATAAATACAAACAAATGTAAATCTTTGCCTTAACCTTTGTCACAACAAAACTGAAACGACCCTACCCATAATATTAAGTCTGTTGAAACATTCAATAAGTGTTTTATTGTTGAAAGGTTATGCTGAAATTAATGAACTTTTGCACAAAACTTGCTTAATACCACAAATTTGTGTCAGAAAAAATTATCAGAAAATTGTTTATTCTAGCCTCGTCCCTAAGGAATGGGAAACCACATTTTTATTGTGTATCAAAATAATATTAAATAATATTGCTTTGTTCAATCTCGAGTACATCTAATTCTGTTTTTACGCGGTAATTGGTTCCGGGAAACTTCGGATAAAAAAAAAAACGTGTAAAAAAGACATTGATCGTATGCAAAATAGGTGATTGGTTTCTTATGTCTAAAAACTATTAATTTTAATAATTTTATACCCACCACTAAAAAGATGGGGGGTATATTGAAGCGTTATTCAAGCGCCAGTCTATTCATGTGGAAATGCCAAATCAAACTAAACATTAATCACTTGACACAGCTGACAAAATAGCCGCCAGTTAAAAAAATGTTTCCAACTTAAAGTTCTATACATCTAAAAAAAAACACCCTATAGGTGTATAAAATTCGGCACAACCAAATATAAACTTTTGATTGTTTAACAATATTATGGTCACTCACGAAATAATGTGAGTCATGTAATGACTCATTATGACTCCTATTAATACCATAAACATGATTAGTACAATCATATGTACGATTGCTGCAATCATATGAAACGTAACTTTAACTTATTATGGTTGCAGCAATCATGTAAAGAGTGAACGTAATTATGTTAATCTTTGCACAAATTTTTAAATGATTGCGGTAGTCATAAACAGCTAAATTTTTTCTCAATTCAAAAACAAAACTACACAGCTTCCATACAAATAAAATGATTTTAGTTTATATTTGGTCTTCATTCCCAAAGAACTAATCAATCTAAATCTAAATGACTAGCTGTGTATATTACTTTCCTGGCCTCCAGGGATATTAAAAGCAAATATAAATTAACCTTATTGGCTGTTCTTAATCACACATTTTTTCTTTTAGCGAATTTTCATTATTCCATCCATTTCCAAGAAATGTTCATGAATATTCCATCAGTGTTTATTATTAGCTAAACGTTACATTGTTAATGAAAATTATATTCATCCTGTTTTCCCCTTAGGGGAAGGGGGAGGGGGGAACACATTCAGCCAGGCATAAAGCAAACTTCATTAATAAATCACCAAATATTAGCAACCAAAAAAGAATATTTAGGTAAAATCATTTTTAAACAAATGGCAAACGCATAAATTTCATAATTATGCATTTGAAAAACAACGAAAAGTTTTGCAAATTGGATACAAGCAACAATAATTTGCATTTATATACGAGGTCTGATCAAAAAATAACCCTTATTTTAAAATTTCGTGAGTTACGTATGTTCGATTTTCGCATTTTTTTTGCTGTTATGTTGTTACACATGTCTGTTATATATGTTGGTAATATCAGCCATTTTGAATTGTCAGTTTGTTTTTGACAGATAAAAACGGTTAGTCGTTCTTTCGATTTTTTACTTTTAGAAAAAAATGGATCAAAGAAACTTTATTAAGTTTTGTGTAAAAAATTAAATTAAATGCGCAGAACACAAGTTCAATTGTGGTATAACCGGTTTAAGGAAGGCCGAGAAGATGTCAATGACGATTAAAACATTGAATCAGTGAAGAAAATGATTTTGGATAATCGTCGAATTACTTTTAGAAAGTTTGCATATCGTTCGGCTCATGCCAAGCAATTTTTACGGATGTTTTAGGCATGCAACGTGCGGCAGCGAAGATTGTTCCGAAATTGCTAAATTTTGAGCAAAAACAACGTCGCATGGACATCGCTCAGGAGCTGTTGAACATCGTCAACGACGATCCAGATTTCCTCAAAAAGATCATAACTGGTGACGAATCATGGGTGTATGGCTATGACATTGAAACCAAAGCCCAAACATCCCAATGGAAACGTCCAGAAGAGCCAAGACCGAAAAAAGTTCGTCCAGTTCGGTCAAATGTGAAGGTTTTGCTCACTGTTTTCTTCGACTGCAATGGCGTGGTGCAGCATGAATTCTTGCCACAAGGTCGTACGGTCAATAAGGAATACTACCCTGAAGTTATGCGCCGTTTGCGCGAAGCAATTCGTCAGAAACGCACAGAATTGTGGAAAAACCAATCAGGGATTTTGCACCATGATAACGCACCAGCTCACACATCGATGCTTGTGCGTAAGTTTTTGGCCAAAAACAAAATCGATATCATGCCTCAACCACCGTATTCACCGCACTTGACCCCCGCTGACTTTTTCCTCTTCCCAAAACTGAAGACACCGATGAAAGGAAAACGTTTTGCTGCGATTGAGGGGATAAAAGAAAAATCGAAACAGGAGCTGTTAGCGATGCCAAAAAGCGCGTTTCAGAAGTGTTTCAAGGATTGGAAAAAAAGCTGGCATAAGTGTTTTATATCTGAGGGGAATTACTTTGAAGGGGACAAGATAGTTATTGATGAATAAATAAAAACTTTTTGAAAAAAAAAATTGATAATAACGGTTATTTTTTGATCAGACCTCGTACATACATATGCAAATATGTATGTATATAATTAATTTGCTGTCATTGATTGCTTATCGATTTGAATGCGTTAAAAACAAAACTGCGTTTGCCTCTCTAACATGGACGCACAAATACTGCAATTTTTGAGTGACTGTCTGTCTATCATTGTAGGTCTGTCGGTACGCCTGACTGCACGTCCGTCCGTTCGTTTGTCATTTCATATTTGTTTTATAACCAACCCAACTCCTAAATAATGATAAATAGTTGCAATCATTCTAAATTGTGTAGACAAGTGTGTATTTTAACATGTTAAATTGTTGTGTTGGCTTTTGTGTAATTTTAATTAATAAACACAATATTACTGTTGTTTAGGAAGTATATTTTTTTTGTTTTATAAATAAATATTTGTGAATGCTTATTTTTAGAATAATAAATAAAACAAATGTAAATAAGCTTAATCATTTCCCATAGGAAATATTATTATAGTTTGCTGTTCATAACTGTCGCTCTTGAAATGATATCAATTTGTTCACTAAGAGGAAAATTTCTTGTCTGTTAAAGCGGGTCTTGACATGCCAACAATCAGCGCACATGAATTTGTCTGGTGTGGACAGAACAGACGAGGCACCAGATAAAGCAACATGAACTGTCGTGAGTTCTTGTGTTAACACACAACATTGAGTCGTACGAGCGTTAAAGGCGACCCCATTACGCGATCTTTTGACAATCTCTGAATGGAGATATTGGGAAAATCTCTGAATGGGGTGCCCTTTAACGCACATAAGACTCAATGTTGTATGTTAACACACAAAGGTACGACAAATCATGTTACTACATCTGTTTTAGTGGACGTTGCAAATATTAAGAAATCAGACGCTCGTGGTTATGTGTATCATTCATGTTTTGCCCCATTTTCCCAATCTCCAAAGGGCTTGGTCTATGGTTGAATGAATTGTGAATGGCAAATAATGCATCTGCAATAAATAGATAGGGTTGGAAGTTTAACGTAAAAGGTAATTTAGAAAGATTAGAAATAAAGCAGGACAAAGAACGGAGCCTTGCGGATACCCCTAATTCAACTTTGAACACGTCTGATGAAATGGCAACTATAACAATTCATATAGTGTGATTTCTGAAGAAACTCGATATAAATCAAAAGAAGTTATCAGCGACACTAAAAGCAATGCGTGTTAATAAAACAGAAACATGCCAGACTCCGTCAAGCGCCTTGGAAATATTACCATTTTACACTCAATATTTTTCCGATAGGAAGGCTTGTCAGTCTACCGCAGAGCCTCCCCTACGAAAGCCTTACAGGTCTCCAGATATTCCACAAAATGGTAATTTAACATACTTTCTATAACAGTAGAGAGTGCAGAGTAATTTGCTATTGCTGTAAATATGCCTGCCATAAAATATAATTGTCATACAAAAAGACAATCAGCAGGTGTTCCCCACGCATGAGAACATGAACGAATTAGTGTGTGTAATTCTGCAGAAGTTTTCTTCATGTTTAAACAACATAACGGGCTTGTCAAGACGTGCAGTTAACAGAAAATTTGTTCGCACAACTATGTCTGCCAGCAAATATGATTTTTAACCACAATTACAAAGAATTTTACTCCTGTTTCACACTCTTCAGTTTTAACTGACCAGTTTTTGTTCAATTCTCTTTTGAACTTGCCATTGCATTTACACACGTCAATTAAATTTTCGTACTTTTTAAAGCAAATCAATATGCATGAAAGAAAAAAAAACAAAAGGCAATAAGAAAATTGACTAGTACTAGTCAAGTTTGTACCCCTTTCATTTTCTTTTCCCTTCTTATCCAAAAATACTTGCCTTGAAGAGTCAGAATTGAAGAGTGTAAAAGCGGACTTATGAATTTCTCCACACACTTTCAATGTTTTGCTTATGAGCCAACAATATGATGGCGCTTACTAATTTTTATATATGTACGCATTTCTTCCCAAATTTCCCATTGGGTCCAGAAATATGCTTATTGCAAACAAATACCAACAATAAGCTACTAATTGTTTACAATAAACTATAATATCAATTTAACATTGACAATTTATGATTGCTGAACAAACTACTTGTTACATGCATCAACAACACCAACCAGCAACAATATACGAGTATACAATAACAACAGTAACAACTAGATACAACAATTTAATTGTTAATTGATTCTTGTCAACTGGACAAACAAATACATACACCGTCATTAAACGTTGCAGTTTGCATACTTTCACTCCGGTTACATACTGACGTCTACGACTGTGACACCTCCACTAGACAAACTGGACAAACGGTGGGAACTAAAACAGATGAGATTGAAATAACATTTAGTTTGTTTGTTTTTTGAGCGAATTAAAAATATGCAAAAGGTCAAATTTAATAATAGTTTTAACAAATTATTGTAATTATTTATGACTGTTAAAAAAATATTTTTTACACTTCCTTGATGTCAGTGTTTGGCGAATTTGTGTGTTTATGTAAAACCTTATTAAAGATAAAATTACTTCAGAGCTAAATATTTAAAAGGAATTTCGTGGAGAATGCAAGAAATTTGCTGGAGAATGCTTAAAAAATTAATTCGCTTAAAAACTGTTTACCTTGCACTTAGACGCAAAGTATTTGTGTTTTTATGTGTAACACCAAATCAATCATCTAGATTTAACACACAGAACACAAACTAATGTGTTTTATTTATACAAATTTTATCTTCTGGAAGCAGAATGTAAGGGCAAATTTTTGCTGGGATATTACTACGGTAATCTACAATAGAAACAGCAGTTGTGTACTCACAAAAAAGTTATAAAGACAAAATCGGTGCATAAATGATAAGAGTAATGGAATATTTTTTTAGTAAAAGGAAACATTTTGTCGGAATGAAACCACTTTTAATTTGCGATGTGGAATTGTAATTTTAAGCATTTTTAGGTTTCGTTCCGTTTTACTTTTTCTATAGAAGCAAAATACGGAACTAATTTTACTTCCGAACGGAATTAAGCTCTGTGACATGGCTAATAAAATGTATTTATAAATAATAAATAGTATATATTTTTAAACAAAAAAAAATTAAAACAAACAACGAAGTTGATAGAAATTATCAAATAAACCATTAGGTGAATATTATTTTAGATTCAGTACTTTTACTCAATTTTTTTGGCGGGTTTATTTGCTCCACCACTTTTGGTTTTTTGTAAGAACAATTTCATTGAATCTCCGCCTTTAAATCTTATCTCCAGATGCGTATTTTTATTTTAAAAATAAATATAAAATGCAATTTGTTTATTTTAAACAATTTATTTAAATTATTTATACATTTTGCAACATAATTTCCGTTTGATATGTAGACATTGGCAAATATACATACAAATAATATGAAAAATGCGAATAATAAATTAAACAAGATAACAACATTTTTTTGCCAGCGGTATAATAATTTTTATTTTTTTTCAAAAATAAAAATGGGCAGCACAAATGAGTACATGAGTACAAATAATTTACAATACTAAATGGAAAATAATTGTTTTTCGGAAAGTTTCCACAGAAACTTGCAGCAACTATGCACAAGTGTCTTTTAAAATATTTGCACACAAAAATGTTAAAGTTTACAGTTGGATTTGTATTTGATTGCTTTGCTAATATGACTTCAACAAGAATTAGTTTGATATAATTTAATTGCATGTGGTAAACACTTTTTGCAAATTATCCGACAGAAATCAATTTATAATACAAATTACAATAAATAATTATGAACTGTCCAAAGCTATTGAGGACAATATTCTAGCAATGACATAAAGTAGCTATTCTACCCGAGTAATTGCTAGTAATAGCTAATAGCGTTCTATTGTTCCCAAAACACAAATCAGAGGTTGCAAAAAGCTTTTAGCGAACACGGACGCATGTCTCATGATAACACAAATAAAGAGACAACTGTTTACAGTAGATACTTCTATAGATATTGGCTGCATCTCACCAGTAAAAAAACTAAAGTCTACATTGTCGGTAAAAAAATGTTAAGGGCGCGTTTAAAATTTGCCTGATGGCACAAAAATTGTACAGTAGATGACTGGAGACATGTAATCTGTGCCGAAGAATTTAAATTTTCAATATTGCTGAGGCCGAGAAGAGCATTCAAAGACACTATGTTAAGAAAACAATGAAGTACGGTGGAAGTAACGTCATGGAATGGGTTTTCTACATGGCGAGACACGGAGTACTAATAAGGAAAGAAGACTATCTGCGTATTTTGCAAACTCATCTTCTCAATATTGTAGCTGAGGGCGTCTATCATGTGGATGGTGAGTGATCAAAAGCAGATGGTGACCAAAATCATAAAAGAATGACTTAGCAACAAGAATTTCATTTTTATGCAGTGACCAGCAAAAAATCAAGACTTTAATCAAATTCAGAATTTGTGGTCAGATAGTTGAGACAAGACCAGAGAGTATTACAAATGAATTATTGAAAAATTAAAGTTTTTTTTAAGAAATAATGGGATTTGGACTTATTATTAAAAATACCATAATTCCCTAAAATTTTTCGCAATTGAGTGTTTTTGTTTCGTTTGTATTTTTTATTAGAACTTGTTACTTTTAGTTTTGATTTATAAATTATTTTAATAAATATTAAACACTAAAATAAATGACACAATACATGAACTAATTTACTTTATTAGTTTTATTTTAATGCACTAACAATGGCACAAAGTACTAACATGTAACCATTTGTGCTCCATATTGTAAGTTTTAGTATACGAGTAAACGCAAAGTTTAGCAATTAATTACTCAATTACTAACTTGCTTTTCAATACCGTTTGCTTTACTTAGAAGTAGTCGCATAATGACTTATTTTGTGTGCAACTGCTTACAGTAACACATTACTTAGAACTAGTTTTAATTAAATATTAAAGTAATGCAATTTCTATAAGTGTTTGAGGTCAGCAACGTGTTAAAATAATGACTTATTATGCTATTGTGCCAGAAGTGAAGCGAAAGAATTTTCAAATAAAAGTTTTTGCAGGCCATATTTCTTCATGTATTTATAATCCAGTTTATGTATTTATAATCCAGTGATTTAATATGTCAGGCTTTTTGTTGATGAAAACAAATTATTCTTTTTATATGTGTGCAGTTTTTATATAAATATTATAAGCTTTTATCGCTGGAATTATTATTCTGGCCAGACAAGCACGTTTAAATATTAAATAATCATAATCATAATAAAGATAAAAATATTAATATTAATATTAAATATTTATGAAAATTAAACAAAGCGTGCAGTAGTAATCTGATAAATAAAGATGAATTTATTAAAGTTTCTGACATAAAAATTAAGTGACAACCTCCCTAAAGCCGCCTGATAATAAGTACGAGTAGATGTTCAGTCATTCAGTCACCAGATATTAATTATTATTAATTTATCTTTCAGTTCAGTTTCTGTTTTTTTTATATTAAAATAAAATCACAATTCTTTCTATTCTTCATGTTGATCACGTGCAAATTTGTATTTTCTTGTGGCATTTTTTTGCCTGTTTTAATTGTTTATTTAAATAAATAATGAATGCCTTAAATGTGCTTTACTATTAAAGGCAGTTCTGGTAATTAAGGCGTAAATAATTTGTAAAATAAATTAAGGAAACGGAAATTGTCATTAATGATTATAAAAACAAGTAAGAAAGTATAGTCGGTCAAACTCGACCACTGTTATTAATGATTATAAAAGTCAAACTCGACTTACGAGTATATAATAGTCCACGCCAGAGAACGGATTGATTGGTTAATTTTAGATTTTGAATACAATCACAAAAAACGAACCTCATGTTGACAACATAAATCAATTCCGTAAAGCAATACATGTCATTATTCACAAAACGGAGTGTGTATGTAAACGTATACTCCCAAAAGCAACGAATACTTAACGATTGGTACGAATGGTTAACGATTGGTATGAATGGTTTTAATGCTGATTGTAAAAGTTGTACATACTAACAAAAAATATCAAACTTTACTAGTTTACTGACAACAAATCGCACATAAAGCAACAACCAAAAAAATATTTATTTTCTCATTAGGTTTTGTATTGTTTTTGCTCTTTCTTTATGTTTTCATTCACTGAAAGCAACGAATACTGGACGAATGGTGTGAATGTTTTTAGTTTTTTCATGTGGCATTGAATTATTTCGTTGCTTGATGTATAACGGCATAACAAAAATGGAATGTAAAATAGCAAACAGTAATAAGGAATGAGTAAACAAACAGCAATGCACATTTTTATTATTGTCGAGTAAAAGCAATGCAAAAGCAATGAATTTGCGAATGGTTAGCAAATGTGAATGGTCTCTTTCTGTTCTCTGGTTTACGCCCAGTACATGTACAAAAACCGGTTTTTAGAAATGGTCTCTATATGGGAACAATGATCTATTTATTATGCACCACTCATCCAAAAACTTAGTGGCATGACTTCTGGGCATATAAATAATTTTTGTGTTAAAATTTATCTCGTTTTAAACACTTTTAAAAAATTTAACACGTAGTTAAAGTAATTTTCGAGCAGGAGCTTCGACTAATTATTGACCGACCTTCGTAAAATTAGCTGTCATGTGTTCTTAATATATGATACTTAATTGTTTTGAATTTTACTTGAATACCAACATTTTTAAGAGATTTATTTTAAGAGTCGTTAAATAGAAATTTGGAAGTGGGTCTTTCTTAAAGCGTGATCCATTTCGAGGTTCCCTACTTTTCTAGAGAAAAAAAAATCAAATTTAATGGAAAATGTTTATTATCATTTGAAAGAACATTCTTTAGCATTTATTTTTTGAAGATTATATCTATCAAATGTTGGCCGTTTCTGCGTCGCAGATGGTCTATACGTTGAGTCCAATTTTCAATGACTCGTTCGAGTCGAAATGGTAACTGGCGAATGACACGTGTGATCTTCTCCTCCAAGGCCTGAATGGAAGCGGGTTTGTCCACATAAACTTTAGATTAGAAAATGTTTTTTGTCATTTAATTTATGTTTATTACTTAACAAAATAATTAATAAATCAAAACGAAATGAAAACAACCCACATAGAGACACTTTTGCAGCATACAAATACTTTATGCCCTAAAGTCCCTAAAGTTTAGGGATTATTCACCCCTATCATGAAATTTGTTCCCTTTTCAGGTTTTTTCTATTAAAATTCAATGTTAAAAAAATAAAAGCGAACAAATTTCATGTGGAATTTTTATTCACGATAGGGGTGATTAATATTTTAAATATTTAATCCAAAGCCAGTTAATTAGTAAAACACTTTTAACACGTTTTGTCATACTCTAGAACAGTTACTTCTTTTGGAGCATCCTCTTATTAGCGCTGAACCCCCTACCAAAGCTTGTCCAAATTTGTTAAAGTTGTTTCTGCCAACCGTCTCTTCACGATTGAGCACAAAAGTTGAACAGTTCTAGTTGATTTAAGTGAATTAAATTGTTCAACTAGTTTAGAAACCTGCAACGTTCTTTTATGGAACATCATCATTTAAAATATCAGGCGACACCACAGACAACTGTATAAATATTTTTTAATTTTCCTCAAAATGGCAAACAACAATTTGGCATAACTCTGGAAATTATTGTCTCTTATTTGTGTTGAAACAAAACACACAGCTAATAATAATTCTATAATTCAGTTTAAATCGATTTTAATTTTGTTTTCGAAAAAAAAAAAAATTGCAACCCACATTCTTTGTTTCCGTTTTATTTGCCAAAACCAGACGTGCAAATATTGACTGCATGCGGTGGCATTTAATGGCGGCTTTTGTTCGGTTTAGCAGAGTTTTAAAGGAATATAATCATCATTATAAAATCATGCTGGTCTGCAAACCCAGCAGAAAATCAAGCAGCTAGTCGGCTCAAAGAGATAATGCCAAATTGGTGACTGTATTGCCATGTTATAACTATATAAAACGAATAATTGTTTTTTTGAGGCACAATCTTCCATTCTTTTTATCTTTTAATAATTTTAATGCGTCTTACACACTTTCATAATGTGTACATCTGAATAGCTTTCCGACCTTGCTTGTCGACCACTGCTTTAGTTTGACATGGTGTGGATTAGGGCTTTGGAAAGATCATTAAGAAGCAGAGTAACTGATTTGATTTGGAGACAAGGCTGACTTGTTCAACCTCTACAATGTGAATTTTTAAAATTTCAGAAAAGAGAATTTTATGCATATGAGGATAGCTCACGACGAATTTCAACATAATAATGTTATTGTTAGCGCCACAGCCTAATCGCTACAATACATTACTGGTTATCGATTATAATCATTATAATTTTGCTATTACTTATCGCTTAAATCTCATATTTAGATATGTATTTCGAACTTTATTATTTATTTCCACGCGGTATTTTTCATTTATATACATATATATATAGTTCATTTTGGCTATATAAAAAGCCATTTTAAGAAAAACACGATATATTCGCGTTTGTCAAAAGATAACGAAGTTTATTCTCTTGGATGCATACGAAAAAGTAAGTTAATTTGTAAGTGTCTTTAAGCAAATAATAATAATGTAAAATTACAGGAATTTTAAATGCAAAAGTAGAAGAAATTAATAACTGAATTTGTTTTAAAAAATCTTGTACTTTTCGTTTTTATAATCTACATTTTGATACCAAGAGCTTGGGCTCTTCACCCAACAGGTATATTAAGGAACCTATTAGTACTACTGCTGAATTTCAGAAGTGAGCCTTATATGGTGGATGTGGTCAAATATGGACCTATAGTCTCAAAATCCAGCAGTTTGTGATGCTGGAGGTTATAATAATTAAATCTTCTTCCCTATATTTCCTGGTATTTTGAGTTAACTCGGACGCACGGCTTAATATACTCAAATTTTCATACAATATTTATGCAGAGATCATTAGTAGTACGATTAACTACCTATATATATATTGTGGAATTCAATATTATCCTCTCAGACGATTTAAAAAACTATTTTTATTATTAGTGAGACTTTAAGTTGTTTTATTTCTAATTTTTCAAAGTTTGATAACGTTATTTTGGTTACCACTTTTCTATGATATACATATGCATATTCTTGATAGGGATAAGGTTATTGAAATGTCTATAATGTAAGTACTTAACTCTCTAATGATTAACCATGCCTCAAGACACTCATCACAAAAGTGAGAAAGGTGACAAATGTAACTGCTTTTTTATTCCAAAACAGTTGCTAATAAATGTCCTAAAGTGTTTTCAAAGACTTTAAAAACTTTTGAAAGCTCAATTCTGTATATTTATTTTACTACACTTTTTTCTAACTAAGTGTATTTGCAAAACGCTTGAGTTAACAGAATTTCGGAAACCAATGCTGCTGGACTAGTTGCATATGAAGAAAAACAGTCAATAGGTCGCCCAAGCGTTGGAGCGTGTAGCAAGAATGATAAAATAAAGATTACGCCATGCGCATGATTTCCCGTTATGTGACGTAGAAGAGCCATTCTAAGGGTTACCAATAATGTTTCATGTGTTAGATTAAAAATTTCTTGCGAAAAATTTATGTTTTATGTGATAGTTGGCAACCTTGCAATTGAAATCTCTGAGAGTTCTAAAATAAAATCTGTTTAAAAAAGAAAAACAAACAACAAAAAATATAAACATGAAGAGTGCAGTGAGCAAATCCAAGCAAAACATGAGTAAAAAAAACAAGTGAGAAAAAATTTGCCAATAGAAACACAGAATGTCACAGGGCCTAAATCAGTGATGTTCAAAAATAAAATGTAGATGTATTTGTGAGAGATTTTGCACAGCAAACATATTGTCAAACGCTTAAAATCAGAAAAAAGTAAAGAATTTTTTCCAAATGTAAACAGCTTATGAAACAATATCAGGGACCGTAAACATTTAAACATTTTACGCGCATTGACATAATCTTTATTTTATCATTTTTGGCGTGTAGTACATCCTATTGTGGATATCCGCAAAACTATTGTGGATATCCGCTATAATAGCATTAATCATTACCCGCTCAGTCTAAAGAGGAAAAATGGTAAAAACTGGTGCAAGCATTACAAAAAGTCTCAGACTCAATGTTTTTGTTCAAAATTCAAAATTCAGTTATGCTGCTTAAACAACAAAAATTGTTGTTTTTTTTATTATCATAATCACAAATAATTTATTTTTTCCATTTATTTGCTACAAATGTACAGTAGTTGCAATAAAAATCAACAAAATATATGTAACTTCTTAGAAATGACTAAATTTTAATCAATAAAAGCCAAAGAGTGTCTTGAGGCACTTATTAAGCTTTTCCCAACTACCAAGTAAACCATAAATTGTATTAATTTGGAAAACGTTTTTTTTTTTGAAATCAGATGCCTAAATTTATTAAAAACAAATTATTTAAAAACGTTTTGGCCTTTATTTTAAATACTGGCATTAGAGAGGTAAATCAATTGGCTTTTATTGGCTTACGATTTTTCATGAATAAATAAAATTAAATTAAATAAATATTACCAGCTATGGTTGGATTTTTCATTACTTTTTATAAACTTCATTTACATTCGTGCCATTTACAGTTAAATTAGCGATTATTTTTGGACCCTAATGGCCATGAGTGCCGAACACTTGTATGACCTGTCATCATTTCTCTATTATATGAAGATCAGAATCACACATTTAAGAAAAATATTGTAAAGAAACTTTCAACTTTATTAAAATATTTCCATTATTTTACATACTGCTTTCAGAAGTTTAAGCTGCTATACGAAAGCATTCCTGTGTTTATTTAATTCTGTATCCTTAAATAATTGAAAAAAAAAAACAAAAAAACTTTTGGGAAATAACGTGCAGATTTTATAAATACGCAAAATATTAAAAAAATAACAATTGTTTACAAATGTATTCCACAAGAATGTCAAAAAGTTTACTTTATATTGTTTTTAAAAGAAAAAAATTAAATAAAATATTTAATTTAAAACATATTTGTTTCATTTAAAACAACTTAATACATATGTACATATGTACATACATACATACATACGAGTACATTGTATAAAAGGAATTGTTTTTTTGTTAAATAAGCAAAAAAATAAACATTTCCACAACAATAAAATTTTGTATATTTTTTTTTTTTTGATATGTAAACAATTCATATTAAATTAAAAGCAAGTAAGAAGGTATGGTCGGTCAAGCCCGACCACATAACACACTACACCGAGTATGCGAGTAAAAACAGCTTATTAGAAAACGGAGCGCCCATAGGTAGCGTGACTTCTGGGCATATACAAATTAATTGCATTCAATTTCAACTCGATAACAGCACATGTAGAGGACTTCTGCATGTTAAAGTGATTTTCAGATTTACAGGGTCTTGTATGGGAGCTATGACTAATTACATATCGATGGTCTCATGTAGAAAGGCCCTAACTCGCATATTTCAAACTTTACAGGAGAAGGTAAAAACATAATAGAAACTGTAATATTCAACATGTAACTTTTTTTGTACAACTGCTTATAAAAGCGTTATTTTTTACACTATTGCAATAAACTTTTGTGAGGAGGTGCATTTGCGTTAAACGCATTGGAGTTGCAAAAAAAAAACAAATTTCGAAAAAATAGCGAGTTAGGGCCTTTCTACATGAGACCAACGATATATTGAACGATCGTTATAAAATTAGGTGTCCTGATTTCTGTATATAAGTAACATATTTGTATTGAATATGAAATTTGTACGCAGAGAAAAAACATGATTGTGTTAAACATAATTTAAGAGCAACATATTATGATAAAATTTATGATTGTAGTCAAAACATATTATGATGTATTCATCATACGTGTCATTAAATATCATATTATGATCAATAATCATCGTCATATTTCATCATAATATTTTTTTTATTATTAATCATAATTTGATATTATAACCCTATATAAACATAAAATTGTCATACATGATCATATTATATTTTAAAGTAATCATAATATGATCTAGAGTAATCAGATAATGTTCTAAAACAATCATATTATTTTTATTTTGTAAACTTTAAGATTATTTCTTTTATAAACACTTTGTTTAGGCCTGTTTTTTACTTTTTTGAAATTTTAGTGTTTTTTTTTTAGTAATATTAAGTATATTTGAAATACGTATTGTTTTTTCAATTATTAAAGTTAAACATATTTTGTTTGCATTTTAAACATAATATGAGTACAAATATAGAAACTTAACATTTAATGGTTATTTGTAAGTTTAAATAGTTGTAGGTAATATAATATGTTTGAATAGTTATCATACAATAGTTAAGGTACCAATAATTATGTTTCAATGAACCATACTCACTTTTATAGTTGCGATAAACATTCTTGTTTATTGTAACTAAAATATTGTTAAATTCATATTAAAATAACAATTATTTGTGTACCATAACAATATATTGTTACTAAAAACATAGAATAGTTGTCGTAACCATGTCTAACCATGTTTTGTCTCTGCGTGTGGATGCCAATATTTTCAAGAGAGTTATGCTTATTAAAGTGATTTTCGGCAGAAATTTCTAGGTGTGATTAGGCTTCATGTACAATTTATTTGGATTGTGACCTATAAATAGTGCGACCAACTGGCCCGGTTTTGGAACCAATGTCCCGGTGTCCCGCTGACATCCCCCGGATGGCCCGGATTTTTATTTTGAATTTAATTAAATAAAAAATATGTGGACTTGAACAATAAAACAGTATTTTTCATTGAAATTTGGCACAATCGCTTCACATTTTAATGGAAATTAATTCTTTTGAGTGATTCATTTTAAAGTCCGAAAAGAGTCTTCTCTGACACCTTTTCTGGAACGTTCATGATCTTTATGAGCCCAAAAAACAATCATTAATGCTCCGAAAACCTTCAGAAAAGAGGGTCATTCCATTTGAAAATGGTCCGTCAGAAAGAACTCTTATATAATTTCAGTAAAAAGTCTTTTATGAGGGTTTTTTTGGGCTCTGAAAAAGCTCTTAGATAATATCAGAAAAGAGTCTTTTATGAGGGGTTTTTGGGCTCAGAAAGAGCTCTTACATCATGTCAAAAAAGAGTCATTGCAATTTTAAATACAACATTTATTATTTTTTTAAATTGTTTTTACTTAAACAAAAAGGGAGTAGCTGCTGCATCGAATTGGAAAGATGTAGAAACAACGATCAAATTTATGGTTGAAAAGAATTGGTTAAGACCTGAAGACAACAATGTAGAATTGTTTGACCCCAGACAAAATTAGCGAATGGACTAAAAATAATCGACTAAACCACGTTCTACTAAACCACATCAACGTTGGGTGGAATGTTTCAAACATTTACAAGATGAGAATGTAACATACGCGTACGCTCGCTTCGCGCGAATCGTTAAATTTATATTTTGTTTGCCAACATCTGCAAGAGTAGAGCGTATATTTTCGTTGATCGTAAAATTATGGACAAAAGAACAATCGCAACTCAAGCTAGATACTTTAAAACATATGCTATTTTTCAAATATAATTTAAAGTACAAATGCGTTGAATTTTACAATTTTTTGAAGAATCCCCAACATTGCTGAAGCAAATTTCATCAGAGGATTATACGATTTTAAACAAAAAGCGACAGAAAATTAAATTCAAATTACTTATAACATTAACATTGTCTAAATTTAACTAGAATAATAAAGTTTTTTTCTCATAAAAAAATGTTCCGGATTTTAGTACTTTTTTCGAAAAGTGTTCCGGTTTCGCTCAAAATTGAGGTGGTCACACTACCTATAAACCATATGGGGGCTAGTTGAAATAATTGTGCAATTAAATTCAATCCCAGTCGTCTTTGGGCCAAACAAAGTTCTCATACTAAATTTTATTGAAATATCTTCAAAATTGCTACCTGTACTCTGCGCACAAGGTTTACATGGACAGCCAGCCAGACGAACGGACATCGTTAAATCAACTCGGATACGGAAACGATCGGTATACTTTAAGATGGCTGTTGGACTAATATTTTTGAGTGTTACAAACATCAGCACAAATCCAATATATTCTCCCCACCATGTTGGTATAGTGTAGGGTACAATTAAAGCAAAAATAAATGGCTTTATGTGGGAAGAAGGTACATTTCTACATGTATACTATCTACTTGTATATTATTTACAAAAGACATTGAGAATTGTATCATGTATTTTGAAAAAAAAAATAAAATAAAATTAAATCATATCACCCACTAGCTTATTTAAGACCCAAATATATATAATTAATGTCCAGTGAATTCGACTTTATGGCATCGTATGGTTTTCAAGTGACATGTAATTATTTGGCTATAAACCAATTTAAAGTTTAAAGGTCATTTAAATATTTATTAAGCTAAATTTGTTGTTCAGTCTCATGTGAAACAAACTTACGTTTTCATATTATCATATCATATTCATACATTTGTAATTTATAAAATTTCTTTTACTACATTTAATCATCTGAACATATTTTAAAATAGTCTTTTATATTTAGTAATTTTTATTATATATTTTTTTTTTTAATTTATATTTACTACATATTTCTAGAGAACTGTGGTTTTAAACTGCCTTCATTTACTAAACATCTATTTTCTTAACTAGTGATTAATTTATTAAATATTCTTTAGATACTTTTCAACACTTTAAAGTTTGTGCGAACTTATTTATTAAATGATTTGCCACTTAAATCTCAATTTCTAAAATAGTGGTTTTAGATACTTTTTACACAAATTACTTTTTACAAATTGTAACGATTTAACTTTAAAAGTATGCAAGTAGTTTAAGGGAAGTACATGCCCAGCAAGCCATATGAGTCCGAAAAGAGTCTTTTCTGACACCTTTTTCGGAGCGTTAACGCTCTTTATGAGCCCAAAAAACAATCATAATTGCTCCGAAAACCTTCAGAAAAGAGGGTCATTACATTCGAAAATGGTCCGTCAGAAAGAGCTCTTAGATAATGTCAGAAAAGAGTCTTTTATGAGGGTTTTTTTTGGGCTCTTAAAGAGCTCTTAGATAATGCCAGAAAAGAGTCTTTTATGAGGTTTTTCTTGGGCTCTGTGTAAACTTGTTTTTATCATTCTTGTGTGGTACAGCTATGTTTTTTTTTTGTTCAAAGCACAAATAGCAGGAGAACAACGCTTTGGTACACACATAATTAAGTGGAATTTCTGAGTCATACTGCGTGTCGACTCAGGACAGTAACAAGCAAATTTTTCTTTCGCTCCGAAAATGCTCTTTAGTTGGACTCTTTTCTGACTCCTTTTTTCGGAGCGCTCCGAAAATGCTCTTTTGTTGGACTCTTTTCTGACTCCTTTTTCGGAGCGCTCCTAAAATGGCATGCTGGGTGATTAATCCTTAGAGACAAAATTTAGAATGTTTTACTAAAGGTCGGGTCACACATTTTTAAACACTATGAGAGACACTCACAGTACATACATATTGAATGAATATTACACATTTGGTGAGTAAGTTTTAGTTGTAGTTCAAAACAACTGCCATAAACAATCAGCTGACAGTTGCCGCTGTGACAATGTAAATACAGTTTAATGCAGTTAAATACTTCTAAACACATTTAACATTATTATTATTATTATCATGTACGAGGTCTGATCAAAAAATAAGCGTTATTTGCAAATTTCGTGAGTAACGTATGTTCGATTTTCGCATTTTTTTTTCTGTTATGTTGCTACACATGTCTGTTATATATGTTGGTAATATCAGCCATTTTGGAGTGTCAGTTTGTTTTTGACAGATAAAAACGGTTGGCATATCGTTCGGCTTTACGAATGTTTTAGGCATGAAACGTGCGGCAGCGAAGATTCTTCCAAAATTGCTAAATTTTAAGCAAAAACAACGTCGCATGGACATCGCTCAGGAGCTGTTGAACATCGTCAACGACGATCCAGATTTCCTCAAAAAGATCATAACTGGTGACGAATCATGGGTGTATGGCTATGACATTGAAACCAAAGCCCAATCACTCCAATGGAAACGTCCAGAAGAGCCAAGACCGAAAAAAGCACGTCAAGTTCGGTCAAATGTGAAGGTTTTGCGCACTGTTTTCTTCGACTGCAATGGCGTGGTGCATCATGAATTCTTGCCACAAGGTCGTACGGTCAATAAGGAATACTACCTTGAAGTTATGCGCCGTTTACGCGAAGCAATTTGGCAGAAACGCACAGAATTGTGGAAAAACCAATCATGGATTTTGCACCATGATAACGCACCAGCTCACACATCGATGCTTGTGCGTGAGTTTTTGGCCAAAAACAAAACCGTTATCATGCCTCAACCACCGTATTCACCGCAGTTGACCCCCGCTGACTTTTTCCTCTTCCCAAAACTGAAGACACCTATGAAAGGAAAACGTTTTGCTGCGATTGAGGAGATAAAAGAAAAATCGCGATACCAAAAAGCGCGTTTCGGAAGTGTTTCAAGAATTGGAAAAAAACGCTGGCATAAGTGTGTTATATCTGAGGGGGATTACTTTGAAGGGGACAAGATAGTTATCGATGAATAAATAAATACTTTTTGAAAAAATTGAAAATGAAATTTTTTGATCAGACCTCGTATATGTATAAATATTTGAATTTATTGTTTTACTCTGTCGTACAATAACAATTTTAGTTCTCATCATACATTTCTATTATTCGGGTGGAGGGAGGTGGATTATACAACTCGTATTTAAGTGGAAAAACAAAAGTCTAAACGATTTTATCTTATTTTGCTACTTAACCAATAGATAACAAGAATTGTTTATAAAATTTTAAAATCATAAACAAATATTTACCCAAATATTATCATATCATAAAAAAATAAACAAAAAGCCAGAATGAAAGTAAAGAAATTATTAAGAAAATGTTTTACGATTTTCTAAGGAACAGAAGTGTTTAACACACATTAGAGAAATTTCACTTTAACTATAGCTGGGTAAAGGTTGTTTAAAAAAATTATTACGTTTCATAAATTAATCGCAATTTTTGAAAAAGCTGTTTTTTGTGAAATTTCTTTCTAGATTTTTCAGTTATTTTAACTGTCAGACATTACATTATAAATTTTATAATTTTTATTTTATTCAAATAACCCACAATTGCTGGAATACATACAAATATTTATACATTGAGTTTTATTACATTTATGCATTCAGAAACTCTCACATTGTTTTAATTAATATCTAGAGAACATGCACATTGTTGTTTTACGACTGTGGCTTTTTATTAATTATTTCAAACATTTTTATCTATCGGAATTACATATGTAGAAATATCTGTACAAAAACAGACAATTTCATACCCACAAATGAATGAATACACAAATATCGTACCGTATGCCATGGCATAAAATTCAAGTCATATGAGAACAATCAATACAATACAGTGTGTGAGAAAAGTAAATTGTATGGCGGGTAATTTAAAAAAAAATATTTAAACTTTTTAGTTAAAGAAACCCTCAATTTGCTTAGTTTCCTATTTAAGCGGTTGATGTTGACAGACTGTGGGATGTGAGAGTCATACACGCTGAAATCATTATCCAGTTCCATGCAACATAAATATCTCTTTGCTTGTTTTTAGCTGTTTTTCCAACACCTAGACTTTACTTGTCCTTTTTCCTACTACTAGAAGTTTTCTCCTGAAAACTTGAGTTCGTGCCATCTGTTCTATAATCCATAAATTTTAAGCAAACGATCTCCTATAGGTTTTACTTAGTTCTCCTGTGTACAAGAGATCTGATCAGTCATAGCCTGTGATATTGTTTATAGAATACAATTGGTCTTCCTACAATTCAATAAACTCATCAACATAGGGAATTAAGGAATACTGTATGAATTCACAAGGATTGACCGATTTCATACTGCCATAATTCTATTGCAACTTTGCAAACTTTGCACAGTTCTAAAGAGTTTTGTCATCTTTTTAAATTTCACCCTACAATTTATGATATCTAGGCAGTATTACACAAATAATTTAACAATTTTTCACTACGCGCTTATCAAATTGAATTTGTTTGCAAAGAGATAAGTGTTTTTGTTCCACTGTGTACTCAAAACGAACTCTTAAGCCGGGATCTTAAACCGGAGATGAAGACAATTTGAGTTTACCAGAATAATTTTTCATGTAATTAAATGAAGTTAGTTTGGCTTCCTGCAGTAAAGTATTCGAGGGGTCAAGAAAGTCAAGTACGTAGTACAGCTTTAATACCAATGCAGTCAGATCTCTGAATTCTGTAGGGTTGGCCAGCGACATATTTCCTTTTTGTTGAATTCCACTACACTAGAGATCCATAAGTTAGTAGTGGATATATTATGGCTGTATACATCCATTTAACGAGCAAAAGGAGCCCCATTTTGCGCTGAACATCTTACGGCAGGTGTAGTAAGCAACTGTTGCTCTCTTCAAACTATGTTTTACATTCACCCCGCCCGCTAGCCTACAGTCAAACATCAATCCTAAGCCAAGAAAAATTATCAATAAATTTTAATAATAATTTTCATGTAACAATTCCTACCTTCAGTAAAAATAATTTAATGTAAATTAAATTTAATGAACTCGAGCCTAAATAAAGAAATATCAAAGATTTAAAATTAACAGTTCAAATAAAAAATAATAATTCTTAAAAATAATTTATTTTAAATTAATTTTTTTATTAAGCTATGTAGACGATCGTCAGATATTACAACGTTGTCAGATCTAGCAATGTGCTAGCAATGTACTGACATTGGAAAATTGTTAGCAAATGGTAGATTGTAAGAAAACTAACAATTTCATTGGCACACAATTGTCACACAATGAATTTATCTGTCAATTGAAATTGTTTTTCCAAAATGTTATTCTCATCATTCATCATTCTCCAGTGAATGGTTAAAAAAAGGGAAATATTATTTACGACTGCAATTTGGGGAAAAGGGAAAACATTTCGAGAGAGAAAATATTGCCGATAGGGATGATTAATTTTCCATGATAGTTAAGAGTCCAGTATGATAACTAAATATTTCGCATTGTCTGATAGGGGTAATTTACAGATCATATTCAAAAACATACCTGATACTAACAAATCACATCGTACTCATAAGCGACAGCTTTAATTATCTTAGCATTTAATTTGACAAGAACTGATTTAACAACAATCAGCCAAAGTAGAGGAGAGATCACCCCAACTTGATCCCTGTTTAACTTACTTAAGATGCGGTCACACTTGGCAAATATTTGCCAACAAAGACTTAACCACTTTATTTGAAAACAAACTTCGTTTATTTAGGACAAAACACAACAAATATTTAGACTTATTTTATTTGATGCTGTTTGATCTTACAAAACTTTTGTAAGAGTAAACAACGTCCTACAAAATTGTGATTTTTTGAGTAAATATTTGCCATGTGTAACCGTACCCTTAGATTGCTATAGAAATCTTTACAAGTGAATATTAAACCATATTGACCTTCATTGCATTTTATATATAAAAATTTATTTTTTAAAATTGTTAAAAAATTGATATTTCTTTTATTTCGGATCGAGTTCATTAAATTTAATTTTTCATTAAATTATTTTTTACTGAAGGTAGGAATTGTTACATGAAAATTATTATTAAAATTTATTGATAATTTTTCTTAAAAAATATAACCCCGAATAACAATGTTACATGTTGGCTGGATGGTCGGTCGTCAGCTGTTATGCACTGCAAGTAGTGCTCATATCGCACTTGCACTGCGGGTTATAACGACTAAATACTCGCGTACTAAAATTAAACGATATTAACTTTTTTTTATTTCATATTGTCGTCGTATCACACTGTAATCGTTTACTGTTTTGTTGTATTTAAACGTATCTCTAAATGCTGCTGCTTTTACTGATGTTTTGCTGTTAATTTTGTTCTTTTTGGGTCAATGTCAAACTGCATTAAAAAAAACAACAAATTACAAATCACACAAAACAAAAAAAAAAATTAAAACAAATGTGTGTATTTATTGTCTAAATTAATTAAAATCACTGCACAACAAAAACAAATAGAAAAATAATATAATATTGCAAATTAGACATTTTGTTTTTCCACAATATTTGCAAAACAAAAAAAAAACACCAAACTCTAGAATGGACATACCGATTTGTGTAATGCAGCACGTAAAAGTTTAAATACCCAGAGTTGGTAAAAATTTACAAAAGCTCAGTTTTGCATATTTTGGTTGCCATTAAAATTGTCGCCAAAAAGGGGTCTTTTCGGAAATGATGCGCATTTGTGATTAGTTTGCGCTGCGGATTTATTGCGTCAGCCAATGTTGTAATGCTTATTTTTATGTTGTTTGCTCATCAGCTGTTTCACTGTTGCATTTTAGAACACAATACATTTGCAGTGATGCCAATTGTTGCTTTTCCGCACATACTGCTCATTAGTTGCATTTCCGAAAAGGCCCCAGCTAAAATCTTTGCAGTCATTCTGCATGCTGGTGTAAGATTGTGTTTATATGTACTTAAAATTTTATTTCTCTGTGACATTAAATTTCAAAGTTTATAGACATACTTGTACAAGCTAAATTATATGTATGTGTTATATATTTTTGGTTTATTGACTTTTCAAATCAGACGTATAAATTACGCCAGACATAACCAGCACTGCACTCCACTGCACACTCTTGGCTGCCAACTTGTACTGTCATTATTGTCATAGAAATTAATATAATATTTAAAACAAAAAAAAAAAACAAATGTTGCATCATCATCATTTACGAATTATTAATTCATACATTTCGTTAAAACAACTACAACAACAACACTAAATGAAATAGTTTTAAAATAACGTTCATACTTACGTACGTTAATTTAACATTAAGAAGCGGTAA
Source organism: Bellardia pandia (assembly GCA_916048285.2). Classification (NCBI taxonomy): domain Eukaryota; kingdom Metazoa; phylum Arthropoda; class Insecta; order Diptera; family Calliphoridae; genus Bellardia; species Bellardia pandia. Next base: position 124,341,633 of record OU696529.1, read on the forward strand.
ATTATGAGTCTACTTTTGTTTTTGTGCAACAAACAAACCAACAACTAGTTGATTTGAATGAGTGGCTTTAAGGTCATAAACGTAATATTTTAAACTATCGATCCATATACGAAATACTATTTTCGACATGTCATCGCCTGTTTGCTTGCTTTTATAATTAGTTGCATGAGGTTTGATCATATGCCTCAATACAATTTTAAGGTTGGCTTAGGTCAGTGTTTTTCACCGGGTTTTTACTTCAAATACATTGCAAATAGCGTAACAAATCCATTAGTCATGGAAACATAGTCGAAAACAGTGTTGTCAGATAATTTTTTTTCTTCCCCCCAAAAAAATTTAGAAACCCACTAGATTCTAGACTTTTTTTTAAAACCCTCTAAAGCAGAAAAGTTTAAGTAGTAATTTGGTTTCATCATTCATATCTCTATTAAATTTGAATTGAGGTTCTATCATTCTTATATAATACATATACTATACTACTTATTAAAAAAAAAACATTTGAATTATTCTTTGCTTACATTTATATGGACTTACGTAAGGTGAACTATTAGGGATACAATTTATATATGTACATATAAACATCTAGATGGTTAGTTTTATTAAAATCAGGTTTCTCCAAAAATTTCAAGAGTTGCAAAGTCTTCTTCACTAGCTGCGTACATATCATTCGAATTGAAAAGTTTGAGCATTTCAGGTGTTGGAATAATATCTTGACATTTATTGTTTACGAGTACATTAAACATACAGAAAGCTCTTTCAACTGATGCATTGGAATAAGGTAGTAGCAATAAAGATAATCCTAGTTTATTAATTCTGCAAAATTTTGGATCCAGCATCCCTCTTTTGTTCAACTTCATACCAACATTTTTCTAAAGACGTCGTATTACTCCACGCTATAAAGTGCAAGTTATTCCACTCACTAAGAGTTGCATCGATATCTTCACAAATGTTTTTGAAATGAACAACGATACTGGTAATGTCTGGCTTTTTAGCTTTCTGTGCATTTTCGATGGAAAACAGTGACAGTTTTTTCATAAGATCATTATTATCTGGAAGTCGCTTTTTTATTTGGGAACAAAGTAAAAGTTTTACAATTTTCTTTAATGAGCATAATAATTTGCATCGAAAAATGTTTTATTGTTTGTAGTTGCCAGATTACTTTCTAAATCGTCATTTCGTTACAATATCTTCGACATGTTCAGTTTTTAAATTATGTACTATACCAAATTCGAAAATCCCCTAAAAATCCCCTAAATACAATTTTCTTACCCCCAAATTTCCCCCTCAATAATATTAACCCCTAAATCTGCCCCTAAATAGAAAACAACCTCTAAATCTAAGGGGAAATTCCCTATTCTGACAACACTGGTCGAAAATCTCAATCTATCTATTATTCAAAATTGTTTTCAAGCGTTTAAAATATATACAAAATTTTCATCGTTAAGTAGTGGCCAGTTGCAACTACCGTCTTATACTCAGAATACCGTCTTATACTCAGACTACCGTCTTATACTCAGAATACCGTCTTATACTCAGACTACCGTCTTATACTCAGACTACCGTCTTATACTCAGACTACCGTCTTATACTCAGACTACCGTCTTATACTCAGACTACCGTCTTATACTCAGATTACCGTCTTATACTCAGACTACCGTCTTATACTCAGACTATCGTCTTGTACTCAGACTACCGTCTTATACTCAGACTACCGTCTTATACTCAGACTACCGTCTTATACTCAGACTACCGTCTTATACTCAGACTACCGTCTTATACTTAGACTACCGTCTTATACTCAGACTACCGTCTTATACTCAGACTAACGTCTTATACTCAGACTACCGTCTTATACTCAGACTACCGTCTTATACTTAGACTACCGTCTTATACTCAGACTACCGTCTTATACTCAGACTACCGTCTTATACTCAGACTACCTTCTAATACTCATACTCTTTCCTTCTCCCAATAGTACCAACATTTCTTTAGAGGGGAGTAAACGGACACAAACCCAGTCTCCTGACTGAAACCTTAGGAATGGTTTCATGTTGGTTCAAATGCTTTATATGATATAAACCATTGCCCTTGAAGCGAACAGCTGTCCTCTTCTTGCCTTTCTAAAGTCTGCAATGAACCATTTTGGATGTACACTCCAGTTTAATTGATTTGTTGGTAAAAGTAATCGAATTCATTGACCCATTGCTAACATGTGATCCATTTTTTGTTGTTTCCTTGCGCAGCAGGAAAAGGAAACCATCACAGAACTATATAGTTTCGTGATTGGTACATTGAAGAAATTGAACAGGTCTAATTTTAATTCAGAATCAGTATTTGAGTTGGTTCCTCAGAAATATGGATGTCTTTCATTTTAAAAAGGCTTTATACGAAATGGAATGTTTCCATAGGAGTGGCAAATTGGCACCTGTTAGAAACTATTTAATGTAAATTAAACCGTTTGGATATATAGGCCAAAATGAGTGAGAGTTAAGGTACGATCACAATTAGCAAATATTTGCCACTAAATAAAATGTATTTGAACTCGATAGTTCCAACAATTCTCTATAGGGATTAGCAAAAAAAACAAAACACAAAACTAGTAACCTTATAGATTGAGCAGTGATGGGGATGGATTTAAGCACAGATGGTAACTAGAGAGGCAATTGAATACCAAAACCCTCAGTCTGTTGTCACCTAAACCTTATTCTGGAGCAGCTATTGTCATGTATTTTGTTATTGTAACACTTTCAGTTAAGAGAATGAATTGAACTGTTGTGTAAAGTGAATGAGTTGCTTAGAAATTCCCCAAACTTTATTGACTTCACTTTATTTAAATAATTTGCAAAAACACCTACTTAAACTAAAGACTATTAGTTAAACTTCACACAAAAATACCTGCTTAAAATTATCTCATGCTACAAAATAAGCTGAACATATGATAGTTATAATGACAGTGTGTTTTTGTTGGTTTATTTTTTTCATATTATTATTTAATTTATACTCATATCATTATTTTTGAAGTAATTAATCTTAATTTGCATGTCAACCTTAAAAATGTTTTTTATTAATCATTGATTTTTAACAAAAAAAAAAACAAAAAAAAAAGGCGCAAAGCCCACAGGTACAGGCATAAATAGATATAAATACAACCAAACACCGCCGCACAATGACTTCGTACATACATACCTACACACTTAGTAGACAGACAGACAGACTGACTGACAGACAATCAAATAATTATCTTATATTTATGATCAAACAAAAACAGACAGTATTTTAACTTAAAATAAAGTAATCAACACTTAGAAAATACATATGTACACATCTACACAAAAAATGAGCTATAGTTTGTTTAATTGGTAGTGAAGAATTTGACATACCCTGCATTAAAAATTATTCAAAAAAATAATGCAAATATTCAACCATAAAAGAAGTCTGGAAGAAGTTTTAAAACTAACACTCCTGACGAACAGTGTTGGGTTTTAGTTGTAGGTTGGAATACATTTGGTACTTCTGACAATTTCGAAGAGATATATCAGTGTTAGATTGAGAGACACACACTACTTTCTGCCAAGGTTGTCAGCCATATTTTTTTTTTAAAGAGAAGTAACACTCAGGCAATTAATATGCATATATGTATGTATATAATTGCGTTACTTTCTTTGGAAAGGGGATAGTTGAAGAAGTAAAGGTGGTGAAAGTAGAAGAAAGATTTTATATACAACTCTTCAATTGCGCATTATGTTTGTTTTAGTGCAGCATTGCAGCGCCTCTGGTAGTTAGTAGGCGCATTAATGTTAAAGCTTTATTTTATAGCCTTTATTTAATTAGATTACTTCGGTGGCGTTTGAATGCTATACCACCGAAGGAGGGCGCTGTGATAAATATTAGTTATGATAGATAAAAGAAAACTAATAATTATCAGAAACTGATGTTGTTTGAGTGGCAGCGGCTGGGAATCGAACCCGTCCTACAAATACCAACTCATGCTTAATGATCAAATGCGCTTATCAATTAAGCTACAACATCATGGTACTCTTGTGCTCTGAAACATACTATTTTAACGCTGTGTTCCTCTTTCGGTTTTTGAATTGAACAGTTTGTAGATCTGTCGTTTCTTTTTGATTTAAAAGGTCTTAGCAAAGTTTGGTGTAACAAATTCGCTAACCCAGGATCAATCCATCTGACTTCTTAAGATTTAGATTTTGTTTAGCAGAGATGAATTGTATGTTGATATCATTAAATGGTATGTCTAGCAACGTTTAAAGCGAAACCGGCTAATATCTGCACTTTGTAAAATCTAGGTAAGAATATATACCATGACCACTGAGTAAATAAATGCTATAATATAAGTTGAGAGACCCAAACGTCTTATGACACCATATTCGTCAATCAGCAGTACGTTTTCCGGTAAAAATAATTATTGATTTTTTTCAAGTTGACCTCCAGAACCCATGTAACTAGTACAACAATAGCTGTTTACTTGAGTTCATTTATCGTGGAAGGAAATTCACGCTTAGCAAATAGCATAAAGTTATCAACGAGTATAAATTTATCAACGAATCCTTATTAATTCAAATTGATTAATCTTGATTAATCTTAAATGAAAAAATAAAATTTCGAAGAGAGTGGCAATTGCACAGATCGCCCCAACTCAAATCTAAGCTAACAGATTGCATAAAAAGACTCAAAGAGCTCTTGAAATATCGAAAAGCTGTATCACTAAATAAATATTTAGAAAATCTAGACGCAACTTTGAAATTTTATTATATATTTAAATGTATTAGATCTGAAAGACATTGTACCCGTTTGAAACGCTCCACACTATATTTTGTGTCAAGCAACAGATTTTGGAATTTCTTAAAGAGATTATACAATAAGAATAAGAGAAGTTCTCGAATAAGTTGCTCTTAGAATCTAACGTTATATTCGGACCAAACCCAGATTTGTTTCAAAGAAGAAGCCAAGGTGTTACAATCATTCAGACACCTAAACCAGTATTCCTTCATACGGATGACCGACTATTCTTTCCAAATTAGAATTCATTGATAGGTCTAGAATCTTGCAGACGATTTTGGGTTTAGTGAACAGTTGAGTCATGTTGCCGTTTTATTGTTCTCTTGCGCAAGAGTACACAAAACTATGATTAGTTACTTAAGATCCTTTAAGTTCAGGTTAGTGGACGGTTGGAATTCTAATACTTTCCTACCAGAAAAAGAACTAGAACAGAACCAGTTCAATTATTTGACTTCCTATTTGACACCCTATATATATATTGTGAAAATGGCCTTCATCATTCTGAGAATTTCATAAAAATATTCTAGGACGAATCAAGATTACAAGATAAAGTCGAATGTGATATCTTGGCTCTAGAGTAGATAGCGAGACATTCATCGATTTCCACTTGATTGTGTGTCTCTGGATACGGGGAAATAGTAAGTAAGAGCAGTGAGTAATTGGAATTTAAACATGTTATTGGCGTTTCTCTCTTAAAGGGTAAACAGCTGATTTCACACAAATTTCACGCAATTGCCAAAGAAAGATGGGGAAAAGAAAGCATTTGTTAATAAATCATTTATGAAGCATTAGCTGGGCTCTAGGTTTTCCTGCACAAAAGTTACGAAACAATTACAATGAATACTGCAGTAGCTGTAATGACGAGGACGAATAAAAACACTGTCCGGCAGTTGGGGATCTGAGCAGCAGAATTCTTGGACAACAAATGCTTATTGAAAAATCCTGCCTATCAAGAGGCGATTTAGGTAATCATTAATATTGGTATTGCAGGATGTCTGGAGAAGGATGGCGGTCAATAAATGATGCGTTAGACTTAAGGTAGCACAACGACACGTAGAGCCCTTCAAGTGACATTTTGTAAGTCCGCTTTCACACTCTACAATTCTGACTCTTCAAGGCAAGTATTTTTGGGAGAGAAGGAAAAAGAGAATAAAAGGGGTAAAAACTTGACGGTACTAGTAAATTTTCTAAATTCCTGTTGTTTTTTTTTTTCTACCATGCATTTTGATTTGTATGAAAAAGTACGAAAATTGAATTGACGTGTGTGACTGAAATGGCAAGTTCAAAAGAGAATTAAACAAAAACTAGACAGCTAAAACTGTGTAAAACTGTGTGTGTAAAACTGGACTAATTCTAGTGATAACTCTTACTTACTACTGCAGAACAGTTGCTTTTGACTGTAAACATGGAGATTACAAAAGAAACTTGAAAAACCCTTAAATCATTTCCTTATGTTTACATCAAAGGCTCTTACCAGCGGCTTAATTAAGAAATCTGACCTTTTTGGAAAACCTTAGCGTTCATAATTTTTTTTTTTTTTTGAAACATTGAGTTGAGTTGGAATATTTTATGAAGGATTATATCAAAAAAGAGATAAAAAACAATAGCTGTGCAATCCTTTTTAGAACATTTATTAGTTTCCTTAATAAATACATTTCATCAAGGATAGTTTAACAGCATTTCAATATGCAACAAACGTCTTACAAAATTAACATTCTTTATATATTTTATATAGTATAGACAACAAATTAAATTTATATGAATTTGTTGTTAAAGCTAAAATACAAAGATTAATTTCGCTGCCACATGTGTAAACTTACTCGTATACGATTGCAACAAACTCAAAAAAAAAAAAACAATCTATAGTGTAAATTAGTCAGTCAGTTAGTTAGTTTAGTTGTTTGTCTAGATAACTACAGCTGTTTGTTTTGTTGGTGAGTGATGCTGAAGTTGTTGCCGGTTATGATGCAACTTGAATAATAAACAACAACTTAACAACTGCCCCATGCAGTAAATAATCACAGACAATTTTAATAAATACGAGAATCTAAATTCAGATTAAATTTAAATCAAGAGTACAATTAGGTATTGCTGAAAAGGAGACAGGAGCTTAATTAATAAACCTTTTACTGATTGAATATTACAAATTTGCCAGACTGACAACTGTAATAGGGCTGATTGATGAAGATTGCTTGAACGGGTCTGTACAACAAGCCCAGTGGCATGAGGAAACTAAACACTTTTCCTTTTAGTTTCAACAACAGAAACTAAACTCAAAAGTTTTCCTGTTTGACTGGTAACATTTTGTAATATTTATATACTATGAGCAATTGTATATGTATGTGGCTTTGTGCTTTTAATGTAGTATGGGGTATGTTTATATTTTTGTCTTAAGCAGGGTCTGCTTTTTGCTCTCCTCCCTGCATGCAACAGCAAGCCGTTTTCTGGTGCCTGTTTTATCTATGCAACAAAATTCCATTAACGACATTTTTACCAGCATCATCAATCAACAATTTAAGACTTTTTGTTGTCAAGCTATTTTTAGCCTTTCATGAACATAAATCAAAATTATTTCCACGTTTTCCCCCTTTTTCCTTCTTTTGTTTTGTTGTGTGTAAAATAATTAAATAAATTATGTCTGAAGACATAAAAAGATTAAAGTTTAGTTCAAGCTAAATTATTTAAGACGAACATTAAGAGAGCTCAGTGATTTCATGTGGAGATTATATATTTACTTGCTGAACTTTGGTTTAATATTTAATTCAAAAAGTATCCTTAGATTAAAGAAAAAGTACCATAGAGTCTCTCTCCTTTAGGACAACTTGTAAATATTTTCAGGTTTCCTTATTATAGAACATTTTTTATATTCAGCGTCAAATGCGTTTCATTTCTAGACAAATTATTAAAGACATTTTAAAAAGTACCATTAAATGGAGGGGAAAAGTTCCGCCTATGAAGATTCCAACTTATACAGAGTCATTTGTGTATAATTTAGCTTTGCTAGCTTCATTAATAGCGAAAAAGTACTATTAGATCTCCCTTTTTTCGTAACATTAGAAGTAAAAAGTACCATTAAGCCCCTCTATATTTGACTGCCCCAAATTCGGTAGTCAGCGATATATTAAATTTTGCTTACTTCAATAATTTAAAATCTTTGAAAAGTACCATTAAAACAAAAAGTACTAAACTTAATTTTTAACCCTCTTAAACACTCGTCAAGCTAGAATTTTCTGATTACTCCATTTAGGTGAAAGTTTAGATACGATACAAATAAGCGTAGATTTGCAAAAAAATATGTTTTAAAAAAGGACCAAACTTTTTACCCGTGTTTACCCTATCACATCTTTACATTCTAACGGGTTTTGCAATAGCTACTTGACAACTCTGAATTTAAATTGTGAACGCACTATTTCACTGATCATCTAATTGTTGCTTTCTTTTTTTTCAGTAAACTTAACATTTTCGTTATGGTAAAGTACACGAAGGAACAACGTTTGGAAATTATAAAAATGTACTACCGAAATTCGGAGTCGGTGACCGCAACTTTAAGAGCGTTAACTCCAATTTTCAGTCGTAATTCTCGCCCTAGTAGACAAGCAATAACAAGTTTAGTGCAAAAATTTGAGTCTACATATTCATTGTGTGATGCTGTCGTGCCAGTGAGACAACGGCCTGGTCGAAGTTCCGAAAATATCGCTGCCGTTCAGGCGTCCGTAGCAAACGATTCAAATCAGTCGATTCCGCGGCGTTCTCAAGAACTGGGCATCCCCAAGACCACTTTATGGCGAATTTTGCGTAAGGATCTGGGTTTACACCCATACAAGATTAAGCTGACTCAAGAATTGAAGCCGATGGACCATTTGAGTCGACGTACGTTCTCCGATTGGGCTCTGGAGAAGATGCACCAAGATGATGAATTTCATCGCAAAATCATCTTCAGTGACGAAGCTCATTTTTGGCTCAATGGGTTCGTCAATAAGCAAAATATGCGTTATTGGTCTGCTGAAAATCCACATGTGCTTCACGAATCACCACTTCATCCACAAAAAATTACTGTTTGGTGCGCTTTGCATGCCGGCGGCGTCATTGGGCCATATTTTTTCGTCGACAATAACGATCGTCACGTTACTGTGAATGGCGATCGTTATCGCGCAATGATTAGCGATTATTTTTGGCCCGAATTGGAACACATGGACTTGGATGACATGTGGTTTCAACAAGACGGTGCCACAAGCCACACAGCACATCTCAAACGGTTTGCGTTTTATTTAAAAAAAAAGTTGTCAAGTCCTTATTGGAAAACCCTGTATATTAATTGGTATGTGACTAAATGAACAGCCTGTTGCTTCATCTTGATTTCAGTTGTGCCCGAACGATGTCAGTAATAAACAGTGACCGCCCTCCCGGTATCCGATATCCTACTGCCGCACAGTGGGGGAATTTAGAAAAAAAGTTATTAAATGTGTAATTTCTAAAAGGAAAGTTCGTATGCAAGAACATTTTACAAGCCTAAAAGGAAGTGTTCTTGAGTTTAAGTTTTGAATTTTTACCTCATAATCTCACCAGAGTCGGTGCCAGAGATCCCTAAAGTGGGGCACCTCAGGTATGTGATGCAGTCGACCTTTTATTGCTATCGCTGTTATGATGCATTCGTCCGATTAAGCGATCATCCTCTACCTTGTTCGTGTTTAGAGAAATATATGTTAAACAGCAGTGGCGTTAGGGCCCCACGGTGTTTTTAGCGTTGACCTCTCAACTTCAAGAACGATGGCGATTCACTTGGATAAACTTAACACGCGACTTTAATCTCTTCGTATTGTTGCAAAAAAACCAGGCAAAGAGGGTTGCTATTAATAATATCGAAGAAATTCGACAGACCAAATCTCAGTGTTTTGAGCATTTGCCTCTAAACTTCACGAACGACCGCTGGTCACTTAGATTATTTACTATACATCTCTTCGTATTGTTGGGTATTGTGAAAAGCAGGATGTTCTGCAAGAGCGGAGCGTGATTGACAATGTCGAAGGAATTAACAGGCCTAATTTCGGTGTTTACAGCATGTGTTGCTAAACTCCAGGAACCACTGCCGGTTGTTAAGATAAATCACTATCCGTATATCGTATTGTTGGGCAATTTGGAAAGTCTTTTTAAAGCATATTGTGAAAGACGACTGCCGATTATTTAGATAATTTATTATACACCAATTCGTATTGTTGAGCATGGCGGAAAGCTAAATGTCCTGTGTTTGACAGGTCAAGTGCCACTAGGATAAAACGATTTAATAATTTCTAATTTGCAAAACTTTATGTTCCTCAGAACTATAAAATTTGATAAGTGATAAGTTTTTAAAATTTTTGTAAGCTCTATACAATTTCTGTTTCACATACGTTCTCTTGTGCAAAGTGTGCAAAGTTAATATTGAAAAGAATAATAATAATTCGTTTCACAAAAATTGTAAACTCTATTTTTGCAAAGCAAATTTTGATAAGTTTGTCAAAAGTTTGCTAGCTAAACGATGGCTTTACAAATTCATATTGTTAGAACTAGTAGAGCTTTCAAAATGTTAAGACGTGAGTTTTTGTTCGACTTTAGTGAAGAAGAAATTATTAAAAGACATTAACTTAAAAGAGTGCTTGCGTTGAAACCAAATTCAAGTTGATTTTATTTTAAATGATTGCCAGTATCATTTATGGTGTTACAATTGTTATTTCAAAACAAAATTTGAAGGCCGGATCACGTCAAATAAAATGAAAACGAGCAAATAAAATATCTCTTTGTTTTTTTTGTTAATAATATGAAAAGGTTTTCCATTTTTATGTTGCAGCTCATTGTAACAAGTATGTAGCAATACAACGAGAAAAGACAGAAATAGAAATATGATTTAATGCTTTGTGAAACACTTGGCAGGAGAGGGCAAAAACTTTACAAAGAGCGAAAAGTCTATGCAAAACGAGAATAGTGCAAAGAATATTGTTGAACAGAAACATTTATCTCTTTGCAAGAAAATGCAATTTGATAAGTATGAAGTGAAAAGTTGATAAATTGTAGGCAAAGCTACAATTTTTTTTAACAAATATTTCTTTTAATATTCCGCAAGAAATTTGTGATAACTGTTCAAAGCAATGTCCTGATTGACTTCAAGAAACACAAGTGTGTACATCAGGCTGTAAATTAAAAAACAGCTTAAAATCAACACTAATGAAAATTAATGAATTCAGAAACCTTACTAAAGAAATTGTTCGACCCCCAAGGGTTTAACAAATAATAAGCATACAGCTCGTACTTCTGCAGAAAAAAAAACCGGAAGTGCTAATTTAATTGGATTATCAATGTGCACTAGAAAAATGAAAACACACAGCGATAAAATAAACTTGATATATACAAATCAAAATGCTAATGACAACTGAATTTACAACCAGCAATTACAACGAGCAACTAATTGTAATTAATGCAAAAAAAAAATCTAAATTGCAAGCTGCAATTGTAACAGCAATTGCCAGCAGTCTGCCTGCAAGACAAAAATCTCACATTTAATATGGCTCATTTTCGCCTAAATCACATTAAGGCCCGTTCTCTCAATGTGTCGACAAACTGCCTGTTACTAAATATCGACATAAATTTATTAGACTGATAATATATCCGTTAACAATTTTGGTTTTCTCAATATACCGACAGAAAAATTATTTTCATTTGGCAATGCCTCTCAAAATGTATGTGAAAATTGGCAACTTTGTCTTCAAGTGACAAGTTGTTGACATAAATCAGCTGTTTTTCAAATGTGAAAAAATAATAAAAAAAATAAAATAAAAAAAAAAAAAACAAATATTGAGTCGCAATTCAGCTGTGAGTGGAGAAAGAACGCGCACGTCATTGCCATTATCTCTTAAAGGTAATCAGGCCGTCCTTGTTTCGCTGCCTTCGAGAGTCTTGCGACTCACTCGCATTGGTGAATGTTGGCGTCGTATAACTGTACCGAGTTACAGTTTCTCGAAGTTGCATTGACCACATGCTATATTTTTTTAAAAAAGGCTTCATAACCTATAAGTTTGTCGTGGTGGAGTACCAAAAAAAACTCATTTTTGATATTGTTGGAGACTATTAAAACTCAGGAGTGGAGTTCGGGAAGTCCGGTTTCCCATACGAAGGTATAGGTCGGTAGATCTTCCTTGATGAGACTCCTTAGGCGTAAGCCGGATATTGGTGATGGCGTTATGATATATATCGTGGCCAAGTACAACCCTCCTGGTAAGGAGGTAACTTAAATAAATACAAATACAAAAACAAATATTTTAAAAAATAAATAATATCCATGTCTGCCAGGTAGTTAGGTGTGGCATGATAAACTCTTTCAACATTCAGTTGGAATTCATGTTCTTCGAGTTTATCCTCCATCAAATTAATGTTTATTCCTCTATTAAACATTTTTTCTAAAATCTATTTAATTTTTTTTACAAAAACTCAAGGTATTGCCACATAAAAAATATGAACAGCAGTCAGCTGATTGAATATATCTGTACAACAAATAAATAATCGGCAAGGCTGGTTAGTTTTGTGACAGAATAGAAGCAAATGACACATTGAGAAAACCAAATTTCTTTAATCGGCAGTTTTTCGTTGGGGAAAAAGATAATCGCCTAATGAGAAAACAGCCCTAAGTGTTTAGAATTTAAACTTAAGAGTTAAACTAAACAGCAGACAAGTGCAGTGTGCTGTAAGTAGTAATGAGTTTAAATTCAAAATTGCCGGGAAATTATGTTCAATAAGGAACTAATCAATTAATAACGAGACAATTTATACCTGTAAACACATACAGTCATATGTATATACATATTTTAAAAAATTCTCAGTTGTTAAACTTAGTTTAGGTATAAACGTAAACAATTTATTGAATTCTGTTCGATTTAATTAACTTTAATTGCATTTGAATTGATTTGTACTTAACGAGTAAATTGCTTTCAAGTTTTTGACATAAATAAATCTTAAGCCGTCTGTCTGTCTGTCTTAAGGTCATTTACTATTTATTTTATTTTAGTTTAGTCTTTTTCTTGTTTCATTTGCACATTCTCAAACGATAAACATACAACATACTTTGATCGCAATACTGATCATGTACTACAGGATCAGTGAACACATTAGTAAACTGTTTAACTTTATTTAAGAAAAAGGAAATCGAGAGTAATGAGATTAATACTATTTTGTTGTTCGTTGTTTAAAGGTGTTATTTATTAATCAGGGCATTTTACTGAACTAGTCGTATAATTTATTTGCTGTAACGAATATATAGTTTTTTTTTAACATTTCATATTATTGTTCACTGTGCTTTTGCAAGTGTGAGCAGACCTTCAGTTAAATAAATGTTTGATACAAATTCAATTCAGGTACGAGTATTTCTTTATATTGTTTAAATGATAAATTTTATAATTTATTTAATTTTTGTATCTATAGTTTATTTGAAAGTTGTGATCTCTAGTAGAAATTATTTTTGTTTTGTTTTCAAAATTATTGTTTTTATTTTGATGAAAACTTTAAGATAAATTCTTTGAATGAAATTCAGCATTATGAGATTGTTTTGAAAAAATTTGATGGGCAGCTCGTAACTAGTTCAAAATTAATTATTTTATATTTAATAAAAATGCTAAACTGACACATGAAAACATATTATTAGTGTTGCCTTAAAACGTAAATAGTAGTCACATTTAGATGACTAGGAAAACGATTGCACATTGCAAGTCAAAATACATGAATTTTTGGAAATAAAAGTGATCACCGATTTTTGTCCTTTTATCCCTAGAGCCTCTATTTACCGAGAAAATGGAATTTTATATTTTCACTCAGAATGTAAGATTTTTTGAAAATAAAAGTGATCGCCGATATTTGCCCTTTTGGCCCTAAAAAAGGGACTTTTATATATTCACTCAAAATACGTGAATTTTAGGTAATATAAGTGATTCACCGATTTTTGGTTCTAGAGCCTCTATTTACCGAGAAAATTTGACTTTTATATTTTCACTTAAAATGTAAGAAATTTTGAAAAAAAAACTGATCACCGACTTTTATTCTTTTGGCCCTAGGGCCTTTATTTACTGCGAAACATGGAATTTTATATTTTAATTTAAAATGTAAATATAAATAAAACTGATCAGCGACTTTTATTCTTTTGGCCCTAGGGCCTTTATTTACTGAAAACCTCGACTTTTATATATTCACTCAAAATACGTGAACTTTTGGAAATAAAAGTGATCACCAAAGTGATAAAAGTGATTTTGAAAATAAAATTGATCAATGATTTTTGTCATTTAGACTCTAGAGCCTTCATTTACCGACAAACATGGATGGTTTTATATATTTAATAAAATATAAGAAATTTTGGATATAAAAGTGATCACCGATTTTTGTGCATTTAGCCTCTAGGGCCTCTATTTGCCGAGAAATTTTTAATTTTATATATTCTCTCAAAATAGGTGAATCTTTCTCTATTGGGTGTAACAATTAACCCGAAGCGTAGGAGATCGTATGTGCAGACCGGCCAACCAGCCGAATCGACATCAACGCCAAATATCCAAGGTAATGCTCTACATTTTCTGGGATCAAAAAGTTCTTATACATATATTATGAGTTGCTGACATTCAACAAGTGCATTTGATTCGTTTGAAGCGAGCATTCTCTGGGTTACACTTCACTTCACAACAGAGTATTCGAAGTTGGTTTGATACGTTCATGGCCTGAAAAGATGAGCAGCATGAATCCATGTGTTGCCACAAAGATGGAAAAAGGTCATTGCTAACAATGGTCAATACTTTGAGTAAATTTATATTGTACAAATGTTTCAAAATAAAAGCTCAAAATTTGAAACAAAAACGTATTTTTAAGTTAAACAGTCAATAGATTCTAACTTTAAATTAGTCTCACAAAAAATAATCCAGATTGAGAAACTCCGTTCGCTTTAAATTCATTGTTTTGCTGGCTGTGTAATATGTGCCCCCGTCCTGTTGAAATCACATATCAGTAATGAGGTAATGAGTAATGAGGATCCTTAATAATATACCAAAATTTAGTAACAGACATCTTTCGATGGCGTTATTCACTCAGCGTTACTTTTTTTCCAGCTTAATTTTCTAAAGCGGCCCAATCACATGTCCAGACCATATAGCGCAACATGTTCAGCATGTAAGGGCCGGCAGACAAAGAAAAATGGGCTTTGTCTGAAAAAAAAATCTGCGTATCTACGGCAATTTATCTAGCAAAATTTAATTCATTGCGACAATTGTCAAAGCTTTTACTATGGAAACAAGTACGATCATTCTCGGGACATCCGATTAGAAAGAAGAATTTTACGTTGTAAATCTGAGGATGTTGTAACACAATGAATAAATGATATAGAAAATTCGTAAGACACGAACATTCTAGACTTGCAGTCATGAACATTTTAGTATCTTAGCTCTGAACCTTCCAGAAATTATGATTACTATATAAATAGACTAACAGGTCCAATCCAGTTAATCAGTTTATTGTGAGTCATCGTTGTGTGAACATCAAGCATTCTCAAACTTTAAGTTAAGTGTGTTAGTAAACGTTATATTTTCTTTAAACTACTTGACACTTTTATTTTGCAATTAATAATCCGGTTTATTTAAAGGAAATAAACCACCGTTTTTAAAAGGTAAAAACGTAACAATATTTTGGCTACATGTACTCGTATTGTGGCGGTCGTCAAGCAATTTTTATTAAACATTTTTTATTTTCTTACATTTTTGTTCTTTCCGTTAGCTGTTTGTTCTAAAATTTGAGCGCAAGCAAAATGAAGAAAAAAATCGACATTGCGGAATCAATAATATGGCGAAACCGTCTGTGTAGAGATATTACCGCAAAAGGGAAAGATACCGCAGTAACGGAATGAATAATTTCAAATTATGCTTCCGCACAAAAATTTCTGTTCGCAATCGCGGAACGGAATGAATCAGTTGGGTCTGACTTAATTGCGTAATTTCATGTTGTTCCAATATATCTGTGTTGGGAGACATAGTTTCTGCTTAAAACCCTGGTACATATCGCCTGCATTACATAGAACTAGTCCTATAATGACTTATTTATTATCTATATGTATGTTGTATACATATAACTGCTTATTTTCTTGATATTTACAAGACCCGTATTCTGTTTTACTAATAACTGCTTCAGTGAGACTATCAATGAGCTATTTAAGTCATTACTTATTTGATAAGTAGTAAAGTGTGAGAATTTAGCATTTTAATTCAGTACTTGGTAATGCAAACCTTTGACTGGATAGTCAACACATTTGAAATTAGGGAACTCTATTACCTCTTAACCGACAGTATTAAGTTTTTTTTTTAACATATTCTAATTAAATTTACTTTATTCATTCAGACTTAATGTTACTACATATGACTAATAATTGAGGAAAATAAAGTAATCGACCACGCCCACCTTTAATCAGCGAGTCGTTAATAATTCATGTTTTTTTTTTTGTTTAATAAAAAAAAGTGAAACTTAAAATGCTGTTTCTTTTACTACCAATTTACGCAAATTAACAAGTTTTATATAGAGGAAAAAAATTGCCATAATTTCTGCACAAAAAAAGTATTTATTTGTAAACTCTCGTACACACCTACACTTTGTTGAATTCTAGACGTGCAAATGTGTATGTGTCTAAATACCCTGCAGTGTAAAGAATTAGTTCCGTGCTGGAAATTATAACTATTTACTTGCAAAGTTTTTAACGGGTAAATTTATCAACTGTTAACTTCTGCGCTAACGTATGTCTAATTTTGTGAGATTGTAAACTCTTTCGAATATACAGTCAGCGTCAAAATTTAGTATACAGCGAACAATAATTTCTGTGAAGTATAATATCTTGAAAAGAAGTTTATATTTTTAAAATTTGTTTATATAGAAATGTTTCGGATAGACTAACTTTTATTAAACGGTTATATTTTTCTCTTACTGAGAGAAATAGAAAATGCTGTTACAAAGGCATTCAATATTCAGTATACAGAACGTTAAAATAGAATAAAATAAGTCCTAATTTACACCAAGCAATTCTTTAAGCTAAGCTGATTTGACGAGCACACACTTGATTGTTACTAGAAATTCTAGTCATGTATGTATGTATGTGTATACGCTCAAATAAAATTACGAGCGATTAGAATTGTGCTGTGTGAACACCGAAGAAATTTCAAGAAAAATATGGAACACTCTTTTCCATAAAAATTGCTTCGTGTAAATTGGCATTATGAGTAGATCGTACATTAAGCACTTTTGTTTAATGCAATTTTAAATAAAATTAGCAATAATTTTGTAAGTACAGAGTTAGGAAAAAATTATTAAGGAAGCGAATGGCACATGGCAAAGATTTCTTTAACCACGAGGTTAGAGATTTAATAGTGTTGCATCGAAGCAACGGAAAATCTCTAGCAGATATTGCTAAAATTGTGAGCAAAAGCAGGTCAACTGTTCAAAAACTTATTGAACGAGGTAAAGGTTGAGGAAACACTAAAACTGTAAGACATACCGGTCGACCACGCTCTCTAATTGATAATGTAGTAAGCAAAATAGTCAGAGAGGTCAAGAAAACTCCAAAGTCTAGTGCAGTGAGAATAGCTAAAAACATTTCTAAGAAATGCAGTTATCCAGTAAGCATATTGACAATTAGTACACGGCCGAATGACCATGGACTTCCTGAAAAAGTGCCTAAAAATAAACCGTATATTTCTACAGTAAATCTTACTAAACGCAAAGACTTTGCAAAAGCTTACTTAAGCTCTGCGCAATCTTTCTAGAATAATGTAATATTTAGCGATGACAGTAAATTTAAGGTTTTTGGGTCAAAATCAGAGGAAAGATCTGGAGAACAAGAACAAGTGAGTTACTTCAACAGAACATTAGCGCTGCAGTAAAACACGGCACTGGATCTCTGATGGTTTGGGGTTGAATGTCAGCTGCAGGACTAGATAATCTTGTATTCATTGAAAGTACAATGAATATACAAATTTTAAAGGACAATTTGAAAGTAACTGACGACAATTTAGGTCTTGAAACGCCATGTGACTTCCAGCAAGACAACGACCCAAAACACACCGCCAGAATTGTCAAAGAGTGGCTATTGTAAAACGTGCCTAAGCAATTAAATTCAACTCCGCAATTTTCAGACCTTAACCCCATAGAGCTCATGTGGGAAATTTTGGACAGGAACATCAGAAAAAGAAGCATTTCAAAGACGAATTCCCTTAAAGCTTTAACGGAAGAATGCGGCAAGATTACTAGAGTTGTGACTGAACATTTTGTAAATTCCACGAAATGGCGACTAGAGGCTGTAATTAAGCAGAATGGAGGACCAACAAAATATTAACTTTAAATTTTTGAATTTTGGTAACATAAAATAGGGCGGTACCTTTCAACAAAATACTAATTTTTAATTCTATCGCTCACAAAAAAACATTAAACCCTAAATTAAATTTTAAGTTGAGTCAATCTTATATAACAATTCTTATTCAATTCTTATAACAATAAAAATAGTTTGCTTCTTAGATGAAAAAGTCCACCCGTATTCTAAATTTTTTATCTGACTGTGGGTATTTCCTTTTATTCGAATTACAACTTTGTAATTTCGAATAATATTGGGAATTTCTAACATATGTAGGTAAGACCTATAACTAGACCTATAACTGTAGAAAATTGTTGTTGTTTTGTTTAAAACTACCGGGTAAAATTTTTAATGTAAATTGTTTTATTTTTAAACATTAAAGGAGAGTCAGTCCAGCCAACAACAATTTCATATTATTGCAGTCAGTGATGTTAAGAGTGTTGTTTTGTTTTTTCTCTTTTTATGCATTTTCGTTAATTTCAATTAATTGCAAGCTCTCCAAGTCTTTTGTTTGATACAAAAGATTTCAGTACAAGCTTTTTTTAGCTGTTATTGTTGTTGTTGTGCTTTAAAACAAGTTTATAAATTCAGCTTAGAAGTCTGTCGGTTTCAATCCGACGTTTAAGAGTATACACTTGCACTTGCAGGGCCAAAGAGAATCTCAGATAGTCAAGTTTATAAATGCGGTGTGCGTATGTGTTAGCATGTTCAAGCAGGCTTAATTTTAACTTATATTCGCATAATCGTAACCTATTAAGACTCTTCGTTCATAGTTGATCAAATGCATGCACTCCCGTTGGTAACTTGTTTGTTTATTGTTTATTTTGTTTAATAGAAGAAAAAAAAACATTGTTGCAAAACTTGTTTCTGAAAATGGAATGCAATATAAAAATAAACAATACAGAGACTTACACTGATATACAAATGAATCCCCATTAGGGTGGTATAGCAAGCTGTCAATTAAAATCAATATTTAAAAATAAAAATCTTGACTTGCTATTATTAAATTAATACATTTTTTTAAAAGACGCTATCCACCCTTTGCATTACTCGGCAGCAGTTTAGTAATGAGCACGTTATAAACTGTTATAGGGTGATTCATTTACTCTACTTTTGAACAAAACGTTTAAAATTGAACAGAATGTCGGAATCTTTTTTATTGATCGAATGAGGAAAACTGTACTCTGAATGTCCAAATATCAACATTTTCGATTTCTCCTTCTAGCACTGCTACCGGTAATTAGCGAAACAACGATTCTTTTCAAAATTTTTTCCGATATTTCGCGAGTAACAACTTTTGACTTCAAATAGCCTTAAAGAAAAAAAAGAGGTGTGTTCTAGGTGGTTTGTTGACAGACTACACGACCAGGAAATATCTCAAGCTGTAATTTTTTTTTGCTTGGACCAGCACTCAGGGGGCAACCCCTAATCATGCAATGCATTGTACTGGAACTAGTGTTTGTGAATATTTGATTTGAAGTTTCCAATATTGAAAGTGGCAGGAATACTTTTGCTGGTAGTTTATTCCACATTCGGACAGTACGGCTAAAGAACAAATTTTTTACTGTAGTGTGTTGTGCGATCCACTCTCCAGTCGACCATGTGTTTCAGGAACAAGTTCCCTAATTATAGCAGAACACATTCCATTATAGTATCGATAGAACAGTGAAACACAACCCACATTGCGACGATGCTCCAATGAATCAATAGAATTGGATACCCTACTAGCACCGATAAGCATCTTGGCCCTCTCCTGTACGCAGTCGAGTTACTCCAAAATAGACTTTGAAGCACCGGTCCATACATGAGAGTTGTATTCCATTTTCGGTCGAATATAGGTGGAGTTAATAGCACGGAGATCAGATGGAGTGAAGTACTTCCTACACCGTTTTAAAAAACCAATTCACTGAAACTCTTCTTTTGACACTTGAAAAATGTGTTTGGTGCAGCGGACATCACACTGGATTCTCATGCCTACAACATCAAGAGCGTCTGATTCATTAATATTTACACCGCCCATAAAAACAGATGAAACAACCTGATCTTAAAATCGTTAAAATCGACTCTGTTCGCACAATCCCATTCTGAGATTGTCTTAAGATCTTGGCTCAGCGTATCAATAATGTTTTGTCTCATTTCCCAAATCTCCAAAGGTTTTGGTCTATGGTGAAATTAGCATGAATGGCAAATGTTGTTATTATCTGCAAAATGGCGTGTCGTCGTTAACTACCTGTAGTCTACATTAGTAACATTCAATGTAGCCAGAAAAAACTCTACCTTATCACGATGTCGAGCAACAGTAACAGTCACTGCTGGGTCAGTCTCAATTTCATTCAACAATTCGGACTTAAGCCCAAAATCAACAATTAACAGTGACGCGTTACATTTGTTCTCACCTGACACGTTGCATTTCATTTAGGTTGTCTGAACTCTAAATGCAGCAATTTTGATATCCAACATATCCATCAGTCCAAATGTTTGTGATTGCAAGAACTTTGACCGCCAAATTTACATTATTCAACATAAGACATAAGTCCGCTTTCACACTCTTCAATTCTGACTCTTCCAGGCAAGTATTTTTGGATGAGAAGAGAAAAGACAATAAGAGGGGTACAAAATTGACGGTACTAGTCAATTTTCTTATTTGCATTTGTTTTTTTTTTTATTTCATGCATATTGATTTGCATGAAAATGTAAGAAAATTGAATTGACGAGTGTGAATGAAATGGCAAGTTCAAAAGAGAATTGAAACAAAACTGATCAGCTAAAACTGTGAAACAGAATTGTGTCCATTGAATTGTTAGCTGTCAGACTGTTGTGTTTTTGTTAATGCACAAATGCAAATTGTGCGTGAATTTAAGGAAACCAAAGATCAATAAGCAGGAAATTGTCCAGAGGTTTTAGACTCTCGTTAACAATGGACAGCTGTTAAGCAAAATTAAGACTTGTTATTACCCAACGACTTTGCGACCAAATGCGTATGTCATAATGTCAAGACATTGCAGGTATTAGAATATAAAGCGGCAACGCAGAATTGTGAGTCATTGCTACCCAAAAACTTTACACTCTTGAAACTGTCATAAACGTTATTGAAATTGAGAATTCGAACTCTCAGGTCAGTTCGATAGAAACAAATTAATCTTTCATCGACATCAACTTTTTTTTTAGCTCCAAACAAATGGGACCACCCTAATATACATATTTGCTTATGCATATGAAAGAGTATGCAAACAAATTCACAGGAGTTTTGTATTTGTTTAGCAGAGGCGTAAGTTTTCAATTTCTAAAACTTTTCTCGAAAATTTTCGATTTGTTTTGGAACTTGCTTTAATTCACCATTTATGTCTATTTTTAATGTTATTTTTAAGCATCGCCAACAATTTTCTTACAGTTGCCACTAAAATGAACACTTTTCTTTAGAAAATGTTCTTTACGAGCAATAATTTCAATTAAATAATTCAGACGAGTTTAAAAATACATGATTTTAAAGCTGAATATTTTAGAAATTTTTAATGTGTGAGAAGTCTTAAGGTACGGTCACACTTGGCAAATATTTGCCAAAAAAGACAAAACCACTAAATAACATATATTTGAACTCGTTTATTTATTTACAAAAAACATTTTCTTATTTAGGCCAAAGCACAACAAATATTTAGTTTTAATTTATTTGATGCTCTTTGATCTTGCAAAACTCTTGTAAAAGTAAACAACGTCAAATAGATTTTTGCTACAACAAGTGGTTACGCTTTCTTTAAGTAAATATTTGCCAAACGTACCTTTAGATATTAAGATCATTTTAATATAAAAAATGTGATAAATTTTTAATAGCGAATCATTACAGGTCCTTCCAGATTTAACCAATTTTATATAAACATATCGGTTTTAACCTTTTTTTTTTTCTAAATATTCCACTAATGCTCTAATGAACTTTGTTGAGAAATGTAGTTTGTGATAGATTTTTATGCAACTAAATCATATTTTTACAGCCACTTATCGTAACTTAGATTTATGATATAATTATTTCAGAAAATACCCTTCTTTTAAAAAAAACCTAACTAACAATTCCTCCCCCTCCAACCACTACTAATCTGACTTCCTAGTTGCAGCGACACTGTATTTAATATACAGTCAGAGTCAAAATTTAGTATACAGCGAACAATAATTTCTGTGAAGAATAATATCTTGAAAAGAAGTTTATATTTTTATTTTTAAATTTTGTTTATATAGAAATGTTTCGGATACTTATTAAACATTTATCTGTTTCTCTTACTGAGAGAATATTCAGTCCTAATTTACACCAAGCAATTCTTTAAGCTAAGCTGATTACATTTTAGGCACCGAGGTGAGTGAAACATTAGACGAGTACACACTTGATTGTTACTAGCAATTCGTGTTATGCATGTATGTGTATACGCTCAAATAAAATTACGAGCGATTAGTATTGTGCTGTGTGAACACCGAAGAAATTTCAAGAAAAATATGGAACACTCTTTTCCATAAAAATTGCTTCGTGTAAATTGGCATTAAGAGTAGATCGTACATTAAGCACTTTTGTTTAATGCAATTATAAATAAAATTAGCAATAATTTTGTAAGTACAGAGTTAGGAAATTATTATTAAGGAAGCAAATGACACATGGCAAAGATTTCTCTAACCACGAGGTTAGAGATTTAATAGTCTTGCATCGAAGCAACGGAAAAACTCTAGCAGATATTGCTAAAATTGTGAACAAAAGCAGGTCAATTGTTCAAAAACTTATTGAAAGAGGTAAAGGTTGAGGAAACACTAAAACTGTAAGACATACCGGTCGAACACGCTCTCTAAATGATAATGTAGTAAGCAAAATAGTCAGAGAGGTAAAGAAAACTCCAAAGTCTAGTGCAGTGAGAATAGCTAAAAACATTTCTAAGAAACGCAGTTATCCAGTAAGCATATTGACAATTAGTACACGGCCGAATGACCATGGACTTCCTGAAAAAGTGCCTAAAAATAAATCGTATATTTCTACAATAAATCTTACTAAACGCAAAGACTTTGCAAAAGCTTACTTAAGCTCTGCGCAATCTTTCTAGAATAATATAATATTTAGCGGTGACAGTAAATTTAAGGTTTATGGGTCAAAATCAGAGGTAAGGTCTGGAGAACAAGAACAAGTGAGCTGCAGCCACAGACCATTAATGCCGCAGTAAAACACGCAATGGGTCTCTGATTGAAAGTACAATGAATATACAAATTTTCAAGGACAATTTTAAAGTAACTGACGAAAATTTAGGTCTTGAAACGCCATGTGACTTCCAGCAAGACAACGACCCAAAACACACCGCCAGAACTATCAAAACCCATTAAATCCATAGAGCTCATGTGGGAAATTTTAGACAGGAACATCAGAAAAAGAAGCATTTCAAAGACGAATTCCCAACAGTTTTAACGGCAGAATGGGGCAAGATTACTAGAGATGTGACTGAACATTTTGTAAATTCCACGAAATGGCGACTAGAGGCTGTAATTAAGCAGAATGGAGGACCAACAAAATACTAACTTTAAATTTTTGAATTTTGGTAACATAAAATAGGGCGGTATCACTAAACCTTAAATTAAATTTTAAGTTGTTTCAAGCTTGTATATTTCTTGAAATAAAATATTTCGCTTAATAGATGAAAAATTTTGCTGTAAACAAAATTTTGACTCTGACGGTACATTCTGCAGTCTCAGCACAGCCATAATATTTCCTTCTTGAGAATGCAGAGACAGTCAAGAAACCATAGCAGAGACCTACAAAAACAGAAAGAAACAAAAACTTATACAAAAATTATGATACCAATAACTACATATACATACATACAAAGTAGTGCCAAAAACAACAACAACAGCAGCAGCAGCAGAACTAACAACACATTGTGTGCGATAATCGATAAAGGCAAAAGCAAAACTAATCGAAAACTCAACCAAACACGAAAATTAACGAAAAGAGTCACTAATAAATAAATTTTATTTAATGCTAGGATAGAAACACAACTGGGACGAACGACGAATTTTTGCTCGCATAAATAAGGTGGTACTCAAATTTTAGATACTCACTCTTAATGTTTACAGCAAACATACATAAAACAAATGAAATTTACTAAACAACAATCATTTTAAGAGAGTTTATTGTTGTTGCAATAATTTTTAATAAAAATTGGAAATTTGTTTAGGAATGATAAAATTTTGCTAAGAGTATTTGGCTGAGAAACAGCGATACGTTTGTATTTGCTCAAACACATAAAACAGAAACTTAGCAGATGGTAAACGAAAAGCAAAAGTGTGAAAAATAAAACATCTAGTACTGCATGCACGGCATAAAGGTGTATGCTGGGGTTTTTGGTTGTGATTTTTTTAGTTTTAAAATATTTTTTTATTAAGTGTATTTGAAAATTTAAAAGTTTTTTTTATGCAAAAGTGCACTTAGATTTGTGCTTTTGCTAAGTTTAGTTTAGGCCGTTAACTAAGGTTTTAGTTTTGTTAATAGTTAAACTCATGCATAGCTAATGAGTTTGCTGCAGTTATTGCTTATAAATTGCCTCGGTTTCCAGTTGTACAGTGGACCGTTTGTAAAAAAAAGTTTGTGGTATAACATAAAGAACTTTTAAACTACATAGTTACTATTTATAAATCAATGTTTTTTTTTTTTTGCAAATAGGGGCAAATAGGGGCCTTTATATATTTTTCTAGAATCAGCTCACGTTTCAGCAGCCATTTTTTTAAAATATATGAATACCTATAATTGAGTAGGTGACAAAAGCGCTGCTCTTCAGACCACAACTGTAAATTGATTTGGGAAACCATTTTGTTTTTACCAAGTTTATCCGTTTCAAGTGGGATTTATTTTCCCATACAGTGGCTCACATAGAGTATTCAAAAACTGAAACCGTATATGTGTTAACCGGTTTTTTCCATTTGACAAACCGACCGGTTTTGAATATGCTAAATTTTAGTATTAACCGGTTTTTATAATTAAGAACTTTTTTAAAATTTGTCAACAAAAATATAAAATTTTTCTAACTTTTTTTCAAAAGCAATATAAAAGCTTGCAAATACAGCTATGGACAGAGAAATAGCGCACTTTTATATTTTAGTAGTGCAACAGGGATTGAATTCTTGGTTGTTTTTTGTCATGACCAATCAGATTAATTTTGGTTTTATCTGTGAAAAAATCAATCTTTTCCAGATATCCTTGTTGCGGTGCAAAGCTAGCAAAAGACAATCGTGACTTTATATTCTTCTTTGAGTGTTTTTTTATACTTACATTACAATAAAGCTGATTTTCATTGAATCATCTTCGTACAAGTCTACAACTCGACATTTAACCCAAATTCGTCATTTATTTCAGTCGTTATTGTTCCCGATGACTTGAAAGGACATATCTACTTTTTACTTTTTTTAACTATTGCCTTATTCTCACAAACTGTTGTCTTGTGCGGTGGCTTCTTCCCTTCTTTCTTTACATTAAGCAAATTTTTATCTGATTTAACACATTTAGTGACTTCATAAACCATCTATCGAGAACATCCAATTTTTTCCAGCTATTTTTCTTTGTACCCTTTTGATAATGTTCAAAAAAAAATATTTTTTTTTTCACAAGAGAAAAAATATTTTGGTTGACAAAATTAATGATGAAAACAAATTAAAGTTGTTCTTGAATAAAATCAGCGAAACTACAACGATTTTCGAACGAAATTGAATTCATTGTACTAATTGTCAAAGCTTCGACTACTCATATATGACAACAAGTAAAATGACAAAACTTTCATATTATGCCAAACTATGCCCCTGTTGGAAAACAAAGATCTTGTTGAAAAGCCCTTTAATAGAATTTAAAAAACTTGAAGATTTATACAATTTCGTTATACTTAAGGTACGGTCACACTTGGCAAATATTTGCCGAAAAAGACGTAACCATTAAATAAAATATTTTTGAACTCGTTTATTTGTTAAAAAAAAACTTATTTTATTTAGAACAAGACTGAACAAAAATTTAGTGTTATTTTATTTGATGCTGTTTAATCTTGCAAAACTCTTGTACGAGTAAACAACGTCAATTTAAAAACGGAATCAAAAGATTCCACTTGAATGAAAATGCAGGCAACCAAACAACGTCAAACGTAATTGTGTTAAAACAAGTGCTTACGCTTTTTTTGAGTAAATATTTGCCAAGTGTGACCGTACCTTTAGTTTTGTAAAACTATGTATAGCCGGTTGTCAGATCATACAATGTTGTCAGATCTAGCAATGAGCTAGCAATGTACTGACATTGAAAAATTGTTAGCAAAAGGTAAATTGTCAATGCTTTTTCTTACAACGTTGGAAGACAAAAATTTGAAGTCCACACGGTTGTTAGACATTTTCTAAACATTTTTCGAACAACGTTGTAAGATCTGACAACCGTCTATACAAAGCTTAAGATTTATTTAATTCCAATAATGTTTCCACATTCAATATTGGCTAACATGGCATTTATTTCCAAATCTTCTTAAGCTTGTACTCCCTCTCTACTGATATTTGAAGCTTTGATCAAAAGAGATTTAACTAATAGCTTAAAAGTCCTTTACTTAACAACTTGAAAGTTTTTTCTATATTCATACCACTGTGCAGCGATGCCAACTTAGTGCTTTTGGCACTATATATGGTGCTTTTTGATACCTCAAAACGCCAAAATTTTATGCATAGTGCCAAACTAAGAAAAAACACTAACTTAGTGCTTTTTCAATTTTTCACTAGTGCCTTTAGTGCTTTTTACAATTTTTATCAATAAATAAAATGTTTAACGTAAAGAAAAATAAATATCAAAATATTTTAGTACACCCAAAATATGTATGCCTGTAAATAAAATCAATAATTTACTTTTTTATATCTGCAAAAATGAAAAAAAGAGAGAAAATGAACAATATTTCTGCCAAAAAAAATAATAATCCAAAAATAATAATTATTTCTGACAAAAAAAAATAAAAATCAGAATCTGACAATTATTTCTGACAAAAAAAAAAAAAATCAAAATCAAGAATTTAAAAATCATATTATTTTATGAAAATATAGTTAAAAACCATCAAAACGGTGTGCCTGACTTGGCTCTCCGATATTTCCTTGTGGTTGCTTTTTCTTTTGAAAATTTTAAAATAATTGTTATTTTTGGTCCCTGATTTTAATTTGTACTTTTGAACACCTCAAAAATTGTGTTACTTAAATTTATGTACGAAAATTGTCCCCCAACAACTCCCTCGCCATTGCTTTACATATATAGTGGACAGTAAATAATGCCCAAGGTAACTTGTTTTGTGTTCAATTGTCGATTAAATTGAAAAAAGTGGCTTAGTGCTTTTTTACGCTTTTTTTACCTCGAAATAGTGCTTTTTAGTGTTTTTTTTAAATTGTAAAGTGCATTTTGCTCTTAAAAAGTTGGCATCACTGCCACTGTGCCTTGGTAAGCAGGAGAAGATCAATACAAATATTTAGCACAACAAAACCATTTGCAAAGATCAAACCGCTTGCTACCAACAACAGTTTTCAAGAGGTGCTCGCTCTAATACAATAACAACATACTTAAATATGTATAGCTGCGATCGTGCCAGAGAGTACGAGTAAGTAGGTAAGTGTAAGAGTTTGAATAGATTTTTTAGCTACTGTTTACAGCACTTTTAAGAGCTTTTTTTGTGTGTTAGGAAAAAAAAAATCATACGGCCAATCTATTTTACCAAGTGACTATTGCTCACTTGAGTGAGTCAGTGAGTCAGTTTCTATTAAGACGCTGCTTATTGTTGTTGTTAGTGGTTTTGTTAGTTAGTTTGTCTGATCGTCAGTCGGTTGGTGGGTCGATTTACTAGGTTGGTTGTTTTGTTGTGAGGTATTTTACTTTGCTGCAGCTTATTGTTGTTAAAAATTTGTGATCGTTCGTTTAGTTGTTCTGTTTGGCTCTTAAGTTTGTTGCGTCCCCTGGTGGTTGCGGTTCGATATTGTTTTGCTTAGTGTGTTGTTTACTTTTGTTTTTGTTTCTTTTTTTTTTATTATTATTTTTTATTTTATGTACATATATATTTTTTTTTTTTTGCTCTTTCGATCTGCAGTTCATTCGGCTGCGAAATAAATATTAAAATATACGGCCAACAAACGACTACGATAACGTTGTTGTGTTCGTCGTCGTCGAACAGGCAGCCGCCAATTTGTTGGTTTGTTGCGACGGTATGAAAACAAAATTTTATTTTGACTTTCTGAGACGTCAACGGAGAAATTTTTGATCAGTTTAAGTTTTTCATTTGCCCCGAACACAAGCAAAGAAAATGCACGATATTCGCAATAACAACAAACAACTATAAAAGCAACATAAATAAATTAAATACAAAAAAAAAAAAAAATATTATTGATCAATATTAACGCCATAAATACCCGTACATATTGAATTTGAAATTGAAAATTTACCAAACCAAGCTTAAAACGGCGTGCGGTATAATTAAAGCCAACGAAAAATAGTTTTCCAAAAGAAATATAAAAATAAAGAATAATTTGGTTTGATACCTAAAAAAAGCGAATAAATTCTTCTTACAGTTAATTCAAAAGTGCTAAACAAAATTTTCACAGTGTTTCAATCAAAATTTTTAATAAACGGGAGCCAAACGTGTATGATTTAAATTTTGTCAAAAAAAAAATAAATAAATAAATAAAAAATTAACGAAACCCCAAATTGTAAATAAACAACAAATGTAAACCGTTATAACAACAAAACATAAATTTAAAGAAATATTGCCACAATAACAAATAGCGATCAATGCACTGTAGTTGATTTGTTACAAAAATTGCAATAGCAATTTCTTCAACGGGTTTTTTTTTCAAGTGTGTGAGTGATTTTTAAACAAAAAAAAAAAAAAAAAAAAAAAAGAGAAAAGAATTTTCAAAATTATATGAAATTTTAAATTTATGTAAAATCAAATCTACGCCTAACGGTTGTCAGATCTAGCAATGTACTGACATTAAAAAATTGTTAGCAAAAACTAAATTGTTAGTTCAGACGTTTGTAAGAAAACCTTACAATTTAATTGTCACACAATTGTCATACAATAAATTTATCGGTCAGCCTAAATTGTCAGTTCACACGGTTGTCAGATTGTTGTGTGACACACATAGTCAAATTTGTTGTGAGGCATTGTGTGTATGAGTTTAAAAATTTTAAATATTGTCATGCAACAAAAAAAAAAAACAGCAATTGAAACAATTTTATCTTTAATGACCTATAAAGTAGCGAGGATGAAGACAAAATAACAAACAAAAAATGTCTCTACCCTGCAAATAATATTGGACTACGTGATCCATTTTAGATGATATGGACTACTCACAACATGGTCCAATGTTATGCAGTCATGGACCATGTCATAGTTAAACAAGAGTTTGTAGTTAAACGACATGGTTTCGTGTTAACACGATTGCATATTGAGTTGTTGTTGTTGTTTAAAACTAACCCTCGTGAGTACTCCATGGAGTAGATTTGGGACTACTCCGATGGGTTATATGGTCCAGTCCTAGGACATCGCAATGTTAAATGGACCACCTTTTTTTCATATATTTGGAGTAGTTTTGGAGTACTCCTACTCCTCTTTGGACTAGTCTTTACATGCATGTATGGACTAAAGACGTGCATTAGTACACAACAAAGTATTGTACAATGTAGTATAATTGGTAAATACCTTGTATATGTTGTGCAAACGAGAAGTTGTAAAGTAAATGTTGTGCTGTTGTCAAACAGATGGTTGTAGATGTTGTGTCGTTCTGGTTTGATCACTCTACTCACAACATCGCATGTTCGTTCTACTATGTTGTATTGGAAACTACACAACATGCATCCATTTCTCTCTCTCATATACGCAAATACTTATTGAACTTATAGTGTGCTTGATCGTTTTAACGCGTGGCAAATTGTTACTTTTTTATATACAAAATATGTACCAAACTAATGTGAATCTTAGCGATTTATGAAATCGAATTATATGTGTTATTTTTTGTTTGTTTATATGTACATTCAATGTACTACAATGTACTACATTGTACAATGCACATACGTTTTTATATATTTTTATTAAAATGAAATACTTTTATTATATTATTTTATTATTACAGTTATTTATTAATTAATAACAAAATGTGATTTATTTTCCTTTTTTAATATTCGAAACATGTACCAATCTAACGTGAATCAAAGCAATTTATGAAATCGAGTTATATAAAATTTTTATTTATTTTTATGTTATGTTAAAATGAATACCTTTGAAAAATTAGTATTTTTTACTATTCACCTTTTCTGGTATAAATACAAAATTTTTCCATCCCAAAAACAAATAAATTTGTCTTTTTATTCTATTTTACTGCAGTCAAAATAGTATTCCACAAATACTCACTACATCTGTTCGAAACGATATACTACTTTGTATTGTGCAACTTGTATGTAGTATTGTAAGTTGATACAACTCAACTACACAAAACCTACGAGAGTAGAGCACAACATCTACAAATACAACATAAATGAAAACAGGCACTCAAACTTACTCAAAAAAGAAATCATGGCCAACTTGTGCGATGTTGTGTACTAATGCACGTCTTTAGTATGGACTAGTCGCGTTATTTGCAGGGTATCCATATTATATTTTCTTTAATTTAATTCTTTAATTTTCTTGCACTTTTTTTCAAAATATTTTTTTTCCAAACTTTTGTTTGTTTATTTATTTATGTATATACCAAGTGTCATTTGGAAATAAGTTCTCTGACAATGCTGCCATTGACAAAAGCATTTTTTTGCACATATGACAACTAAAAGTATTTGACAATTGTCTTAAAACAATCTTACAATGACAATAATTTGTGTTTACACGATTGTTAGATGTCTGACAATATTACAATGTACTGAAAATGCTTTTTATTACAACGTTGGTAGGCAAACAGTTTAAGTTCACAAGATTATTACATTTTTCGGACAACGTTGTAAGATCTCACAACCGTCTGTACGAAGCTTAAGTTCTTTTTGTTTAAATGTGTTTTTTTTATTTATGGCGTTTTTGTGTGAAATAAATTTAAACGTTATTTTTAAAATTCAATAACAAAAAAAAAAAAAAAAAATATCAAATATAGAAATAAAATTTACATATTTTCATTGTCTTGACGTTTTTTTTAATATAAATGAAAATATGTATGAAAAAATACAAAATTTAAACAAGACAAATTTAGTTTTTCCAGTTTTTATTTATGAAGAAGAAGAAAACAAACATCAAACCTTGTTTTCCATGTTAAAGGCAGGAAAAACTTTTAAGCCCAAGAAAAAATGTCCATCATAAGTTATTTCGTTTTTCGTTTTTTTTTCCTGAAATCAAGTTTAATTTGTTTAGTTTCAGTGAAAATAAAATTTTGCAAACTTTTACAGAATAAATTAATTTCAGTGTTTCTATTCAATTTGTTTAAACTATAAAATTTAAACGGTAGTTTCATTTTATTTCAATAGTAAACATAAATCTTGCTAATAATCAAAACTAAAAATCTATATAAATAATTATTTGACACTGTTACAATAAAATTTAAAATATATTTACATATATCAAAATAGGCTTATAAGCCACAATAAGGAGGGGTTTTAGAATAAATCCATTTAACAACCTTCAGACTTTAAACTATATGCCAAACTTTGAGCGTCAAAATAAAGTCAACAGTACATATTATTAAAAGAAAAGCTTAATATATTAATATGATTGAGAGTTACTTCTCTTAAAAATTAGAACTAGTGCAAAACAGGATTTTCCAATAGAACAATAATCCTAAGCCTAACCTTCAATATTATAAAAGAGTGGTTGCCCTTTACATCATACTTTGCAGTCCCCAGAGTTTAATACAATGGAGCGTCTGTGGGAATATCTAGACAAAAATTAGGCAAGGAAACATTTCTGGCATAGTTAACCTAAAACCTAAAGTCAGTAACATAGCATGAATGGAACAAAATTTCGCCTGATTCCAGTAAAAAAAACTCGTTGATTCATGTCTAGAAGATTGTCAGCTGTGACTAAATATTAAATATAGATTGTACCTATATTTAATATTTTGTTTTGCATAATTTTAATATACTTGTATCTGTGTATATTATTTTCACTTGAAAAATATGGTACTCGTTAAAATTTAATTATTTTTTTTATGTTCCTCATTTCTCGAGTTTTTTTAATGTGAGTTATATTTGGCTTAAGTTTCTTATGTATTATTAGTTGTTTAATCTATACTGACGCTCACTGTACTAAAATACAATTGTTTATTTAAAGAGGTTTATATAATAAGAAAAGAGTTTGACCAATAATTCCTATTTCTGTTTCATACTATTATGATCTGTAACACATTTCCTTTAAAAACTTTTTAGCAAGCCTATTTTCGACTTATACCAGACCTCTACAGAGTTAAAACTGAAAAAAGAGTATAAAAAAAATAAAAATAAAAAAATTTCATGAAATATTAAGGATCTTTGGAGTTAAAAATGTTAAAAAAATCTCTGTTACTATTTATAGCTATAGCTAAATGCTTTATATTACTTTAATAGGGAGAGTAGAGGCTTTATATAGCGAAAATTATATTCAATTCGTGATAGTTTCGGATCGTTGAAGTGATTTTTTAAATTAAGGAAATTTTAAAATTTTTATTGGAATATGAATCTTTGTTACTACTCCTAGTTAAAGTTCTAAGCTTTATTTAAATATAATGCAGTGAATTGAAGATTTGTGTAACGAAAATTAAATTAAAACTCACCTCCTGAAATATTTAGGATCTTTGGAGTGATAGTAGCAGTAGTAGTATTGAATAGGAACAGGCTGTGTGTTTAGTAAATTGTATTCAAACTCTTTTTGTGCAATCTTTAGAATCTTTGGAGTGCTGGTTCTTTTTAGAATTTCTATTCTAATCAGTCTAGAAGAAAGTAAGTTTCTGCTATTAAAATTATTTAAATACAGGCTTTATATAACAGAATTTACTTTAAGGTGGATGTTGGACCAATATTTCTGGGCGTTACAAACATCAGCACAAATCCAATATACCCTCCCCACTATAGTGGTGTAGGGTATACAAACTTTAAATACATACAAAATTTCACTACAAAAACACCATAAATAAATTGCACATATTAAACTGATTAAGTGCCTAAATTAATAATAATATATGTATATTAATTTTCTTTATTTCATAATTTCCAGTGAATAAATTCAGTAAATTAAAGTGAATTTTTTACATATTACAAACATAAACCGCCAGAAACAAAGAAAGAAAGAAAGAAAGGAAAAAAAATATTACCTACCATAAAATAAAACGTAAATAAGTTACAAAAGTGCGAAAAGGCTTCTTTATGTAAAACGAAAGTTATACGAAAACAAAATAATAAAAATAATATAAAATTAAAAAGAAAATAAAGTTTTAAAATCTTGAAATGTGACTAATATTACTTCATACATTAACAAATTGTTTAAAGTTACAAACTTTAAAAAATCAAGATACATAAACTAATAAAAGCGGCAAAATAAAACTGCAAAAGAAATTATTATAAAACAAAAGGTGGGTGAAACAATTAATAATTATTTTGTTAAAAAAAATTCTTTAAAAATAACAAAAGGTTAAAATTGTGTTAAAAAACTGATGAATATTGATTTATTATTTTTTTTTTATTATTTTATATTGACATTTGTAGCTTGTTTAATGATTTAATTTGAAATAATGAGTTCTAAATTCTGCCATAAAAAGTATTTTTTTTTTGTGTCTAAATTAGAAAGTTTTCTTGCGTTATGCATAATAAAAAGTTGGTAACTGTTTATAAACTGCGGTCAACTAGCTGCTAACTAGAATATAGATTTGACTTGGCAAAATGTTTATTTATAAACAATTTGCAAACGTCTGCTAACTTCCAACTAAAAAATCAACTCTGAAAATGAATGATGCCACTACTAAAATTACTATTTTTGTTTATATCATCCCTGAATTTGACATTTAATACTACGTTTCCACGGTACATGCTTCGCTCTCTATTCATGCTTCACACCCCAATCATGTGCGAAACAACTTGCTTCACCATACAAAATTTTAAGAGCGAATCAAGCAGATTCATATTGAATCTACTTGCGAAGCACGAAAAATTGCACTCTTCTCTAATTTTTATCGCAAGTTTATCTGCACTAGCTGTAAAAATTTAATATTATTGTAAACAAAGCAAATTATTTTCTTGTTGCTGGAAGTAAAGAAAGTAAATACGTACGAATGAATGTTTTTTTTCAAATAAGCTAACTAATTTCCATTCACTTTTGTTTGTCCATTAAAAAAAATTATTTTCCACAAATTGTAAATGCTGTTTTTTTTTTATTCTGTTTGTTTATTAAAGACAACTGTCAAATCGAATCAAGTTTATTAGTCAAGTAAGCAGCATGATTCATAAGCATGATTCAGAAGGCGAAGCAGGTGATTCAAGTCGTCGTGGAAACATAGTATAAAGTTTGTTTTCTCTCCATAACAAAATAAAAATTTGCAAAGCGTTAAAAATATTTTATAGTTTAAAATGGAAGTGCCGGTATTAAATAAAACAAAAATAGAAAAAACGAAAAGATCGGCAAATTGGCAACAGGATGAAAACAGCTAAACAGCTGTTTATCAAAAGATGGTCAGTATTTGGTAACACGCTAACAATTGTTTAGCAGTTTGTTAACCGTAGTTTGTTTGCACATTATAGTGCTAACTTCATGCCAATTTTTTATTATACATAGATTTTGACTAGGTTATTATTAATTAACCTTGTTTTTATTAAAGGCTTAACTAAATTTTTAAATTTTTATCGTTAATTTGAACTGTTATGTCTGTAAAAGTTTATTTTAAAAACAAGCCCGACCATTTAATACCCTACACCCAGTATATGTATAAAACAGTTTATCAGAAATGGGCATTATATGGGAGATATAACCTATTGTGGACCGATCATCCAAAAATGGGGTAATTTTTCATCGTATAGATTTCATGGTGAGGTTTTCTATAGAAGACACAAGATTTTCTATAGAAGACACTCTTATAAACAAGATTTTCTATAGAAGACACTGTTATACACAAGATTTTCTATAGGAATCACTTTTATACACAAGTTTTTCTATAGCAAACACTGTTATACACAAGTTTTTTTTTTTTAAAAGAAAATACTGTTATGCACAAGATTTCCTATATAAGACACTGTTATACACAAGTTTTTCTATAGAAAATACTGTTATACACAAGTTTTTCTACAGAAAATACATACTGCTTTACACAAGAAAAAAATGGTTACAAAAAATATTTACGTAAATATCAAATCGCATGAAAATCAAAGCAATTTCCCAAATACATATGTACATATGTACGTACATATGTACATAAGTACATACATAGATACATACATATGTAGGTAAATAATATTTCCATAATTACAATTGCTATTTTCAGATTTAAATGGCAGCAAAAACAAATTAAAAAAAAACTACTACAAAAATACAATGCTGAACGAGTTTATGAGTGATTTATCTTTTTCATATGTAGTCTGTCAAAAATAAGACTACAAAAACAGACTACAGAACAGTACATACATACATACATACATATATGTATGTACCTATACAGGTTAATTTATTATCCATAAATGAATGTGTAACGAAATGACTAACATTTTTGTTTGACCTTAAAATTGTTTTGCGAATTCCGCTTTGACATTGTTTTGTTGGTTCCAAAAATAACATTGCAAACATACATACATACCGACAAACAGATTGACCGACCGACCGAACGACAAACAAACATACAAATGTACATACGACTACATACAATGTAAAAGACGGTGATAATAATAAAAAACAGCAACAACAACGGCAATAATAACAAGCATAGCTAACTGCAACAGCAACAACAACGATATGCCTACTACTGCTGACACTATCGTTTTCTGCATTTATGTTGTTGCTGTTTGTTTATGTGCATTTTTCTACACTTAAAGAAAAATGGTCACCACATTGTATGTAAATATGTGTGTACATTATTCCAGGCATATACAAAGAAATTTCTCTTTTTTTTCTGTGTTTTATAAATAAAATCAATAATTATTGTAGTTGATTTTACTATGTTGAATTTAATACAATTTGATTGATGTTTGAATGTTTGTTTTATTTCTTAAATAAAAACAGCTAAGAATTTACTCTTATTTGTTTTGTTATTTTAAATAAATTGTAACAAGTCTTGTTTTGTTTGTGGTTCGACCACTCCATAGCTGCCAGATTTGACGATTTATCGTCATTCTGACGATTTTTTGTTTTAAAGATAGCAAAGTGACGATTTGACGACTTTTTCATTGGAACTGACAATTAACTGAATTAGTAAAATTTTCTATCATTCTCTCTTTTTTGAGACAACAACTATTTTTCTCATTTAATATCATTAATATAAAGAAGAACATAACATATTTCAAACAACAAAGCTAAGTAATAGTATTTCTTATTTATTGACAATTGTTGAGTTTAAGTATAATAATTCCAAATAATATTGAGTGAGGATAGTAGAAATTACTTAGCAATTTTAAATGCTGAATTCAATGAAATAAAATTTTTAGAGGAAACAATTTCTCAATTTCAGCGGGGAAATTCTACAAAAACTTCTCCTAGTTAAAAAAAAAAACATCGAAAGAATATCCAGCCAAATAAATTTAAATAACAAACATACGGAATTTTTTGAAAACAAGTATGTACCTGTATATGTAGGTATAATAAATGAATTGGATTCTATACTCAAAATATTGTTTAAAACTTAATAAACTAAATTGTTTTGACATTGTAATTTAACCTGAATTAATAAAATATGCTAAATTCGGATATTTATTTATAAAATACTGTCAGTCTTATTTCACACTCTGCAGTTTTAGCTTAATTCTCTTTTGAACTTGCCATTTCATTTACACACATCAATTAAATTTTCGTACTTTTTAATGCAAATCAACATGCATGAAAAAAAAACGAAAGGAAATAAGAAAATTGACTAGTACCGTAAAATTTTTACCCCTTCTGTTTTCTTTTTCTTTCTCATCCAAAAATACCAGTCAGAATTGAAGAGAGTGAAAGCGGACTAAGATATTATAAAAATATTACATAAGTTGCGTTTAACATTATATTTTTTGTGATTTCTTATTTAAAAAGTTAAAATTTAAGTATTTTGATATGTATTGCACAAGAGACTATTTAGGCCCATTATTACAACTTGGCAATAGCTAAAGGTATGATGTTATCGGACAGATAAGAAGTATTTGGTTATTATAAGTTTACTTTAATATAAAACCGACCGATAAGCTAAAGGGAACATCATCTAGCCTTTAAATTTTATAGTGAGGTTTATGTATTTGAAGTTGCCATATGTTCATGAAAAATAAATTAATTTTAATTTTGTTTTGCCAATAAATAATTTGATAAACAAAAATGGAAAGCAGACGTTTGATTTATATTTTTTCACAAACAAATATTTTCACAAACACAAACAATTTACTGTTTCTTGTCAGTAATTTGTCAAAAGTAATCGGTTTTTCACTGGTATTGCCATATTTTAGAAAAAAAATTATTTTATTTTACAAGGAAGTTGTAATAACGAAAAATTTTAAAGGTCACTTTATTCCTCACTTTATTTAAAGTTACCTTTTACTATTATTACTAATTTTTCAAGCTTGAGGTCTTTTTTTAAATATAAAAACTTTTTAACTTTTATTTTAAAACCAATATTTCGGCACTTCATTGAGTGCCTTCGTCAGGGTTTTTTTTTTCTTTCTAATTTTACAAATTTTTAACAAATTTATAACAAATTTAATAATAACTGACAAATTAAAATATTTTTTTCTTTTTTTTGAATTTGAAAATATTTTAATTTGTCAGTTATTATTAAATTTGTTATAATTTGTTAAAAAATTGTAAAATTAGAAAGAAAAAAAAAAAAAAAAAAAAAACCCTGACGAAGGCACTCAATGAAGTGCCGAAATATTGGTTTTAAAATAAAAGTTAAAAAGTTTTTATATTTAAAAAAAGACCTCAAGCTTGAAAAATTAGTAATTATTGAAATAATAAAGGTCGAACAAAAATACATATTCGTTACCTTTTACTATTAAGAACATTAGAGGAAAGTTGTAATAATGGCCCTTAAACTCGAATCTTTATGTTTTCGTTTTAATAAAAATTTAAAAATACTATTAGAAACAGTGACTGTATTTTTCCGATTTTTTTTTTCTTTTTTATCGAAATTTTGACGATTTTTTCCGAAATTCATCTGGCAGCCCGATCATATCTTTAAAATTTAAAGTTTAAATACACAAGGCAGTGGTGTGACGTCTTGTATTTGCACACACATTGTCACTTTCCCTTTCGTGCTTGGCAGCAGCTGCTAGGTTTTGTTGGTTGGTTTGTTTGTTTATAAATTTTTTTAAGTGTATTTAACCAACTTTACAGTGCTGCCATATAAAAACATTCAGGCATTTCCATACATGTGCCAAGCTTTATCATATTATTTAACATAACATTTTGCCGCCTTTTTCATGTCATTTTTATTTTTATAAGTTAGGTTTATTATTATACCGTTAAACTTTATTTTTGCTTTCTTTCTGTCTTTATTTATTTTTAACGGTAATTTTGTTATATTTTGCATTGATATACTACATACATATGTACATACATATTTTATTTTCTTATAACTCTACAATATTCCAAAATTGGTGGTAAGCTCAAAAACCATTTCGGCCACCTCAATTTCAAGCTAAAAAAAACACAAATACTCGTATACTAACAACAAATTACAATAACAATGTATTTAAAAACTAGTACCTAGGTATATATATTGTTGTTTTTGTATTCGTATTTATGGGTCTTGGCAACACCACAAAACTTGACTGTTTTTGGGGAAGTATTTCACTATTACCCGGCTGACGTCTTTCACATTTCTTGTGTGGTCAGTTTAATTTGTTTAACATTTATTTTTTTTTTCTTCTTTTTAAATTTGTATAGGTAGGTACATAGGTACCTACAATTATTATTATTTTTTGTCTTGATTTAGGTTTCTTAAGGTCAACAACATAATAAACTGAACTGCTATGAAAAAAATTTATACAAAAATTATGATTGCTTTTGTGCTTTTTTGCTTTTTTGGGCCATTGTTATAAATTTATTAATCTTTTGTAATAATAAATGCTAATGATAGGGGTAATAAGCGTGGTTTTTATTAACATACATGTTTTAAGCTTTTCAAAGAAATATTGAAAAGTTTTTAAATAATGTAGTACATTGTTTAATGTAAAAAGGCCTAGCATTGTTTTTGAATTTAAAAAAAAAATCGAAATAAATTATTTCAAATATACATTTGTTTGTTAGTGGAACAAAAATCCTTAAGTTTAAAACTTAAAATGTGGAATTTGTTTAAAAATTTTAATTAAATATCTAATTATTGAACAATTTTTTATGACATTTTTATGTACCTATAATGTCGTTCATTTTATTTTAGTATTCAAATGTTAATGTTTAATCGAATGGAAATTAAGCTGACATTTTATATAGCACATGTGAACATAGACTTTTTATTAAAGATAAATCATACGTTTGAGAAGTCCACTCAAGTGCTGAAGTACAACTTCTAAACAAACAAGGTAACCTTAAAATGCCAAGACATGAATGCAAACTATCCTGGAAGGGACGTAAGAAATACTCTACAAAACGATGTTTTATGGTTTGACCAATTGATTTGTTCAGTTGGTATGGAAAAAAAAGACGGGTTCTTTCGCCACTAGGCCGCCACACTAACCAGAAGTGCCACTCGGTAAGGGCGGCTTTTAGATAAATACGGTATTGAGAACAGATCATTGTGGTCATATGTACTATTAGTAAACTCTAAGAGGGAGTTCACACGCTGCGACTTTTACCTACGACTTTTCTACTGCGCCTCGAGTTTATAAAATAAATACGCAGTGGAGAGTACGGGGTAGCTAGTGTCGCAGGTTTTGTGAAACGAAGAGACAAATTTGACATTTATTTTTGTCTCTTGTATTATTTTTATTTCATTTATCAGCAGTGTTGCCACGCTGAAATTTCATTTTATGGGATTACATAAAATTTTTGGCAACACTGCGAATAAACAGCTGTAAATTAAAAAGAAAACAAATTGTTGTTTTAATTTTAAATAAATAAATAATAAGTGGTCAAAAAAAATAATAGTGAAATATCAGGAATATGAATACGTGTACAATGTACCTGTAATGTAACTAAGTCCTACATGGCAACACATTTGCGCATTAGCGTAATAGAAGAAATGAACAACATCAAAAGAGAACACCAGTAGAATCGCGGTGACAAATCGCAGCATGTTAACATATATTTCTTGGAGTGCTCACATTGGCTCCAAATTCGAGCTTCATTCTTACCTACACTCAATTATGAGTTGCTCAAGAGTTTATTTAGTTTGCTTCGCTGAGAGTTTCTTTAATATCATCTAACTTCATTAATAGCAGCTTATCTATAGAAAGATTTATTTAATGTAATGAACGTTTTTAGCCCCAGGCATGATTCGCAACAATATCATTAAAATTTCGACAGAAACCGTTGAGCTCAAATCAAAGAATCTTTTCATAGACAAAATTTCAAGATTACATAGCTGCCCGTTAAACGTTGTATTGTTCGGAAAGAAAAAAATGTTGG
Source organism: Bellardia pandia (assembly GCA_916048285.2). Classification (NCBI taxonomy): domain Eukaryota; kingdom Metazoa; phylum Arthropoda; class Insecta; order Diptera; family Calliphoridae; genus Bellardia; species Bellardia pandia. Next base: position 124,382,550 of record OU696529.1, read on the forward strand.
CGGCAATAGTTCAGTGGAAACGTTTCATTTCAAAATTTAATTTAAGTCACAATTTCCTATCTATTGAAATGCAATGTGAGCAAATTTTCATTCCCTCAAGAAAACAAAACAGCAACTTATTAGCGCAATTCACAATATTGTTCAAATGGTATTGCATCACACACTTACACCAGTTGGAGGTGCTAAAATAGAGACTTTAGAGTAGCGCAATTCACAATATTGTGCAAATGGTCTTGCATCATTGTATGTAATTGCAAAAAGTTTTAGCATATTTTTGCTCTTGCTGTGTATTTTGTTAGTGTAGAGCAAAAATAGGCTAAACCTTTTTGCAATTACATACAATGATGCAAGAACATTTGCACAAGATTGTGAATTGCGCTACTCTAAAGTCTCTATTTTAGCACCTCCAACTGATGTAAGTGTGTTTACTTTAAATTTAATATGTATTTCGCTTAAATTATTTCATTGATACACGTGATTATAAGAATATTTTTTAGAACTTAAATATACAGTAAGATTGTATAACTTTTAACACTAAACGGTTGAATTCACCACTCAACAAATAATCAAAGCATTGACAAATTTCTTCACTGTGGCACGTTTTAAACATAAAAATTTTAAAAACAATAAAAATTTATTCAAATCTTGTTTTTATTTGTCTATAGAAAAATTGTGAAAAGAAATAGGCAAATTGTATTTAAATATTCTAAGTTTATAAAAAATGAAAATGAAATTTATGAATTCTTAGTTGAATACTGAATAAATATTTACCTATTAGGGCTGGTCACATGTAGTAAATTAACAATTAAAATTGAGTACCAGAAAAAACTTGATGATTTTTTACCAGCAAAAAGAAATCAATTTTATTAAATATATTAAAATGTTATAAATGAAAATGGAATTTATGGGCAGGTCATAATAAAGTAAAGGTTTAAATAAAATCTTTCTTTTTTGGGTACCAACCTCAAAACGTATCAAGTAAAGATATATTTTATTTAAGATCTTATGAAAGGCTGCTCTGATAACAATGCGATGCAAGTTTACCGTTTAATCATCAAGAATTAAAGATTTACTAAAATACTTAAAGCTTTCTTAGCCCAAGCATCTAAAAACCATTGCCGAAAGAAATCTTGAAATTATATCTATTATTGCTTAAATGAAAAAATTATTTGAAATTTATTTAAGCATTGGCCTTAAATTCAAAGTTTTATTTGAAATAACCAAACTAAGTAAAACATAAATGTTAAAAACTACTCGCTATAGTGACAACACTAAATGAAAGCGTTGCCACACTTGAATATACCTTTTATTTTGTTAAAAAGAACCCAACTGTTTATTTTCTGACTTTAAATTAATATTCTCTATATGTATATAATAAAGCCAAACTGTAGAACAATGTGGTTGCTGTTTAAATTCAAATGACATAATCGGAATTCTTAATGATACCAGAGAGCACGCCACCGAGCATTTCAGCCATATTTCTAAATTAAAAAAAAAATTAAAAATTCTATAAGCAATAGATCACACCAAAATCAAAAACATTAAAATACAATCATTAAACCATTAAAATTCCATAGTGGCACTTCAGAAAACCAAACAGCCATTATTTTTACTATATGGCCTGTAATAATTTATAGTACATTATAGACACACATGGTTCCTGCAATTATACTATTTGTGAAATGTTTGTTGATACCCAATAACTGTTAGAAATCATGGAGATTTCATTAAGTTTTGTATTATAAATATTCTATACTTTTTTGGTACCCCTTTTTATTTAACCTTTAAATACATGAAATTGAAAATACGTTGAAATTGCAGAAATAAATTTTTGTTCTAGCATGTATTTCATCTGCAAATTACGAATTTCAGTTCCAATTCAGAAAAAAATACTCCTGGAGAGCTCCAGCACAAAAACAAGGAAGACAGTTTGTAGACGGTCTTAGTAGCTAAACGGAAGAAAATCGATTTTTTTTAATACTCAACTGATGACGGTCTATAGACAGTCTTAGGCGTTAAAGGGTTAATCAGTAAATGATTACAAAGAAACCTGTTGATATTATTGGTAGATTAACATATCAATCAGTTTAATGGTTCAAAAATTCTTTATAAAAAAACAAATATTTTCGTATTGTTAATATGGAAATTGTTATGGGTGCTGGAGAACCAGTCGGATACAAGCCGGTATGAGATGATGCAAAATAGCAACAGGAACTATTAGAGCAATAATATAAACCTGGCATCATCATCACTGTGTGCCGCTTGCCACTTGAATGAATCCGGTCGTTAAGTGATTTAATGTACGTACCAATACTCATTAATAACTTAAAAATTGTTTTTTAAATAATTTATTATTAATAATTTACTATTAAGACATTCAACACCATTTCCAAACTCATTAAATGAACAGAATAGCTTGAATATAACAGCAGTTTTTAAAAAAATGTCTTCAGTATAACAGCTATTTTTATAAAAACTGGTGAGTATAACAGTTTATCTATAGAAAAATGTCTGCATAACTGTGTTTTCTATAGAAAATTCTTTATATAACAGTTTTTTCTATAAAATAATGTCTATATAACAGTACTTTATACAGAAAATATTCTGTATTACAGTATTTTCTATAGAAAATTTTGTGTATAACCGTTTTTTCTATAGACAAATTTCTGTACAATAGTTTTTTCTATAGAAACATTTTTGTATAACAGTTTTATGTATAAAAAAATGTGTGTATAACAATTTTTCGTTAGAAATAACTGTTATACAGAAATTTTTCTTTAGAATAAACTGTTATACAGAAATTTCTAATGAAACCTTATAGTTATACACAAATTCTCTATAGAAAAAACTTTTATACTCACCAGTTTTATAAAAATAGCTGTTGTTCTGAAAATCTTTTTTTAACAGCTGTTATATTCAAGCTATTCTGTCTATTTATTGAGTTTGGAAATGGTGTTGAATGTCTTAACAGTAAATAATTAAAAATAAATTATTTAAAAAACTATTATTAAGTTATTAATGAGTGTTGGCACGTACATTCAATCACTTGACGACCGGATTCATTTGCATCCTCTAACTAATACTCGTTTGTGTTTGACTGCTTCTCTAGCATCCATAAGAATTTATGAACAATACGGAAATATTTGTTTTTCTTTATAGAGAATTGTTGAGCCATTAAACTGATTGATATGTTAACCTACCAATAATATCAACAGGTTTCTTTGTAATTATTTACTGATTAAATAACCAAAAACCAAAATAGTATAGAATATTTATAATAGAAAAATTAATGAAATCGAAATGATTTTCGCCATTTATTGGCGAACAACAAACATTTTACAAATAGTATAATTGCAGGAACCATGTTTATCAAAAATAATTCCATAAATTATTACATAACATAGCAGTATTTTCTATAGAAAAGTTTGTGTGTAACAGTATTTTCTATAGAAAATTTTGTATAAAACAGTATTTGCTACAGAAAATTTTTTGTATAACAGTATTTTCTATAGAAAATTTTCTGTATAACAGTATTTTCAATAGAAAATTTTCTGTATAACAGTTTCTTATATAGAAATTTTTTTTGTATAACAGTTTATTCTACAGAAAATTTTATGTATAACAGTATTTTCTATAGAAAATTTTCTGGTAAACAGTATTTTATGTAAAAACATTTTTGTTTTATCTATAAAAAATGTCTGTATAACAGGGTTTTTCCATAAAAATCATCTGTATAACATTTTGTTCTATAGAAAAATGTATGGATAACAGTTATTTCTATAGTAAATTTTGTGATAACAGCTGTTTTTATAAAAAAATGTCTGTATAACACTGTATATAACACTATTTTCTGTTCCTTACATTCTGAAAATGGTGTATGTAATAATACTTAGTATTCATACTAAAATTCAATTCCATTATAATTGTTGTTGGTACCTGCAACTACATAAACAATTATTAATGATATGTCGCATATTAATTAGGGAACAATTTGTTTTTTTTTTTTTTTGTATTGAATTCTATAACAAATTATTCTGGCGGGTAATTTAAATAAGTTATTTAAACAAAATCATACACTTCACACATTAAAAACTTTTTAGTTTGTTTAGAAAATAAACAATACCTGCGATATTATTATAATGTTTTAAATACTTCCTTAACAAAATAAATTTGTTTAAAATTAGCATGCAAAAATAAACTATAGATTTTTAAACAAAAGATTTCAATAGATTTCAAAACAATAGTACACAAAATCTTAACTAGTTTTTTTTTCAAATCTATTGAACACACTACAAGTGACATGGTGTTTAAATTATCAATATTTTTGAACGCAAATACTGGTTACTTACATTCTAATATTTAAACAATAATAACAATAACAACTATAAATTAAATATGAAAAAACCTGTGTAAATCACACCCACAAATTCCTTTAAGAGAATTTTTAGGCTCAAACTGAAATGGGTTCAAAATGACTTGTTGTGGCTGTCGCGGGGGTATGTTCAGTGCATTTTTTTTATTATTTCAAAATGTTGTGTTTTTTAACATTATTTTATGTATTGAAGCGTGTGAATGAACATTTATTGTGTAATACATATTGTTTTTCTAGTTATAATTACTTGTAACATTTTGCTATAGTTGTTGTTTCTTATTAGATCTTGATTATTGTGATTACGTATCTAATGTTTAAAGTGTTGTCCATTAGATATAAATCAGGTTTAATAGCTACATGCCAATATATTACAATTATTATATACTTTCTATATTTGCTGATGTAATTATTAAAAATTATTTCATTTATAGAATAAGGAAATAATATAGTGTTAATAATATCTTTATTGGTGAACCTGATTTGTTTAAAATTTCTTGATTCTAGTTTTTGAAAATAAAAAGTTTTACACTTACATATATTAGTTAAACTTGATTAAAAATATTTATTATAACTATTTGTCGGTTATAATAAACATATTTAAAAAACCAGTCAGTTGCTATTATGAAGTCAGAATACTGGGTTTACATTTATCAGGGTCCCCGAGTTACACCACCATAGTGGGTAACGCCCAATACATTAGGCCAACAACCACCTTAAAGTATACCGTTCGACTCAAATTCACTATCTGAGTTGACTTAATTATATCCGTCCGTCCGTATAACTGGCTGTCCATGTAAACCTTGTGCACAGAGTACAGGTCGTAATTTTGAAGATATTTCCATTAAATTTGGTACCTGCTGTTTTTCGGTTGGGATTGAAATTGGTAGAAATCGGTCTATTATTTCCCCTAGCCACCATAAACATTGGATTTCTGCACGTGACCAAACAAAATTCGCTACAAATTCAACCTAATCATTTGACAGTTCTGAGGAACATAAGGTTTTTCAAAATTTGGCCGCCAGTTTTTTAAAAGAAATTTCTATAGTGTACCCAGCATTCTTATGAACGGGCTATTTATTGTGAATTTGGTTTTATATTTGATAATTTTGTTCTACGTTATTGATATTCCTTGTCGTTTGCAATAAGAATCGATAACAAATGCCTCTTAGTGGCTGAGAGCGCTAACCACTGGTTTAATTTATTAAGAATTAAAAGGGAGATGGTTGTTGATATTTACAGAATTTACATTTGTAAAGAAAGGATTTGATTTTGTTTTTAATAAATTTTTCATATAAATTTCATAAAGTCTATTTAAATTTATACCATTTAGAGTTTTAATAACTTTTAAGCAATTTTAAAATATGTATGCATGATAAATTTGTGCTGCTTTATCAAATTAAAATGTTGAAAAAAAATCACTAAAATAAATAAAATAAACAACAATATGATATGAGATTTACAACGCAATAAATTTTCAAAGTGCATCAAAAAAATAAAAAAATTCATGCACAAATTATTTATAGCTAACAAAAATGTATGTATGAGTATTTCACTTTGATACATAAATTTTGTCGTTTATGAGTGATTTGAGCATTTATTTGCCATATGTATGTATTTATAAACATATTATTTTATTTCGTTTTTTTTTTTGCTCTTTAAAACTCATTCAAACGTTTTTGTGATAGGCTAATCGACATTGTTTTTGTTGGTTTGCACATAAAAATAAATTAACAACAAATTCTGTAGTATATTTGTAAATGTAATACTTTGCGGAAATTAAGAAAAAAATACAACAAAATTGCAAAAGTTTGTTTAATTATTCCTTATAAATACATTAACTACAATTCATTATAAAAATTGTTTACAGACAAATTCGTTAAAAAACGCCATTTTTGTTAAACGGGTTTCCAGGCCTGTTGCTATAAAAAATTGGCAGCACTAGCATTAATAAGAGCAACTTGGTAGCACTTTTAAACCAGTATTACAAATTTGTTAAAACGTTTAAATAGTTAAAGATAAAAGAAAAGTACTTTTAGTTGCTTAATTTCATTAAGCTGATGCGAGTTTAGTAACATTTTTATGACATAACATATGGTTATTAATTTGAAGTTAAACTTCATTAAAAACTTTTAAAATTTTATGAAGTATTTTTAAAATAACAAATATAGAAAATTAAATACTTAAAGAATTAAGATGTTGGGGTCCAAATTGTTTATTTGTTTATTTGAGATTTTCACTTAAAATTATCTAACAAACTAAGCCCGAATCACGAGTACAGCAATTTTCATTTAAATATACTTTAAAATAAACAAAGAAAATTTAATTTCTAAGACACTAAAATAATTAGGATTTTTAAATTTAACTTAAAAGAAACTACTTAAACGTGTTGTTTCTGTTTAAACGTTGATTAAAATTTAGATGTGGTAAAAAATAATATTAATTAATTTTATATGTTCAAAAGCAACTAAAAGTAGACAATTCAAATAACTACCATAATTTATAGAAAAGAGACTGGTATAGAAACAGAAGAAATTGAAAATTTCAAAGTCAAAAACTAACATTACTCTTTGAAAATGTTACACATACATGTATGTATGCATGACACCTGACATAAACTTGTTCACTCTGCGAACAAATTCTACTCCGCACATGAGTTTGGCTTGTGTGGACGACTTTGTTGCAAGAAAGTTGTCAGAACATTTGTTCGCACAACGATGACTGCCATCAAATATGATTTTTATACTCGTACAACAAAACGACCGACATTTTAGATAATTGCTAAGAAATTTGAACATCAATACGTTTTTCCCACACATTTGAAAAAGAACAAATTTGTATGTGTAATTCCGCCAACGTTTCGTTCATGTCGACACTAAACGATGGCTTGGCAAGACGTGGGATTCGGAATGGTTTACGTCATGTCTTGACGTACCATCGCTTTGCAAGCACGTTAAGAAAATTTCGTCAGAATTAAATAATGGCTCTAAAATCAAGCTTTAAAAATAATGCGCCTACTCACCACCAGAGGCGCTGCAATACTCTACAACGATAAAACATAATTACAGTGTTGCCATATGAAAAGCGTTTTTCTCCATTCACCACCTATTCTTCTCCTACATATCCCTTTTCCCTTTTCCAAAGAAAAAATGTTGTAAACTTCACCATGAACTCAACGTTTGCACGACGTTAGTGGAATTCCAATGATTCGTTCAGTCTTCTCCTTTGAGAGTCATGATCACATCTTCTTTTAGCTAATGAATTCGAAATATAGTGTCCTTCGATATTTTTATATCCTGGTATCTTCAACAGCCCTACTAAGGAATGTCTGGTCATCTCATTGAGAGATTTAGGATCAATTGGATGTCAACGTCTGTACGGTGACAGCGGAATTCTAACCATTCGATCACTCCACCTCTGAGAGTTAGGATTCTCTCTTCTCTTAGCCAATGAATTCGCAATACAGTCTCTGAGATATTTTGCTGTCTCCGTATCCAGTAGTGACCTACTGAGAAATGTGTCGTCTTCTTATTGAGACATATAGGACCAATTGGATGTCGTATGGACACCGGACATAATTTTACGGTAAGCCTGGCTGTCAGTGTAAATTCGAATATTTCCAGCGAATACACGATAAAGCCACAACCAATTTTCGGACCTAATCAATACTAAAATATCAGCCTCAAGAACACTTTGCTGGTTCGATAGTCTTAAGGATAGTACATGCTACATAAAAGCCATCGACATACCTGCATCTCCTGCAGAAATGGTATGGCTTCAGTCCTTCCAACTTCTGTCGTAAAAGTTGTCACAGTTGTAAAACAAGTCAAGAAGATTAGAAGATCAGGAAGATAAAATTTAATAGCATTTTGGAGGAAATCGAAGAAAACCATTATTTACACAATTTCATAAGTTTGAATCGATTTCCGAAACAGGTCTAGTTGTTTATATAATTTCAAGGGCTAACAATTTTTTTTAAATTGTGTTAAAAACTTGTTAAAATTAAAGCCAACGAAACAGTTGCCAACTGGTTTTCAATAAAAGCTTCTGGCCGCTTTTAATATAAACATTAATTTATTATAAATTAGATTAACATTAATATCAAATATTTAGAACCTACATTTTGTATTTGTTTTTATAATTACCAAATATTTGTTAAGTTCTTTTAGTTTAGTTTAGTTTGTCAAACAACCGCTTCCGTAGGAAGTAATTTCAAAAGAAATATTTATTCAGTGATTGTCATTGGCAACATCCAGCATTTTCGTTAATCGTGCATTGAGTATAAAATCTAAAGTTGTAAATATTCATACTGAAACTTTTTAATTAAAATTCTATAATGATGTTTCAATCACAACAACAGGTAGATTTTTTTTATAAAAACAACTTAAACACCATAAAAATACACAAAAAAAAAACTAATTAACAAATACTAATTAGAAAAAAATAGATAATTGTTTATAACTTTAACAAAAAAAGAATAAACAAATTTGTTTCATTATCATATAAGAAACTACAAGAATAATTTGAAAATAATTAAATAAAACAACAATAACAACCATTTTTAAACTTATGTCTTAGAAACGAAACAATTTGAGTGGCTAAAAAGAAACACAAGAAAATACAGAAAAAAAGCGGAAGTTGTAGAATAAATTACTGGCAGCCGCCTTTGTCGCCTTAATGTCTGAGTTCTTTTTGTTTAGACAATAAATAAATAATAATTTGTTAGTTTTTTTTATTTCAGCTACCAAACAAAGAAGTAAACCAAAGAACAGGAGGTAACAAATTAATATGTATTAAGAAGTTCCAATTTAAATGAAGCAATTTTTATTAAAAAGATTGATTGACAATTTTTTCCTTGAAATTTCTTCGGTGTTTACACAGCACAATTCTGATTGCTTATATTGTATTGTATTTTGTATTTTTATTTGAGAATATACGAGGTCTGTTGAAAAAATAACCGTTATTTTCATATTTCGTGAATAACATATGTTCGATTTTCGCATTTTTTTCTGTTATGTTGGTGCACATGTCTGTTATATATATATATATTGGTATCAGCCATTTTGAATTGTCAGTTTGTTTTTGACAATCGTTCTTCGATTTTTTACTATTCGAAACAAATGTATTAAGTTTTGTGTAAAAAATTAAATTAAATGCGCAAGGACATTTGAAATGTTGACTGTGGCGTTTGGCGAGTCTACTATGAGCAGAACACAAGTTCAATTGTGGTATAAGCGGTTTAAGGAAGGCCGAGAAGATGTCAATGACGATGTTCGTCCTGGTCGCCCAAGCACGTCAACAACCGATGAAAACATTAAAGCAGTGAAGAAAATGATTTTGGAAAATCGTCGAATCACTATCAGAGAGGTTGCTGATGATTTTGGCATATCGTTCGGCTTTACGAATGTTTTAGGCATGAAACGTGCGGCAGCGAAGATTGTTCCAAAATTGCTAAATTTTGAGCAAAACCAACGTCGCATAGACATCGCTCAGGAGCTGTTGAACATCGTCAACGACGATCCAGATTTCCTCAAAAAGGTCATAACTGGTGACGAATCATGGGTGTATGGCTATCACATTGAAACCAAAGCACAATCATTCCAATGGAAATGTTCAGAAGAGCCAAGACCGAAAAAAGCACTTCAAGTTCGGTCAAATGTGAAGGTTTTGCCCACTGTTTTCTTCGACGCAATGGCGTGGTGCTCATTATCTTCATAAATGGAAGATAAAATGTTAATTTGAAAAATTTGACTCTGGTAACATTTTTTACGTTTTTTTTTTTATTTTTTTGGCGATTTTTTTGCAACTTTTTTGGCGACGTAGGTGAAAAAAAACCTGACAACCCTGGTTGCTAGTACAAACAAGTGTGTACTTGTCTTATCTTCCCCTCACCAGGATGTCTAAAAAGTAATCGGCTTAGCTAAAGAATTGCTTCGTGTAAATTGGACCTAAATCAACATGAATATTTTCAAAAATTTTCTGTTCCATGAGCGTTGATGTTGATGCTGATTTTAGCAATTAGACATTTAATCAATATTATTGTTGTTTTATGTTGGCTTTAATCTCTGCAAAATACGCGGCAAAAATGTTTTGATATAAATTTGTATTTATAGCCATAAATATCAAGATGTAGCAATTTGTTGCTATTTTTATTTTTGTTTTAAATAAAACAAATAATAAAATCATTTAAAAGTCAATGAACTGTATTGAAACCCCAGCTATTTTTTGTTTGTTTTTACGGTTAAACCAGTCAATGTTTGGTTTTTTATATGAATTTTGAAAGTCTTCACAATTGTGGCTTAAGTATGGTTTGTGGACATTTTTTTCAATTTAGTTTTACAAATACTCAGCTGTAGTAATGTTTTTGGATATTACTTAAGCCAGATTTACACGATTGAAATTTTCTTCAAAATGCTTCAAACTCGTGTAAACAGCAAAAATGCTTCAAAATTTATTTATTTAATAACTATTAATAACTATTGAAACTGAATAAAAGAATTTTAAACTTAATGACAAAATTTGTTTAAGTGTACATTCTTAATTTACACATTTCCCATTCAAATCACGTTTATATTACATATTAACATTTTAGCTGTAATACAATAACTATAATAAATTCTAACTATTTAAAAGATGTCAATGCGTGTTTTAGACTAAAGAACTTGCTTTAAAACAGTCTAGTAGTTAGTAAGCTAATAAATTGAAATTTTTTTTGGTAAATTACTACAACTCTTTTTAAATCAATGAAACTTTAAAGCATTAAGCTGTGTTCACATTGTGTGTATTTGTTATGTGGAATGCCACTTTTCTATCCACATGTGTTTTCATGTGTATGTCAAAATTTGAGTTTCACATACGGTTTATAATTTACATGTTCAAATGTTGTGTAATTACATTTGACATAACCTATAAAAAAAAATCTTAAAACAGCTGATATTGTAAAACTTATTCCGCGGGTTATACAAGCATTCCTTCTCTTGCCCCATTTCGATCAACTGTAGAACCGCTTTTTTGCACCAGTCAAACTGGAACAACATAAAAATAAAAATTCCAATAAAAAATACATATGCACTTACTTTTGCTAACTCCTTTTCAATTTTTCCCTCCATTTTCAATAATAAATTTGTATAGTTTTTTTTTTTTGTATTTTTGTTTTACTATTTATAAATTATATTTATTAAAATTTCAATTAATTTTTGCCGCCACAAAATTTTTGTTATAAAAAACAGCTGATGTCAGATGGTTTGTCACTTGAAAATAGAACTCGTTCTAAATAAAAAATGTCATGTGTATTGCACACACAGAAATAACAAATTTGACATGCGAAAAAGTGACAGTCCACATGACAAATACACATAATGTGAACACACCTTTAGTACCCTACTATAGATATTTAGAACCAATATAGCTAATTATAGAGTTAACAACTTATAATATATTCTAGTCTCTGTTTTTTGAAACCACATAATTTGCCTTCTACACTGACACAAATAACTTACAATATTTAATAAGAATTTACTTTAAATATTTATATAATGGATTTACAATTTAAATAGAAGTGTAAAAATATTGTAGGTAGATAATAAAATTAAACAAAAATTTGCAAATATTTATACAATATTATCATAACGTTAAATAAATACATTTTAACTGCAGTTTAAAATAAAATAAATACAGAAAGAAAGCAAAGTAACAATGTTGACTATGATGGCAAAGCAAATAGACGCGTTGCCAAACAAACGGCTGCTCCTCATGTCTGATTAAGTAACTGACAACAAGAACAACGATTAACTACATACACTGTTGCTGCTGCGGTGCTGCAGTGCCATTCTGTTTTATTTAAACAACAGGATTTTCTGACAACTTTATCGGAATATTTTTCAACAAACAAAGCAAGAAAGAAAAACATTAAATAAATATATAAATAAATAACCATTAAATAATCTGTATGTTTATTCATTTACGATATGTTTTTCTTTTTTCTTGTATTTATTTTAATAACAATTAAAAGCAATAACAATAAAACGTGCTAGAACTTCCTTAACTATAAATAAAGCAAAAACTTTAGGTTTAATTACAATATATGTAGGTATAAAAAGCTTTAGCGTTTTGTTTTTTTTTTCAAAAATTTTTATTAACTTTAGCAATTATTCATCAATTAAAGGGAAATATTAATGGCAAAAATGACTGTCAGCGCCTTTACACACCTACGTGTGTAAATTGTTTAACGAACTTAAACACTCGATGAAATTAATAGTTTTAAAAGCAGTGGTCGGCAGTCATAGCCAACGGTAGTTGATAATTATTGCTTCTGTTGTAAAGCTATGTGTTCACGATGGTCAGATATTACAACGTTGTCCGAAAAATGTGCAGAAAATGTCTAACAACCGTGTAAACTTAAAATTTTTGTCTTCCAACGTTGTAAGAAAAAGCATTTTCAGTACATTGAAAGACAAAAATATTTTCAGACATCTAACAATCGTGTAAACACACAATTTTGTCATTGTCATTGTTTTAAGACAATTGACAAACACTTTTCATTGTCATATGTGCAAAGTTTATGCACCTGCCAATGGCAGCATTCTCATAGAAATTATTTTTAAATGCAACTCTGTATATACATAAATAAACAAACATGTGTGCATTAATAACATTTTTGAAAAAAGTGGAAGAAAATTAAAGAATTAAATTAAGTGTGCATTAATAAAATTTTTAAACACACACACAGAGCTGCAAAACTAATTTGACAATGTCACACAACAATCTGACAACCGTGCAAACTGACAATTTCGGTTGACCGATAAATTCATTGTGTGACAATTGTGTGCCAATGAAATTGTTAGTTTTCTTACAGTCGTGTAAACTGACAATTTACCTTTTGCTAAAAATTTTTCAATGTCAGTACATTGATAGCACATTGGTAGATATGACAACGTTGTAATATCTGACCATCGTGGACACATAGCTTAAGTCATACAAATGTCTCAGAATTTCATTAACAAGAAAAAATATGCAACCAAAATCACAAACAAGAGCTTTCAAAGAAAGTTTAATTGATAGTGTTTCTTAAGCTTTTTATCTGCTTAATTAATAACTATATATCGTCACCTAAAATCCAAAAGGTCGTAACTACAAAAAATTCAAAATAGGTGACACTGGGCATAATTTAATAAATGCATTGAAATTTACGTTTGATTTGACAATAATTATATAATTTTTAATTTGTTGTGGAATTTATACCAACATTTGCATTTGGCACACATTTTTCTAGTGCGTTTATGACAAAAGCCGCAGCGACGTTGTGAGCAATCCTGCTCAATATGGCCTTTTGGACACCCTCCCAATCTCGTTTCATTTGCAACTCTTAACACAATGGGAACGCCACAATTGTTGCTCTTAGTTGGATTTGTTCCGTATTTTTGCAAATATGACACTACGATTGCTCTACGGAATTCACAATAAGTCTAGCTGTTGTGACATTTTCTTTTGATGAGCCAAGCGTTCTGGCAAGCAGCATCTAGTCCAAATGCAAAGAGAGGAAACCACAATTTTTTTCCACGTAAAGCTACTCTCATAGATTCAACGTTCTCATCAAAGCGGTCTACACCAACCATATACTTATTATACATTTTTACAAGTGCTGGGCAATCAACTTGAATTTTTGTTCTCTTTTTATCTACTTTTGTGATTGGCGCCAGTCCGTGACAGTTGGAAGCAATGCTTACAATGCTATTGAAATGAAATTTTGCGACAATTATTTTTTTAGCAGTCTTGTAATCTATCTCTCCTCTAGGCCTCTTTCGCATTTCTTTAGCATTTGGAAGATCGCAATTTTCAAGACGATTTTCTCTAATCGTTCCTATTCCACCAATGTTATGCTCATGTAAATAGTTTCATCGATTGAAATGTGCGATGAGTCGGCCTTATCAAAATTGGTGGTAAAATTAGCAACAAGCAACTCAAAATTTCTGGTATGCATACAAACACACGTATGCCCATAATTTTGGGTAGAATATAATTAATTTTCTAAAAATACTTTCTCACATTTTTAGCGTGAATATCTAGCAGTATTTATAAAAAAACAATTATTATGATACTTACCCTTTTGACATTTTTGTGAAAACTTCTTTATCATAACACCAGTGTGTAAAAATCAAACACACTGCTTAAAGATTTTTAAAAATCCCCTAGTTAATAAAATTCAAGCGTTGCCAAAATAAAATCAGATATACAAAAGGGTGTTTATATTTATCAGTGACGTCTGTTTTCATGTTGAAAAATACCGTTAATATCTGTCACCTGCAGGTGACACTGGGAATTGCCGGGTTAACTCATTTTTTTGTTGATTCTTTTCTGAATTTTTCATTATTTTTTACTGATATATAGTTGCCGATTAACTGTAATTGCAAACTGATGATTTTACAAATATTTTCCGCTGAGTGTAAAATACCCAACAGTGCTGCCAAGTTTGTTAACAGTTTGGTATGGTTCACTTTGTTGTTGTCTTCTTTTCCTCAACGAATTACAAAAAAAAAAAACTTAATATTTCATTATAATTTTAATACAAATTTAATTGAAACAAACACTTTAGCCGGGATATTTGCATATCTTGATATTTTATTGGTTTTAGTGTCAGTATGTTTGTGTGGCTGCGAGTTGGTTGGCATATGTAAACACAGACATGTCTACACTTTCGATTATTTGCAAGATGAAATAAAATAAAACAAAACAAAACAAAAGCTTTAACATAACATGCTACACCTGACGTATTTCTGTTGCAAATTGCCAAAATTTATAATTAGCTTAAAAAAATAAAGAAATAAATAATAACATGAAAAGCAAAAAATAAAAATAAATAAATAATGGTAAAACAAGAAAACAATATAAAAACAAGTAAAAAAGTATAGTCGGTCAAGCCCGAACATATAATACCCTACACCCAGTAAATGTATAAAAAATTTTCAGAGATGAGCGTTATATGGGAGATATAACCTATTATGGACTGATCATCCAAAAATTTAGTGTCATGATGTCTGTGAATATAAATATTATGTACCTATGTTATACTTTATCTCGATATAAATACTTTTAAAAGATTCATGGAACTTAAATTGAATTACGCAGAGGGTCTTATATGGGAGTTTTGACTAATTATAGACCGACCATTATAAAATTAGGTGTCATCATTTCTGTATATATGAAACTTATTTTTTATTAAATTTTATTCGGATAACAACATTTTGAAGAGATTTATAGTCGTTAAAGTGATTTTCGGAAGTGGGACTTATATGGGACTTACGACTAGTTATAGACCGATCATCATAAAATTGTACAGAATGATTTGTATATATATGAAATATTTTCTTGTTCAATATTATTTGGATATCAACAATTTTGAGGGAGTATAAAGTGATTTTCAGAAGTGGGCCTGATATAGGAGCTACGAGTAATTATGGACCGGTCTGCACAAAATGTGATGTGATTTGCCTTCATTTACCACTCATTTGTGATGAAATTTATTTAGATACTTGCATAATTCAAACATTTATGATCGTTAAACCCTAATTTCGGGAGGGCATTTGTATGGGGGCGAGGTGAAATAATGAATCGATTTCCACCAGTTTCAATCCCAGCCGTTCTTGGGCCGAAAAAATTTCACCTACCAACATTTATCGAAATATCTTCAAAATTGCGACCTGTACTCTGCGAACAAGCTTTACATGTACAGCCAGGCAGACGGACGGATATCGTTAAATCGACTCAGAAAATGATTCTGAGTAGATCGGTATACTTTAAGGTGGGTGTTGGACCAATATTTTTGGGCGTTACAAACATCAGCACAAATCCAATATACCCTCCCCACTATGGTGGTGTAGAGTATAATAAAGCAACAGTGGGCAAGGCGCCAAAAAAAAAATTCAAATATTCAGAATTCATTTAACTAAAACTAAATCTACCTTCGTATTACATTTAAAGCACTGAGAGAAATTTATTAAGTTTAAAGTGAAATTAGTTAAAAGGATTTTACTATACATATGTATAAATAGTCTAGAAATGTGAATTTATGAATTCATAAAACAAAAATACATTTTATATATCTTATTATTGTTTATTTGACCTTTTTTTATTAAGATTTTGGTAATTATTAAAGCTTTAGGTCTTTTTTATAAAATATTAAAATTTTTATTTCAATATTTCGTTACTCTTTGAGGATAAAAATTTTTTTATCCTGAAGAAGCTACTCAAGGAGTAGCGAAATATTGAAATAAAAATTTAAATATTTTATAAAAAAGACCTAAAGCTTTAATAATTAACAAAATCTTAATAAAAAAAATACATTTTTTTTGTTCTAAAAAGTATATAATTTATTCACCACAATAAACCGGTCAGTTTAACAAAGCCAACTAAAGTTCAATCAAAAATAAATTGCTTTATTAATTTGCAATCTTTCAGACAATAAATATAAAATATTTGCAAAAACGGTAGTACTTGTAACTGTCAGACAAAATGTTGAAATTTGAAACACTGACAGCAAATTATATGATAGTGTGAAATACTCATGGAAATCATTTGCGAACTGTATAAGCAACCAAATGTCATTTGAGCCAAACAGTTAAAAGCCGTTTTCACAACACTTTGCACAAAAGACAAAAACAAACAAATTCAAACTAAATACAAAAAAAAAAACTAAAGGTACGGTCACACTTGGCAAATATTTACTCCAACAAGCGTAACCACTTGTTTTAGCACAAATTTGTTTGACGTTGTTTACTCTTACAAAAGTGTTGCATCAAACAAATTAAAACTAAATATTTGTTGTGCTTTAGCCCAAATAAGAAAAGTTATTTAGTGGTTTTCGACAAATATTTGCCAAGTGTGATCGTGCCTTAAGTAATTAAAAACAATTGTTTTTTTTTTTTTATTTGTTAATGTTTGTTATATTCATTTCATATTGCTAATTTTGGTTTATTAAATTACATAATATTGTTTGTTTATTTGAATTTTGTTACTTTTATGTTACCTGAGTCATGTTATTGGAGTCATTGAACCATTAATAACTGTCAGTGTATTATTATAAATCAAAAATATATTTTGTTTATTTTATTTTTTTTTATAAGCTCTCTTATTGTGTCTAAGTTTATTTCTATACAAATAACATATACTTATGTCTGGGGATTTTTTTTTAGTTTTGTTTTGGTTTATTATAATTATTAAAACAAAAGGTCATTTGTTGCCGAGTGTTTTTTTAGCTTTTTGGTTTTTTTTAAACCACAAAATTGTAAAATATTTCTTAAATAATGCAAATATGGGGTACTGATTTATTGCTTCAAAATACATTAGCATATTTACTTGGTATAGAAAAGAGAATTGCGTTGACAGTTGAACAAACATGTGCTGACATTTCAATCATTTGTAAACAAACTGTTCTTTAGTTCTCTTGACAATTGCCAACGAAACTGTTTATGTTTTAAAGAAACGCAATAAATTAAAGTTATAATTAGCTTGGAAATATATTTCATTTAAATACGTTTAAGATATCATTTAGACACATTTAGCAGTCTGGAATATTTATTATTTCATTATGAAAATCTTGTATTTATTTGTTATAATTGAAAGAATATTTATACTAAACTGTCAGTGCCATCCTTAAACATATTTTCATATTCCATGTATGTAACTAAATTACTTGTTTAAAGAACTCTGAAATTAACTCGAAAATTTATGTGTATTTTTGGATATCAAAGACCCCAACTACTACAATGGGTGGCCAAATTATTAGTTACACTATATTAATTAAGATGCAACCGCTTTTAATACGTATATAAATTTATTTATTGTACCAGATGTTTTCGTATTTTAATTCTGGTAATACATACTGTTAAATATTTTGTGCAGAGTCAACAATGATTGGTGACATTAGAGTGCAGTTGTAGATCATTATCTGTCATTCTGCTCTAAAGTGTGAAACATGCAATTTTGATTACATTGATTAAAGTCTGGCATCACGATGAAGAACTACAAGAAAATATTCAAAAATGCATTCAGAGCATGCCAAAAAGGGTGCAAGCTGTAATTGATGCCAAAGAAGGTTTTACGAAATATTAAGATTTTTTTTTTTCAAAAAATTTTGTAATATTTCTTTTCCTCAAATATATATTTTTAAAACAAAAGAATTTATTTTTAATTGAATTAGAAACACTTAATTTACCTAAAAGAACAAATAAAAGGATAAATTTCCACTATTTTAAAATGTTATACGGCTTCAAACTAAACAATTTTGCATGTGTAACTAATAAATTGGCGACCCACTGTACTTCTCACAAGCGGTCAAGTAGTTTCTAAAAAAACACCGTTTTGAGACCTCTCAGGGAAAGAGAAATACAAGTTCAATGTCAGATTCTGATGAAATTGTTACTAATTTT
The DNA here is from genome assembly GCA_916048285.2 of Bellardia pandia. NCBI lineage: Eukaryota > Metazoa > Arthropoda > Insecta > Diptera > Calliphoridae > Bellardia > Bellardia pandia. The sequence continues at coordinate 124,401,342 of OU696529.1, forward strand.
CAACTATCGTTATTACCAAGATTTGTAAATGAAGTTTCAAGAATACGATAGACTTATGGCAATCTGGTATTTCCAAAACTTAAAAAAAAAATCATTGACTAACAAGTAAGATACTGGAGATTATCTACAAAAGAACGGCTTACACATAATAAATCGGCCTGGGTGTTCCTCGACTCTAAAGAGTCGCTCAATTTAAACAAAGAGTGATCACTGAAATGACACACATATTAAGCAAAGACTCTTCGTTCTTAGTTAGTTTCGCACTACTCACAAGTAGTCAAAATGCTTACCTAAAGGTTCATTCAATAGAAACAGCTACCCAAGTTAAAAATTTTATGACTTATTGATAGCTTTTCCCCTAAATAACGCGATGTCATTCTTCTTTGAATGTCGGTCGAGTCCAAAGATCTCCGCGACTTTTCCAACTGCATTCTAATAGATTGGAGAAGGGTTAAACTTATTTTCATTTTCAAGATCTGTAAAAGAAGTTTCAAGAATACGAAAGACTTCCGGTATTTCAAAAACCTAAAAAATACTCATTGACTTACATTCCAGTAAAAAAAATTCGTGTTAAAAGAAAAAGCGCATAATCGAGCGCTTCAATAAAAGCGCTCTTTTGAAGCAGTAAATGCTTACGAATAAAATATACAAAAAAAGATGCTTTTTTAGTAGTGACAAAGCGAAAAAACGAAAATGAAATTATAGCCTACAGATTTACGCATGACAACGAAAGTCAATTACAAAACGTATTTCGCGCTTCTCAGGTACTATGAATTTTTCTGAAGCAAAAAGCAGATAGAATTAAAAAAACACTTTAGGAAAGTGCTTTATTTGCATGTTTGATTAGGTTGAAAGAAGCGCTTATTGTCCGCAGAAAGTAGTCCTCTAAACCTGGAACACCTCATACAAAAATCATGCATTCCATCAGCAGGTTTGAAGCGATTTGAGGTCTGAACTCATACATAAAACCTGCTCCTTTTGGAACATATTTTTTGCTGGGATGTAAGATACAGACTCGCTACTCTGCAATACACAAGATTATCAATAGAAAGGCTAACACATAAAAAAGACTTGGAAGTTCGTCGACTCTAAAGAGTCGCTCAAAGGAAACTGTTCTTCTTTTAACAAAGACAGATCAGTGGAATGTCTCACACATAAAGCAAAGTATTGAGAGTTCTTCTTTGATGTCGATTAGTCAATTAAGCTATCATTGGAAACTCACCCATAAAATAAATAAATAAATAAAGACTCTTCGTTAGTTGTGTGCTAATCCCAACAAGTCAAAATGCTGGCACGTAGCCAACAAATTGGTGACCCAGAAGTTTTAAAGATCTTAAGTTATAAAGATGTCAACTCCCAAAGACGGTTTTTCATCTCTCACATCAAATTCCCCTCATATGAAAATTTCAAGAGTCGCTGTTAAATCACCACCATTTTGGCATTCAGATCCATTTCTTTAGTTTAAAAATATGGAAGCGCAGTTTAAAGTGGCTGGTGTTACTCAAGATGCTACGAAATTTCACACAATTGTGGCATCAATAGAGAGCAATATCCTAGAAAAAATGCAAGACATCATAATCAAACCTCCGGCTGCTAACTTTGAAAGCAAAACTCAACAGTTCATTTCCTGACTCTGAGGATAAGCGTCGCCAGAAACCTTTGACAGAAGTCGAATTATCGGACAGAACACCATCAGATTTGTTAAGTCAAATGCGTTCCTTAGAGTATCCGATGATATTTTAAAACAACTTTGGAGGCAGCGGCTACCAACTCAAATGAAAACATTTTTATCCTTAAGTGAAGACCGCTTAGAGAAACTGGCCACCATGGCAGATAAAATCCTTCGTGTGCAAAAGACTTATCTTCTTATGTTTGGAATTAAAAACTAGAACTTGTTTCTCCAATTCTCCAATGCATTGGAATATTGTGGACAAAAGAGGCGGAATTTAAATATTTTATAGAGTCACGAGATATGTTAGCTATCAATCGGCCATATGATTTTATTTAGGATAATATAGGAACATTTGAACTTAGGGGATTAAAAAAGAACATAGAAAATTTCTATAAAATCTGCCATTAAAAGTTGTTAAATTTAACAAACATTTCCTCCTTAGCTATCACAACACAATTTTCCGCCAATTATTTCATCATTGCCGAAGCTTATCACGACATTAAAAATTATAATATTATTAATAATAATAAAAATACGTTACAATTCTTTTAATAGCAATAGCAGTGGAAAATTTTTATGGAAAATTTTCATTAAAAAAAAAAAACGAACAAAAACAACAACAACATTAAAACGTTATCAATAATTACTATTTAAAATATAAAGTAGAGGAGAAAAAAAAACACAATTAAATTTAATGTAATTACTGAACATTTTAAATAGCGCCACAGAGACTAAGCTAAAAGAAAATGTTATTGCAACCATTTGCATGCCACAACAGAGACTATTTTTAGAAACTGTAACCAATCTTTAGCAGGCCAATAACCTCCAAACAACCAACCAGTCAGCCAATCATCATGAACAGCAATCAGTAAATGCATTAAATTGTATTACAAAACCCCAAACAAAATTCGCCTCAACAGCATCTCAACATCATCTTAATTTCATCATAATAAAATGGCAAAATTTTAATAGCGACTGGCCAGTTAGTTGTCCAGTCTGTCCGTCTCCATCCACTGACACATATCATGTGCAGCAAGAAATAAATGCAGAAAAAAAAAACAACATACGATCAATGAAAGATTGGTGCGGTTAAGTGGTTTATGAATAAACGGATGACTGACAAGCAACATACTCGTACTTTAAAACTGGCCTCTCATCTTTCCCTGGTTACACCCTTTTACATACATTGTAATATTACAATCTTTTATTAAAAGTCAAACTTTATTACTTTGAACAAAATGCAAAATAAACAAAAAAGTACTCAGTGCTTTGCTAGCGTGCAGCGAGAGGGTTGTTGGTTTGTTGTATGCTTTGCAAAACCTCAGGGCCTTCTTCTGCAAGTTGAAGTGTGTTCCTTATCACGTGCTTAAGTTTTGTGTGTTTTTTTTTTAATTTACTTACATAAATATATTTTTATTGTTATTGCAATTAAATAATTTTTTTACAGTAGTTTTCCATCATCATCATCTTTTGCTGTCTTTTATTGTTAATTGTTTAATGTTTTCTTTTTTGTATTTTTGCAAAATGCATGTCGAAATGATGATGAAATGCACTTGAAGAAATTGTAATTATCAAAGTTGGTTAAGACCTGTTTAATCCATCTCAATCTGACTGATGTCTTACATACATTTCCATCTCTCAGCTGCTTGCGATAGAGTGGCTCATCAAGCCTTAAAGCAATACCACGGCAGTAACTTCAGAAATGATATGGCTAAATCGAAATATTTTGAATATTGAATGTATAGGGTGATTCAAGTAGAGATAATTTTTTCAATAGCCTTTTTTTTTGAACAGATCACGTGTGAGTCGTGTCATGCTGTCATGTTATTTTTTTGTTTAGTATTGAGCAACGTTTACAAATCGTTCAACTTTATGACGAAAATTCACGTTCTGTAAGGAATGTGTCTCGTGCACTTTGCTCAACTTATGGTCAATATAATAGGCCTATTTCTGGCTCAAACAAAATTACCGCATTTGGAACGAAGAGCAACCTGAAGAGATTCAGGAACCAAACAACGGTTTGGTGTGGTTTGTGGGTCGGTGGAATCATCGGTCCATATTTCTTTAAAAATGATGTCGGTGCGAACGTAACCGTCAATGGCGACCATAATGGTAACCGTGCCATTTCCACGACAGCCGGTTCTTCGCACCGGAATGACCGGAGATCACTCAGCCAAGGGCTATCAACTCAGCAATTACTGCTGTTACAACAACAACCGTTATCGTGCCATGATAACCGACTATTTGATGCCTGAAATTGAAGCTCGTGATCTCGGCGACATTTGGTTTCAGTAAGATGGCGCCACTTCCCACACATCGCCTCAATCAATGGATTTATTGAGAGAACATTTCGGTGAGCACATAATTTCACGTTTTGGGTAGGTCGATTGGCCACCAAGATCATGTAATATCACACCGTTAGACTTTTTCCTGTGGGAATATGTTTAAAGTTTAATGTTTATGCGCACAAAGTCGCTTCGATTCAGGCCTTGGAGGAAAACATCACGCGTGTCATTCGCCAATTACCAGTCGAAATGCTCGTACGAGTCATCGAAAATTGGACTCAACGGATAGACCATCTGGGACGTAGCAATGGACAGACACATTCTCCAAAAAATAAATGCCAAAGAATGTTCTTTCAAATGATAATAAACATTCCCCATTAAATTTTAATTTTCTGTGTTTTTTTTTTTTTCTTTAAAAAAGTAGGAAACCTCGAAATGGATCACGCTTTATCTAGATCACTTCCAAAGACACTAGACACATTTCATGAAATAACTATTATAAATATAATAACATTTTCTCTAAGTGTTTAAAATTGTGTGTTTTTGCAAAAATAAAATGTTTAATGGCCTTTGATTTTCATAACAATTTTGCCAATATTAATAACAATTAAATGAATGTGTATATAAAAATAAAAGAATGGAAGTGCATACATACATATCGTTGGTCTCATGTAGAAAGGCCCTAACTCGCTATTTTTTCGAAATTTGTTTTTTTGCGATTCCAATGCATTTAACGCAAATACACCTCCTCACAAAAATTTATTGCAATAGTGTAAAAAATAACGCTTATTACAGTTTGTATTATGTTTTTACCTTCTCCTGTAAAGTTTCAAATATGCGAGTTAGGGCCTTTCTACATGAGACCATCGATATGTATGTATATGTGTATTAAATTACATTAATTCTCTTGTATGTTCAATTCATGAAGTAAATATATTAATGATAATTTTGCACAGCTGAATTTGTACAAAACACAATACATACTTGCAACGTTGTAACGACCATGACGCTGGCGCAAAATAAAAAACATAGAAAATAAAGCAAAATAATTGAAAAAAACATAATTTGAAAATATGAAAACTAATTTAACATAAAGAAGGTCTCACACTTTATTTTAATAAAAAACTGCAACGAGTTATTGTAGAATAAAATTTTAATATTATTTTCTGACTTTATTCGCCACGTCAGGCTACACGACTATAAAAGCCACTTGCTATAAATGCCGGCTATAGGGCATAGCTACTTATGTAATTATTTTGAAAACGACTGCCACATAGTGAGCAGCTGATACCGAAATCTGACATTTTAATAAAAAATTAATTTATTCTTTGAACTTTTTAAATAACATAATGGCTAAAGATAATTTTGTTCATTTTATCGAAGCTATTACTAAAATACAACAAAAAAGTAAACAAAAACATTAAACAATAAAAAATCTTAAACAATAAAACACTCACAAACTTTAATCAAACAAAACAATGAAAATATAAACAGCTGTTGCAGTAATCCATTTATATTTCGGTGGTGCCACTTAAGGCTTTTATTTTCCATGAAACTTGAAAAACATATGTACATGATTTCAGACATGCTAAAGAATTTCACTTAATTTTATACGACACTTTTATTAGCGCTAGATCTTTACATTCTCATGACTCCTCTCAACCTTCTCTGACACTTTGTATTTAAAAAGAGAACAATCTTTAGAGCCTGCATGGAGTCTAAAGCATATTAAGTTATTTATGATACCAATTTTATAAAAATAGTGCCAAAAGTATTCTCGAATCGCTCTTCCTGAACGACGGCAAGTTTGGCGATTCTGTCCTAGACAAAGTAATGTATGGAAGGATGGCATGTCTAAGCCGAGATAAATTAACCTATTATCCAGCGATATCTGGTTTAGCCTATGCACAACGTATTTTCCAAGCGTTTGCGCGCAATATGCCAAAGAAAAGTTGAGGACCTGTGGAAGGTTCCTCTTTTACCCAAACAATCTTTCATACCATTCAGTTATAAATCCCTGTTCAGCACCCATGTCAGTAACATATATCGATACTTAAATAAAAGGACCATTTACGACCACGTAAGGACCACGTACGAAAACCAACAATTCATGCATAACTCATTAGAGATGAGATAATATACCAACTTGTGTAAGGCACCTGATCGCTTATGTGATCTTCACTGAACCACGTTAGACCCACTTAATAACTATAAATGTTAGCATTGTTTCTTGAAATATTAGGAACATTATTTTTATATAATAGTTGCAAAGGACTATAAGATAGGCTCTTAGAATCTTGAGATTATGTTACAGGTTCCGTTAAATCCATAGGAGCCGGTTTAGAGTTTATAAAAACTGTGTATGTTGATCTATTTCCATATGCTCAATAAATATATATAACTTATTAATGAGAATAGCAACTGGATATCATACAAATTAGATTGGATTTCCTTAGAAAATGAAAGAGATCTATTGCGTTTCTTTTTCCGTTAACAAATTTCATATATTTCAAATTAATGTTAAACATGTATAAATACAATGTTTTAAAAAAGATAACATTTGACACCAATTATTATAAATTATGAGTAATGTTTTATTAAAGCGATTACCTTTTTAAAGATTAAAAAAATTTGGAAATTTTGTTTTGTTTCTTTCATTAAATTAATAACTCAATAATATACGAACAAGCAATTGAGAATGATTAAGAAAGTTATCAGATCAGTAATCTGAAGTGTGTCAAATTTGTTTTGTTATTGATAGAAGTATTTATTAATATTAAAATTTTAAACGATAATATAGCTGCATATAAAAGTTGACATAAATTTATAGAGGGGTGTATTGGACATTTATTAAATTGTATTAATTAATTAAGGGGGTTAAGAATATATATATTCTCAGGTCTTAGCAGAAAAAATAAATATCGACAGAATTAAGAACACACATTTGTTGATGTCTTTCTTTCTTTCAATGTGGGGAAAACGTTTAGATGTTCAGGTTTTTAAGATATGGTCAAACATGACAAATATTTATTTAAAAATGGGTAACCACTTTATTCAGCATAAATTTGTTTGATGATGTTTAACCTTACAAATGTTTCGTAAGAGCAAACATCCTCAAATAAAACAAAACTAAGTTTCTATTGTGATTTGTCTAACGGAAAAAACGTTTTCCAAATAAACACAAGAATTATAACATGGACATGCTTGCGCTTTTACCACATATCAATACTGGGGATTAATTTAAACGTCCAACGACATTTAGTTCAATTCTCCCGTCTTGTTTGCCACTACGCCATTGTGTTTTCCCTCTCAACCTGACGCATGTCTTTTCTTCATGCCTCTGGGTGCCTTTTAATTTCTTAAAAAATATTAGCGAATTCTCTAGCGATCAAGTCAATGGGGATAGTTCTCGTTACAAGACTAGCTGCTTCCATGAAAATGTTCTGACAATGTTGTTAAAACAAGAACATAACATCAATAAGAGTTGTCTACACAAGACAAACTCTCAAAACTACTACAATGATTTTTGAAATGTTAAACCCAATTTTACTATTACTTTTAAATGACATCATTTTAAAATCAAACAATATTGTTTTATTTGAATTGTAAATATTTAAAGTTGCTCACTAAAATCGTGACATTGACATAGAAAACTATAAAAACAAATAGATAAATATTTAACAGAGAAATATTGTCAAATAAACTTTAATAAACTCATAAGAAATTAAAAACCGGATAAAAGAAGCCATAACAAACGAACATATAAAAGTCAGGTGCTGATAAAAAATTTGTTGCTTAATAATCATAATTAATTATGCTTAAATTATATGTATACTTTTAAAGACAGCGGACGTTGAGTTTTGCTTAAAAAAAATTACCTTATAAAAAAAAATTAAAATAAATAATCAACATAAGAAATCCAGCAGGTTATAACTACATATCTTATTTAAACATATTTAATGTAAATAAATAAAAAAAAATTTTTTAACATATATAATAGCTAATTAAAGGTAACAAATATTTCCATATTTATGTTTTATGTCTTCCTTGTTTACAAAATACATTTATTATCAGCTGCTAAAGTGTGAAAGTAACCACAACATAAAAACACAACTGGTTTTTTACGTTGCCAACTGTTTTTCTTGGGCCGCTATACAAAATGTAACAGTAGCATTAAAATGTAAACATATTTGTAAATATTAGATTTTTTTAATTAAAAAAAAAAAAATCATTAATTTATGTATGTCTAAATGTATTTTATTATATAAAGCGTGATTCATTTCGAGGTTCCCTACTTTTTTTAAAAAAAAAAAAAAGAATATTCAAATTTAATGGGGAATGTTTATTATTATTTGAAAGAATATTCTTTGGCATTTATTTTTTGAAGATTATGTCTATCAAATGTTGGCTGTTGCTAAGTCGCAGATGTTCTATCCGTTGAGTCCAATTTTCGATGACTCGTTCGAGCATTTCGACTGGTAACTTGCGAATGGCACGTGTGATGTTTTCCTCCATGGGTTTGTTCGCATAAACTTTAGACTTTAAAAATATCCCCACAGGAAAAAGTCTAACGGTGTGATATCACACGATCTTGGTGGCCAATCGTGAAATTATGTGCTCACGGAAGTGATCTCTCAATAAATGCATTGTTTGAGGCGATGTGTGGGAAGTGACGCCGTATTTACGCTTTCAAGATCTTCCATACGTCAGTCCGAGTTGCTGCGAACGGCACCAAATCGGCTCTCCACGGTTTTCTTATACACTCTCACCTACGGCCGCTATATTTTCTTCACAGCATGCTGGACGTGGTCTATTCGGTCGAATATTATCCAATAATGAATGCTAGGTCTCAAAATGGGTGATGGTGTGGCGAATAGTACGCTCAGTAGGCCGATTATATTGACTATAAGTTGAGCGAAGTGCACGAAACAGTTTTCTCACAGAACGTGAATTTTCGTAATAAAGTTGAACGATTTGTAAACATTGTTCAGGCGTAAGTAAGTCTTTCCATTATGAAATGCCAAACATGGCACGACTCACACATAATCTGTCAAAAAAACGCTATTGAAAAAAGTATCTCTACTTGAATCACCCATTATATGTAGGTATATATAGGTATTGGTTTAAAAAACTTGAATTTTGTTGTAAGTTAAACCAGTATAAATAATAAAAGAGTATTATCGTGATTCGTGTTTTATTTTACCTTTTTTGTTGTCATATTGTTTTTTTTATAAAATCTATTTAAAAATTCAAAAAGCACGTGCTTGTTTTTGCACAATTATTGAGTCGGTTTTATATATACATACATACATATATAGTATTATTATATTTCTATATTATATGTGTGTATGTACGTATATACATATTTAATTACTTTTTAAATAGTGTCAAAGTTGAATAAATTAGCGCATAAATAATTTGAAACTTTTTATGAATGTGAATGCATGTATGTATAGTATAGTTACGGTGACCATTTTTGGGAAAGGAAAATACAGGACAAATACAAAATTATGTTAAAAATGAAAAGAAAAACAGAAAAAATAATCATATAATATATATATTATTATTATTATAAAATTAAGTAACAACAAATACAAGTCTTCTTGACTAGAATAAAAAGTTTTTATATATTATAATTTAAAAAAATAAATTTGGTTTTATAAACAGTCTCCTTGACTAAGGCTAACAAAAAAGAAATAGAAAATAACTACATAAATGATAAATTTAGTTATGAATTTTGATATTTTTCCACAGAATGGATTTTTTTTAAACATTTGGATTGTTAATTAAAAATCCTTTAAATTCTGAGCAATTCATTTTAAAATTTCATTTTGTAATTAATAATGATCTTAAAGTATTTACTTTTAATTGCGATTTTTCGGTGGTCCAAATATTATTCATTATTGAAAACACTCTCTCGATAACAGCATTTGAAGCTGGTAGACATAGACAAAATTCAACAAGTATCAATATATTTGTATATGCAATCACATTTGTTTTAAAGTGATTAAAAATTTCAATCCATCTTTCATCTACTGATATATTTTTTATCCTCCATTCTTTTATTTTTTCATTATTTGCAAAATTTTTCACGCAGCTCACTTCATAAAATCAATCTTCATTATTTATTTTTAATTCATTTCTAAATTCATTTAGATAGGATAAAGTTTTTTCAATCTTGTCCCAAGATAACATATTTCGTAATAATATCCAGTCTAAAATTTCTACATCTCTAAAAGCTTTATCCCACTGATTTAGGTCATCAATGCATGTTTGGTAAAAATTTGTTATATGTTCTTTAGTTATTGTTTCATCAAAATCATTACTTTTCTGTAATTCGAGAATAATATTTTTGACGGTGGTAAAAACAGTTCCTTTTTCCGTTCGACCAATTTAAATTTTAAATCTTTTAAAATAGTTGAAGCCTCAGGCATTGAAATATTTTGTGATTTTACATTAAGAATAGCTTTATGAAATGTTGAAACTTGGCTATATGCAAAAGATAACCATAATTCAGCACAGGGATTCATAAAAAAATTTCGTAATATTGTCGGACATTTTGGTTGAGACATAAAATATAATTTTAAAGCTTCAAATAGTTTTATGATTCTTTGCAAAGCTGGCATTAAAGTTAACCATCGAGTTTTGCTATGTCCTAGTAACTTTTTATATTCTATTTCAATATCTTCACATATTTCTTTGAAATTTTCTATTCTAACTGCCAGATTATAGGAAATTTCCCATATCCCAGTAAACAAATTTTTCACTTTTGGAAATGTAGGGAAAGTATACAGTTGGATTTTTATGATAATTTTGTATTAATGTTCGTGCAATATATATATGCTAAAAAGAGGACATTTGCATATCAAATTAGGAAATAAGGGACAATGTACTGTCCTGTATTTACAAAAAAATCTCAAGGGACAGCATGTTAAAAAACAGGACTGTCCTGTAAAATACAGGACGGATGGTCACCGTAAGTATAGTACATATACATACACTTATGTATGTATGTACGAGTAGTTTCGAATTACTTTTTTTATAACTAAGGGGACCCGACATGAAATTAATGAATTTAGACAAATCAAGACATGATGAAATTCGTTTTAGAAATATTAAACAATATTAAAACTAAAATGTTAAGAATTTAAACTTTCAAAATTGAAATACATACATACATACATATGTATGTACATTGGTAGACATGCGGTTAGCACACTTGGTATATGTTGTCAATTAAAGCATTAAACACATTCGCCGCAGCAGACTAAAGGCCCAACTATAATGTGCATATGCTAGCTTAAGCAACCCTGCGAATACATATAAATTGTATGTGGCAAACTATAATGTACTTAACGAAATTTTTCGTTAAGTTTTTCAACTGTCATTTGCTTAAGCAAAAAGCGAAACTGATCGCATATTCCGTACGGAATCAGCTGTTTGTTGTTTGTTTGTGTTTTTAACAAAATGGAGAAAGAAGAAAATACATTTATTTTAAATTTAATAGAAAATGTGGAAAAAATAAGTGCCTTTATAATAAAAGGGCCCTTTTTATTTTAACAAAAATGTCTCTGCCGTGGTTTATTTCTCTGACAGAACAAGAGCGTCTTCTTATTTTACAGTGTAGTTCACTTATTTCTTTTAATGTGCACAGGCCTTCAAGCGCTAACTTTAATATTTTTATATTATCTAGTCTTTTCTCCATTTTTGCAAACACAATACGAAAATTAACAAAACATATGTATGTAAACGTTTATTATTATTTACAATGTAGTGCTGCCACAGCTGTACATTTTAGTACTTTTGCCAATAAATTAAAAAAAAGGTAAAATTATGCGTTTCGTGTACGACGTTTTCTTTTAATTATAAAATAATATAATAATATTTATAAAATATAGTCATTTAATGGCTTTTTGTTAAAATAAAAACATTTTTTTATACATAAATGAGCAACTGTGGACAAAAAGTTTCAAAGTCATTGTAGTTACCTAAAAGTTAAATCTGAACTGGTTATGCATTTGACAGCCTTTTCGTTAACTTTTGCAATTTGCTTAAGCTTGCTTATGCATATTATAGTTGGGCCTTAACAACTGCAGGTTGTTGTCCGTGCTGCATTTTTCGTCGCTGTCAAAAAACAAAAACAGTGTTGACCATATAGCAAAATGTGTAAAGCAAGTTAGGGGTTAAAAAACAAATTTTATTGTAAAATAAAATAGAAAAATATAAAATTAAAATGTTATGATCAGTTATGCATCAATAGTTGTTAAATGTATTAATAATATTTTATTTTTTGTATAAAATTGAGTGAAATTTATTAGCATGTCTGAAATCATGTATGTACATATGTATGTTTTTCATGTTTTATGAAAAAACTGTTACTTTAATAATAATATGGGACTAAACAAAATTAAATATTTGCTTAAAATTTTAAAAGCAAAATATTTTTTTAAATAGCTCACATTAATTTCATATTAAAACCAATTAAATCTTTTAATATCAACTAAAATAAGCAGTATTTAAGGCGTAGTTAAAAACACATTTTGTACATCTAAAACAAAATATTATTAAATTAAACCATAAATTATATTTATTTTTAGCTAATAATTTTATTTATTAATTTTTGTGCAAACTTCAAGTAATTCAAACAAATTAATTAAAAAGGTAAACAAAAAAAACACACTTTTGAAACATAAACAAAGAAATATGTATGTACGAAGGCGGTTCAGAAACTTCTAAGCCTAGCACAGAAAGAGAATAGTTAGTTTTTGAAAAACATTTTTATTTTTCAATATAATCTCCTGCAACTTCATTCAATACTTATGGCCAGTTTTTAACTTGATATTTAAATACGAAATTAGTTAATTTTTCCTTAAACTTAACCCTCCGATGAGTAGGGACTTTTTTGCCTTTTCAAACTGAAATTACTGCTACTTCGGCCACTACAAACCCCCCCAAAAGTTACTCTGTATTTTGTTGCGCATCTTTTGGAAAAAAAATCAAGCCGATCGGATCATTACTTTAGGAGTTATTGAGGTTTTAGTGAGAATAGTACGCGGGCGTGTGAATAGGTCCTTGTACTGAATTTCACTAATAAATGCATGTTTTTGGACATCATTATAATTTTTTTATTGTTTCAACACATAATTTACTTGTTCTGAACACAAAGACCTAAACTCAAAGACATTAGGGATGATGATAAAAACAAAAAATTCTAAGAAAAATTCGAAGACATGAACTTTATTGCTTTCAAGGAAAGGCACAATATTCTAATTTTATACTACTAGCAATAAACCAGTTCTTACAATTTTTTGTTTTTATGATCATCCCTAATGTCTTTGAGTTCAAAAATTTAAAAAATTATTTTTGTATGTAGAATTTAGTTATAAACAATAAAAACAAAAAAAAAAATCAAAAAAAAAAAATTTTATATGAAAAAAACATGATTTACAAAAAAGGTCCATGGGACCTTTTCACACGGCCGTGAAGTTCAAAACTGTCACTCATCGGAGGATTAAGTTGTATTTAAATACGGTTTCATTTTTTCAGTCTCAAATTGCGTTTGGTATTTAATTATGATAAAAGTATGGTAGCACTATTAAATGTCAAAAAAATATAAACAACTTTTCATTTAACAGCTGATTTACTATTAATTTTACAAATTGTTGTAAACTAAATGGACAAAAGCTGCATCATTCATATGCTCTTCATCTAAAATCATTGTTTTAGTTGATATTTGTTGATATTGATAATAATAAGCACAATGTTTTTATTTGCGGCGAGTTTATTTATATTTTTTATCAAATAATAAAAAAAAACTTCAATGCGCAATTTTCATAATTTGCCGAACTGTCAAAATCATATGGTAGTATGAAAAACTTAAGTTGTATTTAAATGTCAGTGATTTAAGTTATATTTAATAATGATCTATAAAAATGAATTTAGTATTTAAATAGAACTTAAGTTTAAACACACTTTAATTTTTAAGTTAAAAACTGGCCATTATTCCAACGCTTATCTAGCAATTTTATCCCTTGATTAAAATAGTTTTCCTCAAGGCCTTCAAAATAGTGGTTTACAACTGTAATTGTGTCTTAATTTGAGGTAAAACCCTTGACAATTTTTTTAGATCTGGGAACTGGTGAAAGTTACTACTGGGAGTTAAATCAGGAGAATTAGCTGGGTGGTCAAGTAACTCGTACTTTAATTCGTTGATTTTAGCCATTGTTAAAACACTCTTGTGCGCTGTTGCGTTGTCTTGATGAAAAATTATTTTTTTGTTTTGTAAGCCAGATCGTTTTTGTCGAATTTTTACATTTAGTTGATCCAAAATGTTGCAATGGTACTCTGAATTTATTGTTTTATCCTTTTGTAGAATAGAAAGGTAATAAAATACCTTTAAAGTCCCAAAAAACCGTTGCCATAACCTTACCAGCCGATTGAATTGTTTTTGCCTTCTTCGGGGCACTTCCTGCAGCTTCAGTCCATTGCTTGGATTGTTCTTTTGTCCCTGGAGTATAGTGGTGTAACCATGTCTCATCCACAATTATGAAACGACGCTTAAAATTCATTTAATTTTTCTTAAAACGATCCAAAAAAGCTTGAGAAATTTTCATTCTTATGGGTTTTTAATCGACTGTTAACAAATGCGGCACCCATCCTGCAGAAAACTTTTTCATCTGTAGTTCTTAATGCAAAATTAAATGGACTCGATCATTTGAGATGCCCATAATATTAGCTATTTCACGCACTTTTATTCGTCGATCATTTAATAATTAATAAAATAATGTTTTTGTTGGATGTCCACTACGTGGTTCATCCTCAATGCTTGTACGACCACGTTTAAATTCAGCAACCCAATTGTTTACTGTTTCATATCAAGGAGCAGTTTCACCTAACACATTCCCCATATCATTGTGAATTTATTGTCCCGATAGACCTTTTTTATTTAAATATTTAATGACACCACGAATTTCAAATTTTGCCATTGTAAAAAAATCGCGTATGGGTCTTTTTAAACAGCTGTTTCTATATCAAGCATTTGGCAAATCGAAAATAAATTTAACATGTGTTCATAGCAGAGATGGAAGTTTCCAAAACACTTAACTTTTTTCTGTTTATAGCGCGCTTTCTGTTCTATGCTAAGAAGTTTCCGAACCGGCCTCGTATATTATAAAATAAAGTTGTCAACTTATAGCTAAAGCAGACATGTGCTTGTGTACACGCAGAGAAATTAATCAAACAATTTGAAAATAATTTTAAAATAATTAACGTATACAAAAACTTTGCTAGAAATTGTTTTTTTTTTTTTATAAATAATTAAAGTAATCTTAAACAAATAGCTTTTTGTTAACTCATATAATTGACAAATTATGGTAATTTAATTTAATAATCTTAATATTTTATAATTTTATACTTTTAAGTATTTATTTAATAAATGCCACAGGTTATTAATATATTTAAAAATAGCAGTTTAAATTGTTTATAAAAAGAACTACAAAACTATATAAAGCAATTTATAGAAAAACTCAAAATATAAACAACTAAATATTGGGTTCATTAGACTAAAATTGCAACACTACAACTTCACTAATTGTTTATAAAAACAATAATTTGTATAGTTATTAATAGTTATAACTGCTTACAACCCTGATTTTACTTGTTAGACACTGGTATTGTCATATTTTCTTTGTATACTTTAGTATAGTATTAAATATTTAATCTCAAACATTTTATTTATTCTAAATAAACTAATTACTGTAGTGATACCTCTCTAGAGCTTTAAAAAAAAAAACTCGTGTGAAACTCTCAATAAGACAATGATGATGTTGCTAATTCATGTAATTTTTTGTTGTTGTGTTATTAACTAATAGTAGTAAAACAAAAGTTTTGTGTAACTAGAAATTGTATTATGGTAATTAATGTTGATGAACCAAACCAGCATTTAAAGTTAACTAAATTGTTATTTGCTAAAACAATTTAAGGTTTTAGGACGTTTGGTTGGGCTGGCACGCAAGTTTTTAAATAGGTTTTCCCCTGACGACTTAATATAACACACATATGTTTAAATTTGTGTTTTTTTATATAAAATAGTTAATGGAATAGTACCTCAAATCGTACTTTCGTAAAACGAAAGCGAAAACAGTTTGCATATTATTAAAGCTTGTGATTTAAACTTAGTTTAAGCTAAAGGTATGTATAAATGGTTGTCAGATCATACAATGTTGTCAGATCTAGCAATGTACTAACATTAAAAAATGTTAGCAAAAGGTAAATTGTCAGTTCAGACGTTTGTAAGAAAACCTCACAATTTCATTGGCACACAATTGTCACACAATGAATTTATCTGTCAACCGAAATTGCCAATTCACACGAAAATTAAACGAAAAGTTTCTCGACGCGGGAGTTACAGAATATGGATACCGGAACAACCAAGACATTCATATTAACGATTTCGGCAATGAGCATCACAACGGCAACAGTTACAAAACTGTTAGTGTGAAAAAACAAATTCTTAAAATTTTACTTATGCCAGTTAAACCATGTTTAACTAGCTATCTTTAAACTTAACTCTCAAACTAAACTTATAGCTAAACGAAACAATAACATTTACTACAAAATCATCACAATGTAAAACACTTTCATTTTCAATATAATTTTCAATTGTTACTTGCTAGAAAAACAAATACTTGCCGTGTTGAATTATGACAGCAATTTGAAAATCTACGATAATCAGTTGCTAATCACTTTCAATTAAAGAAAAAAAAAAAATGTATAAAATTGTTTGTTTGTTTGTCAGCATGACAGACTGAAACTCTTTTAAATATTGAATTTATTACATTTACTATTAAAGGGGTAAGAAAGGGGAAAACTTATAATCTAACGGACTAACTGGAGACATGATAATTACAACGTAACGCTGATGCTAGCTAGCGTTGACGATCACAGTGATCGTGCAAGTGTAAAATTATAAATACTAAAGGTGATTGACAGATGCAGATGCAATGGGCAACTGAGTTGAATTAATTTATTAACGTGTAACAAATACAAATAACACCGTAAAGTTACAAGTTAATAAATTAGCAAAGATTTTAAACGGCAATTTAAAAACTTTAAAAATTGTAACAGTATTCACAGTTTTTTTACAATTTTAACCTGAAAAGAATTATTTTGTTTTTTTCTCTTTATTCTTTTAATTATTTAAATTATTTTATTCTTTTCGTTTTTTTTTAGCTACAAATTTTGCTTTTATTTCCATTTCCATATAAACGTTGTAGACGTTTAAAATTTGTTTGTATTTTGTAAGAACGTTTACAGCGTTTGTGGCTGATCCTGGTTGATTACGTCCCCCCCAACCTTTATTGTTTGCTTAAGCTTAATTATAATTTGTGTATTAATTTTAAAATAAAACATCAACAACGGAGCCACAAAAGCTGTCTAAAAAACCATACAAAATGAGTAGTATCATTGATAGTGGCAAATATCGTTTGAGAAAGGATTGGGCCAGTGCCTCTATACCATCATTGGTCGATATCGATGAGCATGCTGATGATGATGAATCGGAGAATATAACAGAGAATGTAAATGTCAAATTGCCGCCACAGAAACCACCGCGCCGCAGTTCATTCGCCCTGAATTTGTTCTCCAGCAAATCGGATAAGAGCCAAAAGAGACGCAGTTCGATAGCAACGGCTTTCCTGAGACGCGACAATAATAAGGTAGGCATTAAAAGATACATACAAAACAAGTTATTAACAACAAGGGGTTTTCACTTATTTCACTTCAAGGCACTATAATTATGCCACAAGTGAATACCCCTTAATTATAAATCTACTTTTCTCTCTGCAAGCCTTTAGTTAACTTCAATCCTTTACTATTTCTCTACTCTTTAGCACTCACCCAAAGATTCGTACGAGTCGGCTGTTAAACATGAAAAAAGTGATGCCTCCAATACGTCCAATTCTCCTGATGTTGTCTACAGTTCCGAGGAGAACATACGCGCCTCATCGCCCAATGAACCCGGCAAGGTATCCTATTTCGATGATGGCACCAATATACGTTGTGTCGTTAAGGGCATGGGCCCTACCAGTAGTCCCTATGATACGCCCATCGATAAAGAACGTAATCGTCGCAGACGCAGCTCATTGCAAACCAAATTAGATAGACGTCGTCGCAAAAACTACGAAGTTAGTTTCTCCACTCTGGAGCAAAGTAATTCACAAAACGATTTGACCAATGATAGTACAACAGGCATCGGCTCATCCATCGATATATCCGGCGACGATGATATTGATCCCAATCATACCGCCTATTTTCCACGACAAAAACGCCACTCATGGTGGAATATATTTGTGCCCGAGAATATTAAAAACAGGTGATTATTTGTTTTGTTTTCTTTTCTTATAAGTTTTTATTTCAATTTTTGTTTTAATTAACCTGGAAATTTTGTGAATTTAATGCTAATGATGCTAACCAAGGACTTGCCAGAATTACCTACATACTCGTATACATATAATAATACTCGTACGAGGTCTGATCAAAAAATAACCATTATTTTTAATTTTTTCAAAAAGTATTTATTTATTCATCAATAACTTCAAAGTGTTTTTTCCAATCCTTGAAACACTTCTGAAACGCGCTTTTTGGTATCGCCAACAGCTCCTGTTTCGATTTTTCTTTTATCTGCTCAATAGTAGCAAAACGTTTCCCTTTCATCGGTGTCTTCAGTTTTGGGAAGAGGAGAAAGTCAGCGGGGGCCAAGTCCGGAGAATGCGGTGGTTGAGGCCGTTATCATGTTTTGTTTTTGGCCAAAAACTCACGCACAAGCATCGATGTGTGAGCTGGTGCGTTATCATGGTGGGTTTTCCACAATTCTGTGCGTTTCTGACGAATTGCTTCGCGCAAACGGCGCATAACTTTAAGGTAGTATTCCTTATTGACCGTACGACCTCGTGGCAAGAATTCATGATGCAGCACGGCCATTGCAGTCGAAGAAAACAGTGAGCAAAACCTTCACATTTGACCGAACTTGACGTGCTTTTTTCGGTCTTGGCTCTTCTGGACGTTTCCATTGGAATGATTGGGCTTTGGTTTTTTGAGGAAATCTGGATCGTTTTTGACGATGTTCAACAGCTTCTGAGCGAATTTAGCAATTTAGCTGCCGCACGTTTCATGCCTAAAACATCCGTAGAAATTGCTTCGCATGAGCCAACCGATATGCCAACATCATCAGCAACCTCTTTGATAGTGATTCGACGATTATCCAAAATTATATTCTTCACTGCTTCAATGTTTTCATCGGTTGTTGACGTGCTCGGGCGACCTGGACGAGCATCGTTATTGGCATCTTCTCCGTCTTGCTTAAACCGGTCATACCACAATTGAACTTGTGTTCTGCTCATAGTGGACTCGCCAAACGCCACAGTCAACATTTCAAATGTCCTTGCGCATTTAATTTAATTTTTTACACAAAACTTAATACAGTTTCTTTGATCCATTTTTTTTCGAATAGTAAAAAATCGAAGAACTACTAACCTTTTTATCTGTCAAAAATAAACTAACAATCCAAAATGGCTGATATTACCAACATATATAACATACATGTGCACCAACATAACAGAAAAAAAAATGCGAAAATCGAACATACGTAACTCACGAAATTTAAAAATAACGGTTATTTTTTAATCAGACCTCGTACATAATTTAAATTTATGGTTTGCTGCCCAATAACGGCATGTTTCTCTTTATAATTTGTACGTTAAAATATTTGTTATTAATCTCTGATGTTTTTCTCTTAATTTTGATTAATAACGTTGAATAACCTCTCGAATTCTTTTGTTACTGTTATTTTACTGATTGTTGTTTTCTTTTTGTTATTGTTTTTATTATGTAACGTTCTTTTAACATTTATTTATTTATTATGGCTGCCATTAATAATCTAACCTAAATTTTTAACGAATACATTAATCCTGTCAAATTTAACAAAACAAAAAAAAAAAACAAAAAGGAAGAAAAAAACTAAAAAAAATAACAAGGAAATTAATGTTTGTATGGTATGTTAAACAGCAGAGTAAAACACTTTAAATAAAAATAAATTATGTGAAATCCATAAAGACATAAAAAGCAGGAAGGTTAGATTGAGAATAAGCAACAAATAAAATCGAATATCCATGAATGTATGCATGTATATTAAAGTGTTTCAAGCTTGTATGGACGAAAAAAAAAAAATTCAAGCTACAAGCCTTCCCCACCCCTACAATTGTTCTATGCACACAGAGAAAAAATATAGTTGTATATGTTTACCACAACAATCTTAACATTTTTACAAATTTTTTAACAATATTATGCTCACTTTTATATAATTACGGCAATAACAATATGATTTAGTCACGATTTAGATGATTACTACAATCATATATACCATTGTAGTAACCATGTAAGTATTTGTGGCAATAATTTATTTCTCATAATATATTGCTCTTTGATTATGATTGAGAACAATTTAAAATGGTAAAATCTTTCATCATAAAACTGATCACCACAAACATTACATTATTACTATAATCATATATATGATTGCTATAATCATGTGAATCATAGCTTAAACATATTATGGTTGCCGCCATCATATAAATAATTTAAGAAAAAAATTTTAATGTTGGAAGAGTTGTGGCAAACGTGCCCATCTATATTTTTTCTCTGCGTGTGAATTGTAGAAACAAGTTCTGCAAAATATCAGGATGATGGGATAACATTAGAGTTTAAAGGTGCATTTACAAGGGAAAAATAATTTTTTGCAAAATTGTTGCCATTAAATAATTATTTTTGCAATTCAACGTAAAAGAAGCGAAATGTGTATGAAATTAGCGTTGTAATTAGATATAAAAGATAAAAATCAGTTAAAAAATTTTAAAGTTATTAAGTATTCCCCAGACCTTTAACGTATTTCAGATCAATTGAATAAGAAATGTAAGAAAAATATTAACAAATTTTGAGAAATATTCGAATAGATCTATAGTTTTACTTTAAATATAGACGTATTTACTTGTATATGAGTTTGTATGTTCGTAGCATAACGTTAACCTATTTTTTAGTACGATAAAAGCTTGTTGGTTTTTTTAAAGGCCGTTTCAAAACTCCGCTTTTCATTTCTTAAAAATTTTGTTAAACAAAATTTAGAATTTTTAAAACATTTCTTTGGGATTTACTAGGGATATATAAGGGAACAAAAATATCGAAAGATTATATCAATACCTCCCATAGTTTTTCTTTATCCGCGATTTTAATTTGGCGGATTTGGCGGAAAAAACTAATTTTTTTTGTTATATTTTGGTGAATAAACTTAATTCCTTTAGTGTTATGAGTTTTAAATAAAACCCCTCCATAATAGTATAGTTAAGATACTGTTAAATACTTTCCGAAAGTTTTGCTCAAAACCGACAACCATTAAATTGTAAAGGTCAAAGCTCAAATTTTGATATATTTAGGATTTCTAATATAGACATAGCGAAATGTTATAAATTTTTGAATTGACTTTCAGGAAACTTGAACAAAATATATCCTAAATTTTAAAATTTATTTTAATTTTTAATGATGTTTAATTGTAAAGGTCAAAGTTCAAATTTTGATATATTTAGGATTTCTAATATAAAGATAGCGAAATGTTATAAATTTTTAAGTCAACTTTCAAAAAACTGGAACAAAATATCCTAAAGTACAAAAATTACAGTTACAGTTCAAAAATCTAAATTAACCCTTAAACGCCCTTGGGGCCGAAATCTTAGTATTTTTCATGGTTTTTAAAGTTTAAGAACATTTTCTAGGTATCAATTCAGGATTTTTATATGTTCCAGCTAAGATATACTAGATATTCCTCGAGACTACATAGTACAACAGCCTCACGTAAGTCCAATTCACTTTTCGCTTAATTGTGCGCTTTAAAGAGCTTATGCCAGTAGTAACATATTTACAATTTAAGTTAGAAACTTAGTTTCTTCTATGTAACATATCAGGGTCTTACCAGGTTTAGTAACTAATATAAACACTAATAAATAGTTGTCTCCTAATCGACCAACAGCCGGCATAAGTAATGATTTAAAGTCGTACAGGATACACTGTCCAAAAGCCACTTGCATCTAAGCTGTGACCTAAATGCAATATGACACACGAGAACTCCTACTAGCGTTCTCAATACTGGTTGACTTTTATTATGAATATTATTTGTTACATTCTTATCGGGATTTCCTCAAAGAATTTTAGTCGTGTCTGCTACAACGAATATTTCGATATACTTGTTTTGTTTCCATTAAATCAGATTATTCTAATCCAAATTAAGATTAAGATTAGCAAACATTAATCTATAAAAAATTCCCATTTCAGCTCTTATAAACTCAAAACAATAACCAGGAAATCTGACTATAAAAATACACGATTACAATCTATTATTAATACAAAAAAATAAAATCCTGTGAGTCCATTTATATGGCTAAGTACTCGTAGCAGTTTAAATTGAATGTTTACAATAGGCTAATAAAATTTGTAAATATTACTGTTTTAACAATTGATTACGATTTACAAGGCCAATAAAATTTAATAGATAACATTACCAAGTATAAATATTAAGAGACCAATTGAAACGATAATGTCAACAATCATAAAACATTATATCAATTAATCAATTTACAAAGAAAAATACAGCACCATATAATACAGTGCCGTAAAAAAGTTATATATGGCGGTAACAGTAAATTGAAGATAATACAAGCTTACTACTTGTTTAAAGAAAACAAATAAAGCAAATTGTAAATAAAGTATTAGCAAACATTTTCAAAACCTTAAAGATATGGTCACACATGACAAATATTCACTGGAAAAAGCGTAACCACATTTTTTAGCACACAGTTAATTATTTTTAATTTATCTGCTGCTGCTTGATCTTGCAAAACTTTTGTAAAAGTAAACAACGTCAAATAGATGGTTACGCTTGTTTGAGTAAATATTTGCCATATGTGATCTTTATCCTAAATAAAATAAGTTTTTGAAATGAATAAAAGATTTCAAATATATTTCACTTAATGGTTACGTCTTGTTCGTCAAATATTTGCCATGTGTGACCGTACCTTAAAAATGGCTTTAAATGACCTACATACATAAAAATATAACATTTCAAAGATTATGTTTGGGGGGCTTTTGATATTTTCCCTAAGTAATCATTAATCATAATTTTTGTAATTGTTATTTTATTGGTTTTTCGTTGTCAGTTGTAGGTTATAAATTAATTATGTTTATTAGTAAACCTTTAGCTAAATATTATTTTTAATTGTTAATACTATTTCTTTATTTATTCAATAGCATACAATTAAATTTTAAAGATAAATATTTTATAATATAAGTAATTATGAATTAAAAATTCATAATAATCCCCTACACAAATGTTAAGAGTTGAAAAAAACAAAAAAGAATAGACAATTTGGGTATCCGAGACAGCAGTCACAATAAATTTCATAATAACCCCCTGGCCCACGATGTCGAACGATAACGTTCGCTTAGATAAGACTTAAGACATAAACTTGATTGTGGAATAAACAAACTTGATTGAGTAAAAAATAGATACGATAAAAAGTTTGGGTCTTAAGTCTTATCTAAGCGAACGTTATCGTTCGACATCGTGGACCAGGGGGTAAATTTATGATTTATAAGTTTTCAATTAATATATTTTTACAATGTTTCGTGGAATGTGAAAATTTCCTGTCTGAATAAGGAATTGTAGAATTACACAAAGCAATGGATCTAGCAACAAATGACCTCTTCATTATTAATGTGCTATAACGTGGTGACACTAAAACATGTGTCCGTGAAGACGTACCAAAATGAAACATAATTCTCAAGTATGGCGGGCAATCAGTTTTTATTATTTTGAATAGTTGAAGTAACAATCTTATTTATATCTTATTCAATCAATCTTATTCACCCCTATCGTGACTAAAAAATTTGTTCCCTTTTATTTTTTAACATTGAATTTTAATAGGAAAAATGTGAAAAGGGGACAAATTTCATGTGGAATTTTTATTCACGATAGGGGTGACTTATTTTATTTATATTTCCTTATTGGCCTTATTGGCCATTTATGAATTTTTGAAAAACAAAAAAAAAATTGTTAATAATATTTGTTCCTCATATATTCGTCTATATCTCCAAAACTACTAAGTGGAGTAAATATTATGTTAGGGCAGCATTGTATTGTATTGTAGACAAATTTTGACTTTTTTCTTTTCACTAAGTAGCTTAAACTGTTCTCCAGTTATGTCTCTCAAAATCGTGTAACTACTTAATTTAAAAAAAAGTTATATCTCGAAAACTACAGCTGAAGGTGAGTTACAAAGAATTGAAGGCCTATATAAGATGTATAGAAATCAACTAAAAAATTTAAGCCACCATTTTTCGTGTTGGCTAGTGTAATAGGTCATAGTTCCCATATACATGTGTATGTGATGGAAATCGATTTCGTTCCAAAAGCGAACTGAAAACGAAAACAGGTGTAATGGCAACACTTATTATCTTTCGTTGTCTTTAATTCGGTTTCTTTTTAAAAACGTATGTACGAGTATATTTAAATAATCTGAAATAATATTCATGCTGTAGTCACATATCAAAAACTACTTATTAGTAAGACACAATAAATATTTTAAATATTTTGTATATTATTGCATCTTACAATCATTGCATTTATGCTACAATATTATAAATAATTCTGATTTTCAGGCCTCACGATCATAATGTGGGTGCCGTCAATACAAATAATAACATCTGGAATTTTGAATTTAAAAAAAATGTTGCTTTGACTTTTGTACATATTCTAAGTCGGCTGACACTTTAATCCAGTATTGGCATAGTACTCTTTCTAATATGACATATTAGACAATGATTTTTAAAACGTTGTTCTATGCATGGCTTTTGAAAGCTGCGTGGCTGCTAACTCTATGGCCAAATATATAGATTTGGTTTTCACATGTGGTTCGATCTTTGGGAGAATCCAAATAAAACCGTCCGTCCTTGTTTATGCGAAAACATTCTTTGAACCTAGTTTCCTGCATATTTAATGGCTCTGAGACATCCCTCAATCTTTTGAATGAATTATTCTTTTCTATTTAAAAACAACTTTAATTTTTCAACAAAAGTTGTTATTTTCACTTGAAACAATTTGAAAAAAAAAATGGAATATAAAACCGTACGATTTTGATCACGTCTTACAATAAAACGTTCGTTTTTAATTTTTGATTTTATTTGATTTGATCGATTTCCATCACATACCTGATAGCATCTATTTCTGAAAAACTGTTTTTACACATAAGTACCTATACTGGTTGTAGGGTATTATATGGTCGGGCTTGGTCCACTATACTTTCTTACTTGTTTTTTATTACATTTGCTTTAACAAATTATTATTTTATGCTTTAATTTTTATAAACAACTAACAACTAAAATCGCGTGCCATAAAACGTGTTTGTTTTCTTTAAAAAAAAAATCTTGTTTACTTTCATTCAAGCAGCTAGAGACAAACAAAAAATGTTTAAAATCAAACTCAATTGACTCTTTTGTTTTTGTCTCGTGTTGTAGATTCTTAGAATTTACAACAACTAAAATTACGTTTTTTTTATATAAGAAACATTACACAGTCATTAGCAATCAATTATCTATGTACTTCTAAAGTGAAATATTTTGTTAATTAACAATCACTGTCTACTTGACGTTGATACTACAGGGTGGGCCAAGTTTGACTGAAAAGTTCTCGCAGAAGTGCCATTGTGGCTCTTGCGGTATGAGCTGTAGCTCCATCTTGCTGGAACCATATGTTACGATTATTGAGAACTATCGGACGTAAAAAATTTTCCAACATGGTCCGGTATACCACCCCAGAGACGGTTTGTGGTTCATTAAGCTCATTTTCGAAGAAATATGGACCAATAACTTTATCAGCCATGATTCCACACCAAACAGTGCATCTGACAGGGTGTAATTGTCGCTGATGCAATGCTCTTGGATTCTCTGTACCCCAAATTCGGCAGTTCTGTTTATTCACATATCCATTTAAATGAAAATGTGCTTCATCGCTCATAATCAGATTATCCAAACAATTGATCGTCCGGAAGCATAATAAAATTCAACAATTTTTACACGTTCTTCCACTGAGTATGATGACATTATGAAATTTTATAAAATTCTGTATTATCTGCAAAAAAAAAAATTAAAAAAAATTAAAAATGCAAAAGTTATAAGCATTTCAAATCAGTCAGTCCAAGTTGGCCCATCCTGTACTTCTGTCTTGTATGTCTTGTGTTGAGAAAAAATAAGGGGTCGATGTTTTCAATTAAATGTTTAATGTTTGAGCAGACCACTTCTCAGAACGTTTGTCCTGCAGTCAGTTATTGGAGAGTTGAATCAAAGGATAAAATGTCCTTATGTGCAAATTTTCGAAAAAAAAACAATATCTTAGAATGAATCCTTTATTTTAGTTGGGAACATCTACAGCCTTTTTAGGTCCCTCCAAATATACACTTGCTTTGTTCTGGTATTATTTTGTACTCTAATTTCATCTTCATTGGAGGTAAAACGCTTGCCAGCTAGGAATTTCTTTAGATTTGGGAACTGGTAAAAGTCACTGGGGACTAAATCAGGAGAATAAGCTGGGTGGTCAAGCAACTCGTACTTTAATTCGTTGATTTTAGCCATTGTTAAAATACTTAACAAGTATAATAGTACTCTGAATTTATTGTTTTGTCCTTTTGCAGATAGTCAATCAATAAAATACCCTTGAAGTCCTAAAAAACCGTTGCCGATTGAATTGTTTTTAAACAGCTGTTTCCATATGAAGCAGTTGGCAGATCGAAAATAAATTTAACATGTATTCATAGCATAGATGGAAGTTTCCAAAACACTTAACTTTTTTCTATTTATATCGCGCTTTCTGTTCTAAGCTAAGAAGTTTCCGAACCGCCTTCGTACTAAATTAATAAAATTACTGGGGTTGGAATGATTGTCTTTTTTTTGCAACAGCTTGGTGCTACTGTTTACTTCATTTTGACGCATAAAAATTGGTAGATTTCAACAATGAATCAATAAATTTGTATAAGCCTTTGTTTTTGTTTCTTATTTGTGTAAATTCAATTCTACCTACATCTGTATATATAAATGCAATATAATTTTCTTTAAAAGCTTTTCTTTTAATAATAATAAGTAATGTTGATTTTATTTTGACGCTCACAGTAAGCTTTTGAACCATAAATTCATACTCATTTAATAATATTTACAATTTCTTCACTAAGCGAACTCATGAATTTGTCTTGTGTAATGTTGTGCTCTTTTTTGAACTACTTTGCCAGAACATTTGTACACTCACTACTATGTCTGACTTGAAATGTAATTTTCATAAAAAAAGACCGTCATAAACATGTTGTTGCATGTGGGAAAAACGTGTCGATGTTTCCTTTGTGTGAAAATTACATTTAGTGGTAAACATCTCTTTAATCGTTTTTCAAAGAAGAAAGTAACATGCTAACAGTTTTCGTTTAATTCAAATTCAAGACACTTATACGAGGTCTAATCAAAAAATTATTCATCAATAACTATCTTGTCCCCTTCAAAGTAATCCCCCTCAGACATAAAACACGTATGCCAGCGTTTTTTCCAATTCTCCAAACACTTCTAAAACGCGCTTTTTGGTATCAACAGCTCGATTCTTCTTTTATCTTCTTAATCGTAGCAAAACGCTGAGCCGAACGATATGCCAACATCATCAGCAACCTCTCTGATAGTGATTCGCCGATTATTCAAAATCATTTTCTTCACTGCTTCAATGTTTTAATCGGTTGTTGACGTGCTCGTTCGACCAGGACCAGCATCGTCATTGACATCTTCTCTGCCTTTCTTAAACCGGTCATACCACAATTGATCTTGTGTTCTGTTCATAGTAGACTCGCCAAAATTTCAAATGTCCTTGCGCATTTAATTTCATTTTTTACGCAAAACTTAATACAGTTTCTTTGAACTATTTTTTCGAATAGTAAAAAAATCGAATCTGTCAAAAACAAACTGACAATCCAAAAGGCTGATATTACCAACATCTATAACAGACATGTGTACCAACATAACAGAAAAAAAATGCGAAAATCGAACATATGTACGTAACTCACGTCCATACCTGGGAGCTAAATTTAATGTCGCAGCAAACCGTTACAGCTGTTTTGGAAAACTGCCACTGAAACTGAATACGCACGCTTTTAATAGGCTTTAATTGAACCTGGTTTAAAAAATCGATAAATTATTTACAATTTAAACTCTATGTAAATACAAATATTTCCATATTTTATTATAATAAATACTCGTATACATATTAAAAGAAAAACAGACTTTAAAGTAATAATAAAAATAATAATGATGATGATATTAATAATAATAAAAACATTAACAAATGTACAAAATAACATGTGTTGTTTGTACTCGTATTGCAAAAAAAAAAAAAACGATATTAAATTTTATTTACATTTCTGATATCCAGTGCAATTATTAATTTGCATTAAAAACGCAAACAACAAGCTACCAACCCGAAACATATGGACGGGCGGACATAAATTATTAACAAATATTAGTGGAGACAATTACAAACTGCTGGCAAAGCATATTCTTTTTTAATTAATGTGTTTACGAAGTACAATAATTCTACGTTTTATTTCTTAACAAATAAGAGTTTATATGCGGCTGTGCCGAATCTTATATACCCACTACCTTCATATCTATGATCTATAGTTGAAAGAAATTTGTGTTACATTTTGTATCAATAACGATATTGATAAGAGTTATTTTAGTTTTCAGGTCTCTTATATGGCATCTGCTACATGTTATGTGACGCTCGTTATCAAAATATTTTACTGCAATTGAGTTTTATGGTGAAATTCAATTTTAGAGATTTGTTGGGTAATCTAGTTGTTCTCGGAAATGGTTCTTATATGGGAACTGTGGCCAATTATGGACTAAATTTTACAAAATTCAATAGCAAAACTTTTACTTTTATATTACTGATCTGTATAAAATTTACACAGATGGACAGACGGACGGACGTCTTAGAATCTCATAAGGACGCAAATTTCGATGTGTTACAAACGGAATGATAAACTTAAATCATATGTTCATGGCTATATAGTAATACAATAATAAAATATGAAAAAACAATTTAATTTAAAATTTGTTTATGAAAGTATAATTCTTTTAAAGACATATCTATACGTTTTCGTCATCAATTAAAGAGGTGTAAAATTGTTTTTCTCGCAATTAATTAATTAATTTATGTTGGTTATTAATTAAGCTATAAAATAATGTTTAGTAGCTGTAATAAATTGTGAGACGTTTTATGTACCTTTCACGGTATAATATTGTAAATGTTACCCCTATAAAATTAATGAATAATGATGTGTTGAATTTGTATGTCAAGCCAGTGATGACAAGGTATTAATTCATTAAATATGTTGATTAGGATTTAAGGCATAATTTATAATGTTTGAATGATTTATGATAATCATTTCATGCTGCCATTTAATGACAACCATCAGGCAAAAATTTTCATCCGCCATTATTTATAGTCTTAAGTGTTGCCCAACCAAAACAAGTGAAAGGTAAACAGTTTAACCCAGGGTTTGACAAGCCATTGTTTTGTATGAATATAAACACACAAACTTGTTTATGTTCTCTTGTGTGGGGAAAATGTGTCGATGTTGAAATATAAAAATTTCCTAGTAATTTTCTAAAATGGCGGTCTTTTTGTATGAAATTTATATTTGATGACACACATATTGTTTGCTGAGTGAACAAATTGATGTCATGTAAAGACCCAAGCATGTAACATTACACGAAAGGTTGTTGAACAATAATTAAGAAAAATTATGAAAGTTTGGCAACCACAGTTCGAGCAAAGTTATCAGAAGTGACGAAGCATACTCGTATTTACAGATTTATTAATAATTAAAATTGTGGCATTTGGGTCTGAAAAAATGTGATTATCAAAAATCAAATGCATTCACAACACCATCGTTTTGTGCGCACAGAAGAATTTGTTCTTAATTACGGACATAAATTTGTTCATGTTGTTGTATGTGGTGGAAACGTGTCATTGTTGATGTTTATTTTCTGTAAAAATGCCATCTGATGACAGACATAGTTGTTCGAACAAGAACATAACATCGACAACAGTTGTCCACACTAGACAAATTCATGTTAGGAACATAAATTGTTTATTAAGGTGGGGGTAATGAGTGGCAGTTTCTTGCAGATTTTTTGCTGGAGCGCAGCTTATATTTAATAATATTGATGTGGATGAGTTGTGATTTCAACAAGTACCCTCAAATCGTAAAAGCCCGCATAAGATATTTTTTATTTTCTGTTTAGACAAGAGCGTTTAGAAACTGTATGTTTTATTGCTTGGTTCATTATTGTTTTAATTGTTTTCCATAAGTCCTGCTTATGATTTCTGCCAGTAATCAGTCTAATGTTCTCGAGCCCGAGATTCACTTGTTTTGGCAAAGGCCCAACTCTTGTTCTCCATCGAAAATAATTTAAGAAGTTATAAATTATAATATAAATCTTAATTTTCAATTCTCAATGGAGGCCCACTTTGAATTCTTAAGGTGGTTTCAGCCATTCGTTCTGAACAAAATATTTGTTCGGACAAAGCTTTTTTCATATGAAGTTTGACGTCCCTCTTTTTGAGAGAGAGAAAATAGTTTTTATGAACAACTCTCAGCTTGACAACGCGTGGAAAAACTGAATAGGGTTTTACATGGAAAATGAGTTAGCTTTTGAGTCACGTGTGACTTATTTTGGATTGACCATGAGTTAGTTTTAAGTTAACTCAAAGTCCGACAGGGTAGTGAATGAACTCATACATTTGCATACTGTTTTGTTTGTTGTGTGTGCAGCGGGGGCAATTTAATATCAGCAAAAGATAAAAACGAAACTGAAGCCAACAAATACAAAAAACAAACACATTAAAAACGTAAAAAAAATCTAAAAACAAAACACAATGATAACACAAAGCTGGATGTGTGGAAGCAAAAACAACAACAAAATGCAAAACAATAAGAGAAACAAGGAGAAAGAGAAACAGCATAAAACACAGAAATAACAACAACTAAAAAACATGGTTTAGTTGTATGAAACTCGGACGCGTGCCAGACAGAGACCAGCGCCGAATATTTGTTTAGGCTTGATTCTAATTCTATCACTAGATTTCTAGTAATTCTGCTCCTAGTTCAGAGAAATTTCAATAAATTTTCGAATTTTAACCCTGGTTGGTTACTGTTCGACGAAGCTCATTTACTCTCTATCATATAACTCATAAAAAAGACTCAAATTCGTATCGAATTTTAAGATAGAAAAAAAAATTGTGTTACATTATTTTTTTTTTGTTATTTCTGAAATAAAATTCTTAAATAAAAATATGTTTGTTTATTTTTAACTTTAAAAACTGTTCCGCTAAAATTATTTTCAGAAATTGTTCGTCGATTCAACGAAGAGTAGCCTTAATGTACAAAAATGAAGGGTTAACTTTTTTTATTTTTTATAATTTGAGCAATTTTGACCGACGCCGACAATATTTATAGTCAGCCGCCACCGCTGACGCCGTCAAATTTGATCGGCGCAGGTCTCTGTGGACGTTGAATATAAAATAAAATCCATGACAAACAATTGTAAAAAATGAAATTAAAAAGAATCACTCACACTGGAAATGACAAACAAAAACATTATGACACAAAGTAGAGAAGACAACAGTTTATTATACAACTTTTTATTAAATTAGTTTAACGCGAACGGGTCGATCATAGAGACATTACGAGTGAAACTTACAATAGACAAATAAATTGTTTTAAATATTCTACTTATAAGTAGTAGTAAACTATAGTTGAAATCTGTATACACAAATATAATAATTAATGAAACAAATGATTTAATAATATTCAAATTATTAATACATATGTATGTACATACATTTGTATATGTACATTTGTACATAAAAACGTATTTAATTGATACTTTAAAAACCTTGTTAGAAAGTTTTAAAAATTATCAAGTGTCTAAATGATAACAAATGCATAATTTAATAATTTCCATATGTTATCCTACATAATATTCAATATGTTAAAATTTCAATTTTAAATCGTAATGAAATGAAATCAATTTTAAAAAAATAACTAAATTTTTAACATTGATAAGTCTTAGCTTTGTTAAATAAAAACAGCTTGTCTTATCTTTAATAATTTATTTAAATATTTAAATTTAACTAATACAAATCAAACGCCTAAAATATTTTACTTAAACTACTCTAAACCAAAATAAAAGAAAACTAAATAAAATAAAATGTAAATGTTAAATATTTAAACTTAACAAAAACAAACAAAACGCCAAATATGTATAGTTTATTTAAATTACCTTAAACTAAAATAAAAGAAAACTAAATAAAATGAAATGAACCAAAAATCTAAAATGCCGCAGCCATGTGTTAACAAATTGTTTGAATTGTGTGTGTGTGTGTTTGTGTTTTGAGTGTTTATGTTCAAGTATTGCCAACTTTAAAATAATCCACCATTTGAATAACAATTAGATCAACCAACTACTGTTAACAATTATGTACATACGAGGGCTGATCAAAAAATAACCATGATTTTAAATTTATTCAAAAAGTATTTATTTATTCATCAATAACTATCTTGTCCCCTTCAAAGTAATCCCCCTCAGATATCGTAGCAAAACGCTTTCCTTTCATCGGTGTCTTCAGTTTTGGGAAGAGGAAAAAGTCAGCGGGGGCCAAGTCCGGCAAATACGGTGTTTGAGGCATGATAACGGTTTTGTTTTTGGCCAAAAACTCACCCACAAGCATCGATGTGTGAGGTGGTGCGTTATCGTGGTGTAAAATTCATGATTGGGTTTTCCACAATTCTGTGCGTTTCTGACGAATTGCTTCGCGCAAACGGCACATAACTTCAAGGTAGTATTCCTTATTGACCGTACGACCTTGTGGCAAGAATTCATGATGCACCACGTCATTGCAGTCGAAGAAAACAGTGAGCAAAACCTTCACATTTGACACCGAACTTGACGTGCTTTCTTCGGTCTTGGCTCTTCTGGACGTTTTCATTGGGATAATTGGGCTTTGGTTTCAATGTCATAGCCAAACACCCATGATTCGTCACCAGTTATGATCTTTTTGAGGATATCTGGATTGTCGTTGACGATGTTAAACAGCTCCTGAGCGATGTCCATGCGACGTTAATTTTGCACAAAATTTAGCAATTTTGGAACAATCTTCGCTGCCACACATTTCTTGCCTAAAACATCAGTAAAAATTGCTTGGCATGAGCCGAACGATATGCCAACATCATCAGCAACCTCTCTAATAGTGATGTGACGATTATCCAAAATCATTTTCTTCACTGATTCAATGTTTTAATCGTCATTGACATCTTCTCGGCCTTCCTTAAACCGGTTATACCACAATTGAACTTGTGTTCTCTTCATAGTAGACTCGCCAAACGCCACAGTCATTATTTCAAATGTCCTTGTGCATTTAATTTCATGTTTTACACAAAACTTAATACAGTTTCTTTGATCCATTTTCTCGAATAGTAAAAAATCGAAAAACGACTAACCTTTTCATCTGTCAAAAACAATCTGACAATTCAAAATGGCGGATATTACCAACATATATAACAGACATGTGTAACAACATAACATTAAAAAAAAATGCGAAAATCGAACATTTGTCACTCACGAAATTTGAAAATAAATGTTATTCTTTGCTCAGACCTCGTACATACAGATGTATATAACAAGTGTATTTGTTTGTTTGCTTGTATTTTGTTGTTAAATAAATAAATATTTACTGAGTTTGTTACGTTTGCAAAAAATAATAATATGAAATAATAAAAATAAAGTTAATTTACTATAGAGTGTAATTTATGCACATACATACATACATACAGACTTGTTTTTCTTTTTTTTTGTTTGGTTCATTCCACAAACAATAAAAAAAAGAGTTTATGTACAAAATCAGCTGATACAGTAATTAAAATAAGAATAATAATGAAATATTTCTTACATAAAGCAAAAATAAAGTTTTTTTTTAACACTTTCTAGGTAAATTCCAGCTGGGTGGTTTTCAGAATAGGGCTGCTTTCTTTATTGTTTTTATAAACGTTTTCTTTTGGCACAAATTTTTTCCTGAAATTTCGTTTGAAATTGTTGTTTTACTATTCTTTTACATTTGGAACAAGTCGGTTTTAGTGACAATGCTTAAAAAAAAGAAAAATTTATCAAATAGTGCTTTTAGAGTAGATAAAAGCAATTAATAAATTTTGTGGCGGCCTCGCCAATTTTCGAGGAGGGGCCCTTTGAAAATATATAAGCCTATATCTCGGGAACTACTGGGTGCCTGATAATTTGTAATACAGGTTTTCATATCTTTAATTTGATGTATTACAATTTTATTTTAATACAGTATTACCTTTTAAATAAAAAAAATATAGTATAACCTTTCCAACGATATATATTATGATTATAAAATATGGACCAACTATAGATTAAATCCGAAAAAAATCCCGATGTTTTTTAATATTTAAAACATTTAAAAAAAGTCTATATAAGTGTTATTTTAGTTTATTAATATAAATAGCCAAGACATTAGGGTTTAATTTAAGGTATGATATGTGTCTGTAGGTATTAAAATCACAGAATTATAAGATGTGAAAAATTAAAAAAAAACACATATTTTTTCAAAATTTTGTATACAGGAAAGGATTTTCCTTTCTATGGCATGCAGAACACCGGCTTCGCAGTGTACAGATTTCCTGGCAGGGCAGAAGAATTTTCACCTCTATTGTATTTGGTATGGTGAAATGTCATAATCTTTCGTTAATATCTTCGGATCTAAAGTACCTCAAATTAAAGCTTAATTACTTGACTTTTAAATTTTATAATTTATATACTTACTCATATAGAGCTTTTTCGCGGATTTTTCAGATTTGTTAAAAAAAAAATATCGGATCAAAAAATAATTTTCCAAAATTGACCTATAGATGGTCCATATAAGTAGGTCATGTTATATATCGTTGGAGAGGTCTTTGAAATACCTATTTCTACATTTAATATACATATATCGTAATCAAGATATAACTCTATATATTACAAATTTTGAAGCCCCGCCCACTCGAAAATAGGCGTGGCCGCCAATATTTTTTTCTTATTTTAATCAGAATTTAAAACTCTATTATTGATAAAAATTCGGAAGTGACTTGAAAAATGTCACTAAAACCGACTTAAGCGAAACATTTAATGAAACATACAAAAAGTGATTTTTTAAGAGCTTTTGGTTTTAATTAAAAAAAACATACAATTTAGAGAAATTTATGAATTCGTTATTTAAGTCGATAGAACGATATATGTACATACATTTGAGTGCTTAAAAAAATTTAAATTGCGAATTTTAACTGTCCCCACCCCTAGAATTGTTCTATGTCTTATAGAAACACGTTCTGAAAAATATTATTATGATAGGGTAACGTTAACTGACGCCCCATCGGCTGTGAAGATTGGAGGTGCATTTGCAGCCCAAAATCCTAAACAAACACTGGCACTTTGAAGTTGATTTTATCGTTCTCTGAACGATTAACAAAGTCATCAAGATGAAAATGCGCCAGCCACATCACTTCACTGTGGCCTTTAAAATTTCAGGATTTTCGAAATATTGCTGAACAATAAAAACGCCACTCCAACTTGGAAGTGTGGCATAATGCTCTCATGAAATTTTCCAGTTTTATTAAACCTACCTGTTCTTTTTTTTTTTTTGTTTGGCGCAAATTCAAAAATGTCCATTCTTTAAACAATTACAAATAAATGTATTTGAGCCGACATTAGATTTCTGACAAAACTTTGATGTCCTTATTGGTTTATGGCGTTTTCTTTTCTGGCAAAAATTTTACACGTTTTTTCCCATTTCGCACCTTTTTTAATTTTTTGTGTTCTTTTCTGTAAAAATGTCAACACAGCTAGTGTGTTCTTTTATATAAATGTCACACTATAAATTTAAAAAAATGTTGCACCTTTCACACTCTGTATTTTTAGAGGGGTAGAATCGCACGATAAAACAGCTGACATTTGTTTTGTTTATGAATGTGTATTTGTGTTAAGCAACAAAAAAAAATTATACAAAATGGAAAATATTACTACTTTTTTATGTGCTGAAAAAATTTGGGATGACTTGTTGGATTTATCTTCATCATCTAATGATGATGAAATATTTTATATGATTATGGAAATAAATCCACAACCGCGAGTGAAAGGCTTTTAGAGAACGTAATTAATGAATACTCTAAAGTTGATGTATTTTAAATTTCATAGGATAATATCTCCTAATTCTTATATATGTAATGTATGTTTATATATATAATTTTGTAGTTTAAGAATAATTTGCGTATTAGTCGGGAAGATGCCATTAGTATTTTTGAGAGATATTCATTGTCTTATTTCAAGCGATCTTACCAGGGAGCTATTTGCTTCTTCTTTTTTAACAAAAAACAAAAACAGCTGTACATGAAAAAAAAGTATTACACTGTTGTGATTTTATGTTCTATTCTGACCATTAAAAATGCGACATCTTTAAAATGTGGGGTAAACATTATAAAAATGTACATAATAAATGTGTAACATTTTATTTCAGAAAAGAAAACACCAGTAGTTTATAGTATGGCAAGGCAGGAGATATTTGGACAACTCTTGTAGCTCTTGATATGTCTTTTATAAATTAATAATTATTTTGATTAACCAGCATCTTTAAAGAGAGTGGTTTTAGAGTCACTTGTGCTAATGCTAAATCGGTGATAAAATGATAAATGTGATAAATTCATGTGCGAATAAGTAAATGGTCGCTGATTGAACAAATTGCTGGTTTATCAAGATGAGGGATTTGAAAACATTTTCGTTTAATGGGCTAAAACAGTTTTAAAATTAGTTAAAAATGTGTGGATTTTATTTGGAATACGCGTGAAAATCACTGTTATTATCTAGTACAAATATTTGACATTCACACATCACACTAATCACTAGTTTATGCTTTTATCTCAGGCTAATTCACTACTGATTTATGTTCATTATATACATAGTTGTAATTAATTACATAAAGTTTATCGTGTGTATTATGTTATCTTTAGCATAAGAACAGGCCTAATTTCCAAATAAACTCAATTTGAAGAAATTTTCTTTCAGGAAAATTCCATATAAAAATAAACAACAACGCATTTATTGGTATTTGAAAAATTAATATTTCTACACATGTTTTCACCATAAAACAAACAAAGGAAAGATAACAAATTGCCCAAGTTTCATATATTGAGCTAAAGATTGTATCGCAAATTTATTGATTGGATTGATTGATTTATTGATCGCAGTCATTTGCGATATGATCGTCATAACTGCATAAATTAAGATTCAGTTAAAATAGGTTTTTGAATACATTAAATTACTCTATTGTATTGTATTCTATTCTATTCTATTCTATTCTATTCTATTCTATTCTATTCTATTCTATTCTATTCTATTCTATTCTATTCTATTCTATTCTATTCTATTCTATTCTATTCTATTCTATTCTATTCTATTCTATTCTATTCTATTCTATTCTATTCTATTCTATTCTATTCTATTCTATTCTATTCTATTCTATTCTATTCTATTCTATTCTATTCTATTCTATTCTATTCTATTCTATTCTATTCTATTCTATTCTATTCTATTCTATTCTATTCTATTCTATTCTATTCTATTCTATTCTATTCTATTCTATTCTATTCTATTCTATTCTATTCTATTCTATTCTATTCTATTCTATTCTATTCTATTCTATTCTATTCTATTCTATTCTATTCTATTCTATTCTATTCTATTCTATTCTATTCTATTCTATTCTATTCTATTCTATTCTATTCTATTCTATTCTATTCTATTCTATTCTATTCTATTCTATTCTATTCTATTCTATTCTATTCTATTCTATTCTATTCTATTCTATTCTATTCTATTCTATTCTATTCTATTCTATTCTATTCTATTCTATTCTATTCTATTCTATTCTATTCTATTCTATTCTATTCTATTCTATTCTATTCTATTCTATTCTATTCTATTCTATTCTATTCTATTCTATTCTATTCTATTCTATTCTATTCTATTCTATTCTATTCTATTCTATTCTATTCTATTCTATTCTATTCTATTCTATTCTATTCTATTCTATTCTATTCTATTCTATTCTATTCTATTCTATTCTATTCTATTCTATTCTATTCTATTCTATTCTATTCTATTCTATTCTATTCTATTCTATTCTATTCTATTCTATTCTATTCTATTCTATTCGAATTTAAATAAATTTTAGCCAAATTATTGAAAACTTTATTTTTGGGTTAGATTATGAACAATTTTATAAAATACAGCTTAATTTCAAAATCAAAGTGTCCTTTACAAAATGGTTTCATTCAAAATAAACCGAAAATCAAGAGCATTATAATAGTTTATACTTAATATAGCTGTTTATACCCAGCATCACAGGAGTTTAACAATTTAAAACGATTAAGTAGTCTGGCGTGAATGTGGGCGCAACAAAGTGGGCGTAAATAGAGGCGCGGCAACTCTCTAAAATCTGGCATAACTAAGAGTTTCTTCGGGTAAAGAGTTGTGCTAAATTTTATGTTAAACTATGAAGCTTGACACTTTATAAATTAAACCCTTTAAAATAATTTACGCTTTAAATGCCAACTTAAGTTTGTTCGTTAACATTTAAAATAACACTTTTGCTTTCATTCCCTTTAAATATCTCAAAAAGCATTTAATAAACTAAACAAACTGTCAAATAGAATATTTTATTAAGATCATAATTTAGCTTTTAAATTATTATTTAACTTTGTTTTCTTTTCACACTAATCTAAACAGATGGAATTTTTTTTTGCAAACTTTCAGAAATCAACTATTTTCGTACAGCTTGTTTTCTTCACACCTTAAAATTGTCGTTAAATCACAGACCACTAAAATACATCGCACTAACAAATACTATAATTTATTCACTTAACTCAGCATTAAATTATTCAGCCATTAATAAACAAAATTGGAATTATTATTTTAATAATAATATTTATCACACTTAATTCAGTAATTGTGACCTAATTTTTCAATAACTAAATTAATTTTTTACAGAAAATTGTTGAAGAGGTTAAAAAACTTTAAATATAATTTTCATATTTAAGTAAATGAAATAAATTTGGTAATCATTTGTAATTACTTTTAATGACTACTATATACCCTGTACTTTACTAAGAGTTAGTTTAGTAATATAAATTATTTATCAAGTGATATTTAAGTATTTGTTATCAGTTTTTGGTAACTGTAGCGAATTAGTGCTTTCATCTATCAGTTAAGGCCATAACTGCTTAGTTATTTTAACATGTAAGTGTCTTAAGTTACGGTCACACTTGGCAAATATTTGCCGAAAAAGACGTAAATAAAAGACTAAATAAAATATTTTTGAATTTGTTTATTTATTAATAAAAACTTCAATTATTTAGGACAAGACAGAACAAGTATTTTGGCTTATTTTATGTGCTGCTGTTTGATCTTGCAAAACTTTTGCAAGAGTAAACAATGTCGAACATATTTGTGCTAAAACAAAAGGCTACGCTTTTTGAGTAACTATTTTTGCCACCATTAGACGAAAGTCATTTGATTCTGCTTAGATTTAGTGCTAATTGATTGTACAATAATATTTTAGTAACTATCTGATGTAAAGTACAACAAATGTTTAAAGTGACTACACTGTAGTTTACTTAGAGTGACTAAAGTGACAATTGACTTTATGCTACATTACCTGGGATATCTAAAGTAACCAATTTGCTTGTCTTTGAATTACATCCCAAGGGGTATGTTATCCAAATGTAATTACCTTACCTTGATGTTATTATAATGCTTATAAGAAATGGCGAGACCGGTGCCATAAGCTTGCACGAGCTTCAAACTACATAGAGTTGAATTGTTCATCCAGAGACTAGAGTCTTATCTAGAACTAGGCGGTCCAGTTAGAAACCCAGAGACTTGTCCCCTTA
Source organism: Bellardia pandia (assembly GCA_916048285.2). NCBI lineage: Eukaryota > Metazoa > Arthropoda > Insecta > Diptera > Calliphoridae > Bellardia > Bellardia pandia. Next base: position 124,441,481 of record OU696529.1, read on the forward strand.
CTGATAATTGGTTGAGGTCCTTTCGAGGTCTACTTAGTAGCTGTGGTTTATACCCAAAAACGCGAGAAGAAAATAGTTGGTTTAATATTTGATTTTTGGTGGCAAATTTTGGACAACCAATATATCGCTAACTGCTGAATCAACAGAGCTATTTAAATAGGCAATTAACTGTATGCTTAAGAAATGCATTAGAGTGGTGGTGAGTGCAATGCTAGACTAGTTTTTAGCTGGAGCGATTATTGACATCCCAAGTTCTTGAGCAAGTTGCCCGTTACATTGATCGTTGAAAGATGTATCAAATTATCAGTACCAACATGAATGACCTTTAATAAGTTTCCCAAACTACAACTTAAACACCCCTATAGTGAATAAAAATTCCACATGAAATTTGTTCCCTTTTATTTTTTTAACATTGAATTTTAATAGGAAAAGTGTGAAAAGGGAACAAATTTCATGTGGAATTTTTATTCACGATAGGGGTGAAAGATTGAGTTTAGCTGTAGCAACAGCAAATTTGCTTCACATTATTTAATTTCGCATTAAAAAATACGTTTTAAAACTTCATATTGCTTTATTAAACAATTTTCATTTGTTAAAGACATTAATTTGCAATATACCACCGTCTGTATCAAATTAACACGCCTACATTGTCGAATCTCTTTGAAATTTTTTATTTTCGTGTTTATATAATGAGCAAGAGCTTTAATACGTATGGAACACTTAATATTGTTTTAAACTTTTGAGGTAATGATTTATTTAAACGAAACAAAAAACATGATAAAACATATTTCTTTGTTAAAGCTAACTGAAGAGATGACTTGCAGTTTATAACTTTAAAATAATTACTAAGTCTACAATTGTTTGCGGCTCATCATATTTTTTTAAAAGTTAATTGTAAACAAGTTTTCAAAATGCATTTTAAAATAAATAATTTTCAATGAGAATGCACTATTTAAGCCAATGTATGAATTTTAAGTGTTATATTTCGTAAATATTGCAAGAAATGGAATTTCCAAGAATTTGTTTACCTTCTTTTTAAATCAACAACTAAGGTATTTTTATTTCTTAGCAAAAACTTTCATTATAAAGCAATTGGTTAAAGTGCTAATACTCGTATAAGGACTTTTCAGTCCAGCACAAATTGGGAGATAAAGAAGTCATTACTTTGACATCACTAAAACTAACCAGTTACATCTAACGACTATAATAATTAATGGCTTGTAAGGACTTACTGAAGCCTTTACTAGTAAAAATTAAAAGATATGATAAATTATATGAACGTAGTATAGACGGAAACTACTCCATTTTTATTGTCAAAAACTAAACTAAAAATTAGTAAAATATGTTTAACTAAATGAGAATTATATTGATTCCTTGTAGGACACGTATCAATTATTACCAAGTGAAAGTGATTACATAAATGTCTAAAAGGTACCTTACAGTGTGACAAGTAGTCAATGTATCCCCTTTTGGCTGATTCCAATTTCTATTTTTTTTTTTTTAATCATCATAAATCCAAGTGCTTAATGTCAGTGCCTGCCCTGAGGGTTTTAACTCACTGTGCTATTAACGCTGATGAACATACCCAGCAAAAACTTGGTAATGACTTGCAATTACTAAACAACATACTTTTCAATGACTATTTCATACCATCTGCATTTCTTATAAGTAGTTTAGTAATGCCTTCAATATAATCTTATATAAAAGTACTTGTATATGAGCTGCTTTACGAAATTCGGAATTAATTCAGAATAAAATTCATTTAACTTTAGAATAATTAAATTTATTAATTCAAATCTAATGCAAATTAAACTAAACAATTTTTTCTTCATAATAATTCCTTTAATTTATTTTTATATCATAGAAAATAATAAGGAAAACAAATTATTAAAAACAATTTTTAATAGACTAAATTTTTAAATTTATTAATAAATGAAATATTTATATAGAAATTATAATTAAAATTTCGCATGGTACAGATTTTCTGTATTGCCGGCTTACGGCCGTCCGGAAGGATTTTCTCCTCTATGGTATACAGAACGCCGGCTTCGCACAGTAAAGACTTCTTGTATTTTTATGGTGAAATGTCATAATCTTTCCTGATATCTTCGGAACTATAATACATACATGGTTTTATTATACCTAAAATAAAACATTCATTTCTTGACTCTTAAATTTTGTAATTTATATACTTACTCACAAATACCTTTTTTCCGGATTTTTTAAAAAATATCGGATCAAGAAATAAATTTCCTATAAATCATTATAATTAATGAATTGTTATAGTCCTTACATGTAAGTAGTATCTTCGGCGACATAGTATTAATGACTTATTTAACTCCCTATTTGTAAGCGAACGTGGTAAGTACTTGCCTCCAATGACATCACCGTGTTAAAATAATGAGTTAAACTGCCTATGTATAAGTAGTGAAGTATATGTATATTAGCTTTTTAACTGATTACTTTTCAATGAAAGTTTCTGCTGGGTATAGATCACCTCTGCATTATATGTCCTGCATAAACATACTAATGCATGTCTTATAAAGAGCATACTATTTTATGATTTGTAAGGAACATGATCAATGTAACGGGTACTTTGCTTAAAAGCTTGGACTATTTAATCCCTGTCATTCATAGTTTAGTCAATCAACAAACCCCAGGACAGTTATTAGACTCGTAGCAATCCCTTCAGCTGTAAACTGGTCTAGCATTGCTCTGGTCAACCACTAATGCCTAGGACAAGAGATTACTGCGGGCTATCAAACCGCTTTTATGACCCTGTGCAGGCTCATGGCACCAGTCTCGCCATTTCTTATAAGTATTATAATAACATCAAGGTAAGGTAATTACATTAGGATAACATACGCCTGGGGTGTAATTTAAAGACAAGCAAATTGATTACTTTAGATATCCCAGGTAATGTAGCATAAAGTCAATTGTCACTTTAGTCACTCTAAGTAAAATACAGTGTAGCCACTTTTAACATTTGTTGTACTGCACATCAGATAGTTACTAAAATATTATTGTACAATCAATTAGAACTAAATCTAAGCAGGATCAAATGACTTTCGTCTAATGGTGGCAAAAATAGTTACTCAAAAAAGCGTAGCCTTTTGTTTTAGCACAAATTTGATCGACATTGTTTACTCTTGCAAAAGTTTTGCAAGATCAAACAGCATCAAATAAAATAAGCCAAAATACTTGTTCTGTATTGTCCTAAAGAAACGAAGTTTACGTCTTTTTCGGCAAATATTTGCCAAGTGTGACCGTAACTTAAGACACTTACATGTTATAATAACTAGTTATAGCTAATTCTATAAGCAGGCATGACCTTCAATGATATATAAAATCACTAATTCGCTACAGTTACCAAAAACTGATAATACTTAAATATCACTTGATTAATAAGTTATGTATATTACTAAACTAACTCTTAGTAAAGCACAGGGTATATAGTAGTCATTAAAAGTAATTACAAATGATTACCAAATTTATTTCATTTACTTAAATATGAAAATTATATTTAAAGTTGTTTAACCTCTTCGACAATTTTCTGTAAAAAATTAATTTAGTTATTGAAAAATTAGGTCACAATTACTGAATTAAGTGTGATAAATATTATTATTAAAATAATTCCAATTTTGTTTATTAATGGCTGAATAATTTAATGCTGAGTTAAGTGAATAAATTATTCAATTCTAAACATATTTGTTAATGTGGTGTAATTTATTTGTCTGTGATTTGTAATTTAATGGCAATTTGAAGGTGTGAAAAGCATGAGCAACAAAAAACTTTTTATTTTTTAATATCTTAACCACATTTTTTATAATCAATAATTAATAATTACTAGTTAGTTTAAGAATGAAATACTTCTATTATTTTTGAATTTCGGTTTTATATGGACATAAACAAAACATTGACATAAGTACGGACATAAATTTGTTCATGTTTTGTCAAAGTAATAATTTTTCTTTGACATTTTTAATGTTGAACTATTTGTGTGATAATGTTATTTGTTGATGCACATAATTTTGCGAGCAAATGTTATGCTCTTGTTGTGCAAACAAGAACATAATATGGACAAGAGTTGTCCACACAAGACAAATCCAGCAAGTTTCATTTTTTTTACATTTTAATCACAATTTGCTGTGTATTTTATTGATTTTAAATTAACATATGTACGTATGTATATTATAGCTAAAAATAAACATCAATGTCAAGATTTTAAATGTTGTTAATTAATTTATTTATTTATCAATTAATTATCAATAACATGACCAACTTTCTATTTGAATAAAAATAATAATAACTATAAATTATGTGGTAAATAAATAATTTGTTATAAAACTGAATAAATTGTTATTATTTTTCTTTAAATTGTTAGAAATAAATGACTTATTAAAAGTAGTTTATATAAATTTGTATTAATATTAAGCGGCAGCCATCTTTTTCTAAGTAACTTTGTTAAACGTACCCATTTATGGTCAATTCTTATCTATATTTTGTTTGTTATTTTTTAATAATTTTTAAAAATTAAAATATGAAATAAACGTGTGTTAACAATCTAATAACAAATTCCATTATATAAAGTTAAAAAGATTTAGGTAAATCCGTAAGATAAAGCAAAAATTTGATAATGAAAATAAACTACTTGAGAACGTTTACGTTTTGTTAACAACTCTGTGTTTAATCAAATACACTGAACCCTACATTTTCTTGTAATTTTCAAATAAACGCGAGTTGTTGTTAAACTTTTTTCAAATTTAATTGGAAAGATCTTACAAAATGCGTTCATTAGGTATGTCAGGTTTTTAACTACGGTAGCATACGTTAACGTTTCAGGTAACGTTTGGTTTTGCACTTTGAAAAATTCCTTTAACCCCACGTCTGGGCGAGCCATAGAACAAAACCTTATCAGAATTATGGATACAAATTTGTTCATGTTCTTCTGTGTGGTGTAAACGTGTCGATGTCAATGTTCATGTTTTAGTTTTCTTAAGGTACGGCCACACTTGGCAAATATTTGCCGAAAAAGACGTCACCACTAAATAACATATATTTGAATTCGTTTATTTACTTAAAAAAAACTTTTCTTATTTAGGCCAAATCACAATAAATATTTAATTTTCATAAATATTTGCCATGTGTTGCCGTACCTTAGTAATTCTTTAAAATTATGGTCTTTAGTAGATCGAACAAGAACATAACATCGACAAGACTTGTCCACACGCAACAAATTCATGTGCGCTCAAGAAATTGTTCGCCTAATAAACAAATTGATGGCTGGACAAGACGAGGTCTAAATTAGTCCTTGAATAGTATGTCATATCTGCCATAAAATCTGATATCTAACATTTTATCAAAATTTCGGGGGTTTTTTCTATATTTCTACCATGGCTATTTCTAAAAACTGTGCAATTATCAAATATTTCAAATTACTTTATGATAGCAATTATTTGAATAAAAGAAAAAAACGTTAAACTTGAAAATTTAATCTATTGTTTGATACAACTTTCATATACACCAACAAAGAAAATGAAATTGCTTTCTTTGCTAATTGTTTAATAATATTTATATAAAATATCTAATGTTTTCTTTAGCCTAACTTAATTATTTTGCTAATAATAAAATAAAATATTTGTTTTTTGAACAAGCAAAAACTAATCATCGATATCAATATACAATATGTTAGCAACACGCCTCTAATGCTGGTATACACCTAAAGAAATTATTTGTTAAAATACTTAACAGTTTGCTTTAGTGCATATTTCTTTCATGTGTGTTTGATTAACATGTCACAATTGCGTTGCCATTGTGTTTAACTACGTCTTGTTGGCAATTTAATTTGCAAAGTTATAAAAATGCATATAAACATTTTAATTTACAAATAAATTTGATTGAAAATTGTATATAAATAATTGAATGACGGTCGTAATTTGGGATAAATTGTAGTGTATTTCAATTGCTAATAAACTTGAACGTTGTCAGAACAGAAAATTAAAAATTTTAAACATGTCTATCGCAACGTTTGCACCACACAGTAGAACATAAATATGATATGTGTCGTTAATTCTTCACAAGAATTGTTCTTTTGCACAAAAAACGTTGTCAATATCTTACAATTTAAGCAGAAGGAACTCTTTTATCATGATGTCAGGATGGGCCATATTCCACAAAACAACTTTTCACTTTGCACTTATGTAATTTTCACACAAAAGTCACCGACATTTTTGAGAAATTAAATAGAAAATTAAAAATTTTAAATATGTCTATCGCCAAGTCTGCTCCACACAGAAGATCGTGAACATGAATGTTTGTCCTTAATTCTTCTCACGTATTGTTCTTTTGCGCACAATATTTAATATTTAAGCAGAAGGAACTCTCTTATCACGATGTCACGATGTATGGAACCTATTCCACAAAACAACTTATCAACTTTTCACTTTGCACTTATTTAATTTTTATTCAATTTGCAAAACTTTATGTTCATCAGAATTATAAAATTTAATAAGTGATGAAATGAAATTGATAAGTGTAATTTGCAAAGTTTTTGAAATTTTTATATTCTCTATACAATTTCTGTTCCACGTACATTCTCTTATACAAAGTTAATATTAAAAACAGTAATTTGCAAAGAATTTCGTTCCACAAAAAATGTAATTTAAATTTTTGTAAAGCAAATTGTGATAAGTTTGTCAAAAATTTGCATGGAAGGTCAGAACGTTTATTAGACCAAAAATTTGATAAGTAGATTGCAGTTCGCCAGAGACAACGTTGACAAAGACCAATCGTTCTGAAACACTGCATTATTTGCTAATGAAAACAAATTAAATCTTTTTGTATCCGATGTTAAGTCAAATGTTAGGCGAAAGCCAAATGCAAAAAAAATTACGGGCTACAGTAAAGAACGGTTGAGAAAATGTGATGATAGGGGGTTGCATGTCGTCAGCTGGTGTCGGAAACCTTTTACAATGTGCCGAAAAGTTAGGTATTAGAGAAAATTTTCGGTTCCATCAAGACAATGAATGACCCAAACAATAAGTCACAACTTGTGCAAACATGACTAGCTTGGAATTGTCCTCATATCATAACATACCAGCCCAATCACTAGATCTTAATGTTATTGAGAATTTATGGATCATTATTGATAAAACCATTAGAAAACAAATTAAATTATAGTTAAACAAGTAAGAGTTTATATTCATTCGCCTGTTCCGAATCTTATATAGCCACCACCAAATTACCTATTATGGATATTTATAAGAGATTTATGCGCAATTAAGTAATTTTCTAAACAGGACTTTATATGGGGGCTACGGACAAATATAGACCGATCATCATCATATTGCGATGGACGATTTTTATATATATATGAACTATTTGTGTTGAATTTCAATTTGATAGTCATTTTTACAAAAGATTTATGTTCATTTAAGTGAATTTCGGAAGTGGTGACTGGGGCTATGTCAAAATTATGGACCAATGCAAACAAAATATTGTTTTGAGATTTCACTTTGCATGAAACTTATTATTGCAGAATTTTGGAAGACATTTGTATTGGTGCTATGAGAAATCTTGGACCGGTTACGACCATTTTCAACATGACTTGTCTTTTTATAATAAAAATAAAGCGTGTAAAATTTCATGCTATATCTGCATTATATTTGAAGAAAACAGCAAAAAATATCTGAAAAATATCGAGATAGTCTGAAACTTTAATCTATAACTCAGATCCTACTGGACCGATTTTGCCCATTTGCAATACCAAACATTTCGGTGGCTCAAAGAATGTTTTGAAAAAATTTCATTTTTCTATATTTTTTTTTCGAAGCTCTATCGTGCCAACAACGGACGGACGGACTGAGGAACATGGCTAAATCGTCTTAGAATCTTATAAGAACCCAGAATATAGAGACTTTTTGGTTCTACGACCATTATTTCGATGTGTTACAAATGGAATGACAAACGCAATATACCCCCCATCTTTTTAGTGGTGGGTATAATAATAGTTTTAACATGTACACGAAATAAACAGAATAATAAAAATAAGAATAATAAAAACTTATTAATCTTTAATGGTAGTTTTTTAATTCTTAAGTAAATAATACAAAAATATATAAAATCAATCACTAAAAGTAAGTTACACGAAATAAGCTGTGAGCCACTGTATAATCATTAGTAAATTTCAAAACAAGTTGTTTACGATAAAACGATAAAACATCACAATTCAGTGGTGAGGCGGCAAATTAACAAAGCACCAACATATAAAATAAAGTTAAATAGATATGCTAAAAATATTTATCTTAATTTGTTTAAGATAAAGTGTTAACAATAGAGTCGTACCCCATAACAACATTGATTAAAATACAAATCATAAATGAATTTTATACCATTTATGTGTATGTATTTTGCTATTAACAAGCTAAACAGAGCTGATTGATTTATTAACATGATAAATAAAGCAAAAATTCAAAATATTATTCGAATACAAAATATTATTCGCTGGTGGGGAGAGACGCAGTCATGCAGTGATCACTGCACATCACTCAATTATCGTGCAAATAAACGTTAATTTGTCTCAAAATTTACGCATGCCTGCTAATTGATAGTATCAATAAAAAATATTTAAATAACTAAATTGAGAAACAGCGGATATCAGTTTGTGGGCTAAACAAAAGTGCTACAAAGCTATGAATTCTTTAATTACAATTTAGGGTCTTAATTATAGTTTCAAAGTTGCAGTTAAAATCAGCATTTTCTTTTTTTGGTTTACCTGTTGCTGCCTGATCACTCTGTTGCTCTACTCAATTTTCTCATTATCTCTTGAGTGATGCAGCGTTGCCATATGTTCATTGTAAAACCAGAGATGGAAAATGGACTTTACTAACTGGTACCATTTATAATATTTGTTTGAACATTGCTGTCCACGGTAAATTGAACTATTTCGTGTCCATATTTTTTGCTCGTTTAGAGCGGTTAAAGTGTTGAAAGATTTCTTTCCTACATAAATTGATTACATTTCCAGTTAATGTGAAAGACTCAGGTGACACAACGGACCTTGTTCCAATCACAAAGTTCTAAAATATATGTCCAACACCTTGTGAAACTTACTTTGTCCGACAGTGCGGATTCGATTCGAAACTATCATGAAATCATAGAACTCAACAAATAGTGTCCAAATATATCCTTTACCTTACTTGAATTGCGTGGAACTTACTTGGTCTTACAGTGCAAAATATTTGGGCATAAACTAGGATTAGAAACTGTTGTGGAATCAAAACACTAAATCAGGGAAAGCTACGTCATTTCTCATGCACAAGAAACCTAAGAAAGACCATGGAGTTACTAAATGACTCTTAATAATAGTGATTAACTCCTTACTAACAAAGAATGGCCTTGTTTGGTGGAATCCTCCTCTGAAAGCCAACCATTGTAAATCGTTTGAGGGAATCCTTAATATCTTTAACACTTACATATGTTAACAAGCAAAATCATATTTTTATTAAAAAAAACGTCTTATCAAAGATAAAATATATATAAAATATAAAATATATATAAAATAAAATATTATAAATATAAATATATATTTATAGTCTTTGGTCTTATGGTACGTTTGATTATATTTATTTCAGCAGGTCTTTGTTACTATTATAAAGAAATAATTGAAAATGTGAAACAAGGAATAAAAAAATATTTATTTATCTCTAGTGTATATTTAAAATACCCTCATGATTTCATAGCTTTACAACTCTGCCACAACCAACCTCCAAAATATACTTAACCATATGTGGGCTGTTATTTGTTTGCTTTATTACTAATTTTTAATGAAAACCAAAATAACAAAATACAAAATGCGAGATTTAAACACAAGACCCATTGAATTGCTTTAATTTGTAAATATTCATTTATTTCAATTTCAATATGAAAAATATTTCTTAAAGCACCAGCCATCCGCCTAAGCGATTTAACATCTACATATATATATTTCTACTTATGACTTTTGCATACACCATAGATGGGCATTTTTCAGTACCAGTACTTTTTCAGTATTTTCATTTTTTGCTGATTACTGAAAAAAAAAAATCAGAGTATACAGTAAATTTTACTGATTACTGAAAAGAGAAATCAGTAGCTATTCAGTATATTTTACTGATTTGTGTAAAAAAATGCAGTAATCAGTAAATGACTGATATTAGATTCCGTGCGTTTTAAAAATGATATGTACACATTGCTCACTTACATGAATAGTGGCATAACTGAAAAACTGCATTTCGAGAAAAATGGCTTTTTTGTGTGGTTTTACTTTTTTTTAATTATTTAAAAACGAAATGTGTTAATGGGTAGATAAAAACTGATTTGTGTATATGTATGTAGCTGAGACTTCAAATTCGAAAAATATTATACTGAAAAATGTAAAAGAAAATAATTTTTCAATTCTTTATTTATAAAAGCTTTTCGGTTTTAATAATTATGTAAAAGCGTTTAATATAAAAAAATTATAAACATATATTTGATTACTGCATTGTTTTACACGAATCAGTAAAATTTACTGAATACTGATTTCTCTTTTCAGTAATCAGTACTTTTTACTAAATACTGATTTCTCTTTTCAGTAATCAGGACTTTTTATTGAATACTGATTTCTCTTTTCCAGTAATCAGTACTTTTTACTGAATACTGATTTCTCTTTTCTAGTAATCAGTACTTTTTACTGAATACTGATTTATCTTTTCAGTAATCAGTACTTTTTACTGAATACTGATTTTCATTTCCAGTAATCAGTACTTTTTACTGATTACTGAAACACGTAATGCAGTAAAAAAGTAATGCAGTATGCCCATGTATGGCATACACGCCCAAGTAAACATTTAAAATAAAAACTTGCAACAATTGCTTCTTGTTATTAATGTTTTTTTAACCAAAATTTAATATATTTAACTATTTAATGGTTTATTAAATTGTTTGTCAAAATCATAACAATTTCTGCAATCAATTTCATTTTGTTTTGCAGTCATCATTTGACTTTTAGATTTTATTATTCTAGCAGAAAATTTTAAAATTTATTATTTTATTTATTTGGTTTAATGAATTTAAAATGACGTAAATACATGTGTACATCATAACTGCCAGATTTGATGATTTATCGTCATTTTGACGATTTTTTGTTTCAAAAATAGCAAAGTGGCGATTTAACGATTTTTTCTTTGAAAGTAACGATTTTTAGAGTTATTAAAATTTTTCGTGATTAGGTATTTTATTACATAGTGTTTTTGGTACGAAATTCTTTCTTTTTTCTAAGACAACAACTATTTTTCTCATTAAATGCCCGTAAATAGTGAAAAGAACATGATAAATTTCAAAAATAAAACTAAACAATTGAATTATTGACGATGTTGAGTTTAAGTATGATAATTTCAAAAAATATTATGAGTCAAGTTGGTAAAAATTACTTACTTTATTGGTAAACATGAAAAGCAATTTTAGATGCAGAATTCCGTGTATTAAAATTTTTATAGGAAACAACATCTGAAATTCAAAGGGGGAAATTCTACAAAAACTTTTGCTATTTTAACATAACGTTGGAAGAATATTCAGCCAAATAAATTTAAATAAAACAGAAATAGGGAATTGTTTGAAAACTAATACATATAGAAATTAGATGAATTTTTTATTAAAAATGTTATTTAACTAAATTGTATTAAACCTGGATTAATAAAATATGTTACATTCAGACATTTAATTGTAAAATACTGTAAGTCCTAATTAACACGAAGAAATTCTTTAATATAAGCCGATTACCTTTTAAACAGGTATGTGTAAGGAGGTATGTGTATTGTGCTGTGTGAACACAGAAGGAATTTCAAGGAAAAAATTGTAGCAATCTTCTCAATAAAAATTGCGTCTAATAATATAATATTACGCAAGTTGTATTTAGTATTATATTTTTTGTGATTTCTTATTTATAAAATCTAATTTTATGTATTTTGATAAATATATATAGTAGTACAAGAGACTATACATATGAACTTGAATTTGTATGTTTTCGTTTTATCAAATATTGAAAACTATAAAAAATATTGGTTGTTTAATATTCCGATTTTTTGATGATTTTTTTCTTTTTATCGGAATTTTCACGATTTTTTCTGAAATTTATCTGGCAGCCCTGATGTACATATTTGTTATGTACTCCGCGCGCGCTCTCTCTTTCACTCACTCTCTGTTTCTATATGTCTTTAGATGATTATTAATGTCATTATTATGATTTTGTTTTTTAACAATTTCATCAATCAGAATTTACATACATACATATATTTTATTTATTATTATGTCCTACAGACATAATTACTTTGCCTTTTTGGCTGCGTAAATGCTTTAATAGCACAATAAAGAAATCAAACAAGAAATTTATCAATTTAGGAAAATTAAACAAGCAGAAATATTAAAAGCAATTGAAAGCACTTTTTACATAAATATTATCCCGTTTAAATACCTCACTAAAGAAACCCCAAATTTTTTGGGTACTGGTCCGGGGTAGGTATTTAAGCGTTCACGATTATTTACCTTATAAAGGTAATTAAACGAATTTGCTTAAATGCATTTGAGAAGCTAGGTAATTTTAGGGGCCATGAAACATTACAATTAAATTCTGCAGCTATTTGCTGTTTTGTTTTTCCCCTCTTTTTTGCAATTGAGATCAATAAAAGTTTTTGATTTATATGTAAATAAAAATGTTTTCTTGGAAGCCATTTCATTAAAAATGTATGTAACACTTTAAATTTGATTAAATTCAATACTTTTTTTTGAAAACTTATGTACATATTTTCTATAATTTTACCACTAACAATAAATACAAACAATTAACAAGCACGAAGTTAACAGGTGCCTGAATGAAATTTTTACAAAATTGTATGAAAATATACTTTGACTAAATGAACGAAAATGTCAGTGATGGAAAAAATTTTTGGAGGTAATTACCCGAATTTGGGTATTTAAATGAAAGTGTTTTAATAACTTTGTTGTTTTGTTTGAAAAAATATATAAAATAAACGGGGATTTAATAGACGAGGTAAATAAACGTAAAAGGCAATTAAGCGTGGGGTATTTAACAAAAGTATACTGTAGATCTTTTTTGTAATTTTATTACTAACGCAACATTACTAGGTAACGCAAGATTCCAGAATGATAGGGTCAACAGGAGTTTGCACTTTGTTTCAAAGTAGTCTTAAGATATCGTCACAGATGGCAAATATTTACTAAAAAAAGCGTAACCACTTGTTTTAGCACAAATATGTTTGACGTTGTTTACTCTTACAAGAGTTTTGCAAGATCAACTAACAGCCTCAAATACATTAAGACTAAACAACAATAAGACTAAATATTTGTTGTGTCTTGTCCTAATCAAACGAAGTTTTTTTTTAAATAAATAAACATGTGTGTAAAGATAAATGTGCCGAGGTAAATATGTTTCGACGTAAGTGCTTACGTAACAAAATATTTTAGAATTAATGTTTTAGTAATATCAACGCGTTTTCAAATATATTAATTGAAAATATCAATTCATACAATTTAGCATTCTCATTTATATGTTGTGATAATACTATTCCTTGTCTTCATTTTCCATATAGTGGAATACCATGCGATGGTGTAGTTTGGCCACATTCTCACAAATTTAATTCTGCATATCATTGTGCTTTGTCTCTGTTTATTATATAGTGATGGTATAATTGTTAAATATTGAACAATATCTATCAAAGAACTTTAAATTTTAAAATTTGTAATTTTAACAATTGTTTTAATCGTTTAAAATTCTAAATTTTTAATATTAAGTTCTGACTTTAAAATATTATTCCATTTCGCTACGTCAAAACATATTTATCTTCACATTTGTTACGTAAGCACTTACGTCGAAACATTATTTAACTCTGCCGATTTATCTTCACGCACATTAAATAAACGAGTTCAAAAATATTGTATTTAGTGGTTATGTCTTTTTCGTTAAATATTTGCCAAGTGTGACCGTACCTTTAAGTACAGGTAATATCAAAATCGCCTTCATTTTAATAATAAGTTCAAACTTGGCCTGCAGGTTTTTCAGCATGAATTTGAGATCAATACCGTAAAGCCAGTGTACGTTTTTAAAACTGATTTCTTAGTTTAAACCGACTAGCTTCTTAAAGCAGTTTATTCTTCTCAAAAATTTAATTTATTTTCTATTTATAACATAAGCATAATTTATTATTAAAAAAGGAATTCTATTCAATAATTTCCTAAACAAAATACTAGACTTCATTACGTTTTTCCGCACACACACACACTTAATTCAATGAATTCAGTTTAAAATTTCTATTTCGTTGTTATTAATAAGGCGTTTGTTGTAGATATGTACTATAAAAAGTATAAATATTTACATTAAACATTCATGACATTATCTTTAAATTATCTAAAATACTTTTCAACACCGTTGTCTTCCACGCAGACTTACTACTGTTTTTTTTTTGTTTTTTTTAAGAAACTACAGTAGATGTTATAGTTTAAGGTGCACTAAAGAATATTAAACAAAATCTAGTAAAAGTCAATTTAAACAAAAAAAGCAAACGCTACTAACATTGAACCCTTTAAAAACAAAATTTCCTTACGTTTTTTTACTTGAACACTAGATTTAAAAATGAAATTAATATTAGTTCATTAACGTAACGCAAAAGTTAATTACGTCAGTAATGTCTGAACATGTTAAAAATTTAATTTTCTTACGTTTTTACCTGACATATTAAAGGGAAATATATTGAGCTTCACTGGCTTGTGAGTTCTATTGAAAAACTTACTTGATATTGAGGAAGCTCTTAATAATATTTCCTTAACGTAACGCAAAGGCTGGTTAAAAGTCTGAACATGTTAGAAATTTGTGAGTTCTATTGAAAAACTTACTTGATATTGAGGAAGCTCTTAATAATATTTCCTTAACGTAACGCAAAAGCTAATTACGTCAGTAACGTCTGAACCGGCTAAAAATTAAATTTTCTTACGTTTTACCTGACATACATATTAAAATATTGACCTTAACCATCTTGGGATTTATATGAAAGAAACTTTTGGGCATGGTGGCTTTTCTGGATATATTAAGGGCGTTAGGCCTTAATATCAATCAGTATTGCTTTCATATAGATACGAGTATATCATTACCCCATACACTGTGGGTGATGCTTTATCTCAATTTTTGTGGACTCCATTCCAGCTACTTTTACATGCTTGATAGGCTAGGGAAATTCCGTACAATATTGATTACTGCTCTACCAGAGCGTTCATCGACAATGGCTTTGTCGTGTTAATTCAGTGTTTTCAAACACAGATTTCGGTCATTAAAACTTTTGCGAATTGTTTAGGGGTTTGTTGAATACAAGGATTTGATATTCGAATCTAACTCGATAGACAAGCAACCCCAAAGTTCATCATTCAATTTAGTACTCGAGTGCCGATGAACTATATACGAGATGTGGAGACATTCCAACCTTTGGACTCTGCCGGATCACACATAAAAGCGGAAATGCAAAGATTTGTTAAAGTACTGCTTTTAGATATCGTGTAATTCAGTTGATACACTAAGAAATGGTCCACAGTGGCTACTTGTTGTAACGAATCAATATAACTCTAGTCTCTAATGAATGTTTTTTAAGATCTACCATATCATAACTTCTGTAGTATTTGTCAAAATGCAGAAGAGATTGATTTGATGATTGTGCACCTTCTCCATTACTTCCCCATTATAACGAACCGGAGATTAGAGATGGTGGTTTGCCACTTTTTGCACGACCAGAAGAAAAAATATATTTTGTTGGTGCAACTAAATGGTCTGGTTAAGGATTCACTACGGTCGAAGAGGTTTCTCATTTACTATTCCTTAACTTCCCAATTAACACAAAGAGAACAATGCTAAAAGACCCAAGTGCATAATCAATGGGAAAGGAAAATTTTAAAGTTTTTAATGTTTAATTTAATCAGTTTGTATTAACATAACTGCCATTAAAATGGTTTATTATTGATTGATAAAAGCCAAGCTAATGTTAAACACTGTAATAATACAGCCGGGGGGTTACTCTCTATTGCGATGCGAAAGCAAATTCGATGCGTAAGAGTATCAATTTGTACGCTTATCGCATCGAATTTGCTTTCGCATCGCAATAGAGAGTAACCCCCCAAATGTGATTGAGTCTGATCGCAAAGTACTTACTGTTTACATAACGTAAAAGATCAACTGATCGAGTTTGTTATTTCTTATTAAAACTATGAAATGCTACTCAACTGTAACATCTAATGGTACGGTCATACTTGGCAAATAAGCGTAACCACTTTTTTTAGCACAAATTTGTTTGATGTTGTTTGCTTTTACAAGAGTTTTGCAAGATCAAACAGTATCAAATAAAATAATACTTTGTTTTTTTTTAATAAATAAACGAGTTTAAAAATATTTTATTTAATGGTTACGTCTATTTCGGCAAATATTTGCCGTACCTTAAGACTGTTGCAAATAAAATCTCCTTGCGTCTGTTTATATACCAGAGAACTATTTCGCAATGTGTTTGCCTGCAGTTTGAATTTAAACTCTAATATCTAGTGGACCAGATCAAGGCTGGGATTTATATCCTCACAATCCATGTTCGTATCAAGGTCTGCTCCTGCTAAAGATTATTTGTAAGCAGATACATTACCTCCCTCACAATGGACCACAGGGTCTCCGAGTGGAAGTGCACATAGTGCACAACCCTTCATATCCTATCATATCATACATTACCTCCCATATTTTACGGTGTATGTTGATAACTGAGAATAGACTATCCGCGGAATAACATTAGATAGAAAGATCAGATGGAAAGAGTTTAATATTTGGAATTAATAAAATGTAAAGTTTTTTTTTTATGTAAATATTCTTAAGCAGCTGTCAATTGCATTAAAAGTTTATATCGTATATGCACCTTTAACTATACTCCCTGCTGTCTACAGAATACATTTATTTTTTCTTTTCTTTGCAATTCACGTGATTGTGGCGATAACGCCAAAGTGTATAAATTAATTTTTCTGAAAATAAAAAATGCTGTCAACTCTGTTTGACGAAATAACCCCGTGACTACTGTTAAGAATACAGAATATAAAACTATAAACAGCTGGTTTTGAACAAAATATTTAACTAACATACAAACAAAAAAAGAAAAACAATAACTTATAATTAATTATATGACTATTAAACAAAAATGCAGCAATTTCTTAATTAATATGATTTACAGAGTGACAAAAGCAACAATGAATGAGTGCACGCTGAAAGAAATAATGTGTAAAGAAACATACTAAAAAAACAAACAAAAAAATAATTAAAATATTGTTTAAAACTTTTAAAGCAACAAGTAATAACTGTTTACGTATATGAAACTAAGATTTTAAAACAAGCCTTTTTTTATTTAAAATCACATTTAATAAAAATTATTAACAAGAAATTTAAATAAATTATTTTAAACATGCTAAATTTTGGTCCTTCAGCGCGCTTCTGGTAAGCCATATAAATTAGCTTTAATTATTTATTTTCTTTATTTTTAGCACTAAACAAAAGACTTTGTTAGTTAAATTAAGCGAAAAGAAGTGTGTCAACATGTATATACAGCTATGGACAGAGAAATAGCACACTTTACTTTTTTTGTATTGTAATGAGGATTGAGTCCTTGGTTTTTTTTTAAATGTACAAAACATGGAATTGTATGCGTTTTTAAAAATTCGTTGGAAATGTCCTGTTAACTTTATTTTGTTATATTTTGTTAAAAAAAGTTTGAACACTGAAATAGCGTACAGTTATTTCGATTTTAAACAAAAATAGTTGATGCTAATTTCGGTGGTAAATTCTTGTGTAATTTAACAAAAATATTGTTTGTCATTTGTTTTGTCAACTAAAAAGGGAAGAGAGAATGTAAAAACAATTCCAGAAATATTTTTTTTATTTTTTGCCACGCCTACAAATATCGCCCTCTTAGTAATTTGTTCAGTGTGTATCGCTATTTTTAGTCCGATCATAACATTTTGTATTCCGGTGTTCATGGCTCTGTAAGGGCTACATTTATGTCCTTAATAATTTTGTACTACCAAAGAGTTTTGCAAAATAACGCGCCCCTTTTTTATACAAAAATATTTAGCATTATTGTGGGTACGAACCGAGTTTTTAAAAGTCATGGCATGACTAGAATTTGATGTGGTAGTTAAAATGGTTAAGGACATAAATGTAGCCATTAACACCGGTATACAAGATGTTATGATCGGACTAAAAATAGCGATACAGTGAACAAAATACTAAAAGGGCGGTATTTGTAGGCGTAGCAAAAAAATAAATAAATTATTTCTGGAATTGCTTTTACATTCTCTTTTCCCTTTTTAGTTGACAAAACAAATGACAAACAATATTTTTGTTAAATTACACAAGAATTTACCACCGAAATTAGCATCAACTATTTTTGTTTAAAATCGAAAAACCTGTGCGCTATTTCAGTGTTCAAACTTTTTTTTAACGAAATAGGACAAAATAAAGTTAACAGGACATTTCCAACGAATTTTTAAAAAAGCATACAAGTCCATGTTATTATGATTTCAATATAATACATTTGGCACTTTATAGAGCATTGGTGCGCTATTTCTCTGTCCATAGCTGTATATAGGTATGTACCTATATATCAAATACTATCTCTAATGCAGACATGTGTGTATGTACCAGTCTGTACATACATTTGATTGTTTTGTAGAAATATTATATCCATAGTCTTTATTTGTTTTCTAAATTGAACAAATTTCCTTTCAAATTTACTATATGACGCATGTCACGTACGCACAGCGCATGCGATCGTCATCAGCCATCATAATTTGTATGATATTGTTGAAAACAACATAATTTTCAAAGACAACGATTTTATTTATAAACTAGGTTCCAACTTACACAAAGTAATTCTGAAAGCTAAGCTGTTTACCTTTTAGACATCGGGGTAAGAGGAAGATAAGACGAGTACACACTTGATTGTTTTAGCAATTCGTGTTGCTCTCTTATTCGTATTACATATGTGTATACAAATGTATGTAAATTCTCAAATAAAAATACGAGCGATTTTTGTTTCGAACAAAAATTTTAACCGGAGAAAATTTTTTTACTGAGAGTTTTTTGCAGCACGATTCATTAAATTAAACCAATTTAAGCTGAGAGTTGTTCGTAAAAAATATTATCTCTCTCTCAAAAGGAAAGAAGTCAAACTTCATATGAAAAAAAAACTGTCCAAACAAATATTTTGTTCAAAACGAAAGGGTGAATCCACATTTAAGCAATAAGAATTGTGCTGTATGAACACCGAAGAAATTTCAAGGAAAAATTTTTATACATAAATCTTTTTAATAAAAATTGCTTCGTGTAAATTGGGACTAAGATAAATTTTTTTTGTTGAGTTGGTTATGTACAAGTCGAATATATAGGAGGTAGATGCGAGAGCAAATTAATTAATTAATTATATATGGAGGTTCACCTGACATTCATAACTTTACCATAAGGACTCATTCAATTGCTTTGACTTCAGTACCATTTCAAAATCTTAGTTTTCCATGCCTGCTAATAACAAACAGTTTCACATTACTATTGTGAATATTTACGATAATGTCACAATAGTGACACAAAATGGCAACCTAAATAATGACATTTTTGTCTACATACTTTTAAAAATAACCTATTACAAGCATGAATATGAATTTCTAAATCACAAAACATCAAAACTCCAACTGACAGTTAAGAGTTACATCTAATAGCTACTACTTTACGGCTGTCACTCAGTTGCAAAAATAAATGAACTTTTCTACTTAATTAATTAATTATTCATTCATTAATTTAATCGATCGTTGTTTATTAATGCCACAATTACAATTGTCAATGTTATACTGGCTTTATATTGTTACTATCACTAGAACTACTTTGGAGTGTTTAATGTAAATTGTGTTATTATTAGTTTATTTCAACATTAATAGGAAATGCTTTCTCTAAAATGCCATTTGAGTGTTAATTATTGGTTGATAAAAGCTAAAATAATATTAATCGCTGTACTAATACAGCAAATCATTTTGAAAAACCTGATTGAGTCTGATCGTAGAACTTAATTAGCGTAAGTTATGAATTGATCGAGTTTGAAATATGAACTGCTAATCAGCTGTAACATCTAAGTCTGTTAAAAATAAAATATCCTTGCGTCTGCCTTCAGTTTGAATTTAACCTCTATCATCTAGTGTAACAAATCAAAGCTGGGTTTTATATACTTACAACCCATGTTCCTATCAAAATCTGCTCCTGCTAAAGCTAATTCATGATTCAGACTACCCTCAATCTAATAGCTTCTTAAGACTCTGCAAATAGTTCAGCTTGAAAGATGTTGCCTAAATGACACAGTCTAGAATCCCCAAATTCTAACTTCTAGTGAAATATTTCACTTTCCGTGCCATTAGTAATACGATTAAAAGTGTCTTAGTTATTTTTTGACAGAACGTTTGCAGTGATCATCGTGCCCCAATGAACTTAAGGATATTTACATATCATGTAATATTGGTTCAATAATTTTGTTTCAATTTGAATTGAGTTTTTCGATGTCGTTATAACGGATCGATTTCCAGTATCCTACAAATTTCCTTGAAGTCTGTAGGTCCTCGGGCTATCTATTACATTCACGCAATATTTTATTGATCCGTTCCGGAATTAATCTGTCTTTTTCTTATCTTGTTCTCTTACAGAGAGAGGAGAAAATGCTTTAATCATTATAGTATTTATGTAGTTACAGTACGTTAAAATAAATTTCCACAAGACAATTCTTTAAGCTAGGCTGATTACCATTAAGACATCAGGGTGAGGAGAAGACGAGTACACACTTGATTGTAGTAGCAATTTGTGTTACTCTCTTATTTGTATTACAGATGTGTATACAAATGCGTGTATACTCTCAAATATAAATACGAGCGATTAAAGCAATAAGAATTGTGTTGTGTGAAGACCGAAGAAATTTCAAAAAAAAAATTGTATCAATCTTTTCCATAAAAATTGCTTCGTGTAAATTGGGACTGAGTATAGTTATGATCGTGCATTGAGCACTTTTTTGAATGCAATTGTAAATAAAATTAGTAATAATTTTGTAAGTACAGAGCACAGAGTATATACTCTGTGGTACAGAGTTAGGAAATTATCATTAAGGAAGGGAAATAGGCAAAGATTTACCAGTGGAGGTTAGCGATTTAATAGTGTTGCATCGAAGCAACGGAAAATCTCTAGCAGATATTGCTACAATTATGAACAAAAGCAGGTCAACTGTTCAAAAAGTTATTGAAAGAAGTAAAGCTCGAAGAAACGCTAAAACTGCAAAACTTACCGCTCGACCACGATCTCTAATTAATAATGTGGTGTACAAAATAGTCAGAGAGTCTAGCGCAGTCAAAATAGCTGCAGTAAGCTTATCGACAAAAGACGGCTAAAAGACAATGGACTTCATGGAAGAGTGCCTAGAAAAAAAACCGTATATTTCTACAGTAAACCGTACTAAACGTAAAGACTTTGCAAAAGCTTTCTGGAATAATGTAATATTTAGCGATGAGAGTAAATTTGAGATTTTTGGGTTAAAATCAAGAGGAAACGTTTGGAGAACAAGAAATAGTTAGCTGCTTCCACAGACCATTAGTGCTGCAGTAAAAAACGGAAGTGGGTCTCTGATGGTTTGGGGATGTATATCAGCTGCAGGACTAGATAATCTTGTATTCATTGAAAGTACAATGAATATACAATATTTAAAGAACAATTTGAAAGTAAGTGATGAAAATATAGATCTTGAAATGTCATGGGTCTTTCAGCAAGACAACGTGCCAAAGCAATTAAATTCACCTCCGCAATTTTTACACCTTAACCCCATAGAGCACCTGAGGGAAATTTCAGACAAGAACAAGGCAGAAAAAGAAGCATTTAATCCAAAGACGAACTCCGAACAGCTTTAACGGAAGAGTGGGACAAGATTACGAAAAATGTGACTGAACCTTTTGATAATTCCATGAAAAGTCGACTCGAAACCGACAACATAGTATTTTTGGATTTTAGTAATATTAAATAGGGTGTTATTCTTCAACTGTATACTAATTTTGGATTGTTTCTCTCAGGTACAAAATTCCCTGAAATCAATTTTTATTTTAAATTTTTTTTTAATAAGAAAACATTAAACCCTAAATTAAATTCTAAGTTGAGTCAAACTTATATATTTCTTATTATAATAAAAATAGTTTGCTTCATACCTGAAAAAGCGTGCTGTAAATTTTGTCACTAACTGTATACGATACTCTTGTTAAAATTCTAAATATCGGAGTAAGCGGAAAGTAAACATTTGAAAGAAAGCTTTTAATCAATGTTGAATAATCTTAAAATAAGTAATAATTTTCAAACTTAAATCTTAGATATATGTAACTATAATTTTTACAAGTATTTATGAAATAAAGACCTGGCGGATTAAGAGAAAATTTAAATTGATTTTATTTGTGCATATTTGTGGAAAATTCCTTCTTTTCATTTAGATTTTTCTGTTCAAAAGCATTATTTTCACAAAATTTTCAAATACTATACAATAATATATTAAGTGTACAGCAAAGTAAAGCTTTATCCTACGTCTTGACAAGCTATTGTTCCGTTTGCACATGAACATTTATTCATTATAACCCTGAATGGGGAAAACGTGTTGAAGTTTACATTCATAAATTCCTTTGTAATCTTCTAAAATGGCGGTCTTTGTGTATAAACATTATATTTGACGGCAGAACAAAATGATGTGCGAACAATTGTTCTAAACAAGAACATAACATAGACAAGTGTTGACCACACTAGACAAATTCATGTGCGAGCAAGAAATTGGTTGATGTGTGGACAAAATGATGTCGTGTCAAGACGGCTGGTTACTTTATTGAACACACTAAGCAGATTATCGTATAGTATTGGTTTCCTTTTATAATTGATTGGTTTTCTTTTATTATTATTTTTTTATGATTTTGTTTTATTTATTTTTATTTTTTTGCCACATTATTCCATATAGGTCACGTAGGGCTAGTCAAGATGTATCGCTTATGTCGCGCAGTTTTGATAATTTGTCAATACCAGTACAAAGGTAAGTAACTCTAAAAACAAACATGTGAATTTATTATTTAAGGTAAATATGTTTATTATTGTTAATGTATATACAGATTACACCTTTTGCATGCTTGAGCGCAAACACAATTGCTAAATAATTATCGTATATGTATAATATTTGAATTAATTACAGCATGTTGCATTATTGTATGTGGTTATATGTTCTTTTAAATAATCTCTAATAACATTAAAATCAAGGTTTTACAAGAGGAAATAACCATAAATGCTATATATGTAGGTATTTAAACAATATTATATAAATCCAACAAAATAAACCAGTGTGTATTAACCCTACGCTGCATAACTTTTTATATTTGATCGCAAAAAATGTTTTTTAAGGGGAAATTACCGTCTGATTACAGGAAAAATATTAAAAAAAATTAAAACAATAATTTAGTAGATATTATGCAATTTTCATATGTATCACCAGTGATACACTATGCAGTAGGGAAATGTATAACATAATAATAAATAATAATATTCCAATAATAAAATAGTGTATCACCAGTGATACAATATGAAGTGTAGGGTTAAGTATTTACATTTTTCTTAAACACCCTGTTTGAAAAGTGTTATCGATAATAAACTAAAGCTGTGTAACAACAAGTAAATGCCTCTGCAAATACGCAGTGTTGTACTTCATTTATACTCTTAATACCAGTGTTAAGTTATGTATAGACGGTCGTCAGATATTACAACGTTGTCCGAAAAATATTCAGAAAATGTCTAACAACCGTGTGAACTTTAAAGAAAAATCATTTTCAGTACATTGCAAGACAAAAATATTGTCAGACATCTAACAATCGTGTAAACACAAATTTTTTGTCATTGTCATTGGTTTAAGACAATTGTCAAACAGTTTTCATTGTCATATGTGCAAAGTTTATGCATATGGTAATGGCAGCATTGTCATAGAAATTATTTCTAAATACAACTCTGTGTATACATAAATAAACAAACAAGTGTGCATTAATAACATTTTGGAAAAACAATTTCGGTTGACAGATAAATTCATTGTGTGACAATTGTTTGCCAATGAAACTGTAAGTTTTCTTACAGTCGTCTGAACTGACAATTTACCTTTTGCTAACAATTTTTCAATGTCAGTACATTGCTAGATCTGACAACGTTGTAATATCTGACGACCTAGCTTAAAGCTATGTAAAGCTATGTTGTCAGGTCATACAATGTTGTCAGATCTAGCAATGTACTAGCAAGTTACTGACATTGAAAAATTGTTAGCAAAAGGTAAATTGTCAATGCTTTTTCTTACAACGCTGGAAGACAAAAATTGTAACTTTACACGGTGGTTAGACATTTTCTGAACATTTTTCGGACAACGTTGTAAGATCTGATATTTTATATTTCATTTCATTTATATTATTATATTTATTTAAACAAGAATTTAATTATAATTTTATTTTACAAAATTCATTTAAATTTTATTTGTTTTTCATTTTAGTTGTATTAGTTTGCATTTTAAAAGAAAAAGTTTTGTGTTTATTATTTTGCCACTACTTTATTGCTGCTGCTTGAAAGAATAGCAAACCATTTTAAGACACACTTTCAATCATTGTTAGTTGTTGATTCAATTATGCAAATTTCTTAACAGCAACTAAAATACAAAATACATTTCCAGTTTTTCTTTTAACACAATTGTCAGCATTAAATGCATTTGAAAGTGTGCCAACCACTAAAGAGAGCGGAAGAAAAGCCATCACAAAATGAATATCTTAATATAGAGATTAAAATCAAGTTGACAGTGTTCGAAAAAAAAATTTTTTTTCTTGTAATAATAAATAATTTGCAGGATGGTAATAGTAATATAATAAGAGTGTACGTTTGCCGTCTTGAGAGTCTAATTTGAAAATAGTTTAGTTTAAATTAAGGACATCAGACTTTGAGGTCCTCTTCTGCCTTTGAATTTATAACGTAACATGACCCAGAGATTCGGTATTCTTTATTTCATTAAGATCAGTGATGGGCAAACATATGCTATCATGTTTATATTTGTGTTGCTTAAGCAGCGTAGAAAAGAGGGAAAATTATAAACATTTAAAAAATTGCATAGCGAGACCGACACAAGTATTAACCAGCACCAAAAAGATAATCAAGTGTTCTTATTTTTTTATATGTACTTTACAAATAGTGAGCAAGGGCCAATATGAAAAAGATTTCGGTCTTTAGAGATATAATGAGATTCTGGAAGCAGAAAAATGTACCGCATTAATACTGCAAGATTTCTTTGCACGATAAAAAAAAAGAAACTGAAAGCTTAAGGCTTGATTGATCAGCCTCAAAACATATTGAAGAATGCTATTTTATGCTGGTTTTTATGAACAGCACGCCTGTATTATATTGGATACCAGTAAGGCCGGAAAATATTTCACAATGCTGCAATGTGAAAAGAAACTGAATGCTTGTTGTCCTTCCCATCAATCTAAAATCTTATAGATTCAGTTAATAACGTATACGAATGATCTTGACATACCCACATCTTCTCAATCAATTTTCACTTGTGATCTAATATCACAACATCGAACTAGTGTCAATGTGATGTTGTATTTGCGTTGGCCGGCTCTAATTTAGAGCAAAACTACGCTTATCAAAGGCATAGTTTCTTGTGTCCGACCGTAACCGGTTTTTTCAGGCCGAAATCGAACCGAAACTTTTCCGTTAGAATATGGTCGAACCGATTTTTGGCCTAATCCGTAACTGAATACTCCTTCGGACTCTAACAATTTCCCATGCTCTCACGTATTGAAAGTTGGTTCTGTTGCACGTGATATTTCTCTAAGACTCCTACAAATATAAATTTTAGCCAAGATCTATCAGGTTTCGTACTTTTCTATGAGTATTATTTTATATTACGTAAATTTTCTTATTAAATTCTGTTATTTTTTACCTGGATTAAGATGTGCACTTCTTTTATAAAATTTCACGTTTTTTTTCACAATAAAACCGCTAAAAATATCATGTTTCATAAGAAATCTATTCAAGAGATCCAACTCAAAACGAAACCAAATAAATTTCACAATCCTAAAAATAAAGGCAGATTTATTGGCCCCAATTTTAGAGTAGAACGTTTCTAAAAACTCTTGAATATCTAACTGGCTGCATCCGTACTCTGGCCAAGAAACTGCAAAAGCAATAAAAATTGTTTAACAAAAAAACATTTCATTTCCATTTAAGTTTAAAAATATGTAGTTAAAAAGAATCACGTTTATCAGATTGAAGCACCAGATAAACGATGCAAATGTGGCGTCAGCTTTCCACCCATAATAACGACAAAATGTCTAACGTTTGTTGCAATAACACAAATACCACATAATCACAACATTTTACTTACATTTACAAACAACAACAACAACAACAACAGCAACAAAACTTAGTTTATTGACTTCCCCTTAAACGTAAATAAAAATCTCAACATTATTTAACCCTGTAACACATGCAACTCAAAGTACCGGCATTTTATCATAAGACAAGCACAAAACCCCTTAAACGCTTAAATTTATAAAGAAATATTGATGTCAGTAGTTCATAGACAATTCTTGCAGTTCCAATGTTAAAACACTTGTTGTTGATAGTGTTTTTTTTTATTTATAGATAGTGATTGATATTATCTGTAAGAGCAGACAGTCGTCAATATAAAAGAAACCAAAGAAAGATAAACTAGGAACACAACTGGGACGAACGACGAATTTTTGATGGCGACTATTCGTTGCCCAAAAATAAAACACATTTGTGTCACACTATCTATCAGCAGTTATACGAAAACAAAAACATTATTTTTTCATCATTATTGTGCTTCATACGACGAATTTAAACGGCGAATTGTCACCGACTAATTTGTCGTGTTGAGCGAAATTCGTCATTCGTCATTCGTCCCAGTTGTGTTCCTGGCATACCTTATCAAATGCAGTGATTAGTTCTAGAGATGGCATGTTTAACATGAGCAGAAGAAGTCAGTGAGTAGAGGTGATGTGAGTTTAGTGCTGGTAGCAGTTATCAAAGTGTCAATTTTATTACTACTATGCTGTCGAAATTCGTAAATAAAAGTAAGGGTGTTTTTTTTAGCTGTAATGGAAATGGAATAAAACAAAGGTGATTTGTTTTAAATTGATATGAAATTTACTTTTTTCGAAAGATAATCTTCTGGCATTATAATTTAAATATGAATTCTAGCATATGACTGGCTCGGACGTATATCGGTAACAACGCGGCGAATGTTGTCCCCCAAGTGGTCAATGGTTTCGGGCTTCTCGGTGTAGACTAGAGATTTCATATATACCCATAGAAAACAGTCAAGTGGTGTTAAATCAATCTTGCACAATCTTAGAGGCTAACTCACGCATCCGAAACGTGAAACTATGCGGTTGCCAAACGTTTCCCTCAATAAATCAATTGTGGCACGAGCTGTGCCACAGCTACTTCACATCATGATTGTTCAATTGCTGAACGAAAAAGTCAATAATCATGGCCCTATAGCGGTCACCATTGACTGTAACGTTTTAGCCAACTGCGTTTTTAAAGTAGTACGGACCAATTATAAACAAAATTTGCTTATGAAAAATCGGAATAAAAGGCAATCTTGTTTTGGACCGATTCACCGAATTTTCAAAATAAATTTGCACAATTCAGAAGCGTTGTTCAGGTGTCAGTCTATTCATTCGAAATACTAAACCAAACTAAATATAAGTCACTTGACAGCTGACAAAAGTTCCACCAATTAAAAACGTGGTGCCAACTTAAAGTTAGATACATTTAAAAAAAACACCCTTTATATTTGAATTTAGGTCACGGCAAATCTGTTTTTATTATCGAAAATATATATAAAAGTCTTGGTGATTTATAAGACTGGGTTTTTACTATTTATTTAAAAATGTTATTTATACATGTATATACATATGTATATAGAATTTTTTGTTGAAATTTAGGTAGCTGTCGACTATAATGTTTATTTAATATTGAAAATAAAGATTAAATAACAATGTTTATTAGTTTACATACATATTTCCATCGTAGCGTTATCAAATTATGAAATTATAAGAAGGATTTACTCCACAAACTAATGCTATGTTCAAAAGGTTTGTCAGATCTTACAATATTGTCAGAAAAATATCTAACAACCATGTGAAATTAAAATTTTTATCTTTCCACGTTGTCAGAAAAAGCATTGTCAGTGCATTGTAAGACATAAAACTTGTTAGATATCTAACAATCGTGTAAAAACATTACGTTGTCATAGTCAAATTATTATGTCATACACTTTTTATTGTCAGATGTACGAAATTTATGCATCTGACAATGTCACAGTTGTTCCATGATAATATTTAAAAATTTTCAATTTAATTCTGGCAATACAAAAATTTGACAACAGTGTGAACAGACAATTTTTGTTGATAGATAAATTTATTGTATGCCAATTGTCTGCCAATTAAATTGTAAGGTTTTCCAACAATCGTCTGAACTGGCAATTTACCTTTTGCTAGCAAATTTTCATTGTCAATACATAACCAGCTCATTTCCAGATTTGACAATATTGTAAGATCTGACATATTTCTAATCAATTGCTATAAAGTTTAATCGAAAAAAAATGGTTAAATAATCTGGCTAGCTTAACAGTCCTCAATTCATATTTGTATTCTCTCATATTAATTTCTTGCCATTACTAAGTTAAAATATTGTCAAATTTCAGGTTTATTCTCAATCAAACCTCTAATAATGTAATGTTATATATAAAATCTGTCCAAATATGCAAATGAATCTTACTCTAACCCTTGAAAATATTGATACAGCAAGTGTGGCGTTTTTGCAACACATGTCCTTGAATTTCAACGTTCAATTCAAGCCAAAAGAGATTGGTTATCATTGAACTGTAGCGCAGCACGGGACTTTGTTAAATTGTTTGTGGATGCATTGCTACCAATTGAATCACGTGTGGGAGGACGTCGTCCCTTATACGGCAATTTTGTTTATTAACATAGCAATTTAGACAAAAAAAAGGGACTCTTCGTAATTTTAGTAAACATTTTGATACTGCTCAATTATGCAACTTTCCACTGTGATTTCTCATCATTGACTAAATAATAAACATTATAGCACCAAAATCATAGCCACTGTTCAATAGACTGTCAACAAAGAAGCGTCTTTATTGGAAAAACCTTCTAGTCTTGTTTATCTGGACAAATATATTAACAAAATCTGCAAGTGCCTTTACAAATCTAAAGTAATTTTGTTGAGAAAAAAGTTTTCAAAAACATTATGTACCTATAAACATTATTATTTAGTACGATTAATAATAAAATACTTAAAATACTTTCATTAAATTCTAAAAAGTATTGCATAAGAAAACAAAATTAATTGAAATTGCAACTAGAGAGCTTGTGACAGTTCCTATGTTGATTGATTTGTACTTCCTTAAAGAACATATGTATGTATGCTCAATTGAAAAAACAATAACACAATTTAATTTAATTTATTCATTAAAAATTGCTTATAAATATTCAATATTTCCGTATGATACTCAGCAATATCAATTGAAAATACATTTAATTAAGGAATAAAACTTAAACGAATGAAAAAAAAACAAACAAAACTTAGTTGCTGTATAAACAAAGCAACGTAATATTAAATGAAGAAAAGATACCAATTTTTTTTCACAAAATGAAATGAAATTTTCTGCAAAACTAAAGAAATTAAAAGTATATTGGATATAAAGTCTGACATGCAGATAGTAGCAGACATTTTGACGGAAATTAACTTTGTCAATCAATAAGAATGCCAACCAACCAAACAAACAGTAATACTATGTTTCCACGACGACTTGAATCACCTACTTCGCCTTCTGAATCATGTTTATGAATCATGCTGTTTACATGACTAATAAACTTGATTCGATTTGACAGTTGTCGTTAATAAAAAAACAGAATAAAAAACAGAATTTACAATTTGTGGAAAATAATTTTTTTAATGGACAAACAAAAGTGAGTGGAAATTAGTTAGCTTATTTGAAAAAAAAACATACATTCGTACGTATTTACTTTCTTTACTTACAGCAACAAGAAAATAATTTGCTTTGTTTACAATAATATTAAATTTTGACAGCTAGTGCAGATAAACTTGCGATAAAAATTAGAGAAGAGTGCAATTTTTCGTGCTTTGCAAGTTGATTCAATATGAATCTAGTTGATTTGCTCTTTATACTATGTTTCCACGACGACTTGAATCACCTGCTTCGCTCTCTGAATCAGGTTTATGAATCATGCTGTTTACATGACCAAAAAACTTGATTCGATTTGACAGTTGTTTTTAATAAACAAACAGAATAAAAAAAACAGAATTTACAATTTGTAGAAAATATTTTTTTAATGGACAAAAAAACTGAGTGAAAACTAGTTAGCTTATTTAAAAAAAAAAACATACATTCGTACGTATTTACTTTCTTTACTTCCAGTAAAAAGAAAATAATTTGCTTTGTTTACAATAATATTAATTTTTTACAGCTAGTGCAGATAAACTTGCGATAAAAATTAGAGAAGAATACAATTTATTGTTCTTCGCAAGTAGATTCAATATGAATCTACTTGATTCGCTCTTAAAATTTTGTATGGTGAAGCAAGTTGTTACACTAATGATTGGGGTGTGAAGCATGAATAGAGAGCGAAGCCTGTACCGTGGAAACGTAGTATAACACTACAAGTATGTACATTAGACTGGCCATAGCGTTATATAGAAAAATTAAAAAATGTTAAATCCAAAAGTTTTCGCACTGAAAAATATGAGGTTGGGGATAAAAATAATTATGCATATTTAAATTTTTTTTTTTTTTAGTTCCGAGTACCTCCGGGTTGAGCCCAAAGTTTTATTGGAACAAGTCGGTTTTAGTACTGCTAAAAAAAAAAAAAAAAAAAAAAAAAAATTTCATCAAAGAGGGATTTTAAAGGAGATGCCAGCAAAAAAAAATTGTTGGCGGTCACGCTTATTTACGAGGGGGCGGGCCCGTAAAGTTGAAAATATGTAGGCCTATATCTCGGGAACTACTGGGTGTCTGATAATTTGTAATACATTAAATAAAAGGTATTAAAAATACCTTTCCAACGATATATATCATGATTATAAAATATGGACCGAATATGGGTTAAATCCGAAAAGAATATTTTTTGACCCGAATTTTTTTTAATATTTAAAAAAATTAAAAAAATGTCTATATAAGTGTTGATTTAGTTTATTAATATAAATAGCCAAGACATTAAGCTTTAATTTAAGGTATCATATGTGTCTGTAGGTAGAATTATAAGATCTGAAAATTAAAAAAAACACATTTTTTAAAAATTTTGTATACAGGATAGGATACCTCCATGGTATACAGAATACCGGCTTCGCATTGTGCAAATTTCCTGTATTGCCGGCCTACGGCCGGGCGGAAGGATTTTCTCCTCTTATTATTATTTATTATATTACCCATTGATCACTAAAAATGTTTTGCTATTAGCGACAACAAGACAAAGTGATCTAACGGTGTATTGATGTTTTTTGAAATGAAATTTTGTGAATAAAAAAACATTGAACATTACTTGATACTTCTGTTGCTTTACTGCATAAATACGGGGTCAATACGATATTCGGATTAAATAAGTTGTTGTTTATTATAAAGAAGTTTTATTATTTGATATATACTAAATTAGTGAAAATATTGCAGTTTTAAAGTAAAAGTGATAAGAGAAACAAGTGGGCAGTGAATAATAAGTAAAGACAAATTAAATAAAATAAAACAATATACAGTTATAATGGCAAGCTCATCTAAGAAACTGCGATCCGATAATGATATATTTTTGGTGGGAAAATGCGAAAGTGAACTGAAAGGCGCAAAGTTGCCTAATATGAAACAAGTTCTTCAATTATTTTTTTATAAAACCCGAGTGCAAAAACTCCCAGTGAAGGCAAGTATAAAAAATACAATACATTCTACTCTTGAATTTTGGCAAAAAGCAAATATTCCAACAATGACCAAAATCAACTGCGTGAAAAAGTTTAACTTACTTTATGCCGAATGGAAAAATTTGTCCAAGAACAGATTTGGCAAATATGAAAAATATAGAAACGATGAGAAAGAATTCTGTGAAAAGATCGAAAATTATATATTTGATATCGCAGCTGTGGATGCACTTGAAACTATGACTATTGAAGAAGACAAAGATTTCCTTCTGTTGCAAAGAGAAAAGGGTCGGCCAGGTTGTATGTCAGGCCAGGATTTAAAGCTGTCACGAAAACAAGAACGCAAAGCGAAGCTACTGAAAGCAGCAGAAAAGCGCAAGCGAAAATATCAAGAAGAGTCACAAGAAGTTCAAGGTATTGGTCAATATAATGTCTTTTTTTAATGTTTTTTTTAATTATTGCTTGTTGTTCAAAGATGAGGTTGCGTCTGATACAGATACCTCAGAAAGTATTGTATACAAAGACTTAGAAATGGACAATTCAGCTCCGGAAGTTGATTTTCTGAAGGACCAACATCAAGGAATCCAGGAATCTCGCGGAAAAATCCATTTCGTTGATGATCGAATGTTAGCAAGCATGGATAAATGCCGCATCAGTGATCGCGATGCAATGCATTTAACATTATATTATATTAATTATATTAATGAAGATTTTTTGTGGGATGAAAAGTTTTTTCTGTAGTGCTCCACAACTTGAAGCAAATACTGCTTATCTTCTTCGTCGTATGTCAATGCCCGATTGAAATCTGTAATTAGTTTTATTGCTCTTTCTGCCGGGTCATTTACAACGGTTAAGTGTTGGCATATTCGTTTTGCGGTGCAATATTCTTCTTGATCCTTCCAAATTGATGGATGCAATTCAAAAAATTTCACATCGATTTGTAAACGATGGAAAAAACGCTTGGTGCGAGGAGTGACGAAAGAACTTACATCCTTATTTTCAAACGATTTCACGATTAAAGAGAGTGACTTCTGGTGCTGATGTTTTTCCAAAATTTAACTCAAACACAGCTTTAATAAGCAATTCGCTGATGTGATGGCGACACTGTAGAAAAAGTAAATCGCCACCCAATTTACTTTCAAGCAAATATGCTGAGCCTTTTTCAATACCAGTGTTAGTAGATGTTGTGTCAAAAGCCACAATTTGCACTAAATTATAAATCTTCCATTTGCGTAGGAATTTTTCAATGCCTTCAGCAATATTTTCACCACAAGATTCTTCAAGTTTAGCAATGCCAAGGAGTTTTTCTTCGTTCTCTGCGGTTATAACGAGAGCCAATCGATCAACTTTGTCCTTGCCTTTCATATCTGGAAGCATTTTACCGTCCCAATGCAAGACAAATACTTCAGGAATCTATGTTGAAATTAAATATTATGTTAATTACCCTTAAAATATTTATTTATATTTAATTATTAAATATGTACCTTGAATTCATCTATGATCTGTTTCGCTTGTCTGCGGCGATATTCTTTTCGCATTGTTTGAAACGATGTTCGGTTAAAGACAAAATCTTCCACTTTTATGTCCTTCAAGTCAGGTTTCATTTCCTGCAACTTCCGCAATATGGCTATAATTGTAGCAGATGTTAAATGCATTGCATCGCGATCACTGATGCGGCATTTATCCATGCTTGCTAACATTCGATCATCAACGAAATGGATTTTTCCGCGAGATTCCTGGATTCCTTGATGTTGGTCCTTCAGAAAATCAACTTCCGGAGCTGAATTGTCCATTTCTAAGTCTTTGTATACAATACTTTCTGAGGTATCTGTATCAGACGCAACCTCATCTTTGAACAACAAGCAATAATTAAAAAAAACATTAAAAAAAGACATTATATTGACCAATACCTTGAACTTCTTGTGACTCTTCTTGATATTTTCGCTTGCGCTTTTCTGCTGCTTTCAGTAGCTTCGCTTTGCGTTCTTGTTTTCGTGACAGCTTTAAATCCTGGCCTGACATACAACCTGGCCGACCCTTTTCTCTTTGCAACAGAAGGAAATCTTTGTCTTCTTCAATAGTCATAGTTTCAAGTGCATCCACAGCTGCGATATCAAATATATAATTTTCGATCTTTTCACAGAATTCTTTCTCATCGTTTCTATATTTTTCATATTTGCCAAATCTGTTCTTGGACAAATTTTTCCATTCGGCATAAAGTAAGTTAAACTTTTTCACGCAGTTGATTTCGGTCATTGTTGGAATATTTGCTTTTTGCCAAAATTCAAGAGTAGAATGTATTGTATTTTTTATACTTGCCTTCACTGGGAGTTTTTGCACTCGGGTTTTATAAAAAAATAATTGAAGAACTTGTTTCATATTAGGCAACTTTGCGCCTTTCAGTTCACTTTCGCATTTTCCCACCAAAAATATATCATTATCGGATCGCAGTTTCTTAGATGAGCTTGCCATTATAACTGTATATTGTTTTATTTTATTTAATTTGTCTTTACTTATTATTCACTGCCCACTTGTTTCTCTTATCACTTTTACTTTAAAACTGCAATATTTTCACTAATTTAGTATATATCAAATAATAAAACTTCTTTATAATAAACAACAACTTATTTAATCCGAATATCGTATTGACCCCGTATTTATGCAGTAAAGCAACAGAAGTATCAAGTAATGTTCAATGTTTTTTTATTCACAAAATTTCATTTCAAAAAACATCAATACACCGTTAGATCACTTTGTCTTGTTGTCGCTAATAGCAAAACATTTTTAGTGATCAATGGGTAATATAATAAATAATAATAAGAGGAGAAAATCCTTCCGCCCGGCCGTAGGCCGGCAATACAGGAAATTTGCACAATGCGAAGCCGGTATTCTGTATACCATGGAGGTATCCTATCCTGTATACAAAATTTTTAAAAAATGTGTTTTTTTTAATTTTCAGATCTTATAATTCTACCTACAGACACATATGATACCTTAAATTAAAGCTTAATGTCTTGGCTATTTATATTAATAAACTAAATCAACACTTATATAGACATTTTTTTAATTTTTTTAAATATTAAAAAAAATTCGGGTCAAAAAATATTCTTTTCGGATTTAACCCATATTCGGTCCATATTTTATAATCATGATATATATCGTTGGAAAGGTATTTTTAATACCTTTTATTTAATGTATTACAAATTATCAGACACCCAGTAGTTCCCGAGATATAGGCCTACATATTTTCAACTTTACGGGCCCGCCCCCTCGTAAATAAGCGTGACCGCCAACAATTTTTTTTTTGCTGGCATCTCCTTTAAAATCCCTCTTTGATGAAATTTTTTTTTTTTTTTTTTTTTTTTTTTAGCAGTACTAAAACCGACTTGTTCCAATAAAACTTTGGGCTCAACCCGGAGGTACTCGGAACTAAAAAAAAAAAAATTTTAAATATGCATAATTATTTTTATCCCCAACCTCATATTTTTCAGTGCGAAAAATTTAACTTTTCAAAAAAAGTTCCACTATGGCCACTCTAATGTACATATGTAACTACATTTGTTGTAAGTTTGTTTAAGTTACTGCAGTTTTCTCGTTTTTGTACTTGTCCCCTTTTGAACATTACAGTTGTACACTTGACGTTCACTTACTTGGCTGCTTAATTTTTGTGAATTGTATATTTTGGTTTCGTTACACTTCAACCACTCACTCAACAACAACAATTGTGTTTGTTATCGCTATCGATAGCACATCTCTTGCCTCGATAGGGATGATGATGTGATGTTTTGCTATTGATATTGAGTGAGGAGCTATTGGTGATAAAAGTTAAAGTGTGAAATGTGTTTTGTTGTTATTTACATACATTTGCTATTTACTCTGTACATACATACATACATATGTACATTTCGTAACGTTTCGTTTAGTTTATTTTCCTTTTTATTGATAGATAAATTTCAATAACTTTTCAATTTCTATTACACCTAATTTTGTTTTTACACGGTAATTGGTTCCAGAAAAACCCCGCGTAAAAAAAGACCTTGATCGTATGCGCAATAGGTGATTGGTTCCGTATCTCTAAAATCTATTGAAATTAGTGACAAACAATGATTTTTTTAAAAACAACTATTCAGGTTTATAATATTTAATCACATATACATAGGTACAATCATGGTGAAATTAAATACTAGGTGACAGCATTGCTACAACAATTACAACAAGGCAAGAACAACAGGCATTTTTCTATATGTAAAAACCTTCGTCACTGTCAAAAAGTTTTTTTTATATAACTTTTTGACATTTTCAATTTCACCATGAATAATCAGCTGGCGCTACGCTGTCACCTAGTATTTAAATTCACCTTGGGTACAATGTGTTTTTACACAACCCAACAGACCAAAAAATAAGTACCCAATAGACCAAAACCCTTTAGAAAAATATTATAATAAAGCTTGCGAGCATAAGCCTTAAACTTTAAAAAGACTTGAGAAACTAAACTAGACCAACTATTTGGGAGCATAACTATTAAAGAAATGTAAAATGAAAATATAAAAAAAAATGTATAACAAGTGCATTTAATTGTATGCACTAAAAGGGAATTCCCTCAAATTTGTGCTATTTACAATTGCTATTACCAGTAAATTTGCTTGTATCCACAAAAAGGAAATTCTCCTAAATTTGTCATATGAAAATATTTCGCAAAAATTAGATTTATCCAAAAAAATTTATTTTATTTATTTATTTTTTTATTTCGTAATATTAAACCTAGATGGCCAGAATATCAATATTACATAGTGTCCCAAAGATTTTGAATTATGATAAATGGAATAAAATCGTGTCAAACAATTTAAATTTTTTTTTTACACCTTGTTAAATCAAAACCGTGTAAAAACAGAATTAGGTGTATTTCGTATTATTTTGAAATAGTTTTTATTGTTTACTTACATGTCAAGCTTCTATTTTATAGTTTTTTTATTGAAAGAATTTTAAAATGTTTTGATATGTTAGAGTGCTATGTGACATTATTTATTTCCTCAAGTGTGTTGCTTTTTAATAATGTCATTTTCAATTTTCTAGGGTTTAGTTTGTTTTTGCTATTGATGATATTGTTTGTTATTAAAAATAAATTAAACACTTTAATTATATTAAATAAATAACGTTTGAAGTTTGTTATCAGTTCTTATATAGAAATATTTTCATAAGCCAGTGGCTAACTGTTAAAGTGTTGTGAAATGTTTATGTAAGATAACCTTGCTTTAAGAGGACTGTCTAATATAAAGGCCCTCATTCCTTAAGATTCATAGGTTTCTTTTAAACTTAAACAGTTAGGAATACTTCTTTAAAGCAGAATTTTTGTGCAAACTTAAGGAAAAGTTTGACTAATAACAAGAGATAAGTTAATCGCTTTAAACAGCTCTAAGATTTGCAAATTGTATGTTTACATTAAATAAAATTGTATAGCTTTGTTTTGAAACAATTTAAAACGAAATTCATTTAAAAAAAAATACCAAATTTCTGGAAAAATTTACAAAAACTATTTTAAGGTCTCAATGCAGTTTGCATTGCTGACAAATATTTAACAATAAACAATTATTTAGACAATTTAGTAAATTGCCAGCATAAAGTATTGAAAAATTTTATTGAAAATTAAATAAATTTAAAATCCTTCTATTTTATTAGTTCGGCTTGAGGATTTTTAACATTATAAAAGGTCTACATAGCACATAAAAAACAATCAATTAAATAAATTCCGATAAATTAGAAATAATTTTCTTATTACAGCCACATTTTATTAACAAATCATTTTTACACCTGTCATGTTTATATTTTTCCGTTTTTATTTAATTTATTTTTATCACAATTTCTAAATATAAATGAAAATTAATTAAAATGCAATTAAATGCAATTTAATTTTCTACAAAAAAAAAAACTGCAACATATGTATGTATGATCGATATCTCAATTTAAGTTTTTTTTTAGAAATTTAGTTTTGATGCCACCATTTATGGTTATTTCCACTTGTAAAATGATTTTGAAATAAACAAAAAAAATTAAAAATATCCCCGCCAAAAACTAAAAAACAATAATAAAAATTGTCTCCGACTATAATTTCATTTTAATCTAATTTCTAATCCATATACATATGTTTTATTATTGTTATTTTACAGGAGTAAATCACGCAGTGTTGATCATGGTCTTGCGGCACCTTTCGATTTGGATTCGTTGCGCTCAAAAGTCGAAGGACGTTTCGAGAGTGTTGACAGATTATCAAGTGAGTATAAGCAAAGATATTAACATTTTTCTATGGGTTTTAGTGTTGCCAGAAAATGAATTTCAAAATATGCTAAAACTTGAAAAACTAAGTCCCGGTTTACATTATGAAATTTTTGTCGCTGCGATTCTTGCTTTGTAGGCGAGAGCGGTGAGTCGTACATGCATATTTTAATATGACTCACCGCTCTCACCTACAAAGCAAGAATCGCAGCGACAAAAATTTCATAATGTAAACCGGGACTAATGCTTGGTTTTCACTATGTCAGTTTTGTTGTCAAATTGTCTAAATTGTTATGAAATTACCAACAATTTGGACAATTTGACAACAAAACTGACATAGTGAAAACCAAGCATAAGTGCTAAAATGTTCTACAGAAGAAAATATAAGTGCTAAATTTTTTCAATGTTACAATACAATTTTTATTTCAAATGTTACAAATATAAATTATAGTTTATTCTAATTTTGTTCATAACAATTGTTGACTTGTTTTAATAGATTACATTTCATATATTAATTCAAAAATTTCAGTGTTATAAAAAGCTAAAAAGTAGTTAGCATAATTTTTAAAAATTTCAATGCATTTTCGAGAAATAAATCTAGCACTGAAAGTGCTAAAATGGCAACACTGATGGGTCTTGCTTTGTTTACATTTTCTGTTGCTTACTTTTTGTTCCTAATAACGGAAATCGTATATATTTTATAGCATATCTTAAGGCATTCGTAAAAATAACAATATAAAAACAGCATTCAAACAATTGATTGAGATTTTATATACATACACACATAGGTACTATGTTCATGAAATAAACGGCAAGAAATGTGTTATTCGGATTTCACTTGTTCAATTGCTACATGTGTCCTTATAACTAAACAATTTTGATATTTAAAATTTAATTATAATTTAATGCAATACTTTCATTACAAAACTAAGAATATCGCTATAAAATATTAATTTTTTATGTTTCTTTTTTTGTAATTGCTTAA
This sequence comes from Bellardia pandia, assembly GCA_916048285.2. Taxonomy (NCBI): domain Eukaryota; kingdom Metazoa; phylum Arthropoda; class Insecta; order Diptera; family Calliphoridae; genus Bellardia; species Bellardia pandia. The sequence goes on from OU696529.1 coordinate 124,480,876, forward strand.
TTTATATTATTTTATTAAATATTTGAAAAGAATCTTTTAAAAAACGTTAATATAATATCAGAGTTAAAAAATATATAAATGAAAAGAAAGCATTTGCTTGTGTAGATTACAGACAAATAAATCTACGAAAACTATTTATTGTTGAATAAAAATGTATACCTACAAATACTTTAATATACCTACAACATACTCGTTTCTAGGTACAATGAAATCTTTAAATGCACAAAAGTAGCAATAAATAAAGCTAGCGATTTGGAATATGTATGCAGCGCAAGTGTATCGAAATGTTATGAAATCCAGATTTAAATAAAAGGAAATGAACTTAAGTTTCTTCTGTTAGATTTTCTTAAATATTAAAAATATCATTAGCATTATTCAGTGTTATAATATAGGTATATAATAATTGTGATTATATACATTTTTGTTATAGGTATAGGTATCACATAAATTTTTCAGAACAATGGAGTTAAATGTGTACATAATTGCTATTTTAAAATTTGAAAATTCACTTACCCATTAGACTGCTTTTGATAGATGAAAACAACTGCAACTACACAATAAGAAATTCACATTAGAATTCATACCACTGTAATAATGTCATACGGTATGTTAATTTTTTATACACTTTATATTCCTATCATTGCCTTTAAGACAATTAGGAATTCACATTACAATACATCCCACTGTAATAATGTCGTACGGTCATGTTCATTTTTTATACAGAATATGAGATAAAGTTTTCCGGTTAGTCCCACTTTACTTTCTTTGCCTTTAAGACAATTAGGAATTGCAATACATTTCACTGTAATAATCACATACGGACATGTTTATTTTTTATACAGAATATTTTAGGGAAAGTTTTCCGGTTAGTCTTACTTTCCTTTATACTCATATCATTGCCTTTAAGTCTTAAAGTTTAAGACAATTAGGAATTCACATCATCCCTCTGTAATAATAACATACGACCAATATCATTTCATATTGTAGAGGAAGACTTCCGGTTAGTCTCACTTTACTTTCTACACTTTTCTTTCCTTATGATTTAAAGCACCCTTCAAGAAGCTCTTTCTTTTAAAAAATAACACAGGCGTACATTTTGTTCTTTATAGAAACTAAATAATTAAACTATTTTTTGGCCGAGTGCAACACGAATAACGATGAAAAATCTCTACATTTTTCTATTTACAAAACTTTATTCTACAATTATTATCCACAAATAATAATTATTTCTTTCAAAATCACTTTAAAAACACACTTTTAATATGTTTCACGAATTTGGCGCACATTTAATGAAAATTGTTTGTAATGTAATGTTGTAATGGCACAGTGTTGGGATAAGTGGCCCAATAGTGCTATTTAAGGCAATAAAAAATTGGTTATTTTGGCACCTTAACATATTTGCAAAATAATGTAACGAATAATATAACGAATAAAAACTGTTTTATCAAAAGGAGTCTCATAATGCATGCTAATATTTAGATGAAGGAATCAGCATCGCGCTAAAGCATGTAAGGTAATTTCCCAAAAAATCGACCGTTGTTTCTTTAATAAAATAAACCAGTTTTTGTTTATTCGTAGGGCTGGCTTCCTAATTTGTAATTTGAAATGTTATTGGGCCGCAAATATCATCACTGTGACATAATAATGAAAAAAAAGCTGCTTCTTGTCATTAAAAGTGCGGCAAATTTGTGAATTGTAAAAATTTATATTTTAGTCTGTGATTTATATCACATAAAAGTTATTTTAAAAATATTTGTGTTTAGTTTTGCAATTTTGTAAACTACATAGGTACATAGTTATTAAACTATGTATATATAATTTAAAAAATATTGCATTGTCTTCTAAAATATTTTTGTTAAGTTTTGCAATTTTGTAAATGTATGTACATACATCCATACATATATAATTAATATAAAAGGTAATTCATCTTTTAAACAAGTGTACGAAAATCTAATATTAATTTGTTCCTTTGCTTGTAGGCGTATTTACAACAAAAAACAGACTCCAAAATTAATCGATCCATTTCGAATTACTTGAATCAGCCAGCAAATATTAAATAGTATGGAAACCATTTATATTGTATGTTTTACAATTTGTTGAATACATATTAATAGTTTTTTAGTTTGACTAGTCTAAACGTACACCGTTCACTTGGGTCCATTCAGTTGGACCCTTTGTATTGTCTACAAAGCTATGAAATGGAGTGGGAGACAAAGGGATGTTAAAATATACAAGATGATGAAGTTTAGGAGATCATATTGACGGTTTTAAAAGTTGGAGAAAATTTCGAGCTGTCATTTGTCAGCACAAGACATGTATAATATTCATGGTGGCGGTAGCTAGTTACTGTTCATAAAAAATTTTCCATATACTCTAACTTCATGTCCAAAACTTCTGAGTTACTGCCGTAGTAACTACTGCGGAGGTCTTCTTGTGCCGGGCAATGGCAGAGAAATAGTAAACCGATAAGTACATACCTCTAGGAAGCAGTTGTAATAGGTTACTCCGTGTTACATGTTATAAAAATATAGACGGCAATTTTAAAGTCAATGAAAATTTTTGGGAAAAGATCCCAATGCTTAATTTCTTACTGTGAATTAAATCCCTCTACATAGACCATGTAGTCACATTAAAGGTGATATTCTCAAAAAGGTTCCTATGTACCGAATAAATGTATATTTATTTTCACCATATCTGACTGTTTTTTTAAGTTAAAGGAGTGATAGCACTGTCAACGCACACACTTACAAATACAAATGAATTATCTTATCTTTTTATTGTACGTTTCCACAAATTTCAAGTTGATTTGAAACGTCAATCATGATAGGATTAACTTTTAGAATAATTAAACAAAATTACTCATATAAACTGTAATGTAAACTTAGCAATTTGTATTCCAGAAATACATACATACATACGTTTATTTTGAACTAAATTTATTTATATGTACCTACATACTTACGTAAAATGATTATAGGTAGTTATTTAAACAAATTTGTGGCCTTTACTTTTAACTAATATGTATGTATACATTTTATTATTGTTTTTAAAAAACTTGTATAAAATGATCTATTTTATACAATTAAACAAATTATGTGGCTCCACTGAAAAAGACAATGCTTTTTTGAATTATAAACCGCGTACCTATATTTAGAAATATGTAATTATATTTAAGATCAATTATTAATCCCATGTAAATGCTAATAAGTTCTCTTCAAAATACATCCACATATTTACAAAAAAGTGACGTAGTTAAACTGACGCTCTAGGGATGATCCTATGGAAAAAATAGGGATTTAAAAATGTAGTTTTAAAAAGGAATTACATATTAAACTTTGAAGTATCCTTTGGTGTCGTTTTGTAAATTCAGTGTTTATAGAAATAATTTACAAATTATCTATGATTCAATCCTTTTTCAATTCAATTTTATTACAAATTATTTCTAATCATTTAATTTGTATAGGATTAAAAATAGATCATAAAGAAATGTAATGAAGAAAAAATATCAAATTTAGAATTAAGTTCAAAGGCAGAATATGTATGTATGTATGTACATTCATTGCACATGGCAATACAAGAGGTGAATAATTTTGATCTGTGATCAGCACTTGTTTGAAAATTCAAGCCTCCCTAAACGGTTCTTCTACGCCAAAATCAAATAAAATGCAGACAGTAACTGTATGCGATAAATTTACGACGACAGAAATATGAGAATAACATTAAAAATTTTAACAAGTAAAATGCACATTCGTCGTTTTTTTTTATCAGTCAGATTTGTTTCGTAAGAAGCCAGTGTTGCCGTTACGGTACTCAAAGGCCAAGTCTTGTCTGGTAAAAAAATCTCATAATACTTTACAAACATTTAAGATTTTAAAATAATAAGATAATGAAATGATATACTTATATGGGTATATTTTTAAACAATTATCTAAATTCAGCATTCTTCACAAAAGATTGCACTTTTTTTTTTGCTAAATTTCTCTCTTCCGGCAACACTGATTTCAACAAACATTGTTTTTCTCTCTCGGTCTCTCTTAAGTTTTTCTTCTGGATTTGTTTACATTCGTTTCTTTTTTAACCAAAACAAAAACAAAGCATCGGTAGTCAGTTGTAGTTTGTTTTTATTTTTAATTAGTCGTCAAGTCTAGTTGCTGTAAAACTCAAAATATTCGTTAACAGTTGTTTACATTTTGAATGAAACTGGAGAGTGGTTATTATTTATTATTTTATTTTGACCGGCAAAGCTTTAATTTTTATTTCGTTCGCAATAAATACAAATGTATAAAGTGCTGGCTATAATTTAATTAGATATTTTGTGTGTAAAGCTATCAACTTTATTAATTTTGTAATATTATTAAAAGCCGTGTTAAAAATAAAATGCTTAGAAATGGAAATAATAAAAATTTATCGTCGTTCTATGAGTAACAGTTCTCTAGCGTTTGATCAGGATCACAAAACAAATTGTAAAGATTTTGTGGTGGTTTATAAAACATCAAAATTTCACGATCAATATGACAATAATTGTAGCAGTCATCATGGTTTTGATGAACTTGAAGATTTTGTTATATTTGAACAGACTCTTATAACCAGCTATGAAATAAGTAAACTAACAAACCAAAAGTTGTAATTTTTTTCCCGTTAACTATAACAAAACAAATTTATTTTCGATATTTTAGATGAGCGCAAAAAATCTTCACTACCAACCATACCCACCGTTAACTATACGGTGGGCAATCGTGATACCTTGACTTCGGTGGCAGCCCGTTTTGATACTACACCATCGGAATTGACACATTTGAATCGTTTGAATAGTTCATTTATTTACCCCGGCCAACAATTGTTGGTACCTGATAAAAGTGCCAAGGATAATGTATCGACCAGTTCGACAGATGATAAAACTGGCGGTTCTAGTGCTTCGGGCAAATCAAGTCCGATTGAACGCAAACTATCCGCTGAAGAGCAAAGTGATGGTAAGTTTTTTTTTTGTTCTATTTTTTTATATTCTCTTGCACATTTAGTGAATTCTAAACTGGTACCTAGGATGTGTTGTATCAAAAATAATGCACATAATGCACTGAATGAAGTTTCAAAATTTCATTTGTAACAAATCGGAAAGTTCATCAAAATTTTAATGAAATTAGAATATTAATAATTTAAAAGATAAATCTATATTTGGTACAAATATCTTTTAAGGAAAATTTCAAAGCATGTCTTATTTTCATTATTTTTAAAAGGACTATGTTTAAATTAAGTATTTTTCGCATCTTAGAAACTATTTAGATTGGTAATTTTTCATAAAGAAATGACTATTAAAGAACAATTACATTAAAATTATATTCTAAAGGGTTATGTAAAGGTAGGGTTACCATATTCATTTTGAGAAAAAGAGGACGTCGACCAAAAAAAAAGCCGGACATTTACTCTTAAAAAGAGGACAACACTCTGTAGCAAAATATTAAAAAACAACGCCATAAAATACACAAAAATTTAAAATTCTATTTACATATAACAACAACACAAAACTTAAACAAAATATTAAAAAAATTATATTTTATCAGTCTGATCTCATAACTACTACAACATAAAAACATAACAATTAACAAATTCATTTTAAAACTTCACATGTACTACATATATACATATGTATATGCATTTTTAGTAGAAGTTGTCAAGTTTCATGTATATTTTTCAGCGCTTTCAATTTGAACCAATATATTATTATGGCATTTTTTTAAATATTCATAAAACGCCCTAAAAAAGAGGACGGTGTCCGGGGAAAAGAGGACGTATGGCAACCCTATGTAAAGGGGTTTTTAACAAGAACATTATTTTGCAACGGGGCATTTTGTTGTTCTTGTTGTTGCTGGGTTGACAGCCCTTGCCGTTTAAACCGGGTAATTCCGGTACGTAGAACTGGATGTCGTAAGAATAAAACAAGTGTTGACATATCAGTAGTAGCAGCTTGAGTAATTGCTACAATGTAGGTACTCAATTTTTCATTATGTAAATATTATAATCGTCCATCTAAGACCATAATTAAGAAGTTGTTTGACAAAATTAGTCAAAAATCGTAGAGCAATTATTGAGAAGCCTTTGGGTGCAGAACATGTAACTGTATAGAGCACTATGTGGTCTGGAGGCGTGATTGGGACCTTTTTTTTATTTTTAAAATTCGGTTACGGTAAATGGATTACGACATAGAAAGATTTTAACAAGTAAGTTATTGATGATTTATATCACTGATATGTGGTATCAATAAGTCAGGTGTCTAATGTCACCGATACAAAGAATTGCAAATCAAATTTCCCGATCGTATAATTTAATGAAATGCAGTTGTTAGTTGATCTCTACGATCATGCGTTTTGAAATCACTGGATTACTTTTTATGGTAAAGATAGACTCGAAATCGTTGTTGTGATTAGCGAAGTACAACCGTCACTTTGCCAAAATGTGATTGAAAATTTTGATAAAAGAATCGACATGTGTCTGCTTTGTGGATACCTCTACAATATTAATTTGCATTTATAATTGTTAAACTCTTTCTAATGCAATAAATATTTGCACAATTTTCATATCAATTCTCTAAACTTTGTGTTGAAACCCCTGTACATATCTGCCCGAATGTAAAATGTAGACCTAGTAACATTTAGTTTTTTTGCTTGAATTATTTAAAAAAATAGCTAATTTAATTAAATTGCTATATATTTAATTGAATTCTCGATTAATAAATACCTTAGAATTACAATTTTATATTATGGACGACTTGTAAAAAAGACCTGCCTTAATTCATTTATTGTGAAGTATTCAATAATTATATTTTTTAACCAAATAATTCGTTTTGAAAGCAAACGATATTATTGTAAAGTAAACAAATAAACTTTGATGTTATGGCGATTATCTGTAATGATAACATTTCACTTATACATTGAAAAGATGTCTTTACAAATTACATTGAAGTCAAGAAAGGTTAAATTGTCATTATCAATTATTTATTTATTTATTCATTTCGTAATATAAATACCATAATGATTATAAAAAATCATCTTAAACAATTAGTAATAATTCAATATAAATAGATATAAGATTATTAATCTATATATGGGGGAATTTCAAAAAACGCAATTTTTGTGTCCCCGCACTTTACACTACTATTTTAGCTAAAAAACAAAAACAAAAACCAAAACAAAAAAAAACAAAAACAAAAATGTGAGAGTGATCAGCGAGGAATATGCAACAAAAAAAAAACGTAATTCTCAAATTTGTATGTTTGTTTTTTTGTTTATTCAGAATGGTGTTTTGTTTCTCCCTCTGACTGCTTTCATACAAAAGCATGTTAGAATTTAGTCATTTTAGTCCGTTAGAATTTTTAGTAAACAAAATAAAATAAAATCAAGAAAAAAGTAAATATGCAACATTTAATACATGGTGAAATTAAATACTAGGTGATAGCGTAGCGCCAGCTGATTATTCATGGTGAATTTGAAAATGCCAAAAAGTTATATAAAAAAAAAACTTTTTGACAGTGACGAAAGTTTTTCATATAGAAAAATGCCTGTTGTTCTTGCCTTGTTGTAATTGTTGTAGCAATGCGGTCACCTGGTATTTAATTTCACCATGATTTAATAACAGTTTTCGAATTTTTGCGTCTCTTTCTTGTGTTTTGATTTGTTATAGTCATCAAATTAATTAGTGCGAATTTGGCGTTGCAAAGAAAGGTTGTCCCCACAAATTGCATTGTGCGTCACTTTTTTATAAATCAAGTAATATTACTAGTTTTCAATTTGCATTTAAATATGTAAAGTAAATAACGTATTTATTACAAAAGGGAAAAAGCGAAAAAAAATTCTATTAAAAAAAGTGTGTATTTGCGTATTTTTTGTGAATACCATGGTAAGGGCACGATAAAATTTCGTGAGCGTCACGCTAATTTTTTTAAAAGTGAATATATATTAAATGTAAAAAATTGATGTTGACAATCATTGTTTACATGGTTTCAACTCATTTTTTTATAATTTGAGAAATAAATTGCCTACGAAAAAAAAACAAAATAGGCAAACATTTCATGAGCATCACTTTTGATATATGTACGTATATTGCTTCATAGCTTAAAATGCTTTATTTTGATTATATTTTTTTAATTTTTAAGAGTAAAACAATAAAATTAACGGCGGCTGAAAGAGCACGGACATATCGATAGAAAATAAAGCTCGATAAAGCGCGAAAGAAAGAAAGGTATAATCGTGGTATATTTGAGTTTAAGTTTTATTGTTACTGACTGATTCTGTTTTTGCCACAAACTTAATTCGAAATTGGTAAAAATGAATGAGAATGAAAAAAAAACAAAGCCGCTTGTCAATTCATGAAGTTTATACAGATTCAGAATAAGCATTCGAAAGAAAAAATTTATTAATTAAGTTATTGTTTTGTGTCAAATATTTACATACATATGTGTATAAGTTTCTTCAAGAATTACTTCCTTTTTTCCATTTTTGTTGAAGACATCAAAGAATATGTACATGTTTAGTTTTGTGTGAAAATGTTTGTTTTTTGAAGAATTTTTGTTTTTTTTATTTACTTTTTGTAAAAGAATAAACTTTTTTTCGTTAAACTCTAGATTTGGCATTATTTCTTGTTTACGTGCAACAAAATCTCTTGATCATCATAAAATATCTTGAGCGTCACACTTAGTTTTTTTCCTTAAAACGCTTATAATTGCAGTTTTTTAAATACATTGTTACAAGCCTATTACTTTGCAAGTAGCCTCTAAGTTAAAGTCTGTTTTTAACAAAAATTTACATATGTATTTTCATCTTAAAATTTTAAAATAACTAGTCACTTTAAAAAAAAAAACAAAACAAGTTGAATCGTGATTTTTTGTTTAAATTCGAAAAGGTGATTTTTACAAAAGTCAATCTTGAGAAACAAAAGAACATCGTAGTAAGCTTGAATTTTAAATATTTTTGCAGTTTTAGCGATTTTTTATACATATTTGGTGTGTGACGCTCAAGATAGAAACCATAGCAAACCTAAAAAAAATCCAAAAATATTGATTTTTTTGAGAGCCTAAAAGTACCACGGATTCTTCATCAATTTCTACATAAATTGGCCACTCTTACAGGCGAATTGAAAATTGACCCATATATAAAAATGAATGTATGTATGTATATAACCTATAAACTCCAAAGCGATTTTGATGAAATTTTCACAGCATGTTACTGTGACTGGAAGGAATAATAGGCTATATGAAGTTTTGATTGTAAAAATGGAGGTGGCACTGCTCATATAACTCAAAAATTTAAATCGCCATATTTTGGGAATTTTTTAACCTACATCAATGATATGTGGTACAGTGGTATTGGCATAATTAGGAATACGTACCAGGAGAAAAGTGGGTGGGACCACGCCCATTTTTAGGAAAATTAAAAAATCGTAACTACTGGACCGATCGTCATTAAATTTTCGCAATAGGATATTCTTACGAAATAATAAATTCTTGACTATGTAAGTGGACAAAGGGACATGGCCTCGCCCACTGAAATGCATCGCTCATCTGACGCGCTTCAGTATCCTATTATTTTTCCATATGGAGAAGATGGATATCACTTTTAAATGCGTCAAATCGATCAAGCAACCCGTAAGGCCGTTAATTATCCTGTTGAGTTTTAAATTCACTCGATGTGCCAGGCTTTCCACCACATGTGCTACAACTTAAAATTGGAGTGCCAATTATTTTACTGTGTTATATCGATCACCACGGCTTTGCAATGGCACTCGACTTGCAGTAAAAAACTGAGAAATAATTTAGTTGTTGTTGTTGTTGTAACAGCAGTAATTGCTGAGTTGACAGCCCTTGGCCGAGTGATATCGGGTCATTCCGGTGCGTAGAACCGGCTGTCGTGGGAATGGAGAAATAATTTAGTAGAAGGTACAGATGTACTTTTGCTACGCATTCCAATGCTACCAACAGATTTACCATTCGAATTTAAACAATTTTTTCCTGTTCGGTTAGCGTTTGCGATGACTATTGACAAAGCTCAAGGTTAATATCCCGTGTATATGTGTATGCTCCTAATCGGCAAACTAAACCTAAAGCATTGCAATAAAAACATTAAAATTAAATAAATAAATGTTTGTAAATATATAAATACGTTTTATTTTATAACGAGGGTGGGGGGATAGCGAAACACCGAAACACACCGGGTTTAGCTAGTTATGCATATAAAAAGAAACATTTTAAAATAATATTTGTTCTAAAAATATATTTTCATTGCCTTTTTTAAAGAATTAAATTGCGATAAGTAGTTTTCAGATTTGATGAATAAATCGTTATGTTTTGTTGTTGTTGTTGTAGTATCAGTATTATGTGAGTAATATGGTAACAAGAACACTTTTAAAATACTTATCAGGACAATATATACCATATAAACATTACGATTAAAGGAAATGTCCAATGGAAAATGTGCTTCAAAGTATTTTACATTTGTAGACAAATATTTATAGTTTTTAATCCAAGTATTTAAAATACAAAAATATTTGGCTTATTCTTAGACCGAATAAATACTTCGTTCTTTAATTAGCATCAACATTATAATCAAACGAAACAAATTTCTTTTAATACATAATACTATCGTGAATAAAAATTCCACGTGAAATTTGTTCACTTTTCACATTTTCCTATTTAAATACAATGTTAAAAAAATAAAAGTGTACAAATTTCACGTGGAATTTTTATTCACGATAGGGGTGATTATTATTATGCAATGAATGCAAAATACTTAAATGTGCATTGTTTTTTTTATATATTTAATTGGGACTTCCCCATATAGTAACGCTTACTTAACATGATTATCATGATGAACCCTTTAATATTGTAGAATATTTAGTTAGAACAAGTATATGTCATACAGTCAAATGTCATACAGTCAAAACAACAAACAGTTTTTTTAATTGTTTTTTACTTTTAAACAAATATACGTTAGAATTTCATTCATTATTACATGACAACAGTTGTGAAATAAAAACCATTCCATGAATAACTTCAAATATTCTAACGTAATTATAAAGAAATTTTGAAATTTTAATATGAATTACATATTAAGTAATTTCATAAATGTAAGCAATTGCAATGAAGTGAATCAAATGAGTTTAATTAGAAAAGAATAATATATTTACCCATGTAAATTAAAGCATTGTTCACCCTACAGTGACTTTTTCTAAAAAGCTAGTGGCTTCATATTAATTTATTCAATCGTAATATATTTTGGAGAGTGCTAGGCAAGGTTTTTGGAGGTTACCGTGAATTATGGAGAGGGTCTTATATTGGAGTTTCGACTAATTATGGACCCACCATTATAAAATTAGGCGTCATTATTTCTGTATACATATACCTATGTATGAAACTTTTTTGTGTTGATTTTTTTTTTAATACTGATTTTCGAAAGTGGACCTTGGAGCTACGACTAATTAAAGATCGATCATAATAAAATGCTACCAATTATTCGTACCTATATACACCTACATACATACATATATTAAACATATTTGTGTTCAATGTTATTTGAATACTGACATTTTTAAGGGAATTGTGCTCTTTAAAGTGATTACGACTGACCAGCGATGCCAACTTAGCCCTTTTCGGGCTAGATTTAGCCCGATTTTAGTCACTGAAACTCGAAAAAAGAAAATTGGCCCTAAACTAAAAAACGCGGAAATCTAGCACGTTTTACAATTATCTTTTAGCCCGTTATTACTTTTTGCTCGATATGGCTACATTTTAGTTTTTTCGTACTTTTTCTTCCTTTAATCTAATAATATAGAAATAATGCTATTGGTAATAACCCATTCCTTAAACTGTCCAGTTTTGCCTTACACATACTGACATATCCGTACTCAAACGCAGAAGTTGTGAGGAGTTTTAGTGTCATGAATTTATTCAAAAATAAAATTAGAGACAAAATGTCATTAAATACGTGTAACAGTTTAATACACAATAAATATAGCCTAAAAAGAGATAATGTATGTTGTTCAAACTACAAAATACCTGACGAAGTGTGCTCAAAAATTAATTCGAATGAAACATATAAAAAATCTAAATATTTTATTGATAGTGTCTTATGGACTGAAAATGATGATGAACAAGAAATCGAAATTTTGTTCAGTAACGACGAATTTTAAATATATACTATTTAATATTATGTATTTAATCAGCTGCTTTTCGCACTTTATCGAAAATTTTGACAGGATGTGGCTTTAAACGGATTTTTTTTTCAATTTAGCCCTTTTTTAAAAAATGTTTACGCGTTTTGAGTCTCAAAAGTTGGCATCACTGCGACTGACTGCTGCTGCATTTTTATCGGCACAATCTCACACACTCTCTGCTCTTTATAACAGTTTTGCCATTCACTTAAAAACAACTGTTTAATTAACATACTGCTCTGTTAAGCCACACAGCTGTTCTGTTAAAAATGCCATTCTGTCATGTAGTGTAAAAACGCCCCTTATATCTTACTTCACCCTTTAATTCTGACATTGAATTGACAATTCATCATTAATTTTCATATGTTTTTATTATTATTGTTCTGTTTATTTCTCTCCTACTGGTGTTATTATTATTTGTGTGTGGTGCAGAAAAAATCCAACATTCTTCAATAAGAAAGTGAATTATATATAAAGAATAATTAAAAAAATCCTAGCAAATTTTAAAGCCACATATAAATTTGTAATTAAAAACTTTAGTAAAAGTTAAACTAAAAGCAAGAATTAGCAAAACAACAAATTTGAACAACAATGCATACGGCTGTATTTTGGCGGAATGGAGGTGATAAGACATTAATTTTTTACTAGTATTATTTACTTTGTTAATTACATTTTATATTCTACTATTTGGTTAAAATTAGAATATACACTTTGTGATTACGTTGAAATATGAACATTTTCTTTTTATTACAAAAAAACTTGTCTGATTGGCTGGTTAAATGTGTGCAAACAACAGTAGTTCAGTTAACAACAAAAAGTGCAATAATATAATACTTTATTATAGGTAGTATGTATGTACATATGTAGGTAGGAATGTGTTCTACTACATCAGACCGTAAGAGTGAGTGTTCCAGTAGTCAATAAGCTGGGTAGTGTTATTAAAAGAACCTTGAATAACTAGTCTAAATTATAATTTTGTTTTGCAATTTATTTTGGTTAAACAAATGTTTATCTTTCAATAAGACCCCCTTTTAAATTTTCATTAAAAATTTTGTTGTATTTGTTTTCTTTATAAATACATGTCATGTTCTTGTATTTTTAAGGAATTAAGATAAGTTTTTTCTGTAGTTGTTGGCTTTGCGTTTTTACTTAACTTACCTCATACTTTCGTTTTATGACAAGTTAGTATTTTGTGCTTAAATACAATTTGTTAACTACTGTACATTAACTACACTGTAGTACAAAGTAGTTTTAGATGACACTTTAGTTTATGACTATAATTTGTATTATTTTGTATTTTATTTCGTATAAGTACCTATATACAGGATTTGAAATCGTTTGTGTAAGAAAAGTCTAGTCTTGCAATGGAAATATCACTGTCGACTTCGTTTAGATCTCAACATGTTTTAATAAGATATAAAGGTATTATTTTATAATTGTTTTTGGCTGCTAAAAATCTTATTATTATATTATTGTTGTAACAGCTGTTTTCATATTGGTGTGTTGTAAAGAGTGGAGAAAAGGATTTTGTTTTTATATTTAAAAATTAACTGCTTTTGTCTGAATTGCTTTAAGACTTGGTTTTGACTAAAATGTTTTAAATAATACATAAATGTAATAGGTATTTACTAAAAGAAAAAAAGTTCAAATATGTAGGTACAATACTTTTGTTGTATGTATTTTAAATAACCTAAAAAGTAAATACATATGTAATGCATTACATTAATGCTGTCCAGCGGAAGGCTAATGTGAAAAATATAACAGAAATATACAAAAATTAATAGTAGTGTAACTATACAATTGTTTTCAAATAAATTGTATATTTAACTAGAAGTAAACTTTGAATATAAAGTTTTTAAAAAAATTTACAATTAATATTATTTTTCAAAAAACTCTAAAACACATGTATTTGTTTGTTTAACATAAAAACAGTATTTTTTCAATTAAATATTGAAATATGTACACTGAAATATTAAGAAAAAAATTAAATTGTTTCTATTGAGCATTGCTTGAGATCATATACATATGTATTTTAAATTCGAGTATGTAAGAAAATTGTTTCATATTTAATTGTGACGTATTTAACATGGCTATATTTTGTAAGTACAGCCTATATATATTTTGAGAAATTTCTATTTTAATTTCTAAATCTTCCTTGTTGGATAAAATAATAGATTTTATATTATATTATGGGGTAAGCAAGTGAAATAGTTAGATTATCTAGGTATACATTGTATTGATTCAATCCTAGTTTTGAGATTCTTATAAAACTACTAAATTCTTAACGCTAATGAAATACCGAGAAGAATGAGATAAAAATATTAATTTAAGATCCAAGTATTTGCTCCCTGAAATGCAACACTAAAATACAACTGATTTTGCCATTAAATAGGTACTTGTTCTCTGACTCAAAGCAAACGAAATTATGGAGTATATTAAGCTCACATCCAATTTAACACTCAAGCATCTAAATGTCTAACAAAATTAGAGCCATAATTTCAGAGCAGTCCTTGACCAATTGCTGACATCCGTCTATCACCTGTATTGTACCTGAACCTATTAATGGCGGATAAAATCTTGTCATTCAATACCCTTCCTGTTGTTGAAAAAACGTCTGTTATTCTAACTTAGTCATTAACATAAGAACGAAATAACAATGGGGATTGTAAGAAAACTGTCATATTTACTTGCAGATATAATCCATAAAATTGTTTATAAAAAAAAAATCGGTTATAGTCAAAATTCGCTTGAAAGTCCACAAAAGTTGTGCAACAAGTTGTGTATTACAAAAAAGTGTCTCCTTCCAATTAGCTTGTGAAAAATTCAAACTTGGATATTTAACTTAAACCACCAAGAATTAAATGGTCCTGTAAAGTGACTTAACCTCCTCTTACTTTCAAAATTCTGGAGAATATTCTGCGTCAGATAACTTCCATACTGATACCATATAAATCTTTGTATAACAAACTACTACTAGTAGTTACATTTCACTTGGGTTCACAAAAGGGCAGCCAAAAAGGAAAGTAAGAAAGAAGGGACAGGAAAAAGTTAGAACTATTTATATTGCAAACGAATAAATAAAAAGTCATAGTAAATTAGTAGTACAAATGAAGGAGAATGCCATTTTTTTAATGGTAGGTGAAATATTGCAGCTACGATATTGCTTACTAGCGATATTTGTAATCCTAATAAATGCGATGTACGACTCTAATCTTGGCCATATATGTATATGTTGCTAAAGATCAAGTCGATTTTTTTTACTATCTAGTTTGTGTCTCTTCAAAAAAAGCATTATTGCTGCATAGTTTTTAAGCAGCCAGTGGTATGCATGGCGCCATCTATTCTCTGGATTTTCAGCAATACATAAATCTTATTAGTCAACCTAGTTAAAGATAAGTTAAAGGAATTCCAATGAATTCCAATACAAAGTTCTCAAAAAGAGTTTTATTTAAAGGTTAATGGCATAATTACAAAATAATTCCCTAAATTTAAATCTGGTGCTCAATTTACCTTCAATATTATAGTGTCCTGGCTTGCAACACAGTCATACAACGAAGTGGTCCTTATTAGGACAGTCACGGACCAGCTTCCATTTGACTCGGTGCCCATTTAGAGCCTTTAATTTAGAAAGTCACCATATTTCTCCAGGTTTATGGCTTTTAAAATTGTTAGTATATCTGCCTGAAAGTATGTATCTGTTTCCACTAATTTAACATATGAACCAGCGCCTACTTTTATTTTGAGTCTGTCAGAGAATACCAGAACTCTTCTATACATCCCTATCCTGGATCTATATTGAGGGTATATTGTCAAAATGTATATTTATTTATTTATTTATTTATTTATTTCAAAGTAATATAAAAAGCCTTAAATTAGGCCATACATTAAATATATTACAAAGTTAATTCCTGAATAAAACATACATATAATTTAAATTAAGTAAATATATAAATACATACAAAATAGAGGCCCCCCAGCCAAATTAATTATTTAATTAAAATAATACTAAAATATATGTCCCATAGTAGTAAGAGAAAAGAAAAAAGAATAGTAAAAAATAGTAACCCCATAAAAAAGTTATAAAGCGATTGTTGAAAAATATAGCAAGATTTAATTAATTCTCGAAAAATACATTAAAAGTTTTAAGCGAAAGGCATTGTTAGAATAAGAAAATATACGAAGATCCAAAGGCAAAAAATTCCAGATTCTTGCCACTTTTACAATAAAAGAACGTTCAAAAATACTGCACTTGATCCTAGGAATGGTAATCTGAGGATTTCTTGTAGAGTGAGAAAATGAAAACTCAGAACAGAGATTATAAGGTAAGCCAGAACGAATAACCTTATAAAAAAAAAATAATTTGCGAATATCAACAAAGTGCCTAAAAGAACATCCCAAAAAAGTATTGACATATTCAGAAATATGCATCCATCTTCGAACTTTATAAACATAGCGCACAATAACATTGACTAAACGATTATGTAGTCCAAGATAACCGGATCACAACGGAACCGTGAACGGAAACCGTATTCGTATAAGATTCTTGTGTGACCTTATTTTATTTGACTTCAGTTGATTGTTGCTATTTCCATTACATACTCCACGATGTGCAGTAAATACTAAATGATATAGTATATGGCCGCCTTTTGCCTTATGGTACCGGTAATGCCAAACGTTGCATATCTTTGAAGCTTGGCTAATGTCTTCCTATGAAATTCTGTTCTCATTGCCTGCCGCCATACAGTGCCTTTATAAGTAATGGTGTGTCTTACAACCAAACCAGAGATCCAATTCAGTACTTTGTTTTACCACTGAATTCCTGCGCGCATAGAAAATAGAAAACAGTAATTAATAATTACCTTTTTTTAAATTTTAACCACACACTGATACCTATTTTTATAAATTATCTAATAAAATTATCAGGGGTGTCATAGAAACCAATATTGTCAGATATAAATATCGTGATACTAGAAATATCTGGATATTTATTGAACGTGTAGCAGTGCCCTATGACACCAAAGCATTTTTTCTTGTTGGTTTTAAAACCAATTCTGGCAATATTGGTTTCTATGACACCGCTGTATATTAATTTATTACCCCTTTACAAATACTAACAAAGTGTTTGATCGAAAATAATAATTAAAGATTTTTCGGCTAATTTTGCGAGTAGCTAATAGATAACACTAGAATAATAAATGTAAAAGCTTTAATTTTGATAATAGCAAGAGAAAAAGAGTAAAAAAGGTTTCCAGTAATTAAATTAAAAAAAAAACTATTATCATGAGTTTTCAATAAACCAATTCGATTAGAGTTTATATTATTATATTATATTATCTATTATAGGTACATATAGAAAAAAGTAATATGAATAGAAATATTGATTAAAAAAAACTGCAATATTATTTTATTAATGATATACCTGATGACCAAGTTTTCTATTTTTCATTTTAATACAATACGATAAAAAAAGAAAATAAGCAAATAATAAACACTGGTTGCAATTAATAAAATCAATTTAGAAATTTATCTTATCTAAACAACTTATCAATATATTTTGTATAATATTATAGAAAAAGTTAGAAATTTTGTCAAAATATATGAAAATCATTTATTACAAAATAATAACAAAAGCTATATACACACCTACATACAGCTATGGACAGAGAGAAAGCGCATCAATGTTCTATGAAGTGTCAAACGTTTTATATTAAAAAATAAAATGATAATAACAAGGAATTCTATACTACTCTTTTGCTATACTCTGCTCTTCCAAAAAATCCTTGGAAATGTCCTGTTAACTTAAGCATGTTCTTTATTTTGTCATATTTTGTTAAGAATTAAGTTTTTTTTTTTGGTTGGACAATGAAATAGCGCACAGTTATTTCGATTTTAAACCAAAATAATTGATGCTAATTTCGCTGGTAAATTCTTGTCAACCGCACTGATCAGTTGAGAAAGAAATACTATTTGGGAACACCACCAAAAGGGTACAAAACAAACAAAAAGAGCTGAAATAATTGGACATTATCGAAAGATGCAAATTAGCTTAACGTAAAGAAAGATCAGAAGAAGCCACAGCGAAAGACAACAGTTCGTAAGGATAAGGCAATAGTTAAAAAAAGTAAGCTAGATCCTTTCAAGTCATAGAAATAAGGAACTTGGGTTAAATGCTTTCAGTAGACTTGTACGAAGACTTCTCAATAAAAAGTAGTGTAAGTAGTAAAAACCCACTTCTGTGAAAAAAGAATATAAAGTCTTTTGCAAAACTACACCGGAACAAGGATATCAAATTCTGGAAAAGATTGCTATTCGCAGATGAAAACAAAATTAATCTGATTGGTTCTGGCGGAAAAACATTTGTACATCGAGAAAAAAACCAAGAATTCAATCCCCGTTGTCCTACTAAAACAGTAAAGTGCGCTATTTCTCTGTCCATAGGTGTATATTCTAATAAATTACACACATACATATACCTTTATAATTAAAAATATATATATGTATGTACATATATATAAACTTTATGATATATATTTAAGTTAATCAATATTTTCTATGACTAATAATTTGTATTTATTATTTTTTTACATTTGCAGATATCTTAGAAAGTTTACGTCCTGGCTCTCCCAAACCCGGTCACATTGAACGCGTTGACCACACCGGTCGTACAGATGCCAATAAAACCGATGATCCGGTTATAACACAACGTTTCCTTAAAATCAATGTACGTCACATAACCGATGGCCAGGGTGTGGTGGGCGGTGTTCTATTGGTAACACCCAATGCCGTCATGTTCGATCCAAATGTTTCGGATCCTTTGGTTATTGAACATGGTCCCGAAAGTTATGGTGTTATAGCTCCTATGGAATTGTGCGTTAATGCTGCCATTTTTCATGACATAGCACATATGCGTGTGTCGGGCGGTCCAGCCGATGCTGGTGCAGCACCCACAGAAAAACCCGAAATTTATTATCCCAAAACAGTATTAGATGCCCAGAAAGCCAAAGATGGTGAAGAAGGTGTGGATAAGGTCGATGGCAAAGAGAAACAAGAAAATGAGGAAACGAAAACAGCACAACCAAATGCTGAGGGTGGCGAGTGCAAAGTGAAAACAGATGATCAGGAGTCTATATGCTCAGGTTCAGGTCGTGAGACTGAGGTGGGTGGAATTTTTATCATTTATTTATATGTTTAGATTAAAAATGTTTCCGTTTTTGATAGAAAACTGCTGATAAATCTACGGAAGCCAAAGATAGTTCGAAGACTGAACTTGATGCTGCCAGTTCTGGCACCAATGACACCGAGGACGATGAGTCTAAGAAAAATCTACATCTTTCCGATTCTCGTACCACCTTAGAAGAAAGACGTAAAAGTCTGTTGGATCATCATTGGGCCATTCCTAGTAAAGATAGGTGAGTGAGTTGTGTTATAAATATATGTACATTTTTTTTATTTAGATTTAAATATTTCTTGGTCTATGAATTGCTTTGTTTTTTTAAAGTGTTTTAAACCATATTCCAAAACGTATAATAGGCTGAACTGTCATATTCAATTCTTATATTTATTTAAAATCTAAATAATCGGTCGGGCGATATGTAAATGAAAACCCGAAACACATTTAAATATTTTTCCAAACCGATACTTTTAGTAGTTGTTATTTTGTACAGAGGATTTTTAGTATTAATGTACGTTTAGTACTAAAGTACTTTTAGTATTAATGTACGTTTAGTACTAAAGTACTTTTAGCACTAAAGTACTCTTAGTACAAAGTACTTTTGATATTTTTAGTACTAAGTACTTAGTCCTAAGTCCTAATTACTAGTTACTAGTACTAAGTACTCTTAGTACTAATTATTAGTTACTAGTACTAAGAGTGTTAGTACTAATTACTCTTAGTACTAAGTACTCTATGTACTAATTACTCTTAGTACTATGTACTCTTAGTACTAATTACTCTTAGTACTAATTACTCTTAGTACTATATACTCTTAGTACTAAGTACTCTTAATACTAAAAATACTAAATACTTTTGGTACTAAAAGCACTAAGTTCTTATTACTCAATTCTTAGTGCTGAGTACTTTCAGTACTAGAACTTTTAGCAGGGGATCCCCTACATCTTCACACTCCGGAACGATTCAATATTTGCCTGATAACTGAAAATTTATTTTTCCAGTTACTATAGTATTTGTAAATTTATATATCTTATGAAATTAAACATAACTTGTTATACAAACCAAATTTGTACTATGGTCATGTGCTCAAGTCGCGTTCTTGTATCCAAAATCATATCTTACGGTGTTTCTAAACAAGTGTTTGAACATTTTAATTTAAATCAACATTTAGTAGATTTAACTAAAAAAAAGTTTAAGCTTTAATAATCATATTAAACATTTTTAGAATAGATTTTTCGAAATTTGTCACGTTTGTTATAGAAAGTGTATATAATTACAAAAATAAATAGGTTTATTATAGGAAGGATATCAATCCACTTAAATCTACTTCAACATAAACTATTTCAATAAAGAAGTTGAGAAGGCAGATAATTTAAAAAATGAATTACCATTGAGACTTTGTTTAATGGTTAAACTTTAAGTTACTAAAACAATATTTTAAAAATATATCGGAGCAATAAATAGGAAGATTTTGTTGAAATTACTTGAAATACTCCTTATGATATACTTGATGGGAAAATATGTCAGATTATAAATGTCTTTGCGAAATCCTACTAAAGTTTGTTTCTACTTGACAGCCACATTATTCCATTTTAGTTTCAATAAAAACCGTTTTTAAACATTATGTTTAAATTTGCAGATTTTTTCAGTTTCTAGAAGAAAACGGAAACGGGTTCTATTTTTGTCGCGTTCTTGTTACCATGTTTTTGTGGTAGTATAATGGAAACAAGAAAACAACCTTAAGAAATCAGAATTTTTAGAATTTCTTTGTTCTGTTAACAATATTACAAAACATTTACAAATTCATACACCTTGAAGTAAAAATTATTGCATATTACACTAATGTTAAATGTTAAATATTATTTTATATTTTATATTATTTGTTATAAAATGTCTCATTTTAATACTATTTGTTTTTTCTTATTTATTTCAAACTGTACACGTTTATTACTGCACTTATGTTTTTTATGTTATTTACCTGCACTTTATTTCTATAAACACATCATGCCGCACCCCACATCTAAACTACACCACGTATTGTTTTGTAATTGTTTTTCCAAACTTGTTCCAAACAAACAAAAAAAAAACATAATTTTCATTAAAAACAAAAACACTTGTTATTTGTTGGCCAACAACTCAGACTATATTTATCTAATTCTCGAAGATCGTCGGAAGATGAAGGCGACAATGAATCAAATACCACAGCCGATAGTGGGGCTCGTGGTCAGGATCCTCATTCGGCCACTTCATCGCTCAGCGGTATTATGGCCAATTTGGCCAGCGGTAATGTGAATGCCATAGATTTAGAGCAATTGAAAGAATTGTCGAAACAATCATGTTACGATTCGGGTATCGATATACGCGATCCCATACCAAATGTACAACCCATACCAAAGAAAACTGTTTACAGTGATGCTGATATTGTATTAAGCTCCGACTGGGTGCCACCCAAGCCCATAACAATAACACCTCTTAGCGAATCGCCACCAAGAGCTAGTTTGGATGCTGGCATGGGTGCGGGCGGTACACGCAAGAAGACCTCTAGTGTCAGTTTTAGTGTAGATGATGAGAATGCCCAGAACAGTACTGCTGGCAATAATAATCAAAACAATCAGCAGGATAGAAATGCTGATAAAAAGAATAAGGTGGGTTTGTTGGTTTGTTCTTAATTTGAGTTAACTTACACTTTATTTATGTTTGAATTTATAGATGTTGAAACGTCTTTCCTATCCCTTAACTTGGGTTGAAGGTCTCACTGGTGATGGTACACCCAATTCTGCAGGCAGTGTTAACAAGTCTCAGGATCAAGAATCAGCCCCCAATACTGGTGATTCTAATCAAAGTGTTTTCTCAAAAGTATTTTCTAGGTAAGTGTGTTTTCTTTTAATTAAATAAATGTGGAATTCAATTTCATTGTTTTTATTATTAAGCAGCCATTTATTATATTATTTTTAATATAAATTTGTCTTTGTCATACATATTTACTTATTTTCAATATTTCTTTTATTTTTATTCTAAAATTAACTACAATTTCAAATAAAACAAAAATGCATTCATATTTTGGATTCGGTTTTATACAACTTTTACCTACTGTTTGTTACTTTACTCCTTTTTTAACACATTCCCTCAACACTCAATCACTGGACACTTCACAACAACATTTTTAATAATTTCAAAACTCTTTGCCAAAAACAAAATCAAACACTTTTGACCCATTCCTTTTTATTTATTTTAAAACTTTTAACACTTTCTTTTTTGCTGCAAAATCTAAAAAATTTTGCCATGTTTTAAATTTTTGGTTTGTTTTTAAAATACTACATACATGAATAAATAAAAACGCAAAATCAGTTCGCCTATTACTTTGGTCTCAGAGTTGGGTGGTAATTTATTTTCAAAAACACCGTCCGAAGATTCGAGTGGCTCTCCGGTGCCACCACTGACACCACATTCCACTCATTCCGAGGGTCATATTTCGTCAGGGTAAGAATTCAAACAATCAAACAAAAAACAAAAAAAAAAAACACCTCAAATTGTTGTTCAATTGTTGTGTAGGGGCTACTTGACTTACCTTACTTATACTATCTACTATTTAAATATAATCTATTTCTAACTATAATGTTTCTATTTTGTTTAAAGTAAATTACATATGTTAATTGTTGTTCTTTCTACACCACGTTGTTTCCTTTACAACTGTCTACGTTTGATATAATTTGTTTTTATTATGATTCATTTATAATTCTAATTTCTATTTATTTCTTAGTATAAATCTTTTGTATGCTATGTTTAAAGTGTAAATAAATATAAGAAACAAACCTTTTGTTGTTATATATAAATAAATTTAAATACACCAGTTTTTCTTTCTTTCTTTTATTTTGTGTACGAAAAGTATTTGAAAATATTCTAAAAGCACTGTTTAATTAACTATATATGTACATATGTCCACTATACAAGTTAAATTTTGTATAAATAAATTGAAGCATATTGTTAGGATTTACATTTTATTCAAATCGTATCAATCATATTTTTTTTTTAAATCACCATTGTCAGTTTCATTACCATCATCAATTCTTTATTAATAATACAATGTTAAAAATGTTCTATCAAGCCATAACTGTCTTGTCTTGTCGTCACTTTCATTGTCATAAACAATCATGTAAAAAAATGGAAATTTTCGTTTTCAATACCAATACCAATTTCTTTCATCATTAAAA
Source organism: Bellardia pandia (assembly GCA_916048285.2). Classification (NCBI taxonomy): domain Eukaryota; kingdom Metazoa; phylum Arthropoda; class Insecta; order Diptera; family Calliphoridae; genus Bellardia; species Bellardia pandia. Next base: position 124,504,453 of record OU696529.1, read on the forward strand.
TATTTATGTATATTTATTGATGTTTATTAGTTGGTTTGTTGTGTTTTATATTTAAGATTTGTTTAAGTTATTAATAATTTTGTTTTTGTGTTTGTATTTTTGTATTTATTTGTTTGTTCTCTCGTTTAGACGTTCCTCTATAGGTACATTCATACGTCCTTTATCTTCGGAGGGTACTGCCTCTACTACCAAGCTAAAGGACAGCAAACAACAGCAACAACCAAAATTGGATTATCGTTCTATGGTTTCAGTAGATGATAAGCCCGGTCTATTTGTCAGTGTCGATAGTAAGTATAGATTTTATTTTTAATTATATACTAAGAATCTATTAAAGATTTTAGATTTTAGCAATTTAATTTTAAGTTGTTTAAGTTTTATAAATCTTAATTGACGTTTGCCAATAAATCTGTTTTCTAGTCCTTGAAATTGCTTTAGAAATGAATATATTAAAAAGCATTAAACCAGACAATATTTATAATAAAAATCTGGGTTTACCGGATGCTACAACAATAAGCGTTAAACTTTTAAACCATTTTACTTTTAATCTGTATTTTTAATATCCTAAAATGTTTAATAATTAAACATAGTTTAAAACACTTGGATCTGTTCAATTGATGTTTTTGTGTGGCCTTAAAATAAATGGCGGTATTGACGAAGATAAATATTAAAGCATACAAGTTAGTCACTCCTATCGTGAATAAAAATTCTACATGAAATTTGTTCCCTTTTCACATTTTTCCTATCAAAATTCAATGTTAAAAAAATAAAAGCGAACAAATTTCATGTGGAATTTTTATTCACGATAGGGGTGAGTGTAGTATAACAAGTAGATTTGAAAGTTTCAAAACACCAATTTAGAAGAACGATAAGTTTTCGGGTTCTGTTTTGAGATCACCCCAAGGAGATTTATGGGGTACATTAGCTGGTCGTAAAGACACATTTTAACTGAATAGATTTCTTTTTTATTGTCTTAAGCTAGATTTACACGATTGAAATTTTCTTCAAAATTGCTCTTCAAAATGCTTCTAATTCGTGTAAACAATAAAAATTCTTCAAAATTTATATATTTAATAGTTATTAAAATATACAAAATGGAAAATATTACTACTTTTTTATATGCTGAAAAAATTTTGGATGACTTGTTGGATTCATCTTCATCATCTGATGATGAATACATATTTTATATGATTATGGAAAGAAATCCACAACCGCGAGTGAAAGGCTTTGTAGAGAAAGTAATTAATGAATACTCTGAAGTTGATGTATTTTAAATTTCATAGGACAATATCTCCTACTTCTTATATATGTAATGTATGTTTATATATATAATTTTGTAGTTTAAGAAGAATTTGCGTATTAGTCGGGAAGGTGCCATTAGTATTTTTGAGAGATATTCATTGTCTTCTTTCAAGCGATCTTACCAGGGAGCTATCTGCTTCTTCTTTTTTAACAAAAAAAAAAAACAAAATCAGCTGTACATGAAAAAAGTGTTACACTGTTGTGATTTTATGTTCTATTCTGACCATTAAAAATGAGACATCTTTAAAATGTGGGGTAAACATTATAAAAATGTACATAATAAAGGTGTAACATTTTATTTCAGAAAAAGAAAACACCATTAGTTTAGAAGGTTAGTGTATAAAGTGCCCTTCCACTCGGAGTCTTATGGTTCCATTGTTAGTCCATTTAGAAAATTGTAATGCGTTTTCCCTTTTTATAATTTTATTATTTTAATTTTATAGTTTTAATCAATTGGCTACTTTTAGAATGAGTATATTTAAAATCTGGAAAATTTTACAAATATGTACTTTCAAATACATATTTTGTATTCTTTAAAACTTTTATTAAGGCTATAAATTAATCTTATTTGAAAATAATTTGACACAAACACTTATCATTAAAAACATATTCGGTATTTTTTTTAAATATGTATATTTATAAGGTTATTAAACTGTTAATTACGAATTAATATTGTTCTTATTACAGCCATTATTTAAGCTAAATCTAACCAAAACACGTTTTTTACAAAATTATAAACAAACACTTGTAGTATTTTAATGAATTTTAACTTTTTTTATTTCATTCATGTAATTTATTCATGTATTTTATTTCATTGAACATTAAATCAATTACATACATTTAATTAATTAATTTAAATTAATCGAAAACAATTGAAATTCTCACATTTTCATTTGCAATTTCACCATCACACACACAACCAAACAACGTCTAATAACAAATACAACCAAACCAAAATCAATTTGCCAAAATATCAATTACCATAAAACTCTTGTAGTACGGGCACCAAATTTTCCAAATTTTGATATAGTTGGTATGTTTGAATATGTATTATTATATATTTAAAATTCAAACTTTTAATTATTGTTTCTCTCTTTAATAGTGCGGAAAATATATATTTTAATTTATTATAATATATATATATGTATGTATATGGAATTTATACAGACTTTAGATTAAATGTTTATCCTAGCCTAGACATAATTATTTAAAAATAACATTTGGTAACACTCCTTAATAGTTTAGCCTAATTATAGGCTATACATAATTTAACCAGTAAATAAAATTCTCATGAATTAAAAAGTAAAGGTACGATCATATTTGGCAAATATTTGCCGGAAAAGACGTACTAAAGACCCACTAAATAACATATGGGTAGTTCCATGAAAATGTCAACCTCGAGCAAAAAAATAAGAGTACTTGAAAAATGTTTCTAATATGATTTAATAAGAAAAAAATAATCGATTTTTCATAATATGGAAGCATTTAAAGGTTATTGGAATTTAATAACTCAAAAATGGAAGAGAAAAACTGAATGTCTCTTCGACTCAGTTTTTGCAAATAAAATAAATTATTTTCTCTTTGCTATTAACTAAATTAATAGATTTGAAACATTACAATTACATCTTAAAAATAAATTTGCAATAATAAATAACTATAATAATGGAAAAATGAGAATGCAAAAACATTGTTTAACTTTAGATTATTTTAAATGGTCGTAAAACCATGAAACGGTGGCGGGAAGAGTTAAAAAAAGACGAAGCAAAACTAAAAGAACACCAAAAAGGAGGCTGAAAGACAGCGGGCCTATTGCAAAAGGTAGGTAGATGAAGCAAAAGAAGATGCCAAACTACTTTAAGAAAATAGAGAAAAAGATCGTATTCGGCAGCAAAAAATGCGTCAACGTATAAATGTTGCTCGAACGGCTTACTCATTACGAACAAATGTTACAGTTTAGTTAATAAGTATGTAATGAATTAATATTAATAAACATTTTATGAATTTGATATTATTTTTATTATCACACCGTTTTTTGAATAAGTAAACGCTTTTATTTTCTTTCCCCAAATGTATGTCTAAAATTATCTACAAAATACATTTCATTATTTATATAGGAGAAAAATTGTCACGTACGTTATGTCACGTGCGCTATGTTTTTCTTTTATATAAAACTAACCAGAGATGATTTCTCTTTAAATATTAAAGGATTGTAAAGGTACATTATTTAGCTTATTTTAGGAATTTTTAAAGAAAAGAAAAACTCCCATGATTCGCAGACTTTCACATGTACGTAAATATGCCTTAAAACCACTTCCGTTTTTGTCACGTACGTTATCACCTTATTTTGATCGGATATTTTCGACACCAAAGTTTCGAGGTTGCCCATTTTTTTCTCAAACATAGAAACTTTTGATTGCAACATAACTGTAATATTGTATTTCATTAACTTCTATTTTTGTGAGATTTATATTACTCCATATGCGTACGAATGTCACGTACGGCTGAATGAAAATACCCATATGTATATTTGAACTCATTTATTTAAAAAAAAAAAACTTTTTTTATTGCGGCCAAAGCAAAACAAATATTTAAGGTGGATTCACCCATTTGTTCTTAACAAAAATTTTTTCTGGAGAAACATTTTTTTACTGAGAGTTTTTTTGCAGCACGATTCACCCATTTCGAACGATTTTCTGAAAAATCAAAGCTGCCATATGTAAACAAAAATATTAGTTTTACAAGTGCGGCCATTGATTTATTTTGCTTTGGGTTTTAAGTGTCAATTTATTTTAAAGTATTGTGTATTCAAAATCACAGATATAAATTCAAAATGAATGAAAAAAGAAAGTTGCTTTTGCTGATGGCCATGGAAATACATAAGGCATTGTTATTTGTGTGAAAAAATGCAACCTATTGGCAACTCAATTAATTTTTGTCCAGAAAATATATAAAATTAAACCAATTCAAGTTCGGAAAAAATATTTTCCATGTGTGACCATACCTGTAGGATGCGTTTCAAGAAGTATCACCTCAAATCTTCATAGAAAACACAATTTTTAAAATAAAATACATTTAATCTAAAGTCTGAATTTAATATCTATTGATCTTAATATCGATGGTCTCATGTAGAAAGGCCCTAACTCGCATATTTGAAACTTTACAGGAGAAGGTAAAAACATAATAGAAACTGTAATATTCAACATGTAACTTTTTTTGTACAACTGCTTATAAAAGCGTTATTTTTTACACTGTTGCAATAAATTTTTGTGAGGAGGTGTATTTGCGTTAAATGCATTGGAATCACAAAAAAAACTAATTTCGAAAAATAGCGAGTTAGGGCCTTTTTACATGAATAAAATAGACTCCTATGAAATCTGTATATATAATTGTTGTAATTTATGAAATCCTTAATACTCGATGGCTGCCTTACTTGCCAATTAGATTAACTCCAACTCCTACAAAAATATAAAACAGAGAAAAGTAATAAAATATTTGTAAAGTTACTCATGCATGGCGTATCCTGTTTAGTCATTATTAGAAATAAGTTAAATTTTGAATTACTTACAAAAATGAATTATTTAAAAAATGAATTAATACCTTTACATGTATTAGTAAATTTTGAATTGCCAAATACATATCATTGAAATTGTCAATAAGCTTGGGATTTGTATATGTCAAATAGTTTTAAGAACCATTTTAGAAAATAAATCATTCTTGTGTAAAATCTAAAAGCCACCGGTTCTGTATATATTATTCCAAAGTAATTTAAATCCAATCGTTAACTTAAAAGTTTGCATAAATATTAATAGTGTTAACAAACGACAAGTTACACTGTGTAAACGGTCCTTAAAAATTATTAAGGATAAACACATCCAAATACCAAAAGAAAGTAAATATCTTATCAGAGGGTAGCATTACAACTGAAAAATGTGACGAATTATGACCAAACGGAAATGGGCTTCTACAAACTAAGGCGAAATATAGTAGTCTGTCTTTCAAACTGAGATCATGGCGATTAGATGATTAAATTAAGTGATTAAATGGGATTTATAACAAAAACTAAAATTTGTATGTTTATGGTTAATAGAGCAGTTAGTTAGCCTAAGGTATGATGGTTTACAATTTAAGAATTACAAAAAATCTTATGCTTGGTTTTCACTATGTCATTTTTGTTGTTAAATTGTCCAGTTGCAACCATGATTGCAACCATAGATGACGCCATATGACAACCCGTTTTCATACAATTGCCAACAATTTGGACAATTTGACAACAAAAATGGCATAGTGAAAACGCGGCCTTATACTACAATTTCAAACCTTTGCCAACCTACATTGATGACTATGCGGTGGGGTGAATAGTTATCTTGGAAAAATGCACAACTTCTTCACTGTGCAGAACCTGCAACTATCACCTTGGAAGTGTTTGGCAAGAGTATTGCCACCTGCCAAAAGATGTAATGCTGAATTTTTGGGTGTTGTAGTCAAATTTTCGGAGTCACATTTGACAGCCGCTTTCCCTCCTCAGCTATATGCCAACACTATTACAAACGGAAGTACTTGGAACATGGATAAATAACACTTATTCGCTACTTATAATTGGAGAAACATTGGAGGCTGCCAGAATTATAACAGGCTGCATGGCAATAGCCTCGAAACACCATCTTCTCGAGGAGTCAGAATAGTTGCTCCTAGGATGTATTCGGCGAAGTCATACTAGCTGCAACAATAAACAACTGGTCTCTTCCCCGGAGCATGCCGGAAATTATATTCGAATACAAAGCTACGTGTAGGATGCATTGGATCAAAACTTTAAACGATATTTATGAGGGTGATGTAGCTTAATTGCGCATTTGATCATTAAGCATGAGTTGGTATTCGTGGCCTGGATTCGATTCCCAGCCACTGCCATTCACAAAACATCAGTTTCTGATAATTATTAGTTTTACGTCCCACCATAACTAATATTTATCACAGCGCCCTCCTTCGGTGGTATAGCATTGAAACGCCATAGAAGTAAAATAATTAAATAAAGGCTATAAAATCAAGCTTTAACATTAATGCGCCTACTCACCACCAGAGGCGCTGGAATTCTGTACTAAAAACAAACATAATGCGCAATTGCAGAGTTGTGATATAAAAAAGCTTTCTTCTTTCACCACCTTTACTTCTTCAACTATCCCCTTTTTCCTTTTTTTGCCTGAGTGTTACTTCTCTTATAAAAAAATTACCAGCCAACTAAACTTTATCGACTAGCCCAGTAGAAGTAGTACAACAACAACAACAAACAAACAACAACAACAATTGCGAAAGTCTTGAGATAATAGCATCATAGAGAAAGCGAAGAAGAGGAATGAGTGAGGAAGCATGCCAGAAACTTACAGAAATCTACAATCGTCAGAACAACCGATACTCTACGGGCAAACCCAAAACTAGCAGGAACAAAGAAGATTCTAAATCTAAAAAGGCCAGCACTCAGATCTCTGGTTAATACGTTAACTGGTTATATACTGGGGGGTTACACTCTATAGGGATGCGAAAGCAATACGATCTGCAGACTGCAGGAATATCTTAATAAATTTTGATTGGAGATTAGCAAGGAATTACATTGAAGAAACTAGGTTTTTAATCTAACTATGATTTTCGGCATATGAAAGTAGGGAAACACATGATTAAGAGCACAACTTACCGATGTAATGCCACTCTACTTAACCTTATCTAAAATGCATGTTCGTCAACTTCAACATAACAAAAATGAGACACTTGACCAATATTTTGAATTTGCCAGCTCATACAAATTATTATGTTCCTATTAGAAAAATCCTTATTTCTTTAAACTTTGAATATATCATTGAAAAAAAATGTAAATAAATAGGATTAAGATTCTAAAAAAAAAAATGGGAAAAAGGAGTTAATCTATTTGGCGAATGTGTTATCTTTATAATTTATAAAAAAGTGTGTAAATATTTAACAAGAATTATTTTCTATGTTCCCGAACTGGTCACACTCCCAAGTTTAGATCAGAATTTATAAGTTCCTGCACTAATAATTTCTTTATAATTTGCTTTTGTATTTCTGATAATTAAAGGAACAAACAGAGTTAGTTATGACGTTTTCTTTTCTAACAAATGCAGGCCTGTTACATACATATGTAAATTACTACATAATTTAAATGCTGCCCTCGTTCTTGCACAATATAACAAAGACAAAGCCTCTTTTTTTGCTAGAAAAGAAAACAACATAACATTAATTCATTTTAAGAAAACTGTACATAAAACTGTTATACAAAACATTGTTGTAAAATATTAAGAAATGTAATAAAACTTATGACATCCTGACATGTTAAAATAAAACCCCTCTACCCCTCTAAACTAAATAAAATTAGCATGAAATGCTTAAATGTTGACGGCATAAAAACAGATAAGTTTAATAAACAATTATTTCTTTTTTATAGAACTTATACCCAGACCGGCAAGAGCTTGTCCAGATCCACCCTTGTATTTACGCTTGCGCATGGGTAAACCAGTGGGCAAGGCCATACCATTGCCAACATCGGTAATGTCGTATGGTAAAAATAAACTGAGACCTGAATATTGGTTTAGTGTACCTAAAAATCGGTGAGAGATTTTTTTTTTGTCCTTAAACCTAAAGATATTTTTATTTATTATTTAAATTTTTATTACAATTTACAGCATTGATGAATTGTATCGTTTTGTTAATACCTGGGTTCCTCATCTCTATGGTGAATTGGATGAGGAGCAAATAAAAACTCGTGGCTTTGAATTGATACAAGACGATACTGAATGGACCCAAAATGGCACCAAGAAAACACGTTCGGGCAGCCAAGAGGGTGAAGAAATCGCCGATATAACTAGAGAATCCTGGGAGGTAAGTTCAAAAGTTTCTATTTTATACATATACATTTTATATTATATTTGAATATCTATATAACTCTTTAAACTTTAAGAAAATCATTAAAATTTTATTTAATTTATTAAAAAAAAATAGGTAAAATATTAATTATTAATAATAGTAATGTTTTTTTTTTATTTTAAACTTATTTTTGAAAAACGTTGTTTAAGTCGCATTATTTGTTTTTAAACAGAAATTTAAAAAAATTGAAATAAATTTTTTATTTTTTTTTTCTGAAATTTATTTATTTTTATATTATTAATAAACCAAAAAAAAAAAAACAAAATCAGCTTATTAAGGCTCCATTTGCTAAGACCTACAACATTATTAAAACGGCTTCTCATGCCGCATCTGCTGATTTGGATTTATTAAGCGGCGAGGTTAGGATTGAACTATTAAAAAAACCCACAAAACAAAAACATCCAAAATTAATATTTTGAAATCTATTTCAAAATTTCCTTACAACAGTTATCTAAATTTCTATTTGTTTATTATTTGAAAATTTTAGTTTCATTTTCAATCGTTTTAAGTTGTAGTGTTGTGTGACAAAAGCCAAAGTCGTTTTTTTAATGTATTTTCAGTAGTAGAGTGATGTTGTGTCACTTATTTATGTAATTTCTTTATTTGTAAATGTTACAAAGGCACCTTTTATTATACATAAATATTATAAACAACAAGTATTTTAAGTATTTTTAGCAAACAAATATAGTTTTTCGCTCATCTGAATCGTTAAATTATTTCGTCTTTTTCCATCACTATTTCATCATACATTCATGCGTTAATTCATTCATTTGTTGCAATGGCACTACATGTCCTACATTTCAATGCATTTAATGTGTTGTTGTTTTCGTTTTTATGACATTATCTTAAGGATAATTTATTTTATAAAATCTTATGTATTTATTATACCAACACACCTTCTTAAAAGTTGTTGCTGTTTGTTTTTTAATATAAATGAGCTTGTTTATTATCGTATGCACATTAACAATTCTTGAGTGAGAACGGTCTACGGAATTTTAAGTTATTTTTAAAAAAAGTTATTTAGTGTTTTTTCTTTTGTTTTGGGTTAAAACAAATCGTTTTGCATTTAACAAAAACAAACAATTTAAACCAGTTATTGTTTTCATTGGCAATTGTTTTTAAATGTAAAACATGCTGGTAATAAATGAATAAATAGCTAAGGATTTTTCTTTGTATTAGGTAATAATTTGGATTTTTTTAATTTTTTTTTTATCAATTTGACCTCAAAAACATAAATATCTTCTGTTTCGAAGTTTAGACAAGAGCAGTAACAACTTACTCGATACCTCCGAAATGCTATCCTATTTGTCTCGACTGATTGTTTTTAGCTAATAGATAGAACGCTTTGCAATTTGTGGTATACGAGTATGAGATAATGAATAAAAACCTCCTGCTGTCTAAGATAGTGAAGTGGCATGCATACAAGAATCACTTGAACACAACTGAGAATCGCTTATTCTAGTATTCTCAATTGCTACCGTGAATGAATTGTTGTAAGTCCCCAAGAGAGAGGCAGTGGAAGTAATGGTGTTTTATTGTCTTTTAATTTCCGTCGTTGCAGTTTCTTTAAAAATCGTTTTTCATTCCGATCCTAAGAGATTCCTTTACCATAATCATGATAATTCTCATGAATCTATCCAGTCTGCTTTGATGATACTTCTTCTCCAATCTCCTCCTACAAATTGCTGCCCAATTTGGGTTTATTAAGGAGAAAAGTAGGAGAAAAATAGTTGGTGAAAGGAGAGAAAACCTCATAATTATTTTATTGTGTTGTAGCGCCTCTGGTGGCGAGTAGACACATTATTACGAGTTGATTTATAGCCAATATTTAATTATTTTACTACGGTGGTGTTTCATGCTATACCACCAAAAAAGAGCGCTGTGATAAATATTAGTTATGGTGGGATGTAAAACTAATAATTATCACAAACTGATGTTTTGTGAATGGCAGTGACTGGGAATCGAATCCAGGCCACGAATACCAACTCATGCTTAACGATCAAACGCGCCAATCAATTAAGCTACAGCAGCAAAAACAGTTTACAAAATTTAATCCAGTCCAAGAAATTGCGACACTTCCAATGGGTGAGTCCACAGATCTTCAGGACATAGGGAAATAGGTCTGGATAGTGTCATGAGGGCCCTGGCCACATGCTGAGCATATATTAAGGACTGCATGGTCTATGTGGGACCAGAAGGCATTAAGCCTATTGCTTGGTTTTCACTATGTCAGTTTTGTTGTCAAATTGTCTAAATTGTTATGAAATTAACAACAATTTGGACAATTTGACAACAAAACTGACATAGTGAAAACGAAATTAACAACAATTTGGACAATTTGACAACAAAACTGACATAGTGAAAACCAAGCATATTGCTCCATCTAAATGTGAGTTGTGCTAGAACGACTTTTGTTATACGCGGCAGAGTTTTCGCGATGTCTGCTATCGGCGGTAGACCACCTCCAAGTACGACATTGATGCGGTATCCACAAATTAGTGGCGTCTCTATAATTGTCGTTCAAAGCTGTCATATATGAACTGTGATTAAATGGATCCTATCTGACATGCCTCTGGGAAACCTTCAGCTGTGTTATATGAAAGCTTCGATGGCTTCTTCAGTGACATCCTAGACCGGAAGAACCTTAATATCCTCGTAAAGGTGCTGTTCAGAGGTTATTTGTAGACTGTATTTTAACAGCTTTCACTCACTGGAGCAGCGTATCTTGTGGATAGCAAGCAAGGTTTCTTTATCCATACCCCAAGTGCTGCCATCTAGCACCCGTGTACGTCTCCTGGTGTTATGACATTTGATGAATGAAATCAAATGATTGCCAGCATTCAGTGCTGTGTAATTCGCACAGTATCTACATTTCAAATGAGCTTATTACCAACATATTTATATAACAAAATATATGTGGCCATCTCTAGAGAGCTGGTAACATTAAATGAAATAATGTGCAACAGTTGTTAAATACTTCGAAAAGTTAATATGTTGGGTATTTATTTACATAATTAAATGACTCTTAAAAGACCATCTAATTTTTTAATAACTATAAATATGTTTAAAAAAAGGCTTGTCATTATTATATAAAGCGTTAATATTATAAATGCCGGATGCAAAAACAATTCAAATTCAATTGGCGTATAAATAAAAAACAAAACTATACTTACTCGTAAACAATGTCAAGTGGTTAAAATCGAAACCAAGCCTCCAAACTTAACAAATCCGTTTACGAGTATGTAACAATATCATATCATATTTTTGTATTCTTACTTTATTATGAAGCTATTTTTAGAATTATCTTTTAGTCTTTATACCTATACGTTTTTTTTTGGGACTTCTACTCTTATTTCCATATGACTAATAAATGAACAAATTCATTTTTTCATTATTTTTTGTTATTATTATTATTTATATTTGTCATGCGTAAATATTATCGCTCATTTTAATCAATACATGCTGCTGTCAATTTATTTAACACATCAATTTTCTTAGTGGAATAATAATAATAATAATTTAAGAATGAACAAACATCAGCTTCTTCAATAACATTTAAAGAACATAAAATGTATATTACAGAGATAAAATAAAATGTCATAAGATTGTTGTTACTTTTCTTGTTTAATTATAACGCATTTCAATTGTATTTCGCCATCAATTGGTGATGATGTTGTTATTGAAAATTATTGATAATGTCAAAGCATTTTAAACTAAAGAGATACAAAAAAAAATACAGATAAAAATTTGCACACACATAAATTCACTTAAAAACTTTCTACAAAAATGTAAACGATTTATTTTGCTTTCTATTTCAATGGGGCTAAAACTTTAAGAAAATAGTTTGCAAAAACCGAAATTTAATTGGTAATGTTGGTGGCAGGCATGGGCTAAACCATTGAGAAACAAGAAAAAAATCCGGTAAATACTGTTATACTTAAGAATTTCTATAGAAAATGTAGTTATACACAAGAATTTATATAGAAAATACTGTTATACACTAGATTTTCTATATACATATAATACTGTTATACACAAGATTTTTAATAAAATCTTTTTATACACAAGGTTTTCTATAGAAAATACTGTTATACACAAGATTTTCTATAGGAAATACTGTCATACTTTACATTGTCTATATGAAATACTGTTATACTTGAAATTTTTTTTGGAAACTTTTGTTATACACAAGATTTCCTTAAGAAATACTGTTACACATAAAATTTTCTATAGGAAATACTGTTATATTTGAGATTTTCTTTAGAAACTTTTGTTATGCACAAGATTTCCTTGAGAAACACTGTTATACATAAATAAATACTGTTATATTTAGATTTTCTTTAGAAACTTTCAAAAGATTTCCTTTAGAAATACTGTTATACACAAGATTTTCTACATAAAATACTGTTATACACAAGATTTTCTATAGGAAATACTGTCATACTTTACATTGTCTATATGAAATACTGTTATACTTGGAATTTTCTTTGGAAACTTTTGTTATACACAAGATTTTCTTAAGAAATACTGTCATACATAAAATTTTCTATAGGAAATACTTATGCTTGACATTGTCTATATGAAATACTATTCTACTTGAGATTTTCTTTAGAAACTTTTGTTATACACAAGATTTCCTTGAGAAATACTGTTATACATAAGATTTTCTATAGAAAATACTGTTATATTGAGATTTTCTTTAGGAACTTTCAAAAGATTTCCTTTAGAAATACTGTTATACACAAGATTTTCTGCATAAAATACTCTTATACACAAGATTTTCTATAGGAAATACTATTCTACTTGAGATTTTCTATAGAAACTTTTGTTACAAACAAGATTTTCTATAGAAATACTGTTCTACAAACGATTTTCTATACTTCCAAAATACTGTTATACACAGGGAATCCAAAACTCACATATTCTCTTTATGCCCATCACTGCATTTGCTAGTGCGATTGAGCCAAACATTTGCACGCTATAAAAAAACGATAAATTGCACTAGAAATTACTTGTCTAGTATATTCATTCCACTCTATTAAATCGCTTGCCAATTAATTTTATAAAATTGTCAAATTGTTTCCTTATTATTTATTAATTATAGTCACAAAACTGTTGGCAAATTTGCTAAACTGTTTTAACATACCAAAAATGGTTGTAAAAACTCATTTAGACAATTAATTAATAATAAATAAAATGTGTGTTTTAAATATGGAGTACATTAACACATAATTATGATTGAAAACTAAATAAAACAGGATGACATTAGGCAGCTGCTTATAAATTATGAATTGTTTTAGAACAAAATATCAAAAATAAATGGAACGAACTTGTTATTAATTTGATTTCAAAACAAGTTTGTCTCTAACGCCGTTTTAAAATATTATGTATTAAATATTTTTTTTAAATTGAAAAAATTTAAAAAGACACATGTTTTAAATAAAATGTTATATGTATATAAGTTATTTGTTTTGCCATAATTTAAAAAATTCCCATTATAAATGACAGCTTAATTAAAATTTGTAATTATTTAAAAAAAATGTTAAGCATCTCTAAATTCCTATAACCAATAGAAAATATGCCATTTAAATTAGTTTTTTTCCGTTTTTGTTAATTTTTAATTTAATCAAACAATATTGATTTTATACAATTAGCTAAATTTGTTTCATTCTGCGCAATACAGCAGGAAGGGGGTTATCATCACATGGTAAAACCCGATTAAAATAATTTGTACAGATTCAAAAAACAAAAGAATTGTCAATAAACAAAAAAATATTTAAATTGATATACAGGTTAGAGTTTTTATTTATATACAATACAAAAAAAAAAAACAATTTAATCTAAACCAAAACAAAAAGAATTAAACTTGTCTTGTTTAAGTTCTCTGTTTTAAACAATTGCTGAAATAATGAAGAAGATAGAAGGCGACAATTTTAAGTAAATGACAAGGCCAACCTAAATACGGTTACTTAATGTCGAGATTCAAATTTAAGGTCGTTTATGGTTTCATCACATTATTATTTAGATCTATAAATAATAGTTTACTAGAACAACAAAATGTGTTCATTGAATGGCTGGAAAGCCAACAGTTAGATAACCGATAATAAATAAGTCATTATACAACTCTTTCTAAGTAATGCAGATGATATGTAGTTGTCATTGAAAAGTAAGCTATTAAGTAACTGCAAGGCATTAACAAATATTTGCTGAAATTGTTACTTCTGCTCCAAACTGTTATTATTTTTTTTTTTTATCTATATTACAACTCTCGCAATTATATTACACCAATACCTCACTTTGCGTCGGGGTTGCATTCCAAAAAAACACGACGCAAATTGAAACGACGTAAAGTGAATTAAGATTTTTTATAGCAAACCATGTAAAGATCGAAGATTGGTTGTAGGGTTACAACAATTTTAAGTCGTCGGATTTCTTTCACAACAAAATTGCTCCAATGCTTGCTGAGCAGCTTTTTTTTAACGTAAAATAAATTTCCTTTTAGCAATTGTCTGTATTACTACCACCAGCATTATCTTTGGATAATGCTTTACTTTTTATGTCATCAAATAAGCTTTTTGCTTTTGTCTGAAATATCATTTTACTTAATAGTATTCTCTGCGCAACTTGATTTTATATACAAATATAAATAAAAACTCGAACTCAAAACAACGCTACTTCGATAATCTAACGACGCACATTGAAAATTAGTACTCATTAAGCAACTTCGAAAAAACGCAAATCGAAACGACGCAAAGCGAGGTATTGGTGTATATATTTGCATACCCTTCATCTTCATGAGAAGGGTATATATAAGTTTGTCATTCCGTTTTTAATTTCCAAAATATAATTTTCCGACCATATAAAGTATATATATTCTGGATCCTTATAGATAGCGGAGTCTATTAAGCCATGTCCGTCTGTCTGTTGAAATAAATTTTCTGAAGTCCCCAGATATCTTCGGGATCCAAATCTTTAATAATTCTGTCAGACATGCTTCCGAGAAGTTTGCTATTTAAAATCAGCAAAATCCGTCCACAAATAACGGAGATATGAGCAAAAATCCGAGACAACCACTGAAAATTGCATCAAAAAACTAATTGTTTTAATATTGTTACAAATAATTTCATAAACAGATGGCGCTGATCAAACAAAGTGTTTAAGTGTGTTCTTAAACCGTAATATAAGTGTGTAAAAAGACAGTGTGTTGATTTTTAATTGTGTTTGTGTACATTTAAATAAATAAAGACTCGTTATATTTTCTTCAAACTACTTGCCGCTTTTATTTGGCATTCAAAAAGAATCCGGTTTATTTAAAGGAAATAAACCACCGTTTTTAAAAGGTAAAAACGTAACAATATAATATATATATGTATGTATGTATATATGTAATATAATTATGCATCCACAACAAAGGTGAAGGGTATATAAGATTCGGCATAGCCGAATATAGCACTCTTACTTGTTTTTATTTAACTCTCTATTTAGTCCACATAATTCGCTATATTACGCAAAAATTTTCAATAAACTAAAAACATTTACTTAACGCTTGGTAAACATGCCTAATTAGGTGTAATTACACAAATAAATAATGACCATTGTTGTTAATTTTTTTAACTTATTGTTTAAATATTTGTTTTTTGTTTGTAATCAAAGTGACCGATCAAACTGGATTTGAGAACACACCCACTCAATTAAAGATATGGCTAAAAGTTGGCAACGCCAAACACACCCACACAATTAAGGGCATGGCAAAAGTATGGCAACATCTACAAACTGCTGTCAAAGGTCATTAGGTCATGTCACAGTGTTCAAGGACACTAATTTCAACTATGTAAATGTTATAGAGATTTTAAGAATGTTATTTACTGTCTCATTTTCTATAACTAAAGAAAAATTAGTAAGGACATAAATTTAAAAAAAAAACATTTAAGCAATTTTGAACCAAAGTAAGCTGCAATATTAATTTTAGTTCTAAATATATTTAAACTTTGAATCAGATAATAAGAATATTCATAGTTCAAAATAAATTCATGCTTAGAAAACTATTTTTAAATCTTAATCTTTATTAATATTTCTTTTAATTTAACCGTAATTTATTAATTTTTCTACAAATCTCATCATTCCGCTTATTAACCAGTTGCAGTTGTTATGAGTAATACCAATTTCTGTCTTATATTTCAAAGTGTGAATTTTTTAAGTATTTTCTTAAAGGTGTGAAAATTCAAATTAAATTAGTTAGACGCTTTATTATTTAAAGAGTTTGATGATGATGTCTTTATTAACAATTATTACCCGCATAAATTAATATAATTACAATCAGACTCACACACAAAATTTAAGTTGGTTATGTTGCCTTGCCTTTGATCGTATTTATCTTATATTAAAATTCAAATGTAATGAACTTTCCTCTCACATTAACCCTTGTTTCTGAATTGCTGTGACATAGGGTCAAAAATATTATATCCATCCTCCACATTCTGTTTTTATTATGTCTGCAACCTTTTACACTTTCTGCTTTTTAAACTAAAAAAAAATATATTGATAAATTCTCAACTTGGTGGCACAGTTGAACAAGTTATGTGATCCATTTTTTAAAAAACAGGGGTAAATTGGGACTAGAGGGTTTAAACATTTCTCTAATTAACAAACACAAACTGCGAAGCTTTTTGGCTTATCTGCAGAAAACATCCAGAGTATTTGGCAGGAATCAAACCTGCAACCCTCTGACTGATGGTCTGGCACACTTTCGCCTAGTCTATCGGGGCACCCTAGGAAATAATGAACATACAAAAATAATTAAATTTTAACAGAAAAGTACCAGATTTTTCGCGTCAAAATAAAGTAAACAGGTATATTAAATTTTTTTATTTAATATTTTGCTTGTAGTCCATTTGTCTTTATCACTGTTGACAATCTTCTAGACGTAGCATCAAAGAGTTTTGTACGGAAATCAGGCAAAATGTTGTTCCATTCATCCTGTATTACTGACTTTAGATTATCCTTGAAAGAAATATATATTTGCCAATTTTTTTCCAGTTATTTCCACAGGTAAGCAATTGTATTGTGGTCTGGGGACTGCGGAGGATGATTTAAAGTTGTTGGACAATGATTGAGCAACCACTCCTTCACAATTTTGGAGGTATGCTTAGGATCATTGCCCTGTTGGAACATTCAGGTCTGTACTAGAGCTAATTTCTCTACACTAGGGGCTACATTGTTTTTTAAAATTTTGAGATAATCTTCCTTTTTCATTGTAGATTCTTAAAATGTAAGATTGCCCCTGATGCCGCCATACAAGCCCCAGGCCATTACTGAGCCAACGACATGTTTAACTATGTTTTAACATATTTATTACTAAAGACTTCGTTTTTTAATTCGCCATATTTGTGGGAGGTGTTTGACTTCAAATATCTCAAACTTATTTTCATCCATGAAAAGAATATTATTCCAAAATGGATCTTATATATTTTTTTGCGTAATTCAAACGTTTAATTTGGTTGTTCTTTGATATAAAGGGCTTCTTACGTGGTACTCTGCCATGTAGGCATTTTGATGCACAGATCTTCTCGCGCTTACAGGTTTTCCAGAAGTTTTCGTAACATTTTCAGCTATTTTTACAGCTTACTTCAGTTTTTGTAAGACATTTTGGTCGTTTTGCACCAAGCAAAACGATACCAAACGTCTATAATTTTTTTTATGGTACAGTGATGCCTTCCAAAGATTTTATCTATTTTCACTACTTAAGGTGGATTCACACATTCGTTCTGAAATGAGAGAGAGAGAAAATAAATGAGAATTTTTCCTCTTGCGAGTACTATGTAAAAACTTTTTATAAAAATTTTCTTATTCGAAGATTTACTTCTAGTTAAATATAAAAGAATTTGAAATTTATTTTTGTATATCTCTGTTAAATGTTCTACATAGCTTTCCGTTGGAAAACGTAAATGCGAAAACATACAGAAATATACAAAGAGACACTAGCAAAATGTAATGCATTTTCTGGCCTGCTAAAGCCTTCGTCAGCATTCTTTGTGTCTATTGGTGTTAATTTTCAAACCTCTTATATTTAACTTTTTAATTTAACTAAATGAGAATTTTTCCTCTTGCGAGTACTATGTAAAAACTTTTTATAAAAATTTTCTTATTCGAAGATTTACTTCTAGTTAAATATAAAAGAATTTGAAATTTATTTTTGTATATCTCTGTTAAATGTTCTACATAGCTTTCCGTTGGAAAACGTAAATGCAAAAACATACAGAAATATACAGTTTTTGCATTTACGTTTTCCAACGGAAAGCTATGTAGAACATTTAACAGAGATATACAAAAATAAATTTCAAATTCTTTTATATTTAACTAGAAGTAAATCTTCGAATAAGAAAATTTTTATAAAGAGAGAGAAAATATTTTTTTTTCGAACAACTCTCAGCTTGAGTTGGTTTAATTTTATATTTTGTCTGGACTAAAATTAATAAAAAAAAATTCTTAATACTCGCAAGAGAAAAAGTTCTCATTCAAAAGCGGGACTGTTTTGTTTTCAAAATTGTCTTAAACTATTTAGCAGCAAAATAACACCTATAAAGTTTTAAGGATAATGGAATTAATCGAAACGATATTATGATTACACTAAAGCATACTTACGATCAGTGATGCCAACTTTTGCGACTCAAAACGCGTAAACATTTTTGAAAAATGGGCTAAATGGAAAAAATCCATATAAGGGGACATCAAATTTTCTTTTTTCCCAAAAAGGGCTAAGTTGTCATCGCTGCTTACGATTAGTTATGGATGACAAACGAAGATAAGTTTTGAATTTTGCACGTATTAAATGTCATAAAACCATTTGCAAAAAAGAAAACTTTAGTTTAATTAGTAATAAAAAAAGAATTTTACGATTTAAACTGTGGCTCGCAGCTGCTTAATATTTTGAAAGCTTAACTAAAACTCTTTTAATAACATACGAGTATGTCGCCTGTTGCTCCTATTGTATTTCAGCTAATGTTTATGTATATGTATTTATTTACTAAAAAACATTTAGTGTAAACAAAGAACAAATTAATTGACCATAAAGAGGGGTAGTGTCAATTATATTTGAAACGATTAAAAACAAATCTTGTTGTCTCTTACGTTTTGAGCTAAACGATCGATCAACTACGATGCTCTTGTATAGAGTACGAATACATGAGAGTGCATACCTACATTTTGTATTATTATGTATGTATGTATGTAGTTGATGGAATTGTTTAGATAGGTGCACATCTTCCACGGAATTCGCATTGTAAGAAAACAATAGGTGGCCCGTGGTCACGTCAGTGGGATTTGGTTTGCGTGTGTATTGCTTATATTAGTGGATACTTTCGATTTTCTTTCCCTCACTAGTTGGCTGGCTTCTGTTGAAATTTAAAACACACAATAACAACAGCAACTAGGTACAAAGAAATTTAAATGTTTTTATTTTATTCATACCTACATACTTCAAAATTGAAAATGAAAAATAAACTGAACAGAGTTGAACTGAACTGAATTGAGCCACGAACAACAGCAACACACATATAAAAACTGACAGAGGGACGGGCAAACAGGCCGACAACTGAGCCAAGTTTCTTTTAAACAATCAAACACCATACAATCACCAACAATTTATTTATTTCATGCGCAGTCACAACTTGTGCTTCTTACGCGTTTCATGTAGATCTTCTTGTTGATGGTTTGACAGAAATAAAATCAATTTTTCGTAAATAAAAAGTTTTAAATTTTCAAAAGTGTTTTTAAAAAAAGGCAAAATTTTGTGACAAAATGTGACTTAATTTAAATTTACAAAAAAAAAAAAAATATATAAAAACAATTTCCATATTTAAAAAAGAAAAAATATAAAATAACTTTAAAAATATAAAAAAATTATTTCATTACTGTGATAGCTGTTAATTATATATTCCTAATTTTTTAATTGAATTACAAAATTTGTGTGAAAATTAATTTATTAAATAAAAATATAAACGGATAAAGCTTTAACGTCATCTTTTACAACATATTCATTCTTCTGTGTGTGTATTTAATTGTTGGTTACCAAAATGAGCGCCAAGTCAAAGAAACTGTCAAAAATTGCCAAATACATTAAGAAAAAGGTAAAAGAAACAGAAAAATCAGTTCTTTTTTTATTTTTTGTCTATTTTATTTTTATTATAATCATTTTGTTGTATCTATTTTTATTTGAAAATAAAAAAACCCACATCTGTTTTTATGCATTTGGCCTAAAAATATTTTTTGTTGAAAACATCAGCACAATTGTTTAGTTGTTTAAACAAATTTTAGCCAAAAACATTGAAATTCTACTAAACTAAATTATTATGCATACGGTTTACACACTTCGGTTTCTGTGGCTATAAGCAACAAATTACACAATTTTCGAAATTTATTTAAAAAACCAAGTGAAAGTTTTCAATTAAATCAAATTTATAAAAAAAAAAAAACATAAATAATTTATTAAAAAAACAGTTTAGTAACGTGTTTAGAATTTGTTTTTTTCTTTGCTTAAACTGAAAATAAGTTTTTAAAATAAAATTTTGTTTAGTGTGTTTGAATCTATAAAATTCCATCCATCATGTCTTTAAATAAAAAAGTAATTTTAAATAAATTTATTTCTCATTTATTATACTTAAATATTATTAAGTAATCAAGCAAATCAATAGTTTTTTTTTTATTTTGCAAATTCTTTAAATAATTAAGTGTATTTGTGTTTCGTTAGATATTCAAAATGCATCATTGTTTATATTTTAAATAAATATAAATAACTAGTGTAGTCATAAAAATCGATTCGTTTAAAACGATTAACCATAAACCGGTATTTAATATGTGTTATTTTGTTATTAAATCGTTTAAATACAAAATATTTTACAATTGCTAAATATCTAAAATCTAGAACGAACCAGTTTCATATTGCTTAAAAATAACCTTGGAACTAGTTCTTTGAAACGCTATTCTGATTCCGAAAAAATTGTTACTCTATGCAGCTCTATGCAACATTTATTAGTTCCGTAATCGCTTTAAAAACAATTGGTTTTCAACAAATTAATTAAATGTTAACCAATGAACTGGGGGATGTTGGAAACAATACAATATTGTGTCCTGCTGCAAAACTTAGGAAACGAATCTTTTTCTTCTAAACAGAATTCTTTATTTGAAATTTTTAACATATAATGTAATACCGAATGTATTAAAAAATCGATTAAGGACAATTTCAATAAATATTTGTAAGTCTTCTAAAGGTACGGTCACATTTGGCAAATATTTGCCGAAACAGACGTAACCACTATATAACATATATTTGAACTCGTTTATTTATTTAACATAACAAAATAGAAGTTTATTTTATTGGTGGTTGTTTGCTCTTACCAAACATTTGTAAGCTTAAACATCGTCAAACAAATTTGCGCTGAAAATAGTGGTTACGCTTTTTTAAGTAAATATTTGCCATGTGTGACCGTATCTTAATTTTATAAATTAATCATACAAACAATAAAAATTCCTCAGCTACTTCTTGAAATTAGTGTGACAATTTCAAACAAAAATCAGTGATGGAAAAACTAGTTAAAGGTACGGTCACACATGGCAAATATTTGACAAAAATACGTAACCGCTAAGTAAAATATACTTAAATTCTTTTGTTAATTTAAACTTATTTTATTTAGGACAAGTCATACAAACAAATTTAGTTTTATTCTATTTGAAGCTGTTTGATCTTACAAAACACTTGTAAGATCGTTTTTTTTTTAAGTAAATATTTGTCGTGTGTGACCATAACTTAAGAATGTGTGTTTGTTCCGAGGATAACAATTTCGAACAAAAATTATTGATTAAAAAAAAGCTTCCAGAATCGTTATAAATAACATGTGCTTGCTCTGGAGGAGACAAATCAATAAAGATCACAAATTAATTAATAAACCCCAAACAAGAATATCTAGAACTAGTTGTGGAACTAATACTTTTTTCTTGAGTAAGATCATATCAAAACTAAGTGTATTAAACACATCATCCCTTGATCCCTTGTTTCCTGCTCACAGCATTTAAATGCAATTTTTTTTTTGTAATTAATTAAGTAGATTGTATTTATTTAAACTATGTTTTGATATTTTGCGTGAAAAAATGTTCATTGGATGGCTTATAGAACAGCTTCTTTTTAAGTCATGCAGAGTAATTTATCATAGAATATAATTAATAACACTGCTATACAGTCATTTTGCGGCAGGCATATTTGAAGTCGATTTTGTATAAGACGAGTGTGCTGATAACGGGAAAAATACCAGAATTGTCAATTTGACTCCAGTTTTTGAGATAAACGCTTCTAACATTTTCCATAAAATGCTTCAATAAATGGGCCAAAAGATGTATTTAAAATTTATTTTTATTGTTTGTCTTTACAAAAATACACAAAAATAATAGTTTGGGGTACCTTTAACTAGAATAAGTAAATGAAGATCATAAAAAACTTTTTCTTTGGGATTTTCTCTTATTTACTTTGTCAGGACAATCTCTTTTCAAGGTCCAGCAATAGTCAGCCATCATATGGCTGTCCCATCGACCTTGATATCTTTCTTCCATTATCCTGATATCCTGATGGAACCTTTCTCCTTGTTCCTCACTGTAATCACCTAGGTTCTGCGGGAATCAAGAAATGCAATTTTATGCTCATGTTGACTCCTACTCTGTTAAAATTTTGTAGCATTTTTGCAACTAGTTCTTGATATTCCGGCGCTTTGTGATTCCCCAAAAAGTTTTTTACTACCAACACAAAGCTTAACCATGCTTCAGATTCAATCTGTGTCATATGGGCTACAAACTCAGTGTCTTTTATCAGTGTACGTATTTGCGGTCCATCAAAGATGCCTGCTTTTAATTTTTCCATGCTAAGGGCTGGAAATTTTTGGCACACATATTTGAAACAGACACCATTTTTATCAAGGGCTTTAATAAACTGCTTCATTAGCCCAAGCTTAATGTGAAGGGGTGGAAGAAGGATGTTATCTCGGCTTATCAACGGTTCATTTATCACATTTGCTTTTCCAACCTCCATATTTTCTCTCAAAGGCCAGATCTTTGTAATCCAGTGTTGGTTTCTTGCACGGCTATCCCATAAACATATGAAACAATGGTACTTAGTATACCCTCCTTGCTGGCCTAGTAAAAAATTTACCATTTTCAAGTCCACGCAAACTGATCCTTCTAACATTTCAAAATCATCACCATTTGATGTAGATGGTCTTGAAAACACTGGAATTGGCAAATCATCACTGTGAGATACTGGAGTTGTAACCGATTTCACACTCGGGTAAACCCAAGTAGGTTTTTTGTACCCGTTCATACCGGGTAGTTTGAAATTTTCAATTATTTCTTAGTTCCGTTTATCTCAATAAACAGAGTGAATCAAAAATAAATAAGCATGCAGCGTGAAGGTCTAATATGAGTATTAACAAAAACCATTAACAAAATCCCTGCCGCAGATTTTTTTATTTTTTTTGTATAGCAGTGTAATTAACTAAAATGGAAAGCTTAATTGAAGGCCTCCAATAGGTAATGAGGATGATCAAAGTATTTCCACAACAACTTCTGAGAGAATGTGGATTGCAATGATAATCACATATTTTGTATTATGTGTCAATAGGTATTTTAGGAATGATGCATTAGCAATGTATGCTGCTGGGAAGGATTGCATGTAACTATTTACGCTTTCTCTTTCCTTGTCAAATGTAGTATTTGTGGTTTAATACTCGCGAAATAATCGGAAATACGTTTTTTTTATGCCAAAAAAATGGGGAGGGTATATTGGATTTGTGCTGATGTTTGTAACGCCCAGAAATATTGGTCTAACACCCACCTTAAAGTATACCGATCGACTCAGAATCACTTTCTGAGTCGATTTAACAATGTCCGTCTGGCTGGCTGGCTGTCCATGTAAACCTTGTGCGCAGAGTACAGGTCGCAATTTTGAAAATATTTCGATAAAAATTGGTACATGATATTTTTTCGGCCCAAGGATGGATAGGATTGATGGGATATCGGTTCATTATTTCACCTAGCCCCCATACAAATGTCCTCCCGTAATAGGGGTTTAACGATCATAAATTTTTGAATTATGCAAGTATCTAAACAAATTTTACTACAAACTATTGGTAAATGAAGCCAAATCACATCAACAAATTTTGTGCAGATCGGTCCATATAAGGTCCACTTCCGAAAATCACTTAAAGAGCATAACTGTCTTAAAAATTTTGGTATCCAAATAATATTGGACACAAATATGTTTCATATATATAAAAATTTCGAATTTCTGCAACAATGTTTGCCTTGAGTTCAAGGATTGTCTCTGGCTTGTTCACATACACTCGCTCCTTCAAACACCCCCAAAGAAAATAGTCGGGTGCTGTCAAATCTGGTGATCGAACTCAAGGCAAACATTGTTGCAGAAATTCGAACGCTACAGCCACAAGTTTTGAAAGATGTTATGGAAAATGCTCTAAAAAGAGCACATCAGTGCGAAGCTGAAAACGGTGGTCATATAAAAGACATTATTTTTCATACTTAGTGTAAAAAAATTTCTCTTTTGTATATTATATAATCTGAAAGAAAAAATAAAAAAAATTAATAAACGAAAAAGTTATTAAACTTTTAAACCACTTGGTTTCTTTTGGCTCACCCTGTACATATCTTAATATTGACCATTTTCGGTAATATGTAGTTAAATTGAATAACACTTGTTAAGAATACAAGTTATTGCTAACTTCAAGTTAATTTTATATGATATTAAGCGTATTCGTGTATTAATATCTTCTAACATAAACGAGATATACAAAAAGCATTTACGGAGTTGAATAAAGGACATACCAATCATTTGAAATCGATTTTTAACCAAAATTTCGTAAAAATTTCAAGTGCATAAATCAGTAAAGAAGAAACGAAATGTTAATAGGCAACACTGCAACACTTGACAGGTTTCTATAGCCACAAGCTGAAATATACAATAAGGGAATTGAGTGATGTCACATAAAACATAAATATTAGTTTTGAAGAAGATAAATTTACAGCCCTATATATTTTCCATAGAAACAGAAAACTATAACTTGCGAAATGGTGTATATAACCTTCATATATTATTTATAATTTAAAAAAGAAATGTGTATAAAAAGTTAATATTTTTTTTTAATTTTAACTTATGTACATATGTATTTTTTTATTATTTTTATATGTTACTCTTATTATCTTACAAATTATTTTTATTTTAAAAGTTTTGTCTTGTTTTGCTATTTTGTTTTTTTTTTATTTTATATAATATGGTTGATTGTTATTTGCTGCTGTTTATTTTATTTTCATAAACAATTTCATTAAACTAAACTTTACATGCAAAAACTTTTTAAAGAAATGAACTGCATTTGCGATGGCGGTTTCTAATTACGTTTTTAAGCAAAAATTTAAATAAAATTTCTATTAAAACATTTAAAGAAAAAAAATATCAATTGAGAATAACATTTAACTTAAATGCTAGCTATTATTTTGTTAAAATTTGTCACGATTTTTAGTTTTTGACTATTAAATTAATTATATGTTAAGAAACATTTTATTAAAAAACAAAATTGAAATTTAATGATTAGCTCATGAGATATTACAATTTAAAATTATTGTAATAAGGTATGGGATCTCAGTTTAGTTTTATGTAATCGCAAAATTTTATAGTACATATTATAATCTTTTTTAGCTAGCTTTCCAACTCTATGCTGTTTTAAAAAATATATGTCTTCTCCCTCTCTCTCTCTCTCTCATACCTAACTGCCTGTCTATACTTAATACATTTTTGTCATGATATAATTCAACAAGTTTGTCAAGACAGCAAATGATCTGGTTTTTCTAAGAGTTATTACATCGTTAAGACAATATTTGTAATGATGGGAAATTCCATTAAATGTTGCGATAAATAATTTTCAAGTGTAGACACGGTTTAAATATAAATATTAATTTTCAATATAGTTTACTTGAATTGTGGTTGAAATTTTATTTTTAGACTCACACACTTGTTTTAGTAGTAAAACAAGTTAACAGCAATTTAAACTTTAATTATCAGCCGTTTAAATGTAAACAAAAAATCATAAACCTTGACATTAACACTTTATTAAGTGGATCAAAGATGGTTCATCATCTAATGTATAAATAAATAAAATTCGTATAAAAAATAGCCATTAATTTATACACCAGTAATCTCTCACATGATAATAATGATAATGACTTATGGCCAGTTTTTAACTTAAAATTCAAAGGGTTTTTAAACTTAAGTTCTGTTTAAATACAAAATTCGTTTTTATAGATCATAATTAAATATAACTTAAATCACTGACTACGTCCATTTAAATACAACTTAAGTATGCTTTTGACAGTTTTTTTAAGTTTTTTATTAATTGATAAAAATATTCAGTAAATAAACTTGCCGCGAATAAAAACATTGTGTCATTAATATCAACAAAAACAATGAATTCAGATGAAGAAGAAATGAATGATGCAGCTTTTGGCCATTTAAGCTATGTTTAGACGATCGTCAGATATTACAACCTTGTCAGATCTAGCAATGTACTGACATTGAAAAAAATTGTTAGCAAAAGGTAAATCGTCAGTTTAGACGACTGTAAGAAAACTAACAATTAAATTGGCACACAATTGTCACACAATGAATTTGTCTGTCAACCGAAATTGTCACACGGTTGTCTGTTATTAAATGTTATTAATGTACACTTGTTTGTTTATTTATGTATATACATAGTTGCATTCGGAAATAATTTCTATGACAATGCTGCCATTGGCAGATGCGTAAACTTTGCACATATGACAATGAAAAGTGTTTGACAATTGTCTTAAAACAATCACAATGACAAAATTGTGTGTTTACACGATTGTTAGATGTCTGCCAATATTTTTGTCTTCCATTGCACTGAATATGCTTTTTCTTACAACGTTGGAAGACAAAAAGTTCACACGGTTGTTAGACATTTTCTGAACATTTTTCGGACAACGTTGTAATATCTGACGATCGTCTATACATAGCTTTAGTTTACAACAATTTGTAAACTAAATAGTAAATCAGCTGTTAAATGAAGAAGTTGTTTGTATTTTTTTGACATTTAATAGTGCTACCATACTTTTATCATAATTAAATACCAAACGCAATTTGAAACTGAAAAAAATAAACCATATTTAAATAAAACTTAAATTTAAGGAAAAATTTATTAATTTCGTATTTAAATATCAAGTTAAAAACTGGCCATTACTTATGTTGGTTATAATTGTAATATCTTGCCGCAAGTTTAAATGGGTTTAAAAATATAAAATATACATATTTAAAACAAATTTAATTTAATACCAAGTACAACAGTTTCATTTACATTTGGTTTGAAAGTTAGAGTTGAAATTGTTTTCTAACTCAATTTTCATAAAATTATTGAGTGTGACAAACCTCTCATCAATTGACAATTTTAAACACTGGCTGTCTAATGAAATGTTAAAGTTACTGAGTTTTAGTTGTAAACTTATTAATAAAACCAACTATCTTATTTATTTATTTTTTGGCCAAGATGTTAATTTGAAGTTTTTTATATTTGTTTCCTGTATAAGCTAATTGGGCCTAAATTATTCTATTGTAAATTAAAAACACATTTAATTACAATTTTTTCCCAACGTTTCGTCAATTTTTAGTTGTCTTCTTCAGGGGAACTATTTCTAAAATTGGAAAAATTGGAAATTAAATTTACACCATTTACAGACTGGTACGCAAATGACAATAAATATCGCCGGCATCTATTGCTCGTAATTTAATATGTAATGTGTGTGGTTTATTATTTTTGTAAGTCAGGTTGTAAACGTGACTTGTGTAAAATGAACAACAACTTTAGCAAAGAGCCACCTAATAGGGCGCGCCTAGTAAATATTTAAAATCTTATCAATCGCGGAGACATTTGTCTGTTAAATCAACCAGCCAGCCAGCCCATCCATCCATCCATTCATCTATTTTAATACAGGCACGTTTAGTTTATAAAATATTAACTATTTACACTAGTAAACAAAAAATATTTAACAAAAGTCATTGGCTTATCTATAGATAAATATATAAACGTAAATATTTCAATTAAAATTAGCAAAACTCAGTAATATTTTGCTTTAAATTTAAGCCATACATTTATGGTTATTTTATTGGGATGACAATACAAACTAATTTTGCTATTTTGAGGGAGGGAGAGTTATTGTCTGTTTTAAATGCGACGATCTATTAAAAAAAACAGGTGTTTAATTAAGTTTTCTTTTTTATTTGCTGATGTATTGAGAAGAATAAACAAATAATGTGTGTTATCAAGGTCACTGTTTAACTACATATTTATTTATGTATTTGTGACATTTTCTACCGTTACTTTGTTTATCCTAGGAATACAATTGAGACGAACGACGAATTTTTGGTCGCGAATATTCGTCTCTAAAAATACAACAGTGTATATAAAAATACACACAATAACGGTGTCAGCTGAATTCGTCATATACGGCGAAAATGAAGCGTAATCCATTACGATGTTCCCTACATTTTTAAAGAAAAAAACACAGAAAATTCAAATTTAATGGGGAATGTTTATTATCATTTGAAAGAACATTCTTGGCATTTATTTTTTAAAGATTGTGGCTATTAAATATTGGCCGTTGCTACATCGCAGATGGTCTATCCGTTGAGTCCAATTTTCGTAACTGGCGAATGACGCGTGTCATTTTTTTGTTTTTCTCCAAGGCCTGAGTCGAGTTTTACCCGTAATTTTTGAATTTTTTTCTTTACAAACCATCTCCTGAGAATTTCGAATCGAATAAAAGAAAAATCAGCCAAATCGCTCTAGCCGTTCTCACGTGATGCCATTACATACATGGACCATTTCATTTATATATATATATAGAGAAATAGATTAGTTTATCAAGTGATGTTTTATTTAAATAATTACGTACAATAAATATTTGTCTTATAAGTGTTCCTCTTGAAATAAAATTTTTTTTAAAAATTTTATATCTATATTTTCCATTTTACAATGTAAACAATTTAAAAGTGTTTTAAATTAATGACAGCCTTTCACACTTGAAACTTATTGAAGAATTAGTCAAATAAATATTTGATTTTCTGGTTATTTTCTTAATTAAACAATTTAAATTGTACTGTCGTCGCCTCACATTGAAATATTTACACAAAAACAAAAAGAAAAACATTGATTGGGAATTTGTTATTGGAGATTATTAGTTTCAAACTACACTTTTGACGTTTTATTTATGTGGTTGTTTACAAAATTAAGGCAAGAATTTAAAATTGTATTTGTTTTCTTAAAGACATTATGTTTTAATTAACAGTTTAAAACAACAATTTTAGACTTTTTACAGACGGTTGTCAGATCTTACAACGTTGTCCGAACAATGTTCAGAAAATGTCTAACAACCGTGTGAACTTGACATTTTTATCTTCCAACGTTGTAAAAGAAAGCATTTTCAGTACATTGTAAGACAAAAATATTGTCAGACATCCAACAATCGTGTGAACATTTTTTTGTATTGTAAGATTGTTTTAAACATTTTTAATTGTCATATGTGCGAAGTTTATGCATCTGTCAATGACAGCATTGTCAGAAATTATTTCTAAAT
Organism: Bellardia pandia; assembly: GCA_916048285.2. Classification (NCBI taxonomy): domain Eukaryota; kingdom Metazoa; phylum Arthropoda; class Insecta; order Diptera; family Calliphoridae; genus Bellardia; species Bellardia pandia. The sequence continues at coordinate 124,534,375 of OU696529.1, forward strand.
ACAGCTCGGTATATACATAAATAAAATTAATTCAATTATTACTAATTTTTTAAGCTTGAGGTCTTTTTTTAAATATAAAAACTTTTTAACTTTTATTTTAAAACCAATATTTCGGCACTTCATTGAGTGCCTTCGTCAGGGTTTTTTTTCTAATTTTACAAATTTTTAACAAATTCATTAAAATCATAAAATTAAATTTGTTAAAAATTTGTAAAATTAGAAAAAAAAACCCTGACGAAGGCACTGAATGAAGTGCCGAAATATTGGTTTTAAAATAAAAGTTAAAAAGTTTTTATATTTAAAAAAAGACCTCAAGCTTAAAAAATTAGTAATAATTGAAATAATAAAGGTCGAACAAAAATACATATTTAAATAAAATTAAATTAAAGAAAATAAAAAATGGAGAGCGGTTTTTAATTAAAATTTTTTAAACACATTGTGTGTGCCTCACAACCAATTTTACAATCTTTGCCACACAACAATCTGACAACCGTATGAAGTGACAATTTCGGTTGACAGATAAATTCATTGTGTGCCAATGCAATTGTAAGATTTTCTTGCAGTCGTCTGAACTGACAATTTATCTTTTGCTAACAATTTTGCAATGTCAGTACATTGCTAGATCTGACAACATTGTATGATCTGACAACCGTCTACACATAGCTTTAGGTAAATGATAGCTTAACCGGGGTAGAAATTAAAGTAGTTTTGTTAAGCTAGAATACGTTATGTAAATAAACAATATTTAAATAATCAATTTGTATTGAATATAATTAAATAAAATTAAATATTATTTATATGTCCTTTTGAAGAAGTTTCCATAATCAACAACAGGAAATCGTTGAATTCTGAAATTGTATGAATCAACTGAAATATCATTGACTCTATTATGGAAACACATAGGAAAAAATAGACCACCTTCTGCAAAGCTTTACATATTTAAGTAGTTTTTATATTTCTGCATATAACTGTGGCAAAAGTTTCATGTAATTTATCGCCAGCAGTCGTAATTGCGTTACATTCCATATATCTAATTAAATAATTAGTATTTAAAGAAATTATAATTGCTTAAACAGCTATCTCTAGGTCATATACTTGAAATTATTTAAACACCAGCTGTTTCAGTAAATAAGTATAGTACTCGTATGTACATTATCGTTCTTTTAATTTAAAGAACAAATATAAATTAATTATAACAAAGATATTTTTGTAAACAGAGAAGCATGACTATAAACAAAATACACTTTTTTTACACATACTTATTTTAATTAACTTTTACACAATTTATGTGAAACATATACAAATTTATGCTTAGATAAATATGAAACCGGTAGGGAAACTTTTCCATTATTTAAACTTTTTAATAAAGGAATACTTCCCCCACAAATCTCTTATTTGTTATAAATTGAATAATTATTAAACTTGTTTTAACAAATATGTATTATGAAATTATGACGACACGTGTTTTGTTATTTTACTTTGCCATTTTTAAAATAGTTGTTTTGCTTAACTATCAATGAGACCAGTTCTAATTGATACATATACTTAAATAAATCATCAAAATAACTATAGTTATTTATTCAATATTAAACATAGCAGCCACATAAACAAAAGAACGATTAAAGTTATTATAGCATGCGGGTTTTATGAATTAAATGAGAAAATCATATACATATATGTATTCATTAATAATAAAATAACAATTAGTGGGGTGAGAGAACTTTTTCACTATTATTTAAAGCAAAAGCCTTGATAATTATTGACCCTATATATGTCAGATATCAAATGATAAATAATATTTAAATTTGTTCCCTTTTATTTTGTTTAACATTGAATTTTAATAGGAAAAGTGTGAAAAGGGAACAAATTTCATGTGGATTGACGATAGGGGTGATTGATTCCCGCTAAACCTAAGTGAACGAACATTGAACGAAACTGTTATGTTTAATTTAATTTTCCAACTTATGCAATATATACAAATGATCTTGGATATTGAAAACAGACGACTTTAAAATCGTTAAATACAAATTGATAACACAATTTCGTAATATAGTATAAATAGCCACATGTTTACTGGTTGGTTGCTTGGAAACAAAATCTTTTTTTCCAGAAACACAATAAATAATTTTTTTCATAATCGTTTTCTCTTTTGTTTCATAATTTCGATTGTTACAATTATGTATTTTGAACAATATAGTTGATTTGTAAACAATTTTAAATATAATTAATAATTAATTTTTATATTTATAACTTATATAGGTACATGTTTTTTTTTTAACAATATTTGCAAATTTTGTATAACTTTCTACACAAATTATCAAAAATTTATTAATAATTTACCAAAAAAAAAGGCATTTTTATTTTGTGACCCACTTGAACGGTATTAAAAAAACATTGTCTTTTTTATTCATATTTCCAATTATGGCATGTCTTTTAAATAATATGTGCAAATCTGCATAACTATCTGCACAAATTATCAAATGTTATTAATAATTCATTATTTTTTACGAAATTCCTTTATAAGTTTTCTTCTTAAAGTCTCAATATTTTTCAGCACAGATAAAACAGTTTCGTTGCGATTTGTTGCCAATCAAATGATTCGATTATATCAATTGAATTTTTCGATTCATACAACTAAATATGCTTGACACAGAAGAATTACGATTAAAACAAAAACGTGATTTGCCTTAATTCAGTATGTATTAAATTAACATATTTTTATATTACTTCTCGGGAAAAGAAAAATTCAGTAAATTAGGAACTATGTGAACGCGGTATGTTTACATTTTCCCTCAAGTATGAGAATAAAAAAAACATTGTTCCTTTTTTTGACAAGTTAGCATACAATTAGCAATTTAGCATATTTAAATATTACTTTGCTTAACTTCAGAAAGTACAAAAAACCCGAAATACACATGATTTTCTATTCTGTTAAAAATACCGAAATACGGAAAATATGGAAAATTCTGCAATACACAAGGTTTTTTTATATGAAATACTGTTATACTCATGATTTTTATCGGAAATGCTGTTATACACAAAATAATGACATTTTTTTAATAGAAAATACTTCAGCTATAGCAGAAAATCATTCCGAGTCTATAGTAGTGTGTAAATTTGTCCTGTTACAAAAAAATACTGAACTTTTTTTAATAATAAAATAAATCGTTGGAGTACCTACTACGGCATTTTGGACTATGAACTAATATCAAACAAAGAACGATCCATCGCATCCCTGTGCATTTTTCTTTCCCATAGTTGTCATCACTAACTTTAAACAGTTAAAAATTTTGCCATGGCACACACACAGTTAAACATTTCACAGTTCAATTTTATGATTTTCAAATGGTTGTAATATTTGTACATAGAATAAATAAAGGAAAATTTTGCAATATTTGCATCTAAAATATTAATTATACGCCAAGTGCACAAATTGAAGAAAACACAAAATGTTTCAAAACTTGTTTTCCTTAATCATTAGCATTACTGTTGTACTCATCACCGCCACCCAATTAAATTGACTTAATTAAAGGAAATATAAATCTTGTAGGTATTTTATTTATAATAAAACAATATTACTAAACTCTCCTCTAACAAATAATAACAATTAAAATAAAAGCAAACCAGTTTTGTTTTTATTAAAATCCTGAACCACTTTGCTCAAGTTGTTGGCCTGCGGTTTTTTGTTGTTAATAATTTTTGTGAAACCAGTAATAAATTCCTACAGAATGTTGGAATAAAAGTTGAAAATGCCAACAGATCAAGTCTATACTTAATGCACATAAAATAAAATTAAAAAAGGAATGGCTATAACAAAAAAAAAAAAATAAAATCGCATATCAAATCTTGTTTTTTTTTTAATAGTAACATAGGTACACATTTTTTATAAAAATAAAAAGAGTAAAATGTGTTAAAATTTAAGAGAACTACTTTTTAATTTTCTTTCATATCACTTTTCTTGTTTAATAGAAACCTAAAAAAGCTTTTATTGTGTAGTTTATATTTTGACATTTAACTAAAATAATCTACACACATTGTTACATGCCACACATTCACTACCCACAGATTATGACAGCCGACTGGCTGGCTAGTAATTTTTTAGCTGTCAGTACGCACTCCAAAGAGGAACTCTAAAATCTTTCAATCAATAGTGTTTTTATAAATTTGTGAATTTAAAAATAGTTATTACATATTTAAATTAAACAATAATAAATAAATAATTTAAATGTAAAGTGTAACACTTAAAAAAGAGTGAAATTAATTGTTTGTTTGAAACAAAAATTAAAACACAACTTTCTAAATGCTGCATACATTTTAGTTTTTTTTTTGTCTGATAAATATATTTTGTGTTAAACGTCATTTAATAAAAAAAGAACAAGAATAAAGCAAAAAGTAAAAAGAAGTCACAAGACTTTACATCAAAAAAACGAAATTAGAGATAAACAAAATAAACAATATACACAAAATATGAAAGAATACGAAAATAAAACAAACTAGAAAACAAGTTGTTATTTGTATGAAGGTATGAAGAAGAAAACTAAATGAGAGCAATAAATTAATGTGTATTGAAAGAGAGTGTGTGCTTAAAATTGAAAGCTTTAAGATTTTGTTTACATTTTTCATTCACAACATTTCAAGCTTTTTCCATTGAAATTACTACATCAGCAACCGGCATTTTCACAATATATGAAAAGCTTTTTTGTTGGTTTATAAAGGAAAATTGTGATTGTTTACATTTAATAATAACAACAACAACAACTTGTTGAATATTTTGTTTTATTTATTCAAACTAACGAATGGCAACTCTCCTTGAAGAAAACCTATAAAGAAAATTTTCCTTTATAATGTTGTTCCTTATCTCCTTTTGTGTGTGTGCCATTGGTTTTGCCTTGGCCGGTCGTAAATGGGGTCGTTGGCTTTATTTACGTTATGGACGCTTCATATTGCCACGTTCCATGTTGACTGCAAAAAATCGTGCCCCCACTCCACCACTTTCACCATCAGTGGTGAAAAATGATGAAACCCTAGAGGGTTTATTGGATGAAAGTGGCGAAATGCATGAAACGGTAAGTGTAGCAGTAATTTGTTAACCCAAACACTTGACATTTCGTAATGAAACGTTTTTGTTTTTTATCAGATTCTTGTAAACAAGTAGCTTTTCAAAATTGTTTACTTTATTTTAATGTTATCGCTGTTTTTGTTTATATTTTTCAACAAGCTCAACAAGGTATTACACTTGCTAATCTTGTTGATTTTAATTTAAAAAAAATTCTTCATTGATTGATTACTATTCCATTTTATCTACTTTTATGGCCAGCCGTAGCGTTTCCATAATAAATTTAAATGTTAAATAACTATTTAAAGAACAAAAACAAAAGAACATAAAATACATATGCACTCTTCTAATAATATCTAATTCATATAAATTTTATGCAGGAATTTTACCCTGATTTGTTTTATAAATAATTTAGGCAATATTATAATAAATAAATATACAATTTATATTCTTCAGACAACGAATAAAGATACAAATTAAAATATTCGAAGCACATGTTTTAACACTTGAGTTAATCTATTTGGCATTAATGGCTTTAAAAAAAGCTAAATTTTATTTGTTAATTTTTAAAAGCTTTTATTGAAACTACATTCTGCAAAGTTTATAAGCTTTATAGTCGAACATTGTTTTAACAGAGGCTTTACGGCAAAACATGTTACAGTGTCTAAATTCTTTAAAATTGCTTAAACGCATTTAATTATATTAATTAATCTATACCGGTTCTAATTGTGACACACGTTGCCCATGTGGCCTCAAGTGAAATTTTGTTATATGGCCATAGTTGTAGAGTCTAATTTGGACCCATCGTTTGCACTTTGAGAATGGTATACCAACTAGTTGGGCAATCTCTTCTCAGCCTTTTGAACAAAAAAATCGCAATACATTCCATTAGAATAATGTTTCGTCTTCTCCTTTTGAGATGTCCCGCATTTTAGGAACTGTATAGATGTCGTGTAGACAAAGATTTTAGGGCGGCCTATCAGTACAAATTCGAAATCATAACTTTATAAATTTTGTAGGTATTCATGTGAATAAAAATTCCACATGAAATTTGTTCCCTTTTCACATTTTTTCTATTAAAATTCAATGTTAAAAAAATAAAAGGGAACAAATTTCATGTGGAATTTTTATTTTTATTACTAGTATTTAGTAGGAGATCCTTTGTTTTTATGACTTTTAATCTTGTTTCATAAAATATTGTCATAACTTATTGGGTGGTATTATTGATTCCGCACGGAAAGGAAAAAGAAGCGGAACGAAATTTCGATCGATATGTAAAATGTAATTATTCATTCCTGCGGCATGTCGCAAGACAGTCTGTGTAGAGATGATACCGCAACAAGGAAAAATACCGCAGCAACGGAATCCATTAAATCCTTACCGCGAAAAACAAACAAATTATTGTCAAGCTCAAATGCAATTAATCACAAATAGAAGAAAGTTATAAAAAATAATACAATAAAAAATAACTGTCAATACTGATCACACCATAGAACACAACATATATATATACACTACTGTACGTGGGCGATACATTAAAACAGCCGCAAACAGAATCCAATAATTAAGGCGCCGATTATCGTTCACAGCACTAAAATGTTATGTTGTCTCGACTACAACACAACATGCATTTTATTACGATTAAGCCGATAAGTGTTGTGAATCGTAATCGCAGTTTACAACATACAACATCAAAATGCTTAGTGTTGTGAACGGTAATTCGGAGCCTAAATGTAATGCTTGGTTTTCACTATGTCAGTTTTGTTGTCAAATTGTCCAAATTGTTGGTAATTTCATAACAAATTGGACAATTTGACAACAAAACTGACATAGTGAAAACCAAGCATAAGGACGTCGACCATTGATGTTAACGTGGACTATCTTACATCAATCATGGAAGTAAACTGCAACGATAGAAGCTGGAAATGTCTTCCCGATTGTATTTATTAATTGACAACAACTTGTTGCACAGTGTTGTCAATATCTTTAAGGAAATAAACTTCTATAATGAATCTTTATAAGAATTTCAGCCTCTACAACACTATGAAAAGTACTTTTTAACCTAAAATTTACCAACCGCCATATTATATTTTCTTATTACTAATCTATTATTTAATATCAAAATTTGGAAATCACTTAAATATGCATATAACTTGACCCTTTGACATTTTGTTTTTGAAAAAGTGTCCACAGAAGTATATTGTCAACATTTATAGAAGTAAATAAGTTAATAATAAGTAATTTATAATATATTTTATTATACAATCGAAAACATGCCATTGGAAGTAATTAAAAAATGTTTTTCAAAATGTTATGCTTATTATATTATTCTTTTAATGTCGCATTAATATGAAACACGTGTATTCATTTATTAATTAAAATTTTTTTTTAACCACAAAGTTAAATATTTTTATTTGTTATTGTTTTGAAAGCTTCGATAGATTTGTGTTGTATACAGAATATTTATTTATATATATACATATGTATATATTTGTGTAACTAAAGTACAATTAAACATTAAACAAATACCAAAAACCCGGGTCGCTCTGTTATGGATAAACAATTAATTTATATGAAATTTAATTTTGAGTCACCCTACATTTTTATTTAAATAATTCTTAGCCCACTTTATTTTGAATTTTAACAAAATCTCTATTTGTTTATTTGTCAAAACTATTTAGTATTTTATTTCTCGTTTTGTTTGTGCAGTCAGTTATTAACTATGACTTGTTATATTATTTATATTCAAAGCTTTATTTTTTTAAATCTATATTCATGATTTTCTATATACATAATAATATTTAAATTTGTTCAAGTCAGCTGATCAATTTGTATAGAACTTTTAAAACACATCATACTATTTTTGTATTCATTTTTAAACAACAGTTAAAGAGAGAAACATTTGTTACTAAACAACAATGAATTAATAATTTTATAGTTTAATTGTTTTTAATTAAATGTTTGAAATATTTGTACACGAAATTATTATTATTTTTTTGTTCACAACCATTTAAATATACTCGTATGTCTAGCTACATACCTATATTTTTAATTTTCAATTTAGTTAATTTTTTTTGTTTTAGCTGTTATGAATGTAGACTAATTTGTTTATTAACTGAAATTGATGGGAGAGTGTTACAAAGTTGCTAAAACAAAATGATAGATAGATTTACAAGTTAATAACCCTGCTATATTTATTTTACCCTAACATTATTATAAAAAAAAGAATTTTGCTATATACATATATTTAATTAATTAAATGTTTAACAATAGTATTGTTTGTTTTACAAAAACTGTTAATTATTTAGCGGCTCAATTACTTTCATACGATAAAAATGAAAATATAAAAGGAAATTCAAATTAAATTTAATTACATACATATTCCGCAATTTAGAGTTCATCAAGTACAGCAAAAATTAAAGTTCTTTTGTAAAAGCATTAATATTGCATCACTGCAGCATACTAAAAGTTTGGCTTTCAAAAAAGCCTAATTTGCATCACTGTTTTGTATCAGAGTTGTTTTAATGTTACAAGGTTAGCAGTGATGCCACACATTTTAGCAATCACCGCTAGCTCAATTCATTTAATTATATTTCTACAACTACTTTTAAATCATTGAATGTGGGGCACTTTTATGTACAATAATATTTCCTAAGAAAAAAAAACTCACTCGTAATTTGTTTTTTTTTTGCGTCTAAATACATTATGTATTGACTTTTGCCTTCTAAGCTCATTAAACTAAAAACCTTCATACATATTTTTTTTGTATTTGCATTCACTTTGTGTGCAAGAGAGGTGGTAAGAAAATACAAGAAAAACTTAGGTGACAATATTCCGAGTATTAGATTACAAAATATAACGTAATACTATGTATAAGCTGCGTAACAGGGATGAATAATACAGTAGTATTATTGTACTATTTTCTTTTTTAAATAAATAATGTTGCACTAACCCTACTATAGCAACTGAACTTTTATGAATTTATAAGCAGGCAAATCATGCATGTGACTTTGTTGCTTCTTTCTTTGTTTATAGGTTCCAAAAATAATTATATATTTTCTAGTCTATTCTATAGTTTGTTTAGTTTGAAAAATCACTATCACTAACGTTTGAATTCAGCAGCATTTCAAAAGCTCATTGTTCCATCCCTGGCATGTTGCATTACATTAGTGATGCCAGAAGGTTTTTAATGCCCTGTGTACATACATACAATTAATAAAATATCAAATTGATCTATGATCTCCATAGTCCCCGTTTACACAGTCGAACATTTGGAAGAAAAACATTTAGCTTGGTAGAAAATTACGGGTGGGGAAGAGAGAATCAATTTTGTGTTCGGTACTCGGTGAACATACTTTGTTGACATTTTCTTTGCTTTTATTTAACAACTTTAGAAAGTTGTCGAACTAGCTCAATTAAAACAATATACAGTGCACTCGTGAAAATATGAACACCCCAAAATATGAACACTTTTTCTCTGCCATTGACTACTCCAAAATATGAACTTTGTACAAAAGCTTTAAAATATGAACATTTATTTCTTTATTTTGAAACGGATTTCAGTTACATAATATGCATAAAAATTAGGGGAAACCCCGAGCTATCAACATTTGAATGCCAAATGTCAATGGTCAAACAAACAACTGCACTTTTTAGTTAGTTTTTACATGTTCGCAGACGCAAACGCATGTTAATTAAACGCAGTGTTAATTAAATGTGCAAAATGCTTACAAAACAACATAAATTTCTAACTTTAAAGGAAAAATATGAAGTTTTGGACTAATTTAGAAATATGGAGTGACAAAGTCCACAGTATCTGGAAAAAAAAATAAAAATACAATTTCAAAATGTGTGAACAATACATTCATCGGACCTGGAAAAAGAAAAACTATTTGGTTTTATTAAAATTTTGTGCCATTTGTAAATATGTATGATCAATCCCAATCCAAATTTGAACTGCCCTTGTTTTCATTAGTTTATATTTATTATAGCGAGTGCACTGTATAAATATTTTTAGAATCAAATAAATATACAGAGTTAATACCCCTCTACTATTTTGCAAAATTTTTACCGTTACATTTGCATAACTGCAAATTTCTTAGCTGTGGCAACACCGAGCTCAAGTAATGGATGAATGAGACCAAAAAGACATGACAAAGACTCAATGCAAATCAACACCATTTTGTGCAATAGTTGATTACCCACAACTACAACAAAAACAACAGCAACAACAACTAAACTACTTGCAATTGCAAACAAAAATGTAAAATACAACCACTTACCAACAACCATTTGTTGACACTTTTGTTCACATTATTTAATAAAGATACAAACAGTCGAATACTAAACGTTAAGAAGTTCAAAATAAAGAATAAAAATAAAAAAAATTATTTACAAAAATAAAAGCCAAAATGTTTACAACAGCCATACAAAAGGTAACACGAAAAATTTAAATTTCTTGTTTAAAAAAAAGTGAAAAATAAGCTAAGTTTCTGGGTCATTTATTATCTAGAGCATATTTTGTGTTTAACAAATTAAAATTTAAAACAAAATGAAAGTATGGAAAATTTTCCTACAATTTCAAATGTATTTAAAACAATTTTGAAATTACAAATAAAATCATAATAAATAGTGCAGTATATTATTATTTGTATTATTCATTCAGTTTATTGAAAAAAGAACATCATAAATTTAATTGAATTTTAAATTTAGGGTATTTGCTTTGTATTTCACAACCATTTTAGTGCATTTAAAAAAATTTGAGTATTTTAAAAATTTTTATAAACAAAAACAAAATGATTACGTATTTAAACGTTAAATGTTATCGGCTTATCATTTGTTTTAATTAATATATTCATAAATAATTATTAAAATTTTAATAAACATATGTACCTGCACATGTTACATTGTACTTAAAAGTGTATTGATTATATTATCATAATTAGGAAATAATATTTCAGTCGACTTTGGGTTATTATTAAAATACTCGTATATAAAAAGCATTTAAGATTATCTGTTAATTTGATTTCACTACTATATTCAATATACATATGTACATACTACATATATTTATTATTTATTTTTATTACCTATATAATCATCATAATTGTTATTATTATTTCAAGTGTCATTATTATTATTTTTGTTTCAAATTGTGCGTGAATTTTATTTAAAAACTTAAAATAAATTTCTTAAAGACGTGCGTATATTTCTAATAAAATACTAAGAAATTTAATTGCTGATTTTAAAATTTAATTCCGTTCAGAAGTGGAATTAATTCCGTGTTTTGCTTCTATAGAAAAAGTAAAACGAAATTTTTTTTCGGAACGAAATGACTTTTAATGTACTATGTGGAATTGTAATTTTAAGAATTTCCAGGTTTCATTAAAAAAAAAAATTCGTTTTACCTTTTCTATAGAAGCAAAATACGGAATTAATTCCACTTCTGAACGGAATTAAATTCTGTGACATGGCTGTATATGGCTAATGGAAATTGGTTGTTTAAAGTATTTTAAATAATTACATGAAAATGTGAAATTCCTACTGTGATATTTTCTATGAAAATTCCCCCACCTTTGAATTATTTGGGTTGTATTTAATATTTATTTTTATAATTTAATCTCTCAATTATGATTTAATAATTATCAAACATTTAAAGATGGGTGGTCATATTCAATAAAATATATATAGGGGTTTGCCGAAAGCCACTGGGTTTATAAGGCTGTGATCCCTTGACAAATGTTTTTGTGCTATTCTGATATATATATACATTTTTTAATAAAGTATGTACGATTGTTAATAATAATTATCAAGGGGAGTATTTATAAAACCTAGTTTTATTTGTTAAAATTGTCTTTATCAATTTAGTGGCATGTTTTTATATACAATAGCATTTATTAGTTTGATGTTCCGTTGATTTTAAAAACAAAATATGTTAAGACCTCAATACATTTTAATACTATGATTGCACAATAGCATAATGTTTGCTGGAGTGTTCAGAAAAATTTCACATCACTTTTGATCCGAAAGCTCAACTTGTTTAGATAACAGACAGATTCCAACACACTTATTATATTTATGATCTCATCAAATCATATGTATAATAAATTATTTTTAATCTAAAGTCTTTAAAAGGAAATCAACTCAATTGGCTGATGTCTTTTAACAAGTGTCCAGTATTTGTCTACAAATACTTATGTAGATTAGATCTACAAATTGTTTGGCAATTTCAATATGTTTTAAACCCTTGGATCGGTTATTAGATTAGAACATAACCAGATTACAACCACAAATGTTTATGTCCAAGGCAAGCTCTAGGACCGACTAATATCAATATTGCATTCATATGATCACACATTTATTTAACATTTATGTGAATGTGTTCGAATAAATAGTTTAAAATAGTTTTTTCAATTCGATCGAAATAAATCCATGACATAGGACACCTACTTATTGTGGCTGGAAAACTTTGAAAGAAATCATTAGGTATGAACTCAGGGCTGTAGCATATATGACATATGAAATTGATGTTTTAAAAGCTGAAAAAGTCAATCACCCTTATTGTGTAAGGCGTTGACGTATGGCGTTTTATGACTTGAAATGTTAAAAGTGTTTATGAAATATATGTAGTTAATAAAGGTGGTTTTAGACGGTACTTGTCAGTTGTACGTTACATACATACATATGTATGTAATTGTGCATGTCTGTCAAAATTCTCAATTTACAGGCATTTTAGTTTTTAGTTTCATGTGACATAATCTACAATAAAAGCAACAGCTGTTTTTGTTTTGAGTATTTTCTCGGGAGTATTGTGTTCTTGCAAATAAAGTTTAAATGAATTAAAAAAAAATGGAATAATTGTAACTTGCATCATTATTGCAATTATAGCTCCTATAAAATATAAAAATAAAAAAAATTAAGCAAGAGTTAAAGAGAAAATGTACCATATGAAGCCAAAAATTGTTGTATTTAAATTAAATAAAAATTAATATGTATAAATACGTTTTTTCAATAAATATTTTAATACAAATTTTTCTTTAAATATAAATTTACTGAATCACAACACTATGTTCTTGGCGCCATAAACAATTGACTTGCAAAACAGCTGGTTGCAGGTGCTTTGTCAGATGAAAATATAACATGCCCTAATTGAAAATTTTACACTGTAAATGCAGGCTGACATTTGTAGAAGCATTTTTTTGCTTTTACACAATTTGTATGTATGCATTTGGCAGTGGAAAATTTGACAAGCACACTGCAAAATACATACCGTCTAAAACTACCTTAATAAAATACATTATCGCCTATGTTGTATATTCCACTACGAAGTGAAACTAAATTCGTTTTCAATTCCACAATTCCACAAAATTTCACGGCGTTCTGAAAAACGAGGGAAACTTTTATTCTACGATGAACCAAACTAAAAATGATATTTTACTTTTCAAATCAGTTTCACAAAATTAAGAACACAAACTTAATGAAAATTGAATTTCCACTTCATTTTACAAATGTAGAACCCATGTGTATACCTAATTCCTAATAAAATTACAAATTCCCAATAAAAATTCTAGTTATAAAATCAATTTATTTTATTTCGAGATTAAAACTACCAACATTTGCCTCTGTAGTACAAGTTTTAAACTCCCATTGTATAGTTTTCTAAAGAAAAGTGCACATTGACACTGTGCACTGGAAAACAGTTGTACCGACCGATCCACTGCCTTATTGACATTGTAACTATTTTTTAATCAAGTGGCAAAATTCGCTTGAAATCTTTTACTCATTTACACAAACAAATTTAACTAAAAACGCACGTAAATATCTAGATACGGCACATTTTTAACATAATTTTAAGGTGTAAAAACTCCTAAATTATACACAGCTAAAATAAGTAGACTTAAAACATTAACGGTTTAGATAAAATTTTTCTTTATTTTTACTCAAACAGACTAAGTACATAACGCAAAACAATAACAATAATAAAGATCTGTAAATGATTAAGAAAAACAAGAAAATAAAAACAAAATAAATAAAATAAACCGGTATGAATATGAAATACAGCAACAAAAAAAGAGCATGATTGAGTCAGTCGTCGGCTTGCTGTTAGATACATACATACATATGGGCATTTCCATGGTTACGTACGGGACATTTGTACGTTTTAGAAGTTCAATAGATTTTGCAGCAAAAAAAAAAAGTGAGAAATATTTTTGGAAATTTATTCAAAATAGGGAGTACTATTCTTGGAAAAAACAAAAAGTTAACTATCATGAGTATTTTTGGAAATATAGATTAAAATATTGGCTGCTCGTACGGGACAAAAAACGGAACTGATTTTGAGTTATATGCAAAAATATGTACAAGTCTGCGAATTATGAGGAGTATTTTATGATTTCTTAATTTCTCATACTAAACAAGATATTTTACGTTAAATATTCGTAAGTTTTGAATAAAAACAATTTCCGGTTTATTTTATAATGAATTTAATTTATTGCCGTACGGGACATTACGTACGGGACAGTTTCTTCTCTTATATATATTTTTTAAATATATGTACATAGAAAAAATTATTGCTGTACTACGCGTGTTCAGGGTCCAAAAACCCAAACGCAAATTCAGTTTTTCACTGCTTTTGTATGTTTTTTTTTTTTTTTTAAATTAGTAAAAAACTGAATGCGTTTATTTCCATATTTCTTATATAATGCGTGAATTACTTCCGTTTTTCTTTTTGTATCCAATGGCAGTGCCCTCTCTGCCTTTCGAACAGCTTTTCCTAACGTTTTCCTGCATTTATAGGGAGATTCAGGGCTATCTTTATCGATGTTTTCCATTAGTTTTTTTCTGTATTTTTGCTTTGGAATGCGGTCCTTTTTTTTTCTTTTTTCCATAAGGAGTTCTTTATCTTTCTTTACTGCCTTTGCCATCTTTTTTCTATAGGCACACATTCTTTCAGCCTCTTTTTTTCGATATTTCTTTAATTTCTCATCATTCTTTTTCAACTCTCCTCTCCAAATCTTTATTCGGTTATTACTCATTTTAATAAAATCGTGGTTTCTTATGCATTTAATCACATTTATATTATTTTTGTTACGTACGGGACAAATTTTAAAAGTTTATAAAATTTTTACTACATAAATTTGAGACAAAGCTTTGATCGATATTTTTTTGGGAGTAAAATTTATCTTTGAATTTTTATTTTGAAAGAGTTGCGACCGACTTGGTTTGAATAATATAAACAACTAATGTTTTTCCGTTACGTACGGGACATCAAAACAGCACCGAAAGAAAACGCAAAAAAATACCGCTTGTCATGAACAATAATTTCTTTTCTCTCATGTACTTAGTTCTTTGTTGTTGTAATTTTAATTTTAAATATCAAAAATCGAAATACAATTTATTTCTTTAAAACTCTTATTGAAACAAAAAGATGACCCAATGCGAAATATTGCATTTGATTGACTTTGCATTTGGATACATTCGGATATCTTGAAATGGGTAACGAATAAATAGTTTCTTTCTTTAGATTAGTTAAATTGTATTGTTTTTCTATCCAAATAATGTAAAATTAACTATTTTGTAAACCTTTTGAAATTTACGACTCGGTTTACATTTTCATGGAAATGCCCATATGTATGTACCATGTGGAATAGCAAGCAGGCAAACATACCTACTACAGACACTACGAATAATGATACACAGAGACAGTCATTGAGTCAGTTTATTCGCAAACGTAAAACTTTACAGACGTGTTGTGGCGTACGTTGCCAACTATATTACACTCGCCAACAAACGTAAATAAACAATAATTGTTGTTATAGTACAACTACAAGTACATGTTGCTTATTAAGACACATATTTAGATTATGGCATAAAAAAAGTAACAATAACCAGTGTTAAAAACCAAATCAAACAAACACTGATGTGTCAGTTGCCGGTGACAGTCTGTAGACAGATGGTTAATTTCTTAGTTTACAGTTAAAATTAAAATTATTCGCTTGAATAGTGCATTACAAGAATTTCTTTGCTTCATTTTTTTTTATTAAAACGTAAAATTTAACAAACAGCCAAATAATAATATTAATAAATTACGTTTTTATATTTTCAATAAGAAATTCTATATATGTAAATAAACAATAAAACTGTGTTTAATCGTTTGCATTTAGCATATATGTATTTGAAAAATCAACACCACGTTTGCAATTTAAGCATTGAACCTTTGAATAAGTGTTGAAATTTATAAAAAAAAAAAAAGAAAGACTTTTAAAATAACATATTAAAATATGTGTGAATTAATCTTAAATCCCGCCATGGACTGTGAGGTAAAATTAAAATTTATTATGTATTTAAAGCACGAGTTAATTTTATTTTATATTTGTTATAATTTTCTTTGTATTATTTTTCTTTACTTTATTTTTTGGGGAAACTGTGGTTTTTTTTAACATTTTATTTCAATTTGTCACAAAACTAAATTTTCGTTTATTTTTTATTTTATTTATTTTTTGTTTTCTTTTCTTTTGTTGAACTTATTTTATTTTCAACAAAAACGTGACCTGTTTAAATGTGTTTGTCAACAAAAAAAAAAATATAATAAAATCAAAACTTATTGCAGTTTTTTTTTTCATTTCCGCAATTTGTATTCTTGAATTATAGTATGAATAGTTAACTTGAAACGAATTATTTTGTTATGCAGTTATTTATTTTAAAGTATATTTTATAGAAATAAAGTCAATATTAAAAAATGTAACAACTTAATTAACAAAAAGTTTAACGCGTGAAGTTAGTGTAAAAAAAGAACTTTATTCTTCAAAATTTATCTGTAGTTCTCTGTATTGAGCCAGAAATGGGCCTCAACGCTTTTAACTTTTCAACTTTGGGAAGCTCGAGCGGCTTCAGTTGTTGCACAAGTTGTATTTTGTATACTTTCAATTTAAGATCTCGACGTAAAATACGTCAAATCGTTCCATACGTCAGTCCTAGTTGCTGCGAACGGCGCCGAATCGACTCTCCACGGTCTTCGTGTACACTCTCAGCTACGGCCACTATATTTTCTTCACAGCGTGCTGGACGTGGTCTATTCGGTCGAATATTATCCAATAATGAATGCTGGGTCTCAAAATGGGTGATGGTGTTGCGAATAGTACGCTCAGTAGGCCGATTATGTTGACCATATATTGAGCGAAGTGCACGAAACACATTCCTTACAGAACGTGAATTTTCGTAATAAAGTTGAACGATTTGTAAACGTTGTTCAGGCGTAAGTCTTTCCATTATGAAATGCCAAACAATACTAAACAAAAATAATATGACAGCATGACACGACTCACACGTGATCTGTCAAAAAAAGGCTATTGAAAAAAGTATCTCTACTTGAATCACCTAGTATATTAATAAACGATTTTATATTAAGTAATAAACAATTTCTAATAAAATTTATATAATTTTATTTAAATATTAAGTTCGACAAACTAGTAAACAAGAAATATTCCGTTAGGTTAGAAATTTTAGTTCATTATAAATAATTATATTAAATTTAAAGAAATCATTAAACAGTTTTGAAAACTTACCACAAATACATGTGTGCTTGAAGCAAATAATACGAAAGGCTTTATGATATTCTCAAAATTGTTCGCAGTTTAGTCAATTTTACTTTTACTCCTAGAAACTAACTGCATATTGTGTCAAATTAATTATTATTTATGAATCTGTGAGTCATATTTTCAAATAAGATTGATATCATGCATATAATTAATGACATACCACAAATTTTACAAAAAAAAAGTATTTAAAAATAAATCAATATTTTGTTGCAAATCCATTGTTATTGATAACAGCTTGACGTCTGCGAGGCATTGAGGTCATCAAATTTTTTCATACACTACTTGGAATGGCTGCCTAAGCTTTCTTTGTTTCGGCAAAGAAACCATTAAATTTTGTTATTTTTATAGAGCTTACTTTGGTTTTTACAACTTGCCATAAATTCTCAATCGAATTGAATTGTTAAAAAAAACACTGCTTCGGATCGTTTATCTTGTTAAAATATACATGTTACTGGCATGTTCTCATCAGCATACGGCATCATTGTATCGCTTAGAATTCTTGCATACTAAAACTTATATGTACATATTTCCTGTAATTTTGTGCAGCGACCCAACACCAAGTGACACATAGCACCTCAAAGCATTATTAATTTTTGTGTTGTTCGTAAATAATCACCACATGAAATTTGTTCCCTTTTCACATTTTTCCTATTAAAATTCAATATTAAAAAAATAAATGGGAACAAATTGCATGTGGAATTTTTATTCACGATAGGGGTGAATACTCTTTTCGTTTCTACATTCGTCCAATGGAAATACTAGTACATACTTCTTTAAGAATTTGAGTCTCTTCCTTTGTTACGTTCAGACAATAACAGCTTTTTTCGTGAAATTTGTTCAAGCATTCCAACTTCTCGCAATCGACGTTTTACTGTATCTTAAAAACCATTACCAATATAATTTTGTCTTAAGAAATATGAAGGTTTTTGTGTTTTTATTAAAAGCTCATTTAGAAAAACAAAACAATGCAAACAAAAACAGTATAATGTTTTTCAAATATAATGACTCATTCCGTTATGAAGCAGCAATTTGTTAAAAACATATTTGCTTAAAATAAACAAGATTATTTAAATAAAGAAATTGTGTTGAAAATATAACCTAAACAACCTTTAATGTCAAATCAAACTTTTAGTAATTCCCAGACATATTAATTAACTTGGATTAAATAATAATATTTTTTATTATGTTGCAGTTTTTTTTTTTTTTGTTTTGTTTTGTTTTCATAATTTATCAGTTATTTGCAAACAACAACAACAATTTTGTTTTGTTTTATTCTTCTGAATAAAATATATATTATTAAGTTTAACATACTAAATACGTTTGTAAATGCAGTAAATTGTACTTAAACTCCAGCATTTTTCCATCTGATGTGAGAAATTGGAGGCATCACTGGTAGTCATTTGCTCTCACAAAACATTTCACATAAAGCAGTGATGTCAAGTATGTTGTTTTAAGGTGAACAATTACTAGGGTTCAATGATGCAATATGTATTTCTGTAATTACAAAATGCATCATTGTTGTTGTTTTCATTTTCTTGAATGAAATTAAACAAACGATTTGAAATATTAACTTTTAGTGTTACTTTTCTACTCAAATTTCCCCATTTTAAAAAATATATAAAAATTTAATATATGTATGTATTTAGTTTTTTTTTACCATTTTAGCAATTGTGGTTAAACAATTATGGGAAATTTAGTTGAACTACTTTTTGTCAAATTTTATTTATAAACAAATGAGTAAAGTGGTGAAAGTTTAATTTGTGTGAAATTTTATAATTAATTATGCCAAAAACTTACTGACCTAAAACTTTGTATAAACGTTGTTAGTTTAGATACCAAATGTGACAAATATTAAACTTAATATTATAATTCATACAATTTTATTAAATTATCTAAAATGTATTAATATAATTACTTAAATAGTTCAATATTATATATTAACAAATTGCTTTGACATTGTTAACTTTAATTTCATATAAATTACAACTCAATTAGTTGCAATCAAACCTTTGAAAATATGTATGTCAACTTTGACAGCAACAGTTGTGTTCTATATGAACCATTATATTAATATAATTATATATTAATCATGTCACTCAACTATTGAATTGTTTTCAATACAAAAGATTTAATTTTTTATATTAAAAATAAAAAAAATAACATTACACTGAACAGAATGAAAAGCAAGTACATACATACACTTGAAAAAAGTTTATTACCCCCTTCAAGCAAACAATAACAAACATGAAATTTTAAGTTGTTGATAAGGATATTCCTAAAATGTGTTTATCACACAATATGATAACACAAAATACGCTTATCAGCGTCTGGTACGCCTGCGTGCGACCAGTAAATAGATTATTTTGGTTTTAGTTTAAGATTAGTTCTTAA
Organism: Bellardia pandia; assembly: GCA_916048285.2. Taxonomy (NCBI): domain Eukaryota; kingdom Metazoa; phylum Arthropoda; class Insecta; order Diptera; family Calliphoridae; genus Bellardia; species Bellardia pandia. The sequence continues at coordinate 124,554,418 of OU696529.1, forward strand.
GGTCTTTATGTAAATAAAGAAACATATTTTGTTGATAAGGAAATTCCTACAACGTGTTTATCACACAGTGTGATAACACAAAATACGCTTATCAGCGGATGATACGCATGTGTGCGACCAGTAGACGGATTAGTTTTAGTTAGTTATTATTGCGCATATCATTATCTCCCTTTCGGAATTCAATAATAAATGAAGATGTTTACTATATAATTTAAGTATTTTGTGAAATAACAAAGTTTTGTGAAGATAACTGTGTTATCTTGATATAATTTACAATAATTTAATAGTTACTTACAACTAAATTATTATTGTTGTTAAATAAATGAAAATTTGTTTTTGATTTTTATCTACAAAATAATGAAAAGAAAAACAATTCGATTAGAAGTGTATCACCCCTATCGTGAATAAAAATTCCACATGAAATTTGTTCCCTTTTATTTTTTTAACATTGAATTTTAATCACTTTTTTATACCGCGCCTTGTGTGTTTTGTTAATTTTTAGAGACTACTGTTTTTCTTAATGAAAAATTGTTGAACTTTATATTAATTTTTAAAGAAAATTTCTTATTATTTCGGCTTGAGTTCATTTTTAATCCATAATTCAAAGCATATCATTGTGAGTTATATTTTATAGACAATTGGCACATGGGAATGCATTTTCTACCCTGTCAAGGGCGTTATCAGCAATGTTTGTTGTCCAAGATCTACTTGTAAACATCATCTATTTAACTCACCATTATTGAGAAATAGACTTATAATAAGAAATAATTATAAAATAATAAACAAAAAATCACAAATTTTAATAAAAACAACTTTGATTAATTTACTGATACCTACAAGTAAAACATAAAATGACATTACTGTTAAACAAAAACACTGTTCAGCATTGTGTATTGTATCTGTAATTGCCAGTGTAGGAAGGTAGTTTAATTAAGTATGTATGTAAATATTATTGTTTGTAAGTACGAGAAGTATACAAAGCGAACTATTAAAGGTGAGACAATATTAAAGATATACATACATATGATATTCTTCGTATTCTTTTCATCAATAAATCAACATACTTTCTCTTTTGTTTTATGTGTTTCAAATACATTTTACTTAAACGATTTTTTAATTACTATTATTATTAAGCCATAAAATTGCACAGATTTCCAGGTAAAGCTTAACACGTTGGCTGCCAAAGCCTTTTTAGAATTTTTATCGTTTAGTAGCAATGTGATTTAACAATTTTGGTTTCCTGAGGGCAACAACTTATTTTTGTTCTTTTTTGTTTCTTAGTGCCTAAAATTAAGTTTTGACTAATCGCGTCGCGAAAATGTGCGACGTGGCCTCAGGGTAACATCTGGGTGTCGCATGAAAACGGGCGACGTGGCAGCCAACGTGTTAAATAAAAGTATATTCTTTACAAGCTAATTTTAACATTGACATTAAACGATACAATGGGTTATATTTATGAATTTTACGAGTTTTTTTTTAACAATTTAATTACTATGTATACAAACTACTCTTATGTACTAACATATATGAAAGCAACAAAAAAAAAAAACACAAACAAACATTTTACTTTAAAATCTGTTACACATGTTTAAAAACGATTTTTTATATTTCAAAGTCAAATTGAAATTTATGCACATTTAATTTTTTTGAACAAAAAATAATTAAATATTTGTATAGAAACAAAGCATTTAGAACAGAAGGCGCGCGAATGGCGCCAGGAATTTCTAACAATAAATATAAACAACAGCAACAATAATATAAACTAAAGCATGCACATGCAATGTCACAATGGAAATTTGATTTTTTTTATACACAGTTCAACGTGTTATAACATCCGTGTCTATCTATGACGTCTATTTGTCTATTATTATATCAAAACTATGTAATTTTGACAAGTTTTTTTTTTTTGTTATTTTTGTAGTGGTTTTCTGTATTTATTTTAACTTAAATTGTTACAATTAGTTTATAATTAAAACGCTTATAATTTAGTATTTGTTGTATATTTTTTACCTATATATACATACAACTTAAATTAAAAAAAGAGGGTCAATCAAGAACATGTGGAAAAATACGTCTACCGTCAGCTACTAATTCAATCCATTGAAGTGCTGTGTGGGGTGGTGTTTGGTAACAAGTAAAATGTTACATAAAAAATAAATACAAAGCAAACCTTGACTTAGTTTGATATTATGCTAGAGCAAGGTTTTTGGTGTAATAATGTTTTAAATTTTTTTTTATGTTTGAAATTTTTTTCTAAGTTATCATAATTTATTTGATAATTTTTCGTTTACATCAGGAAAATAGTTTTGATATAGAGGGCAGGCTGAGAAGAACTTTTTTAAATGATCAAATTAGTTCAATATATGTATGAAAAACAATGTTGCGTTGATTTAAAAAAATAATAAAATTTCTTAAAATGACGCAAATGCTTTTACCTATTGTCTTTGTTCCCATTTCGTAATTCATTTCGAAATGTAAAGTCTTGTGTTTGATTGGCTCTACAAGTTCAGTTGGTGTTACAGTTTTGAAGAATCAATCTTTGGAAGATCATGTAGTTGTATGAGACGAAAGTCTTGCCTCTCTCGGTTGCTTAATAAAAAGTTCACTGCAAGCCAACTTAACCTTCGACCTTCTCATAATTGTTCATCACATTGTCAAGAGACCGGACAATATACCACTACTTAACAACTCCTGAATTGTTCTCTCAGTTCTTCAAGATATTTTATTTTTTTTTATTTATTTATTTATTAAATTCAGATTACAAGCCCAAAGGCCTACTTAATCTAGATATCTTATGACGAAAGAAAAAAAATTCCAAAATATACATCTAAAAAGATAAGAGATATTCATATAAAAACAGTTTATGTACTTAAAAAACCCCCCACTTCTGCACAAACATTAAAGTTAAATATATTCCTGTATTACGTTACATATCTTAGAACTTTTTTACGTAACAGAACATTTTTATTTTTAGAAATACTTCTTAGAAGTGGTTCCAAATTCGGGATACCCTCACCACAAATGATCTAGTCATGTACAATGAAGAGTGCCTAGGGCAAACAATAGTATTAGTTCTGGTAGACCTGCCAAAAACAAATTTCTCCATCAGATATGGAGGTTTTCCAAACTTCATAATCTTAAAAAATTGTAGTAATAAACGTTGATTAACAAAAGTATAAAAATCAGAACTTAAAATGCTAATAATATTTGGGTATATCTTCAGCTTTAACAAGCTCATTTAACAACCTGCTGATATTACAATTCAGCTGGGAGATCCTACTTCGAACTTGGTACTTCGGAGGCCAACACGATCTTCTTCCAGTTCTGCAAGTGATTTAGCAATTTCATCCGCTTATTGCCATTTAATAACCTGCAGATATTAGAATTCAGCTTAACAATTCTCGAGACTTTTGATGTGGTATTTCAGATGTCTGTTGTTGTTGTTGTTGTAACAGCAGTAATTGCTGAGTTGACAGCCCTTGGCCGAGTGATATCGGGTCATTCCGGTGCGTAGAACCGGCTGTCGTGGGAATGTCATGATGTCTGTGAGTGACGCTGCTTCTGCTGGGAAGGGTGGGTGACCAGCAGGATTGAAGCGAGCGACTGCTGTTACTAGCAAGCCGTGTCAGTCTTCTTTATTTGGGTTGATATATTCAGAACAGGTCTAAAAAGAAAACTTATAATGGATTAGGAAATTACGTCAAGTTGTGGAGTTTATCAGACTCCTCGGTGTGGCATTACCCATAGTGCAATTACCCATAAACCGGGTATTCAGTGTGCGGAGAATAAATACGGCAGTTACTCGTATGTTCCACCAATTTGCTAATTGTACATTTATGCACATTTCAAAACATTGTTAGCGTTATTTGTCGGCATTTTGAAATCGTTCACGATAAAAATTACACATACATATATTGTTATTGCTAATATTTACATTAAATATTTAAAATTCTTTGAAAACATATGTTTGAAATTAACCTATTATTATCAGCTATGCTTTATTAGCGCTTTCAAACGAATGTTGACAATTACTAATAATTTATGATTTGAATTAATCACACACCTGAACAAATGTATTGTTAAAATGGCTACTTAATCAGTGCTAAACATTTGCTTAAACATAGTTAAACATGAGTGTTAATATTTTTAGCCAATAATTTTAACAAAAATAGACTTTCTTAAGTAAAAAAAACTTAAATTTTTTTGATAATAACCAACAAAATCTTTAAACATTTGGTTTATATTTGAAATTATGAAACATGATTTTAAAATAAAGTAAATTATGGCACTAAATTTTAATCAAGATTTCGTCTAAAGATTAACCTACATATAAATACTTAATTATTTATTGGTTTTAAAATCAAAATAAACATTTTAAAGAACTTTGTTTAATACACCACCTTATTGCATGCAAAACGGTAAACGTGACTTTTTATAGTTACCAACTCATATTAAGCAACTGTACTACACGCAAGGTTGCCAATTATTGCTAGTGTTTTGTTTTTAATACCACAACAAATAAACTCATTCGATATAAAGAACTCTTGGTAACAATTGTTTGCCAAAATTTCTTTGGTAAGTTAAGAGAAAAACAATAACATGAATTAAAAAAAGTTAATCGATTACTCATTAAATTAATTACGCTGCTAACATAAGTAAATACATACATACTATGTCATAATCGATTATGGCCGCGTTTCACGTTTTTAAACAACCAAAATCTCAGTTTTCGATTACTTATCACTTTAAATTATAATTCATGGGCCAAAACAAGCAATATAAATTGCTTAAACAATTTCACCCCTTAACAAATTGTATTTAAAATGTGTGTTAACCATTTGACCATAAATTATAGATGATATCTTTTGCCATTATTCAAGTTTTATGCTTAACAATAAATATTGTCATGTATTGCCCTTCTAACAATTAGATTAGACGAATAATGTTCTAATTTTAAACATTTTAGACATTTGTTTTAAACAACTTTTATTTTAGGACCGCGCGTTTCTTATCAATTTTTAAGTATAATATTGACAACTACTGTGATTTGAAATGTCAATAAATGATACGTAGTATTTTCGTATGGTTAATAACTCATATACATACATATTTATAAGTATAACTGGCCCAAAACCCTCCTCTCCAATTCCCCAATTATCTATCAATTCTTAATCAATTTGTGCCAATATTTTTTTTTTTATATATTTTTTGTTTAACAAAATTTATTGTGTTTAAGTGTAGGTTTTACTATTATATTTCACAGTTTTTATTAGCAGCTACTGTTTTTAGGTGTAAATATTTCCCTATAAATGTTCGTACTTTGCAAAGAGTTTAATCATTCGTTATTCCATAATACTCTTGTAAAAATGGTTAAAAGTAGAATTCTAGAAACACAACAGGAACGTCCTCGTAGACGTTCATTTTTTTATCCACTAAAACGTGCAGTAAGTTTTAACAGAAATTAATTAAATTCAAGTGATTTATTGTTATTTTAGTAAATAATAAAATGAGTAATGGTGGTGTTAAAAAAAATTAAAAAAAAAATAAAACAAATTTTAAAGTCATTAAGACATTCATTGGTAAAAAAAATGTAAAAAACCCTAAGCAAATTGTTTGAAAACTTTATAAATGTGTTCCTACGAAATAAGTTTACCTTTATTTGTATATTTTAAAATGCAGAAACAACGAAATTGTGTGAAATTTAAAATTTAATGGGGAATCTTTATTATCATTTGAGAGAACATGCTTTGGCATTTATTTTTTGAAGATTATGTTTATCAAATGTTGTGATGTTTTCTTCTAAGACCTAAATCGAAGCGGGTTTGTCCGCATAAACGGTGTGATAGATATCACACGATCTTGGTGACCAATCGACCTGCTCAAAACGTGGAATTATGTGCTTACCGAAGTTTTCTTGCAATAAATTGACTCATTGATGCGATTTATGGGAAGTGGTGCCGTCTTGCAGAAACCAAATGTCGCCGACGTCACGAGCTTCAATTTCAGGCATCAAATGCTGCGAACGGCGCCGAATCTACTCTCCACGGTCTTCGTGTACACTCCCAGCTACGGCCGCTATATTTTCTTCACAGCGTGTTGGATGTGGTCTATTCAGTCGAATATTATCTAATAATGAATGCTCTTCCATTATAAAATGCCAAACAATACTAAACAAAAATAACATGACACGACTCACACGTGATCTGTCAAAAAAAAAAGGCTATTGAAAAAAGTATCTCTGCTTGAATCGCCCGTTACATATGTATGTTGAACATTGTATGATACAACTATCTGATTGTGAACACAATTTTGGGCAAAGTCGTATGTTTATGTTGTCAAACCTTCAAAATGACAGAAGAAAACTATTTTAAATAAAAAATATACAACACGTAAAATATGAATATTTTCCAAAATTAAGTACATATTAGTATTTTCACGATAAACATTTTTTTGTTTATTAATTTTATTTTCTTGTTTTAAATTTGTCAATCACTTTATAATATAAAATGAGTAATTTTTATGTTGAGGTACGCACTAAAGGTCTGCATGTGTGCGATTAAACGACACATGAATTCACATCAAACTAGCAAGTAGTGTGTTGTGTGTGATTTAAGAATCACACAAAATTTATTGTTTGTAAGAAATAACATATTGTGCAAAGCGTTCAATTCATTATGTGAGTGTTGTGAGAGAAATATTTGATTCAACTGTAACTAACAAATATGTTGTTTTACACGAGTAAATACAATTGTATTTATGTAAATCCAAACTAAAGAAAAAAAACAAGACTGCTGGGCAACCGAAACACAAAAACTTAGTAAACGCCCGTATCAAAACAAAGAACGTTAGGAAAATTTATTAAATAGGGGAAACCCCAATTTTAACAAAATAAGAAAGACAACAAACACACGAAGGAATTGTGTGATTTTTAACTTCACACAGGTTTTTTTATTGTGGGATGTATGAATTTGAGTTTATCAAGCAATACAATATAATTGAGACGCACACACAATTAGTGTTAGTATATGTGTTTCACTTTTTCATGAACGGTGTTGTATTGATCTTTCATTTAAAATGATTGAACGTAAATGACTAGCTCTCATTTGTTTTACACATTTGAATTGAAAATCAAATACACACACAACACTCATTTGGCTGTCAAATACATTTGTGCAGACCTCTAGTACGCACTTGAACTTTTGCCAACACTCAAACTTTCATACAACATTTGAAAACATATGTATTTAAAAATGTCGTAGGTGTTGTACAAAATATTTATATAGAAATTATCAACATATTTTTACAACTATTATGAATGAACATCACTTGTGAATTGAACAATAGTGATGCAGCAATGTAAAATATCGTATGTTTGATGCAGTGATGCAGCAGTGTAAAATATCGTATGTTTTTTTAATTAACATTTTTATTCGAAAGTGCAAAAATGCTTTTCTTTAAAAACTTTCTTTAACTCAGCTGTGGTAAAATTGTTTATTAAATAGTGAATTTTAAATTATTCAAACTACTTAAGAGTTTAAACAACTTTAAAACAATGCACACTAATTTTCCGCAGTCTAGAATTTAATTTAATTTTTTTCACTTTTCTGAAAATCGATATTTTACTATTTGACCATTTTATAGTTTATATCCAAGTGTGTCATCTGCCAAATAATTCATTCAAAGTTAAACATTGTTTTTAAACAATAAACGAATTATTTGTTATAACAATTACCATTCTTATTCTTATTCATTTTTCTACTTGTGCGAATTATGCAAATATTGACAATTGTCCTCTGCGGTATATATTATTAAACAAATCAATGGACATATGTAAATTTTCATTTGTAATTCCCAAAAATGTACTCCAATTTGTATAAATTTTGAATGTGTTAATAAAGCAATATCACGTTTTGAGCAAAAATAAAGCAGAGTGTTAATAAAACATTAGCACGAATTAACGACATTTACATTTAAAATGTTGGGCCATAATTTTAAATTCTACAAACGATATTCGATAAAACTGTTGACATAGATGTTTTGGTAAAATTATTTTAAATAGCTGTGATAAACCTGGGGGTTACTGCGTAATTAAATGTAAAAAAAAACATTAATTTTCAAACAACGATATGGAATTCTGATCTATATGGTGGTTGCACTTTAAAGATTTACCCCTTTATTCAAAAACGATTATTAAATTTAACAAACATTTATTAAGACAGATTTGCATATAAAAATTTGCTTAATAAACGTTTGTTAAATTTAATAATCGTTTATGAATAAGGGGGTTAAGCTTTGTATAGACGGTTGTCAGATCTTACAACGTTGCCCGAAAAATGTTCAGAAAATGTCTAAACACCGTGTGAACTTAAAATTCTTGTCTTTCAACGTTGTAAGAAAAAACATTGACAATTTACCTTTTGCTAACAATTTTTCATTGTCAGTACATTGCTAGATCTGACAACATTGTATGATCTGACAATTGTCTATACATAGCTTTACTCCTTTACAACCATTTAAAAAAAAATAATTAACAAACACTAACTATGAAATATGAAAATGTGTCGATGTTCATAGTTTTATGAAATGGCGATTTGTATGCAAACATAGTTGTGCGAGCTAATGTTTTGACATAATAACAACAAGAATTGTCCACACGAAACGAATTCATGCGGCGACAAGAAATTGTTCATCAAGTGAACGAATTGTGGCGTTGTTGAGATGGGGCTAATGAACATGGTTGTCATAGATGCCACAAATACATAATTTTTAATACAAAAGATACAATTAAAAACTATAAAATACCTGCCTTACGAGTACTATGTTCAAAATACGAGTAATAAAATTCTTATTAAATATAAAAATCAATTCCCATTTATTATTTAAACAGAAATTACTAGTTCATTTAGTTTATTCCTAACATTGAATAATTTAACTAGAAAAATAAAAACTGAAAAACTAGACGTCAAAAAATTTCACAATTGTCTAAACAAATTAACAATAACTCCAGATGAATAAATAAAAATACAAAACACGTGGTCAATTACACATTATTTGTATAGTATGACAACGACAAGAAACGTGTTAATGCAATTGATTAAATGCATATGTATGTACATATCTACTATAAATAACATTTATTAAGAAAAACAAAAAAAAAAACGTAAACAAAATATTAATTATAAAATAAGAAGCAAAAACAACAAATACTTAATAAATTATAAATATATATTCAATAAAAACCAAAACAATAACAACCATAACCATAACCTTAAAAACATTGTAGATAATCATAACCGGCAGAAATTTTCCATTACTCGTTAAGCATCTTCATTTTTTTCATAATTTTTAATCATCAAACCAGCAAATTATAAAAAATTAAACGCCATCTATAGATAATAAATATAAAAATAACTTATTTTTAGTTGATACTGATTTGATTTGAATTGAACAAGTAGTTTCCACTACAACCACTTACTGTCTGTCGTCTTAATTTGTAGTGTATTTTATTTACACTCACAGAAATGATTGTGTGTAAGCTTTTGACATTTATCTGTTATTATTTCAAAGTGTGCTGAAACCAAGTTGTTTTTATAAACACTCTTATTAAATTTTAAGTTCTAACAAGTATTAATTTTTTATTATTTATTTAGTTTAGTTTGTAATTTTATTTGTAAAACTCACAAAATTATAAGCTAGGCTGTTTTATTTGAAATACACCACCTGTTTTTTCTATAATTGTTGAATTGTTGTGTTGTCGATACTTTTCTATTTTGATTTTTTAACTAATTTCATTTGGTTTTTCTTATTTCTTTTTACTATTTAAAGGTGCTGTCTATGAGCAGTGAAGATTATCGGAAATCTTCAATATTCCAGACAGGTTCATTCGATTTAGATTTCCCCATACCAGATCTAATTGGAACAACAGAAATTTTAACAGAAGAGCATCGGTAAGTTTATCATAAATTGGAAAAATGTTTATCAATTCAAAATAAGAGAGTATTTCGAAATACTTTGTATATATGTACATCTAATTCGGTTCCAGGAAACTTCGTGTAAAAAAAAACGTGTAAAAAAAGACATTAAACGTATGCAAAATAGGGGATTGGTTCCTTATCTCTAATACGTATTGAAATTAGAGAAAAGCAAGGATTTTTTTAAGAACAACTATTCAGGTTTTTAATATTAAATCACATATAGAATGTGTTTCTACACAAGCATAGTTATTAAAGAAACAAATATATGCTTAAAAATAATGTAAAAAAATGTATGACAAGTTCATTTGATTGTATGTACTAAAAGGAAAATCCCTTAAATTTGTGCTATTTACTGATCAGTAAATATGCTTGTATCCACAAAAAGGGAATTCCTCTAAATTTGTGATATGAACATATTTCGCAAAAATTAAATTCAACCAAAAAAATTTAGGCCAAACGATTTTAAATCGTGTAAAAAAAAATTAAATTTGTTTATTTTCAAACCGTGTAAAAACAGAATTAGGTGTATTTAATTGTAGTCATTAAAGAGCCAAGTCCAAAATAAAAAATACCAAGCTAAAAATCGGCTTTATATTGGCATTGTTCTAATTGTCCAACATGCCAATAATACATTTTAATGTAAATAAAACAATTCGAATTACACTTACATATATGCTAGTTATAGTAAAATGTTGACACTCATTTAAATTAAATCTTTATTATTATTATAATTTTCCTCATTACTTTAGTGAAAAACTATGTGGCCATTTACCTGCCCGCGCTGAAGGTTATTCCTGGTCTTTGGCATTTAGCACATCTCAACATGGATTCTCATTAAATTCTCTATACCGTAAAATGCAGAAACTTGAGAGTCCCATACTCATAGTTATACAAGACACAGAACAGAATGTAAGTAAATTTCATTAAATACATAATTTTTCAACATTTTAAATAAGTTAAAATTATAAAAAATAAAACAAAGTTAAACTATACAATAAACAAACAAAAGCGTTGCCAACCATCTTGCAAAAATGCTACACAGACAGGGCTGCCAGACGAATTTCGGAAAAATTCGTCAAAAAATCGGAAAAATAAAGTCACTATTTTTAATAGTATTTTTTAAATTTTTATTTAAACGAAATCATAAAAATTCAAGTTTATATTTGTTTCCTCTAAGAATTTTAGTTCATGGAATTTAGCATTTAAAATTGTATTTTATATTTACCAATAAGATAAGTAATTTCTACTATCCTGACTCATATCATTATATGGAATTATTCTACTTAAACTCAACAATTGGCTTTAATTAAGAAATCATCACTATCATTTAGTTTTGTTCTTGAAATATGTCATGTTATTAAATGATAAAAATAGTTGTTGTCTCCAAAAAAGGGAGAATTTTGTAACAAAAACATTAATAAAACAAGCAAATGATAGAAAATTTTAATAATTCAATGAAAAAATCGTCAAATCGTCACTTTGTATTTTTGAAACAAAAAATCGTCAAAATAACGATAAATCGTCAAATCTGGCAGCTATGTTCACAGTGTGTAACAAATATTTAAAAAAAAACTTGGTAACAATTTGTACATGTTTAACACGGTAAATTGTATGAAAATAAGAAGTAATATAATATTAAATATTAAAATAAAGATTAATGTTTGTAATATTAATTAATAAAAGGTGTAAATAAATTACTTTTAAAGGTCTTATTAATAATAAAGATTCGAATTTTATTTAAAAATTTTGTTTAATAAAATTGCAATAAATTAAACGTTATATTATATTATGCATAAAGGTGTAACAGCATCAAAGTTTTATTAACATAAAATTTTAGATTGTTTTTAAAGTCGGAAATTTCATATTTTTTGTAGAGTTATCTCTGTGATTTTGTATTATTTATGTCTTATATGTATTAATCATTATCGTTTTTGTTAATTTTTTAAGGTTTTCGGTGCATTAACTTCCTGTTCCCTGCATGTCTCAGATCATTTTTATGGTACCGGCGAATCCCTGTTATATAAATTCAATCCCAGCTTTAAAGTTTTCCATTGGACTGGTGAAAATTTATACTTTATTAAAGGCAATGTTGAAAGTTTGTCAATTGGTGCTGGAGAGTAAGTATTTTTTTATTATTATAAATAAATTTAGAAAAGCTTTTGTAATTTTTTTATAAACATTTTGTTATGGAAAATTTATAATTATTAAAAGCTACAAGTTGTTTACACTTATAAAATTTTTGCTTTAATTTGTTGCCAAATTTAACTGTAATTAAATCACTTCTAATTATCTTTAAGTGGTGTATAATAACAACAATATTTAATAAAATGCTGTAATACATTAGTAACTGCAAATGGTTTTGTTTAATTGCAAATGCAGAATTTCTTGGCAATTCATTATTGAAATACAAAAAAAATATAACATAACACATTTGCATTGTTGTGAACTCCTCAAATAAAGTTTAATTTACATAATTTGTATGTACAAAATTTCAAAATATGTATTTAAAATTTTACTTCAGAGTTTTATTTCAACTAAACTATTACAAGTTGTAAACATTTTATTAACAATTTCTTTTTCATTTACAGTGGCCGTTTTGGTTTATGGCTTGATGGTGATTTAAATCAAGGTCGTTCACAATCCTGCAGTACATACGGCAATGAGCCATTGGCGCCACAAGAAGATTTTGTTATAAAAACACTCGAATGCTGGGCATTTGTTTAAAAACAAAACAAAACAGAAATTAATAATATTAATAATTTTTGTCATCATCTCCAACAATCCAGAACTCCCCCTCAAAAACCAACCACCACCATTTTATTTACCACATACAAACATATACATTTTTTATGAAATGAAAACAACAAAATCTAAATGTAGACAACAAAAATAAGAAAACCATTAATTTAAAATATTTTTATATATTACAAAACAAAACAAATAATTATTATACTTATTATACAAATAATTTCAACGTTTCAAAAAAAGCGCTTAAATGTAAAATGTTTATAAAAATTATACAACAAAAACTTGATTTTAATTGTTGTTATAAAAAGAAACACACAAACTATTAATTGAAAAACAACTATAAATCTAAAAATAACAACAATTTAAAGCATTAAATAAACATTAAAATAATTATTGTATTGTCTCAGTATCAAAACATTTGCCTTCATCCATGAAGACAGTCAGTTGACATGTTGCCTGCTTTCTGTCTCTTTCTCTCTCTCTCTGTCATCAATATTATTATTTTCAACATGATCATCATCATCATCTTGTTCAATTTTTATCGATTTTGTCTTGATTGTTAATTTTGCAAATATTATATATTTACACACATCTAGACACTATTATACTTATTATAAACCGGCATCATTCATGTCAATTTTTCTTCATATACACGCATCCATCCATCCATTCATCATTCATTTGATACAAAGAATTCTTTATTGTTTCTCTTGATTTTTTTAGTATTTAAGTTCAATTCTAAGTTTATTTAGACCTCAAAGAAAACATCATTATCTTAATTATATTATTATATACAAATATAGAAGAAAACAAACAAAACAAAATACATAATTAAATGATTTTCTTTTGTCGTGAATTTAAACCCACAATTTTAATAATTTAAACCAACAAGAACTAATTAAACTAAAAACAATTAAACAAAACTAAATTATTTAAATAACAAAACAAAAATTAAAAATTATTGATGTATTAATCACACTTATTTAAAGGCGAAAATTTTTATTTAAAACGAAAAAGTTAATTAATAAAACTTCAACAAACTGAAGTAAAAAAAAAATACATTTTAAAAAAATATTGTTAAATAATTTAAACATGTGCAATTATCATACAAAAAACATTTAAAGACAAGAAACTTGAAAAAATTTAAATTGAAAGTAACATTAAGCTTACAGAAACATTTGTTTAATTTAAATTAAATTTCTAGTTAAAGAATTTGTTAAATGTTGTGTAAACATATTTTGCAAAACGAATTATGAATTCAATAGTTTTTTAGTGTAAACCCAAAAAAAAAACAAGCAAGTGATTTTTTTCTTTTTAATTATTTTTTTAAATGTTTTATTTCGTTAAGCCATTTAATTTTAAAATAAACAATAAAGAAAAAACACATTTATTTTTTTGTTTTTACAAGAAAATAAATATAAAAATTATAATTTTAAATTTGTTTTTTTTTTTCTATTCTTTAAAAATTGTTTTTTTAAACTTACACTTTCTTAGTGTTTAAAGGTTATTATTGATTATAATTTTATAATGTGTTTAAAAAAGAAAGCGTTCTCTAAAAATGTAACAACATTTTGTCTTTCAAATATTTTAAAGGCAAAAAGTTAAGGCATGATCACACATGGCAAATATTTGACGAAAAAGACTTGACCACTAAATAAAATGTATATTAATTCTTGTGTTTATTTGGGAAACTTCTTTTACTAAAGATAAATGACCATAGAAAGTTAGTTTAATTCTATTTGATGCTGTTTGCTTTTACAAAACACTTGTTAAATTAAACGTCTTCTAACTAATTTGTGATTAAAAATAGTGGTTACGCTTTTTTGAGAAAATATTTGACAAGTGTGATCGTATCCTTAGAGTTGAATTAAAAACTTTGAGGAACATTGTTGTAGATAAAATTTTCTATAAAACTTATACTTTGTTATACCCATTTTTACAATGTCTACTTATTTCTTAACCTAAAGTTATACTGACTGAACTCATGCAAATATTCACCCCTATCGTGAATAAAAATTCCACGTGAAATTTGTTCACTCTTATTTTTTTAACATTGAATTTAAATAGGAAAATGTGAAAAGTGAACAAATTTCACATGGAATTTTTATTCACGATAGGGGTGATTATTATAACAGACAGTATAATTTTAAGTTTGCAAATTGCCAGACATCGCACAGTGGCTTAGAAACCAATTATTTCAAAAATAACTCCATATCTCGAGTGCTATTACAGATATCGTAGCGAAATTTCACCTGGTTGAACCTGAGGAATTTTCGAGTCTCATTTATAAACCGAATAAGCTGAAATTTTAAATATAAACACTGTTTGAGAAGATCTACAAATACGTTTACATGTGTATGTTACCTTATTTGGGGTTTTTATGTATGGCGGGCCTATTGAGGGCGAAATTTTTTTTTCTAAAATATCAGCTCTATTTATGATAAAATTCTAAATATAATTAAACAGTTAACTCTTACTTATGCAATTTAATATTTTTTTGTCAAGGAAAATCAGCATATTATAATTTTTCTAGTTTTTAATTGAAAATAGTACATTTTTGAACATAGAAATACCATATGTAGCTTTGAAATATTTTGCATTTGATTGAAAAAAATCTTTTGAAAATTTTTAGTTGTGATTATAAAAATTCAGGTATCTCAATCATATTTTTTCTTTGTCAACTGACTTTCTGTTGCTAGAATTAAAAAATCTATGGCTATAATTAAATCATTCGACAAATCACATTGAGTATATGTGCATAAATAACATAAATAATATGTTTAGCGACAAAGAATGTTTTAGAAGAATCTGTTGTAATCTGCTCAGCATTGTGATTTAGTGTTTCTTTTTTTTAAATTTTTGTCATATTTATAAGGTAATTTTCCGATCAGGGTCCAAATTACCGCATTTGATATCCAGTAAAATTGATCGTAATTTTCTTATTTGAGATTATGTCATACGATATGGAGCAAGAGTACATTAGTACATTTTATCATAATTTCGCTATCGAAATCATTTTTCGATACGATAGCTCATTCGATCACGAATGCGGTGATTTGGTCCCAGGTTTGGCCCCTATAAACTATCAATCTAAATACACCTTTTGAAATGACATTTTAAATCTTATTCTAGTTATGCTACCACTTTTTCAAATAAGTTCAACTGAAAAGTACTTTCTAAATTGTTACTACGTTAACGTATGAGTAATATACATACATATATCTAAATCCCTCTCTCTCTAATTACTTATTAATCATACGTTACGTAATAAAAGTCTTAAACTTATATTACTCATACGTTTATATGTATGATAAATGGAAAATGACATACTACATACATGTATTTGTTTACTATCAAAAATATGTAGTACTTTTTCTCATTCACAGTAGTAAAATTTGAAAATCAGAAAATATCAGTTTCTATGAACGAGACGGTTAAACTCAACATAATTGAAAGAAAAACTACGTATACAGATATTTTTCTGTAAAACAAAACTGTTATACACAACATTGTCAATAGAAAAAAAAACTATTATGCAGATAATTTTCTATATAAAATACTGTTCTGCACAACAATTATGTAGACAAAACTGTTATAGAAAAATCAGTTATACACTAAATTTTCGTCGGAAAAACTGTTATATTTCCAAGCAAGAAACTATTATACAGAGAAATTTCTATTAAATCTTCTACTAACAGTTATACGCCAAACTCTATAGAACTGTATATAAAAGCTGTTGTACAGAAAATTTTCTGTAGAAAATACTGTTATAAACAAAAGTTTCTATTGGCAAAATGTTCCATAAAAACTATTATACAATACATTTTCTTAAAAAAAAAAACTCTTATGCGAAAAATGTTCGATGAAAAAAACTGTTATACAAAAAAAATCGTTGAAAAAACTGTTATGTAGGCCATTTTCCATATAAAAATAAGCTAATATGCAGATAATTGTCATTAAAAACTGTTATACACAACATTTCTGATAGAAAAAACTTTTATACAAAGAATTATCTATAGAAAATACTGTTATACAGAACACTTTTTTTATAGAAAAAATCTTATACACAAAATTATCAATTGAAAAAATTGTTATACATACAGTTTTTTATGGAAAAATTATTGTATGGAAATTTTTTATTAAAAAAAACTCTGTTATACATAACATTTTCAATGAAAATAATAATTATACGCAGCATTTCGGAGAAAAAGATCGCTTATTTTATAGGCTCACATGATCACATGTTACATAGATAAAACTGTTATATGCATACATAGGTAATTTTCCATATTCCACATGAGAGACATTTTCATCTGGGTTCTACATTTGTACAATAAAGTTGAAGTGAAATTTTCATTAAAATTGTGTTCTAATTTTAGTGAAAATTATTTGAAAAGTAAAACATAACTACCAGTTTGGTTCATCGTTGAATAAAACGTTTCACTCGTTTTTTAGAACGCCGTAAAATTTTTTATGTGAAATTGAAAACAATTTCAGTTTCACTTTGTAGTGAAATACAGGCGTTTAGCTTTTCTTGAAATACAACCACAAAATAAATAAACTTGATACATTTTTGTTTGGATTTAGGTTTCCTTCTGAGAGTATTAGGACAAAATTAAGGAAATAAATGAAACGAAGAATAACAAGACAGGAACGGACATGTTTATATCGAAAAGAAAATCGTTAGCAATTAAATAAATAAATAAAATAATGAAAATATTTTTTATCAAATGAGTCTTGGCATGTGTGCAAATGAAACAGTATCAAAAAAATAAGTCCAGGCTAGCCAGGTAGAACATTTCTATACGGTTATTTCAACTTGTGGATAACTACCAATTTCATTAATGGAAAATAAGAATGACTTGCAATGAGGACCTATGTTTATCTGAGATATTTAAGAATTTCTAATTGACGTAAATACACACCAAACAAAGAGATCAATTGGTTTTTTTTTTAAAGATTACAAAAGCCTTTCTAAACTGTGCTCCTGATTTGCGTATTTAAGAAAAGGATGGTACTTGAAGAACCAGCCAATTCACATTCTTGTCCACAACTGTATCAGAAGAGAAATTACTGTCTGTTTCTTGTTCAAATTGTTGACCCTATTACATATGACTCTTTTAAACTTTGGTACAATATTGACAGGATTTCAGTACATTTTAATTGAGATTAACATGTTATTGAATATTTGTATTGAAATAGAAACGAGAAATTTATAAAAAAAAACCATTTTCATTACTTCTGACAAATACTCGTATATCAAGACAGGATATGTCCTGTGGATTTTAGAACTTTAATTTATAAAATGCTAGAAATTTAATTCAAATTCTAAATTTCATTATTTCTGGCCAATGAATCTAGACAGGACATGTTCTTGTGGGATTTGATTAAATATGTACATATACATACAAATGTATTGAAATAAAAAGAAGAAATTTAAAAAATGACAGAAATTAAAGCCAAAATTTAAAGCAAAGCTGTTTTCATTATTTCTAACAAATTAATCTAAACTGGAACAGACATGCTAAGTAATAAAATAAATAAAAAAAAAAATTGCCGGAAATCGTTTGAAAGTGTCAATTGTTTTTACAATGTTTTACAATGTAGAAATTAAAAGGCAGACAGACGAAGTTTGTTGACAAGGTGTTGAAGAGATAAGAGTGTGTTGTACACGACTATCTGTACTGGACATTTTTTGTTTCTCTTTTTCACTTTTCGCAATTTTCATGCTGTTGCTTTATATCAGTTTTCTCACACCAATGTCATTTTAGTATTACTGTTGCAATGTTGCCAAAAAAAAAACAAAAAAAAAACATCAACAGCGAAAAAGAACAAAAAAAGAAAAACAAAAATTTCTGTCTGCCTATTAATTACACAATTATAAAAGAGTTCAAAAGGGAATTAGAAAAATGTCTGCCTTTCAATTTCTATATTGTGAAAGGGGACAAAGTGTCACGTTAAATGATCGTTATAAAAAGTTTTCAGCATTCAAATCACAGGGTAAACAGAGGTGTCACGAAAAGGAAGATAATGAAGTTTTGTATTTGTCTCTTTCTTTGGGAACTGCCTTTTTGTTTTCTTTATATTACTATTTTTCTTTATTTTTCTGGCGCAATAAAATTCATTTTTGACACAGAGCAAGAATGATAAAATAAAGATTAAGCCAACGCGCGTAAAATTTTAAAATGTTCTGCGCATTTAGGCCCTGTGACGTCACACATTCTGTGTTTCTATTGGCTAATTTTTTCTCACTTGTTATTTTTACTCATGTTTTGCTTGGATTTGCTCACTGCACTCTTCATGTTTATATTTTTTGTTGTTGTTGTTTTTTTTTTTTTTTTTTTGTTTTTCTTTTTTAAACAGATTTTATTTCAGAACTCTCAGAGATTTCAATTGCAATGTTGCCAACTATCACATAAAACATAAATTTTTCGCAAGAAATTTCAATTCTAACACATGAAACATTATTGGTAACCCTTAGAATGGCCCTTCTACGTCACATAACGGGAAATCATGCGCATGGCGTAATCTTTATTTTATCATTCTTGACACAGAGCATTTTTGTATTGTTTGATACAGTCATAAAAAACTGCGTTTAAGTATATGCACAAACTCCACAATGTATACCACAAAATACAACAACTATTAAAATAGAATTTAGTAACTTATTGAAATCACAAACATACAAACAAAATTTCAATTTAAATATTCTAACTCAAATTGTTTTGTCCACAAAATTCTTGTGCTTTGCTTTTTCACTTTCCCAACATACTACCACAAAATATTTTCTTTCACTTTTTAAGAGAACTGCCTTATAGTAGCTGACTGTAGCACTTTTGAAACATCAAAATTGTCACCTCTGTATACTTTGTGATTCAAATACAGAATCAGCCCAATCATGAATAAAAATACCGCGGGAGTTTTTTGCCTTTTTATTTTTTTAACATTGCATTTGAATAGGAAAATAGGGGAAAGAGAAAAAACTATCGCGAAATTTTTATTCATGATTGGGCTGAATAACATTTTATAATATTGTTTTCTCTTATGTTATTTTTTAGATTTTTATGTTTCTTTATTACAATACAATGGCAAACTCTAACATAAAATCAAATAAATCATTATTGATGAAACAACAAATATACAAACGCGCACACAAAATATTTCGGAACAAAATCAAATGAAAATTGAGTGAAAACTAATTCGAAAATAAAAATTAATAATTATAATTTTTCATTAAAGTAGATTACAAAAGAAAAACACTAATAATAAAAAATTTTATATATTTACAAGAAGAAAAAAGTAGCTTAAACGTTTTTTGCACTTTGAATATTCTAAATATTGAAATGAAATAAAATATAAAAATTAATTACATTTCGAATCCCAACACACACACATTTACATAATTGTTGTTGTAATTAAATATATATAAATATATACATATACATACTTACTTAAAAACAACAAATATATACTATAGATATATAAACAAATAAATAAATGAATAAATATTTAAACCGATATTATTTACAATGTAGAACATTTTGTATGTGCATGTTAATTTTTTCCGTTACGGTTTTCGTTACTTTTGTAAATGTGTAGAAGACTATCTGTGACATACATAATTGTGTGTATTTTAACAAAACTTATTTATATAAAACGTATAATTTGTTATAGCCAGTTTTTAGATGAACAATTTGAAACAATACAATTGAGCTTTAGATAAACAGAAAAACAAAATAATTTTTTGGTAAAATGTATAAAAAAAAACAAAAAACTAATAAAAAGACTTGTAAATTAATAAAAAAAAAAAAATAAATGCTTTATGGTTTTTTTTAGAGAAATATAATGAATATATATACACGCCTAAATACAATATAAATATAATATAAATTAAATACATTAAAACAATAAATATATAAATCTAAATGCAATATATATGTATAAACTATACTTAACTGAAATAAGTATTCTAAACTATATACATACATATACTCGTATATACCTACATATGTATATGTATACATGTAAACATACATAAACATATATATATGTATGTATGTAGGTATATAAAATGGAGAAGTCCTTACCTTATACAGCAACAACCATCAAATGTATACATACATACATACTACAGGATGTGCCATTAATACTCGTATTTTGTATTCATTAAACTAATAAAACTGTAAAAGATCTGGTTTATTTAAACATTTTGTATATTTTTAACAAAACCAGAAAACTCCCCAAAAACAAATTTTCTAAATAGAACATTTTCAAAATAAATAAATAAAAAAAAATGATGAGACCAAACAAACAATCTGCATATAAAACAAGAAAACAAAAAACTACTTTAATTGTGCAAACACTTACATATATAAAATTTATTAAACTTAATTACTAAATAACATTTTTTATGTTAGATGGTATTATTATGATTAAAAATAATGAGTATTAAATTGAATACAAAACAATTAGAATTTAAAAAAGAAACTGCTTTAAAAACGAACCCAAAACAAGTCTCCAACCCCCTCCCCCCCCCAAAAAAAAAAAACATCACAAAGCTTAATGCCATTATTCATAAAAAATTAAAGTAAACTTCAAATGTACTTTAAGAAAATTTTTTATAAAAATTTTGTCTAAAAGCACACTTCAAACCTACTTTATTTTTTATGAATACGACAGTAAATATTTAGTAGCTTTTTAAATAAATACATTAATTTGGAAACCAAAGTAATTAATAATCATTTTCAACTATTTAAGTGTAATTATTAATGGGTCGAATACTTCCCAACTCAGTGGAGTTGACACATGTATCAAATAATAAAATTTTTTACCAAAACTGTGAGAGCAAAATTTCTTCTTGTGACGTCACAAGTCAAAAATAAATTAAAAACAAATAATGGGCACAATTTTGCCACCTTGATGAAAAAAAAAAACCAAAAAAGTGTCTCATAGAATTTGTATTTAACACTTTTAGGGATTAAACACATTCGAGACAGCAGGTTACCCACTAAAATATGTCAAAAATAAAAAAAAAAGTGTTGACCATTAGGGGAATTCCCCTAAATTTGTGCTATTTACAATTGCTCTGATCAGTAAATTTGCTTGTATCCATAAAAAGGTAATTTCCGTAAATTTTTGATTTGAACATATTTCGCAAAAATTAAATGTAATGCTTGGTTTTCACTATGTCAGTTTTGTTGTCAAATTGTCTAAATTGTTATGAAATTACCAACAATTTGGACAATTTGACAACAAAACTGACATAGTGAAAACCAAGCATAAGCAAAAAAAAATTGAAGCCCAAAAGATTTTGAATCGTGCTAAATAAAATAAAAACGTGTTAAAAATATTAAAAATTTGTTTTTCTCAAACTGTGTTAAATTAAAACCGTGTAAAAACAGAATTAGGTGTATTCTACAAAGAATCCATAACCCAAAAGGTCTGTCATTTGCACAAATCTATAGAATATTTAAATACATGATTGAGACGCAAGAAGTGCAATGAAATACGCAAATACCTGTAAGTATTTTTGAAAGCCACAATAATATTTCTTAAACATACTTTCTTTGTCACCACCATTTGATACTTCTAATATCGTTACGTTTTTGTAAGAAAGCCACTTATTGTATTAAATAAAATAAATGGCATTTGATATTTTTTTTTTATTTTTCCAACCATTGATTTCTTGCATTCTGTTTTCATGTCTGCTGCGTAGTGGTGCTCCAACAAATTCAAATACGATAGCTGCATATATTTGCACACGGGAGTACTAATACCAGCTATTATTTGCTTTCACTTTTCTACAGAATATTCATTGAGCCAAGACAGCGGCAGACTTACGTTTATGTGCACAATCAAATAGAAATAGTAAAATCTTAGATAAAAATTACAAACAAAAATATTGTATTAGCAATAGGAAATAAAGTAAATAACAAGATTGCAAAACTCCCAATCTACAATTTAACTGGCAGGCATTCATGTATTATCACAAATTGACGTGTAATTTATTTAATTTTCAAAGGCATTTTCGTTTATTTGTTCTTGTTTCCTTACACCGGAAACGATTAAATTCTCAAAGTGGTACAACGTGTTATATGAGTGTTTTCAGCATTAAATATTAAAATACTTATACGCCACATATTACATATGATTTGTTAAAATTTGTAATAAAACTATATACAGCTTTGATAAATTATTATTCACATTTCACATTAAATTATGATAAACTTATTTACAATTTTAATTACATTCAATTCAGAGATATTTACTGGAATTTTATTACAATTATTCATTTCAAAATCATATTCATTAGACGCTCTCAATAGATGTTAAAAATTTACCCCCTGGCCCACGATGTCGAACGATAACGTTCGCTTAGAATAAGACTTAAGACACAAACTTGATTGTGGAATAAACAAACTTAATTGAGTAAAAAAAATAGATACGATAAAAAGTTTGTGTCTTAAGTCTTATCTAAGCGAACGTTATCGTTCGACATCGTGGGCCAGGAGGTTATATTTTAAAATGTTTTTGTTATTTTCTGGCTTTAAAGTTTTCATTATTTGTCTGCACTTTAATACATACTACATAGTTTGTATTACGAGTTAAACGTTTGTGATACTTATTCAAATTCAGAAATATCAAATATAAAGACTGATTTTTTAAGAGCTTTAGGTTTTAATTTAAAAAAAAACACATGTAGAGAAGTATATGAAATTTTTATTTGATTAGATAGTATAATCTATCAATGATGATCAATGTTTAAAGATTATTGATCATATCTACTTCTTAAATGGTTCATACGCTGTGTCCAATTTTGGCATAATCTCTTCAACATATCGGTCAGTAAAATGTGTAGTTACGGCCTTTTGGATTTTCGGTGACGATATGTAGGTATGATCCTGTAATTGATTACTTTATCGAGCATATTAACTAGCAGAAACGAGAGTTTCTTTATATTACAAGTCATTAGCGCAATTAATATTATTATACACGAAATCTGAAGTTAATATGTTGATGGGAAAGTTTTGAAACCATATCTCTCACTACTGACAACACAGCTAGACAGTTTCATACAAAAGTTAAATGCTGGATTTTCAAAACTGATTTCTAAATATATAACGAATATACAGTTCTATAGGTAATTACTGATGTATTCATAAAAAATTAAGTAGAAGTGTGCTTTAAGACAAAATTTTCATACAAAATTTTCTTAAAGTACATTTGAAGTCTACTTTAATTTTTTGTGAATAAGGGCATTAAATTATAAGTTTAGAATTTTTGGTATATAAAAGTTTATAATAATAAAAAAAAAATACATAAATATATAATTATTTCTATATTAAAAATATGTATGTGTAGCCATTATTTATTTTTAGTTGCACAAAATAAATGAAAAACAAATATAATTTGCATTAAATCAATAAAATCAATAAAAATTATTATGATAATAAAAGGAGGCAAAAAAAAAATAATTATGTTTTTTATATTGTATTGAAACTTCTGTCAATTAAATCGTAGACTGGATTATTCCTTTTGACATAAAAACAAAAAGAAAATTATAGAAAAAAAAACTTGTTTTTTTTATTTTATAATTAAATTAAATTTAATTAAATAAATGTACATGCATAAGAAAATATTATAAACAAAAAACTAAATAATTATTTTGTAAAATTCAAAAATAATTTAATACAAAGCCAAGCCCCAAAATGGCGAAAAAAAGACACAACTTATATAAAAAACTAAGAAAGCTGAATGTCTTTTTATAAATGTAAATTTGATAAATTAAAAAAAAAACGCTTAATATAAAAATTAAAACAAAATATTTTATAAAGGTAAATTAAACTGAGTATTAATTTAAAGACATTTACCCCCTGGCCCACGATGTCGAACGATAAGGTTCGCTTAGATAAGACTTAAGACACAAACCTGATTGTGGAATAAACAAAATTGATTGAGTAAAAAATAGATACGATAAAAAGTTTGTGTCTTAAGTCTTAGCTAAGCGAACGTTAACGTTCGACATCGTGGGCCAGGAGGTTAGTATTCATTTACACTCGTACGTTGACAAATTTCAATTAAAATGTTTTGAACTTTGTTTTAAATTTTCTGCCTAACCGGTTCCAATACACATATGTACATAGTTCAAAACATTTGCATTTTAGATTGTGTTTTTGCTCTCGATCGTTTGATTATTTGTTAAATATGCGGCACTTGATTAAATTGTAAAAAATAAAAACTGATATTAATATTATTATTATTGTATTATTTTGTCTTAGTAAACATTCTAAAGGGCATCATTTTATATTAATTATGTTATAAAAAAAATTGTTATAATCAATAAAACTGTAATTAATATTATATAAAAATATAGAAAATGAATTCTAAGAAAATACATGTATTTGTATTTGTAGTTATATATATATATATTTGTAAGCAAACACAATGCCATACATATTAAGGTTAAAGAAATTATTTTATTTAGATGTGTGTAATTGCATAAGTATATTTATTGGTAGTGAATTGTTTAAGCTCTGCAAAAATCTGTGGAGTACATGGTCCATTGTAGCTAAAATGTAGTGACTTACTACATCATGGTCCTATGTAATGCACTTATGAACCATTTCATTTTCAAAGCAGAACTTCTTGCTACATGACAATTATTCGCGCTTTAACGACCGTAATCGTTGTTTAAAAACATTTGATGTAGTTACAAGGAGTAGTTTTGGGACTAGTCCGGTGTTATGCAAAGCTGGATTATATGGTCCAGTCCTACGGCATCGTATTGTTAAATGGACTAGTTTTTTTTTCAAACAAATGGATTATGTTTGGAGTACTCCTGGTCCATTGTGGAGTAGTCCATAGATGCGTGTATGAAGTACTCGCGGTTTTTGCCGGGAGCTCCCTTTAGACGGTACCTATGTATTTTGTACGATACATATATATGTAATTGTGCATGTGGCATTAAAGGGGGTTACGAGTAATTATGGACCGATCTGTATAAAATTTGTAGATGTGATTTGTTTGCATTTACCACTCATTTGTGATGAAATTTGTTGCATAATTCAAACATTTATAATCGGTAAACCCCAATTTCGGGAGGACATTTGTATAGGGGCCAGGTGAAATAATGGACCGATTTCCACCAGTTTCAATCTCATCCATCCTTGCGCCGAAAAAATATCACGTACCAAATTTTATCGAAATGTGTATCTTCAAAATTGCGACCTGTTCTCTGCGCACAAGCTTTACATGGACAACTTGCCAGACGATTCTGAGTGATTCTGAGTCGATCGGTATACTTTAAGGTGGCTGTTGGACTAATATTTCTGGGCGTTACAAACATCAGCATAAATCCAATATACTATGGTGACGTAGCGTATAAAAATGTATGTATGACAAATTCATTTGATTGTGTGCAATTCCCAAAAATGTATGCTATTTACAATTGCTATGACCAGTAAATTTGCTGGTATCCACAAAATGGGAATTCCCCTAAATTTGTGACATTGACATATTTCGCAAAAATTAAATTTAACCAAAAAAATTTAAGCCCAAATTATTTTGTGTCGTGCTAAATGGAATAAAATCGTGTAAAAAATTTAAAATTTTTCAAACCGTGTACAAACAGAATTAGATGTAATATTATAAATAAATAAGAGTAAACATTTTATATTAATAACAATTAATATTATTTCATGCATATATAAATATTTTCTATGATGTTCGTTCATATTATATTTTACCCTTGGCCCAAGTGTCGAACGATAACGTTCGCTTAGATAAGACTTAAGACACAAACTTGATTGTGGAATAAACAAACGTGATTGAGTAAAAAAAATAGATACGATAAAAAGTTTGTGTCTTAAGTCTTATCTAAGCGAACGTTATCGTTCGACATCGTGGGCCAGGGGGTTTGTTTTTTATGAAATAAAATAAAAAATAATTTTTGTGTTATATTAAATACATATGTACATACATATATGTATAAGTATAAATAATAAACACTTTATGTATGATTAAATAATATTCTTATATATTGATAAAAATGATAAGAAAACTACGCTAAACGCTGTTCAAAAGGAAATACAGTGTACTCTTGCCTAAAGGACACCTGCCATAAGCGAACACCTCCCATATACGGACACTTTTTTCAGTACCAAAAAAAATTTTAAGGGATTTTAAAAATATTTCGATCTTTACATTCAATTTTAAACTTTTTCTAATGTCCTACATACATAAAACGTTTAGGGTATAAATTCAAAATTATTATTATTTTTTTTTTAATAATTAACAAACACAAACTGCGAAGCTTTTGGCTTATCTGCAGAAAACACCCAGAGTCTTTGGCGGGAATCGAACCCGCAATCTTTGACTGCTAGTCCGACACTCTATCGCCTAGTCTATCGGGGCACTCAAGATTTTCAATTTAACGCTTTTAAACGTACATATGTATATATCAAGATCATACATAACATAAATATATCAATTGAATTCTGTGAGAATAGGCACATATCGCACACATAGTACAAAAGTGACTTAATTCAAAATTTTCCATAATTGACTTTTTTCCATAAATTAATTCAGAGTGCACATCTCAAACTACTGCAAAAATTTCTTTCACGTCACTATCTTCTTTAACTAGAAAAATACAAATTTGTCTATTTTTATGTTAAGTGTGTTGCTTGTGCACGATGAACTTTTTTTGTCTCTCGCATTCAATACTAAAGATTAGTTTCTTTAATAATGCATTTTTTTTAGTTCAGTTTTTCGAAAAGCCAATTTACTAACTTTTCAGGCATCTAAAGCATTTCATGATTAAAATTTTCCAACTTTGTGCTAAATAAATGTTAAAGAATGGCAGCTCAAATCTGTCATGGGACTGAACCACAAAGTTTCTTATGGATTTTGAAATAAGTTTTGGAATAATTTCGAATTTGTCTACATTTTTTTCGAAGACAAAACATATGATTTGAATGTTATAGGAAATGGTATTTTTTGTTTACCTTTATATACAATATTACTTCTTCCCTTATTAACATTTTGTTCAAAACTAATTTTTAAAGAAATTTCTTGGTTGTGTTGAACATAATTTTTGAATGAAAAGTAAAATATTTTTAGAAAAATACCCGAAATTTTTCCCAATTTCAAAGTCCGTTAGCGATTTGTTAATGAAAAATTAAACAAACATGCGTTATTTGTTAATGTAATTGTAAGTTTAATAATTTGTTTTTAACTCTTGTTTCACACTCTTTAGTTTTAGCTGACCTGTTTTTGTTCAATACTCTTTTGAATTTGCCATTTCATTTACACACGTCATTTCAATTTTCGTACTTTTTAATGCAAATCAACATGCATGCAATAAAAAACAAAAGGAAATACGAAAATTCACTAGTACTTTCAAGTTTGTACCCCTTTTGTTCTCTTTCCCTTCTCATTCGAAAATACTTGCCTTGACGAGTTTGAAAGCGTGAAGAGTGTGAAAGCGGATTTATACTCAGAATTTCAAATGGTTAGATTTCTATGTAAATAATATCTATATAAAATACAATTTATTTAATGTAAAAACACAAATATATTTTTGGTAGTGAACTTAATGTTAAAAAAAATTATAACCTATTTAGTTGAGCATGTCAAATATTTAAACAAAATTTGCAAAATTATTGATACCATTGATTGAAAACACCCCAAACAAAGTTGAAATGTTAAAGTAGATGTGTGCACCTTGTTAAACAAAACTAAAAATAAAAATATGGAGTTAGTGAAATTTAAAGAAATGAATGTTTTCGCAAAATAATAATAATATAAAACAATTAAACAAAAAGAATAAAAAACGCATGCACAATTTAAATATACATAAAACAATACGTTTTTCTTTCATAATTTAGTTGTTGAAAAACAAATGTAAACATATTATTGAACTACTATTTACTTAACCGGAAACGGAAACGTTGTTAACCTTCAATATGAATAGTGTACGTACATGTAAGTGTAAGTTAAAAATAATAAACAGTAAAAACAATGCATACATATATACACACATACATATATAAATAATACAGCAAAAGCAATAATGCTAACTCAACTCTTACTCTCTCATTCTCACACACTCTCTTTTAAGCTAAACAACAGAAAAAGACAAATAGTAAGACAGTTATTAAATAAATATAAACAAACAAATATTTTTTTACTTGAAAACTTTAAAAGTTTTAATTAAAAACCTACTAAAAAGTGCAATAGTTAAGATTACAAAAGCAAAAGTAAATTTATCACAAGATTATAATTAAAAAAAAAAAATAGCTGTAAAGATGAGTGTGGAGGACACAGAAATGTAAATGTGAAACAAAAAACTGTAAAAGTTAATAAATATTTGCATAATTTTTTTGTAAATATGTATTAGAGAAATGCAAAATTTAAATAAAATTTATAAAAAACAAACATTAAGTTTATTTTAAAATCTTTGAAATATAAAACTTATTTATTAACAAACAACACTACCGATAAATTCTAAGTAGCCATGTTTAAAAAAACAGAACAATTGATTTAGTTTTTGTTTTAAATTGTAGCAAACAAAAATTATTAAACCAAAACAAAAAAAAAAATGCCCTAAATACAAAAACTATTATCAATATAATTGTGTTATACATAAATAAATCTATATAAGAAAATATTTAAATGAATAAAATTGTTTGTTAAACGTGATACACATTTCCATACATACATAATTACAAGCGCTGTGAAAAATTACCCCAGAAAAAATGGACCCCAAATTATTACAATGATTACAAAAACACGAAATTTTTAAGCTTTTTTCATTTTTGTTGGGGTTATAATGCAATTTCTTTTAAGAGGAATAAAAAATTACATACATCAAAATCGTAGAATAAAAAAAGACCTAAAGAAATTTTGTTTTTGTTCTTCGGGGCTAAATTTCATTCGTAAATATTGTAAAATATATTTAAAAAGAAATCTTCAAATTGTTAATTACTATTTTCTTTATTTTAAACTGCAATTATGTATATACAAAATTTGTGGTGAAAATTAATTTACATATTTGTGACAATTTTTCATTATGAAAAATGTCCCAACATTTGGACACACCTTTCATTTTAACCTAAGGGTAATTTTTCATAACCTTGTGGTTGATTTCCCATAAAAAATTAAAGCTAAATTTCATAATGAAATGTGACCCCAAAATTTGAACCTTTTTTAATTTTTTTTGGGTCATTTCTCACAGCACCATAAATATACACATACATCTACCTATATAAACATACAAAACAAAAACAATACTTACAAACATTTAAGGAAAAATATTAATAAAAAAAAAACCAATTCATATGTATGTATTTGAAATTATAACAATTTGCTCTTCTTACAACTACATACATATTTTTACAAACCTACACACACATACATATACATATAAATATACAGAAGAAATCTTTAAATAAACATAAAATAAATTTAAGCAATTACATTTGTTGATATACATAAATACATACAAACAAACATTTAACACCTAAACTATAAATAAAACTAACAACCAACAAACAACATGTTATCAGTAAACTTAAATTAAACCATGAAAAAAAAAAAAACAGAAAAACAACTCTATTTAAAATTTATTTCTGAAAATAAAGCAAAACAAATATTTTAAAATTAATGTGTTTTACTTATTTAATTTGTAGTCATTAAGCGGGTAAGTTTAAATTATTATTTTGAAAATGTAATTCTTTTACTATTAACGGCTAAAAGCCATTTTTAACCAACTTTTTGTAAACACAAATTCAATTCGTTTAATCTGAACTTCCGCTTCATTATTGTAAAATAAAATTGTGCGCCTAAAAGTATGCATCCCACTTTTTTACGTTGTTAGTTTATGTGAATTGCACAGTGGCTGGTCGAGAATTAGATACGTTATTAAACATTATGGGGTTCATTTGTTAAATCGTATTATCAATATTTTGATGATTTTAAATCTAAATCTTGAATGACTATGTGTTAAACTAGCTTAATTCCAAGATATTACAATTAATATATACATCGTTTTCTCAAAAGCACAATTATGATTTTAAAATTTAACTGTTTATTCGTTGGTATTATTAACAAGTTAGAATGCTATATTCGGCTTTGCCGAATCTTTAATACCCTTCAAGTAAACGTAATAAGAAATACAGAAACTGCATTGGTTATAGGTAAAGTGACCATATTTTTTTTTTATCTGAAAACGGGACATCGAATATTTCTGATGGGTTCGGTTATATGAAATAAAAATGCATAGATAATATAATAATATTTTATTTACATACTAGCTAAACCCGGTGTGCTTCGCTACCCCGCCCCCCCTTCGTCATAAAATAAAATAAAACGTATTTATATATTAACAAACATTTATTTATTTAATTTTAATGTATTTATTGCAATGCTATAGGCGAGGCCATGCCCCTTTGTCCACTTACATAGTCAAGAATTTATTATTTCGTAAGAATATCCTATTGTGAAAATTTAATGACGATCGGTCCAGTAGTTAAGACTATATTACGATTTTTAATTTTCCTAAAAAGGGGCGTGGTCCCACCCACTTTTCTCCTAGTACGTATTCCTAATTATGCCAATACCATATGTACCACATATCATTGACGTAGGTCAAAAAATACCCAAAATATGGCGATTTAAATTTTTGGGTTATATGGGCGGTGCCACCCCCGTTTGTACAATCGAAATTTCATATAGCCTATTATTCCTTCCAGAGTCACAGTAACATGCTGTGAAAATTGCATCAAAATCGGCTCAGCCGTTTTGGAGTCTATACGTTACATACATACATACATACATACATACATACATTCAATTTTATATATATAGATTTTACCATGGTGAAATTAAATACCAGGTGACCGCATTGCTACAACAATTACAACAAGGCAAGAACAACAGGCATTTTTCTATATGAAAAACTTTCGTCACTGTCAAAAAGTTTTTTTTTTATATAACTTTTTGGCATTTTCAAATTCACCATGAATAATCAGCTGGCGCTACGCTATCACCTAGTATTTAAATTCACCTTGGATTTTACGTTACAGTACAAAAAAATTGTTTATACATTGTTATATTTTTCACAGGTTCAAATTTCCATTAAAAATTGATTTTTAGTCAAAATACATGTAAAGTTTTTTAAAAACTTTCCATGAAGAATTGATTTTTGATCAAAAATATAAGTGATCACAGATTTTGCTTATTTTCTCCAAAAAACGCAGTATTTACCGAGATATTAAAGTTCAAAGTTTTTTAAAAAATTTCCATGAAAAATTTCACCACTTATGATGTCACAGAGATTTTTTTATTGAATAATTAGAATAAGTTTTAACCGACGCAACATTAGGAATCTTGACTATTGAAATACCTTGAAATTTGTTTATTTTTATGTTTTTTTTTTTTTTGTTCTTTGGGAGAATGACATTATCAAGGATTAATAAAGTCTTCATTGGAATGAATTTCGGTATTAAAAGGGATTCTATCGCTGAAAAATATCCCCGCTTTTGTAACGTAGTTTTGTCGTCGGCTGAAGTAACTTAGTCGCAATCAGGTCTTATTTACGGGTCCACAAAACCTTAAGTTTAGTTAACAAAACATTTATATATTCTTTCTGGGATTAATTAATAATAATTCTTCATTAAATGGTCTTAATTTCGAATACAATTTAATATAATATTACGATAGAATAGCTGCTTACGACTTCCTGCTAATCATCTCTACGAAAGTTCAGGATCGGCTTAACACAGGTTCGAGTTTCGGTTTTTATAGGCAGGATAAATTTTAAGTGCGGTCGTATTTCTCAGGATCGGTTTAGCGGATTTTATATTCAGAATCGGGCAGCCGAAGCCACTGTGAGAACAGGGGGTTATTGTGTATTTCGATTCGAAAGTAAACATTTTCGAAATACATTGTAGGTATAAAGTATATAATTTCGAACGATTTTCTTTTCGAAAAGAGTTACAAAATAACCCCACAGGCAATCGAAGTTACTGCCTAATAATGTATTAATCTGAAGTTGAAAAAAATAAAATTAATATGGTTACAAAAATTGCAACCACAATTACAATTACAACACTTTGTTACGAAACTTGCGGCGCTTCTTTGCCTTTCTTAGAAGAAGATGTTTAATTTGCTTTGGTCCAGTTACATTAGCACAGAGTAAAAGTGTTACTCTATTCTTCGAAAACTAGCTTTTTTTAACACTAGTTTCTATAGTGTGAACAAATGTTTTATCGTTATGCATTTTCCAATAGAGAACAGTTTCGTGGAAATGTCCGAAATTTCATTGTTAAATATGAAATAATAATCTTCAATGTTAACACAAAGCAAAATACGTAATTAATAAAAACTCAAAATTATTTTGCTAAATTTTTTTTTATTTGAATGCAATAGATATAAGTATAATACAAATTTTAATAGAAATATAAATAATTATAAATTAATACAATACATGATTGCAAATTAAACTTAAAAAAAAAAAAAAAAACAAAATATGCATGTAGAATTTTTGTTCAAAGAAACGTTTTGTTTACAAGAAAACAATTAAAACACTAGTATGTACAAAAATGTAGTTTTTTAATAAAGGGTTTTGATTGTTTAAATTAATGAGATAAAAATCATTGTTTGTAAAATACATATATATGTAAGTATACAATTTTTTTATGTTTTGTTATTGGAAATTTAATTTTATTTTTGAAATTTCTTTGTGTTTGAAAAAAGTAAAATTTAATACTCCTTTTTTATGTTATTCTAGCTAGAAAAATGTATAAATGTATGATTTGCAAGTTGAATTAGAAAGTTATTCAATAAATCTACTAATATAGAAGATTCTTTGTATGGTTTGTCTTGTTTTTAAAAGAAATTTTTTGAAACTTAATAAATTAGTAAGCAATTAATTGGTTTTACTTATGTAAATGACTGTTTTTATGTTTGCAATTTCATTAAACTGCGACTACAAGCTTTGAATTTAAAATAAAAGGTACGTACAACAATCTTATAGTCCTAATTGTCGGGTATGTTCAGAGAAGTTAAGAATACTTTTCTATTGTGGCAATAATAAATACGTGCTTGTATTCAATATTCTCTGGTTTGATTTTGAAATTTAAGCGTAATTATGGAAACAATAAAAAAGGAACTTAATTTTGGAAATCTCTTTAATTAATTAACTTAGGGAAAATATGTACAAATTGTAAGGATATTTCCGAAAAGTGTAGAGATTTACAAAATTAGAATTCCCGACTTATGTTACTACTCAAGATTCAAATTATAAGGATTTGCTATTTATAGGAATTTGGTCGCACCACTTGTATGGGCTTTGGTGAATTTTGTATTGTATTTGTTGTAGCCGCAGGAGTTTTTAAATTATCATTCGTCGTTGTAGTCAATAAGGACGAATTTGTAAAGGTGGCTGCTAATGAAGCTAGTGTAGAGGCGGGAGTGTTTGCACAAGACGCGGAAGTAGTAGTTGCTGTTACTGATGAAGTGTCTGTAGTGTTGTTTGTTGTATTGAAATTATTGCTATGTGACGCCGGGCCACTATTGATATTATTTGTATTATTCGCATTGTTAGAATTTTGAAAATTTTTACAACGATTTAGGGCCTGCTCACGTTCATCAGCATCGAAATACCACACTGTGATGGCATAACGTGTTCTGTGGGCTGGCTGTACTTCGTGGGGATTTCTTTTGTCTGACCAAAAGAATATCAAACGATCAAACTTTGGTTCTATATCGGCCACAGATTTTGTTTGTTCTGGAAATATTCTGTAAAAAGTAATAACAATATGTTAGGATATTTGTTGGCATTTTAGCAATATGATTAATAATTACCTTAAGACTCCTCCACTATTTCTGGAATCCCAATCGAGATTCAAATAGTAAATTGCTGTTATAACACGGCCATCTTTATTGGGATTATCGACATGCATAACATAGTGGGAACCAGAGCCGGGATAACAAGCCACCATGGCCTAAAATAAAAGAACAGAAATAAAATATTATCAATTTGTTTGTTAAAATATCTAAAATTTTTGCTATCGGTTTTATACAGAAAATTTAAGTTATCAAGATATTTTTTTACAGAAAATTAAAGTTATCGAAAATTTTTTGTAGAAAATTGAAGTTATCGATAACTTTTCTAGAGAAAAATAAGTTATCGATAACTTTACTATAAAGAGAATAAGTTTATTAAGTTTTCTAGAGAAAATTAAAGTTATCGAGAACTTTTCTATAGAAAATTAAAGTTATCGATAACTTTCCTATGGAAAAATTAAGTTATCGAAAACTTTTCTAGAGAAA
Source organism: Bellardia pandia (assembly GCA_916048285.2). Taxonomy (NCBI): domain Eukaryota; kingdom Metazoa; phylum Arthropoda; class Insecta; order Diptera; family Calliphoridae; genus Bellardia; species Bellardia pandia. Next base: position 124,589,475 of record OU696529.1, read on the forward strand.
ATTAAAATTATCGATAATTTATCTATAGAAAATTAAAGTTATCGATAACTTTACTATATAAAATTAAAGTTATCGACTTTTCCATAGAAAATTAGAGTTATCGATAACTTTTCTGTAGAAAATTAAAATTATTCTTATATTTTTTTTTAAGTAAATTAAAGTTATCGATAACTTTTTCATTTAATATTTAAGTAATCGATAGCTTTTTTTATAAAAATATTCAAGTTATCGATAAGTTTTCTTTTACATGGAATATTTAAGTTGTCGACAGCTTTTTTTTATAAAAATATTCAAGTTGTCGATAAATTTTCTATGAATATTATTTCTAAAAATAATATTATAAAAACATTTTCTATAGAAAATCAAAAATATCGAAAAATCTTTTATAGAAAATTCAAGTACATAGTCACAAAATTTTATATTAAAAAAATAGAGTTAGCGAATTACTAAAATGTATTAAACAAATAAATGCTTGTATTAAGTGTGCTAAAGGAAATTTAAATAAATGTTTTAACAAAACCCACCTTTGTTCTTTCCTTTATAATATAATTCCCTAATTTGCCATTATTTCTCATGCTATTTGCCCGGCAAATAACAGCATCAATCTGAAATCAATTAAAAAACATAAATTAGTTTCTAATTAATATTAACAACAAACAAAAATTAACTTACTTGATTTATCAGATAGCCAACATTTGAGCAACCACGTTCAACGCCTTTAACCCAAGTTATTTTATCACCCCGAATGGTACGTAAATCTTGTTCAGATTTCATATTATTAACTAATTGACCATCCTAAAAATTAAATTAGAAAAAGTTTATTTACTATTTATATTGATCAACAATAAAAGACTTTGTAAAACACACCTTAAACACACCAGCTGAATACATTTTATGCACCTCATTCAAGATTTGTAGACCCTTTTCTCTACCCAAGAAATCATCTACCACCGAGAGGCCATACTGGTTCATATCACTTATTATATTACGACACAATTCCTCATAGCGCCGTTCACTGGAATAAAGAAAACATCACAAATAAAAATTTAATCCGCAATTTCTTATAATAAATATTGTAGACATATACAAAGAATGTTATTAATTAAATAGCTTGTAAGTTAAATAATTTTATTGCTTTTTTTGTTGATATAGGAAATTTTTAGATTTTATAACGTTTTATAAATATGTACACAAAAAAGAACTGAACTCCTATAGAATGATAGTTGTGTTAAAGTGTAAAATTTTTTAGAAAACATTCTGAAATTGTGCTTTTAAAAGTAGTTTATGGTTGTTTATTGTAATTTAAACAAATTTGTAATGCGCCATACACATAAGGAATGAAAAAAGAAAAATGTTAATGACAACTATAAAACCAATATACATAGGTATACAATAGATTTTAAATTTAAAATATTTAATTAGTTTTTGGTTTCAAATGGGCAAACATTAATTTGAATTCAATAAATTAATATACATAATTATAAAGAATTAGTTTTATAGTCTATGTAATCTTTTTGAGCTTTTTATGTTTTGTATTGACTTCTTGCTTAGCGCACATATACAAATTCCTACATAGATTTCGAGAAATTCTTGCTGTACTTTAATGCTGTAGAATTTTTAGTACTATGGACGTTTGTCTTGTCATCATTACAATTTTTTTTTAACCATTTCCAATCAATATTATTAAATAAAATTTCAGGTAATTCACAATATAAATGACTTTATACCTCAACATAGCAAACTATTGTAATAAGTTTTATAAAATAATGCAATAATATTTTATTTGTCTTAAAAATTAATAACATTGTTGAGTAAAAAAAAACAAAAAGATTTTTTCCGTTCAACTCAACTAAAGAGACAACTAAAAAATGTAGCAAGTTTTCCTAAAGAGCATGCAGTGAATTTATTGTATGGCTACGGGAAATCACCATAGTTCAATGCAAAACAGACATAATAACCAAACATATCTGAAAAATTATTTTGTAGATAAGGGGTGTTCCCAAAAAACATTTTTTACAAAATCACAACTAATTGACTACATTACAATTATGTATAAGTTTTTGAACTTTTTTTGAAAATTATAGATTATAAATTTTCCAATAAAATTTAAAGTAATCAATATTTTAGAAAAAGATCAAAGTTGAAGTTTTTGAAACAATTTCTAGATAAAAATTTAATTACCAATCTACAAAGAATTAAACTTATCGATACATAGATATTAAAATTATCTATTGAAAATCTTAGTTAGCGATAATTTTTCTAACAAACTTCAATAATCGATAATTTTCTATAGAAAATTAAAGTTATCGATAACTGGTCTAAAGTTATCGAAAACTTTTCTATAGCAAATTAAAGTTATCGATAACTTTTCTATAGAAATTTAAAGTTATCGATAACTTTTCTATAGCAAATTAAAGTTATCGATAACTTTTCTATGGAAAATTAAAGTTATCGAAAGCTTTTCTATGGAAAATTAAAGTTATCGATAAATTTTCTAGAGATAACTTTTGTAAGTAAAATTAAAGTTATCGAAAACTTTTCTATGAAAAATTGAAGATATCGATAACTTTTCATTTAAGTTTTTTCTTAGTTTTCTATAGAAAATTAATGTCACCGATAACTTTTCTATAGAAAATTAAAGTTAGCGATAACTTGTCTATAGCAAATTAAAGTTATCGATAACTTTTCTATGGAAAATTAAAGTTATCGATAACTTTTCCTGGTAAAATTGAAATTATCGATTACTTTTCTATGAAAAATTAAAGTTTTTTCTTAGTTTTCTATAGAAAATTAATGTCACCGATAACTTTTCTATAGAAAATGAAAATTATCGATAATTTTTCCGTAGAAAGTTATAGATAACTTTACTGTAGCAAATTAAAGTAATCGATAACTTTTCTATAGAAAATTAAAGTTAGCTATAACTTGTCTATAGCAAATTAAAGTTATCGATAACTTTTCTATGCAAAATTAAAGTTGCGAAAACTTTTCTATGGAAAATTGAAGTTATCGATAACTTTTCTATAGAAAATTAAAGTTAAAGTTTTCTATATCGATAACTTTTCTATAGAAAATTAAAGTTATCGAAAACTTTTCTATGTAAAATTGAAGATATCGATAACTTTTCCTGGTAAAATTGAAATTATCGATTACTTTTCTATGAAAAATTAAAGTTTTTGCTTAGTTTTCTATAGAAAATTAATGTCACCGATAACTTTTCTATAGAAAATGAAAATTATCGATAATTTTTCCGGACAAATTTTCTATAACAAACTTTAATAATCGATAATTTTCTATAGAATTCTTTAGAAAATTAAAGTTACCTAGAAGTTCTCGTTTAATTTAACTAATCGTTACATTTTCTTTGGAAAATTTAAGTTTATCTATCTATAGTAATTAAAAGTTATAGACAATTAAAATAATTCATACATTTCAACAGAAAAACTAGAAAACTTTATCGATAAATTATGAATAGTAATGAATGAGTATTTTGAGACACCCGTTATAGTAATAATGTAAAATTATATTGTTTCTTAGTAATTAGAATATTACAAAGAAAAGACCATTTAAATTTTAAAACTTAGATGACTTTCAATATTTTAGAAAAAAATACATTTTATCCTTGAGAATAAAACAAAATGACTACATATTACAAATGTCAGACTACGAGTATTTACAGTAGAATTATTAATAAAATTGAAAACATATTTATTTATATTTTATTTAAACTTTAGCAACTTCAACTGTTTACCTAATATCAATTATTTATACCAAATAAAGGTGTTGACGTAAAAAACTAAAATAATAATAATATTAATAAAAAAAAGAATTACCAGCTTATAAAATGATCACGCAAATACTGTTCAGCATTGGAGGGTAGGGCAGGACGTTTAAAAAACTTATTAAAATCCGAAGTGTTGGATTGGGCAATCATGTTTGCAGATTGATGTGGTTGCTGATCCAAAAGAATTTATATTTTATCACAGTTTAAGAATTAGATTTTCTTTTGCTTTTGTTTAGGAACTTTATATTTAACTTGTTGCGTTTAAAAATTATACAGTTCTTTTATTTTTATTATTTTATTAATAACAATCAGTCTTGTCGTGTTGAATTCCAACACGCAACTAACTAATCGTGTTTAGAGTTAGTTTAACATTAAATGTTAAGCGTTAATTGTTTATACAGTAGACAAACATTACAATGTTTGTTTATTGTTGTTTTTGGTGGTTTGGAAGGTTTTATTTACACTATGGGATAATTGATTACACTCAATAAATATTGTTTTGCAATTTGTACATATGTATGTAAAATTGTTACAATCACAAGGGGAATCACCGATGATAGACGTCAAGGTACTACATGAGTTTAAAAGCGCCACATTTACATTAAACTAATAATATTTATTAAATACTTTGCATGTATGTAAGTACCACATATAACGTAGGGGACAGGCCCGGCAGTTAAACGCTTTTCTGTTAAATTTAGCACGTAATAAAAATTGTAGTTTAACTTTTGCAAATTTGTTTATTTTTTATAGGATTTAAAATTTATTTCTTTGTTTTTATTACTATTGTTTGTTATGATCACATTCGCATTTAGTTGTTAAATAATTCTTTTAAATTACATATATTTATTAAATACTTTGGTAGTTGTTGCAGTTTGTTTTTATTTTTTATTTTTGTGTTGTATTTTCAACACGCCCGTTTAAAGTCTGCTCTTAACGATTGTTTGTTATTGAATGAATTATACAAACAGTCTGCTCGTTTACCTAAGTTAGCGGTTAATACGAATCAGACGAAGTAATGAAAATGAAATACAAAAATATTAAGTGGGAACGTGCACATACCCTGCCAGCAATTGGAAGTTTCTTTCATCGTCCATCGTCAAAGGCGTTACGTCTTACTCACTTCCAGACGTTAATTGGAAGATAACAATAACAATTTACATTGCAGTCGTCTTTTAATCATCCAGACGACGTTTGGAAGATTGTTTGTTGTTTACAACACCAGCCGAAATTGACATGCCCCGTTATAAAAGAAATGAAAAGAATGCCAAAAAGAAGTTTTCGACATCATCGAAATTAGTTTTATTTTGTCATTTGCTGTGGTCGGTCAGTGGTAGAGTGTGGTTTCGATTTGTTATTGTTGTAGTTTTTACATATTTGTTATCCCATAGTCAATATGAGTGTATTATCTGTAAAGGCAAACAAAAATCAAAAGCAAAAGAGAGGCGAATAAAATAACTTCTGGAAGTTACGCTGAAGTGACTTCTTGAAGTTACGCTGAAGTGACTTCTGGAAGTTACTTCCGGGGGGTACAACTTCTCAATACGGAAGACACTTCTACGATCAGAAAATGGTATCGCAGAAGATGAGTTTCAACTTCTTAGCGTCACTTCTGAGTCACTTCCGCAATAGAAAATGTTGGCAGGGTAGATACAAATACATTACACACATAAATACTCTGTATGTATGTATGGGAGTAATATTTAGTAGCAGCGTTGTCAACTTTGAAATTTCAAAACGCACCAAAATAAAGAAAAAAGCGCACCATTTACAAAAAAAAAGCACCAAGTTAAGAATTTCGTCTTTGTTTTAAATATTTATTGAATTTGAAATATTTTAATATTATAATTTCTATAAAAAACTTTTTATCAATGAATTTAAGTAAAAGTAATAATAATAAAAGCCTTTTTTTAATAAATCAGCTAATAAATATAAAAATAAGCATTTAACCACTCAAAATTTAACTCACAATATGATATTCGGAACTAAAGCTAATTTCAGTACATATTTGATACGTTTTTTTATATATTTCTGTTTTCTAGTTAAAGTACTTCTATTTGATTTTTTCCAATAAAATTTGTCAGGATTCCACAGTAGACCAAACCATCAGGTTATACAAGAATTTTTATTTACATGTTTAAAATGTTAATTTGATTTTCAAACAAAGATTTTTGAAGAATTTGATTTCATTTATCATACATCCGTATTTAATATACATTTTTTCGTCGTATAGATTTCATGAGTTATGAATTATAAAAAACTGCAATTAAAAATTAGTAAAAAAAAGATTTCATCACATTTTCGAAAAAACTAAAAAACGCACCGAAATACACAAAGAAAATTTTGCAGTGTTGAATGAAATGGTACTCAAACAGGTGTATTTTATTGTAGAAAGATTTTTTCTCACACTGAAACAAAAAGTTGTGTTGAATTTGCATTGGTGTTACCAAAAATTAAAAAGCGCACCAAAATTAAAAAAAAAGTGCACCGCGCACCAACTAAAGAATTTTTCGCACCAAAAATTTAAAAAAGCACCAAAAATGGTGTGAAACGCACCAAGTTGACAACGCTGTTTAGTAGTTTTCACTTGTAAATATTTGGTTGGAGAAGTATTCAAAAATAAAGGGAGAGAAAGAGAACAGGAGAGAATGTAAACAAATGTTTTTTTTTTATTTTAGTAGATAACAGGGATGGAAAATAGCGTTTTGGTTTTTGTACCAATTTTATAAATAAAATGTACTTTTTAGACCTCCACGGTGCCATTTTTAAAAATTATTAAATAATAATAAAACTTACGGCAAAATTTATAATATTAACGAATGCTTAAACAATTTTATACTCCATATAATGAATGAGCAAATTTTTAACATTGGCAATTATATCAGTATATCAAGAATGTCTCAAAAAATCGTCGATCTCTAATGAAAATTGAGCTTTCATATTGATTTGTTGACAAAAGTTAAAACACGATATTTCAATTAATTGAATTGCTTCAGAAATCAAACCTATAGAAAAAAAATTATAATTGTTAATATATTGTCAAAAGGTAAGATTGCTAAAAGAATCGGAAGAGAAATTATTATACCGAGATTATCATACTGCTACCAGATAAAGCATTTCGTTCACGCTAAAAAAAACTAGTGCTCCGGGAGGAGGATAGAGGGATAGAGTCACAATTTAAATTTACGGTAATGCATCTGAAAGGAAGAAAAATAAACCTCTTCTACTTGGTAATGGAAAGAAACAAAAAGGTTTCCTGTAAATTATCTTCATTCAAATAAATTATATTTAGAATAATTTATAGAACCTATAGAAGACTTTATCTTATGATATATTTACCTCCTGATGTCACTTCCAAATTAAAAATTTACACACATTTGTCATGTGTTTTACAATATGTTTGCTGGGCAAAATCTCTTAACAATACATCTTCATTTTTATTTTTGAACACCACTGATCTAGATATAACGAGTTTTTCCTTTTTAGCGAATATTTAGCGAATGAATCTATAAGAACATTATATTCATTCTTGATAAAATTAAATTCTTTATAAATATATATGTAGGTACATATGTATATTCGTGCATCCACCGATTGCATTTCAATAAAAGATTTTTTATTTTAAAAATGTACTGTAGAAACTTTTTGAAATCCAGATTGACTAAGCTTCTGTTTTTGGATTTAGCCCCAAAATCATTTAATGTGAAATAATAATTAGAAGGCAATTCAACCCACAACTTCTTCATGATAACCATCTTTTAGATCATATGAATATCAGTTTCAAAACGTTTAATAAAATCATCTCTTCGGCTTGCACTATTACACAAATAGTAACTTAAATCATACATATATTTATTTAATCTGGAATACAAATTTTTTGATGCAGCAATATTTTAAAATTGTACCATGTGACTAGTGGTAGTACCACGGTACCAACTGAGTCTAAAATGTATTAAAAGAAAAAAATACAATTGCACCATATTTGCCAACCTTGGTAGAGAACAGTAAGAAAATATAATTTTTGAGGTGTGAAAACATATGTAAAGTTGCCATCGATCGTTCAGTAGCAATGTGATTTAACAATTTTTGGCCATCTGAGGCTAACAACTGATTTTTGTTCTTTTTTGTTTTGCTTTTTTATTATCCAAAAAAAATACCATTAAAAATACACCAAAATGTTCACCACAGGTCAGAGAATCCAAATTCCATGTAAAATTACATATTAAAATGTACGAAAATGTGCTACGTGGCCTCAAGGTAACATTTAGGTGTCGCACGAAAATGTCCGACGTGACCTCAGGGAAACAACTGGGTGTCGCATGAAAACGTGCGACGTGGCAGCCAACGTGTTAAGCAAAAAAATTCAGACTCTAACTCTATTGATTCACTTAAACATCGTCACAGTGGAAGTTGTGTTTCACTGTCATTCACTATTGTTAAGTTTAATTAAATGTATTCTGATCAAATAAGAGAACTTGTATTCCGATATCCGCACAAGTCTATGTAAAACAAGTTCTTTCACAAGAATGGCCTTTGAATCGCTATGGGAAAAACTTACTCCCTAAGGAATGGCTAAGAAATTAACATTGACAGCCAAAAACTTCTTCGCTGAAATGCAATGCAATCGAATGAAATCTTATAAAGATCGTCAGTGTCTTTAATGTTTGAAAAATTTTGAAAAGTAACAAAAACAAATATTAATAGAGTGTTCTTCTTTTACTGATATTATTCTTGGATAGTATTTTATTACTCTTTATCACACAATAATTTTATTGTAATTATCAGTAATACGTCAATCCGAGTTGCTGCGAACAGCGCCGAATCGACTCTCCACGGTCTTCGTGTACACTCTTGGCTACGGCCGCTATATTTTCTTCACAGCTTGCTGGACCTGGTCTATTTGGTCGAATATTATCTAATAATGAATGCTGGGTCTCAAAATGGGTGATGGTGTTGCGAATAGTACGATCAGTAGGCCGATTATGTTGACCATAAGTTGAGCGAAGTGTACGAAACACATTCCTCACAGAACGTGAATTTTCGTAATAAAGTTGAACGATTTGTAAACGTTGTTCATGCGTAAGTCTTTCCATTATAAAATGCCAAACAAAAATAACATGACAGCATGACACCTCTCACACGTGATCTGTCAAAAAAAAAGGCTATTGAAAAAAGTATCTCTACTTGAATGACCTTATATATTTTGAATTTGTTACAATCATAAATAAAGTGCTCAGAGTGATAATTTTTAACTTAATCTAATAAGTGAACTTCGATTAAAAATTTTTAAATTTAATCTAATATATTTTGAAAATATTTCAAAACAAATGGTAAACAAAACGTGACCATGATTAATAACGAAAAGTGGTTAAAATAAAAGCAGAGAAAGTGATAAAATCTCCTCCTCCTCTCTTAATTTTGAAAGCAATGGCAACACTTTATTCTAATACAATAAACTGCATATCCAAAAACAACATTAACAAACAATCATTACAATATTTTACACAATTTATTATTTTACCAACTTCAACAGCAAAATGCAAAAGGGAATTGTACTTTAGTAGGTGCATACCTACATACATATGTACATACATATTTTATTTTTATTTTATTTGTTTTGTTTAGTTTTTGGTGTTTCTGTTTCTTTATTTACAACAACATCGTAGACAGTGATGCCAACTTTTGAGACTCAAAACGCGTAAACATTTTTGAAAAAGGGCTAAAAAGGGCTATATTGAAAAATAAAAACCGTTTAAAGCCACATCCTGTCAAAATTTTTGATAAAGTGCGAAAAGGGGCTTAATTATAAAATGTTTCTTTTAAAAATCAAAACACCAAACACATTTTTATAAAATAATTTATTAGAAAAAAAAAAATTACTACCATAAGATACATACCTACATATTTAAATTACATTTCATATTACATTTTAATAAATAAGATACATACGTAGATTAAATACATAGTATTAAATAGTACAGTAATATCTGACAGTAATAGTACATAGTAAATTTCGAGTTCTTGTCCATCATCATTTTCAGTCCATAAGACACTATCAATAAAATATTTTTTAGATTTTTTATATGTTTTATTCGAATTATTTATATTTTGTAGTTTAAACAACATACATTATCTCTTTTAGGCTACATTTAATGTGTATTAAAACTGTTATACGTATTTAATGACATTTTGTTTCTAATTTAATTTTTGAATAAATTCATGACACTAAAACTCCTCTCAACTTCTGCCTTTGAGTACGGATATGTCAATATGTGTATGGCAAAACTGGGCAGTTTAAGGCACAGTTATAATCTATGGTTTAAGGACTGGGTTATTAGCAATAACATTATTTCTATATTATTAGATTAAAGGAGGAAAGAGTACGAAAAAACTAAAATGTAGCGTTATCGAGCAAAAAGTAATAACGGGCTAAAAGGGCTAAAAGATAATTGTAAAACGTGCTAGATTTACGCGTTTTTTAGTTTAGGGCCAATTTTCTTTTTTCGCGTTTTGAGTGACTAAACTCGGGCTAAATCTAGCCCGAAAAGGGCTAAGTTGGCATCACTGCGAGTAGATGTGTATGAATGGAGGTATGTATGTTTGAGTATAAATATAGATTTGATTGTTGTTATTGTTTTGTTGATATTACTTTTAGCTAGAGGTCTAAATTTCATAGGTCTAACGCGCAAACAAGCACGTACACATCTTCATAATTTGTTGTGAATAGTGGGGGAATGACAGAGGGAGATGTTTGGTTGGTATAGCCACAGCCAATAATACAAGAAATGTTTATTTGTGTATTTATACCCTACACCACCATAGTGGGGAGGGTATATTGAATTTGTGCATATGTTTGTAACGCCCAGAAATATTGGTCCAACAGCCACGTTAAAATATACCGATCGACTCAGAATCACTTTCTGAGTCGATTTAACGTCCGTCTGGCTGGCTGTCCATGTAAAGCTTGTGCGCAGAGTACAGGTCGCAATTTTGAAGATATTTTAATAAAATTTGTGAAGTAATATTTTTTGGCCCAAGGATGGATGGGATTGAAACTGGTGGAAATCGGTCCATTATTTCACCTGGCCCCATACAAATGTCCTCCCGAAATTAAGGTTTACCGATCACAAATCTTTTAATTATTCAAATTTCCAAACAAATTTCAAAACAAATAAGTGGTAAATGAAGCTGAATCACATCTACAAATTTCGTGAAGATCGGTCCATAATTAGTCGTAGCTCCCATATAAGGCCCACTTCCGAAAATCACTTTAAAGAGCATAACTCTCTCTAAAATGTTGGTATCCAAATAATATTTAATACAAATATATTTCATATGTATAAAAATAATACTGTACAATTTTATTGTGATCGGTCCATAATTAGTCGTAGCTTCCATATAAGACCCTCTCCGTAATTCACTTTAACCTCAATAAATATTTTAAAAGTATTTATATCGAGATAAAGTACACATACACAATATTTATATTCACAGAAATCATGGCACTAACTTTTTGGATGATCGGTCCATAATAGGTTATATCTCTTATACAGCGCCCATTTCTGAAAAACTGTTTTATACATATACTGGGTGTAGGGTATTATATGATCGGGCTTGACCGACTATACTTTCTTACTTGTTTTATTTGTTTCGCTTGATATAAAGCAAAGCAAAGCAGAAGTAGTTAAGCATTTCTCAATTTCTATTTTTTTCCCACATTTTTTTCTTCTTCATGCCATAGTTAGAGTACGTGCGTACGATGCTTTAGTTTCCAAATACTGAATGAAAAAGTTTAGTAAAATGGAATGAATAGGTCAACAACCGATTTCAAGCACACATTTGCAGATTAAAGATCAACCTTCAATTCGGTTAAGAATTATGTGAAAATTAACATACATATGATATGCTACAAATCGGTATGAAAACATTGAAAGAAATTTGATTGAGCGATGACTGTGAAAAGTTGCCGTCATAGCATTTAATAAGAATTATGTATATTCAAATTCTCAGAGTGGAAGTAAAAAACGCCAGAAACAAAATTATGAATTTTTTAGAGAAATGAAGGCTTAAAGTACGGCCACACTTGGCAAATATTTGCCGAAAAAGAAGTAACCACTAAATAAAATACATTTGAATTCGTTTATTTATTTAAAAAAAAACTTCGTTTATTTAGAACAAGACACAACAAATATTAGTTCTATTTTATTTGATGATGTTTAATCTTGCAAAACTCTTGTAAGAGTAAACAATGCCAAACAAATTTGTGCTAAAACAAGTGGTTAGTTACGTACCAAATGTGACCGTACCTTTAGAAATATGAGAATTTTAATACAAAGACAGGCAGGCAAGAGACACACATACATATATAGGTATACACACATTATTGGGCGATTCTATTCTGACGGGTGCAACATTTAGACGCTTTAAACGGCTTTTACTAATAGAAAGAAACACATTTTCAATTCAGTTATTTCTAGAAGGGTAATATTCTTCTATATACTATTGTTATCTACATATTTACAAGAATTTATATGAAACGACCAAATAACCACGAGAGAGCTTTAAAGTGCATGACGGGTGCAACCAAATTGGCCAACTTTCATAAGATCATACCACAAAAACACAAAACTCTGTTAATTTTTAAACTTTTACTGTATTATTATTTTTTATCGTGAAAGATGAGATATCAGACGATGATTATCAAATCAAACATCGTAGAGAAATATAATCCAATTATAAGAAATTTGCTCTTTAAGCCATGACGGGTGCAACATGAATGAATTTTCTGTTCGCGCCAAATCTATGAATCTCAATGATTCGAAGTGCACAACAAATTTATATTTAAGCTTACGTCTAAAAAAATTATTATTTATTATAAAATATAGATATTTTACTTTAAATTTACATCAAAAAAATTATCAAATAGTGTGATTTAAAAATTGATGTTAAAAGTTGTCTAGAATAGACTTCTTCTTCGGATGATGAAGATTCTTCAAGCGTCCTAGACATATATATTAAAAAAAAAAACAAATTTTTAAGCAAATTGTCTAATTTCTAACTGTCTCATTATGAATAATGAATCAAATGTAAAAATTTACCTAAAACAACTAGCGGGGGCAAAATTCTATGTTGCAGCAAAATCGTTACGGATATCGATATCAAAATAGATCAATTTGGTAAAAAAGGCTATGGTTTGGCAAGCAATTTGCAGTTGTGGCTTGAAAGCAACGCTTTTGTCAACTCTTCAACAATGACATCGGATATTTATATAAAATATAACCTACACAAATGTTTGCTGCCTCTTATTAAACGTCATCACTCTTTACTAAATTGTTGGCCCGATTTAGCTGCCTGTCATTATGCAAAATCAGCAATTGATTTCTATTGATGAAATCACTTAAGAGGTAATAGAAAAATATATATGAATTCCTATAATTTGCTTCAGATTCAGAAATTCAGATGAACAATATTGGCCTATAAAAACTTAGAGCGGAGTGGAAAAATTGAAATGCGGAATTTTGAATTTATTTATATAAAGATACATTTGTAGAATTATATTTTGAATATAAACAATATTATTAGTTTTCGCATCAACAGTTTTCAGAAAAGAAAAAAACTTAATTTAAATTGATTTTAGTTGGCAACCCCAAAGATAATCCCAGACATACAGCCATGTCACAGAGTTTAATTCCGTTCGGAAGTGGAATTATTTCCGTATTTGACTTCTCTAGAAAAAATAAAACGAAACATTTTTTCGGAATGAAAGTACTTTTAATTATAAGTTAATTAATTATTAATTTAATTTAAAGTGATTTTATTCTGAAAAAATGTTTCGTTATACTTTTTCTAGAGAAGTCAAATACGGAAATAATTCCACTTCCGAACGGAATTAAACTCTGTGACATGGCTGATAATGTATTTTGCTTACAACCATACACACATTTGGGCGTTTATACATGTTCCGAGCAAACATTTTCTGTACATATATTTGTTATTGAAAAGCAACGCCTTGAATATAAATTTACTGAAATTGATACCGCGGAAAATAATTCAGTGTTTTTTTTTCTTGTATTTACACTAAGCAACTTCGTATTTTTCCTACTTTCTATAAAATCGAATAAGCGATTTAAAATGTTTGCAGGGATGTTGAAAAAGACAAATACAAGACCACATACACGACAACACAAACTCACGTATGCACTCACTTAAAAACAGGCATTGAGGAGAGTTAAGAAGTTTTGTTTACTTTCTCAATGAGGAAATATCAGAGCCAAAAAAAAAAACAAACGACCTTGACAGCGGTAAGAGCAAACTAGCATCAAAATGTATGCAAGCAACATATGCACATACATACATATTTCAATACAAAATATATTTTATATATATATTTTATATATATATATATATACGCAAGCGCAGGTATGAAAACAACACTACCCAGTTGGCCAAATGGTCATAGACGACATTGTCTTTGACGATTTATGTAAGACATTTTTGAATTTGTCCCCTGTCGCTGAAGTTGGCGTAAACGATGATGTGTAAGAAATCTTCGTTAACGACAAGATTAGTGACAAAGACCTGAAAGTTGTCATCTTTTAAACCTTATTAAAGACAAAGTGAGCGACTACATCTTATATATTGTCTTGTATAGACTATGTTAAAGTCGTCAGGGAATATATAGCCGAACTTTTCATTATTATTTCGTGAACGACAAACTGAGTGACATTGTCTCTCTTTTAGTCGTCCACGATTTACGCGACATTTGTTCGAAAAAGTCTTTGACGATTTGTTCTGGCTGTCCTACATTTGTCTTCGAGTACTTTACACTGTCATGCACCCATCATTGAGGGTGTCTTAAAGACGTGGCCAACTGGGTATATGTACACAAATGCATGCAAACAAATGGACTCCAACACAAAATTGACGACTTAAAGAAGGAAAAAAAAAATAAATGATGATGTGAAAGAAAGCCATCTTTAACATTTATTGTTGCCATATATTTGTACATGGAACAGTAGCGGAGCTGCCATTTGTAAATGGGGAGTATTAATATGATAAAGAGAAAAACCTGATGAAAACAGTTTCATTTCTAACCATAGATATCACTATTCTGGTATGGACATTGCTGGGTTCATGGATTGAAAAAAACTAAACTCACACTTGGTTAATAAAGCGTGATCCATTTGAAGGTTCCCTACTTTTTTTAAGAAAAAAACCGAAAATTCAAATTTAATGGGAAATGTTTTTTATCATTTAAAAGATCATTCTTTGGAATTTATTTTTTGAAGATTATGTCTATCAAATGTTGGCCGTTGCGTCTAATTTCCGATGACCGATGCTGCCACCGGCCCACAAAGCACACCAAACCGTTGTTTTTTTCTGGATGAAGTGGCAGTTCTTGAATCACTTCAGGCTGCTCTTCATCTCAAATGCGGCAGTTTTGTTTGTTTACATACAAATTGAGCCGGAAATGAGCCTCATCGCAGAACAAAATTTGTCTCGAAAACGTCGAATCTTCTTGGAACTTTTCAAGAGCCCATAGAGCGAAGCGCTTCAGTAGTTGCACAAGCTGTATTTTGGACGCTTTCAATTTAAGATCACGACGTAAAATGCGCCAAGTCGTTTCATACGTCAGTCCGAGTTGCTGCGTACGGCGCCGAATCGACTCTCCACGGTATTCGTGTACACTCTCAGCTACGGCCACTATATTTTCTTCACAGCGTGCTGGACGTGGTCTATTATTATTAATAATGAATGTTGGGTCTCAAAATGGCTGATGGTGTTGCGAATAGTACGCTCAGTAGGCCGATTATGTTGACCCTAAGTTGAGCGAAGTGTGTGAAACACATTCCTCACAGAACGTGAATTTTCGTAATAAAGTTGAACGATTTGTAAACGTTGTTCAGGCGTTAGTATTTCCATTATGAAATGCCAAACAATACTAAACAAAAACAAGTAAGAAAGTATAGTAGGTCAAGCCCGACCATATAATACCCTACACCCAGTATATGTATAAAACAGTTTTTAAGAAATGGGCGTTATATGGGAGATATAACCTATTGTGGACCGATCGTTTTTATATGTGTTAAACTTATATATTTTCGTTCAATATTATTTGGATACCAACATTTTTAAAAGAGTTGTGCTCTTTAAAGTGATTTTCGGAAATGGGCCTTATATGGGAGCTACGAGTAATTATGGACCGATCTGCACAAAATTTGTAGATGTGATTTGGCTTCATTTACCACTTATTTGTTTTGAAATTTATTTGGAAATTTGCATAATTAAATTATTTATGATCGGTAAACCCCAATTTCGGGAGGACATTTGTATGGGGGCCAGGTGAAATAATGAACCGATTTCCACCAGTTTCAATCCCATCCATCCTTGGGCCAAAAAAATATTACCAAATTTTATTCAAATATCTTCAAAATTGCGACCTGTACTCTGCGCACAAGCCATAAGGATGAAGGGACGGACTGACGGACATCGTTAAATCGACTCAGAAAGTGATTTTTTAAGGTGGGTGTTGGACCAATATTTTGGGCGTCACAAACATCAGCACAAATCCAATGTACCCTCCCCACATGGGTATAATAACATGACAGCATGACACGACTCACACGTGATCTGTCAAAAAAAGGCTATTGAAAAGAGTATATCTACTTGAATCACCCTATATTTGCCGAAAAAGATGTAACCCTAAATAAAATATATTTCAATTCGTGAAGAAAAGAAAGAAGTGGTTACGCTTTTTTGAGTAAATATTTGCCAAGTGTGACCATACTATAAAGCTTTAAAAAAGTATTGTACTGGCAATTTATTCATTCGTTGAATAAAAAAAATATGTCACTTGTGGACGATGTTTTCCCACAAGTATGTTAAGCACAGATCGTAAACAAAAATAAATCTAATAATATCAATTTAAAAAAGTAAATTCAAAAATTTTATTTAAAGAAACCAGGGGGGGTTATTTTGTATATCGATTCGAAAGCAAAAGCTTTTGAAATACAATGTTAAAAGTATACAAATTCGAACAATTTTCTTTTCGAATCAAAATATGTACACAAAAACACCCCAAGAACTTGCAATGAAAAAAAAAAACAAAAAATTCGAGACACTTCAACAATGAGCGCTCACAATAATACACTAGTGTATGTAAGTACCACAAGAAGGATACTTGTGGATGCTGATTTTCTAAACGATTGTGTAATTAAATATTCAAATCGTAGTGAAAAGCACTGCTAAAAGTATTGCTATAAATCGGGAACACATACATTACGACAAAGTTTGAGGGTGCTGTAGCTTGGTTATCACATTTGATCATTAAGCATGAGTTGGTATTTGTAGCCCGAGTTTGTTTCCCAGTCGCTGCCACTCAAACAACATCAGTTTCTGATAATTATTATTTTTCTATTTATCATAACTAATATAAAATATAAAATCAAGCTTTACAAATAATGCGTCTACTTGCCACCAGAGGCGCTGCAATGCTGCACTAAAAACAAACATAATGCGCAATTGCAGAGTTGTAATATTAAAAAGCTTTCTTCATTCACCACCTTTACTTCTTCAACTATCCCCTTTCCAAAGAAAGTGACGCCATTATATAAAGGCATATTAATACCTGAGTGTTACTTCTCTTTTTATAAAAAGAAAAAAATTATAACAAACTTTAAAAACTGCCTTCGTATAGATGATAAATATATGTAGGTATGTATATGTAAAAATGGATCTCAAACATTTACGGTGACAAAATTTCATGTTGCAGAGAAACAAGTAGACGCCGACCCAAATTTATAAATATACAAAAATGAATACATTTGGTAAAATACCAAGCATTTGGTTGATTTACAATAATGTAAACAATTTTAAAAACATTGCGTGAAAAAAACAAAAATTTCTGAGATAATAAAGATTTTTACTAAACAAGTTCCAACATATACAGTCAAAAATATGTTTTAGTAAAACTTTCAGAAATTTGCATGAGTGTTTTCACAAAATTTAAGTTATGTAGATGTTTTCATAAGATCCAAAGGTATTAGTGCTACGACTCTTTTCTTCTTCCTGAAAATTAATGATTTGTCTAAGTAATCATGGACAAAATATATCCGGGACTGTACGTTCTTTTTTGCAACATGTGGCTCGTATACTGAACAAAGTAACCTTTTTATATGTCCCATAGGTTCGATTATGGCCTAATGCGTTGAAGACCACCTTTCTTGAGCAATCTCTTCAATGTTGCTACTCCTACTAGAGTTCATCTGTTGAACAACACTTGGCTTTGTTTCAAAAAATATTTTTAGAAATAATGCAATAAAAAGTAACAGGTAATTGTCGTACTGACATTTGATTCATAATTATAATCATAAAAAAGAAAAATACGTTGTCCAAATCAGAGGATTTATCGAGAAAAAAAAATAGACGGCTATAATTATTTTACTATTGTAAAGTTGACTTAGTCTTATAAGAAAACAGCCGATTGTCGAGACATTATTTTAGGCATTAGGAGGAGACATTCAGGCATGTGATTGAAATCGAAATCGAAAACGAATCAGTTTTGGAAATACATTTTAATGCATTTATAATGTAATGTTTAAAATTTTTGTTTTAAGATTCTCTTTAGTAGCCCAATATCTTTTTATTTTATGTGATAAAAGTTTTTCAATACAGAAATATTACGAAAAAATTGACTTCTAAAACTCATTCGCTTTCGATTTCCATCACATGCCTGATTAAGTTGTTTCTTTTCTCTGCTCATTATTGCAACTCTTGTAGAGATCAATTGCACAATTTTCATAGAAATTAACCAATTTTATAGAGATCTAAAGGTAAAGTCAGACTACGCTAATATTTGACACCAAGATGTTTCATTGTATTTGGCCAAAACTACAGAAAACAATTAATGTTGTCACACCGTACACATTTATTTGCCATATTTGCTTAATCAAACATCAAAGAAACAATGTCAAACACACGACTGGGAAAACAATTTGCCTGATGGTTACATTTATGCCAATATTTTTTCTATATACATAATTTGTTAGAAACATTAATTTCGTTTTTTTTTTTCGATAAATAGGACAGTTGTGTAGAAACACTTAAACACTTATGAAATTTCATTAAATTTATTTAAACGCCAAATATTTTTTGTTTTTTAGTTTAAACATAAAATGTTTTCACAAGGCAAATCACAATACAGCTGATTTTCGTCAAACAAATTTATTTGCCGACAAGACTGAGTTTACAAGCTGCGATTAGTCGCCGCGACTCTGCTGACGTTCTCTTTTGGTGTCCCTTTTAAATTCATCGTCTGTTCACATGATGAAACATTTGTTGCACCATTCTTGCGACATTTTGACATTAAATTGTTCATTTCTCCTATTTCGGTCATTCGCAGATGTGTTGCCATATAGGACCTAGTTACATTACAGGTAAATTATACATCTATAAACTCGAGTTGCAGAAGAAAAGTCGCAGGTAAAAGTCGCAGCGTGTGAACTCCCTCTAAACTGTTTCTAATGTGACCAATGTGTTATTACCACAAAACAATTTTCAATATTCTTCTTCATTTTTTATTTGATCTTGCAAGTCATTTGAGAGAAAAAGTCTGGGTCTGTTTGGGATTGTGTTTTTATTAGTTAATTCATAATATTATTTTTATTAAAAATTGTAATAATTTTGTACCGATAGGTTAAGTTTTCTTACTGGAATTCATTAATATCCTGCCCTGCGATTTAAAACTTTTTAAATTTTTTTAGATTTCAACCATCCATTAGCTTTGGTTTTTACATTTCACCAAGTCCAAGTATAATGTTCTTTATTAAGTCCGTGGCTAATTTTTGTTAGTACATACATACATAGTTTGACAAATACTGTTAATGACATTTAATTCCAAATCAAAACAAACGACAACCTAATCATAATATAGAGAATACTTCAATCTTAAGCGATTGCAAGCACATGATAAGTCCTAATTTGCAACAACTGTTAAATTTAAAAAATCTTTGCAAGACGGGTTTCTTTAATCTTATCGTATTACTTAAAAATTAACTTAAAATTATTCTGAAAAACAAATAATACTGGATTAACAGTTAACAGTAATTAAACAAGTGCATAAAATAGAAACGTGACAAACAACATTTAAAAGTATATCGCTCGTATTGCAAATAAAAAAATTATAAATAACGATAAAGAGTAATAAAAATGTTGAATCTACATAAAATACCGGTAGATTGCAACAACGCCTCTGCAATCCCATCCGTTTTTAAGGCTGGTAAAAGAATATAGGTGAAAATTAAACCAGTAAAACATGAAAAACTGATTAGCAAAATAAACAAACAAAATGAAAAACAGAAAGGTAAGCAAAAAAATAAATAAACTTTATTTATTATTTTTACTAAATTTATTATGAAACAAAAATGTTATTAAGAAGATGGCACTAAAAGTTGAGAGTTGACAGTTTAAAGAGTCATACAAACTAAAATAAAATGGTCTTGAATAACTTATTTAACAATTAAACTACTAGATGAAAAAGAAAAAAGTTACTACAAAACATAAACTACATAGAAATTAGGACAGCAACATTTTAGTTTTTGGTGTGGAAATTTTAAGGGTCATAAACAAAAATCTGCCAAAGTCACGAAAAGATCAAAAGTTTTTACTTTGATATTTCTCACATTGTATATAATACAGAGTTTTACCTCCTTATTCAAAAACGATTTTTAAATTTAACAAACATTAATTAAGCAAATTTTTATAGGCAAATCTGTCATAATAAACGTTTGTTAAATTTAATAATCGTTTTTGAATAAGGGGGTTAAAATATAGAACTAAACTGCATTAAAATCGATTTATGACAAATATGGTAGTTTATTCAACAAACAACTTTGAGGTTAACCTTCGTAAAAATACCCATAAACATGCTTCATAAGTGGTTCATTGTATATCACCAGTGCATTTATAAATTAAAAGATATAGTTTTTTTTTGTATCTGCAGACACGTAAATAAATCTGCTCATACATTTTTCATTGAAACTGTTTATAAAAAGCCTATCAACAGGTGTCGATAGACAATCAATTTTCATGTAAATTTATGCCTATCAAAAGGTGTCAATAGACAAGCATACATATTTAACATATTTTTAAAATGTTCATGTAAATTTAAAGCCGTTTTTTTTTGTGTGGTAATTCTTTAGCCAGATAAAAATAGTTTTAGTTGGAACTACTTATTAGAAGAAATAATTCATAATCATTAGACGGCCACATGTCATCAGAAATTATGTGAATTGTCTGGTTTCCCAATAGTTGTCTTGATTGAGGTTGACAAGTAAGTATCATGCTCCAGTCAATTCTCATTTAAGGTTTGTTTTAACAAACCATTTTGTTTCAATGGCAATTTTTATTTCAATTTTGCTTAATTGTTTCTGCTTCTACATTTCCTACATTTTCCCGCCGGTTTTGTAAAAAAAAAACGAAAAACTCAAAATGAGATTGAATCGTTCGAAATTTCACGTACGCTCAAACACACATACAATCTATTTCTAATAATGTAATATAAACATTTATTTGCATTGTTGTAAGTGCCGACAGATGTTGCTATTGAAAATAAAAAACAGTCAATCATTTTGTGTATGGTTTTTATTGTTGTTAGTTAAACATTACCTGCCGTATTTATAAAAAATTAAAGTAGACTTCAAATGTACTTTAAGAAAATTTTGTCTAAAAGCATACTTCAAGCCTACTTTATTTTTATAAATACGGCAGTACATGTTTGAGAGAACAGTTAATAGAGAAAAATGTTACTTAAAAAAAAACAAAATTCAAATGTAATGGGGAATGTTTATTATCATTTGAAAGAACATTTTTTGGAATTTATTTTTTGAAGATTATATCTATTAAATGTTGGCCGTTGCTACGTCACAGATGGTCTATCCGTCCAATTTTCGATGTCTCGGTTGAGCATTTCGACTGGTAACTGGCGGATGACACGCGTGATGTTTTCCTTCAAGGCATGAATCGAAGCGGGTTTGTACGCATAAACTTTAGACTTTACATAACCCAACAGGAAAAAACGTCTAACGGTGTGATATCACACGATCTTGGTGGCCAATCGACCGGCCCAAAACGTGAAATTATGTGCTCACCGAAGTGTTCTCTCAATAAACCTATCGATTGATGCGATGTGAGGGAAGTGGTGCCGTCTTGCTGAAATTGAATGTAAGCCGAGATCATGAGCTTCAATTTTAGGCATCGAATAGTCGGTTTCATGGCACGATAACGGTCGCCATTGACGGTTACGTTCGCACCGACGTGATGGTGTTGCGAAAAGTACGCTCAGTAGACCGATTATGTTGACCATAAGTTGAGCAAAGTGCGTGAAACACATTCCTCACAGAACATGAATGTTCTTAATAAAGTTGAACTATTTGTAAACGTTGTTCAGGCGTAAGTCTTTGCATTATGAAATGCCAAACTTAATAATTAACAAACACAAACTGCGAAGCTTTTTTTTTGGCTTGTCTGCAGAAAACACCCAGAGTCTTTGGCGGGAATCGAACCCGCAACCCTCTGACTGATAGTCCGGCACATTATCGCCTAGTCTATCGGGCACTCAAAACAACAATACTAAACAAAAACAAACATGACAGCATGACACGATTCTCACGTGATCTATTAAAAAAAGGCTATTGAAAAGAGTATCTGTGCTTGAAACACCCTATATTTGACTAAAAAGACGTAACCACTAAATAAAATATACTTAAACTCGATTATTTATTTAAAAAAAAACTTGGTTTATTTAGGACAAGGCATATTTTATTTGATGCTGTTTAATTTTGCAAAACTCTTGTAAGAGTAAACAACGTCAAACAAATTTGTGCTAAAACAAGTGATTACGCTTTTTTGAGTAAATATTTTTGCCATGTGTGAGCATACCTTAAGAACTAATTGAAGTACGTCGGTTGGTGAGTCATTTTTAGTGGCAAAGGCTTGTAAGACTAGGAAATTCTTATTTCTACCAACCCGTTAGAGCATCTTTTACTAAATATGCTCCATTTGGATAGGGTGTTTATGTATATATTTATATATATATATATATACTAGCTGACCCAGTCCCCGTTGCTGGCCCTAAGCAAACATTAGTGTTGTATAACCACACGATTTAAATTGTGCACAAACAAATCAAATGCAGTCAGTGAGCAATAGAAAGCAAAGTTTGTTTGAATGCACTGTTATTTTTTATCAGCGTTTGAAAAAAAAAACTCAAAAATGTGCACAAAATGTAGGTATCTTAAATGTAAGAGTAGAGAAAGTTGTTTATCATCTATTGATAATCAGGCATGTGATGGAAATCGAAATCGAAAACAAATCAGTTTTGGAAATACATTTTAATGCATTTATAATCTAATTTTTAAAATTTTTGTTTTAAGATTCTCTTTAGTAGCCCAATATCTTTTTATTTTATGTGATAAAAGTTTTTCAATACAGAAATATTACGAAAGAAATTGACTTCTAAAACTCATTCAATATAATTTGAATATACATAATATTATTTTTAACTTATTGTATAATGTTGCACCTTAGTAAGCGCGCAATATCTTGTGTTATCAAATGATGTAAATATTTTGTAAATAAACCAAAAACTCGGATTTTTGAATGCAACATTTCGAAAGTTTTAAAATTTTGATATTGGAACATTATTAACATACAGAGGTTTTTTGTAAATATCTTCGGAACTACATAACCGATTTAAGAGTTTGATATCTCGTTTTGAAAAACATGACAACATATGTCATTGGTGGTACAATATGAATATTGGATTTTGCCACGCCTCTCCGCTCGCAGACCGAAAATCAAAAATTAGACTTCACAGTGTCTCTCGCCTGAATATTCTGAAGATTCCCTGAAAATTTCATCAACGGCCCAGCCGTTTTGGAGTCCATACGTTAGATACATACATACACACATCCTGTTTGATATATGTATATAGATATAATTATAATTTATAATCGATTTTACAAATATCTTTATATATATTTGAATGTACACATTTAATATTAGTCATACGTATTATTTCGTATCAAATGACATAAAACAAACCCATAGAGTTTACTATAAAATGCGCATTTATAAAGATATAAAATAATTAATTATAAACAAACAGAAAAATTGTTTGCAAATTTTATTTCCAAAAAAAAAACGCATACGTTTACACACAAAATAACCTCACAACGAAGATTTTAGACATAAAATATATACATACGATATAAAACAAAATGGTGTTGGTTGCTTGTTTGATTCATTCGTTCAAACTCAAAAATCCAACAATTTGAAATTGCAACGTTTGTAATTTCAATCACAAAGATGTGAAAATAAATTGAAAACAACAAACCTATACAAACATATTGCTTACTTTCTATTATTATTATTAAATTTATTTTTTATTACATACATATTAATTTATTTTTAAAACGGCGTACGTGCAAAATTCCAGGAAAACCAAGAATGTTTCCAAAATAAAATAACAGTAAAAACAAAACGAAATTCCAATTCCGATGATTTCTATAATTTTATTTGTTGCTTTTGTTTGTACAAGTTTTTTTATACAAATTCTGCTACATGTATTTGACACAATTGATGATGTGTTAAACAAATCATAATCTTTTTACTTTACGATACTTTACAACACTTGTGTCAATAATACAAAAAAAGTTAGTAGCGATAAATATCAAGTACAAGATAGCAAATAAACAACATGTATACGATTTTTAAATACATTAAATCTTAATAATCTTTAATTGTTGTACAGTGGACAACAAAAGTTTATTGTCAAATGACAAAAATTCTAGAGAAAATTTCATGCAAACTAATTTTAATGAGGCATTACATTTAATTTTATTTATTCTATAATAACTTTTTATCATAGAAAATTTTAAGTAACCGATAAATTGTCTAAGAAATTTTAAGTTATCGATACATTTTCTAAAGAAAATTAAAGTTATCGTTAATTGTTTATTAAAAAATTTAAGTTAGATCAATAGAAAATTTGTTTTATCGTTTTAACGAAAATTTAAGTTTTACTATAGAAAATTTAAGTTATCGATCAAATTTCCATAGAAAATTAAAGTTATCGATAAATTTATTAAAGAAAATTTAAGTTATCGATCAATTGTCCATAAAATATTAAAGTTATCCATAAAATTTTCATAGAAAATTGAAGTTATCTATAAATTTATTAAAAAAAATTAAAGTTATCGATAAAATGTCTAATTAAAAATAAAGTTGTCGATATATTTTCGATCAAAAATTAAAGTTATCGATAAAATATTCCATAAAAAATTAAAGCTATCGATAATTTTCTTTGGAAAATTTAAGTTATCGATAAATTGATTAAAAAAATTAAAGTTATCGATAAAATTTCTAAATAAAATTAAAGTTATCGATAAAATTTTCAAAGAAAATTTAAGTTATCGATAAAATGTGTAATGAAAATGAAAGTTATCGATAAAATATTCCATAAAAAATTAAAGCTATCGATAATTTTCTATAGAAAATTTAAGTTATCGATAAATTTATTAAAGAAAATTAAAGATATCGATAAAATGTCTAATGAAAATTAAAGTTATCGATAATTTGTCCATCGAAATTTGAAGTTATCGATAATTTTTTAAGAAAAAGTCAGCGATTATTGTTCATAGAATATTAAAGTTTAACACATTTTCAACAGAAAATTAATGTTATCGGTAAATTTTCGTAGGAAATTTAAGTTATCAATAATTTTTTTTTTGAAAATTGAAGTTATCAATAAATTTATTAAAGGAAATTAAAGTTATAATTGTTAAGGAGTTTCCTTCAGGCTAATTTAGTCAAATGTTTGTTTCCAAACGTAAATAAAAAACTTGTTCGATTTTTATTTTATTTTATTTACCCAACGTTTCGTTAGTTTTATTCTAACTTCTTCAGGGGTCTCGTTCTAAATAATAGCTTTGATGTTTTTTATTATTGGATATTAATTTTTATTATTAATTAGTTACTTAAATACTAAAAAACGGGACATCACGAACAGAATTTTGGTATAAATAATCAAATAATTAATAAAAATATAATATAATTAAAGTTGTCGATAAATTTTCGATAAAAAATTAAAGTTGTCGATAAATTGTCTATCGAAATTTGAAGTTATCGACAAATTTAAAGTTAATTGTTTATAGAATATTAAAATTTAATACATTTTCAAAAGAAAATAACATTTATCGGTAAATTTTCCGTAAAAATTACAGTTATCGATAAATTTATTAAAAAAAGTTAAAGTTATCGATATTTTTTATAAAGAAAGAAGAAGGATAATGCCATCGAATATGTCAAAAGGGAAGAACGATCATGGGCTATGTACATATATGTAAAAAGTACAAATAGTTCCCCACCACTGTACAATTAATATTGTTACTCAAAACCGTATTTATTTTAAACATTCAGTTTTTCTCTGAACTATACTCATAAAAATTTACAATCTAATCACAATGCAAATATGTATTTGATTAAATGTATTTAAAACACATTCGTACAACAAATTCGCTAAATAACTTTAGGAGATGTACTTTTATTGTCAATTCAATGCTGCTATTTCTACTGCAATGGAAACAATTCAAGCAATTATTCAGAACAAAATTTGTTTGCTTCATTATTCTGAAACGTAATGACAACAATTAAAATTAAAAAAAAAAAATAGCAAAGAATCACCCACAGCACTCACGTACTCTGTTATCAGTTAAATAAAATAAATTAAAATGACAAAACAGATAATTAAAAATATTAGTCAGAAATATTTTAGATCTACACACGTTCAAATATGTGAGTAATTGTTGGCAGTTGTTGGGTTGTAAAATTATTTATTAATGTTTAATAAATTATTTTTAGTATTTAAAAGGATTTATTATTATCAATTGTTTCAATTTGCGACGTATTTCGAAGCTATGAATGTGTATAAAAAAATACAATATTTTATAACTAGTGTCTAAAAGAACTTTAGACTAAATATTTGCTAAATTTGTTTGCCAGCATTTTTCAGTTATTTCTAAATAAATATTCAAAGTGATAACAACTAAAGTTTGTAGTTTTTTGAACAACTACCGGAAAAAGTAGAAGTGTTTGTTAATACTTTTATAATAAAGTAATAATTTCATTATTTACTTGGTTAATACATACATATATACTATATATAGTAAAGGAAAAAACTCTACATACACCCCTTATTTTGTGTGTTTAAGACATTCGTAGAACGAATCAATAAAGTGGTTGCACCAATGTTTAAAGCACCAACAACAATATTTATTTACATATAAAACAAAAAACTTATTCCAAAGCATAACAATAACAGAAATGACAAAAACAATACAAATTCATAAGAAAAATTTCCGACCATGCCCGAGTTATAGCAGTTTTCAGGTTTGTGATATATTTACACACACATTTTTCCAATACGTCCCAAATATGCTCAATTGGATTGAGGTGCGGTGACTGGGGAGGTGTATTGAGCTGGTGCATAGTAAAGAAGCCAATCTCGAACAATAGGCGCAGTATGCTTGGGATCGTTGTCTTGTTGGAAAATCCAGTGATTTCCAACGCCCAAGCTTGCCACAGATGGCTTTAAATTTTGTTCTAATATGGTCTTATATTAATGTCGGTCCAAAACACCTTCAACAAAAACCAATCGACCAATCCCAGATAGCTCCCCACACCATAACACTGTCCCACCATGTTTCACAGTGGATATAATGTTCTTGGGATCAAGTGCAGTGTTCGGTTTTCTCCAAACCTTGTTTCGACCGTCGTTTCTGAAAATATTGTACTTACTTTCAACGGTAAATACAACTTTCTTCCAAAAATCCATTCCTTTCTGTAGATGTACCTTAGCAAAGTCCAGATGAAGTTGACGATTCTTGGCTTTTTGCGTGCTGTTCTACTTTTAAAGCCGATATCATGTAAAACTTTATTACTGTTCTTGATGAAACAGTTATATTCGAGCATCTTGCAAGATGTTCGGCTAATTGTGGGGCACTTATTATTGGATCCTTCTGGATTTCCTTGAGAACACTACTTACATCACGTCTTGAAAGGTTTTTCGGTCTTCCATATCGTGGCTTGTTTTCGGTACTGTTGGTATTTTCATGGTTTTTCACAATAATTTGCACAGTAGACCGACCTTATTTTACTATTTTAGCAATTTCACCGCAAGATTTCTTTTCTTTTCGAACGATTACCGCCAAATTTCGAACTGAATGTTCCATTTCTTTTTGCCATTTTTAAAGTTAAACCGTGCTTTACAAATCGCTCTCTGAATTTAAATCAGTGAAGGGTAAATGCTATACACGCGTGTATAGAAACAAAATTCTGTCTGCGCGACGTAAAAAGTGTTATGAAAAAAAATTTAAATCAAATAAAAATACTAAAATCCAAAAAATGTTTTTAATTTTGGCAACTGAAAAATTATTTGAGTGTATAATTATTTGTGGTCGTTTGTTTTTTGCTGCTTCTAACACTAGCACCTATGAGTGAGTATGTGTGTGCCCGACACTGATTTAAATGCATTTAAATCACTACAATCATGATTGTAGTGTTTGGGAAGTAAAGCAATTCAAGAAAACTAACGGGGTTTTCCCCGTTTTCTTCTACATTTAAAGAGCTGCCATTGCTGTATGTAGACTTTTTTTCCACAGATTTCTATATTAATCGCCAATAAATCCTAAATTATCAATATTTTTAAGCTTTTTTTCCTTCCACATTCTTAACTATTAATGTCTTAACCAAAGATTTTGGGTTCAAAAGAATAAATTTATGTATGTATGTGCTTATTTAGGTAAGTCAATAATATTTTATAAAAATTACTTATGTAATTTGTACTTGTAATATCTTTTAATAAGAATTATTTCTCTAAATAAAATAATAAAATTGGTATTGATAAATTTTCGATAAAAACTTAATGTCATCGATAAATTTTCATCAGAATACAGAATAAAACTATCGATAATTTTTCTATAATAAATTGAAGTTATCGATACATTTTTTTAAGATATTATTAAGTATGTATAGCCTCTGAAAGTTATCAATATTATCCATTACAATTTAATATGATTTATAAATTTTCTGTAAAATGATAAAGTTATCGATAGATTTTTTATAAAAAATAAAGTTATCGATAAATCTTTCATGGAAAATTTAAATTATCAATATTTTTCTATAGAAAAATAAAGTTATCGATAAATTTTTCATGGAAACTTATAGTTATCGATAATTTTTTTATACAAATTTAAAGTTATCTATAAATTTTTAATTGAAAATTGAAATTATCAATAATTTTTCTATAAAAATTAAATTTATTGATAAATTTTTTATAAAAAATTTAAATTATCGATAAATTTTTCATTACGTTGAATGTGTTACCCGTTAGGTAAACAACTGGTCGATCAATCAACACTGGTTGTTTTCATTTCAAATCACCTTGATTCCTTAGCGAGAGTATAGCTGTGTCTTAAGTTCATCCTTGATAGCTCTTCCAAGCATGATATGTTAGAGACCCCAAGAATACGATCCCTCATTATTGATAGGTAAGCCTACAGTAATCCTTGTACCGTAAACCTCGTCACCTGGCGTGTGCTTCGAAAGTACAGTACCTTATAGATACTGAAACAATAAAATATGGTACAAATTGACCTCGCTATGGAACAAGTGATTTCATTCGATCACTTTGCCTGACCACAGTAAACAGTTCTTGCTGAACATACATTTTAAGACTCATAACAGTAATACCAGTTAATCGTTATCTCGTTGAAATATCCATGTAACTGGCATTTTCTCATCAGCATACGGCATACTGAATCTTTATATTTTTTTTTTTTTTTTTTTTTTTTTTATTAACAAACACAAACTGCGAAGCTTTTTTTGGCTTGTCTGCAGAAAACACCCAGAGTCTTTGGCGGGAATCGAACCCGCAACCCTCTGACTGATAGTCCGGCACATTATCGCCTAGTCTATCGGGCGGGAATATTATATATCCCTCAATTTTATGCAACCCAACATCACATGACGAAATAGCACCTCAAAGAATTATAGAACCTCCTCGTAATAATATAAAATAATACTTTTTTCCATTTTACATTCGTGCAATAAAGGTACTTCTATGCAAATTCGAATCTTTTGTTTTCGAAGAATTTGTTCAGAGCATCGGTCAAAACTTAAAAGTTCATTTTAAAACGTCAAAGGTCACAACTTAAAGCTTACATACTAACATCAGAATTATGCATTCAGTGCGTTTAGCTCTGCTTTTTGCGTTTTATTAATAATTTTAACAAACCGTGTTTGATTATTTTTATATAACATTTTGAATTTTTATTCATTATAAACATCAATAACAGCACAAATTTGTTTCCAAAAACATTAGCAATCAAACAACCTCATAGATCAGTCAAAATATCAGAATAAGAGCAACAGAACAAAACAAAAAAGAATTTGTTCGTTTATTTGTATTGAGCAAAATTACCAATAAAAAGGAGTTTATGGCTAAAGAAAACAAAAGAAAAAAATGTTCACCAGTTTGCCAGTTTGTACGATGAAGTCCGTACCTACAAGTTGTAAATTTTATTTGCCATTCATTAAGTAATACTTTATGTTTTGTAGCCTTCCGTAGATTTCAAAACCATACAGAAAATAATAAATTGTCTTAAAAAATGATTTGTTTTTTAATAATAAATTTAACCACTTGAACCATTTACTTACTTTGCATTTTCAAAGAGATTCTCATCGACTACAGCAGCACCAATTTGATAGCTCGAACTTTTCTCATGCTGATTAATTAAATAGTTGCTAAGTTGAGGCACAGGATATTGCAGGACTGTCTCAGGTAGAGGCAAATAAACTTGTTGCTGCTGCTGTATTGTCTGTTGGTGTTTCTCTAACACAGAAGATGGACCATAACTTATTGCGGCCGTAGAGTCATCATGAGTATATTGCGGTTGCTCCGTTTGTTTAAGTAAAGCTTGGTCTAATTGACCGCTATCTAATTGCGTTGTCATTGTTTGATAATAATATGAGTTGTCATTGTACGGTTGATTGGTGTCATCGAGTCCATAAGCAGGATCTAAAACATTTTGCAGCATTATATTATGCATTTGATCGGTTGTTGTGGAATTGGCATCAATGTTACCCAAATATTCGGATGTATTCGAATTTTGTGCAACAGTTTCGGCTTTGCTATTTAGAATCTCATTTTCATGGGTACCGAGCACAAAAGAGCCATCGAGTGGTTTGGATTTGAAATTTTGTTGTTGCTGCTGTAGGTTTTCATAGGCGGGAGTAGAGCAGTTGGAAGTCCAACTAGTGGACATATTAGATGAGCAATTTGCGTGGGCATTTATGTTAATTGCACCACAACCGTTTGTTAGCTGCTGCAAGCGATTATTTATTTGCCTTTGTTTGGCCAACGCACGACATTCCAGCTTGTGTGTGGGCCAATCGAGATGTTGATGATCTGTGGAGCAGTAGTATATGGCTTTGCATTTGGCGCAACGTAAAAGTTTTTGTGTTGTACCACAAATACTACACTGTGGCGGTTGTTGTTGTTGATGCTGCAACATTTGTGTAGTTGTCTGCTGCTGTTGATGGACTTTACTAGAGACGGAGGGTAGTTGCGGTATTTGAGGCAACAAAAACACTTGTTGAGAATCCATATTTTCTCTCTTTATTATTTCTATTTTAATGTCTACTCATATGAGTCACTTGCCTTACTTGAAACTTGCTGCTAGATTGGCTTCTTATGCAGGTTAATTACGGTTTAGCGAAATGTCCTTGTGTTGCCCTTTCTCATAATTAGGTCAGTTTGGATTTTTGTCAACAGACTGTTCACACTATTCACAGATTTCGAAAAGATAAAGATGATAAAATGAGAAAAATAACGCTGACATTCAAGAAAAATACACCAAGTGTATGCGATGTGTTGCGGCTTCAAGTTCCTCCACCCGCCCTGGTTTAGTTCTGATATGAATATTTGATATTTTTGTTCTTTTCTTATCTGTTTGTCAGAGTAACCTTGACAGGGGACTGGCGGTCAATTAGGAAATACAATATGTAGTAGTTGTAGTTTTCTGCTTTTGCTGTTAGTTTTATAATAAAATATTACATTTTTTAAATCAATTGTGTCTGTAGTTTTTTTTTTAGCAAAATAATAGGTATATAAAATTTAGCTGCTTCTTTGTTATATTGCAATGAAAACTTGTTTTTTCCAAAAAAAAAAAATATATAAGGGCGTTTTATTAACAAATTCTTTTAATCGATTTTTGTTTTGTTTTCTTGAAAATACACAAAATTTATATTTATTGCGATTCCATGATTAAGCATAAAACATTTTATTCCTTTCTTGCATATTTACAAGCACAAGTACTTTTCTTTTGTTGTATTTATTCTATTATTTATACATTTGTTGTTATTGTAGTTGTTTATATTCTATTTATATTTGTTGCGAATTTTTTATTTTGCAGGCTCTCTTTATTGGAACCCACTAGATCTTTAATTTTTTTCAAACTTAATATATAAACTAAATAATCACATTTTTTTTGTCAATTATTCTGTACTTGTTGTAATTGTAAATGAGGTCTATACGAATTTCTTATTTTATCAAGAAATGTTGCAAATTTATTTAGCAAAAATTGAATTTGTAAAAAAAACTTTCACGTACTTTTATATTTTCGAGTAAAAGTGTCAACTTAAACGTCATACTGTCAATTTGACAATTAGCTTTAAAAACGAGTCTCGTTTGAGAGCGAAAATTTAAAGTTTTCTATGTTGTCAACATAAGCAAAACATTCAAATATAAAAATAACTTATTTGTGATATATATATATATGTACATACATACGTATTTTGTGACAAAAATAAGTACATAATGATTAAAGAGATAAGTCTAAGTTTAATATTTCAAAAATAGTATGTCTATAAGTTCAAACAAATTGCAATTTTATTTCAAACTAATTTTTGTTAATTGTAAGCGTTTTTCTGACTTCATATTCTCTCTGTTTACATTAAACAGCTGTAAGAGCGTTACTACACTAACTAATGTAGCAACGACCCGATAATTTCTTATCAGTTTTACTACATTATTTGGCTTTTGAAATAATTACATGCGAATAGGAAATTGAATATAAAATGTGTGAATTTTCTGTAAAAATCATACTGACCGATATTGAGGGAACCACCACCTCTATTAGTTTTGTTAAGGTGACTTTATTAAATATATATTAGAGGCAATATCTTAAACACCATACTATTTATTTGATCTATAGGATACTCTGTTTCCCTACGCCAAAGAACACACTCAAAAATATTTACAAGAAACATGCGAAACTCCAGAAACACAGAGTGTTATAAAGAACCTAATGAGTTTGCCACAATATGAGGAATATTTGAAAGAAACAAACTCCAGCAAAGAGGGAGCAGTGGATATTCAAAAAATTAGTCAATTTGTTAAGTATTTAATAGATAAAGACTTAAAATTGGGACCACTAAAGACTTTGCAAGGCTATGTTTGGGCGGAGGGCTACAAAAGTGGCAGTATTAAGGGCCAGTAAGTATTGAATAGCTTCATAACATAAAAATTGTAAGCTAATATATAAATCTAGTGTTTATCCAGATGTAGCAGCTGCATTTAAACGTTGGCATGATGCTGGTATTCATGTAGCCATCTATTCAAGCGGCAGCATTAAGGCACAACAACTTTTATTTCGTCAAACAGAATTTGGTAATCTTTTGCCTTTTATCACGGGACATTTCGACACCACCAGTGGTCACAAGCAAGAAAAACAATCGTATGTTAATATTGCTCAAGCTATAAATGTTGATCCCAAAGATATTTTATTCTTAACCGATATTGTGAAAGGTAAATCAGGTCTATTTTTTAATAAATACTTATAATCTTGTTTAATTTTCATTTATTATTTTTTATCATCATTACAGAGGCTGAAGCTGCTCGATTAGCTGGTTATCAGACTGCCATACTTTGTAGACCCGGTAATGCTCCTCTTACTGACGATGACAAATCTCAATTTACCATAGTAAATAATTTTGAATCTCTTAAAGCTATTGCGAAATAAAATACATGTTTATTAAAACATACAATTTTAATGTTAATCTTAATTAGAATATTTTCTAAGTGAATTTAATTGCAAATTCACTTGTGATTTAATCTCTAGTAACCCAAGATGAACCAGTAAGGAAGATAAGTATTACAATTACATTTTTTTACATACCTATATGTATATATAAAAATGAAAGTTTGTATGTATGTATGTCCTTTATAGACTCCTAAACTATGCATCTCATCATGTGATGATCTTCGGCAAAGTTGTTGTGCATGAGACCGGGAAGGTTTCTGAGTTAGTACGATCACGCCTACTCTAACGGCCATTTTTTTAATTGATTAATTGCTTCTGCATGGGTTTTTACAGATTTACTTCATACAAATTGTGTCCGGGAAGGTTTCTCAGTTGGTACGACCGCCTACTCTAACGCCCACTTTTTTAAATTGATTAATTTCTTCTGCATGGGTTTTTACTTCATACAAATTGTATACACATCTTACTGAATGCGAAGTAAAAATAAAAATTGTATGTGCCAAAGCTTCTTATTTCTTTCGACCACTTCTACTTTTTAAATTGTGTAATTGATTCTACTCGGATTTTAACATATTTACTTCAAATCGAATACACATGTTACTCTAGGTGAGGTAAAAATTAAGATTCATACTCCACGCCCCCTTTCACGCCCCATCTCTTGCAGGACAACGCCTGCCGGGAAGACCAGACCGCTGGACCGATTGTGTAATGTCTTCCTTTCAAATTTACTTTAATTGGTAGCGCAGCAACGCGCGCAGGTTACAGCTAGTTAACTATAAAAATGCTCTATCCAAACTGGACAACTCATCGCCGCTATCCAACTCTACTCTGTCAAAATGTGTATCATTTTTAAACGACTTTTCCTCGTTTCTCTGCACATTACTGCAACTCTTTTTTCTTAAATATTTCAATGATTGTTTAGTATTGGTACTGTGATTTGAATTACGTGATTGGGATTTTGTTCCATTGCTGCCACTACCATAAATTTTACGCAATGTATTTAATTTGTGGGACATATTGGCACGTGATTCCGTTTGTACTCTGAATGTATTTGTAGAAGTGTCAAAATGTTTACCTTCCAAGACCGAAGAGGAACTAAGAAATAGACTACGTCTGCAACTGTGACTACGTGATGAAGTCTTTTTACGTCTGCTACGCTGTTGATTAGATTGACATATATGAAGTCGTCCTTCTTTTTGACAAGCATGTGTAAGTTTACCCACATGAGGACCCCAATAGGTGGCGCCCTCTAGCAGTAGAGGAGCGGATTTGACACGTTGACGCATTAATTCCATATTGAGTTCGTATTCACGTTGTTGCAGAGCTTGTTCGGCTTTACGTGTGGCCAAACGCAGTTCAAGTATCTCCTTGTGGGTTTCACTAAAAAATAATAGATTTACAATAGAAGGTTAAAGAGAATATTATTTGAATCGACGTGAACGCACTTAAATGATAGAGTTTTCCAGGCAGGTGTTTTACGAACTTCCCAATCGAATTGTGGGGTGGTGTCATGATAGGTACAGTTATTTTTAAGTTCATTCACTTTTTTCTTCGAACTTTCCAACCTTAAAGTGGCAGCCAGGTTAGGACGGGAAACAGGGTGCACGGGCGAAGGTGTGGATTGCTGTAAGCAAAGTTTTTTTTTAAACTTCTGTAATTTATAAGTAATAAACACAAATACCTTAGTAGATCCCTCCCTTTTATGGGAATCCAAATCGAATATTGTGAAAGGCATTTTGTATTCCTCATTTTTATTGCGTTTTTGTTTCGATTTCTTTTTTCCCTTCATACAATCACTGGACGACTTATCGGTGCTGGGTGAATCTACAATAATTTTCGGTATTCTTTAGAATAGAAAACATACATACATTAATTTTATATCGTTTAAAAAAATATTTGAAATAAATTTACCCCGAAGTTTTTAAATTCTCCTTAAAATAATTACTTAATTTTGAGGGATCCTTTAAAGCAGTACTATCTCCTTTATATGATAAATATTCCAAAGTTTTATTTTTCTTTCTTAATTCTATAAGATCTAGTGGTTGCGTAATGGAGTGTAAATCGTTAAACGACAACGATTTACGTAAACATTCACGTAGTTCCGACGTAAATGTTGTTCGAACAGGTACTCTGCAAGTATAAATATACTAAATGTTTAGAAAAAGAAGTAAATTAAAAAAAAAGTATTTAAGTTATCTGCAAATAGAGTTTGGGCACCAAACTAGGCAGCATATAATCTAAGTAGAATACTTCACCAATGCTCAAAAATATTTCAGACAAATTATGCCTATTGTTGATACATACGACAATCGGCAATTCGTTACAAACAAAACCCATCAAAAAAAAAATGGATGTAGTTCTAAGTGATGGTCACTAATATAATTTTTTTAACAATACCTAAACTATTAAAACTTAGGTTAAGTAGATTAGGTAGGTTACAACGTTTAATACATTACACTTACTTTTCCAATGTTTTCTTATCGTCTTCCTGATTTTTACTAAAGAACTCCTTTGAAGAACATCTAGTAAAAGAAGGGGATTCATTACGATTTAAAGCTGTTAAAGGTCGCTTAAACTCAGCTTCAAATTCCTGAAGAGACTTTTTGAAACCTTCAACTTCTTCATCTAAATCTTTTTTTGAACTGAAAACAAAAATCATTTAAATTTACTAGTAGAATCAAACAAAAATAAATACTTGGCACAACCTTTTAGAAAGTGAAATATTGCGCTCTTTTTTTGTAGTAGTTTCATTACAGTTCTCATGCCTTTGAGAAGTTAGAGACTCCTGTACCAAATCGGATTCCTGAACTTCAAAGCATTTTGTATTATTTTGATTTCCAGTAGATTTTTTCTTCTTTTTAGATTTTTTAGACTTTTTACTACGACTACCGCAATGCTTACTATTGGAGGATGTTAGAGAAGATGATGTTGTGATTGTACTGCAACGATCTACGGAGTTTAAGCAACTAGTTTTGACTTTTAACTCTTGACAAGTTGATCTGAATGTATCTAAAGTGGAATAGAATTCTTCACCACTTAAATGGTTTAAATCTCTGTAATCTATAGAAGAATTAAACTATGAAAATAAAACATGGTGTAGGATAAGTATGTACTTGTAATTTACAAACCTGGTATACTGTCGTACAATTTCGCCAAGGATCTGATACCACCACAAGACCATGTATGCTCTTTTGCTGTTGCGTTACAGTGTTTTGTATTAATAGTAGAGTTTGAGGTGTTTGGTGTGGCTGTTGCACGTTCCAAATATATTTTTGGTCTGTTGTAAACAGGAGCTGGACAATTGCTACATGGATCAATAGGTACTTTTAAGCAGGTATTTAAATAAGCTCTACCAATGTGAGAAGTCATATTAATGTTTTATTAATAAAGGTTTTTTTGTAAAATATCTGCAAGTCCACTTTATAAAATGTTGTTCTTTGTCAAATATGTATATTCTTTTCTGTTTTTTACTTTTGCTTTATCAATAATATTGAATCCTATATTTACGTTACCAGGGGTGTAGTG
This sequence comes from Bellardia pandia, assembly GCA_916048285.2. NCBI lineage: Eukaryota > Metazoa > Arthropoda > Insecta > Diptera > Calliphoridae > Bellardia > Bellardia pandia. The sequence continues at coordinate 124,626,942 of OU696529.1, forward strand.
TGTGCGAGTGTATAAAATGTTTGTGTGGCGTTATGTTTCTGGAACAAACACCGCAAAGCGAATTCATTATAAGGTGTTGGCAATACTACAACAATACAAAAACAAGCAAGAAAGTATAGTCGGTCAAGCCCGACCTTATAATACTCTACACCCAGTATATGTATAAAATATTTTTCAAAAACGAGCCTATATGGGAGATATTACTTATTATGGACCGATCATTTAAAAATTTAGTACCATGATTTCTGTGAATATAAATATTATATGTGTTAAACTTTATCTCGATATAAATACTTTTAAAAGATTTATGGAGGTTAAAGTGAATTACGAAGAGGGTCTAATAGTGGACCGGCCACTTGTCTTCCTTCTTTTTCTTCAGGTCACAAAAAGTACATTTAAAAAAAAGGTTCCCACGAAACCTTCTTTTTCTATCTTTTTCTTCTCATGTTCATGACACAAAAATTTTCTGGGTTTAAAAATCAGAAGAAAACTGCCTTATCGTAAATAACGTGACAATAAGAGGGGCAACAGTTGTTATTGTCCACCAATTTTTATGGTTGAATTTATGTTTTCTATCCCATCAGAATTTTGTTGTGGTATAACCTTCGCATTACTGAAGACTGTGAAGACAGTTGTGTGGACGCTGATATTGAAGTAATGCTATCAAGGTTGAACTTAAGGTACATCTACACTCTCGCCAAGAAATCAGGATGGTTTAAAATGATCGAACAGTTGTATCACTGATCGATTAATGGTATCAACTTAATGAACTCAAGTGAGCTGCTCCAAGAGGCACTGCCCATGGAAACTCACATAACCTTGAACATGTTATTATTTTTATTTTTAACTAATTAACTATTTTTTTTTATTCCACAAAAAACTTTGGATGAATCTATTGAAATTATCCTGCAAAGAATGAAAATAATATAAACTAACATACTGTACTAGTTTCTTTGAGCACTCAGAGCTTATTTGGATATCCTGACTTTTTTTTTAGCAATGGCAACACTAAACAAATCGCTAGAATACCGTTAATTGCGAAATTAATTTCCTTCCGTTAAAATGATATCAAAATCACTAAATTTGCAAAAACAAAATAGCTAAAATACCAACATTGGTTTTATGAAACTTGTCAAATGTTCGGCGATTTTTTATTGTCAGTTATTTTGTGATTTTCAGCTGGTGTGTTTGTCATTTACGGAAAAATAATAAAAGTGTTAAATAAAAATTTTGTAAAAAAATAAACATAATTTTTCTATTTGAAAGTAATTGTTGGACTAAAAAACATAGATAATTATTAGTGACAAAGCAATTTTAACATTTTTCTCTTTTTATTGCTAACGTGTTAATTGTTAGCGAACACGTAACATTTTGGTAAATTACGAAAGTTTTAACTGAAATTATAAAGTTGAAGTTATAAAAACTCCCACGAACAAAAAACCCAAACAAACAAAATGCGATTTTACGCAGTTGGCGCAACAGTTGCGCTCCTGTTATTTATACATGCTGCAGCTGGACAAGATGCTAATATTGAGGTAAGTTGTTAATTATAAAGGTACTTGATTATTATTTGCAATCAATTTTAAAACGGGTCCATTTATTTTGGAATCTAAATTTTAATTTAAACAAATTATTTCTTAAACATGCCTGCTTAATGCTTTAACTAAACAAAAAAATCTATGATAATAACGATGCAAATAGAGGTTGATGTCATTTTAATTTATTTATTTACTTATTATATTTAACAAACGCACATTAAATCTGGAATGGAAAATAATATTGTATGTGTGAGTAAGTGGCGATTGATTTGATAATGTGTGAATAATAATAATAATATGTAAATTCACTGATTGGAGGATTTTATTTGATTACTAATAACAAGGTACCTATCTGTTTTTATTTCTCATTCTAAGAGATTAAACAAACTCAAAAATCTAATTTAAAATGTAATTGACAGCAGACATTTCGCACATTAAATATTAAAATGTATGAGTAATTTACGTTTTTTACTTTTTCCATTTATTCACTTTTTTTAATTCTCCACTACAGTAGTCATCATCGAAACTTTTCTTTGTTTTGATTTGGGGGTTATTTTTTTTATTCGCTGTTGCTTTTCTTTGTTTACTTGTTTTTGATTTTTCATAGATGAAATTTGTAAACAATGTCAATTTTATATACATATTTTCTTATCTTTCTCCAGCATAGTACAATCACAAGTACCTACTTAAGAAATTTTGTTTTGTTTATTTCGCCGTTCTGTTCCGTTCGTCTTTGTTTATATGTATGTATGTTTGTTTTTGCTGACGTTAAGCTTTCTACTTGTCGTTTAGAAATATGTATTATTTAAAAATGTCTAGTATTTTAAATGACACACAATTATTTTTAATATCATAGATAAAAATTCGCTATTTAGGTTGTCATATTTCACACCCTATTTACGTTATTAAAATTATATTTAACAGTTACTTTGATATTTTAAAATTTTTACAGCGAATGGAATATTTTAAACAATCAGAAATATTCTGTATAAAACGGATTTAAATGATAGTAGGTATTGATATTCTGAAAATGTCACTAAATATTGTTTAACTGTCTACATGTTAGAGAGAGTCCACAAGCTGCGACTTTTACCTGCAACTTTCCTCCTGAGACTCGAGTTTATATATGAAATACATACACACATAGCAACCCCGTATTTCACTACGTATTTCATCTATAAACTCGAGTTGCAGGAGTAAAGTTGCAAAAGTCGCAGCGTGTAAACTTCTCTTATGAAGACATCTACCCAGAGTCTTTCTCAGCTAAAGCTAAATCTTGCCAAGTTAAGAGCAAAATAAAACCCATATTTTCTCGTAAAATTGTGAAAGCATGTTTACAATCTGTTAGAGATTGTTCTACTCTTGCAGAAAGGCTAATTAGATTTCGAAATTTTCCAATTAAATCATCTGGCCCAAAATCATTTCAATAAATTGTAATGCTGCCTAAAATATCTCCAATCGTTACAACCTATACCATTGTTGTTGTAAACAATTTATAATACTTAATAGGGGGTTTATACCAAATCCAGTGTAAGTAAACTATGTGGAGGGTGTCATGTGGACCCTGGGGACTGCACGGTTTAACCTGGAAACAAACAATCCTACCTATACCGTGCTTTAATGTTGTTTTAACATTTTTTTAACATTCTTTTATAAACGTGTAGTTGAACTTTGTACGACATTTCATCAGACACAACTATACTAAAGGTCTTCTTACGAAAAACTACCGGATTTCTTTATTGTATTATTAAAACAGTACGAGCTTTTAATAATAATTTTGTTTTAAATTATTTCAAGTTAATTGGCGCTTTGTTTCAAATAAAATGTTTGCTTTCCCATTAATCCCACGTATAAACTTTTATGTTATCTATTAAAATTATGTTGGAAATAAGCAAAATCTTGCTAAACAAGTTTGACACTTACCTACAGTATACAATAGATATGGCGATTCATTTTTTTTAATTTTTTTTTTACTTTTAAAGTACAGCCGGATGTTTGAATCGTTATTATTGTCCGAAAGAACAATATTTGGCATTTACATACTTTTTAAAAATAATTGGCTGTTGGTTGTCCATTTGCGATCACTTTTTTTAGCATTGCTACAGGTATCTCTCGAATTACAACTTTGACTGCACATGACCTGAAAAACGTAGAGGTGTGATACCAAACGATGTGGGCGACTGTAATAGATTACTTCCAGATATCTGGATACAAAGCGTTATTGCTTAGTTTTCTTTGTAATATTATTTTCTAAACCAAATTTCGGATTTTTTTATTTTCAGTACGATTTTTATCAAACAGTGGTATGACAAGATATTTTAATATAAAAATATTGGAGTTTGGTCTCTTGGCCAACTGTACTTTATTACTTGTTAAATATATTTGTATATTTCTCAAAACTTGTATAAGGTGTCCTTTTTCATTTAAGCTCCTATTTGCTTAGAAAAAAATCCATTTTTACACATTGAGAATTAAATTACACCCACTTAAATTATATACTTTCGACATTAATTGTATAATACGTAACAATAAATTCACCTCTACTTAAAAGTAACTGAGGGTAAAAAGAAAGATGTTTATTGACTGTTATCTGTTCACATTGTATTTATAGGAATGTGTCAATAGGTGATATTTAAGTTCATTTACTTGTTAAAATATCTCTATGGTAACACAGTATTCTGTAAGAAATGTAATTTATACAGAAATATGTTTGAATTTTCTTGCTAAATATTTAGTATATATATATGATGATATTTATATCAAAGTATATTTAATGCCAGACAATTGCCTACAACAAAGAAAATTAAGGTTTCTGTTTTGTTGTGACTTTTCAACTCAAATCTTAATACAAAAATGTTTATTTGCAATTCTTATAGGTTTAGTTTAATTTGAATTCATACTTAACCCTACACTGCATGACTTTTTATATTTGATCGAAAAAAAAAGGATTTTTTAAGGGGAAAAATATTAAAAAAATTTAAAACAATAATTTGGTAGATATTATGCAATTTTCATATGTATCACCAGTGATACACTATGCAGTAGGGAAATGTATAATATAATAATAAATAATAATATTTCAATAATAAAATTGTGTATCATCAGTGATACAATATGAAGTGTAGGGTTAACAAATACATACATACTTTCAAATCTCTTTGTATACTGTTAAATTTTTCAAGAAGAAGTAATGACATGTTTTAAATTTATATTTTCTTTATACTATTGTTACTATTATGTTAATGTCTTATTGTTTTGCTTAAGAGTAGTGCTTAGAAAATAACTATGTAAAGGGTGATTTTTTAGCTATTATCTTTTTGGCAACACTGGTTTGAACAGCTAACGTTTCGTGTTTTGTTTCACTGTCAAACATCTTCAGTTGGGTCTATAATTTTACCATGAATCGTCTTACAAACGAACAACGCTTGCAAATTATTGAATTTTATTATCAAAATGCGTGCTCTGTTAAGAAAGTTTATTGTGCTCTTTTTTACCGAAAATTTATGTTCAGCGACGAAGTTCATTTTTGGCTCAATGGGTACGTAAATAAGCAGAATTGTCGATTTTGGAGTGAATATCAGCCAGAAACATTGCAAGAGCTACCAATACATCCAGAAAAAGTCACAGTTTGGTGTTGGTGGCATCATTGGACCGTACTTCTTCAAAGATGATAAGAATCGTAACGTAACTGTGAATGGTGAGCGCTACCGTGAGATGATATCCAACTTTTTTTTGCCCAAAATGCAAGAGCTTGACTTGCATGACATGTGTTTCAACAAGACGGTGCCACATGCCACACGGCACGCGCAACAATGGACTTATTGAGAGGCGAGTTCGGTGAACATTTTATTTCACGTTCGGGACCGGTCAATTGGCCGCCTAGATCGTGCGATTTAATGCCTTTAGACTATTTTTTGTGGGGCTATGTTAAAGCTCATGTCTATACAGACAAGCCCGCTTCAATTGACGCATTGGAAGACAACATTGAAGCATTTATTCGTGAGATACCGGCCGAAATGTTGGAAAGAGTATGCCAAAATTGGACTAAGCGGATGGGCCATTTGAGGCCCAGTCAAGGTCAACATTTGCATGAAATAATCTTCAAATATTAAATTATATGGACCGTACTATCGATTCAAATAAAGATTTCAGGCATTTTTCTGAATTTTATGTGTTTTTTTTTTTGTAAAACTTTCCTATAGCTTCTAAAAAATCACCCTTTAGTTCTTAATTTGAGATGTCACTGTTTTAGTTTCTTGTTTAAATTTTGTTTCATTTTATTTTTCTTATCAATATGCATAAGTATTTTTATCATACATAACTTTATTATTGTTTCAAACCAGTATTTTTTGGTAAATATTTGTTTTTGTTTTCGCTTTTGTTAACATCTATTGTTGAACTTCTTTATGTCACAACAAAATGACACTTGTTCTATTTTTTTTTTTTTTGAAATTTTATTGCGTTTCTTTGTGCTGTCTTCAACTTATTTGCAATTTTGCATATAATTTGTATGCTAAACTTATCTTATTATACTTGCGTATAAACCTATTTATAAACAATTGAATTAGCTATTTGACTGTGTACATATTTTTAAATACCCTTCGGCAGTTTAGAGCTCAAATTAACATTTCACATATTGTATTAACTGTTTACGTTTTTTAATTATCTATTATTCTTTAAAACTTAACTTTCGTCTTTGCTTTAAATTTAAATATAAACATGTTTTTTTTTTGAATATTCATAGAAAAGCTGGTCAAACGAATTAATTTCAAATTAATATTTTAACATTTCAAACAAAATTCTTTTGAATAAAAGAATTTAAAAAATTCTTCCATATAACGTATTCTAAAATAAATGATTTGACAGCCCTTGACCGAGTGATCTCGTATTATTCCGGTGCCTAGAACCGGCTGTCGTGGGAATACAAATTATAATTTTCAACAGAGATCATTGGGGTTAACAGCAATTAATATATTTTATTTTTGAACATTTATTTGTACATATTTATTATTAAGTTAATTTATTTATTTATTTTTTTAAAACGCTTTTTTTTGTAGGGGTTTATATTTTGTTTAAGTAGTGTGTTGTTTTTCATCTGTAGTGTACCCTAATACACTTTACCAAATAAATATTGGCCACCCTAATAAATAACATGAATAATAACTTGACACCACAAATGCATTTAATAAAAACAAATCAATGAACATTGATTTGTAAAAAATGCAACATATGCAGTTTGGAAAATTGAGTGACAAATAATTAAACTCAATTTCCCAAACTAATTGTGATTGGTCAAGAAACAATTGCAGGGGAAATAGAATAAGAATTAAGCATAAGATAATTTTGTATAAAAGGGATCTGACTGCCCAAAATAAATCAGATTCAATTAAGACTTCAAACTGGAATTAACTGCCTTGAAAATCTTTCATTTCAAAAATCTCCTTTAGCCCTCAATTCTTTGAGATCGTCTAAAGTAAATAGCGTGGCCAGTGGCAAACTCTGCCGGTCACAAAACAGACAAAATATAACGGACATCTTTACACATCAATTAAATTGCATACTCTTATAGAATAACATGCAGTATCTCATAATTTCCAACTGACATCTTTTATTCCCATTAACAATTTGTTTTTCTCTACAGAAAGATCTGAGGTTTATATGTAACATATAAACCACTGTTATGGCTTCTGCAATCTTTTTCTTTTTGTGTGTGTGTGAAGATAAATTTAAATTTAACTAGCACAGACAAAAACCACAATTTTTAGACAAGCTCATTTTGCACTTAACAGAGCACTGTTATTCACTTAACAGTCACAATACTTAAATTCTAATATGTGGGCCTCGTCATACACTACATATATGGAAAAGGTGGTCCTATAGCCACTTTTTACAAAAATAAAACAGGATACATACATATCTAATATAATTTTGGGGTTCCAGTAAATTTAAGTTTTTGAAAAAAAAAAATAATAGAGGATTTTTGACAATTTTGGAAATTAGGGAAAGGGCACTATAGGGAAATGGTGGTTCTATGGTCACTTTATACAATTATAATAGTGGGATATTTGAATTAATTTTGGAATTCGAGAAAATTTGAGTTTTTTTGAAAAAATAAATCTGGAGGGGATGTTTGGCTCAAATTTACTAGAATTCCAAAATTATAAGAATTAAATTTAAATATACATATTTACAATAAAAAGTAACGTCCTATTATTTTCTTTGTTATAAATCAAACGTTGTGGCACTAAAAACTTCTATCTAGGTATATTGCAAACTTTTTTTAGCAAATCCAAATTCCATAGTTAGCAGAGCAGCAATTCAATCCGATCAACTCCTTGAATAAGTATTCTAATATTTTTCTTAATTAAAAGTGTCACATAAATCATGGTATTCACTGTGTGTAATAACCTTCATGGATATTTAGTTCATTGTAAACTAAGTTGGGACAAAACGACTCTGATTTTACGCAACAGTCTGCTATCATCAGGGGTAGTGATGGCAAAAAAAAAAAAAAAGAATAATCGATTAATGGTTTATATGATTAATTGAAAAGAAAAAATAATCGATTGCAATTAATTGGAAAGATTTAATCGATTAATCGATATTTTTAGGTAAAATTGAAAATTATCAGAAATAAAAAAATTATTATTGCTTATTAAAAAAAAATCATTTATTTAGCACAGAATTTACAAATAGAAGCTTTGATAACCGTTTCGTGGTTAATATGTTCCGTTTTTGCGTTACTATTGCACCTGCTTTGGAAAAAAGCCGCTCTGATGGTACAGATGTACCAATCAAAAAGCAATATTTTTGTGCAAGAGAGTACAGCTTAGGGTAGACCGATGTCGAACGATAACGTTCGCTTAGATAAGACTTAAGACACAAACTTTTTATCGTATCTATTTTTTTTACTCAATCAAGTTTGTTTATTCCACAATCAAGTTTGTGTCTTAAGTCTTATCTAAGCGAACGTTATCGTTCGACATCGTGGGCCAGGGAGTAATTCTCTTCTTAAATATGTACATTCAAAATAGTAAAAGTAGTAATGTTACCAAGTCGCCTATAAACCACTAAAAATTCTCTAACTTATTCCAATTTTGAAATTGCATTATCCAGTGGCAATGGCAACCGAAGCAATAATCATTTTGCATTTGTTGCAATTCAATTCTGAATCGTCGTACTCTGTCGGTTTATGTTCATTTTTATTTAATTTTTTGTATTCCAATTTTAATTTTTTTTTATTTAAGTGCTCGTAAAGAATAATGTTGATGAATTGTAGTAAAATGTTTGAACAACCACCAACCAACCTACTTGTCTATAAATTAAGCTTCATTTAATTCTTGTGATTTTCCATTGTGTTTCTCCACTAGAGAGCTTGGTTGGTTGGTTGGCTGGATGGATGCAATGGAAACCGTATTTTAATTTAAGTGGTTGTGTTGGCAAAATGGATCAATGAATGGTTTGATGACGATGAACGGATGGATTGAATGTATGACTGGATGAGGGAATGAATGAATAGTTTGTGGTGCCATTTAATTGAAATAAAAGTAACGTTTACGTTTACTTTTAATTGGAATACAAACACAAAAATGAATAAAACGGAAAGTCTTTGGTAAATTAAAATGGAATTTGTTTTTTTTTTTTTTGTCAGCTTAAACTTGCACGATATTGGTTTGTTATTTTAATCGGCTATTTTTTTCTTCTTAAATTTAAATCCTGATTAAAATTATGGTCTGCTATTAATTTGTTAACATGGCCTAGTGCAAACATGTTAATAGCCCTGTTATGTAATTTAATTTATAGTCAATTTTATTTTTTAATTGATTGCAACAAAAGATTCAGTTAATTTTATTAAAGTACTTACACCATAAGAGCCACTTTATGCCAATACAATGGGAATTAATTATTTTATTCCCTTGTACAAATGTGTTTTTTTTTTTGCCTGTATGTTGTTAGATTTGTTTAAATACTTTTCAAAGGAATTCTATTAATAGGCAATTACAAATTATCAAAGGGTAATAGAACAGCAGGATGTTTGTTACAAAATGCTGAAATTAGTTAAAGGATCAATAAGGGCCTTTAAACTTTAAAGAGTTATTTCGCATACGGCCACCACAAGTGCTGAATATAAGTTTATATTCCGTGTGTAACACTGAGAATATTCATCTGAGACCCAACGAAGTATATACAGCGTTTTTCAACAGGGACGCTACAAAAGTAGACCGATAGGGACAGCAAACGACGCCATATTTTTTGCCGCTCTTCTGACATTTCTCTTCAGTAAGGTTTGCCATTTCATGATGGAAAGATATACGAGCCAACAACGAGTCGAAATTATTAAAATTTACTACCGAAATTCGGAGTCAGTGGCCTCAACGTTAAAAGCGCTACGTTGAATCCACAGGCACAGTACAAAATGTGCCCGTGTCAGTGAGACAAAGAAGTGCCCGTAGTGTCGATAATATTGCTGCCGCTGAGGTTTCGGTTGAAGAAAGCCCAAATATGTCTTTCACACGTCGTTCTCAAGCGGTGGACATCTCTGTGACATCCTAACAAGATCAAATTGATGCAAGAACTGAAACCGCTTGACCACCAGAAACGTCGTATGTTCGTGAATTGGGCTGAGCAACAACTTGAAAATGATTCGGATTTTCATTGAAAAATCATCTTCAGCGATGAGGCTCATTTCTGGCTGAATGGCTTCGTCAATAATCAAAATATGCGTTATTGGTCAGACAGCAATCCACACGTACTCCAGGAGTAATCATTGCATCCCGAAAAAATTACGGTTTGGTGCGGTTTATGGGCCGGCAGCGTCATTGGGACGTACTTCTTCCGTGATGATCAAGACCGGCACGTTAGTGTGAATGGGAATCGCTACCGTTCAATGATAAGACAATATTTTTGGCCCCACTTGGATGATATGGACTTGGAGGACATGTGGTTCCAACAGGACGGCACCACAAGCCGTTCAATAAAGTGATCCGTTCATTTTAACCCGTTCGTTCATGAACGACACATCTCTAATAACCAGTGTAGTTTTTGTATTTCTCATTATATTGAGGGTGGAGGGTATTTAAAATTCGTCACAGCCGATTATAGCACTCTAACTTGTTTCAAATTAAAGTCCATCATTAATAAGTTGAAATCATTATGGAATTATAAACTTTCTGTGTATGCCAGTTCGTGTTAACTTCACATTACGGACAATAAAATACTTTTTAGACAATACATAAAATCGAGAGAGAAACAAAAACAAAAAAAAATGGAAAAATAAAACTTCTTGTAATAACAGGCACCAACCAAAGTACAATAAAACTATAAATAGGTATCTGCAGGAGAGCAACAATTACAGCAGCACACACTGACCATAAAACATTAAATTAGAAATGAACAAAAACCTCCGTCCCCCCCCCCCCCCCCAAAAAAAAAAACAAAAAATAAGTCCAAATGTACAACTTTCTGCAGCAACTCAATTTGTTTCCGTCACATTCGTAGACTACCAGACCGTACTAAAACGAGTGTAGTAAAAATTCTTCCAACTAAATATATTTATTGTACTTTTTTTTTGGTGTTTTTTTCTAAAGTTCAACTCAAATGTGTCAAAACCACACTTTTATAATATTTTTTTTTTGTTCTATTTTTCCTACCAAATTGTTTATATATTGAATATAAACGATTTTTATCATTCGATTTCATTTTTCATTAAACAAAAAAGAAAAGAATAGAAAAAAAGACAGGAGCACTACAATACATATTCAACCATAACAAAGAAAAATGAAATATAAAATACATACTGGAAGCAAGTTTTACTATTGAAGTACAATTGAAATTATTCACATGAGGTGTTGTTCTGTTTTTGTTTAGTCTATTCGCACTTTATTCGAAACAAAAATAATTTTTATACAGTTGAGTATTTTTGAATCATTTAAATTCTAAACATTTCAACTAATAGATATGTATGTATGTACTCGTATATGCATATGTAGGTAAGTTAGCACTGAGTAAGTTTGGTTCAATCAACGGACACTCTAAAGCCCGTACAAACACAAACATTTTTAAATTGATTGCACATATGTAAATCGTTATTGATATGTGAGATTTGTTAATTGGAAGTAACTTTTAAAACTTATCCATATTCGCTACTTTGAGTAGACCTAACGATTTCATCATATCTAAAGTGCAGAACTTATAGAACAGAAGGATCTCTACAGCAATCGTCGTATACTTGTTGTGTGGTTACATTATTTTCAGCCTGAGACTAGGGATTTTAAGAAAAACGAAAGACAACACCTAATTCTGTTCTTAAACTCGTACGAACCGAGTTTTTAAAAGACATGACTATAATTTGACGTGTTAGTAAAAATGATTAAGGACAGAAATGTAGCCCTTACAGAGCCATGAACACCGGCCAAGGGCGGCGAAATTTTCATTTCCCCGAGACAAAATTTACTGTTTACGCAGTGGTTTTCGGTCTATTATCACAGTGCGTGGACGGCCCGATCTGTGACGGTCTCGTACTCCACCAGTATTCTCAAACAACTTCGATACACAAAATTAAATCCAAGCGGTCGCAATGTCCTAAAGATATCGCCTTTTTCCATGTTGCATTTTAATAGTCCAACTATAACAATACGATTATCGATGTCGCCCCATTCCATGATTCTAAACAGTTAATTTCCAAAATCTTTTTACGTCACCATGAAGAATAAAGGTCAATCAATAGGAAATGGATGCGCCCAGTGTTGCATTCGTAATAAATGCGTTCAGTTGTTTACCAGCATTTTTATGAGTTGACTAGGTACAATAATTTTACAAAGTAATTTAATTATAATTTATTTGTGTGTAAATAAAATTCATTGAGGCAGGTCATAAAGTCAATGTACATATGTATTGTGTTGTTGATAATATTTACACGTTTCTCTTTTTGAATCGGTTTTAATTTTCATTTGTTTTTGCTGTATTCATTAAATTGTTTGTTATTGTTTCTTTCAAATGACAACATTTTTAATTAACATATTTATTTAAATTTATAAACTTTTATTAATTCGGTTTATTATACTAAATAAATAAATATTAAATGTTCTTTTGCGAAAATAACTGCATAAGTAAATAAATAAATAAGTAAAAAAAAATAGATTATGATTATTTAGCAACAATAAACAAACTGGTGGCATTATTTACCTTACGAAAGCTTTTGCCAATATTTATAGAATTCATAGGAAGTGTCCATGATAGACACGTTTATTAGCTGTTTCGTACATATTTTTTTTAATTTTTTTTACTTATTTCCTATTTTTTGGTTTATTCAGTTTCATTAGTCATTCGTAAATGTCAAACAATAAAACAGGCCACAACGGCAAATGACAGCATCTTTAATTTATAAATTTCCTCATTATTAATGTATAAAGTACACAGCACTGAGGTGTTTAAATGACAGCAATTGTAGGGTATGGTTAAACAATAGCAAATGTCGATTCATTGTTGTCGTCATCGCAGTTCTTAGCTTATTAATGGACAGCAATTTGAAATGTATGTAAGTTCGTTGCTTAAATAATTGAATTTATAAGAAAACAGATTGTTAATAAATGAAGCGTGTTCTAATTTTGTCAGTTGTTTTGAAATGACTCAAATACTAGATATACATATATGTATGTGTGTATATTCTGTGTAACTTGAATACCCTTAATGTTAAATTTACATATACATATATTTTGCAAGATGTCCTATTCATAACTTAATTTTAAAGTGCCACAATCAAATTTAGTTATAAAATTAAACATTATTTTATAGATAACTTAATCACAATGAATATTTAACACTTGTATTTGCTGTAATAAACATATTTAAGTTATTCCAAACTTAATATGTATGTATATAATTCCCTAGGATTTGCCTTAATTTAAGACTATTGTGTTACTTTGCGCTTTTACGAAAATCTCTATTAAAAAGCCAGAGATTCCCACTCGTACTCGTATGTATACAATAATGCCCATTGCTGCCTACCCAATTAATAACTTCTTATTATAAATGAATTCTATCATAACATCTACGAGTATGTATGTATGTATGTACGTATATCTACATAAAATTATTAATGTCTTTATATTACATTTTTATTGTACTTTTATCTCTTAATATTTATTGATGGAATATGATTAAATGAACTTCCAAAATCGAAATTATTCTTAGACAAAACCATTTATGGTAGAAACCCTATTACATATTTATGAATAAAAATGAATGTGTATCTAAAAGGCTTCATTCACATTTAAGTTGCTCTGAAATAAATTCAATGCATTCAATATTTAATATGGAATATGTTTGCTATTCGTTTAAGGAGATTGTATGGTATGTATGGTTGTAGAAATGTATGAAATTTCATTTGTTCATTTATTACAAATCGATTTATTTGTCGAAAATTTATATTTATTAACCAAAATACTTTCTTATTTACGGCAACAATAACAATAGAATTTTAAGAATTGCAGGTCTGGTCAATATTATATTCCTATACGCAGAGAAAAAACATAGTTGTGGTAAACATAATCTAAGAGCAACATATTATGATAAGATTTATGATTGTAGTCAAAACATATTATGATGAATATAAGTGCCATGAAATATCATATTATGATCAATTATCATCGTAATATTTCTTCATAATATTTTATTGTTAATCATAATTTGATATTATAACATCATATTATAACATAATATAATCATAAAATTGTCATACATGATTAAATTATGACCTAATGTAACCATATTATGGTTTAAAGTAATCATATTATGATCTTAATTAATCATATTATGATCTGAAGTAATTATATTATGATCTAAAGTAATCATAACCAAAATACTTTCTTATTTACGGCAACAATAACAATAGAATTTTAAGAATTGCAGGTCTGGTCAATATTATATTCGTATCGACATAGTTTTGTAAAATTCCACTAGAGTGAAATAAATGGTGCATGCTTTTAGGCTTTGCATACATATACAATACATATGTAATTTTTTCGATTAGAACACGCTCTATTTTCTTGTGACAAACATAAACAAAACAGCTGTTTTGTTTTGAAACAAAATTGTTTGAAAAAATATATTTTAAAAAAAATTAAAGAAAATGAATTTTTAATAAATTAAATTATGCAGTTAGATTGGCCAAAAGATGCAATTCTTGAAATTTATACACGTTAAAAAGTCAGCTTTTGTTTACATTTATAGGTTATGTCATACGGAAAAACATAAGCACGTGTGATAGCAAAAATTATGAATCGTATGTAAAATGGAAATTTTGACATACATACGGAATTACATATGGGTCAGAAAAGTGACAGTACATATGTAAAATACATCCTGTCTGATAGCACCTTTATGAATATAGCGAGTGAATCAGACTATGACACAGTGCTGCCAACTTTTTTTTTGGAGAAATCGTCAATTTAAAAGAAAAAAATCGTCAAGTTAATAAGAAAGAAATCGTCAAGACAAAAATACGTTAAAAATACCAAAAACATTTTTTGATTAATTTTTTAAATATTTTTATTTTATTTACATGTAAATAAAGTTATTATTTAATAAAAAAAATTAATACATAATTTTATTTTGGTATTATGTGACTTTACTCTGGTACATTTCTGTGTGACATTTTTTTAATAAGTAATTTTTAATTGCTATATTAAAACACTGAGAATTATTTAACTTAAGATAATCTTTTGAAAACAATATTCCTTGTAATGTTGAAGAATCCAAAGCATGCTTTCTGCCTTTCAATTTCTACATCTCAAAAGAGGACTTACAAAATTTGAATTTTAGGAAAAAGGTTACCACATGTTTTGCTTTTAAACAATCGTCATTTTTGTTCGCGGGAAAAATGAAAAATCGGCAATCGTCATTTTAATAAATTTGACTTAAAAACTCGTCAAAATGACGATAAATCGTCAAAGTTGGCAGCGCTGCTATTACAGAATAGTTCAAGATTAACGAGAGTACACTGACTTTCGGCCTAACCTCTCAACGTACTTAAACGTGATTAAACTCGGCTCACCACCGCATTAAATGTCCAGCAAGAACACACTAAAAAGCATGCAAGAGCATACTTACATATATGAACAATTTGAAATTTCTCGTACATAAACGATCAATGCTCGGACTATCTAATCCCTGTCGTCATAGTTTAGTCAATTAGCATGACCCAAGACTATTGCCAGAAAAGCAACAATCGCTACATTGCACCGATCATCTAAGTGATAAGGACTACATATAAGCGGAGAATTAGGCCGCTATATGATCCTGTCAATGACGGCTGCCAGTACCCATGCAACGAAAGCCACAATTCTAGTACATTTTCTGTGTACCCAGTCAAGGGTCACCACTATTCTCAACATAGTCTAGAAAAGTAACAATCGCACTACTGTCAAAGACAGAGATCAGAATTTACAACGGTTACTATCTATCTATCTATCCGTTATCTAACCCCATCCAAAAGGCGGATCGTCAGTAAAGCTGTCAAGAAAAGGCTATATTGCACCGACCAACTAAGTGTCAATGAACGATCCTGTCGGCTGACAGCACTGGTTTAACGAAAAGCCACAATTTTTTTTTACAAACACAAACTGCGAAACTTTTGGCTTGTCTGCAGAAAACACCCAGAGTCTTTGGCGGGAATCGAACCCGCAACCCTCTGACTGATAGTCCGGCACACTATCCCATAGTCTATCGGGGCATAGTCTATTCAAGAACATTTCTTTAGCACAGAGCTGAAGGCTACCACTATCTTCAATTGCAACAGCACCTAGGACAATTTGGTGGCCCGAAATTTACTAGAACAAACATCAGTCTTTTAACCAACTGCCATTCTTCCCGCTTTGTAGTGTACCCCGAAGGAAGCTCAACCAATTACAGTTAGGAGATCTGCACTTTGATTATACCGATTCCCGGGCGTTTAATTGACCCATTGTAGTAGAAAAGACTCTGGTCATCTGCGAATTTAAATGGGCTGAAACAATCAAACTCTAAACAGTTTCGAGCTCGTGCAAGCTAATGGCACCGGTGTCGCCATCTCTTCCATAGCGTCCAGGTGATGGACATTTACCAAGACAATTTTCCACTTGAGAAAGCAAACTATGACAATGGTTTCCACCTTCTGATAAATGCCATTCAAATATTTACTGGCCGATGAAGGTCACATGAAATATCTGTCATTACATTTTTACATTAAATGTTCCCACTATGTATACTTTGGGCAGAAATATCCAAAAA
The DNA here is from genome assembly GCA_916048285.2 of Bellardia pandia. Classification (NCBI taxonomy): domain Eukaryota; kingdom Metazoa; phylum Arthropoda; class Insecta; order Diptera; family Calliphoridae; genus Bellardia; species Bellardia pandia. Next base: position 124,643,747 of record OU696529.1, read on the forward strand.
CAATCTTTGGAAAGAAATTCGAATTGAATTAAACTTAATGGAGTTGAATGTTTAAGGTTGGAAACCGCAGGCAACAACATATTTCAAAAATAAACACCATAAAAATACTCCCCGTTCAATTTGTAAATTTTGTGGCAGTATGTGCGGCGGTATCAATACGACAAGTATCAGACAAATGATGGCGACGGTTGGCGACAGAGGCGTAAAGAGATGAGGGCTAAACACGAAGCAACGGCTGGTTACTTGGTTAGCTGTATCATCCAACCAACCAACCATCCATTGTTGTCGGGTTATTTAAAGGCAATAATATGTAAATGTGCAAATATACCAAAGAGGAAGAAGGCACACACGCGTGTGAATTTTTGTGCTTAACATCTGAATACTTCCTAAGTAGCAGAAAACATAGATTTGTTTTCGGTTGTTGGTTGATACTTTCGATATTCAGACAAACATACAATTTATTTAGTATAATATGTACAAGGCGGTACATAGAATAGATACTTGTAAATATACATTTATGTATGAGTATGACTATTTAGAATAAAATTCATACGAGTATTGTATGAATTTTAAACTGAAGATTCTTGTTGTATTTGAGGGAATATCGAATGGTATTCAGGGCGCTAAGTTTATTGGTTTCTTGTGGTTTGTGCTACTGTTGTCTCTTGATGTGTGTGTTTTGGGATGAAGTGAATTTTGGGCGGACGTTTTATTCCCAGCAAGCCATATGAGTCCGAAAAGAGTCTTTTCTGACACCTTTTTCGGAGCGTTAACGCTCTTTATGAACCCAAAAAACAATCATAATTGCTCCGAAAACCTTCAGAAAAGAGCGTCATTACGTTCGAAAATGGTCCGTCAGAAAGAGCTTTTAGATAATGTCAGAAAAGAGTCTTTTATGAGGGGTTTTTTGGGCTCTTAAAGAGCTCTTAGATAATGCCAGAAAAGAGTCTTTTATGAGGTTTTTCTTGGGCTCTGTGTAATCTTGTTTTTATCATTCTTGTGTGGTACAGCTATGTTTGTTTTTTGTTCAAAGCACAAATAGCAGGAGAACAACGCTTTGGTACACACATAATTAAGTGGAATTTCTGAGTCGTACTGCGTGTCGACTCAGGACAGTAACAAGCAAATTTTTCTTTCGGTCCGAAAATGCTCTTTAGTTGGACTCTTTTCTGACTCATTTTTTCGGAGCGCTCCGAAAATGCTCTTTTGTTGGACTCTTTTCTGACTCCTTTTTCGGAGCGCTCCTAAAATGGTATGCTGGGTTGTTTTATATACATATGAATATACATATACATATGTATATGTATGTATATGTAAATATATTTATTTATTTATATATTTACAAAACGTTTGTGAGCCTGCTGCCGCTGCTGATGACTGTATTTGTTCGAATAAATAATATTAACATTATTTCTAACTTGATTTGTTAACTTATTTGTTATTTCTATTTCTAGTTTGGTTTATATGTACATATTTATATTTGTCGTATTGTTTTCGCTTATTTGTTTGAATCTTGTTTTTTCCCGTTGTTTCCTCGTTGATGATACTGGCTTTGTTTATATTTTATGCTGAATAGATTTTGCATAATTTTCCAATGTCTTAACTTTAGCATAAATGACTTTTAATTTATACAGTTATAGATACATATACAGTTGTCGATGTTAAGTTGTTTGTTTTGGTATATTAATATTAATAACTGGGTGTAGTCTTTATTGTCCTCTTATTTTTTAGAGTCTGGAGAGGTTTGTTGCTGTTCATATGCACTCTGTGTAATATAAACTCATTTCCACTTTTCCGTAGATTATAATTTCTTCCCTTAGATTATTATTTCTTTAAATGACGTCAGAGAAATAGCCCTAATCGTGAAATACCATTTCCGGAATAATTCAAGTTATCGTTTAATTATATTTGAAACGGTTTCTTTTCTAGAATTCTATAATGCTGAACGAATTAATAATCCTGTACTTAAATAGGTCAACAAAATTCACATCAGAGAACGGATTGATTGGTTAATTTTAGATTTTGAATACAATCACAAAAAACGAACCACATGTTGAAAACATAAATCAATTCCGTAAAGCAATACATGTCATTATTCACAAAACGGAGTGTAACGAAAAATGATGCTTGCATTGCATGTCTTGTACAAATGTAAACGTATACTCCCAAGAGCAACGAATACTTAACGATTGGTACGAATGGTTAACGATTGCTATGAATGGTTTCAATGCTGATTGTATAAGTTGTACATACTAACAAAAAATATCAAACTTTACTAGTTTACTGTCAACAAATCGCACATAAAGCAACAACCAAAAAATATTTATTTTCTCATTAGGTTTTGTATTGTTTTTGCTCTTTCTTTATGTTTTCATTCACTGAAAGCAACGAATACTGGACGAATGCTGTGAATGTTTTTAGTTTTTTCATGTGGCATTGAATTATTTCGTTGCTTGATGTATCGTTGCTTGATGTATAACCGCATAACAAAAAGGGAATGTAAAATAGCAAACAGTAATAAGGAATGAGTAAACAAACAGCAATGCACATTTTTATTATTGTCGAGTAAAAGCAATGCAAAAGCAATGAATTGGCAAATGGTTAGCAAATGTGAATGGTCTCTTTCTGTTCTCTGATTAACAACGAGTCTATTTCGTTTTTATGCCCTTCACCTTCATGAGAAGGGTATATATAAGTTTGTCATTCCGTTTGTAATTTCCACAATATAATTTTCCGACCCTATAAAGTTTATATATTCTGGATAATGGAGTCTATTAAGCCATGTTGTTACGGATTTAGAGGGACAATTGTCTTTCACTCTAAACCCTGTCCCTTCACCGCACTCAACATAGCGTACATACAACGGTACCACTTGAATATGCGCCTCATGCTCATATTTTGTTAAATGCCACGTACCCATTACATTTGCGCTATGACATGTTTAAAATCCCATCTTTTATTTCAGTTGACAACAACTTCTTTTTTTTATCGTTGTTAAAAATCTGGAAGTATTTACAACAGAAAAGAATGTTCTAGAAAAGAGGGGAAAGAAAAATGTAACGTGATTAACATGCGCATTCATGACCCATTTTTTCTCTCTTTCTCTCTTCATAAAAAAACATTCACTCTCACATATGCGTCTCGTGTTTAACACACACACAACAGACAAATAATTGTGCCCTGCCAGCAATTGGAAGTTTCTTTCATCGTCCATCGTCAAAGGCGTTACGTCTTACTCACTTCCAGACGTTAATTGGAAGATAACAATAACAATTTACATTGCAGTCGTCTTTTAGTCATCCAGACGATGTTGGGAAGATTGTTGTTTACAACACCAGCCGAAAATGACATGTCCCGTTATAAATGAAATGAAAAGAATGCAAAAAAGAAGTTTTCGACATCATAGAAATTAGTTTTATTTTGTCATTTGCTCTGGTCGGTCAGTGGTAAAGTGTGGTTTCGATTTGTTATTGTTATTGTTGTAGTTTTTACATATTTGTTATCCCATAATCAATATGAGTGTATTATCTGTAAAGGCAAACAAAAAGCAAAAGAGAGGCGAAGAAAATAACTTCTGGAAGTTACGCTGAAGTGACTTCTTGAAGTTACGCTGAAGTGACTTCTGGAAGTTACTTCCGGGGGGTACAACTTCTCAATACGGAAGACACTTCTACGATCAGAAAATGGTATCGCAGAAGATGAGTGTCAACTTCTTAGCGTCACTTCTGAGTCACTTCCGCAATAGAAAATGTTGGCAGGGTGTAGAGATTTTTTTTACCAGTACCTCTGCCCATACACAAACACATTCTTGCTGTGGAATGCCATGAATTGAAAGAATGTGATAACAGTTATTTTTTTTTCTGATTGGAATGTGCATTTTCAATGTATAAAAACGCAAGCGAAAACCAAGTTAGTTAGTCAGTCAGAAATATTTGCGCAGAGCGGTTGCCAGTGAAAAAAAGAAAAAAACTCATAAAATAAATAAAGTGGCTGGTACAAGAGCAGAGGTAGAAAAAGGTTTGCGGGCCGCACGAACGGAGAAGAACATATAGAAAAATTGTTTGCGCACAAAATAACTTAAATTAAAAGGAAAAATTAACAGAAAGCTAATGAAAAAATCCCCCAAAGTGCAATATTTATTAAAGTGATTCAGTGTTATTTTCCTTTAGAATGTTTTAAGAAGTGCTTTTATCTCTAGATTTATGGAATAGTGTTTGTTAATTGTGGAAATAGCCTTTATGTATAAGTCAATTAATTGATGCAGAAAAATAGTAAACTTTACTCAATTAGTTTGTGCAATTTTTTTGAATTGAGACCACTGTGAAAACAATAACTATCTTGAACTAATAAAATATTGGCCAAGTGTATCATTAAATGCTTCTTTGTTGGTTGTTGTCATAAAAACTAAAAGTATGAGATAAATAAAAATTTGATGAAAATCGTAAAGCGATCTTAAATATGATATTAAAGAAAAATTTTATTTGAAAATGTTTTCAAAACCATTATAAAAGTAAATTATTGTTTTCTATAAATATATACGCAATACACATTCCCAAAGTATATCTATTTTATTAATCAACAACAACACAATAACCTAAAATAACAAAATGTGTTTTATAAACTCGGTAGGAAAAGGATAAACTTACAACATAGCACATATAATAAGACAAAAAAATTTTGAAAAAAAAAAAGGGAAAGCTTAATACCTAAAAGTGGACAGAAAAGAGAAATGAGAAAGGAAAACCAAGTCAAAAAAAGAAAGAAAAAAACAGAAAGATAGTGCAAAATAAGTTTTAATATATTGTAACAAAAAATTTAAAAACTCAAAATTTGTAACAAAAAATTTAAAAACTCAAAATTTGTAACAAAAAAATTTAAAAACTCAAAATTTGTAACAAAAAATTTAAAAACTCAAAATTTGTAAACAAAAAAATTTAAAAACTCAAAATTTGTAACAAGAAAATAAAAGCTCAAAGGAAAAAAAACTTTAATAAAGAAAAAATTAAAAGTGTTCCACATTTCAAAACAAACACAACATAACAAAAATTTAAGAAATGTTGGTGGGAAAAAAAGAAGTAAGCAAATAAGAAAAGAAAACAACCACTAGAACGAATAAAAAAAAGAGCAAAGAAATGTAAAAGTGAGGCAAACTTGAAAAAAATAAAAATAATGTATTAAAAGAAAAAGGAAAAATTGTAACTTTGTTTTAAAAATTTTTGCTATAACAAATAATAATATACAAACATATTACATGAAGTGAGACAAATTACAATTAAAACAACAATTATAACAACAAAAACCACAACAAAATTACTACTGCAACGGGAAATATAGCTACGTACAACAAAACAAGTTTCAACATGAGCAACAACACCATTTGCAACAACAACATTATCAACAACGTGGAATACAACACAACATTTGCTGGTAGCTGTTTCAACGCATCCAGAATAGAAGTAAGGTAAAATTAAGATAATTTTAAGATTTTTTTTTATTTATATAATTGTAAGGAATTTTTTTTAATGTAGAATTTTTTTTATTAATACTTCAAATTGTTGTAAATGAATTAAAAATGATAAAAATTTATAAATAAATAAATTCAAAGAAATTTAAATTCAATATAAAAAAAAAAAAAAACTTAAAATTTAAAAAAATAAAGAAAAATGAATTTATAAATATAAAAGAAAATATACAAAGAAATAGGAAATAAGAAAACTAAAATTGTAAATGTTAGGCTAAGAAAAATAGAAAAAAAAAGAAATTTAAATAAAGTTTTTGCATTAAATTAAATTTTGAAATGAATTGCTAAAGTCTTTTTCTAAAGGAGGAATGCTAGGGACATGTTATCATGAAAAGTAAGTAAAGATCACCACACTTTTAGGGACAGAAATAGAAATTCAGGGTATACATTCTGTCAAGGCGTCTGACAGTCCAGTAGTCAGTAGGGAGGGAAAAATGTACCCAAATCGGCACAACATCTTGCCAACAACACGCTAAAAAAAATTGAGCATTTGTTTATTTTCTTTTTATAAAAATTAAATACACTATGGTATTTCAAGGCAAATAGTGTATTATATGTAAGCGTCTGTGAAACCGGGTTAAGAACCATTTTATACCACTGAGCTAGTCGAACATCATTTGTTTTGCCCTTAACCAAGCGTTCAAGAAATTTAAGCATATTCATAAGGCGAATTTTTAGCAGTTTTTATTGTTATATATTTTTCGTAGACGACGCGTTACATATATGGCGCCCAACGCAAAGCAACTTTACCAACGTAAAGCAAATTTACCAACGAAAAGCAAAAATTTACCAACGCAAATGCCACCCGTAGGGTGAAAATAAATTTTTTTTAATATGAATGAACAGTTTTCATGTGAATTTATCGCTTGAGATTTTATTGTAAAATTTTTTTTTGCAAACTTTCGGGATTTTTAATAGGACGTATAGTCACGATTTTGGGTAATTTGAGACCTGGAACTTCGTTTGCGACGGCCAATTATTAAAATATCCACGTAAAGTTTTTTTTTATATCGAATACTGTTTCGCTGGAAATCTCCTACTAAAAGTCCGGACTGACGACACTGAGTTGCGCGGTTACGTTGCGTTAGTAGGCGGTTTTTAGAGAAGCTGTATAGAATCGAATATAGTTATTTGAGTCCTTGTAATTATTGCCATCGAGTGGCGATACAAGTTGCAAAATAACTTAGTTCGGTTCAAATTCTCGCGATAGATTTAGGAAAACTTGTGAAATCAAATAAAAAAAAAAAAATTTTTTTTTTAAACTTTTTTTTTAATAAAAATAATTAATTTTTCTTTAAAATTAATTTGTGTGTGATCTTTTACTGGACAGGTGTAATGCCTAGCATTCCTCCTGAGGATACATTTTCTTGTTATTTTTTTTTGAAATTTTTTTTTTATACCAATATTTTTTATTATACCAATATTTTTATTATATTATATTACTATATTATATTATATTACTATATTATATTATTATATTATCATATTTTTATTTGCACTTTCTTTTGATTTTTTTTGGTTTCAGTTCATTTTTTTTTGCGTACTTTTATTTTATTTTTGCTTTCCTTTTCATTAATTTAAAATTTTTTTTTTTATTCGAAAAAAAAAAAATTTTTTTTCAAAATATCTCGATTTAGTACTTTTCTTTTCTCACTTCGTTTTTTTTTCACAATTTTTTTTTTATTATTATAATTGCTTCAATTTGTAAATTTATTCTTTTACCTTCGGGATTTGTTCTGCGGATGGAAAAAAAATTTTTTTTTAAATTTTTTTTTGCTGTTGAAAACTTCTTCTTTTTCTGCTCTCATCATTGCTTTAAAAATTTTCTTACCGGTCATTTCGTCTTGCGTTTACAAACAAACTTAAATTTTTTTTTTTCTTGCGTTTTAGTGCAGTATGCACAAACATAATACTCGTTCTAAATCAGATTTATCCAAGCCACTTACTCAAAAACTAAGCTCGACTTTACCAACTGTCAGAGGTAGAGGAAAAACTCCAATAAAAACCCGTACGTCTATTTTAGGTGCAATCCCAAAACAGAAAAGATCTGCTAGCGTTCCAAGTACCCACTCTAGTACTAGTATTAGGGCTGTAAGGTCACCATCGACTGCAAGATCCTTAGATTCGGAAGATATAGCAGCTAGTGAAGAGGTTATTGAAATTGGAAGTGTTTCAAATTGTGATTTGTTAGATAGATCCTTGCGAGACTTGGATTTTCAGTCATTAGAAAGTTTAATTGAAGAAAAGGGTTTTGTAGATAACCAAGATAATCTAAACCAGAAAATCATTATGGCTTCACGTGATACAAATACAGATACGGGACCTTCGGGTTCAAGAAGCGACCGAAATTTAGAAGTAAACAACATGGAAGCGTTAATGACATATGTTCAAGAAACCATGAGACATACACTTGATGATTTTAGACAGGAACTTAGCGCAATCAGAGAGACTATAAATCAACCACGAGAGGAAAGAAGCTCTCCTAGAGCAGGTAGTTTAGGCAGTCAGGCGGGAAACCTTGCAGGAAATTCGTTTTCACATGCCTCCTCAGCATTTTTTGTTAAGTTGAAAGATTGGAAGGTTGTTTACAACGGCGAAGGCAATGTAAATGATTTTCTATTCAAGATAGATACGCTAACCGAACGTTCTCAGTGTCCATTAGATCATCTTATGGCAAATTTCCACATGTTTCTTTCCCAAAAAGCTGAAGTTTGGTATTGGATGTTTATAAAACAGAACCCCAGAGCAACTTATTTCATGTTAAAAACAGCTCTTATCAAAGAATTTGGGACGCTTGAAACAGAAAATGAAATTTTGTTGAAAATTTCAACACGGAAACAACTTTCAAGAGAAAGTTACGATGATTTTCATTCTTCAATTTCACAACTAAATTTAAAACTTAGAACTCCAATGTCTGATATTTCCTTGATTGAGATAATCAAGAAAAACGTTAACCCTGAACTGAAAATTATGCTTTTTATTGCTGACCCTAAAGATTTAGGAGAACTTCGCTTAATTGCAAGGAAGGCTGAGAAGGTTCTGCAAGAAAGTAAGGTTTCAACAAACCTACTGAGCAAAACGCGTCACGTGAACGAAATTTCAGTTGAAGATGATTCTGAGGAATCTGAAGAGGATCCACAGTTAGATGCCTTAAAGGTAAACAAATCTTATGTAAAAGGGGATTACTCGAAAATAAAATGCTGGAACTGTCTTCAGTTAGGGCACAGCTATATTTATTGTCCTGACGAAACCCGACACGTCTTTTGTTTCAAATGTGGTCAAAGGGGTGTAACTACACCGAAGTGTAGTGGCCCACACCAGGGAAACAGACGACGGAACGAGTGGGCGACCGGGGATGCTCGTTCCCCCCAATAAATCCCGAGTTAGCTATAGATGCAGAGTGTAAACCCCCACAGGGGGTCTTACCTCAATCTTCTTTCACAGACGCAACAAATATTTCCTTACACCAGCATAGACAAAACTTGTTTAAGACCCAAAAGATTTATTCTAAAGCGAGACCTTCACGCAAAATCCTTAAATGCAGACAACGATTTAAAATGCGAAAAAAATTTAGGAAATCAGTAGAGGAAACACAATTATTAAGTGCTGACGATGGCAGACCCTTTGCGAAAATAAAGATTTTTGGTGACGAATTATTTTGCCTTTTAGATTCGGGAGCTAACGTATCCGCATTGGGCAAAGGCAGCTTAGAATTCATTAATAAACAGACTGGGATTCAGATAAAAAAAGTAAGATCTAATATCTCAACAGCAAACGGTTCGAAAACCGAAGTCGTAGGCTACTGTTCACTTCCGGTGACATATATGGGTGTAACAAAACCTATTTTATTTTACATAGTACCCGGACTATCACTTGAGGGTTACCTTGGCGTTAATTTTTGGAGGGCTTTCGAACTAGCACCACAAATTATTTCATGTATTGAAATAGATGCAAATTCCAAATTATCATATCATGACCTCAGTCCCGAACAGAAATATCGACTTCAACTAGTTGTTTCCAAATTTCCGGCATATGAAAAATTAGGTCTTGGTTGTACTCACCTTGTTGAGCACCACATAGATACAGGTGATGCTACCCCTGTGAAGTGTAAACACTACCCTCTTTCCCCACCTAGACAAGCAGAAGTCTATGAGGAGCTAGATAGGCTATTAGCTCTTGGAGTTATTGAGGAGACGAATTCACCATGGTGTAGTCCTATTGTAACTGTTCGCAAGCCAAATAAGATCAGGCTTTGCCTAGATTGTAGAAAGTTAAATACATTGACAAAGAAGGATTCGTACCCTCTCCCGCACATAAACGGGCTGCTTAGCCGTTTAAAAGATACGCACTTCATAAGTGGTATAGATCTGAAGGACGCCTTTTTCCAAATTAAATTGTCAGATTCTTCCAAAGAAAAGACAGCGTTCGCCGTACCAGGTAGGCCTCTTTACCAATATCGGGTAATGCCGTTTGGGGTATGCAATGGTCCTCAGACCATGAGCCGCTTGATGGACAAGACCATTCCATCAAGCTTGAGGAGCAACGTTTTCGTCTACTTGGACGATCTCCTGGTCTGTAGCCAAAATTTCGAAGATCATCTTAAATTGCTTTCGGAAGTTGCAGAATGCCTAAAATCTGCTGGCCTCACGATAAACGTTGGCAAAAGCAAATTTTGTCAGACTGAGATAAAATATCTCGGCTACATAATAGGCGGAGGCAATTTAAAAGTCGATCCCGAAAAGGTAAGAGCTATCGAGGCGTTTCCTCTACCTAAAACCCCGCGCCAAGTCAGACGGTTTATTGGAATGTCAAATTGGTACCGCGCCTTTATTAATAACTTTTCAGATTTAGCAGGCCCCCTTACTGATTGTTTGAAAAAATCAAACAAACCTTTTCGTCTCACTCAAGAGGCTGTAGATTCTTTTAACCATTTAAAATCTGCTTTGTCAAGTGCACCAGTTCTGGCCCAGCCAGATTTCACAAAAGAGTTCGTGATACAATGCGACGCATCCCGTATAGGGGTTGGAGGTGTTCTATACCAACTAGACGATGAAGGCAAGGAGAGACCAATAGCGTTTGTGTCCCAAAAATTGAATTGGGCACAACGGAATTATACAGTCACGGAGCTAGAGTGTTTAGCGGCCGTGATTTCAGTAAAACAGTTCAGGCAATATGTTGAGGGACTCCCGTTTAAAATTGTTACCGACCATTCAAGTCTAAAGTGGCTAATGGGCCAAAAGGACCTACATGGTAGATTAGCCAGGTGGAGCTTGAAACTTCAGAATTTTGACTTTGTGATGGAACACAGAAAAGGTTCCCTAAATGTAGTGCCTGACGCTCTCTCTAGATTCGACGTAGATGAACTTGAACTTGACTGTAATCCACCAGAAATAGATACTGACTCCTCCGAATTTAATGGTAAAGAATATAGCGATTTAAGGGAAACCATTCGTGTAAATGGGGACGCACTTCCAGACTTGTGCTTGTCAGAAAATTTCATTTACAAACGTGTAAAATTTCGAAGTCCTGATGAGCAGGAACAAAACGTTTGGCGGTTATGGGTACCGAAAGCCTTAACACAAAAACTGATTGAATCCGCACATGAGGAAGGGTGTCACGGCGGCTATACTAAGACTATTTTCCGATTAAGGCAAAAATATTACTGGCCACAAATGGCGCGTGAAGTCAAACAGTACATTCGAAACTGTGATGATTGCAAAATCATAAAACCAGTAAATACAACATTACGTCCTCCTATGGGGAATCAGTTTGTCACAGTTCGGCCTTTCCAAAGGCTTTATTGCGACTTCTTGGGACCATATCCATGCACGAAATCAAAGAATTGCCATTTATTTATAGTAGTAGACCACCTAACAAAGTTCATGTTTTTGAAACCCTTAAAGTCAGCAACCACAAGCAATATAATCGAGTTTTTTCAAAACGAAATTTTCTGTACTTTTGGTATGCCACAATATGTCCATAGTGACAACGGCAAACAATTCGTATCCAAGGACATGAAAGAATTTTTTTTAGCTCATGGCATAACGCACATTACAACAGGTTTTTATTCCCCTCAAGCTAATAGTTCAGAGAGAGTAAACCGAGAGATTGTATCAAAAATTCGCTATTTTCTTAAAAATGAGCCCGATCACTCCAGCTGGGACAGAAATATTTCGAAGATTTTGACAATTTTGAGAAGCGACTTCCATTCAGCCATCCAGTGCTCACCATATTTTGCGCTGTTTGGGCAAAATATGATTTCACATGGAACATCTTACGCTATTTTAGAAAAATTGAACATGTTGTCGGACGATACAGAAGTACATACCTCTGATCGCCTGCAGCATATACGAGAGAAGATTCGCGAAAATCTAAATGCTGCCCATGAAAAGGCTTCTAAAACGTACAACACAAGAAGTAAGCCTGTTAATTTCGTTGTGGGACAAGAAGTGTTCCGAAAAAATCATTCGCAAAGCGATTTTAAGAAGGGCATTAATGCAAAATTTAACCCAAAATTCATAAAGTGCCGAATTAGGAAGAAAATTGGAAACGCTTTGTACGATATTGAAGATCTCCAGGGCAATTATATTGGCAAGTATCACGCTTCGGACATTCGTCCTTAACATAAACATTTATGTATTTTTTTTTCATTGATTTTGAAGGATTTGCCCGGCTTCGTGGGTCGTGCCACACGCACATTAGTACACCTAAATATATCCTTTTCTTTCCTATTACTGCCCGGCTTCGTGGGTCGAGCCACACGTTGGACGTAGTTTTTATTTGTAAGCAATTTCGAATTTGCCTAAATCCTGCCTGTTCAAAATCTTCTATCAATGATCTTGATTTGAAGCAGGTTTGTTACGGATTTAGAGGGACAATTGTCTTTCACTCTAAACCCTGTCCCTTCACCGCACTCAACATAGCGTACATACAACGGTACCACTTGAATATGCGCCTCATGCTCATATTTTGTTAAATGCCACGTACCCATTACATTTGCGCTATGACATGTTTAAAATCCCATCTTTTATTTCAGTTGACAACAACTTCTTTTTTTTATCGTTGTTAAAAATCTGGAAGTATTTACAACAGAAAAGAATGTTCTAGAAAAGAGGGGAAAGAAAAATGTAACGTGATTAACATGCGCATTCATGACCCATTTTTTCTCTCTTTCTCTCTTCATAAAAAAACATTCACTCTCACATATGCGTCTCGTGTTTAACACACACACAACAGACAAATAATTGTGTAGAGATTTTTTTTACCAGTACCTCTGCCCATACACAAACACATTCTTGCTGTGGAATGCCATGAATTGAAAGAATGTGATAACAGTTATTTTTTTTTCTGATTGGAATGTGCATTTTCAATGTATAAAAACGCAAGCGAAAACCAAGTTAGTTAGTCAGTCAGAAATATTTGCGCAGAGCGGTTGCCAGTGAAAAAAAGAAAAAAACTCATAAAATAAATAAAGTGGCTGGTACAAGAGCAGAGGTAGAAAAAGGTTTGCGGGCCGCACGAACGGAGAAGAACATATAGAAAAATTGTTTGCGCACAAAATAACTTAAATTAAAAGGAAAAATTAACAGAAAGCTAATGAAAAAATCCCCCAAAGTGCAATATTTATTAAAGTGATTCAGTGTTATTTTCCTTTAGAATGTTTTAAGAAGTGCTTTTATCTCTAGATTTATGGAATAGTGTTTGTTAATTGTGGAAATAGCCTTTATGTATAAGTCAATTAATTGATGCAGAAAAATAGTAAACTTTACTCAATTAGTTTGTGCAATTTTTTTGAATTGAGACCACTGTGAAAACAATAACTATCTTGAACTAATAAAATATTGGCCAAGTGTATCATTAAATGCTTCTTTGTTGGTTGTTGTCATAAAAACTAAAAGTATGAGATAAATAAAAATTTGATGAAAATCGTAAAGCGATCTTAAATATGATATTAAAGAAAAATTTTATTTGAAAATGTTTTCAAAACCATTATAAAAGTAAATTATTGTTTTCTATAAATATATACGCAATACACATTCCCAAAGTATATCTATTTTATTAATCAACAACAACACAATAACCTAAAATAACAAAATGTGTTTTATAAACTCGGTAGGAAAAGGATAAACTTACAACATAGCACATATAATAAGACAAAAAAATTTTGAAAAAAAAAAGGGAAAGCTTAATACCTAAAAGTGGACAGAAAAGAGAAATGAGAAAGGAAAACCAAGTCAAAAAAAGAAAGAAAAAAACAGAAAGATAGTGCAAAATAAGTTTTAATATATTGTAACAAAAAATTTAAAAACTCAAAATTTGTAACAAAAAATTTAAAAACTCAAAATTTGTAACAAAAAAATTTAAAAACTCAAAATTTGTAACAAAAAATTTAAAAACTCAAAATTTGTAAACAAAAAAATTTAAAAACTCAAAATTTGTAACAAGAAAATAAAAGCTCAAAGGAAAAAAAACTTTAATAAAGAAAAAATTAAAAGTGTTCCACATTTCAAAACAAACACAACATAACAAAAATTTAAGAAATGTTGGTGGGAAAAAAAGAAGTAAGCAAATAAGAAAAGAAAACAACCACTAGAACGAATAAAAAAAAAGAGCAAAGAAATGTAAAAGTGAGGCAAACTTGAAAAAAATAAAAATAATGTATTAAAAGAAAAAGGAAAAATTGTAACTTTGTTTTAAAAATTTTTGCTATAACAAATAATAATATACAAACATATTACATGAAGTGAGACAAATTACAATTAAAACAACAATTATAACAACAAAAACCACAACAAAATTACTACTGCAACGGGAAATATAGCTACGTACAACAAAACAAGTTTCAACATGAGCAACAACACCATTTGCAACAACAACATTATCAACAACGTGGAATACAACACAACATTTGCTGGTAGCTGTTTCAACGCATCCAGAATAGAAGTAAGGTAAAATTAAGATAATTTTAAGATTTTTTTTTATTTATATAATTGTAAGGAATTTTTTTTAATGTAGAATTTTTTTTATTAATACTTCAAATTGTTGTAAATGAATTAAAAATGATAAAAATTTATAAATAAATAAATTCAAAGAAATTTAAATTCAATATAAAAAAAAAAAAAAAACTTAAAATTTAAAAAAATAAAGAAAAATGAATTTATAAATATAAAAGAAAATATACAAAGAAATAGGAAATAAGAAAACTAAAATTGTAAATGTTAGGCTAAGAAAAATAGAAAAAAAAAGAAATTTAAATAAAGTTTTTGCATTAAATTAAATTTTGAAATGAATTGCTAAAGTCTTTTTCTAAAGGAGGAATGCTAGGGACATGTTATCATGAAAAGTAAGTAAAGATCACCACACTTTTAGGGACAGAAATAGAAATTCAGGGTATACATTCTGTCAAGGCGTCTGACAGTCCAGTAGTCAGTAGGGAGGGAAAAATGTACCCAAATCGGCACAACATCTTGCCAACAACACGCTAAAAAAAATTGAGCATTTGTTTATTTTCTTTTTATAAAAATTAAATACACTATGGTATTTCAAGGCAAATAGTGTATTATATGTAAGCGTCTGTGAAACCGGGTTAAGAACCATTTTATACCACTGAGCTAGTCGAACATCATTTGTTTTGCCCTTAACCAAGCGTTCAAGAAATTTAAGCATATTCATAAGGCGAATTTTTAGCAGTTTTTATTGTTATATATTTTTCGTAGACGACGCGTTACAATGTCCGTCTGTCTGTCTATTGAAATCAATTTTCTGAAGTCCCCAGATATCTTCGGGATCTAAATCTTCAATAATTCTGTCAGACATGCTTTCGAGAAGTTTGCTATTTAAAATTAGCAAAATCCGTCCATAAATAACGGAGATATGAGCAAAAATCCGAGACAACCTATGAAAAGTACACCAAAAAATCTATCAAACAAAGTGTATTAATATATGTAATCTATATATGTATGTATGTATATAATATAATTATTATGCATCCACAACAAAGGTGAAGGGTATAGAAGATTCGGCATAGCGAATAAAGCACTCTTACTTGTTCTACACTTAACTTAAGCTAGATTGAACTTTTCTTCAAAATTGCTCTTCAAAATGCTTCAAACTCGTGTAAACAGAAAAATTTGTTCAAAATTTATTTATTGAATAGTTATTAATAGCATACTACTCTGGAGCAACCAAGCAAATTATAAATTTGTACTACAGTTTTACCAGAGGTTTTTAGGTTATTCATTGGATTTCTTTCTTTTTCGGAACTAGTTGGTGCTTAATTTAGCTTTTAAACACTTTTTAAATACTTACTGACAATATTTTAGGGGAACAATTGGAAAATATGCTATTACCAGCCATGTTACAGAACTGAATTCCGATCGAAAGTGGTTTTGATTCCGTAAATTGAGTCTTTGGAAAACGAAAAACGATTTTTTTTTTCAGAATGAGTGGTTTCATTAGATTGTTTTTTATAATGACGATTAAATAATTAATTTTATTATTTCATTGTATTTTTTTAATTATCTCATTGATATTTAAATAAAATGTTAAAAATTTCAAAGTTTTTTTTTTTATTTACACAACACTGGAATATGACAGAGGATCAGTTGCATCCCTTAAATTTCTTCTTCGTAGCTTCGCTTTTATTATAATTTTTATTACAAAAAATCATGTTTTTTTTTGGTTACACAACGTTACTATATTTAAGTTAAAACCCGAGATTTAAAAATTGTTTGGGAATAAACAAAATCGATCGGAAATCTAGACAACGCAAAGTAAAAACGATCGATTTGCAAATATGGAATTGAAACCATTTCGATCGAATTCTGTGACATCCATGTATATGTACTATTTATAAGTTAATATTTATAAGTATGTATGTAGTATGTTTGTCAACATTTATAAATAAATACAGTCAAACCTCGAATTCCTCGATTTAACGAATTTTTTTAAATCCCCTACAACGCTCCATAAGATTTAATACAAAATAAAACTCTCTATTACGAATACATTTCTCAATAGCCTCGTTATAACGAATTTTCATTCACTGCAGACTAAAGAAATAGAAAAAATTATTTACCTCTATTTAACGAATTTTGTCAACTTACAACCTTTGCAGAACGATTTCCATCAATTAATCCAAATTATATGAAACAGATACATACATACACACAAAATGATTGTGCTTGCAACGACAACGTCTCCAGCAAACCAACATTCGTAATTGACAGCAGCATGCATTGGACTAACGGCTGAAATATTCGAAGAAAAATTTATTGTTGCCAAGAGCTTGTACGCTTGTTGCAGCATTTGTTTGGATTTATTAGCGAAATCGTTCGCTATAACATGGCAGATGATGATTAATATACAAAATTTTTTATTACCTCGTTATAACGAATAAAAGTGCAACTTCACTTGGATATAACGAACCTCGTTGTAACGAATTATTCGATATAACGTTTTTTTTATAATCCCCTTAAGATTCGTTATACAAATGTTGAACTGTATACTAGTAGGTAATTTAACGATGTATGATGGTGAAAAGTTTGAGTATGGATTTCTCAACAAAAACACAAGTATGCAAAATATTTCAAATACCTACACATATATTAACAAATGCACGCAATTACATACATAGATAGATACATACATTAATAATAATTACAGTGGGTGGCCGAATTATTAGTTACACTTATTAATTAAGATTCAACCGATTCTAATACGTATATAAATTTATTTCTTGTACCAGATGTTTTCGTATTTTAATTCTGGTAATACTGTTAAATATTTTGTGCAGTGTCAACAATAATTGGTGACATTAGAGTGCAGTTGTAGATCATTATCTGTCATTCTGCTCTAAAGTGTGAAATGAAATATGCAATTTTGATTAAATTGATTAAAGTTTGGCATCACGATGAAGAACTACAAGAAAATGTTCAAAAATGCATTCAGAGCATGCCAAAAAGGGTGCACACTGTAATTGATGCCAAAGAAGGTTCTGCGAAATATTAAGATTTTTTTTCAAAAAATTTTGTAATATTTCTTTTACTCAAATATATATTTTTAAAACAAAAGAATTTATTTTTAATTGAATTAGGAACACTTAATTTACCTAAAAGAACAAATAAAGGGATAAATTTCCACTATTTTAAAATGTTATACAACGTCAAACTAAACAATTTTGCATGTGTTACTAATAATTTGGCCACCCACTATATAATGACAGCATTAAAATCAAATGCAGCTTAAGTTTTCTGCCGTTTGTTTGTTTTTACACGAAATTATGTTGTAGAATTTTATTTATTATTATGATTATTATTATTTTTTCTTATATCCCAGCAAGCCATATGAGTCCGAAAAGAGTCTTTTCTGACACCTTTTTCGGAGCGTTAACGCTCTTTATGAGCCCCAAAAACAATCATAATCAGCGTTGCCGTTTTTGGTTATTTCTAACCAAAATTGGTTATTTTTTCTCTCAATGTGTACATGTGTAGATTTTTTCTGTTTTGGTTATTTTTTTTTACTGAAAATAGGTATTTAGATTTTAAGACAATTATAATACATATATTGCAAGCAAAAGAATTGTGCAAAAATCAACAAAATGCCCATTTTGTTTGGTCTGCCAAAGACAAATTTCAAAACTCAAGCTGTGACATTTTAAGTAAAAGTGATCTCCATATTTATTGTAATATAATTACATGTTTTTTAGTATTTAAGAGAGTAACTTTCTAGTTCCTTATTTTATTGCCAATGAAAAATTTTTTGTTTTTATTATATACTTTTTATTTTTAATGTAAAGTATTGGAATTTTAAATTTTACAAATTGTAGCATTAGCTTATATTTCTTTGCATTACTTTTTGCACAATATGACGCTTAGTTTTTAAAAAAAATTATTTTTTAGTATTAGGAGTTGTGTTGTAAAATACGTTGTTTTATGTTTTTTTTTGTTACCTTAAAGTACAAATTATAGTTAAAATTACAAAAAATAAATAAATAGTACATGCATTTAAATTTGGTTATTTTTTTTTAAATTTGGTTATTTTTTTCATAAATGTTGGTTACAAAAAATTTTTTTTCGTGGCAACACTGATCATAATTGCTCCGAAAACCTTCAGAAAAGAGGGTCATTACGTTCGAAAATTGTCCGTCAGAAAGAGCTCTTAGATAATGTCAGAAAAGAGTCTTTTTTGAGGGTTTTTTTGGGCTCTTAAAGAGCTCTTAGATAATGTCAGAAAAGAGTCTTTTATGAGGGTTTTTTTGGGCTCTTAAAGAGCTCTTAGATAATGTCAGAAAAGAGTCTTTTATGAGTTTTTTTCTTGTGCTCTGTGTAATCTTGTTTTTATTATTCTTTTGTGGTACAGCTATGTTTTTTTTTTTCTTCAAAGCACAAAAAACAAGACAACAACGCTTTGGTACACACATAATTAAGTGGAATTTCTTAATCATACTGCGTGTCGACTCAGGACAGTAACAAGCAAATTTTTTTTCGCTCCGAAAATGCTCTTTAGTTGGACTCTTTTCTGACTCCTTTTTTCGGAGCGCTCCGAAAATGCTCTTTTGTTGGACTCTTTTCTGACTCCTTTTTCGGAGCGCTCCTAAAATGGTATGCTGGGATGCACCTCAAAAACCACAAAATTTCATTTGGCTGTGTTTGTTGCAAATCGAAATTAATAAAATCTTTATTTATAATCATCATCACAGAGTTGAACATAAGGGTTTGAGTCATCAGAAAACATCATTAGCAAGGACTACCATTATCACCAGCACTGACCACAACAACACTACTACACCACATTAAAGGTTTATGGTTTTTGGGTTGGTTTTAGGCTTACAGGTCATCCGGCTGTTTTGGATACAAAAAGTAAAATTTACTCTCATTCTACAACATATGCATGTACTGGCACATACATACAGCTATGGACAGAGAAATAGCGCACTTTACTGTTTTAGTAGTGTAACGTAGATTGAATTATTGTTTTTTTTTTCTCGATAACATTTGTACATCAGGACAGGACCAATCAGATTAATCTTGGTTTCATCTGTGAAAAAGCACTCTTTTTCTAGTACATATTTGATATCCTGGTTCTGGTGTAGTTTTTTTTAAAGATAATCGTGCCTTTATATATTTTTGTTTTGTGAGAAGAGGTTCTTTATACTCACACCACTATAATGCTGATTTTCATTGAGGCGTCTTCGTACAAGTCTACTGGAAACATTTAACCCAAATTCCTCATTTATTTCAGTCATTATTGTTCTGGATGATGTTGCTTCCTTTTTTTAACTATTCTCGTTCCCTCACGACCTATTATCTTTTGCGGTCTTTCTTTACATTAAGCAAATTTGCATCTGATTTAAAGACATTTTTCGAGAATATCTAATTATTTCAGCTATTTTTTTTTGTTTGTTTTGTACCCTTTTGCTAAATTTCCCAAATAACCTTTTTTCTCAAGTGAGACGTGCGGTCCTCTTCCCTTTTTTTTTTGACAAAATTAATGATAAACAATATTTTTGTTAAATTACACAAGAATTTACCACCGAAATTATCATTAACTATTTTTGTTTAAAATCGAAATAACTGTGCGCTATTTTATTATCCAACCAAAAAACCTAATTTAATAAAATAAAGTACGGACAAAAGTTATCAGGACATTTCCAACGAATTTTCGGCACTTCATAAAACATTGGTGCGCTAGTTCTCTGTCCATAGCTAGGTATATAAAATAACACACTGTCTACACTACTTTACTACTATTGGACGGACTACTATAGGTACATTACGTACTATGAGTCGACTTTATGGTCATGTGTTTTTTGTTGCTGTTATTACATACAGCCATCCCTAAATACCGACGGAAAGCGGTACGTTTTTTTACGCTGAGCATTAGCGCTGATACCCAATCCCTAAACAAAAGCGTCAACGTTATGTCAAAACGATAGAAACAGGGTTATCAAACACATAAATAAAACGACCCTGTTTATTGTAAAAGCTGCACATTGTTGTTTTATTTCTCTTTTTTTTTTTTGTTTTGTTTTCTTTTGCGTTAGTTGCAAAACTTCACTGTGAAACGTCTTGTCAAAATCGGATTTTCCAATAGCAAAGCCTTGCCGCCACATTGTTTCGGTATGCTCCATACAAAATGTATGAGCATGAGAAATTTTGACATTTAAAAAACGCTTACCGTCGCAACGGTATTTAGGGATGGCTGTTATGCAGATTTTAATACTATCAGCAGCAACACCGTCGTTTTAATAACGAATTACGCAGTGGTTTAAACAACTTAATTAAACCACATTTCATCAATGCACAACAAGTGTTGTGAACAGCGTTGCCGTTTTTGGTTATTTCTAACCAAAATTGGTTATTTTTTTTCTCAATGTGTACATGTGTAGATTTTTTCTGTTTTGGTTATTTTTTTTTACTGAAAATATTTAGATTTTAAGACAATTAGTAATATATTGCAAGCAAAAGAATTGTGCAAAAATCAACAAAATGCCCATTTTGTTTGGTCTGCCAAAGACAAATTTTAAAACTCAAGCTGTGACATTTTAAGTAAAAGTGATCTCCATATTTATTGTAATATAATTACATGTTTTTTAGTATTTAAGAGAGCACCTTTCTAGTTCCTTATTTTATTGCCAATGAAAAATTTTTTGTTTTTATTATATACTTTTTATTTTTGTTTAAGACGTTAAAAATTAATAATTAAACTTGCAAAACTTAATGTAAAGTATTGGAATTTTAAATTTTACAAATTGTAGCATTAGCTTATGTTTCTTTGCATTACTTTTTGCAAAATATGACGCTTAGTTTTTTAAAAAAATTATTTTTTAGTATTAGGAGTTGTGTTGTAAAATACGTTGTTTTATGTTTTTTTTTTGTTACCTTAAAGTACAAATTATAGTTAAAATTACAAAAAATAAATAAATAGTACATGCATTTAAATTTGGTTATTTTTTTTAAATTTGGTTATTTTTTTCATAAATGTTGGTTACAAAAAATTTGTTTTCGTGGCAACACTGGTTGTGAATGGATCAGAGATGAATTGAGGTAGAGTTGTTTTTTGTTTGTTGTTACTTACCACTGGCTGATTGTATTGTTGTTGGACTTTTGGTATTGTGGTTTGGTTTTATTTATGTCTCTCTTCTTCTCCTTTATCTATTTCTACTTCATCTTCTTCATGGCAGTTCTATGATATAAATTAACCTGTTTTCATTTACTGTCGCTTAAATGTGATGAATGATGTATGATCTTGAAGATGATTATGATTCATATTTAAAATTGTTTTTGATTTTAAATGATATTTAATTGTTGAGTAAGAGATAGGATTGGCTTTGGACTCTTGGTCAATAATGTACATATGTATGTACTTTGTATTTGAACAGATGTATTAATTGTTTAGAATGACAACGGTGTTTGGTCGTACAGAGGAATAACAATTTGAACTTGGAATAACATTAAAACAAAAATCACGATAAAATGCAGTTTGCAATTATCCGTAACTAATGGTAAAATGTTAGATAATTCTTTATTAAAAAAGTAAAAGTTTGTTTTTGGCTGTGCCGAATCTTGTATATCAGTAGTTTGAGTTATTGATACTTGAAACTAATTTGTTTTATACGAGTTATTTTATTTTTCGGATCATATTAAAAAATTCCCTGTCAACACGTCTACCATCACCTGAAACTGTTCGCGTGAACACCCAATCACAGTTGCCGACATATGGCTGTCATATAGGAGCCATCTGCATTGGGGTTATAATAATTTTGCATATTAAGAGGAATTAAAAATGACCCCAAAATCGTAGAATGAAAATAGATCCAAAAAATTTTGTTTTTTACTTTGTGGCGGACTAAATTTCATTCGTTAATATTGTAAAATATACTAAAAATATAAAAATGTAAAACTAACCCAAAAATCTCGTTCAAAATTTTGGGGTGATTTTTCATTATATTTTATAAAAATTACTAAACTTGGAGGAACATTTTTTTCCATATTTGGGGTAATTTTTCGCTATCAAAAATGGACCTAATATTTGGGACCACCTTTCATTTTAACCTTGGGGTGATTTTTCATAAAAAAATTAGGACTAAATTTCATAGTTCCAAAATTTCAACCTTTTTTGTTTTTTTTTTTCTTTGGGGCCATTATTCGCAGCGCCTATTTAAGGACAAGAATAAGTTAGAGATCATTTTGTCTTTGGCGGGAATCGAACCCGCAAACCTCTGACTGATAGTCCGGCACTCTATCGCCTAGTCTATCGGGGCACTCTTGACATCTTATCTGTTACTACACTTTATTTGATAAAATAAATATGGTTGCCACATGAAATCTGTTTTCACTGTTCATAACATAAAAATTCAATCCTTTTATCGCCTGGTAAATAGTATTTTGTTTTATATTAGATAACCCAGTATATTTGATTATTAACTCGGCATTAAAACTTTCAGCCTTAAATAGGAGTTTAAGAATTCGTTAATGCATTTCCACAATGTATATATTCAGAAGTCTATGAATATTCGATTCAACACAAGCAACCTTGCAATTGAAGCTAATATGTATAATGATGAGATCTAATACTCCTATCAAACAACATCATTGTATCTGAATTGAGTTTAGCTGGAATGATATGGTTAAATGACACTATCTTACGATCCTTTCCTAGGATTTCAAGCATTGTGATGAGTGACGTTTCAAGAACATGTAGTGTTGGTTTTAAGAACATGTAGTGTTGGTTATACATAAATTATATATATATATTGTCCTTATGCTAAAAAGCATAACTTGGCATCCCTTAGTTTCCGAAACATTAAACGAATATATTATGTGTTTAAGGATACAGCCATGCTGGTTGGGATCTATGATATTATGCACTCAAAACAAAAATAATGTGCAATTGCAGAGTTGTAATATTAAAAAGCTTTCTTCTTTCAACACCTTTACTTCTTTAACTATTCCCTTTCCAAAGAAAGTAACGCAATTATATTACCTGAGTGTTACTTATCTTTAAAAAAAACACACACACAAGAAAATGTTTGTACACTTGTCAATAATTACAGTCAACCTAAATTACCAGTATCGCAAAATACAGTTATCGCAATATTTTACTCGTTTCGAATCGTTTGTTGTTGTCCCACTTTTAGCGAGTAAAGCAAATATTTTCGGTTCGTTCAACTGTTTCTTCATCATTTAAATTAAAAGTTAACTTTATTAATAACTATTGCAATGTATTATTTAAATATCCACGACCTTTCTGCATTTAAAACTGATTGGTTGCTTTAACAGTATTTTATTTTAATATAATATAATGATTTAATTTATTTATATTTTTTAAATGGGTATAAGGCTTATAAATAAACTCCAATATACGAGTATATACATATAAAAGTAATTACATGATTAAAAAACTCAAAAACACATAATTTTACTTTAATATTATACAGGTATGTTTTTGACTGAAGGGCATATCAACTCACTCCCTCCATTTTTGACAGTTTGATCTAAGACATTACATTCCATTTAATATTATTTGCTTGTTTATGTTCATCAAACACTGAAAAAACATTAAACTCCATCATCCTTCTTATCATTATTACATTTATGGGTGTAACTAAAACAAAAATTTGCTATGGCTTGTCTAACGCAGCTCACAGATAAACAAAACACTTGTATCTGTAACAAATTTAATTATGCTTTTGTAAAATTGTCTTAAGAAAAGAAATGTGCTTAAATCCTTTGTTTTGTTTTCTTTATACGCTCTTCCACACACAAAAACACCTACAAACAATGTATCTCTTTCTCCACTCTGTCATTCTGTGTGTTTTTTTATCTATACTTCTATGATTTTGTCATTATCCAACTTCTGCAAAAACTACGTAAAAATTCCAACAAAAAACAAAAAAAAAAAAAAAAAAACATGGTGTAAATTGCCGTCAAATTTGCAATTTTCTCCCCGCTACTCAATGTTTGTTACTAATGGAACATTTTCACGTCAATGCGTGTGACAACAGCCAGAGGAGGAAACACAAACGATTCAACCTGTATCAGAGGAACCCATTAAATATGTGCATGTACTGAATCCCGGCGAACGCGAATATCTCTCCCCCAACTTAATCGGCGTACAGAACATTGCAATGACATTCTTGCCACTCTCCATGAATTTCATCAACATAATCGATGCTTTTAGAGAAATTGTAAATGGGGTGCGCTACGAAATCGTATTGAATGCTGTCAACACCGAGGACAACAATGCTGACATTATCTGCCGTTTGGTTATATTGGAGAAACCATGGCTGCGCACCGAATGGGGTGACAAAGTACGCGAATTGCAACATTCCAATTGTACAGCAGAGGAGATTGCTGGCAATACCACGCCTCTGCCAGCCAATGATGTCAATGATAAGTATGTTAGAAGTACGGTATTTAATGGAGGTTCTCGCAACGAACTCTCCGATGATGATATGAAGCGTTTAGAAGATCAAATATTTTCTTCTGCACTTAGCTACAAACGTATGCCAGCAAACAAGTTTATAACACCAACCACAAGTACAAGCACCACGACAACCACAGAGAAATCAATTGTCGAAGAACTGGAACAGCAAGAGCTAGTCGATGCAACCACTATGGCAACAGACAATGGCGAAGAGGGTGACGAAACCTCCTCACACCCGGCAAAAACAGAACCAACCACAATGGCAGACGATGACCAGGCGGTGGACACAAATCCTACTGCATTGCCTCCATATCAAATAACTTCATCATCGACCACAGCTGCACCTGAGTTGAGCGCCGATGAAATGAAATGGTTGGATGATATTTTCTCACTTGGTGCATTAAATTTTGAAAACAATTTAAGTTCGATGTCATCAGGCGACACAGACGGCACAACCCATGATAATCTTCAGCAACAGGAGCAGGTAACCTTTTATACATACATACATATGTATTCTTGTTGTCTTTAATATCATAAACACCATCATATCATCATTATCATTATTATCATTATCATCACTGGTTTCTCTCATCTGCCCAGCAGCAGAATTAATGTCATTAACATTGTTATTGTTATTAGTGTTAGATGTTGTTATTGTTATTGTTGTTTTTGCTGCTGCTGCCCTTGTTATTTGTATGTTTTGCAAATTTCTCATAAACTACTCCCGTGTTGCTCATTACTATTTGTTGTTTAAATAATGAACAACAACTAACAGCAGCAACAACAACAGCAACAACAACAATAAACATGATAAACAAACGTTAGACATTTTGTTTTCTGATACACGGGAGTACCACTCTCTCTACTCTGCTCTATTAAGTACATTTAGGGGAATTTTGTCTTTGTTGTTAATGACTCTGCATCTGTAACTGTGTTTGTGTTGCTGTTTTTATAGTTTTGTCAGTCTGTTTGATTTTTGCCCTCCTTATCCATTCATCTCAAATCATTCTCCTTCCAAAATTCAGTCACTCACATGAAAACATCCGTTCGTTCGTTCCTTCGTTTATTCATTCATTAATTCTTTCATTCGTTCGTTTATGCAGTGTTTAATTACAAAATTACTTGGGAAAACGTGTTGATATCCATGAAGAAATTCTTATTATTGTTATTGCTGTTAATGTTGTTGTTGGTGCTGTTGTTAATTCTGTCATTTGGTATTAGACGGGTGTGTGTTCTCCATTTGAAATTCACAAAACAAACATCTTCGTCTTTCTACATTCTCCTCAATTCTGAGAATTATTATTATTTTTTATTTTAAAACATTTAAATGTCATTCGATGCTGCTTGTGCGATGATTGTAGTTGTTGTTGACGGAAGTAATCCTAACGAAATTTTTATATTTTCTTTACTTAGTCCTGTTTCGCACTCTTTCAGTTTTAGCTGACCAATTTTCGTTAAATTCTCTTTTGAACTTGCCAAATCATAATAGAATCGTTTCCTCTTTTTCCCTATCCTTACAACTACGACAATGGTCGTTAAAAGGGAGTCCCAGGCGATTAGCGTGCTTGCCTAACGTCCAGTTTCCCGTTAATACTGCCAGCAACCTTGATATGTATATCCTTTCTATTCCGGGTTATCAGTTGCATAGTACGTTTCTCGTTAAAAGATGGCCACATCAACTTGGCTACCCTACATGTGTTTAAATTACGCCATCTATACTCAGCCTTTGTAAGAAAAAGTCTGAAGATGATGCCGTTGATAGTCCCCAGTGGAATTGCTACGGAGACCGCATCGGAGATATCTAAGGCAGATCCCATTCTGGCTAGTTCGTCTGCCGGTTAATTGCCGTAGTGGTCCCTGTGCCCAGGCACCCAAACCAAAGTAATATCAGATAGACGACCTAGCCTTGACAGAGTATTCCTACATTGTCTATGTAGTAAGAGAAGTAAGAGCAAAACCAATATCTAGTGCTGTAAAAATAGATGATAATTTTACGCAAACTTCTGGAAAACCTGTAAGCGCGAGTACAATTAGAAGATATTTGCATCAAAAAGGGCCTCATGTAAGGAGGCCTTTTAATCACAGAATAACCAAACCAAAAGTTGGATTTCGAAAAATAATATATACGAGCCTAAAATTTTTTTGGAATAATATTCTTTCACCACTGAAAGTAAGTTTGACAAAAACCCCCCAAAAATATAGCGAAGCAACAACGAAGCCGTTAAGAAATAAGTATTGTTACGTTTTTAGCTTTTAAAAACGGTGGTTTATTTCTTTTAAATATGTAAATCGGATTCCTTTTAATTGCAAAATACAGTGCACTCGCGAAAATATGAACGCTTTTTCTCTGCCATTGACTGCTACAAAATATGAACTTTGTACAAAAGCTTTTAAATATGAACATTTATTTATTTATTGTTATTTTGAAACATATTTCAGTTATGTACATAATATGCATACCCGAGCTATTAATATTTGGCATCGTCAATGGTCAAACAAACAGGTGCACTTTTTAGTTAGTTTTTACATGTACGCAGACGCAAACGCATGTTAATTAAACGCAGTGTTAATTAAATGTGAATAATAATATGAAAAATGCATACAAAACAACATAAATTTCTAACTTTAAAGGAAAAAATATAAGTTTTGGAGAATTTACAAATAGTTGCCAGTGTTACTAATTTAGCGAAGAATTATGGAATGACAAAGTCCACAGTATCTGGAATAAAAAAGAATAAAAATGCAATTTCAAAATGTGTTAATAATACAATCATCGAACCTGGAAAAAGAAAAACTATACGCCCGTCGAAGTATCCAAAAATGGAAAAATTCTTGTATAAATGGTTTATACGTATGAAGGATAAAAAAATTACCCTTCAGCGGGCTAATGATTTTATTAAAATTGTGTGCCATTTATAAATATGTATAAACAATCCCAAAAATTTGAACTGCCCTTGTTTTCATTAGTTTATATTATCGCAAGTGCACTGTAAGTAGTTTAAAGAAAATGTAACGAGGCTTTATTTATTCAAATGTACAAAATAATTTAAGTAAACACATTGGCCCATAATCATAGTCATAGAAAAAGCATACTTTAAGTAAAAGTAGACTTTTAAACAACAAAAACATATAAATTTTGTTCTGAATTTAAAACAAAAGCATGCTTTTGCTTAAAGTGTGCTTTTTCTATGACTATGATTATGGCATCTGTCTTTTAATAATCTTATACTTACTTTAACACACACTTTAATTATACTGTGTTCAGACATGCACCTTTATTGCGATAATCGCAATAAACGCCATTATTGAGCTCAATATTCAATATAAAATCTCAATTAATTATTGCGCAATAAGTACGGAATTGTTATAATATTGAGTAAGATTTCGAATGCAACACTGTTCACAACTGTGTTTAGTGAGCCAAATTGTATAAAATGACAAAGGTCAACAAAAGAAAACAAAAGAAATCATTAAAAAAATCAATGTGAAGGTAGGTTTACATAGAAACACAACTACCATTTAGAGTATTTTTTGTATTGTTTTCCAACTGTCAAATGATTATTGACCAATTTAAGTGTGACAATTTCAACATCGTGGATCGTTTTTATTTCTAAAAAAAATATCTTTATCATTTCATAATATTTATTCAAAACAGTCATTTGTGTCATTTTCGATCTTTCGAGATAATTCGCCGTTTGATACTTTCTTGAGAAATATTTTACAGTCTTTGGTTTTCAATAGGCATTTAAATTCATACTTAAAACTAATTATTTTACAGCTAAAAGAAAACTTTCCTGAATGATAGTATAATTATTCCTTTGCTCTATCCTAAAATAGCTTACAAATCCCATTTAATAATAAATGTTTTCCTATTTTATGGTTTATTGTACTCACAAACTTTGCACATCAAATTAAAACAAATTTATTAGTAGACTTTTTTTTTGTGATACTTCCCCTTTTCAAGTTGAAAACGTAACAATTTAATTACTCTAATCCCCTTTTCTTAAATTCAATCATGTGCAATATAATCCCGTAAATTTCTTGCCTTTATTTACTCATTCTCATCAACTCGTGCTTCGGAGGAAGATTGAAATATAAACAGCCACCAACACAAGTGCTATTGTCATCGGTAACATAAGTAAAAGTTCTTGAAGATGAATGAGAAAATAAGCCATAAGATTTCTGTTTTGTTACGTTTTTCTTTCCTGTTTAATTTGTTTTATAAATATGTAGTAAAGGCATGATTTTTACTATGATTATTCGTACCAAGTATGTATTTAGGTACGTACCAGGTACCAGGCAGTTTAAAAGTTGGAAAATGTCTAATTTGCTGTAACTATGTCTCTGCTGTTGGACTACACCATTTCCAATTGTATATCAAAAACTTTCTAATAAAATTTCTAAAATTTCAATTTATATTTCATAAATTTAGATTTACAATTCAGAAATTTCTATCGGGTTTTTCAATAAGAGCGCTACAAAAGTTTTTTTTTTAATAAAACAAAACGGTTTTGGATATCAATGAAATTCTTTATTCCTCTGAAAGTACGTTCGATGCCATTATGTATGGAACTCGATTTCGATTGTTCCCTTAAGCAAAAGTCCAGACGCGGAACCCAATTTTCGACGGTTTTCAATCATAAATCGGCCAATACTGCTGCAATTTCACGTTCGATATTCGTACGAAGTTCATCAATCGTCGCTGGCTTGTTGGCATAGGCCATAGACTTGACGTAGCCCCACAGGAAATAGTCTAACGCCGTTCTCCAAACTTGGTTTCCAATAAATTGATTGTGACATTCGCTGTGTGGCGCCGTCCTGTTGGAACCACAATTGGTGCAAAAATATTCTGTTATCATTGAACGGTAGCGATTCCCATTCACAGTAACGTGCCGGTCTTGATCATCACGGAAAAAGTACGTCCCAATGACGCTGCCGGCCCAGAAACCGCACCAAACTGTAATTTTTTCGGGATGCAATGATGACGCCTGGAGTACGTGTGGATTGCTGTCTGACCAATAATGCATATTTTGCTTATTGACAAAGCCATTCAGCCAAAAATGAGCCTCATCGCTGAAGATGATTTTTCGATGAAAATCCGAATCATTTTCAAGTTGTTGCTCAGCCCAATTCACGAACATACGACGCTTCTGGTGGTCAAGCGGCTTCAGTTCTTGCGTCAATTTGATCTTGTAAGGATGTAGGCCAACATCTTTTCGCAAAATTCGCCACAACGACGTCACAGAGATGCCCAACGCTCGACACTACGGGCACTTCTTTGACTGAGTGGCACGGGTACATTTTGTACTGTGCCTGTGGATTCAAATTTGTCCACTAGACGCTCAATTGTTGATCTGGTAGGACGATTATGACGACCATAAATTGGACGTGGCGCTCTTAAAGTTGAGGCCACTGACTCCGAATTTCGGTAGTAAATTTTAATAATTTCGACTCGTTGTTGGCTCGTAGGTATATCTTTCCATAAGAAGAGAAATGTCAAAAGAGCTGCAAAAAATATGGCGTCGTTTGCTGCCCCTATCGGTCTACTTTTGTAGCGTCCCTGTTGTTGAAAAAGGCTTTATTTCAGAATTTTGTAAAATTGTATTTAAATTTAAAATTAAATACAAATGAAAAATTCTGAAATACAATTGGAGAATTCTGAAATTGAATTAGAAATTTCTGAATTGTAAATTAAAATTTATGAAATATAAATTGAATTTTCAGAAATACAATTACAAACTTCTGAAATACAATTGAAAATGGTGTACTTGTTTCTTGAATGTAAAGTTATATATTTACATCAATACCTTTCACCAATAAAAACGCTAGTTCGTTATCTGCAAAATAGGAAAATCAGTATTCTTCTTAGCGGTAATTGTTTTCTCCGTGGTGTTCGTTTGCACACACCTTCAATCGGCCACCATTCACTAGTAATATCTGCAGTAAGTCCGCTTTCACACTGTTCAATTTTGACTCTTCAAGGCAAGTATTTTTGGGTGAGAAGGTAATAGAGAATAAAAGGGTTACAAAATTGACGGTACTAGTCAGTTTTCTTATTTGCATTTGTTTGT
The DNA here is from genome assembly GCA_916048285.2 of Bellardia pandia. Taxonomy (NCBI): domain Eukaryota; kingdom Metazoa; phylum Arthropoda; class Insecta; order Diptera; family Calliphoridae; genus Bellardia; species Bellardia pandia. The sequence goes on from OU696529.1 coordinate 124,674,767, forward strand.
TTTTCTTTCATGCATATTGATTTGCATGAAAAAGTACGAAAATTGAATTGACGTGTGTGAATGAAATGGCAAGTTCAAAAGAGAATTGAACAGCTAAAACTGAAGTGTATGAAACAGAACTAAGTATATAATAATAATAAGGGTGTCAATTAACCATCTCTTAAATAACAATATGTAGGCTAAAGTTGGCTGGGGTTTGTCAAAGTTTCATGTTCTGCAGGGTTAGTTTTAGAATCACCCAGTACATATGTATGTACGAGTACATAACAAGTGTAAGTGTGAAGAAGGTTACATGGTGTTTTACCCAAAAATTTACATCATTCATCAGATGATGACTTCTTACCACCCTTGAAGAATAATCCATTTAAAAAGCATGAAAAACAAACTTGTCATTTAGCAACTTTTGAAGTAGTAGCTAAGGACTCACTGGTAAAAAAAACAATACCTAGAGTACTTGTAGTTAGTAACGGAAGGAGCAACAATATGTTACTACTTAACTGTTTGCACTCTACAGAGTTCATGCTAATAAGCTGTTTTTAAGAGAAATTTAAGTTTGCGATAGACTTTACCCTTCTGAAATATCTACAATCACCGTTACCCCTAAAATGTCGTTAGATAAATAATCGATATTTCAGTAATTGTTCAAACTAAAGGCCTTTTTTATTAAAATAATTTTTTTATTTGCGATATTTCGCTACATCTTTAGGAAAAATTTAAAAATAAAAAAAAAATATCGAAAATAAAAAATGTAATTTTAATGAAAAAAAGGCCATTAGCTTGAACAATTACTGAAATATTAATAAAAAAGGTCAAATAAACTATAAAAAGAAATATAAATAATCGATAATAACCCTTAACCTTTCCTATACATAATTTAAAATTGTGCAAATACAAATTTTTATTATCTACCTACAATATAATAATTGAGTTTGAGTTTGAAATCTACAAAAGTTAAGTAATAAACATTTTAATAAATTAAGTTTTCACAAGACTTTTACATCATTTCCAATTGTATGTTAGAAGTTTTTAATTTTAATTCAATTATATTTCGTAATTTTCTAATTGTATTTCAGGACATTTCAATTATATTTAAGAAACTAATAATTGAATTTCAGAAATTTCTAATTATATTTTAGAAACTTTTTATTTTTATTTTATTTTATTTTTATTTATTTATTTCAAAGTAATATAAAAAGCCTTAAATTAGGCCATACATTAAATATATTACAAAGTTAATTCCTGAATAAAACATACATATAATTTAAATTAAGTAAATATATAAATACATACAAAATAGAAATAATTGTATTTCAAGAATTTCAAATTGTATAACAGAATTTTCTATTATAAAGGGTGTCCCAACTAGAACGCAATTTTTAAATTTGGCCCCATTCGAAGTGTCATTGTTTGACATTTAAACAATTGTTATTGTTTACTAGTAGAAGGTACGAGGTTAGTAAAAATGGAGCGCTACACGAATGAACAACGCATTCTCATTGTGAAATTGTTTTACCAAAATGGTGAAAGTGTGCAAATTCCGATCAATTTAGGGTCACAATAATGCTCCAAAAGAGTCAATTGTAAAGAGATTAATGGATAAATTTGACGAAACTGGGTCTGTTAGTGATGTAAAGACAACAACGCGCCTTCGACCAGGTCGATCATCCGAAAATGTCGCAGCTGTACGTGATGATGTCGCTCAAACTTCATCCACCTCAATTTGACACCGAGCTCAGAAAATTGGTGTCTCCAAATCCCTGACGAAAGATTTGCATCTTCCTGCATACAAAGTTCAATTGACTCAGGAACTGAAGCCAGCTGACCATGGACAGCGAAGGGAGTTCGTTAATTGGGTATTGGAGAGACAACATGAAAATGCTGATTTTGCCGATAAAATCATCTTCAGTGACGAGGCCCATTTCCATCTTGATGGCTTCGTCAATAGGCAGAATTGTCGCATTTGGGGTGAGGAAAATCCTCGAGTGATTCACGAGAAGCAAATGCATTCTCAACGTGTCACTGTGTGGTGTGGTTTTTGGTCTGGAGGAATCATTGGACCTTTTTTTTTAGTAAAAAGAGGCAGGTCAAGCGCAAACAGTCAATGGTGTTTGGTATCGTGAAATGATAACCAGTTTTTTCTTGCTTAGAATTGAAGAAATGAATGTGGAGGGCATGTGGTTTCAACAAGACGGCGCCGCATGTCATACAGCCAGAGAAACAATTCAATTGCTGCATCAGTCATTTCCCGGTCGTGTTATTTCGCGTTTTGGAGACCAGAATTGGCCGCCTATATCGTGCGATTTTACACCTTTAGATTTTTTTCTTTGGGGTTTTTTGAAGTCGATGGTTTACGCGAATAAGCCGACGACGACTCAAGCCTTAAAAGAGGAAATTGGACGCTGTATTAATGAAATACCGCAGCATTTATGCAAAAAGGTCATTGAAAATTTCATTAAAAGATCGCATGTGTGCCAGCAAAGCCTTGGCGGCCATCTGCACGATATCTTGGTCCCATAACCTCATTCTGTCTACTTTACGATATAATAAAGTTTGACGATTTTATTTTAAATATCTGTGTTTTATTTCAAATTTAAAAATTGCGTTCTAGTTGGGACACCTTTTACAAATGGAAAATTTCTGCAGCGCAACTAGAAAATTCTCAAATACAATTAGAAATATGTATCTAAAATATAATTAGAAATCGTTGAAATATAAATGGAAAATAATATTTTAGTAATTGTTCCCTTAAGCTTGAACTGAATGAATAAATTGGATTTGAAGTCAAGAACCAAAAACAAACCCAATCTCTTACTACCATTACATATTTTACGTTCACGAAGAATATCGGTTTTTAAGGCAAGATATGCAGAGCATTTAGTCAATGTTGCATATTGAATGGAAAACAAATGATCTTCAAACAATCGACTACCTTCCATGAACAGTCTTTCGAACATTGAATTAGATCATTATTGCAACATTATAAGCGAAAACGGCCTAGTTATAGGCAGATGTTTGTAGTTGAACAGTCTCCCGGGGAGCATAGAATCGATTGCTTGCCATGAACAGTCTTATCTTTCGAATATTAAATTGGTTCATATTCAGCCCAATCATGAATAAAAATTCCGCGGGAGTTTTTTCCCTTTTTATTTTTTTAACATTGAATTTGGATAGGAAAAATGGGAAAATGGAAAACCTCCCGCGGAATTTCATGATTGGGCTGATTATAAGCGAAAACGGCCTTGTTAAAGGGAGATGTTTGCGTTGAACAGTCTCCCAGCGAGCAGAGAATTGATTGCTTTCCATGAACCTTACGACAATTTAATTGGATCCTATTAGAAGCGGAAATGGCCTAGTTATTGGATGACAGTCTCCCAAGGAACACAATGGTACTTTAACTCCAGTTAATCCTGTAGGTTGTGAAACAAACTCTCTAAATATATTTTCTACACAACTGAACTTTAGCCAAATGTTTTAAAACATTTTTGCAAATTTAACTCCCGTTTAAATATTCCTTTTACACATCTTAACGGGCATTACCAACAATACAGTAGGAGTGTTAAACACTCCTGTTTGTTTTTAGACTCCCACTCCCATATTGTTCTTTTGGAATAACTATGTATGTACTCGTATGTTATAGTAAGTACGTACGTGCGTATGGAGCAGCTTTTGTTTATGATACTTTTATTGTTTGGAGATTATTTGAGAGATTTGTGTGCACAAAATGCTTGGAGGAGTATATTCAAGAAAATAGTGATGTTTGCTTTCCAAATCATTGACTACATAGTAGTTTTTCAATTGCTCTGAAGAGATGTGTTTAATAGCATTTTATTTAATATTATTTCATAGATTTTTAAAACTAAATTAATTCAAATTAAACTGAATTTTATGTGGCAGAAATTTGCTCTCAATGCTGAAGATGGATGTAAAGCAAAAATTGTAGTCAAATAATTTCGTTTTGAAATTCACACTAGCTATTAGTAAGAATTGATAAAAATTGATATTGAAATATATTGTTTAACCGGGTAGTTGAAAATAATATTTTTTTAACCTCAACTCTCATAAATTCATTTAACACTTGTTTCCAGTGCCTCAGTCCTAAAATATAAGGTGCCTATTATGAGCAAAATTCGATTTTCGACTGTTGTCGAAAATTCTTATCGAACGAATTTTCATTTGGTATTATCACTAAAATCACTCTTTTTTGGGTCATTCACAATATTACATTTCTATCAGCTGGCGCTATATTTGTTTACAAATTCTTAAAGAAAAATAAATTAAATTTCAAATTACCACCACGGAATTATGGTTTGATGATTCGTCTGATGAAGATGAATCCTTATTAGAACTGGCCAGAAGCAGAAAAAGATTCCACCACTTGAGTATATTATTTAATGAAGTTTTGAGAAGGATATTATAAATTCAATTTACAGATTTGTTGTGGACTTGCTGTCCATTACTGATGAACTGCTGCAATAATGCTCAAAGTTTTTCTGATCTTCCTCCATGAGAGAAACGAGCTTCTCCGAGCTCGAGCTGTTTTTTACTTAGGACCTTAGACCTGCAGGATATTACCAAAAGTAATTTACAAGTAGTATTTGGTTTACCAAAACTAAAAAAAAAAACAAATACATTTTTTAATAATTTTGCAAAAAAAACATACATTCGTACGTATTTACTTTCTTTACTTCCAGTAAAAAGAAAATAATTTGCTTTGTTTACAATAATATTAATTTTTTACAGCTAGTGCAGATAAACTTGCGATAAAAATTAGAGAAGAATACAATTTATTGTTCTTCGCAAGTAGATTCAATATGAATCTACTTGATTCGCTCTTAAAATTTTGTATGGTGAAGCAAGTTGTTTCGCTCATGATTGGGGTGTGAAGCATGAATAGAGAGCGAAGCATGTACCGTGGAAACATAGTATATTTCTGCATTTTAATAACGAGTTTTCTTTTTATTTTATTTTCCTAAACTTTGTGTTCAAAGAATCAAAATAAATCAAGATAGTTTTAAATTTTTATCGACATTGAAAGGTTCAAATTAGGACGGCCGTCAACATTCTTGATTGTTTCAATAGGGAAATACTAGCTTGATAATAGGGAAATACTAGCTTGATGAAGGAAATTCTGTTTAAAATCCCATCGATTCGACACACAAAGAAATACTACAGTGGTGAAAAGTGGAATCTACTTTCAAAACATTTTTAGCAAGGTTATCTTAAACCCCACTACTTTGATCATTTTATAGATAAATATAATTATTAACGTTTATATGAATATCCTTCACATTATTGAGAAAATATTCAACGTCATATAAACTACTTGAAACTTTTATTTATTTTAGACACTATTCATATTATTGGGGTCATTCATATTTCTCATGTCACAACATTTTTTTTCTTTCTTTTTTGTTTTAATAACGAAAAAAATGATGAAGCTCTTCAGCAGTATGTTGTTGGCCCAGTTGAATAAAACACTTACGGTCGATTTGCTCTTTTTATGCACATGGTTTCTTCAACGTTGTTGTCATCAACCACACTGCATCATCATTATCGTCATCGTTCTCACCATTGTCGTCATGTGTGTTCGTTGGGTAACATTATTTCACATAAGTAAGAAAATAAAATAATCTGTGTATAGTGTACGAGTAGTATTTTATCCATTCTATGAGATGGTTCATTTTTGTTTTTGTCTGCTTTTGTGTGTCCTTTGTGCAAATTATTTGTAGTTTCCGTTGCTGTATGTTGTCTGTTGCCACATGCCAGTACATGTTTCCATGCATCTGCCTCTCTGTGTTGGAAGGGTTTACAGAAATACTTAATGTGTGAGAAAGACTTTTAAAGTAATTCATTGCAGGCAGTTTGTTAAAGGAATTAATTCTTTTTTGTCAAGTTTGGCTAGAATTACCGCTAAAAGCTAAAATGGCCATTCAGCAACAACTTTATCCGTTACGTTACCGAAATAACTGCAATTAACGCTACCGATGTAATCGAAAAAAAACCCCCGTTTCAATAGTTATAATTTTTATTTAAGCGTATTCAAAAAATTTCCAAGTTATGTCGCATAAAATAGATTAATAATATTGTAAATAATTTAAACAATTTATATGACACAGCGAAAATATCGTTAGCCACAAGAAACTGTTACCGAAATATCATAAAACCTTGATTAAAACGTTTCGTTAAATCATCTTTTCAGGGAGTCCTTCATAAACATATTTTTAAACATCAAATAAATTAAATTATGTATATACAGGCATGTTCTGAAAATCACTTTTTCGTTAAGTGTTTTGAAATCACTGAAAAGGTGTTCTGTGCACAAAAATGATTGAAATCTCGTGATTTAAAACCGGTCATCTAACAGCCTAATGATTTCAAATCACTTAAGAGTTTTTCAAGCATTTTTCATTGAGCTCTTGTAATAAAATTATCACACACACTTAAAATCATTTGTTCTTTATTTGTTTTTTGAAATAAAACTAAATATTTTACACAGAAAAAACTTTAAATTTACAAATTTAGTAAGATGTTGTATTTTTTGCGGACCATTTTTTAGATTTGTTTACATTTTTCGTGATTTACTTTTACTTTTTAGTAGTCAACACAAAGAAAATCGTGATTTAGAACGAATCAAAATCACTACTAAAAATTAAAAATCTCGTGATTTTCACAACACCAAGATATTCCTCCCCTAATTTCAAAATCGTTCGTGATTTAAAATCACCGTGATTGCAGAATATTTAATAGCCAGAAGTTATTTGATATGCAAAACAACGCTCATGCTCTCGAATTCGTTCCATTAGTGTCTGCACTTGACTTTTACTTACTTTTTTGGCCATTATAGCCATCCTATTGTCCTGCTTTTCCAGGATTTCAATAGCATCGAGCGAGCAAATTATCAAAGAAAACAAACCTGTCTAAAGTTCTTCCCTGAAACATATTCATATTAAAATAATTTTAATTATTACACATGCAATTACTTGCATGCAAGTGCTGTGTACGTATTATATACGAAAACTTATTCGAAAAACTCGAATCATTTGCAAGTAGCATTACTGTTTAAACAGGACAATGAAAGTTCATTTTTAAAATGTTGTCAAAGCGTAAACTTCAAAGAATTGGTTTAAATTAACAAATGGCGCACAAAGTTTGCATTTGTTTACCAAGTGTTGCCATGGCCTTCACATGAGTATAATTGTAGGGAAATAATTATTACAATTTATTATTTTTATTTTAATTAGTATTTAATGCTCTAAAATGGCATCAATATACTTCTTTTTTCATATTTGAAAAAAAATATATTTTTATTTTTACAAATATACATAAAACAAGTTAAATGTTTATTAATTATTTTACCACAATCCATTAAATGTATTCTGAATTTTTTTATTTGGCAACTCTGTTTACCTTTCTGTCACTTTATTGCTGAAAGTGTCAAGCTAAATTCACTTGCAAGTGAGCTGCAAGTGCCTGAATGTGTGATTGTGTTAGTAAAAAAGTGTGAATGTATTGACTTTTTCGAACTTGCACTTGCATGTGTAAACCCCGGGTAAGTGTCATTAGGTAGTAATGGCAGTTGGAGAATTCTTATCAACTCGGGCAGTCACAACCACAGATTAATGGGACTGTTTACAAGACTGTTTACTAGAGTCCGACCGAGTATTCGGTTTCAGTTACGCGTTAAGCCAAAAATCGTCCTAGTACCAATATTCGGTATTCGGCCATTTTTTTACCGAATAACGAAAACGAAACTTTTATAAAGGAAAAACATAGATTATGGAATTTTAAAGATGCTACAAGTTTTTAATATCAAAAGATTACAAAAAATTTATATTTTATTGTAAAATATTTAAGAGTGTTGCTTAAAAAAATTTGTCCGTTCAAGATGAAAAAACAAGATTAATGTGGTGCGCAATTTAGTGTTGGTACTTCAGGGCACCTTTAACAATTTAAGGTAACAATTTAAGGTTATATTACTTTTCTTAATTGTGTCGAGAGTTAAAAGAAGTTGCTTGGGTTGATTCAGGACCGCATTGCATCAATAGCTATAGACCGCTTCCGCTTTTCCTGCAATGCGATCGTGAGCAGGTGTCCAGTGTGTCGCTTAAACCCGCCAAATCTTCTTTGATAATGCGAGATATAGATTTTTGCGCAATTTACATTACCCTCTGTTTTTGCAGTGGTTTTCGGTCTATTCGTCTCCTTTAGTGCTGGCAAATTCTACTACTTTCCATTACTCAATAATATTCAATACTTTTCATTTGGGTACTCAATACTACTCGATACTTTTAACGGATTTTTTGAAATTGTAACGCATAGTTTTTATCTGCAAATTGAAGTAGTTTCTTCAAAAAATAAAAATAGCTATTCAACTATGATTGGTTTTGTATGTCTTTTATTATTAAATCAAAAATAAATGTAAAACTTTTAATTCAACGTTAACAACAACTAAGAAATAATAGACAGCTTTATTTCGGCGGTTGGTTTTTACAGTGATGTATTTTTATGCACTATTTTACTCACTCAACTTGATTAAAAATACAACTCAGAAAGTATCGAGTAACTACTTTTGAGTATTGAGTATCCAAAAAAAAGGGCAAATACTCGATACTCGGTACCCATTACTCAATACTTTGCCAGCACTAGTCTCCTTACGGTCTATTCGATCGCTTGCGAACTACTCACAGTGCGGGGACGGTCGGATCTTTGACGGTCTCGTACTCCACCAGTATCCTCAAACAACTTCACAGCACGTTACACAAAATTTCTAGTGATTCCAAGCGGTCGCAACGTCCTTAAGATATTACCTTATTCCATGTTGCATTTTAGTAGTCCAAATACAAAAATACGATTTTCCCATTCCATGATTGCAAACAATTAATGTCACACATTTTTTACGGTGCAATGACGAATAAATGTCAGCTGTCAAATCGCAATCAATAGGAAATGGATGCACCCAATGTTGTATGTTCAGTTGTGTGCCAGCATGACGTGACTAGGTAAACGCTTGTAAGGAATCCCTGGATATCATTATTTGGAGATTGGCTTGACTTTGCTGTTGATATTCCACCATCAAGTGTCTGGTCAGCAACACTTTCCATGTAGGTTATTCAGTTTAATCATCTGAATCAAGTAATAGCGATTCGAAGTTCATGATATTGGTAGATTTTTATTCTCGCCATTTATTTTTGTTCAAAGTCATCTTCCAAATTCAGAATCGTCTTTGTTAGCAAAACCTTATAATGTCCGGCACATAGTATTCTAGTCTATTTTGGATGATCCAGTGTAATTGCCAACGTTGTTAGCAAAACCTGGCACATAGCATTCTAGTCTCTTGTAGATTAACCAGTGTTATCATCTTTATAAAAGACTATTTGTAGACTACGCTGCTACAATCTTTTCCTTGTCCATGATCCCTGATTTGCTAGCAAGGGCTTTTGAGTAAAAGTGAGAGAGGCTTTCGATGTCTACAGATTTGTGTAGAAAGTGTTTGATCAATAAAAAGGGCACGATCACAAAGCAACGTTGTTTTGCTGAGTCCAGTTATTTTAAGAATATATAATGTCTTAGAGTTAAATACTATCATGCTTTAAGGTTTTCATGATAATTGTAACAAACCAATTTGAATACACAGCAAACGACCTTGATCGCAAAAGTGGAAATGATCAATGATCGCGCTAGAAAAAAACTATATAAAAGAAACGTTTGCAGCCCCTTATTAGACGACACCGATTTAGCTTCCTATCATTATTCAAAAGCTGCTGTGGATTGTTATAGAAGAAATAAAGTCAATGAAATAATGAAATAAATCATAATACTTTTCCAACACTGCTTGCATTTGTGTCTGCTACTCTCTACAAACAATAATCATACGACTATTTACGAGTTTTTATGTTTAAGAAAAAAAAAAAAAACACAACCTTTCTTGGTTGGAAATACACATACACAACTATCGGCAAATTTGTATAGGCGGCAGAGGTGAATTGGACAGGGGAGCGAGCTGCTGGAACATGCTTTTACATGATAACCTGATTATTTTAATTAAACCAACCGCAGAGGCAAAGAGAGAAAACCAGACGTCAGAGTAGAGCCAAAGTTAAAGAAAAAAAAACCGAAGACAAAAAAGTCATCATGTCAGGCAATGATTTTTCATTACATTCATTTATTTTATTTTATGTAACGTAATGTAATGTAACGTAATGTTGAGTGTAGCTCTGTGTATATTTGCACGAATTTGTATTATTGTATGTATTAATGTCTATCTGTCTGTTTGTCTATCCGTAGCTGTATATACAATATATAGAAAAGGGTACGTTTTTTTTACATTCTTGCTGTCGTTGTTGTTAATTTACTGATTAAATTTTATTTAACGTTTTGCCACCTTTAAACAAATATTACATACCTATACATACTTATTTAAATGTACAAAATGGATGATGATAATAATGTTAAGTTTCTGTATTAAAAATCTAAAAATATTGAAACGTAAATATTTATATAATTAACGAGAGCGAGAGACCGGAGGAGGAAGATCATTAAAATGGTGATACTTTCATTTGGTGGTTTAAATACAATTACGTGGTGTATGCAGATGCAAAAAGGGTTTTAGAAAGTGTATATATGTATGTATGTAGATATTGCACAACCCTGCAAATAACGCGACTAGTCCATACATGCATGTAAAGACTAGACCAAAGAGGAGTAGGAGTACTCCAAAACTACTCCAAATATATGAAAAAAAAGGTGGTCGATTTAACATTGCGATGTCCTAGGATTGTACCATATAACCCATCGGAGTAGTCCTAAAACTACTCTATGCTTCTACTCCATGGATTACTCAAGAGGGTTAGTTTTAAACAACAACAACTCACTATGCAATCGTGTTAACACGAAACCATGTCGTTTAACTACAAACTCTTGTTTAACTATGACATGGTCCATGACTGCATTACATTGGACCATGTTGTAAGTAGTCCATTTCATCTAAAATGGATCACATAGACCAATATTATTTGCAGGGAATAAGTTAATATTGATAGTAGTATGTAATTGTTTAGACATGTATTTAATTTTAGTAGGAAAACAAATTTTTTATATTAATTTGTGGTGATCAGTTTAACAATGTAAAATTATACCATATTATGTTAAATGCATTCATTATAAACATGATTGCCACAAATATATGTAAAGGGTCCGCCAAATAAGATTATTTCATGAAAATGCTATAAAAAAACTACTGAATATTTTCTCAAATATCATTTTTTATTTCAAAGTGCAATCCTTCCGGTTAATAATGGAAAATAATTTCATTTAAATGGCTGCCTCGGCTGGCCATGCAGTAGCCTACACGATCGGTCCAATTTTTAAGCACATTATCTATTGTGTGCAGCTATATTTCACCAATAGCTTCACGAATATTGTCCTTTAAAGCGTCAATTGTCTCTGGCTTATTGGAGTAACACTTCTCTTTGACGGCACCCCACAAATAATTGTCCAACGGTGTCAAATCGCAGCTCCGAGGTGGCCAAACGACATTAGCTCTGCAGCTGATAATGCGATCTTCAAAAACAGGGCGCAAAAGATCGAGAGTAGCTTCGGCTGTGTGGCACGTAGCGCCGTCCTGTTCAAACCAAATGTTGCCAATATCCTCCTCTTCAAATTTTGTGAACAAAAATTCGTTCAACATGGCCCGATAACGATCGCCATTGGCTGTAACGGCCACTCCTTGCTCATTTTCGAAGAATAATGGCCCAATTATGCCTCTGGAACAAAATCCGCACCAAACAGTGACTAGTTTTGGGTGCATCGGCTTTTCAATGTATGCGTGCGGGTTTTCTGTGCCCCAAATGCGACAATTTTGCTTGCTTGCATACCCGCCAAGATCAAAATGAGCTTCATCTGAAAAGATGATTTCTTTAGCAAAATCGGCATCTTCTGTAAGTCGATCGCAGGCCCACTTAGCGAAGCGAAAACGCATTGAATGGTCAGTTGGCTTCCACTCCTGAACCAAATGGACTTTGTATGGCGTCATACCAACGTCTTTATGTAAAATTCGACTCACTGATGTCTCCGAAATGTTCAATTGTTGAGAACGACGGTGAATTGATGTTAATGGCGCTTTACGCACACTTTCTGCCACAGCAGCAATATTCTCGGGTGTACGCACTGTTTTTGGCTTTTCACGCTTTGATTTATCGATGAGGATGCCAGTTTCTTTCACAAGATAACAAACATACGGAGCTGACGGTGCTTCTCTTCTTCCAAAATCCGTACGCATGATTTTCAAAGTAATGTCGCAATATTTCCCAGCGTTGTTCAAGCGTATACACAACCATATTCGTTCAGCGTAAGGATAAAACTAATTATCTGTCAAATCAGACATGAGCTAAGTGTTACCATTCACGAAATAAGCACTAGTTGGAAAAAAACGTTAGATGGCGGACCCGTTATATGTACATATAAATTGTAACTTAACTTAAAACAGAAAAAGTTCAAAATTTGTTTTGCATAGAAGTTATAGCCAGTTAAATATTTTAATTCAAGTGCTTTCAGCCACTGTATCTATGATTTTATTATTCTTACGATCTTATTGGCGTCGTTTGAAGCAAAGCAAACTGAAAGAAAGCTTTAAAATCTGTATCAGATCTAATACAACCATAACAAAACAACCTTTTGCCTGGGTCCCTCCTCAGTATTGAGAAACATTTTAAAAGTTATAAAATCAAATTGTTTGTTGTTAAAGCATTAGCTTTTCACTTATACATACATTCTAACTAAATTTCGAATTGATATATTGGTAACTATTTCTAATTGGTATATTTTCAATAAAGATTGAAGAGCCATACGAGCGCCGTATCAAACGTGCTGACAAAAATAAAAGTGTTGGAGGCGTGGATATACTAAGTAACGAAGATGCAGAAAAGAAATTGCAAGCTTCATTGGATAAACTAGCCAGCGGTGATGGTCCCTCCTACAAGTAAGTCTTGGTCTTGTTCTTAAACTCAACTTATTTCATTATTTTATTATTTCATTCCATTATTATCTAATTGCATTGCTAATAGAATTTCCAAAGTTCATGCTGCCACCAAACAAACCGTTTCTGGTGTTTTAACCAAAATCGATTGTGATCTCATCGATGCCGATGGCAAAGAAGAGAGATGTGAAGTACAAATATGGTCGCGCATTTGGATGAAAGAAGCTCATGAGGTAACCATAAACTGTCCCAACAAAGAATTGGTTAGAAAACGTCACAGTCGTTCGGTAGAGTATGCTGAGAAGAAAACGCACAAGAAACAAAATCATCACAGCTTGAGCAAAGTAGAACATTTGTTCTCGAAATTCCAAATAAAATACAATCGTCGCTATCACACCACCATGGAAAGACAAATGCGTTTGCGTATATTCAAGCAAAATTTGGAAATGATTAGACAATTGAATGAAAACGAAATGGGTAAGTTCTGAAAATGTTTCTTAATTCAAATTTCTTATTAATATTAAAATTTTACTTGACCTCTTAGGAAGTGCTAAATATGGCATTACAGAATTTGCCGATTTGACCAGCACTGAATACAAACAACGCAATGGTTTATGGCAAAGAGATCCTTTGAAAGCCGCTGCCACACCTAAAGCTGACATACCCGATGTAGAATTGCCCAAAGAATTTGATTGGCGATCAAAGAATGTCATTACTCCTGTAATTTTCTTTCATTTATTTATTTGTTAATAATTCTTGTTTTATTTCTTAATTCTATATTCAATTTTCTTTTCTTGGCTCATTTCCAGGTTAAAAATCAAGGCAGTTGCGGTTCCTGTTGGGCGTTTAGTGTAACTGGTAATATTGAAGGCCTGCATGCAGTTAAAACTGGAGTTTTGAATGAATACTCAGAACAAGAGTTATTAGATTGTGATACCTCGGATTCAGCTTGTAATGGTGGTTTGCCTGATAATGCTTTTGAGTAAGTTTTATGTATATTATTCTATTTTATCAATATGATCTTCGAAACAATTTCTCAATTAATTTTGCAATTACGTCGTGTTCTACGTTTTTTTTTTTTGTAGGCACCGCATAATTGACTATTGAGTGATCAATTTTCTGTGTGAGATAATAAAGCTTTCTTTGTCTAAATACAAACTACTCTCGGCTAGCTATTTGTAGTTGACAAACTACATTTAGCTCTTTCGTTCAGGAAATTATTTTCACTTCTTGTTTTGACTTAAAACTCAATGAACCCCTATTCGCGTCTCAAATAATTTCTTTATCTCAGCCTTCATCTTGTTAGACACTGCCAAGGTTTCCATGACAGGTAATGACCCGTAAGATTGTTCCTCACTAGCATTTTTATTGTTTCATCAACGATTTGATTTTGTGGATTAAAACATTTCGTTCAGTGTGATGCCTTGATTCATTCTGTCTTATTAACAACGCTAGGAGATTTAGCATTTCCATAATTACCGCCTGATAACGAGAGATTTTAAAAACTAGTAGTCGACAAATTTATGTTCCGCAAAAACGCCCGATCTTGTACGTTTTGCAGGTTTATCGATTTATGAAACACCAAAATATGGGAATTCGGTTCACACATCAACGAGGTTTTTTTAGAGGTTTAGTGAAGTTTATGGTCGTAAAACATGGTTTGTCACTATGTAATATTTGACTGGTTTTAAGAGAGACTTTAACTGCGGAGATCTGCTTTAAATTAAACCTTCTAGGTCGAATTGTATTAAAATTATCTATCTGGTTTCTAGTTTTTGGTTATCTTTGACTCTTGTTATCAATATTTTTAACAATATTGTATATAAATTGTTTAATTTTTAGTGCCCTTGAAAAGATTGGAGGATTAGAATTGGAATCAGAGTATCCTTATCACGGCCGCAAGGAACAGTGTCATTTCAACAAAACCAAAGTTCATGTTAAAGTTAAGGGTCATGTTGATCTGCCCAAAGATGAAAAAGCGATGGCTCAATGGTTGATTTCCAATGGACCCATATCAATTGGTAAGCAGAAAAAATTTATTCATACTATTGCTGAACATATATATAGGCTGACTAAAATTAATTTTAATTCACATGCTGCTAATAAACCTCCTTTTTATATTCAATCGTTTTTATTTTAGGCATCAATGCCAATGCCATGCAATTCTATCGCGGTGGTGTTTCTCATCCCTGGAAATATCTTTGCTCTAAGAAAAACCTAGATCATGGTGTACTAATTGTGGGCTATGGTGTCTCCGAATATCCTTCATTTAATAAGACATTGCCCTATTGGATTATCAAGAACTCGTGGGGCAGTAAATGGGGTGAACAGGGCTATTATCGTGTTTATCGTGGCGACAATACTTGCGGTGTTACTGAGATGGCCAGTAGTGCTGTATTAGATATTTAAGTTAAACGTTGCACAGAATGTAATAATGTAATGTTTAAATACAATTTTATATGCAACAACACGAACAACAAAAAACACCTATAATCCTCATATAAACATACGTATTTTTTTAAACAACCTAAACATTTATACAAACGCATTGTTATTATTCTTTTTAATTATATATTTTTATGTTCTGTTGGTTTGTCTCTTTTTTGTTTCAATTATATATTTCATATGTTAGTAATTAAATGGCAACAACAAGAAAACTACATTTAACACCACAACAAAAACAACAAGAAAAATGTCATAAATTGTGAAAAATCTCATTATAATCATAATCCTCTTAAATAAAAGCACAAACAATTTTAATCACAGTCATACAAATTTACTTACATTTACTCGACAAACATACATACACACATACTTACAAACTCACACTTATTATTAATAGCACACTTTGTACTAACTATATTTAATAACAAAAACAACAATAACAACAAATTATTACCAACAAAAAACGAACAAATGTCATAAATGAAAAAAATATATAAACCGAACAAAAAATTCAATAAATAATCATTAAACATTTTTATTATTATTAGGTTTGTTTCATTATTGTTTTTTATCCAAGAAAAAACTAGTATGTAATAGCTTAAATTAATACAACTAATTGCATTAATAGAAACAAATGTGCCACAGGGATTTATTTCAATGTTTGCTTTTGTTAACAAATTCCACATAAATATAATTAATAATTATCAACAGTTAGTGTTATTAATATTTGGTTTTATTTACCTACATACATATTTACATATGTATTTATGTATGTATATATTCTAATACAGTTTCTTAGTTATGGCATTGGCAATTATTAAGAATTCATTTAGTTATTAGCAAATGCACGATTCATTACTAATTTTATTAATTTAACTGACATAAAAAATAAATCCCTTAATGCCCAAAACTTATTCATTGGAATTTTAATAGGAAATTTTCAACACATATGTATGTATGCATGTAGTCTTTGTTAGCTAAAAAATATACTTTGTTTAGCAATTTTGCAAAAACATATATATATTGTTTTTATAATTAACAAACACAAACTGCAAAGCTTTTTGGCTTATCTGCAGAAAATATCCAGAGTCTTTGGCGGGAATCGAACCCGCAACCCTCTGACTGATAGTCTGGCACACTATCACCTATGTAGTCTATCTAACAAACACACAATGTATACAGTTTAAGCTGTTAACCTCCTTATTCAAAAACGATTATTAAATTTAACAAACTTTATTAAGCAAATTTTTATATGCAAATCTGTCATATAAAAGTTTGTTAAATTTAATAATCGTTTTAAAATAAGGGGGTAAATCTTTATCAGTTCTATTTTAATTAAAAGGAATATATTACAAGAAATACATTAATTTAGCTATTTATTACGGAATTCTGAAAAACATTTACAGTAGCTGTAAGAGAAACTGGTACAACAAGATTTTTTCTATACATACATATGTTGTATGTCTCTTATTTGTAGGATAATTTCAATAAATATATGTAAAGTATATGAATGGGATTAATAGCAAAACAATTTATTTAAATCAAATATTAAATTAACTTAAAATCAATGCAATCACATGTAATTAAAGGAAATTAAATTACATGTCGACATTTTTTTTTTGTGTACCACCAAAGTGGACAACAAACATAATAAAAATGTATTCAGGTTTTCGAGACGAAGTCTTGACATGAATACGAAAAAACTGAAGAAAAGGAGGCAACATGTAAATAAATGAAAAATGATAATTACAGCAAATTTTGAACCACCGGTAATACTGGTTAAAGGATTGATGTTTGACTGTTGGCTAGCAGGCATCGCAGTGGTGCAGAGGGTGAGAACGCAAAGAATTCTGATGAGAGAAAGTGGTGTTTCTCGAAACATATGTAAATTCAACCAACAACCCAGGTTCGAATCCTAAGCCAAGAAAAATTATCAATAAATTTTAATAATAATTTTCATGTAACAATTCCTACCTTCAGTAAAAATAATTTAATGAAAATTAAATATAATGAACTCGAGCCGAAATAAGAGAAATATCAAAGATTTAAAATTAACAGTTAAATAAAAATAATAATTGTTCTTAATATTGTAATTTATTAATTGTCCAAGAAGGCTAAAAATAACAAAAAAAAAATAAACTAAATGAATGAATAATAACACGAGATAATTAGGTTTAAATCCGGGTGAAATCGCTTTAGTAGGGTTAAAACCAGACGATTTATTTACACCAATTTTTTCGATAATTACATCTTACTTGTTAATGCCAGCTTCTTTGTATCGGTAAAGCAAAAAACGGAATATAAACATATACTCGTACAATATTAAAGACACTAACGGTAGTTTATAATTGTCATTGAAAAGTGTTTAATGTTCATATTCACTTAATTTAATTAAAAGTAAACGCAATTTACGAGCTTCTAAGCCAATGGTGAGTGGTTCGGCGGGTACTTCTTCTGAGGCAGTGTAAATATTTGCCGGTGTTAAAATGCCATTAACTGGAACGCATAAGATTTAAAGTTTACAAATGATCATACTTAGATTATCCACCAACTGGAGTTTTCCATATTTAACTTACCCTCACAAGATTTCAAGAAATTCATTACCTCCTGCAACGAGGGATACGGCAAAATGATATTTTGTTTGGCCATGCCCGTTAAAAGACCCAAAATGCAACGTTTAACATGCAGCCAGGTGTCGGCATAAAGTCTAGCCCCCGAACCTCCCTCCAAAGCATGAGCAATGCGCGATAAACCAAATTCATAATTCGATTTGGCACAATACAAAGTGCCCACCACTAAATTCACAATACACAAATGATGATACTGTTTGCCCATGTTGCCCTTAAGTTCCTCGGCCTTTTCCACTTTGCGCATAAGCTCCTCGGCTTCTTCATTTTGAAATGTCATTATATAGGAAACACAAAGATTGGCCAAAACTGCAGCCGAAACAGACATGACCTGAAAGGATTCTAAATTAAAATGGTTTTTATTTAAAGAAGATTTAAAAGAAAACTTACATCATCGCCATGCTGGCGTATAACGGGTTCATAGAAAGCAGCCGCCTCTTTGTATTTATCGCCCTGCATAAAAAGCACATGGCCGGCATTTAAACGCCATATAGAATTCTCCGAACAAAATTCAGCACTTGAACGAAATTCTCTCTCGGCGCCCACAAAATCATCATCACGCCAGGAAATCCAAGCTCGAGCCATGACAACTGGCAGATATCTTAAGAAATAGTGCTACAATTCCAGAATTAAAATAAATAAAACTTTAACTTACAATTCCAGGGCATTTTCATAGTCTTTCAAAGCAGTCCTTAGGGCATTTTGATCGGTGGTCGAACGTACTTCCTGCACTTTGGCCGCCAAACTTCTCAATTTACCCGCCAAACTGGAGGCCAATGTGCCCAATTTCTTTTCAGCCAATTCCGCTGAAGCCTGGGCCGTTATCAAGGCATCCAATAGTTCATAGAGATACTAAACAAGAGAATTTGTATATTATTCACCTTGTATATCTTATAGAATCAAATGTATATATCGTTGGTCTCATGTAGAAAGGCCCTAACTCGCTATTTTTTCGAAATTAGTTTTTCTTGCGATTCCAAAGCATTTAACGCAAATACACCTCCTCACAAAAATTTATTGCAATAGTGTAAAAAATAACGCTTTTATAAGCAGGTGTACAAAAAAAGTTACATGTTGAATATTACAGTTTCTATTATGTTTTTACCTTCTCCTGTAAAGTTTCAAATATGCGAGTTAAGGCCTTTCTACATGAGACCATCGATATGTATATACTTGTGATAAATAGGTATATGTTAGATTTGTATGCTCTGCGAGGATATCCGCTGCTGTTTCGTACATTTCATGTTTGCAACAGATGAGCAGTATATTGGCAAATGTTTCCCTAGGACAAGAGGGTGGTCCCAGATCTAGTAGAAAGGCCAATTTCCTTAAACCTGCCACGGACCCTTGAGGATCGGTCAGAGCCATATTATGCAAAGTAATGGGATCTAATTCACTTTCAGCTCTGGGCGGTAAATCTAACAAAGAATCTCTGGCGGCTTCAACTGAAATTGCATAGATTTTTAATTAATCACAATTGTAAGAATATCTCAGAATAATCGGGAAAGTTTTTACCGAAACTGAAACATTTATTTAAAACTAATGTCATTATTGTGTTTTTTTTAAGTACGCACATTTAAATTTTACATTTAAATCTATAATAAAATATGAATACAGAGATTCGAATTAATTAATTTAAGTTAATTTAGTTCGCTAAAATCATTCCATTAAACCATTTCCTTTTTTGAATAGAAAAATTTAATGGTTAAAATGTTATTACCCATGAAATTTTTTAGAACTTGTTATAGAACTTTTCGCTTATAGTCACGTCGGTTATAGTCCATTTAGCGATATAGTCCAAAATACACGTTTTTACAGTCCTCTATAAGTCAAATTCATACGATATAGTCCATGAGCAATATAATCGCATTTAACATATCGAGCCATAACCGCCAAAATAATGTATCCCACACCATAATCGATTGTTGTTTTTTAATCGAAATCGATAGTTCAACATCATTTAAAATTATTAAAATTAAATGTATTACACAAAACAATATTTACATTATAAATTTTAAAATAATGGCTTTATTCAAACTGATTTTATTTAAAAAAAACCTTCCCCTGTAAAATTTTGAGTTTGTGGGATACATTTTTTCGGCGGTTATGGCTCGATATATGTATGTCACCTATGTGTGGTTATTTAAAGCTTACTTACATGCAAATTATTGAGGATATTGTCACATACATTTAGGTAATATTGCATAGCGATTTAAGCTACAAACCAATAAAATGTGCTAAAAATCAAATGGTATACTGACTGCCAGCCTATGGCAGGGCGGATGAGTTTTAAACTCTACCGGCTTTACATAAAAGAGTTTACTTGACTGCCGGTCGAAAGGGTTTTAAACTCTATGCTAACTCAAACTTTTCTTGGCTGCCGGCCTACGGTCGTGCTAAAAGTTTTTAAACTTGGTAGTTGAGGGAGCTGTAGCTTAATTGGTTAGCGCATTTGGTCATTAAGCATGAGTTGGTATTTTTAAGAATTATATAAGTATGTATTATGTAAAAGTTGTTTTAAAAATCTATCAAATGAAGAATGTGTATGTATGTATGTATATTGACCAAAGTGAATAAAAAATGACAAAAGTACAACATACATATTAAATATTCGAAATTTGGATGCCCATATCTCAGGAACTATGGGTCGGTTATAAAAGCAAACTATAACATTATGTTAAGCATAACCTTTAGTAAAAATAACCTTTAGTAAAAATAACGATTCGGACTGGAGCTCATAAACTAGAATTTAATCTTATTTAGAACTTTTGGCTGCCCATCTGTTATATATTCCAAAAAGTGCTATTATATCTATTCAAATGATTTCAAAAGGCTGTTAATAAATAAATATATAATTGAATTATTTTTAAATAATTACCAGTGTGCATTAGCAATTAATTTAAAATCCTATTTAACTAAATCCTTTTACTACCAAAAACACAAATAACTTTATTAATAAATACCTTTCGTCTAATTAACGCTCAAATTACTGGCAACTCTGCTCTAGTAGCCAAATAAATCTTTAGTTTCTACGCGTACGCCTCTTAAAACTGTTGTTCTTAATTTCGCTTCGTCTTTTAACGCCTTTTATAAATATATACATATGTAGTTAAAGTGTAGTAAATTTTTAAAAATTAAACAAATAATAAACGTCTTAATGTAACTGAATAATAAAGTTATTAACTTTTATAAGAATCAGTGTTAAAATTAAGATTTTATTCAAATAAATCAGTGAAAGAATAGCTATCATCACATATGTATGTATGTATGTACATAAATCATTGTGTTTGCAATAATTCTATTGTTGTTGTGGTTGTATTTAACTGTTGTATTCAATTGTTATTGTTGTTTTTCTATACAAAAGCCCTTTGCACATGATTGATGTGTCCTAATCAGCGTTGCCATTTTGGTTACTTTTAACCAAAATTGGTTACTTTTTTTTCCAATGTGTACTTGTGTACTTTTTTTCCGTTTTGGTTACTTTTTTTTAACATAAAAGTAACCATTTTTTACATTGCTTTTACTTTGACTTAATTTACACCACAATTTAAAAGTTTTTTAAAAATAAAACACTAAACACAGGATTACAAAAAAATACATGCCTGTCTCCAAACATAACAAACACAATCATTGTATTGTTGAACGAGTAAAAGGTTCTTCACAAAAACCATCTAAAAACATGCTACAAAATGCATTTTCATATTGATTTGACATCGGAACAAGTTAATTTTTCTTTTGTTTTAGAAATGAACGAACCTTAATCAACATTCATAAATTATGTTTTTACCAGAAAACAAAAAAAAAAGCTTTTTACAAATTAGCGTGCTATTTATTTTTTAATAAAGTGTTTTCTAAATAGTTAAGATTGGGTTTCTTTCGTAAAAAATGGATAAGTATGTACTTCGAATTAAAAAATAATAATATTGGTTTTAAGCACAATTTTTATTTTTGTTAGATTTTTATTTAAAAAGGCTGCTCAAAGTAAAACTAATAATGTCGGGTTATCTTCTGGAAGTGATGATGAGAATATGTATATTTTCATTCAATTTCAATAACTTTTTTAAATAATATTTTGTTGTTTAGTGACATTAATAACAGCCCGAAAAGAAAATTCCGTGTATTGTGGTTGGATGAGTTTCCGTGGCTAAGAAACAAAGATGGATGTTGTTTCTGCGCTGCCTGTGTAAAAAAATTGCAAATCACGTAAGTTATTTACGAAAGCACACTAAAAAGTGTTCATAAGCAAAATGTGGAAAATAAAAATAACATTTGCAAGTCCTCAAAAAGAAACTCTTAATAAGCAAGTGCACCAAACAGAGCTAACATTAGTAATGTTTCTTATTTCCCACAATTTGCCTTTTTTTTAATGGACATCTACCAGGCTTATTAGAGAAGCGCTGTCCCGACTGTCAAATTGCGAAACACATTAAATGTGGCAGGTAAAGCAACTTAATTAACAGAAATGTTAGGAAGCAAATCTAAAGCAAATTTAATTTCCAAACTAAAAACGACAAAGTTTTCGTTAATAGTAGACGAAACAACAGACGTATCCACAAAGAAATCACTAGTTCTAGTCGTTCGCTATATGGATAAATCATCTAAGAACATTCAAGACAGATTTTTAGCCTCATCTACTTAAACTTTATCTACTAGTGTTTGGTAACAAATGTAATGAAATTAATTACATTTGGGTGTTATTAATATTGTTATTGCTGAATTAGTTTTTTCTTTCAATTGTACCTAATTATAAGACTGAACTACAAACTGAAATGCAATGGTTAATTTATATTTTACATATATATTTTTTAGCTGAAATAAAATAAAATTTTAAATATATAAAAATTTTGGTTACTTTTTTTTGCTTTTGGTTACTTTTTTTTTACATTTTGGTTACAAAATTTTTTTGGTCGTGGCAACGCTGGTCCTAATACTGTGCAAGAATGATAAAATTCTTGATACTGTGTATTGTTGTTGTTTTTTTGTTTGTTGCTAGTAAAAATATAAAGAGCAAATAAGAGAAAAATTAAAATAATAAAAGCAGAGCAGAGCAAGAAAAAGTAAACTTCATGTAGGAAATGAAGTTATGTTTTTGATATTTGTGCGTGGTAGAGTTGTCAATTTTTTAAATAGTGTAAATAAAACGGAAATCGGTTCGGGCGTTTAATTTAAAGATATGTAATAAGTTAATTTAATTTTTGTATTTAAGGTAAGTTTTTTATGCAATTTAATTTTTATACATATATACATATATTTGTAATTGTACTAACAAATCTTTAAGAAAAAGAAATAAGAAGTTCTCTTTTTAATGCAAATCATTTGAAGTAATAATTTTTATTTTCATGTATGTTTACAATTTTGACGTTTCAAAAAGCCAAAATCAGAAATCTAAAGAAGTTCTTTTAGAAAAAATATTTATTTATTTTTACAAAAATATAAACAAAAGACAGTTTTGAAAGAAAGAGATAAATATAAAACTTGATTATCTTTCGTCTCGTGACACCTCTGTATACTTTGTGTCGTTGAGTAAACATCAATGTTCATTTGAATAAATAAAGGCTCGTTATATTTGCTTTAAACTTCTTGAAGCTTTTATTTCGCAATTAAAAGGAATCCAGAAATCATATCAAAAATCAATATTTGGTATGAAAACGTCAATGAAGCTAAAATCCTTTATAACAGTGTAAATGCTGAGTTTTTAGAGAAAATATGCTCAATCTGTGAGAACTTCTTATTCATATCAAAAATTTATGGTTTTTATGAAAATATCAATAAAAATTAAATCCTTCCTATTTTTGCTCTTGCTGTGTATTTTGTTAGCGTAAAGCAAAAATATGCTAAACCTTTTTGCAAATGCAATGATGCAATACCATTAGCACAAGATTGTGAATTGCTCTATTATGTATTCAACAGTTCCATTGCTGTTGTATTTAGCGGTGTTTAGTTTTGGTTTTCTAAAACATGCGAATTGTTCTAAGTCCCAATTTACACGAAGCAATTTTTATTGAAAAGATTGATACAATTTCTTTCTTGAAATTTCTTCGGTGTTTACACAGCACAATTCCTATTGCTTAAATTGCTGTTATTTTTATTTGAAAGTATACACACATATGTAATACGTATAATGGAATAAAACGAATTGCAAGTACAATCAAGTGTGTCTCGTCTTATCTTCCCCTCACTTCGATGTCTAAAAAAGTATGTCTCGTCTTTTCTTCCCCTCCCTTCGATGTCTAAAAAGTAATCAGCTTAGCTTAAAGAATTGCTTGGTGTAAATTGGGTCAAACCAAAAGCCTTTAAGATTTTAACTTTTAAACAAGAGATGTTTGTTGCATATTTGTAATCGTATCAAAAAAACCTTTAAGAAAAAGCTAAAAGAAAGTGGTCTTCTGTGAAATATGTATGTCATTCGCTGTGAAATAATGTATCCATCTGTCAAACATTGTTTTGTTTACATTTGTTATTTAAAATAAAAAACGAAGTAAGAAAAATAAATTTTCTTAAGAGTCTGAACAAGTAAAATTAATAAAAATAAATAAATTGTGTGTTGTTTTGGTTAAAAAAGAAACTGAAAATAATCGAAACAAATCAAATTAATTTTGTCTATATTTTAATTCGCCTGGATTTTGACAGTTTACATACATATCAACTAAAACAAAATACCTGTTGTTTTTGGATTATTGCATTTGTTGCCGTGTCGCACACACCTTATTAATACGCCTTGATTAATATTGAGAATATGCAAATTTAAATTGATATTGAGAAAATAAAAATTGTAACTGAGAATTTGAAATTTTTATGAAATTTTTCAAGTATTTTTTTTACTTATAAAACACATTACATGATTTTGAGTTACAAATCTAATATAAATTTTTATTTCTCAATTTCAATTTGTATACAGCCCAATCATGAATAAAAATTCCAAGGTAGTTTCCCATTTTTTCTATTCAAATTCAATATTAAAAAAATAAAAAGGGCAAAAACTCCCGCGTATTTTTTATTCATGATTGGGCCGATATTCTCAATCAAGGACGAATTAATAAGGCGAGTGCGACACAATACAAGAGTCCAAAAAACAACAGTCATTTTGTTTTTGTTAATATGTATGTGAAATGTCAAAATTCAGGCAAATTGAAATATAAACAAAATAAATTCGATTTGCTTCGTTTATTTTCACAATCACCCCTATCGTGAATAAAAATTCCACATGAAATTTGTTCCCTTTTATTTTTTTAACATTGAATTTTAATAAGAAAATGTGAAAAAGGAACAAATTTTATGTGGAATTTTTATTCACGATAGGGGTGAATTATTTTTATTTTTATTAATTTTACTTTTTTAGACTCTGTTAGATGGATACAATATTTCACAGCGAATTAATTCAGCTGATCTGTTGCATACACCTTAGTAATTTTTTACATTTCTTAATTTAAATATTTTTTTCTCATTTTCCAATTTGGATTTCTGAATTTCAAATTGTATTTTCTCAATTTCAACTTGAAATGGTGCAGTGAATTTTTAAAACCTGTTCTGTAGAATGCCATTGTGATTTTAAAGAACTTTTATAGAATTAGAAAAATATACTGGAAATGTTGTTTGCTTTTAACAAAAGATTCTTTTTCCAAAACATTTTCAATTGTATTGCGTGTATAACTTAAAAATGTGGGATTTAAAACTTATACACATCGATGGTTTGTGCGTTTCGGAAGCGCAAATTTTGACACGAAAGATAAAGGTCGCCCAAAAGTACAAATACTCCGCACTTGTAGAAATCGAATGTGCAGGTTAGAGTTAGTTAGATTGCAAATAATATTATGGAATAGAAACACTTATCACTTTGTCAAAATTTGCAATTTGATAAGAACAAAGTGAAAAGTTGATAATTTCTTTGTGGAATAGAAACTATAGAAAGAAATTATTGAGAAGTTTTGCCTTGTGCAGATCTTGACCCATCCCACTATTATTTGGACTCTCTGGCATACGCTTCACTTCAGAACAAAAGCTGAAAATTGTTAAAAATTTTTTGGCATCTACTTCAACGGTGGCTGGATAAATTCATATTTTCTTCTAAATTTAATTACATAATGAAATAATTAGAACTGATACTTAAAAAGAGTTTGCCCTGTAAATCTTAAAGAAATATTCCAAAAACAATTGAATTCACAATCAATTTGTTAAAATCTTTGACTAAATATTTATTGTAAATGTTACTTACTATTTCCTTCATTGTACTCAATGGCGGCCTTTAAATTCAATGCCTGTGTTATGCCCGACAAGGCCATTGTTATGGGATTGCCAACACTGCGGGCACTGCCATCCGTATCGATTTGAGCACCAATACCCAATTCGGGATGATTTCTTATGCCACGATCCACAATTTCAGCTTAAATTGAAGTTTTAACAAGTTTTATTCACAGGCATATTTGGTAAAAAAATACTAAATACAAATCCTTGTCCTCACTTACTAGTATAATCAATAGACTGAGTTTTTTCCTTTTTGCGATAGTGCGATAAAGCCAAATTGTAGGCAATCAGGGGATTAAAGCCGCCCACTTGTAGAGCTATATTGAAACGCTGGACAGAACTATCAAATTGATCGGCCTGATACATTAGGCAACCTTCATCGTTAAGAGTTTCGGCAGTGCCACTCGCACGTTGATTTAAAACACTTTGGGCGCCGGCATAATCTTCACTCGAGTACAAAATGGCACTTTGCAGTTGTAGACATTGTTCTTTTAACTCGTTATTGTCGCTGATTTGTTTCAAAACTTTTAGGGCGTCCACAAATATGCCCGCCTGATACAAAGACTGGGCATAATAGAATCTACATATATAAGAATACATACATACATATGTACAAGTATGGGTCTATAAAAGTAAATTATTAATTATAATAAAGTATTGAATAAAACCCACTTATATTTGGGAATCTTTGGTGCCAAATTGCACAATTGTTCATAACAAGTGGCTGCCTCTTCATACTTCTGGGCATGATAGTAACAATAACCCAGTATTGAGAGACCAGCTCTAGTGTTGGCTGCCTCTCCCAAATTGATTATGCACTCAATGACATCTTCGAAACGTTTGTCCTTTATCTGTTACACAACAACAGCCAGAAAGTTGTTAATTAATGCATTTACATGCAAATGAAAATGTTTAGAATTTATTTATTCTGTTACGTGTACTTACCAGATTGTATATGGTTCGTGTTATATGACCCTCTCTAAGGATTATGCCCTGATGCAACATTTTTGTCTTTTAATGTTTTCTGTATTTATTATTATTTTAAATGTTTAAAGTTGCGGAAAAATGTACATTTCTTTAATACAAGTCGTATTAGACTGTTGTTACACTATTACCCTAGAAAATAATCTCCATGGCAACAAAATGCATTCGTCAAATAAGTGTGGGTAAATACATACATACATAGGTACAACCCTAATTCAAATATTATGACAAATATTAAAACATTATTTACAGTGTACGGCAAAGAATTGACAGAGAAGACGATAGAATATTATATCACCTGTTCTGTAAAACGAATTCGTTTTTCGAATTTATTATAGAACGAAGTTATGTATGTACGAGAACAGTGGCTTTTTTAAAAAAGAAAGCTGAGGGTTTTTAAAAAAAAAAATTTTTTTTTTCAAAATTAAATAAATTATTTATTATTAAACACAGAAACAAATAAATATGGTATTCTACCATTACTAGAACAGTAACAAAAACAAAATAATTAAAAAAACCTCGATCACACTGAAAGTCGGTCAGGTCATTAAATGAAGCCAAATTACATCTACAAATTTTGTGTAGAGCTCCCAAATAAGGCCCACTACCGAAAATCACTTTAAAGAGCATAACTCTCTCAAAAATCTTGGTATCCAAATAAAATTTGACACAAATAAGTTTCTTATATACAGAAATAATGACACCTAACTTTGAGTCGGTCCATAATTAGTCAAAACTCCCATATACATACATAAAACGAAGTTATGTATGTATGAGAACAGTGGCTTATATTGAAAGTCGGGCAAACTGTTTGTAAAAAATTAAACCCTTTTTTAAAAAAGAAAGCTGAGGATTTTTAAAAAAATTTTTTTTTTTTTTAAATTAAATAAATTATTTATTATTAAACACAGAAACAAATAAATATGGTATTCTACCATTACTAGAACAGTAACAAAAACAAAATAATTAAAAAAACCTCGATGACACTGAAAGTCGGTCAGGTCATTAAATGAAGCCAAATTACATCTACAAATTTTGTGTAGAGCTCCCATATAAGGCCCACTGCCGAAAATCACTTTAAAGAGCATAACTCTCTCAAAAATCTTGGTATCCAAATAAAATTTGACACAAATAAGTTTCTTATATACAGAAATAATGACACCTAACTTTGAGTCGGTCCATAATTAGTCAAAACTCCCATATAAGACCCACTCCGTAATTCACTTTAACCCTCATAATTCTTTTTAAAGTATTTATATCGACATAAAGTTTAACACATATAATATTTATATTCACAGACATCATGACACGAAATTTTTGGATGATCGGTCCACAATAGGTTATATCTCCCATATAACACCCGTTTCTAAAAAACTGTTTTATACATATATGTACTGGATGTAGGGTATTGACCGACTATACTTTCTTACTTGTTTTTATTTTAATACTGTAACTACCTGCATTTGTTTAATTTTTATTTTCACAATTAATTTTTGCTATAATAAATCACTTTGTACTTTAAAATTTGTATTAAACAAAACCAAACCATTAATTTTATTTATGATTTACATATGAAGATATTCTACTGCCTTAGTAACACTCAAACATTTCAGATGTTCATTGTAGGCGAAATATGTTTCGAAAATATATTTTCGTTTAGCAGCCAGCTGGCAACGTAAAATTTCCTTCTCTTCTGCATCATACTTATCATTTAATTCAATGGCCATGGAAGAGGCATTTAAATGCATAATGACAAATTTATTTGTATTTGTGGCGGACTATAATTGTAGGTACTGAAATTAGTAAAGAGTTTTTAAATTGACTTTGAAAAACTTACGGTTTTTGAATGACAGTGAAAAAATTCTTGGGCATCTGTTATGAGATTACAAGCCGTTATATCGAAACATGTTTCCTGAGACGTTTCTTTATATTTCTCCTTTTCAGTTTCAGGGTCAATACCTATGGGTGGCCGGCGATCAATGTTGTCTTCATCATTGCAGGCTTCAAATGAATCCGAATAATTTTGATTGATCACTATTAATTGTTTTAAATAGTTCTTTAGACAATCGGGTTGTTGCAAGAACCCACCGTCCGTTCTCTTTAAATTTAAAAGGTACACAATACAAATTAAACCGATGCTAATATTTCGAAAACTCTTCATAACGCTGCTTCAGTACGGCTGCTACTGAAACTCAATTAACTAAGTTAATTGTTGATTAATGGTTAAATAATCCACTCGAGTTCTAACTAGTAAATAGTTAGTGAAGAACCAAAGAATATAATACAAACTCAATATATTAGTGAATGGAAACATGCGAATATCTTATCAACGTGGCGGATACTCGTAATATTTTATTGTCATTTAACATTGATAGTGTAAATTAATGTTTGTTTTGATCAGAAGAACTTTATATCTATACCAAGACTAATTTGTTTTGCTAGCTGGTACGGGAAGTACTTATCAGTTTCTGGTTAAACTCGAAACAAGCAAATACAAAGTGTTTTATTCAGCAATGCCGAATGTTAAATACCCATCACGAAAATTTATGATTTTTTATATCCTACACCATTAGTGGGGAATTGGATTTGTGCTGATTTTGCACATTTTGTGCAGATTGACCACAGCTCCCATATGAGACACATTGCCTAATATCACTTTAGAGAACATAACTCTCTTAAAAATGTTGGCATCCAAATAATATTCAATACAAATTTGTTTCATATACATATACAAAAATCACCCATCCCAATTTTATGATTATCGGTCCATAATAAATCGTAAATCCCATATAAGCCCCACTTCCGAAACTCTCTTTAATGACCATAAAACTCTTAAAAATTTTGCTATCTAAACTAAATTCAACAAAAAGTATAGTTACGGTCACACATGGCAAATATTTATTCAATAAAGCGTAACCACTTCTCTTAGCACACATTTGTTTGACGTTGTTTACTCTAACAAGAGTTTTGCAAGATCAAACAGCATCAAAAACAAAACTAATACAAAATATTTGTTGTGTATTGTTCAAAATAAACGAAGTTTTTAAATAAATAAACAAATTCAAATATATTTTATTTAGTGGTTACGTATTTTTTCGCAAATATTTACCAAGTGTGTCCGTACCTTCAGTTTCACATAATAATGAAACCAGGAAAAAACGAAAAATAAATATTTTACAATATTAACGAATAAAATTTAACCTCAAAGTACAAAAACAAAATTTCTTGTGGTCTTTTTAATTCTACGAATTTGGGGTAATTTTTCATTCCTCTTAAAATGCAAAATTACCCTAAAGGATAAGTGTATTATAATCCCAATAAAAATGAAAAATAGGCCCAAATTTTTTTCCTGGGGTCATTTTACAAAGAGCCATATACTGAGTGTAAGGTATTATATGGTCGGGCTTGCCAGACTACACTTTCTTACTTGTTTTAATTTTGATATTCTGCTTTTAACCGATTTCTCTTTCGCCATATATCCCAGATCCCTCTTTAACTCTAACGTTTAATTTATAACTTGGTTGAAACACAGAGAGAAGGCCTGATATACATACACACATACATACACTGTATATGTATAGCTAGATCGTCTCAGAATTTAAAAAAAAAACAACTGAATTATTTTTACAAACGAAATGACTTGATCAATGACTTGAGATGGGCTATAAACATATTGGTGGTATTAAACTAATATTTAACGCTATTGTCATAGAAATATTTTGATAAAGTTTATTTGTCAATTTTATAAATTAAAAGAGTGTCAATAAATGTCCAATTTGAATTTGAGTGAAAATAAATCACAATATTTGTTAAGATAGCGCGTACATACATAATTATATTTAATTTAAGATTAAATTGCAATACAAAGTGTTGTGTTATTAATATGTATAATGCTAATTTGAGCAATCTTGTTTTGTAGTACGTATTGAGGAGTGTGTCAAACAAAATTTTAACACTTTACACAGTATAAGTTATAATAATTCCTCAGGATACATACATATATGTATAACATTCTAAGCCCCGGTCTTATTAAGACATTAATTATTTCGATCTGATCCGGAAAAATCTGGAGTTTTTCAAAATGGTCTCAGTTTTATGAAAAACAGCGATAAAATACATCATATACCACCTACCTATAAAGTCTTTTGAATGTTGTAGATTTTTGCTCACTCACGCTACAAGAAAGAGTTTTAAATATTTCCAACTTAGCTAAAATTAGCCTGAGTCTCACCAAAGATAACGTTAGACAGAATCGAAACCGCTTATTAATAAAACTAGCTTTTTACACCCGGCGCTGCACGGGATATTATTAATCTTTTATTCCTGGCCGATGTTCATTTAACATTTTGGTAATCTGGGGCCAAATTACCGCATTCGTGATCGTATCGAAAAATGATTTCGATATCGAAATTATGATAAAATGTACTAAATTTCTTGCTCGATATCGAATGCCATAATCTCAAATAAGAAAATTACGATCAATTTTATTCGATGTCAAAGCACGAAGCATGTTTCGTGTGTAAAGTGGCAGTTTATTCTGTAGGAGAAAAAAAAAGCATTCATACAACTCAAACTCTTTCACGGGAAAAGCTTCCAAGCATAGATTTATCTACGTTATAAATTTCATTAAAATCGGTTTAACCGTTTAGGCGTGATTGCGGATGGATAGACTGGCAAATCAAGCCACCACTTAAAACAACCAACCATCTAATATCGCAATCCACCACATTATTAATTACAAATAATAAATACTCTCTTCTTTAACAGACGTTAAGACGTTATGCCCTGCGCTACTAGATTCCACAGTTATGCGCAGTAAAGTTCTTCAGAGATGCGGTCGACGATAATTATATACTTGCTTTCCTGGAAGTAGACTCTCTGGATCATATCGTTTGAACATAGGCATTGGTTTTCAGACGTCTAAGCTAACACCATGAAATCGGTCAAATTCGTACACATTGGTGCCACTAAAGTCCAAGTGTTCAGTTTAGATACGAATAACACCATAATTCTGATAGATGCTTAATTAATTCATTGGTCCAGAAGTTCGTCTTTGTGCCATTAGTGAAAATCTTAAACTGACTATCATGAGAGGAGTGTCTCAACACATTTTGATCAACACGGCAGAGTTTACGTCAAAGAAAGGTTTGGGAAAGCGTATGTAGCTTTGCGAATTTAAAAGCAAAGTTGAAAGCAACTCCTTTGGCCGTAAGATCAGTAGGCGAAATTAATCTTTTGGATGTATAATTAAAAAGATCTTCAATTTAATCAAATATTAATAAGTATTATATTATATTAAATGTATTTATAAGTAAGTGTAAATCATTTATGAAAATTTAAATTAAAATATATAACGCAAGGAAATATTACGTATGCAAAGTAAGTCTACCACAAGCTAGATGATTTGCCGCTCGGGGGATTTTGTACTTTAATAGAAGTACGGGGACAATCTTTAGATATTTCTTCTGTAAAGTCAAGAAAAATAATAAACATTAATGAATTGCAGTACATAATTTAAATCGAATTTAATTGAGCAACATACAGCAACTACCTTGCATTTTGCAAGGGGTTTTAACATGATCACTGCCATAGACAGCAACAGAAGGTGTTTCACAGGCCAGAGATCTGTAGATGGGTATTTGTTCTTTAATTTCCAGCTCCATCTCAGGTAAATGAGCATTTTTCGCAGCCAAATTTTGTGGGGGCGCTACCAAGCCATCCATAACATCGTAAATGTAGGGAGGACGAATGGGTGTATTCAAGAAACGACCATGACCCTCAACAACTCGTACTTCATCATTCTCCACACACACACGACCACGAACCAAAACAATTTCGGGTACACCATGACACACCATACCCTCAAAGATATTAAAGTCGCAGTTATGGTGATGGGTATCCTTGGAAATTGTACGGGTTGCATTAGGATTCCAAATGACAATATCGGCATCAGAGCCCACACCGATGTAGCCCTTTTGTGGATAGATGTTGAATATCTTGGCAGCATTTGTGCTGGTGACAGCAACAAAACGGCAGGGATCCAAGATACCAGCATGAACACCATTTTCCCATATCACAGACAAACGATCCTCTACGCCATTGACACCGTTGGGAATATTGGCAAAGTTGTTTTTGCCCAATTCCTTGTGTTCCTTGTTGAAGGTGCAGTTGTCACTGCCGGTGGTTTGGAGATTGTCACTAATTGGAGGAAGGCGTAAATGGTGGTTAATATGGTTTTGATTGTATTGAAAGTATTTATGAACTTACTTGCCCAACAAACGCATCATGAAATCGGGAGTTGTAGGATCAGATCTCAGGGGGGGACTTAAAATGTGTGAAGCTGCATGATGGAAGCAAATGTGTTGGCAGTGTGTGCCATTGGTACCCAAAGCAGCAGCCAAGGTTTCACCATAAATACCACGGTTGTTGTAACGTTGACGAGCTCTGGCGAGTTCAATACCTGCAGATTTGCTCATAACATGAACGACATACAGGGGACAGTCAACCTGGAATATTAAGGAAATTAAATAAAATAAAAAAAGTCTTCGCACATAATTGCTGAAATAAAAAAGAGACTCATGAATCAAATCATATTTTTCATAAATTTTAAAAGCTTTAAGACTTTTTCATAAAAAGTGTTACATAAAGAACCAGTCATCTAGCTAGCTCTGTGTCAGTTCACAACTTTTATGGATTGAATACCTACTTAATCACCAAACATACCTGATGAGCTAAAACACAAACACGGTGAACAGCTTCAGCTTCAACCTCTTCTTGTCTGGACAATTCATGACCTTCGGGACCAGTTACACCAGCATTCAAAAGTCTGCCAACATTTTTGGCGATAATATCACCATTTTCAGCATGAACCTAATTTAACAGACTCTCAATAAAAGATCGCAATTTCAAGAAATTCTCCTCAGATAACTTACTTGAGCTACGGCCTTTAAGGCACGTATACGTTCCAAAGCATCCAACATATCGGAGTCGTTCAATTGATAAACACCTTTGTAGGCCATGAACATTTTGAAAGAGTTGACACCGAATTCATCACACAATATTTTCATTTCATCGGACACCTGTTGGGACCACCAGGTAACGGCAACATGTAAACCAAAATCACAGCATACCTTGCCATCAGACCAAGAGCGCCATCTCTTGTAGGCGGTCAGCAAAGATTCACCCTTGTCGGGTATGACAAAGTCGACTGGAAATGGATAAAAATTGATTTAAATATTTTTCAGTATTACTAAATTTTATGTTATACATACTGACTGTGGTGGTTCCTCCAGATACAGCTGCTCTGGTGCCGTGATAGAAATCATCTACAGACACAGCTCCTTGGAAGGGGAATTGGAAATGGGTGTGTGGATCAATGCCACCGGGAATAACATATTTACCAGTAGCATCTATAACACGAGCACCATCGGGCACATTAATCTCGGAGGCGGGACCAACGAATCTGGAAAAGCGGAGAATTATTTAAATTGTTATTATATAAGCAATGTGATGGTTTAATTTTACAATGTACTGTAATCTGATCTGATAATGATTAACAGCTGTTAGTAGCTTTTATTATCTAATCCATTTATCTGATTCTAGTATTCTTATTTAATAACTAAATTAGTTTTAATTATTTTCCTTTTAATTTATTATTAATTGTATTTAATCTTTAAGGTTTTATCAGAATATTATATATGCTATTGTATGTGTATTACCACTTCAGAAGAGGAATCGCTGAATAAAAATAAAAGCAACACAAATATTGACATAAGATAATGTTAGTCAAAACAAACAAGAGTTAATACATATTCGGCTGAGCCGAATATTATATACCCAGCACAAAATACCAGTAGTGTGATCTGTGAATACTTGATACAAAATTTAAAACAAATTTTTATTATTAAATTTTGTATCGGTAACGATTTATTTTGGTTATTTGATTTTGTAGAACCCTTATATGAGTGCTCTCAACTATTGTGGGGCTATCGTCATAAAATATCCTACCGTGTTATTTATTTATTTTGTTTAGATTTCATCTCAATATCAGCATTTACAAGAATTTTATGCATATTCCAGTTATTCCACAAAGTATACAAAAGTGTCACGAAACGGAAGATATTTTATATTTCTTTCTTTCTTTGAAAACTTTCCTTTGTTTACTACTCTGCGCACAAGCTTTACATGGACAACCAGACGGACGGACATCGTTAAATCGACATAGGAAGTGATTCTGAGTCGATAGGTATACTTTAAGATGGGTGTTGGACCAATATTTATGAGCGTTATAAACATCAGCAGTAATTCAATATAATCTCCCCACTATTGTGGAGTTGGGTATAATTATTGGTAGGGACTAATTTTATCTTTTTAAATTACTTTTTGAGGTAAATTTCAAAAATTTCTAAAATTCATTTAATTGTTTCTTTTCTCAATACACAATTATATTAAATCAACAAAGTGTAATTATTAAATAAATTTGTTATTTATATTCTAGCACACATACATACATACATATGTACATACTCGTATGCAAACTTACTTGATTATGCCATCTTCAATGTAAACATCGGCTTTGAATGTTTGATCGTGATTGACGACTTGACCATTTTTAATGTAGACGCGGTTTTGAGCGTTCTAAATATAAATGAAACAAATAATTTTAATAAATATTTAAATTTATAAATTAATATTAATATAATTAATATAAAATTTTAGAAAAATAGCCTAGTAAAAATTTTTAAAGAAAATGTTTTGTAATACATATTTTGTTTACTTTGTTAGTAATAGTCCACTATTTGAAGATTTCACTGTATTATTACATACATATAATAATAAACAATTTCAATTAATAATTAGATTTGTTTATGTTACTAAATATTAATTACCTGCAAATGTAGTGGTACCTTTTTCACAGGAATGGCATTAGACATATTTACATATATATGTATATGTATATTACTTGAACTGTAAATTATATTACAAAGAAATACGGTTTTTTATTATTATAAAAATTTAAATATTTTTAAGAGGTTTATGTTTACGGAATATATGTACATAAATTAGTAGCAACTTCTTTCGAGCCGGTTCTAATT
Organism: Bellardia pandia; assembly: GCA_916048285.2. Lineage (NCBI taxonomy): Eukaryota > Metazoa > Arthropoda > Insecta > Diptera > Calliphoridae > Bellardia > Bellardia pandia. The sequence goes on from OU696529.1 coordinate 124,711,132, forward strand.
GATACTAATCGGCTTCTACACAAAATGCTGGCTTTAAACTGAAAACAGACTTGAAAAAAAGTCGTACTAAAACAACATCATAAAAACATTTGTTGTTGTAATACTGATAAGACTGAAATAGAAATAAATATTTATGCATTTATTAATGTACATACATATGTATAGGTGCATATATTACTATAGGTATATTTATGTAAACTCGTATTTAGTACAAATGAATATAGAAATTAAAAATTTAATTTCAAAAAGGTATGTATAACAACATACTCGTGAATAATATAAAAATGTACATACATATGTATGTACAATAATGTATGTATATTGTACATCTATGAAAGAGTTCAACAAATAAAAACATTTGTTAAAGTCTCTAATATTTATTGTTTGTTTGTTTCCAAAAAATATTGCATCTGTACTCGTATGAGTACAAATGATACCTACGAACAGCGTTGTCAACTTGGTGCGTTTCACACCATTTTTGGTGCTTTTTAATTTTTTGTGCGAAAAATTTCGTAGTTGGTGCGCGATGTGCTTTTTTGTTAATTTCGGTGCGTTTTTTAATTTTTCCGAAATTGTGATAAAATCTTTATTTTTACTAATGTTTTGTTGCAGTTTTTTAATAATTCATTATCATGAATACATACGAGTACTATCAAATTCGTCACATGAACGTTATGACTAAAGGTAAAATTAACATTTTGGACATGGAAATAAAAATTATTGTATAGCCTAATGGTTTGGTCTACTGAACTGTGGACGAACAACCAGGGCTAGAAACCTAGTTAAGCCCTAACAAATTTTATTCAAAAAATTCAAATAGAATAATGTACTTAAAATAGAAAACAAAAATAAATAAAAAAAAGTACCAACTACTATGTACTGAAATTAGCACTTTTTTTACCAATAAGTACTTCAGTTCCGAAAAGCATATTGTGACTCGATGCAGATTGGAGACAACCAAGCAAAGAATAGAATATTCCGGTAGTTTAATGTACAATAATCTTCCTGAACATTTAAAAATGTGTAATCCTTTATCAACCTTTAAGAAAAACGTGAAAGAATATCTGTTGGATCGAATAGAAATGCTTCTTGAATAATTTGGTTTATTTTTTTTATTTTCATAAATGATGTAAAATGTAAAGAAAATGTTTATAAAATTTATAAGACTTATCGTTACAGAATTTTGAGTGAAAATTATTTTGTCAACTCGTCTCACCTAGCCATTTTTGGCGCGAGACAATTGTTATATTGAATTATATTGTTAATAAATAAAAAAAACAAAAAAAAAAAAAAAAATGCTTATTTTATCTTTATTAGATCGTTTATTTAAAAAAAAACTTTTACTTATTTTTACATTTACCATAAATCGTTGATAAAAAGTTTTATATAGAATTTATGAAATTAAAAATATATACATATATATGTAGAATTAATTCAATAAACATTTTAAACAAAAAAGAAATTCTAAACTTGGTGCGTTTTCTTTTAAATGGCGCGTTTTTTTCTGCATTTTGTTGCGTTTTGAAATTTCAAAGTTGACAATGCTGCATACGAAACCAGAAAAACTAAAAATATCTATATAAGTATGAGAATTCGAAATCGAAAATCATGAATAGCAGCTTTTTTTAAATCATAACATAGAATTAATCGTATTTTCTAGATTTAGAATAGCTACATAGAGAGAATTTTAAGATTTTAACCCCCTTATTCAAAAACGATTATTAAATTTAACAAACGTTTATCATTACAGATGCATATAAAAATTTGCTTAATTAACGTTTGTTAAATTTAATAATCGTTTTTGAATAAGGAGGTAAAATTTAAAGATTCCCTTGTTTATTGTATTTATTACCTTGATCTGAAAATATGTGTCAAGTCATTGGTTAGCTGGCAGAAACATTACGTAGACATTTAGGACATAATTTATACCTATATATTCTTAATGAATTAAATACATTTAAATATCAAAACATATCAAAAGTGGTAAGCAAAACTGTCCGGATGTTTTGCATTAAGGAAGATGCTTTTGGATGCGCTCATGCGGCCTATGCCAATAATATTCTCTTCTATCAGACTGGTCCTGTTATTTACAGTCCAATTTTTGTGGGTTTTACAGAAAAGAAGGTGTTTTTTTCCAAATTTTTATCGGAAAGTGCTGACTTTTTCTTTTTTTTCTACTTAATGCGCGTCTAACCGTCCGATACTTTTTGCAGCATTTTTCGGAGTCTTGATGCCCTTATTATGTAGCAAACGTTCAACCTGCCGGGCATCACCATCAGAAAGCAGTCTTGGTCGAACCCCTTGGTTATTATTGCAAGCTATATTACGCCGTTTTTTATATCATTTACCTTGGATTAACTTAGATTTAATTTTTCAGCAATTTTATGAATATGAAGAATTATTTTGCAACAAATTTATCACATTGTTTTCAATATCAGTGGACATTTTTCTCATTTTTAAAGATCTTTTAATTTTTTATTTAGACATCAAATTAATCACTTCACAGGTCAAACCATAATGCACAAATAGATCAATAAAAACTTGATAACGAGATCGCAACAAACAATATATATATACTGAATTTTTGGGTTTTTTAATTTTTTTTTTTAAATTTTAAAAAATGTATACACCAATTTGCGTACTGGTTCTAAATAGACTGGGCAGTTATTTTGTAACGAAAAGAAAATCATTCGAATTTGTATACTTTTTATATTGTATTTTAAAAACGTTTGCTTTCGAATCGAAATACAAAATAACCCAACTGTTTACAAAGTTTTATAAAGATTCTAGAGAAGATAATTTTTTACTCTGCAAATAGAAATAGTAGGTTCCAATTTTGTCAAGAGTTCTTTAATACTGATCAATATAATAATCCTTAATAAAAAATAAAACAGCACTTTATATATGCATTTATTTACGATTTCTTCAAATCGTCTCGGTTTATTTAATAATTTTAATACATACAAATTTTATTATTATAATAAATATGTACGATTACGAATATAAAAATTTAGTAGAAATAGCTTTAAATATGTTTATGTAAATGAGTTTTGCGTGTACCTATATATTTGATTAATACAATTCAATAATTTCAATAATAAATCGATAACTGAGCAATTTTTCGAATATACATAAATTCGAACAAAATTTAACCTCCAAAAAAATTTGAAATAAATTAGGCACATCTAAACAAAACAGCTCTTAAGTATAAGAATATTAAGTATATTTGTCTAATATATTTAGGCTGATTCGATTTGATTTGATTTCTTTTTTGCTTTAAAAATAAATTACACAGTTATCGTTTCTGAATATGTAGTATGTAGCTGCTCGAACTGCAACTCGAACTTATTTCCACGTTGGTATTGAGTAAAAAACTTTTAATGCACTTGGAAAATAATGTTTTTAGTTTAGTTGTTAAATGTAATGAAATGAAATGAAATAATAAACTTGGAAATAAGAATAATAATATACAGTGTCGTGCAAATCAATAGCATATTTTAATATATTTTATTAAAAACAATTTTATTTATATTCAGGTGCTCTATTAATAACATTAACAAAAATATAAATTAAACTATTAATTTAATTATTACGTATTCGGGTGATTGTACCGGCTAATCAAGGACTTGAACCCCATTGAAAACCTTTTTGGATTATCAAAAAGGAGTATTTCGGGAAAGCGATTCCAAAATCGTAGTGAACTTTTTAAAAGTTTAGAAGGTGAGTGGAAACGTATTCCCGCGGAGATGTGCCAAAGTAATAAAAAAAAAGGATCCTATACAAAATACTAAATTGTTGCTTTTGTTTTGGTTTAATTAAGTTTGGTATAATTAAGTTTTTGTTTAATTATATGGATACCAATAGTTTAAGTTATACTTTTGTTAATGTTTTTAATAGAGCACCTGAATATAAAGAACAGTTAGAAAGTTTTTTGTTTTTAAGAGAATTTTGTAAATATATAGAGTTTGTTGCTATTGTTTTGCCCGGCACTGTATGTGTGTAGATAGTAATACAATAATATTAGGTAATGTAGGTAATAAATAGTATAATGAAACATGTATTGTGTAGTTTCTAAGCAATTTAAAGTAAATTTAAGCTAAATATTTGTTTTACAATTGTTTGTTGTAAATAAATATTAAAAAATAATTAAATAAATTTAAATATACATGCAATTATTGTATTTGGTTTTAATTATAGATTTGTTTATGTGTTTATTTTATTTGTTATTTGTTTGTATATTGTTTCCATTGCTGGGAGGAAATACGAGTACAAATTTGTTGAAACAAACTATTGATAGATTTTGTTGGCAAAAATTTTAAATTTAAATATTCATTTCATTTGGTTTGTAGCATAATTAAATTTAATTATATGTATATTGTTATTGTTTGTTTTTAGTTGTTGTTACTACATAGTTGCAAAATAATAATTTAAAACAAAAAAAAAACCTTAAATGAAAATGTATGAGTTTAAGATTGTTTTTAATTATTTTAAATCTTTTGATTTTGTTTATTAAGTAAGTATTTATTGCTGTTGCTGGTCTTGCTGCAGATTGTTTCCTTAATGATGTTGATGTTTGAAAGACTAATTGAGATACTTTTTTTGTTCCTAAGAATTAATTTGATGTTTGTTTTGTGCGAAAAGCGTCTTTTGTTTGTCTTCTCCCTCTTTGACTTTGTTAACGGGTGTGAGACAATTTACCAGAAGCCAGATGATTTGCCACCAGGGGGATTTCTGACTTTAATGCATGAGCGATTGCCAGCTGTATCAAGTTCCTCTGTAAAACATAAACTCATTATTGCTAAAAGATCTTTAAAACTACTGAGTATTTAAAACCACTTACCACTTATTGAAAACGTTGACTCTTGCATATTACGCGAACCACTGACATGGCCCCGTCCAGACGGTGTCGAACCAACTGAACCGGTATGTGGTCCCCCAGTACCAGCCAACACCACCTCTTGATATGGTATTTCTATTTCCAACGCGGTCATATTCATTTTCTTCATACTGCCATTCAAATTCTCATGCTCCTCATGATCCGCACCATTATTCTGTTCCTCATTTACGGTTTTCTTGCCCTCCAATATATCATAGACAAATGGCGAACGTACTGGGGTATTTAAGAAACGACCAAAACCTTCGGCCACACGCACATTGCCATCCTCAACGCAAATACGACCACGTACCAACACCATCTCGGGTACACCATGACAAACCATGCCCTCAAATATATTGAAATCACATTTCTGATGATGAGTATCTTTGGAAATAGTACGTGTGGCTTGAGGATTCCAGATGACTACATCGGCATCGGAACCAACAGCAATGCGACCTTTTTGTGGGTATAAATTGAAGATTTTGGCAGCATTAGTACTGGTGACCGCCACAAAACGACAGGGATCCAAGAGACCAGCATGTACACCCTTTTCCCAGACCACCGACATGCGATCTTCGACGCCATTGACACCGTTGGGAATTTTAGAGAAATCATTTTTTCCTTTGGCCTTGTCCTCACGACTGAAGGTGCAATTATCACTGCCAGTAACTTGAAGATCATCGCTAAAGTTGAAAAATATTTTGTTAAATATTTACATAATAAACTTAAAATTAAACAATTCACATTAAGCAGGAAACATATTTGAACTACTTTAGAGCAGGGAATAACAGATTTTCCAAAATTAAAATTTAAATTAAATGTGAGCTCATGATCAACAACTACGCTGAAAGTTGTTATCTTTCGTATAAGTTCAAAATTTTGTTTGGAAGCCAAATACATATTTGCAATCCTTACGACTTTTGGATTGCCAAACACTCATTGATAATATCGTTCTTTGGGAAAAACCCAGTCTGCAATATCTGCAAAAAGACCAACTTATTAAAAACTAATAATCACACACATAATCTGAATCCTATGACGTCTAAATTGTACAAGTGCCGATAAACTAGCAATGACTATACATACTTAATTTGATGATGATGATGTCAGAAGTTATGTGTGTGTACCTAGTCAAGTTATAAATATTGAAAAGCTGAGAAGCAGCAATATAATACGTATGGCACTTCATATAACAATGGTGCGCTATTTCTTTGTCCATAGCTGTATATGTATGCTGTATACTGGATCTGTTATAACTTAACGCTGTCTATTGCATGATGTAAACAATGATTTCTTTTGGAGATAATGGAATCGAAAGAACGTGGAAAATTGTTGAACATTTCTTGCGCCACTGCCCCAGGTAGGCAAGAAAACGAATGACCTTAATGGGTTCGGCTGCTCGATTTATCGGGTATTAAATTGAGCAGCGTTCCCGAATAAATGAATTAAATTTTGTTTAGACAATCAATCATATGTATTCAAAAGCTGATATACGAAATTTACATCAACATAGACTAATTAATATCTATTTACAGTAGCTCCAAGCGAAACTCGTACAGCAAGATTTTTTCTATTACAATCCAATATATTGAAAAAAGAATAATCTCGAAAAGCACATTTCATGTAATCCAGGGCTAAAGCGAATTCTTGCAGAGGTATGGGAAAAATAGGAGCCCCGTATTCCTGTAAGTTTACGGCATGCAAGTTAGAGATGGTTATCAAAACAAAGATCTTCTTAGGATATATCTACATAATACTTGTCATTATTTATTATATTTGCCCCTATCTTGAATAAAAATTCCACATGAAATTTGTTCCCTTTTATTTTTTTAACATTGAATTTTATTAGGAAAAATGTGAAAAGGGAACAAATTTCATGTGGAATTTTTATTCACGATAGGGGTGATTATTAAAAATGTACGAGGAGTTTGGCTTTAAGTCAAATTTAAATCATGTAATTTAATTTCCGTTAATTACATGTTATTGCATTGGTTTTAAGTCTTTTTGATATTTGATTCAAATAAAATAATTGTTTTGCTATTAATAAACTTTAGTTGTAACCATTGAAATTATCCCTCAAATAATAAATATATCCATAGAAACAATAGAAAATACTGTACGAGTTTCGCTTGGAGCCACTGTAGATTTTAAATTTTAAAATTATTACTGAGAAATTAAGTTTACCAAAGTAGTCATAATTTGTTTCCCGCTATAAATACCATGGTGTACCTATACAAAGTGAGTGCAGTAGCACAGCTGACTGACTTTGTTTACAATTTACTTATGTCAAAAGTAATATTTTTTCAAGTATTTTTGACAGTAGTACATTATTTTACACAAACAAAATGCCTGTTGTTTCTGTATTGTGTTGTATTTGTTGCCGATTTGCACTCACCTTGTATAGTTACACCATGATAAATACATTATAAACATACAGAAAAGCCAATGAATTCGAATGCAAATTAAAATTTATTTAAACATATGTAAGTATTAAGTAACTTTTAGATGAGTTTAGCATGAAATGAAAGACAGTAAAAAATTATAAAATTCCAAAAATATCGATATTTCAGGAATACCACACCATTTCCAATTGTATTTCAAAAGTTTCTAATTATAATTTATAAATTTCCCATTTCAATTCAGAGATTTCTAATTATATTTCTGATTTTGCTGTTTGTATTTCAAAAATTTTTAACAGAAATACAATTGGAAATTTCATAGATGTAACAACAAACTTCTGAAACATAAAAGGAAGTTTCTTGTGAAATATCATTGAAAATGGTATAGACAGATTTAGCTGACTATTTTAAAACCCTTTTCAAACATCTGGAAATATATCTTTGGCAATTTTCAATTCGCTGTCTAACATTTTGAGGCATAATTCGCCTGATATACAGGGTGGGCCAAGTTTGACTGAATGATTTGAACTCTATTGGCATATTGTAGCCGTTGTGGTGCATCCCTCGGCAATAATTCTTGGGCCAATTGAATTTTATATGGAAACATCTTCAGATCAACTTTTAGAATACGTCGTAGCGATGTTCTGGAGATGTTCAATTGAGTATTAAATTAAAAATGCAAAAGTTATAAGCATTTCAAATCAGTCAGTCCAAGTTGGCCCACCCTGTACAAACATACATACATATGTACATATGATAATGATTTTTTAATTTTAAAGTATTTTAGTGAAACAGATAAAAAAATATTAGCAAAACTGTTTACAAATGAAAAAGTACTTACTACGCCAACGACTTCATTAGAGATCTAGGCGTTTCAGGCGATTCGCGTATTGGAGGACTAGTGATATAATAAATACGATCTTGCTTAGGTACGCCATGCATGCAACGTCCCAAATAACTGGCCAAAGTCTCGCCAAAGACACAATAACCACTGCGTCTGGCACGGCCAAGAACTTCCGCCGATGATTTCGAAGTAATGCGTGTTACATAAAGCGGAGCTTTCATCTAAATCAAATGAATATTATAATTTTGTAATGATTGTTAAAAGCATTCATATAAAAGATGAAGAATAATTTTTAATTATTAATATGTAGTATTAAATACAAATGCAACAAATGAAATTAACTTAATTTGTGTGAGTAAAAAGTGCTTGTATGTGTGTGTCTAAAGGACAATATTAGTGGAACATTATTAATTAGCTGTTAAAATTCGTGCTACCGTCTTTCCATAAAGCAAAACTTGTTCACTTATTCATATTTACAATATAAAACTTACTTTGCCAACAATAACATCAAAAATTCGGGCGTTGAGGGATCTGGTCTTAAAGGAGGACTATGGACATGAGCGGCAGCAACATGGAAACACTCATGCTGACAGCGTGTACCGTCAGTGGCTAAAGCAGCAGCTAGTGTTGCGCCGTAAATCATTTGACGCTTACTATAACGCCGGCGTGCTCGTGCCAACTCAATGCCCGCCGATTTACTCATACAAGGTGCTACATATAGGGGACAATCCATCTTTATTGGTTTAGAGGTGTTTTTAAGAATATTTTTTTTTTTGTTGGCATTACACGAATTTGTACAGACAATGGGACAACGTGTTTATAGGTGTGTATTTAGGTGCAATGTAAGGTAATAAATATATACATATATGTATGTATATGCAGTGGAAAATTATAAAAATAAATAATAAATAAGGGAAATTAACATAAAAGAAAATACGATTTCAAATAATATTTATATGTATTTAAGTTTAAATAATAATAACATGTATGTACTCGTATAAAATTTTATAAAAATGTTTTTTAAATTGCGACCTGTACTTTGCGCACAAGCCAGCCAGACGGACGGACATCGATAAATCGACTCAGAAAGATATTATAAGTCGATATTTATACTTTATAGTGGGTGTTGGACTACTATGTAAAACCATGTAGGGTAACATGGTTTGACAGACATAAAAACAAATGCTTTTTGATTCCTCTTTATACTTTTCGCTTTTTTGACAGATATGCCACTTGAATCAGTTGGGGTATTCACAAGGTGTGCTATCATGTTATATTGTCATAATGTTCTAACATTTTACAATGGTTTAAAAATATTGTTGTTGCTTTGTAAACAAAAAGTGTCTTAAATTAATAGAACTTTGCTTGCTATGTTTATTGTGCTGTCGTAATTAATCAGAAGAGAAAATTTTTTGTTTATTTACTTGAGTTTGCCATCACAACATCTAAAATGTATTTTTCGCACAAACTGGCTATTATTTTAGTTTTTTCACTTATTTTTGGCATTGTGGAAAACAATATTAATTTTTATATTTGTTTTAAATCAGCTGATTTAAATTCAAAATAGCACACTGAATTATGAGGGGTTGTTAACAGCAGTCGTATTTTTTCATGTTATTATTTTAAGACATATGACTTTATGACACCTTGTGAATCCCCCAAGTTTGAAATTGTTTAAAAGATGTAGGCAAACACACAAACAATAAGGCCCCTTTTAGATTAGACAACTTTATTTGCGCAAGTCTTGTGTTTGTGGGTGTGAGAGGAAAGGTCGGTTGGAAGGGGAAAGAATTGCCGAATTGCTAGTACAGGCTTGTTTGTACTTGGCAGTTATGTTGCTGCTGTCATTCTTGTCTTGGGATATTTATTTGTTTTTGGCGTTCAAAAGAAAATAAATGAAAATTATACTTGCGCAATTAAAGTTTCCTAACCTGAAAGGGGCCTAAGCAACAAAAATTTTCGACTAATGCTAGGAACGCAACTGGCGCGAACGAATTTAGTCCAACACGATGAACTAGTTGGTAACAATTCGCTGTGTAAATTCGTCATATGAAGCAGAACAACGACGAAAAATAATAAATAATTTTTAATAATTTAATTTCGTATAACAGCTGATAGGTAGTGTTACCATATTTAAAAAATATATATAAAAATATAAACCATAGATTATGAAATATACACATTCAGTCGTAATTCAGCTGTGGGCACAAGAAGAACTTGCGCAAGTTTGTCATTATTGCTTAAGGGCAATCAGACCGTCCTTTTTCGCTACCTTTGAGAGATTTGCGTCTCACTCTTGCATTAGCTAATGCTTGGCGTCGTCTAACTGTACTACGTTACGGTCTTTCGAAGTTGTGCATTAAGGCACGGTCACACTTGGCAAATATTTCCCGTAACCACTAAATTAAATATATTTGAACTCGTTTATTAATTAAAAAAAACTTCGTTTATTTTGGACAGGACTCAACAAATATTTAGTTTTATTTTATTTGATGCTGTTTGATCTTGCAAAACTCTTGTAAGAGTAAATAACGCCAAACAATTTGGTGCTAAAACAAGTGGTTACGCTTTTTTGAGTAAATATTTGACATGTGTGACCATACCTTTAGTCACATGATATAAATTTCTTTAATACAAGATTTAAGTGTTCCATCTTCCTATATGAAGGTATAGGTCGACTTGGGACTTACTTAAATCGATCGTAAGATAAACTGGATTAATTCTCCGCCAACCAAGCTTACATTAATAAAAAAAAATAAAATAAATTAACAAAAACTCTAGAAAAAACTATTTTTATAGTTAATCATTTTGTATATTAATTTTAAACTATATAAAGTAAAAAATAAAACAATAATTCGTCGTTCGTCCCAGTTGTGTTCTAGTATTATGTTGCTATTATCGAATCGTTAAAAGTTGGTAAATCGCACAACAGTTTAATGGCGTTTTCTTTTCTGGCAAAAATGTTACACGTTTTTCCCATTTCGCAATTTTTTTAATTTTTTTGTGTTCTTTTCTGAAAAAATGTCAACACTGCTAAAGTGTAGTGTGTTCTTTTCTATAAATGTCGCACAATAAATTTAAAAAATGGTGCACCTTTCACACTCTGTATTTTTAGAGGGGGAGAATCGCACGATAAAACAACTGACTAGTGATGCCAACTTTTGAGACTCAAAACGCGTAAAAATTTTTGAAAAAAGGGCTAAATGGAAAAAAATCCATATAAAACCATATCCAATTTTCTTTTTTTTCGCGTTTTGAGTGACTAAAATCCGGCTAAATCTAGCCCGAAAAGGGCTAAGTTGGCATTGCTGCAGCTGACATTTGTTTTGTTTATGAATGTGGATTTGTGTTAAGAAACAAAAAAAAAAATATACAAAATGGAAAATATTTTTTGTGTGCTGAAAAAATTTTGGATGACTTGTTGGATTCATCTTCATCATCAGATGATGATAAAATATTTTATATGATTATGGAAAGAAATCCACAACCGTGAGTGAAAGACTTGGTAAAGAACGTAATTAATGAATACTCTGAAGTTGATGTATGTCAAATTTCATAGGACAATATCTCCTACTTCTTATATATGTAATGTATGTTTATATACATATATAATTTTTATATTTGAGAAGAAGTATTAGTCGGGAAAGTGCCATAGGTCACTTTGATAAATATTCATTGTGTTATTTCAAGCGATCTTACCAGGGAGCTATCTGCTTCTTCTTTTTTAACAAAAAAACAAAAACAGCTGTACATGAAAAAAAAATGTTACACTGTTGTAATTTTATGTTCTATTCTGACCATTAAAAATGCGACTTCTTTAAAATGTGGGGTAAACATTATAAAAATGTACATAATGAAGGTGTAACATTTTATTTCAGAAAAGAAAACACCATAAATTTTAGTTAAAAACACTGATTAGTCTGATTATATTGTTACCACAGTTGGATTCGTAGGCTATTTTACATACAAACTGGCAAATAAAAGCATTTGTTTTGTTTGTCTTCCAAAAGAAACAGAAATTTTTCCTAATTTACCGATTTGTATATACAGTGGGTGGCCAAATTATTAGTTACACATGCAAAATTGTTTAGTTTGAAGCCGAATAACAGTTTAAAATAGTGGAAATTTATCCTTATATTTGTTCTTTTAGGTAAATTAAGTGTTTCTAATTCAATTAAAAATAAATTCTTTTGTTTTAAAAATATAATTTGAGCAAAAGAACTATTACAAAATTTTTTGAAAAAAAATCTTAATATTTCTTAGGACCTTGTTTAGCATCAATTACAGCTTGCACCCTTTTTGGCATGCTCTGAATGCATTTTTGAACATTTTCTTTTAGTTCTTCATCGTGATCCCAGACTTTAATCAATTTAATCAAAATTGCATATTTCACACTTCAGAGCATAATGACAGATAATGATCTACAACTGCACTCTAATGTCACCAATCATTGTTGACACTGCACAAAATATTTAACAGTATGTATTACCAGAATTAAAATATGAAAACATCTGGTACAAGAAATAAATTTATATACGTATTAAAAGCGGTTGAATCTTAATTAATATAGTGTAACTAATAATTTGGCCACCCACTGTAGATATGTATTAACGATATGTATGTATATACAAATTTGTTTAAATTTAATTATATGTATTACAATCAACCATTAACAAAAAACTTTAAATTATACAATTTGTGAACGAGGAATATACGAATATTGTAATAATAATAGACAATAATATCTATCTAATAATAAATTACCTGATGAGCTAAAATACAGGCACGATTAACAGCCTCTGCTTCGACTTCTTCCTGTCTGGACAATTCATGGCCCTCAGGACCACACACACCTGCAGCCAATAGTTTCTTAACATTTTTAGCAATAATATCACCATTTTCAGCATGAACCTTTTAATTCAAAAAACAACAATACTGATTAAAAACAACATTGAAAACAAAATCATTTTTTTGCGCCAACCTGTGCTAAAGCACCCAATGAACGAATACGCTCTAAAGCATCCAACATTTCGGTATCGTTGAGCTGGCATATACCCTTGTAGGCCATGTACATCTTAAACGAATTAATACCTAATTCCTCGCACATTATTTTCATTTCATCGGAGACTGATTTCGACCACCACGTCAAACCAATATGAAAACCAAAATCACAGCACACCTTGGGATCGGCCCAGGAGCGATATCTATCGTAAGCTTCTACCAAGGATTCACCTTTTTCGGGCAACACGAAATCAACTTTAATAGTGGGGAAAGAAAAGAATTAATAACTTTCATTTCAAGTATTCCAAATACTAAAACTTACTAATGGTGGTGGTGCCTCCAGCAATGGCAGCCTTAGTACCATGATAGAAATCTTCTACGGTTACAGCTCCATCGAATTTCATTTGAAAATGTGTATGAGGATCAACGCCACCGGGTAAAATCATTTTACCGCTGGCATCTACCACACGCACACCGCCGGGTATATTGATTTCCGAGGCAGGGCCCACAAATCTTGAAAAAATAAAAATTCATTATAATAAATACTTATGTTTTTATAAAAAAAAAAACAGTTGGGAATTTCACTAGTATTGGTTAAATTTCATGACATTTAATAAATCAGCAATTTAATATTCAATACTAATAACTCTTTTAGTTCAAAGTTAAAATCATCAGGGTGTGCAAATACCAACTAAATTAAAAGTTTCAATTTGGATGTAATTTATCAGTTGCATAAAGTAACTCTGTAAAGTAAACATCTAATATTGTTTAGAAAAATGTTTTATTAGATATACTGCAGCATGATTGCAAAAAGAAGGTTTAACTGTTCTTTCTCAAAATAAAATTATTTGACATAAATGCAATTTTTTTGAAATTTGTTTTTTGTAAACAAATGAAAAAATCGTTGCTACTCCAGGAAAACGAGAAATAATAATACATATTTGTATTAATATAAACAATTTTATAATATAAGACAAACTGTATTAAATTAAGTTTTTTTCCCACATTATTAGTCCGCAGTAATTATTTTTTATTGCTTTGCCTGTAAGCTAACATTATTTAGTTACTATCTGGTCATTTATTTTAGACCTTAAAGCCTTAAAACCAAAATTCGTAAAGTGATTAATGAAATTTTACCAAAACGCCATTCAAAATTTTGATAAATGATGCGACTTCTGTATGCGTGTGATGTGGAGGACATCCAATATAATGCAATCATAATTGCCAGCATTACTCTTTCCAATACAATAAAAATTTTAATAATTATAAATTAAATGAGAATTATTCCTCTTGCGAGTATTAATAAACAAATTTTTCAAAAATTTTAATCGAAGTTGCCTTCAAGTTAAATATACGGAAAGCTATGTAAGACATATAACATAAATATTCAAAAATAAATGTAGTGTAACAATTTATTTTCAAATAAATTGTATATTTAACTTGAAGGCAACTTCGATTAAAATTTTTGAAAAATTTTAATAATTTTTATATAGTAAATTCTTTGTTTTATTTTTGTTGAAAATTCCCTTTATATTCGGGACGAACCACAAAAGTAAAAAAAAAATTATCATTATTTACTAAAACATTAAAAAATAAAAATTAAAAATAAAACGAAACATGGCCACCCCGCATTGTTTGTTCGGCGTTCGCGTATGACGAATTCAGCCGACGCCATTATTGTGTGTATTTTTATACTCTTCACCTTCATGTGAAGGGTATATATAAGTTTGTCATTCCGTTTGTAATTTGCACAATATAATTTTCCGACCCTATAAAGTTTATATATTCTGGATCCTTATTGATAGCGGAGTCTTTTAAGCCATGTCCGTCTGTCTGTCTGGATGTTTAAATCAATTTTCTGATGTCCCCAGGTATCTTCGGGATCCAAATCTTCAATAATTCTGTCAGGTTGCTATTTAAAATCAGCAAAATCCGTCCATAAATAACGGAGATATGGGCAAAAATTCGAGACAACCTTTGAAAATTTCATCAAAAAAACTAAGTGTATTAATATTGTTACGAACAAATTCATCAACAGATGGCGTGTTTATCGACATAATTATGCATTCACAACAAAGGTGAAGGGCATATAAGATTCGGCATAGCCAAATATATTAACAAATGTGTTTTATGTTTGACAACGAATATTCGCGATAAAAAAACGAGTCTCAGTTGTGTTCCTAGCTTTAGTTGTCACCTATGATAGTTAGTGTGAATATAGCTTAACTAGTAGTCTAAAATTTGATTAATTTCTCATACGAATCCAATCATGGTCTTTTTAACTCAGCAGTAACGTAATAATACACCTAATTCTGTTTTTACACGTTAATTGGTCCCAGAAAACCCCGTGTAAAAAACCGTATAAAAAGAGAGAGGTGTATTTAAACCAAAGGAAACTTACTTAATTATACCATCCTCAATGTAAACGTCTGCTGGGAAGGCTTTATCGTGATTGACAATTTGGCCATTTTTAATATAAACGCGATTTTGGGCACTCTGCAAAAGAATTTAACAATATAAATAATAATTACACAATTAATAGTTAAAGAAAATGTGTATGTAGACGAAAAGAATGTTATTGTACCTGTAAATGAATGGGAACTTTTTTCACTGGTTTTGGACTGGCTGACATGTTTTATGATTTGAACTGTAAAGAAAGAAAAAATAAGCAATTAGCAATCAGGACTTAAATGAATATTGAAGGTAAAAAAGGTAAAAAACATGAGAAATAACGCATCATACTGTTACCACTAAAAAATCAATACTACCGAAATAAACCAATTTGTCTTAAGCGTTGTCTCTTAAACGAATTGAGTGGGTAGCCAACTTTGATATTTGTGTTTTATATCTCGTTGGAATAACAATTTAAAGAAAACACAAAATGTCTAATAAAAACGATTTAAAAAGAGCGCTGCTGAAGAAGTGGTCAAGACCAAGTTCCTGTTAGTTTTCTTTTTATGGTGATTTGAAAACAAAAAAAAATGCACTGCACAAAATAATTTGTGACCCACTGTACATAAACACATTGAAAAAAAAGAAAACATTCTTAAAACAAAGAAATTAATGACCAAAATCTATTACTCATAATATTCCGCTAAAAAATTATCTTAAATTTACAAACACTGTTTGTTAACAAATACAACATGTCCCTGTTTCTCTGCCCAACCATAACAACCAGTTATAGAATCCAATACAGCTATGATTCATTCATAGCACCCAAAAATTAAAAACGTTTTTTTTTTTTCTATCATATGGGGTGCATTTCCTAAAGCGTTTTTGCAATAAAATTCAACCCTTAAAAATTAAAAAAAAAAAATCATCACCATGCAGACAACATTGACACTGATTCCATTTAGATTGTAGTCAGCAGACGTAAATACATAAATGCTTCAAGCTCAAGTTGGCAGAAAGAGATTGAGTTCTTCAAGCAGTAGAAAATTATGAGTCATCATAATGATAAAATACTGGCATGTAGGCAGACATCGAAGGACTTTGGTATTTTCTAAAGCACGAATACAATTACGACATAATAAATAAAAGTGTCTTTAGAAAATGTAAATGAAAATGTTTTTAGCAAAACAAGAAAAACATACAAAAGCAACTATAGAACAAAGCACGTGCCCCAAGTGAAAATAAACGCATTACTGTAAATCAATAAAAAAAAAACAGAAACATTGTACCCCTCCCCTAACAACCATGTACAAAGAATTGAAAGGAAAACCGCACTTGAAATTACCACACAAAATTTAAACAGAAATATGTACATACATACATATGTACATATATTTAAAACAGGGGGGCTGAATTTCACTTTCATACTTAAAGTGGCGGTTAGGTAGGGCAATATGAACGTACATTTAATATCTAGTGACGTAAATACTGAATATTTACGTATGTATGTTTCGCAGTTAATAATCAATTTGTTAATTTAAGGATGTCTGTAGGCACAGTCTGATAGATTTATCACAATATTTGAGTACTACAAGTATTATGAATCGTGTTTAAAAAACATTTTTCAATATATATATTTTTTTAAGACAATTATTAACACAATAGGTTTGTTATTTTGTGCAATATGTATCAGGATATAATCCACAAGTAATGAACAAATTAAATCATCAGTAATGAATTAATTATAATTTAATAATTATCAACTTGATAATTGACATTCGGCTGGCAGATAATCGAGGAATCGAGAAGCATGCACAATCAGTTGCAAAGAAATACACATGATTTTCTAAAGGCTCTGACTTAGTTTGATTTAGTGATTTCGGGAAGTAGACTTTACTTTACTGCATGTTTTCATATTATGTAAAAAAAAAGAAAAATTAAAAACCTGCGATTTCAATTTTAAAAGAATGAAATCTCTTTCGAAAATTGTTAGCAAACTATTGTATGCTGATTACAAATACTATTTCTTATTCAATATTTGATCCCTAATCAGTACAGGCATTATTAGCTGTTGTGGGGGCCTTTTACACATTTCAATTACATTCATTATTTCATTCATTTCGCAATTAACGTTTTTAATTCCTTTCTAATACAAATACATATTTCTAACACATCAAATTCATCGCTCTTTCTTGGTTTCTTTTAAAAGCAGATTTTACCAGTTTCTTGCTTAATACATGAATCAAAAAATAAAGATTGCTCAAAGAATGTAAACAAAATTGTCTCTCTCTGCGCATGACGTCACAGGTTATTTTTGCTGTATAATCAACATGTAAAAAATAACTTTTGTGAACAATATTTTAAAAGAAAATAATTTTTCTTAAATTTTTTTAATCAAAATAAAACATTTAATTATTTATTATTGTTATGTTTTTGTAAAATATAACGGCACTGTTTAATGCGTAATCTTTATTATTTGATTTATAGCTTAATATGCAATTACTTTTTGTTATATCTTTGAGCTTAAATTAAAGTGCAATATCGGTAGAGATTTTAAGATGAATCGGATTTAAAATGACAACTATTTGTTTAAATAAAACAAATTCTTCGTTTGTCTTTAAAATCAAGTTTGGTAATCCAAAATTAATTTAAATTCTTTCACCTTTACATATTTCTTCTAGTGCTGGCAAATTCTACTACTTTTCACTACTCAATAATATTCAAGACTTTTCATTTGGGTACTCAATATTACTCGATACTTTTAACGTATTTTTTGAAATTGTAACGCATAGATTTTATCTGCAAATTGAAGTAGTTTCTTCAAAAAATAAAAATAGCTATTCAACTATTATTGGTTTTGTATGTCTTTTATTATTAAATCAAAAATAAATGTAAAACTTTTAATTCAACGTTAACAACAACTTAAGAAATAATAGACAGCTTTATTTTGGCGGTTGGTTTAATTTTGTACCTTACAGATGTCTTTTTATACAGTGATGTATTTTTATGCACTATTTTACCCACTCAACTTGCTTAAAAATACAACTCAGATTTGAGTTATCAACAAATTTAGAGCTAGCGAATAATCAACCTGACACATGTTAAACAAGAAACTATTGAATTATTGAAATTATTTAATTGCGTAGGATTATTTAAATAAAATAACTCAGCTTGAATTTAAACAAAAAGATGCCGTAAACAAAATCGTGTTTTACCCACATTTTTTTTTTAACAGACTTAAGAAATACATAATATCTGGGCAACAATTTAAACAGAAAAACAAGATTAGCACACATTTTAGCTAAACGGTGGCAATTTGTATTTTGTTTTTTGTGACTTTATTAAAGAAAAAAAAAACCATCATATCAAAACCATTTAATGGGGTCTACTCCAATGGCAGGCTAATGAACAGAAATATTCCCTCACTTGTTTATGCTTAAACAAATTATGCGGCTGTGAATAAACGAGTTAAATTTAATTCAATTCAATTAAATTTGTTACAAAATGTTGGACACAAACAATAAACGGATGTTGCATGTCGTGGCCTACTGTACGTATGACAAATGTTCGGCATGATAATGGCGACGATGATGATGATGATGATGGTATTTAGAACATAATTTAATAAAAAAAAATTATTTTAAAACACATAAAGGCGGTCGGTCGATCTTTTAGGCGAATGTATGAGTAATTACTCATTGATTGTCATTTATAAACATGAATTTTAGTTGGTGTTTAGAAAAAATACTTCTACATAAAATTTAAGCAGATTTCATATTATTTTTTAAGAGATTATAAAAACTTAAAAGAATTTAATAAATATCTAGTTTTTGTTGCCTGCAAACTAAACAAATACTCGTAAGATAAATAAGTTATTTAAAATAACTATAGTTTAGGCCTATAAAAACTATAGTTTCCTTTGAAAACTTATACTGGCGTCTGCATTTCATAAAAGAAAAGTTATAAACATTTGTAATAGTGTTTCCAATATGTACATACATACATATGTATGTACGAGTATGTAAATAAAAAAAAAAATGCTGACAGTTTATACAACATTTGAAAACATCATCAGTTTTATTATCTCTTACACTCTGGCTCATTTTTTTCTAGACCAACATTGGTGTGCATGACTGTATAGCCATCAAATACATAATACTTAGACCATAATGAGTCGATAGATCCGCTTTAAAAATAAAAAATAAAATAAAATGCACAAATAAGGCTAAAGTTTTAATTTTGTTTATAGTTTGTCTGCAGAATTAGCAAAAAGAAAACAAATAACTTTAGAACTATTTATTCTTACAACCCCACATGTCATTTTTTCTTGTTCTGTTTTCTGGCAACAGTGAAAGTTTTTTCATTCTTTCTTAAGACTACTCTGGCTCCTATTTATTGCAAATATCTGCAAGATTCCTATATGAATGGAATTGGAGGAATTTAGCAGAAACAAAGTACTTCTCCTAATTTTAATTTTTTTGTCATTCATGTCGTTTTCGTTGTTGAAGTATCAACAACATGTTTTCCTTCATGCCACTTGCCACAACAAACACTTCTTCATGAACTTCTTAGGAATTTTTTTTTTTTGGTGTGTGTTGCTGCTTTTTTTTCTCTTTTTCGTTTTAAGCACTTTAAGAGCCTATTTGTCTGCCTTAGGGGGCATAAATTCATGTGTAATTTGTTTTTAAAGTTCTACAACCACCAACAACCACTTTTTTCACTACTTAATGCTGCTCACTGTATGTGTATACACTAATTCATGCACTAGTCGTTATACTGGTAAGTAGTTGAGGAAGTTCATTGTACTTTGTTGGTTATAATACAGTTTCCTAACAATTGTACGAGTATATACATACAGACATACACATAGATACACATGTATAAACCATAAAATTTTAAATAATAGCGTTAACATTTCTTTGTGTTTTATAGTTAGTCTGCATTTGTATCCAAAAGATGTAGATAAAATCTACATTTTACAAAACAATATGTACTTACACTCATTCATATGACAGACATACAGACAGACATATTAACGTCATAAAATGTGTTGTATTTTGAAAATAACAAACAGCTTTATTTAGTTTCCCTTAAAACAAGTAAAAAACTATAGTCGGTCAAGCCCGACCATATAATACCCTACACCCAGTATATGTATAAAATAGTTTTTCAGAAATGGGCATTATATGGGAGATATAACCTATTGTGGACCGATCATTCAAAAATTTAACTGGCTGTTTGGAACTTGTTCTATCACACCTCTGGTTTTTTTTCTTTATGAAAATGTGAAGATATCGGTAGCAATGCTGAAAAGAGCCCTAATTCGCGAGTTACCTACCACCTACAGCGTAGTCGCGGCCTACATTTGAATAAATTTTTTTTAAAAAGTAAATGTCAAAGATTGTTTCGGGCAATAATAATGGTTTCGACATCCAGTTAAATTTTAAGTTTTTTTATTTTAACTTAAAATAATAGGCCTAAATAAATCGCGCTATATTACCAAAATTGGTACTAAAACAGAATATTTTCTTCCAGTAAAGAAAACGGCATGAGAATGTATTTTGATATTTGACTTACATATGTATGTATGTATGTATGTCTCTCAAAAGTTATAAAAACCAGCCTGCCACTCTTGCAACGGTGAACAATTGAAAACAATATAAATTAACATTTTTAAAATAATAATAATGACGTTTTTACAAACTAAGCAATATTCTATTTGGAAAGGAAGTACAATGGAAATGCAACGCTATTTATAAACATTAATAAAATTGGCAATTGTTATTGATATATTGCATACAAAATATGTAGAAGGACCACCCAAACAGTTTCATTCCTAAAATAAAAAGACCAAAATAGGCAAGTGGCTGGCTTCTAACTGCTATTGTATAGGTGGTGTATTCTGTGTTGTGTACGAACTCTTGCACTAACTGTTAGAATTTGAAATTATTTGCACATTTCCTTACAATTCCAAAGGGGGTTAGTGGTTGGCTTGTTATTTTGTGCACTTTGTGCAATGTTATAAAAACAACATGACTAGAATTTTTTTTCAACACTTGTTCCATCAAACGCATATGGATGCATAAGAATGCACATGTACATTAGGGTGACAATGGTTTGTATGTAAGAAAATTTTTGTTGGAATTATAAAGTTTTCTCAACGGAATATTGTGCCAATAGGTCTAAAAGTTTTGTGCCGAAAATTTGAGCCAAATCGGACAACGTTTTCTGGACGCGCATCGAGGTCAAAGGTCAAGTATTTTTATATTTCGCAGTTAATATGAAATAATGTTAAGAAACTCATTAATTTTCTACATTAGTTTACAAAAACATCTGGATTCTGTAGACTTTTAATAAAAAGGACAGTCAAACTGTTTTTTTGGGAACTAACCCTCAGATCTCATTTGGGTCAAAGTGACCGACAAACTATTTTATTGCAAGAATGTTTTGTATATGTATGTTATTATTGTCAATGTACACAAATGTACAAATTCTGTAGACTTTTGATAAAATAACTTAAAAATATTTCACGAAAAAAGTTATGATACAAATTTTTAATTAATATAAAGTTTTAAGATTTTTTTTTTCTTTTAAAATTTACAGATCAAAATCTCTTTGAAGAGAATGTAGATTAGCATTTTTCGGATACAACTATTATATTTTTGTACCACCTGTAAAATATTAAACCATGTTAAGAAAAAAAAATTTAAAAATTTATAATATATATATAGTTACTTTCATTAAATGTTGTTTCTGTTCCTCATCTTTTGTTATCTTGTCATGGTATGCTTGAATTAACTGAATGCCTCTTTCAGCACTATCATTAACAACACTCAAGTTTTGGATAATTTGTTTTGCTCTTAGGTACTCTCCTATCACACTCCAAGAATGTGGATCTTTGCTAAAAAACTCCATTGAAATTCCAAATCTTTTGAAAACTTTTTTGGTATTTTTTGAAAACAAATCTTGTAAAATATCAGAGTTGTCTCTGGAAATGAAACTTTTTAAGTTTTCCTTCTTTATGACTAGCTTCTTTGGTATTTCTTCATCTTCATTTCCAGATGTATCTACAGACATCTTTGCCACTAACTTTGTTGTCTATCCTTTCGTCAAACAAACAAAAGCCCACACATTCTTCGTTTAAGTAATACTATGTTTCCACGGTACATGCTTCGCTCTCTATTCATGCTTCACACCCCAATCATGAGCGAAACAACATGCTTCACCATACAAAATTTTAAGAGCGAATCAAGTAGATTCATATCGAATCTACTTGCGAAGCACGAAAAATTGCACTCTTCTCTAATTTTTATCGCAAGTTTATCTGCACTAGCTGTACAAATTTAATATTATTGTAAACAAAGCAAATTATTTTCTTGTTGCTGGCAGTAAAGAAAGTAAATACTTACGAATGTATGTTTTTTTTTTCAAATAAGCTAACTAATTTCCACTCACTTTTTTTGTCCATTAAAAAAAATTATATTCCACAAATTGTAAATTCTGTTTTTTTATTCTGTTTGTTTATTAAATACAACTGTCAAATCGATTCAAGTTTATTAGTCATCTAAACAGCATGATTCATAAACATGATTCAGAAGGCGAAGCAGGTGATTCAAGTCGTCGTGGAAACATAGTATAATACAGATGATTTAATACCTTTGAAATGGCTTTGTCCGCAATATTTTGATTAACTGTTTTGTAGTTTTCCAATTTTCTCATAAAGATAATGTCATTTAAAGCAGCTTTATCCGCTTTATTTGAATCAAACCAAAAATTTGAGTAACAACTTACAATAAAACCAGTTACTTCTATCAAAGCACTGATTTCGAAATCTACACCAATGCAAATCGTGAACAGGAATACGGCCCTTTTCCAAAAAATTATACACTCTCTTAGCACAATATTAGCACTATCCTTTGCAGTTAGCTTCGTTGTCCTCATATTATAAAAAAAACTTTAAGGTAGTCCCTCTTTGAGGGAAGCTTTGAACCAACTATTTGATGTTTTGAATAGCCTATTAAAAATATTTATTCTCTCAACGAGGGCATTGCTATATATTTTCACCAAATTCACAAAAAATATCTCACAGAAAGCACTTTACATCAGTAATTCACACGACTGAATGCAATTTATATAATTTTTGGGAAAATACATAATTCAAACGTATTTTAAAACTTTAGTAGGCCTTGAAATTTATAGTAAGAATCCGTTAAAAATAATGGTTGTTGTCTAGGAAAATTAGCTATTTTAAAATATTTGAGTTGTAGATGACGTGATTTACTACAAAGATGTGTTTTTGTAATTATACATTACATGTCTTCGGCAGCCGGAAATTAATGATTCTTTTATTCAAAAACGTTAATGTTTGTGGCCCGCTTTGAAATATGAGGGTTAATTACCGAAATAGTTTTTTTTACTATTTTTTAAGAAAATCAATAAATCCACATTTTTTCGTTAAATATTGAAGAAAATACACGAGTTCAACAAATTTATTTCGTATAGATTGTAAAATATAAAAATACTTGACCTTTGA
Source organism: Bellardia pandia (assembly GCA_916048285.2). Lineage (NCBI taxonomy): Eukaryota > Metazoa > Arthropoda > Insecta > Diptera > Calliphoridae > Bellardia > Bellardia pandia. The sequence goes on from OU696529.1 coordinate 124,735,176, forward strand.
CCTCGATGCGCGTCCAGAAAACGTTATCCGATTTGGCTCAAATTTTCGGCACAAAACTTTTAGACCTATTGGCACAATATTTCGTTGAGAAAACTTTAAAATTCATAAAAAAAATTTTTGCTGTCACCCTAATGTACATACATACTTTGTAAGAGTTATGAGATATTGCATAGAAATAGGCAGACATGTGAATGATGTCGCTGGCAAATAAAATTGTTAAAAAAAGTGTTTATGACTTGAATAAATATGAACTTATGTATGTACATATATTGTATGTTATACAAATGTAACAGCTAGTTCGGGTTCATATCCCACCCACTCAGCAGTGAATAAATTCCAAACACTTGCTAATGACATCATTTATAATAATTATTACAAACTTACATACATATTTATGTATGCATGGAATCGTAATTTTTTTTAACATTTTTAGCATACATAACATATTTGCACATAAGTATTTGTTTCCATTCTTTAGGTTTTTATGTACAGTGGGAAGCAAAACTGTCCGGCTGTTTTGCATTAAGGAAGGAAGCTATGCTAGTATTCTTTTCCATCAGACTGGTATCGGTTGACTTTCGTTTCGTCGCTCCAAATAACCCGTTTACAGTCATCTACTGGGTTTTGCAGAAATGGAGGCATTTTTTCACATTTATATCGGAAAGTGCTGGGGCCAAATTACCGCATTCGATATCGAGTAAAACTTATCGTAATTTTCTTATTTGAGATTATGGCATTCGATATCGAGCAAGAAATGTAGTACATTTTATCATAATTTCGATATCGAAATCATTTTTCGATACGATACCTCATTCGATCACGAATGCGGTAACTTGGCCCCTAGCTTTTTCTTTTTCACACTGGCTGCTAAACCAATTATATTTAATGCTCATCTAACCGTCCAGGAACTGATATCCTTACCAATACTTTTTGCAGCATTTTTGGGGGTCCTTATTATGTAGCAAACGTTCAATCTGCCGGGCATCAGCATCAGAAAGCAGTCTTGGTCGATCTGCTTGGTTATTATTGCAAGCTATATTACGCCGTTTTTTATAGCATTTACCGTGGATTTACTTAGATTTAATTGTTCAGCAATTTTACGGCATAAATAAATATTTTACAACAAAATGATCAAATTTTTTTCAATATCAGTTGGCGTTTTTCTCATTTTTAAAGATCTTTTAATTTTTTAATAATGTTTATTTCTTACTCTGTGCAAAAGTGTTCAAAAAGTGAATTTTTTGTTTTTTTTTTAATTTTTTTTTAAGCAATTTATATGATTTTTTGTGCTTTATAATTTAGAATAAGTTTAAATTAAATAAAAAAAATACATACATATATATGATAATTTCTTAATAATTTCTTTCTTAATGCAAAACTTCCAGACAGTTTTGCTTCCCACTGTATGTAGGCAATATGTAAATGTAAATTGTTTCATTTTTTAGCTTCAGTCCATTTATACATATGTCTAACAGCATCAAATTACAATTAATCATTTTCAAATAAGAATTCACAACAATGTTTTCCAATTCAATTGAAATCTTAATTGTTATTAATTGTTATAACAAATCGAGTTTGTTATAACAATTATACATACAAATGTATTTCAATATGTAAATGTTATCCCACCCACTACATCACTAAATAGAATATAATCTCAGTGACACACCGCTGACAATGTTCATTCATTAAGCTAGAATTGATGAGCTTGATATGTATGTATGTTTATTCTGTTATTAAAAACAATTAATTAAGTTTTATTTTATACATACTCGTACGTATATTTAGATATAAAACAAATTCCATTAATTTTTATAAATTACGTATTAGCTGTTTTCGAAAAAGATTGTTGAAAAGCAGCTTCAAACTAATTTATTCAATTTAAGCTCAATTCACTAATACCCTAATTCAGAATTAATAATGCAAACAATTCATTCCATAAAACCATAACTGTCATGTTGTCATCCAATATGAAGCTTTTGGAAAACAAAATATTTTTTGAAAAACCTGATACAATATACCCCGGTTAAATACCCCACGCTTAATTGCCTTTTTCGCCATGTAAATCCCCGTTTATTTTTTATATTTTTTCAAACAAAACAACACGTTTTAATAACTTTCGCTTAAATACCCAATTCGGATAATTACCTCAAAAAAAAAAAATTCCCATCACTGACATTTTTGTTAGTTTAACTTCGTTTATTTGCCCAATATAAAAAATTCAGTTTTTTTTTTTAATTATAATAAATATTTTATTACATGTGGTATGTTTTTGTTTGTTTTACTCCTTTTTTGTGATATGAATTTTTATTGAATAAAATTCTTTAGTTTATTTATGTTTTCTATATATATTTACTTTAGTTAAGACCCCTAAAATAGGTATTCTGATAATTACCTTTTTAAATGAATTTAAACAAGGTAAATAACCGTGAACGTGAACCTTCCCCGGACAAGTACCCACAAATTTTGGATTTTTTAGTGAAGTATTTAACCAGTCCAAAATATATGGTCTAAAATTCTGGGTTCTTTTAAGACTCTAAGACGATCTAACCATGTTCTTCCATCTGTCCATCTGTGGAAGGCACGATAGAGCCTCAAAAAAAAAAAGCACTTAGAATAATGAAATTTCTCCCAAACATTCTTTGTTTTACCGAAATGTTTGGTATTGAAAATATGCAAAATCGGTCCAGTAGTATTCCATGTATAGACCAAAGTTTTAGACAACCTTGATATATTTTATTATATTTTTGAGCTATTTTTTTTAAATATAATACAGATAATATCATAAAATTTTGCAGACTTTATTTATTATAAAGGGGCAAGTCCTGTGGAAATTTATAAAAATCGGTTCATGATTTCTCATAGCCCCATATAAATGTCATCCCGGAATGTAGTTCTATGGTACATAAATGCCTTTAGTATCTATACAAAATTAATCAAATATTAGTTTCACGTAAAGATAAATCACAAAACGGTAGTTTGTTTAAATCGGTCTATATTTGAATAGAATTCATTCTTTGTTGAATTAATTCATAATAAAATTAATTCCATTAAATTTAAAGGAATGAATTCGAATACTAATTCATTAAATTTTGCATGCCTTTTTCAGCCCTAAAATAGCACTTAAAGCAAATAATCTTATATCTATCGCCCGAATTAAACAACTTGAGGCTTTTAATAACGATGCCGCTTCTCAGAGAAAAGAGAAATTTAATAAAACAATACGGTCTAGGGTTATTAAAAAGTGCTAGATTTAGCTGCAAACATGCTAAATTGACACCACTTCACATAACTGTTTCAATTCTCTATTCTCGTATTCATCTTCATATTTTCTCTTTTATTATGTTTTTTTTTATAATTAGTTTAGGTTTGTTGTTATTAACATGTGTATTATTAGCTGGTGGATGGATGGTGTGTATGTTTGTTTGTACCTGTTTAAAAATAGTGAACATTAATTTCACTCACTCAATAAACAGACCCCATTAATGCCGTTACTACACATTCGTGTATAAAAACAAAGCATTTGTGTCAGCATGTTCGAATGTGAATATGTATGCAAGTACATATGAATGTATGTATGTATGTAGATTGTATGTACATATGCTTATGTGCAGGCGCAATTGTGTAACTAGAACATGTCTATCAAAATATTAAAAGATAAAAAATGAAAGAATAACAAACAAAATAATTTGAAATGTTGATGGAAAACTGACATTTTCAAATGTTAGGTACTATTTTAAAGCCAGAGGTACTAAATTAACATTGTTATTAAATGTTAAATTATGTACTAACGTAAGTGCAACATGTGTCAATTGTTTAAAATTGTAATAGTCCTGTGACTTGTAGAATAAGTATGCATACTTAGTACATATCACCAAAAAAAATTAATCTGCATAATTCATAAAGCATTATTTACATAAAATCCGGTCACACCAAATAAACTTTTTGAAAACTTAATCAGTCGGAATATATTTGTAATAGTGCTGAGCAGATCCAATCCAGATCCAATCGAATCGATTACAGCCTTAATACTCAAAATATGTAGACGCGCCATTTTGCCAGCATGTGATGGAAAATTTCGTTACGAGAAACATTAGATAAAAAAGCAACGTTTTTAAAAGTTTAAAACGTGACAATATTTTTTTTAAAATATTGAAGTTGCTTCGTTTTATAAACCATATTAATATACATACTTATGTATATAGTATGAATGTACATCATAGTACATATCTAAAATTGTTTATTATTTTTCCAGCACTTTAATTGCTTTTTTTTTTTTGTTATATCTATACAATACCTACCCCATTGCAGCAAACAGTTCTAGTTAATAATTGTACCATTTACAATTTAATATAAAAAATAGCAACACTAAAAAGTAAACACATTTAACATGTTTGCAGTTTTAGTTCCCTTTTAAATGGAAAAGTTTAATTATATTTTTATATATTTTATTATATTACATATACATATGTATGTATATATTTTATAATATAAAATAAAAACACATTCATTTAGTAGCTGCTGCTATTTTGTAGAGCTTAAGTGTGTTAATAGGGAAGTTTGTCTAAATATCGGATTACCAGCAGTCAACCATCATTATTCGATTTAAATGGTTACAAGAGTTTTACTAACCATGACCAAGCAGTCAGTCAGTGAGTCCATCATTCAATCATTCACTGGTACACATACATATATACATATGTATGTACGTACTACGGTGTATTATAATTTAGTGTATGGTTCGAGTAGGTTCCTACATGATTTTATTCGAAACTTTAGCAGTCACTATCAAACAAATGTGAAAATTATACCATAAAGTGAAATTATCTAAACACTTTATAAATTAAGTTTTTTCATTTCAAATTTAGTTTAATAACGCAATGCACGTACTTAGCGTACTTAGTATGAAGCAGCTATTTATCTATTTATAAACTCGTTTATGTTTAGAATTAGAATAAATATCTGCACACTTTGGCAATTTCCTATACTACCAACCGGAATGAATATCTTTCTAAATGAAATTCTATTTATTTACATTTGTATTTTACGTAAAATTAGAGGTGTAGTAAGAAGATTATTTAAATAAGACCAACGTCAATAAAAAGAGTAGAATCAAATTCAATAGATAACTTTATTTATTTATAGATATGTTTTTATACAGATCTTGAATTTTGAAAGCTAACAATCGATCATTTGTCAAACCTACAATCAAAGTTTCGAATGAATTAGTTCTTAATTAAGTTCTCGAAATCCAATAAAATTTTATCTCCCAACCATTCCATTAAAGCATTTATAACAAATTAATTAATGGTTTTATTTTCATGAATTACTGCAAAGAATTCATTCTTTCTAGTATTAATTCCATATTGAATCGTGCAAGTTTTCTTTGATTCAAATCCATTACAAAATGTATTCAAATCTATTACAAATCAGCTTTAAATCATGTATTTTTTATTACGAATTAATCCATAGGCTTACTTCTATATTATTTCACACGTATTGAATTCATTCCTTTCAGAATTTATGCTTTATAGAAATAATTTTTTATTGTTTCATTCAAGTTTACTTTTATTCAACTCCATTAAAAAAAGGTTTATAAAATTGATTCCACGATTAAATTTTTTCACAATTCATCTATTACAAAGAGGTTTCAATTTGCATTTCGATTAATTTTGTTAATAATTAAAAACAAATATAAAATGAAACTCATTCAATTTGGTTTGTGAATTAAGCTTTAATTTAAATTAAATCTCATACAAAATCCTTCGATTAAAGCTAAATAAAGTCAACACTACATGTTATTAAAAAAAAGCAAAGACATATTTCTTAAATGCAGTAATACAGGAAGAATGGAATAAAATTTTATTATATATTAAATATAATAAAAACTATAGTGTAAGTAAAACAAATTAAAAATTATTTAACAGCAACGCCTACTTTCTAGTGTGGTGAGACTCTAGATTTGCAAGAAAAGTTTGCCTACAATTAGAAAACTAAATTCAGTAATTAACCCACTTGGCGCAACCGTCCTTTTAAAAGCACATAAAAAATACGGGGGAATACCGGGTTTGTACGTGCATTTAAGTGCACATTTTTTTATATTGTCATTGTTTATTCTTTGTTGTGTGTCTTCTGAATCTAATAGCGTCAGTTGATAAAAGAAGTTTGTCGTGTTTGAATTGTATATTGAGTGTTTTCTGAAAGTGTTTTTTTTTTAATTGTGCACAATGGGAACAAACTGGTAATTAAATCATTTACATATATTTAGTTCTTGTTTTTGTTTAAAAAGTATTTAGAGAAACATCTTAGGTAAACAACAAATAAATGGAAACCGAGCTCAATGCTGTATTGTGGCGCCACGGTCCATTTTCCCACTGCGTACTTTTAAAAGGACAGTGGCAAAATATACTACCTATCTAATTTTCATTACTTAATATTTTATGTGTTATTATGTAGTAAATGAAACCGGAAGGCATTGAAACTTAACGAAATTTTGGAAGATCTTGAGCAATTGAGTGATGATGACGTTTGTGAGGCCATGTTCATCGCACCGCCTGATAACGCTAATGCAGTTATAACAGATGAAGACAGTGGCGATGAAGATAATATGTGCCTCAACAATTTGCCAGGCTGTCAGCTACGTGCAGAGGCAGAAATGAGGTACAAATATGTTCCTGAATGCGAGAGCGATGGTGATAGCGATGACAATATTGCATTATGGGATCTAATCAAGCGCAAAAGGATTGCAGAGCCAAGGCCTAGTAATAAAAACAATTTAAGAACGTAGCAGCAAGTTAATATTGTTCCAAGCCTGCCACAATGGGAGGTATTTTCAGAATGCTCTCAAAATCCAGATCCAATGGAAATATTTTTAAAGTTATTTGATGATGGCATACATCCAAAGAAGCGCTTCTTGGCGCATCACACCCCAACTTAGAACATAAAGTTTATTATTTCTTTTTTATTTTATTAATTTTAATTATACAAGTTATTTTTTTAATATTGAATTGTTAATTTAGTTTTTTTTTGAATAAAAACAAAGTAGTATATTTAGCTACCGTCCTTTTAAAAGAACACCCGATTCCGGGAAAACTATAGCTTTTTAGAAAAAAAATTATAAAATAAAAAATGTTTAAATACCTATGATGATTTAAGTTTAGAAATAAAAATTTAAGTTTTCAAAAAATAAAAATTCCGGCGCTATCTGGGTTAAAGGATTTAAAAAGTCTTTAAAAGACCGAAAGCAAATATATCAATTTCGTAAAAAATATTTTTTAAAACGATTTTTCGAAGAACTCTAATTTGTGCTAAATATTGTGCTTACGCCCTATGTAGCTAATGGTTCTTCTCCATCGGCGTAGATAGCCCGGTCTGGGGGAGGCTAAGCCCCCCCCAGAAAAAATTTAGCCACCCCCAGAATTTTTATTCTTTTATTGCATTTTTTTATTTGAACAATTTTCCATAGCTTTTACTAAAAAGTGTTCAAAAAAGATCCCCCCAGGAAAAAGGCCTAGCTACGCCGATGTTCTTCTCCTACCCTGTATGACGTAATAATTCAAGAATTATAAAAAAATAGCAATTTTAAACCAACTTGTTTGACCTATTTGTTTCTAAATAGCCCACAGTGTAGTGTGTGAATGTTAAAGTCATTTTAAATGTCAGCCATAATTTTGAAATAATTTCATTTTCACACAAATGCAGTGTATGTGTGTAATAGAAAATGAATTTTAAATTATATGTATGTATGTATGTATAAAGTATGTATACTATTAACATTTCGGCTTATTGTATATGACACAAAATATGTATGTACATAAATATTTTTATTTATAAATTTTAATACTGTTGAAATGCAGAAAAAATACTCTTAGAACCCCAAATCACAAATATTGCAGAGAAATACAACGCGAAAACTTTCTCTTAATTTTTAGAATTATGCTAGAACACAACTGGGACGAACGTCGAATGTCAGCCAACACGACAAATTAGTCGGTGACAATTCGCGGTATAAATTCGTCATATGAAGAACAATATGGACGAAAAAAATAGTGTGACCATATTCAAATAAATATATAAAAAATCGACATTAACAAAATCACAGATAGAAAGAATTTTTATAGTTAACTAATTTATATATTTGTATTTTAATTTATATAAAGTAAAAAATTAAACAGTAAGGCAAAAATTAACACTATGTATTTACTAAACCATTAAAAACTAAAACGAAACATGGTCACCCCGTGTTGTTTGTTAGTCGTTCGCCGGCGCGCCGTGGCGTCAGATATATAAAACAATCACCCCTATCGTGAATAAAAATTCCACATGAAATTTGTTCCCTTTTCACATTTTTCCTATTAAAAACAATGTTAAAAAAAAATAAAGGGAAAAAATTTCATGTGGAATTTTTATTCACGATATTTCAGAGTTCGCCGCATATGACGAATTCAGTCGACGCCATTATTGTGTGTATTTTCATATACACACGTGTTTTATTTTTGGCGACGAATATTCGAGACCAAAAATTCGTCGTTCGTCTCAGTTGTGTTCGTATGATATATTTTTGTTTAAATATTAATATTTATTATTATTTATACTTAGCTGGTAGTTATTAAGTAGTTCGATTGGAAAAATAACATATTTCAATACTGTATAAATTGTAAATTATTATTTGGAATTACGCATTAGGAACCTAATAAAGGAGTTTTCAACAAGATGTTTGTGTTCCAACAGGGTCTTATAAAAGTTTTGATATTTTACTTGTTAACATATCAGAAGTAGTAGCTTTGACAATTCAACTTCACTCGACAATTCACTAAGAAAATGCTGATATTTTCGGTCATATTACTGTTTTTCTGAGCACTATTAAGGATTTGTTCGATAAAATTGCCTTTGCATGCTGAACAAATCATTGTATGGTGCGCTATGCGGTCTGCAGGCGTGATTGAGCAATTTTTTTTTTTTTTTGTCAATGTTTATTATTTGCCGGTGGCATCATTGAATCGTACTTTTAATGTGAATGACGAGCGCTACCGTGCGATGATTAAAATTTTTTTTTGCCCAAAATGGATGGATTTGGCTGACATATGGTTTCAACATGCCAAACAATACGCGAAACAATGGCCCAACCGAGAGGCGAGTTCGGTAAACAGTTTGGGCCGGACAATTGGTCGCCTAGATCGCCTAAGACTATTTTTTGTGGGGCTATGTTAAAGCTCACATCTATAAGGATAAACCCGCAACGGTTGACACTCTGGAAGCAAATATTGAAAAATATATTCTCCAGAGACCGGCTGATATGTTAGAGAGAGTATGCCAAAATTAGACCCAGCGTAAGAACCATTTAAGGCGTAGCCGCGGTCAATATTTATATGAAATCATGTAAATTATATATGTAGATCGTTCAGATCGTATAGATCACTCTTTAGATCTGCCATTTTGCTAAATTGTTACTAAACATGTCGACAAAATAATTGTTGCAAACTGTTCCATATCATTTTTCATTTGTAATTTTCAAATTTAACTCTTTTCAATACAAAAGAATTGTTTTTTTGGATTTTTTTTGGCTCAGAAAGAGCTCTTACATCATGTCAGAAAAGAGTCATTGCAATTTTTAATACAAAAAATTAAAAGTTCACGTTTATTATTATTTTTAATTGTTTTTACTTAAACAAAAAGGGAATTAATTCATTTACAAATAAACTAAATTAGAAATGGAAAAAAATAAATAAATTGTATTTACAGTAAAAAAAAATAAAATGGAATTCATATAAATAAATTATATAAAAATGGGAAAAAATTGATTTTTCTTTCACTCCAAAAATGCTCTTTAGTTGGACTCTTTTCTGACTCCTTTTTCGGAGCGCTCCTAGAATGGTATGCTGGGTTGTTTCATTTTATCAAAATGACATTTATTTAAATATATACTCGTAGTTTATAGTCAAGTTTAAAGAATTTGAACACAAATTTCTGGTTTGCTAAAGTTCGAAATTCTTATTGTATCAAATGTTTAGTTGAAAAAATTAAACAGTTTATTTTTAGAAATTCCTAGTAGCAATGACTTAATTTTATTTTATTGCTTTGATAAGTGACTTTTTGTAAAATTTGTTTTATAAACAAATATGCAAATAGAACTTTTCGCTATTGAAAAAAAGTGTTTAGTATTGCAAATTTACAACATGTTAATGAGTAAACTTTTGCTTTATAAAGAATTTTCAGTTCACCTCTTTAGCCAAGAGACTATTATATACTTTATAATAATATAATAAATAGTACGAAGTACTAAATTGTTGGGGGGTTGTGGTATAAGATAATGTGTTTGAATGTCAATTTTATTTGTGGAAATATCAAGTGTTTGCTGACAATTAACGAGTAATTAATTGATACTGATAGTATTGCGCATTTTATAGAGCCTATAGTTCATAAATGTTGTCTAGACACAGTGGCGTAAGTTCTGTTGGATGAAGAGTGATCAGTGCTATTTTGCTCTTAAATTTTCAAAACAAAATAACCATTTATTAATACTTTGAGTGTGATTAGTCTAGAAACTAATATTCTAGCGACTATTGACTTTGTTACAAGCACTTCCTTAAATATATTTAGTACAACTTTTCAACATTATAATTTTATTCATAAGCATATGTGCATATGTATTTAAAAACATTTCCATCACAGAACCTTTTCAGAATACATAATACATGCATTTAAATATACATAAATAAAAGTAAACCACAATTGTTTTTAAACAAAAAAATAAATTTTTATTAAAAAAAAAAAACAAAAAAAAATCATAAAATAAATAGTTATTGAATTTGAACTACATGTGTTGAATAGATTGATTTGAGTAAACAGTTTAAACTTAAAATACCGCAACGGAAATGCATTGGATAGGTGCCTTGTACTCGTATCTGTGTGTTACTATTATTACCAAACAATGACAATGCCAGCCGCTTCTTGAGCCTTCAACTCGGCCACAATAAATTCGCGGAACTCCTCATACGCCTTATCAATCTCAATGTTATGGATAATTTTCTGGAAATTACCCGGTGTTAGACCATAAGCAATTTCAGAAACAGCAGCATCTAAACGTCTCTTCAAAGTTTCCTCAGTTTCGGAGTTACGCTTGCGCAAACGTTGCTCCAAAGCCTCCAGAGAAGGTGGGTTATTGTAGATTAGAATAGGATTCAAATCGGTCTTCTTTACTTGCTCCACACCCTGCGGTTCAATGTCCAAAATACAAACTTTACCGGCATTTTGTACCTTACGCACTGCCTCCTTACTAGTGCCATACATATTGCCACTGAACGTGGCCGACTCTATAAATTCGTCATTGGCAACGGCCCTTTGCATTTCTTCGAGGCTCACAAAATTATAATGCACACCATCCTCTTCTCCGGCCCGGGGTTTACGCGTTGTGTGCGATACACTGAAACCAAAGGTATTGGGATATTCTGCGAATAGTCTATTCAGCAGAGTACTTTTACCAGAACCCGAAGGTCCACATACAACCACCGGTCTGGGTCCTCGTTTAGCCATACTGCTAAATAGCCTATTGGCAATAAAAAGAACGCTAATCATTATTAAAAGTTATGCAACGTTGGTGCTTGGAAAGTGAGTTGAATTTAAGTGAGATTTTTGGGGTTAATGCTTGTTGTGTTCATAGATTGCTGTTGGGGTTAGAGTTGTGGCAAGTATTAATGGTGCAACTACGAACTAGAAAAATAGAGAAAAGACAAAAGAACAAGAACATGGTTCTAGTTGTAGTGCTGTATTAACGTGTAATAATGTAGATGACTCTAGTGCTGGTAAATCGGGTTACTTTTTACTACTCGAATGTTGTTGGATATTTGATAGTACTCAAATGATTTATTATCAGGCATGTCACAGAATTTGTTCGGAATGGTTTCAATTCCGTATTTGCAAATCGATCATTTTTACTTTGCGTTCTCTAGATTCCGATTGATTTTATTTATTCCCAACAAAATTTTAAATCTTACCCCTGGCCCGCGATGTCGAACGATAACGTTCGCTTAGATAAGACTTAAAGCACAAACTTTTTATCGTATCTACTTTTTACGCAATCAAGTTTGTTTATTCCACAATCAAGTTTGTGTCTTAAGTCTTATATAAGCGAACGTTATCGTTCGACATCGTGGGCCAGGGGGTTAATAAAAGTAAAAGCGAACAAAAAGAGCGCTAACAAAGAAGTTTTAAATAAAAGTGAATAAAATTTAAAAAAAAAATGGCCGGAATTTCAATTGTTGCTTTTTTAAATGAACAAAGTTGAAACGAAGAAAAAATTTAAAGGAATGCATCTGAAAACGACAAAAGTTTTCTTGTTGCTGACACCAACTTTGAAATTTTTAACATTTTATTTGAATATCAATGAGATAATTAAAAAAAACAATGAAATAATAAAATTAATTATTTAATTGTCATTATAAGTTATTAGTATACGTTTTTTTTCAGTATAAAATCATAAAAATTCCACTTTAGAAATCTAAAGTGGTTTCATTCCATTTCTAAAGACTCAATTTTGGGAATCAAAACCACTTTCGATCGGAATTGAGTTCTGTGACATGGCTGTATATATATATTGTATACAATGTTAAAGTAGGAAAATAAGACGGGTTGTGTGTAGTAGAGATACTGTAAGCGTCAAAATAAAGTCAACACTACTTATACATGTTATTAAAAGAAAAGCTTAATTATATTAATATAGATAATATTATATTAGGAAATTATATTGCAGTTTTATATACATAGTTATTTAAGTAGAAATGAATTCACAAAAGAAAAATTAACAAGAGCAAAAGTTTATACAAATTTAATGGATTTTTTGTTAAAATAGACCAATTTTTACCCGTCAAAATAAAATAAACCCCTGCAAACCCCTGTCATTCCAAAAGTATTTATAGAAGTAAATATTTCTTTAGACAGTAATTCAAAATGAATATAACAAAATTTCGTCTGTTTTAACTAAAAAGTTCGTTGATTCTATGATAAAGCGAAAGCATGTTCTACAGACAAAATATTAATACACCTGTTTACTTCATTTTGACGGGGAAAATCTGCTACTTTTCTGTTAAAATTTAATTATATGTTCGTTAATTATGTTCCTCATTTTTCTAGTTTTTGTTAATCAGTTATATTTTACTTTAATTATAAATTATACAATATATTTTGTTTTATGGAACTTTAAGTTGACAACACTTTTTTAATTGGCAGCCATTTTGTTAGCTGTTTTTTTTAAATTGAAATGAAATTTATTTTATACAAAGGATAATCTTCTGGCATTATAATTTAATGTGACTTCTGGCATATGACTGGTTCAGACGTAGTCTAATCTGGAGGTCCAATTTTCGATTACTTTTTCCAACATTTGTGGTCGTACTCGTATATCGGAAATAACGCGCCGAATGTTGTCCTTCAAGTGGTCAATCGTTACGGGCTTTTCGGCGTAGACTAGCGACTTCAAACATAAATTACTTGACAGTTGACAAAACAGCCTCCAATTAAAAAAAGTTCTATGCCAACTTAAAGTTCTATACATCTAAAAAATCCCCTATCTTGTAGTATTTTAATAATAATAAAAAAACATTTTTGTAACCAAAATTAGGTGTTTACTTTATATTGACGCTCACAGTATCGTACATTGGAATCTCTTATTTACATTTAATAAAATTTATGAGCAAGTTTTTTTATATTTTATCAGCTGTAAATTTTTATTCTTAAGTTACATATACTTGTTTGCTATTTATGTATAAGAAAATCGGTGGATGTCAAATTTTTTGAATCAGTTACACATATTTAACGGACCTGTTAAATCTTTATAATCTACACAATACGGAATAAAGTTGTTTTTTACTATTTATTGGTTGTATATAAACAAACGAGTAGCTAATTTATATAGTATTTTTATTAGTACCTATTAGGTACCCATTACTCAGTAGTTTATCAGCACTAGTTTTTAGTGTTTAATGAAAATATTAGCAAAGTGATGAAACATAAAAGCCAAATGAAATTATGAAATAAAAGCAAATAATAAAGAAATGAAAATTCCAATAATTAAATACATACATACATATATCTTTTAAAATGCAACAAATTTGTTCGATAGCCAAAATTATAAATAACCGATGTTTAATTTTATTAAACAATAACAACAAAATATTATAAAAAGCTTATCTCTTAATTCAACTATGTATTAAATTCTTATTTTAAGGCCTGTCTGTGCACTTTTGTATTTATTTTAAATACTCCCAAAATCCGTTAAAATGCAAATGTTTAACCTCTGGAGGGATTGTTGGGATTACATTTTAAACCTAAACTCTAGTTTAGGAACTTCAAGAACTTTATTCGAAAAATGGCTGCGATTTTAACAAATACAACGACTTAAATCTTAAAATTACATTTTAGAAATGAAAACACTATTAATTATTTTAGATAATATTACTAGTATAAATGAAAATAAGAGTAAGAAATTTGAAAATTAATTTAAACATTTTTGTCAGCAACATTAAAATAGTTTGTCAAAATCACATTTTTGGAAGTGCCATAAAATTGTCCGAAAACAGCTATCTGTAGTGTTTTATTTCCCCATTTTATGTAAAATTATGTGAATATTTTTTTATTATTTTTGGTAATACACCATTTTATGGCACTGCAGTAATAAACATAATTGTAATTATAATTATGTGTTTATAAAATATAAAACCATAAATATTTATCTATGTATGTATTTTATTTACACTCAAATATGTACAGTGGCTCACAGCTTATTTTATGAACATGTTTGCAAGGAATCTGCATTTTGGAATTCGGTCATTTTCTCAGATGAATCTAAGTTTAACATATTCGGTTCAGATGGCATGGCGTATGTTTGGCGAAAACCAAATACAGAACTGTAACGTGAAAAACGCGCATTTTTTTTTTGTTATTTTAGTTTTAATATATTAAAATGTACATTTCTGCAATAAATGTTTTTTGTTTGTAAGACTGTAAAATTTTTTCTTTTAATTTTTCTTTTATTTTATGCAGTGCAACAGGACAGCATAAAATAAGGTGTGAGCCACTGTATATACAATTTATCAAATACAAAATTGTACGTAATAGTAGCCAACACAAAATATAAATAAACAAAAAATTAATACAATTTTTTAAAAGAAATGGTTTGACAAGTCATATTTAGTTGTGGTCTGCAGTGCACCACTTCAAAGATAACTTCGGATATTCATGAAATAGAATTTCTAGACATTATCCCTGACATTATTCAAATTCGTACTATACATTTGTTGTTTAAAAGTATTAAATCCGTTACATAGATATTATTAAATCGGATTTTATGTGAACAATGCTTTACAATTAAAGCATGAGTTTAAAGTCAATTTATTGCTGAATGAAATACATTCTCTGACTTGCCGGCATATTTTATATATTTTATTTATATTAAAACTATTTATTAATCAAAATGTAGAACGTGGTAAAATGTTTAATTGTTATTCAGAAAAAATCCCATGAAAATGGAAATATTTTTAGAAAAAAATATTCACAAAAGCAATAAACAAACAGAGAAATTTATCTAAATTATGGATACAAAATTAACTTTCCCACTTAAAAAAAACCAACACTAAATTAAATATAATTAATTCCTGTAATCATCACTTTAAACAAGTCAAAGGTCACCAACAGAATAGTAAAAGTTTTCATTACCCTTAATTAAGTAAAGAAAACACTTCAACGTTAAGAACAAAATAAACACAAAGTATAAAGAAACTTTGTTTAACAAAAATAACTGCTGGTTGAAATACATATATTTTTCATTTATTTATCAACATATATTTATTAATTGTAATAATTTTAAACAAAGCAATTAATAATTGTAATGGGACAATATTATTAATTTATTGCAATAATGGTGATTGTAAGACATTTATGATTGCTTTAAATCTGTGGTTGTTATAAAGAGAATAAGGATCAAGGATTATCATAACATTTCTCTGATGTAATCTAATTTTTTTTTTTTTAATTTTTTTAAACTTCGTTGCAATTCTTGTGTTGTTTACAGTTAAATAACCGATAATGTTCGTCCACTGGTGACTATGAGTGCCGACCACTGGTTTAATTTACATTATTGCCCTTATTCATAAAAACTTACAACAGGTTTATAAGAGGTTTATAAAGCAAATTTCCATACAAAATTTTTAATTAATTAATTTTAAATTCAATAAAGCGAAAGAACACAATTTAAAATTTGAAGAAATATGTATTGAATGTCTAGCGAATCAATAAATTAACACTAATAAATGCTTGAATAGAAAATTGTGCAAAATAATTCGGTTCTTAAATTATAGTCAGCCTCTAGATTAACTTAATTACAGCCTTAATCATTTAAAGTTGTTTGAAATGTTATAGATTTCCTATTTCGCTGCTTCCGTTATACTGAGTGACATAATATTTGGAAAAAGTTTTCCATGTCTTTGTTAAATACTTATAAAATAAACATGATCTTATCTAAATATTGATGAAATATGTCTTGTATTGATGCGCGATGATTAAAATTTGTAACATTATTTACAGGGAGTTTCTAATTGGACCTGTTGGGTGCAATGAATCCTGGATAATTAATAATAATAAGTATAGAATCAGAAGACTGCGATCAGTGTTCATTCATCGTATGTTCTGCTTATACCGAATTGGTTTGGTAATAAGTGTCTTAGATCCCAGCAGTGGATTGGTGGCATTCGAAAATAGTTATTTGAACACCGTTTTTGATCACTATGTAACTAGATATTTTCTGATGTTAATTGTCTAGACTGTCTGATGTATGCGAATTAACGTACCAGTTACACAGACTAGCTACCTTACTGCTTACTTGCCACATAACAAATTTGTTTAATATGCAAGTGTCTTAAAGTGAATTCACCCATTCGTTTGAAACAAAATATATTTTAAGAGAGAGAAAATATTCATATAAAAAAACTTTATCAAACAAATATTTTGTTTGGAACGAATGGGTGAAAGCTAATTGTTCCCTAATAGTTAGTCTGAAGGACAGCTGCTACTACTTTCTCACTTATACATTCTGTATGCATTTTTTCGTGCTGTACATTAGCGTAACATTTATGTAAATACAACAGTTGTAAATAGTCGGGATGGCTTGTCGCCCTGTAATATTCAAATTAATAGATAATAATAGCAATAATATTTAAATATTTATAACATTATGAGTATAATATCGTCGTGGTGAATGCAAAAGGCTGTATGTCAAAAAAAAATTAATTTGGTTTTATTGTAGTGTTGTAAACAAAATTTGGGCTCCTATAACTGCAATTTATCTTATGCCGTTCAGGCAATTAGAAAAGAGCTTTTGCGTGCTATTGCAATATGACGAATGTTCAGTATGTTTCAATTTTTCTCAGAAATACATATTCAGTTTTTTGTCTCTCCTGCAAAAGTATGATTTTGTGGCATACAGCAGCCTATTGCATTCACCACGACGATATACAGCTGGCAAAAATTATAATTTAGTTAAATACAAACACGCACAAAATGCTGAGACATCAAGTCTAGCGAAATTAAATTTGTATACAATGTTATACTTTTACAAATATCGATTGTATTACAACAGAAATGTTGAAGAATTAATTCTTTAGAATTATATTTGGATTAGTTTGTATCACAAAACATAGTTGGAGACATGTCAGACAGGAAATGAGTATGTACAAGAATTGCCTTCTTAACGAGGAAACAAATCTTCAACCAATCATGTTCCTTTATCCATTTTTGCAGTTTTTTTTTAAATATATTGCAGTTAATACCATGCAATTTTGTACATGTTATTTCTATGATAAATAAAAAAAACTGTTAGGAAAATATTAAGAATCGATCAATGATGTCTCATTGTCTTAATACAAATTTCTTCCCGAAATATGGCTCAATGATACATAAATGCCTATAAAATTGGAATATCAATACAAAATTCAGCAAAAATAAGTTTCATGTAAAAAGAAATCGCAAAACGAAATTTTGTTTAGTTCGGTTCATGTTTAACCACAAACCCCATATAAAGTTCACAAAGTGCACTTCCAAAAATTCACTTAAATACGTATAAATCTGGTATAAATATTGTTAACAAGTTAAAATTCTGCATAAATATAATAATTAAATAAATTATTGTACTAAATTTTATGATGGTCGGCCTATAATTGGTCATAGGTCTCATATAAGGACCACATACGAAAAAGTCATTAATCTTATTATATGTCGTATAAAAATCGGTACCGACTCGAAACTTTTCACAGATCATTTACATATACACAAAAATAATTACTACAGAATTTTGTGAATTTATATATTTAATATTTAATCATATCCCCCATAGAAAGCCCTCTTCCGAAAATCAGTTCAAAACTCATAAATATCTTATAAATAATGGTACCGATCCAAAATGTTCCATAAATTAATTCAGAGTGAACAACATCTCTAACTACTGCAAAAATTTCTTCTTTAACTTGAAAAAATACACTTATGTCTATTTTTATATTAACTGTGTTGCTTGTGCACGATGAACTTTTTTTTTTGTCTCTCCTGAAAATTTTAGTATTTTGCGTTGTGACCGTTTTGTATTTAGGGTGCGATATGTATATGCCAAAATTAAACTGCTGGATTTTGAGAATATCAGTTCATTATTGACCATATCCCCCATATAAGGTTCAGTTCTGAAATTCACATTACATAATTGAATTAGACACAAATATCGATATCGAACTAACTTTTATACAAATAAGAATTTTTAATTGTATACGGCAATTATACTACTGGATTTTGTAGCTGTCAGTCAATAATTGGCAATAGCTCCCGAATTAAGTCCACTTACAAATATAACAACCAACCATACATACAACTTTTGTAAGTGGATAAGGGATTTAAAAGCTATCAGTCCATAAATGGTTCACTTCTACTATGTCACCCATAAATCTCTTGTAAATAAAGTTATTAGGATCAAATTCAACCAAATGAAGTGTCATCTTATAATCTTTTTTTATACACTGTTTCCCAACTTGTGGTAAATATGAGAAAATATTTTTTTAATTTTAAAAATTATGTAATTACACTAATGTTTATTATGAAAATCAGACAAACTCTGTAAATAATGGCAAGAATTAGTAATTAAATCAATTATAAATGGTCTAACAAGAGACAAAATTTCAAAATTTTTTAAATAAAATAAAATTTATATAAATTTATTTATATAAAATTTATACTTAACCTGCCATATATCTCATGCTGGAAGAGTCCAACCTCGATAGATCATAGATCAATTTATTTATTCATCAGATAATCTGATTGGTTTAACATGGAAACACCATATGAACCTCTTGTTTTCCCCTTGGTAACCCAATCGGATCAGATAAGATTTAATCTGAATCGGTGGAAGTCCATAAATGGTTCACTTCTACTATGTCACCCATAAATCTCTTGTAAATAAAGTTATTAGGATCAAATTCAACCAAATGAAGTGTCATCTTATAATCTTTTTTTATACACTGTTTCCCAACTTGTGGTAAATATGAGAAAATATTTTTTTAATTTTAAAAATTATGTAATTACACTAATGTTTATTATGAAAATCAGACAAACTCTGTAAATAATGGCAAGAATTAGTAATTAAATCAATTATAAATGGTCTAACAAGAGACAAAATTTCAAAATTTTTTAAATAAAATAAAATTGATTTAAAACAATGTACATAAAATAAAATACTAAAAAAATTGTGCTAAGACTGAATAAAAACACAGAATAAGTATATTCTAGTCCTATAACCAGTGTAGTTTTTGTATATCTTCTTTCTCTAAATTCTTTTTAACTTAAACTTTATTTTCTTTCCGCAATGATTTCATACATTTACCTAGCTGCCATTAACACAACTACATACTTTCAGATGTATAGACACACATTAATAACCAACAATTTATTGGTATAACAACGCAGTTGGTTTTCTGTTTGTTTTCAAAATAATGTAACAACCGGCAAAGGCCGTCATAACAAATAATGGCCAAAAGAAACGGCACAAACAACTGTATTTTAAGACCAATTAAAATGGGTGATTTGGTAATGAACTTAAAAGTCTAAGACGAATGAGCAACTACAAAGAAAACTTTCTTTTTGCTGCCACAAAATAATCACTGTTGTAATAAGAGACATGTATTTATGAGATAAAAATGAAAACTAATTAAATAAACCAAATAATATATGGCATAGACTTACAACTAAGGAATAACTGAATATTTTAAAAAGAAAAAATAAAAAAAAAATTGTGTGTGTAATACGTAAGAAAAACGCACAATATTGCCTTTAATAGCAAACACCCAGCAGCAGGAAAATCGATATGTGCGGCAGCAACACAACCCAAAAAAAAAAAAATATAGAAAAAAAATAGAAAAAACACACAACCACTTAAGAAAAAATCGTAACGAAACAGAATACCAAAAAGAAAATTTGTTGCCATAGATTTAAAGGCAGCTAAAGCAAGTACGAAACGGTACGGTACGTTAAGACACAATAATATGGCAAAAGGCATTTGAGCCCAGTTCACATAAGCCACAAATATGTCTTGTTGCCTCTAAAGTCTAAAAATATCGTATGAAAGAGAAGCTTAAGTCGCTAATGATTTAATTACCAGCCATATAAGGATTGTGGGTTTTCGTACTTTGAGTATGTTGAAAGCCAAACAGAAAAATAACGGTAATGTTATAGCCTTAATCGGCAAATGTTTTAATGTACATATGTATACATACAAATATGTACACCACATATGTAGATATAGCTATGTACATATGTATATAGAAAAATATTCCATACGATTCGTGGTACTAGCTATGGGCATACTTACATATATGTATAAATAACTAACTAAATATCGCACCATACATAAAAGGCGTGGTAACGTCGGTACGAAAATTAACAAACAAAAAACAAAGAAGTACCTAGTTCTACAACCGGAAAATCCATAATCTAAAAAATTTCAAAACAAAATTATGTATGTATGTACATATGTACAATGTACATACATACAACATATTTAACATATGTAGATACATTTTCAATCCCCTTAAGTATAAATTATTTGAAATATAAATGAATGTATAATAATCAAACATACCTTTTTCTAACAATTGTTGTTAATATATAAACTGAATTCAATATTTATTGATTCTTTAACTCAACGTGTTTGAATAATTTCCTTTGGTATTAATAAAATCTTTTAGAAATTCACTTTAGTTATTATTTTCTTATTATATATAAAAAATTCAATAGATACAATATTTTCCCCCACACTTGTTTTTTTACCCTTCGTTATAACACAGATTTGATGGATGAAAAGAAATTTGTGATTTTCTTACTTTTCTTTCTTTCTATTTTTTTTATTGCAGTTCACTAGATTTAAATATATAATTTTGTTATTTCACCCTTCTGTTTCTTATTTGTTTCGGTTAACAAACTTTGTTGGAGATTCTCTAAACAGCTGAAATAAACGTATGTATGTACTATACACAACCGTGTCCGACACTAGACTGTTTTAAGCTTTTGCTTTCTTACCCACCAAAGGTAGCAGGAAAAGAAAATTCATTCACACACTCTAAATTTTGTATTGTATGTGTAATAAAAATCTTTTGGATGAGCTTCACTGAAAAGTATGAAAATGTATCTACATTTGTTTTTGCCTCTAGTGAAAATCCCCATAAGAATTTCAGTGGATTTTCGCTCTTTTTGTCATAGTGAGTGAATTTCTCTTACATATATGATTTTCTCTTTATTAATGCAATTTGCAGCATTGCCAGACAAGATAAAATGTGTTTAAAGTGGTTGTTAGGGTGATCCGTTAAACTGTTTTGTGTATAACAGTATTTTCTATAGAAAATTTTGTGTAACAGTTTTCTCTATAGCAAATTTTGTGTACAACAATTATTTCTATAGACTATTTTGTGTATAACAGTTTTCTCTATAGAAAATTTTGTGTATAACACTTTTTCTATTGAACATTTTGAGTATAACAGTTTTTTTTTCATAGAAAATTGTGCGCATAACAATAAAGCAGAGAAAATTTTGTTTATAACAGTTTTTTCTATATGATTCTGGGGGGTTTGTATATTTTTATATTGTATTTCGAAAGCTTATGCTTTCGAATCAAAAGTCACACTAACCAGAGACAAATTACGCCACAGAAGTATGCTTATTAAAAATTTAAATTTTAGTGCTATGAGGGTAAAAACAATACTATTTCTTTTTGTTACCGAACAAAAATTTATTTTTTCATCCCTGGTTTTTTATGATTATATTGTACTTCAACAGTCTGAACATTAATGGGTCAAGTTTAAATTATTTTGTCAACAAATCCAATTAAATATTAACATTCGATTGCATCGTATTTAAAGTCAAACGCGTTGTTGTGACAACAATTTTAGTACAAAAAGTTTTTAATTTAGTAAGTGAAATAGTTTATTTTAATTAAAATAAAAAATGATTTCTTTTTATTTTACTTTTATGATTTCTAGAGGAAAATAGTGTAAATAAACTTGGATATATCATATTTTTAGGGTATTTTCTGCCACACCTCTTTTAAAAATCTTATTAATTCTGCTTTATTTGTTCCAACCTTTCTCTTTATGTTGACCCACAAATTTTCAATGGGGTTAAATCTGGACTTTATGCTTAATAACTTTTCTTTATCGTTAACTCGATAAAATTTATATTTAAGCTTTTTCGGTTTTTCTGTGCCAATAAAATCAAATTTCAAATTATCAAGATATACTTCCTTATTCATTATGTCATGTAATATGTATCCTGATTTCCGCAACTCCTTTGTTAGATATACAACCACATACCATAACAGACAATTTTCCAAACTTCACTGTGGGTATTATATTTTTATTTTCTAGGGCTGTTAGAGATAGTAAAGCATCAGCTTACTCCCAACACAAAAACTTACGTCATCCCAGTACTGCGGAGGAAAAGAAGAATGTTTTGTGCAGACAGTTTTTTTCTAGCAATTCTAGAGGAATAGTTAAGTTTTTGCAGCACGTTTTGAACAGTCTCATGCGAGAGATTTAATCCACAGTCATTATAAATTTGAAGAGCTACTCCTCTAGTTCTGGAGTTTGGCTTATCTTCGATAATTTTAAGTATTTTACTTTCAATTCGCCAAGTTACCTTTTTTTTTGGTCTGCTTGGTGAATGTTTTGGTTCAACTTTTCCTTTTTTCAGCACGGTTAATTATGTTATAAACTGTCCTGAGGTTAAGGGAGAACATTTCAGCAACTTCATTGTGAGATTTTCCTTAATAATAATTAAAATACGCCAATTGAATAATATTTTTGCTAACACTTTTTCCTGACATTTTTTAAATTAAATTTCACGGCCACTTGTTATATATAAATGAAGTATTTTATGAATAAACTCTAATCATAAGCCCTTTTTACATAATACCATCCTTTAAAAAATGTTTTACTTAAAAAATTAACGTGTCTTTTTTATTTTGCATTGTTTTCAAAACATTTTTTGATACCATTTTAAGCAGCTATAATTATTTTATTTTTGTTGTAATGAGTACAAATATTCTCAGAATTTTTTGCGTTTTAATTGTCATCATAGAGAGATGCACGCTATTGTTGAAATTGTTAAAATGAGAAAGAGAAAGAGATAGTGATTCTGCCAATGTACGTCCTTGGTTAAAACGATGAAGTTTATACTTAACCTGCCATATATCTCATGCTTGGAAGAGTCCAACCTCGATAGATCATAGATCAATTTATTTATTCATCAGATAATCTGATTGGTTTAACATGGAAACAGCATGTGCCAGTTACATATGAACCTCTTATTTTCCCCTTGGTAACCCAATCGGATCAGATAAGATTTAATCTGAATCGGTGGAAGTTCTTTATATGACTGACTACGCCTCTGTTGCCAGTTAGTGTTCCAAATTATGTGGTCTGGTGGTTAGCAAATATCTATCTCCTGAGAATTTATTTTATTGTTAAAAATAAACAAAGCAAAAACTTTCCACATAGTGAAATTTAATTTTAATACTATTGTTATGCTTTAAAAATTGTATATATTTACTACAAATTCATATAACAAAATAATTTAATGCTTGTTGTTGGTCTACATTGTAGGCTCTACAATTTAAATTATTTTAACTCAATAAGTCTTTTTCAACAACGAAATTGTAAGCAATAAGAATCCATATTTTGAAAAACTTATTTGAATATATGTATATATAACTACCAGAGGCAGTCGCATCTCTATTTTATCTCCAATTACATATGTACATGCATACATATGTATGTACATACATATACATATTTAAATTTCCACATTTTATTTTAATTTCAAATTAAGTTGTTTATATGTACACTTTAAATTTGTTGCATTTTAAAAGTTTTCATTCGTTCACCAAAAACAATTAAATAAATAATGTACAACATAAAAACATAAATAAATATTGGTATGTAGTGTGAGAATGTGTATTATTACCTTATTTAGTTATAAATTAGAAGTATTAGAAGGGGACCAATTTCAAAGTGCGGAACAACTAGTGACTGCTCAGGTGCTCTGCTAATTTCTGTCTACTTAAGAACTTTACCAACGGATTGCCTGGTCCTTAATTTGTCCTTGAGTCTAGAATTGGTAATAAAAATTGACAATTATGATGTATTCGTGGTGGCCAATTTAGTAGTACCTTTAAGAAACACCAATCCAATTAGTAAATTTGTTGTTGTTATTATATTTGACATTCGCCGCATGTGTTAGTTTTGTTAGCGATGTCAAAATTACGATTACTTGTATATCGGCATGTTAATGCACAGTGTAACTAAAGTTGTAAGAATAAATATAATCAAATACATTATAGATATATCGAGCCATTACCGCCAAAATAATGTATCCCACACCATAATCGATTGTTGTTTTTTTATCGAAATCGATAGTTCAACATCATTTAAAATTATTAAAATTAAATAGACAATCTTATTTTTCGAGATTAAGGTCAGTTTTTTATTTTTATTTTTTTATTTTTCTATTTTTTCCAATATTTCGCTACACAATGTGTAGCATCTTCAGGGAAACAATAACAAAATTAAGAAATTTAATAACAATAAAAATATTTTTCAAAAAAAAAATAGCATCTTCAGGGAAACAATAACAAAATTAAGAAATTTAATAACAATAAAAATATTTTTTTTTTTTTTTTTGAAAAATATTTTTATTGTTATTAAATTTCTTAATTTTGTTATTGTTTCCCTGAAGATGCTACACATTGTGTAGCGAAATATTGGAAAAAATAGAAAAATAAAAAAATAAAAATAAAAAACTGACCTTAATCTCGAAAAATAAGATTGTCTAATTAATGAAAAGGTCGAACAATCAGTTAAATAATTATTAAAATTAAATGTATTACACAAAACAATATTTACATTATAAATTTTAAAATAATGGCTTTATTCAAACTGATTTTATTTAAAAAAACCTTCCCCTGTAAAATTTTGAGTTTGTGGGATACATTTTTTCTGCGGTTATGGCTCGATATATTCGTGGGATAACAATATAGTTTACATAGAACGCCATAACTAGGTTTCGATTTTGCTTTCACTAAAACAGTAAAATTAAATGCTCAACACAAACAAGTTTTTTAATAATAACTTTGTTATCATAAAATGTTTGATGTTTGTTTTTAGGTTTAACAATTGTTATAATGTGTACAATTTTGTAAAATTATGAGCCCTCTATTAAGAGTCCAAGTCTTTGCATGCTGAACTTCTCAGTGTTTGTATACATGATTGGGTCATCCTAGTCCCGGGATACACACTGCCACTTTTGCTGCTCAACTCAACTCAAAAAATACTTTTTTAAATCAATTTCAAAAAACAGTGAGTTTGGCAAGACAGTAATCAAGATACGATATATCCCAATTATGTATTTATTTCGCATATTATTTATAAAATACTATAAATTACAATATGTGCATAATGGCTTTAAACTAAATTTATAATTGTCATTTTAAAATAAAAATTCTAACGATTAATACCTATGCGTTTTTCTATTTGAAAATAGAGCAATTACTAAATGTAGACCAATTGAAATTTTACTTGTCTCACCCCTTAGATATCGATAACTGAACAACACAAATAACATAAAATGTCATCACATCGTTTGCCCCTTCCAACATTCTTAATTTGACAATAAGAATAATAGTTGAAAGAATCAAAAAAGAAGTAGTTTGTGACAAATGCAGCAACACCCGTTCAAAATTTTAATAAATTAATAAATTTCTAAGAAAATATAAACAAAATCTTTACAATTAAACACAAAAACAACAAATAAATTTAATACAGCAAAGGGTGAAAATAAAATTACAACACTAATGTCAATAACCGTAAGTTATAAAAATCATCAGGGGAATGTAAAGTGTAGTAAAGGAAAAAATGTAAATTTTTCTACGCGAAGAAAGGAAATTGACAAAGTGCGTGAGATAAAAAGGTTGAACAACAGAAAAAAATTAGAAATGAAAAGAGCTGACGAGATAGCGACTGTTGAATAGTTATAAAAAATAAATTAATTAAAATAGTTCATGCAATTTGTGTATTAATTAAAGGGTTTAGCAAAAACCTTTAAACTCAATACGATACAATTATTTAAATAGATTGAAAACAAACTAAAATGATGACCACACAGGTAGGCAGTTAGACAAATGATAGATTGACTTCTAAGGCAAGTCGACTGGGCTTAAATTACCTTTGGCAAAGTCAAGACAAGTCAAGTAATAAAAAAATATATAAAACTTGCAATATGTATGTGTGATTGTGTTGAAACAGTTTAAATAAAACTACAACAACAATAGTTAGAAAAGTAATAATTATATTTTATACAAAAACAAGGTCATAATGCCTTTTTGGGCAGAACAAAAAAAAAACAAATTTTTATAAACAAAACGACTAGCAAAAAACTAAAAATTATTCATAGTGTTT
The DNA here is from genome assembly GCA_916048285.2 of Bellardia pandia. Taxonomy (NCBI): domain Eukaryota; kingdom Metazoa; phylum Arthropoda; class Insecta; order Diptera; family Calliphoridae; genus Bellardia; species Bellardia pandia. The sequence continues at coordinate 124,762,199 of OU696529.1, forward strand.
GTAATTGATGGCCTGATTTTGTTTTTTTTTTTAATTAAAAGTTTAAATTTAAAACATTTACCTACCTATAACACTTTCCATTTTATTGCATTTTACTTCTAGTTTTTTGTTTTTATGTGAATCTTGTTTGACAACGTTAAAATAGTATAAAAAACCTTTGTTTTCATGACGTCTTCACTGTTCCAGCTTTCGTTTATCAAACTTTTACTCCACTTATTATATGCTCTTTGTTTGTGAACCCATTTTTCTCAGTTTGATAAAAGAAACTTTGCGCTCTCTTACATGCGTTCACCAAATTCAATTTATGATCATTTAAGTGTTAAATCTTGTTAAAATAATTATTTTTTTTTTAGTTATTGAGAGGTGGCAAGCAAAAGACAAAATCTTGTGTAGGAATGACCGTGATGTCCAAGACTTCAATAGCGGAAATATGTGAGAATGCCAAGTTGGCCAGAGATATGGCTTTGACCGGTAACTACGATTCGGCCTCCATATACTATGAAGGTTTGCAGGGTCTCTTGGCTCGCATGATTTCTTCCACCAATGATCCCCTAAGGAAAGGAAAATGGACTATGGTAAATGTTATTAGTTTTTTTTAATTATTATATTCGTTTTGTGATTCGAACTTTTGAATTTTTAGGTTAAACAACAAATCACCAAGGAATATTCTCAAATTAAGGAAATTCAACGCACTTTGTCAGACATGACTTTGGATTTACAGAGTTCACAGTTTGCTTCGAAATTAAGAGCACAGACGAGTGAGACTGAAACTAAAGATCCCTCGTCGTGGTTTCGACCGGATCCTGACATATGGACACCACCGCCGAAGGATCCTGATGTTTGGGGACCACCAAAACCAGAAAAGTATGTTTATCAGAAGAAATTCTTGTTAATGGGGTTTTTTCAATAAATACCAAATGTATTCTGTTTAATACGAGTTAAAAAATGTTTAAAGCCAAAGCATATACAATGAGAGATGGGCGACTCTATTCTGACGGGTGCAACATTAAGACGCTTTAAACGTCTTTTACTAATAGAAAGAAACACATTTTCAATTCAGTTATTTCTAGAAGGGTAATATTTTTCTATATACTATTTTTATCTACATATTTACAACAATTTATATGAAACGACCAAATAGCCACGAGAGAGCTTTAAAGTGCATGACGGGTGCAACCAAATTGGCCAACTTTCATAAGATCATACCACAAAAACACAAAACTCTGTTAATTTTTAAACTTTTATTTTAATATTCTTTTTTATTGTGAAAGATGAGATATCAGACAATGATTATCAAATCAAACATCATAGAGAAATATAATCCAATAATAAGAAATTTGCTCTTTAAGCCATGAATGAATTTTTGGTTCGCGCCAAATCTATGAATTTTAATGATTCGAAGTGCACAACAAATTTATATTTAAGCTTACGTATAAAAAAAATTATATTATAAAATATGGATGCTTAACTTTAAATTTGAAAATTGATGTTAAAAGTTGTCTAGAATAGAATCGCCCAGATGTCTTTAGTTCAAATTGAAATCGATTAGAAGTTAGAATTTAAAATTTAAAAAAAAATGTTTAGAGTTTTCAATTAAAACTTAAATATTGTAATAACTAGCTCCCATTGGCCTCGTATTATTTCACGAAAACCCGAGTTACCCCTCTATAATTTATAAATATGTATATTGAGTCTGTTTCCAGTTACATAACTAACTGCAGTGCTGATATCCTACGTTGGTATAGCAGAGCGACTGGTGCATCTTATTCACATGAATTGTGACAACGCATAACAAATTATTGCACCTTCCTATGTCGTTATTATCCAGAATATACCGAAGATCTTTTACCGTCTGTAACAAGATCTGAAAATCACCTATTCCCTTATTTTTCTAAGCCTTCCAACTTTTACAAACCTAAACGATTCTTTTCGGATTTGTAATAAATAAGAGTCGCTAGATGGACTTAGCAATTGGGAGTCAGATCAACTATATATCTTTGGTCGAATAAAAAAGCGATAATAATATGACTGAAATATATTTATTCGACAATATATAGCAGACTGATATGGCTCCACAGATTTTATAAATCCAAGACAATATTTTTTACTAACATAAGTTCCCCTAAAGATGACACTAGGAGGAAGAACAATACACTGGCTTGCAATTGTATGCAAAAATATAGACAAATATTATCGTATGAATTTCAATTTTAGCTAATTTAGTTTGGTAGCATATGACTCTTCTGGTTTCTTCGACATATATAATTTTGAACGATAAGTTTTTTCATCAGAACAAAACTTTTGACAATAGTGGAACTGTTATAATAAAAGGCAGTCATGCGGCGAATCCGCCTGTTTTCGGAATATCAATGTTCCCACACAGATTATAGGAAAGTTCGCTAGTACACCGGTCATCACAATATCTGGTTCTGAACTGAACAACTGGCAAGCCGTTTCCTCTAACGTACACAATGCATAGAGAAAGTTCCCTAAAATTGTTACTGCAGCAGCAACTTGCTTCAGTCTTGCGTGTCGACAATCCATTGTGCATCCGCACTTCACAACAGAATCGCAGACAATTGCGAAAATGGATAGACTTATATATGAGAGAGTTGTATCTGCAATCTAACGAACTTGGATGATAGGATACCGCGATTCGTACATTTTGTCGTCTTTTTAATGAGCTTCCTCAGATAAAGTCAAAATGAAGGCTCTCAAATCAATTCCACCCTACTTGGCTTGACGACGCTTTATCCATGCTGACATTAAAACATCATTTACAGCGGGGAGTCGTGTACTTGACAACGGTATTTAACCTGTCAAGAAAGAGCCTGTATATGCCAAATATGTATGTAGAAAAATGTAGATTTATTCTCATTCCGATGCTCAAATCTAATAGACGTGAATGTGGAATATCCATTTATCACCTGTCCCGAAGACTCTTGAAAAAGAGATAATTCTCACGACAAGTGGAAAAATATTCTAAATATGCTACTTGCATATTACTTGGAAATATGTACCATCAACACGAGCAAACAAGGTTCAGAAAGAGTCAGAGAAGACAGTTAAAGATTGTACGAAGAACTGGAGTTTAATCTCAGGAGTTGTTAAGTTATTCTCTCTGGGTTGATAGTTTGATGGTTTGTCGAGTACCTTGATTGTTACAGAGAAAGATAAAGCGAAACGAAGTTTTCTAGCCACTTCTATTAATATCACATTAAACAGGTTAGCAATAAATCATGTAAAACAAATCGGTAGGCAGACAGAGAGCAGCGTATAATTTTATTTCTAGGGGAACCGAGCAGGAAAAAAATTGTAAATAAATGGTACTCTCACCAATTGACTGGAATAACTATGATTTTTGTATATTTTATGACACGTGTACCACTTTAATACCTATATATATATATTAAACACCTTGCTCAAGCAGCCAAAGTAATATTTTATAAATAGCATTGTAATCTCTGCAACTAAAATTATTATATCTTAATTTATTTCTATTTATTCTATCTTAACCACTCCCTCAAAAATTAGACCCGCTATTCCAAATCGAAATCGCAATGTGACTGGTAAAAAATCCATACCCACAAAAAGCACAATTCCTACACGCAATAGTGCCTCTAGCAATGGTTTTAATAAAAAATCCACTACAGCAGCATCAACATCCTCAGCACGATCCTCAAATTCGCGTACATCGACTTCAAATCGTAAATCAGCAGTAGCAAGTAATAATAATGCCTCCAATAATAAAGATGATAACAATTCAAACAAAGACAATGATGAAGCCAGAGATGAAGAATCACCCGATCAGGAAGATAAAGAGGAAAAGAAATTTCAACCTAATAATCACATTGAAGCAGAATTGGTAGATATTTTAGGTATTACTTTAACTCTTAACATTTAGCTACGTAACAATTTTAAAGATGCTAATTAAATATATTTTATGTTATTTTCAATAGAACGCGATATTTTACAGCGTAATCCTAAAATACGTTGGAACGATATTGCCGATTTACACGATGCTAAACGTTTGCTAGAAGAAGCTGTGGTATTGCCCATGCTAATGCCAGATTATTTTAAGGTGGGTTTGAGTTGCTACTAAATCTAGAATAATTAATGTTGTTATCGGGCATGTGATGGAAATCGAAATCGAAAATGAATCAGTATTGGAAATACATTTTAATGCATTTATAATCTAATTTTTAAAATTTTTGTTTTAAGATTCTCTTTAGTAGCCCAATATCTTTATATTTTATGTGATAAAAGTTTTTCAATACAGAAATATTACGAAAAAAAAACAGACTTCTAAAGCCTGTATTTGTTTTTGCCATTAAAACTCTACTTTCAGTTTTTTGTTATTCTTATTTCCACTTATTTGTATTTGTTATTTTTTCAAATAAACATACACATCATCGCCAACCTCATTAATATTCCTAAATGTTTTTTTTTTTAAATAAACCGGCTAAATACAAACATGTTTTCGATTGTCACCATTTATTTATTGCGGAAAACACAACACATACTAAAATTAGTACGTATTTATACGTACGTAATCGAACAATTTTGTATTTAATTTTAATTATATTCTAATTAAGATTATTACTAATTCATATAATTGTTATTGTTTTTTTTTTTATTTTTCATTTTACTTTAATCGTTTCCTTTTGTTATATAAATTATACGACAAATTTATATTTATATATTTATTATATATATTATATATATTTATATTTCATTTGTATTATCTACAATATAAAATGAAACCAACTTTTTAAACCCCTACTTATGTGTGGCATCAATATATTGGATATGATTCCTACAATTTTTCTGTTGAAACGATTTTTTAACATTGTAGCATTTAAGCCCGATGTATTCTTAACAGACATGTAAGTTTTTGTGCAAATTTGACAGAAATGCCTTTCAGATTAGCTTTCTTTTTGGGAATATTAAAAAAGGGTATAAGACATTCGATACAGCCGAATGTATGACTGTAACTTGTCTTATCTTACTGTAGCTGTTTCATATATTTTTCGCGTTTTATTGTATCTTTGTGACATCAAATGCCAAATAGAAACGATGAGCTAATTGTTTAATTATCAAATGTTTATGGGTGGTAATAATGCCATTAAGATATCTCTTACAAACAAACATATAAATCACAAAAATTAAACAGAAAATTTATGATTTCAGGCAAACTAAATGAAAAATCACCATACAGTATCAATATATTATGCCTGTATAATTGCCTATCTCATTGTGGCGTTGACTCTGTTACTTGTGAATTGTAAATTTCCGATATAAACTGTCAAAAGACACAAAATACAAAACCATGGTGTAACTATAAAAGGTGATCGCAATAGCACAGACTCACCTTGTATAATTACACCATGCCTATGTATCTATGTATATCGATTGTCTTTTAAATTATGTATTTTAATATATATTTTTTATATAAAAATTGTATTTAATTACAGGGCATACGTCGACCATGGAAGGGAGTTCTTATGGTCGGTCCACCAGGTACTGGCAAAACAATGTTAGCCAAGGCTGTGGCTACTGAATGTTGCACCACCTTCTTTAATGTGTCCTCGTCCACACTTACCTCCAAATATCGTGGCGAATCGGAGAAAATGGTGCGTTTACTCTTTGAAATGGCAAGATTCTATGCGCCCAGTACCATATTTATCGATGAAATCGATTCGTTATGTTCACGGCGTGGTTCTGAATCAGAACATGAAGCTTCAAGACGTGTCAAATCAGAACTGCTGGTACAAATGGACGGTGTGGGAAGTGAGGAGGCTAATAAAGTTGTAATGGTATTGGCGGCCACAAATTTCCCCTGGGATATCGATGAGGCCCTAAGGCGTCGTTTAGAGAAACGTATCTATATACCGCTGCCGTCGGGCGAGGGTAGAGAGGCGCTGCTGAAAATTAATTTAAGAGAGGTGAAAGTGGATGATAGCGTAGTTTTAGGAGATATTGCTAAAAAATTAGAGGGTTATTCGGGTGCAGATATAACAAATGTGTGCAGGTAGGATTTATATACAAATTGTATGAATGTTGTCGATTACATCTTGTTTTGAAATTGTTTTTTTTTTATAACAGGGATGCCAGTATGATGTCAATGCGTCGCAGAATCGCTGGCCTAACACCGGAAGAGATACGTCAGCTGGCTAAGGAAGAAGTTGATTTGCCAGTATCAAATCAAGATTTTACCGAGGCCATAAGTCGTTGCAATAAGAGTGTTTCGCAAGCTGATTTAGATAAATATGAAAAATGGATGGCTGAATTTGGTTCATCATGATGGCCTCATCTTAACAACATAAATAATAACAACAATAGCAGCAGTAGCAGCTCGTTCGTTCACAGCTGCAGTGTTAACAACAATAAGCGTCGCATGCTGTTGTAATATATTTAAAATTGAAAGTTTAAGGAAATAATAACCAGCAACGAAATATTTGCAGACATTTTCAAAATTATTTTGTGAAAATCTTAGCCAAGCTAATAAACACACACACTCAACCACGTACTATACACTCCTGCCGAGATTGGGAAGCAAATACACATTCAATTGTTAAACAAACAATACAACAACAACAACGCATTTTCACAAAGTGATTATTTAATTTTTAGAAACAACAAACAGCTTCAACTCCATTTCCTGCCCACACACAGAAACACTCAGAATCATTAAAAGGCAATAGAAAAAAAAAATGGCAAATACACATTGCAACTGCAGTTGCACGTTGCACTTGCAACAAATGTAATTGAATAAAGAAATCCCAACAAAAAAGACTAACAAATTCTTAATTATAAGAGTTAAAAATTATAATAAAACCTTAATTAAGTAAATTAAATACTTCTCCATTACTACAATTACAACAATAACTACTACATGGTAATCTTTTTTACGTATTTATCATACAATCACACTCACATTAATTAATCAATTAATTAATCAATCAATTTATTATAATTAATTACTCATCATCATTAACTGGTTACAACAACAGCCACTAAACGCTTCAACTATTAACAGCAACAAAAATTGTTTGAATTCTATTTAATCGTTTCTCTTCTTTTAATTCTCTTATATTCTCTTTAATGATTATTATTATTATTCATATGTATTTGTTAATTAAACACTTTTTTCATGAACTTTTCTAGTTTAATTTGTTTTTTTTTTTTGCTTTCACTCTATAATAAAGTATTTTTTATTTTGCTTTTATTTAATACGTTTTTCTTTCTCATTTATTTTTCGTTATTAGTTTTTATTTAAGTTTATGGTAAACATACTTACTTATACAATATAAAAATATATTTAATAACAAACAAAACTTTTAAATAAAATTATTAAAAAAAAACTAAATTGTAAAATAAAGTGTAAATTTATTTAAACATGTAAAGTAGCGAGAAAAAGTAGTAGTCTGTCCTATAGAATCACCTGGGATCACAAATTCTAAACCAAACTCTTTTATTTTTTTTACATTTTTTTCTGACAGGGATTCACAAGGGACCTTTAGGTTCCGAGTGAAAGTGTAGCACACTAACCTTCACAAACTACATAACTAAGTAGAAATTTAAATGAAACTTATTTATTATTGCCTATAATTGTAAAACTTTTAAGTTTCAATCAAAAATTTTAGAACCCTAACTTATTGAAATCAGGATGAATGAATACAATTTCGCCAGTCTAAGGGGCTTATAAGCCAGATATTTTCTTATAAAAATGTATTATTTTTTCTATACCCAGTTTATATGTATGATGTATTTCAGAATGTTATCGCAATGAAAGCGTATATCAAACTTCGCTGGCAAGATTTATAAACAAGGATGACAGTTTTTAAAATTCAATTAACATAGAAAAATGATTTAGAAATGATGCTCAAAAACCTGTATTCAAAAGCTGGAAATTAGTCAATATAAATTACAAAAGTCACATCAATTATGAACAAAAGTTTAATCACCAAAAAAAATCCCTAAATATAAGAGAAAACATTTTGCGCACAAACTACCTGCTGCAGATGCTCTGAAAATTTCATGATTTTCTACATTGAAACAGGGAGGTTATTTTGTAACTCGTTTCAAAATTGTATATTTTATATATTGTATTTCGAAATACATACATAGTTTGCTTTTGAATCGAAATACACAAAACCCACCTCCCCCCTCCCCATCGGGTTGTTTACTCGAAAGTAAAACTCGTGGACTCAATAAACAGAGCAGAAAAATATGTGAAGTCATTTGAAAACGAAAGCGCTACTCAGAACTGGTGAGATAGTCAGGCTTCATGTAAATAACCTCAAAACACCACCTACATACATGAAGAAACAAACATAATGTCATGTTGACGAAACAGTTACTCTTGGAATGTCATCGGAGAAGTCATCCAAGCTTTCAGGAAGGACCTGCGAATATACGAGTAAAACATACGAAGGTACGTATAGGAACCGTTTGATCGAAATTCGCATTTAGCAGCTTTGAACGACATTCACAGAGACGCCGTCAATACCGTGGTCGCATGAATGTCGTGCTTGGAGGTTCGTGCGTATTGCAGAAACCGAAAAACAACCGCCCCGGAAAACAAGAGTAGTTTTAACAACTGAGCAACCAGCATGTAGCCAAGGTCCCAAACATCTTCAAATGCGCAGCCAATCTCCGTTTACTTCGTCCAATGGATTTATGGAGCAAGCCTTACAACAACAACTGGTGGGATTGTCTTTATAACAATTGCTTTTATTTTGAACTGTATCAACACATCATGTAATTAATTACTATTGTACAAATTGAAAGACAGTGAAATATGTTCATAAACCAAATAAACCACAACAGTGCCCAAAACCCTATTATATTTCTAATTCAATTAGTCAGTTGAAACTAGAAAAGTATATAGAAAATCAGCCCAATCATGAATAAAAAATCCGCGGAAGTTTTTTCCTTTTTATTTTTTTAACATTGAATTTGAATAGGAAAAATGAGAACTCCCGCGGAATTTTTATTCCTGATTGGACTGAATATCAATAAATGATTCCATTTTTTTTATTAAACTGTTTTTCTTACTTGTTTTATATTCACCTTTATCCTGAGTTTCAATTCGGATCGTAAATTTCTACGTTTGGCTACGATCGTAGTACGTTTTTGCAATTTGGTTTTTTCTAACGGAACGATTTTCGATTATGTTTTCGTTTAAAAAAATCTCAAATTAAATAAAATGGAAGTATTTAAAGCAGGGACAGAAAATAACTGTCGTTTTTAAAAATTTACATCAAAAAAGCACACATAAAAATGATCGTAGAAAATTTTGGTTCTTATCATAATTTTTTTGCATTGCTCTTGAAATTGTGATAACGGATATTTTATCATTTATAGCATTGAAAGCGTTTTACTATGCAATATTTAATTCATGACTTTTATTTTTGCCTTAAAATATTAAAAGTTAAAAAATTACTTTTATTTTTTGAGTAAAATAATAAGTCAAAAATAACTTTTAATTTTTGCCTTAAAAAATAAAAGTTAAAAAATAACTTTTTTGTCTTGACTTTTTCGATAAAAGTCATAACAGTTACGGTCCCTGATTTAAAGCTATTTTGTACATATAAATTTATTTTGTAATAGTTTTTAAAATTTTAAAGGTTTATTTAATTTATTTCAGATCAAAAAACCTGTAAAATTAAACTAATTATTTCACACATACATATGTATGTATGTATATCAAGCAATATCTTATGCTTGGTTTTCACTATGTCAGTCAAAAATAATTGACAACTTGTTGTCAAATTTACTTTGAAGAAAAAATGCTGCCATATCTGCTGACAAACTGAAATTTGGCGTTTTCACTTATTTGTCAGTTTAGATGGCAGTTTGTGTGCATAACTGATGGCAATCATAGATGACGCCATATGACAATCCGTTTTCATACAATTGCCAACAATTTGGACAATTTGACAACAAAACTGACATAGTGAAAACTAAGCATTACAATTTATTACTTATTTCGAATGGGTTGCAATGCAACTATCTCTCAATTCATGACTCTGCATTCTGGAGAATGCTGCTCCCCTCTGCTGCTATAAATTCAATTTCTTTCTGAAATTAAAACAAACTTTATTTTTGTTTTGTCTCACAATGATAAATGAAAATGAAAAATATTACCTACGGCGAAGTAGAATTCTTCAGACTAGTTTAACCACAAATGTTTCTCAAGGAAGTCTTTTGTCTTGAATACAAATCACATAAAAATGTGGTGAATTTATTTACTTATAATTAAATTCTATTTTTAAGCAACAATGTTATATAAAATAAAAAATACCACCACCGGCACATCAGAGTAACTTATACTGGATTAGTTTGGCCACAAATACCACTTATGTACTTTGGTTTTGACCCTTCTCCATCTCTCTGCTTGACTAATGTATTTGTTCAATAAAAATTGACAAAATATTTAATTTTAATTTATTATTAACAACCATGTTACAGAATTTAATTTTTTCGGAATGAACCCTAGAAATTCTTAAAATTACAATTACACATAGCAAATTAAAAGTGGTTTCATTTCGAAAAACTTTTTCTATAGAAGCAAAATACGGAATTAATTCCACTTCCGAACGGGATGAAATTCTGTGACATGACTGCAAATCATTTTTTTTTAGCAACTAATTCAATTCCCTTTTTGAAATGTTCACAAAATCGCTTGTTCTCCTGTTTCATTTTCACATGTTTTGCATTGAACATACTCTTCTTTTCGATTAGGTTTTTTCAGAATAAAATTTTTCGTTTCGAGCGTAACTAAATGCGGGATAGTAATCAAAACACAGAATAAGGATGATTAACTTTTAATTGCTCTATTGCCGGCTGATTTAATGTGTTAATAGAATCATTGAAAAAAAGAAAGTGTCACCTTCTGTAGTGTGGCTGATTTTTATAAGAAGAATGCTTTGTTGAATTTATATGTACATACATACATATGTATATTAAAATTGTCTAGTTTCAGACCAATCAATTTTAATTTTGAATAATTAAAATCACAATTATTCAATTTATGATAAAATTTATGTATTTTTTTATTAGTTTAATCGCACATTCATTGTATTGTGCATTGATTGTACCTTTTGGGCCAAACCATTTGCCTCAACTAAGCGGCAACGACGCTTCGTTGGAGGATTATTGGGCCGAATTATTCATTCCGTTGCTGCGTATTTTCCTTTTTGCGGTATCATCTCTACACAGCCAGTATTGCGGCATGCCGCAGGAATATATATGTACATAATTACATTTTACATATCGATCAATATTTCCTTCCGCTTAGTTTTCCTTTCCGTGTGGAATCAGTTATACCACCCATTATAAATTTTCATAAAAACCTTTAACAAAATAAAAAATTAATGTGTTTTTTTTTTTAAATTTTTATTATTATTTTTGTTTTTTGTTGTTTTTTAAATATAAAGTTAAAACTACAATTATTATTTGTTTTTCTTTTCATTATTTTGTTTTGTTGGTTTGTTTTTATACAATATTATTAAATGTATAGAGTTTTAGGGTAAGAGAGGGAGGAGGAAGTGGTTGGTGGTGATGGTGTTAGTAGATAGTGTTGGTGAAAATAGGTTAGATATATGTTTTAAATGTTAAAGAGTATTAGGGGATGTTAGGATGGAAAGAGGGGCGCCGGAGCGGGGGGATTGGGCTTTCAGGGTTTTCATTTTAGTGTATAGTGTACTCTTTGTATTTATGACGAATTTATATTTATAGCTAAGAATAATAATTATTTTTTCATTTTGTTGTTTTTTGTTTATATTTATTTTTTCTTTCTTGTTTTTTTTTTTTTTTTTTGTAATATATAATATATATATAATTTTATATATTTTTTTATTTAAAACTAAGCAATTGTTTAAAGTTTAATTTTTATTTTTTTAAGATTTGTTGTAGGTTGTTATACGTCTGGGAGTTTGTTTTGTGTTTAATTGGGGAAGGGGGGTCGTTCAGTATGACTCTTCTGGGGTTTTTTTTAATGTATGAGTAAAAGGTTTTTGTTTTGTTTTGTGTTTTATTTACGACAAAGAAATTTTTACTTACTTTTTAATTATTATAAGCTAAACGTTTTGTTTATAAATAGATTTATATATATTTTTTACTTTTTAAACACTTTTTGTTAATAGTTTTTGTTTTGTTTTGTGAGAAAAAAGAGAGTTTTGGATATTCTCATTTATAATGTTTGAGTGTGTTTTATAAGGGGGAGTTCTTTGTTTGTTAATATTTTTTTTTAGTTTTTAATTTTTTTAATGTTTATAATAATAATGTATTTTAGACATGTATAATATATATATATATATATATATATATATATATATATATATATAAAAAAGAAACTAAAACAATTTTTTATTTAAAATTATAAAAAAAAAAACATAATAATTATAATAATAATAAAAAAATATATGTTGTATATAAAAAATTTAAGTTTTTCTTTTATATTAAATTGTTTAACATTTAAGTTTAGTTTTTATGTTCGTTTGTATATAAATTTATATTCCTTTTTTAAAGTCTTCTTAATAGTTAATGATTTTGTTATATTCTTTAAAATAAAAATTAAGAAATTATGTAGAGAATAAATACTGCAGTTAATTGAAAGAAATGAAGTTTAAAAAAAATATTTATAAAACTAATTGTTTATACACGTGCAGACACATTTATTAATAATAATTATATTTATAATTATAATAATATTTATATATATATATTTGTTTTAATTAATTATTTAATAATAATGACCATAAACTACAAATTCTTTATGTTTTGTTTTTTTTTTTCATTTAATTTTTGTAATATTTTCTTGCTTCAGTTTACTCCATTTATATTTTATTAATTTATATAATTAGAGTAATAAGCATTAGTTCTAACAGAGAAAGCATTTTATGTATTTTAAAATTTTCTTCATTTTCAGTAATTAGGAATATCTTGCAAGTTGCGCGTATGTTTTTTATTATTCATCTTTCTTTTATTGTATTATACTATATATAGATATACATATATGTATGTATATATATTGTTTATTTAAATTTAATATTTAAATTATAAACCTTTACATTTAGTTTTTTTTTTATTTAATAGAAGTATGTTTACGCTTAAGGGGGAAATCTCTATACAAAGTTTTATTATTTGTTGTATTGTATTTTATGTGCAATTTAAGTATTTAAACCTTTTTAATATATCATATCATAATATGGTTTTTTAAAATCTGTTTACTTCATTTAATATATTTTTAATTTCGTTTATTTGTTTGTTGGGTGTTTCTTCTGTAATAGCTTGTGTTTATCATTCTTTTGGGTAATATAATATCTATATAAATTGTTTATATTAAGTATTAATTGTTTAATTTAGAAAAAAAGAATTCCTATTGTGTTATAATGTTGTTGTATGTATGTGGTATACTTGTCAATTAATAATGTAATTTATGTAATCGTATATATTTATATAGTATGTATATATATATATATATATATATATATGTATATAATTATGATGTAGCAACTTGGAAATAAATTCGTTGCATTAATAGTAGTATTTAAATTGTATTATTTTACTTTATGCTGTAGAATTTGTTCATTATAAAGATTTTCTTTCATTATTTACAAGTTTTAAGTGTGTGGTTTTATTTTGCATCTTATAAAAAAAATTTAACATAAAAGGATCAGGTTGCTTATTTTTTTTGGTTATTGCAGACAAAAATATCGTTAACTCACATGTTTATAAACACAATTTTGTTGCGTAGAAAATGTTGCTAAAGTAAATGTAAATAAACTTTTGTTTATAACACAATTTTTGTTTGTTTACCTTTTGCTTATTTTTACTTTAACTAACATTCACTGGAGAATGTCAATTAAAAGTTTTGGTGTGCGTTTTACATGGTTAATGCAAACAAATTTGAATAAAATTATTAGTTGTATTGTATTTTTAAATAGGCATTATCAAAAATACTCATAATAAACTGATGTAAAATCAGTAATTTATGCATAAATTCATAATTTTGATAAAAAAAAAACCGACATTTTAAATTTATTTAAAAATTTTTTATTTTTGTATTGATTTTAACTTTATGTGAAGTTGCAACAACATTTTTTTATATTTGAATTAAAAAGTTAAAAACAATCATTTGCACTAACAGCTAGCTAGAAAAAAGCTACCAGGACGAAATAAAATTCTCAAAATAAATAAAAACAAGTGTTGAATCATATTGATATATCAGTAAATACTTGTGTTTAAAACATCTGCACAAATCCAACATACCGTCCCTCTATGGTGGTGTAAGGTATAATGAATATTGCCATATTTATTTAAGGTCGAAATGGTTAAATTCTGATTTAACCAATTTTATAAAAACTATCCAACAAACTTTTTAACCAATTAAACATAAGTTATATAAAAAATATAACACAATTCAAAATTCAAAGAGTTACTGGACAGCATTTACAGGAAAATATTTCCGTATTAAAAAAAACTGCCAAATATTGAACTGTAAACACAACTAAAGTAATAATTTAATTTTATTTAACATTGACCACGATAATTTATAATTAATGATACTTCAAAAACTAAAAATTTTAAACATGTACAAATACAATAATTAAAAAAAACAACATTTCAATTTTGAAGTTAAGCAAAAGGTCTATAAAAATGTTTGCAAGTAAATACAAATAAATTTATACTCACGAGAAAGTTCAAAACTTTCATTTAGAAAATAAAAAATTGTACCATAAATGACTAATTTTGAATGTCTACATTAAAATAATTCTTTCTATTTGTAAGTTTAAAAACAAATTTTTTATTTAATAACTGTCAAAGTTAATATTTTCATATTTCATTTAGAAAACAGGTATGAGCATGGTGTAACTATACAAGGTGAGTGCAGTAGCCCAGCTGACTGATTTTGTTTACAATTTACTTATGTCAAAAGTAATACTTTTTCTAGTGTTTTTGACAGTAGTACATTATTTTACACAAACAAAATGCCTGTTGTTTCTGTATTGTGTTGTATTTGTTGCCAATTTGCAAACACCTTGCATATTTACACCATGGGTATGAGTTTATGAAAAACTTCAGAAACTGAAAAAGATTTAATCATTTTTATTAATGGCGTTTTATTTTTTAGTAAAAAACTTGCCTGTTGTATTGTAGTGTAAAAAAATGTGAACATTTTAACACTTTTGTATGAAAATTATTGTTAATAATTCTGTTTTTTATTTGAACTTGTAATTTTAATTATAAATACAAAATTAAGCTATATTAAGTAATAAAAGTGGTTGTTAAACATAAGTTTCTGTTCTTTAAGTTTTGTCTTTTAAAAATTTTCACGTTACATTTACTAGGTTTAGAAATATTGTTAGCAAATTAACAGGACATAGGTAATTAAAAATTTTCATTATGAGTTGTAACAATTAAACAAATTTATTCTCTGAAATTTCATTTACATATCGACAGCTCAATTCCAAAACATGATAAGTCGAAAAAGTGAGTTTTGCAGGAAAAGCTCCTAAAGTTTACAGGCAATATCTAAAACACCATATGAGGAAGAACTTTGTTGTTTATAACTATTGATTGGACTAGCCAATCACAACCAAAATTTAACAGAATTTAAGTTGAAAAAATCTAAATTCAAAAACGCAAAAAAATTAAAAACATGCTAAGTCGACATAGCATGGTTTGCAATTGAACTGTCGATATATACATATGTATATAAAAAAGTGTGTAATACCTCTCCTTTCGAAAAGTTTATAAACATGATCCACTGTTTAGCAACATTGTCCCTAACAAACAGTGTTTACATAGTATGCAGATTTTCTTTTTGTAACGTAGGCATGTTAATGCATGTGTTATTGTTTTTGTTGTTCTTCATATTTTATTATTTCATTCAAACTTTGATAAACATAAATATCAATTTATTATAAAAAAGTATTAAAATAATAATAACTAATAAAAATGTGCAAAAATATCGTTTGAAATATTCAAACTTTCTTAATAAAACGAAAACGAAAAAAAAAAAAAAAAAAAAAGAAAAAGAAAAAAAAAATAAGAGAAGACATGTAAGACAAAATCTTTTTTGTAGTAAATTAAACGAGGAAATAATTATAAATTAATATTTAAAAAATTAAAATTTAACCTGATCTCTTGAGTCATGTTGATGTTGGGGTGGTGTTGTTGATGGTTGCTGCTGTTGTGGCTGAGTTTGGGGAGGATTTGGTTGATGATGCGCAGCATGTATATGCTGCTGTTGTAGCTGTAAATGATGATGATGATGGTGGTGGAGGAGATGTGGGTGTTGATGCTGTGTTTGACTGTTATGCGATTGTGGTTGTGCTTGTGTGGGCATTACTGATCTTGGTGTGATATTCGCAAAATGTTGTTGTGGCTGCTGTTGAGGCGGTGGCGGATGAAATGTCGGTGGTGGCGTTTCATCTTGGCTACTATTGTTGAAATGCATTTCCATTAGACTTGTGGTGTTAGTGGGTGTGCTGACGTTGAGGGGTGGTGGCGGAAGAGAAAGTGGCGGTAAAGGTTGTGACCACAAATGAGGAGTATGTTGCGTTAGATTGTGGTGTGGTGTCTGATGCTGTTGTTGTTGATGATGGTGCTGTAGCTGCTGCTGTTGTTGTTGTTGTTGTTGATGATGGTAAGCAAACATTGTTGTGGCAACTGCTGTGTTTTCAGCAGCCTGTAACATTGTATACTACGCAACCGCTGCTGTCGTTGAGGTATTTGCAGTTGGAGCTTGCGATGGCGCAGTCGCCGTGGGTGGGGGCGGAGGCGGTGCCGGTATCTGTTGCTGCTGTTGCTGCTGCTGCTGTTGTTGTTGTTGATTAGATGAGGAGCTTGTCGTCGAATTACTATTGTTTAATTGTAAACTATTACTACCACTACTGCTTGTACCAATATTACTGCTGGTACTACTACTACTGCTGCTGGCCAATGGAGAATTGACGTTTGAACTTAAAATATTACTTTTCAAATGTTCCGCCGTTGTTGGGGTTATTCCAGGTGCTGCTGCAGCCATGCTGGTTGTCGTTGTCATGCTACTGCTGCTGTTGTTTGCATGTAGATGATGTATAGCGGCGGCGTTATTGGAACTGCTGTTATTGCTGCAACCCCCGATTGAACTATTCATGCTATTCTGACTAAGACTACTGTGAGAACTGGCTGCAGTACCACAACTATTGCTATTTGTACTACTGTTGCTGACATCGTTGAAAGCAGCCGAGGGTGTTATCTGCGAACTGCTGTTGCTATTTTCATCAGCGGACATTATCATGGATGAGGAGGAAGGTTTGCTGATGTTGCCTACAGTTGTTTCAGTTGCAGCAACACCACCTGTACTTTCCGCACCACTTGTATTGTTGGCAGCATCGTTACTGGACATTGACGTCGTTTCGTGAGCCTCCGATTTGACAGATTCTATTTTTAATTCGGATGTAGTGTTAGTTGACTCTTTGCTTGCCATCAACGAGCTTGACGCTGAAGCTGACATCGTCATTGAGGCTGTTGAAGAGGTCGAGGAGTTTAAACCTAATTCCTGTGATTTCTTTTCATTTGCTGCTGTCTCTTGCAATTTTTGCTGCAACTGCTTCTGTTGCAGTCTGTATTCGAGTGAGTTGGCGCTGGTACCGGGTCCTCGCGATACTTGGAATAGTACTCGTGAAATTATTAAAGCCACCTGTTGATCCAGTATATGTGACATGACCAGACCCAAAAGTCTTTGCTCCTGTTGCATGAATAGAGATCGGTTGTCGGGATGTTTGGCTAAATGCAGCAGAGTACCGGCAGCTCTTCTCAACATGTCTAAGCTTGTACCCATCGAGTCGGGATTTTCTCGTAAATAATTGATGCCATGTTGATTGGCCACTCCCAAAGCGGTTTGTTCGGCTTGCTCGATAAAGGCCACCAAGTAGGAGATGCATGGCGACTGTAGCGCCACCGTTCGAGCCATGGCACTATCGGCGGCTGCCAAATAATGTAGGAGATTGACCGAAAACTCCCGCAGGACCTGATCTTCGTTGCGACACAAGTGTCGTGTGAGTACTGCACATAGTTTTTCTAGTCTAGAGTGGGGTGGTGTGGCAATCACTAAATCGACATTGTTGTCGGTGACACACAACTTACACAGAGCCTCCAGGGCAAGTCTTTGGGGTGAAAGCGACGAAGCAGGACCACACGAGGGGAAGGGATCTTGACCATGGGCACTAGGGCATACAGCCCAGTGTAATAGACCATCGATTAGGGGCCGGGCTATCAGCTCTTCGTAGCGCGAAAGATCCAAGTGGCCCGCAATGTTGGCCATTATTACCAGCATGTTCTCACGTATACTGATCAAATATTCCCACCACCATTCGCGTTCTCCCTGCAGCGAGCTGCAAGAGTCCGTGTAGTCAGTGTCTTCTTCGGTGCCCCGGTCGTAGTTGCGGTTCTTAGGTGTTCTAGGCAAATGTTCGTGATTGAGCAGCAGCAGACGTCCCAGCACTGCCAAGAATCTGGAAGATTTGGCTAGAATAGTTTCGTTGCCGGGCACAAAGCTCAAGTTGCGGAATATATTTGAAATGCAGATGCAACGACGAGCCATTTTATCCTGACTTTCGTTGACCAAATACAAACTAGACTCATCGCGGGTATTGCATTCGTCTTCGAGCGAAGAAGCGGAACGACGGCGTTGCAGCACTAACGCAGGATCTCGTATTGTTGACTTGGGATCAAATATTTGCTGTTTTGACGTGGCCGTGTCTTTGGTGGTTTGGATTGTTTCCAACTCCATGTCTACCTCTCGACAATCACTGTCTGAGGGAGCTGTATCTGCTGTCATTTCATTGTCCTCATCGCGTTTAATTTCAACAGATTTGTTTTGTTCATCCAGTTTAGTCTTCTTGGCTTCACTAGGTTCTAGGGTTTGTGCATCACCAGCTGATTCGCTGTTAGTGCTGTTGAGGCTGGCATTGGGGTTGGCATTCAGAACGGAGTTGTGGAAAAGTCGGCGTTTCTTATTGAAAGTATTCTGTTGCAGTCTGGCTTCGGCTTCATCATCTTCTTCTTCTGGCGTTGCTTCTATTACTTTATCACTTTGCTCTTGGTTCTCCAACTTTGGCTGTTTTAACAGCAAGCTACTGCTTTCTTGTTCTTGTTCGTCCGCTTTTAACTGTTTCATGCTGTCTTTAGTCTTGTTTTTGCAACTGTTGATGCCGTTGCGTTGGCTGCCTTTGATGTAACGGGCAAATGGAATGTCTACAAATTCTGACTTGAACACATCAATAATGCCCGCATTTATATCTGGGTCAGTGAAGCCATAAGTCCAGGCATTGCTGCCAACCGGTGCAGTTTCCTCATAATTGCCACTAAACTCAGTGTCCCACGGCTTGAGGCCATCGGTTATGAAAATATCTTGTTCGGCAGGCTGCAGTCGCACAGGCAGACCTTTGCGCGACATCATTGTGTAGTTGGGTGTATGGGCCAGTAATATCACACGCTCATCAGGGTTGGCTTGATGTTTAACTTGCCCCAAATCAATGCCTTCGTCTTCGTCAGAGTCATCATGTACATGAAGATCATCTTCAGCAAATATACGCTCGTTTTCTAAGTCATAATCGGATGATGCTGTTGTTGTTGTTGTTCTATTGTCATGTAATCTGTTGTGTTTGCTTGACTCTTCCTCTTGTTTAATAGTGGTCGCTTCACAAGCTCGTTTGCGCATGCTGCCATGCATGATAGTGCGCTTGTTGGTAGCCTTCTTAGTACTTTTAACACTATTTGCTAGATGCTTTTCATTGTTCTCATCATCGTTGAACATGTCGGCGAGATTCCTTTGGAAATGCTCCAGCAGCAGTGTCAACAAACCGGGTAAATGAGCCAAGCAGAAGTATTGTACTGTGGAATCATCAAACAGCAGGACATTAAGCACGTCCAAAGCCCATGTACACTCGGTTAGAAGTCCCGAACGCATGGCCATGAACAAACGCCAAGGATCAACGGGACAGACTTCAGCCTTATTTAAGCGTTTGCGTTTGTATAATACCGGTGTAGTAGCCTCCACACTTTCGGGTGGAAATACGATTTCTTTCTTTATCAGTTGAGCAGAAGTAACTACAGGCGGAGCAAACGTTTGTGGTGGCTGCTGAGGTGGTTGAGGTTGGGGTGGAACACTTCCCACCACAACACCTGGACCACCAACGATACCTAGGGGCTTTTGCTGAGAACTCATAACACCAGGAGGCATAATGCCAGGACCAGCTGAAGCTTGGGAATTTCCTGGGGGTGCAACAACGCCAGAACCACTGCCAGCCTGTGGTGGTGGAGGCATAGAGAAGGGTGGCTTACCCATGCTGCCGGGAGGCATTTGAACACTACCTGCAGAAGCATTGCTTGTTATGGAAGGTGCACCTGGTGGGCCGGTTGGAGGACCAACTCCAGGTCCTACGCCCACATTCATGTTAATGCTGGGGCCGCTAGTAGGCATACGTTGTTGTTGACCAGCACTGGGAGGCCTTAAAGGAGATCCTGGCGCTCCACTTGGTGGTGCTCCAGGTGCGCCAGTGCCACCCATTTGAGCCCATTGCGGTGGTGTGGGCTGTTGCTGACCCTGTTGTTGTTGCTGATAGGGTGGTTGTGGCTGCTGTTGTTGTTGCTGCTGCTGCTGTTGTTGCTGCTGCTGCTGTTGTTGTGGAGGTGGAGGCTGCTGTTGCTGCTGTGGCGGATAACGGTGTTGATCCCATTGTGGGGCTCCAGCTGATGGTGGCTGTTGTTGACCAGGCGGTCCCAATGGACCGGTCGGTGGGGCTGAAGTTCGTGGCGGAGCCCCACCCCAAGCTTGAGGCGATGGAGAAGATGGATATTGATTACGATATTGATTCGAACCACCTTGCCAACCACCTAGATAAAAAAATATATAAGAAGGTTTAGTAGTATTAGTTACAAGTCGTAATATAAGAAAATAATGTTGAGAGCTATGTACATATATGTATATCTATGTATCGAATATGAAAATAATGGAATTCTACCGAAACCGGAGTTTTCAGGCAAAACTAAAACGAAACATTAGGCAAAAAAATCATTATTCGACAAATGAAGAGTATTTTTCAAGAAGCGGTTTTTGTATTATATTAATTTTATTCAAAACTAGTTTTGGTTTCCGGATATTGAGGTATTAGGACGATTTTTGAACTAATCTATCATATACATATCATATTAGTTCTGAGTAGTTAAAACAATACATATTTATAACCCCTTTTCATAAACATATTTCAATGCTTACCATAAAGCTGTGGTCGTGCATTGTAGCCTGGATAGGGCTGTGAGTCTTTAACAAAATC
Organism: Bellardia pandia; assembly: GCA_916048285.2. Classification (NCBI taxonomy): domain Eukaryota; kingdom Metazoa; phylum Arthropoda; class Insecta; order Diptera; family Calliphoridae; genus Bellardia; species Bellardia pandia. The sequence goes on from OU696529.1 coordinate 124,783,534, forward strand.
TGGATGACGTCGTGGTTGAGGTCCCTAAAAAAGAATTAAAAAATAAATAATAAATAAATTTGTTAGATATAAAGAGAGAGATATTTAAATTTAAACTTTTAGTTACCTGATCTGGTGGCCTATAATATTCTTGTTGGCCAGGAGCACCAGGTGGAGGATATGGTGAGCTGCCAGGTGCTGGAGGACCACTTTGTGGTGGACCACCAGCAGCTGTTGGAGCACCAGGAGGAGTAGGGGTTTGAGAACCACCGGGAGGTGGTTGACTATATGGACGATTTCCATAAGGACCATATTGATTCGAGCCGGATGGAGGTCTAAAGGAGGAAAAAATAAATGACGTAACTTATTAGATTGTACTCAAAAATAAAAAGAAATTGTTATGTAACAAATTATGAAAATGTTATGTGTGTATAAAAAACAATACAGTTGGTGTTGCATAAATCTTTGTTTTGTTTGTATATTTTCTATGTAAAGTATGTGCTAGAAAAGATTAAAGGCACTCACGCTTCTCCCTCGGGTCCATAGGGAGGGTACATGTTACGATTCTGTGGTGGAAACTGGCCCTGCTGTTGACCAAACTGGGCAGGAGGCCCGGTAGCATTATATTGATCACCTGAACCATACTGTCCATATGCTCCGGGTTGTCCAGGATAGGGAGAACCTGCAATATTTAAAATTATTTTTAAGAAATAGAACACTTACTACATAAAGGGAAAAAGATAATTAAATAGAAATAAATAAAAAAAATACAATAAATAAACTTTACACAATTTTTTCAGAAAAGTAGAGTTGAAAGACCAAAAAACACACATACACAACAACAGTATGAAAAATGAGTGAGCAGAGAAATATTAAGAGACAGAGGGAGAGAGAGAGAGACAGCAAGAGTGTTTAATGATTCATGTGTTGTTTAATGTACCTGGTGTACGAGACACCGGTGGTGGATATGGTCCACCAGGTGGATAAGGCGGTCTTATATTTGGAGGATGCGGTGGATGAGGCTGTGGTGCACTTGTTGGTGGGGGTGCACCAGTTGTACCACTTACAACAACACCACTGCCACCAACAGTTGCATTAGAACCAGCCGCAACACCACCACTGCCTACAGGCTCATCAAATGGATTATTGACACTTATATTATCACTACCACCTGCACCACCACCACCAGGTGTCGTTGATGTTTGATTATTTGTACCTTCATTATCATCATCATCAGCGACATTTCAAAAACAGATGCATTGGTGTTTTTTGTGTAAGTGAGTGTATATTATAACAAAATTAATATTTCAATGATGGGTGTGATGAGTTATTTTTATTGATTGATTGGTTGGTTGTAGATTTTCAATTTAAATTGTGAAGCACAATCAATGACAACAACAATGTGATGAATTGATGTATTAATAATTTGTTAAAAAAAATAAAATAAAATGAACAAAAAAATTAAATAAAATAAAAAAGTTTAAATAATAAAACATAAATTTTAAGTAAATATTTTTTTGTAATTACCTGGATGTGGACTTTGCGCGTTACTTTGTGAGGGAGGTCTAGGCATTTGTCCCGCCGCCCCATAATCCGGCTGAGGACCCGGAACTCCGGGATAACTACCTGGATACTGAGGATATCCATCCATTGAAGTGTTGGCAGCACCACCAGGGGCTGGGAATGAATCTTGAGAATTTGATGAACCAGCTAAAATATTTACAACAGCTTTTTTTAATACTTCATGGTGTTCGCGGAATTAATGATATGACAAATAATTTACCTGGCGATGGTACTGAAGCTGCTTTGGTTGATTTTTTCTTGGTACCCGCCTCAACTTGTTGGATTATTGGCAATGGATCTATATCACCGCGATCGAAATGACACTCAAAGGCCAATAGATTTTTGGTGTAGTGTTTACGTAACGTATACGCAGCACTACTGCTTGCACCAATGCCCAATAGTCCGGCAATATCTTTCCAGGTTTTACTTTTTGTAACCTTTAGCGGGAGGAGCGGGAGGAAATTTAAAAGAGAGGTTAGTTTTTTTTTCAAATTATTAATTAATGTGTGAATAAATAGAAAAAGTAATACAATTATAATGAAAATACATACACACATATCAAACATACATTAACAGTAAAATAAATTCTTGATTAAAACAACAATACCTTTAATTTATATTTGTTATAAACAAAATCATTAATATACCTAATGCATAAATATACACATTATTTATATTGTAAAAGAGGTCTTTAATAGATTTTATTACTCATGGTATTCAATATATACATACGATGCTTTTTAGATAGCTAAACCTTGCAAAATACATTTTTATGTCATGTAGTTTTGCAAACTCAAAAATATAACATTTTGTATTCGCAATGCTGCTAGACTACATCGCAGTTAATACCGCTGACATTTTGCATTTGTAATTTTGCAAGATTTTTCAACCAACACAGATTGCTTTAATTATGCTTTTAAAATGGGCGATTTAGGCGACAATTTAATATTTTGCTTGCCATTTACATATTAACTGTTCATTTTTAAAAGGCTTAACAAAAATAGCTGTTTTGCAAAAAGGTAAACAAAGGGCAAACGACGCGTAAAAATAAAATAATTATAAACAAAAGTAGTTCAAACATAAATTTCTTATATGTGTTCCCAATATATAACTTAAGACGGACTGGCTAGTTAATAGGTTTACGCTTTTTTTCATTTGTTTGAGAAAAATCAATTAAGTTTTAAAATATTTCTATACTTTCATTATTTTAAGTTTGTTTTTCTTCCAGTTGCGCCTCTGGTTGTACCATGTGGTTCGAGTCGTCTCAAAGCAAAGATTTAATTGCCATTATAATATGATAACTATATTAACTAGAGGTTAAGAAACCGGCACAGAATTTATCAAACTATTAATTTTTTAAAGATACATAGATTCTAGATTTCCTTTTATATCAACGACATTATGGAAAACTTTCAAAACTATAGAGAATTATTGATTTGGAATATCATCAATAAATTGAATTAAAACCCAGTATACATTTAGTACACGTCTGTCACACAAACATCGATTAAATAAATAATTACAAATATATATAGTTAATAACATATGTACATATATAAATAATTCTGTTCGTTTGCTTTCAAGTTTTTCCCAACTTTTACTAAATTTTCAACACTAAAAGTAAACAAAATAATTTAAAATAGTAAAACCAGCAGACAAACGAACAGATTGAATATTAAGCAAACTAAAAATGGAATATGAAAATAGTAACTACTGGAATAGTGAAAATTAAATTAAAGGAACAAAAATTAAAAAAGTACATGCAAACTTTAAGGAAAAAAAAGAAACTTTATATATAAATAAAAAATCCATTAAAAAAACACTAAGAAAAACTACTTTTTTACAAAAAAAAAAAAAATTAACATTAAACACAACTAAGAAGAAAAGAAAAACATGCATTACTAAAAAAATATTACAAAATTTGTACTTAATGATGCAAATTTTGTTTTTTTTTTTTTTTTTTTTTTTAATTTTGGATTTTCTACAATATTTATCATTTCTTTTGTTTTGGAATTTGTTCGGTTTTTGGTTGGATAATGTGGTTGGTGAATACGTTTTTGGTTTTTGGGTTTGCTAGTAAATCTAAAAAGAAGTTAGTAAAAGGAAATTTGCTACGGCACCTTGCATACCTCGACGAATCCGCCTCGCTCTTTAACGTACAAATATAAACGATAAAGATCGAGCGGCTGTTTCGAGATGGTTGGGCAGGCTGTAATCGGTGTACGGCGCTCATCCATGAATGCTCGCAATTTATCAAGCCATCCTCGGCGATCGGGATTATCATCCATTTCGTAAAGTTTGCAAAGACTATCGGATTTCTTGGCAGACGCTGAGACGACTGTGGTTACTGGAGTGGCCGTTGTACGGAAAGTATCTTGTTGAGGAACATGACTATTGAAACCCTGTAAAGAGATATTTTAAATAAGACATTGTATTAACATGTATTACGAGCTTAATTGCATGAGACTTACCGGACTGGCTGGTGTTCTAGCCCAATTGGGTGGTGAATTCATTTCGTAATCTTCACCGGGATGACCTGCATGCGGTCCAGCTCCTAAACCACCGGGAGAAGTACTGGGTGGTACCAAATGGCTTTGTCCATAAGGATCGTTTTTGCGCGATTTTGGTGTAGTACATTGGGGGTCTTCTGCAGAGGCTAAAGATTGACACATATGTTTGATTACTAATGAATTTATATTATGCAGAAAAATATAATTTGTTTGAGATCTAAATATTTTACAACAGAATCATTTTAGGTATAACAATACATTGTAAATATTTAAGTTTGTGTCTACTTTCAAATTTACCACCAATATCTTCTTCTGTTTACTTACCCGCTGATGCATTTGATATTGTACTTTGCTGACTGGCCTCATCCATGAGAGCACCATCAGGACCTGTAGTGACCACCGACGTAACGGGATGTTGTGGTCCACCAGGGGCCGAACTCGATGAACTTGAACTTAAACCATTGTCCTGTGATATATGATCTGGTGGTGGTGGTGGCGGAGGACCACCAGCAACGCTGCTGCTTTCGACACTAGCGCCAACCATCATCGATTGTGGAGGTGTAGAGGGTGGTGGGCCCATGGTGGTCGGACCATGTGGGGGACCCATGTGATGTGGCGGTCCCATAGGCATGCCTGGATGCATACCAGGACCATTGCCATAACCTTGAGGTGGACCGCCAGGACCACCGGGATAACCACCCTTGTGTTGCAAATGTTGTTTTAGATAGTTGAGGGGTCGTGGAGAGCCACTACCTTGTGGTGGAGGTGGAGTACCTTTGCCCTGAACATGATTACCCAATGCAGCAGCACCAGGAGCACCGGCACCACCGGGTGGTGGGCCACCGGGGCCACCTTGTTGTGGCGATGGTGGTACCCAGTTCTGATAGGGTGGATATTGCCCAGGACCACTGTGGTTTGGCATGGGCCGGCCGCCCGCATACTGCTGGGGACCACTACCCGGTGGCATACTATTAGCACCGGAAGCTTGGCTTGATGGGGGTGGTGTAGGAGCATAACCACCGGGCGGATATTGTGGTCGTGGTGGATAGCTTCCTTGAGAGTATTGTTGAGCTTGCTGAGGCGGTGGTGGAGGGTAACCAGAGAGCATACCCTGAGGACCAGGACTTTGGCCGCCCATCTTATAGCTGCCATGCATATGGGGCGGTAATGGATAACCACCGGGACCCCCACTAGGACCCTGAGGTGGTAATGGCTGTGAGGGCAGATTATTAACATTCTGATTTGGTGGCGGTGGTGGTTGTTGCTGAGAACCTGGCGGACCACCTGTTGCACCACTAGGCGGCCCTTGCTGCTGTTGAGGCGAATTACTCGCCGAAGAAGAAGGGTTTGGAACTCCCGGACCTTGTTGAGATTGCTGTTGTTGCGATGTTTGTTGAGATGGTGGACCTGAAGGACCACCACCAGGTTGTTGCATGGGACCACTGCTAGATTGATTACTAGATGGTCTCGATATAGGATGATTTTGTGCTAAATTTCCAATAAAAAACAAAAGTTCAAATTACAATTTTTATTTTAAATATTCTTATGATTTAAATCTTACCCACTGCTGGAGACATAGAACGTGAACCCGAAGAGCCTGTGGGTGATGGTGTGGGACGCATAACTTGCTGAGGATTTGGTGTACCCGGTGGACCAGAGCCTAAACCACTGTGGCCACCACCACTAGAACTATCGTTACTATTTTGACCTATTAGTTCCTGTAACAAAAGAAATTGAAACAAATAATTAGTTATAATGCATTCAATATACTATGTACATATTTTGTTGACAAAAACAATTACTTTATAAAGATTTTCAAAATGCTCCCAGGGTAAAACTTTATTCATTTTCCTTTTTATTTTTTATGTTTTTGTTTTTAGTTATTGATTTTAGGTTTTATTATTTTTTTTTAATTCATTCATTTATTTATATTCAATCGATTTGAGGTGGTTTCGTAAAAATATATGGCTAGAGTTTGTGTTCTATACAAATTATTTGTGCTTTTATTTTGGTATTTAAAAAAAATCTTCAAAATATTTTCAAACAATGTCATTTTGTTTTCTTGGCAAAGGTTTTTGTTTTAGTATAGAAAATATAAATAATTTTAAATCTAGTACAACAAGTAGTAGTTACAGTGTAAATAAGTTAAAAAAGTGAATATTTTCCAAGGAATAAACAGAAAATATGGGAAAAAGGGAGATAAAACACAGCAAACGATAGACCCACCACTATTTTTTCAGTTTTACTTTTACCCCCTTTTTTCGTGTAAAAAACGAACAGAACAGCTACTACAACAATTACAACGACAATGTAATTATAGGGTGGCGTTTAAACAAAATGTGACAACAACAAAAACTATGTACAACGAAGTATACAGCGAGTACAACAATTACACTGTTGGCAATTGGATTTACAGAATATGTATTAACAATTTATACGAATTGTTTTTAAGGAACAAAACATCCTTTAAAATTATTATTTCAAATCAATATATTTATATTGATTTTATTAAAATATTTTACTATATTTATAGTTGTTACCTGGGAGTGTGGAGGAAGAATCATCGTAGAGGAAATGGTGTGATAAGAAAGTAAAAAAAACAATTGTAGATGTAAAACACAAATGCCAGATGTTTATCTTTAAGAAAATTGTATACAAAACGCTAAAAAAGAGGAATGAAAAATAATAATAAATAAATTCATCAAAACACTAAAAAAAAAACAACCTTGACAAGAATCTAAACATACCACACTAACACATACTTACATACAAATATATAAATGGAACTAATCACAAAATTCTAAATAATACTAATAAAAAAAAATACTGAAAAATTGTGTATGATAAACAATAAACAATAAAAATGCCGGCCGGTGCAAATACTTTTTTTGTTAATGATTGTTTCAATTTTATTTTTTGCTATGCCACGATTTTGTCAGAATATTAATGAACACAAAAAAGATGGAAAAAGCTTAACTAAATAATAACAGTAAACAGAAAATTTATATGACTTTTTGAGAAGTTTTAATTTACTGGTCTATAAATGGTAGGAATACACCTACCACACCACCATTAGAAGAATTCCAAATACGATTTACAATTTATTAGCAGGTAACAAACATATTACGTAGAGTTTGATTTATTCATTTAACTCACCCTCCTTTCGAAACTGTTTGATGAAGGAAGGTAGTCTTTTATAAGGTATTTCTTTTTTTTTTGCTGTCCTTTCAAAACAGCAAGTTTATTTATTTATTTTTTATTTGGCACAGTTAACAACACCAGCATCAACATTTCATTAAACAAGGACTCTATAAGAATTTCAAAAGAAACAAAAATATTTAAAGGGGAAACAGAATTGTATAAAAGATAAACAAAAAAGAACTTGACCTACATATTTCAAAGCACTTAAATAATTTCAAACAGCGACTGCATAACTAACATAACAACCACTCTTTTTGTTTTGCAGTTTTTTTAAGTTCGGATTCCTATTCTTTTTTTTTTTTTATTTTAAGTCACATTTTTAAGGATATTTTAATATATTCAGGATAAATTAATAAACATATTTCATTTTATTAAACTAGAGTGGCATATGAGTAGAGTATTGAGTACTTTTGTTCCGGTACTCAAATACTTTTCATGTATTTTAAGTCACATTTTTAAAGATCGCTTAATGTATTCATGATAAAATTTTTGCTTTGATTTTTAAGAATTTTCAAAATACATATGAAGAGAACCTTTCATCCGCATTTTCTCTCAATATCAAATTGATTCATTACAAATTACATTTATGTATACTGTTCAATTCGTAATATTCTACATATTACGATCATATTATAGCAATAATTTTATTTCCAAAACTTGTAAAGAAATGCGATTCGTGATTTCAATTCAGACAGAAATTTATACGATTGCAAGAGTCTAATCGAAACCGGTTTTTGCAGGCCGAAACTGAACCGTAACTAATATTCGGCGAAAAATCGATATTCGGCCTAATCCAAAACAAACTGAATATTTTAAAATCTACTATTAATTTACAAAAAAAAAATATTTATTTTAATTTTATAACATGTTTAGATCATTTTAAGGTGCCCTAAAGTACCAACACTAATACATATATACAATACAACATACATATGTACATTTTTGTATACTATTAATTATAATAAAAACTTGTATCACTTTAAAAATACCAAAATCGATGTTTTTCTTTTATAAAAACTGACTACTCGGTCGGACTCTATGAAACAATCATTTTACTAAAAAAAAACTGTTTTAGAATTAATGGCTTATGATACAAAGCATTCCAGTGGTGGAGCTGCTTTTATAGTCAGAAAGTAAATAAAGTATTTTCCATACATTCTGGGGATCTCGCCTTACTACACTTAGTGAGGTAGCTGTTGGTAGCAATATCGTCTAACAGACTAGCTGGCAAATCTCGTGGGTAATTAAATAATTGGATTACAGATTCCAATCTAACTGATTTCGCAGTTATCAAGAATTTAAAACGCAATTTTATATAATTTGTTCCATCAATGGATCTTACATTAGATTTGACTCTTCCACCGTCTTGACGGTAATGAATATTCCAAACGAAATGAAAATTGATAGAGCCTGTTCCCAAAAAATATTAGTGTTCAAACCGTGTTTGGACACAAAATATCCTGTCAATGCAGTAATCCCAGACTCCGATCCTAAATATTCAAACCAATTAGTATGAAAGATGATAACGTGCCTCCTTGCAGGATTATGAGAAAATCAATATCAGAAACTATTTGAAAACTTAGATCGTACTAAGAAAACAGACTATAGTATACTCAAAAAAAAAATATATAAATAATCCCTTAGAAAAGGTATCATCACAACAAAGTTCAATAATGACAACAATTTGAACAAAGAAAATGAAAAAGACGTACCACAAAAAGCAGATAATGACGATGATAAAACTATTACAGAGTCTGTGGAGATAGGAGCTGAAAACGAACAGACTTCTCTAGAAAATGAAATTCATAAAAATGGTGATGCTAAAAAATTTGAAATTTTCTACCATAAAGCACATTTATTTAAATTTTCTGTCAATTATTATTTTAATACTGGAATACATATTTATACCCTTATTCATAAAACTTACAACAGGTTTTCAATAGAAAACTTGCTTTATAAACCTGTTGTAAGTTTTTATGAATTGTATGGACTCAGTAATTTAGAACAAATAAAATGTTTATATTTATCAATTTTGGTCCCTTTTTCAACCACCATGAGTTCACAAAAATATTATGAAATGTCGAAATTGTTAAGGAAAAGTTCATACAATCGGATATTAAGAATTGGCCTAGGCAATGACAAATTAATTAGTCAATCAATACACATAATAGATGTGTTAAACCTAACTCAACTGTTAATTTTGCCTAAATTACAAGAAACGGCTTTAATTGTAAGACTTTATGGGAAAACATTGGAAATTAATTATTATGACACTTGAGATGGAGATACCATATGTTTTTGGGGGTTTGTTTTAATACGATTTTATTACAGAGCTTTAAAAAAGTAAAGTCATAAAATGTCTTTTTTATTTGTAAATTTAACTATGTATGTACATAATTTAATTTAAAATAGAACATTAATATTCAAGGCAATACTAGAAGTTTTATAAAAAAAATGTATGAAAAACATTTTTCGTATTCAGCACTAAATATTGAAAAGTTTTGTATACATTATACTGAAAATTAACAATTCATTAAGATAAAAATTAATATACTTATGTATTTAACAAAAAGCACGTGCAATAAAAACACAAAACGCTACAAAAAAAAAAAAAAAGATTAATAAATAATAATTAGCATGAATGAATCAGCCCACAACTAGACAAATAACCAGACGAAAAATAAAACCAACAGACAAACAAACAATAACAACATACATACATATGTACAAGTTCAATGTCCACGGTAAAGACAACAACAAATACAAAACAAAAATGCAAAAAATATTAATTATAGCAATAATAATAGACATTAAAATATTAAGATGCAATTAAACCAAAACAACAAAAAAAAAATTATACAATTACTCAATTTTTAATGCTGACGTCTTAAATTTTTTTTATCATGATTATAAAGATTTTATTTATTTAAAATAAATACGTATAAAACTGAAAGTAATAACAACAATTTGTTGATAACAATAATGATGATGACGAAATGACGTTATCGTTTCCATCGTTTAAAATACATATGTATGTATTAAAATAATCTTTCACTGGGGGGAAAATTATTTACGAAATGTGGATGTATATACTTAACACATACATACTTAATTAAATAAACAATATTTATTTGATAATTTGATCTTGTTGTATAAATATTAAAATGCGTATTTAACAAGAACAAGAGATAATAATAATGAAATCAATGATTGTAGAGTGTAAATAATAATAATAAAGAAATCAGAAAATCTGACGTAAAACACAAAAGAAATTCAATTGCAAGTGATGTCAATGTGGGCAATTCCTTTAACGTTTTCTGCAAATTAAATGCAAGGTAAAGAAGATTTAGTCAAGGATTCCAATTCAAGAGTAATGCAATGTAAAAAATCAAGTGTTTTTTTTTAAGTTTGGCTGAAAAAGAGAATTTTATATCTCATACTCAATGGGATATTGCTAACTTGTTGTAATTGGTACAGAGTGTAGGTACAAACATTGGATCAATGATGATACCATTAGGTAATTTGGTTTCAGTAGCTATAAAATAAGCAAGGCGAACATGTTTAAATGGAGTATGAAAAATATTTTGATTCAAACATTGAAATAAATTTACCAAAATTCAGATGTTAACTGGCCGCGCCGATCATGCGATTTAACGCCATTGTATTATTTTTTGTTGGGCTATGATAAAGATAGATTGCATACAGTGCCTATCGAATCGATTACAGACTTAAAATTCAAATCCGCGATGCGATTAACGAAATATACCAAACATTTTGCTAAAATGTGAGCATGGCAGAAATCTGTCCAATATAATTTATAATTGTCTAAACTTACTCTTTCTAATATATTAATCATTTGAATGATTTTCATATAAATTCTTTGTTTTATTTTATTAAATTCCAAGACAAATTATACACAAAGTTACTGAAAATAAGGACTAATTTCAAGACTATTGTCTCCGAAATTCATGACCAGTTTTTTTATAGAAATTTTCGTATATATAGCTACATGCTACAAATTAAGGACACGATACTAACATGTGAGCTTGAAGCAATTAATACGAAAGATTTTATGGTATTCTTAAAATTTGTCGTAGTTTAGTCAATTTAACTCTTGCTCCTAAAAAAAAATAACTACAATATGCAATATTAAACATCCTCAATGCTTCAAAGTGGAGCGGGTAAAGTTTGGATCAAATTCTTTCTTTTCCTTCTGGAGACCCTATTAATTTTTGTTTTGTCCAAAAATAATACTCTTTTCCATTCTAAATTTGCCACTTTGAAACATAGAGGAGATTCTATAATGTTTTGGGGAGGTATGTCATCAAGAGGTTTTGGGCCGCTGCATAAAATTGAGGGAAATATGGATAAGTTGCAGTATGCAAGAATTCTAAACGATAGAATGATGCCATATGCTGATGTGAATATGCCAGTAATATAAAAATTTCAACAAGATAACCATACGAAGAATACGGCTCATTACGTCAAGCAAAGTTGTAAAAACCAAAGTAAGCTCTGTAAAAATAAGCAATTTTAATGATCTCTTGGAAAGTCATTCCAAGTAGTGTACATATTTAAAAATTTGGTGTCAATGAAAAGATGACTCACTGATTTCATAAATAATAATTAATTTGACACAATATGCAGTTATTTTCTAGGAGTAAGAGTTAAATTTACTCAAAATCACATGTTAGTATCGTGTCCTTAATTAGTTGCACGTAGCTGTAACAGTTTTTACCAAAAAAAAAAGTTCTATCTATAACAGTCGCTTCACTAGCTATTTTAGTTTATAACAGAATTTCCATAAGAAAATAATTTTAGTACCTACTCTGGGGCTGAATATTATTTTAGTACCGAATAAAACTGCAATTACATCTCTGTTTTAATGTAAATTTTGCGGTATTATTGTTCTTGTGTTTATTTTTTTATGTAAACAGCATGTGATTATATTAAGTAAAAAGCTAATACTTGAAAATTAATGTAGGTATGATTGTCAAAATGAAAAAAGAGAAATGAGAGATAGAGAGAGAAAGAGTGTTACAGTATAATAAAAAGCAGCGCTGTCAACTTTGAAATTTCAAAACGCACCAAAATGGAGAAAAAAGCGCACCAAGTCAAGAATTTCGTTTTTGTTTTAAATATTTATTGAATTAGTTTGAAATTTTTTAATATTATAAATTCTATAAAAAACTTTTTATCAACGATTATTAGTAAAAGTAATAACAGTAAAAGCCTTTTTTTAGTAAATGAGCTAATAAAGATGAAATAAGCATTTAACCACTCAAAATTTAACTCACAATATGATATTCGGAACTAAAGTAAGTACTAATTGGTAAAAAAGCTAATTTCAGTACATAATTGGTACTTTTTTTTATATATTTTTGTTTTCTAGTTGATTTTTTCCAATAAAATTTGTTAGGATTCCACTGGTACTCTAACCCTGGTTTTTCGTCTACAGTTCAGTAGACCAAACCATCAGATTAAACAAGAATTTTTATTTGCATGTTTGAAATGTTAATTTGATTTTCAAACAAAGATTTTTGAAGAATTTGATTTCATTTATCATACATCCGTATTTAAAATACATTTTTTCATCGTATAGATTTCATGAGCTATGAATTATTAAAAATTAGTAAAAATAAAGATTTCATCCCATTTTCGAAAAAATTAAAAAACACTCAAACAGGTGTATTTTATTGTAGAAAGATTTTTTCGCACACTGAAACAAAAAGTTGTGTTGAATTTGCATTGGTGCCACCAAAAATTAAAAACCAACTAAAGAATTTTTCGCACCAAAAATTTAAAAAAGCACCAAAAATGGTGCGAAACGCACCAAGTTGACAACGCTGATAAAAAGTAAGCTCAATTCTTTTAATATAAAGAGCGTAAATGACAAAGTTGAATAGAAAAACAAAATCAACGATATCAGCAGAGTATACCTACATATAAACCAAAAATGTTCAAAAATAAAAATCTACGACACGTAAGTATGTATGAGGAATGGGCTTTTTTGTTCCTATAATATATACGAACATTTTGTTAATTATATACAAATAAAAGCAACAACACACTAACACGATTACAGATAGTTTTTTTTATTTGTTTTTTGTTACGTTTTAATCTTAATCACCACAAAAGGCAAAATCATAAAAATACTTCAGTTTTCTTTTGGCCATAAAGGCGCGAAATGTAATAATACATTTTTAAAACTTTATTTATATTTTAATATTTTACACTATACAGGTAGGCATTTCGTTAGGTTTTTATTTCTAATATAACACTTTCTGTTTGATTTTGCCGTGTACCTATACAAAATCACAAAACTAAACCTTAAACAAAATGACACGTTTTTTTTCTAAATTTTTTTTAACCAAACAAACACTATAAATAAATATTTAATGTAAATTTTTATGTTTTTTTAGAGGAATAATAAAATTTATTAAATTTTTTGTACGTGCTTTTAAAAAACCGAGCTAAACTTCAACTAAATCTCCCTCCTCTACAAAAATATTTTCACTTGCACCGATATCATGCTTGTCGGTCGGTAGTACCATCAGCACAATAATATTTTGTATTGTTCACATTTACACTCTCCCTCTCTTTCTCGCAATGTACTAAATCGTTCAAATGTGTATACAACATACCGTGCACAAAAGTCAAAGTTTTAAAAATGTTCTCGCTGTCTCTCTTTTGTTTTTTGGATTTTGTTATTGTTGCTCGAAACCACACATGTATTTAAATTTTAAAATATAAAATTAAAACAGTTAAGAAAGTATAGTCGGTCAAGCCCGACCATATAATACCCTACACCCAGTATATGTAGGGGTGCCAGGCGTACTGTTTTTAGCAGTACGCGTACTGTTTATTTTCAAATGTACTGTTTTATGCACAAGACCCAAAACAGTACGCAAATGTACTGTTTTTACACGTTGTACTGTTTTTTGTACTGTTTTTTCGTTAAAAGCTTATTTATATTAAAATTGAAAAAAATATTGATAAAAACAAACTTTTGTTCAGTGTATTGCTTTATTAAAAAAAGGATTTATTTATCGGGGTTTAACCTACTTTAAAGTTGATTATAAGATCAGTGTTAATGGCTCTAAAGCATTGGTGTCCAAAAAAATTTGTTAGTCCATATGAAATGAATACAACAACAATTGTTTCATGAAATGGACATCATTGCTCTAAAGGCATTTCTAACCATTAAACATTGTAAAGGGTGTCCCAACTAGAATGCAATGGTGTCAATGGCGTTCGGTATTGTGAAATGATAACCAGTTTTTTCTTGCCTAGAATTAAAGAAATGAATGTGGAGGGCATGTGGTTTCAACAAAACGGCGCCACATGTCATACAGCCAGAAAAAATGCATCAGTCATTTCCCGGTCGTGTTATTTCGCGTTTTGGAGACCAGAATTGGCCGCCTAGATCGTGCGATTTAACACCTTTAGATTTTTTTCTTTGGGGTTTTTTGAAGTCAATGGTTTACGCGAATAAGCCGACGACGGCTCAAGGCTTAAAAGAGGAAATTGGACGCTGCATTAATGAAATGCCGCATCATTTATGCAAAAAGGTCATTAAAAATTTCATTAAAAGATCGCGTTTGTGCCAGCAAAGCCGCGGCAGCCATCTGTACGATATCGGGTTCCATACATAACCTCATTCTGTCTACTTTACGATATAATAAAGTTTCACGATTTTTTTTTAAATATCTGTGTTTTATTAAAAATTTAAAAATTGCGTTCAAGTTGGGACACCCTTTAGATTAACATGAAGAATATTAGAAAGACAAATTGGATTTCATACGTATTTAAACACATATTTCGAAAAGCTGATGGCACATTTAAGTAGTCATGTTATAGGGGGTTAAGATAAAATGTAACTTGGATTTTTTTCAATAAATGATACTTCTTGATTTTTAAATAATAAATTTCTACACCATGTAAATTGGAACAGCATTATTCTTACTAAAAAATATTGAAAAAGTAGTAAAATTGAGTTGACATTAAATTTAAAGTTCACTTTTGTAATGTAAATTAATACATATACAGATTGATTTACAAAAACTAATAAATTTAAAACTTTGTATTATAAGCAAAGCAAAAATATTATAATCTAAAAGGACTTTGATGATATAAAAGATACAATGTCATTTAAATTGTATTTTATATGTACCTTCTTCAAAAACGTTCATAATATATGTTATGATCTCATATTTTAAAGTATTTTTAACAATTTTTTTGTTGCTTATTAAATTAATATTACAAAAATATTATTACATGAATAAAGAGTAGTTTTCGTTAAAAAATAAAATGTACTGTTTTTTTTAATTGTACTGTTTTTTTGTATAAGATGTACTGTTTTTCCGTATTTCAAATCTGGCTACCCTAAGTATATGTATAAAACAGTTTTTCAGAAATGGGCGTTATATGGGAGATATAACCTACTGTCGACCGATCATCCAAAAATTTAGTGTCTTGATGTCTGTGAATATAAGTATTATGTATGTTAAACTTTTTCTCGATATAAAAACTTTTAAAAGATTTATGGAGCTTAAAGTGAATTTCGAAAGTGGGCCTTATATGGGAGCTACGAGTAATTATGGACCAATCTGCACAAAATTTGTAGATGTGATTTGGCTTCATTTACCACTAATTTTTGATGAAATTTGTGTGGATACTTACATAATTCAAATATTTATGATCGGTAAACCCCAATTTCGGGAGGACCGATTTCCACCAGTTTAATCCCATCCATCCTTGGGTCGAAAAATATTATCGAAATATCTTCAAAATTGCGACGTGTACTCTGCGCACAAGCTTTACTCCCCACTATGATGGTGTAGGGTATAAAAAATTATATTTATAATAATATTATATTGTTGTTGAATATTTTCTACCGAAAACGAAAGAACAGAAAATACGAACAACAAAATAAAATAAAATGAAATGAGTAACAATACAACACACGCTCTTATGAAATAAATTTCAGTCTATAATAAAATAATAAAATAAGCAATAACAAATTTCCAAGGCAAACAGTCACACATACTTTGTGTCCGTGTGTGTATTTTGACGCATACAAACAACAAGTAAAAACAAAATTATACTTAGAAAGAGTATTATGAAAAAATTCGTTGCGGTTGCACTTAATTTAAACAAAAAAAAAATAATAATAATGAAAATAAATTTAAAATAATGTTAAATGTACATGTTTGTAGGCAGAAAACTGACTTTAGAAACATTTGCGAGATTTTAAAACAAATGTTGGGCCAACATTGTTGGCTAACGAATTCTGAATACGTTTAGAATACAGTTTGCTTAAATTGTTTTTAGACAAAGTAAAGAAGAGTTGTTCAACGCCTGGTGTAGTAGAAGCTTTGACAATTGTTTAAGTGAATTCAATTTCACTCGAAAATTCACTATTCCTGATATTTTCGGTCAATATTATCGTCTATCTAAGACCGCTGTTAATAATTTGTTCGATAAACTGAAAATCGAAGAGAAATTGCTAAGAATCTTTTGCATGCTCAACGTGTCCTTAATAGAGTTGTGTCGTTCATGAGCGAACGGGTTAAAATGAATGGATCACTTCATTGAACGGAATTAGCCGGTCATTTAACTGAACGGGGTTCGTTCAATAGTTTACGGATCAATTTCGTTCAGCTGATGTTTATCAAAAGATAAGAAGAAAATCACATTCAATAAGGGTTGTATTCATTCGTTCAAAGTGAACGAATTGAATGAACGAATCAGTCTTGGATAAATGAACAAAAATGACAAAAGCGATTATAGTGGCATGTCACACACAAGTATTTTCATTAAACTAAAATTCGTCATATCGTGCAAAACATTCACAAAGTTATTGAAAATAAGGAGTATTTTTCAGACTTTTCTCTACGAAATTCATGAATCTGTTGTGCCTATAGAACATTTTTTAAAACACTTGTTTTTTTCTGCTTTCCTTTTTCTATACGTTGGAAAAAGTCAGCAAAGTTGTTAATTATGCCATCTGATATACAGCAAAACGTCTACGTATGTAAAATATATGTTATCTGTTTTTAAAACCATACAAATAATTTGATTGCCATTTCCAGAGGTTGGATACCACATTTTGCAACTCTGTAGTAAGTGAAGTTGCTTAAAAAGGTGCCAACAAACAAAATAAAATAATGGACAGTCATCAACAAATGTTGAAAAGTACGCTGATAAATGTATGAAAATTAAGAAAAAAATATGGACGATTTAATTAACAAATTGTTTGAAATAATTTATGTATATGCACAAGAGTTATATATTGTGAGCGTCAAAATAAAGTCAACACCACATACCACATTACCACATTAAAAGAAAATCTTAATTACATATATAAATACCTATAAATAATATTATATTAGAAAATTATATTGCATTTTTATATAGTTATTTTAGTAAAATATACCAATTTTTTCGCGCCAAAATAAAGTAGTCACTGGTATCATCCTTTGTTTGAAAGTATAAAGGTAAAGTGCCGTTCCAAATAATTCCGAGTTTCACGTGTTGTGACGTTAAGCAGTGAAAATTTATAATACGAAGATTGAGACTCAATTGAGACAAATTATAATAGAATTACATAGAAAAGGTACATCCCTGCTTGAAATAGGACATATCGTTGGAATCACTGTACCATAAAAAATACTAAACACAATATCGTAGAAAATTTGCCTAGTACAACACGACTAAAGCGTCTTACAAAAAATTTAAGTAAGAGCAAACCCAACATCTAGACTGCCAAGTAAGAAGCCTTGTATATAAAAAAACCAACGTTTGAATTTTGCAAAAAATATTTGTTAATTATATGTGTTAAATTTCTTGAAATAATATTTTTTTCGCCGATGAAAGTGAGTTTGAGATATTTGGAGTCAAAAACGTTCCAAAAATTTGGCGAACCAAAAACGAAGCCTTTAGTAATAAATACCTATGTACACTGTCGGACAAAATAAAGTGCGGTTTCAAATATTTCCTGTTTTTTTATTAAATCATGTACATATTTATTATTTTCTAATAATTATAAATTATGGTGCCTATTTCTTAGTAACAATATTAATACACTTTGTGTGATCAACGCCATCTGTTGATGAGTTTATTAGTTTTTTGATGAAATTTTAAGAGGTTGTCTCGGATTTTTGCTCATATCTCCGTTATTTATGGACAGATTTTGCTGATTTTAAATAGCAAACTTCTCAAAAGCATGTCTGACAGAATTATTGAAGATTTGGATCCCGAAGATATCTGGGGACTCCAGCAAATTTATTTCAACAGTCAGACAGACGGACATGTCTTAATAGACTCCGCTATCAATAAGGATCCAGAATGTATATACTTTATAGGGTCGGAAAATTATATTGTGGAAATTATAAACGGAATGACAAACTTATATATGTATACCCTTCTCAAGAAGGTGAAGGGTAAAATAAATTAAATTTGAAATGACCACCACGGATTCGTCTGATGAATAGAATTAAGTTTCTGTGTAATGCCCACTCATTTTTTGGCTGCCTGAACTTTAGAGCAAATATTTTTTGACAACAGTGGATGTTCTTCCATCAGAGAAACGAGCTTCTTCAATTGCTGTTTTCTACTTACGACCTTAGACCAAAAAAAAAAAATCTTACATTTTAAATAAATTTTGCACAGTTTTATACAGCATCGACAGCAAATTTGAGTTCGATAAAAAATTCGTTGAACAACGAAATTTTCGACAGCGATGCCAACTTATAATACAAATTTTACATTCAATATTCGATTTTCGATAGCCAGCGAATATCGATTGGCGAATGCAGCTCATATAGTTTTATTTTTAATTCAGTTACTATTTTATTTAATATTTATGTACTTCTTTGCCAAGTCTATTCGCTTTTTTATATATGCAGTTTTTAGAAGATATTTTTCTTAGTGAACGTACTTTTTAGACCGCTTTCGTTAAGTCAGAATCAAAATATATAATTCTAGTTCCTTCTTTATATCTCTGGCTGTCGTAAAAGAATTGCTTTTTGCTAGAATTGCAATATAATCATCTTCTAGCTTCGTGGTCTTACGTTATCTGCCACATAAGTTCTTTAGGCTTTTGTTTGATTTTCTTATTTTATACAAAGCAAAGTTCAAAGCTTTCTATTCTATTCCATTTTTCAAGATCTAGTACCAACAAATCTTTTTCCTGTTCAGTTAAAGTCCTCATTTCAAAAAAGTCTGGGTCTAGCCTTATTTTGTGTATATTTAAGTAATATTAAATTAAATAAATAAGTACTTCACTATAATTTATTATCTTTTAAAAACTTACGATAAACTAAAAAAAAAAATCAGAATTATAACTCTTATTTTAAGGTTATCAGAAAACCGCACTTTACTATGTCGCTGTGATTTCTTGTGCACTTCAATATATGTACATATTTACATCAGAAATATAAACGATCGACTTAATAAAATTGCAATGTTTATGTAAATAATTCAGATACTCTAAAAAATAACGGGACTGTGAATAAATAGTAAATAATACAGAAGAAGAAATATATAAAACAAGGAATGAAGAAGGTTACAAAACCGAACTTTATTTTGTCCGACAGTGTATTGTTACCAAGACGGTAAAACATGGCGCCGACTCAGTAATGGTCTGGGGTTGTATGGGGTCGTTAAACTTATATTTATAGAATTTACAATGAAAATGGAAGATTATCTAGACATTTTAAAACACAATGTAGTTCCTATTGTAGAGAAATTAGAACTAGCATAAAATTGTGAGAGTTGTTGCTCAATCATTGTCCAAAAAAAATTAGACAAAGAATATTTCTTGCAAGGAAGGATAACTTCAAGTCAATAGTAAGTAATACAGGATGAATAGAACAAAATTTCGCCTGATTTCACTAAAAATTCGTTGATTCTCTGTCTAAAAGATTGTCACTTTTATATAGGCAAAAGGACTAAAACAAAATATTAAATACAATGTATGAGTGGTTTTTGTAAATCTAATATTTGGTTGGTTGGACCTCCTTGGCCTTGATTATTGCTTCTAAGCGGTGTGAAATACTTATTACTAGGCAAACTGTTTCATCGGGTCTAATATTTTCCCATTCAACGCGAAGTGCTTCTTAAAGAGATTATTTTAATGTCATGTGATGTGTGTTTATTTTTTGTTCCAGTAAGTACCAAACGTGCTCTATAGCATTCGTATGTGACGACTGCGGAAGTGTTTTAAGCTGTTTGCATTGATAGATAAGCCATTCTTGCTCAAGATATGTCGAATGTTTTGGGTCATTATCTTGTTGGAACAAGAACTTCCCACCTAAGACCAGCTTGGATTTTCTTTCAGAATATTTAAATAAGCGTGTTTGTCAATTTTATCGTCCATAAAGATAAGATATCCCAAATCCATTGTTGTATCTTAAGAATAATAAAATATGAAATTTTTTCTGTGTTGAATGGTCAATAAAACGTTCAACCTTTAAAACGATATCCGAAATATTTTTTTAAGTTAAGAAGGACCACAGATATTGAGAGATTTCTCTTGGAAATAATGGTGAGCGTAAATTTAATTGATCCACTGTATGTTGCAGCTTAATGTAAAAGAAAATTAGAAATGCGGTTCATTTCAAACCAGAACAAATTTATGTAATAACTAATTAAATTAAAATAAAATATTTTCCAATTAAATTAAAAGTTCAGGCTGAAAATTTCAAAAAGAAATTAAAATTAACCATAAAAAACAAAACACATATTGAAAATAGCATATTAATAAAGTACAATTATACTTAAAAAAAATTGTAAAAAACAAAATAAAATATAAAACCGAAATTAAGTAAAACGTACAAATAAATAATATTAATAATAAAAAATGAAAGCGAAAAGAACAAACACACAAATTGCTTTTAAGAAAAAAAAAACAAACAAAACAAACCTTAAAAATGTCATTATGACATTTATGGCCGAATTCACAGTCTTTAGTTAGCTAATGACAAAGGCTTAACTAATGATTCTTTATTCGCAATGCTTAGTTTGCCATAAGAATAACAAGTATTAGTTAAAGAACAGTTAGTATATTAGTTTACCAATGGTTAACTAATGACTGAGAATTCGGCCATTAGTCAGCCATAGTGTCTGTCTGTCAAGTTAATAACAAAAAATAGCCTCTAAAAACAGTAACATCAAAAACATATAAAATATTTTTCACTTTAGTTATTTTCCAGCCCATTTTTTTAACAAGACAATTTCAATAATTGCAAAAACAAACAACAATAACAATCAAAGTACATATAACATTAAGACAAACATATCGAAAAAGAAAACTTAGTACAAGAAATTTTGAAAATTAAACGAAAATATGTACTTAGAACAAAAGCCAGCCAAGAAAGACAAAAATTAACAATGTTTTTTGTTTCAAATTGAGCAAATACATAATTGAATTCGGTACCATAATATAGGAAATGTATGTTAAAATACAGTGGGCTCGACGATGATAATCGATTTTTTAAACTTCTTTAACAATGACTTCGTATATTTATATCAAATAAACGTTTGCTTCCTCTTATTAGACGTCAGTCTTTAGTATTTGTGGTTCAAAAGCATTCAATATTAAGACATGTTGTAAGCCACCGAACTTTATGTGAACAAGTTTTTAATTTTCATCATGAGCAAAACAGTTTTGTTAATTTTGCGCGTCTTAAAAATTAAACAAATAATTTATATATGAAAATGTATATCGAATCAACTATCGTATCGAACTATATTTCTATACGTGTCGAGTAAGCAAATCACCGCATTCGATACATATCGTATCGTAATTTTTAGTAAATTGTAATAGATTTAAAACATATGTTATTGAATGTCAACAAAAAAAAAGACGTACATTTTTATATTCAATTCAAAAGATTAGTGCAAAATATTGTTAAATTTGAATTAATTAAATTAAAAAGTAATCCTTCTTAGCTACTTTATTTATCCTCATCAGACTCCGAGGAAGAAAGTTGTGTTGTGCGCATTAGAAAAGAAATAAGAGATAAAAGTTATCCATTATCTTTATCGTCAACCGCGTAAGATAAATATTATATGTAAATCTAGATTTAAATTTTTTTTTAATTCTTGGTTTTAAAACTAGATTTAGATTATCGAAGGAAGCATTTAATTAAAGCAATTAAATTTATTGGACATACATAAATATGTATGTCGACAACAGTGCAGATAAAGCTACAGTTAGCGGCCACGCTTTCACTTTTGGCAAGTGGAAGTTTTCAATACATGGTGGCGAATGATTATTTAGTAGGATTAGGACATTATTAGGTATCTAAAATTGTTACCCACGTTATAAATTAAATTAAAGCAAAACTTTGCCACAACTTTAAGTACGTACTTTCCGCCAAAAAGACGTAAATTCATGGCTTTGCGTCTTTGAATGGTGGGCCCCAAGATTTAATTTTTTTTTTTGTTCAATTGATCTTATAGCCTATGTGACACTATTCTCCCTCGGCCGCAATTGGGTAAAATATTTTTAGCCAACTGAAAGTGCTCGGCCATAAATTCTGCCATAATTTCGTTTTAATGTGCATTTATTTTGTTAATGTTTGTCATGTCAAAACAAAAGATACTTTTTTTTATTACATACATACTTACATACTCGTATGTACTATATAAGTTAAATAAACTTACATTTTTTATTTGCACAAAATTTGTAGAGAAATTTTGATTTTTGAAATTTTGGGTCTTGAAATTGTATATTTTACTCTATACGATTGCCACTAACGTATCGAATGACAGATCGAGTGATGTAACTTAGTTACTTGATATCGAATGCTATTATCGCAAGTTACGATACTTTTCATGCGATATCTAATATCATGATGCCAAAATAAAAAATTTCGATCAAGTTTGCTCGATATCGATTAGACCCCTGATGTCCGCACACAGATGTCGATTCTTTTATAAACATTTTCAATCACATTTTGACAAAATGGCGGGTCTGTTTCACTGAAGTTCGTAGATTCTTCAAACGCCATTTAAAAATTTAAAGAATTTTTTTTTATATACATAGGTACATAATATGAAATCTAAGCATGATATTTTGTTTCGCTTTTCAAATCAAACAAACCACTGTGGCTTAATTCCAATATACTTAAAATTATATAGAAAATAAAACCCAAGTACGAGCTGCAAAAAAAAAAAAAAAAAAAAAAAACTCACAGAAACACAAGAAAAGCAAACCCAAGTTGCCAACATATTATAGAGTCGTTGCTTTAAGTTGAAAATAAAAACAGAAAAAAATACATTTATTCTTGCCGAGAACGACGAAGAAGACTAAAACTAACTACACTTGAATATAAAGGAATTAACACACATTTGCACACAACCAAGCATACCTTCATATAATAAACAGCAATATTGAAATAAACCTCATCCCCCAACCCTGAACCACCCCCTCAACAAACCAGCTTTATTTAACTAGAAAAAGAGAAATAATGAAATGAAAATGTAGTATGAATGCTTAAATACAAGTATCTGTGTGTTTGGGGATGTATGAATGTTGGTAGAGAAGACCGACAACGACGACTTACAGATAAGAACGTCTCATACTCAAACAAGAAAATAAAACAACAAATGACGACGACTATAACGACGACCGACGAACACAAAACAGAATCAGAAATATCAAGCGTGTATACAACAACAAAAAGTATTCATATTATAATATCAAGAATATAACATTAGTTTTTGTTTTTGATGTCGTTCGTTCTCTACTATTGTATTATACTATGTTGTAAAGAGAATGTTTGTGGATGGGTTGGCTGGTTGGTTGTTTGGGGCTGACTCGACTCTGACTGCATGGTAGTTGTTATATGAAAATGAAAATATTCTGCCGCTGTCTCAATTGAATTCAATCCATAATAAATAAAAGACTTAAGAGTTTTTTTTTCTGTTCGACACACAAGTAGATTCGGCATTGTCGTTCAGTCTTAAGTGAGAGTCGTTGCGTTCGTCCGACCGACCGACCAACCAACCAAACATCCATTTCTTCATTCATTTAGTTGTGCAGCAGTCGTTAGGGTCACAAAAGTAATAAAACCACACTGTCAGTCAGTCAAATTCAATAAAATAAGAAAGATATTGTTTCTGTATCTACGACAGAGCAGTACTATATAGTTAAGTTCTGTTGCATGAAATGTTTGGGGGTCTTGGGTGGGTTTTTGGTTTGTCTGCTCATTCATTTAAGATATGTAGTTTATGAACACATACGCACATCCATTCCATCCATTTACAATATGCCGGTAAAGTCATTTTAAATCTATGCAACACAATTTTACTTTTGTGATAATGAATTCAAAGAAGGGGCTTGTTAGTAGGGTATAAATGTGAGAATGGATAACGCTGCAAATGCACCGTGGTTGTAATACCGTGTACATATGCACGTAAAATCGGGCAATACTCGTAATTGTGATGTTTGTCATTTTAAATGTTACATTTGCTCTGAATATAGTGTCTCTGAATTTTAGAATTTTAGAGTGCTAGTGTTTTCCCGAAATTCAAGTTCAAACCAAAGTTGTTGTGCAAAGAAAAAAACTTTGATGCTGCGAGGAGATATATATTTGAAGATTCTTATTACAGATGTGACGGATAGTGATTTGGCCGGATAACCGGGTACCATCAGTAGTTGTTCATCGACGTCTTCAACTAGACCTAAATAGTTACGATTAAATGAAACTGATTCAAATGTAGTTCGTGAATCTCACCAAACATTTTGGGATTGTTTTAATCAAGTGACAGATGAAAACAACATTCAGTATCGGGATCATGAGAAGAACCCAATTGCTACCGAGATTGAATTTTGCTTGAAGGAAGTTCGAATTGATCGCAGTGAGGATCCTTACGCTTGGTGGTCGTTTAACTTGTTTTTCAGACTAAAATCCTAAATATATGGCTTTTACAGCTACAACATTTCTGATTAAAATATTTCAACCATCCGGCCAAAATAATTTTTAGTTTTTCAGACTAAAATACGCTATTTGACATTCCAGTGTTGTGGATGTTTAGGAACATTTACAACTGTTAATGACATTTTAATGATATATCGTGAAATAAAAATGGGATGCAAGAAGAGACTATACAGGTGACACTACCATTGAAATAGTGGCAATAAGTGGCGCAATTTGGAAACATGCCAAAATGCTGAAACAATGTGGCCAGCATTTAACGGAAAACGCAGTACACGACTCCTGAATAGGAAACGGAAAGATATATTGAGGCTAATAGCAGTGTTAACTGGTCATTGGTTGATTGGCAGGTCTACTTGCTTGGATCGCAGAAAGGAAATTATCAGATTGTGCGATTTTTTGGGATACCTGAACGTAAAGGATTTTATGTATCTCTCGTCTGTTTACTAGTATCTAGTAAATCTAGTTTTTTAACTATCTCAGCGAGTGGTGTGATCTTCTTCAAAACGAAATCAAATATATTCGAATTGAATGCATTGCACACATCGAGCCACCACGTCAAACAACCCACCATACAGGAGACATAGCATTATAAATTATACAGGATTACGTAAGGAATTAAAAGAAAATATAACACCTTCGTGTATTATCCAATGAATCATTATGACTTCCTTGACATTATGTCTCATATCTAAAGGTATGGTCAGACTTGGCAAATATTTACTCAAAAAAGCGTAACCACTTGTTTTAGCACAAATTTGTTTGATGTTGTTTACTCTTACAAGTGTTTTGCAAGATCAAACATCATCAAATGATATAAAACTAAATATTTGTCGGGTCTTGTTCTAAATAAACGAAGTTTTTTTTAATAAATAAACAATTTCACATATATTTTATTTAGTGGTTACGTCTTTTTCGGCAAATGTTTGCCAAATGTGACCGTACCTTAACAATTATAAAACTAAATTTCTCAAAATACCTCCAATTTTTTCTGGCTAAACTGATCAACCATGACCCACTGTCATAAGACATACAAATCTTAAAAGAAGAGAAAATAAAAAGAAAGAAAAGCTTTAACTAAGCGATGGCAAACAAAACATCACACAAACACACACATTTTAACACACAAGTGACAGAAATACGTTAAATGTAACGCACTAACAACAAAAATAATTCAAACAAATACCCGACTGTCTGTCTAAATGTCAAACTGACAGAACGACTAATAAACAAAACGAGGAAACGATGGAATCATACGAAAAGACATTAAAATAACGTACGACTGACTGACTATCAAGACGTAGCTTTAGCTTTGTAACCAACCAAACGACCGACAGACGACATACAACAACGACGTTCTTTATTTTAGTACGATTTTGTTTTTCTTTATTTTTCCGTTCGTTCACTCGTTTCATTTTGTTTTTGTTTAGTTTGGGTTTAATGTTAAATTCAAAAGAAACATTGTAAATAGAGAAATACTTGGAAGTTTATAAAGGCAACAATCTCGTATTCCCTCGCCTCGTTCCTGACAACATTTGAGTGTGTGTGAGAGCATACATACATAGAAAAGACGACCAAACACCCAACATTTTCAGGAATATTATTAATAAGGGGAGATAGAGAAAGACTTGACTCCACACACTGCAACCAACCATCATTTAGTTTGTGAATTTAGTAAAGTGGAGTGATATGTAGTAGAGTGGTGCTAGTGGTTTGGGCTATGAGTTTGAATATCTAAAACTCATCACACATTTTTATGTAGGGTCATGTCTTTGATGTCGCTTTTCCTTTATTTTTTCTTCTTCAATATTTTACTGTAATAATAATGAATTTTGAAAAAGACGACATCAACGGCAACAACAAAATAATGTTGACTGTTGGTTGGTTGGTACAAAGGATATACGAAAGACGAAGACGACATGTTGAAGGGAAAAATTAATGCGACACATACAAGTTAAAAGTTTCCACTCTGTGTTCAGTTCACACACCACCAACAATAAACTTGGTGGATATCGGCACAACCAAGAGCATGAATGACATATTTTGCAACAAAAAAAAAAAAAAAGAAGTTGGAATTTTAAACTTTTTTGTATGAAGTTTTTAGTTCGAGTTGTTTAGTTCTTGCTGCTGCTTATTAGAATTATATGAGTTGAAGGGTATACGATGTGATATTTTATAGATTTGAAAAGCCAAGACGGTATTGTGAGAAAAAGGGAAAAAGGCTGGATTTTAGCCAAAGTTTTTTCGGTTTATTAATGCCATTGAAAAAAGGGACCATGAAAAGTTTATTAAAGGCTGCCAAAAAGTAAAAAAACTAATAGATATATGAATGCTTTTTGTTTAGCACATTTTTGAAGGAAAATTAATGTCCAAAGTGGAGTTTTCTATTTAGAAGGGATAATGCAATAATCTATTTCGGTTTTGTTTAGATTTTTTTTTTAATATTGCGAAAAAAAAATTTAAGGATAGTAGGGGTTTCGGGCATTTTTTTAATGTATAAAAGAATACTAAAAAGGTGTTTTATATGGATTTATTAGTGACATCGAAAGCATTAATTTTAAAAGAGAAGACCGATATTTTTCAAGACAGATAAGAGAAAATAATTAGATCGGAAATCTGAATTTTAACTTTATTTGCATTTACGAGAATTCGGTAAAAAGTCAAAGTAAGTCAGGCAGAATCTCGTTTTAATCCAAGACATCCTTTTCACAGATAACGTTTGTGCATTTCCATTTTGTATTAAAAACTTGAAAACAAGAGGATTTTTAAGAAAAGTTAGGCTATACAGGCATTCAAGTGGTACTAACTCGTTTGAGTATTGCATTAACAGCACCAATTAGACCTGTTTTAGTTTTAGCTTTTCAGTTTTTGTTCAATTCTCTTTTGAACTTGCCATATCATTCACACACGTCTATTCAATTTTCGTACTTTTTAATGCAAATCAACATGCATGAAAGAAGAAAACAAAAGGAGATAAGCAAATTGACTAGTACCTTCAAGTTTGTACCCCTTTTATTCTATTTTCCCTTCTCAACCAAAAATACTTGGCTTGACGAGACAGAATTGAAGAGTATGAAAAAGGACTTACATCAGATACTGCCAGTGTTGTCTATCAATTTTACAGAGATCTTATAAAAACAAACTAATTTGTATTAAAATTCGAATGTATTTAAGTTTGGTTTCTATATTTTACTGTTTAAGAAAGTTCAAGTGACAAATTGTACAGTGCTGGAAAACGGAAAAATATATACATATGTATATAAACATGTGACAAAAGTGTTGGAAAATAAAAAAAAACTATTGTATAATTTTGCATTTTGCTTTAAAACAGGGATGTTATTATATTTAAATTAAATGTTTAAGCTTATAACTTATGTTCAATTTCTCCTTTGGTTATTACGCTCCTGCCTGTTACAGAGTATCACAACAGCAAAGGTTCGAATCGGTGACCTTAACTTTTGCTCTATTGTTATTTTTTTTTTTTTTTTAATTTTTTTTAATTTTTTTTAATTTTTTATACAATGTATACTACTAGTACGAGTATCAAATAGCTGTTATGATACTAACTGATATTGTATTTATTTTGTCAAAGCCATCATTTTGACTGGGCAAAATGTAAAATAAAAGCAAACAGAAAAGAAAACCTAAATACCGAAACGTGTTGTGTTTTTAATTTTATTTATTTATTTTTTATGCTGTTCTGTTTCATTCAAGTCTTGTTATTTCTATATTTCATTTCAATTCTTAACGTGGGTGTCTGTTTCTCATGCATTTTATCGTACATAGTCATCATCATCATCGTCGTCAGTGACCATAGTAGCAGCAGCAACTACTAACTACTTTAAATACAACACACAACCCATACAAATGATTCGCATTTGAAGCTTGTTTCTACGACATTTTTACCGTGCGTTCAACACTCATATTTATGATGAAGTGAATTTATGTGAATGATAACGATGATGATGGTTGTTTTAAATGTCAGTCATATCAAGACTGTTTAGGTTACGTAGTCTACAATAGACAATATAAGAAAACAAACAGTCAACTATGAACGATAATTTATACTCTACTTATGTATCAAATTTAAAGCTGGCGGCAATGGTTGAGGAGACATGCTTAACGATATTTATTAAAATAAAAAATAAATTAATATTATTTTAAACATTTTTATGGAAGAAGCCTCCCATAACGAAGGCCAATAAGAAGGGTGATGTGCAGGGTTATTGTACATATTATTTATCCTAGATTTATTTGGCAACTCTAATTGTCAGTGTTGTCTTTTTACACTATTCCATAATCATTAGGGTGGTTTTTCAAAATTGATTTTCGATTTTTAAAGGTGCTCACATCTAGAATTATTTAATTTAGTGTTAAAATGCAATTGCGAAAATTTTAGCACAATCGGACTATGCCTTCCCGTGCCGAAAGAGCCTCAAAGTTTTCAAAAATGCCTGTTTTTCACGAAATAGCGCCATGTTTCTGCTTTAGCTGATAAATGCCATAATTTATTACAATAAATTTACTATCAAATGAAAGGTAATTATAATGACTTTAAAATATTCAAGCAGAAATTAAAAATCAGGGAGTCCCCAATTTGATTTTGAAGTTGCACTTGTAATGTTACTTTAAGAGAAATATTCATTTAAAGGTTTTTGTGTTAAGTGAACAGTTCGTACAAGAAAGATATTTAAGTCAAAATGGCAGTACTTCGTTCAATGTTCATATCCGTGCTAAAACTCAGATTTATTTAATTGGACATTCATCTCAACAAATAACCGGCAGCAAGCTACCGTCAAACCATCAAGTACATACAAGGCATTTTTTTATAATATGCGTAACATTGGATTACCTTTCTGTGAAGCCGCAAAACTCAAAATACAAAAACTAAGTTTCTACCATTTGCCCAAGTTTAATAAAAAAAGTTATACCCTTAAAACTTTACCTTGAGTATGTAATTAAATATTGGAATCTATAAAATGTGTTCTTTTTCTCACTGCAATAGAAAATTTACAAAATATCTCATTCTCTTCTGAATCGGAAATGGAAGAAATGGCTTCTGACGATGTATTTACCGGCGATGAAAAAATCGGAAAATTAGAAACTGAGAGTAAAAAGAAATACAGTCGCGGATATAAAAAAAGTTATAACCGAACAGCTATCAATTTTATTAGATAGGTGCATTTTCGAAAACTTTGGGGCTTTTTCGGCACGGGAAGGCATAGTCCGATTGAGCTCAAACTTTTACAATTGTATTTTAACACTAAATAGAACATATCTAAGCGTGAGCACTTACAAATTTCGAAACAAAAATTTTGCCATATTCAATAAAACCACCCTAATAATCATATTACAGAGTTGCTATCTAATGATGCTTCCTACATAATTATGTTAATAAACTCAAATATACTCTATACATCTCTGTTCTCATTAGCTCTTTTTTTTATTAAATTATAAACATATTTGGCTAATAAAATTAAAATTTTCTTTAATTATTCTATATGGTTTCTTTAATAACTAATTTAAATTGTTTGCTAAAATTCCTTTACTCTCTCATGCTAACTGTTTTCATACCTTTTGACCAAGTTTTTTTTTACACCACTCTCTTTTGCTATTTAAATATGCATGATACTCTTTGGGTTCTCAACAAACACTTTCATTGTTCCCGTACACATTAATTCAGGAACATGACTTGGTTAAACACACAATATTATGGTGTGTGCTTTGGGAATACCATGTAAACATGACCGACTAGACCAACCAACCAAGCCATTGATGTTCCTTTTTGAATAGCTGTTGTATAGAGTTCATAACACAAATGTGTTGCATAAATAAAGATGTGATATTTTTTTGTTCATATTTTCTAAAAGTTAGCTGCCACTTTTTTAAAGTTATTGTTATTGTTGTAATTTCAAAGTTTTTTTCGTGAATGTGTGCCTGTCTGTATATTTATGCTGACACTCTATGCCCCTGACTTTCAAAAGCCATAGCAGAGTTTATTGTCTACTCATAACAAGAAAAAATACCGCAAAGTTTTTATTTTTTTTAACTATTGTAAGTCTTTATATAGGTAGAAAGCCATTGAAAAATATGAGCGATGAATAAAGCGTTAGGGTAAATTTTCTATTATTTTCCTTGCCTTTAATAAAATATAAATGAAAAATGTTAAGTTTACTTTTAAACAAAATAACAAATTATTAGACTTTCAAAGCAGAAACTAAA
Organism: Bellardia pandia; assembly: GCA_916048285.2. Classification (NCBI taxonomy): domain Eukaryota; kingdom Metazoa; phylum Arthropoda; class Insecta; order Diptera; family Calliphoridae; genus Bellardia; species Bellardia pandia. Next base: position 124,814,957 of record OU696529.1, read on the forward strand.
AAAGTCTTTATATTGAATTATCATTATCATCATCATCATTAACAACATGACCATAATGAAGTTAAAATCAGCTTGTAACTAAAAAACAATACGAGTATGTATATGCAGACAAAAGAAAAAAAAAATTCGCTTACATAAAATAAATTTTATTGATGTCTATCGATGCCTATGGTATAATTATACTCTTCTAAAGCTAAATTTAATATTAAATCATGCTTGTATTTTGCCAAAAGGCATTGGAAATCGTTGCCAAGTAACTAAATATTGCTGATTCGTTACAACTGCTGCTTGACTACTTGTGTGTGAAGATGTAGATTTTCTTTTTACAAATTTCAAGCGCAGTTATTTCGAAACGTCATTGTCATTTCAAATCGACTAAATTATCCTCATCATTATTATCATCATCATCATCATGATGATGATTTCTTTAGTTCATTATGTTTTGAGAGAGAGCAGTCATTGTAATAGTCAGCGTCATCAACATTTCAAAATCAAACACTTCAGTCAAAAACAAACGAAAGACAAGAAAAGGATAAAAATGTAAATACATAATTGTGCTTTTATGTGTAATTTAACCCTTGAAAAGCAGATGTAGCTTTGAAACGCTTAGAAGACCTAAATTTAAGAACTCCTTATAATTTATAACAAAATTTTAATGTTTTTCGGCACTAAATTTAGCATTTAATTAAAATTTACCAATTTAACTTTGCAAATTTTAAATAAAATTTAAAAATCTTTTTTAATTATATTATCGATAACTAAAGAAACAGAGGGACATTTTGGAATAACCTGAAAGTTTTGATATTTTACTTGTTGACTTATCAATAGTAGCTTTGGAAATTGTTACAATAAGTTAAATTTCGTTCGAAAATCGCATTAAAATATTTAAAATTGTATATAAAAGTGGTGGGCCTGTAAAAGCTACATTTTCAGTACCAAACGAAGTCCATTTTAATTTTTGTCTGTCCAGGGTTGTAAAACTTTTAAGTAGCATGTAAACAACACAGGGTTGTTTGGATTCATTATTGTCTCCTGGTAGAAAACTCTTAAAGCAATTGTTTAATTTAAAAGAACCTCAGAATGTATATGTACTAATATTTTTAAATGTAAAAGTAATAAATATCGGCAAAATAAATTAGAATTTAATACAATTTCATGCGAAAATTGAGAAACGTTGCAATAAGATATAAACAGAGTTGACTACATTTTATTGATAGAGTTGTATTTTTGTAGCACATGTTTTAGATTTGTAACTTCGTTAGAGTTTCAGAATAAATACTCTAATTTTTATATGTGGTACAGAAAAATATTTGCAAAAACTAAAATCTAATGCAATTTCATGCGAAAATTTCCCTGTTGAACATTTTCCGAGGCCAGAGTTGACAAACGTTACAATAAGAGATAAAAAAGAATTGACTATACTATGTTTCCACGACGACTTGAATCACTTGCTTCGCCTTCTGAATCATGTTTATGAATCATGCTGTTTACATGACTAATAAACTTGATTCGATTTGACAGTTGTTTTTAATAAACAAACAGAATAAAAAAACAGAATTTACAATTTGTGGAAAATAATTTTTTTTAATTGACAAAAAAAAAGTGAGTGGAAATTAGTTAGCTTATTTGAAAAAAAAACATACATTCGTACGTATTTACTTTCTTTACTTCCAGCAACAAGAAAATAATTTGCTTTGTTTACAATAATATTAAAGTTTTACAGCTAGTGCAGATAAACTTGCGATAAAAATTAGAGAAGAGTGCAATTTATCGTACTTCACAAGTAGATTCAATATGAATCTACTTGATTCGCTCTTAAAAGTTTGTATGGTGAAGCAAGTTGTTTCGCACATGATTGGGGTGTGAAGCATGAATATAGAGCGAAGCATGTACCGTGGAAACATAGTATAGATGTAATTGACAGAGTTGTAGTTTTATATAACACAGAGCTTATAAGAGTTTGTTCAAAATATAAGTTTAAGTAAATGTATTTTAAAAAATGCATTTAAACAAATCTATAAATTATAGAAAGCTGATTGTAATTTCATTACAAATTAAAAAACATTTACAGCATTTTAAAGGTTAAATATAAAAACATCAAGTATATAAGTTTGGCCAGTACTTTTGCTCTTCTGGTACTACTACTTTAGTAGCTTGATTTTCTCGGTACGTGTAGGTATATACGAGTATGTTTGTTGTTTCTCTTGCAATGCTGTGATACAAGAGGTGCTTTTTAAAAAAATGTTGCCTTAACCAGGTTTTATACTGCATGTTTTTTTTTATTTTTTTTTGTATTTTTCTTAAGTCTTTTTTCTCTGTATTTTATTTCGTTGCTGTAGTTTTATAATAGCAAACGAATGAGTGTAGTATGAAGTAGTTAGTATTGCTTCATCTTGACTGTTTGGTCGTTTTCTGTAGATCTGTTTTCTTACCGTAACACTGTGTTATTGTGTTATGGTTTGAGCGACAGTCTCAATAAGCAACCAGCAGCAGCATATAAAAATTTCTTGACTTTATATTTTATTTATTTTTGGCGCGCAAAGATTATATTTTCAGTTGTTTTTTTTTTCTTCTCTTGGACAATTATTAAAACCCCATGTTCTTTTCTTCCTCATCTTTAAAACTGATGCTTGAGCAGAAGGCCCACTTATGTTGTTGCTTGTGTATGAGTTTTAATGCGGTTATTTGTCTTCGCAGTTTGATAAATTTTTATATCATACTTAAAGATGAATGGTTGGTTCGTCAGATAGATGTTTGGTTGGTTGAAATCAACAAAGACCTTTCAATATTTGTTAGATATCTAGGTTTGGCTTTTGATTTCATTTTGGTTTTTTATTTCTTATGGTTTGTGATAAATGAAAATAATGAATGACTGGGTGCCTTAAAGAGTCTCATGGTTTAATGTAAATTTAGTTTTTTTTATTTTTGTCTCTTTTCTTATTATTTATTTACCAAATTGTTAAGGTACAAATTATTTTTTGGATTGTTTTCAAAGCCCACTTTTCATTAATTCATTTAATTTTTTTTTTAAATATAAACTTTTAGAATTGATGTTAAACATTTTCGAAACAGTGAGAGGTTTTTTAGGAGTTAGTAGAGAGGGTTCAAATTTTAATTTATACAATTTAACATGTTGTTCCTAAGTTACAAAAAGGGAATGTGTGATAAATTAACAGCTGATTTTATTATCAAGATAAAGCCGTTATATACAAAAGTATGTTAACGTAACCAAAAGCTTTTTGATTGGAATTAACAGATTTTTATTACTTTTATAAGAGGTAATAAAATGTTGCCTCTTTTATTTGAAGCACAAACATTTAATTTTGTTTAACAGATATTGGGTGATTTTATGGAAAGCTAAAAGGGGATATTGTAAACAATTTAAAGTTTAGAAAAGTAGAGCAATTTGTACTAAATTGTAAAATTATGAGTTGTTTCTTAAAAAATATGATAAATTATTAAATAATAGTTAACACCCATTTGAGTAAAAAGTATAAATTATCATGAATTTGTAAGTTTAATCAATCATTTTGTGCTTTTCGTCTTATATGTACATCCCTGATTTATATTGGCCAGTGTTGGAAAATGCAAAAATATGTGTGAAAACATTACAAAGACAGAGTTGATATTTGCACAGTAATCTCTGATTACAACTGAGATGCATTCATATGTATTTTTAAGTAAAAAAATATGAAAGCAATTTGTTTTCATAATACATACTATTTATAAATAAAATGTATTATTTGCAATAATATTGACACTCCCTCCAATAAAATAATAAGTAGTGCCCTCCTCAACATATAACTTTTTTAAACTACTTTTTGAGTTGAAACTCTAAAATATAAAAATTGTAATAATTTTCTACCAACAATGGTTAACTTTAGTAAATAAGTCATGTAGCCAACATTATCATTATTATCTGCAATGCCAGCAAATATAAATATTACAAAAGCAATAACTGCAACACTGTTGCTGTAATATTAACAAATGGAAAAAAGTACAAGTGACTGTTGAGAAGAAAAAACAACAGAAGGAGATTGTCTTGGGAATATAAAAGTTGAACTACTGGTGTTACCACTTCGATAGTAGTGACTTCACATCACTTAATAAATATTCACGACTGCGTTGGCAATTTAGCTGTGAACATAAACACGCAACTTTTTCGGTGTACTTAGTTTAAAAAAGAATATTTTAATGCGGTATAAATTAATGTTGAGGATAAGTATACGAATATTGCGGAATAGTAGAAAATAGAGTTAATAAGAAATATTGGAATAACATGAAATCTTTGACATTTTACTAACTTTGACAATTGTTACATTGAATTGACTATGATAATGGTGGATCTGTAAAAGCTAAATTTCGTAAAAAGCTATCACTGGTCAGTGTGGTCTGGAGGTGTGATTGAAGCAATTTTTTTAGAAATGCGGTAACGTTGAAGGCATCACGCAATCGAGAGAGGATAACAACTAAACGTTGGCCTATTTTTGTGGTTTTAACTTGTCACCATAGCTGCCAGATTTGACGATTTATCGTCATTTTGACGATTTTTGGTTTCAAAAATAGCAAAATGACGATTTGACGATTTTTTCATTGAAAGTGACGATTTTCTGAATTATTAAAAATTTCTATCATTTGTTAGTTTTATTAATGTTTTTGTTACCAAATTCTCTCTTTTTTTGAGACAACAACTATTGTTCTCATTTAATATCATAAATATTAAGAAGAACATGACATATTTCAAAAACAAAACTAAGTGATAGTAGTGTTTTCTTAATTATTGTTGTTAACTTCAAGTAAAATAATTCCAAATAATATTGAGACAGGATAGTCGAAATTACTTATTTATCTGTAAACATAAAAATCAATTTTAAATACTGAATTCCACGAACTAATATTTTAAGAGGAAACAATTTCTGAATTTCCACGAGGAAATTCTTCTACAAAAACTTCTCCTATTTTAACAAAACGTCGAAAGCATATTCAGCCAAATAAATTTAATTAACAAAAATACGGAATTCTTTGAAAATAAGTACCTGTTCTCGTATATGATGGATGAATTGAATTCTATACGCAAAATGATATTTAAAACTTAATAAAATAAATTGTCCTGACATACGTTAAATCAATTTTCGTACTTTTTAATGTAAATCAACATGCATGAAAAAAAAACAAAAGGAAATAAGAAAATTGACAGTACCGTCAACTTTGTACCCCTTTTGTTCTTATTTCCCTTCTCATCCAAAAATACTTGCATGACGAGCCAGAAGTGAAAACGGACTAAGATATTATAAAAATATTACACAAGTTGTGTTTAACATTATATGTTTTGTGAATTGTTATGTAAAAAGTTAAAATTTATGTATTTTGATATGTATTGTACAAGAGACTATATAAAATTGAATTTTTATGTTTTTGTTTAAATAAAAATTTCAAAATACCATTAGAAATAGTGACTTTTTATTTTTCCGATTTTTTTGACGATTTTTAAAATTCGAAATGACGATTTTTTTTCTTTTTATCGGGATTTTGACGATTTTTTCCGAAATTCATCTGGCAGCCCTGCTTGTCACACATGTCACACAGCCACCGAAACAATGGATTTTCTTACAAACAAAACACCACTGGTTTACTTTTTGTGGCGCTATGTGGAAGACGCATCTGTCCGATATACATATGTATGTATTTAATTTACTTTATTTAGAATTGTCAAACTTTATTCTTTCCAAAATTCATTAAAAACTGGGGTTTGTTTATGATTCTGAGGGAAGTTCTATCTGTATAAAAATCGGTTTAATTTGATAGTTGGCAACAATTTTACTAGATACAACGACTTACATTGTCACGTTTTATTTCTTTGTTTGTTTTGCTCCCTCCTTTATACCTTATATTTACTGTACAGCACACATTTGCCAGTGCATGAATTTGGGTGTGTGTTTGTATGTATGTAAAAGAGTTTAATGATAAATACATACAATGATAGTATCACGTGCAAGTTAATAACATTAGCAACAACTAAGTATGATTTTTATTGCTGTTTTTTATGGTATTTGGGGGAAGAAGCACTTAAAAGTCCTTCAACATGAAAACTGAAGAATGAATATACATATGTTGCTGTGTTTACATTGAAATGAATATTTAAACAAAGTATTACTAGCTAGTTTAAGGAAAAAGCCAACTTAACACTTGTTGTTAAAGGTTTAAAAAAGGAAATATTTTGTTCAGTAGCTCGATAAAAACAAAGAATCAAAAAATATTCAAACTCATTAACGGAAACCAGTGTTTGATGCAAATGGTTTTGGAAAATTGTAAATGCAACATGGGATGGTTTTTTTAAATCCGGCAACAAAATACCTGTAATGGCTTCTTCTCATCATTCAACATGGTTTAGCTTTTTTGCAATGTGTAATGAGTTGGCATCACTTTTTCTGCCTTTTGCAATATGGCCGAATTGAAATAATAGAGAAAGAAAATAAGAATATATTAAGATGTTTTGTATTGCTACAAAATTTCCATAGAAAAGTGCTTTCGCTATCCATGACAAACAAATTGCATATAGAAGATTTTGCACTCTAAAACGTCATATTTGCTGAATTAACCACTATTGTATGATATGGTTACAAGTTACAAGTGAAATTTGTGCTATCAGAATATTTTGTACTTTTTATGCAATAGATTCCACAATGTATGTATGTATGTATGTACGACGAATGCATGAATGAATATTGTGCCATATGATTCCTTTTATACCTATATTGTGTTCCTTTTTTTTTTTTTTTTTTGAAAGTTTATTATTCCCGCTTGCTTTCTTTAGTTGCTAAAGTTTCACTTCCACCTTTTATGCAGCCAAATGAGTAAGAAAAAAAAAAACACTAAGGAAGGATGTATGTTTCACAGAAGAATAAAACCAACCATATTCAATTTGCTTTGCCGATTTTTTGCAGCATTTGGGTAAATATATGGCAAACAAATTATCCACAGACATCATGGCATCGTTAACTGTTTTTTTCGAGGTTGTGGCAAATGTTATTATCTTATCTTTTGTTTTTACGATAAAATTCTTTTATTTTTTCTTATTTTACTTTTTTTTTATTTTATAAAGATGTTTTAGAGAGATAAATGCATGTTTAATACACTGCTTGACAAATGATGTTTAAATTAAATTTGTCACGTTTAGCTAAAGTTTCTTTAAATAATAAAATAAAATATGACTAATACAAAACGATGTACATAGGTATAGTAAAATGTAATATTTCTCAACAAATTTAAAAGAAGATTCTTAGTTATTTAGTTACCCCTTATTTATCTTACAACAGGTTTATAAAGCAAATTTCCATACAAAATTAGTAAGTTAATTTAAAAAATTAAAGTTTTTAAGTTGATTTTTGCAAATTTTACTACTTTGTAGTTGCTTTACAAAGTGTATTGGCAGCTCATTTTAGATATCCTGCAGTCAGGCATCTCTATAAATTACTGAAAATGGCTGCCAGACACTAAACAAGTGTTGCCTAATGATGTTATAGTTTTGCTTTTCGCTAAATGTATTTAATACCTAAAATTTTTTCAAATTAAATCAGCAATTTGAATTCTTTAATAGGTATTAAAGTTCTTAAGTTAAGTAATTTTTAAACATAAATAAAGAAAAAGAAATATATTTTTGACTTTTTTTGGAGGAAATAGGTATATATAACAAATACATACATACATATGTATGTACATACATACATAAATATCTTTCATATGTAACTTCAACTATTTTTTTTTTTTGTTACTGTAGCCCCCAACAACAAATTAAAAAAACACTTGAAACATTATTTGTAAAATTCATGTTGCTTTAAATAAAAGGAACAACAATAAAACATATAATAAGATGTTTTTGTTTGTTTTGTTCTTAAGGATTTCTTGTTAGGACCATGAGATGATCTTAAACCAAGAGATTTAAACAACCAAGAAAAGAAATTCATTATTTGCGCGCCAACACAAAACAAAAAGAACGTACATACATACTATGTATGTAATATATAGTATTATGAGTCTGAAAAACTTAATCATGCAAACAACCGACCTCTACACTCTCCTAATGTGGCGCTTTTCAATAAAAACAGCAACAAAAAGGAAACGATTCCGGGCAGATAAGCAAGAAATAAGAAAAGGAACAAAAGAAACTAAAATGATTAGGTAATACCAACCTGAAGAGCAAACATACACATACTATGTATGTACATATCTTAGACTCAACTTAAACTGTTGGTCGTTTGCCTGGTTAGTTTGACTAATGGTATTTTCTATTTGTATGCCTGCGACTTTCCTCCTTCTACTTTTTACTGATATGTACTTCAAAAATTTTCTCTAAAATGTTTTTAAAGAAGGTAGGTATGACGTTGTACCAGAACATTTAGTTTCTGCTCAGCGAAAACAAAAAGCATTCTTATGAATTTGAGAAAAATTTAAAAAATATATACATATGTATATATAAAAAACAAAGTTTAAATGGCACCAGGGAATGCCAAAAGCTCTGAAATACCAACAGCAAAAAACATTTTTATATTTTACACACAAAAAGCACTAATAAAACAGAAAAAAATCTAAATACACAAGAGCTACATGAACATGAAAAACAACATCAGCTCAAGCAACGAAAGAACGAACGATTTGAACCAACACAACACAAGAGCCTGACTCGTTTCATTTCATCATTAAGGCGCAAAATGGTTGAGGCAAAAACTTATTAGTATTTGCTGCTGCTGTTGTCGTTGTTGTATTTTATTTTAAGTTTATAGTTAGTACAAAAAAAAACGTCTACTCTAGATGTAAAAAAAAACTAAATACTACACAATATATATCTAGAAAAATATCGTACACAACTGCTGATGGTGTACAAGAGACGAGCATGAATTGTTTCCAGAACTGTAAATGAATGTCAACACTTATTTTTTCCACCACTAACTGCTTACATATGTACACAGTTGCCGGTTTAGTTGGGATTGCAAAACAGTAACATTTTTTCAGAAAGTATTCCGAAATTGGTTTAAAATAAATGTAAGAAGCTAGAAAACTTTAGATATTGGGTGGTATTATTGATTCCGCACGAAAAGGAAAACTAAGCGGAAAGAAATATCGATCGATATGTAAAATGTAATTATTCATTCCTGCAGCATGCCGCAATACTGTCTGTGTAGAGATGACACCGCAAAAAGGAAAAATACCACAAAAACGGAATGAAAAATTGCAAATTATGCTTCCGCACACAAAAATTTCTCTCCGCAATCGCGGAACGGTATGAATAATGCGACCCATTATTTATATAAATGGTAAATAATCAACATATATAGGGACAGACAGCTCTTAGATTCTGGTTTTCTGATAAAGATACAGCAGAATTTGAGACTGACCCTTAGATTACCGGATCACAGCAATAAGATCTGCCAACAATATGTTCAGTTATGAGATGAGACATTCATTGCAGTAATTAGGTTGGCCGCCTAACATGTTTAGTCTAAAGGATTCTCAGGCAGGGATATCCTCATACTTTCTGATAATAAAGCGCTCTTGAACGAAAGTTTCTCTTAATGAGATAGCGAGACATTCATCTATGACACTTCATGAGACATTACATGTATGTATGTAGTTGTCTAGTTGACAGACAGCGATGACCAGAACCATATCAAATCCACTTGCTACATAAAATTAAATCTCCATGCAGCAAGTGTGGAAGCCCATATCCCTCTAAAGAACGCCAATTGCAGTTAACCTGCGATTAATCCCATAATTTTGTGTGTTGACTTTGGAAAAAATGTTCTGTTTTCTTTTGATGACAATGTGTGTATTTCGAACAGTGCAACAAAATATGGATTCGAATTGAAAAATGATTAGTCCCGGTTTACATTATGAAATTGTTGTCGGTGCGATTCTTGCTTTGTAGGCGAGAGCGGTGAGTCATATTAAAATATGCATGTACGACTTAGGGATTTTTTAATATTGTTTTTAGTTGATATCGTTCAGGAACATTTCCTCGAGTATACATTATAATACTTCTGTCAATAGAGAGCGCAAAGGTTTTATAATCACCCCTATCGTGAATAAAAATTCCACTTGAAATTTGTTCCCTTTTATTTTTTTAACATTGAATTTTAATAGGAAAAATGTGAAAAGGGAACAAATTTCATGTGGAAGTTTTATTCATGATAGGGGTGAATATTTTATAAACAAACCCACTTCTCACCACGAAATCGTTAAAAAGCTTCTTCCCGTTTTTGGCTTTGAGTTGATCTCTTAGCCATTTTGTTTCTCAATCAATTAATACCTTTTAATCTTTCTGATTGTTTTCTGGTCACATAAACCTCCATTGTAGAGGTTAACGTTCGGTTTTAAGTAAACATCCTATACACATTACAAAATTTTGTAACGAATACATTCTTTACAGATCTGAGATTATGGCTTTAGCTTTGGCTCTGGCCTGCCTGATGATGACTGACTGTGTTTTTGTACTTATTTTGCCTGCTTGTAAAGTTGGCTGGATTGTTGGTTCGTTCGTATGCTCATTCGTTGTATTCAAACGTTCTTTGGCTCAATGCCTGCCTGCCAGCCAGCCAGTCAAGTCAGCCTGCTTTAATGGTTTGGCTGTTTGCTTGCCAGCCAGCCTGAATGACTGACTGATTCGTCTCAATGGTGTACGGGAGGCAAGTAATTTTAGCGACCGAACTAAAAGTGTTTTGCACAAAAAAGAGCTCAGCCAGCAAACACTGAGAACAAACAGCAACGGCAGTCATAGTATAGCACAGTGAAATACTAAAATGTTACGACAACACGATGTATGGGGTTTGTGTATGAGTTGGCTGGTTTGTTAAAAAAACATAAACGTAGAAGTATGTAGTTGCCGTAGTCGTCATACTCGTAGTAGTTAAAATACATACAAGTTTATATCTATCTGTTCGTTTAAATTGTTCATTCCATGAACATTTTTTATTTCAACTTACTGGTGGTGTACTTGTGCTGGTTGGATTTGGCTTCACAATATGATACGTACATACGTTCCTTTTAACTTTTAATTTTTTTGTTCGTTTGTTTGTTGTATTTTATATTCGAATTTTTTGTGTTGCCGCCAAATCCAAATGAATGAGTTTTATACAGGCAACAACCAACTAACAGTAACAGCACCAACAGCAGCAGCTAGGCAGTCAGTCATTCAGTCAGTCAGCAACTGAAATTGTTTGCTGTATGTAGTAGAGAAAATCTCATAAAAAATGTCTATTACCCCAAACCAACCTCCAACCTTAAGCAAACTTTTGCCATCATCATCAAACTTACTTACGAACTGATTAACTAACGCATATTTCTGGTAATCGAAGGAAGTTAAGTTTTTTCTACAACAATTCCAACAGCAACAACTTCAAAAACATTAACTACCAGATATCGGTGTATGCCATGCTCAGAGGAAAAGCTTAAATACATATCTAAAAGTAGGTAGGTATGTAGTCAACGAACGTATAAGAGGAAAATCGTAATCATAAGACTAACCAACAATAACATCAAACAACGATGAGGTTGTACTGCAAGCATTATTAAGTCTGTAATATTTAAGACAGTATCGCGTTAGTTAGTTTGTCAGTTATTAAGAGTTCCAGTTTTAAGGTAATATGTATTACAAAGTTTAAACTTTGTTTGTAAGTACATACATACATACATATGTAGTTTAATTTCACTAAAATAGTAGAAATACTACTATAACAAGAGAAACGTTTGAAAATTCTGCAATATTACAACACTGCCGCATAAATAAATGTTGATCATTCGTTAAGTTGGCATCATAGTTTTGTTGTCACACATTACAAATAGCAGTGATGCCACACATTTTATTTGCATATTACATTATTAACCGACATTTTTTAATGTTTCCCCGTCATATCACTGTAAATGTTTAATACGTATAGGTATTGCAAAAATATAAGAATTTGCTTACAATTCTTGAAAAATCAGCAGTTTAGTGACGTTTAATGTACAGTGACTCCCATTAATATTCGGTATTTATTTGTCCTTAAATATTTCCTTCATTTTTTAAATAAAATTTATATGTACTAGGTATTTAAATTTTTTATTTTAATAAAATGATAGATGAATTGTTACTGCTTTACGTGTTAGAATTGTTTTAGATAAAATATACAAACAAAATTATGAAAATTAAAATGCTGAAATAATCAACATATACATGCCTCACTAATATTCGGTTTTTTCTTTTTGCCAAAAAAATTAACCAAATAATTTTGCAACTGTGCAAAAATGGTTAGAATAACGGACAAATTCAACTTTTTGAAAGTCAAATCAAGACATGGTTTTAAATATATTGGGTTTGCAACGTTTTTTTTTTTTTTTTTTTTGTTTGATTTCGCGTGAATTAATAACTATGGGTCGTAAAGGTAAAAATACTTCATTGGAAAAGAGAGAATAAGTGATTTTCCATTACAATAGTGGAAAGACTTATAAAGATATTGCTGCAATAGTAAATTTGAGGTCTAATACTGTAGGTGATATTGCCCGAAGATACAAAAACCAGAGCCGGATTGACTTTAAAAAACAAATTGGTCAGCCAAAAAAGTTAACCGACGCGGAAGAGCGCTTAATTGTAAGAAAAATTAAGGTTAATCCGCGGCTAAGTGCTTCTAAAATAGTAAGTGAAGTCAAGGAGGAGTTTAATAAGTCTGTATCTGCAGAAACAATACGTCGAGCCATTAAAAAACAGGGGTACAATGGCCGTGTTGAACATTTAAAAAAGGCTGTAAATTGGTGGGAAGATATTGTTTTCCTAGACGAAAGCAAATTCAACATATTCTGGCAGAAACCCAATGAAGAATTGAGAGGCAAAAACATTACTCCAACAGTCAAGCACGGAGGTGGACACGTAATGGTTTGGGGCTGTATATCAGCAAAGGGTGTTGGGAAACTGGTTTTTATCGACGGCATCATGAACAAAGATATGTATTTAAACATTTTGCGTGAGAATTTGAAGCAGTCTGCCGAAAACATGGGGATTTCTACGGCCTTCAAGTTATATCAAGACAACGACCCCAAACATAAAGCTCATGTTGTCCGCGAATGGTTACCTTACAATTGTCCAAAAGTTAATGATACACCAGCACAATCCCCTCATATTAATCCTATTAAAAATTTATGGGATCACTTGGAACGCCAAGTGCGTAAAACTTCTATTTCATCCAAAAATGAGCTCAAAAAAAGACTTCAGGAAGAAAGGGATAAGATTAGTGTAGAATTCCTGCAAAAAAAAATATTTTTAATATGTCTCTCAGAAGTCATAAAAAATAGTGGGTTTCCAACCAGATATTAGTTTTTTACCGTTTAACAAAAACTTAATGCAGTTTATTTGAATTTTGTGTACCTTTATGAAAAAAGCCGTATATTAATGAAGTCTGAATTGTGTTAACTTTTTACTTTTTAGTCTTTTTAAGTATATTTTTCTTAATGTTCTTAACTCTAACAATAAACTAATTTGATCTCGAGATATATATTTTTATTTCCAAAACATAAAATTCTGAGTTTCATTCACAGTTTTGCAGTAATGGTGGTTTAAATAACTTGAAATGAAATTACCGGATATTAATGGGACTCAGTGTACATACATACATACATATATCTATCTAATGAGTAACTGACTGATGAGTTTTGTAGCCAGAACAAACATCAATCAGAAGATAGGCACATGATTAGGCTACAATCCTAAAAATAGATTTTTGGAAATTAGCTTGTTATTGGAGAAACTTATAGAGGTAGGTATAAGTGAAATTTAAACTTATATTTTTATTTAATTTAACCAAAGGCGTAAACATCATTGATATACACTCATAAAAAATAAAACAAAAAACGATTTTAGAATTTTGAGCAGTACTATTGCTGCTGCTTCTATTCCCAGAAGTTTAAACTTATTGACATACAATTTTACTTTTGAATATAAAAAAAAAAAAAAAAAAAAAAAACACAAAGAATTACAAAATCCTAGCAAGTTTAAATATTCTAAACTTTAGCAGTCATTATCATCGACAGCAACATAGTCAACAAACAATAACTGAAGCAAACAAATATCAGCTATTTTCAAACCAGTAATAAGAGAAATACTATTTTAAATAAAAAAAAATAATAATTTAACTATGAACTCAACTAAACTGAAATTGAATAGAATCGAAATGAGGAAGGATTTGTTGCAGTTTCATATGACGTCCAAATATCATCATCATCGTGATTATGTATAATGATGGCGATCATGATGTGGCACAGTTGATTGTTGATTGCTTCAATATTTTCTAATACACTCTATACATGTTTTGACGTAGTAGCTGCAATCATCATTAACAACAACAACAACAACAATACACTACACTATTGCGATGTTTGCTGGCACCAGAGGTATTGTCGACACACATAATAAAATACGATTTTATAGGTTTATGCCGTCATCTACATACATACATACACAATATATGTATATCATCATGCAACGAACATCGCATTGCTACCAGCAGTCAGCCAACAACATTTGCCGGGGATTTTGTATGCTTTTTCGTAAATTTTTCTAGGCTGGGAATGAAGCAATCAGTTTAAAAGGCCCATATATAAAAGCAACTCACATATATGTACAACAATAACAAATGCTGTCATTTATAAACAGCCAACAACAACATCAAAAGTATTTTTGTTGAGAATTTTTAATATTTTTGACTGTAATTATAAAATGCAATTGTTTGTTTAAGGAAAACATAGAATTACTTTCGAAATTACTTAAAGATTTATATGTCTAATGCAAAAATATAGCAACAATTATTTGCTTAATGATATTTAAAATATACATATGTATTTGTTAATTTCTTTAACGATTTAGTTTACTTTAATCATTTTAATTGTACAAATTTTATATTTGACAAATAAACCAGTTTAAATTAGAGATGTGACGGATATCCGGCCTAAATTTACTATTCGGACGGATACCGGATAATGAGCTACTATCCGGTATCTGGCCGGCCGGATATTTTCTTAGAATTATTTTAAGCAAATAAATTTTTATTAAGTAACTAACAATAAAATAGCTTTTATTTAAAGGTGAAAAAGTAACAAAAATTACAAATTATCTTTCAAAAACTTAAAATACGTTTTGAGATATTCACTTTACTGAAAAATTTATGTATAAACTAAAAACTTAAAAAACGTCCAATTAATAAAACGACTGACATTAATACTCAAAATTAAGAAGAGGTAGATTATGGTGAATAAAAACTAAATTTTCAGCGTTCGCAGGCAATAAACGATTTCGCTTGTTTTCGTAAACCAAGCCAGCTTTCGAAAAAAGTCTTTCGCTATAAACGCTGGTGCAAGGAGCTGAAAGGAACGTTTTGGTAAGCTTATTTAAAATTAGATCAATTCGAACTTCCTTCAATAAGAATTCAATCTTGTTGTTTTCATCTGCCACTTCATTAAAGCAATCGCAAAATGTTTCGTGAGATTCACGAGCTACATTTGAATCAGTTTCATTTAATCGTAACTGTTTAGGACTAGTTGAAGACGTCGCTGAACAACTACTGATGAAAGACGTGTCGCAAGTCATTCTTAAGTGTTCCAATAAAATAGTCTTTAATATACAATCCGGTCGCCGGATCCGTCACATCTGTAGTTTAAATGGCAATATATAAAAGGTCTAAGAGTAGCGAGAGAACAATATGCCAACTATGCTGTAAACGTGAATGGTTTAAGCAGAGTTACCTTCCTCGATTTTAGTTGAGATAGATTAAAAAACAGCTCCATCAAAGAATCCAAAAATTTAAATATTTTGTAGTAATTAAATGTATAAAAAGAAAAAAAATATATTAAAAACCAGTCCATAATCTTATTATATAACTTATCGTGATAAAAAATTGTATATAATTGAATTAAATATTGAACATAAAAATTGAATAGGTTTATTGAATATGAAATATTGAAGATGAATTTCTGTTTTGAATTTTTTTAAACTCTTTGGTTTGCTGAATGCCGCCTCTAATGGTTTTCTTAATAGTGTTTTAAACTCTAAAAACTTGCTAACAATCGAGTAGGGTGCCAATAAGTATTAAAATGAACGAATTTGGAGTTTTAAGCCTGTTATCGATTAGATTGACTCTATCCTTAATATAGCCCAATCCAGAAAAAATAATCTCTTAGTGTTAAATCCCGATCGGGATTTGGTTTCGAATTTGGATTGCAATAAATTCATTATTTCGGTGGCAGTGTGGCATGTGGTACTGTCCTGTTGAAACTACATGTCAGAGATCAATAATAGACCCAAAATGAATTTGTTAACATCTCTCGATAGTGTGATCCAGTCACCGTAACAACAATAACGACTCCCGACTACATAGCGTACCATACAGTCACATGTTCAGCATGCAAAGGCATTTCAACAATTACTCTTGGATTTTTTGCTTTTTGGCGTATCGAGACAAATGAAAATGGGCTTCACAAAATTTACAAAATGTATCAAGAAAGTTCAAAAATATTACTCAGACTCAGCACTCTGACTGTTAACAAAACTGATTGTAATAAAATATTGAATTAGGCGCATAGGCCCTTAAAAATGGGAGTCTTAATAATATAAGCAATTCATTAACGCATTTGTTCCAATAAGAAAAAAACTATGTACCTACCTACATAAAAAGCCTTAAAAAGGAAAGTAGGATTCCCCAGCCGATTTTTTTTTAACGAAAACATTAATCTCAACATAATGAAATACAATCAATAAGATTTTTTCTCACTACAAGACAGCCAACAAATTATATATTATTCATTTTCATATATTATTAATTGATAATAATTTATCAATGAACATGTATTAAAAAAAAACTGCCAACGTTTTCACACTAATTTTAACCCATTGTTATATTTGGGGAGGGGTGGACACAACACATTGGCTGCCACGACCAAAACAGCAGAAAACTGAAGCCTATGGAATTGTCAACACATTAAAATTAATACTCGCACTGCTAACAAACCCAACACAAACAGCAAGTAATAAAATAAAAAATTTATACCTACTACCTATGTGTTTTCCAAAAACAAAATACAAACATAAAACAATATGTATACAATTTAGTTCAGTTCAGTTGAGTAGAGATGATGATTGCAATCATTAATTCTGGCAACTACAGAAAAGTAGATGAAAAAAAAAAAAACAACGGCAACAATGTCATCATTGCCAACCATCATTATAAACACATGTATGAAATTGTCAACTACATACATATTAAAAAAAAAAAACAACAGATTTTAATAAAAAGAGAATTTACGCGACAAACAAATTGAACTCTCCAACCTTTTTTGGGATGTGAGTTGTTGTTGATTTTGTATATATTTTAAGCATATTAGCAAAAAAAAAAAAAAAAAACGCAAAAAAAGTGTGACAATTTTAAAACCCTCATACACACCCATACGTACATATGTACCTGCATACATATAAATACCTACTTATACATATACTACAGTTAAAAAGATGTTGTTTATATTTTGTTGGCAAATGTCAAAACAATAACAAAACTAAAGAAACAACATCACTGAACGTACTGCATTTGAAAGCTACAGTAAAAAATAAAAAAAGGTTGGATGACATTAAACACTACATATTATAATTTTTATAAAACTAAATATATGTTTAAAATTAAAAATCTATAGAGAGTAATACTAATGCTGCTATGGCACAGTGACACAATGATAAAAACTTACGAAAAATTGTTTGCAAGGTAAGTCTTGTTTCACACTCTTTAGTTTTAGCTGACCAGTTTTTCTGCAATTCTCTTTAGAACTTCACACCAGGGACCGGAAATAAGAGTTATTTTTCAATTTTTGAAGAAATAAATCATACATAAATGAACATCGTAGAAAACTTTTAATTACACCATCATGATTCTTAGGCGAAATGCATCCAACATATTGCATGATTTTTAAATTTTTGATTTTTATTTTAACAATCAAAAATAAGAGTTATTTTTGATTTTTATATTTTTATATGAAAAATAAAAGTTATTTTTGATTTTTATATTTTTAAATGAAAAATAAAAGTTATTTTTGATTTTTATATTTTTAAATGAAAAATAAAAGTTATTTTTGATTTTTATATTTTTAAATGCATATTATAATATGCTGCTTCATTCAAATTTCTATATGAATATAATTTATTATGTGACTTATCCATTATCAGCTATAAAAACATGAATGCATAGAAATAGTTTATAAGTTTTGGCTGTCATTCAAGTCAAGTTAAGAGGTCGTTTTCAGGTGTTCAATTTTACCATCATAATTGATTTTAAATGTTCCTCAGATAAATTATATCTCAAATCTCCCAATATTAATCTGAATGCTGAAAATGACCTTTCTACACTGACTTGAGTGGCAGGTACAGAATGAACAATTAAAGCTAATTTTCGAAGCCATGGAAACACAAATTTTTTGTTCTCCCAATATTCCAATAAATTAGCAGAAGTATCGAAACGCTTTTCATTGTAATTGTCTATTTCAAAATAAGCTTTGCGGACGCTGTCATTTATTGTCGTAGGAGTATCATCGTCGTCCGAAGACGAATAATTCATCTCCATTGACCTTAAACCGTCTGGTAAAACAGATCGACAGCTTGCAACGGAGCTTTCATCTATTACAAATAAGTTTTCTTCTACAGGTGGCGTACCGCGTACCTATGTCACGAATTTTGAATTGATTTCTATTATTGATATAAAAATATAAAAATCAAAAATAAAAGTTATTTTTCATTTAAAAATATAAAAATCAAAAATAACTTTTATTTTTCATTTAAAATAATAAATATAAAAAATAACTCTTATTGTCTATCTAAAAATATAAAAATCAAAAATAACTCTTATTTCTTGATTTTTTTGATAAAAGTCATAACAGTTACGGTCCCTGCTTCACACACATCAATTAAATTTTCGTACTTTTTAAAGCAAATCAACATGCATGAAAGAACAAAAAAAAAAAGGAAATAAGAAAATTGACTAGTACCGTCAAGTTTATAACCCTTTTATTCTCTTTTCCCATCTCATCTAAAAATACTTGTCTTGACGAGTCAGAATTGAAGAGTGTGAAAGTTCCAATTATGTATGAGCTGATACAGAACTAACAATATAAAGCTTTCAAGAATTTAAAGTCCGATTAATTTTAAGCACGCTCCACTGTATTGGTTTATTGCAGCTAACAACTAAAAGCAACAATACAATTTACATTTGCAATTTTTTGCTATGTAAAACGTTTATGACCGTAAAATTGTTGTTCTGTTGTTCATATCACAAACAACGACAAACAAAAACATCCAGCAGCATTTTTTTAACGGTTGGTTGTTTAGATACTTTTTTGGGAACTCAATTTACACGTTTTTTTTTTATTTTTCTTGTGTGACTTGAGTTGAGATGTCGTTGTTGTTTGTTTTTAGTCTAAATGCTTGTGGTTATGAACGTTGATATAGCTACTGTTGTTGTTCTCGTTCTCAAAATGTTGTTGTTATTGTTGGAGAAACAACTTTCTGTTGTCGTTATATTTCGAGTTCTGTTTCATTTCGAACCGAGAACAATTTTTGTTACAATTTTGTTGTTGTTTTGTTTCATACACCATCGTTTAGTAGGCTTACAGCCGTCCCTAAATACCGACGGTAAGCGTTTTTTAAATGTCAAAATTTGTCATACTCATCATACATTTTGTATGGAGCATACCGAAACAACGCTTTGCTATTGGAAAATCCGATTTTGACAAGGCGTTTCACAATGAAGTTAGTTGCAAAAAAAAAAAAAAAAAACAAAAAAAAAACAGAAATAAAACAACAATGTCCAGCTGTTACAATAAACAGGGTCGTTTTATTTATTTGTTTGATAACCCTGTTTTTTATCGTTTTGACATAACGTTGACGCTTTTGTTTAGGAATCAGCGTTATATTCAGCGTAAAAAACGTTCCGCTTACAGTCGGTATTTAGGGATGGCTGTTAAACGTCAAATGACTTTTAGCGAGTTAAACTACTGTCACATGAATATTTTTGATTTTGTTTACACAAATTCTTTTTAAATGTGTTGCTGTTGGTGATTGAATGAGTGAGTAAGTAAATATGTGCTGGCTCTGGGTTTTGCAAAAATCCAGTCATCGTTTTTCCTGTGACTGTGTTTGCATACTATACATTCACACAGTGCAATTGTGTTTTTTTTTTTGTTTCATCTTACTTTATTGTACTTTTGCAAAGTACTTTTTTATTTATTTGTTTTTTCAGTCATCATACAAACATATGTATACATACAGTCCACGACTGTGTACGTTTCGACAGTCTCACGATTCTAAGTGGTTTTTCATTACTCTTTATTTTTGCTGTCGTTTTTTTATTCTGTTGAGTTCTCAGAATAAAAATTGCTTTCATTGCTGTAGATTGCAAAAAAAATAAAATAAATAAATACACACTCATTCGGATACACTGACAACCTTTATTTCATACCAGCTCAAAACAAAAATAAAAAGAATATTAAAATGTTAAATATGCTAGTGTTGTTGTTTTTTCTTCTTTCTATTCAGTCATTATTATTATTATTATTTTTTATTTTCGTATTCCCAACAGAGAATCATACAAAATAAAAATTTTAAGAACGAACGACGTGAACTAACGACTGTTCACACAAGAGTACACTCGAGAAACGAATTGAAGAAATATTAAGTCTTATTATTATTTTTGTTTAGATTAATTATATGTACATATCTTTTTTCAACGAAATTCTGACATCGGCAACCAGGCTTTAAAGGTGGATTCACACATTTGTTTTAAACAAAAATTTTTGTCCGGCAAAAATTGTTTTACTGAGACCTTTTTGCAGAACGATTCACACCCAAAGCTGACATACATATGTAAAGAAAATCTATTAGTTTCTATTGATCTATTTTCTATTGATTTAGTTTGCTTTTGTTTTAAGTGTAAAAAGAAACAAATATTAAGTTATTTTTACAAAATTTTAAATGAATAATTTAATTTCACAAACACCACAAATAGCAATGTAACATATTGGCAACTCAGTTCATTTTTGTCCAGACAAAATATAAAATTAAGCCAATTCAAGTTGACAGTTGTTCGTAAAAAATATTTTCTCTCTCTCAAAAAGAGAGACGTCAAACTTCATATGAAAAAAACTTTGTCCGAACATATATTTTGTTCAGAACGAATGGGTGAATCCATCTTTACATTATAACAGTGCCGATAAAATACAAAAAGAGTACCGATTCCTTAACAGAATCTCAATTAACTAATAAAAATTTATTAACGTGAATAGTGAAAAATAGTCTATATTCTAAAAAGCCCATATTTTTCGAAATTATCTGGCCGTAAAATGAAAGAATATTATATACATATGTAATATGTAATAAAATAAATAAATAAAATAAAATAAAAAAAAACACAAAATGTATTGTACTATTAGAAGATCCTACAACTTTTGCAAATAAAATAAAAAAATATAAAATAAAAAAATAAAAGACTGTGCGTTAAGTTGATCTGTTATTTTCGGTTTCTGGTAGATAAAAATAACAAGGTAAAATTTGATAAACTGAACTAAAAATAAACCTTTAAATGTTTTGTTATGGATAATGTTAAATTTTATTTGCAATTGTTCTCAACCCATTTCCATATTGTTTGTTGCACTCTTTTAATAAAGGAATCATTTTAAATTTTAAAATCAAAAAGTTTTACTCATACGAATAAACATTATTTTTTCCCTCTATAATTTTAAAGGAGCACTATGAAAAATGAATAATTATATTATTTACATACCCAAGATGCAGCATTTTGAAACTACATACATACAAATATCATTGATAACTTAAAAACCAATTATTACCTGCAAGAGAAAAAAGAGAAAATAATTAATTAAAAAAAAATATAATAATAATAATTAATTTGACTAGTTAATAACTACAATTTACCCACAGGTACTAATTTATTAATATTTTAAGTTTCATTTTACACTTATTTCTTCTTTCTACAAAATATCTAACATAACGGTCTGATTTAGAGATCTATTGATATTTGTGTAGAAATGGAGTGTATTATTTATTAAAATTACATAGGTATATGTATGTTATTATATTTGTCAGATGATTTTTACTCTTAATCATCTGGTAACTCTAATCAGCTGCTATCTGGCATACGAGTATTTGTCAAAAACTAAACTAATTTTCTTGAGTGTAAAGCGTATATGATGATGGCACATTGCAATATGTGCAGTGATTCCGACTTTTGAGGCTCAAAACGCGTAAACATTTTTGAAAAAAGGGCTAAATGGAAAAAAATCCATTAAAACCACATCCAATTTTCTTTTTTCGCGTTTTGAGTGACTAAAATCGGGCTAAATTTAGCCCGAGAAGGGCTAAGTTGGCATCGCTGAAGATGTGTGTTCAGATGTGTTTGGCACAAATGAATGTTATATGTACATGTGTATAAACAATGAATTGGATACTGAACCATAGAACTCAGTACTCTGAACAGAGAAACAACAATAACAAGTAAGAAAGTATAGTCGGTCAAGCCCGACCATATAATATTTTACACCCAGTATATGTATAAAACAGTGTTTCAGAAATGGGCGTTATATGGGAGATCTAACCTATTGAGGACCGATGATCCAAAAATTTAGTGTCATGATGTCTGTGAATATAAGTATTAAACTTTATCTCGATATAAATACTTTTAAACGATTTATGGAGCTTAAAGTGAATTACGGAGAGGGTCTTATATGGGAGCTACGACTAATTATGAACCGATCATAATAAAATTGAACCGTATTATTTGTATATACATACATATGTACATATATGAAATATATTTCTGTTCAATATTATTTGGATACCAACATTTTTGAGAGAGTTATGCACTTTAAAGTGATTTTCGGAAATGAGGCTTATATGGGAGCTACATATGTCAATTTTGCACCGATCTTCACAAAATTTGTAGATGTGATTTGGCTTCATTTACCACTAATTTTTGATGAAATTTGTGTGGATACTTGCATAATTCAAACATTTCTGAACGGTAAACTCCTATTTCGGTAGAACATTTGTATGGGGGCTAGGTGAAATAACGGACCGATTTCCACCAGTTTCAATTCCAACCGTCCTTGGGCCGAAAAAATATCACGTACCAAATTTTATCGAAATATCTTCAACATTGCGACCTGTACTCTGTGCACAAGCTTTACATGGACAGACAGCCAGACGGACGGAAAGAAAGTGATTCTGAGTCGATCGGTATACTTTAAGATGTGTGTTGGAACAATATTTCTGGGCGTTACAAACATCAGCACAAATCGAATATACCCTCCCCACTATGGTGGTGTAGGGTATAAAAAGCAACAACTACATTTTGCAAACAAGCAAAATTAATGTACTACTCAGTCGTTGTAGTCATCATCATCATCGTTCGTATAAAATACATTAAAAACTAAAATCGAGCACAACAATATTTTTTTTAAGTACACACACAGAAAAGAAGAACAAGAAGGAATAAAACTGAACGAACACAGAACATGAAAATTCAGACACACACACGCTACACTCACCATCTTGTACAAATACCATTTGAAAATACACACCCACTCGGTAATTTTTATAACATTTTTCAACAGGAAAAAAAAAAACAAGACAACACAGGTTGGCCTGGTCTAATCGACAGTCGGGTCTGTCAGGCAGACTAATTGTCTGGCACAGCCTGACTGACTGACAGACTAAACCATTCATTGCTTGCTTGAGTTTTTTGAATTGGTTGCCTCATTTTGTATGAGTTTTTATTTCACATAAGTACATAAAAATAAAATATAATTTCTGTCAGAATAAATGTTCGGTGTGTTCTCATTCTCGCCATGTCGTCGTAATATGTATGTATTTGTACTATTAGGCTAGATTTACACGATTGAAATTTTCTTCAAAATGCTTCAAACTCGTGTAAACAGCAAAAATTCTTCAAAATTTATTTATTTAATAACTATAACTAGAAATTTTACTGTCTACACAAATTTGAAGAATTTTGAAGAAAATTTCAATCGTGTAAATCTAGCTTTACTCTGTGCATTTATTTTGTTGTTGACTGCTGGTATATACGAGTTGTGTAATACCCTTTTCATACCCTACACCAGTAAAAGGGGGAGAATAAATTGTCAAACATCCACCGAATTGTAAAAAAAATTGACTTAGACTTAGTTTCTGTTTTGTAAGGATACGCCTATTATTGGTTATATAACTCGTATAAGATAGAGATAAAAATAACTTTGACGAGGTTTTGTAGGGTAAAACATGATGGAGCTTGCCCGACTATCTAACTTGTTTACTATTTTAGCAGTATTGTACTGGCACAAACAGTTTATTTGTTGTTCTTTAGTCTTAACGTAAGTATAAAAACTACAAATATTAAAAGTATGACTACTCGCAGGAAGCATTAAATATAAGATCAGTTGAAAACGTCTATTAAATCAGCAAAATAAGATATGTACATACGTATGTATGAATGTAGTAATAATGTTATTAAACAAGTATGACGAAGAGTGGGGGAATATGATTTATTTACCATGATTCTGTTGATGCATTAAACAAATATGTATGTATGTATGTATGTTGTAAATGAAAGTGAGTATGGTGTGTAGTAATGGTGAAGAAATACGAAATAAGGATGCCATAGCTGTATTATAAAATCTAATACATATACATAAGTACATACATTCTTTTTTTAAATTTGTGTATAAGAAAATTAAAATAAAATTGATGATCCCTTAAATAACTTAGCTATTATTTTTCTAGATCTGGCAACTTTCATTAGACAGCTGATAAAATTTATGGGGAACCTAAATACATAATTAGGCACACATTTATGTATCTTGTTAATAATTTCATCTTAAAATAATGCATTTGATATCAATATACAGTGGTGGACACAAGATAAGCACACTTCATATATGCTATTTTCAAACGTATTTTTCTTTTATATGATTATAATTATTAACTGCAATTTTTCTACCCTATGGTGTGATCAGTATTGAGCCCGATTATTGTTCACAACACTAAAATGTTGTGTTGTCTCGACTACAACACAACATGCATTTTTCATACGATTAAGCCGATAAGTGTTGTGAATCGTAATCGCATTTTACAACATACAACATCAAAATACTTAGTGTTGTGAACGGTAATCGGGGCCATTATTTCTTAAAACTTTCTTCTATTCATGGTTATTTGCAGTTAATAGGCATTTTATTTATTTACAGTAATATAAAAAAGCTGGACAATAATTTAGAACGTATTAATAAGTTTTCAAAATATTTTATGAAACAATTCTTTTGTCCAAAAAGGGTAAAAAAAAAACACTTTTTAGACATGGCTAAAAAAAGGTGGTGCACATAGGAACAGTATGTTATTCACTAGATGAATATTTTAAAGATTGCAAGTATTTTAATTTGCTCAAGGAAGATGGTGTACAACCCAGTGCATTTACTTATTCGAACCTATGGGACATATTAAAATGTTACACAGGCTCTAAGACGTAGAAAACCTATCCGTAAAGAGGACCCTTTAATTTACATAGCCTCAGTGACAGAGCCATTTAAAAGCTGCATCGCAAATCAAAGAGATCTTTCCACAAAATTCTGTAGAACTATAAGAAGACTCAACGAAAAAAAAAGTTGCTTCGTGGGTGCATTGTTCAGCATAAGTCACATGTTTCAAAAAAGAACTTACAGTAACGTATTTTTTTTTTTGCCCATGAGCATTAGAAAACCCAATAATTTTCTGAAAGAATATCCTCTGGAGCGATGAATGAAAAGTTTGTAGGTTCGGGTTTGAAACCACTTAGGTGGTATTTTAATCCAAACGATCAAAAAACACCTCACGCACCGTGAGCAGTTGCTTGGAGAAAAATAAGATTGAAGTGTTAAAATGGCCAGCTCAATCTCCGAATCTCAAGCCAATTGAGAACCTATGGAATGATGTGGAGTGATACGTAATGACAGTCAGACCCAAAAATTTTAATGCTTGGTACGCAATTCAAAAAGAGCGCTGTATGGCTCTGGTGGAGTATGCCCAGAAAATGTGCAGAATAACCCGATAATTATTAGAATTTAATTAAAGTTATATAATAATACTCCTACCATTTATATTGATTTTATATAATTTGCTTTGTTTGGTTTAAAGTGTTAAAGACAATATATTCGAAATCATTAAAATGTCAAATGTCAATATAGTTATATATCATATGTTTCCAAAGCATTTATAATATAAAATAAAACTGGATAACGGATGAACTCAAATTGAAAACGGTCAAGAAAATTTTATTAACTGAACCAATTATTTTAGAAATGGAAGTGGCACTGCCTGTAAAATATTCAAAATTAAATATAAAACTATTTAAAGTTAATAGAGGACTTATAATAAATAAAATTAAAAATTTTTCAAATATGTATGCTTAAAAATTGGTTAAGGTCAATAAATCGTAGTGATATATTCGATATTGCTGAATGTAAAAAATATATTTTTTCTAAATCACAAGATATACATAGAAAACAATATTTAACTGTAATATATAAATTACTTTTTAAATGTTTAGTGATATTCAAAACAATATAAAACTCGTAATAAAAAATTTTAATCTCTAAAGATTCTGGCAAAACACCAATAAATTCTAGATTTAATATATGTATGTAATAAATATTCTTTAATTTGTTTTAAAATGAAAGACGTTGAAACCCCGATAGCAGAAAATTTTATGAGAATTAATTATACAGCTGGGTTCTACATTCGTAAAATGAAGTGGAAGTAAAAATTTCATTAAGTTTGTGTTCTAATTTTAGTGCAAATCATTTGAAAAAGTTACCAGAGTAAAAGTAAATTTTAATTTCCAGTTTGCTTCATCGTAGAATAAAAGTTTAACACGTTTTCTAGAACGCCGTGAAATTTTCTATGTGGAATTGAAAACGATTTCAGTTTCACTTCGTAGTGGAATATAGAACCTAGTTGATTTTATTGGTGTTTTTTCTTATAACAATCATTTACAGTGAATGTTTAAAGAGTTGCCATAGGTATAAACTGAATTAAGATTGGCGGTATGCAGAGTCATTATAATTGGAGTGCATCCGAAACCGGGTTTCTAGGCCAAAGTAGAACCTAAAAAATCATTTAATCAAATAAATATCTTAGAACATTGCCTTATACATTTTCTAACGTTAAAAGAATCTTCAATCTATGCATATTCTAATTTTTAAGATTTTTGATTATCAATTCAAAGCAGAAATGAAAACAGTTTTATTTATTATCGGGAAATTGATTTTATTTTTTTATTTGTAAATTTGTCTAGCAGCACTGAGATGAGCGCATCATTATTTGGTTATTTCAACAATATTACCGCAAACATAATCTTATTTAATCAATTTATATTTAAAACAAAAATAATTCCTTAAAATGTGACACAGCGTATGTTAAGCGTTTACAAATGGCTTGCAAAATAAGAACAATCCTGTTGCCCCAACAACACAGTAAACTTAAAAAACTCTGGTAACTTTTTAATAACTTCCCAACAACAATAACAAAACATCATGACAGGCTGAGAGAGAATAAAATAAGAGTGCGATAGAAAGTTCAAAGTATAAAAGTTCAACATAAAAAATGCAACATAACTAGAGAACAAAATAAATAAAATATTAAACAAGAACCTACAGGCAAACATACATACATACATATTTATGTACATGCATAGGGACACAAATGAAGACTGTTTGTTGGATTTGCATCCTTTACTACTGCTGCTAACAACAACAATTACAATAACCACATAAACTATGAGTGTTATTAAACAAAACTGTTTTCTAACTGTTTTGAACTCAAGTTATGACGACAAAGTATTACAATAAAGTTTTCTTTGGGTGTTTTTATTTTCATTCGCTGTTTTTTTTATATAAAAGCTACTTGTGGTTTTTGTTGTCCTTGTTGTTATGATTTTTTTTTTTTTTGCTTAAGTTATTTCGTTTTTGTCCGCAAGTGTTGTTACTACAACAAACTTCCGGTTTCAAGGGTAAAGTTTACACACACCGAGTTTCTTTTGATGATAGTAAATAAATCTTATTCAAGCTCTTTAACACAAAAAAAAATTACAAAATATGTATGTACGTAAAAAGAAAACCTACAGAAAAGCGAAGAAAAACTAAATGACGAACTAAGCTAATGGACCATTATTTAGAGTTGTTGTTCTTGCTACTGCTGTTGTTTTGTTTAAACGTGTAGTCTGTAAATTTTTTACCTACATGGAATACGAACGAGTGTTGGAATTCAATTGGCCCCACCATTAATACGCAGTGGGCCGGAATAATTTACAGTTTATGAAATTTATACATTTAACTGTCGATACATTAAACAAAATATTTTAAATCATTACATTAAAAAAAATATTTTAAATCATTTCAATGAATTTATAAAAATTTCAAGGACTGAAACAAACATTGACATTAGTGAAAGCGTGAAAGTTTTAACTACTGATCATACTTATTTTTATCACAGTTTATAACCCTTTATTCTTTAAACAGCCCCACTATGCAAAATAAAAACATTATTCCCATAATGGCGCCATGCCTACAACAACTATTTTTATTGTAAGCTGTAGGTATAAAAACTACAAAAAAAGAAAAACCAACAAAAATACATTGATAATGTTAGTTGATATGTTAAAATATGAAAATAAATATTGTTGGTTGCAAACCAAAGAAATTGGAAACAACAACAACGAAATAAATAAAAGAGAAGACGACTGACTGATTGTTTGTTGTAAAGCCTACAAACAACAAACAGCTGAAAAAATGTGCAAATAATACGTACTTATATAAAGGCAATAATGAAAAAACTAAAATAACAAGAAAAAATGGGCGAGAATACAAATAAAATGTGGCATAAACAAACGAGAAATGCGTACAAAAAGAAAGAGTAACATTAATCACGTATCACGTCAGGGTGGAGGCTTTGCTGGCTGGGACTTATTATGAGTAGTACGTGTACACGCAAAAACAAAACCAGAGAATTTATGGCAAACAGCAACATACACGACACTGTGGCAGACTGAAATGTTAGTAAAAGCTAAATGAAAATATAATCTTGATAAATAATTTTATGTATGTATGTATGTACGTGCAAAAAAATTGACATATGAGTTTATTTTATCTTTAGCAATGCTAAATACAAACTAGTTAACAAAAAAAAAGGAATTATTTTTAGTGTGTAAAATAAAAATTTGATTTTCAAAGTCAAGGCTTTTGCTGATACACACAAACGAACTTCCAGCTTAATGTACATATGTATGTTTAACAATAACAATTATATAAGTTTTCTTTATTACCATAAATTTAAAATTGTAGCTATTTAAAGAATTTCTTTTTGTAAAAAAAAAATCAACATTTTTTACAATACAAAAGTAAAATTTGTGGTTTTTCTTCCTATGTTTACATTTTTTTCTTGTTTATTTTCTTGGTCTTATTCAAAAAGGTTATTCACAGTGAATGTTAAAAGTGTTGCCACTTGTATAAAGGCAACTAACATCAGCGGATATTTTATGTTTTTTATTTACATTGAAAATAAAACAAGATTTTATCACAATTTATGACCAAAAATTGCTAATTAAGTGTAAAATAAAGTCTTACAATAGATTTTTTGAATATGTACTTGTAATGGTCACATGTATAATAGTTGTCTAGAAAAAGTGAAAATTAGAACCAAGAACGAAACCTTTAGTAATAAATATTAAAACATGGCGGCGGTTCAGTAATGGTCTTAAGATAACCTTAAGGCAGGAATACAAGATGAATGCAACAAAATTTCGCCTGATTTCACTAAAAAAAAATTCGGTGATTCTATTTCGAGAATATTGTTTACTGTGAGGCAAAAGGACTACAAACATCGACACAAAATTGTTAGGGAATATCAAATATGTATGTATTGATGTCGTGTTAAAGTGACGTTGACTCAAAATTGACGACGATGTCGACGACGCCAAACAGAATAAGGGTGAATATTAAATACAATGTTTTACATAATTTTAATATAATTATAATATATTTTGACGTAAAAAATCTGGTGCTTTTTATGTTAAAATTTAATATTTTCTTAGTTTTCTAGTTTTTGTTAATGAGTTATATTTTGATTACTGTTTTTAACGTGTTTACTTCATATTGACGCTCACAGTATAATAATTAAAAACTATGTACATATTTGAAAATTACTTCGAAATTTTTATACTAAAAAACAGCTTGTTTGAAAAGCAATTTAAATTACACTAAAAATGCGGTTACGATGAATGGAACACAGTATTTGAGAATGTCAACAACTAAATTTTTGCCTACTATAGATGATATGGATATCACTGGCATGTGGTTCCAACAGGACGTTGATACATGTCACGCAGCCAACGAATTTCTTACTTAGAAAAACTAACAATATGAATAGATAAAAGTTCGTTACGTTTGTAACCCGGGTTGGCATACAAAATGTCTGTCTCTCTCAAAATTTCCCCCATGAATTGTCAAACAATACCTTAAAGCTGCCAGAATTTAGTAATAATAAAAGGTTTATCAGTTCATAAGATGATTTACATTAAATTAACACATTTGCTAAATGACCTGTTGGGTAAATCTTGAAAAACAATATTATTTGCTAATCACCCCTATCGTGAATAAAAATTCCACATGAAATTTGTTCCCTTTTCACATTTTACCTATTAAAATTCAATGTTAAAATAAAAAATAAAAGGAAACAAATTTCATGTGGAATTTTTATTCACGATAGGGGTGATTAGCAAATTAGACTGATCGTGCGAGTCAAAAAATCCACATAAATCTGTAAATTCGGATTTCAGTCTTTAGATAAAAAAAAACCATCTGTAGATACAGTAAAATGTCGATTGCGAGAAGTTGGACTGTTTGTAAGATATTCACGAATAAAAACATTATTGTCTGAACGTCCCAAAAAAAGACTCGAATTCACTAAGAACTATGTATGTACATATATCCATTAGATGGATGTAGAATGGAAAAGAGTTTTATTTTCGGACGAAACAAAAATTAATAGGGTCTCTCCAGATAGAAAAAAAAATATGTTCGCCGGCCAAAGTTCAAAGACCTATTCTTACTGTTTTCAGCAGAACTTTTACTATTATAAAATAAAGTGTGCAAATCCGCATTATATTTGAAAATTTGGTCTATAACTCTGATTCTGCTAAACCGATTGTGCCCATTTTTAATGCTAAACAATGCGGTAAAACAATGATTGGGAAAAATCTCGTTGATGTAAGTCTTTTTTCGAAGCTATATCGTGCCTTCAACAGATAGAAAGACGATTGGAACTGGCTAGATCGTGGTTATAAAAAATTACACCAAATACTACATAATTTAAAAAATAGTAGATCCATGAAAACCTATCCTTTTTAAAGAAAAATCATAAAGTTTAAACTCAAACCCCAAAAATAAGTTTTTTATTTAGAATTTTATATTCGTTTTAATGGGTATTTTTGTGGTTTTACAAAAAAGTATAAAAAGTAGTAGAATTGCTTCTATTGTTTATTTTTTCACTTCTACTCATTCTGTTTTAAACATAAAATGTGTTTTTTTTTTTTTTTTTTTTTTTTTTTTTTTTTTTTTGAAAGTAGTAAGAGATTTTGGTAGTTTTTGTGTTCTTTCTAGTAATTTAATTGTTGACCTAGGTTATGAAAAAAGGATGTGTTTGTTTTCTTTGTTAATGACTATTTTAGGTTTTTTATGGTAATTACATTTTTTTCTTTTATTTAGAATTCAAGACTTTTATTAATTTTGCTTAGAGCAATGTACGTATGTACATATTTAGTTATTTAGAAATTTAATTTCATTCACTTTTTGGCTGACGATTTTCATTCATGTCTTCCTTAAAGTTTCTAATACGAAATTTACTATAAACTTAAATCAATCACGAATGTAATAATTTTGCTACCACCACCTTGTTGTCTGAATTGTTAAATTGAAATATGTATACCATTCATGAACGACACAAATCTACTCACAATTCTGTATAATTAAGTTATTTGTTTTTCTTGGGTTATTATCTAGATTTCTGGTTTAGCATTCTAAAGAAATCTTGTTTGGCATTCTGAAGAGAATGTTGTAATGTTAATGTATTACTTACGACTTAGATATATGTACATATGGTGAATTTCACGTCGTCACCCAATTTTAAAAATCGATGTCTTCCGATTTGGATGAAATTTGCACCAATAATAAAAATAATTTAAAAAAAAAATTAAAATTTTTTTTTAAATTAAATTTTTTTTTTTAAATTAAAAAAAAAATATTTTTGGAATGATTGAAGAAATAGCTATCTAAAGTCCTTTGGAAATTTTTTGCTAAGACCAATAGGTGAAAAGTTACACTCATTTAAAAAAAACCCCTGTATGACCAAAATGTCCAACTTTGACCCCCTCTAACTCCGGTACTTCTGGACTGATAGAGCTGAAAATTTGTGTCTGACCTACTATCCAATAGTACTAACCTTGGGTGCAAATTGCATCCAAATAGGAAGACATCGATTTTAAATATGGGCACTTGACGTGAAATTCACCATATGTATATAATTAAATCCTATGTAAAAAGAGTTTATTAACTTTTGGGTCATTTCTATGCATACTTTTATTAATAATACTCTATCATAAATGGAAAATATTTACACACAAAATTATATTAAATATTATAAATCTATTCATAAACATAAGATTGACGTTAAATAGTTTTGAAGATATCTATTAAGCTAGATTTACACGATTGAAATTTTCTTCAAAATTGCTCTTCAAAATGCTTCAAACTCGTGTAAACAGCAAAAATTCTTCAAAATTTATTTATTTAATAGTTATTATTCAAACCATATTTATGAAAGAAAGATTGGAAGCAGGTGTTTTTCAACACGCGACAGTTTTACACCCACCCTAGAAATTAGGGTTTTTGTTTTGTTATCTTCGCGTACTTGATTTAAATACGCGACTGTGGGACAAACTAGCAATTTGAGTGTCTTTTTTTACACCGCCGACCAAAAAAAAAAATGAAAGAAAGATCAACGAAGTAAAACATAAATTTTAAACGAAAATCTTCATTTTCTACAATTCCAGTGGAAAAGTATATAAATAATATTTAAAGTGGAAAAGCAAATTTAATTGTTTAAATTAATTTAAACAGCATATAACTAATGGTTAGATTTTTTTGTTTTATGTATTATCAGCCATGTTACAGAATTTAATTCCGTTCGGAAGTGGAATGAATTCCTTATTTTGGTTCTATAGAAAAATGAATAAAACCTAGAAATTACATAGCAAATTAAAAGTGGTTTCATTCCGAAAAAATTTTCGTTTTATTTTTTCTATATAAGCAAAATACGAAATAAATTCCACTTCCAAGCGGAATTAAATTCTGTGACATGGCTGATGATATGGCAGTGAAATAAATTATTTGTAATTAAATAAATTATTTGTAATTAAATAAATTATTAATAGGTATGTAATTACTTTTTTGCAGTTGTGGTAAATAAAAGCTAAAAAATGTAAAAAACATTTTACAAAGATAGAGAAATACCTAGTAGGTACCTATATGAAAATTGTTAAGTACCTACATAACACAATTAAAAGTTGCAATTTTTGCCCAGAAAATCTATAAAATATAAGCAAATGTTAATTAAAACTGATTCCTGACTATATACCTACCTAGGTATAATAATATTAGTAATGATCTATTGATGTTTATAACAATAGGTTAACAAACAAATTAATTCAACCAAAACTTTCTAAATATCTCCGAAAATATAATAATTTCAGTGTAACGTTGGGAAATTTGAATTAAAAGTAGGTATTTAGTACAATAAAACTACTAAATCGAACAAATTCTACTCGTGTTAAAACCTCCTTAATTTTCTACACCTAAATAGTTTATGCAGACAACGCAAAAAAAGTTACGCTGCAGAATGCCGCTCTGAATAATAAGAATATAAGACGATAAATAAATACACTAAACGAATAAAACACTAAAAAAGAAAATCCACATCAGAAAACTATTAATCAAAATAAATTATTTTTTGAAGAATTACAAAAGCAAATATTTTTATAGTAGTACTCTATAATATAGGAAAACTACAACAAAATGAAAGAGGTGAATGACCGACCACGCGGTTTTTGTTTTCATTTTGTCTACATGATAAACGACAGAAAGTGAAAATAACAACAACAACAGCACTATAAAAACAGAAATCAAAAATATCATATGAACGTAGAAAATAATCAAACGAAATAAAATTGTATAAACAAAATGACATACTGAGAGACGGACACACTGGGGTAACCCCAAGTTTTGTAAAAGAAACAATAACAAAAACAACAACAATAACAATATCGAAATAAACAGATGATGGGGGTATTAAATAAAAAATGAAAAGTATGTATGTATGAATGAATGAATTTTACAAAATAAAATACAAAAAAAAATGTTAAAAAAGGAGGTTGGCAATCCGCGCACTTGTTATTATTATTACTGATGATGATGGTGTTTGGCTGAGCATGTATGTATGTACATAAGAATGTGTGTATGTGCTCTTTTCTTCTTCTTTTATTTATATTGTTGTGAAAAATGTAGAACACAACCTTGAGAATGCCGCCAACCAAATATAATAATAACAAAAAAACCGAAGAAGAAATTTATACATACAAATGAAGCAAACAGCCAACCAACCAAATGCATACATACATAAATACATACAGTATATAGTAAATATATGTATATAAAAAATATATAAAATAAAACGACACGTAAACAGCACCATTAACAAACAACCAAACCATCATCATCATCCTTCTCATCAACAAAGACAACAACAAGAGTAACAGTAGAGGAGTAACAAACAGACAGACAGAAGACGACTTTTATACACTTCTAGTACTGGTACTTTTATTCTTCTTCTCCATTCACATACAACAGATGCACATTATTATTTTTTTTTTTTTTTTTTTATACCTACATATTATTATTATTTTTTGGTAGACATTCCGTAGACACAATGAAGGACAAACCCCCAGACAATATGACGTCAACAACGGCAAAATAATAATAACAACAACAGCAACAAGCAAATAAAAATCAAGAACAACCAATGAAAGAACTATACCACCAAAAACTATATCACACATCCGTACAAACGTACACATGGTTCTCTTATAAATATTTTCATAGGTATAAACATTTATACAAACTCACACACTAAATATGTTTGGTACATTGTACATATTAAACATTAAATACTCTTCTTTTTTATGTATACTACATACATATGTACATGTACATGCTATAACTCCCTTTTTTAGTACTTATTCGCATATTGTATACAAGAAGAAGCAACAGCAGCAAAAGAAGACCCAAATGATTACAGTATGTATGACCGATGTTGCCGTCGCAGCGCCATCATTGGTAAATACAATGAATAAAAGAAGCCATGACTGAATTACTACGATTTGAATGTAAAGGTTACAATACAAATTCGTTTAAAGAGTTTCATGCCGTTATTCATGTACCTTTATTTTGTTGTTTTCACGTGACCTTTTTATGTTTACATACATACGTACGTATGTACGTATTTACATTAACATTTCTTGAATATGCATTTAATAACACTTTAACAATTTAATAGTAACAATGTTATGATATGTGATTATTCTGATATTAGATTTATAGGTTTGATTGGATTTGAAGAAGAAGTGATGCCAACGTATCACCTGTCGCAAAACTATTTAGGCTCTGCGTGATGGTTAGTAGTAGAGATAAATGCTTAAAAGATCGTAAATTTAAATATGAGCCCTTTTACCGCTTTTATTTAACTGTTGTACTACATCTCTAAACTTTTCATATATGTTCGACAGTAGTGGTGACCGGACACAAAACTGAATACCTTTGCTATGTGGTGAATGGTTATCTTAGAGAAAAACACAACTTCTTCACAGAAAGGAACCTGCAACTATCACAAATTAAGTCTTCAGCAGCACTTCTTAACATCAAACAGCTGGAGTTTCCTCCGAGGCATGTCAGAAGGACCTTATACGAGGAAAACATACGAAGTCACGTGCAGGATCCATTTGAACGACATTCATTGAGACGCTATTAATAACAAGGGCACAGAATGTTGTATTTGGAAATCGCCCATCGTCCATAGATAAAACAGAGACACATTAACCGCAGAAAACAAGAGTAGTTCTGGCACAACTGAGGCCGGAATAAACCCACAGTACTTCACTTCAATCCATTGAACTTATGGACTAATACAGGAGAAGTAGCACAATTCCTTGGCCTGGGTCTCCATGCAGGACTCTGATTAGATCTAACGAAAGAGTGCAGATAAGCATCATTAAAGGATTTAGGAAGCGCCAGTAATTGCCTTTAATCTTAAATGTCTTCAAAACTAATTCACAAATTGAAATTTATGAATAGTGGTGTAGGGCCGTAACCTTATCATTTTATGTCACTTAATTGATTAATAGTTCATATAAAAATACTTAATATATGGTTTTAGTTTTCAGACTTTCTTTGCGAAAATCGTAACTAGTTATTCTTTTACATGCATTTATTAAAACTTTATACATATGTACGTACTTTAATGAAAGATAATTTTGGGTTTTATAGTCATGCGAAGTAGAGATCGCGAGGTGCTACAGAAAATTAGAATATATTGGTTCTAATATTCTTTTATATAGTAAAGCAATAAAAATTAATTTTTTTATTTTAATTTTAATCTTTAACCTATGATGCAGTATTGTTATTTCGCTTTGACTAATATTGCTTTACTTTTAGCAATACTTAAGGTCATGGCAAAAGTGTCATTTGTGTAAAAATAAAGTTCTAAACTGTAAAAACAAGAAAAAACTAATTTAGTTTACGCAATATAATTTATGACTGCATAGAAACTCATCGAAGTATGCTGTACAATGTAACAATATAATGACCCCTAAAAGTATACAATGCAACGAGCAATGCCGTTTCCAAAACAAATATACGCACATACATGCAAACAATTTAAACATAACTGTATCGTCGGTGCTACTTTCAACAAGTTTTCAATTGCTCTCAAACGATGACTTTGAATTTGTTGATGATGACGACGATGAGAAGCAGAAGAAGGATGACGAGGATGTTGGCAATGACGACGTCATTTGTAGTTCACAGTCAAGGACGCGTAACGACCTTTCTTTTCAACAAAACTTTATGAAAAGTTTACTTTAATGTGTATGAATGAGTATTACCCAAAAAAAAAAAAAAAACTATGAAATACCAACAAGCAAGAGAAAAACAAAAACTAAGTACCCAAAATACTAGTGCAACACCACCATATACATATGTATATCATCATCAGCTGTACAAATGTTTTATATACATACAACCAGGCCAAGCAGGCACTGAGTCAGTTCACCAAACATTCATTTATACTGCCAGCCTTAGCCTAAACACACACATACTCAAAAATATAAATATGTATGTATGTACATATATATATTTTCCTAAAATCGCTCACATACAAACACAGAGATATTTTGGCTTAAACATTTCTACATATTCCATTTCTCCAGTAATCGTCTAGTACTAATACACCTTCTATGCAGTTTGGAGTGCAAGTGATTGCAATTGTGGCAACTGGATAAACGCACATCTATTTGGCTGAGGGAGACACAACAAAGTCGTGCAAGATTGTTAATACAGATGATATTGAAATATACACTATACACGATGATGATGAAGGCAGAGAGTGTATCCACTCTTACTTAAACGTAGACTAAATATAAATACGGGTTAATAGGAATGACAACAATGTCTAACACAACGTTAGTGAGGAAAGTGTTGTGTACATGTATAACAAGCACATTTCCTATGTGGAATTGTTATTAAAAGCCATTAATGCAATTTTGTTAAGAGGTCAATGTCACTTTAAGCCTCTGGCCAACAAACAGCCTTTTATATTAAAGCGCCTAAATGTATGCGCTACTTGTTGCGTTGTGTTTCAACAATTCAACTTTGTGAAAAACCATCGAACGTTTAAGTGTTGATATTTTCAAACAAATTTCTAGCAGGACTAAGGAAATATTTGTGGCTCATTAAACACAAATACAAATATTGGCAATGCGTGTTAAGGTCAGGGCCATTCCATGTACATATTGCAGTTATTGGCAATAATTGTTCACTTGCATACAAACTTGTTTCCTTGTTGTACAACATGCTGGTATATTGCATGTTTTTGGGGCACACAATAAAAAAAAGTAAAAGTTTATTCAACTTGTTTTGTTAGAAAAACCTATAGTTACATACATATATAGTTTATTTGAAAATACAACTAGATTTTGTCAAAGAGTCTGACAGACAGGCAGACAGAGAGACATTTAAATGTTAAAAGAAATGACAGACAATAGTATGTAGTTTCATGCTTTAGCAATAGCAACAACAACAACAAAAAACATGTTTGTATGCCAATAAATATGTAAGTAAACTTACACCACCAACAACCAACACCCAAAACAAAATAATTTAAATGATATTCGTGTGTAAAATTTTCTTTTAAAACTGGAAATAAAAGAACATTGACAGTAGCAAAAAAATTAAATAAAAAGCAAGTAAAAGATATAAAAAAAATTTGCCAGCCAACACTATAAAGAAAGGCTACAACAACAACAATAATAACAATAATGAAAACAACCTCATTATCAACAACATCTTCATTATTATTGTAACAAATACAACAACAACTACCAAAGACACGAGAAAAAAACTGTAAAAAAGAAACAACAGTGGCCTTGACATTGACCCAATTGTTGGCAGTCAGTGATGATGATATATGATGTTGGAGTTGTGGCTGATATAGTTTATTCATTTCTAGTCTCTTTAATTAAAAACATATTTGGTTGAAATTGTTTTGTTGTTGTATGGAGAAAAAGCA
Organism: Bellardia pandia; assembly: GCA_916048285.2. Taxonomy (NCBI): domain Eukaryota; kingdom Metazoa; phylum Arthropoda; class Insecta; order Diptera; family Calliphoridae; genus Bellardia; species Bellardia pandia. Next base: position 124,853,994 of record OU696529.1, read on the forward strand.
TAAACAAACGCCACTACTCTCTAAGTGAGTGTGTGTGTGTGTGTGACTTTAAAGAATATGAATGGTTGTTTTGGATTTTGTATTGCAAAATAATTAAGAAAAAAACAACAATAATAAACATTGTTTAAAACTAATAAATACATGCAATTATATAACTAATTGTTTTAAAGACGAAGAAGGCAGGAAAATTACTGTAAGTGGCGAACGCCATCGTGCGATGATTACAATTTTATTTTTTTTTTTTTGCTCAAAATTGAAGAGGTGGACTTTGCTGACAGGTGGTTTCAACAAGACGATTCCATATGATACACAGCACGCAAAACAATGGCCCAATTGAGATACAAGTTCGGTGAACAGTTTATGTCTCATTTGGGGCCGGTCAATTGGCCGCCTTGATCGTGGGATTTAACGTCTTTAAACTATTTTTTGTGGGGCTATGTTAAGGCATACATTTATCAAAATTTTCTGTTCAAATCAAATCCGAAAGCTCTTAAAAATCACACTTTATTTAGACGATTTTTATGTACTTATATAACTATTATGTTTTATTAGTACTTATGAACTGTATCGTCCCTTTACTGTTACAAATTTGAGTGTTAGTTTTTTAACGACATTTGAATGAAGATAATTTACAGGCCCACACTTTTTTTAAATTTGGTTTTTTTCTAGGTTAATTTTTGTTCTTGGACCAGCACTCAGGTAACGACCCTGCATTGTGTTGGAACTAGGAAAATAGGTTATGGGAGGGAGGATAGAGGAAGTAGTGTTTGTGAACATTTGACTTGAATTTTCCTATATTGAAAGTGACAGGGAATACTTCTGCTGGTAGTTTATTCCACATACGGACAGTACGGCTAAAGAACGAATTTTCCCTGTAGTGTGTTGTGCGTTCCACTGTCCAGTCGGCCACAAATGGGTGATCCCTGACTGAAGAACGTGTATTACGTAAAAGGAAAAGTTCCCTGATTTCAGCAGAACACATTCCTTTATAGTATCGATATAACAGATGAAACACAACCCACATTGCGACGATGCTCCAATGAATCAATCGAATTGGATACCCTACTGTCACCGATAAGCATCTCGATTTTTCCCGTACGCTGTCGAGTAACTCCAAAATAGACTTCGAAGCACCGGCTAATACAAGAGAGTTTTATTCCATTTTTGGTCGAACATAGGTGGTGTAAATAGTAAGGAGATCAGATGGAGTGAAGTACCGTTTTAAAAAACCAAGGCACTTGAGCGCTTCTTTTGACACTTGAAAAATGTGTTTGGCCCAGCGGACACCACACTGGATTCTCATGCCTAGAACGTCAAGAGCGTCTGATTCCTTAATATTTACACCGCCCATAAAAACAGTTGAAGCAACATGATTTGTTGTGCGTTTGTGCGTTAATAAACAACACTGAGTCTTACGTGCGTTAAAATCGACTCTGTTCGCACAACCCCATTCCGTCTGCCTCGGGGAGCAGTAAGAACTTTTGCTCGGAGGCGTTGTTCGTGTAGAGATTTTTCACGACTCAGCACTTTGGCACAGGCAACGAGCGAGGTGTTTGCGTAGCGAATCAGTTTCGGCGTTTTTATTATTTCGCCAAATTCTAAATGCTTTCTCTTTGGATGTGATTGCAATTTTGCACTTCTGATTCAATCAAGATGTTTCTTTAGATTTAATCGAAATTTTCTTTGATGGTATGAATTTTTTCATTTCCATCATAATTATATTTTCGACCATATTCGCCATGGCATTGACATTATTGTCTAAGACACAAAGTTTCCAATTAAAATGCCGTATACGAAAGTTGAACGTTTCGTATCATTAGCGCAAATTCGATCATTTTCTTAGTGAATTTATCGTAAACAAAACGTGTTATTTAGCAACATCTTCAAAAAGAAACTAGTTTTGTTGGCATTCAAAACAACAAATTAATGGCATGTGTTTTTTTATATGAAGTAGTTAAAAATATAAATATATTCTTGTTTAATTAAATATATATTTATTGGTTATAAATTAATACACGTTGTTTCATTTATGGAGATCAACTTAAGAGTAAGAACATAAAAAGGTTACAAAGTTAATTCGACATGTAACTAACTTAAAAAAGATATAGAACAAAATAAACGTCAAACATAAAAGATAACTAAAATAATAGAGTTGCCATTTCGAAATACTTCGTCTATCCCAACACCTCCCCTCGAAGTAGTGAGAATGATTAAATCAATGACCACTGGCTTGGGTCAGACCATCTGCCGACATATCTTCAGTTGATAAATATTCTAGGCTAATGTCACCATTTTGTCAAATTGTCCAAATTGTTGGTAATTTCATAACAATTTGGACAATTTGACAACAAAAATGGCATAGTGAAAACCAAGCATTAGTGATTAAAGTGTTTTATTGTTTACGATTTCATATTTTTAATATTTTTATTTACTTTTTTGTTGTATTTTAGTATTTTCTATAATATCTATATTTTCTATAAAATCAACAAAATTCTCTTTTGCAGTCGTGTAGCCTGCTGCTGCGAATGTGTTCAATGCTTCACTGCTGTACATTCAGCTGTACATCGTTCGTGCTGCCATACAATTGGCAATTTACTAGCTGTTTATTAATAGCGCATTTGTAATCCTATATTTGTTAGTTACATAAATATTAACATATTTATGCGATCGGATTTCATCTGAACAAAACTTTAATTTTCTGCATTTTATATTTTAATTAAGTATAATTTGATTAAATTGTACTGTATTTAACTAACTACAAATTTACGAAAATCCAGTTACTGTTTAAACAGAATTTGTATTTATTATATTTTTTTTAATTCTAGTTAGATTTTCTTATAAAAACAATAATTTTTAATATACGAGTGAGTATGTCATGATTATTATAACCAATATTTATTCCCATTAAATTGCAACTGTTTTATTCACATTTGCTTAACTTGTTTGACAACAGGTTTTTAAATTACTGTAAACTTGGCGTGCATTTGTATAAACATGTTTTAAGTTGTTTGTTGTAAAGCAACAACAGCATTGTCTTTGAGATAAGGATATTAAAAAAAAAAAAAAATAACGCCAACAAAAATTTTAAAGAAATAAATATAAACGTTTATAATTTTTTTTTTTGGCAGTTGCCATATTTACAATTTACGGTATTATCTACAGAGTTGGATAATTGGGTACTTTTTGTACAAATTCGGTTGTTAGTAGGTAGAAAGTCAAAGAAAAATAAACCTTATGAATTTGTTAATTTTGTAAAATAATAAGTTTCTAAATTATTACTAAACTTTAACTATCATATTTTACTTTTATTGCAAAATATTTTTCATCTACATATATTATTTTTAGCAAAAAACTAATTAAAAATTAAACAAAATGACATTTACTATTTCAAAATTTGCCCCTTAAGCATATTTAATATTTATTTAGCGCTATTATTTGTTTAATTTATAAAATGCAAATACTATGTACTATTATGTATTAGAATTATTGTTAAATTGTATTTCACTGACAAATAGAAAAATGTTTAATAAACATTAAATATGCAAAAAATATATGTATGCTGATGTGGATAACAATCTAATACATTTTGTGCAAATTCACAAATTGAACACAACTCGAAATAATAATAAAGACACTTTTATAATTTCCCATAATTTTGCAACACTGCGGCATTTAAAAGATCATATCTGGCACTACTAATTTACGTCAAACGTTTTCTCAAAGATGCCACAAATTGTTTGCAAGCAGTGCATTAATTTATTTTCATTTGTAACTATATAAAGAGATATTTTACAGATAATGTAAATTGGCCATTCGAGATAACATTCCTAATCTTATTTTGTGATGGTTTATTTTTATTACACGGTGATACAAAATCGAACATTCCATATGAAAAAATTTGGTGTCAAAATATGAGAGTATGAAACAATCTTATTTATAGTATTTTGGGGTAGAGGTTATTGAGAATGTAGATTGAGTACCTGAAAAAGTATGTAGAACTTGCAATGGTTTTTTAATTAAGTGGTTAAAAGAAGTCAATGCAGTTTGGTGTTCCAATGTTATGGTACACTACAGTCAATTTTTTTAAATTTATTTTATATCATATACATATGTACAAAACATGTAGGTATTATTATTTTTATATAAATTACTTACAAACTTAAGCTAGATTTACACGATTGAAATTTTCTTCAAAATTGCTCTTAAAAATGCTTCAAACTTGTGTAAACAACAAAATTTCTTCAAAATTTATTTATTTAATAACTAAATTTAAATAAATTTTGAAGAAATTTTGCTGTTGACACGAGTTTGAAGCATTTTGAAGAGCAATTTTGAAGAAAATTTCAATCGTGTAAATCTACCTTTACAGTTTTTTTAAGTTAAATTTTTAAATTGTTTTAAATTAAATAAAATTTAAGTCACTATCAAACTTGCAATGATTATTCACTGAACTACAAAAACCCTTGACGGTTTTAATATGAAAATTGTCAACTTTCATTTAAAATTGGTCTCATCCCATTTCCATTTTGTTTGTTGCACTATGTTATTATTAAACAATTCTGATTTTATAACTATGACCAAAAGTATACAAATAACAGTCTCATAATCAATGTTGTGTAAGTGTATTTTTATTTGGCGCCCATTTTTAACACATTAAATCCACCAACTCAAACAACCACACTAACAAATGTCACTCACTACTGTTATAAATAAACATCACAGTTGCAATTTTGAGAGAGAAAAAAAGTATAGAAAAACGAATTAAAGCATAAAAAGCAAACATTGATTGCATTATTTATGCATGGACAAATTTAAATATCGACGGCTGGTTATATTGTATTTTTGTTTGTTTGCTAAATCAAACACACGACGACATTTATCAAATATTGTTGCAGAGTGTTGCCAACTGGTTGATAAAGTTAATTGTCAGGTTCCAAAAAAAAAAAAAAAAAAAAAAAACTGCCGTAGTTGTATGAAAACCAAAAACAAACAAATTTATTATAAATATTTATTGATTATTCTAAAAATCTAAGAATATTTGTGAACTGAAAAAAGATCTTTGTAAAAATAATGAAAACTTGTTTAATTTTTTATTGCTGCTTAAAATCTCCAATGTTGTTAACATTATTTATGTCATGCCATCGGTTGAATAAGCAAGTAAGTGGACGAAATGACTGCACAACATACTCTTGTATGTTTTGCATACACAATTTTATATTTGGCCAAGATATATCTATGTTGCATATATGTACATGCACACACAGTACGAAGGCCTATAGTTAACGTTGTTCGTTTTTTGTTTGTTTTTAAATAAAACTTTTACATGCAAAATATACATAAATACATTGGGGATTTTCGCTATGGCCTGAATGTGTGCATAGTGATTCGATTAAATGAATGAATCAATGAATTGCATTATGACTCAGTACGATTGGAACACTTTTATGTGCATACTGGCAAATGGACGTGAAACAGTCGTCGTCGTCATCAATCTGTGTAAAATCTAATGCGTTTCCATTTTTTTTAAATGACAACACACAAAACAGAAATATGTCTGTTTATTTCAAATGCTACAAGAAACAGGCGCCTGTTCTGTTTTTTTTGTGATACACAGTCACATGTTGGTTCCCAAATAATAATAATAATGATGCTTGTTGTTTAATAAGATATCATTGGAAATAGGTTTTTTTAAGTTAAACAAATTAATAACCAAAAATATGAAAAACAATAGTTAAAAATAATACTTTAAATCAAAATTAATGAATAAATTTTAACTTTGTTTTATGGGGCAGGGCAACAGATTTTAGTTAAGCAGATCTGACAATTACTTTCTTCTACCAAAACTAGTATGGCGTTTTTCAATTTCAATATATTTAAATTAAAAGAATCTTAATTTTGGGTTTTAAATGTTTATTTCACGAATAACACAAATGCATAAATCTTGATCTCATTCACAATAAACGGATTTCACTTTTAATGTTAGTTTTTATTCTGACGCTTTTCTTAGTACACATTTTAACAAATGTCTTACTCTTAATTATTTGTTAAATTTAAATGTTTTTCCAATATGTATATTCAAAAACTGCCGTATTCATAAAAAATAAAGTAGGTTTGAAGAGTGCTTTTAGACAAAATGTTCTTAAAGTACATTTGAAGTCTACTTTAATTTTTTATGAATTAGACCGAAAGTATTTAATCACCCCTATCGTGAATAAAAATTCCACATGAAATTTGTTCCCTTTTCACATTTTTCCTATTAAAATTCAATGTTAAAAAAATAAAAGGGAACAAATTTCATGTGGAATTTTTATTCACGATAGGGGCGAATATTTTTCAATATTTCTCACCATTTTCATTAAGTATAATTTAAATGTTTATGTATTCAACTGACACAAAATATTAATAAAACTACAATAGTGCACATTCGCATGACACGCATACATTAATTAATATTGACGTTTGTTTATATCCATACGGTATTAAACAGTAACGGATATAATAAAGTATTAAAAAAAAACAAGAAGAAATTTTAATAGAATCTGTTGTTTGGAAAACAACAACTTTCTCAAAAATATTTTCAGATATCATTTGAAAATCCTTAAAACTATAGATTTAATAATCTACCCAACTAAAATCTAGATAAATTAATAAAAAAAAAAAGAAACATAAAAATAATAAAAATTGCGATTTTGTGAAGGGTTGGCAGCATTACAAATACTAGATGAATAGATAGTAAATTGGCATCACTAGTTATTAAGCAAAGGCAGCTGGCGAAGAAGTTACAAGAGGTAGAACCTGACGAAAAATGATTTCGATATCGAAATTATGATAAAATGTACTAAATTTCTTGCTCGATATCGAATGCCATAATCTCAAATAAGAAAATTACGATCAATTTTACTCGATATCGAATGCGGTAATTTGGCCCCTGTTTTGCCAAAAATAAACAGCTTAAGATCTGCTTTTCGCAAAGAGAGAAAAAAAAACTTGAGGCTCGTCCAGCTCATTCGAATCTATGTTAAAAACTCAAACTACATCTCAGTTCACAGTTAAGTCTGTCAGCTATAACTGACAGTTAAAACTGCACGTAAGTGGCCAGCTTAAAAAATAAAATAGAAATACTTAAGGAAATGTGAATCCTTGATTTTCAAAATAAACTAAAAACAGCATGATGTCGGAAATATAATTAAAAAAACAGTTTGTATACATACAGTGGCGAGCACACATGGTAACATGTTTTATAACTACATATGACTTAAAAACCCAACTAAACTCTCAAATTTTTAAAAATAATAATGGTTTTTTTATTTAAATAATTAAAAACACCCAAACAGACTGCAGCTGCTAAAAACAAACCTATAAGCGAGTGGACAGCACGGAGAGCTCTTCGTAAAATTTGCCTTATATCAGCTGTTAAACAAAAAAAGCCTGCGTGTCTGAAAAAAATGTGAAAGCTTGGCTAAAATTTTGGAAAGTGCACAAAAATGGACCCAAGAATTTGTCCGAATTGTGGTAGGAAATCCAAAATGCTTGGAACGCAATTTCAACAAAGCGCCGTATAGCTCTGGTTTACAATATGCCCAGAAGATGTGCAACTGTTATTAAAAACACGGGATATCCTACATTTTTTGTATTTAAATAAATTGTTTGTTTGGTTTCGTATCACGCGTTTGAAAAATAAAGATTTTTAAAAAATAACGAACAAAAGAAAATATTTGCTTCAATGGGCAACAGATACCAAGTGTGTTAACCTCGTGTCCAACAGTGTAAATACATTGAAGTGTAATTTTAATTATTACCAACGCTGTATAGGTATAATAAAAAATGCATCCATATAAATGGAAAATATGTATTATTGAAAAATCCCTTTTATAATAAAAATTTAAATTAAAAAACAAGTACATATGTACATGGCTTACATATGTATGTACGTACGTACAACACACAAAAAAAAAATACATAATAAGTATGAATTATGTATTTAATAAATATATGTATATGTACATGACACAAACATTCATATACATATGTATATATATATTAATGTGTATATGTTTGAATGGCTTTTTATGCGTTGTCGCACTTACCTGATGAGGTGATGGTGAGGCTTGCGAAGGTTGAGGTGATGGACTGGGCGCATGACTCGGACTACTGCTTGGTGGTGGACCACCATGCTGTGTATGATGAGGTGATGCTGGCGGCAGGGGATGGCCACCAGGGCCAGGACTAGGAGCAGGTGATGAACCACCAGGCCAAGGCCGATTTGGTTCAGGATACTGCAAAATAACAACAAATATATTTTATTTTATTAAAATTTTCCTTTATCATATACAAATAAAAATGTTTTTGTGCCACCAACAAATACAATAAAATGCCATAAAACAGAGCAATGTTGCAGAAAAAAAAATATACATACATATTTAAATTAAATAAAAACGCAATTGTGATTGTGAAAAATTAACAAACAGTTGTTTGTTAAAGAAAAAAAAAACAATGATTTTTTTTTCTTTTTAAAATAAAAAAGGCAAATATCCATTTTTTAAGGATTTAAAAAAATTTCAATAGATTTGTTTTTTCAACTACATTTTAATACTTTAAGTTTGGAATATTTGTTTCGAGTACATGTGTTTTTTATATTTTACACTTAAATACGAGAGTACTTTTTTATTTATCATTTATCTGGTTTATCTTATTTCATTTCATTTTATAAATTAAATATAATTTTTTTTTTGCTACACGCCTAGAAAAAATATTTTAATTGTAAAATATGCAGCATTAATTTAACACATAAATGTTTGCTTACATACATATGTATGTATGTGTGTTGCTATAATTTATTTATCTCTAAAATGTTGTCCAGGTAATTGCCGGTAATTAATGATTTTTTTATATTTTATAAAATCTAAAAGCTTTATTTAAAGCTTTTTTTTAATATTTTTGCTGTTTGAGTAGTTTTAAAAAGCTAGTTGAAACGATGATTTTTGTCTTTCGAGTAATGGTCACTTTTGTCGTTATAATCCATTCATAAGTTTTTATCTTGATTTTGGTTATAAAGGGTGATTTTTAGCAACTTTTTTTCTGTGACATGTTATTGTTAAACATGTTCAATTTGGTCTAAAATTTAGGCATGAAACGACTTACAATTGAACAACGCTTGCAGATTATTGAATTTTATTATCAAAATTCATTCTCGGTTAGGAAAGTGCATCGTGCACTTTTTTATCGGGAGAATGTGTTTAGTGACGAAGTTCATTTCTTTATTTTGATTTGATATAAATTTCTATACATACAGCGGCGGCCATGAGGTTAGCACACTTCATGTATGCTATTTTCAAACGTATTTTTTATATGATTTTTGCAATTGCAGTTAATGGACAATAATTTAGAACGTGACAGTAAATTTATATATGTATGTTGTTCGTTTTTAGTGGGTTGTTTAAGTTCTAATAAATATGTTATGAAACAAAAGATTAAGGGGAAAACACTGTATATAGGGAACTAGCCTAAAGTTATTTAGCAAATGAATTCTAGAGGTAGCAACATTTTAATTTGCTCAAGAAAGTTGGTCTACAGCGCATTAGACCATAATCGAGCCGCGGGAATTTTTTTCCATTTTCCCATTTTTCCTATTTAAATTCAATGTTAAAAAAATAAAAAGGGAAAAATCTCCCGCGGATTTTTTTATTCATGATTGGGCTGATAATGAAAGCAACCCGTAAAGAGGACTTTTTAATTTACAGAGATTCAGTGGAGCGATGAATCAAAATTTTGTAGGTTCAAATTTGATGGTAAAAGATACGTATGGTGTCCTCAAAATATGCAGCACAACTCAAAGTATAGTTCTAAGATCATAAGGAAAAATGGTGGGAATGTGATGGCGTGGACTGAGTTTTCTTGGCAAGGTGTTGGTTGTATATATAAGCTCGAGGCACAAATGGATAAGTGTGCTTATCAAAGTATGTTTTAAAATACAATGATTCGAAACGTCGAGGATAATATGCCACTTAGGTGGCGTTTTATCCACGACAACGACACAAAACACACCTCACGCTCTGTGAGATAGATGTGTTGAAATGTCCAGCCCAATATCAGTATCTGGATTGAGAACATATGAAATGATGTGGAGCAACATACAACGGCAGTAAGACCCAAGAATTTGGTCATTTGTGGAATTAAATACAAAATGCTTGCTATGCAATTCCAAAAGACCGCGGTGTGGGTTTGGTGAAAAGATGTGCAACTGTTATTAAAAACAAAGGATATCCTAAATATCAGGATTTTTTTTTTACTAATAAAACTTTTATTTAGTGCCAATTTACTGTCCAAAGTTTTTTTGGTGTAGTTGTATTCTAGAAAGAATATCAATGAATACAACAAATTATTAAAACAAAAAGTTTTAAAACAAATGTTTTAAAAATAAAAAGTTTAAAAAATTTAAAAACAACGGAAAATATTTGCTTTAATTGGCAAAGTATATCAAGTGTGCTAACTTCATATACACTACTGTATAGGGCATTAGTATAATTTTGTGGGTGTACGTAAATGTGGGTATGTATTAATTATTTGTATTAAGTATTAAACAACAAAACATTATTTTGACCACAAATATTTAGACACACACACATAAATGTTGCCCAAATATACAAAACAAACACTCGTATGAGTAAGCGCAGATACGAAGGTTGTGAGGAAAATAACACAAGAATATACATACATATATTATTGCAATATTTAACAAACTTAAAATTACGGGGTTTAATCAGCTGCTAAAATAAAGTTGCCAGATGAGTATGCAATATTTGGTGTGGCCCATTCCTTCGACTCATCATCAAACAATTCTCATTGTTATGACTATTTATTAGTTAGTGTATTGTATTGCAGTTTGTCGTATTTGTCCCTGCTTTTGTTATTGTTGACGGTTTTTAGTTTACATATAAGCTGTCTGTTTGCATGTGTAGTTAATGCAGTGAGTTATGTACTTTGTAGACATTAAGTATGTAAATATCCTTTTACTATACTATTTTCACATGTTGTGTATGTATGCAAATGTGGGTATGTTGTACATATATATATAGTAAACAAGTGTTTCTAAACATACATTCAGTCACACATTTGATTATGTTTGTTAGTTTAAATGTGTGCTCTACTTCAAAATGCAATACCCATTATTATCCTTAAAAAGTTTTTCTATTTTATCATCAACATTCATCCATTCATTCAGCTATCTATCCATCCATTCATTTATCTAATTTTCGATTTCATATTGCTGCTTCATATACAATTTTTATTGTCTGCAGCATGTGTATATATCGCACCCTAAATACAAAAGGGTCACAACTCAAAATACTAAAAATTTCAGGAGACAAAAAACTTCATCGTACATAAGCAACACACTTATAATAAAAATAAACTTAACTGTATTTTTCCAGTTAAAGAAGACAGTGATGTGAAAGAAATTTTTGCAGTAGTTAGAAATGTGAACTCTGAATTAATTTATAGAAAAGTCAGTTTTGGAAAATTTTGAGTTGTGACCCTATTGCATTTAGGGTGCGATATGCACATGTATGCCACAGATGTGTGAGTATGAGTAATTGGTTGGCAGTTGTGTGCGTGTGTATTTGTAATGTAATATTTAATTTATAGCCTAACCAGGTGATTCTTTAACCAAAATAATATTTAAGTTTATCCTATTCTTTGTAATTTTTTATAAATTTTTTCGGTTCAATGCTAGTATGTATACCTATGATGTAGAATTAATTAATTAATTAATTTATAAAATATTATTTTCATTTGTTGTATGAGAATTTGATATTTTTAAAATATAATCGCAATTAAAATTGCTATTATGGCAACACTATTTTGTGTCAGTGTTGCCAAAAACGCTAGAAGTTTTTTCTTTCGTGATAGTGTTGCCATTTTAGCACTTTCAGTACTAGATTTAGCATTTTATTTCTCGAAAATGCATTGGAATTTTTAAAAATTATACTAAATGCTTTTTAGCATAATTTGCTTGATAAAAAATATTTTTTTCTAGAAATTTTTTTTTTACTATTTTACTCCTAAAATACTTTTGGAGAAATAAAAAATAACTTTTATTAATATTTCAACTAAATTTCTTTTAGTGTGAACACGGAAATTTTTGAATTAACATATGAAATGTAATCTATTAAAACAAGTCAACAAATTTAGAAAAAACTATAATTTATATTTGCAAAATTTGAAATAAAAATTGTATAGTTACATTGAAAAAATTTAGCACTTATATTTTCTTCTGTAGTACATTTTAGAACTTAGTTTTCCAAGTTTTAGCATATTTTGAAATTCATTTTCTGGCAACACTGTTTCGTGATAACTTTTTAAGCAGTTTTAGCGGTTTTGTCAACTACAAATTAAACGTTTAAGAATTTTCATTATTTTCAATATTTTCACGGAAAGAACATACACAGGCATGTTCTGAAATCACGGTGATTTTAAATCATCAACGATTTTGAAATCACGGGAGGAATATTTTGGTGTTCTGAAAATCACGAGATTTTTAATTTTTAGTAGTGATTTTGATTGTTCTATATCACGAGCTAACAGCTGATTTTCTTGGTGTTTACTACTAAAGAGTAAAAGTAAATCACGAAAAATGTAAACAAATCTAAAAAATACAACGTCTTACTAAAATTGTAAATTTTAAGTTTTTTCTGTGTAAAATAGTTATACCGTAGACAGACGACAAACAAACAACAACAAACAGCTGATTCCGTACAGAATGTGCGATCAGTTTCGCTTTTTGCTTAAGCAAATGACAGCTGAAAAACTTAACGAAAAGTTTCGTTAAGTACATTATAGTTTGCCACATACAATTTATATGTGTTCGCACGTTTGCTTAAGCTAGCATATGCATATTATAGTTGGGCCTTTAAGACTGTTAATGCAAATTAACTGTGACGTCTGTCTACGCTATTAGTTTTATTTCAAAAACAAATAAAGAACAACTGATTTTAAGTGTATGTATGTGATAATCACGAGATTTCAATAATTTTTGTGTACAGAACACCTTTTTAGTGATATCAGAACATAAAGAATTTAAATTTTGTTTAAAAAGTTTGAAATAAAATATAACCTTTGGGTTTTAATTAAAAATATCCAAAATACCATTTTAAGTGTTTTCTTTTTCTGATACTTTCATTCGATCTACCTAAAGATATAAGTAAAATTATAAAATTCCTATACTTCCTATACTATACAAATAAAAGAACAATATTAAACGCCCAAATCATTCATTGCGAAAAGCAATGATAAATTTACGGGAAAAAAATTCAAGTCTACGATTTCAAAAATATATTGTGAGCGTCAGTAGAATTGAACTCACAAAAAACAAAGAAAAGCGTATAAAAATGTAATTGATTTATTGTTAAAAAAGACAAATTTTTACGCGTCAAAATAAAGTAAACAGTGACATTATCCTTATGCAAAAAAAAACCTGTCATACCAAAATTAGTGGGAATTCTTTTAATTTTTCTTTGTTTGAGAGTATAACGGTGAAGTGCCGTTAAAAAAATAATAACAAATTTCATAATTTATCATTAAAAGAGAATAAGTTGTGACGTTAAGTAGTGAAAAATTTACAACTGGAAGAGAAACATCAATTGAGACTCGGCAAATAATAATAATAATTAATTTACACGAAGCAATTCTTTAAGCTAAGCTGATTACCTTTTAGACACCGGGGTAAGGGGAAGATAAGACGAGTATACACTTGATTGTACTACCAATTCGTGTTACTCTTTTATTCATGTTACATATGTGTATACAAATGTGTGTATACTCTCAAATAAAAATACGAGCGATTTAAGCAATAAGAATTATGCTGTGTGGACACCAAAGACACTTCAAGGAAAAAATTGTATCAATCCTTTCAATAAAAATTGCTTCATGTAAATTGGGACTTAGCTAGTAAAGGTAAATCCCAGCGTGAAATAAGTAAAATCATTGGAAGGCATCACTATACAATAATAAAAATTATAGACAAGCACAACAAACACAGTACTGTAACAAATTTGTTTGGTGCAATACGGCAAAAACTGAAGTAAGAGCTATAGTAAGGGAAGTAACAGCAAACCCAAATAGCAGAAAATGCTAAGAAAACTTCTGGAAAACCTGTAACCACAAGTACGATTAGAGGATCTTTGCATCAGAATGTAATAAATGGTAGATTGCCATGTAAAAAAACTTTTACATCAAAGAATAAGAAAACGTTTAAATATATAAACGATCATCAATTTGTTTGGAATAATATTCTTTTCACCGCAAAAATATGGCGAACCAAGAACGAAACCTTTAGTAATAAAAAAGGTAAGAAAGCATGGCGGCGATTTAGTAATGGTCTGTGATCTTTAAAATTGTGAAAGCGTGGTTGCTCAAGCATTCTCCAAAAACCTTGGATCATAATCTGCAGTCCTCAGATCTCTATCCAATTGAATACTTGTGGGAATATCTGGACAAAAAATTAGGCAAAGAAATATTTCTTACAAGAATAACCTTAAGGCAGTAATACAGGTTGAATGAAACAAATTTTTTGCTGATTTCAGTTAAAACAAAACTCGTTAATTCAATGTATAGAAAATTTTCAGCTGTGAGGCAAAAGCACAACCAACAAAAAACAAGTTTACAAATATACTTATTTACTTTATTTTGACACGAAGAATCTGGCAATTTTCCGTTAAAATTTAATTATATTTTTATGTTCCTTATTTTTCTAGTTTTAGTTTGCTTGAGTTACTTATGAATTCTACAAAATATTATATTTTAAATTTGTACTTGTAGTATATATAAAACATTTTTGTAAACAATAATAGGTGTTTACTTTATATTGACGCTCACAGTATATACATAGTACTCAAAAATCCACAATAAATGGGTTTTAAACAAATACCTACCTACTTTGTTTTTACTTTTTACGTGTTTAAATGTCAGTAATAGAATATTTTACAATTGTTACCATTAATTTAATTTCGTTGAAAAATCGTATCTGGAAAAATAAATTCAACTTTGACAAATTTCACAAAATTCAACTATTAATTGACCATGCAATTAATTTCACTGGAATTTTTTGTGGGACAATGTTAAAGATAGAATCGTATCGAATACAGTTTTTATACTCAAAATCCGTGATGTGATTATCGAAATAGGCCCGACATTTGAAAATGTAGATAACATAAACAACATTTGTAGCATGGTCTGGATAGACATCTTGCCGATAACATTTTCAATTTATCAAATGTAACAATTCTGTATATGAAGTTCTAAAACAGGGCTGGATATGCAACAAAAGGTCCAGATTGAATTAAAACAAATCAATGAAATGTTCTATAAAAAAAGCAACGAAATAGTTAAAAATTTATATAAATAAAAAAAAAAAAAGAATATTTAATATTTAAAACTAGCTAAACCCTCGCCCACTAAACTAAACCCTAGCTTTAGTTTAGTGGGCGAGGCCATGCCCCTTTGTCCACTTACGTAGTCAAGGATTTATTATTTCTTAAGAATATCCTATTGTGAAAATTTAATGACGATCGGTCCAGTAGTTAAGACTATATTACGATTTTTAATTTTCCTAAAAAGGGGCGTGGCCCCACCCACTTTTCTCCTAGTACGTATTCCTAATTATGCCAATACCATATGTACCACATATCATTGACGTAGGTCAAAAAATACCCAAAATATGGCGATTTAAATTTTTTGTACAATCGAAATTTCATATAGCCTATTATTCCTTCCAGAGTCACCGTAACATGCTGTGAAAATTTCATCAAAATCGGCTCAGCCGTTTTGGAGTCTATACGTTACATACATACATACATACATACATTCAATTTTATATATATAGATAGAAGATAGATAGATAAAATATCAAATGGTGAAGTTACTTTAACTGTATTTCCAAATCTAACAAAGGTTAGAAACCTAAAATCAACATCATACAAAAAGCAGAAGTAATAGGTGCAAGGGCATGCGCTAGCTATATACATATGTTCGTAGACGTAGAAGTAGGTGTTGTGATGTAATGCCTGCTATAAATTCAAATAATAGTTACAGCAACAACAGCAAGAATAATAAAATCTCTATAGAATTTTCAATGTGCATACACATACATACTTACTATATATGAGTATATAGGTATTCATAATATATTATATGACGACAAGTGCTTATGATTGTTATCATACAGAGAGTGAATGGTCAAGTTCGATAGAATGACAGCTGTAAGGACTAAATGACATATAGATAGGCAGACACCAGATAGTTTGATAGACTAAATTGACCAATTCACCCACACCTAGGAATACACACACACACACACACATACATATACTTCAATAAATTATATTATTAGTTTTTACTTTATGGTTAAAGTTTTAGACTTGTGTTGTTATTTTAAAAGCCTTTAGGGGTATAAAGGATCATCAATATTCAAAATGTGAAATTTAGGTATATTTATTTTTTTTATTTTTTCAAAATAAGTCATTATTTTTCTGAGGTTTGTAAATATTTGAATTTACATTTTATGCGTTAATACGTTTATAATTTTATGTTTTTTTATTTATTGAGCAGAATACTTCAAACAGATACAAAATTTGTACAGGTTCAATGCCTAATACAGAGAACAACATAAGTTTTTAAACAATTACACAATTTTTAAATGTTAATGGCATTTGCATCACTGTTGTATAATAAATGTTAAGCGTTCGAAAAATCAGAATTGACATCACTGATTTATGTCAAATGTTTTTTTTTTAATACTAAATGATGTAGCTTACCTGATGCGTCGTATAGGCAGTTCGATGATTTGGTCCTGTCGCTGGGCCAGGCGGTGTGGGATATCTTTGTGGATACGGTGAATATTGAGATGGTGTTGTGCCTTGATTTGAAGATTGTGGCGGCGGTGGTGGACCACCTCCACTACCGCCACCACTACCACTACTACTTTGTTGCTGCTGCTGTTGTTGTTGTTGCTGCTGTTGTTGTCCCGGCTGTGGTTGCTGGGGCGAACTTGGATAGGAACCTGAGTTTTGACCTTGTGATGGCGGATAGGGTGATTGACCTCTGGAAGTATTTGTCTGTAATAATAAAACAATAAAAGAAAAATCAATAACAATTCCTACTCCAATTTAATATTAATTAAGAAAAACTTTTCAAAATTAATTTTTCACAACAAAAAATAATTAAATATAAATGTCTTAAAAAAGTATAATTAGATAAAGATGAATTTACAGCAATCCTTGAAATGTAAACACACACAAAAAACAACAAAATTTTTACAGTATACATACATACGTATATATTATATATATAAACCCCTTATCCTCTTTCCCCCTCTCTATATATATGTATAAACAATGGCAAGTGAAATGTGTTCTATACACTTTACTGCTCGCAAACAATGAGCAAAGTAATCTCAAATCTATGAAAGCCAGAAAAACATAGAGACGATAAAGAAGATGAATCAAGGAACATTATATAGTAATTTAATAAATGACAGGATGAAAACCAAACCAGTACAACAACCATCAACCACCCTACCATCCCTGTCACACAAGCAGCTACAACGACAACAATATTTTGATGGCGTTTTAATAAAATCGATTTCGAGATACGACAAAATCACAAACATTTCTAATAAGAGTAGGAAAATTAATGAGAGTTTGTTGATGGAATAGGGAAGTGGGATGTTTGAATTTACAACAAATGTTGTAAAACTAAATTCTGCTGCTATTTACTGCTACTGCTTCTACTACTGATATTTATCATTTCATGAAAATAAATTTATAATAATCCTTTGCAATACAATTAAAAATATGTTAAGGTGCATAAATGTTCATTTATTTATATCAATCATTTATTAGCCTGATGTTCGCAAAAACTTTATTTAGAAAATTTTAAAAATATTAGATGTTTGTAAAGGAAGTATGCAATAAATTAAAATTTGGTGGAGGTTTTTTTTTACAAAATTATATGGCACACGGTTTCGAAGTATTTATTAAGCATTTAGTCTTATTTTGGGTATACATTTTAAGGTAATTAGCTATTACCACACTAAAAATTACAAGATATTTTAATTACTCGTAAGTCAATATATTTTGAAAGCATGGCATTATTTTTTTTATATAAAATTCGTTTAAATATGAGTATTTGTAAAAAAGATCTTCACTAATAGTTTACTTTATAAGTTTAACATCTGGCAGCCTTGCTAGAATTTACTTATATGTACTTCAGTGCTGTCAAGTATATAAAGAGAAAACTTAAATTGTAAAAAATCTGACAGCGAAATGTAAGTAAGTCCGCTTTCACATTTTTCAATTCTGACTTTTACAGGCAGGTATTTTTGGATGAGAAGGGAAAATACAATAAAAGAGGTACAAACTTGACAGTACTTGTCAATTTTCTTATTTCCTTTTGTTTTTTTTTTCTTTAATGCATATTGATTTGCATGAAAAAATGCGAAAATTGAATTGCCGAGTGTGAATGAAATGGCAAGTTTAAAAGAGAATTGAACAAATACTGGTCAGCTAAAACTGAAGTGTGTGAAACAGGAAATATATTTCTAAATAAATTCAAAATCACCAATATCGTGAATAAAAATTCCACATGAAATTTGTTCCCTGTTATTTTTTTAACATTGAATTTTAATAGGAAAATGTCAAAAGGGAACAAATTTCATGTGGAATTTTAATTCACGATAGTGGTGCTTAATTATGAATTTAATTAAATAAATAATATATGCAATTGCTGTTTAAATTAAATATAAAACTAAAATTACTAAAGTTACTTTATCTATGCAATATTTAGGACCCAAGTGAAGCATACATATTCATTCAAAAGCTTAATTTTTTCTCTCACAAAATCATAAATTTTATCATTAACTAGAATTCACTTAACTTAATATAGCTATAATGAAGGAAATACTAGCTTGTGTTTTTAGTTTTCATCTGGTTTGGTGTTATGTTTGGTGTTACAATATACTATATAGTAATTTGCATAATTATATTGACAACAAAAAATAAATAGGATGACATTTATTCTATCATTTACATATTAGTAATAACAGATACAAATAGTAGTGTGTACACAATTATTGATAAGATTAAACAATTAGGTATTAAGTAACCTCCGGCGGGTTCGGGTTTTTATTTAAAAGATCCAATTAAATTTTAACCAGGATAGCTGCCTAATTAGTTCATTTTGATTAGTTTGTTCTTAGAAAATGTAGCCGATCACTAAATCAGTGATGCACAAAATTACTGCAAAAACAAAACTATAAATTAAAAATATTATCGGACGCATAAAGATGTCGATTCTTCTATCAAAATGTTCAATCACATTTTAGCAAAATGGCGTCACGTATTTTTAGTTTTAATACTGTAATCGATGTATCGATGTATCGGGTCGGCCAGTTAACAGCTGAATGTCATAAACAATTGGGAAATTTCATTTGCAATACATTGATTGTTTTGGTAGCTGTGTAAAATGTGAAACGTCCTCTTAAAACCACATGACCGTTATATCCATATCTCCAATAATAGGCCAAAATTTAATTGCTAATATACACATTTTGATAGCGTGATCTATGCACCGCCACCGTTAACAAAAGTCCTAATGCTCTTGAATGAATTCAGCGAATCTACGGCGATTTTTGAAGCAAATAGAATCAATGGCGGACGAATTCAGAATATTGACACTATTGCCAAAATGTAAAAAATCTAAGATTTTATGAGATTCAAAGGAAAGCAAAACATAAACCTTAAAAATGCAGTATTGTTTTAAAAGTAATTAAGATTTGAGTCGCTTTCTAAATTAGTTCTGTTCTGACTTAAGAATTCTACGTCAATCTTTTGTCATGGCCTAAGAAACATTTCACGTATACAAATTCATGAGACTTATACAATTTATGAAAATTATATGAATGTAAGATAACCTATAATAAACAAATTAGTATAAAGTATGGGTTTTTTTAAAAACATCCTTTCAGACACGTGCCCACACATGCTCTCATTTACTATAACCAGTATGTACCCACCAGTTTTAACCTTTTAGATACAATTTTTCACTCAAAATATCTAATTAATTTATAAATCATAGATAAGTCAATATATTACTTTACACATTTCAAGTAATCTAGCGTAGAGCCAATCGGAGCTTTAGAGACTCCAAGTAATCTAGAGTGTAGTCTCTTTAAATTTTACTTGAAGGATGAAGAGTTTTATTGTATACAGAATTTATTCTATTTACATTTATAATACTGTTACAATAAGTGATTGGTAAAATCACTATCTATTTCGGGGACTCTCACTAGAACTGCTGGGTACACACGCACAAAACACATTCTTTGGAATATTCATATACAATTGCGTGCATGTGTAAAAGGATACAATTATATCTTCTGTTGTATTTGTATAAATAAGTATCTATGTATTTATACATACGTGTAAATATAGGTAGTATCTGTGTGTGTACATAAAGCATAAGTATGTAATGTATAGATAGTTGAATAATTTCAATATGTGTTTTAACGTACAAACATATGTATGTACGAATGTTTGCACATATCGATAAATGTTTGTATGTGTATAGCAACAATTTAATCGATTTTCCAAAACCAATTCATACATTCATTCATTCACCCAAGCGTACATATACACACATTTACATACATACTTTACACAGTACAAAAAAAAGTAAACCAAATGCAGACTAATGTAACATTATACAAAAAAAAAAATATTAAACGGATATACATATAGAGAAATGCAAACAGAAAAAATTAAAACAACTCTTAGAAAAATCATACAGCTTTACCAACATCAATCTCTGGCAGAAGGATAAAATAGTATCATCATCATTGCAGCAAGAGCTATGATTTTTCAATAAAAGATTTATTATAATTCCATTTTTAAAGAGAAAAGTATAAAAATATACATAAGTACATGCATTCATATGCTTGGCTGATGTTTAGATGATTTAAATTAGACATTGGATCGTTGTAAACTTTTAGATTTTTAAGGTTTTAGATAGTAGGAACTAACTTTGTAGTAATGTTTCCGAAAAACCGATAAAATATGGCAATATCTTATAGCTGTTTTTCTTTGTTTTATTTTCATTTTCTCTTTCACTTTCTACATTACATATTTGAAATTCGCCATTTTACAAAAAAAGAGTGAGAGAGAAAGAAAGTGATTACACATTGCAAAAAAATCTTAGCTATTTTGCAATTACATTAGTATGTAGTTGGATTGCAAGAAAAAAAAAACAAAAAATTGTATTAGTAAGTTACTACACTCTAACTTACTAAAGGCCCAACTATAATGTGCATATGCTAGCTTAAGCAAACGTGCGAATACATATAAATTGTATGTGGCAAACTATAATGTACTTAACGAAACTTTTCGTTAAGTTTTTCAACTGTCATTTGCTTAAGCAAAAAGCGAAACTGATCGCATATTCCGTACGGAATCAGCTGTTTGTTTGTGTTTTTAACAAAATGGAGAAAGAAGAAAATACATTTATTTTAAATTTAATAGAAAATGTGGAAAAAATAAGTGCCTTTATAATAAAAGGGCCCTTTTTATTTTAACAAAAATGTCTCTGTCGTGGTTTATTTCTCTGACAGAACAAGAGCGTCTTCTTCTTTTACAGTGTAGTTCACATATTTCTTTTAATGTGCACAGGCCTTCAAGCGCTAACTTTAATATTTTTATATTATTTAAATTTTTAAGTCTTTTCTCCATTTTTACAAACACAATACGAAAATTAACAAAACATATGTAAACGTTTATTATTATTTACAATGTAGTGCTGCCACAGCTGTACATTTTAGTACTTTTGCCGAAAAATTAAAAAAAAAGGAAAAATTATGCGTTTCGGGTACGAAGTTTTCTTTTAATTATAAAATAATATAATAATATTTATAAAATATAGTCATTTAATGGCTTTTTGTTAAAATAAAAACATTTTTTTTAAACATAAATGAGCAACTGTGGACAAAAAGTTTCAAAGTCATTGTAGCCACCTGAAAGTTAACTCTGAACTAGTTATGCATTTGACAGCCTTTTCGTTAACTTTTGCAATTTGCTTAAGCTTGCTTATGCATATTATAGTTGGGCCTTAATACAATTCAAACATTTATTCGTATTTCACTTAAGGCAGTAGTTATTTTACTCATTAAAAATATGTTACTGCAATTTTGATGTAAATTTCCTTTTAGATACAAATTTGTTGTCGTTCTAATGTCACTTACTAGACAAATATATCAATTAACATATTC
This sequence comes from Bellardia pandia, assembly GCA_916048285.2. Taxonomy (NCBI): domain Eukaryota; kingdom Metazoa; phylum Arthropoda; class Insecta; order Diptera; family Calliphoridae; genus Bellardia; species Bellardia pandia. Next base: position 124,876,303 of record OU696529.1, read on the forward strand.
TCGGCATTAGTTTTGACACAGTTTTTTGAACAGTGTTAATATTCTAAAAACGTTCGTCATGATCGTTGTTATCGCAAGAAATAATAATATATATTAAACATTTGGGATCGTATTTTAAGCTATTGGCGATTGATTTTTTCAAAGAAATTTTGAAATATTTGATTGCTTTGCTTCAAAACATAGGCACATATCATAAATATGAGTCTGCAAATTGATGACTGTTTCTTCAGAAAACCAGTAACATGACAATAGTGGCATAAAGCTATATAATATAATAAATTCAATAGGATCAAAACACAAATCAATCGTTCGTGTGAAATCTTGGCTTTTTTAAAGCATTTATTATACTGATAAAATTTTTATTTTACCCACATAGTTTGATTATTTAAACCGTTTTATTTGTTTTTCTATAAAATTTTTGATTAGGTTTTGCAATTTTACCTCAAAAATACTACTATGTGCACATATTGTAATAGTTTACTTTATTTTGATGCAAAAAATCTGGTACTTTTTCATTAAAATTTAATTGATTAAGTTACTTATGAATTCTGCAATATATTTTGTTTAAAATTTGTTTTTGTAGTATATATGTATAATAAAATATTTTTTTTTAACAATATTAGGTGTTTACTTTATATTGACGCTCACAGTATGTAATTTATAGCAAATCATGGCATTTCAAATAAATTTAGAGAATAAACTTTTAACAGACGATTTAAAAATACATAATATTTTAAACCTTTATGCCGTCGCCAAACACAAATTTTGATTGTCAAAGAAGTTTAAAAATCGACATTTTGGCTGACTTGGTAATCAGACGAAATGTTCTGACGACGGTGTTACCATATCATAAATAAAACATGTTATGTATAATGTGACCACTATTTGTGTTTATATTCTTATTAAAGTTAGCCTTAGAAAATTTTAACACCTTTAAGTATCTGCTCAAACATATAATGAAAAAAATGCTATGCAATTTTCGAAATCTTTTGTTTTTTCTTCTTGGTTACAATTTGGCAAAAACAAAAAATGTGGTTGCAGGCAAGAGCAAAAAAAAAAAATAGAAAACAAATTAGAACTAAAACTAAAAATCGATTTTATATGTAGTTTTTTTTATATTGGACGTGCATCATGGCATTCATGCCCTTAAAGTGTAACAGTCACTCAGACAGTCAGCCAATCAAACAGTCATTGAGCCAGCAACAGAAATTGTTATAAAAACCACAAGGATTGTGATGGTTCATATATAGTAGAGTAAAAAAAATAGCAGCAACAACAAAGTTCATTGAGGAAAAAAGAAACAGCTGTCTTTGAAGTAACATTTTCAAACTCATCTATAAAGTTGTACACAGTTTGGTTAGTTTTTTTTTTTTTGCTCTGCTTTATTACAAATATTAAACGCCAAAGATCTAACGTTCGTTTTTTTCTTCACTGTGGAGCTTTATCACCAGAATTGTGTTAAAATTTATCTATATTTTAGTGTATAGCAAGACAATGTAATGCATATTCAAGAAAAAGTAAGTATCTGTTACTTTCTCTCTCACTCTCATTTGCTAACGTACAAGTAAAATGTAATTAAGCAAAAGGATTATGTCACATCAACATCAGGTTTTTGTTGAGATTCAACTAACCATACTAAATTTTAGCTAAAAACAAACAAAATAAAAAAAACAATCGAAAATAAATGAAAATCCTAAAACCATAAAGAAAACTTATTCACTTCGTTGTTCCTGGAATACGATAAAGTTTTGTTTTCTTTCCAGCACCAGTAGATGAAGTTTACAATAGACAGTAGTAGTGTAGATTGTGTTTTTTGTTCATTATATTTATACTTGCCAACAATACAACACAAGACAGACTTTAGAAAATTTCAAGAAATTTATACATTTGGGTGTGTATTATAAAATGGGTGGGCAAATATTTGCTGACTTATACAAAGAAGTAAATAATACACAGCCAGGCAAATCACACAAATTAATTACTGTTATATATCATTTTATTTTATAACCGAATAGAGAAACTTTTAAAGTATTTAAATTTAAAATGTGAACATTTGTACGATTACATATACATATCAGAAAAAATATTTACTCAACAATGCAGTCAACTATACATACTGACTAAATGCAATAGTTAAGGGTAATCTTAGTTTACCGTAAACTATTGAAAGTACTTGTCATATGTATATCATATAGTACATATATATGTACAATATATAAAAATAGGAATATTTAAATATGTTTCAAATGTCATTTAATATTTTTGATAGTTTATTAATCTCTCCTTTATAAGTTAGTCGTTATACTTGTACGAGTATATTAGAATACTATAAATATTATAACAGCATTGCATTTCCTTTCCTTCCAACAACTGTGAGTGCCTTTATTATAAATATTTTATTTACAATTATTAGAAATACATATGTAGATGTATATACCTATATATACATAGTATTATGCATTATTAATCCTTAGTGATTTTATATTTATATTTACATGAATTGTTTATATACAGTAGTGGCCATATCATATGCAACTAAAATTTGGTTTATAACAAAATCCCTAAAACTTTATTCCCAATAAAAAGAAAATTTAAATTGATGAATAAAATCAAAGGATATTTATTAATAAATAAAATTAAACACAACAAATTAATACAGACTTCATTTTAAAAATAACATAAATATTTTTTTCAAAAATCTTAGGGTTACGTTTGGTCAAAACATATGCAACTTGGTCAAAACATATGCAACTTATAATAAAAATCACAAAAAAAAACCTGCAAAGTAATAAATATTAATATTTCGTTGCAAAACCTGAATTATTTATCACAGCTGCACAACGACGTGGCATAGATTATATTAAATTATTTAATATCTTTGATGGAATTGAGGCGTGGGGCTATTTTATTTTTATGAATAACTCGTTCGCATTTCGAACGCTATTACGGTAAATTCTCTGATTAACAATTTCCCAAAGGTTCTCTATAGGGTTTAAATCAGGTGATTGAGGTGGCCATTCCATTACAGTTATGTTTTCTTCTGCTAACCATGACTTTACAATTCTTGATGTATGCTTCGGGTCATTGTCATGTTGGAAGACCCAAGCAAGTGGCATTTCCCATTCAGCATATGGAAGCATAACATCTTTTAAAATATCTTTGTACTTATGCTGATCCATTATACCATCGATACGATGTATGGAGCCCACTCCATTGGCACAAAAACATGCCCACACCATTGCACTACCTCCTCCATGTTTCACTGTTTTGGTGCAGTACTGTGATTTAACCCGCATATTTGATGGCCTCCTCACATAAAGCATGCCGTCACTCCCGATTATATTGGATTTTGCTTCGTCACTGAATAACACCGTTTTCTATTTGGAAATTGGTCAGTTTAAGTGTTATCTGGCAAATTTAAACCACTTGAGTTGGTTGCGTTTTGAAATAAGCGGTTTTTTTGCAGGACGGTGCGCTCGTAAGGAGGCATCTACTAAGCGTCTACGCACACTTCTGGGTGATATTGGTAGTTGAAGGCCTTTTACTAGTTGCAAAGATGTAATAAATGGTTGTTTTTCGACAGTCTGCACGATAAAATTATCTGTACGTTGACTTGTATGTCGTGGACGTCCTCCGCTATGGATCACCGAAACTGTTTTTGTGGCTTTATAGTTGTTTACTATTCGTGATATTGAACTTTTGGTAATTTTATATTTTTCAGTTATCTCTTTTTGTGACATTCCAATGGAATAATCGTCAACAATGCGTTGTCTTAACTCCAAACCGAATTTATCACGTGCCATTTCTAATTGGTTGTTTATGACCGTATAAAACAAAATTGCTTGTTAAATATTTATTAAAAACACTTTTTAACACTCACGAAAACTAAAACTTTGCAAAAAATATAAAATTTGATAAGACATGTGAGCTAAAGTAACGGTATCTTTAAATTTCTTCAGAGTTGCATTTGTTTTGGCCAAGCGAATATCGGTTAATCGATTTTATCGATAAAATTGACAGCATAATACAAAAAATTTATAGGAAAAATTACCATTATTACTTCAATTGAACCTAACAAATGAAAACAATAAAATGCTGATGTACGTTTTAAATTAAATTAAGGAGATTACAACATATTTCCACATAGCAAATTTCGGTTGCATATGATATGGCCACTACTGTACATAAATATTATTACACATTTCAATAGGGGTTTTTTTTTTTTGTTTGTTTGATGTTTATTTAAAATTTTGTTGATTGTTGGCTGTGTAAATAAATTAAATTCCAATATTTGTTAATTAAAGCTTTAAATTAAAAAGTTTTAAATTACATGAAATTTATGATTTTAAAAAAGGTTTTAATTATCTATGTTATTATGATTAAATAGTTTTAAAGTTACCTGTTCAGATAAAAGGAATTAAAATTAACAAATTCTTAATCAAATTGCAATTCTGGGCAGGCTTAAATAGTTGGCATCACTGCTTAGCACTTATAATGTCAAGTGACAAATAGAAGACATATACAATTAAAGATGCCATACTTTTATAGCTAATACATACATATTTCATAAACAATTGTGAGCTTCAAAATAAAGTCAACACCACATATTATTCAAAGTAAAGCTTAATTATATTAATATAAATAATATTATATTAGAAACAAAAATATTTCTTTAAAAATTCTACTAGAAATTTTGCGCGACATAAACATAGAAAGAAGCAAATAAACACAACTTAAACAAGGAAAAACTATAAACAACAACAAAAATAATAAAATAACCAGTAAACAAAGAAAAATAAATATACATAGTATGTATATAAACAACAACAACAACAACAACAACGTATAAAAATATTTCATAAATAATTCTCTTCATAACTGTGCTTTGTTGTTGAATGTGTATAATATTCAAATGCAAAAAAAAAAGTATAAAAAATTAAACTACAAGTTATTATAAAAGAATGTGTGTGTGTTTGCTATAGAGGCAACATAAAATGTATTCTATTGGAAAAATAACATGTGCTGCATAATTACAAATTCTACTCTTTTCATTTAACTCAACTACTGCTTTTTGTTTTATACAATTTTTTTTTTTTTTTTGCTGCTGCAGTTTTAGACAAATGTTACGAGAGATGCATAGTTCAGAGATATGTATGTATGTTCAAACTAAAATAGAAACGACACAAAAACAGAAAATGTCTTTCATTGTATGAAACGTGCGAGGGAGGAGGGATGTGAAAGAGAAGAGTAGCACAAAAACCAAGATCATAATGCAAAAAATAAATCGAGAGTTGTTCTTCCTTTTTTGTTTTTGTAACAACTTTTTCAGATTTTACTACTATTTATGTGCATACATACATAAAGGGTGTCCCAACTAGTACGCAATTTTTAAATGACTGATGCAGCAATTGAATTGTTTCTCTGGCTGTATGACATGTGGCGCCGTCTTGTTGAAACCACATGCCCTCCACATTCATTTCTTCAATTCTAGGCAAGAAAAAACTGATTATCATTTCACGATACCGAACACCATTGAGTGTTTGCACTTGACCTGCCTCATTTTCATAAAAAAAGGTCCAATGATTCCTCCAGCCCAAAAACCACACCACACAGTGACACGTTGAGGATGCATTTGCTTCTCTGAATCACTCGAAGATTTTCCTCACCCCAAATGCGACAATTCTGCCTATTGACGAAGCCATCAAGATGGAAATGGGCCTCGTCACTGAAGATGATTTTATCGGCAAAATCAGCATTTTCATGTTGTCTCTCCAATACCCAATTAACGAACTCCTTCGCTGTCCATGGTCAGCTGGCTTCAGTTCCTGAGTCAATTGAACTTTGTATGCATGAAGATGCAAATTTTTCGTCAAAATTCGCTGCATAGTGGATTTGGAGACACCAATTTGCTGAGCTCGATGTCGAATTGAGGTGGATGGAGTTTGAGCGTCATCATCACGTACAGCTGTGACATTTTCGGTTGATCGAGCTGGTCTTTACATCACTAACAGCCATAGTTTCGGCAAATTTATCCATTAATCTCTTTATAGTTGACTCTTTTGGAGCATTATTGTGACCCCAAATTGATCGCAATTTGCGAACTGTAGCCGAAAAACTTTCACCATATTGTTAAAACAATTTCACAATGAGAATGCGTTGTTCATTCGTGTAGCGCTCTATTTTTACTAACCTCGTACCTTTTACTAGCAAACAATAACAATTGTTCAAATGTCAAACAATGACACTTCGAATGGTGCCAAATTTACAAATTGCGTTCTAGTTGGGACACCCTTTATATACAACGTGGTAGAGATTTGTGCTCAAACAGCAAGCTGCAGCATTGGAGCTTCTGCAAATACTCGTACATACATATATTGTATGAGAGCCAGGGCAACATTAATGAAAGGATTTTCCATTTAGTAGTTGTGATATTATTTTGTCTATTTTTCTTTTTCATTATTTGCTGGAATGCTTGATAACTCGGTCGTTTTTTTTTCCTTTGTGTTTGTTTGCTGCAGTCTGTCTTTATTTATTTTCATTCTTTAACAAAGTATGACAAGGATTCAAATGGAAGTTATAAGTTGTTGTTTTTGTTGTGTGCTCCGCAAACAACAAAATGTTTTTTTGTTATTATTTATTTTCCCAGTTTTACGAGTATAGAGTACGCTAAAATATAAAATGAAAAACAAGCAGGAAAAAGTATGAAGCAAATAGTTGGTTTTATAGCTTTAACAACAACATCGTCCTCCTCATCACTGCAGAAACGTGTTCGTAAAAAGTTCAGCGCAAATGATGTCAGTTGATAATGAAGATTATGAAGATGCTGCTGATGACGATAATAACAATGATGTTGCCATATACAACAAACTATTTTACACTCAAAGAAATTACTGTGCATGTTGGGACTTAATTAGTGAAATGCTGTTAACTTTTTGAATGAATTTTCCTCGTAACATTTCATAGAACTTTTAATAACTTAAAGTTTCTTTGTAACACACACAAAAGCAGAGATAACATGGATTTGTATGTTTTCCTTTTCTGCTAAATCTAATTCGCAATTCGTGTCGAAATCATTATAGTCCAACATAGAATCGGACACAGATTTTTAATGCTTACCACTTCAAATTGGTCAGGCAATTGCGTTGAAGAACAACTTTTGTTATATAATTTGTTATGGTTGAAGATTGTCTTGCACTGCGATTGAACCTTAACTTCGACTACATAAAGACTACGATTAAAGTTCGACTTAAACTGCGAATGGATCTTAACTTTTGTTATATATGAATTCCAATTGAATCAGGGCTGAACCTACCAATTGAAGCTCAACTTCTACAACATAAATACCTAAGATTGAAGCTAATCCTGGAGTACATAAAGACCTAAGACTGAAGCTCATCCAGAAGTACATAAAGACCTGGTGTAGGTGGCAGATTAGTATCACGGTAGGACAGATAAGTGTCACCGTGAAGTGTTTCTTCTTTATTCTGACATCTTCAGCAGTAGTCGTTCTATGTGTAATCCACAGACTTGGCATGATGAGCACAGTGGTCCATAATGAGAATATTTAGTAGTCCAATTGCGAAAGCAGTTAAGTAATTGATTGAAAATCATTTTCAATTTAACAATTTAAACCATCGCACATTTGCAAGACCTGCCTAAATATATTGGATGGTATTATTGATTCCTAAATATATTGGATGGTATTATTGATTCCGCACGGAAAGTAAAACTAAGCGGAAAGAAATATCGATAGATATGTAAAATGTAATTATTCATTCCTGCGGCATGCAATACTGGCTGTGTAGAGATGATACCACAAAAAGGAAAAATACCGCAGCAACGGAATTAATAATTTCAAAATATGCTTCTGCACAAAAAAAATCTTCCGCAATTGCGAAACGGGATGAATAATTCGACCCATTGTCTACAGTAAAATTATGTGGAACACCTGCGTTTCGGGGAACTAATGGCAACCGCACTTTCAAATGATTCGCTATATCTAATTTAAAAATAACCGAAAATATTTACGCCGATAATTCTTTCATATTTTCACATTACTTTAGCTACCGTAACACAATCAACTAAAAATTTTTGAGAAGAAAAAGAAACAAATAATAATCTCTTTTAACTTATCCTTGTTTAATTTTTTCCCCATTTGTTTGATTCTAAATTTTTATATTCACGTAAGTTTTACATTGAGGATTAAGTGCATATACAAATACAAAAGCAACCAAACAGACATAAAGTTTTGAACACTTGCTGGCTGATGTTGGAATCGAAAGACAAGAGAGAGAACAACAAAAACACATGATGACCAAGTACTAGTAATAAAACCAAGCAACCGACCGACCGACCGACCATCCACATTGTTATTTCTGCATAAATGTAGCATACCTACATACATACTATATAACATATAACAGACGAAAAGACAGCCAGACAGTTGAACTAACAGACACATATTATATGTAACACCCTAACAAAAGTGTATGTAAGCTCTTCTCCTTTCCTTTTTTGCAATACCGGCTGACTGCTTGGTTTTATGGATATGGCCAGCTTTTTAAATGGGGATACCAAAATACAGAAAAGGGCGTAAGGGGGTTTAAGTAGTAGCAAAAATGTTAAATAACATTCGTGCTATACGACAGGGCTATGAAATGATAGTTGGTTGTCTGGTTGAATGGCTGGCTGGCTGTTTGTTGTTTGGCGACCAAACGACCCTTGCTTGCATTAATTTTATAACATTTATACACATCATACGTCTGTTCTTCCTTGCCTCTTTTTTGCACTCTTCTGCAAGTGCTACTTGTGTGTGTTTTTCTATAATTCCTGGCTTACAACATTTTATACAACAACTACAATATAAGCAGCAACATCAGCAGCAGCAGCAATATCACAGCTATACAATATTACTACTCTCAACAGTCATTTATAGTCATTATAAACATTTTATAACTAGTGCAGTCAGTAGGGGACAAGGATGAGTATGAGGCTGAAAATTGCTACAGACATTCCCACATATAGAGAGATACATGAGCTGACAGATACCCGAGCCCGAGTAGTAGTTGAAACACTTAAGTATATTGTTTTTGTTGCTGCTGTTGTTGTAGGTTTATTGTAAATTTTATTATGTTTTTTGTATGACATCGAGGACGATGATGATGATGATGATGACGACGACGATGGCATGATGTTGTGTATGAACATGAGCCAGATTATATGAGTCTGAGAACGAACGAACGTGTAATATTCAGAATTTTCGTTATGCTTTATTTTTTGTTTGTTTGTTTTTTCTGTTTACATTGTCTCCTCCTGTAATACGTTTTTTTTTGTGGAGCTGAGTGGTTGGTTGCAAGAGTAGATTTATTGCCACATTTTTAACTTGAATTCACATTTTTATGCTTAAAAAGTTTTCCATTTTCCTTATATGTATTTTTGTTTTATTAATTTTCAGTTTTAAGGGGAGAAAAATTATATAATAAAAGAAAATATTCAGATGCTGAAATGGAAGTTTTATTGAGATATTAGGACTAGTTACTTTATTTGTAGCAGTATACTACTTTCTTGTATTTTAGTTCGGAAACTTTTATCTCACTAACTTTAGAATATAAAGATAGGGTTTTCTGAAATGCCTTCCTTATAGTGCATTTACACTTGTAATTTTCCAACTAGTTTATGATCATAAGCTAGTTTCATAAACCATACCGTTTACATCAGCATTTTTGACAGTTAAGTGGTTTATCTTTGAAAAGTCATAAAACAGCTGACATTTTGTTTGTGTAAAATAATGTACTACTGTCAAAAATACTTGAAAAAATATTACTTTTGACATAAGTAAATTGTAAACAAAGTCAGTCAGCTGGGCTACTGCACTCACCTTGTATATTTACACCATGAAAAGTTTTTTTTTTTTTTTTTGAGCAAATGTAAAATGTGTCCAGCGTTGCCAGAAAAATGTTGAAAAAACAGAGTTGCATTAGCAAAAACTGGTTGTTTGTAACTAGTTTATCTCAAAAGCTAGTTACAAAACCTGTTTTTGATTTATATGGATAAACAAGTTTCTCAAACTAGTTTATCACCATAAACAACTAATAACTAGTTCATGGCGTAGGTGTAAATGCACTATTAGTTCATCGAATATTACAAACTACCGGAGAAAAAAATATCCCGGTAAAAAAAATTCGTGTTTTTTGAAGCACTTAAGAGAAAAAGCGTATAATCGAGCGCTTCAATAAAAGCGCTCTTTTGAAGCAGTAAAGCTTACGAATAAAATATACAAAAATATGCTTTTTTAGTGCTGACAACGAAGAAGGTTTTAAAGCGAAAAAATAAAAATGAAATTATAGCCTACGTATGACAACGAAAGTCAATTACAAAACGAATATCGCGCATCTCAGTTACTATGAATTTTTCTTAAGCAAAAACATTCAGATAGAATTTGTTCTTTGATTGGTGTGCGCGAAGTGACGCAAAACACTTTAGGAAAGTGCTTTATTTGCATGCTTGATTAGCTTAAAAGAAGCGCTTATTGTCAGCAGAAAGTAGTCCTTCAAATCGGGAACACCTCATACAAAAATCATGCATGCCATCAGCAGGTTTCAAGCGATTTGAGGTATGAATTCATACATAAAACCTACTCCTTTTGGAGCACATTTTTTACTGGGATCTTACGGGAGCATATGGCAGATTTTTAATAGCAAAGCTGTATGTAAGGTATTCATGAAATTAGAATGACATTGCAAGGTGTCACGAATCTGAGGTTAAAATTTTCAATTCTTTTATGCCAGAACGAATCTTGCTTACATTTTCAAGTCCCGGTGGATGATTCCATTTCTACTGTAAGTTGGTAAACTCGAAAGAATTTTCAATTGAACCATCTGTCTAAAATCAATATGTACTGATATGGCTGGCGGTTCTCCATAATTGAATTCCAAATGTTCAAAAATGGGTTTTAAAATTTCCTATGCAGGATGCCATTCTTGTCAAATCTTTTTTTTTTTTTAGCATAATCGGATTGAGGTCTATTAACATTGTTGAGTATGAATTTAAGATAGCTATCTCTAGTTGTTTACAGGATATGCATGGGCATTCAAGCGAAAGTTTTTCAACCAAATCTCCACAAATTTTAGCTACTCGCGATCTAAATATATCATTATGTGGAAGTAGTTAATATGTCACACATAGGCAAGTCCGAGGAGGTCAAAAGAAAACTTTTTTGAGGATCGCCAATTAATAGTGTCATGTAATAATGGTACTTAAATGTAAATAAACTGTTCGATGGACAGGTCGCCAGTATCATCTTGACTTCTGTTATTTAAATTCATATAAACTATTTGGAAATTTAACCCCCTTCAAAGTGCAAAGGAAAATGTTCACATTGGTGGCTTAAATTTTGTAACTTCACCTTACATCTTACAGAATTTTATTCTTAACTAGATATTTCTATTAAAGAGGGGGTCCCCAAGGAAGTACCCCAGTACCCTTCTTATACTTGATATTTACAACTGATATGCCAACAAACAATCGTCTTACACATCAATATTTGCTGATGATACTGCTATTCTAAGAATTCCTAAAAATCCCCAAGAAGCATCTCGCTACCTACAATCTCACATATTTGAATTTGGAAAATGGTTTAATCAATGAAAAAAGTTAATGAGCAGAAATGTCCACATATAACCTTTACATTGCGTAGAGAATCATTGTCTCCTATTTATATCAATGATAAAACAATAGCACAACAATCCAAAGTTAAACACTCAAAGTTAAAGACTCAAATGAAATTAAAATTAATCCAAATTAATTGGCTCATTTGCAGAAACTCTAAGTTTAATTTAGATTGCAAACTCCTAATTTAAAACTCAATCATAAAACTTATATACTGTTATGGAATACAGCCATGGGGAACTACCTCAGCTTCAAATGTAGATAGAATTCGAAAACTCCAAAAAAAAAAGATCACGTTGCCTTTGGTAAAAAATGGGATTCAAAAGTATGCACAAAAACATCTTGAAGTACACCCAAACCCATTAGCCCGCAACATCATATGAATTAATAGTGGCTGGCTAAATTCGACTAAGAATAAGGAATACAGCGGATCTGAGCCAAAGACAAGAAGAAAGAATGTCAACTTAATACACATACAAGGTCTGATCAAAAAATAACCGTTATTTTAAATTTTTTCAAAAAGTATTTATTTATTCATCAATAATCAATATAATATATTTGTGCCAGGGTTTTTTCCAATCCTTGAAACACTTCTGAAACGCGCTTTTTGATATCGCCAACAGCTCCTGTTTCGATTTTTCTTTATCTCCTCAATTGTAGCAAAACACTTTCCTTTCATCGATGTCTTCAGTTCTGGGAAGAGGAAAATCAGCGGGGCCAAGTCCGGTGAATACGGTGGTTGAGGCATGAAAACGGTTTTGTTTTTGGCCAAAAACTCACGCACAAGCATCGATGTGTGAGCTGGTGCGTTATCATGGTGCAAAATCCATGATTGGTTTTTCCACAATTATGTGCGTTTCTGACGAATTGTTTCGCGCAAACGGCGCATAAATTCAAGGTAGTATTCCTTATTGACCGTACGACCTTGTGGCAAGAATTCATGATGCAAAACGCCATTGCAGTCGAAGACAACAGTGAGCAAAACCTTCACATTTGACCGAACTTGACGTGCTTTTTTCGGTCTTGGCTCTTCTGGACGTTTTCATTGTGATGATTGGGCTTTGGTTTCAATGTCATAGCCATACACCCATGATTCGTCACCAGTTATGACCTTTTTGAGAAAATCTAGATCGCCGCTGACGATGTTCAACAGCTCCTGAGCAATGTCCATGCGACATTGTTTTTGCTCAAAATTTAGCAATTTTGGAACTATCTTCGCTGCCGCACGTTTCATGCCTAAAACATCCGAAAAATTGCTTGGCATGAGCCAACATCATCAGCAATGTCTCTGATAGTGATTCGACGATTATCCAAAATCATTTTTTTCACTGCTTCAATGTTTTCAACGATTGTGGACGTGCTCGGGCGACCAGGACGAGCATCGTCATTGACCGTAAACCGGTTATACCACCAAACCGGTTATACCACAATTGAACTTGTATTCTAGTCATAGTAGACTCCCCAAACGCCACAGTCAACATTTTAAAAGTCCTTGCGCATTTAATTTCATTTTTTAAACAAAACTTAATGCAGTTTCTTTGATTCATTTTTTCGAATAGTAAAAAAGCGAAGAGCAAGGACCAAAACACGACTAAACTTTTTATCTGTCAAAAACAAACTGACAATCCAAAATGGCTGATGATATTGCCAACATATGTATGTATATAACAGACATGTGTACCAACAAACATAACTGAAAAAATGATTTTTTGATCAGACCTCGTAAACAACAATGAATAAACAATTTTCGTCCAGTACTGGTTGGACTGCATAACTAAAATTCATAAGACATAAGTTTTGAAATACTTATTGTTAGTTCGCTAATAAAAGTAAAAGAAAAAACTTAATTTAGTGTTCCATTTTAATTTCATTATTTCGTAATAATCTTGTACCTAGCAACTTTACGCTTTTGATTTAAGGAAAATATGAGAATTCTTTGAATTAAATCTCCCTGGTACAATAAAACGATTTCATTACATTATAAGACAGAAATATTTGCTCAATTTCAGGCCTTACTCAGTCACACTGTAGGCATATGGCCACATTTATAAATGTAACACAATTCCTTTTACATACGGTTTAATACTCAATTCCAATTTCATTTCAAACTACATATTTGCCAGAGATAAGCATTAACGACAAAAACAAAAATGCCGGTTAAAAATGATAAAAATCTCTCATACGTAGTAAATGTCTGTATGTATCGATGTATGTCTGTCTTTCTTTCCGCCTTTATGACGCTGTGTCTCTGGGTCGTACTTGGCTGTCAGTTAAAGTAACAGTCAGAAAACCAAACAGCCAGAAACTAACACCACAACATGAACAACAACGATGCAACGACAATTTTAACGTTGAATGTATGTACATATGTATATAACCAAAAAAACAACAAAGTAAAGCACCAAAATATAGCAAGCAGCAGCAGCACATGGATACAAAACCATTTTTACTTGAACAGAGAGAAAATCCAACCATATGATGACGATGAGATGCCGCATGGTAAAAATTTCCAAAAACTTTAGCCAGTCAGCCAGCCCGCATTCAAAGTCATCAGCAACATATACACAGCATAACTCTGAACAGAACAGCACAGCACAACACCACAACACAATTGTCGTTCTCAGAACAACTTACAAATGATAAGGGTGACGGCAGGCTTACAAACAGGGAAAGAAAACAAGGAGGGCTGCTGGCTGGCTGGATGGATGGTTGGTTCGTTTGTTCGTTCGGTTGTTCGTTCGGTTGTCTTCTTATACAAAAAGATTGTGTAGGGAAAAAAGCATATCGAAGGAAGGAAGGGGCTTAATATTTCAACTGCTTTACTAAAAATTATATTAAAACATTGTTGTTATTGTTGCCTGGCATGACAATAACAAAGTAGCAAGCCAGCTATGACTATGGCTGTGTGGCACATACATGAACACTACGGCAACACATTACGAGTACAAAATGTGGATGATGTCGACAGTTAAGCACCAAGTATTTCATTTGGGATACAACCAACCAACCAACCAGCCAGTCAGCCAACATTCACTACTGCCATTCGTATAAAATAATGGTGGTTGCAGGCTGGCTGACTGGTTTGTTTGTTCATTCTGTTCTGTTCTATTCAGTTCAGTCGTTATTGTGGATGACTGTCAGGCTTTTAGGCAGTTAGACAAACTGACAGGAAAACTGGCTGTTCAACTGCATGGCTTGATAGAATTCTATAAATTTTTCGATAAAAAAAAAATAGGGAAACTAATGCGAACAACCAACACGAGTTTTTATTTTCAACATTTTTCTTTTTAACAAGACCGACAGTCACAGTAGACTACAAAACGACTAACAGTCTGTTGGGAAGGCAGGCTCGCAGTCATTTCGTCGGTCTTTATAAAACAAACAATTTTATTTAAATACATACACTCAAATTTACACAAACACACACACACACACAGATACTTTTAGCAACTTTTAACTGACAAGGCCAAAGGATGGTTGGTTGGAACGTTGTTTTGCTACGAAAAGAGGGGAGGAAATCTGGGGATCAATGAGATGTAGTTTGAAATGAAATGTAAAACGTACATAGTTGTTGAGTTTTTTTTTTTTTTTTGTGGATTCGTGCATGTTTGATTTTTTTATTATTCACCATATTTAAAAGAAATTGTTTGTTTTGCACTGCTGCTGTTGTTATTGTTGCTGCTTTTTATTTGATGTACAACTACAACATAAAAAGTTTTTTTGGAGTTTATGTTCTCTGTATTGTTGTTGTTTTGTTGTATTTTTGTTTGTTGTGTTCTTATTTAAGCTTGTGTTCTTCTTTAGCGTTTTTTTTTTTTTCAAAAAGTGTAGAGTCAATGAAAGGAAAAACGTGTTCGCAGATATGAAATTATAGATGAATGTTATATTTTTTAACAAAAACACACAATCACACTTTCACGGGGAGAAATACACATATTCCCAGCAAGCCATATGAGTCCGAAGAATCTTTTCTGACACCTTTTTCGGAGCGTTAACGCTCTTTATGAGCCCAAAAAACAATCATTATTGCTCCGAAAACCTTCAGAGAAGAGCTCTTAGATAATGTCAAAAAAGAGTCTTTTATGAGGGTTTTTGGGCTCTGAAAGAGCTCTTAGAGCTTTGGTACACACATAATTAAGTGGAATTTCTGAGTCATACTGCGTGCCGACTCAGGACAGTAACAAGCAAATTTTTCTTTCGTCAGTTGGACTCTTTTCTGACTCCTTTTTCGGAGCGCTCCGAAAATGCTCTTTTGTTGCACTCTTTTCTGACTCCTTTTTTCCGAGCGCTCCTAGTATGTTATGCTGGGACATATTGTACAACGCACATACATACCTGCATTTTATATTTGCAGATTATTTAAAAGAATTAATTTACTAAATAAGAGGTAAACTTTTGAAGTCTATTGAGTTGCCATATTACAGAGTTCCAAAACGTAAACAAACAAGGGGGTTACTCTCTATTGCGTTGCGAAAGCAAATTCGATGCGTAAGAGTATCAATTTGTACGCTTATCGCATCGAATTTGCTTTCGCATTGCAATATTGAGTAAACCCCAAAGGAATGAAAAAACCTTTTCTTTTAAAAAATGTGCTAGTTTATTTTTAAGAATTACTAATTAAGGTGAAATTTACAGCTATGCATGTATGTATGTATGTATATACATATGTATTATTAAAAGGGGCACGTTTTTAAGATTCTGGCTTGAAAAATAAAAATGGCATAGGATTTCACAAGAGCAGAAATAATGTAATCTATAGGTAGAGTTAAGCTATGTATACACGATCGTCAGATATTACAACGTTGTCAGATCTAGCAATGTGCTAGCAATGTACTGACATTGAAAAATTTTTACCAAAAGGTAAATTGTCAGTTTAGACGACTGTAAGAAAACTAACAATTTCATTGGCACACAATTGTCACACAATGAATTTATCTGTCACCCGAAATTGTCAGTTCATACGGTTGTGTTTTATTATTCAAAATGTTACTATATGTCTGTTAAAATTATTTACTGTTCAATGTTATTATCAAAAATTTTAAATTATTTTTCTGTAAAACATATTTTCAATTTTGTCAACCCCTTTCAAACTTATGTGCATACATATATCAAAAAAAAAATTTACACATCCAAAGGAAATCGAAATATTGAGTTAGTTATATATAAAAATAAAAAATCTTTTATAAAAAACAAAAAAGTGACCTCAAGCTTAAAAATTATTTAATAAAAATCATTTAAAAGGTCAAAAAAAATAGAATAAAATTATTGAAAAAAAAATTCAAATGAAATATGAAAATTTTGAAATAATACGAGAGAAATAAAATAAAACCTTCGAATTTTTATAAGCATCATAGAAATCACAAAAACCCTATTTCTTTTTGTAATATAAATAATCAAATTAAGGACACAATTCCTTTGAAGTTCCTATGAACTATAAAACTCACACAAAAAAGTTCTCTTCCTTATTTGAAAAAGAAAACTGACTGACTCGCTCACTTGGTGGCGAGCTGACTGTCACAAAATAATAGGTATATATACCTATAGCCCTCCTTGCATAAAACTCAGTCCCAGAGTTTGTTCTACGAAATATTATACGACGAGTAAAAACTTTTCTTGTATTTTGTTTTACACCAACCAAAGTAGAGCTGTAAAGATGATGCTTGATCATCATCTTTATAATTGTGTGTCTAACTGACTGCCTCGCTCCTCCCCTGATACTTTCTTTATGTCGTTTGCTTTTTCTGTGTGTGTATGTTTAACAGTTCAGTTACAGTAACAAAAAGTTGCCGCCAGAATTTTTTGTAGGATATTTTTTACATTTCATGTTTTTTGTATGACAACAATGTTTTATTTTTTATTTTTTTATTTTCTTTTTGCGTTGTTAAGTCTTAATATTTCTTTTTTACAAGGGAATTGGTGGAGCAAAAACAGAAAACTAAAAAGAGGACAAGGAGGGTTGGGTGACTGACTGACTGTCGGAATAAAAGGAAAAGAAATTGTATTAACAAAAAACCCAGCACATTAAACTGAAACTTAAAAGTCGTCTTCTGTATAGTTTCTGCAACAAATACAAATGGTTTAGATGTTTTTTTTTTCATTAGATTTTTATAATTTGTGTTCGCAGTGAGTGAGTAGCAGACATCAGCTGAATCGATAGCAGAACCAACTTATTTTCGGTTTCTTTTTTTTTAATCACTTTATTTTAAACAAAAAATTAATTGACATACAAAGTCAAGCCAAACCACAAAAATATTAAAAACAACTTATGAATGCATAGGTATATAAAATCATGTTGTTGCAAGAATAATTAACGATAACTATCTTCAATAGCTATTTTTATGCTCAACAATTCCATATTCACAACAAATTTTGTTCAGTGTAGTTCAGAAAGGTACTATATACCAGAATCTGAGTTATATAACAACGTAGGGCTACATTAAATCATTAAATTAAATTTCGATATAGGTATACATATGTAGGTACAATATGTTAAATAAGTTGTAAGCCTGAATTGACTCTGGTTCCCGATATAAATAAAATTGAGGACATTGCACCACATACATATTTAAGCATACAAAATAATTATGTATTACGTGATAACAAATAATATTTCCATTGTATGTACTCTTATTTTTGCCATATTTTTTCCAAAAAAAATTACAAATTTTTCATTAATTCTGTCTACAACGTAAAATTTTTACTCATGTTTACATTATTACTAATTATTTTATTGCCAGAAACATTTTTGCTTAGAAACAGTTATTAATTTCTATCTTAGAATTGTATGTGTGTGTGTGCGTGTGGCTATGTTTTAAATGTCACATTTTCTATGGCAAATCTAATAATGTGATGAATGTGAGTTTCATGCGTGCAAATGAACATACCTCTTTAATTGTATCTAATTAATTATAATAAATTCCAAAGATAAAAAAGCAGAGGAAAAATTACAAGACATTTCTATTCTCTTTATTTCCTCAGTTATTTTCGCAGTTGAATGACTATGAGGTTGTAAATATTAAATTTTCTGTCTGTTTATTGTTGTTTTGCAATTTGTAACACAGTTTACTTACTGCTGTTAAGATTTCATTAAATACATATATTTTTTAAGGGTGATGTTACGATTGTATTTAATCGTAAACATTTTAAACGTCTTCATTCCTTTATTTTTTCAAAACAAACAAAAACCCTGTTATGACAATAAAAACAAAAGCTTAACAGATGTATTTCTCAGGCACAAGGGATTCCAACCTTACTCAATGCAATACAGCGGCCTACAACCTCGGGGGAGAGTTATAATCATATACAAGTACATCTATGTACGTGTATGAATATAGGACAAAACAAATAACTTTTGCAAAAAAAGTTTGGTAAAAATGTGTGTTTAATTTTATGAAATGGAATAATGTACATTATGTATTCAAATCGAAGTGAAAAGCAGAATCGTGTTCCTATAAAACGTTCACACTATAAAATACAAACTGTTTACAAGAAGAATGAAATTTTACAATGTTCATATACTTTTTATTTAATTACAATCTGGTAGCTCTAGACTTCAAATGTCAATGAGAAATGTAAACAAATATAAGGTGCTCTCAGACAGTGATGTTAACTAACAATTTATTTGCATGATTCTATGGCACAGTATTGCAAATGAACGGCAAGTGGTCAATGTTATGTTCTAAACGGAAATACATACATATCTAAAATAACCTTTAATTTAGTTAAAAATAACCAATAAAAATAAAATTATAAAGTTTTGAAATTTTAAGGTGTATTTTCAACATAGTGCGTACAATTATGGGCGAATTTGTGTAATGTCTGTGTGGATATGTTGTCAGACTAGTCGTTTTTTTTTTAATACAAATAAGCCTGAGTAAATTTTGTTTACTGAAAATTTTCTGAATGAATTTTAAAGGCCATGGTAAAACTAAATGTGCAACAACAGAGAAGAGGTATAGATAGATAGATAAATAGACTAGCAACAGACTTACACTACTTTTTCTACATGTTTCAGGTACATATGTACGTAAATACCACTATAATTGTATGTTTTTGTATTAAGAAATATATGGCAGTCTGTATACTATATACATAGCTTGTCTGTACAGAATATTTGTGATACCATAAATATACATAGATACATATGTATATGTATACAGTACACAAAATATGGCCATAATAACAACATCAAATGTTTCAGCAACAACAAGTGTCCGTTTTCCTCCTTTAGTTTTCCGCTTTTAGTTTCAAGTTTGTACTTATTCATTCATAGGATGCGTGCGTGTGTTTTTTTTTTTTTTGTATTTCAATTTCTAAGTTTGGTACTCATTTGTAGTTTACTTGCCAGTCTATGTACTCGTAAATGCTGGTATAGACATAATCAAACAAACAACCAGTCAGCCCATTGCAACTACTACTATGTACTTCACTATACACATTGCTACCGTTTGTTGGCGATATAGTGTTGATGATGATTATGGAGATGCCGTCAACGACAATGATTATAGTATTTCACTACATATTTTACTAGCAGGCATTTAGGCAGCTTATTCAAGGCTACACTTTTATTTGTTTTTGTTGCTTTTGTTGTGCCTTTATCGGCTATTTTGTTTTGTTGTTGCAGACGTCGTCATTATTGTTTCCTTTTATTTTGATGCAACGTAAGTTCAAATGTGACTAGAAACTGTTAGGTCTATGCGAACACACTTGTGCGTTGGTCATTTTGCCTCAAGTGGTGGCAAGTAAATACTAATATGCAGGTCATCATATGAACGTAGTGTTATTGTATTGATTTGTGGAAGAATTGTGTCTGACAATTATGTTTGTGTGTCAAATATTTAAAACAATATACAGTGGGTGGCCAAATTATTAGTTACACATGCATAATTGTTTAGTTTGAAGCCGTATAACATTTTAAAATAGTGGAAATGTATCCTTTTATTTGTTCTTTTAGGTAAATTAAGTGTTTCTAATTCAATAAAAAATAAATTCTTTTGTTTTAAAAATATATATTTGAGGTAAAGAAATATTAAAAATTTAAAAAAAAAAAAAATCTCAATAGCGGTATTCACAC
This sequence comes from Bellardia pandia, assembly GCA_916048285.2. Lineage (NCBI taxonomy): Eukaryota > Metazoa > Arthropoda > Insecta > Diptera > Calliphoridae > Bellardia > Bellardia pandia. The sequence continues at coordinate 124,897,043 of OU696529.1, forward strand.
CGAGCTTGTTAGTTTGTTAGTCGTTAATCGTTACTTTTTTACACGCATTTTGTTTTTGTATATTTAACGCGCTAACGGATAAACATTTAACAAATTAACGACACGGCACCCCTGATAAAATAGTTGTTAGTTGGTAACTCACAATCAGCTGTTGCAGTTTCTAAATAAATATATTTAAAAAATCATCTTCATCATCGTGGAAAATTTCTGCATTATTAAATTATTTGTAATTAAATGAAAAACTTCGATAAATCTTGTCTACTTACCCTCAGCAAGCGTTATTTGTGTCAAAGCATGAGTAATTAAATGGTTTACAATTGTTTTTTTTTTACACTTTCTCGTGACATGTTTTATTTTTTCCAGAATAATAAATTGTGTCAAAACAATAAATCAGCTGTTTTACTACGAAAGTTACCAGACTAACAAAGTTTTAAAAAGGGGGTCGTTCACAGTTGGTAACTTTAACAAATTAACAAACTACGGACTAACAAACTAACAAGCTCGGTGTGAATACCGCTAAAAAAGCTTGCACCCTTTTTGGCATGCTCTGAATGCATTTTTGAATATTTTCTTGTAGTTCTTCATCGTGATGCCAGATTTTAATCAATTTAATCAAAATTGCATATTTCATTTCACACTTTAGAGCAGAATGACAGATAATGATCTACAACTACCAATCATTGTTGACACTGCACAAAATATTTAACAGTATTACCAGAATTAAAATACGAAAACATCTGGTACAAGAAATAAATTTATATACGTATTAATTAATATAGCGTAACTAATAATTTGGTCACCCACTGTACATATGCAATAGAAAAGAAAATTATTTTGCCATTGAAACAAATTCAACTATTTTTTAAATTAATTCGATATTTAATAGTGTAGTAATATTATAAACAATGCATTTTAAAGTTAAGGAATAATTATTAGTATTAACAAACCCAAATTATAGATTTGATAAATTTATTGGCAATTTAGCCATTTTAGCAGTGTTAACATAAAAAATATTTTTGTGTTTTAAGAAAAACTTCAAATTTCCAAAGTTAACTTTCGTTTAATTTTGTATTCAAAATTTCTTTCCTCACAAGTCATTTTCTATTTAAATTGTAACAGGTATTTACTTGATTTTTAACACTTTACGATCACTTGCAACACTGAGCAGGAAACATACAAATAAATAGCTGACATTACTGAAATGTTTTTTGGCATTTCACTTACACTTAAACAAACAAATATTCACTGACAACTCAAAATTGAATAGTGGCAAAATAAACAAAATTGTTTTTATTGCTTTAATTGTAAGCCAGGATCTCACATCCCTCGTAAAGAAATGTAATTAAAGCTAATGTACATTTGTTAATATTAAGAAAGCACGGAAGTGTTGATTAACATGACCAAAAAAAGTCTTAAAACCTGCCCAAATATATAAAGGATCATAGTATTTGAATCATCACTATTGTTTAGAATGTCAAATATTATAAATGTTAGAAAGATCAACAAAAAACTTAATCGAAAAACATGAATGAATGGGTTAATATATGACAAAGCATATTGCTTTGTAAACTTCCGATATATTTCAGGATAAGACTCTGGTTGTCCTGATTCTACTGTTAACGTTACGTTCTTGAAATTTGTTTTGCTTTCTATGTTATGTATTTATATTTTACTACACCATCTTCCATAATCGTCCAAATTTACTAATTAATTGTTGTCTGTAGTTTTCTTTTATTAATGCTTTCTGCTCTAAATTTACAAATCTATCAACTTCTCCAACTCTGCGCTAAACCAATATGTAGGCACTATAATATTTGAAATTTACAATATGGCCACACCACAAAAGCCAGAGATGGCTAGCGTAACTAATTTATTGACGGTATCAAATTTGACAGCAATTTTTTGCAATTCAATAAACTTCTATGTAATTTTACAGCATTTAAAATTTTATTAATTTAAAAAGCAAATTTACAATATTTTAAGTCGATTTACATTTTCTTAAAGTAATTGATTGTAACATAACATTGAGCACAAACATTTTTACAGTACATTTTATAGCTTTAAAGCATATTAATAATATATATACTCGTATGTTGTACATATTGCGTTTTAATAACATATATTATATTATGTATGTATGTGTTACTCACACATTTTAGAAGCAACAATTGTATTTAAATACTATTTAAAAATATAAAATACCCTCTGTGCCAAATAATCAAGTAAATAGAAATTTCATTGTAAAATGAACAGATTTTCCAAAAAAGTTAAAAAAAAAAAGAAAACTAAATCCTGGCACAAGTGATAGGATGACAAGTACATACTCGAATATATTGTGTTATTTGTTTGTCTTTATTCATTCATTCATTTATTTATAACACATGAATTCATTGAAATATTTTTTAAATATGCACACTATTCAAACAAGCAAGCTGGCAGGAACAAACCCACCCACTACTACTCAGGCAGCCAGCCAGCCACTTGGGTGACTAGTGACTATATGAATGAATTGTAATGGCTGAAACAAAACAAAAATTATAAAAATAAGTACAAAAGAAAGAAGTGAAGAGAGTTTATTTTAAACCAGCAGCAAGGCAATTGTTGTTAATGTAGACTTTTATTTTTGTTTTAAAAGAAGTTCACCTACATGTGGTCCGTCCGTTCGTTTTATTTTTGTTTTTTGCATTGTCTGTCTAGCTGCCAGTACATATATTTTAACCTCATGTTACCCAGCCGGCTTTTTTTTTTTTTTGTATCTTTGTACTCTTTTGTTGTATGACATTTAGTTCAGTTCCTCTGTTATGTGTGTCAGTTTCTTTCCTTTCAGCTGATTGCCAGTCTGTTACCCGTATGTCTGTCCTTCTTTCATTTGTCGTGAGTTTATACTTGTGTACATATTTGTGTCGACATTGTTTTGGTTATAACCATTTTTTTTAGCTTTATTTAAATGTTTATTTTTTGGGTTTCGTACTGATTTTTATTTATGTTTATAGCCAATGCAAATTCTTAACATAACATTGCAAAACCAAAGAGCCGAGCCCTTCTTATACAAGATTCGTTGCTGGTTTGGGTTTGTTGTTGTTGTGGGTTACTACAAACGTTACCGATTGGTGTTGACGAGAGTTTATTATTCTTGGAATACTTTATTTCACTTTTATTTATTTCATTTTTGTTTTATTTTATTAAGTCTATAAAAGTTGTGATTCTTTAAATTGCATTGGCCATGTTCAGTATGGTTGCTGGTTGTAGATACCGTATTTTCAGCTTTTTTTTTTTTTTTTTGTTTTTTAGCAAACTATTTTGTTGTATTTTTACTTTCTTTCGAGTGTTTTAAGACTATAAATTTGTGCGTATGTGTTGTGTTGACAAACATGAGAGAACTTTTATATTTCCTGATTTAAAAAAAAACAAAAACAGAAGAAAACTGAAGGTCAACCATCAAGGAAATATGTGTCACTTGTTTTGCTTATTTTATTTTTTTATTTTAAGTATTTTTAACATTTATGAAGTTTTAAGGTTTAATATTTTACACAACTTGTAAACTGTGAACAATTTTACTAAAAAGAATATAATTTCTCAAATTAGGAACAAAAATACAGCTGAAAATAAATGCAGTTTGAAATGCAACATAACAAAGAAATCTATTTTAAAGGCAAAAAAAAATACTTTATGACAACACTTCTTTGTCAAATAATGAAATGACATTTATAAACGCGCTATATTAGGTTAGGTCAACAGGTGGCCGCGTAGTACCTGACTTTCTGGATAGAGCAGAAGATATATGAAGTAGGAGATAGAATAGAAGAATACGAAAGATAGTGAAATAGATATTTAAAGTATGAGAAGAGTGAAAAGTGTGCAGACCAAAATATAAACGAGCGTAGATAACCGTTATTAGATTACTGCAGCCAATTACTGCTTCTGATGAAAGCATCAATATTCTCCAACTTCAAATCTGAGAATTCAGATAAGTCGCCGATGATTGCCCCAGAAAGATGCTACGAGATCTACTCATTACTGGGCATTGGCATAAAAGATGAGAGACTGTTTCCTCTTCTTCATTATTGCAACTCCTGCAAAAATCATTATAGGGTAAACCCAATCGTTTTCCACGGTTGCCGAATTTGCAGTGTCCTGTGATCACTGACACCAAGTTACTGAGTTGTTGTCGCTGTAATTTTAGTAAATACAACGTACGTTTCCTATTTAATATAGGCCAAATCAGTTGTGTGACTGCACAGGTGTGTTCATTTAATTAACTTAAATATAATTAACAAATACAAACTGCGAAGCTTTTTGGCTTATCTGCAGAAAACACCCAGAGTCTTTGGGGGGAATCGAACCCGCAACCCTCTGACAGATAGTCCAGCACACTATAGTCTATCGGCCCACCTGGTAGCTCATAGTAAAAGTTGCTGACTATTTGCTTGCATTTCGATAGCGGAATACCGCAAAGATGGTCAATGTCATCGTCAGGTAACATGGCACCTTTCTTTGCCAAGTCATCTGCGATACAATTGCCTATTATGTCTCTATGTACACGCACCCATATGAGTGAAACTGTTAAATGTCTCGCCATCCTGTTTAAGGGTGTCCGGCATTCCTGGACTAAGATTGATGTAGTGTGTACACCTGTCAGACTTTATTGCAGCTTGGCTGTCAGTATATATGTATAGGTATATCTCTTCCCGATATTCTGTAATAACTGATCCAATTATCCGCTCGTTTTATAGCCGATATTTCAGACTGAAGGATACTACATCCGTTTGGAATTCTAAAAGACATCCTGATTCCAAACTCTAGGATATAGACCCCATGGATGGAGCCATCCGTGTATATAGATAGATTCGTAGTATCCAGAAGCCGAAGCTTCTCAAGAAGGAGGGTCTAGGAGTGCAATAATCAATGTATTCAGTAAGACATTGTACGTTTTCCATGATGCTAACATATCCATAATGACCATGCTTCCAAACACCTGTTTCACTTAGTCTCACGGCAATATTCATGGCCAATTTATTTGCCAATTGATCAACTTGAATCCAGTTTAGTATCGCAAAAAGCGACTTAGTCGAAGTAGTACTTAACGCTCCAGTTATGAGGATCGCAGTCCTCTTTAATATCTTCTCTAAAATAACACAATTTGAAGTTTTGTCAAGTGCCTTACACCAGACTGAGACTCCATAAAATAATATTGGTTTTATAACTGTCTCAAAGAACCAGTTTACACATCGAGGATTAATACCCCAATTATTGCCTATAGCTTTTTTGCAGACATACAAAGCCGACATAGCTTTAGATGTTCTTGCCAGTATGTTGGGTTTCCATGATAACTTCAAGAATTAGACCCAAGAATTTTGCTTTTTCCGAGATAGTCAGTTCTATACCATTCAATCTAGGAAGCATAAAAGTAGGAATCTTATATTTTCTAGTGAATATTACAAGTTCCGTTTTGCTAGGATTGACACTTAACCCACTTTCATTACTCCACCCACTGAGTGTTTTAAGTGCATCCTCCATTCCTTGCGATATTGTGCCCAAATGGAATCTTGAGACTACCACTGCCACGTCGTCCGCGTTATTAAAAAAAAGACTCATCATTATAACTATTCAAGTAAATTCCCATGACGCGTAAAACGAGTAAATATTTGTATAAAAAAACACATTTCATCTATTAGAGGAGTGTTAAACTAAACAATTAAAAAATACAAAATGTGCATACAAAATCAAGTTGTACTTTCCATTTTAATAAATATTTACAACGTCGTGAAATATTTTCTTCTCATCCTATCTCTCCTCTACCTATATACACCTTAATTTAAATGTTAGCGTTAATACAAACAAAAATACTATTTCTTTTTTTTTTTTTCATTTCATTTTATCCATATTTATTTTATATAAAATCAAAGTTCAGTGTAACTTGTCTATGACCTAGAATTTTGCTCATAACAATTTTCTAAAGTCGAACGAAACAAAGCAAGAAAAATCAACTTATAACAAGTTTAAGTAAAAATAAAAATACATTTTACCGCAACTAAATAAATGGAACACAAACAGAGTATTTTTTTTTATTATAGTATTTATTTGAACTTTGTATTTTCTATAATCTACAACAACATTTTTTTTTCATGTCGATGACGTCGTTATAATGAAATGAAAAGGAAAAATATACAAAAAATTAACTGGTTTCTCCTGTATACATACATATATGGATATGTTATTCTCAGTAAATATGTACATCGGCGTAGATAGCCCGGTCTGGGGGAGGCTAAGCCCCCCCCAGAAAAAATTTAGCCACCCCCAGAATTTTTATTCTGTTATTGCATTTTTGTATTTGAACAATTTTCCATAGCTTTTACTAAAAAGTGTTCAAAAAAGATCCCCCCAGGAAAAAGGCCTAGCTACGCCGATGAATATGTACATATGTATGTAGTAAACAAAGTACATACTTATTAAAAAATAGTTATAAATTGTTTGTAAAAAAAAATTATTAAGTTCGGTTTATACTTACAATATGTTAGACAACAATAACTAATGCCTTATTTTTGTTATTAAATCTACTATATATTTTGTTGCTATAATCACAACTATTGTAAATTACAATTAAATTAAATTTTCTAGTTTATACACCTGATAAATATTTAAAACTGATTTTTAATAATCCAATTCCAAGTAAGCATTAAATGCAGATATATTTATAAAAAAATAACATACATATGTACATACTGTGAGCATCAAAATAAAGTCAACACCACATACAGTAGACGCTCAGAAATTACAATTTCCAGAAATTAGAATCAGTCATTTCATTGCATTAAGCGCTCTAAAATTAGAACTAAAAATTCTAATTTCCGAGCGTTTTTTTTTTTTTCTTTTTCGTTGTAAACACTAAAATTTTAACAATTTAGTTTAATCAAATAGAAAACAAAAAAGGGAATCCCATTTTAGTAAATGTTTTACAAATTTTGTTGATGTTGTTAGAGTTTAAACGTCAGTTTTTTGGTGTTTAAATTTATTAAAATAAGACAACGAACTATAAGCCGGAAAAGATTGTCAAGGGTATTCAAGGAAAACGCTTAGCGCTGAATTTTAATGTAACCACTTCTGCCATTAGCTATATTAAATCGAATAGGGAATCAATATCGGATGCTATTGCCAACACCTATCAACACATATCTAATAAAATTTTACATAGTGCGATATATCCGAAAATGGAGAGTCGTCTCTACATATGGTTTCTAATGTTACTGATTATATGATTAACAAAGACTAAGGAGATTTCACAATATTATTTTAACTTTTTTTTTTTAATTTATTATTAAATTGAAATTAAGAAAGACTGAGTGAGAATTCACAATACATATCATTTAAATTTTTTAATAAAATTTTGTTTTTAAATTCAATTATATGTACATATACATATGTACTAGTATATTACACTAAAGTCATATGTACATACAAATGTTAAGGTGTAAATAAACTGAATTGTTATTTTTTGTTGTTTCGTTAAGTTTTTCATATTTTTTATGTTAAATAAACTAAAATGAAAATAAAGACATATGTAGTTTTTTTATAGCTTTATTGTAAAATTTACCTAACCCGTTCAGAAAAAATTTACAATGAGAAGACAAACATCAATTGAGACTCGGCAAATCACAATAGACTTACATAGAAAAAGTAAATCCCTGCGTAAAGTAGGTAAAATCGTTGGGAGGCATCACTGTACAATAATAAATAGAGAAATATAGAGAAGCATATATTTAATCCGAACTTTTCCTGGATTCTTATTCTCATTTCTTTAATGGTGATATTAGGATTTTCTTCTATCCACTCTTCAATTTGCTGTAGTTGAGCCCGATTTAATTTAGTTTAACACAATACCGTAGAACATTTGTCTGGAGGAAAACGACCAAAGCGTCTTACAAAAACTCAAGTAAGAGCGTCTTACAAAAAGAAGTCAAATCAAATCCAATATCTAGTGCTGTAAAAATACTTGAAAATGTAACGAAAACTTCTGGAAAACCTGTAATTGCAAACACGATTAGAAGATCTTTCCACCAAAATGGCCTCAAAGAACGACCAAACCAACGTTTAAATTTATACAAGCCTCGGATTTTTCGAAATAATATTTTCTTCACCGATGAAAGTAAGTAAGTTTGAGATATTTGGAGTCAAAAACCCCCCAAATGTGGCGAACCAAGAAAGTAATAAATATGTTACCAAGATAGTAAAATTATTAGTAAAAAATTGCCATTACTACTTATTTTTTGTATTTTTTTAAGTTGTAACGTTTTTATAATATAAAAAGTAAACCAATGCAATGATTAATTTTGAAATTAATAACAAATTGTTTTAAATGTTTAATATACAAAGAAAAGTACATATTCATTTTTTTAATTTAATCAGTTGAAAGTATCCACCTCTGGTTTTTTGTAGTGTGACCATTTTTTCAAACATAAAAATCACAGCTGCAGAGTTGGAAACTTTGGTAGTTTGTAAATTTAAAACGTAAAGCTTTCAAAATATAAAAATATAATAAAATTAGTTAAACATAAATATGTTGCATATAAAACATTATTTAAAAGTTATTGTGGGAAATATAATAAAGAAATAAGGTAAAGATCAGGATATGTTGATGTTGAAATGTAAGTTATTACATACCTATATTGGTAACAACTATGATAACGATTTCGCAGTCAAACATACTAACAATGAGCATATTGTTTCTATATCGCAATTTTATGCTAAGGAGGTAAAGAGACTGTGAAAAGTGACTATCGAATAGTTCAGTCACTTTGGACTATTACTGCAGAATAAACCTTTATATATTTTGTTCAGATAGAAAAGAGTGTTGTTAGCGACTATGTTGGTGATATTTGCAGGATACGCGCAGTAAAGAAGTTGTGTATTTGGCTAAATTAGTCATTCATTTACCAGACCCCATAGTTAATCAACTTGGAGACCAGTAGCCATAATGGATGTTGTTGTAACAACACTAGTTGCAGCAGAGTTGTATCCCTCATCCGAGTGAACTCGTGTCATTCCGGTGAACACTTCGTTTCACCTTGTTTTTCCAGCATGCTCAATAAAAAGCGCACACCGTTTTGACGTGTATGTTTATTTTTCGTTGGTGACAGACAGAACTGTAGAAGCACCATCATTCATTGTGCCGGAGATAGTTTGTGTGATTGTGCTTGCTTGTCCCTTTTCCAAATCACTAATTTATCATGCATAGCCTAATATTATTATTATTATTATTACTGTTTTATCTGTTTACCGTTTTCACATGCCTCTGGATATCGATTGATTTGTAGACGATTATTTTTTATCGATGACTCTTCTTCTCTTTACACAAAATACAACTGCTATTGTTGTGGTTGTTTTTATTATATTTTCTCACTTCGTTTGTTAAGTGCGTGTGTGTTTTTTGCAATTTAATGTCATTCAACTTTTATTTATTGGTATCACTACAATAAAAAAGCTGCAACGACAACAGCAAAAACATACTCACCTACTCAGCGGATTTTCTTTTTGTATGTATTTCGTTTGTATTTTTGAAAGCCTTTTTCAGTGTAGGTTTGTCAAATTGTTTGTCCAATACTACTGGTAGACAGACATGCATACAAACACAGGTACATACATATGTACATATATATTTATTTGTTTTCATATAAAGATGTTTTATTTATATGTACATACTCGTACATATAAATAATAAAATAAAACAAAATTTAAACCTATTTAAAAATCATTTGGGTTGTTCTATGTGCACATAGTTATTATGGCGACTACGACTATGGTGATGATGATGATGCCGTATGCGGCGACGCTGTTGCTGACGTTCACGTTAACGCCAACGTCATACAAATGTATAGATGATAAAGAGGTAGTGGTTGAGAGGGTGCTGCTGGGTTTGGGGTAATTCAGAGTAATATTTAATAGTAGTATCTAGGTTGAGAATGTGCAAATATACTCGTCGTACTACATATAAATTTTATATTTTATTTATTTTTTTATTTCTTGAAAAGTTCATTGACTTATTGTTTATATTGAAATTTCTCTGTATGTTGTACGTTGTTCGTTGCATTTGCAAATGAAATTTGTAATTTTCTGTTTTATTGTTTCTTCTTTTGCATTTTGTATAAATTAATTCCAAAAATTGTGTATATTGTTGTTTGTACATACATATATATAGTACATATAATAATAATGTACTTGGAATGCAAAAATAGACTAAGAAAAACTAAAAGAGTACTTATGTATTTGTATTGCATGTACACAATGTTGTATGTTGTTTTTATCAGGAAATGTCAAAGAATTAAATGGGAGTAATGGTAGGTAACAGTAGTTTTAGTACTTAGACTCTGTTAGTCAGACAGAACAATATTTGCCCATATACACCATCTCACACCACCCATACTCGTTTACATGTATGTATGTACATACATAAGTTAGAGTGTATATTTATTTTCATGTGAAGCTCTCTGCGTTCACTTGGTTGTTGCTGTTTTTTTTTTTTTTTTTTTTTTATTTCGTATTTATTTTCTAAACATACATACAACTCATTCCTACTTAATTTCATTGTTGTTGTTATTTTTGTTGGAGGGTATTTCCTTAAATTTTTTGTACGTTTTTCTATAGATTTTATTTTTATTTTTATATATAAATTCTTTTTGTAGTTGTTTATTCATTTCATGTATACAACCTTGACATACTGACGTGGAGGAACAGTGAATAAGCAGTAACAACAACAGCAACAACACATAAGGCCCATGATAATGAAGATGACGTTGTTGATAATGATATTTTTTAATATAAATACAAAAAATGACAACGGCGACTGCAACAACGTTAGACAGGAATTTTAAGTTTTTAATAGAAATCGGCATACATTTAATCAGATTTTTGTCGAATGGTTCTAAAATATTTAATTCAAAGTAGAAATTCTAATGATATTTTGTTATATTTCGCACAGGTTATTTAATTTGAATTTATGCAGTAGGTATAATTTTTTAATTTAAGTGTCAAATATGCGAAGTTGATTTTATTTTGAAAGTACATACATACCTACAAACATACATACACATGTATGTATGTACATTTTACAGTATTGATAACATTAGAGAAGGTCATCTTTTAATAAAGATGAATATGTAAATACTTCAATCAATGAAATAAAGGATGACAAAAATGGCGATACTGATTCCTACACTTTGTAAATTCTCTCTAAGTGACAAAGAATGTTGCCGATGTCTTAGATTGTGATAATTGCAGGTCGCACGTATGACTCATTTACCATACCATTCGCTTTTGTAACGCAGGTGCAGTTAAAAGTTTCTTGTTCAGCCACACTTCTAGCAGCTGTCTTATGGCGTTTTCTTTTCTGGCAAAAATGTTACACGTTTTTCCCCTTCCGCATCTTTTTTAATTTTTTGTGTTCTTTTCTGAAAAAATGTCAACACTGCTAAAGTGTAGTGTGTTCTTTTCTATAAATGTCACACTATAAATTAAAAAAATGGTGCACCTTTCACACTCTGTATTTTTAGAGGGGGAGAATCGCACGATAAAACAACTGACCAGTTATGCCAACTTTTGAGACTCAAAACGCGTAAACATTTTTGAAAAAAGGGCTAAATGGAAAAAAATCCATATAAAACCACATCCAATTTTCTTTTTTTTTGCGTTTTGAGTGACTAAAATCCGGCTAACTCTAGCCCGAAAAGGGCTAAGTTGGCATTGCTGCAGCTGACATTTGTTTTGTTTATGAATGTGTATTTGTGTTAAGAAACAAAAAAAAAATATACAAAATGGAAAATATTTTTTATGTGCTGAAAAAATTTTGGATGACTTGTTGGATTCATCTTCATCATCAGATGATGATAAAATATTTTATATGATTATGGAAAGAAATCCACAACCGTGAGTGAAAGACTTGGTAAAGAACGTAATTAATGAATACTCTGAAGTTGATGTATGTCAAATTGCATAGGACAATATCTCCTACTTCTTATACATATATGTAATGTATGTTTATATACATATATCATTTTTATATTTGAGAAGAATTTTCGTATTAGTCGGGAAAGTGCCATAGGTCATTTTGATAAATATTCATTGTGTTATTTCAAGCGATCTTACCAGGGAGCTATCTGCTTCTTCTTTTTAACAAAAAAAACAAAAACAGCTGTACATGAAAAAAAATGTTACACTGTTGTAATTTTATGTTCTATTCTGACCATTAAAAATGCGACATCTTTAAAATGTGGGGTAAACATTATAAAAATGTACATAATAAAGGTGTAACATTTTATTTCAGAAAAGAAAACACCATTAGCCTTATCTAGTAGAATCTGAGAAAATTCATCCTGCCAGCAGCACATACGGGTCAAATCAAACTCGCTATAGCACTGGTTGTTTTATTGAGCCATATACATATATTTATTTATTCAGTAATAAAAAGCCAATTAGGCCAAAATAATATTACATAGTAATACAATAAACCTAAGTATAAAAGCAAGGTTAAATATACAATAAATTTCATGTTACAAATTATCAAATGGGCTCCCCAGCCGTGATAAAAAAAGTGTAGATAGGTATGTCAAGATTTAATAAAGAAAAAGAGACAAATGAAATACGGTCCAGTTAGGGATAGGACAAGAGCTACATTAATAGAAGAGATCACAAAGGGTCTGAAAAATATTGCAAGCGTTTTACTATTCGCAAGAGGAATACAAGAAAGTGTTAAAGCCTTATCATCCATCATTTATCACATACCCTATATATAATACTTAAGCCAAAACTGATGCAGAAATTTTCGGCTAACAGTCTTTGAGTGAGAATCGAGTCTTTTCGATACGGGGAATCAATTGATGTGTTAAAGTCTACTAGAATTTCTAAACTCGCTTCATAATGATGGGCATAGTGAAATAAAAGAGTATACTTTCACAAGGCAAAGATAAAAGCCTTGTCAACTAATTATGGATATGGTTGTAAATGCTGAAATAGTGTCAGTCATTACTCAACAAAAGCCTGCTTTAATAATAGCAGTTGATGTGTACGAAACTAGATCTTGTATATCTCTGATTGCTAAATAAAAAGCCGAATAAAATTATTCAGGGGTGTCATAGAAACCAATATTGTCAGAATTGGTTTTCAAACCGACAAGAAAAAATGCTTTGGTGTCATAGGGCACTGCTACACGTTCAATAAATATCGATTATCTTATCTATTGCTTTAAAGTCTTCTTAAACTGCTTTTGATCCATGAACCATGATTTATTTTTTCTAAAATTTCTTTAAAACACATGCGACAAGTGCTGGACTGTCGATGATATATGGAAATGTAAATCTACTAGAAGAAACTAGCATGGAAGAGCGTTGATAGACTGAGCGGGGTATGTAAGTATAGCTACGTAGGCTTTTCACTGATAGTTTAAAACCTTGTCAGATACCGAGATCTTCGCTCACCAAGTTGTTACCACATCACCATTAATATACCGTTGGCCCAATGGCTGTTTTTATGGTGTCTGAAAAATTTATCACTTAAAGCTGTTGTGTGTACGAGTCTGTTAAATTTTAACGTTAGAGGACAACACTTTGATACGGCTTGTCATTTACCAGTCTGCAAATGTCAAGTGTGTGTGTGTCATCGATAAATTTTCTAAAGCCAGTATTCTTTCTTTTGATTAATGTAATTAGTGTTGACAGCCACTATGAAATGGTAAAAATCGTTCATTGTTAATAGATTTTACTTTTAGAAAATGTTTTAACCTAGCTTATAAAAATCTTTATAAATTCGAATTGGTTTTCGCTTAATTTATACAACAATCCAATAACAAAATGTATTTCGATAACATTTTTCCCCCTTTTGAGGACTTTTTTCAGTTTTATATAACTTTAATGTGCAGCAGTATACAAAGTCTTTTTAATGTTTTGTTTTCCTTTCTACGCCGGCTTGTTTTTGTTCTACACAAATAAATTGTTTACACTCATTCACATTTATAACGATTCATCCCATCATTTATACTTTAAGCTAACTATACATCTCTTTTTTTATACCTATTACGTCGCAAACGAACTTAATTGTTACGTTTTTTTTTTTTTTTTTTTTTTTTTTTTTTTTTATTATTATGCCAATTATGTTTTGTTGCGCTATTTGCTTGTTTCTTAAAACACATAAAAAATATTACTAGATCTAAAGAACACTATTAATTGTAGTTGTTTACATTTTGTTTTCTTTGAACTTAACTGTTTGACGACAAAACAAAAACAATATTACAAAAAGGAACAAAATGCTAATGCTATTTTTGCTTTTATACACTAATTGCAGTCTATTTTTAGGCGTAGTATTGGGGGGAGTGTGTGTAGTTGACTTTAGCATTCCAAAAAACAGCTGTTTGTTTGATTTATTAAAGAATATTTTTGTATCAATGTAACAAGTTGTTTCAAGTAGAAAAATGTAGAATATGTATGTACAGTGGTTGCGTGGCTGTTGCTGTTTTCAATTTTATATACAGTGGTGGTCCAGTATAACGAATGCCCAGTATAACGAACGTTTTTTTTCTAGTTCATTGACGATTCTAAATAACGAACGGTTGAAAAATTAAGTATGTATTCTTTATTTTTATTCTTTGTTTGTTTGCTTTGTGCACTTACACAAAGGGAACGAGATTTGTTGACAACTGGTCGCGTTAAAGAATACCATTAATGCTTTCCAAACGTGTATCAACTGGGCAGAAGAAAATGAAAATCTTTAAACGGATTTTTTTCAAAAATGTTTACGCTAAATCGAAAAAAAATCCGTTTAAAGCCACATCCTGACAAAATTTTCGATAAAGTGCGAAAAGCGGCTAAATTATAAAATGTTTATTTTAAAAACACATTTTTATATAATAATTTATTAGAAATTACTACCATGAGATACAATCACGGTGCGACAGTCCAAAAAACCTGGGACGGATATTATTTTTCTTGTAGGGATTGTCGAGTAAAACAAAATTCCAATAGTGAAATATGCCGGACACCTCCAAAATCCGGATTTACGGTT
The DNA here is from genome assembly GCA_916048285.2 of Bellardia pandia. Classification (NCBI taxonomy): domain Eukaryota; kingdom Metazoa; phylum Arthropoda; class Insecta; order Diptera; family Calliphoridae; genus Bellardia; species Bellardia pandia. The sequence continues at coordinate 124,912,085 of OU696529.1, forward strand.
AAAAACCCGGGTTTTGTACCTTTGCGCACTTATAAGTCTGTAATTTTGTTGATAATGATCCGAGTTTAAATTTATTACTAGATTTGGAAAGAAGAAACTGAGATCTTTCGAATAGTATATAATTTATCTAAGAAAACTTAAGAAATTTGGGCATTATTGTCGAGCAAATTGTGTTATAGCAAATTGTGTTATTGCTCGACAATAACACCCAAATTTCTAAGTTTTCTTAGATAAATTATATACTATTCGAAATAGCACACTTCGTCAGGTATTTTGTAGTTTGAACAACATTTATTATTTTTCTTAGGCTACATTTAATGTGTATTAAACTGTTACACGTATTTAATGACATTTTGTTTCTAATTTTATTTTTGAATAAATTCATGACACTAAAACTCCTCTCAACTTCTGAGTTTGAGGACGGATATGTCAATATGTGTTTGGCTAAACTGGACAGTTTAAGGAATGGGTTATTACCAATAGCACTAAAATGTAGCCATATCAAGCAAAAAGTAATAACGGCCTAAAAGGGCTAAAAGATAATTGTAAAACGTGCTAGATTTACGCGTTGTTTAGTTTAGGGCCAATTTTCTTTTTTCTCGTTTTGAGTGACTAAAATCGGGCTAATTCTAGCCCGAAAAGGGCTAAGTTGGCATCGTTGGGGTTAACTGTCAATTTTAAACTCTCTGTGAGAACGTGAGTTTACAGTGATACCAAAGATAAAATTGTGCAATAAAAATTATAAATTGATATGCATTTATATGCATTAAATAGCAAAACTGTTTTATTAATTATACTGTGGCAAGATAATCATCTCGAAGCGGAAACAGAATTTCTTCGTAAAAGTTTATTTTACTAGTTTGTTATACATACATACATACATACATACATACATATGTACACATATATTTTTACAAACATTTAAAACACAAAAAAGTAAGAAGGTCAGACTTAATCATTCTTTTTTTTATTGGATAAAATATAAAAATATGTATATAAAATACTGTTATAAAAATAAGCTGTAGCAGACACACAATTATTTATAAACGTGAATTCTTTAAAAGAACTTATTTATATATTATGCATAGATTAATGACTTTCAAAATTAAATGATAATAATAATTTCTACATTGAAAATTACTTTATAAACAAATATATGTGTATTGTATAGGTAAATTATAAAAACACACATTTTTTATTATTGTTTATGAATAATAAAATAAAACAGCAAAACAACAAAAAAAATTCATTCAGTTTTTCTGAAAAATAAAATCAAATTAAATTAAAAACAATATACTAATATCTGAATTTGTATGAATAAAAGTTGTTGATACTTGGTTGAAAAACCACAAATAATATGAATGAATAAGTGAATGAATGATACAACAGCAAACTTTATGCATGGTTTTCACTATGTCAGTTTTGTTGTCAAATTGTGCAATTTGTTATGAAATTACCAACAATTTGGACAATTTGACAACAAAACTGACATAGTGAAAACCAAGCATTAGAATAGATTACTTGTTAAAAAAAACTGTGCCACGCGACAATAACAAACAATAAATGCCCTATTGCCGTTCTCAACTCAACTAAGTTTGGTCGTCTGTCAGTCAACCCGACTTTAATTCAACCAAACTATTTTTTGGTATTGTGTAACACAACGATTTTTAGTTGTAATTGTTATGGCGTTGCCGACATGAAATATCGATTTCATGTTGGCAGCACCATGCATTTTATTTGTAAAATGAAGAAAAAAAAACGCAAAAAAAATCAAATTTTTATAAAATAAAAAGAATGGATTTAAGTGTAGATTTATTTTTTGAAGACGAAAATCATGACGCTAATACAAATGTTCTACGTATACGTAGAAAAATACGCGATGATTCCAATCCTCTTGAACTACCCAGTGCGAAGTAAGAAATTTCCAAAATAAGTAACAAATATGTTAGTATAATAAGTATTATTTTTCATAGAGGCAAATTTCTTTTGCTTAATTTGTAAAAGCTGCTTGTTTATTTCATAATTTTTATAACTGTTTTTCTCCAAATCCTTAATACTTTTTTAAAGTTTAGCTTGTGTCTCGCATTGTTTTCTCAGAAGTTCCAGACGCTCTTGTTCTGGTGATTTTTTTCTTTTCTTGGCTGGTGTGTTTATTATCTCAGGTTAATTTGTAACGATTTGTTCCATGTCGAGATTTTGAGGAGTTTCTAAAGCCTGACTTGTTGACGGACCAACGTTTTCAACGCCGAAAGTGTGTCCAGATGGTGCTACTTGGTCATTTAGTGATAACAGCTGGGACACGCAATCCTCAAGTACATTAAGCGGAATTTCTTGTGAAGGACCACCACCTGCTGCTTGTTGGTTTTGTTTATTATTAGCAAGTTTGTTTTAATACTTGCTTTGTAATGAATCCAAACCTATGTTCATGTAAGTGGGCCCAAGCTATTCAATTCTATTGTAAATCCTTCACACGCTTCCTTACACTGAGTTTTAGTTATCTCAAATTTTTGCTTTCCTTTAGCAATTTCTGGATTTTTTTCCATCAGCTGCGCAAGTCGCTCAAATTGGGCTTTGGTTGTTATTTTGACTGTCCTGCGTATGTGTATTAATCATTTAATTAATTATATTAAGATCAAAAACCACCTATACTTACGATTATTCCATTTTTTATATTTTTTGTATTATTTTTTTAAAGAAAATGTATTAAAAATTTTATTTAAATCTATAACCGACAAAGACTCAACTGCTAATAAGCAGTTGTGTATATTCATCGTTTTTGTCAACCAAACTCATCCAAAATGGTGAACCGCAATACTATTAAACACAACCAAAAAATCAGCAGCACAACCAAAAAGTCAACTACATTTAAGTTGTGAATGGCAATACCGATTTATGAAAGACGACCAAATTATTAAAAAAGTTGTGAACCACAATAGGGGCTAAAATACATACTCGAATTTGATTTCGTTTGTAGAACAACTAAAACTAAAATATAACATGGAGCAAAAAAGAAGAGACAAGTAGTTTGTTGGTATTCTAAATTAGTCTGATATTCGTTTTAAAACTCAACAATTTAATGAACAAATCAAATAATGAAAGGATGTTTGAAATACAGTAGACGCTCGGTTATATGAACTAATTTAAACATAGCCTGTTCACTAAATGGAGAAGTTCACATAATCGAGAGAAAATAAAATAAGTAATTCAAATGTGCAAGAGAAGTAAAGCTTGCGCCTTTTTTCAAGCTTGCCAAAATGTCACTTTTTTCAGATAACGTTAACACCTTGCGCTTCATCTTCGATGCACTATGTAAGAAACACTAATGATCTCAAAAGACAACCACTCAAAACTCAACAACTCAACACTCAAAACATTAAAAAAAATCAACGGTTGCAGGTTCTTCACTTATTTCGGGGGAAAACGTACTTCTAAGACAAACATTTAAAAAAAATCAACGGTTGAAAGCTGTTCACATAATAGAGATAGGCTGTGTTCACTGTTTAGAATCTCATGTGTTTAAATTTTGTTGTTCACTATTCTGGATGTTTACATAACTGGATATTCATATAACCGAGCGTCTACTGTAATATCTATAGAAGTTGAACAATTACATTATTAGATTTTACTTAATTATAGAGATAATAAATGTAATGTACTCTAATGCAACGGGATGGAGTTGAAATAGTAAATTTTATAAAAAAAAAAGTGTAGACAAATTCCTTATATTGTTAGAAAAAATATGTACTACAAGTACAAATTTAAAACAAAATATATTGCATAATTCAAATTAACGGAAAAGTATGATAAAGTAAGTAGGTATATTTAAACTATGTAAAACATTTTATTAAATATTTTGTTTGTACTCCTTTTGCCTTTAGCACATTATTTTTTAAAATGTCGAGATAATCTTCCTTTTTCATTTTAGATTCTATAAATGTGAGATTACCGACCGCTGATGCCCCGCACTGTTTTACCTTGATAATAGTGCTGGCAAAGTATTGAGTAATGGGTACCGAGTATCAGGTATTTGCCCTTTTTTGTGGATACTCAATACTCAAAAGTAGTTACTCGATACTTTCTGAGATGTATTTTTAATCAATTGGAGTGTGTAAAATAGTGCATAAAAATACATCACTGTATAAAAAGACAACAATCTGTAACCCAGCCTGCATGCAAGTGCCGTGTACGTATTATACACGAAAACTTATTCGAAAAACTCGACTAGCTCTGCAAGTGAAAAAATGTGAGTGTATTAGTAAAAAAGTGTGAATGTATTGACTTTTTCGAACTTGCACTTGCATGTGTAAATGCCGGGTAAGCTACAAAATTTAACCAACCGCCGAAATAAAGCTGTCTATTATTTATTAAGTTGTTGTTAACGTTGTATTAAATGTTAGCTTTACATTTATTCTTGATTTAATATTAAAAGACATACAAAACCAATAATAGTTGAAGATCTATTTTTATTTTTTGAAGAAACTACTTTAATTTGCAGATAAAAACTATGCGTTACAATTTCAAAAAATCCGTTAAAAGTATCGAGTAGTATTTGTAGTAGAATTTGCCAGCACTACTTGATAACATATTTATTACTAAAAGAATCGTTGTTGGTTCGCAACATTTTTGTTTGACTCCAGATATCCAAAACTCCCTGTTATTGGTAAAAAAAATATTATTCCAAAAAATTGGAGTCTCATTTATATATATTTTTGCGAAATTTAAACGGTTTGGTTGTTTTTTTGGTACGTATAAAGATATGAATATGAATGCAAAGACTTTCTAATCGTACTTTCACTTACAGGTTTTTCACAAGTTTTTGTAACATTTTCACAGCACTAAATGTTGGGTTTGCTGTTGCTTCTCTTACTATAGTTCTTACTTGAGTTTTTGATTACTTTGATCGTTTTGCACCAGACAAATTATCTAAGGTATTGTGTTTGGTATACTTATCTAAAATCGTTCGAAGGCATCACTTGTACAGAGATTTTACATTTTTCATGCAAGTCTATTATGATTTGCCGAGTCTAAATTGACGTTGATCTTCTCATGGAAATTTTTCTCTACTTAACGTCACAACTAAATCACAATTAATGATAAATTATGAAACTTTGGAATGATAGGGAGTTTTTTTTGCATAAGGATGATTGATGCTACTGTTTATATTATATGACGCCTAAAAATTGGTCTATTTTAACAATAAATCAAATAAAATTAATAAATCAAAATGTAAATGTACAATATATGCCCCTATTACGGTTCACAACTTTTTTAATAATTTGGTCGTCTTTCATAAATCGGTATTGCCATTCACAACTTATATGTAGTAGAGTTAATGTAGAGTTAAAGTCGGGTTGACTGACAGACGACCAAACTTAGTTGAGTTGAGAACGGCAATAGGGGCAATAATTTTCTAATATATTATATATACTATCTATATATTAATTATATTAAGCATTTATTTTAATATAGGTAAAATGTGCTGTTGTTGACTTTATAATGTATGTATGTATGTTATTTATTTTCATCTACATATAAAACCAAAGGGAAACCATCAAAAAACCAGAGTCAATATGTATCATAATGCTGCAAAGGAAAAAAAAAATAAAGCAAAAGCAAAAGCGAAGACCTATTTATAAATTGACACACATACGAATTGTTGAACATTCCCACCAAGCGAATATTTTGCTTGTATATCTTTAAAAATTCTATGTGTATTTATTTCATGGCTGACTGACGTGAGGACGACGACTACGACAATGGAGTTCACAAAAAGCGAAAAAATAACCATAATAAAACACCGGTTTTTTGCAGTAAAAACGTTGTATTTCCGTAGCTGTAAATATACGAGGATAGTCCAAAATGTGGTTTCATAATTTAAGTCATATTTTGAAAAATTTAGAGGAAATTATTTATTTTTGAAGGACGATTTATATACATAATTACATATTAATGAAGATTTTGAAACAAAATTTTGCCCACAAAAATCTTTTATTTTGTTATTTGTCTAATCAATTAACAATTTAGCGATAGCTGCACTAACCGAAAGTTAGCAGACCTATTTTAAAACGAATGGCAGATGAAGGTCAAAATGCCGGATGAATTCCGGAAAATGAATCCAAAAAATTGATTGGTAAATAATTATCTATTTCCTTTTTTTTTTCTAAAAATAAAACTAAAATTAGAGGGTAACCACTTAAAAATTGTATGTTTAATACGCATAAAGTGCATCTATAGATTTAACCTAGTACCTACATACTGACTGGAAAAAGTGGTTGGAATGACTTTTTATGAAAGTTTTTCAAAGCCTTCGGAAGTGGCTGATAAATCTAAAATACACATTTTGTAGTTAACATGCCTAAATATTGACATTTTATTCTATCCTCTTACATACAACGAGGAAGTAGAAATGTTTGTGTATGTATAAATCTGTAGTTTTTTATATTATTTTTAATTTTTACCACTTTTGTTTGGCAAATTGCCTTTTGACGGTCTGTTTATATCAGCTGTTTGTTATTTATTTTTATATATTGGTTTTATTGTTTTGATTGAATTTTTAGTACGTCTAGTGTTTGCGATTAACCAATTTACATTTAAGTATGTATGTACTTGCATATGTACAAACATGTGTATATTTAAATTATTATGTGTGTGCACATTTAGTATGTAGGTATGTAAGTTTGTACAACGTCTCTAGTTGTTATTATAATTGTATTATTGTATTGTATACATGAGAGTATCGCATAATAACACTAGTATGAATGAGTGTGTGCGTTTGATGAAGAGGTAAGTTTATGTGTTGTTTATATTCCTACCTACAGAATCATCAAACACTTGCATTCAAACCAATTTGTTGTGTTTTTTTTCTGTTTGTTTTGAAAATCATTCAATTGTTGTTGTTGCTTTTTCATATCATTCTATACATACATATGTACATTTATATGTATTTAGGTTTATTAACCTTTCTTAATGGTTTAACGGTATATTTGTGACATCACATTATTAAATATTGTGATAGGGTAGGAACATAATAAACTTTTTTTTGTCTTCTCTCTGTAATAAGTATAATAAGTTTTTGCTGCTGTTGATGGTGGCGTTATAAATTTTAATTTTAGCATTCATTTAGATATTCTAAAATCATTTTATTTTCTTGTTTAACAGATACTTATAAAATCAAATATGTATGTATGTACTTTTATAAAGATTGAAAAGTTACATTAACTATTTCAGGTAGAATAATTGATAGCAGATAGGATTTATATATTATTAATATTTAGAGATAAAGACAGCTTTTGTGCCTTACAATATTTTAAAATATTAAAAAAAAAATATTAAACATAATCGGCCCAATCATGAATAAAAATCCGCGGGAGATTTTTTTCCCTTTTTATTTTTTTAACATTGAATTTGAATAGGAAAAATGGGAAAAGGAAAAAAAGCGTATTTTTCATTCATAATTGGGCTGAATATTTAACAGAAAAAACTTACCGGTGGTGGTGTTCTATACTGTTGCGAAGGTCCTAATTGTGGACTATAAGGTCTGGGTGGTGGTGCCCAACCACTCTGCTGACCACCGTACGGCGACTGATGTGGTGGTGGTCCACCATGCTGGGGTGGTGGTCCAGGTGGACCACTTTGTGTTGGCCCGCCTGGAGGCTGGGGACCTCCAGCACCCGGCTGTGTAGGTGCTTGTGATTGTTGAGGTGGCGGCTGTTGTGGTGGTGGCGGCGGTTGCTGGGGATCATAACTATTCGTATACCTATGCTGTGGTGGAGGTGGTGGATGCGATGATTGCAACAATGAATTTAGGGTCGGTGTGGGACCTTGTGGCGGTTGACCCGGTATATACCTTTGGGGAGGTGGCCGACTCGGCGAGCTTATGCCGGGACCACCAACGGGCGCAGATTGTTGTGGTTTACCGCCTGGTGGTGGCTGTTGCATAGGCGAGTGACCATAACGATATGGATCCATATTGGGATCTCCATGGTGATAACGTCCATACATGGGATGATGACCACCGGGCAGTGGTGGTGGCGGACCACCCAATGGACTTTGTCCATACTCAACACTATCTTTGCCGGGATGCTCACCAGTAGGGGGTGGTGGTGGTGGACCTCCGGGTCCACCTGGTTGTTGGTGTGGTGACATATGTTGCGGGTGTGGTGGTTGCTGATGCATGTGATAGTGTGACATTACTGGGTCACCACCGCCACCGGGCGGCCCATAGGGATGTGTTGGCATTTGTACCGTTGTGTCACTGCCATTGTTTGTTGTTGGCCCACCAACAATCCCTCCTGCCGCTGACGATGTGACGGGAGCAGCAGCTGCCGACGCAGCATTTACAATGCCACCACCACTTGCGCTATTGCCTGATGTAGCTGTTGTTGTGCCACTAGCTGCTGAACCCGCACCGGATCCAGCACCACCCTGCCCTGAGGGTGATTTTATTTTCTCATTCATTACTTGTTTAACTCAATTCTTGCAATTGGTCTTCGTTTTTTAGTTGCAGCTTAAAACAATAAGAAATATTGAGAAAAACCTCCTTCTCCGCTGCAACTTGAGTTGAGTGTAATCTAAAAGGAGAAAAAATAACATTATTAGATTATTAATTATATTATCAGTAAATATATTCAAAATAAGTGCCAAAGTTTAGGATAAAGATGAGCTTTATTAAATAAAAAAATGGTTTTCTTTCTCGTGATTTTCATTCATTAGGGACGGATCAGGTCTTCCGACTAATTTCTTTCTAATTTTCTTTCGATTTCTTTGTATGCATTGTCAAGGAAATATAAGAAGCTAAACACTTTTGATATCTGGTTATTGTTCCTTGTTGGATATCAATAAAAACTAAAGAATTTTGAACAAGACATTTTGTGTACTAAAATGTACTGTGTGTACTGGGTAAAGATATTTATATTTGAATATTATTTTGACACCCAGCAGTTGACTATGTACCGCTACGTGCAACAAACTAAAGACACGATTTGTGGCATGTCCTTAATTATATGTACGACCGATATCAATTTGCAGTTATTTTCTACTAGTAAGAGTTAAATTGACTAAGCTACGATTTTTACGAAATGAAATTTTGAGAATATCATAAAACCGTTCGTATTAGAGTGGTGTTCCAGTATAACGAACGCCGATATAACGAATGCCCAGTATAACGAACGTTTTTTTTCTAGTCCATTAATGACTAAATAGCAAACGGTTAAAAAATTAAGTATTCTATATAACGAATTATTTCTTTTTCTATGCTTTGTTTTATTCTCTGTTTGTTTTGTTTGTTTGCTTTGTGCAATTACACAGGGGGAATGAGATTTGTTTTATTTTTATTTTATTTTTTATTTTATTCAGTACAACAATTATAAAAAAACACATATTGAAGATTTTTTTTCCAAAAATAATTAATTTTGTGCATGTAGGATATAATTTTTTTCCGTTTTTTATACCCTACACCACCATAGTAGGGAGGGTATATTGGATTTGTGCATATGTTTGTAACGCCCAGAAATATTGGTCCAACACCCACCTTAAAGTATACCGTTCGACTCACGATATCCGTCCGTCCGTCTGGCTGGCTGGGGCTGGTTGTCCATGTAAAGCTTGTGCGCAGAGTACAGGTCGCAATTTTGAAGATATTTCGATAAAATTTGGCACAAGGATGGATGGGATTGAAACTGGTAGAAATCGGTCCATTATTTCACCTGGCCCCCATACAAATGTACTCCCGAAATTAGGGTTTAAAGATCATAAATGTTTGAATTACGCAAGAAACCAAACAAATTTCATCACAAATGAGTAGTAAATGAAGCCAAATCACATCTAAAAATTTTGTGCAGATCGGTCCATAATTACTCGTAGCTCCCATATAAGGCCCACTTCCGAAAATCACTTTAAAGAGCATAACTCACTCAAAAATTTTGGTATCCAAATAATATTTAATGCAAATATATCTTATATGTATACAAACAATACGGTACAATTTTATTGTGATCGGTCCATAATTAGTCGTAGCTCCCATATAACCCACTTCCGAAAATCACTTGAAAGAGCATAACTCACTCAAAAATGTTGGTATCAAAATAATATTTAACACAAATATATCTCATATGTATACGAACAATTTATTGTAATCGGTCAATAATTAGTCGTAGCTCCCATATAAGGTCTAAAGTTGTGCCCGGTCGTTCATTTCAGTGACCGGTCATTTTCGTTCATTTATCCAAGACTGAATCGTTCATTCAATTCGTTCAATCGTTCACTTTGAACGAATGAATACAACATTTATTATATGTGATTTTCTTCTTGTCTTTTGATAAACAACAGCTGAACGAAATTGATCCGTACACTTTTAAACGAAAACCGTTCAGTTAAATGACCGGCTCATTCCGTTCAATGAAGTGATCCGTTCATTTTAACCCGTTCGTTCATGAACGACACAGCTCTAATAAGGCCCATTTCCGAAAATCTCTTTAACCTCCATAAATCTTTTAAAAGTATTTATATCGAGATAACGTGTAACATACACAATATTTATATTCACAGAAATCATGACACTAAATTTTTGGATGGTCGGTCCATAATAGGTCAAATCTCCCATATAGCGCACATTTCTGAAAAACTATTTATACATATACTGGGTGTAGGGTATTATATGGTCGGGCTTGACCGACTATACTTTCTTACTTGTTTTAATTAATGAATTAATCAGGGGTGTCATAGAAACCAATATTGTCAGAATTGGTTTTAAAACCGACAAGAAAAAATGCTTTGGTGTCATAGGGCACTGCTACACGTTCAATAAATATCGAAATATTTCTAGTATCATGACACCCCTGAATATAATATGAATAGAGTTTAACTTGATACTATGCTAATATTTATGAAAAGAAATATATATTTCGATATAACGAATATTCGATACACCGAACGACCCTGGACTTTATATCATTCGTTATACTGAACCACCACTGTATTTGCTTCAAGCTCGACATGTCATTATCCAAATAAATTGTAAATAATTAAAGATTGTTTTCAGTAATATCGGTTGATTATTTTTCTAATACTGAGTTCATAATCTTTCAATTTTAATACATTTCCGTAAATCTATCAAGATATTTAGGTACACTTCAAATATTCTTTCATTTCAAAAATAGTTGTACCTAGCTACTTTTTGTTTTTTTAACATACTAACTAGGTATGTAGGTACAATTAAACAATAAATACTACAAATTTTTATAATTTATCCATGAATTGAATAATAAATAATTGTTATAGGTACATACAAAGATATGTACCTATATCTTTTAATTGCCAACACCCGGAGCAAAAAAATCATAAAAACAATGGTAGTGTGTATTTGAAATAGTAGTAGGTATTAGTAAAATATGTTATTGACAAGATTATAAACTGCAAAAAAAACAACTAGGATAGAAATTTAATAAACAATAAAAACAACAAAAAAGTAATAAAATAAAGCAGTAGCAAAAACAGCAAAACCATGAACCACAAAGAATTAATGTAAAAAATAGCAAAAGAAACAACAACATTTGCAGCAGCAACAATAAAAAATCAGCAATTGACAACGACAAAGCTAACGATGAAATAAAAGAATTTGCAAACTAGAGAATAGCAAAAGTTATAGAAGAGAGTAGCAAAAAATTAAGTATAGACACAGAATGACACCAAAAACAAAAAGGTAATAAAAAGCACAGAAATAATTAATTATTACAAAAAAAAATATACGGCTAAAATAAATATGTATAGAAAAGGAGAAATTATACATGTTGGACCATATTAAAACTAACGAAGCAAAAAAAATACATACCATCCCAACCCAACCCAACATCTAGCCAACTAAAGAAATGACATAAAACAATAATATAATTACTTTACGTACTTGTTTCAACTTCATAAATTTTTACAAATTGAAATGAATTGCATATACATATGTATTGCATACGATGGAACAAATAAAACATACGAACAAAATTTACACAAACAACATGCTTTATTCTTCTTTAAACACACACTCAGTCACTTTCTACTCTTCTCAATTTCCATTAACGTAAAGCAACGTAATCAATGTACTTTATACATCTAACGAACGAGTAGGTAAACGACAAACAAATCGAAAACGACAACGAATTTTAAAACAAAATGTACATAAAGAGAAGATACAAAAAACATACGAGATAAAGTAAAATACACAAGAAAAACTCAAAAATATAAATACAACAAATACAAATTAACAATCAACCGACCGACCGACCGAAAGATGGACGTATAACATCACAAAAACAAAACGTATATACGAAGAATACAGCACGAAAAAGATTAATACACAGAGCAGCACCAACCAACGAACTACCAACTGGCTGACTCTGTCACACATTCATTATTTTCAGACAAACATTCAATACACAAACCGACAATTACACTATCGTATACTATGGCTGTGACATTCCCTCTTGTATGTATGTATTTTATTTGATGGTTTCCCACTAATGGTACGTACAACTGCTGAATTGAGCTTCTGGCATTTAATATTTGTGCAACGCGAAAAAATAACAAAAAAAATATTTATTCAAGAATTTTTAGTTTAACTTAAAAAAAAATCATTTTATTTTTATCACAATTTATTATTATTTTTATAAGGATTTATGGCTTTTTATTTAATAATTTATTGCAAATATTTAAAGAAACAAACACAGCGCTTTTAACTTAGTACAATTCCCGGACTTTTTACTTTAGATTACCCAAATGAAACTCTTTTGCTGCAGCAGCAGCAAAAACCGTCAGTAGTCTGTCACTTTTATCTTCTCTGGTTTATACATTTTCCTCATTTATTCGTTTTACTTTATATCCACTACATTCGTTGTTAACAAGCAAATGTAACACAGCGTTGTATGTAAAAGGTAGTAGATATAGCTACAGTTTTTAGGCTGCCTATTCAACTGGGAATTGTAATCAGAAATTCAATTCGTTTAAAAGTTGTGCATTTATCTAAATATACATATGTACAAAAACCGATAGATATTAGTATTTTTGATTTAAATTTTGGAGGGAAAGTTTGGATCGCCAAATTATTTTTTCGATTGAAATACGATTACATATTCATAATACATGATTCGTTTTGTCCTGTTTCTCACTCTTCAGTTTTAGCTAACCAGTTTTTGTTCAATTCTCTTTTCAACTTGAAATTTCATTCACACACGTCAATTCATTTTTCGTATTTTTTATGCAAATAAACATGAATGAAAGAAAAAAAAAACTAGTACCGACAAGTTTGTACCCCTTTTATTCTCTTTCCCTTTCTCAACCAAATACACTTGTCTTGACGAGGCAGAATTGAAGAGTGTGAAAGCAAACTTAGTTTGTAGACAAGGTAGGTAGGTAGGAAGGCCGGTGTGAGTCGCCTCACACCTTCACCCAGAGACCAATACGGTCCATTGCGACGCCTTAGGAAGAAATTTTTAGTATATAGAGTGAAATAAAAGCTATAGTAAAGACAGGAGAGTTATATAATAGTATAGAGAGAGAAGAGAAAATAGAAGATAGACAAGAGAAGAAAGAAACATGACCAACTCCTTACTCGGACATATGTCCTCCATTTATGCGATAGTTTGTAGACAAAACAACTACTAACTACCAATAATGCCTGATAATTCAGACTTAAATCAGACTTTAAGTTTTATTCAGAATTAGTAAAACCAGGGGGGTTACTCTCTATTGCGATGCGAAAGCAAATTCGATGCGATAAGCGTACAAATTGATACTCTTACGCATCGAATTTGCTTTTGCATCGCAATAGAGAGTAACCCCCCAGATACATACAACATTTTTCCATATCTTCGGAATAAAAATTGGCAACTTCAATGAATTTTTAATACTGAAAATTTCTGCTAATACTGAATAACTGAGAATTATGACATCTGAGGGAATACATTGAACAAAAATTAGTGTTTTAAAAGATGTAATAGGTATAAAAATATATTATAAACATTGTATTTTTAATAACTTAATTTTAATAGATTTACGATTAATTGATTATAGCGCAATATTTATTCTTATTCTCAAAATTGTTATTATTGTTGTAACAGCAGTGGTTGTCATCCCTTGGTCCAGCGATCTCGGGTCATATAGTTGCAGAACCATCTGTCGTGGGAAATTTTTTTGTTGTTGCCGGTGCGTAGAGACAGCTCTCGTGGGAATTTTTTGTAATTTTCTTTGCTGATTGAAACCTAAAGAAATTGTGCCATAACAGTCTTTCGCGTGTAGTGAATCCTAAAAATTATCTAGTAGTTGCCAAATGGGATTTAATAGCGATAGCATCGTATGGAATTCCAGTTCTACACACTGGAATGCCCCGTATCATTCGGAAAAGGGCAACAACTGATGTTACAACAACAACATAACTTCCAAACCAGCAACACATTATGTCATTAGAGCATCTAAGTACAATTATCAATAAGATTCTTATTTATAAATTTGATAAATATGTATATAGATAGGTATTTGATAAAAATATTTGTAGTTCTGCCGTTGTTTAAAAATATTTCCCGGGGAAATATAAAGCACCTAATTTGACAATATTTTTCGTTTCTACAATAGGATCTTTGCTGCAGAACGACATGTGACAGGCAAAATACTGTCAGCAGTGAAACTGTAACAAAAACAACAATACTAAATATTTTTTCTAATTGGCATAGCAATATGGAAAGAAGACTCAATTCCACCATTGATGGTACGAAAGGAAAGTTCGGAAACAGCAACCCAAAAAAATGTATTGCATAAAATCAATTAAAGCCAGTTAAAAATCATTTTTTTAATGATCTGAAATAAATTCTGTTTAGTTATTGTAACCTAAAACACTTCATATTTTCAGTTGTGGTGGTACGTTTTCAAATAGATCCTTTAGTTTAGTTTTGTATAAAAAAGATATTCTGGTCAAATTAAATTATTTAAAATAATTGAAATTTCTTGTAGTGCATCAATATTTATACATAGTTCATATATTATATAAATAAATAAAGATTTTACACTTTCAAGATTCTGTATCAACATGTAAAGCGAATTACGAGCTATTGCAAGAACAACAAATCAACCCGACTAACAGAAAACGATTCGTTTGCATCATCAGCAAATAGAAGAAAATAGAACGTATTTCTATTAAAATAAAAACTATAGTACATAAAATGCTTAAGAACAAAAAAAAAACTCGGGAATACTTACACATTTAGATCATCACTGTAAATTGTGATTAAATAAACTCGACATCAGTTACGAATGAATACATACATTCGATGCTCAGCAAAAGATTTATAAGAGACTACGACGACGACCACATGCAATATTTTTAGAAATGTACACGCACAAAATTTCAATGGAAAGGTTAATTTGATTTAAATTTCTTTAACTTTTATTTGTTTTATATCTATATTTAAAATTATTTTTTTCTTTTTTTTTACTTGTCGTTTTTTCCTTCACTTTTTTAATTCGTTGTTGGTTTTGTGGTATTTTTTGTTTTGTTTTCTTTTCAATTTGTTTTTCTTTTTTGTTTTTTTTTTGCACACTACCCACGTTTGTTAGTATTGATGTCTTCTTCTTGTTGACATATAACTTTCTTATAGCATAGAAAAGGATAGCTATAGCGTGATAAGAGAACTGTAAAATAGAGAGCACAAAGAGAAGAAAATTAAAAGTAGTAGTGTTGTTTTTGTTTTTCACTGTAATCTATTACAAATTTTAATGCCGATTTCACGTTATTGTTGTTGTTGTTGTTGAAAATGAACAGAAAAGACAACAGAAAAAACTTGTTTCGCGGCCGCTTAATTTCTTTTTCAATGCACAATTGGAGTAATAGATAGATATATTTTAAAATTTAATGGATTTTTACACCTTGTTATTAATATGAATTTTATTAAGCTTAGTATAACGATTATTGGTTTAATTTTATGTTTTATTTATTAAAACATTTGGTGTGCCAACGTTTAGTTAAAGCTTCTTCTATATGATGTTTTCCAGAAGAACTGTGATTTGTGCCGATGTATCTAAAAAACTAACGACGACAAAATTGTGGCACCAATACTGTTGGTTTGGCTAGCTGGCTGCCTGGTTGATTGGTTGGCAGCCTGGTTGGTTGGAGGTGGCGATGACGTTCAAAAAGAGGCAAGGAATGACGACGAGTGTTTTACAGACAAATAATATACACAAATTTATGGATACATGCAATTATTTAATACGTTTTTTATACTTCTAGCTAAAAATTTGCATGTAATCTTACTATTTCGATCATCAAATGATCATATATCATCGTACAGACCACAATCACTAAACATTTTTTGTTAATCTTTTAAAATGTTTACAATGTTTTCTTCATATTTTGGTTCGTGGTCAATACTTTTAATGCATAAATAACATACACAATTTTCAAATCATACTTTTTCGTATAGTTACACAATTTTTACAAAAATTTCCACGACTTTTTAACAGATTTTTTCTTTTTATATATATTTATAAAATTTACACAAACCGTTTGCGGATTTAGTTTTAAGCTGTAGCACCAGCAAACTCTTCATCACTATGTGCTCTTCATCTACTCTACTACCAGAACTGGCTCCGCTTCGCTTTCGGGACACGAATAAAAAAATTTTGCTTGTATGCAGTCTGCGAATGAAGAAAAATTTTTTTTTGCTTTTTTCAAATGCAAGTTTTACGTCAAAATTACACAATTTTTAGAGGGAAATCAGTTACAACTTTTAGCTTTAGACTTTAACTTAAGTTTTAACACTTTTTTCTCACTTAATTTATGGTATTTTATTGAAAATTTTTAATTAATTTTGCACAACGACATGACTCCATTTTTTGTCGAAGCTTAAGTCCGGCCATTTTTTGTGATTTTTGGAATCATGGCCGGTCACAAACTGCAGCCAACTTCAGTACTATTGCCACTTGTATACATAAGAATTTTTTTATAAATATGGCCACACTAGGAAAATATAAAAATATTATTTTTTTTAAACTTGGCCTATATTTGTTTACAATTAATAAAACTCAATAAAATAATTTTATATTTAAGTTATAAGCCTACTAATTACTATATGTATATTATTTAAAAATAAAATAATATTAAATGCAACGCTGATGTCGAGTGCATCCATATTTTATGTTTCAAATATACTACCATATTGCTTGAAACAAAACAATTTGTAACACAATATTATTTTTAAAGTTATTTACAAAATTATGTTAAAGCATTTGCTCTAAGATATGGTTAAATTACATATCTTTCGAGTTATTTGCTTATTTTACAAATAAAAATGTTTTTTTTTATTAATTTACATTTCTTTGATAAACATCTGGTAACGTTTTTGTTTATTTTTGTTTTTCAAAACAATTACTCATTATTCTACTCTCATTCTTATTGTGTGTGTCTCTCAGTCAATTTTAACCACAAAGATTTTAACAAAAGAAAGACAAAAGCAGGGAAATATTGAAGAAATTATATTTAAATTTTGATTATATCCAGTAAAATACCATGTATCAGGAATATTTAAATCAGTTACAAATTTCCATAAATCCTTTATCAACAGAAGAACTGAAAGATCTGCTTAATAATGATGAAAAACTTGATGAGAAGATTGACGCAGTTTTAGAAATTTTAAAGGCCCAAAAGGACAGTCTATTCACAGAAAATCGTTCAAAAGCTGAGCGTAACATTGAAAAGGAACCACAAATAATTGAATTAAAGGGAAAAGTAGCCGAACTCAATGAAGAGGGTAAACAATGCTGTGAAGCAGTTCAGGAAAAGTTGGCCCTCGTTAAGGAAAAGTCTGGTAGTGTAAGTCAGGAAACAGCCTTAGCCCTGCTACAGGCAGCGGCTGCCGAAAGCGAAGAGAACTCCGAGGCTATTGTTAAACAATTCACAGACAACGATATTAATGTTGAAGCTTTTCTGGAAGAATTTTTGCCAGCTCGAAAGACAATGCATTTACGCAAACTAAAGGCTGAGAAAATGCAAGAGCTAATAAGACACCAAGCACATAGTGGCCCAAATCCAGCAGCACGCAATATGGGAGGTTCTGGACCAGCATATAGTAATATACCCTCAAGTGGTTTCTATCCTGCACTACATCCACCTTATGGCGGCAGTGGTGTTCCATATCCTATGGGACCCATGATGCCAATGCCACCGCCACGCCCCTATTAACTGCCAACTCTTGAGTCATTTCTTGTTGACCTCATAAGCGTACAAACAATTTGATATTTTGTTTGCAATTTGTATTCAAAATGTCCAAGTCGGAGCATGTTGGAGGTATAGAGGAGGATCTGAATGTTAATGTGATGGCAAATCTCTATATTTTTTTTAAATTTCAATGGAAATTAAGTTAATCTATTTATATATATATATAAAACTACAGATACTATGCTGGTGACTAAACACCACTTACAGGATAACTAATGGGTCGATTATGTATAGCAACCAAACTGGAGTTGGGTTGCCAATAGGCAACGCAACTGACATGCAAGTTGTTATTATGTAAGGCAACTTTCGTGTTTAATCTGCTTTTCGAATTATCGAGTAGAAAATATAAATAGTTTAACGACAAAATAACTAACATTTCAAATTTGCCACTTAAAATAAAAATCAAAGCAACCACAAATTTTCAGTTGCCGAACAAGTTAACAGCTTACAGTTGTCAGTTGCCATCTGTAATATGTTTGTGGCAACTGTCAACTTCACTGAGGTTGGGTTGCCATCCGTAATCGACCCATTTTTATCTTTAGTTTCGTTTTTATCACCTATAAAATATGATTTATATACAACACACTTTATGTATATTAAAGTTAATCGTTTGTTATCGAAGTAAGTATTTTAAAGTAATAAAAAATAACGTAGCGTTAAAAAATATAAATAGTATAATGTAATTTCTTTTATAAAGTTAGAGTTAATATGTATATCTTTGCAATTCCGTTTGAAGATTCCACATATCCGTTTCCAATAAATAAATATTGTTCTGTACTTCTTTTTTACAACACTTTCTCCTAAATAGAACACAATCGCTTAATTGAATCTTAATACTAATTTGTTTTTTGAATTTAATTTTTATTCAGGAGAATGTATCGTATTATTATGACATTTAATATACGCCTATGTTCTATATTCCACTACGATGTGAAACTGAATTCGTTTCAATTCCACATCGACAATTTCATGGCGTTCTAGAAAACGAATGAAACTTATACTACGATGAGCCAAACTAAAAATGATATTTTACTTTTCAAATCATCAAAAAAATTTAGAACACAAACTTAATGAAAATTTCACTTCAGCGAACCTTAGCGAATTAAAATTTTTGAAAATATTTTACATATTAAAAATTAGTTCGAAGAATTTTTTAAATAACTTTATGTTGTAGCTCTGTTTTTCAGAATATTATTACTTAATTCATTGAAATATACACAGTGGTAAAAAATCGTTTCTCTACTTTTTGTATATTAGGATACATTTTTAACATTGCATTTTGACTACATCATGATTAATAGATTATCACCTGGGTTCTACATTTATAAAATGAAGTGGAAGTGAAATTTTCATTAATTTTGTGTTCTAAATTTTGTGAAAATGATTTGAAAAGTGAAATATCACTTGTAGTTTCCCTGCAAACGTTGCTTTGCACACCAAACCGACGTACCAAATTTTGTTCAAATACCGTTATCAGGAGCAGAAATAATAGTTTTTTAATTTGTGGTTTGTATGGGAGGTACCATGCACCTTTGTATAATCCCGCCCATATTTGCAGCAGCACTTAAAAATTGCACACCAAACCGACGTACCAAATTTTGTCCAAATGCCGTTATCAGGAGCAGAAATAATAGATTTTTAATTTGTGGTTTGTATGGGAGGTACCACGACCCTTTTTCCAATTGGACCGAATTGTAAATCTAAATCACCGGCGGTGCCACCCAAACGCATACAAAAAAATTTATGCAAATCGGTTTAGGTTTGCTAAATCCAAAATATCTAAAACATGACCATATCACTCATTATATCTTCACCATTGAGATTTAATTTTATAAAAAATGGCGAGTTAGTTCAATTCTTTTTAATAAAGATTACTATTTACCCCTAATTTGTTCAATGATATCTGATCTTATGCAGAGTTTTTGTGAACTTTTTTGAACCTTGGAATATAAAGAATGATTCTTTACTATCATGAAAATAAGACCGATTTTGTAACGGATTCGACATTTTTAATGTAATTTTAGTTTTGAAAAAGCTGGAGCAATTGAACAATTTATCGGTTTAAACCAGGGGTGGACACACACATTCCATATTCCCACGACAGCCGGTTCTACGCAGCGGAATGACCCGAGATCACTCGGCCAAGGGCTGTCAACTCAGCAATTACTGCTGTTACAACAACAACACACATTCCATCACACCTATATTTGTGTGGGTTAAGCAGCAGAGAGCTAAAATCAACCCGTAGTTTAGTAGTAGTACACAGAGAAAAGTTAAGAATTAAGATATATCTTTTTATTTTTCTTTTATTGTAAATAAGTTTGTGTGTGCACAGATATAGTATACATATGTGCTGGGAAATTTCAATTTCACCCATGACTGGTTTAAACTGTTTTTCATTTTTAGCGTACTGCAAAAATTGTTTCAGATTCTCTTTGACAAATTTAAAATTTCATTTCTAAAAATTTCTTTATCGATCATATTATATTGTTTCTATAAAAGAAATTTTTGTCATTTTTTGTCTACATAAATACTATGTAAACAAAACTACAAAAACAATCAAATCAGAATAATGAACAAATTTGATGTGTCTACAAACGAGTGTCGTTCACTGTATTTACGTCATTACTGAAATCGTTAACATCTTCACCTTAGGGTTAAATGAATTTTAGAATATTTGGGGTTTTCATAAATAACTAATTATTTACTTATTGTGTAAGCAGTTATTCTCGGTCTATTTATAGAGAACAATTAAAACAAAACAATTCGAATATTCGACCACTAGCTAAAAATAGTCTTTTCGTTAACCCTCTTAAAAATTTTGGGAAAATAAATTCAAAAAAAATATACATACATAACTAAAAATAAATTATTGGAATTAAATTGAAGCATTAATAATTTCTATTAAATTTTATTTAAATTATTAATGTGGTTTCTAGATTCATAGTTAATACTAGTAGTAAAATAAAAATAGATATTCGCATTACATTTCATAGATAAAAGAGATTTGAAGAGATATAGCGTACACATATAAATTTTATTTGTTCTTCTTTCCACCACCTTTACGAGGATGTATAGCTTCTGGTGCAATGGCGGTCTTATGATAGCAATCGTTGGAAATACGATCAACAAAATATAAGGCCAAAATTGAAAATAAAATACTATAAAAAGAATAATGAGTCTTTTTTTGATTAAACATTTTGTAAAACTTACCATGTTGTTGCACACACCCGGTGCACCACACCGGCTGCCAAAACAGACATTATCAAACATATTAGAATTTCGGGTATAAATTTAGAGGCAAAATCATCACCAAACACTAACATTTCCACATTGGACAAAGAAGTTAAACTAAAAAGGAAAAGCCATGAACTAACGAAACCACCAAATATTGTGGTCAATTGGGTGGATGTAAACCATTCGGCATAAAAGCGTAGAGTGCCATAAATGACTAAACTTAAAATGCAAGATATAATCGCGCTACCAAGATGGGCTTTTGGATGTACTGGCTCTGAAAGGCATACAAAAACAAATTATTTTTATATTATTTTAAATATAATTTTCTATTTACTTTCAATCATTTTCTTTTAAGAGTTTTTACGTTTGTTCCTCGCCGCTATAGCTTGTCTTTAATTAGTTACTTCAGATTCTTTTGAATCTGGCACAATATTTATTTTTGTTTTATGATTTTGACTGTTGGAATGCTGGCGTCTTGTTGGATTTCTACTTGATTCCGGCTCTACGTAGGGAGGTGCTTCAGTTTTTTCTCTATGTTTTTTGCAAAAGCTCAATGCACATAAAATGACAACGACAACAACCAATAATTATGCCCATATCGTGGTGAATAAAATAATCTTGTTGAAAGAAAAAATCTTATTACAATGGGGCTACCAGACGTTAAAATTTAAAACAAATAATAGAGTAGTACACATTTTTAATAGCTTTATATATGGCTATATAATAATAATGAAATAATATTCAAGAAAACATTCAGGATAAAATAAAAACTAAATAAAAAAAGTACTATAGTATTTAACACATTCGGAGATATTTAGACATTAACTATCACAATGGACCGTATTGGTCTCTGGGTGATGGTGTGGGGACAACCTCACACCGGCCTTCTAACCTAGACATTAACTAACAGTGGCTCATACAATAAGTATTAACTGATATTAATATCAAAATGAATGATCCTTTAAAAGGTCAATAATTTTGGACATGGGAGTTTAACTAGAAGTTAATGATTTCTAATTTAATATTTCCTTAATTCGTTGCTAAGTTTAACATTTTACAAAGTTTTTATTTATAATTGTCTAAAGTACTTTTTAAAACCCTTAGCAACATTTTGAAATTAATTTAATTCAGTCTCTAACAGCAAATATTACATGAAATTTCAAACGTCGTATTTAAAATATATATAAATATAATATAAAATTGTTGTTCGAAAATTAATCTTTAATAATTGAAAAGATTTTGGAACACGTTAAAAAAAATAAAATTATTGAATTTGGTGTGGCACTAATCTCCACGGACATTTAACGAACTATATTGGCAGATCGGGATCAACGGCAATCTTGTTTTGGGCCCATTCACCGAATTTTCTATATAAATTTGCACCATTTGGAAGCGTTGTTCAGGCGTCAGTCTATTCATATTAAAATTCCAAACCAAACTAAACATTAAAAACTTGACAGCTGACAAAATAGTAGCAGGTTAAAAAAGTTTTGCTAACTTTAAGTTATATACTAGAGGTGGGATTCGTGAATACATTTTTGCACACTCACGAACATGTTGTTGTACATTCACTCACACTCACGTGTGAAAATTTTTTAATTTTTCACAATCACGTGTGATCACGAACCATTTTTGAACATTCACGAAAGCTCACGAAGATATTTTTTCACATTCACTCACATTCACGTGTTCACGAATATTCACGAAAATTCACGACAAGAAAAAAAAACAGAAAATAGAGAAAATATAAAATTCCAACTGACAAATAATGTTATTGAAAGCAAAACGTGGCAAAATTATCAGAAGTCTGTTATTTAAGTAACTACCTATAACAATTTTAGAGAAATTGGTAAAACACATATAACTTAAAATCAATTTGTTAGAACAAAAAACATATTTATTTGTGTATTATGCAAGAAAGTGTATATGTATATGAAAAGTTTTATGATTTGTATTTTAATATATAAAATAATTATATATTTTTATTTAGAAATAAAAGCATATCTACATTTTCTTCGTCTTTCTTCCAATATCCTTCCAGATGTCGAAAAAACTCGTTCGCTCGTTGCTGAACTGGTTGGTATACAGAGAATTATTAATGATATTTTCTTCAATATAGGAAGATCACTTGCTTCTTTCCAAAATTTTAAAATATCGCATTCTGCTTTGATTTGTTTGAGTAAATAATTTTTAATTTCTTGGTCGATATCATTATGTTGACTTGACGTAGTTTGATATACGTCCATATATTCATAAAATGGGTTATCTTTGGAAGTTGATGGTTCATTTTCTATTTCGGCAATTGTTTCTTTAGGAATGTCTCGCGCCATGGATTTAATAGTTGCATAAACCATATTTTTCTCATCTTCTGTGCAAAACTTCAATTCCTTAAATGGAGGATACAAAAACAACGCAATATAGTGCACGAGTTCCGGTTTTAATCGTTTTTGAATTGCACGTTTTGCACAAAGTTTCAGTTCTTGCATTAATTCGGAGTCGATAATATCTGCTTCACAATGTTTTATCAGTCTTTCATACCATAATAAATACATGTTAATTGTGGGAATAGATTCCATGCTCAAAAATTCAAAAAATATTTTATTTGTCGTGAATTCTTGTGAACACGTTCACGAACAACATTTTCACACTCACTCACGCTCACGAAGAGGCTGTTGCACATTCACTCACACTCACGTGTAAAATTTTTTAATTTTGCACATTCACGTGTGTTTCCACGTGATTCCATCGTGAACACACTGTATATGTGAATCACGCCCACCTCTATTATATACATCTAAAAAAAAACTTTTGTAATACACCAATATGCTTATAAAATAATGATAAGGTATTTATAATAAAATTAAGCAATATGGCATCACCATTTCAGAAAACAGCTGCCATACAGGAGGCTATTACGATTTTTCCACCAAATTTTCTGTCTGACCTGGAGATTTTCCAATAAAAATTATAAAATAAATTGTATTAGAAAACTAAAAATGATAGCGCCAGCCCGTTTAATAACACCGCAACTGTTGAAACAAACAAACTTAAAAAGAGCTGGTAAGTGTGAAATTAAAATAAATTGTTACAAAACTGGCTAGAATTACCGAACACAATCTCTTTAAAGTTGTCACGTTCTCAACAAAGCCCCAAGCAAAAGAAAGTTTTACCGGTAATACCACAAAATCTTCATCAACACATAACGTACCCGAGCCTAGAAAACCCATTGCACCGCCTACTTACCGTTTTATATACCCCGAATTCTTACCCGATCCCAAAGTAGAATGGCGTAATTCGGTTAGAGAGAAATTGGAAAGACTTGACATGATCGATAGACGTAACCAAATTGAAATACCAGAATTCTATGTTGGTTGCATATTGGCAGTAACCAGTACTGATCCTCATGCTGCCGGTAAAGTCAGTCGTTTTGTTGGTAAGTTTTTTTTAATAGATATACATATGTATGTATGTATGTGATTGATTGTTTCATTTTTGGAATGTTACTTTGCAGGAATATGCATATTGCGTGAACGTTGTGGTTTAAGAGCACGTTTCATTTTGCGTAATGTTATTGACGAACAGGGCGTTGAAGTCATGTACGAAATGTATGATCCCTCCATACAAAAAATTGAAGTTTTGCGTTTAGAAAAACGCCTCGATGATCACTTGTTATACTTACGTGATGCTTTGCCCGAATACAGTACATTTGATGTTAATATGGAACCTGAAATTATTGAGGATGATTCTCCCGTACTGGTTAATGATGTGCAAGTTCGTTTGCGTCCACGTCCATGGTTGGAAAGATGGGAAAGACAAAATCTTAAAGGAGTGGCAAATATTGATGAATATATCAATGAGAAGAATAGGCGTAAGGCATTGGAACGTGAAAAACCATGGGAGAAATTTGATTTAATGAAACACTATAGAGCCACCATACCTGAAGATGAGCAAAAGGAAATATTTGCTGAGGTCTATTCCCAGTTACACCAAATGGAACTGCAGCGCAAGAGAAACAAACGTAAGAGGTCATTTGTTAAGCCAACAAAATTGGCATAGTCATTTAAAACATGTACGTGAATGAATACAGTTTAATTTGTTTAAACTAAAAATTGTTAAAAATAAAGGGGTTTTTTAAAAATTAAAAAAAATTGCCGAATTTACTCTTGAATAGCAACGAAGTAAGATATATCATATACATATAAATTAAAAATTTATTGACAATATTATTTATTTTTTTTTATTTAATAAAATCGCAAATTATACAGTTATATGCACAATCAGTTATGAATGCCTAATGTAGAATAAAGAAATTAAATATTTCTTAGAAATCTTAGGCTCTTAGTAACTAATACACTCGATACTTATAAAAGTCCATAAAGGATATGGTCACATTCCAACTAATAATTAAAGTGATTAAATATAATAAGAATATAATGGGTAGAGGAATGAGAATTAAACGTGTGTTTTTAAGATGTGGTATACCTGTAAAATATAGATAAATAAATTTCAGATTAACTGTTGAATTACTGTTACACATGATATATATCAAGCAAAAACTTACAATTGTATCCCAAAAATGTTATATAAACATAATAGGTCAAGCCAAGCAACCAGAAAGTGTTGCCCAAAAGACGAGATATGAGCCAGGGTTGACTAATCAACCAATTGTAGAAGAATAGTTGCAGAAAGTGCAAGAGCATTAAGGGTGGGAAGAAGGCATTCAAATGCACATCGAATGCATATCCCCATTCAATATCTGGTTCTAGGTTACTGGTTCTTAGGTAACGATTTGTAACTAACCACAGGAAAGTGGCCACCACAATGCCGGCAAATATACAATCGACAAACACTACATAGAATATAAATGATATACTTTGCCAGATGTTTAAGCCCAGTACCCAGGCAAATCCTAAAGATGTTACTGCAACAATCCAAATGTAATAAAGTTTCCAATTTACTAACCAATAGTAATCATTTTCTACTTACCACACAAGCATACAACTAACAATACTAAAAAGGCAGGGTCGTCTCTTGCAAATTGTGATTTTGTTTCTACAGCCAAAACAAAAGAAAAATTTAGCACATAAAACATGACAATAATTTAAGCTACTCTTACGTTTTCTATAATTAAAATTTCTATAAACTTTTTGTGGAGCTATTAGCAGATAAATCATTTGCCATAAAGCAAACTCAAAGTCCATTTGATTAAACTTTAACAAACGCCTTAGATATTTGTAACTTTTCGTTGTGGCGGAAAGACAATCTTTGCGTGAATTGGCCGGTGGTGGCAATGGTGATTGACCTCGAGACGCTGTATAACTAGAAACCACAGAGGGTGTGGGCGATGTAGATTGTTTCATTGTATGTTTTTCGTTATAATTCTCGGCTGTATAAAGTTGTTATGTAGATTATAGTTCATTTAACATTATTTGTTATAAATAAGAAAAAATTGTTATTATTTCGCAAATTCTTTCGAAAAACTTTCATAGAAAACTGACACATCACTTTGTTGTTGAGAAATAAGTGAACAGCTGTTAGCATGGTGTAACTATACAAGGTAATACATTTTCAAGTATTTTTGACAGTAGTATATTATTTTACACAAACAAAATGCCTGTTGTTTCTGTTTTGTGTTGTATTTGTTGTCGATTTGCACTCACCTTGTATATTTATGATAATATTACATATTTATATTGGTCGGATAATAAACTTTTTCATAGATTCAATATAAAGCTGAGAATGAGAACATAATATAGAAGAAAATTATTTTTTAACTCCGGCAGTCAAAATCTGCATTCGCAAGAAATACTTTTGGTGTGAAATAAAATTATCGTCAATATAAGTATGTATATAAAAATCATCAATAATCCAGTTTTTGTATTCTATAATTTCTTTTATTCAAGCAATAAGGTCACTTAGTATTTATATAAAAATGTTCTTAATTATTATTTAATATTTTTATTATTATATTTATATATCCAATATTTCGTTATCTCAATGGATAACTTCCAATGGAAGTTGGATATATAAATATATAAATATAAAGAACATTTTTATATAAATACTAAGTGACCTAATTGCTTGAATAAAAGAAATTATAGAATATTAAAAAAACGGTCGAATAAAAGAACTAAATAATCCAGTTTTTGGTTCAAAATGTTAATAAATTGTTGACTACTGTTATACTGTTTATACATATATAAACTACTTGTAAACTAAAACAGCGCAGATAGTTAATTTACATATAATCCAGGAAACTGTCAAAAATAGAAATAAATTTAGAAAACCCCGGAAAAACTGTTTATACAACATATAGAAAAATTGTTATGCATATAACTTTTCACAGAAAATGCTTTTATACATAAAACACTAAAAATAGTATAAAAATATCAAATGAGATAAAAAATATATGAGAAATAATTTAATAAATATCATCGTAATCACATTTCCAACCCTGGAATCAAGACTCCATAACAAATTTTTGTTTTTGTTTCGTTTATTTACACTTTTTCGGCGAAAGTTACACTAAAATCCATAACTAATAATTGCAAGTAGTAATATTGTACTATAGTATTATTTAGTAATTTTATAATTCCAAAAACAAAGAAAACAAATTAGATAACCAGACATTCTTGTAGCATCATAAAAAAACGTTTAATTTGCATATTAATTGCAGTTTCATTTATATGTATTGGATGCAACAGATGAGTCAGTACATTTCCAGTAAATAACAATTGCAAACTTTCCACCTCCTTTATAAACAAGATGTCTAGTAATCCGGTATCAACCGGGATAACTGGTTGCACAAGATTCCCCACTATAACGTATATTACTGAATTACCACCATCAAAGAGAAGGGAATTGTGTGAACATTGTGATCAAATTGATGTTTGGTTGCAAATGGCTGTAAAGATGGGTTTTAGCGACAATGACATAGAGGTATGATCTAAGTTGTGTACATAATATTTACGGTATTATCGCATATTTAGCTTAGTATGTATAATATATGCTTGATTAAATAAAAAACACCAGTTTATGCAGATTTTCGATGAGTCCTTAAAATTTAGATTTTGGTGCGTAGTTATAATTTAATTTTAGGTTAACGGAGTTTACATACATATGCACATATATAATATAAAACTACCATATATACCAACATTCAATATGTAAGTATGTTTTTTACTCCTAATGTTTACATGCAGATTATTTATTAATTGGAATGTAATTCGAACCACTTTCAAATAATGCCTAAGTTTTTAATTTATTAACTTCAAAATATATTATTAGTTTTATATTATTAAAATAAAACCAATAAACAGCAACAAATTATTATGAATTATACATAATACATTTTACTACACAGCTTTTTGGTTAAACATGTTCTTTTAGGCCATTAAAAGACGCATACGAATTCCAGGGAGCTCGCCGACGGGTGAATTATTAAAGATTTGGGGTGGACAGTACAATCATAAAATTATCGAATTATTTGGTGTTTTTCACGAGTAAGAAATAAATTATCATCATATTTCTCTCTCTCAGAAAATCTTTTATTATTTTCTAGATTAAAAATATTTAATGGCATGCGTATAATTAAGGATTATGTGCAGCCCGAATATAGATTATCGATACCCAAAAGTATTCCTCGTATTAGTAAAATGCTACAAATGACTCCCTCAAGTAATGAAAATTCTGTAAAAATTCGCAATGGTCCAACACCAACGTCGTCTGGCGTTGAAACAACTAACATGCCCACAATGGTTACAACAGATGATAATAACACCACATCTGGCACCAGCAATGGTGATCGCAGTCGTTCTGCCATACATCCATCGCGACAACTAACCAATTCGTCAATGCCCAACTTAGAAGGGATTACCAGCATAATGCCCGAAATCGATTACCAGGAACTTACCGAAGCCACCAATAACTGGGATCAAACACTTGTTTTGGGCAAAGGCGGCTTTGGCACCGTTTTTCGTGGCTATTGGAAACACACTGATGTCGCCATAAAACAAATCGATTATCGAGGTGCCGGTGGACGTGAGGGTGCTAAGGTGCAATTGCAACAAAGTTTAAATGAATTGAAACATTTGCATAAATTTCGCCATGACAATATCTTACCATTGTATGGTTATTGTATAAAGGGAGATAAACCTTGTTTGGTGTATCAGTTGATGAAGGGTGGTTCGTTGGAGCAGAGATTAAATACAAATAAATTTCAACCTTTGACATGGCAGCAACGCATTGATATTTGTATGGGTACAGCGCGGTAAGTTTAGCATTAATACATACAGTGTCTCGTCCATACATATAAAACCCTACATGGAAATTCGTGTTATATACAAGATTGTGTATGGGAAAATACTTGTTATATAGACAATTTTTTATAGAAAAATCTTTTATTAACACAATTATCTATAAAATATATGGTTATACAGACTATTTTCTATATACAGACTATTGTAGACAATTTTCTACAAATAAAATACTGTTATATAGACAATTTTCTATATAAAATATATATTTTTTATAGACAAAACTGTTATAAATTGGTAAAAAATTGAAACACTTTCTTCTTTGAGTTGCAAATTTTTTTTATAGATACCCCACTTGCATCCCATTAAGTGACCACAAAGCTCTTAAAGGAAATGGTCTAAAGTTTCTTCTGAGGAAAAATAAAAAAACTCTATTTTGAAAAAAAAATAAAATAATGGCGGAAAATGAAAATGACACATGTGCCAAATATTGAAAAATCCTATTCTTGAGTTAAAAAATAATTTTTTTGATAGATATCCCACTCGCATCCCATTAAGCGAATATACAGGCCTTAAAGTAAATTGTATAAGCTTTTTTTTGAGAGAAAAAAGAGCACAAATTTAAAAAAAAAAAAATAAAGAAAAAAATAATTAAAAAAAAAATTAAAATTAAATAAATTAAAATTAAATTAAAAAATTTTTTTTTTAAATTAAAAAATATTTTCGGAATGATTGAAGAAATAGCTATCTAAAGTCCTTTGGACAATTTTTGCTAATACCAATAGGTGAATAGTAACACTCATGTTAAAAAAAACCCTGTAAGACTAAAATTGACCAAAATGTCCCCTTCTAACTCCGGCACTTCTAGACTGATAGAGTTGAAAATTTGTGTCTGGCCTACTATCCAATAGTACTAACCTTGGTGCAAATTTCATCCAAATCTATTTTTAAAATTGGGTCACTTGACGTGAAATTCACCTTATACATATACTATTACTATATAAAATATTACTGTTATAAGCGCAATTTTATATCGAAAATATTATTATATAAAAAATTTTCTATAGAAAATGGTGTTATAGGTATACAAAATGTTTTGTTGAATATGTCGATGGACTAAAATGGATTTCACAAAAAAAAAAAAAAAACAAAAATATTAAATATTGATTTTCCTAAATAAGCTTTTTTACCAAAACAATCTCTGCTAACAAAATTATGGTTTATCACCAAAACATTTTGTTTATTTTTTTTTTTTACCAAAAAACAAAATAAAATCTGACTTTTCATTTTATTCAGTGGCATCTACTACTTACACTCATTGCGTTTGGACAAACCTTTAATTCATGGCGATATAAAACCGGGCAATGTTTTACTTGATCAATGTTTGCAGCCGAAAATCGGTGATTTTGGTTTAGCCATGGAGGGACCAAATGCCATCAACAGAGCTGTTCAGGTGTCTCAAGTTTTCGGTACCAGAGCCTATTTGCCACCAGAGTTTTTAAATTCCAAACGTCTTAGTACACAAGTAGATACATTCAGTTTCGGTGTAGTACTTTTGGAGACATTCACTGGTCTGAGGGCCATCGATAAAAACAGAAACTTTCTCACTAAGACCATAAGAAATCTATTGGAGACGCATAATTATAAATTGGCAAATTTAATTGACAAGCGCATTCAACTGACACAGACGGCTGAAGAAATGGTATGTATACGCAGCATTGAATTGGGTTTACAGTGTATAAACGAGAGTCCCGAACAACGTCCGGAAATGGAGATGGTTTTGAAAATTATTAACAGTTACTATAACGGCAATAGCTTTATGCAATAAGTGTGCCGTAGTGGTTGTTATTATTTATATTGTTTTTATAAGCATTTTAAAATGTATTTGTTTCATTTTTATTATTGACTATTTTTTATATTTTAAATAAAACGCAAAAACATGTACAACATTCGATTTTATTAGCTTTGACGATTTTCTGTTTAAAGTGTTCAGAATATTTTTCTTTCAATGTCAATATTTTCTTCAAAATTAACATTTTTCAATAAATAAATAGATCTTATTGAATATAAATCTCATTTAATCAAGAACTTAAACTTGGAATTTGTGAAAAATAATTGCAAATTTACTAAAGCATACAAAACAGTTGCTTCACATACTAAAGTAGTAGCCAAGCGAAACACCGTCAAAGTACAGCATATTAAATTTAAAATGAATTTGAAAAATTAAAAAATTTTTAAACGCATACAAATGTTACGACATATTTCAAAAGATAAATTACGTAAAGAAAGAGAACGTAAGCATATTGAATGCCAATTACAAAGTGTCTTTTGTGAAACTTCTGGTACTTTAGAGTTAAAAGATAACGTTGTAGTTAATGATAGCATTTGTTCAACAGAGAATTGTTGCGAAAATGGAGTGGACGAAGTTAAAATCAAAAATAAACTCTTGATACAACACAGTAATGTTCAGTCTACATCAAGTAATGAATGTGGTAAAGCAAATGGTTTGATTCATTTGAATAATACTTGTTATCAAGTTGAATGCTTAGCTGTAACAAGTAACAAAAGTCAAATTGAAAGCACAGAATCAATGCCGTCTGTCAGGTAAATTCACAATATATGTATGTATAATAAATTTGATATTCTTCAATGTATAGCGAGCCAAGTAAAGACAAGTATGTGATGGTTTTCGAAAACGAATCAGTTTGAAAATAAAAATATCCTATGTATGTGATGATGATATTTTCAGTTTGTTCAATACTTAACATATACAGCCATGTCACAGAATTTAATTCCGATTGGATGTGAAATTAATTCCGTATTTTGCTTTTATAGGAAAAGTAAAACGAAAAATTTTTTCGGAATGAAACCTAGAAATGCTTAAAATTACAACTTCACTTAGCAAATTAAGAGTGGCTTCATTCCTTGCACTTTTATAGAAGCAAAAAACGGAATTAATTCTACTTCCGAACGGAATTCAATTCAATTCAATAATTTATAAATGATGTGTTTTTACTATTAAAAGTTTCATTTGAATTTGAATACTTTTGAATTACATAGTTAGTTTGGCTTTAAACTGCTAGAAAAGCATAAGAAAGTGGGAAACAAATTATAATTAAAATAGATCGAATTTAATGACACATTTTCAAATTGTTGGATTTTCATCACATACCTTTATATATTTCTGATGGGAGATACTTGTAACAACAGTAAGCTCCTAGAGATTAGAGATCTCTATTTCAGTTTAATTTTACATTGATTGTAAAAACTTATTAACTCTTACACAAATTGTTCTTCTCATAGTGGTACCCGTGGCAGTATTTGTGTCTGTAATTCACGCTACAAACTTATTGGTAGAATTGCTAAAATTCTGGGTTTTAAAGTGGTTAAAGAAAATAAACTTTGGAATGTTTTGTGGACAGATACGATGCCGGGTGTAGAAATCTACAAGAATATGAAGAGATTTCAACAGATTAATCATTTTCCTGGCATGATGGAAATCTGTCGTAAGGATTTACTATCAAGGAATTTAAACCGTATGCTGAAATTATATCCCAAAGACTATAAGATATTTCCCAAAACCTGGATCTTTCCAGCTGAGTAAGTACAGTTTTAATTCAAATAATTATAATTCAAATAATTATATGTATAAAAGTTAAACTCTGACTTTTTTAAATTAAAAGTTACGGCGAAGCTTTAAATTATGCCAAAAATCATAGTAAACAAAAAATGTTTATTATCAAACCGGATGCAGGTGCTCAAGGAAGGGGTATATGGCTCACAAATGATTTGAAAAATGTTTCGGCTACGGAACGTATGATCTGCCAAACTTATATTAATAAGCCTCTGCTTATAGATGGCTACAAGTTTGACTTGAGGGTGTATGCTTTAATAACATCAGTAGATCCTTTAAGGATATTCGTTTACAATGAAGGTTTGGCTCGTTTAGCCACCAATAAATATGTAGAACCCTCCATAGATAATAGCGACAATTTGTATATGCATTTAACAAACTATTCGGTTAATAAGAGAAACTCCCAATATGAATCGTGTGACAATGATGATTGTGGCAGTAAACGAAATTTAGCAGCTATCAATAATTGGATGCGCCGTCAAAACTATGATGTGAAAGGATTTTGGGATAGAATTGATGATATCATTATAAAGACAATACTTAGTGCTTGGCCTATTTTAAAACATAATTACCATGCATGTTTCCCGGGCCACGATAAGATACAGGCTTGTTTTGAAATATTGGGTTTTGATATTTTAGTCGATTCGAAAATGAAACCCTATGTATTGGAAGTCAATCACTCGCCAAGTTTTCACACCAATGAGTTGGTTGATCGTCAAGTCAAGAGACCCCTAATAAGAGACACGCTGTCCTTAATTGGTACGGTGTTGGCGGATAAAAGGCAAATATTGCGTGAGGATCGAAGACGTATAAAGCAGCGTTTATTGAAATTCAAACCGGGGAATTTGTAAGTGATACATAGAAGATATAAACTTTATTTAAATCCAAATTGTACTTACTTAGATCTCAAAGATCCAATGGCATTAATATTAACACTTTAGCCGACAAATCGTTAAGTAGCACAACAATCGAATGTCCTGTCAGTGCTATAGCACAACAAATCGCCTGGGAAGAAAGTCATTTGGGAGATTATCGTCGTATAATGCCATCGAATGATCCCCACAAACTCAATTATTACTGTCAATTTTACGGTCAACAAAATCAATCATCAATCTTTGCCGACACCGCATCCAGTAAGAAACGTGAAGAAGTCTCCAAAAAACTACGCAAAGAATTGGAAGAGAGAAAACAAAAACAAATGGATATGTTGAGACGAAAAGTCGGTGCTATCAAATTTGAAGATCGTCAAAGGAGAAGATTTTCTATGCCTCGCATTAAAGCAGAAAAACAACGGCAAGAATTGACGCGTTCACAGGCTCACTGGTCACCAGGTTTTATATCGGCAGCAGAGGAACGTTTGCGTGTAACGTATATGCAAATGCGAGCTGAGATGTTGAAGGAATTTAAAGTTACAGAAATGGTATGTTGATTTAATACGAATTGCTTAGAAGTTAGAAATAATTTATTTTTCTTAAAGATTTTTACTACACTTTACAATGCTGGCAGTCTAACCAAAGCCGATTTAGTTAAATTCCCACATCTTTATCGTAGTCTCGAAAAAGAAATCAAAATCTAGCCAAGCTAAATTTTAGCAAAATTTTTAATGTATTTATTTGTAACGCATTTATGTATGTAAAATTTTGGAAATATCTGAAGTACAAATGTTAATATATTTTTATAATTACGCGATCTTTTTTAAAGATGTGTGATTTTGTGGGTGAGATTCTGGAATAAATCACTTAATAATACCATTTAATCTAATATTTGAATAACTTACACACTAAGTAACTTTATCACTGTCATTCGTTGAATCTTTCTTGGCAGAAACCAGATTTATTTGAGATTAAAACATAAATTGTGCCATTTTCAAGAGAGTGGTTGCTGTCTATTCCATAGACTCATGAACCAATTTACACACAGACAGGCAGTTCTATGCTCCGGAATGACTAGAGATCACTCGGCCAAGGGCTGTTAACTTAGCAACCACTGCTGTTACAACAACACACAGACTTTTCTAATATTGGTGACAGGCGATGTTGTGCTCCTAGTGTTAATATGTACAGAATATAAGCATCATCAGTATTTACTACAGCATCGTTGTCCACGACAGCCGGTTCTACGCAACAGAATGACACGAGTTCAATCGGCCAAGGGCTGCCAACTCAGGAAACATTGCTGTTACAACAACACTATCTAGAGTTTCGATGCTGTGATATTTGGCACTGCCCTGTTGAAACCACATCTTTAATAATAGGGCAAAAATTGTTGTTAACATCTTTCGATAGCGTAATCCGTTCATCATTAATTTCCAGCCCAATCACACCTCCAGATACATACAGTGACACGTTCACCATGCAAAGGCATGTGTCATTGTGTGTTGTATTTTCAGAAGAACCCTAAATGCTGCTTTTTTAGCTAATTGTCTTATACAGAGACAAAAGAAAATGGGCTTCGATTAAAAAAAAAAAAAAACAAAACAGCGGGTTGCTCTTGAATGAGTTTAGCGATATTACGGCGATTTTCGAGCGAAATTGAATTTATTTGAACAATTGTCAAAGCTACTGATATGCCTTAAGTAAAATAATCAAAATGTTTATGTGTGTTATTCCAATATGGTCCTGTTGGAAAACAAATTTCGTGTTGAAAACCCCTTTCTTTTTTAACATATACTATAAGGACTGTTTTTATAAACGCAGTATGCAATGCAACATTTCATTGCATAGAGTTCATAATAGCATTTAGAATATAATTTAAAAACTTTTATCACATAAAATATAAAGATATTGGACTATTAAAGAGAATCTTAAAACAAAAATTTTTAAATTATGAACTCTATGCAATGAAATGTTGCATTGCATATTGCGTTTATGAAAACAGCCAAGATTGCTGAAATCCCAAACGTATATACCAGAAGAGCATACAAAGATATGTGCAGGACCCATTTCATCGCAGCTCGTATATGACATCTTTGAACGATATTTATAGAGACGCCACCAATTCCGCGGTAGCAGGATATTGCATGAATGACGTAAAACAAGAGTCGTTCTGGCACAACTTAGATCTGGATGGGGCAATAGGCTTAATGCCTTCTGGTTTCGCATAGACCGTGCCGCCTTTAATATATGTCCAGCATGTGGTCAGAGTCCTCATGACACTCCCCGCATATTCTATTTCCTGAAGAACACCCCAATTTAATTTTGTAAACTGTTTTGCTGCTACAACAAAAACAAACGGTCCAGAAGTCCAAGTCTTACGACCTTGATTATTTTTAAAACGATTTTGATGAGAAATCCAGGCATATTATGGTCACCAGGGTGATCAGTTGGTTAAAATTATACGATATTCTTTGTTTGAACATCAGTGTGGAAATATAATTGAAAGAGTTAGTAAAAATCTATATCTAGAGTTCCAGGATTTTGTCTTCCCATAAAGTGAAAAGTTACATTTTGGATTTCGTTGTGAATAATCGCCTTATTGTGAAAGTAAACTTCAAACCTCTTTATTACTAAAAATAAAAGCGTTTGAATTTAATTTTTTTGCAATTTTTTTATTTAATTATAAATAACTTATAGTTTTATAATTATTATGATTTAATATTTATATATATATATATATATAGATTTATTATCATCATAATCATTATTAATTTTTATTTATAGTAATAATATAATTAATATTATTATATTATTAATAAATTATATATATATTATTGTATATATATGTATATATATATTTTTGTTGTATTAGTGTTTTGTTTTTATTTGCTTTATATTAATTGATCAATAATATTACGGCATAAACAGTAAATTTAATTATTTTTTTATATATTTTATTTTAAATTTTTTTCTTTTTTTTTTTTTTTGTTGTATGTGTATTTGTATTTATATGATATATAACATTAAAAACGATTTGTTTATATATAAAAATATGGTAAAATTAATAAAATAAACTTAAAACAAATTAATTAAATTAAAACATAATGACATTAAGTTTAAAAAAAAAATAAAATTCATAGAAACAAAATACGCTCGAACAGGATGATTGATTATTAGTTTTAGTACCGTAAAAAAATACTACACACAAATTAAAATTAAAACAAAATTAAATAAAAGTGTTAAAAACAATTTATTTTGTATTTAGTTTTGTTTTGTTGCTTAAATATTAAAAAAGATCTCTCTCCTTTAGTTTTAATTTTAAATACAATTGTTTTTGTTTTGTTTATTTACTTGCAGTTCATTTATAATTACAAATATGTATACTGTTTACTAAGTTGTATTTTAATGGTTTTTATTGTTGTAATGTTAATTAAAGTACATTTAATTTTTGTTTTTATTTTGTTATTGTGTATGTATTTAATTATTATTTTATTATTTACTTATTTGCTGTTGTTGATCTAAATATAAATTCAATGTTTTAAGTTGTGTTTTTGTTTAAAAAATATTTATATTGTTTTTCGTTTTGTTTTCTTCAGTTTAATTTATTTATTTTTAATACACAATGCTATTATTATTTTTGTTTAAGTATTTCTTGTTTTCTTTTAAGATTTAATTGTGTCATTTATTTTAGAGAGAGAGAGAGAGAGAGAGTGTGTGTAAGAGAGTATGTGAGTGTGAATGAGTGGGCGCGTAATTAAACTTTATGGCCTTTAGTTATAATTTTGTACAAATTATGAAAATTATTTTTAAAAAATTATTATAAAAGTAAAATTAATGTGTAGCTTAACAATAAAACAAAATTTACAGTGGACATTTTTTACAAATTCTGTTGTTATTTGTTAATATAATTAATTTTCTTCAATAATTTGTTGATTGGGGGAAAGGAGAAGCGAGCAGAGAGTGGGGGAGTGAGTGAGGGATTTTTGTTTTTGCTATTTAAAGTTTTATTTCATTTAAACTTGGCTAAGAAATGCTTAAGATGTAGAAAATAAGTATACAAAAGTTTTGAAAATAAACAACCTTAATTTTTTCTATAAATATTTAATAAAATTTTAACGAAATTCAAGCAGCTCCATCCATCAATCACTACTGGTTCCAAACACTTTAAAAAATAAAGCAATTGTTTTAAGTACCCAACTCTTGGTAACAAAATTACCTTTGTTAGTTAAAAGCCTGCCTAAAAATTCGCCTTTTTCGAAAATTAAGAACGAGCTACGAACTTTACTTAAGGAATTTTGTTTCAACAATTGTTTTTTTTCTTGCTATAATTTATTACTTTTTTACTTTATTTTACAGTTATTGCGAAAGAAAGAGTGTTAGTGAATGAGTGAGATTGATGAATGTTACGTAATAGACTTATTAAAAAGAAAATAATGATGATTTGTTTTAATGAGTACTTAAAATTGTTGTTGTTTTGTTTTTCTTTTTCTTGAATTAATTCTTAAACATGTTACAATTACAAATTGTTTTTTGTTTTCTCAATTGCTTAACTTTTATTTATTTAATTATTATTTTTTTCAATTAATGTCAAAAATTACTATACAATTTTCTTCATCTAGGTCTAATAAATGTTCATTCTTATTTGCATTTTCCTAAAAATTTTATAATTACTGACGAATGATGTTGATTTGATGATAGTGTTTACACGTTTTTTTTTTGTTCATTCATAATTTCAATATGAATTATTTTTGTATTTTTCGAAATTTCTGTGCTTTTAAATTGGTGGTGCTGGTTGTTGTTGTAATCGTTGTTGTTACAAACTAAGTATTTGTAATACAGTTTGTTTTAATGTTCTCTTGTTTAAATATATTGTTTTTGTTAATTTGTTTTATACAATCAAAGAGGCAGTCCTTTCAGTTGCTTATGTACTGCGACAGGGAGGAGCGTTGATTACATTAAGTTTTATTTAATTCTTATTTTCCAAAAAAATAAAAATATATGTATATTTTTTTTTGTTTTCGATAATTATCACTCATTGTCTTGTTATAAACAACCAAAACATTGCATTAGTAAAGTTCGTTGCATTGTCAACTGTGTGTGACCATTGTTTTTTGTTTTGCTTCTGTTTTTAGCTTTCTTTAACATTTAAATTTGACCATTGGTATGTGTTTGGTGGATAAACACTTGTCACAGCACCATTCAGCATAAACTTCTTTTGTTAACATTTTGAAAGCGGCCTCCGTTAAACCAACACAGGTTCTGCAAGCATAAAATTAAGTTTGTTTTTTTTATTATTAGTTAATGTCTCTTAATTAATATTTGCAAAAGTCCTGTGCATATGTTTTTAAAACAAAATTTCGTTTTCTTACATATGTACTATATATGTACACATGTCTTACTGAAATATATCAATGAAAATTTAATGATATATTATAGAAGAAAATCGTTGATTTTAGACTTTTAAATAAAATTAGTTAGTATACGTCTTATGAATATGAAGATTTCCTATAAAATACACCATTTGCATATAAATCTTATATAGGTACATACATACATATTTTATTTTTTGTTTTTTCTTGATATGTGTGACAAGCTTTCGCGACCCAACCAACACGATTTTACGGTGAAAGCCCATTGTTTGTTTTTTACATTTCTTAAAATAAACATTTCATTTCAGTTTTGCCGAATGTTGTATGACCTTGATTTCAATATTATTTAAAAGAAAATTTAATATATTAGTAATGTTTGTTTTGTTGAAAAGTCAAAGGACTTTTCATTTGTCCATTGTTAGATACATTGTCTATGTTAAGAATTTAGTCGTAATTTTTTATTAATACTAAAAATCACAAACGTTTATCTCATAAAAAATTAAGGTCCATAAAATAAATAGGCGATAAGTTTGATAAGTTAATTTTAGCATATCTAGGGACTCGTTATATCAAATTTATTATCTATAAGTACACAGAATATAATATATCGCGATTAAAACATTTGTATTTTCTTGCAATGCAACACTTACATTATGCAGTATCAATCGTTTCCCCTTAATATTGTATTATTTCGAAATTTATGTGATTTTTCAAAGCTTTTTATGAAACTATTTATTCACCGTCGTTGTTGTCGTCGTCAAAATATCGTAGTGTTTGTCTCTTCGAGTTAACGTCGACATAAAATAATCGATACCGAAACCGAGACATTTAGAAAGGAAAACACAGATTATGGAATTTTAGAAGAAATAGGTTTTGAATATATTAAATAGAATACATTATATTTTATCGTAGAATGCATAAACATTCTGTAAAAACCAACTCGACTTTTTAGGTCATGATGAATAATCAAGATTAATGGAGTCTAAAATGTAATGTGGGTGTTTCAGCGAACCTAAAAATGAGCTGAAGCATTCTCCGATATTAAAATAATAACTTCGAAAATTAATAGTAACTTTGAAAAGTTTTGGCCACATATTAGATTTGCTTCGTTTTCTGTCGAACTCTTTCTAGTATTTACGAACAAGACTTGCGAATAATGCTAAAAACGGACAATTATACTACATTGCTGATTTGTTTATTATTTCCACATATTGTCTGGCGTCAGTTTAAATTCCTTCTACTGTTTTTTGAAACTGTAATAAACTAGCGAAAATTAATTTCAATCACCTAACTGGTGGCCCAATAGAGTGTAATTTTCTTCTTCTGATTTCCTCATTCGTATTCGGTCAACGTTATCTGTAATAGGGCTGATTATAGTGAAAGTAAATTTAAATATTTACATGATTTATGACACGATTTGTTTTTAATTTGTTTTAGTATCAAAGTGTTTGTCGCGACTGATTGATACTTGTAGTGGTAATTTTGTAAAAAAAAAAAATTATGTAGTTTTTGCTTGATTTTTGTATGTTTTCTATAATAAATATTTCAGATTAAAGAATATGACAATATTAAGGGCATGCTTGGACATGACTAATATACCGT
The DNA here is from genome assembly GCA_916048285.2 of Bellardia pandia. Lineage (NCBI taxonomy): Eukaryota > Metazoa > Arthropoda > Insecta > Diptera > Calliphoridae > Bellardia > Bellardia pandia. The sequence continues at coordinate 124,953,304 of OU696529.1, forward strand.
TATAGGTGGCTTGAAGAGACCTTTCGGTGCGCAAATACTCTTAGCACTCACGGATACAGGAACACAAATGCAAACAATAACAAAAAAGCTTATTCTGTAAAGTTTTGAGCTTTGCACTTACGATTTTTAACTATAAGGGTTTTAAATTTTTAATAATCTTTAATTTTAATTTGGAAATGTTGCTTCATTTAAAACTTTTTTCCAAAAATAAGTATTTTTTTTTTTAATAAAAATATATTTTAAAAATTGCGATTTTCGTTTGTTCTTGGTTCTCTTTAATCATTCATATTTGTACTCACATAAACCCGTTCTCCAAAGACACTCTAATGTAAAAATCATGCATGTTTAACCCTAAATCGAACTATCAGTCGAACTGCTGCATAAACTATTTCTTTTATTTTTTGCTGAGCTTGTTTACAATATGCCGTATTCATATACAATAAAGTAGACTGCTTTTAGACAAAATTTTGTATGAAAATATTGCCACAATACCAAAAACATAAAATTGCAATATTGAATTAACATTGCATGTTTGAACTCGATTTAACGTTGATATTTTGACATTTATAACTTTGGAAAATTGATAATGAAAAAATTAAAATACTAATGATGTGCAAATAATGCCGAAAAAAAACTTGAACAGCATAAGACTTTTTTCGATCGATGTATTGAACAGGACAATTAACAAAAATAAATACTTATATGAAATTGTATAATAGTACTTTCAGGCAAAAGGTTAAGGTCCTACAATGTCTGATGCAGTTTTAAAATTTACTTAATTTTTAAGTAAGCCTTTAAACCGTAGTATATATATACATACATACATGTTATTAAACCAAGGACAATAAACCCGAAATATTTATATTGATTCTAATAACTTTAAGAAATTGTAACATTGTAAAAATAATATTAAAGTGTACATACATACATACATTTTGACGTTGTAAATCGTTTATATGCAATAAAAAAGTTTGCTAATAGTAGATTTTTGCAAAATTTATGTTTTATTGCCAAATATGTATGAGACATGAGTGAGTTAATTAATAATAAATGCTTCTTAGTAGTTACTTAGAATTTAATTTTAGTGTACAAAATTTTCATAAATTGTGATGATTGATGAGATGTGTTTACGATTTATAGAGAAAAATAGTATTTGCTAATAAATCGAAAACTTACCTATGAAAAAAGAAATTACAACCAGATTCGCAAAATACAGCTTCGTCGTTATCATTGACTTCTTTGTGGCACATGCCGCATGGATATATTGGAGGTGCGTTCGGATTTTGTGGATTGAAGACCATCGGTTGACCAGGAGGATACATTTTACCTGCACCCATTGTCATTGGTTTGGGTGGGCCACCAGGTCCCATCGGACCACCCATAGGGCCGCCCATTGGACCCATTGGTCCACCAGGACCACCAAACATACCAGGCGGTGGCCCACCGCCCATTGGATTGTGATGAGGATGATGAGGTGGCATACCGCCATGAGGTCCGCCGTGTGGACCGCCATGTGGACCACCATGAGGACCACCGTGAGGACCACCGTGAGGACTACCGTGAGGGCCACCATGAGGACCGCCATGAGGACTGCCGTGAGGACCGCCATGAGGACTACCGTGGGGACCACCGTGAGGTCCATGTGGTCCGTGAGGATGATGAGGACCATTCATTCCGCCAGGTCCCATTCCAGGACCCATATTACCCATATGCGAATTAGGACCAGGTCCCATGTGATGTGGACCGGCACCCATCATGTGATGAGGTCCACCCATGTGATTTGGTGGTCCCCCTCCCATGCCCATTTGAGGGCCCATGCCGCCGCCAGGACCGTGCATCATGTGAGGTGAAGGCATACCTCCGGGACCGCCGTGATGATTCATGAGTTGTGAGTGCTGAGGACCACCGAGGTGCGGTGATGGCTGTTGAGGAGGTAACATCTGATTGGGACCACCCATGCCCATTGAGTTAGGACCATTACCACCGGAGCCGCCACTGCCTATGGACATATTTGAATGCGGTGACTGTTGCGGTTGCTGCATAGGAACATTAGGATTCATTTGTTGTTGCATGGGTCCACCATTTCCACCACCGCCCATATTTAAGCCGTTGTTGTTGGGTCCACCCATTGGCGGACCACACATAGGCCCGTTATTACTATGAGGACTAGCACCACCCATGTTGTTCATGGTATTATTACCACCTGTATTGTTGTTGTTGTTACTGTTCGAATTCGGATGACCAGGTAAAGCCGGAGAGGCCAGGGGACTAGGACCATGGCCGCCCATATTGTTCATGCCAATAGGACCAGGACTAGGTCCTGGCCCACTCCCACTCATTGGATGATGTGGGGACATCGCCATCGGTCCGTTGCCTGGCGCTGGCGAAGTTGTAGGCACTGACGTTGACGCAGTGGACGTCGTTGTCGCTGAGCTTGATGAGGAGGACGTACAGGAAGATGATGAGGTCGGCAGGGGTCCATTCATACTTGATGATGGTGATTGTGGTATTCCATGTCGTGCCGCAGGGGAAAGCATTGGATTTTGATTGTTGTTATTGTTGCTGCTGTTGGGGTTATTGCTATTGCCACTTGTATTTGAGGCCATACTGTGAGCAGGAGAGATACCACCTTGATTTTGACCCATGCCGGGGGGATGTAGCTGTCCACCAGGACCTGGGCCAGGTCCTGGACCTCCAGACATATGGTTCTGCTGCGTCGGTCCATTTCCGAGTGGACTGTGCATGGGAGGTGGGCCCATTTGGCCGTTGTTCATGTGAGGCGGAGGATGTTGAGACTGATTTTGCGGATGAGGACCTTGTTGAGACGTTGGCGGTCCCAGAGGACTGCCGATAGCGCCGCTCATTGGTGAACCCATTGGCAGTGAATTCATAGGCGAGCCCTGACCTGGACCAGGTCCGCCGGGACCCCCAGGCATTGGTGAACCCATGCCACGAGGACCATTCGATCCTGGCCCTCCCATAGGTGAGAGTCCACCCATGCCCATGTGGTGCGGTGATATGCTTGGACCACCCATACCTCCCATGGGACTCATGCCACCCATTGAAGCCATTCCACCCATCGGACTACCCATCGGAGGACCACCTGGTCGACCGTGATTCATATGTGGAGGCAAACCAACACCAGGTCCCATTGGATGACCGGGACCTCCCATGGGACTGCCCATACCCATCGGACTCATACCGCGCATCGGAGGTCCACTCATGGGATGATGTGGATGCGATGGACCGCCAGGATGATGAGGGTGCATGTGTGGATGCATGTGCGGAGGAGGGCCGTGTGGACCACCCATTCCCATATGAGGACCCGGTCCGGGACCAAAATGACCTGGCGGACCACCCATGTGGCTCATAGCGGACATCGAACTAGACATGCTGGGCGGTGTGTCATCAAAGGGATTTGAAGCAACTATCGTATCACCATAACCACCCATCGGTGGTGGAGGCAGCAGATCCTGTGGTGTGGGGGGTGCTTGTGATTGCTGCATAGAGTTAGCAGCAGCGGCAGCAGCTGCTGCGGCCGCCGCCACTGCTGCTGCTGAGTTGGCATTCGATGTCTTTCGCCGCTTTTTCGGATTACTCGGCGCCGAGATTATATCCGATGATGGAGGTGGTGGTTTAAAATCGGGTGGTAATATACCTCCCGCAGGACCCGGCATACGATATGGCGCCATACCGATATTGTGGGTCATGTTGTTTGTATTTTTCTTCCGAATGGTGGCAGCTTTTATTTAACGTGGCCGGGAAGAAACAATGTTAATAAGGGCCTGCACTCAAAGGGCAGGCAGTAAAAATGTAGCTTGGTGTTTGCTGTTTGTTGACCAGACTGCAGCTGACCCCAATATGTTGTTGTTGTTATTCTTGTGTATTTCTAATATGTCTATATTGATTCCGTAATAGGAATATCGTTGTATTTGAATATTAACGCACTATTTTCTTGTCAGTGAATTCATTGTCCAGTGTACGTTTAATCTGCAATAAAAATTAAAATTTTTAATTTTATTTTATTCTGCTTTTCAGCTAGAAATATAGTAAGTACTTACGGAGTTTAGTGTAGAATACTTTTAATGCTTATAGTGAATTGTTTTCATTCTGAAGCCATCGTTATGGCTTTTGGCAAATAATTTTTAACATTTTCTGCAGAAGCACCTTTTGGGGGGTAGCTAAAGCACCATATATAATGGTGCTTAAGCACCTATTCTTCTTCTTGCTCTTTTAACAAGATTTAAGTGTTTTTGGTTTTCTTCTTTATTTTGCAAAAAAAATAATTTATGGACTTCTTGCTGCTTTATTGCATCAATTGCACAAACAACAAGAAATAAACTCTATTTTATTTTTTAGTTTTTTTCTATTATTGGTAAAAAAAATGCTTTTTTATTCTTTTTCTTTTATTTTACTTTTTCGCCACTAATGTATGCTGCTGCTTTTGCTTCTTCTTGTTCTCAAGTTTTTGTTCTTTTTTGCACCACCGCTCACTTTCTTTGACGATTTTTTTCTTGATGAATTTATTCTTTCATATTTTTGCAATTACTTTTTTATTTCATGCAAATATTTCGTTTTTGAATATTTATTGTAGTCATATATTGTGAAAGCATGGATATTGTGAATTTTTAACCATTTTATATGGTAGGTACTGCAACTTTTCCTTGATCAAATAAGCTGTCGTTCCTGTGTCGTCAGTTTCGTTGCAAAAAATATTTATTACACTTTGAAAAGTTTCTCATACCGCATTTCTGTGTATTTTATATGCATTTCTTTATGAATTGTGTGTTTATTTGAAATTTGAGCGTGTGTAATTTATATTTTGTTTGAGTTTGTTAGTAATTGTTTGAATTTTCACGAAAAATAATTAAAAAATTTGTCAATTTTCTTTTTTACTTTTGATAATTCTTGTACACAAACACACGCCATTGCAGGGTTGTATTTTCGTTGACTGACAAGCAAGAAAAATTCCTGAAATACTTTACATGGTTGCATTTAGTAGTATTAGGTAGTGAAATTGTTGGTACTCTTAGTACATCCCTGATGGATGTTTTTTAGGGAAATTTACAGCTGTTTGAGGTATTACCATATTTAATATTCTAAAGAAGTATTGCCATACTGTTTCCAAGAAAAAATTATACAAACAATTCTGATTCTTTTTTAAAAATACCATGGAAAAAGTAGTCGGACCGCCACGTTTTTTCGTTTGATGTGGTGAATAAAAATCGTAGTGAATATAAAAATCGTGGTGAGTTTTTATAAATTCACCACAGAAATTCAAGGTAATTGAAAATTTTTCATCCGAAAAATAGGCAATGTGTTTTTTACAGATTTAGGGAGTGGTTGCTGAATTAACTAACTTAATGATATAAAGGTCCTTTTCTTGGAAGAGGTCCTCTCGTTACTCACCACGTTATTTTTATTTTACTCACATCAAAACCAAACCAAAGCTATTATTTATTTAATTAATTAGCAAAGAGTGTTTGTAGTAAGTAGGAAGAGTGAGTGAGTGAGTAAATAAAGTAAGGTGGTAGGTAAATAAAATATTGATTGGTATTGGGGTTTATTGAAAAAGTAAAAAATGTTTAATACATTTAAACTATTTTATACATTGATTATTTATTGGGACTGTAACGTGAAAAATCAATTAATTAAGCATAGCAATACTGATCATATTATACACTTTGTCTTTGTTGTAATTGCCAAACAGTTTATGTGAATTTTAATATAAAAAATATAAGAGCAAGAATCGAAGGACCGATCTAGTTATTAGCTTTGATCTCGAGAAATAAAGTATAACCAGACGTGGGAGGCCTACTAAGTAAGTTCTTACTTCTTACTAATACCGTAGCCGAAAACAGTAGTTTTAGCCGACCGAGAGCCGAAGTATTTATCTCGTCGGATTTTAGTTTTGTCACGTCCTCAGTAAGCCGGCGAGAGCTGAAGAATTTAACTCATCGGATTACATTCATAGCTATTATCAGTGATGCCAACTTTTGAGACTTAAAACGCGTAAACATTTTTGAAAATAGGGCTAATATAAAACCACATCCAATTTTCTTTTTTTTGCGTTTTGAGTGACTAAAATCGGGCTAAATCTAGCCAGAAAAGGGCAAAGTTAGCATCGCTATTATTGTTCACCTAGTAAATAACTCGTTAGCCGACAGAGAGCCGAAGCATTTATCTCGTCGGATTGTATTCCTTAGATTGTATTCATAGTTATTGTTAATAGTCCACAATAAAAGAATAAGGTAATTTAGACAAAGATTGATTCCGTTAACGACCCGATAGTATACTGAATATAAAAGACAGCTCTGTGGTATACTTCAGACGAAGCATCACAGTACAGTAGAACTTCAAGTCTTCACCCCAACACAATATTATTTATTTGTATGCAATTATTTAATACCAGCTCACGAACAAAGTGATGGCGAATGCTAATATGTTTTGAACGAGCATGGTATAAATGTTGTTGTTGTGCGTCGCACCACATTGTGGGGTAGCAGTGATATCAATCTTAGAGGAGAGAGTCTTTCAACTTCATATTTAAAAGTAGTTTAGAAGTAGTTATTAGAGGGTCTGAACCTACTTTTGTTGTTGTGAATAGAAGAGAGGTTCTTCAACTAACGTTTGTGAGTGCTTCACACACTGTAACATGATCTCTAATTTGGCCGTTCTTAAAGACTGCTCCTTATTTGACCATCAGCACCAGAAATAGTAAAGTCGGTATTCCTGGTGCCCGTATTCTGAATAGTAAGCAACATCATTTAAAAGTGAAAGAAAACTGATTGGGTGTTGCAACATAATGCACTTACTCAGTCTTTGATTAATCCGACTGTCATTGAAAATAAAAATGACAGTGAAACTGCAGTAAACATGTCGTAAGCGGTAGCTTTGGTCGTATAAATCACCAGGACCAGATGTCATTATTTCTGCAGTTCTTTAGAAAAACGAAGACATTGTCCTCATTAATATACATAAAGCTTGTATTAAAAGAACATTTATATCATCACTGTGGACCAAATGTAAGGTTGTCTTTATTCACAAAGGAGGTAAAACGACTCATACTAAACGTAAGGACTACAGACCATATAGTCTAACGTACTTTATATTAAAGACCTTAGAAAGGGTTATATTGACATACACCTGAGATTGACTCTTCCAACTGAGATAATCTCCATGAATCAGCATGTCTACACTAAGCGTTAGTCTGTTCAAACTACTTTTCATTCGCTAGTAGGCTCCATTAAGGAGTCGCTAGCACATAAAGAGTATTATCTTGTTGCCTTCCTAAATATCGAGGCGATCGTCAGTAACCTGCCACGAAAGCCACAATTCCCGTACAATCCTGAGCACAGATCTAAGTGTCACCACTACTTTCAATGGCACTGTTGTAGTTAGTAACAGCACCTAGAACAATTTGGTGGCCCAAAATTTGTTACTAAAACAAATATCAGTAATTTAACCCAACTGCCATTCTCCTCTCTTTGTTTATCAACCTTAGCCACCACGTGCCGTCAAGAGGCCTCAACAATTTTCAGTTAGGACACCTGCACTGTAATTATCTAGATCATGGAACAAGTCCCGGGCTTTTAATTGATCCCGTGGTACTATTTAGATATTCTAGTCAGCTGCAAGAGCCATTGGGTAAACATTAAATAGCTTTAAACTGCCAATGGGATGGAATTACAGCAAGACAAGACAAGACCTCAAGGGATATTGAGGTATAATTTTAATAATTGGAAGAAAAGTTTTTTAAGCAAATTGTATGTGTATTTTTATACTTTTTCCAGTGGTTTATATATGCGCTGAACAAATTTGACCGAATACGCGGAATCTTTTATTAAGAAATTTTTAAGAAGACATAAGTTTAAAGGAATAGCAAGCTAAATATTAAGTTGCGGCAGATATCTGGAGCCTTAGTAAACACAGACTAGTGTCTGTGTTAGTAGATTTCTTTATGGAATTTTAAAGGGAATATCACTTTCGGAAACCAGTAACATAACTCAAATCAGTGCACAACAGTTTAGAGCAGTTTTTAGAGCACAATATTACTGGTTTCCCTGTTTTACATGCATAACGTTTTCTTTTTTAATATTTACCAAGATCATTTTACGTCTAAATGTTTATTTAAATGTTGATCGCAATATGAACAATTGCAATGGCAAACGACCACTACTAACTTGACATTTACCAACAAACAAAAAAAATCGTCGTTACCATATTTGAATACGTAAATGTCAATGTCCTCCGAAATCTATTTATGGAGCAAAGATACTAAATATAATATATATACGTATGTAGGCATATGAAAGTCATGCAACTGCATCAATTTCCCAAAAAAAAAAAAACAATTCCCACTATGTATTATTGTTGGAATTGTGGAAAAATTTCAATTTAAAATGAGTTAAAAAAACTGGTTTAATTAAATTAGATCATGTTAAACAGAGAAGAAAATCATTGCAAATCAATGGATAGCTATTATAATGAATGTTAACTGTAATCGTTAATATTAACTGACAGTTATTGCTTAACGATTGCAAAATTCATCTAGACAGTTTGTATGGGAGTCTAAAATTAGATACATATTTAAATATCTGATAGTTTTTGAAATATCTAATACCCAATTAAGATGAAAGTTTACTTTATGTTAAGATACTAACTATTAAAATTTTTATCGCTGTAAGTTTGAATTTTTGTTATATTTCTTTCAAAGGAATGATAGAATTTTTATATAAATAGTAAAAAAAAGTAAGACCAAATATATCTGAATTTCTACAATTTGTTTTGAATTTAAAATTAAATTTTTTATATGGATTTATTTAATTTAGTTATTATATAAAATTTACACAAAAATAATCGACTACATTTTTATTTGGTCTAGCTTAATTAACAACTATTATTAGTGCTAGCAAAATATTGAGAAATGACATCTTGAATAGATATAAACTTTTATTTTAGGTCGGGACATCGACTACCTTTTATTGGGGCCACCTTAATAAACAACATGCTATAAAAAAAGTATACATCGATTACAGCGTGTTAACAAAATTATTATTATTAATAATAATAGTTATAAAATGCCAGTCAGTGAAATGGTATTATAAATGCGTTAATTATATTTAAACATTTTATATTTTTGAATTATTGTCTACAATTTTATTGTTTTTTCTATTATTATTTCTTTTTGAGCCCTCCACTGGCGAAATGCAGACAGACCGACCCTCATGTTTTTGTTTTGTTTATAGAGCGTGATACATTATACATTTTGATTTGAATTTTTACATTAAAAATATTTACATTACATGACAATATGCATATAATGCATACCAGCAAAAAATTAAACAACTTAACTTAAAATGAGAAATGATTAAACAAATACACAAACATCAATACAAACATATTTTTATTTATACCTACATATTATTATTTAATTGATCAAAAAAGTTTTAGAGAACATTCATCGTTTTTTTAAGATATGTCATTGATTGTGAACGCACTTTATTTAACTGTATTTACAATAAACAAATTTTGATCAAAATATTTTAATATTATTTTTATATAAAACAAAAATTCCACTTTCCATCCCTGATTCCGCCATATTGATAAAAACAGACAATGAATGCTGAACAGCGTTGCCATATACATTTTAAAGAAAACTTAAAAAAACTTTTTTTTATATAAAACTTAAATTTGTCTAAGAAAATTGTCAATTTTATTTAATGATCTATTATTTTATCAATCTAAATTGCAAAATATCAAAATGTAACGCTCCACAGCGTTGTCATACATATATTTTTGTCATTTTTCTATATTATCAATGATGCGAAGAAGAAAAAAAAACTAATACCTACTATGTTTCCACGAAACATGCTTCACTCTCTATTCATGCTTCACATCCCAATCATATGCGAAACAACTTCACCATACAAAATTTTAAGAGCGAATCATGTAGATTCATATTATTGTAAACAAATATAAATACGTACGAATGTATGTTTTTTTTTCAAATAAGCTAACTAATTTCCACTCACTTTTTTTGTTCATTAAAAAAAATTATTTTCCACAAATTGTAAATTCTGTTTTTTTTTTTTTATTCTGTTTGATTATTAAAAACAACTGTCAAATGGAATCAAGTTTATTAGTCATGTAAACGGCATGATTCATAAACATGATTCAAAAGTCGTCGTGGAAACATAGTATAATAACTTTTTTAATTCTGTCATAGTACTGTTCACCTTATGGCAAATCTATACTGATAAGCTTTCTATGATTCTCTTTAATGGTCCAATTAATTGTCTAAAATTTATGGAAATGTTAATTTCCTCAGAAAAAATAATAAAGATATTTTTAATTTTGTATTTAAGACATCAATTGTTTAATCCCCCATACAAATGTCCTCCTCAAATAGGACTTTATAGGTCATATAACGGTTTTATAACAAGCAAGTCTTAAACATTTTCGTATATAAATAAAATTAATTACAAAATAATATGACATACAGAAATCAGAATATTATATGACTATCTATACTTTTTTACTTGTTTTACATTAAAATATAATTAAAATTTATAGAGAATATTTATTTAATTTTCTCTAATACATATGTACATATGTATATATGTATAATTAAAATTTTAAAATGTCGAAAGTTTGAAAAGTCAAAATTTTTGTTTCAACTATAGAACTCCTGTAAAGTGTATTTTTTACACGCTACCAAAGTAAACAACGAATTGACCCATGTGCATGCTGTAAAAATTATTATCTTTCTTCCTTCCATGTGCAGCAGCCTTTATTATGACACCACAAACCTTTTTTCCTTCACAACAGGTTTTATAAAAAGTTAAAACTTCATCAACAGGTAGTAAGTATGTATGTTGTTGCCATTTTTTGTTTTCTTTTGTTCATCTTGGTTTTGAAATGACATGCAACTGTGACCATGTGTGTCGACCCCGCACTACTATTGTGTGAATTAAATTTACACAACGTAACTTGTACGGAATGGCTTGAATTAAAGATATACGAGTAAGTACATAAGTAAATATAAATGAAAATATAAATACATACATATAAATATTATTTGGTAGCTGCCGTGAATACAAAAAAGACCGGAATGTAGCATCAATTTTACCATTTCACCTCTTTAAATACAAACAAAAAAAATTATTTTAATAAATTTTGTGATTTTATTCGTATGTATGTTCGTACGAGAGTTTGGTTAGTTTTTGATTGGCGGCTGCTGTGTTAAAATTACTATTTTACAGTTTAAACTTAATAGAAAGAAAATAATAATAATGAAATAGCAAAAAATGTTTTGAAGTGGGTAAAAGTCGACTTGGTAGCTTTCTATAACGAAGGGTGATTTTTTAGCAACGTTCTTTTTGGCAGCTCACATGTTACAGTTAAACATGTTCAGTGCGGTCTATAATTTAACCATGAATCGACCAACAACGCTTGCAGATTTTTGAATTTTATTATCAAAATTCAGTTGAATGAATTTCTACTTTTTGATCGGAAAATTGTGTTTAGCGACGAAACTCATTTCTGCTTCAATGAATACGTTAACAAGCAAAACTGTCGTATTTGGTGTGCAGAACTACCAATGCGTCCCGAAAAATGCACTGTTTGTTGTGAATTATGGGCCGGTGACGAAGGCAGGAACGTTACTGTGAATACAAATTTGCATGAAAGGCTCGCAAATTTCTAACCGTTGCAATAGTTGATACTCAACATTTTATGTAGAGCTTTAAAAACCTACTTTATCTTTAGGACTTTTCAACTACATACTCGTATATGTTTTTCACTTTATGATGTATTAAAAATTTATAAAAATTATGACTGATGACTGCAATGAAATTATAATTTTCACCTCGCTTTTGTTATCACCAACAATATATGTATGTACATATGTGCATATATGTGTACATTAGTCAAAGTTTTCAACCAAAATTAAAGTTGACTTTAAAATATCCTAAACGTACTATGTTCTTCTTACTTTAAATATTTTGTGAATTGTAGCCTATGTTTTTAACTATCGCCTGGTTTTCCCCACACAAAACAACATGAACAAATATGTAGTGTGCTCTTTTGCGAACAAAACGATGGCTCAAGACGGTGCGTAACTCGTTTAGTTCTAAGTTCTTAAGGTACGGTAACACTTTGCAAATATTTAAATAAATAAAATATATTTGAACCCGTTTGTTTATTTAAAAAAACTTCGTTTATTTAGGATGCTGCTTGATCTTGAAAAACTCTTGTAAACTTATAAACAACGTCAAATAAATATGTGCTAAAGCAAGTGATTACGCTTTTTTGAGTAAATATTTGCCATGTCTGACCATACCTTTATTTAAACAACATTGTCTGCCATCAAATGCAATTTTCACATCCAAAAATACCGTAATTTTCAAAAATCACAAAATTAATTCTGAACTTGAAAGTTTTCCGAACACAGAAATTTGTGTCGGTAATTTTATTCTTGTTCGCACAAAAACGTTGGTTGACTCGTTAAGATATGGTGTAATTCAACAATGATGATGTAGCTTAAATATTTTTTATCTTCACATTTTCGCAGCAGTCTAATGGACATGCAAGCAAAGAGAAACAAAAAATTTATAATCTAGCGAAAGTTAAATTTTGAAATTTATTAAGTTTTTTTTTAATTACATTTTATTATATGATGTGCAAATAAATACAAGTACTTGCACTACTATAACATTTTATAAATGTACAAAAAATAGTCGTATAGGGAGACGTCAAAACTAAAATATTCGTTTAATTATCAGTGGGATGAGAAGAGCAAAATTAAAACATAAAACACTATAAATTTATTTAGTTGATAAATGTGTATGATAAACAAATACATAGTACATACAAATACATAAAAGCAATTAAGTTAAAATTAAATTAGGTTCTTTCAGTGTACATATCATTTGTTAAAATCGGATGACTTGCTCCAAAGTTATTCGTTGCTGTATAAAATGCGCTGTGTTTTTCAAAAACTTCTTAGCCTATAAACCAATTAACGAATTTGTATATTTCAGGTTTACCCCTATTTTAAAGTCAATTAATGAAAACTAATGAACTTAATTAAAAAGCAAGAGTAAATTTTAATTTAACGTTTCCATTTATTATACCCTACACCACCATAGGGTATATTGGATTTGTGCTGATGTTTGTAACGCCCAAAAATATTGGTCCAACACCCACCTTAATGTATACTGATCGACTCGGAATCACTTTCTGAGTCGATTTAACGTTGTCCGTCCGTCCGTCTGGCTGTCCATGTAAACCTTGTGCGCAGAGTACAGGTAGCAATTTTGAAGATATTTCGATAAAATTTGGTAATCTTTATCTTATCTCTTTAAAGAGCATAACTCTCTCAAAAATGTTGGTATCCAAAAAATATTGAACGCAAATATGTTTTATATGTATATAAATAATACAGTACAATTTTATTATGAGCGGTCCATAATTAGTCGAAACTCCCATATAACACATATAATATTTATATTCACAGACATCATGACACTAAATTTTTGGATGATAGGTTCGCAATAGGTTATATCTCACATATAACGCCCATTTCTGAAAAACTGTTTTATACATATTCTGGGTGTAGGGTATTATATGGTCGGGCTTGACCGACTATACTTTCTTACTTGTTTTTATTTAGTATTGCTTGCAAATTCAACATGGAAAGACTTACACCGTAACAACGTCTCCAAATTAATTAACTGTATTACGAAAATTAACGTTAGAATAAATCAACATATGGTTTGCATGATTGTCCATTTGATTCTTTGTGTACGTTATTGTAATACTATGTTTCCACGACGACTTGAATCACCTGCTTCGCCCTCTGAATCATGCTGTTTACATGACTAATTAACTTGATTCGATTTGACAGTTGTCTTTAATAAACAAACAGAATAAAAAAAACAGAATTTACAATTTGTGGAAAATAATTTTTTTTAATGGACAAACAAAAGTGAGTGGAAATTAGTTAGCTTATTTGAAAAAAAAAAACATTCGTACGTATTTACTTTCTTTACTTCTAGCAACAAGAAAATAATTTGCTTTGTTAACAAAAATATTAAATTTTTACAGCTAGTGCAGATAAACTTGCGATAAAAATTAGAGAAGAGTGCAATTTTTCGTGCTTCGCAAGTAGATTCAATATGAATCTACTTGATTCGCTTTTAAAATTTTGTAGGGTGAAGCAAGTTGTTTCGCACATGATTGGGGTGTGAAGCATGAATAGAGAGCGAAGCATGTACCGTGGAAACATAGTATAAGATATGAAACTTAATATTTCACACCTAGTCGTCATAGACTTCCAAACCTTAAAAGTAAACATTACTCTCGTAATTCTCAAGATGCCGGTAGCAATGATGGAAGGAGTGATTGATAATTATAATTGGAACCATCATTTGAATTAACTTACATATATTTAAAATGAAGAAGTTAGAGATGGTTCTTTTGGAGCATGGAGGAGCTTCTATAATGCTTTGGCATAGTCCGTCACGTGGTATTATGGCAAATATGGATGAATTTCAGTATACAAAAATTCTAAGCAATACAATGATGAGAACTGATAAGAACATGCCAGTAACATGGATATTCCAACAAGATAACGATCCGAACACGATGACTGGCCCTCATGTTGCATGATCTTAACCCGGTTGAGAACTTATGGCAAGTTGTAGAAACCAAAGCAAGCTCTGTAAAAATAAGCAATTTTTATGGTGTCTTTGCCGAAACATAGAAAGCTTGGCAAGCCATTTCAAGTATGGTATGTACAAATTTGGTGACCTCAACGCCTTGCATGATACCAATGAATTTTCAGCAAAATATTAATTTATTTTTAAATAAATATTTTTTTTTTTGTATAATTTGTGGTATGCCCTTAATTAGTATATGCACGACTGATATCAATCTAGTAAGAGTTAAATTGACTAAACTACAACAAATTTTGAGAATATCATATAAAACCTTTCGTGTTAGTTACACGTAGCGGTATGTATATATTTAATCATTAGCCCTTAGGACCTTGTAAACAGTACATGTGCTTTATTTACAATCATTAGATGAAGGTTCAAAATATAATGTGTAATCTTTAAACGAAGAATATTAAAAAAATGGATTTTTTTTTACATAAAACCGTTCACACTTTGAGCCAAGTGCATAAATACTGATACAAATGCATACTTGAATAGCAAAGATCTGATTTGAATCTCTACAATGTATTTTAATGCAACATGTTTTAAACTAAATATTTAATTTACTGCGTAACATTATAAAATATTTAAATAGGTACAAAAAATATAATTTTGCCAATTGTTTTGGTTTTAGGTTGTAGCAAAACCCCAAGAAGCAAGAAAAGAAAACAAAAACAGAAACGAAAATATAACAACACAATTTGTAAACAAAATTTGTATTTAATAAAATTTTAATAGAAACGATAAAAATCCATTAAGCATTGTATGTTTGCCTGAATGTTGATTGTTTGGTCTTCTGTACGCCAGCGCCTAATGAAGCTAAACACTGACCTACTCTACGTGTTAACGATCACAATTGAGGCAGGTACATAGCACATATGTATGTATGTACATAATTACACAGTAGTTTGCCCATTTTTACCTTCCTCCCTGCTTGTCTCCCTTTCTGTTGCTGTTTCCCCCACAAAGTCTGCTTGAAAATAAACAAATAAAATTACATTAAATTAAATTTTGCATAATTTAGCGAGACTGTAATGAAATAACATCACCGTAACTCTTTAAAAATCACCTCATAAAACATACAATTTGGTTCCACTAATCATGTTTTTTTGTTGCTGTTGTTTTGGGTCTTCACTGTTTTACAAGTTAAAAAAACAATGTGAAATATCTACAGTAGAGTTTGGAACGGGAATGCATTTAATATAAATAAAGGGTAATGAAAGAGAATAATGGGGGATTTTAATGCCACATACATATGTATGTACATAAATATTTACATATGTATGTAACTCGTCATAATAATAGATTTATAGTGTAACAAAAACAATTGCAATGGTATGTAAAAGAGGACTTAAAGTCTAACTATTTTGCTCTAACAAACAAATAACACTAACACTATATCTAACTTGTCATGATATACATACTTACATACATATGTATGTACATACATACGAGAAGGTATTTCAAAATTCCCAGCGAGAAAAATTACAAATGTTGCAATTTGCAGGCCTTATAGAAGACATGTTTACACATTCTAAAAGATTCGATACTCATTCCACTATGCCTTCCCTCAAAAGGCTTCTAGAAGGCGTTTTATACAAATTCAAAATTGAATTTCAAAAGAATGTCAACAAATTATGATTTCAATAGCAAACATGAATGGATTTGCAATTATTCCTGTATATCGTAACTACAACAACAAACTTTATATTATGTACATACATACATACTCACTTTGTTATACGAGTAATAAAAATAAATAAAATTAAAAATTAAAATAAATTTAAAAGCCGTTCTTTTGCTTTCCTAAATGTAATTATTAATATAGCAGACCTTTAAACGCCTCGTATGAGGCATAAGTTGGTAGACGTTCCAATTGTTCTTCTTATGTATGTATGTATGTATAGACGGTTGTCAGATAATACAATGTTGTCAGATCTAGCAATGTACTGAAATTAAAAAATTGTTACCAAAAGGTAAATTGTCAATGCTTTTTCTTACAACATTGGAACAGAACATTTTTCGGACAACATTGTAACATCTGACAATCATCGGCTTTAGCCTAGCATTCATGTAACCAGTAGCGAGTTACAATGACATGCCATGTAAAATTGAAACGATTTGGCAATGCCAGCATCTCTTTACAGCATCTTTTTCCAGCTCGATAATTGTAGGATATGTAGGTCACTATTTATTAATTTTATTGTTTCATTTTTACAAAAACATGACGTCAATCAATGTTATAATAAATATTTGTCAAGTATAGAGACGTCTAGACATCTTGGTTGTTAAACCTAAAGTTTTCTTTAAAATAACTTAATTACACATACATATGTATGTACCATACATTTGTTTTACCGTGTAAACTTAAATTTCTTCATGTTGTTTTACAATTTTAATTGGTTTTACTTTTTAATTTCTTTCAAAGCGTGAGTGATGACTCAGTTAATTATTATATTATGTATGTGTTTACATTAAAACAAGTAACATAAAGTTTTTTTAATTTAATATTTTATTTTAGTCGTTTAATTTGTATATTTATGTATGGACCTTTATTGCTCGCAACATAAAGTAAACATATTAAAAATATATTTTATTATGTACCTATACTACTAGTACAAATTTATAAAAAAATACATATATTACATAATTCATAAGTAACTTAAGCAAAATATAACTCATTGACAAAAACTAGAAAAATAAGGAACATAAAAACAACATAATTAAATTTTAACGAAAAAGTATTAGATTTTTCGCTTCAAAATAAAGTAAACGGTTCTCGCGTCGAGAAACTTTTCGATTAAAATGTGTGGAATGAAACAGAAATGCCATAAATTGAATTGTGTCTGTAACTTTTTTGAAATAAGAAAATTACGCGGTTTACATTATGAAATTTTTGTCGCTGCGATTCTTGCTTTGTAGGCGAGAGCGGTGAGTCGTACATGCATATTTTAATATGACTCACCGCTCTCGCCTACAAAGCAAGAATCGCATTGACAAAAATTTCATAATGTAAACCGGGACTTACAGGTTCAAGTTTTAATTTCAAATTTTTTTACACATACTGCTTGTCAAAAATTCTCTAAAATTGATAGCTGTGACGTATGCTGCACGCAAATTTAAAGAAATTTATTTTCGAATATCACCAATAAACTTTAAATAAGAAGAATCTAAACTAGCAACGACATGGAAATATTTTATATCATCTCGAGATATTCTTGAAAGTTGGAATAATGATTCGATTTGAATAAACCATAATTGTGGTTGTTCAGTCCAAAATGGTGGAAGTTTTTGAATTGTTACTGTAGATTTAACTGCTACTTCCGGAAATCTATTGGAATAATCTTGTTGAAGATTGCGTGTTGCTTGTCCAATTGTATTAGGATTATGTAGGACTGCTTGATCCGCAGGAGGAGTCGGAGAATGTAATAAGGATATGGGGTCACCAAATTTGTAGTATTACTCACAAACAAAAATAAAATAAAACACGTCCGACTTTTAGCTTTTGAAAATTGATAACAATTAAAATTTTTTATTAAGAAAATAAAATTAAAATCAAAAGTTACTAAACAAATTTAAAAATTAAAAAACAAAGTATAAAATTTAAAATAAGTGTTACAGTAAATGCCACACCAGCTTCTCTTTTATCAATATTTTGGGCAGACCTGTCTGAGTCTGTCAACTTATAAAAACGTAATTGCTAGAGGCCTTTAGTAATCGGTTTAGTCCTTGTTTTCTAAATTTACAGCTGATTTATGAAGATTCATTTTCTTTTAAAACTAGTTTCTTAAATATTTTTGTCGTTGTTCGATGTATGTAAGTATGTACCAAATATATCTCTATATGTATAAGTAAGTGTGTGTGAGCCTAATAAAATTTTAGAGTGCAAAAGTAACAAGGAAATGTACTTGCTCAATTGTATTTACTCGTATATGAAATTTTGTTTAGGTGAATTTTTCAACGTATATACAGACATAGCAGTACCAGTACCACCAGTATTTACTATTTATTTAATTTTATTTTGTTTTGTTGCCTGTTTACAATGTATTTAGTTTCGTTTGGTTTGTTTGCCTTCAGTCTTCTTTCAATATCTCTTAAATGCAACTGATGATTTTCTCCCAAACAAACAAAAAAAAAAGAAAAAAATAATGTAAAAACAAAAACTTCCAGCTATGAGGACATTACGTAATTGTTTTTTATGTATTTTTTATGTATTTTTTTGTTGTAGTAGTATTTTTTTTTTTTGGCTATTAACTGCAAGCTCATCGTTATTATTACGAGCACTTATAGTCAACGTTGCAACGCTATTGCTTTACACCCAAATCTTTCTGGGGCCAAGTTTTTCTTTCTGTATGCAGGCGTACGGTTCGTACGTTGCAACAATCTATAGATGAGCATGAATACAGCAACATTTTCTTACACTTCTTCTTTTAGTTACGATAACTGATTTTACACATGTTGTTGGCATGGTGATGTTGTAGTCTTGCACGTAACCCAATTTTAGATCTTTTAAAAGTTATTAAATTTAAATTTGCATAATCTTAATTAAATAATAAACATAAAGAAGTATTTTTATACCCTACACCACGATAATGGAATTGTGCTGATGTTTGTAACATCCATTAATATTAGTCCAACATTCAGCTTAAAGTATAGTTAGAATCACTTCCTGAGTCGATTTAATGATGTCTGCCCGTCTGGCTAGCTGGCTGTCCATGTAAAGCGTGTGCACAGAGTACAGGTCACAGTTTGGAAGTTATATCCATAAAATTTGGTACATGATACTTTTTTTTGCCCAAGGACAGTTGGGATTGAAACTGGTTGAAATCGGTTCATATTACACACAGACACCTTACAAATGTCTACCCAAAATAGAGGTTTATCGATCATAAATATTTCATTTATAAACGTATCCAAATAAATTTCAACACAAACAAGTTTTACATGAAGCGTAATCATGTTTACAAATTTTTGCAGATCGGCCAATAAGGACCACTTCCAAAAATCACTTTAAAGATCATAACACACTTAAAAATTTTGAACACAAATATGTTGCATACATACACAAGTCATTCGGTACAATTTTATGATAATTGGTCCATAATTAGTCGAAGCTCCCATATAAGAACTATTTCTAACAGTGTTTAAAAGTGTGGAACAAGTCGGTTTTAGTGACTTTGCTCAAAAAAAAAAAAAAATTCACCAAATAGGGCTTTTAGAGGAGATGACAGTAAAAAAAATTCTTGGCGGTCATGCCTATTTTCGAGGGGCGGGCCCTTAAAGTTGAAAATATATAGGCCTATATCTCGGGAATTAAATTAAAGGCATACCTTTCCAATGATATATATCATGATTATAAAATATGGACCCACTATGGCTTAAATCCGAAAAGAATATTTTTTGACCCGAATTTTTTTTAATATCTAAAAAAAAAATAAAAATAAAGTCTATATATAGCCAAGACATTAAGCTTTAATTTAAGGTATCATATGTGTCTGCAAGTATTATAATCATAGAATTATAAGATCTGAAAAATTAAAAAAACACATTTTTTCAAAATTTTGTATGCAGGTATACAGAATACCTGCTTCGCATTGTTCAAATTTCCTGTATTGCAGGCCTACGGCCGGGCGGAAGGTTTTTCTCCTCTATGGTATACAGAACCTTTTTCCCGTAAAGTATACTGATCGACTCAGAATCACTTTCTGCCAGAAAATGAATTTCAAAATATGCTAAAACTTGAAAAAGTAAGTGCTAAAATGTTCTACAGAAGAAAAAAAGTGCTAAATTTTTTCAATGTAATAATACAATTTTTATTTCAAATGTTACAAATATAAATTATAGTTTTTTCTAATT
Organism: Bellardia pandia; assembly: GCA_916048285.2. NCBI lineage: Eukaryota > Metazoa > Arthropoda > Insecta > Diptera > Calliphoridae > Bellardia > Bellardia pandia. The sequence continues at coordinate 124,973,880 of OU696529.1, forward strand.
TTGTTCATAACAATTGTTGACTTGTTTTAATAGATTACATTTCATATAAATTTCCGTGTTCATTTACTTACCACACCGAAAGTTGAAATATTAATAAAAGTTATTTTTTATTTCTCCAAAAGTATTTTTTGGAGTAAAATAGTAAAAAAAAAATTCGAGAAAAAATTGTTTTTTATCAAGCAAATTAGCATAACTTTTAAAAATTGCAATGCATTTTCGAGAAACAAAATGCTAAATATAGCACTGAAAGTGCTAAAATGGCAACACTGCCATAATTAGTCAAAACTACCATATAAGACCCTCTCCGTAATTCACTTTAAACCTCCATAAATCTTTTAAAAGTATTTATATCGAGATAAAGTATAACATACATAATATTTATATTCACGGAAGTCTTGACATTAAATTTTTGGATGATCGGTTCATAATAGGTTAAATCTCCCATATAACACATATTTCTGAAAAACTGTTTTATACATATACTAGGTGTAGGGTATTATATGGTCGAGCTTGACCGACTATACTTTCTTACTTGTTTTATTTTAAGAAACATCAAAACTTGTTTTTAATAACAAACCAGAGATTAACTGAAATCTTCAGATCCAAAAATTATGTCCACATTTCATATTTTACAATACTTAAATAAGGAATTTATACAGAAATCCTTCTAGTATATGAGAAGTAAAGTAAAATGTTGACTGGTTTTTAAGCAGATTTCATAAATCTGTCTGTTCATGTCAAGTGGCAAGTTCAAGCTTTAAGTAGATTTCTTTTTTAATTGTTATTAATACATACTCGTATGTATATGGGAAGTATTATTTTACAAAACTACAACAACTGTAAATGTAAACACTTGTAAGTCCTTCAACCCATTTATTTCAGTTCAGATACAGCAACAAAAATCATAACAAACAGCTAAATTGGGCTTAGACGACCTCGCCCTTAAAATAACTTTCCTCCGTTTGACCATTAACTTACATACGAGTATTTACTTGTCTGTTTTAAAATCGTAGGTCTTCCCAACATCTTTTTCGACTTTTTGTTTAAACTTTATCAAAAACGAAAGATGTTGCTTTTTTTATTTAAATGATGAAGAAGAAACAAAACATAATCCACGATTATGTATAATGGAATGTAATGCGGCTGTTAATGTTTTTTTTTTCATATTCTCAATTATTATTATTATTCGTACCTATGTTGCCTGTTGTGGATTTCCCCTAAAGGGTTTTCTTTATTTATTTTTAAGTTTTAATTTTACAGGTTTTAACGCTACACTTATTTAACTATTATACCTATACTATATAGTTTTATTATAACTATGTGTAAGTATGTACATTTGGCAATTAAGTAAGTTAAGACATTTGTTAAATGTGCGCACTTAGAGTTTCGTCTTTACAAGGTAAATGCTAAGAAGGGAATGGTAAGTTGTATTTTGGTTCAATAACTTGAATAATTAGACCATAATGAATTAATTTGTATCAAATTATCATATCTGGGCCCTATTCCACAAAACAACTTTTCAACTCTTCACCTTGCACTTATGCAATTTTTCGTAAATTTTCAAAACTTTATGTTACTTAGAACTATAAAATTTGATAAGTTGAAATTGATATGCAAATTGTCTCTTGCACGTTTAATATTGAAAGTGTAATTAGCAAAAACTTTGCAATTAATTATGCTGTTCCGTTCCACAAAAACTATAAATTAAATTTTTGCAAAGCAAATTTTGATAATTTTATCCAAATATGCAAGGTAAACGATCGCTTTACAAATTCATATAACAAGTTATAAAAAGTGAAGCTTTGTGAAGTGAATGTTAAGACGTGAGTTATTGTTCGAAAATAATGAAAACGCGGTTGAAAGTGAAAAGTTGATAAGTTGTTTGTGGAATAGGGCCCAGTTGGTTGCGTTTAATACTCAAGTAGTCTGTGACATAAGGGAAGGACAACAAGAAATTTTAGAGACCCAATTAATTTTTCGGGACAACAAAATCTTAAATTTAGATTAGATTTTTAATATAATTAGAGACAAAGCGCAGTCATGCTTAGTCGGCTGAATCAACAGTTTGCAGAAACATCCATAGAGTTGTTGACGTTATAATAAACGTTTCATATCAAAACACAATGACGTCAGTGGTATTGCTGAAAAGTTTTTTTTATGATGGGTGGATTCCCTTGCGTATATGGTCGCGTGGATTGCACAAACATTATAATTCATGCGCCCACATTACACGAGAATGATATGTAAACTTTAATATGTTCTAAATATTTACAATAATTTGATTTGAAAATGCAAGTTTTTTTTTTATTTTCAATTTGCGGCTTGTTTTAACAAGTTCTATTTAGCAGTGCAAAGTTATAAGACAGAAATGCAAAGATGATTAAATGCTTTGTGGAACATTTTGTACACTTACTTTGTAGGAGAGTGCAAAAACTTTATAAAGGGTTAAACAACTTTGTGAAATTTGCTCAATGCCAAGCAAGATTTGCTAAGAATATTGTCAACAATTACAATTTGATAAGTGCAAAAAGAACAGTTGATGAGTTGCTTGTGGAATAGGGCCCAGATCTCTGAATGAAAACGTTTCCCAAAAGTTGGTTGCATTTAATACTCAAGTTTTCTGTGACATAAAGGAAAGATATATTCCTACCGATTTCGGATTTGTATATCTTATTATGAAGTTAATTCAGTATATATTACGATTTTTTGTAAATTAGTTTTCCCATTAAAGAACCGATTGTTAATGCTGGGGTAAACGATATCCGATTTCTATAACTTTTGCTATAATAAGTTTTTACGATAAAAGCTATAATTCTAGGGATAGTCATGGCCCGTAGCTTGAAATTTGTTCTACAGACGTACATATCCATATATTTTAGAAATCACTTGGCTTTCTACAGATTCTTTTATTGACAGCAGGGTTATAAAACATTCGTTGTAGTTGAACAATTGTTGTTATAATTGCTTTGGTTTCAGTTGTGCATTTAACACATTTACGCTTCAGATCGTTTTTGAAAACTATTTACTCTGGTTAAGTGCAATATTATTTTTCTTTTTACAAATATAAATATGATACATATGTATGATACGAGCATACATATGTACATATTTTGTTACATACATTTACACAAATTTCTATGTTTGTGTAAATTTTCGTAAATTATAATTAATTAAAGATGATGCAAACATAAGAAATATACTCGGTTTATAATTTCAATGGAATCCATTAAATGTAATCCAAAGTTTAATTAGAAAAATGTTAGATTGTAATTTATTACTCCATATTTTGTGTTCAAGAAGTGTGATATGGAAGCATAAAAAAGCAACGGTTTACAAATGTCATTTGTTCGTTCTTCATTTTGCGTTTAGAAATGTTTGATGAGACTTTGATAAGAGAAGTACTGATTAGAGTGTTTAATTTCCCGGGCATCATAATAATAAAAACCAGTAACATTTTTCAAATAATTTAAGATGTCCGACATTAACAATTAATATTTAATAAGAATGAATTAAATCACGGTTCTCTACCGAACTCATAGGTACTTTAATAATAATAGCATTATTCCTGAACATAAATTTGGCTTGAGAGCATTTTTATGGACAGTCAGAAAGTATATACTTGGAGGAACGAATTATTTCCATAGCGTATCCTGACGCAATGCCAAAGAATAATCCACTGAAAGTGCTAAGCAAACGGCTCGTTCATTCCCAATGTGGCCATCACGATTCAGCATAATGTTATATCATTATGAACACAGACGTAACGCAGTCCTTGAAGACACCAGATCCCACATCATAAGTAGATAAGGCTCTAAGTACCGTCTGACTATCTGACATTGGTCTTCTTCTCAGACGCTAAGCAGAGCATATTATTGGGTAAGTGGCTATTGGAATAGCCCGTTGAAAATTAGATCCATAAACTGCATGATACTTCCGAATTAGTAGCATCCATAGGGATCTTAATGTTCCATCAATACGAGAGTAAATCAAGCTCTCCAGTAGTTACAACATGGTTTAACTATTGAATTACATCTTGCAAAGCCATTCTTTCAGGGATAAAAAGAGTGCCAACTGCAGCTAGCCAGATAATGTTAATCGTGGACTATTTAAGTTCGATATTTCAATGGGGTCATATTGTTAATTAAAAAAAAGATTCAGTAAAGTACAGGGGCCAAATTACAGCATTCGATATCGAGTAAAATTGATCGTAATTTTCTTATTTGAGATTATGGCATACGATATCGAGCAAGAAATTTAGTACATTTTATCATAATTTCGATATCGAAATCATTTTTCGATACGATAGCTCATTCGATCACGAATGTGGTAATTTGGCCCCAGGATAATGAAAAGAAAATTATTTTAAGAACTTAAAATTTCAAAAGTAAAAATGTGTCGAACAAAGTTTATTCTGGATATCTGCTTTATATGGAGGTAGTAATTCCATATTTAGTATATTTTCCTTATTAGTCGAAAGTTAGCGATATTTCAGTTCTATAATTTTCCTTATATGGCATTTATTTGGTATAAAGTGTTCTTTATTCTCATGTATGGAAGCGTATGAAGTACCGACTATCCAGCTGAAGCCTTCTTTCAGATTGCTCCTTTTAAAAAAGTTTAATTAGACCATTTTTAAGATTTGCTTGAAATTCTTCAGAATTGTTTGGGGAATATCGGCTTTTTGGATATCGGTTCGTATACCATCATTGTCAGCCAAGCTTTCTATAGCTATAATGGGTGATCAATTTAAAAATTTTTTCATTTGTTTTTATATACTGACAATTCATCATGGAAATCTAACAGCGCAACAACGTCTCCAAATTATTAAATCGTATTACGAAAATCACCGTTCCCAGATAAAGATTTTTTGTTAACAATAGCTTTATGGGGAAATGATTTTGGTGCGCAGCTAATTTTGCGTTCTGGGCCTGTGATCTGATCGCTCAGATCGTCACATCTACGTTTTTTATTTAAGGGGATATTAAGTCAAAGTCACAGTTCGCAAGATACTGGTAGCAATGCTGGAAAGCGTCATAATTCGCAATGTAATGGTAGAAAAGCTGAAAAGAGAGATCGAAAATTATACTTATTGAATAATTCATAAAGAGTAAATTTCAAAGATTGTTCTTTCCTAAAATCATAAAGATTCCGACAATCAGTTCTATTTTAAGTGTTTTATTTATTAACTGATGCGATTCAACTAAGATCCTGCAGTCACAAAGTTAAAAGTACAGATCTATGAAACGATCATTTTCAACAGCGCCCATCTTCTTTGTTAAGCTATTATTTAAAGTTTGTTTTATGCCTATAAAAATTAAAATAAAATATTGTCACTAATCTCTTATGGCACAACATACTCGTACATAAATATGTACATATTTGAACACCATTCCAATTATATACTACAATCTCTTACTCATCTTTAAATTTCAATCAATTAAAATCATTGAATATGAAAGTAAGTAATTTACAAATTTATAATTTAGACAGGGGCGACACAACCAATCACACCAACAAATGCATACATTCATACTTCTAGAGAAAAACTTATTGCTAGAAACACAACTAGGACGAATGACGAAATTGTTCCAATAGTAAAACACATTTGTGTATATGAAAATACACACAATAATGGCGTCGGCTGAATTCATCATACGCGGCGAATTCTGAAATTTATTTATTTCTATTTCTTACGCCGGCAAACAATGAACAAACAATACGGGCTAAAAATGTTTTATTTTAGTTTTTAATGTTTTACTGCCGTATTCATAAAAAATAAAGTAGGTTTGAAGTGTGCTTTTAGACAAAATTTTCATACAACATTTTCTTAAAGTACATTTGAAGTCTACTTTAATTTTTTTGTGAATAAGGGCATTAGTAAATAATGCTGATTTTTACTTTAATTATTGTTTTATTTTTATTTTACATAATTTAAAATAAATTTGCAAAAGAGTTAACTATAAAATTTTTTTTTTACTTGTGTTTTTGTTAATGTTTTTTTTTATACACATATATTTTTTTAAATATGGTCACACTGTCCATCAGCTGTTATACATATACTAAATACTAAAAATATTAAATAACAGCTGTATTTTTTTCCTCGCTATTATGCTTCATGCGACGAATTTACACAGCGAATTGTCACGGACTAGTTCGTCGTGATGGACAAAATTCGTCGTTCGTCCCAGTTGTATTTCTAGCAAAACATAACGCCAACGTACTCGAACTCGTAACATTTTTATGAAACACATTCATGGTTGGATGGTTGGATATTCGTAGTTGCATACATACATGCAACTTAAATTTATTAATAAATTTTCAAATTCCAACACTTAGACTTGATGATGACAATTTTCAACATATTTTTACCACACCACTAATGGTCATATCTAATAAATAATGTTTCTTTTTTTTTACATAACGAAAATCAGTTATACGAAATCGAAATCCTACATATAAATAAAATTTTGCATACTTACAGATGGATGTAAATTGTTAGCAAGTTTATATTTTTATGAAAAAAAAAAACAAAAAAAAAAACAGAAACTACTTTTACTAAAAGATGCAATATAGTATTACAAGTACAATTAGCCTTTGAGGCAGATGCTACTTATCGATACCGGTTGAAAATAAGAAAATTTATACACAAACAATTGCCAAAAAAAGACATTCATTGACTGTAAAAATTGCAGAGTTTCCCTAACTAATTGTCCTTGGTATAATGAAAATGTTCTTAAATTTTTAAATGTATGAGAACATTGTTATTAATGTGTTGAATATTGTCTTCAAAGTTTTCAAGTTTCTAAAGAGCGATAACAATTAAAATAAAATTAAATTAAAAAAAAAATAAAACTCAATTCCCATTGATAACACACATTTAAAATACATGTATTTGGACCACCCTATATGTCACACTTTCATACTCTTATACTATTTTGATGTCAACATATTTCCCATTTATTTTAATTTAGTGCTAGGGAATTCCAATAGGATCTATCGTATAGGTATCGTATAGCTAACAAAATATAAATGCATGCTGACCCAACCACATTTCCTGCATCTCTTCATTGTCCTTGCGTGACCTCACTAGGGATGGAAAAATAGCTTTTTGGGTATTGTACCAACTATATACATAGTATATATAAACAAAATGTACTTTTTTGGCGGTCTACAGGTACCATTTTTATACCCACCGCCAAAAAGATATATTAGGTTTGTGATTCCGTTTGTGACACAACGAAATATTGATCGTAAAACCAAAACGTCTATATAATCTGGGTCCATATAAGACTCTAGATGATCTAGCCATGTCCGTCCGTCTGCTAAAGACACGATAGAGCTTCCAAAAAAGACATAGAACAATAAAATTTTTAGCAAACATTTTTTTTCCACCGAAATGTTTAGTATTAAAAATGGCCAAAATCGGTCCAGACAACCTCAAATTTGTTTAGAAATTTTGCACACTTCATTTTTATTATAGAACGAAAAGTCCTGTTCCTATACATATGTATGTCTTCCCGGAATATGGCTTTATGGTACATTAATGTGTATAGAAAATCAGTATTTACACTTCCGAAAAGCACATATGTATGTTATTGCTCATAAATCTCTGACGTTTCAAAAAGCCAAAATCGGTTTCCTAGGGCGTTTTGGTATCTAATTTATAGTGTATCAAACTAAATTGTTACGCGCTGCAAAAATTTAAACAAAGCACAGTTCTGCAAGAAAGATAGAAATTAAAAATGTGATTATCTTCCGTCTCGTGACACTTCCGTATGCTTTTTGAAACAACTGGAATATGCATAAAATTCTTTTAAATGTTGTTATTGAGATAAATATTACCAAAATAAACTTCAAATAAATAAAAATTGCGGTCGCCCCATAATAGTTGGTAGCACCCATGTAAGGGATCAACAACCTAAAATTAGTTTCAAGTATGTATTCATAGACCAAACTACTGGTATTTGGTGGTGGGTATATAAGACTTGGCACAACCGAATGTGAATTCTTAATTGTTTTATTTTAAAATCTTTTGAATCTCTTTACTGATTATATTTGATTCATAAGATTACTTGAGGTACGGTCAAATTTGGCAAATATTTACTTAAAAAAGCGTAACCACTTGTTTTAGCACAAATTTGTTTGACGTTGTTTACTCTTACAAAAGTTTTGCAAGATCAAATAGTATCAATGAAATTAAAATTAAATATTTGTTGTGCTTTGAACTAAACAAGAAAAGTTTTTTTTTAAATAAATAAATGAGTTCAAATATATGTTATTTAGTGGTTACGTCTTTTTCGGCAAATATTTGCCAAGTGTGACCGTACCTTTAGTATTGTGTATGATCTAAAATTGATATCCTAAGATAAAAGTATTTTTACTTAGTATTTGTGGAATATTTACCGGTTCGTAGCATACAAGAAGTTCTAATATCTTTCCACATAATATCAATTTACATAATTTTTAATTATTGTTCAATTATTCAATTCATATCTAAGTAATTACATATATCTTCAAAAGAAACCGCAGATATTTACAAATTCATTACTTATTCAGCATTGTGGTTATATATTGCAAACTGTTCGCATTTTAAATGAAATTTCCAAGTTAAATAAAAAAGAAACGGCTTGAGAAAGTTAATAAAATCAAACATCTGTGGGAAACACTGCCGCACAACAAAAACACCTTGCTGCCATGTGTCATGTACACAACAATTTGCAACAAGTTGCATAATAATGCATTCGTATGTAAAGAAAATTCCCATTAAGCAAGAGCAATTTAAACACATATTCTCAAAGAAAATTTATTTTTTGGACGATTTTTAGTTCAACTTTTTTATTTTTCAAGGAAATAATGTTTTTAGATATTAACTGATGGGTCAGAGTTTAGTTGTTATTGATTGGGGGGGGGGGTTGGTTTGTTAAGGTGATATTTGTTTGTCAAATGATTTCATCACGTTTGTTAAATCAAATATTGACTTTATTTCATTTATAAAACTGCAAATTTACTTCCTATTGAATGCTGCAAAAGGTATTTATTTTGTTTGTAACAAAAAACCAAAAATAGTAGTTGTAGCTGCAAATACAAAAATACTTTTTTCTTGCTTAATGTAAAACGTTTTATGTAAAAAAAAACTTCGTACAGACCAGAGGGTGCAAGACAATTTTCCAACTCATCATTATGAAAATCATGAGTATTTTAAAGATTGTAGTAAAGTTGACGCTGCTGACAAAGATCATTATGGGAGAGTAGAGATGATCATCATCATCAACATGGCTAAATCTGAAAATAAATAAAACTAAAAAAAAAGTTACGCACGCATTGCCCCCTCTTAACAAATTATACGATACCAAAAACTAAAGATAAAAAACAAGCTGGTAAAATATTAAGCCAAAATAAGCGTTTAAGCCATCTTTAATTTAAGCCTTTGCTTGCCATCGTCGTCATCATCTTCAGCAACAAACAACAACAAATGAGAGGCTTTACTGTCATTGTAGTGGAGTTTGCAGTTTGTTGGGTTGTGTGTTTGGCTGACTGGTCGTTTGGTTTGGTTTTTTTGTGGTTGAGAGGTCTGTCTCTGACTATGTTGTTTGTGTTTTGTTTTTGGTTGTACTGTGTTCAGTTGATGATTGTCTGACTATAAAGAGGGCTGTTGTGGCCTTTCATTGGCATTCAGTCGTTGGTTCCCTACTTGAAAGCAACTAAATTTATTTTTTAATTTAAGTTTTTTACTTCTTTCCCCCACACACACAAGACTCACAACTATGAACTCCTTCTCCGTGGTAAGTTGAACAATAATTTCACGAACAATTAAAATAAAAATGCATAAAGACAAAAGGATAAAAGATATTTGCCGCAAAGGATTATTAAATGTGCAACAAACGAAAACGATACGGATTATGGCGATTAACAATTTTTTGTTTGTTTTCTATTTGCAGTTCTTGGTGTTTGCTTTGGCAGCACTGGCCGTAGCAGAACCTCCATCGGGTTATAATTATCAGCGCGGTGGTGGTGGCGGCGGCGGCGGTGGTTTCGGCGGTGGATTCGGCGGCGGTTTTGGTGGTGGCTTGGGAGGTGGTGGTGGTGGCTATCAAGCTGTTAGCGGTGGCTTCCAAACCAATGAAGGCCAAAACGTGGATCCTCAATTGTTGGAACAAGTGCGTCAAATCTTATTGCAAGAAGAAAGCAAATCTGGAGGTGGTGGAGGCGGTGGTGGTGGTGGCGGCGGTGGCTACCCCGGTACACCTTCTGGTTCATATGGTGCTCCTTCACCTCAATACGGTGTACCCTCATTCGGCAGTGGCGGCGGCCGCGTTGTTGGCATTGATTTGGAAGGTGTCCGTCAGGCCATCCAAGTAGCCCAATTCGCTCAACAAAGCACACAGGCTGGTGGTGGCGGCGGTGGTTTCGGTGGTTATCCAAGTGGTCCTCCATCTGGTTCTTATGGTGCTCCCTCAAGACCCAGCGGTAGCTACGGTTCGCCATTCTAAGCTCAACCGTTAGTTATTTTTTCTTAGCATAATGTAGATTACATTTCAAATTCATCATTAAACAATTGCTGCCAAATAATTGAAAAGACAAACGCGCGCGCCAATTTAACAAACGCTTCTGAAAACGGATACGCTAACGGAAAACAACACCAACATCAACACCAACAATCGACCAACCACCCAAAACATAAATCATCAATATTTGTGGAAACCATCCATCCAATCATTAACATGTGAAAGGATGTTCGTCAATACAAATCTGGAAATTACCGTTGTTACGAAAAAATCATTTTACGCAACACACCATTAAATAACTGGGCATTTGATGTTTGTATTAATTGTGAAAAAATTGTGTTGTTTTTATCCAGATCATTGAAAATGAATATAATCACAATTCTAAACGATTGTGATTGTAAAGTTTTCTTAAATTTTTTTATTATTCCGTTTTTCAGCAAAATATTGAAACGAATTTTAATCTTTAAATATTTTCATTTAGAATTTCGTTTTGATGTTTTGCAAATTTTCATTTTCATACCTCATTCCAAACAGTTCCCAACTCAGTGACTATCAAGCTATCAATTTCTCACTATCTCATAAGTCCGCTCTCGCTAACAGTCTATTTTATTTTCACATTTTCCTAGCGGGAGCATTGTTATTATTGTAAATAGTTTTTCTCTGTTTTATTAATGTTAACAACAACAAAAAACTTATATTCTAGTTATTAAGTGAATTTTTTTATAAAAATATGAAACAAACAAACAAGAAACAACAAAAAAAAACATTAAAAAATAATAAAAAAATAGTAAATTTTGTCACCGTTAAAATCGTCTGAGTTTTTAATTATTATTAATAATACCTACATACATACATACATATATTTTCCCTAAGTGTGAGAAAACAAATTTGTTTGTCAGCTCAAATGTAGCTTTGACTTGGACTTGGTTGAATATCACAGTAAATAAGAAAACACTTTTACATTTCACAGCTTTTGTATGTAACAACTTGTTTACTAATTTTGTCAAGTGTCTTGTAAAATCACCAGAAAGGTCAACTTAATCTTTCCACCACACAACACATCATACATTACGTATTACAAGGTTGTTTTTCTCTTGAAATCATTGCATCATAAATCCTTTTATATCACTTACATATATTGAAAATTAAAACAATTATTTTACCACCAGACGACATATTTAGTCTTCTTCCTCAGTAACACACATTTTTTATGGATAACTGTTGTCTTGTCTTTTGCTCCAAAGCAATTTAATGTCTTTAATACTTTTCATGTTTACACAACGGTTTTTTGGTCTGTATTATGGTTGATAATCACCCAAGTGTTGTTATCTATTTATAATTATAACAATTGTTGTCTGGCGAAAAAAAAATACACAACAATAAAAAAACATGGTAAGAAACAGCAACAGTACAATGTTGTTAAAATATAGTTTTATTTTTGCTTCATATTAAAGACGATTACATAAACAACAATAAAATATGCATCAAGTGGTCCGTCGGCTGGTCGGTCTCTTCAAAATCTCTCATACATAATAACATTTAATGCTTCTTTTTTTCTTTAACTTGGTAACATGGCATGACTTTTTAAAATCCATCCAAAGAAAATGCTTGTTGGTTACTTTCGCTTTTTCTCTTCATTTCTTCTTATTTATTTTATTATTTTATTTCGTTTTTGTTTCATGACTGAAATTACAGTTGTTACACTTAATGTTAGGTTAGGTTATGACTACAATAACAAAAATAATACAAACATACTTTTAAACAACGGGTACAATTTAAAGGTAAGTAGGTCATAATAGATTTAATAAAATTATCGTGATGGCAAACATAATGCCATATGACATACAGTAAGAAGCCAGCCAATTATTTAGATGCGATAGGTACTTAAAACATGATATACGAGTATAAATCATTTTCTTTTGTAACACAATATTTGAGCTAATAATATGGTATTCTGAAGATGGCTTAAAAAGGACAATAAAATCAGTAGCCTTCGTTTAGAGGGTTTTTTTTTTGGATGTTTGAATCCAGTAAAGAACAATCATGGACATTTACGTGGTGCATTCGAAAGGTATAATTTTCGATCACTCTTTCCAGCATTGCTACCGATGTCTAATAATCTTGACTTCCAAGTCTAGAAAGTCGATGAAGACTGGTTGTGATCTATTCGGTCGCGAATCTTTCAGTAGCATACACTTAGACACAAAAAAAAAGTGAAGAGCTTCTTTACTCTTCCCTACAGTCAAATATTCATTAGGAATTAGATACTTCCTAATGAATATGACAACTATTTCCTGTAGTAATACTCACATAGATTCTCAATAAAGGTTTATTCATGAGTGGTATTCCCTTCAAAGTCCTGCAGTCCATGTATTCCTACAATAATTTCATCTGTATACTTTTAGGATTTGCTATAAAGTTCAGCTATGTGCTGCTCGAGTTTCTTAGTCAGAGCTTTGTCTAATGTTGCAGTAAATAACTTCAATATTATGATTCTAGGACTCTTAGGCATTATTTGTGTTAGGTATAATTTGTGTTCTTTATGTATAATTTGGTTATAAAAGATTCTTTTCTATCTGATCGATTTCCACAGTCTACACTTACCAGAGCGTACTGGTGATATCCAAGTATCCTAAGGTCATGATCTTATCGAGCGATATTAGCTTTGTCAGACATGCTTAAAGGCCAGATCAAGCTCCACTATGTTTAATTTTATTTTAGAAGTAGTTTAGCAATAAACAAAAATTATATGCACCACATATTGCAATAAACAATTGAAAATATATTTCAATAACATCAGCTTATCGTTGTGTAACTTTGAATGTTCAATAACATTTATTGACCAAATTAAAATGTTAACATCTATTATTTTTTCTTACATTATTTTGCTCTCAATTCTACAATGTCATCCTCTACCAACGCTCATAGAACTACTATTTATCAATGAAATTCAAAAGAACAAAATCTGAAATTACGATGTATGTTTGTATAAAATTCAATGGAATTCATTTATTTAATTCACTGTTTTTTTAATAGCATCGAGAGAACATTGAATTTATGTGTAACAAACAAAATACACTTGTTGGCATCTTTTTTAACAATCAATCCGCTACATTCGGGAAATTATTCGAAAAGTAACTGTCGGAAGTACTATATATTCTTATCTAACTTTTTAATAGCAAGGCAATAATAACAAGAAATTTTTATATTTTGAATTAATTAAATGGGTCCTTAATGTGTAATATTCATTTAGAATATTCTAGGTTTTATTTTCTTTAGAATATCTCCATGGAAACTTTGTTACAAAGCCTTTTGCGGCGTTCAGTTTTGCAATGTTTTTGATTCAAACAACAAATTTTTAACGGGATTTACGAAATTAATTCCAGAGCGAACGAAAACCGTCGAATTTAGATAATTTGTAAAATACTTATATTTCTTTATTATAAAAAAAACAAGTAAAAGTGCTATATTCGGCTGTGCCGAATCTTAAATACCCTCCACCTAAACGTAATAAGAAATACAAAAACTACACTGGTTATAGGACTAGAATATTCTTATTCTGTGTTTTCTATTCAGTCTTAGTGCAAATTTTATTAGTATTTGATATATTGTTTGAAAGACAATTTTATTGGCCAACATAATTTATGTTAAATATTTTAAAATTTTGTCTAATTTTTACCATTTTTAATTGATTTAATTACCAATACTTACCATAATTTACAGAGTTTGTCTGATGTTCATAATAATCTTGAGTGTAATTTAAAAAACAGAGTATAAAAAAGGGAACAATTCGGTTTTAGTGCTCAAAAAAAAAAACAAAATCAAATAGGGCTTTTAGAGGAGATGCCAGCAAAAAAAATTTGTTGGCGGTCACGCCTATTTTCGATGGGGCGGGTCCGTAAAGTTTAAAATATATTGGCCTATATCTCGGGAACTACTGGGTGCTTGATAATTTGTAATACATTAAATAAAATGTATTAAAAATAACTTTCCAACGATATATATCATGATTATAAATATTATAACAAATTTTTTTCAGGAGTTATTTAAATATTATAACAAATTTGTTATAATATTTAAATAACAAATTTGTTATAATATTTATATTATAATATTTAAATAACTTCTGAAGAAGATTTCCAAAGGAAATCGAAATATTAAGTTAATTATATATAAGAATTAAAAAATCTTTTACAAAAAACAAAAAAGTGACCTCAAGCTTAAAAATTATTTAATAAAAAGCAATAAAATCATATAATCTTATGAAATTTTCTTTACTTCAAGGTCTCAAAGTATTTCTATTAAAAAAAAAAATATGTTTTCCTTGAAAATTGCTGTATTGTACTTCATAAAGATTGATATTTGAAAGCACTTTTATCACTCCAAACGTTAAAAATTTATTGTTATCTTTTTTATCTCTTTACCATATTATCGCCACTGAAATGAGAATGATAATAAGTTTATTGGTCTGCTAATATAAAATTTGCATAGATTTGCATGCAAGGAAATCTTAAGGCTATTGTATATTCTCTAATAGATCTATTCTAAAGGATTATAGGCGGGATATATTAAGTTTATATTGAACACTTTAAGGCAGATGATATAAAAGGAGATATGAAATTTAAAGTGGGTAAATGAAACGTTTTGCGTTTAAGATACTTTATGTTAGGTATCTCTACTGACGATTTTGTGTGTCAAATTAAAAATCTGGAAGCTGTATTTAAATCTTTGAATGGTGAAAATCGAGTATTTAAAAATGTAAATGAGTCAAATACTATTAATGCGGATATTAAAGCTAAAACATTTTTTTTTTCGATCGAGAATGTTTTTTCTAATATGAAAACTAAATCAACTCCTAGCGGATGAGACAAAAAAAACACAACGGAAACAAACAAACAAAAATAATAAAAAATATATATAATAATAAAATATTAAAATATAGTTCACTTTTTTGATACAATTTAATATGTATAAAATAATAAATAATTAAATATTTCATTTTGAATCAAAAAATTTAAGAACAATTATTTTCTTTTCAAATAATGTTAACAAAAGTTATTTTTTACATGTTGATTATACGGAAAAAATAATCTGTGACTTCTTGCGCAGATAGAGGAAATTTTGTTTACATACTTTGCGCAATCTTTATTATTTGATTCATGGTCATTAACATTCTCAAGTGTTTCCAGTTGTGTATTGGTTTTCCATACAAATTCTGCTCTTGATAACGTGATCCTTGTATTTTTACGCTGAATCACTTACAGCATGCAAAAGTTTCTCAGCAATTGCCCTTCGACTTTCTGCAGCCCAAATGCGTCAATTTTATCTACCAACATCTTAATAGAAAATATCACGTATTATACGATATGTAACTTTTAGACATCCACCATCAATAGTTAATTTTTAAGCGAAATTCATTGTAACAATTGGCTGACATGTCAACAAGTAAAATATTAAAACTTTTCTGTTGGAAAACCAACCAAGTTCTTCTTGAAAACATGACCTTTGAAGCGTCGAATTAATCAGCAAGATCGTTTTTAAAGCTATTATAGTCTGTGTACTATTTATATACATAATTTAATATTCTGAATATTCTATAGAATGAGGCTGATTTAATTATTATACTCGAAACATTATCACAATGTTAATGACGTAAAGTAGATAGAAATAATAATGAAATAGAAGACGTTGTTGATAAAAACCAACGATGATGATGATGATGTTTACGATGATAATTTTACAGGCCTGGCCTACAAACTTTTGGCTAATGCTTGTGAACCAAATTATGACATAATCTAAAACAATTTCATTTGAAGAGTTGAATGAAAAGTTGTAATTCGTTTTAAGTATTTGTGTGGCAATTGTAGATAGACACACAAACAAACAAACACACGTCCGACTACAAATTCAGACCATCATCCATCTTTATGTATATTACAGATACAAATATGTATGTACTAGCAAATATACAATACATATGTATGTATGTACATACATATATATCTGTTGGTTTGAACAATTTATCATTTGCCATCTTCTATAGACAATTGCAAACGCATGTATGAGCATTTTTCTGTTGTATCGCAATGCATCGATCGCATCGTTACGAATCGTACGCATAATTATGTATGCAGGTAAGTAGACGGCCAGTCATAATGACTTTAAGTGCAGCTGTTACTCAAGTCACTGACTATGGAAGTTTATTCGCTTTTAATGTGGTTTTAGACGGTATGTATTTTGCAGTGTACTTGCCAGTTGTACGATACATACATACTAAACACGTGCACAGTTCTATCTGTTAGTACCAGTTTCTCTTAGTTTGCTACTTCTGGTATGTATTGGTAAATATTTTCTTGTTTCTGGTATTGGTAAGTATTGTTATTGTACAAAATACTTACTGTGTGAGTAGATAAAGAGAGAATGAGAGTAACATATTTATTTTTATTTGTTTTCATAAAACAGATATGAACAAATACTGATGCTAATAACATGGTTATTTGTGATACTCGGGCAAATTGCTGAAAAAGCTGAAAAAAGAACAAACATGCGGCATAGACCTGCTTTGTTGAATGTTGACTAACAACTGAATGTAATATTAGTATTTTTACGCTCTTGTTGTGAGTATTGTTTGCGATCGTGTTGTGTATATGTAAATAGCCGAAAATCTTCGTATTCTGAACAATACTAGTGAGGACCACTGTTTTACATTATTTCTTTTAAATATTTTCAACGATACACAATTAATATTTCTTACATTATGTTATTTTTCCTCAAAAATATCTCTCGTACAACAAATATTTTGCAAATAATTGTGGTATAACAGTTATTTTAGAATAAAAAACAAATACAAATATATACTGGTACAAAATCAAAATTCAACTGTTATTGTTGGTATAAGTAATGTGTGTTACAAAAAAAAAAACAAATACAATATTGTGTATTCTTTTTTGCTTTTTCATATCCATTTCAACAGATATGTATATGGTATATGTATTTGTTTTGCAAATACTTTTGGGTATACTGTTGCACGTCTTTAATACATACATATATATGTAATTGTACATCTCTGTCAAAATAGGCAATTGCAGTTTATAATTTTTGCTTTCACACGCCGGTTTTTAGTTTTATGTGACATAACCTACAATAGAAGGCAACAGCTGTTTTTGCAAATAAGTTTGATAAAATGGATTAAAAAAGTGAAATAATTGTAACTTGCAAAATTAAAATTTTAATCTATAAAATATAAAAATAAAAAAAAGAGAAAAATTTACCATATTGAGCCAAAAATTGTTGTATTTAAGTTAAATAAAAATTAATATGTACAAATACGTTTTTGCAATAAATATTTCTATATAAATTATTATTTGTATAGAAATACAAATGTTTAATACAATTTTTTTTAATATAAATTTGCTGAATCACAAACACTATATTCTTGGCGCCATAAATAATTGACTTGCAAAACAGCTGGTTGCAGTTGCTTTGTCAGATGAAAATAGAACATGCTCTAATTGAATATTTTAAACTGTAAATGCAGGCTGACATTTACAGAAGCATTTTTTTTTTTTTTTTTTTGATTTTACAGAACGTGTATGCATTTGCAGTAGAAAATTTGACAAGCCACTGCAAAATACATACCGTCTAAAACCATCTTTAGTTGGAAATTTGGCTTCTTGCTACTGTGTTATAGCGGTGGATTTTATTTAAAAGTTGTCTGCTCATCACCTGTACTCGTACTACGTTTTTTGTTTTTGTTTTTTAGCCCGTCTTAAATTATACTCAATTGGTTGGTGTAAATGTTGTGAATACTGTCTGTACGAGGATGGACTGACTGTGTACAAACAGTCAAACGTACTCATATAAACAATACTTACATGTTGCACATGTTGCACATACATTCACATTTATATTCTCAAGATGTAAGCAGTTTATGAAGTTTTAAAAAAGTGAAAGGATTTTTGTATCTTAAGGCTGCCAACTACAATGTACATGTAGATACTTCTCCCAATGTATGTAAGTATACGTATGTTTGTATTAAAAAAAACTGAAATTGCAGTGATTTGAAAAGTGTCATCATTATATTTAACATTTAATTTAAATCTGTAATACTATAATTCAATAATTGCTGATTTTATTTAATTAAGTGCAAAATAATATTGTTGAAGTGTTTAGAAATATCGTATAGTTTTAACAATTATCTGTTCTGCTACATATACTGTAACTACTTAACAAGGTCAAGGTAAACAACCAAATGGCTTTAACAATTTGACATTTTCTTGAAGGCAAATATCTAGAATATTGTTCCGATATAAATCCAGAATAATACTAAGCACAGGGTTTCATTCTAATAAAAATTTACCTCTTCGAATATAAAAGAATTTTTGGATTTTATTTCAAAATTTGCTGTTTACTTTACATATACCGTGCTTCATTTACCGTGACCTAATCAAGTCTATAGAATACATAGCGCACCATACAGTTGACACGTTTTGCATGCTAAGAACAATGGCTCTTAGATTTTCAGAAGACTGAATGTAGCAATATTGTTTGTAGAAGTATCCAGTCAGCTTAACATTGGCTTCGACTTAAAAAAAATTATTTAGACCCTAATTTTGTACGCATCACCTACGCTTATGCGAACGCATCAACAAAAATATGAAATTTTGTAAATCACTGCGTCATTGCGTTTAGCGAACTCAGATATATGATATATGACAGTATTGTAATGTCAAATTATTGCGTGGTTAATGTTGCCATTGTAAATGTTAATAATATTGCAATTTTTGAATAATAACAGGGAGCTGAATTGGAACAAAACGTATTCTTCTTGCGGTACTTACACTGTTGCAGAATTGTTTTTCTTTTTTTGCTATATTGAACTTTGTTTGATCCTGGTGTCTTTTAAGAACATTATGATCTATGCTTAAGGTTTGTATGTATCGTTTTTAAACATTATTAGCAGTATTTGTTGGCAGCTTTAAGTTTTAGCTACACACCAGCAACATTCGTAGAATTAAATGACTGTTTAAAAAATATTTCAAATCAACATATTTTAGTGCCAAAAAGTCCTTCAAAAAAATAATCCACAAATTTTTCGCAAATATTAATAATTGTCATTAAAACAAACAAATTTAATACTTCCGCAACACCCTTGTGAAAAAAATAAACTCTCTAATCCCATTAGAGATAAGTGTCTATCTGTACCAGATTATTATTATACATATATTTTTATTAATTTTAAACACAAGTAAGTTCCTAGCTTTAAATACACTGGAGAAAATTAAATTTAAGATACAGAAATTGTATTAGCTTTTAAACTTGCTTTGGAAACCAGAATTATCAGAACTTGAAGATACATATATATATAGTCTGCAAGTCCTGAAAATTCCATGGAAAAAGAAGTAAAGTTTCACTTCCTCGCAATACCATCTGCAAATATCATTCGCACACAATTAAATCGTTATTGGACTATATCAAAGATTATTATGTCCAATAATATAACAACTAAGGTCAGGAGTTCTTTAGACTCCGTTAAAATTTAATTATTTTCGTATGTTTCTTATTTTTTTAGTTTTTGTTTAAGTTGCAATATATTTTGTCTTAAATTATATAACAAAACATTTTTTTAAACAATATTAGGTGTTTACTTTATATTGACGCTCAGAGTAATTCTGCGACAAACGACCTTGTCATATGGACTTCATCTGCTTACAGGACAACGTGATTTTACCAATTAGTGTGCTAGTTCGTGACTGTGTAGATTCTTTCGGTAACGGGAAGAAACTACTCATAAAGTTTATTGATTGGTCATGCAGAACGAGGTTTCTGCGGTATTAAGATCTTACCGAAGGGAGAGCGGTTTCTTGCTGCGAAATTTCTGTGAAAATTGAGCTTACCGTGCTTAGTTGAATCGTCGGTAAATAGCTTCAGTATTATTATTAAATAATCTTGAGCGTCTATAACGACTCAAGTTGATTTTTGTATTCTCTCAGAGATATTTGCACCTCAATATGCAGATCTCTCAATATTGAGTTCTGACTGTATATTCATTGATGTAAAGATGCAAAGGATTGATGTGGAGGTTTTAAGGGAAATATCTAAGCAAATTCGTCTTGCAGGACTAAATATTAATGTAGAGAAATTCAAATTTTGCCTACAGGAAGTCCGTTATCTCGGCCATATAATAGGGAATGGGGTGATACAAACACACCCGGAAAAAATCTCGGCCATCACAGAATTCCCGACACCGAGGTCTGTACGTCGTAATATACTCGTACCTTATATTAATATATTAATTAATTAACTTTCTCCCAGTGTTTGTTTGGAATTCATTATCTTTGGTCTCTTGCCATTATTTCTAGTCCATAGACTGGAAATTAATAAAATACTACTTAGTAAGATTTTAATAAAAATAAAATATATTATGTTTACACTTATTTTAATCAGAACTTCGCGAATGATTTTATCAGCTCATTGTTCTTAAAAGAGATTTGACTTCAGAACAGTAATTATGATCTTATAAAGATAAAAATAAACGATACACACACAAGTCTTATTTCACAAACATCGATAATAGTTATTCAAAAAGCAGCTGTATTCGAAAACAAGTAAGAAAGTAGAATTGGTCAAGACCGACCATATAATACCCTACACCCAGTATATGTGAAAAAACCGATATTCAGAAATGGGCAATATGTGTAAGCAATGACCTATTATGGACCGTTCATCCAAAATTGTAGATGCATGATTTCTGTGCATATACTTAAATAGTTTTTGTTTTAAATTTTATATGGATATAATGGACCGACCGTGATAAAATTAGGTGTCATGATTTCTGCATATATGAAAATTTTTTTGGTGATTTTTATTTGGATACCAACATTTTTAAGAGATTTATGGTCGTTAAAGTGATTTTCGAAAGTGGGCCTTATATGGGAGCTATGACTAACTATTGGCCGATCTTCACAAAATTTGTAGATATGATTACGCTTCCTGTACAACATACATATTTGTGGTGAAATTTGTTTAAATACATGCATAAACTAAACATTTATGACCGATAAATCCAAATTTTGGTAGAACCGATTTCATCTAACTTCAATCCCAACCGTCCTTGGGCCGCAAAAATATCATGTACTGAATTTTATCGAAATATCTTCAAAATTACTTTCTGTACTTTGCGCACAAACTTTACATGGACAGCCAGCTATCCAGTCAGACGGCTAGACGCACGGACATCGTTAAAACGACTAATAAAGTAATTCTGAGACGATCGGTATACTTAAGCTGGATGTTGGACTAATATTTCTGGGCGTTGGGTGATGTAGGGTATAGAAAAGAAAAGTTGTAGAATAAAATTTAAGCCAAATCATTACTGATAAAAAGCTAAATAAAGCAAAAAAAAAAAAGTAAAGTCGTAACTTGACAGAATTTTATAAAATCAACTGATTGCATGAGAATTTATTTAAAACAGTTCAAAGTGATTATCATATTCAGACGTGTGAGAAAACGAAAATACCAAAGAATATAAAGGATTTATAGGAAAAGGATATACGATTAAAATAAACATTGACATCAATGAGATAATTTTTAAGATCAATAAATTTGTATCTTCTTAATATAATAAATCTAAAATTGTTGAAAAAATGTCGGCGTTGAACGCTACCGCCTCGGTCTTAAATGACATCACTCAATTCACTTTCAATACGTTCGATTATACGGTTTTCGTGTTTATGTTGTGTATTTCGGCGGGCATCGGTGTGTATTTCGGTTTCTTTTCGAAAGGGGAAGAGACAACCGAAGAATATTTACATGGCGGCAAACAAATGAAAACTTTACCAATTGCCATTTCTTTGGTGGCCAGTCAACTGTCGGGCATTTCCATTATGACCATACCGGCAGAAATGTATTCGTTTGGCATAAATTGGCTTTTCAATGTTATATCGATGGTTGTCACAATACCCGTGCTATGTTGGGTGATTATACCCGTTTTCTATAACAATGGCATTTCCAATTGTTACGAGGTGTGTTTTGTTTGGACTGCATAATACAGTTTTTGTTTAATACCTATAAATAAATCTGTGTTAATTTCTAGTATTTAGAATTACGTTTCAATCGCAAAACGCGCGAACTGTTGACGGTGGCTTTCATGGTGACGCTATTCTTTATGCTGCCGGTTTTTATTTTCATACCGGCTTTGGCCTTTTCACAAGGTAAGTATGGAGGTGTTGTTTTGAAAGGAGATAGATATAGATAGATAAGAAAATCAAACAAAAGCTTAAAGAACTTATGTGGTAGAAAACGTAAGACCATTAAGCTAGACGATGATCAGTTCTAGCAAAAAGAAATTCTTTTACGACAACCAGAGATATAAAGGACACAGGTTAAACAGAGGTGTCACGAAAAGAAAGATAATGAAGTTTTATATTTGTATATTTCTTTGAGAACTGCGTATTTGTTTTCTTTATGTTACTATTTATACCCTACACCACCATAGTGGAGAGGTATATTGGATTTGTGCTGATGTTTATAACGCCCACCTTAAAGTATACCGATTTAACGATGTCCGTCCGTCCGTCTGGCTGGCATTGAAGATATTTCGATAAAATTTGGTATGTGATTTTTCTTCGGACCAAGGATGAATGGAATTGAAACTGGTGGAAATCGGTCTATTATTTCACCTGGCCCCCATACAAATGTCCTCCCAAAATTGGGGTTTACCGATCATAAATGTTTGAATTATGCAAGTATCAAAACAAATTTCACAACAAATGAATGTTAAATAAAGCCAAATCACGTCTACAAATTTTGTGCAGATCGGTCCATAATTACTCGTCGCTTCCATATAAGGCGCACTTCCGAAAATCACTTTAAAGAGTATAACTCTCTCAAAAATGTTGGTATCCAAATAATATCTAACGCAAATATATTTCATATGTATACAAATAATACGGTCCAATTTTATTATTATCGGCCCATAATTAGTAGAAACTCCCATATAAGACGCTCTCCGTAATTCACTTTAAGCTCCATACATCGTTTAAAAGTATTTGTATCGAGATAAATTGTAACACCTATAATACTTATATTCACAGAAATCTTGACACTAAATTTTTGGATGATCGGTCCACAATAGGTTATATCTCCCATATAACGCCCATTTCTGAAAAACTGTTCAATACATATGTATACTGGGTGTAGGGTATTACATGGTTGGGCTTGACCGACTATACTTTCTTACTTGTTTTCTTTATTTTTCTGGCGCAATAAAATTCAATTTTGGCACAGAGAATTTTTGTATTGTTTGATACAATCATAAAACAACTGCGATTATATCATCTAACAAACTCGACAATGCATACCACAAAGTACCTATAACATTTATTAAAATACAATTTAGTAACTTACTGAAATCACGAACATATAAACAAAATTTCGATTTAAATATTCTAACTCAAATTGTTTTGTTTATTTTGTTTTGTCCACAATATTATTGTTGTACCTATGTATATAGTTCTTTGCTTTTTCACATTATCAACCAAGAATGATAAAATAAAGATTACGCCAACACGCGTTAAATTTTAAAATGTTCTGCGCATTTTGGCCCTGTGACGTCACACATTCTGTGTTTCTATTGGCTAATTTTTTCTCACTTGTTTTTTTACTCATGTTTTGCTTGCATTTGCTCACTGCACTCTTCATGTTTATATTTTTGCTGTTTTTTTTTGTTTGTTTTTCTTTTTTAAACAGATTTTATTTCAGAACTCTCAGAGATTTCAATTCAACTATCACAAAAAACATAAATTTTTCGCAAGAAATTTTAATTCTAACACATGAAACATTCTTGGTAAACCTTAGAATGGACCTTCTACGTCACATAACGGGAAATCATGCGCATGGCGTAATCTTTAGTTTATCATTCTTGGTAACAAGCAAATTTTTCTTTCGCTCCGAATATGCTCTTTTGTTGGACTCTCTTCTGACTCCTTTTTCGGAGCGCTCCTAGAATGGTATGCTGGGTTCCTTCTCTTTTTAAGAGAAATAAAATATTATTGTATTTGATTGTAGCGTTTTTGAAACGTCAAAATTGTCACCTCTGTATACTTTGTGATAATAATTTCGACTCAAACTGTCCAAACAAGTACGTTCGCTAAGAAAAGCCTCTTCTACGAGTTGCAAATATAAAAAAGCGGTTAGACTTTGCAAAAAGTATATAAATATTAGATAAAATAGTAACTGAATTAAAAATAAAACTATAATTTATAATTATTGGAATATAATAAATATGTACATGTTTTAATCAAAAAACAGGAAATATTTGAAACCGCATTTATTTTGTCTGGCAGTGTATACGAGTATGTATGGTTGATTATTTATGTCGAATTTTAAGTTGATAGTGATATTTTTAAGAGATTTATCCGGGGAAGACATTTGTGAAGTGTTACAAATGGAATGACAAAGTTAATATTACCCACCATCTTTTTGGTAGTGGGTATAAAAATAAAAAAAATCCGACTTCAAGTGATAGTAACTCAACCTATATAAAATTATTGACTGACTGATTCATCATACCATAGTAAAAACGCCAGAAGTTACATACATAATTAAAGTTTGAATTGTGGTTTCGTCACCTGGGGCCAAATTACCGCATTCGATATCGAGTAAAACTGATCGTAATTTTCTTATTTGAGATTATGGCATTCGATATCTAGCAAAAAATTTAGTACATTTTATCATAATTTCGATATCGAAATCATTTTTCGATACGATAGCTCATTCGATCACGAATGCGGTAATTTGGCCCCTGATAAAACATTTTCCAAAAGACATTTTTAAAAATCTTAATGTTTAGGGAATAAATATATCATACTTCAGTCAAAGGCCTGAAAGATAAATGCAACGATAAAACACGCTCCCGATGACATTAACCTTCTTTCTCTTCTCACTTTTACAGTTACTGGCATTAATATTCATCTAATCAATGGCATTGTCTGTTCCATTTGCGTGTTTTACACAATGTTTGTAAGTGAAGCTGGTGCCCTTGCCCAAAAACGTCCAAATTATGAACAAATATTTTTTTAATTTAATTTACTTGAAAACTAGGGTGGCATCAAAGCTGTCGTATGGACTGATGTGGTGCAGGCCGCTGTAATGGTTGTATCCGTGGTATTGGTGGCCGTTTTGGGTGCCAGTAAAGTGGGTGGTTTCGGTGAAGTATTTCGTATAGCTAGTGAAGGTGGCAGATTAGATGTTAAGTAAGTTTATACTATTTATATACATACGAGTATGTACATACATGTTTGTATTTAACAGATATTGTTTTGATTTTGCTATATCTTTTCATCCTGTAGTTATACATTCGATGTAACCACACGTTCGACATTTTGGAATTGTTTTATTAGTTCCATCGTGATGTGGACTTCGTATGTGGGTCTTAATCAAAGTTGTGTGCAGAGAATTGTTTCGCTGCCATCATTAAAACATGCCAGACAGTAAGTTTTATTTTTTGATTATAACAACAATCCCTATTTCGGGAGGACATTTGTATGGACCGATTTCCACCAATTTCAATCCCTTCCGTCCTTGGGCCGTATATTTTAATGTGGGTATTGGACCAATATTTATGGGCGTTACAAACATCAGCAGAAATCCAATATACCAAGCCCACTATGGTGGTGTAGGGTATAAAAGGTGATTTGTAACTGTAGGTATTGTCAAAAGTTCTATCCTGTAAAATAAACTTTGATATAAAATTTTAGTTTATACTGACATTTTTGCAGAAAGACATAGAGATATGCACCCATCTAAAGTTTTTCTAACATACTTGCTATTACACAAGGTTCTTTTTTTGGGAAAAATGTAAACTGTGCTTTAAGTTTTGTTCAACTTTAAATTTCACCTAATTTTTTGAGTATTATATGGATACATAGATTATAAGGACACTTTCTTTGCTCTAGCAATTCAATTAAGAACTACTAAACTTAAGTTCTTCTCTACTTTCAGTTCCCTGATAATTTTCGGTTTTGGCTTCATTTTAATCATGGCCTTCAATTGTATAACCGGTATTGTAATGTATGCCCGCTACCATAGTTGTGATCCTCTGGCAGCTGGTTTCGTGGAAAAGACCGATAAATTGATGCCCTTCTTCGTCCAAGATGTTGTGGGACATCTTAAGGGTATGCCAGGAGTATTTATATCCTGTGTCTTCAGTGCTGCCTTGAGTACCATGTCGGCCAGTATGAATTCATTGGCTGGCATTGTTTATTTCGATTATATTAAGCCCAGAATTAAACACACCGAAAGACGTGCCAATCTGATTATGAAGTCTTTGGTGTTATTCATCGGTTTATATTGCATTTTGGCTGGCGCTGTAGTCGAAAAATTCAACTCAATTCTACAAATGGTGTATTCGATTGGTGGTGTAACATTCGGTGCTGTATTTGGTGTATTTCTGATGGGCATGTTGGTGCCCAAGGCTCATGGCAGGGCAGCATTTTATGCTGTTGTATCCAGTATGTTGGCTATGTTAGTCATTGTTGTATTGGCTCAAGGCAGATTACATTATCCAATGCTGCCCAGTTCGGTGGAATATTGTCCGGCTTTGAATATGACACAGTAAGTACAACAAACTTTTCATATCAATTTTGTTTAAAATATTAAAAATTGTTTATGTTTTAGAAGCAACACCTCTCCTTTGGTTAACATACCATTCTCAACTGAATTGTCATCCGATAAAGGTTTTAATATACTGGACATGTCTTTCAATTGGTATGTGGTCTTGGGTACATTCATTGTGTTTGTAGTGGGAATAACCTTGAGCTGTGTTTTAAAGCCTGAAAAGGGTGACAAATTCGATGTCAAACTTCTGTCGCCCATTATTCAACCATTTGTTAACTACGAATTGGCCCAGGTCAAAGAAGAGCTGCCAGAAATTATTACATCAAAGGCCCCTCTTAAGTCGTAGACGTAAATTAAGTTTCTATTAAAATTTGAGGAGTGAAAATTAATTTAATTCCAATATTAATTTAATTTCAATATTTACATTCTAATGTATACTGAAGGCGAGTGTCATTATGTACCGTGTACATTATTAACATTCTCCCTTCCATTCCAATGTACAATCTAGAATTGTATTATATAAAAATATCGTGTCGTATTGTATCGTATTACTTATCTCAGGTTTACACGTTTAGATTTATTAGTTTAAGGTGTTACAATTAAATAGTTGCTCCTAAGTGTTTTAGATAAACAAATCTCTGAACTTAATTTCTCTCTATTACTTACGTTATTTTCAAAATAGTTTATAATGTAGAACAATTACCCTGAAAGCAATTGAGATAAACAATAAATAAAATGTGCGCATTTTTAGTTAAAACATGCTTCTAAGGTAAAGTTCTGTAATAAATCTTTTTAAATGTGCAAAAAATTAAACATTTTAAGATAAGTACGAAATGTTTATAACTTTCAAATAAAATACCAAAAACAATTAAACAATACAGTATTTATTATATTAATTTTAATTTTAAAAAAGCGCTAATTTTATAATTTGTTTAATAAATACTATTTTTAATCTTTATTGTTTCATTCAGCTAAATATAATTTGCAAATGTTTATACCCACCAACTAAAGGATAGGAGATATATTAGGATTGTCATTGTCATTGTATTCATACAAAATTTTGCAATAATAAGTTTCATTCAAAGTGAAATCTCAAAACCATATTATATTTACATCGATTCATGTTTGGACGTCGTATCATTGTACCAAATTTCATGATAATCGATTCACATCGACCGTAGCCCTCAAATAATATCCACTTCCGAAAATCACTTAATGTGCATAAATCTCTTATAAACATCACTATCAAGTTTAAATTCAACACAAATTATTATCATACTTATACATATAAATAAATCATCGTACATAATTTGATGCTGAACGGTTCATAATAGGTCAATGCTCTCTTATGAGGACAACCTATACTTCCGAAAAACATTTAAATCGAAAAGAAATTTTACACAGATCAGTTATAAGTATGTAAAAATTATACTATTGGCTTTTATGGAATATGCATAAAATTCTTCTAAATGTTGTTATTGAAATGAAATTTTACCAAAATAAACTTCAAATATATATAAATTACGGTACAATATTTTATGACGATCGCCCCATTATAGTTTATAGCACTCATGTAAGTTATAGTATAAACCAAACTGAACATGTTTAACAGCAACTGATCTGATCAAGTAACCTACTGTTGCTAGGACAGAAAAAAATCTATGTTTACAAGACGATTCATTTGAATGCTAGCAAATTCTTTTGAATTATATTTAATTTGTATTTCAATTTAAAAAAAAACTGTTGACTTCTCTGTCAATCTCAGGAAGTTAGTGAAATGTCAGCAGTACAAAACCGGTGTGAAAATGTCATAAGATTTAATGTAAAATGGCTGGGACATGAAATTTCTAACTGGGTTGGTTCTACTTAGTTGGAAATTTTTAAATTCAATATTAATAAAATAATTTTTTAAAATTTTGCACTGATTTTTGTATTACATATATTTTAATAAAAGTATTTAAAAATGCGCTTCAATAAACGGACACGTCAGTTGGAGACGTCTTTTGCTCTGAATACATGTCTCATGTTACCGGTCTATATATTTGTAATAAAATGGAAATGTGGAGTTAAATAAGTCTTGATAAGTTATTACATAATATTAAATATATTACAAACTCTCTTTTTCATCTTCATTTATTTTCTAAGAGATTAAAAAAAATCCATGATGAAAAAACTGAATTTGGATTAAATTTTATTATGAATTAATTCTGAATTTCTTATTACTACTATTACTACTACTACAACTACTTCTAAGTAATGCAGATTTACTCTAACTCTTTTAAGTAAAAAAAAAACAAATAGATATTTCACTCTGACTAGAGCACTAAATTTATAGTTTGAAGATACATATATGTATTTACAATATGATCTTAAAATATTATTTTTATCGCACTTCGCCTTTGTGTACTTTCCTTATGAATTCAAATACCAACGAGTACCAAAATATTAAAAACGCACTTTATATATGTATATACATATGTACTCGTATTAGTATGTCTGAACAAATAATGACAATTTTAATTTTCTTGATGAAATACATCAAATTGTCCTTTGTATTGCCAAACGCATCCATCATTTACCAGATTTTTATAGTAAATGAAATGAAATTGGGTGGCGGATATTTATAATAATTTGAATATATTCCACTTAAGCAATTAATTAAAAAAATAAAATATATATTAAGGGGTTTTTATACAAATATTTTAGTAAATGTCTCCCTTGTAAACACATTTCCCTTGCAGTTGTGACCCGATTTAACATTATCCAATTTAACTCAAATGTTTAGCGTAGCATCAACGTTTATGCCAACTGTCACACGCAGTCCTCGAAATTCGAAAATAAAGTTACATGTTCTATTACAAAACTTTTTTAATTGTGTCCTATTTTCAATGTATTTTTTCTGTATGTAATTCTAAAATATTCATGTCATTCCATGAGAATAATTTTACTTTTATTTATAAGAAGAAGAAAAAGGTAATAAACAAATATAATTTATTATGCATATTAAAAGCAGAGCGCCAACGCTTTCCTGATAACTGACGACATCTAGGCATAATCTTAGAGTCTGTTGGTTTAAGCAATGGAAAATGTTATTGTAAACTTTAGACAGTGTCTTTTAACGATTTCAATATAATTAAATGTTAATCAGTTTAAAATGTGTTTCTTTTTTGTATTTTAAATACATTATTTTAAAAAAGTTAAATGCAACCTTTAAATCCCCTACAAAGAAATTAATAATAGCAATAAAATTGAATTTATTTTAATAACCTTTTCAGGAGGTTTTAAATATCATTCTACATCTACTGCCCATTAAATTATTTAAGACGGTGGTGGCTGCAAAGAATTCACCATTAGTCTGCCTTAGTTAAACTAACGAGAGGGTTAGACTAGAATCTTGTATGAGATCTAGCGGTGTCCAGATATTTCATCCCGGTCCCGGCACTTTATTCTGGTAGGACACCCATGATATCATTCTCTGAAACGGAACTGCGGCTTAATTCCGATCGACCGTTTGAAGGGTATGCGTTTCAATGTTGGAAGTAGACACCAGACTCGGGGTCTTCGTTATTAAATCTGATAGCCGGACTTCGTGTAGACACAGATTCTGGCGGTTTTTTTAAAGCCCCCAAATTGGTATAATGACTAACAACACAAGGGGTGTAAGAGTGACTAAATATGCTGAGGGACTGTGGAGAAGCCCTGTGAAGGCTGATAAGTCTGTTCAATGATAAGCTTGGTACCGTGGTATTGCGATGTTAAAGGCAAACGTAAAACGGCAAAACTGACATTTAAACAATTGCACTCCTAACTTTGGCAGAATGTCTAGGAATTAGGAACAACGGAACCCATCGTTTTTCATGCTGCTTATTTCATCTAGCTTCTATTAAGACTATAAAGTGTGTATAATTTTGAAATAAAGATAGAATTAACAGAATGTAAATAAAGGTTTATAGCATATCTTCTAAAATCGAAAATAGGATTTTTATTCAGTCTCCAAGTTACACTTATAAAAACTTATAAACTAAAAACTAAAAATATATAGGTAGGTACAAAGTAGTCACAACTTATTTCAACCAGTTATATAAAAAAAAACACATTTAAATTAATAAAAGTAATGTTTTATCTCTAAACCTACGTATGGCCTCCTTTTTGATCAATTACAGCTTTTAGCCTTTTTGCATAGACTTCACTTACTTTAGTGTAGTTTGAGGAGTTATTTTTCCCATTCCTCCTTTAGCACAGTTTTAAGGTCATTCTGATGCGACGTTTTGATCTAAAATTGTCCATTGCAGTTGCATCAAATTGCGACAATTCCAAATAAGCGACTGAACAATACCTGATTTATGTTTCGGATCGTTGTTCTAATGGAACCAAAGTGGTACCTATTTTGTCCATCGTACTTTCAATAAACTGCAAGTTTCCTACACCACCTGATGACATACATACAAGCCCAAACTGCCACCGCTATACTTCACTGTTGGGTTAACGTTTTTGTTTTGGAGCTCTATATTAGGCTGGCGCCAAACGTAATTTCGACTATCCGAGCTAGAGATATTAAACTTAGACTCATCCGCAAAAATAACGTCTTTGTTTTATTGTCTGGGCAGCAGAGTATTTGTTGGACTTGACTTTTAAGTGTGTTGTTTTTGGTTGAAAAATCATCTTTTTTTTATTATTTTTAACATTTGCCATTCTTACATTTAACATTAAAAAAATCTTCGAGTGCATACAATCCTTTTTAACCTAATATTTTGTTAGTCTACATTAATGTTTTAATTCGGTTGTACTTGTTGCACAACAACCCAAACCTCCGCTAAATCATTTTCAATTAATAAGGGGCTGAAAAACTTGCTGATCATGTCCAAAAATTAGTTTGCATGGACTGAAATGTTCTATTGTTTTCAAATAATTAAACCATTTGAAGGTCAATGCTTCTTAACGAAATTATTATTGATTACAATTTCTCTTTAGAGTTCATACACATTTGTTTAACGGAAATTCTGTTAAACTGTGCAAACCAGAACAAATTTGTAGCACCTACAACTTACAACAATCAAATTTAAATTAAAATGATTTATTCATTTTATGATATTCAGTATAATATAGATAACTAAGTAGGAATTGTAGAACCAACACTTCTATTATTAAATTTAATATAATATAGTAAACCTTAGACAATACCAGTACTCGTACAAAAATACATATGTTTGTACTCGTATGTGTATACATGTACTATATGTGTGTATATGTGCCTATAAAGCAAGTATTATAAATAAAATTGTAAACACTGCAAATCCCTGACAAATGTACCAGTAAATATATTCATAGGCGTCTTTCATTCATGTGATAAGATTTCTTTACTATCATTTCATCTTAAATGAATAAAAATAGGAATTACTTTTCTTTATTTAAGTTCAAAGCATCTTTAATGTCAGAAAAGTTTAAGTTGTCAATCCTTACTGGTCGTCATATTCACCAGACGTACATACGTATACGTTTTCAATAACATTTAAATATTCTGTTTTTTTTAAATAACGGGCAATGTGAAATATATTTTAAATATTTTTTATATAAAATTAAAAAAAAAAAAGATAATAGTCTTTATTATTTATATAAAAAGTTTAAACGGAATTTTATTGTTTAAAATGGCTACTATAATTGAAAGCACCGTGGCTACCGTAGTGGAAGAAATACCAAAAAGTTTTACCTTCGGTACGGTCGATTATATTGTATTCATTTTGATGTTATGCATATCGGCCGGTATTGGTGTCTATTTTGGTTTCTTTTCGAAATCGAAAAATACTACAGATGAATATTTAATGGGCAGTAAACAAATGAAAACAATACCCATTGCAATATCCTTAATAGCGAGGTAAATTTTTCAAGTGAACAAGTTAATTCATAGCGATTCTGTGTGAAAATCTTGAAAATGAAGTACCAAATTATTCAATATACATATATAACGAATATGTTTTAGTTTAATAAAATCTTAAAAATATAAAAAAACATTTGTGAAACAGTGCTCTGAATTTTTACACCTACTCGTATACAGTTTTCTTAATAATGTGTCTTATAATATTTACATTTTTTAGAACAAGTGTTGCTAAACCAAAAATTACAAATACATAACACCACATTTTTAAAAACCACTGGCGATGAGTTCTTTAATATAATATTTCTGATGAATAAATAAAATTGTAGGTACTTTCGGAAGTCAAAGCCATGTATAGACGGTTGTCAGATCTTATAATGTTGTCAGATCTAGCAATGTGCTAGCAATGTACTGACATTAAAAATTTGTTAGCAAAAGCTAAATTGGCAATGCTTTTTCTTACAACGTTGGAAGACAAAAATTTTAAGTTAACACGGTTGTTAAAAGTTTTCTGAACATTTTTCGGAACACGTTGTAAGATCTGACAACCGTCTATATAAAGCTTTAGTAACAAATAAAGTTTAAAACATCGACACATTACATTACTTAGGGACACTGATGTGACAATTGATTTCATGTTTGTTTACCTATAATGTATAAAGCAACCAATTGACTTCTCTCTTCATAACGAAGATCATATACTCGGCTGAATAATTTGTGTATACATATGTATATAGAACAATATAATAGCATTTTATATTATCGAATGATCAACAAACAATGTTTAAATACAATATAAAACTTATTTGTGGCGAAATTTGTGTGGATAACTATATTTATACACTACCTACAATTATGAACGATATTTCGGGAGATAAAATAATGGACCAATTTAAACACACTTGGCAAATATTTGCGGAAAAAGACGTAAACCTAAATAATATATATTTGAAATCGTTTATTTATTTAAAAATACTTTTCTTATTTAGCACAACAAATATTTAGTTTTAATTTATTTGATGCTGTTAGATCTTACAAAACTTTTGTAAGAGTAAACAACGTCACTGTGACCGTACCTTAAGAAAGTGATTATGAGCTGATCGGTATACTTTAAGGAGGGTGTTACATACATCAGCACAAATGTTTAAATTTTGGTTACATTTTTGCGAGTAAATATTTGCCATATGTGCCAATCCATCCATACCTTTAGACAAATTTAGATACATGTAGATTATAAATACTACAAGTCATTTTGCTATTAATCTTTATACTCATTTGCTTCACCAACAAACACATTTATTAAAACTAATTAAATAGCATATGTACATATATACTTAGTAGATGTCGTTAAATGTCGTGGAAATTTTTTATACAATTTATTAATTCCGAAAAATACCGGTATTTTTTAAAACAAATGCGGAAAGATGCCACATTGGACACTTATTAGGAAAATTAATTTTGGTTTTTTGATTATTGCATCAGAAATTCATTTGTGATAATCAAAAAATATGTTTTTTGCCTGAATACAGTTTTATTTATATAAATATACCTATGTATGCGTGTTTTTGAGTAGAATATAACCTTATCAGTCACATTTTCAATATTTTTAAACACACTTTTACATTATTGATAGAGTTGAATGAATTTGTGATGTTGATGTTGTAGGTACCAGAGACCTGCAACAAGTATGAACGAGCCGACTTATTCACTAACGTTGAATTTTAAGAACAATACAAAAAAGTATGATTCAATTTTATGCTTATTCACTTTTTATGCACACGTAGAAAATTCAGCAACGAGTATAAATCATTTCCAACACTTGGTTCGAACTGCAATGTTTGAAAACAAAAATTCTTGTTTATACACAGTTTGTTTTTTGCATGTCGGCTTTGTTGTGCATGATCTGATTGGAATTGAACTAAAAACACACGAGCCACTTATAAGTAAAAAGCGGCTGGCAGAAAAATATGAAAACATAAAAAATGTGCATTTACTACCTATTTAACATTATTTCGTCAAAAAGAAAACTTATTTGACAAAGCAATGATAAAATTTGTAATATGTACAGTTTGTCAAATATATCTTTGCACAGCAAAAAAAATTAAAGAAAAAATGTAAAATGAGCTGCTTCATACATTTAACGACACAGTCGAACATTCATGTTCGCACAAAACAACAAATGAATAAAACACATGTTCGGCTAACAACACGTTGGCTTTGATGTAAAACGAGCTTCATACATTTAACGACACAGTCAGAATATTCATGTTCGCAAAAAACAACCAGTGAATAAAACTGAATGTTTGAAACGAACGGTTGCGTAAACGAGCGTTTTGTGCATTTGAACAAAAACGATTAAATCATAAAAATCAATGTGCATGATTAAGTATACCCGAAAATTTAGTACTCGTTGCAGGTCTCTGGTAGGTACCATATATAATTGATTAATAGTTGACTAATTTTTGTTATATCCAGTGCATTCCTCAACGATTTAAACTAAATACTTATTTAAAATTTTTTGTATTTAACTGCGAGAGATTAAATAGGCTAATAAATTTTTTGTGAAGAAGATAATAAAACTCGAATCTATTCATGTGAACCTAAAACAAAATGAAGTTGAGAATTTTTGGAAATTCGAAGAGATTCCAGCACTGTTAGAAAATAAGCTTTTTTGAAGAATAGAAAAAAATATTACTAAGATTATTTTTAAGGCGTTTTAATAAGGTGTATGCAACAGTTCAGCTGCTTATTAATTCGCTGTGATATAATGTATCCATTTGTCGTTTGCATTTGTCATTTAAAATAAAAAACCAAGTAAGGAAAAGTAAAATTATTTAAGAGTCTGAAAAAGTAAAAGTAAAATTAATAAAAATAAATAAATTGTTTGTTGTTTTTGTTGAAAAAAAAAACGGTAAAATAAAACGAAACAAATCGAGTTCAATTCGCCTTGATTTCGACGTTTCACATACATATTAACAAAAATAAAATGCATGGTGGTTTTGAATTGTTGCATTTGCTGCCGTGTCGCATACACCTTTTTAATACGCCTTGATTAGTTTTTTAAACTGACTTTCCAATTATCAGTCAACTTTCAGGTATTGCCATTATGTCTGTACCGGCGGAGACTTATGCATTTGGTTTCTCATATATTTTCATGGTAGTTTCCATAATCATAGTTATACCAATTCTGAATTATATTATTGTTCCGGTATTCTATAATAATAACATTTCGAATTGTTATGAGGTAAGTTTAATACAGTATAAATATAAGTATGTGTTCTCGTTTAGATAAACATTTGGAAATCGTAAAATCGAATGCAGCTTTAAAGGAAATTTGAAATTTTAGGACTCTGATGAGATTTTTAAATAAATTAATAAATTACCTTTGGTCAGAAATCAAAAGATTTTCAAAAATTACCAATTTTGTTGATTTTGTAAAGTTAACATTTCCAACTGGCAACATGTAAATTAAACTGCATTATAAATTTCGTGAATACAAGAACACAACTACTTATTATAAAAGCAAGTATTTTGCTAAATTGAGACATATGTACCTACAATATTTTTATTTTTCATTAATAGTATTTAGAAATGCGTTTTAATAAGCGGACACGTAAACTAGTAACAGCTTCATTTGTACTAAATGCCTGCCTCATGTTACCGGTCTATATATTTGTACCATCTTTGGCATTCTCACAAGGTAAAATGGAAATAAATTTTTAATTCAATTATACTTTATGTACTTATGTTTACAAAAAATGGATTAAAATTCATTTTCATTTACAGTGACGGGCATAAATATCCATTTAATAAATACCGTAATATGTTCCATTTGTATATTCTACACCATGTTGGTGAGTGCATACATATTCAAAATTAATGGCCTATCTATGTACATATATCTTTCGGTTTTATAGGGTGGTATTAAAGCAGTTGTGTGGACTGATGTAGTACAGGCTGGTATTATGATTTCCTCGGTGGTTTTGGTGGGTGTTCTAGGTACTTTTAAGGTGGGCGGGCTAAACAAGGTTCTGGAATATGCTGGCGAAGGAGGACGTTTAGATTTCAGGTAAAAATATTATTGAAATTTTTTTTATTATCTATTAATTATGACGTTAATATTGTTTCAGTTTTTCAATGGATCCTCGTGTACGTTCGACATTTTGGAATCTGTTTAGTGGTGGCGTATTAATGTGGGTGGGTCATATTGGTTTACATCAAAGTTGTGTCCAAAGAATTGTCTCTTTGCCCTCATTAAATCAAGCTCGAAAGTAAGTGAAATTCATTTGTGGATCGATTATGTATAGCAACCAAACTGGAGTTGGGTTGCCAATAGGCAACGTATATAAGGCAACTTTCGTGTTTAATCTGTTTTTCGAATTTTCGAGCAGAAAACGAACATTTATATTTTAAAAATATAAATAGTTTAACAACAAAATATCTAACATTTAAAATTTTCTTAAAATAAAAACCAAAGCAACCACAAATTCTCGGTTGCCATGTTCGGCAACTGAAGTTAACAGCTTACAGTTGCCAGTTGCCATCTGTAATATGTTTTTGACAACTGTCAACTCCACTGAGGTTCGGTTGCCATGCGTGATCGACCCATTGAAATTATAAATTCAGAATTATCTATGTACATACATATGTATAGGTATATACAGCTCTCTTTAGGTTTATAAACATATTTTATTAAACTGATATTATGTACATACATAATTGTGATTTTCAGAGCTTTAATAATAGTTGGATTTGGCGTTTTGATAATTATGGGTTTCAACTCTTTCATTGGCCTTGTGATGTTTGCTCGTTACTTTGGATGTGATCCCATCTTGGGTGGTGTAAGTTATAATTTTTTTAACAACCATTCAATCAAACTAAAAAAACAAAATCTTTAAAACCAATAATATTTTAGATTGTTGAAAAAGCTGACAAAATGATGCCTTTCTTTGTGCAAGATGTCATGGGCCACTTGCTGGGCATGCCTGGTGTGTTTATTTCTTGTGTTTTCAGCGCTGCCTTAAGTACCATGTCGGCCATGTTGAATTCGGTAGCAGGCGTGGTGTATTTTGACTATATTAAGCCCTTTATTAAACATACGGATGCCCGGGCAAATAATATAATGAAGATATTTGTTGTTGTCATGGGTTGTTATTGTATACTGGGCGGCTTGATGGTTCAAAGATTCACCTCAATTTTGCAAACAATCATCACAATAACGGGCATTAATACGGGTGCAGTAGTGGGTGTGTTTCTATTGGGCATGTTTGTACCCAGAGTTAGTGGCAAAGTAAGAAATATTATGGGTATTCTAACATACTCGTATGTACATATGTATGTATGTTATAAACTAATTTGTATTTTTTAAGGTGGCATTCCTCTCGATAGGTTTTAGTGTTGGTGCCATGTTATGGATTATTGTTAATTCACAAATGAGCTTTAAGGCAGGCAACATAAAATATGAACCCCTGTCAACCTCTCTAGATCGTTGTGAATTTCAGAATTTCCAAAGCATCCTGCAAAACATGTAAGTTTTATTTTAAACCAAAGCTGAATATGTAATTTCAATTGTATTTATATACTTACCAGAACAAACGCTCCCTTATCACTCACAACTACTGAAACACCTCTAGTTACCGGTACCTTAGGTAGTAATCGTGACTTTTCTATTTACGAAATATCCTTCTATTGGTATAAAGTATTGGGTGCCTTATTCGTGTGGATTTCGGCTATACCTCTAAGTTATATATGGAAACGTGATAAGAAGGAGAAAATGAATCCCAAATTGTATTCACCATTTGTTAAGAGTTTCCTAAGCCAACCTGCTGTCCAAAAGGAAGAAGTACCTTTGAAGGCACCGCATCCCTCAATTTCAATATCACAAAATTAATTGAATGTGATATCGAGAGTTAATTTTAAATTCTACCTTATATTTACATCTAATTTATGATAGAAGTTTATTCAAATTTTAATTACTAATTAATAAGTGTAAGTATTATTAGTTTTTATTTAATTTTAAGGTTTTATACATTGAGTATGTAGTAGGGATGCCAAACGGAACCGGTTTTTAAAAATGTATAAATTAAAATCTCGGAATGCCGGAATTTTCAGGATTTTTGTTTCATATTAAAACAAATGTATGTAACGTATGGACTCCAAAACGGCTGGGCCGATTGTGATGAAATTTTCAGGGAAACTTCAGAATATTCAGGCTCGTGACACTGTGAACTCTGATTTTATATTTTCGGAGGGGTGTGGAAAAATCCATCTTTCATAATGCATTACTAATAACATCTGTTTATTTTTTATTTGTTTTTTTTTGCTTTTTTATACCCTTCACCATCATACCCTTATATAAGTATGTCATTCCGTTTGTAATTTCCACAATATAATTTTCCGACCCTATAAAGTATATATATTCTGGATCCTTATAGATAGCGGAGTATATTAAGCCATGTCCGTCTGTCTGTTGAAATCAATTTTCTGAAGTCCCCAGATATCTTCGGGATACAAATCTTTATTAATTCTGTCATACATGCTTTCGAGAAGTTTGCTATTTAAAATATGCAAAATCCGTCCATAAATAACGGAGATATGAGCAAAAATCCGAGACAACCTCTGAAAATTTCATCAAAAAAACTATCAAAACAAGTGGATTAATATAATATGTATATATATATGTATGTATATCATATAATTATGCATCCACAACAAAGGTGAAGGGTATTCGGCATAGCCGAATATAGCACTCTTACTTGTTTATTTTATTTTTTTTTTTTGAAAGCCGTTGTCATATAAAACTCTTAAATTGGTTATGTAGTTCCGAAGATATTTACAAAAAACCTATGTTAATAATGATCCAATATCAAAATTTTAAAACTTTCGAAATGTTGCATTCAAAAATCCGAGTTTTCGGATTATTTACAAAATATTTACATCATTCGATAACACAAGATATATTTTAATATTATATATTAATGTCTTGCCTTTGCTATTACCATCAAAAAAGCACAAGGCCAATCATTGACTATTGCTGGCTTAATTTTGGAAAATTCATGTTTTTCACACGGCCAGTTGTATGTGGCTTGCTCCGAGTTGGCACTCCAAAAAATTTATACGTTTTTACACCAAATAAAAAAACAAAAAACATTGTCTATCCGCTGGCCTTAAGATGAAGCAATAAATAAATATAATTTCCAATTTGCCTTAAATACATACGTTTCTTTTTTGATTGAGCCCATATCTACACCATATGTAAGTTATTCTGTAAAAAAAAACTTTGATAGGTATTCCAAGGATTTTTATTTAAAGGCCGTAAATTTCGTTAAAAGCTCAATTTAAATCGTGTGGTAATACAACACTAATGTTTGCTTAGGGCCAGCAACGCGGACCGGGTCAGCTAGTTATAAATATGTATGTTTGAAAACAAAGATTTTCTGTACTATGTATTTGATTTTCATAGCTATAATTTGTAAATTTATAATATTTATTATTTATTTATAAACCATCAATAATTTTAAAAGATAATAACATTATATTGAAATATTTTTAGGTGTTTTTCAATTCTCTTCACAATCAACGTTTTTTTTATTAATTTATCATTATCAAATTCACTCTTCAATTTTGGATTTTTTTTTCTAAATTATGTTTCAAAATTAAGTGTATCATCCTTCTTTCTTAGTTTCTTTTAAGGAGAGATTTCACCAGTTCATCGCTTAATAGACAATCACTTTTTGATATCTCTATGAGCATAAATAAAAGTGCAACATCAAGAAAGATTCATGTCACTGCGACAAAGGGCTTCATCTGTTACTTTAACCGAATTTAAATTGACAATTTTTTTAAGTAAAAAAAATCTTCATCTGTCACCTGTTGAGCTATTATATACATACTTATGTTAAAGCTTCCTTTATAGGAATTTTCAATTACAAAAACAGTAGACACATCAAATAGTGCGTTCGAGTTTGCCAATCCAAAATTAATTTTTATTCTTTTACCTTTAATTTTCGACATGCGTCTGTAAAATATAAATTTTTGTTGAAGACTTTGAAACAGTTTCCGGTATTTATAAATCCCAACAAATCCCGGGACTTTTTAAATCACATCTCGGAATTCGGCATTGGCATCCTTAGTATGTAGTAATAAAATTTAATAAATAAATAAATTTTTTTTTTTTAATAATTTTTATTCTTCTTTTTTTCTTGGACCAGCACTCAGGGGATGACCCCTACTCATTTAATGCATTGTGTCGGAACTAGGAAAATAGGTTATGGGAGGAGGGATAGAATTTTCGTATATTGAAAGCGACACGGAATGCTTCTGCAGGAAGTTTATTCCACATACGGACAGTACGGCTAAAGGACGAATTTTACCTGTTATGTGGTGTGCGATCCACTGTCCAGTCGACCATGAATGGATGAGCTCTGACTGAGAAGGACAAGTAATACGCAAAGAACTACGGGTTTCGGGAAAAATTCCCTAATCTCAGCAGAACACATTCCATTATTGTATCGATAAAACAGTGAAACACAACCCACATGGTGGCGATACTTCAGTTAATCAATAGAGTTGGATACCCTACTGTTATCGATAAGCGGTCGACGTGAGAGTTGTATAGGTATACCATTTTCGGTCGAATATTGGTGGTGTAATTAGTAAGGAGATCAGATGGAGTGAAATATTTCCTATACCGCTTCTTTTGACACATGAAAAATGTGTTTAGTCCAGCGAACATCACACTGGATTGGCATGTCTAGAACATTAGGAGCATCTGTATCCTTAATATTTGTAGAAAGTAGGAGGAAGAACAGAGCCTTGCGGTGCCGCAAATTCAACTCGTATAGTGTGATTTCTGTGGTAACTCGATATAAATCGATAGAAAACAGCACCATGCCAGACTCTGTCCAACGCATTGGAAATATCTACAGCCACCACTTTACCTTCGCCAAAACGGTGTTTACAACGACACCTTTTTCCAATAGTCTGGCGGTCGCTGAGTAAATTGTTGGACTCCAATTACTTCGCAAGATGATAATTTACTATACTTTCCACAACTTTAAATAGAGTAGAGCAAATTGCTATTGGGCGTTAATTAACAGGATTGTAGCCTCTCCCTTTCTCGGAATCGGGGTTACATTAGTATACCTATAGAAATTTCTACTAATGCAAATGTTAATAGTCTTTTGTACGTTGATATGTATGTTCATACCAGCCATTACAAACCATTTAATTTTATTTGGCATATAATTTCGTAATGTATAACAGTTCGTATGGACTAAAAAAAACTACAATAAATTTTGTTTTGTTTTCTTTTTTTTATTTTCTTTTACGTTAGACTATA
Organism: Bellardia pandia; assembly: GCA_916048285.2. Classification (NCBI taxonomy): domain Eukaryota; kingdom Metazoa; phylum Arthropoda; class Insecta; order Diptera; family Calliphoridae; genus Bellardia; species Bellardia pandia. Next base: position 125,016,214 of record OU696529.1, read on the forward strand.
CATACATACAAATATTATTTTGAATTCATTTAAAATTTTCTTTGTAGAGAATTCTACTTAAAATAAAAATAAAAAAAAAACAAGTAAAACACAGGTTACCTAAATTAATATTGCTCTTATTTACCAATGAATTAATGAATAAAAGTACGAATTAGTTTGGAAAAGAAAAATAAATTTTGAAATGTAACATTACAAGATTAGCAAATACAACATCGATTTAATTAGTTTTACTTACGCTTAAATAGAATAACATAAAAAACAAAAAACAAACTTATTATTTTTGTTGCATAAAATGAGCTTGAGAAAGAACATCACGTACGATAATAACAAGAATTTTCGATATTGGTTTCTAAGTATTCTATTAATTTGTATAGTGTACAATACAAAGTTGGTACTAATTGCTAACAAATTATTATGATTGTGTTTAGTTACGTGTAAAAGACTCAATTTTTTGTTTTTCATCTTTGTTGAACTTTATTTGCATTTTGATTTTTTATAATTGTTTTAACTGTAGACATAAAAAAAACTAGCAATCAAGTTTAGATAACTACATGTGTATTTGTGGTATATAAAGATAGAAATAAAATAGTGTTTTATTTATTTATTTATTAATTATTATTATACATTTTTAAAATGTTGTATGGTACGTACTTGTTTCTTATTTTGTTTTGTTTTAAGGGAAAAATATTCCAAAAGAATTAAAATATATATATATAAAAAGATCTTTTACAGTTTTAAAAATGGGAAGAAATTATTTAAAATGACTAAAAACTAAAAATCGTTTAAACACAACATGCCAGGCGGGAAGAGGGGAAGTTGTTGAAAATTAAAGGGTTTTACTCTTTTTTATTATTCCTCACTTTCTTTCATTATTTTTACTTTAGTTAAAATGATATTTGTGTGCAATTTCGTGTAAAGCTATTCTCTAATTGCAAGTTTGCGGCGTCGTTACAGTGCTGTTGTCGGTAGACGCCGATATTGGGGGTGACGTGGCAATTTTTGGTTCACCTTTTTAAGTAGCAAAATAAACAAATAGAAATTGATTAGTTGAATTGATAAGCAGTTGCTTTTACAAAAGTATCTACTGTATAATAATTGTGTACTTACATAAATCATTTTCAGTTTTATTTGAATCATTAGCTGCAGGTGGTTTAGTTTCTTCTGTACTGGCAACATTGGTGGCTGCAGGTTCTGATACCATTTTAGCCTCTATTGAATTATTGGCTAAAATGTCAGCAGGAGGGACGGTGGCGTTGGCGGTAGGTTCGACAGAGTTTTGTTTAACGCTTTCCTCGATCTTTTCAATATTATTCAATTCACTGGCTGGTACAGTTGCTGTTTCAGTTGATTTAACTTCAGTTACAACATCATCCACTGTTTCGACAACATCAATACTTTTGGAGCTCGAATCGATTTCCATTGGCTCTGGTGTGAGTTCTTTTACCGCTTCCTCCACTGCTGGTGTGCTTTCTTCAACAGCGACTTCTTCTTTTTCTGCCTCACTTACGATGGCTTCGGGTTCTTCTTCTGTTTCCATGGGACTGTCGTTTTTAACAGATTCCGTTACCTCCTCAGGTTCTTTTGTGACATTTTTTTCGGTGGCTGTTGTGCCTGCAGCTACTTGACTTTGGGTTTCTTCAACTACCGGTTCTAAAACGGCATCCGTATTATCTTCCTCCAGTTTTTCCGTCACTTTTTCCTCAGTAGTTTCATTTGCTTCCTCACTACTGGCGGGTGTTTTTTTAGGTTCCTCTGCTGAGGCACTGGATTCTGCGGAGTCTACTTTGTCGTCATCCTTAGGTATTTCCACTTCCTGGGTTTTCTAAAACAAAAACAAGATGATTTTGTTATACATTATTGAACATTTACTGCTGGTTAAATATTATTTACCTTCTCCTCTTGCTTGGCCTCTTCTGGCTTCTCTTCAATTTCTTCATTCTCTTCAACTTCCTTGGCTGCCGCCTTTTTGCCCTTAGCTGGGGCTTTCATTTTACTTGGTGTTGGTGTAATATGCTCCTCCTCTTCAGCACCCTCAACTGCCGTATCTATTTTACGACCACGCCCACGTGGCCGTGTCGGTGTTGAGGCACCACTTGCTGGTGAAGTGCGTGCCTTTTTAGCGGGTGGTGGTGTAGTAACTGCAGCAGATCTTGTTGGTGTACCACGTGTACTGGATCGTGTTCTTCTACCTCCTTCTATTTCCAGACTACCCCCCATATTTTTGACCAGTTCTTCACTTTCCTTTTGAGCACGCTCTATATAGGATATACGTTTGGAGGGGGTGCGTTTAACCTGAAAATAAAATGAAATTAATTAGAATTTGGAGTGGAATTTTGGAGTGGTTAGATGGAGTTCGACAAAACTTCGGTTTTGATTTAGGCTCTACTATTGCCAATAACATAATCGCTCTATATGTTTAAGTTAAAAAATAGTTCTCAAATATTATAAATTATTAAAAACCATCGCCCGTCGATCAAATATTGCCAATTCAGCGACAGTAAAAAACAACAACAAAGTATAGGCCGATATTTTATGACCCGTACCATTAGTGATTCTCTTACATTTTTGGGTTCAACCATAACAATTTAGGCTTCTGTAAAACTTTGGGAAATCGTCCGAAATTCGAGTTTGGTTTTTTTTTTAAAGTTCATTTGATCGTACAGTAATAAACAATATTCGAATCTTACATATTGAAATATCGTTCAGCAGCTTATTTTAATGCATTTTTTATTTTCAAAGCTCCATAAAAAACTAACTGAAACTTAAAAAGTAATTGTTTTCATTTAAAAGAAAAAAAATGTTATAGTCTAACAAACAACATTTATTGCAAAAATGTATATTTTTATATGTATAAAACTAAAAAAAAAATATGCACAGTTTTTCACGTCACAGCTCATTTTATGCAGTCAATTTTTTCTGTACCGATGCAGCGCTGTTAAGTTTTCTTTTTTTTCTAATTTTATCAATATTTTCTGTTGAATTGTGGAGCCCGATTTTGTAACGTCGTCAAGTAAATTTTCAATTTAAAATAGATCAAATGAGTCCGTGTACAACGATAGAACATAGAGAATTGGTGTTAAATCATTTCCAAATGACCACTCACAGCGACAAATAGCAGAAATGGTTAACATTAAAGTCTAAAAATTCTTGAGCGCTTCATCCATGAAAATCGAATCTATAACAAAGGCACCAAAATAAAATTTTTAATGAGCTCATCATGAGCAACAATTTTTAAGAAAAATTAGGGCACCAATGACCTCCAAAGTTGGCGATGATCTATGCTAACAACGTGGCAGAGTTGCACGCAATAAACCGGTTATAAACCTGAAAAACAGACTGTGCAGGCAAGGAAACCAAATACAGAACCTAACAAAGAAAACATAAAACAGTGAAGCATGGATGTGGCAGAGTCACGGTTTGGGCCTATATGTCAGCTACTGGTATTGGGTATTTAACATTTGTTGAAACAACCATGGATAAGTTTAAGTACCTACAGATTCTGAAGGACAACAAGTTGTTTCGATTTTAGCACGATAACGATTCAAAGCAGAAATCTTCGGGACTTTATTTAACTAGTATTTAAAGCATATGTTTCGAAATACTACATCGATTGAAATTCATCATCCATTTCAAATTGATTTTAATCACAAACAAATACATATCAGTATTGAGAATATAAGTATTAGTAAAACTTCATATTTTTGGGCCATTTTTTTCGTTTTCTGTTTAATTTTTGTAGTACATATACATACACTACTCCCATCGTGAATAAAAATTCCACATGAAATTTGTTCCCTTTTATTTTTTTAACATTGAATTATAATAGGAAAAATGTGAAACGGGAACAAATTTCATGTGGAATTTTTATTCACGATAGGGGTGATATAGTAAACTAGCGTCCTTATTAATTTCACCTACATACATATAGATATTGCCATATTTTCTAAACAAGTTAAAACAATAAAAAAAATTTCGTTTTGTGTTAAAACAACGGTGTGGCCAAGTCAGGCCACAACAAATGTGAAATGAAAATTGATTTTTTCAATATGACAATAATAATTTTCGCGCATTATTTTCGGGTGCGCAAAGAAACGACAACAACAACAACAAAATAAGTGAAAAATCAGCACTGTACAAGAGGAAAGTTCTCATTAGATTTTTTCAGTCTATAGCAGATTTTCAACAAAGCAGAACCTAATAAAAAGTCTAAAAACAGAGAAATAGTAAGTATATTTTATCAGAATTTTTTTTCATTTGTTTCTAAAAACAACCATTAATTCCCCAAAAACAAGTAGGTAATTTTATGAAAAATATTTGCTTGGCATGGTATTAAATAAACATTTTCAAAAAAATTCAGAAAAATAATGATGTGATAAAACTTTTTCTAATATTCGCATTAACAACACTACTACTAGCTAAACCAAGAGAGATTTGAAAAGGTTTTTTTTTCGTTTTGACAAAATTGATTTTCTTTCAATGTTTTTTGTGAAAAAAAAACAATAAAAGACAAATATTTTACATGTTTTGTTAAAAAAATTGTCAAAATAATAGCAAAGTAAATTTGATGTAACATCTTTGTTTGTAAGTAACAAAAGTCAAATTTTCACCCTAAAACTTGGTGGTATAGATTTTTTGCGAAAAAAAAATCCATTTGTGACCTCCCAAAAAAGCATGTAACAGCCACCTGCCTAACAGCTACGGTTGTACATGTAATTTTACCTAAAAACTGTTATTACTACTTTGAGATTTCTAATAGTTTTATTTTTGTGTTTTTATTTTTTTTAGTATTTAAGTACTACCAAAGATGTCATTGTTAAAACGTTTCAACGATGAAGAACGCGAGTCGACCTATGGTCGAGTTTATGCAGTATCTGGTCCAGGTGTGCATTTAAAATTATTCTTTTTAATAACTTATTTATTATTAATTTTATATGTATAATTTTAGTTGTGACTGCTGAATGCATGTCGGGATCTGCTATGTACGAATTGGTGCGTGTAGGCTACTATGAGCTAGTGGGAGAGATTATTCGCTTGGAGGGCGATATGGCCACCATACAAGTGTATGAAGAAACATCGGGTGTAACGGTGGGTGATCCCGTTTTGCGCACTGGCAAACCTTTGTCAGTTGAATTGGGCCCCGGTATTATGGGGAGTATTTTTGATGGTATTCAAAGACCTTTAAAGGACATTGGCGAAATGACCAGTTCAATTTACATACCCAAGGGTGTGAATGTACCGGCTTTATCACGTACTGTTTCCTGGGAATTTAGTCCCACAAATGTTAAGATTGGCTCTCACATCACCGGTGGCGATTTGTTTGGTGTGGTACAGGAAAACACTTTGGTTAAACATCGCATGATTGTGGCGCCTAGAGCCAAGGGTACAATAAAATACATTGCACCACCCGGTAATTATACTGTGGAAGATGTGGTTATGGAAACTGAGTTCGATGGAGAGATTACAAAGCATACTATGTTGCAAGTGTGGCCCGTACGCCAGCCCAGACCCTGTACAGAAAAGTTACCAGCAAATCATCCCTTGTTTACGGGTCAGCGTGTTTTGGATTCTCTGTTCCCTTGTGTACAAGGTGGTACCACCGCTATTCCTGGAGCTTTCGGTTGTGGCAAGACCGTTATTTCACAGGTGGGAATTAATTAAAATTAATGCATGCAAAATTTTTAGTTAGTAAGGTTATGTACTTGATATTTGCAAAATTGGTTGTAGAACCGGCTGTCATGGGAATGCAAAGTTGGTAAAAACCAATTATCGAATCCAGCCTAAAATATAATTCAGTCTAATATATACATGTTAGATTATAAAGGCAGTTAATCAGGAGTTAAATAGACACAAATTGGACCTCCAAGGGTCCCATTGTGATAAATATACCTAAATAATAGATAAACATATAGATAAACATATAGATTTTGTGACATATACTGTTTGTGGCGAATAATTTGTTTGAAAAAGTGCAATTGTTGCAAAAAAAATTATTAATTTTTGTAAAAAAAAAAAAATTTGGTTCATGAGAACCCAGTTTGGTAATAATATTGTTGTTTCCGTACAAATACTTTTTTTATAAAAATTTTGATTTTAGTAAAACATATTATTATTAACAATTAAATATTGTTTTTTTTAATACAAATATTTAAGAAAAAAGTAAAAATTAGTTTTAAAAAATCGTTTTTTAATTAAATTTTTTTAACATGCCATCACATACATATGTAAATTTTAATATTTAAACTATCCAAACAAAGTTAACAAACCCATTTTTTTATTCATTTTCAGGCTCTATCAAAATACTCCAATTCTGATGTCATTATTTATGTGGGCTGCGGAGAACGTGGCAATGAAATGTCTGAAGTATTAAGAGATTTCCCTGAATTGACTTGTGAAATTGATGGCGTTACCGAGTCCATCATGAAGCGCACAGCTTTAGTAGCCAACACTTCTAACATGCCGGTAGCTGCTCGTGAGGCTTCTATTTACACCGGTATTACACTGTCCGAATACTTCCGTGATATGGGCTATAATGTGGCAATGATGGCCGATTCTACCTCACGTTGGGCAGAAGCTCTTCGTGAAATTTCGGGTCGCTTGGCTGAGATGCCTGCCGATTCGGGTTATCCTGCCTATTTGGGTGCTCGTCTGGCTACATTTTATGAACGTGCTGGCCGTGTGAAGTGTTTGGGTAATCCTGAACGTGAGGGTTCCGTATCTATTGTGGGAGCTGTATCGCCTCCTGGTGGTGATTTCTCAGATCCTGTTACTTCTGCCACTTTGGGTATTGTGCAGGTGTTCTGGGGTCTAGATAAAAAGTTGGCCCAACGCAAACATTTCCCATCCATCAATTGGTTGATATCCTACTCCAAGTATATGCGTGCTTTAGATGAATATTACGACAAAAATTTCCCCGAATTTGTACCTTTACGCACTAAGGTTAAGGAAATTCTGCAAGAGGAAGAAGATCTCTCGGAAATTGTGCAATTGGTGGGTAAGGCTTCTTTGGCCGAAACCGATAAAATCACTTTAGAGGTGGCCAAGCTGTTAAAAGATGATTTCTTGCAACAAAATTCATATTCACCCTACGATCGTGTGTGTCCCTTTTACAAAACTGTGGGCATGCTAAGGAATATGATTTCATTCTATGAACTGGCCAGACATGCTATAGAATCCACAGCGCAATCAGATAATAAAGTTACTTGGAATACTATTAGAGAATCAATGGGTAATATCATGTACCAATTGTCTTCAATGAAATTTAAGGTAAATATAGCTTTATTAAAAAATTTTTAATTATTATTTAAAAGTTTTCTTCTTTCTTATGCAGGACCCTGTCAAGGATGGTGAAAGCAAAATTAAATCCGATTTTGAACAACTTCATGAGGATATGCAACAGGCCTTTAGAAATCTAGAGGATTAAACAGCCACTCTCTAAATGAAAATGCGCTGAGTAAAGGAATAGTATTTTCTTTTTGTTTTTGTTCCCCTAAAGAAAAAGAGGCCACTTGAAATGATAAACAAACCTGAACAATAATAAAAACAAAAATAAACCAAGTAAGTTGTAACAGACTATGTCATAAAACTTGTATTGAAACAATTTTCTAAATTACTGCTTAATTTTATTTCTCTTGCAGTTCTATTGGTTACATCTTTAAATATTAACCTAAAACATAGGTAGCCTATACATAGGTATAATAAATATACTGAATACAAAGTACACAATATTGTACAGCCATAAAAATTAGTCAAATATATAAATACATAATGGTTGGAAATTTAATTCAATGTGTTTTTTGTTTTTGTTTTTTTTCGAATATGTTGTTTTTTTACTATACGAGTTGCTTGTTTTAAAATGAAATTAATTAATAAATCTTTAATGTAAAAGTTTATTAAATGTATTTTATAAATATGTGTGTACATATATTATTGCTAATTATTACAAATCTTTAACGAACCATCTATAAATGAAACGAAAATGCAACGTTATAAAAAGACAAGAAAATCTAACTTCCCCTTTTAATTTAAATTTTACCAAGAACAACAACAAAACTTACGTTATTAATGTTAAAAGACACAAATTTATGTAAATCTAGTAAAAAAAACCGATATAAATAAATTATATATTAAAGTTATACCTATTAAACAAAAATATTTTATTTAAAGTTCATGGTATTGAATAAAATATTTAACTAAAAGCAAAGAAGTAGAAATCGTAAAGTGCAATTCCAAATAACTCAGATACTGGAAATTTAAAAGGTTTGCGGGCACAGTTAAATTTTGGGCTATACATATGTAACTCAAAAAATAATATCAACAATATTGCAGTCTTCTCAAAAATATTGCAATAAATACATTTAAATAAATCTTAAAATAATTGATATATTATTTATTATCACAAACAGACATGACTCAGTCATAAATACATGGCGTTCACAAAAATACTATTCCTAGCTGAGCATATAAAAGTTGTTACGATTCTGTAAATACATATGTACATATCGATAGCTTAGTGTGCAAATGTGCTTTAAAAATATTTCAATATTTTCTTTAAATAATAATTATTTATTAGCTTTTTCTAAAGCTAGATTTACACGATTGAAATTTTCTTCAAAATTGCTCTTCAAAATGCTTCAAACTCGTGTAAACAGCAAAAATTCTTCAAAATTTATTTATTTAATAGTTATTAGTAGTTAGTAAATAAATAAATTTTGAAGAAATTTTGCTGTTTACACGAGTTTGAAGCATTTTGAAGAAAATTTCAATCGTGTAAATCTAGCTTAACTTTGTGTTAAAATTGAGATTCACATTTTCACATTCACAATTGTCAAAGCTTCTCTACTGGATATGTTAAAAAGTAAAATATCTAAACTTTCATGATTTTCCAATATGCCCGGGTTGAAAAATAAAACTCCATATAATTGCCAACATGTTCTTTTAAGTATGTAGGGAATTAAGAATTAATTGGACCACACATTAAATCCATTTTTTTTAATTTTTTCAAAGTTAAAGTTTTCAAATACTGTTATTGACGCGGTTGCTTTTCTGCGAAAATTTAAGATATTGCCATATGTATATAAAAAATTAGGAAGAATGCCATATGTATTTTGACTGAACAGTACGGCAATGCTAACAAAATTGACAGGAGGTAATCCACTACTGAGAAACACAATCAGTAGTTAAATCCCGGCAAAATATATTTGAGGTTTAATATAACAGTGTGTTAAGCTGAGTTTAACTGATAAGTAAAAAACTAGCTCTAAATGGCTGTTGTTTCTATGTAAACAAACTTACCTTCACATTCATGGTGTAACTATACATACTTTGTTTACAATTTACTTATGTCAAAAGCAATACATTTTCAAGTGTTTTTGACAGTAGTACATTATTTTACACAAACCAAATGTCTGCTGTTTCCGTTTTGTGTTGTATTTGTTGCCGATTTGCACTCACCTTGTATAGTTACACCATGTGCACATTGAGTCAAGTATTTTTCAATGATAAAGAAAAAGATAAAAGATAATTTTCTTTTCTCTTTCCTTCTCAATTGGCCGCCTAGATCGTGCGATTTAACGCCTTTAGACTATTTTTTGTGGGGCTATGTTAAAGCTCATGTCTATACAGACAAGCCCGCTTCAATTGACGCATTGGAAGACAACATTGAAGCATTTATTCGTGAGATACCGGCCGAAATGTTGGAAAGAGTATGCCAAAATTGGATTTAGCGGATAGACCATTTGAGGCGCAGTCAAGGTCAACATTTGCATGAAATAATCTTTAAACATTAAATTATATGGACCGTACTATCGATTCAAATAAAGATTTCATGCATTTTTCTGAATTTTATGTTTTTTTAACTTTCCTATAGATTTTAAAAAATCACCCTTTATAAGCTTAAAATAATGTTTGTTATTTTTGGCGGACATTTGTAAAAATAGTTAGTATCACTATTCATATGAAAATATTCTTCCTGCTACAGTGCTACCGCTACTTTATGTTTTCTCTCTCTGTTCTCTGTTTTGCTCTAGAAGCAGCGTTGCCATATATTTTTTTAAGAAAACTTCATTTCTAAAAAAAAAACTTTTTTAAGTAGTAAAATTTCAAAACCCAATTTTATTGAAAACTAAACAACTTTTATTTTTATATATTTACTTGAGTACTTCAAACTGTCCAACTCCATATACATACATATATGTTTGTACTCATATGTACAAAATAAAGAGTTTATTTGTGTTGTAAACTGTTAACATTTTATAATTATTTATATGACATTTACTGTACTTAAGCGGCGTAGACTAAATTAAACATTGTTGCAGTAAAAATGGATTAAAAAATCCATTAAATTACTAACGCAGTGCAGCATACTAGAAAAACATTGTTTTGTTAATTGTGAAAATAACTTGTTTTATAAACTAAATTAAACTTATAATAAATTATAAATTACAATTGTTTTTTAGTTGAACTGTTATTTTTTCAATTTTTGATAATTTTTAGTTAGGCTTAAATAATAATTTAATGAAAATTAAATTTAATGACCTCAAGCCTAACTAAAAATTATCAAAAATTATAAATTTTCAAAACTTTTTTTTTTAGAATAAAACTTAAAAACTTTTTTGCATCTCAAAAAACTTGCAAAAAAGGGAAAACTTGACAAATGGCAACGCTGTCTACAAGAGCAACAATACTAAAGTACAGCAAACACAAAACACATACAGCAAATACAGAGAATGAGAATTCAAAACAAGAATGAATAAAAACAAATATATAGAAAAAATTGATAACGTACCAAATAGAAAAGCACAATACATAAAAAACGCATGCTATTGAATTTGTAAAGTTGTTTGTTGTTGTTGGTTGACTGGTTACTTAAACTTCCACCGCGGGGAGCGGGTGTAGTAGGTACACGCTATTTATTAACATGCATTACAACGAATTTGCAAAGACCACAAGCAAAGTTTTAAAAATGAATTGGGGGTACGTGTATTAATCTGTATGTTGCATACATATGTAAATATAATATAATCTACATATCATACATTATACGTAATTATCATAATATTCATATGTACATTATAAAATAGAAAGCCTAAATCGGATATTGAATTTTTTTGTTACATTATCTGCTGCAACATGTAAAAACAAGAAGGGCTTTCCAGATTGTTCCAATAAAACACGCGGGAAAATATTTCTACTGACGTTGGCAGAGCCGCAACTGATCCCTGTATTTACCTATTCTTTTTCGTTTTTATTTTTGTTTGTATTTTAATCACTACACAAAAATTTGAAAAAGAAATAAAAAACAAGTAACACGACTAAACAAAACGACGACTATGAAACCAAATCAAACGAGGTAAGCTTTATCGCGCAACCTTGTTAATTGGACACCCGAGTCATAGTCATTAAATACAAACACATCTCCCTCTATATGTACCTAAGAATATGCATGCGATATACTTACGGGAGTCTTTTTATTGTCCACTTTTGGCGACGTTGTTGATTCCTCTGCTGCCGGTTTCGATACAGATTCATCGACATCTTCGCTGTTGGCAGAGGAAGCTGCTTCGACTGCCTCAGGTACAGCTTCAGCAGCTGTCTTAACATTATTTGTGGTTACTTCTTCAACGGTTTCAGTTGGCTGCGCCGCTGCTTCTTTCGTTTGCGCGCTATTTTGTTCATTCACATTTTTGACTACTTCCGACATGTTTTATTTTATTTTCTTTTACGTAAACTTCAAAACTTATATTTATTGAAATTTGTTTAAATAGTTGTTTATGCAAAAATGTTCTTTTTTACTTAAATTGGCACCACACACTTCTCGGTATATTTGACGATGAAAAAAACGTAGGTTGCTTTGCTTGTATTTCTTCAACACACACAATTACAGCACACGACTTTTTATACTGGTAAAAATAATCTTATTTGGATTCTTTTATTAACGCGCAATTTTAAAACTCTTTTATTGGTATTAATTAACGAACTGTGCTTATTTATTCAGCACAAAATACTCGATTGTAACTTGCTGTAATCGATTTCATAAAAATATGAAATGAACTTTATATGTAAACAAGGGAATTTTCTTAAAATAAAATTTTCCACTTCACCAACGTAACGCCGCGTACGAAAAAGTTTGTTCACACTTCGCTCACAAGTGGTGAATGTAATTGTGGTGACATATAGCTTTTTTTAATAATGTAGAGTTGTATCTTTGATGTGTTCATAAAAGCAGTATTGATAACTTTTTTCATTTCCGAAGGCACTAAATGAAGAAAATAACGCGTAAAAATAGAAGTATTTTCAAATTAAACAAAGTCACAATTTACACGAAGCAATTCTTTAAGCTAAGCGATTTCCTTTTAGACAATGGGGTTAGGAAAAAATAAGGCATTAAAAAGTTACAATATCTTTTAGTTTAGGAGTTTAAAGACTTTATATCATTGTATATAATAGTAAATATATAGGTATCATTGAATAAGGCTTCAAAATACTATTCTTCTAATATACAATATGGTCCAATTAATAAACATTGTAAACCACATTTAATATGGAATCGTCACAAGTTCTCATAACGGCACTTTAGAAATTTTCTGTGTCCAGTAAAAAATAATTAATATTAACAATAAGAAATATTTGTAAAGAAATCTCACATGATAGGTATGTTTTCATATCTTTTGCGTCAAATAATATTTTGGTGAACTTAGGATGCCTATAATTTGTTTAATGCTCCCTGTTGACTATTAATTATATTATTTTTTATTGTAGATACCTATCTAAAATAATTGCATGGATGCAGTTAATAACTAATATTAACTATTACTAACAAAAACACACTTTTACTTCGAATCAAATAGATTAATTTTATTAGCTATTTTTATGTGTATATAAATATGTACATAATGTTAATAATTAAAAAAGTTTGTATAAAGAGTCCAGCTTATTTATTCAAATTCAATAATCCATCAGCATATTGAAATTCTGGACTATTCTCGTATTCACACATATCCAAAGCAATAACACAGGATTCCTTGACAACACGTTTTTCATCCTCCGCATAGCGGCTTAAAATATCAATACATTCTTTCGAGGCAATTGCACCTAAAGCTTCTGCACATTCATGACGCACCATTTCATTTTCCAAATGATCTTCCAGATTTTCCTTTAAATACGGAATACTACATGGCTCTTGCAATTGGCCTAAAACAAAAGCCACCTCGTGTCTGAAGAGAGCTGAGGAATCCTTTAAGCCCTCTGTTATAGCAAGGACGGATTGTTGGGTACGCATGTTGCGCAAACTAAACATGGCACGGTAACGATCAAATAAAGTATTTTTGGGATCCAAGTAAATAGCTTTCAGTTCTTCTACCGACTTAGTGTGTTCAGCTGGTGGTGATGGATCCACAGAGGCATAGGGATTGTTATCTTTAACGTTCTCACCACTTTGCAACCATTTAATACGATCTAAAGCAATTGCACAAGTTTCGGCTACCTCAACGACAGTATCATTTTTATATTTCTCCAAAATTTGCACCACATCCGCAGCACCAATAGCTCCCATTGCTTCTGCGGCCTCATGTCGTACCATTGGTTCTTGATTGACATCCTCCAACACTTGCGTTAAGATACCTAGAGCTTTTTTATCTTGCATTTGACCTAGACAGTACGCCAGTTCATGTTTTAGCAATGCTGAATCATCGGTAAATCCATTGCTGATCTCATCTATAGCATCAGCACCACCAATATTTTTCAATGTAAACAGTGCCCGAAATCTTTCCTTCAACGGTCTCTCCTTATTATTTAAAACACAACCAATTAATTTTATTTGTTCTTGTGATACCATTTTCTTATATTACTTATGACTGGTTCAATATTTATTAATATCTAATTATTATTTACTTTCTTGGAAAAGTTGCAATGTTTACGGTTCTTTTCTAATGAATTTACGAATGTCATTTGCAACACGTGAACACAATTACGACAAAAAAAGTTTGTTTACGATTACTTATTTCGATAACACGAAAAACAGATGAAACTGCTCTTGGTACTTATTTAGTCGAAATCCCATCACCGATTATTTATTTAACCCTACGCCGAGAATATCCATTGTTTTGATACTATCAAGGCATATTGAATACGGTAGTGTTGAAGACACAGCTGATTTTTTTTTTTTGGTAGTTTTCTTATGTCAAACGTCGTTTATGTTTACAAGTTTCTAATTGTCAAAATTTGTTTATTTATTGTGTTTGTTGTAATCTTAACACTACCTAACTTATTTACTTATTTACTTTCTTTACTTCCAGCAACAAGAAAATAATTTGCTTTGTTTACAATAATATTAAATTTTTACAGCTAGTGCAGATAAACTTGCGATAAAAATTAGAGAAGAGTGCAATTTTTCGTTCTTCGCAAGTAGATTCAATATGAATCTACTTGATTCGCTCTCAAAATTTTGTATGGTGAAGCCAGTTGTTTCGCACATGATTGGGGTGTGAAGCATGAATAGAGAGCAAAGCATGTACCGTGGAAACATAGTATGAACGCAGAATAGGGAAGTGGTGTCGATGTTAATGGCCATAGTTTTAAGTATATTTTTTTAATGCCGTCCTTTTGAATATTTTTGTATATAAAATTATATTTTATACCAGGCCAGAGTCCTACGCCGATCAAATTTGACGGCGACGCCTAACTCTGAAGATTGTCAGCGGCAGAAAATCGACTGTCAGTGAAATTCGGAAAACTCATTGAAACTACTAGGAATTTTTATCAAACGCAGCTGATATATTTAAACCGAACAAATTTTCGGTGGAGGCGGCTTTTAAAATTTATCGGCGGCTCGGCTTATTGCCGTTCGGTGCAGGTCTCTGACATACAACAATATTTACAATAGCAACCACAGACTAAAAATTTTTTTTCCACAAATTGTAAATTCTGTTTTTTTATTCTGTTTGTTTATTAAAGACAACTGTCAAATCGAATCAATTTTATTAGTCATGAAAACAGCAAGATTCATAAACATGATTCAGAAGGCGAAGCAGGTGATTCAAGTCGTCGTGGAAACATAGTATTACAACAATATTTACAATAGCAACTAGATGGCTTCCACCACTATTTGTTATCGAAAAATGTGAATAGTAACTAAAAAAAAGAGGAAGTTTAAACAAAAATTGTTCCACAAATAATTTGTTGTATTTGGTTTCGTAAATAAAAATGGAATCATTTTCGGTTGATGATATTTCTAATTATTCCAATTCTATTATTACGTTTGTTTTAAATGGCGCCTCCACAAAATTGCCACTAAAAGAAAAAGATATTATCAACACCATAAACATCAAGGG
Organism: Bellardia pandia; assembly: GCA_916048285.2. NCBI lineage: Eukaryota > Metazoa > Arthropoda > Insecta > Diptera > Calliphoridae > Bellardia > Bellardia pandia. The sequence continues at coordinate 125,031,540 of OU696529.1, forward strand.
AAAACTATTTTCCATGGCTTTTGCTCATGCAAAGACCGCATTAAAGGAGGTATGTATATATCGTTGGTCTCATGTAGAAAGGCCCTAACTCGCTATTTTTTCGAAATTTGTTTTTTTTTGCGATTCCAATGCATTTAACGCAAATACACCTCCTCACACAAATTTATTGTAATAGTGTATAAAATAACGCTTTTATAAGCAGTTGTACAAAAAAAGTTACATGTTGAATATTACAGTTTCTATTATGTTTTTACCTTCTCCTGTAAAGTTTCAAATATACGAGTTAGGGCCTTTCTACATGAGACCATCGATATGTATATTTAATATAATTGTGTAAATAACTCCTTGATATTTTCTTTTTTCCTGGCAGACTTATGGCTTAATATTAGTTGATGTTCCAGATGCGAAAAGTGGCAAAGCATATATTTGCCATAGTGAAGAACCCTGCAAATCGTTGTTGTTGTTTGACGAGGATCAACAACGTCATATAACTTTACTCTATGTGATACTATCATATCTATTTATGCGAGGTTCGGATGCGCCAAATCAATCTAAAACTAATGAAGGTTAGGTTTATAATTGCAAATAAAAAATAATCCACATAATCTTATATTTTTAATGAAATAATAAATTATCCAAATTTTTCTAACAATTTATTTCAGAGGATTTAAAAAAGTTTCTCGAAGGTTTACGCATTAAATTTGATGAATATCATCCGTATTTTGGCTCAAATTTGAAGAAGCTTATAACAGAAACATTCGTTAAACAACTATACTTAAAACGTGAAAAAGATGTTAGTGAGTTGGATTCAGTAACAAAGTAAGTTATCAGTAAAGTGGAATAAAGCATTATTTGCTAATACAAATTTAATATACATACATACATTTAGATATTATTATTATTGGGGATTTCGAGCACATACTGAATTCGATAAGAAACTTCTTTTGAGCGCAACAGCAAATGTATGTATTATATTTAAATAAATTAGCTTTAAAATTGTAGGTATTAACATAATTTTTGTTGTTTTTTAGATTTTAAAGAAACCACCTGCATTCTTTGTTGCAAAATATCAGGAATTATATGGTGTTGAAGATGTGGAAATGACTAGTTCAAATAATTGAACTCAATTTAATATTATTGGTAATCTTAGTATTACTTTTGTATACAAAATAATTTAAAATATATTTTATTTCCTAATTAAACCATTAAATTATTTTATGTATGGAGAATTTACCACACGTATAGGTACTATAGAAATAATAGGAATGCTAATTCTCAAATTTTTCTAGATTAAATCCCGGGTATTTCCGCTATTTTTGATAAAATTCTTAGAATACTAAGACATTTGGCAAATATTTATATTACAACTACCTACATATCTTACTCTTATCTAAGATATGCGAACGCTTAAGTTTTGTTCAAATCTATCATTTGTTACCTACAATTTCTGAATTAGTTATGTGCCAAATTACATGTACAGTATTTAATCTTGGATCATAAATTAGTAGAACAGCTACCTAGGAATATGTTCCTATTAGAAATGATTTAAGTGTTAGTAGGCCATTTGAAACTTCATTTTGTGCAAATACTGATGGACAAACATGGATTGTAGAAACGGGGAAGTTTCAATAGAAATCGAAGATGATGAAGAAGATTTTAAGTAATTAAAAAAATATATGAATTAAAAACGTTGCGAAATGAATGAAATAATGAAGATAACTGCAACATACACAGTCCAATCATGAATAAAAAATCCGCGGGAGTTTTTTCGCTTTTTATTTTTTTAACATTGAATTTGAATAGGAAAAAAACTCCCGCGGAATTTTTATTCATGATTGGGCTGATAATATTCCGAATCCCGATATTTGAAAATCCGGCCCCGTTATACTCCCTAATATACAAACTAGTCGTGAACTATCTCCAAACTATTTGGTCGTAATTTTCATTACCTAGTCCACACAAGTAGTCACTGCATACTCTTGGGAACAAAAGCAAAAACACAACAAAGGCTGCCATCGGCTTTGCAATTCTGAATATAGACGCTTTCAAAAATTGTTTTAACTTGATATATAGGAATTTATTGTTGTATATATATGAATGTACATAATTAAATTATAATTTGCAATAAATCGATAATAAATACTCAAAATAACAAATATGTATGTACATATGTAGTTGTAATAAATTACAAATCCGAATACATTACAATTCACAATAAGTATTCAACTTTGTCTAAAATAATGCAAACATAATAAAACGTCGGTAGAATAACTGTTATATGGTGTTCAGACATACATTTTTAATTGAGTCAATTATTGGTTAATTAAAGTGTTTACACATGCTCAATATTGGTAATTTAATTAGCGTTTGACAGCAGCTGTCAAAAAAATACATTTACAGTGCACTCGGGAAAACGTCAACGCTCGTTTACGTCAACATCCCAAATCGTCAATCCTTTTTTTACATTACCTACTCTAAAATTTTATGAAATAAATAGAGAGAAGGTTCTCTTGCAAGTGTTGGAAAGAAAAAACGGCAGAAAAAATAACAGATTTTTTTAATTTGTTAAACGTCAACACCCGCGGTTTTAATTAGTTGACGTTTCCCCTAGTGCACTGTATTTGGTTGTAATATTATAATTTTCAGCCTAAAAATATTCTTTATTAATTTAAAAGCGAATCAACTGCCATTTTAGTTATTACTTGTCACAGGGTTGTATTTTTAATTTTAACAATTATTAGAACAATTAACTCTTAATGAAGCAATTATTTTAATTGAATTTTTGTATGGACAATTGAATTCAATTAGGCGTTAATTAAAAAAATTCAATTAAAAATGCATGTGTGAACACCATATTATACCAATTCTTACGTTCATTTAAATTAGCATAGAATTATTTAATTCGTAATAAAATTCATCCACTTTATTTTTGTTAATTCAAATTGGAATAAAATATTTTATCAAATCAATCCTTTATGAAAATGATATTCTAAATATATTTGTAATAGACTTAAGAAAATGTATTGATACGAAAAAAAATAAATGAAGACGTTTTACAATGTATTGAACTAATGTAATATACCTATACCATATTTTACAAAATTTTTATATATTTTTTCATTAACAAATTTGTTTTCATCCAAATTTGTTCACCAGTAAATTTTGGTTTATACTAGGCTAAAGGATGGATCAGATTCGGTACATCCGAAATTATCATTCTCACTTGTTTATCTTTATATGTACATATGCATATAAAAATTAAATGGTCCATGTATGTAATGGCATCACGTGAGAACGGCTGGAGCGATTTGACAGATTTTATTCGATTCGAAATTCTCAGGAGATGGTTTGTAAAAAAAAAAATCAAAAATTCCGGGTAAAACTCGGTCAACTTTAATTTTAAAAATCCCCTAAAGTATGCTGTACAAATTTAGATATTTTATTTGCAAATAAATAAGAACAGGCAGGTTGTGATTACATCTTATTCTATGAAATACAAATCATTAGTAAATACCGAGCGAAGCCGGGGCGGTCAGCTAGTTGTATAATAGATTTATTGGACTTTTTTATACAAGTAGTATCTTATCTTGGTTAAATTTTACTTAAAAAGACGATTATCTGTAAACCTCCTAGAAGTCACCTTCACTCTACTTGTAATCGGTAGCAGTCGGAAGCATTCACAATAAGAACAGAAAATAAAGGTACATTGTTATTGCAAAAAATTAACAATACGTCATGTTTGTTGTCATCATATATTGGGGACGAATTTGAAGAAGGTGACCTCCTAGTATAGTAGCTGATTATTTTATTTTCAGTTGTGCATATATTTACACTGTCAAATTCGCTTTTATTTGTTGCGGCAAAAAATTCAACAAACCAAAAGCAATAAAAACAAAGACAGACTTTGACAGCTCAAACATCAGATACAAAATAAATTCCCTGTTGTTTTTGTACATGTTATAGTTGTGTGGTACATGCATCACCTTGTTAAGTGCAGCCCGGTATGAGACCGAGGAATATATCAAAATTCATGATCGCAACAATATTGGCATTCTTCTCTTTGATATCAAGCGCGATGGCAGCCAACACAGAGCGTACTTTCATCATGGTTAAACCCGATGGTGTCCAACGTGGACTCGTTGGAAAAATCATCGAGCGTTTTGAACAAAAAGGCTTCAAATTGGTAGCCATGAAATTCATGTGGGTAAGTAATTGTAAAAAATGGAAATAAATAAAAATATTAATGCGTCTGAAAAGATTGTATTGTATAACCTTGAAAATAATGAAATAAAAAATGTTTTAAATTGAGGTTATGTGCAAAAAGTATTTGGCCGACATGTGTTAAAGAAATAAAAAATGCTATCTATACATACATAATTACCAACAAGGTAATTCCTAGTGTTTGCGTGTACTAATAAGTTTGTTTTATTTTTATAGCCCTCCAAGGAATTGTTGGAGAAGCACTACGCCGATTTGTCTGCTCGTCCCTTCTTCCCCGGTTTGGTCAACTACATGAGCTCCGGTCCAGTGGTTCCCATGGTGTGGGAGGGTTTGAATGTTGTCAAGACCGGTCGTCAAATGTTGGGCGCCACCAACCCTGCCGATTCTTTGCCCGGTACCATCCGTGGTGATTTCTGCATCCAAGTAGGTCGCAACATTCTTCACGGTTCCGATGCTGTTGAATCAGCCCAAAAGGAAATTGCCTTGTGGTTCAATGAGAAAGAACTCGTTGACTGGAAGCCCGCTACCGTTGACTGGATTTATGAATAAACTTTAAAACAGTCTTCAATCAATGAAAATATGCTATATAGCAGGCATTTTTGTGTTTAGTTATTAAGCAAAAAAGTTCTCAACAATTCCATAAAATAAAAAAAAATGCTTTTATAAAAAGTTCCAAAATATTTCTGAGTTTTCTTTTATTAATTTTTAATAATTAGTATGGTTAAGCATAAATAATTTAAAATTACATAAAGGACGCACAGATTAAAATGTAAAATTTGGCTTCTTATATATTATTCAGTATGTATTATAATGTCATAAAAAATAAGAAACCAGCTACTAATTAGATTAATTAGTATTTGTCAGAGTTTTTAATTAAAATCTATATACATATGTATGTATGTACCTATATATGTAGGTATATAAATTTTTAAATAATCAATACAATACACAAAGCTGATTTGGCTTCCCAGAAAAAATACGTAATGAAAAAAATTCTAAAATAAAGTCACAAACAGTAGTAATAAATAAGGTAATTCTTAGGCGAACAATGTTCTTATAGTGGGAAAATTAATCGGAAAGAAATATCGATCGATATGTAAAATGTTATTATTCATTCCTGTGTAGAGATGATACCGCAAAAAGGAAAAATGCCGCAGCACCGGAATGAATAATTTAAAATTATGCTTCCGCACAAAAAATTTCTTTCCGGAATCGCGGAAGGGAATGAATAATCCGACCCACTATCTGTTTGCAAACAATCTAAATTAAAATTTTAGCTGGACATTAAAGGATTTTTTACGGACTGTATTAAACTCGATGTAGGTATTTATGCATAGAAAATTATTTTATTTAATTATTAGTATTATAGATTTGTAGGCGAAAGATATGGTCGCCATTGTTCCTCAGCTTCTGTGTTTGGCAAAATCCAACCAATTGGTATAGATGATCCATTTTTACTGTCAATAAAGGAGTCCCAAATTTGTCTGAAACAAGTAAAAACAATTTTAATAATACATTTGCAATTACATTATCACTACCTTTTTCTTATGAATTCCTGTAAATCTGGCTTGTTGTGAAAGAAAGTTTTCTCCGGCGGGCCAAACAATACTTCATTCCATTGTTGTTGAATTTTAACATCATTTGAAGTTTGCTCATGCAGCTTGTCTTGCATTAAACAATTCCAAATGGACTTCAATTGACGTAATTTTAACGAAAACTTGTAGGTTTCTGTCGAATTTTGTCCACGTAAATAATGCAATTGTTCCAACAATTCAAATGTCTGCAAAAATCGTTGACACTCTTTAACAGTTTTAAATTGGTAATGGGATTTGGGTTTAAGTTCTCTTGACTCTGTGTTTATCATTCCATCAATATTTGCTTCGGAATCATTTTCTTTGTTTACCGTATTAATTTCATTCTTGTTTCTAAGTTTATTTAATTTTTTGTTATGTCTTTTTCTTTGCCTTTTGTTCAGATTAGTTTTTAAGCCTTCTAAAGGCATGTTTTCCAACTTGTTTAGTAAGTGTTCTGTATTAGCATTAAGTTCTTGCCAATCTGTTTCGGAACCATCATAGTTTGCTAATTGTTGAAGATTTTCAACAATTTGTTTAATGCCCAACTTAACCTGAGACACTTTGCTATATGGAGCAGTCATAATTACTTTGTTTTGAAGGTTGAGATTTTTAATTGTATAATAATATACTGTATTTTAAGTTAAAAATATTAAGTGTTTTTAAATAAAATCACAATATAAATGCCTAAGTAGAGTTTAAAAATTAGTGGAAATTAGGATGGAGAATGTTTTTATGCCGCACTTAAGTTGATTTTGCTATCACTTCTTTAGCTTCATTGACGACTAGTGTTGCGGCTTGATATTCTTTTGATTCTTCTAAATCTTTTTCGTCCTCCAAAAATTTATCCAATACTTCTAACTCTTTTTGTAACCTAAAATAAAATTTCCTATTTAATCATCTGACCAACAACATGACTCAGTTTTTACTCACCTTCTTATGGTATCTGGCAGCATCATAAGACATTCTTGTATAACTTCTTCCTGTTTCTTCAAAACATGATCATCAGCTCCTTCATTCTTGAATTTATCGAAACGTTTTCTTTCAGTTAAAACTTCCTTCTCGTATACGGTTCTTTCCTTTGTTAAACGTTTAACAACACCCGTTTTTATTGACAACTGCCTAAGACGGGGATCTGCCATAACTTTCATTAATTGTTAATTTCTTTGTTAGTTTGGGGTAAAATGTTTTATTTATATATTAACTTACTTTATTATTGATGTTTTAATTGGAATATTTCGTGTATTTAATTGCAGCAGAACAGATATTTCTTTTTAGTTTGCTTCTTTTTTGTATGTAAAATTCTGTTTCTGTGTGTGAGTCATATTTTTATAAATGCCGGTCCAGTGATGATAATTTAGCGATTTTTAAATTTAGTTGGCAGTTCTTTATTACAACTAAAACGTTAAATCGATGTCTTTGAAATTGGTGTAGAAGAGGATAATAAAGAGGTTAAACTGGCAATGTTGGTAGCCTATTCTTTTACAATGTATCAAAATAACTCATGTACATACAAAATTCAGTATTAAATGCGTTTAAAGAGCTAAAACGACTGATTTTGATTTGATAACTAACCATAATGAAGATGATAACCAAATCAATACAAAACAGTTACTTATAATCAGGACAACCAATAATATGCTCATAAAAATGTTTTACGCGCATAAAAAATCAAAAAAATATGCTCTTTTTAAAAATATTTGCAGATTTATTTATTTAAAATCCTGAGAAATTAAGCTCTCTTAAGTCATCAAAAATTCAAAGTCCATATGCATATCATTGGGCCATAAAAAATTGTCAAATACAAAATTATTAAAAAAAGAAAATATGCAAATACATACTTATGTAAAAACTAAAATATGCAACAAAAATATGCAGTTATGAGTAAAATATGCATAAATCAATGCCAAAATGCTTAAAATTTATGAAACAGATAAATAACTAACTAATAAGTGTATGGGGTTGGTCACACACAGCGTTGCCATTTTGGTTACTTTTAACCAAAATTGGTTACTTTTTTTTCCAATGTGTACTTGTGTACTTTTTTTCCGTTTTGGTTACTTTTTTTTAACATAAAAGTAACCATTTTTTACATTGCTTTTACTTTGACTTAATTTACACCACAATTTAAAAGTTTTTTAAAAATAAAACACTAAACACAGGATTACAAAAAAATACATGCCTGTCTCCAAACATAACAAACACAATCATTGTATTGTTGAACGAGTAAAAGGTTCTTCACAAAAACCATCTAAAAACATGCTACAAAATGCATTTTCATATTGATTTGACATCGGAACCAGTTAATTTTTCTTTTGTTTTAGAAATGAACGAACCTTAATCAACATTCATAAATTATGTTTTTACCAGAAAACAAAAAAAAAAGCTTTTTACAAATTAGCGTGCTATTTATTTTTTAATAAAGTGTTTTCTAAATAGTTAAGATTGGGTTTCTTTCGTAAAAAATGGATAAGTATGTACTTCGAATTAAAAAATAATAATATTGGTTTTAAGCACAATTTTTATTTTTGTTAGATTTTTATTTAAAAAGGCTGCTCAAAGTAAAACTAATAATGTCGAGTTATCTTCTGGAAGTGATGATGAGAATATGTATATTTTCATTCAATTTCAATAACTTTTTTAAATAATATTTTGTTGTTTAGTGACATTAATAACAGCCCGAAAAGAAAATTCCGTGTATTGTGGTTGGATGAGTTTCCGTGGCTAAGAAACAAAGATGGATGTTGTTTCTGCGCTGCCTGTGTAAAAAAATTGCAAATCACGTAAGTTATTTACGAAAGCACACTAAAAAGTGTTCATAAGCAAAATGTGGAAAATAAAAATAACATTTGCAAGTCCTCAAAAAGAAACTCTTAATAAGCAAGTGCACCAAACAGAGCTAACATTAGTAATGTTTCTTATTTCCCACAATTTGCCTTTTTTTTAATGGACATCTACCAGGCTTATTAGAGAAGCGCTGTCCCGACTGTCAAATTGCGAAACACATTAAATGTGGCAGGTAAAGCAACTTATTAACAGAAATGTTAGGAAGCAAATCTAAAGCAAATTTAATTTCCAAACTAAAAACGACAAAGTTTTCGTTAATAGTAGACGAAACAACAGACGTATCCACAAAGAAATCACTAGTTCTAGTCGTTCGCTATATGGATAAATCATCTAAGAACATTCAAGACAGATTTTTAGCCTCATCTACTTAAACTTTATCTACTAGTGTTTGGTAACAAATGTAATGAAATTAATTACATTTGGGTTTTATTAATATTGTTATTGCTGAATTAGTTTTTTCTTTCAATTGTACCTAATTATAAGACTGAACTACAAACTGAAATGCAATGGTTAATTTATATTTTACATATATATTTTTTAGCTGAAATAAAATAAAATTTTAAATATATAAAAATTTTGGTTACTTTTTTTTGCTTTTGGTTACTTTTTTTTTACATTTTGGTTACAAAATTTTTTTGGTCGTGGCAACGCTGGTCACACACGACTCAAAAAAGCGTAAACACTTTTTAGCACACATCTGTTTGACGGTTTTTAATATTGTAAGATCAAACAGCATCAAATAAAATAAAACTAATTTTTGTGTGTGACTTGTTCAAGGCATATTGATATGGATTGTTTTTTTTATACTGTCATCTTATTTTTATTCGGCATTGTTTGACAATTTTTTATCAAAAGGCTCACACCTCAAATTATTCAGCTATATCACTAATATCAGAGTTCTGTGAGAAACGCTTTTTTGTGTACATAGGCTTTATTGAGAAATAATTTTGGTGAGCAGCTAATTTTCCGTTCCGCGCGAAATTGCCGCATTCGTGATCGAATGAGCTATCGTATCGAAAATTGATTTCGATATCGAAATTATGATAAAATGTACTAAATTTCTTGCTCGATATCGAATGCGGTAATTTGGCCCCTGATCGTGTGATATCACACGTCTATGTTTTTTCTTGTGTTGAGTCAAAGTCACAATTCGCGAGATACCGATAGTCGCAATTCGCAAGAAAAGAGTGATCGGAAATTAGACCTTCAAATAAAAAACAAAGCTCAAGGTTTGTTCTTTCGGAAAATAATAAAGATTCCGACATACAGTTCTATTTCAAGTGTTTTATATAAAATGCAAAAAAGGTTTAACCTTTGTCCGGCGGAAGAGGTACAATTGTACCTTTTTCGTTTTTAAATTGCAATAACTTTTTTTTTGTTAATACTAGATATCTAAAATTTTCTGACATCTCTAAACTTTTATTGCGGATTACATATTTGAAATTAAAAAAAAAAGATTTTGATTATATCATACCGAAATAAGTCTTTTTTGACTTGATATCCCTAAAAGGCTGAAGGGGTACAATTGTACCTTCATATAAGTCGTAAGGAAAAAACAAGAAAATAAAGCAGAGTTATTTTTATTTAGGAAATAACAATATATTTTTATGGTGTTTCCTTGCATAAAAAACATGTGGTACTTTGAATAGAGTGTTCATCGCACATAGGTTTCAAGCAGATTGCACACGCCTTTCTAGTCTACGTTGTTTGCGTGTCTCACATTGACAAACATAACATCTTCCAACCACCGTTGATGCTCCCCGTCTACCAAAGGGTACTTTGGAACCAATTTCTGGACTTTGTGCTGCCACTATAGGTCGTCCAAGTACCATTTCTATAGCACTTCGAATAAAATATTTATATGTTATAAGTTTGTTGCCACTACGGTCTTTGACTGATTGCATACATAGGTGTTTTGTAAGATCTTTCAAGAACTTTCGTCGTTGATCTTTTGATATACCGTTTGGGTGGTGGCTTCTATATAATATATAGGAGTCAAACTCAGCAACGTCAATCATGTTATAAAATAATGTTCGTCGTTTTACGGTGCATTCGCCCAACATTTTGTCCATGACATCTACTCCACCTTTTGTTTTATTATAATATTTTATAATTTCTGGCTTAGCAGCATCCGTGTTTTCTACTTCTCCTGTCATGCGCATAGTTGATAGTAGTATCACCGATTTCTTCTTTTTTGGCACGTATGAACAGATCGTGGCATCACTGTTATAAGCAAAGTTAGTGGAGTTGATAGGCCTTTCCTTTGCTGGCTGCATATTGCTGGGTAAAAGTTTTTTATTTTTTCTTACTGTACCAACTAAACTCATGTTTTAAGAACTTAAGACCTTGCCCAATTGTAAGGATGTGAAAAAATTATCTGCAACCACATTCCTTCCGGAGCCCTTATACAATTGAACTAAGTCCAGCACAATTCGTTCACCAATATTTGTTTGTCTTGGACCGTCTTTCGGCTTTCCGGTATAAATTTGACCATGTAATGGATAGGAATTTGATGAATCACAACCCCAGAATATTTTTATGCCATACTTAGCCGGCTTAGAAGGTATATACTGAGTAAATTTGCTATGGCCTCTAAAAGGAAATAATTGTTCGTCTACTGTGATACACTTATATGGTTTGTACGCATTCTCTAAATTTTTGTTAATCATTATCCATATATCCCGAATTGGTGCAGCTTTATCTTCTTGTATTCGCGCTGCACGTGTATTTTCGTTGTCGAATCGGACAAATCTTATCATCATCTTGAAGCGGTCTCGAGTTCGATTTTTTGGTATTAAATTTTTCTACTACTTGTTTTTACTTTACGGGGATTCCCCTGTATGTATGTTATCACAACAAAGTACTATTCAAGTGTATTTATATGTATACGGTGATAGCATTGGTGCAACAACAACAATGCAAACAAAATAAGAGTTTTGTTTACATAGTATGTACTGACCAAACGTCAAACATATCTGATTGGAATTGCAAAAAATGTATACATGTGTACGTAAAATAAGTTTTTTTTAGCCACGGGCCTGTTCTATCATTTGTTTATTAAATAAGAACAGAATAATTTAATTATATTTATAGGAAAAGCCATACATATCGTGTTAAGTATATAAGGGTACAATTGTACCCATACCGCCTTTTAACGTTGTAAAATTCTTCCGCTGGACAAAGGTTAAATGAATCAATCTATATATGAACTCCTTAATTGTTCCCAGTTTCGGCCAATATTGTGCTATTGTTAAAGAAAAGTAGTGTCGTGCCCTTTTGACAATCAACGAATTTAAGAGATTTTATATAAATTGCAGCTAAAGCATGTTTGAAATTCGTTATAAGGGTTATTCGAAAATTTAATCAAATAAACACGATTCGAATATTATTTTACCTAAAAAAACCCGGTTAACCAAAATTTGCTAGATTTTATGCTCCGCCGACCAAAATTAGAATAAAAACAAGTAAGAATGCTATATTCGGCTGTGCCGAATCTTAAATACCCTCCACCTAAACGTAATAAGAAATACAAAAACTACACTGGTTATAGGACTAGAATATTCTTATTCTGTGTTTTCTATTTAGTCTTAGTGCAAATTTTATTATTATTTTATATATTGTTTGAAAGACAATTTTACGACCAACATAATTTATGTTAAATATTTTGAAATTTTGTCTAATTTTCACCATTTTTAATTGATTTAATTACCAATTCTTACCATAATTTACAGAGTTTGTCTGATGTTTATAATAATCTTGAGTGTAATTTAACAGAGTATAAAAAAAGGGGAACAATTCGGTTTTAGTGACTTTGCTAAAAAAAAAACAAAATCAAATAGGGATTTTAGAGGAGATGCCAGCAAAAAAAAAATTTGTTGGCGATCACGCCCATTTTTGAGGGGGTGGGCCCGTAAAGTTGAAAATATATAGGCCTATATCTCGGGAACTACTGGGTGCTTGATAATTTGTAATACACTAAATAAAAGGTATTAAAAATACCTTTCCAACGGATAATAGATTTCATATCATTTTAGGTAGATCTGGGCTTAATGCATAGTTATCGTTTAAAGTTTTTGAAGCCCTGCAAATAGCCTGACTACATTTGAATATTGTACTCGTATAGTAGCTATACAGATGATGTGAAGAAATAAGCTTTTATTTCCACTAATCACTTACAATTACATGTGGTACATTTTAGTAAAACTTTGTCGATTTACTACTTGCAACCATCATTGACAATTGCATGATGGTGGTATTTATAATGGCTAGAATTCACATGTCTGTCTGTCTGTATGCCTGTCTATGACATTACAAATTTCCCGCTTACACTAATAGTGAAAGGGCTAAAGCTTTCGATGCCCATCAAACTAGTGCATTCATTCGTTAATGACAATATTTATATACATACATGTACACATTCATGCAAACATTAGTATAATATATCTGTGCGAATATTTTATGGGTATGATGCGCTTTTCCAGCGCATGTGCATCTTGGGCATTGTGAAAATCGGCCTTTCCGTCTTTTGTGCTCGAGGTAAGTGGCAGTAAAATTTTGTGTCAGTAAAAAAATCAAAAATATTTTAAAGAAATTGCAAGCATCCATTTCAAATTCAAATCAAATAATTTTATTCAATAAAACGGTAAGTGTTTTCTATAATTATTTTCGAAAATTTCTTTATATCTAATACAATTTTGAAAAGTTTTCTATAATTTATAATCAAGTGCATAGGTATTTTATACCTTTATACATATGTATGTATGTATATGTTCGATACTATACATGAATATGTATATGCACATTCTGCATCCCTATATATGTATATATATATACATATGTATATGAGAAGTGCAAATATGTATAATACCGGCCGGTACTGGTATGAATTGAAATTCAAATAAAATCTCTAAATGAAGTTTTTATGGTGAATTTTTGTAGAAAAAAAGTGTTCATTTCGAAAGTGTATTCAAGAAAATGTATAAAGTTCTTTGCTATTTCGTAATTTTGTAATATGCCGACATGTGTTTTTAGCCTATGCAGATATGCAAGTGTTTGTGTATGTATCTACTTATCTAACCGGAAGTGCAATTTATACATAAAATTCAAGTTTTTTATAATAATAATTTAAATAATTTTAAAAAATAAAAAACATATATTGAATTAATAGAAATGTAGTTATTCATAAAAGCCATTTCAAAAATTAGTTTCTAGAAGCACTTTATGAGATTTGTAAGATTTAGGTATACATACAAAACTAGCCAGCTAATTAATAAAATTTTCTTTTTCCTTATAAATATGTACTTATAATTTGGTTTCCTAAAAACTACAATATTATTTTAGTATTGCAAAGAATTAATTGTAAGTTAAACGATACTCTTTAACAAACATAATTTCTTTACAATTTAAAGCAATATAAACTAGTTCTATTATTAAATATTCTAAATAACAACTAAAATAATTATTATTTTATAAAAAATGTCTGTTGTGAAATTCCTAATTGAACAACTAAAATAAATATTCTATTTAAATATACTATATACATACATACATACATATATGTATATGTATAGGTACATATATACATACACATACACATACATATGTATGTTGTATATTAAACTGCCTCGATTTGTATGAAGCCAAAAATGGTTTCAAATGAACTCCCTTAAAAATGATAAATGCAATATTTTTAAATTTTTTCAAAATCTAATTGAATAGTAACAATTAGTCCATTTTTCGATCAAATGAACCAAAAAGCCAAAAATGGTTTCAAATGAACTCCCTTAAAAATAATAAATGTAATATTTTAAAATTTTTCTCAAACTCTAATTGAATAGTAACAATTAGTCCATTTTTCGATCATTTAGTTATTGGAATATTTTTAAATGGCTGCCCAAATTTTAAAATGCAATTAGACCATTTGTGAGAGCTGGACCATTTTTAAAACATCTCTTAAATTATGATTTACAATCAACAGAGTACAGACACTTGATTTGTTATGAAATAAATGGCAGCACATTTCGTTAGATCCGAAAAACGTAGTCCTGGTCAAACAACTAAAGTGAAAGATGATTTTATTTAAATATGTTGTCCTAAAACAAGCTAGATCCTAGCTGGATCACAACACAAAAAAGGTCCTTTTTTAAATTTGTATTCATTTCAAAGAATTATAATAAAATTTTTAAAAATCTTGTCTGCTTCTGGAAGTAATAATATAAATTTGCAGAGGCTATGGAGCAAACGTAGCATTCACGTCTCCCTTACAGTAGACATGATTTACTGTTTTTAATTGACCTTCTAAAAGCCACATTGATTGCTGATCTAGACTACTTTTAAATGAAATTGTAAACAAAATAAGAATTATACAGAATTGTTGAAAAACATTGAACCATACGATTATTATGTGTAATTTTTAAGCTAAAGAGTCTAATTAGAGCCATAGAAAGACTTCAACAATTTCAATTTTTTGTAAAAAAATCGAATATGTTTGGACTTGATTAGAATGTTCTTTCTTGCAATTAATTGTTTCCTATGATATGAATATTGATGAATATATTCATTTGAAATTAATAATCCTTCGTTACCCTCATCAAAGGCTATTGTTAGGATAAGAATTTTGAAAAAAATGTTCTCTTAGGCCTTTCCGTCCTTACCTACACATACACATGTACATGTATGTAAAGTTAAATTTTACAAGAATTTTACTCGTATGGTTGGCTTGTTTTTTGCAACTATTTATACCCTCCACCAGCATAGTGGGGAGGGTATATTGGATTTGTGTATATGTTTGTAACGCCCAGAAATATTGGTCCAACACCCACCTTAAAGTATACCGAAGAAGGTGATTCTGAGTCGATTTAACGGTGTCCGTCCGTCTGACTGGCTGTCCATGTAAAGCTTGTGCGCAGAGTACAGGTCGCAATTTTGAAGATATTTTGATACAATTTGGTACGTGATATTTTTTCGGCCCAAGGACGGATGGGATTGAAACTGGTGGCAATCGGTTCATTATTTCACCTGGCCCTCATACAAAAGTCCTCCCGAAATTGGGGTTTACCTATCATTAATGTTTGAATTATGCAAGAAACCAAACAAATTTCATCACAAATGAGTGGTAAATGAAGCCAAATCACAAATTTTGTGCAGATCGGTCCATAATTACTCGTAGCTCCCATATAAGGTGCACTTCCGAAAATCACTTTAAAGAGCATAACTCACTCAAAAATGTTGGTATCCAAATAATACTTAACACAAATATATCTTATATGTATACACACAATACTATACAATTTTATTGTGATGGGTCCGTAATTAGTCGTAGCTCCCATATAAGGCCCACTTCCGAAAATCACTTTAAAGAGCATAACTCTCTCAAATAATATTGAACGCAAATGCATTTCATATGTATACAAATAATATGGTACAATTTTATAATGTTCGGTCCATAATTATTCGTAGCTCCCATAAATGGCCCACTTCCGAAAATCACTTTAACGATCACAAATTTCTTAAGAATGTTGGTAATCAAATAAAATTCGACACAAATAATATACAGAAATGATGACACCTAATTTTAATTAGTCGAAGCTTCCATATAAGACCCTCCCCGTAATCAACTTTAACCACCATACATTTTTTAAAAGTATTTATATCGAGATAATATTTATATTCACAGAAATGATGACACTAAATTTTTGGATGATCGGTCCATAATAGGTCATTTATGAAAAACTGTTTTATAGATATACTAGGTGTAGGGTATTATATGGTCTCGCTTGACCGACTATACTTTCTTACTTGTTTTATGGTGTTTTCTTTTCTGAAATAAAATGTTACACCTTTATTATGCACATTTTTATAATGTTTACCCCACATTTTAAATATGTCGCATTTTTAATGGTCAGAATAGAACATAAAATTACAACAATGTAACACTATTTTTATGTACAGCTGTTTTTTTTTTTTTTTTTTTTTTTGTTAAAAAAGAAGAAGCAGATAGCTCCCTGGTAAGATCGCTTGAAATAAGACAATTAATATTTATCAAAAAGACCAATGGCACCTTCCCGACTAATACGCAAATTCTTCTTAAATTATAAAAATTATATATATAAACATACATTACATATATAAGAAGTAGGAGATATTGACATATGTACATACATCAACTTCAGAGTATTCATTAATTACGTTCTTTACAAAGCCTTTCTCTCACGGTTGTGGATTTCTTTCCATAATCATATAAAATATTTTATCATCATCAAATGATGAAGATGAATCCAACAAGCCCATTTTGTATATTTTTTGTTGTTTCTTAACACAAATACACATTCATAAACAAAACAAATGTCAGCTGTTTTATCGTGCGATTCTCCCCCTCTAAAAATACAAAGTGTGAAAGGTGCACCATTTTTTAAATTTATAGTGTGGCATTTATAGAAAAGAACACACTTCACTTTAGCAGTCTTGACATTTTTTCAGAAAAGAACACAAAAAAATTAAAAAAGGTGCGAAATGGGAAAAACGTGTGACATTTTTGCCAGAAAAGAAAACGCCATTAGTCTCTTAATAAAATGTGTATTCTATCTTGGATCTATCTAGGGATATACTACCCTAACCATTAGAGGTTCGTACCGTACATATAACATTTTTAGAACTCTGCTTTTAAAATTCTGTTAAAAATTTATTTTTGACGATATTTTTTTGAAACTTTCTGTTCAATCAATACTTTGCATCAATAAGACTATAAAATGCATCACTGAATTCAAGATTATATAATAATTTGCTTTTTATACAACATGCTTTTAAAAATCCCTTGAGTAAAGTAGTTTTTAAAATTGACCAAAAAAATTTCGTAACTTTTGGAAAGTTCCGTTATTTTTTTCTAGAGCTTTCTCCCAAAACAATTTTGTAAGTTAAAAGGCAGGTGTGGTTATTTTTAGTAAAAAAAATATTTTAAGCAATAAAATAACAATAATAAAAAAATGTACCTGAATTTTTTTTATTTTTTTTAACACTGCTGAATTTGAAAATAATTGTTTTTGTTAATTTTTAAACATAATAAAATTATCTTTAAAATAAATGTTGTTTGAATCAATTTGGACAATTTTTGTGGGAGTTGGAACGATTTAAAACTCGATTTTGATATTTCAATAAGTGGTACGAACCTTTAATGGTTAGGGTAGTATAGACTGCGGGGGCATAACAAATTAATTTCTATGATTTTTAGGGACTAATTATAAGACACCGAAAATTTAATTTAAGTCCATCAACTTTGAAATTTCTTGGGACGAAAAGGGTTAGAAGATTGATTTTAGTTGGAAACATCGATTTTTTTTGGGTCTACACTATAGCATATAACAAAAAATTACCAGAACATGAACCGTGTATTTAAATAATATAAAATTTATTCTTAAAGATTACATCTTTTCAAGTTGAAATTGAGAAATTCTAAATTGATATTGAGAAATAACAAATTGAAAATGAGAAATCCAAACTGACATTGAGAAAAAATTACGAAATATAAATTAATATTGAGAATATGTAAATTCAAATTGAGAAATCTTAATTGATATTGAGAACATACAAATTGTTATTGAGAAAATAAGAATTCTAATTGAGAAATTAAAATTTGTATGACATTTTTCAAATATTTTTTTACTTAAATTAAATTATAACGATTTTGAGTTACAAATCCAATAAAATTTTTTATTTCTCAATTTCAATTTGTGTTTTGATTTCTCAATTTTCAATTTGTATATTCTTAATATTAATTTACATTTCTTGATGGTTATTTGCTTTTTATACACTTCACCATCATGAGAAGGGTATATATAAATTTGTCATTCCGTTTGTAATTTCCACAATATAATTTTCCGACCCGAATATATATTTTGGATCCTTATAGATAGCGGAGTCTATTAAGCCATCTGTCTGTCTGTTGAAATCAATTTTCTGAAGTCCCCAGAGATCTTCGGGATCCAAATCTTCAAAAATTCTGTCAGACATGCTTTCGAGAAGTTTGCTATTGAAAATCAGCAATATCCGTCTAAATAACGGAGATATGAGCAAAAATCCGAGACAACCTCTATTTCATCAAAAAAACTTAGTGTATTAATATTGTTCATCAACAGATGGCGTTGATCAAACAAAGTGTTCGAAAACTTTAAGTGTGTTCTATTAACCGTAACCGTAATATAAGTGTGTATAAAGACAGTGTGTTCATTATACCCTTTTATACCCTTCACCATCGTGAGAAGGGTATACATATATAAGTTTGTCATTCCGTGTGTAATTTCCACAAAAAAATTTTCCGACCCTATAAAGTATATATATTCTGGATCCTTATAGATAGCGGAGTCGATTAAGCCATGTCCGTCTGTCTGTCTGTCTGTCCGTTGAAATCAGTTTTTTGAAGTCCCCAGATATACTGGGGATCCAAACCTTCAATAATTCTGTCAGAAATGCTTTCGAGAAGTTTGCTATTTAAAATCAGCAAAATCGGTTTAGGTCAACCAGAGTTATGGACCAATATGTGAGACAACCTCCATAAAAATTTGATATTTTTTGTATATTTTATTGCAATATTTTGAATATTGCAGATAATACCATGACATTTTGTATACGTTGCTTTTATGATAAAAGAGGAAAGTGTGCGGAAAATAGTAAGAATCGGTCCATGATTTCTTATAGCCCCCATACAAATATATATATTCCCGAAATATGGCTTAATGATAAATAAATGCCTATAAAATTGGAATATCTAGACAAAATTCAGCAAAAATAAGTCTTATACAAAAAGAAATCGTAAAACGAAATTTTTTTTAGTTCGGTCCATGTTTGACCATAGACCCCATATAAAGTCCGCTTCTAAAATTCACTTAAATACGTATAAAACAGATAAAAATAATGTTAAACGGCTAAAATTTGACATAAATAGTCTTTATAGGCAAATAAATTGTTGTACTAAATTTTATGGTGGTCGGCCCAGAACTGGTCATAGCTCCCATACAAGGACCACATCTGAAAAAGACATTTTTCCATATATATATTGTATAAATATCGGTACCGACTCAAAACTTTGCACATATCATTTTAATATATACACAAATCATCCCACAAAGTTTTGTGAATTCCGGTCTATTTTTAACCGTGTGCCCCATATAAAGCCCTCTTCCGAAAATCACTTTAATACTCATTAATCGCTTATAAATAAGGGTACCAATCCAAAATTTTACACGGATCATTTACATACATGCCTAAATCTAACTGCTGGATTTTGAGAATATCGGTCCATATTTGACTATATCCCCCACATAAGGTCCACTCTCGAAATCCACGTTAATACTAATATATATCTTATATTTAGCGTTATTATGTTGAAATTGGACGTGGAATATCTCCATATGCATGAAAAGAACTGTTCCAAAATTTTAGAAGAGCGGCCCATAATTTGTCATAGCTGCCATATAAGAACCATTTCCAAAAAAACAAATAAATTCGGGTCAAAAAATATTCTTTTCGGATTTAACCCATATTCGGTCCATATTTTATAATCATGATATATATCGTTGGAAAGGTATTTTTAATACCTTTTATTTAGTGTATTACAAATTATCAAGCACCCAGTAGTTCCCGAGATATAGGCCTATATATTTTCAACTTTACGGGCCCGCCCCCTCGAAAATAGGCGTGACCGCCAACAAATTTTTTTTGCTGGTATCTTCTCTAAGAGCCCTATTTCATTTGTTTTTTTTTTTTTTTGAGCAAAATCACTAAAACCGAATTGTACCCCTTTTTTATACTCTGTTTGTTAAATTACACTGAAGATTATTATGAACATCAATCAGACAGACTCTGTAAAATATGGTAAGAATTGGTAATTAAATCAATTAAAAATGGTGAAAATTATACAAAATTTCAAAAATTTAACATAAATTATGTTGGTCGTAAAATTGTCTTTCAAACAATATATCAAATACTAATAAAATTTGCACTAAGACTGAATAGAAAACACAGAATAAGAATATTCTAGTCCTATAACCAGTGTAGTTTTTGCATTTCTTATTACGTTTAGGTGGAGGGTATTTAAGATTCGGCACAGCCGAATACAGCACTCTTACTTGTTTTAATTGTGTTTGTGTACATTTAAATAAATAAAGACTCGTTATACATATTTTCTTCAAACAAATTAAAAGAATCCGGTTTATTTAAAGGAAATAAACCACCGTTTGTAAAAGGTAAAAACGTAACAATATTTAAAAGGTAAAAACGTAACAGTATAATATATATATGTATGTATGTATATAATATAATTATGCATCCACAACAAAGGTGAAGGGTATATACGATTCGTCATAGCCGAATATAGCACTCTTACTTGTTCTCAATATCAATTTGTATTTCTCATTTTCAGTTTGTTATTTCTCAATATCAAGTTGCTTTTCCGAATTTCAAATAGTATTTTCTCAATTTCAACTTGAAAAGGTGTAGATGTTAAATAAAAAATTAGTAAATCGTTTGCCTTAATATTTAATTTTCTATTATGAAAGTTATAATATTTTGCAAATTTTCAATTCAATAAAAATTCCATTCTTCGATATTATTGATTTAATAACACTTTAGTAGCAATAATAGGACTTTGAGATTTCCGGTAGAGATTAATTATATCAGATAAAAGCAAGTAAAATACCGGTAAACATTTAAGTAATCTCATGTATTGAGATTTTTTTTCAAAGAATTTCACATAAGTATATCTAAATTGCTTGTTTTTGTACCTGTCACTTATAATGATCCATTAAACCCTCAATGGACCAATGATCTTCAATGGACATACTACTTATTCTACACATCAAATTTTAAATTCCAATTTACCATGAAAAATATTTCAAATATTTTAAATCAAATTGAAATAATATAGAAAAGAATATAAAATATGACTAAAAGCTTTATATGTATGTAGGGGTGCCAGACGTACTGTTTTTAGAAGTACGCGTACTGTTTATTTTCAAATGTACTGTTTTATGCATAAGACCCAAAACAGTACGCAAATGTACTGTTTTTTACACGTTGTACTGTTTTTTGTACTGGTTTTTCGTTAAAAGCTTATTTATATTAAAATTGAAAAAAGTATTTTTTTTTTAAATTTATTTTTTATTATTGAATCTTTCTTTTTGAAATTTACAATATGTATTCAAATCTTAATTCTACTTGTTGTTTATTAGTTGTTACCAATGTAACGGGGTTTAATATACTTTAAAGTTAATTAGGAGATCAGTGTTAATGGCTTTAAAGCATTGGTGTCCAAAAAAAATTGTTTGTCCATATGAAATGAATACAACAACAATTGTTTCATGAAATGGACTTCATTGCTCTAAAGGCATTTCTAACCATTAAACATTGTAGATTATCAAGAAGAATATTAAAAAAAAACAAATTGGATTTCATAAATATATCGTTGTTTATACATTTTTAGAAAAACTGATGGCACATTTAATTTTAAAATATTCATGTTAAGATAAAATGTTACTTGATTTTTAAATAATAAATTTCTACACCATGTAAATTGAAACAGCATTAGTCCTACTAAAAATATTGAAAAAGGAGTAAAATTGAGTTGAACTTTCACTTTTGTAATGTAAATTAATACATATACAGATTGATTTACAAAAACTAATAAATTTAAAAGCAACAATATTGTAATCTAAAAGGACTTTGATGATATAAAAGATACAATATGTCATTTAAATTGTATTTTCTATGTACGTTCTTCAAAAACGTTTATAATATATGTTATGATCTCATATTTTTAAGTGTTTATAAAAATTTTTTGTTGGTTATTAAATTAATATTACAAAAATGTTATTACATGAATAAAGAGTTATGTTTTCGTTAAAAAATAAAATGTATTGTTTTTTTTAATTGTACTGTTTTTTTGTATAAGATGTACTGTTTTTCCGTATTTCAAATCTGGCTACCCTATATGTATGTATATAGAAAAATATTGTTTTAATTATTTAAATACAGTTTCCATGTACATTTTTATCACAATGAAAATATCGACAATATTTTTGAAAAAAACACATGTTTTTAGAAACAGTTCACCAGCTCACAAAATTATTTACATTTAGCGGAAATGTTTGTTGCAGCCTAACTAATGACAAACTAAATCTTTCCACAAAGGACATACATATATAAAATGTTTATATCATAAATAGGAAAGTACATATTTGAAAGGTACGTTCATACAGATCCAAGTCGTCGTCTTGTTGCAAAAAGACATACATATGAGTATTCCACTGTCTATTAAATTACCAATAATATTATTATAGTATCGTAATTTATGAAATAATTTTGTTTAATAAAAACGTCTACAAAAGAGATATAAAACTATTCAAACCGGTAAACAGGTACCTACTTGTATGTACATATACATATACTCTAAAACATAATTTTTCGGTTAAACAAAAACCTGGGGCCAAATTACCGCATTCGATATCGAATAAAATTTATCGTAATTTTCTTATTTGAGATTATGGCATTCAATATCGAGCAAGAAATTTAGTACATTTTATCATAATTTCGCTATCGAAATCTTTTTCGATACGATACCTCATTCGATCACGAATGCGGTAATTTGGCCCCTGTTTTAAATACCGTTCTTTTCTACTCTTGGACCAAATACAGAAAATTTGTAAAAATACAGAGAGAAGTTTTGTAAATTTGTTAAATTATTAATTGTGGGAAAAACTTCAAAAATGTTTTCCGCTTTAATTTCGGTCCAGCTTAAATACACTACTGAAGGTCTATAAGCAAAGTGTTGTGTGTTACACCCAGAATAATAAAATCAATTTTCGGAGGTGAGCCTAAAGAACATATTTTTCTTTTAATTTTTAGTTCATATTATTATTAGTTTAAAGCTTAAAAAATCTGCTTAAAGTTATAAAATGTTATAAATACCATAATTGTTTAATTTTGAAACTATATAATTAAGTGAAAGAAATGGTCCATAATTTCATATAATATTCGTGCACAAGCAACACACTTAACTTAGTTAAAGAAGATAGTGATGTGAAAGAAATTTTTACAGTACAGTGGACGTCCAATAATACGAATTATATAATGTCAGGCCTATTCGTAATATTGGAAAATTCGTAGTATTGAAAAAATTATTGTACAACAGTTTTTCCTCCTTTTATGTTAAATAAACCACATCCAGATATATAGTTTAACTTAAATTATTTTTATTTAAAACAAAAAAGGAAAAACTTAAAAAATATTCAAATATTGAACGACAATGAAACACTGTGTAAGGCCGTTCTCCGTAATAACAGCAGCTAATTTATTTATGAATGGAGGAGCTACAAGTTCCTTAGATTCTTTGAGTAATCTTTCATAGCGTTTTTTGAATTTGGTGAGCCAGCCATCACTGGCAAAAAAGTCGCCTTCATAAAACTTTTTATGAAATTCCAGAGCCTGACATTTTAACTGAGTACTCCCTACAAGAATATGAAACCACATAGAAACCACTCGTATAGCGCATCTTCCATTTTTTTAAAATTCTCTAGTTGCTATAATTGTGTGCGAGATTTTAGTGCATCTGTTGGACATAAAAGTTGCGCCTTCTTTTTTTATAGTGCAAATGGTTGACTTAGATAGTCCATACTTGCTACAAATTTTATTTAAAGATTTTCCACTTTCACTGTCTTCTATAACTTTTAACTTATTTTCTAAAGAAATTTGCTTCTTTTTGACTTCCTTTACTTTAAACATTTTGAATGTATCAAACACAGAACACGCGACACAAGACACTTTTTATCACTATGTAAAAATCAGACCTAACAGTGAATAACATAATTTTAGAAGCAAAAAATTTATCCAATATCTGGATATTCATATCGAAGTCAAAATATCATCGAACTGTATGTATGATAGTGAAGAAACATATTATTCGTTTTTTTTTTTCGTTTGAAAACCTAAATAATAAAGGATGATTCAATTTAATTTAAAATTGTTGATCATAGTTCTTGACAAACCAAACGAAATCATAATTTAAAAATGCTTTGGTTTTTATTGAAATTCTGGTTTTAAGCAATGCTAAATAAATTTGTGATGGATGCTTTGCAAATGTCAAAAAATAAATCGAACTGAAAACTATGTTTTGTAAACACATTTACATTTACAAAATTCATACAAAAATCGAAGCTACGCTAATAAGCACGTTAAGGTTAGTTTAAGTAAATGCCGAATACTTTAGTCTTTGCAAAGGAAAAATTCGTGAGAATTCAATAAAATACGACATATGGAGAACGCATACATAATATGAATTTCATATGGACAAAAAGTTTTACTCATATGCCCATATTAGAGGTATGATTAACACATGTTACGATTACAATTTGCATACAACTGAAAATTGGAACAGTATACGATGACTGCTGTATTCTGTATATAGTATATATTTATTTTTTTTTTAATTTCGTGAACAAAAAAAATAAAGAAAATAAACAGAATTGTACATATGTATGTATATGTATGAAACTTAACACAGTACAACTATTGCAGCAAAATTTTGTTACTATGTCAAGAATAGAAATAAGACGACCGAAAAATAAATCTCAGCGAGTTGTGTTGTATCACATGCACAAAATGCTTCTTGAAAATGCGCAAGTTGCAACAAGGGAGTGCAAATTTGACTGCTGCTGCTGCGGCTGGCTGCTGTGTTTGTTGTTGTTATTCTTCATGTTTAGGTATTTAGAGTGTGAGTGTGTGTGTACTTGTCGTCGGTTGTACCTTTCCCTAAATTTCCACTATGCAACACAAACAAACACATTCGTTGGAACATTGTTGCAGGTGACAGACATGCCATTACATGGAGCAGAGTCATGGATGCACCCCAAAAAATATTTTTCACAAGAGAGTAAAAATTGTATCGTTTTTATGACGAAACCGTAAATCGTTCATCGTCATGTAAATTGATTTTTTAACTGTAAATACGATAATGAAGAATATAAAACTGAAAGGCCAACGATTCGAAAACCGATGATTGAAAAACGAACAATCTTTCCACTGCACACATAATACTGGTCGCTCACTTTCGCGGCCTGAAATGAGCCCTTTTATTATGGTGTTTATTTATTTTTTTTTGTATTTTTTAGCTCATATTCATTCTTCCTGGTTTTTTATGGTTTTCTATTTGTTTGTTGCATGACTGTTCCGTTCCATTCTGCTCTGTTCGTATGCTCGCTCGCTCGCCTTTGTAAATTTTGGAGACAAATGCACTGGTAATGGTAGCGATGATGACGATGATGAAGACGATGGGAGTTAACTTTAAAGTGTGGCACATAGTTATTGATTTTTCGTATAGAGAAAAATCACGAGTGCGCTACGCTGCGAACAGACAAAATTTCATATTTCCAATCCAGACGTTAGCAGAAAGACAAAGAACAGACAGTGCACTGAAACTATTAACGGTAAAAATGTTTTATAAAACTGCAAAAACAATAACCAATTAATGAAAATTTTTAATAAACTGCAAATAAAATCAGAAAATTAAAATACCTACATACATATAGGTATATATATAAATAAAATAAAATAAATCCAAATGCATACATAAATTTGATAATTATGTTTTATATACTATACATACATATTTAAAAAAAATATCAATATGAAAATGAAGTCTAAAATAAAAAATAAATATTAACGAAAAAAGAATTAAAAAATATTATTTTATAAACTAGTACCTATATACTCGTATAAACAAATTTCAACAGAAAATCTTGCAATTTCTTTAATTGTGGCCTTATACCTATGTTTTCAACATTATATATTTCGTTATATTATTAATAATTTTAATTTATTTTAGTGCTTTCTGTGACAATTTTTTTGGGTTAACAGCAACTAACGGTTAATTGCTACTTTAAACAAGCGGCATACAAAATGTAAGTACAAAAAATACACACACTTTCTATCTCTCTCTCTCTATGACCGCATACTACATGCGACATGTATGTACATATGTATATAACGGTAACAATCGAAATGATATTTCTCTGTATGTGTTAGAAGCCGGTTACTAATTAAAGGGGTCAAACTTGAATATGGAAAGAGAATTTCTCTTCTAAAATCGAGCAAAAGTTTATATAATGATATTTCTATTATATGTATGTATGTATATTTTAAAACTGCCACGCCCTCTTTAGGAAACAACCTTTACCAACTTCTGCAGCATGATCTATATCAAATAATAATTGAAAAAAATTAAAATAAAAAGTTTTTCGAGCTCGAGGCCTATTGTTTGTAAAAAATGTATATATTATTTATTAAATTATTTCTTCCAATATTTCGATATCCTTCGGATATCATTATCAAGGAATGAATTACAATTTAAGAGACGTGTTATTGTCCCCACATTCAATAATGAATAATTGGTTCATTATACAATAATACGTCTCGTAAAAATATAATTGTAACTCATTCCTTGATAATGATATCGTATACATATAGACCATAATAATGAACCTTTAATCCTTTTATACAAAAATGAATATATTTCTAAATAAATAAGACAAGTTGACAAGTTAGAACGAAAGAGTATAAAAAGCTCCTAATATAAAATTGTAGAAAAAAACGCAAGTCAAAAGGACGAACAAAAGTTTCACGAAGAATTTATTCTGTCAATATGAATGTGTTTAATTATTATTCCGAAAAAAAAATCTTCCACAAATTCGCAAAGTTCTCGGGGCATTACTTTTTTGGTCATAACTACCTTTCTAGTGTTCAGGGTAGGTAAAATTCGTGTTCTCTAAATAAATTATATATATTTTTTTCTTTCTTTATAAAATTTTAAACTAAAATTCACGAAAACAAATTTCTTTATTAAATTAGCAAATCGAAAAGAAAAATTTGAATTAAATTCATAAATTAAATTCGTTTACGAAATAAATCAATTCCAGCATTCGCGGTACTCTGCTAGTGTCCGTATCTGAAAAATTTTGAACTAGGAATGTTATGTAGAGGACATACACGCATATGAATGTATTTTAAAAAAGTTAAATTTTCTTGAAAATGTTTACAAAATAGTAATTGTAAAATAAGTATTAAGTCCCTAATATAAAGTCACTTCGCCCAGTGTTTAGCAAACCAAAACCAAAAAATATCGAAGCAAACAGATATTTTAAATCCATACGAAAACGGTATTTCCTTAAAATATAGTATATTGGGCTCCCGAAAGTTTTGAAAGTTGCTAAAATGTCTTTAGTTTATCATTCAGTAATTTACTTTCACTACTAATAATTGCAATTTAATTAAATGAATTACAAAAATAAAAATTAATTAAAATTAATTTATTCCTTTTCATATCTGTATAGCCAGTGTCTTCAAGAATTGCTTAAGAAAGCCTTTTAATTCTTTATTTGATAATTTTGTGTTAAATCGAAGCGAGAAACCGAAAAAATGGGCAAGGAAAAGACTCATATTAATATTGTAGTCATTGGCCATGTCGATTCGGGTAAATCGACAACTACCGGTCATTTGATTTACAAGTGTGGCGGCATCGACAAGCGTACAATTGAGAAATTCGAGAAGGAGGCCCAAGAGATGGGCAAGGGCTCCTTTAAGTACGCCTGGGTCTTGGACAAGCTTAAGGCCGAACGTGAACGTGGTATTACCATTGATATTGCACTGTGGAAATTCGAAACTGCTAAATACTATGTTACTATTATTGATGCTCCCGGACATCGTGATTTCATTAAGAACATGATTACGGGCACCTCGCAGGCGGATTGTGCTGTATTGATTGTGGCTGCCGGTACTGGTGAATTTGAAGCCGGCATCTCAAAGAACGGCCAGACACGTGAGCATGCTCTTTTGGCATTTACCTTGGGTGTGAAACAACTGATTGTCGGTGTTAATAAGATGGATTCAACTGAACCACCCTACAGTGAAGCTCGCTATGAGGAAATCAAGAAGGAAGTGTCTTCGTACATCAAGAAAATTGGCTACAATCCCGCCGGTGTTGCATTTGTACCCATTTCCGGCTGGCATGGTGATAACATGTTGGAATCATCCGAAAAAATGCCCTGGTTCAAAGGTTGGAATGTTGAGCGTAAGGATGCTAAAGTTGACGGCAAGACTTTAATTGATGCCCTGGATGCAATTATGCCACCATCCCGTCCCACCGACAAGCCATTGCGTTTGCCATTGCAGGATGTCTATAAAATTGGCGGTATTGGTACCGTACCCGTTGGTCGTGTTGAAACTGGTGTTTTGAAACCAGGTAAGTTTGTTTAAGAGTATAAATACATACATATATGTAACTGCAAAATTTACACATTCCGTTCCGAGGTATTCGCTTGAGTATTGTGCGGCGGAATGGGTTTAATCAATATCATTAACAATTAAAGTAGGTCGTTAGGTCACTGGATTAATGATTATAATGTATTATATGTACATAGTTGTGCGTTTGTTATAAAGGGACAGAAACTAAAACCTGATTAATTGTATTTTGAGTGGGTGTTAGGGGATATTGGGGGTTTTACCTATATAATAGTACTAGTTGTTGTATATGGATTTTAGTGTGTATCTATTGTTCAATCTGTGATTCATGTAGTGGGGTTTATATTTACAGCATTTAACTTTTTTGTTTTGTTTATTTATTTCCCTCTTAGGTATGGTGGTAAATTTTGCTCCCGTCAACTTGGTAACTGAAGTCAAGTCGGTTGAAATGCATCACGAGGCATTGCCAGAAGCTTTGCCCGGTGATAATGTTGGCTTCAACGTTAAAAACGTTTCGGTTAAGGAATTGCGTCGTGGATATGTTGCCGGTGATACTAAAAATTGCCCACCCAGGGGTGCTGCTGATTTTACCGCTCAGGTATGTATTGGAATTCATTCTGAATTTTTTTATAGATATTTTAAGTACAAATAGAAAATTATTTTGTGACGGGTTTCGGGAGTAACGAGTAACGGGTGTTTTTCGATAGAAACTTTGCTTTTAAAAAGAAAATAAAACATATACTTTATTTTTTATTATAATTTTTTAATTATAAATAAAAAATGATATCGTACAGAAGTGCACCACTACCAATAAAACAGATGGCGATTCTTTTACATATGTATGTATGTATAAACATTTGCAATGACATTTTGATAAAATGGCGGGTCTATTTCGCTAATCAGATCTCGAATTTTAAATTTTAAGGCTGTCAGCGATTCGATCTATTTTCATGCTCGGTTAAGAAAGTGCATCGTGCAATTTTTTATCGAAAGATTGTGTTCTGCAACGAACTTGTAAATTGTTTCGAAAAGAAAATCGTACGAATTTGTATCCTTTATTCTTTTACATTGTATTTCGAAAATATTTGCTTTCAAATCGAAAAACACAGTTCTGCTTGAATGGATATGTAAACAATCAAAATTGTCCTATTTGGTGTGAAGAGCAGCCAGATGCATAGCAAGAAAAGCCTATGCTTCACGAAAAATGCACTGTTTGGCGTGGATTATGGGCAGGTGGAATCTTTGGACCGTATTTTTTCAAAGATCGCGAAGCCAAGGACGTTACTGTGAATGGCGAGAGCTGCCATTTTGCCCAAAATGGAAGAGTTGGACTTGGCTGACAATGGTTTCAACATGACGGTGCCACTGCCATACAACACACAAAACAATGGCCCAATTGAGAGGCGAGTTCGGTGAACAGTTTATTTCACGTTAATGGCCGGTCTAGATCGCCTAGATTGTGCTATTTATTTAACGCGTTTAGACAATTTTTTGTGGGGCTATGTTAAGGCTCATATTTATAGGTAAAAGCCCGCAACAGTTGACGGAAGTTGACTGGAAGCTAATATTGAAGAATTCATGCGTGAGATACCAGCCGATATGTTGGAGAGAGTATGCCAAAATTCGACTCATTGTAAGAACATCGAATTATAATCGTATATAGATTTCATGCATTTCTTAAAATTGTATGTGTTTTTTAAATCAAATCCAAGAGCTTTTAAAAAAACATTCTCAGAGTTCTTGTTAAAAACCCTTACTTCTCCCCCTTCTACTTTCATGAAGCGATAAAATAAAAAATAATTTTACATCATTATTTTATTAGAGCAGTGTTAGTTAGCTATTGTAAAAAATTTATTGTGTAGTCACAATACAGAATATTGCAAAATAAATTTGAATAATTTAGTCCGTCAAGATTTCAGAGGTGTAAAGTTCTACCTTATTACATTAAAATCAGATAATAATGTGTCTCATATAATAACTTTCTAATAAAACATTAACTCTAATAGAAAACAATTCAACTATTGTTTTCAGTTGTGTAATGATAATAATAATAAATGTGGGCACTAGTTTTGTAGCACTCGCTCCCTCACATTTTATAAACCAAGCATTTCTTAAGCTATGAAGGATATAAAACTTATTATGTCTTAACTTTTAAATATTCCTTTAGGTAATTGTTCTTAATCATCCTGGACAAATTGCTAATGGCTACACACCTGTATTGGATTGCCACACGGCTCATATTGCTTGCAAATTTGCCGAAATCAAGGAAAAATGTGATCGTCGTACTGGAAAGACTACGGAAACTGATCCCAAAGCTATTAAGTCAGGCGATGCCGCCATTATTATGCTGGTGCCCACAAAACCGTTGTGTGTTGAGAGTTTCCAAGAATTTCCACCACTAGGACGGTTTGCCGTACGTGATATGAGGCAAACTGTTGCTGTGGGTGTCATCAAGTCGGTAACCTTTAAAGAGCCGACTTCGGGTAAAGTCACAAAAGCCGCTGAGAAGGCCCAAAAGAAGAAATAACTAGGGAGCAGCCAGAAGAAAATGCAAACACAACAAATTGAATGCCAACAACAACAACATGAAGAAGAGCAGCATCAGCAGCCGTTGCCAGAAGAACAGCAACAACGGCAATCGAAGAAATTGTTGGCACATGCAAATTCATTTATTAAGCATAAATATAAAAGTAATAATAGTAATATACTAAAAATTATTATCACAATTAGAAATTACAATAATAATACCAATAATAATAATATTCATGAACATGATACTCTAATACAACAACAGCAACATGAAGAAAACTCACAAAAAACTATTGATGTAAAACCAAAGAATAATAAAAACAACTCCTTCTACACACCATTAAATACCATACATGAACATCCATTTAGAAGCATAGAAAAGACATCTTTATCACTCTCATCTTCTATTCCTCCTCTAACATTTATCACTAACATTAACATTAAATTGAAAAACAACAATCAACATTTTTTATCGTCGTCATCATTCCTTAAGCCTTGTCCCAACACCAAGACATTATTACCATTTTCATCAGCATCATCATCATTCTCATCTAACATCAACATCATGGTTAAACGTGAAAAATTTACAAATTTGGAAAGCATTTTAATACGATTTTTTATAGAAATTTTCCTAATTTACTATAATTATTTGTATCAAAACTTACACAGACATCGTAAATCATTTCGCAGGAAATCTTCATCATTGCCATTAACATCATCTCCATCAACTACATTCTTTAACAACAAGGACGTTATGCCAATATTTCATTCGAATTATTGTAATACTCCATATATAATAAATATACCCCTCAATATGTTATAATTATGACATCCCAATCGCCATAACCATCATTTCATAAATCATCATTATTGCTCATTTGAAATAATACACTCGACATAGCATTTGAATCTTTTGTTTACTATTCTAACTGTAACACTTTATAAACAATTGTCACAACGATTTTGAAAGGTAACAGTTACAAAAATTATCTTAGAAATCGAGCAGCAAAAATATGTTTATTGCGACATGGCATCTGCCTGAACAAAGCGTCGGAGAAAACAAAGCTTGTCTAAATTAATTTCAATAGCAATACTTGATTCATAAGCTGATTCATATACTCAAAGGCTTTATAACAAATATTACGACTATTTCAACTTAAAACTTTTAATGTCACCTATCAATGGCTCCATTCTTTAATTAGAAAGATTCACAGAATTGCGTTTAACTCTCTTTAAGAGCTTTACAATAAATAAGTGATAAGTGAAAACTTGTCAAGTTTATTGTTTAATAAACTTGGAATAGTAGTTCAGCATTTGCTCTGCAAGAGTTTCCATCAAAACATTAAATTGTTTATTTCGTTTTTCAGAAAAAATTGATTTCAGAAATCAATTAAATAATTTGTTAAATTCGTTTTTATGTATTTATAAGTTTTTTATTATTATTACCTGTAGTTTTAATTGAGATTTGATCTAAAAACTAAATGTTTCTTAAAGAAAATTTCCCATTTACGCAAGGAAATAAAATTAAATGTGTGCATTTTCCCTGTGGTTGATTTAAAGAAATCGAAAAAAAGAATATTAATTAATAAATATAAATAAAAACATATAAATCCTTCCAATAATAATTTGGTTACTATCAATTTACTAATTTATGTCAAACATAAAATATCTCAAATACTTTTAATTCGCCTCCACACATCATACCAAAACACCACCATATAGTTAATAAAACTATCTTTCCAACGTCCTGCATAACACCAACCGTAACAACAACATACCACAGAATCGAACATAAAGAATAGACATATATAAGATTCATTATCTTTTAACACACACCCACACACTTACTCCCATAAGGAAGTATGCCCTGTTTAATTATCAATTTTAAAAGGAAGATAAAATGTTGGCAAAACGTTAATACATATAAATCAATGAAAACCATACATAAATAATAATAATAACAAGTTTTGTAGACTTAAAACTTAAACGTATGATGAGATTGACTTGAAATGATAAGATACATATTAAATAATAAAATACATAAAAATATTGTACTCTAACTGTATGTGCTTCATTCTCTTAATAAACAAAATATTAATAATAATTAAAACATAAAAAATAACTATTTGTAAAACCCCATCACATTTTTAATGGTACGTGTATTATGCAAAAGCAAACAATTTATTGGATTTCAACTGAGAAAGTGAAATAAAGGAAACCCAAGAAAGGCTTAAAATATAAAAATACTTCAAAAGAATATTGTTTTATTTTAGTCGAAATGGAAGTTAGAAAACTGTAAGTGAAATTATGAAATATTTTTAATAAAAATCTTTAGCTACGTATCATATCAGTACATAAACGGATGTAAGTATGTATGTACACACATATGTACATGTTTTTAAATGCTTAAGGTACGGTAACATTTGGCAAATATTTGCCAAATTTTAACTTATTTAAAAAATCTTTCCTTATTTAGGCCAAAGCACAACAAATATTTAGTTTTAATTTATTTGATCTTGCAAAACTCTTGTAAGAGTAAACAACGTCAAAGAAAATTGTGCTACGCTTTTTTGAGTAGATATTTGCCAAATGTGACCGTACCTTTAAGCTGTCAGATAGTTTTGTCATTTTTGTGCTATTGGATAAAATATGTAATGTTTATTTTCCTACTTTTCTCTTGTGCTTGGATGAATCTTAGACACATCTATTCATTTGCCAAAAAATCAGGGTGGTTCGAAATGTCACAACAACTGTTGATTGATCGACCAGTTGTTTACTCATCGAGTAACACAATGGCATCAATTGAATGGAACCAAGTGAGCTGTTTGAAAAATGGTTGTCTTTTATCTAAAATTTTAGCGATTTTGCGAAAGGCTTTACCATTTTTAAATGTGGAATGCTGTAAAGAACATTATATCCTAACATATTCTATATTTATATAATCAAGGAAATATTTAAGATATTAAAATGTAATAATTGCTGTGTACGAGTTTGGTTTTGTACCACTGTAAATATTTTCCTAAAATTTGCGTATATCTCAATATAATTTGAGCGATGTAAGTTTTTATGGATTTCCAGGTTTCTAATATCTTTTGAATTTCTGGGATAATTTCAAATTTGTAAATGCCACTTTTGTACAATTATTGTCACTTACCAACATCTTCTCAGAGCCCGAACCTGATTCATGCAGACTAATATTTCACTCTGAAATGTTTCTCGTTTCCCTTGTGTTTTTTAACAGAGAGATCTTCATAATCAGTCAAAACAAGGACAAGACTTTTTAATAATAACAATTTTGAAATAAATAAAACGTGATGTAAATTTAAAAAAAGCAACAACTAAACAAAAATTAATACATATTGTTAAATATTTTAAGGGTTTTTTCCATTTTACACAAACTAAATTACCAATCACAAAAACAGAAAAAATATATTTAGCTGTTTTTTATAATTGTATGTATGAATGAAATTTGTACGTAAAATTGTTTTGTGCTAGCTTGTACGCTATTGCTACAATGGTTTTTCTGCATTTTCAAATTATGTATAAAAAAATAAATTGTTTATATTCTTTTAATAAACTAAATTTTATTAAACATAAACCTTATAATCTATTGAACAATTACTACCACTCACTGTCCGAATCATACACAGTCCAAGGTAATTGCTCATTCAAAGGAAGATTTTTCTTTTCCAAATATTTGTTAAATTGTTCAGGTATGCCCATAAACTGTTTAATCTTCATGCGAAATTGTTTCCAAGTCCATTGATCGTGATTACGGCGATCAGTGACCATGGCTTTATAGTTCAGCTGATATTTATCTAAAAAGTACGTCAGCTGGCTAACAATTCCTTTTGGTAATCTGTAACAAAGTATAGCAAACGTATGGAGTACAGCCTGTTGTATTATTACATTTATTTTAACTTACCTCAGCTGAGATTCTCCTTTTTGTTTGGCAATTTCTTCCAATTCATTAACTACATGACCTCTTATAGCCACAGGTTTAATATCATCTTCATCGAGTTCTTCCTCTACAAAACCATTTGCAAGTTTAGTAAGTTTTAAGCGATCTTTTCTGAAATTGGGTATGGGTACCGATTTATTGGGATCAGATGATAGGCCCATTTCCTTGAAATTTGTTCCCGGTCTTTTGCTATCTTCCCATAGTTTGTTTAAGACGGGACTAAAACGAAAGTATTTTATTAGTTTCATAAATGTAGGTAGGTACTGATTAAACTTTACTCATAAACTTACTCTTTAATTTTACCCGTTGAGGATCTGGTTTTATTTAGTGTTTTTCTATTAACACTATAGCGATAACGCTTATTAACTCTATGATTTTTACGAATTCTCATTTTTAATTTTATTTATTTAATATTTAAATAAAATATTAATATGAAACTTATGTTTACACACGTGCTTACTAAAATAAAATAGCTTGTGAAATGACATTTGTTTACATGCTCTCTTTCAGCAAACAGTGCTATCAACAATTATTGTTTTATGATTGACATAAAAAACGCTGAATTTTAGTTAAATTAAATTTAATATTATTATTTTATTAATAAACGGAAATTCATATAGTTTTATTTAATTTTAATTCATTTCCACATTATTATATGTAATATTTTATTTAAATTTATTTAATTTATATATGAATAAACTTTTGTAATTTTTCTAAAGTTTCTTTATTGTGAACTATTGTTTTCACATGAGTACTATTGTGAATCATTAATGTAAACATTAGTAAATACATCGCCGTATCGCCGTGAACAAAACAAACTCTGGGATTTGTAACAAACCATAACAAACTATTGTGAATGGTGTGTGGTGAGTTTTTTTTATAAAAGTCGCTGATCAGTGTTGTCAAATACGTAATTTTTTTAAACGCTTTAAATTCAGTTAAATTTTAAACAGCGTTGCCAAATGTGCAGATTTATCTGTTTTTTGCAGTTTTTTAAAGTGCAAAACAGGCTTGCAGATTTTTACTCTAAAAAACCAAATTTTGTACAAACAAGCTCCCGTTTGGAATTTATAGAGAAATTTCTAATGTGCTGTTTTTTTACATTTTATATAAAACATGAAAGTTTGATAGGGCATACCCCCTATGTTCCATTTTTTTGTGGAAAAATCTATACGTTATTTGATTTCTACACTTATTAGCTATTAATTCCTGTTTGCCGATATGATGCACAAGCTCCCGTTTGGATTTTATAGAGAAATTTATAATGTGCTGTTTTTTTACATTTTATCTGAAACAATGCACAAGCTCCCGTTTAGATTTTGTAGGGAAATTTATAAAACAATTATTGCTTATAATGCACACAAATTCTAATAAATAATCCACAAAATTCTAATAATCCACAAAATTCACAAATTAATTTTATTTTGATTAAATGTGTTTTAGTTATTATTGATTTCTAAAAAAAATTTGCA
Organism: Bellardia pandia; assembly: GCA_916048285.2. Lineage (NCBI taxonomy): Eukaryota > Metazoa > Arthropoda > Insecta > Diptera > Calliphoridae > Bellardia > Bellardia pandia. The sequence continues at coordinate 125,068,418 of OU696529.1, forward strand.
TCGACATTAGCAATTGTTGTTTATAAAACACATAAGTTTGTTCAATGTATTTTAGGTTATGTTTGGGTTTGTTAGTTGACAAATTAGAAACGAATGGAATGGACTTTTTAACAAACCGCATTTACACTAACAAATCTACACAATGATACATAAACAACCAGCGATGCCAACTTAGCCCTTTTCGGGCTAGATTTAGCCCGTTTTGAGTCACTCAAAACGCGAAAAAACAAAATTGGCCCGAAACTAAAAAACGCGTAAATCTAGCACTTTTTACAATTATCTTTTAGTCCGTTATTACTTTTTGCTCGATATGGCTACATTTTAGTTTTTTCGTACTTTTTCTTCCTTTAATCTAATAATATCGAAATAACGTTAGTTTATAAAAAGAAGAGGAATCTAAAATAATATACATACATATATTTCTTTCAAATTGATGTGCTTTGAAAATTGTTCTACAAATTTAACCGTCATAATTGAAATTAGAGCAAAACTTCCATCCAACATACAAATATTTAAAAAAATATCGTTACTAAGTACTGAAAATATTTTTTCGGATAATATGAAAAGCCTTATATAAAGAAATTGATTGTTTAGAGAATTGTCTTCTAAATTTAAAAACATGTGAATGGAATAATACTGAAAGAACTGACAAGTTTTCGATCGGTGTTCATAATTACAAAAATGCTATTGGTAATAACCCATTCCTTAATTTATCCAGTTTTGCCTTACACATATTGACATATCCGTACTCAAACGCAGAAGTTGAGAGCAGTTTTAGTGTCATGAATTTATTCAAAAATAAAATTAGAAACAAAATGTCATTAAATACGTGTAACAGTTTAATACACATTAAATATAGCCTAAAAAGAGATAATGTATGTTGTTCAAACTAAAAAATACCTGCCGAAGTGTGCATTAAAATTAATTCGAACGAAACATATAAAAAATCTAAATTTTTTATTGATAGTGTCTTATGGACTGAAAATGATGATGAACAAGAAATCGAAATTTTGTTCAGTAATGACCAATTTTAAATGTATACTATTTAATCTACGTGTGTACCTTATTTATTAAAATGTAATATGAAATGTAGATAATTTAAATATGTATCTCATTATAGTAATTTTTTTCTATTGTTTTTTATGTGTTATGTAGACCTTTTATATTGCTAAAAATCTTTTTATTAAGTAAAAATATTTTTTTTCTAATAAGTTATTTTATAAAAAAGTCTTTGTTGTTTTGATTTTTAAAAGAAACATTTATAATTTAGCCCCATTTCGCACGTTATCGAAAATTCTGACAGTATGTGGCTTTAAATGATTTTTTTTTTTCAATTTAGCCCTTTTTAGCCCTTTTTCCAAAAATTTTTACGCGTTTTGAGTCTCAAAAGTTGGCATCCCTGTAAACAACAACAAACAATTTTCACCACTCAAGAAAAAAATGTTTGTTTTGATAAATCAGCTGTTACGGTTTCGTTGAGTTTGATTTGTTCACGGGCGTCTGTTAATAAAGAATTTATTTTGTTAAGAAAACAAGAAAGGTATAAAACAAAAAATGCGCGATATAGAAATCTTAGATCCTAGAAATTTAGTTAAAAATCGCGAAATATTGTACAGGCTTATTATAAGGTGAGAACTGTAAGAAAATTAATATTATTGTACATTATAAAAGTTATTACCCTCTCCCACAGTCAATTGATGTACGATGGCTTGGAAAAATTTGCCATGGAATTATCAATGCTTGTCAAAGCTGATGAGTGCACACCCAGTGAACGGTTACTACATGTTATGATAGCTGGCATGCAAACATTAACCGATAAGGAACCCGCTCCCAAAGACGATGTGTTGCCCTGTATCGATTTAGAGTTTGAACCAGATGCGTCCGCATTGGCACCAGAGCCAGCATCTTATGAAACAGCATATGTGACCTCACATAAGCAATCTTGTCGTGCTGGCGCTTTTAGTCATGACGGCACCCTAGTGGCGACAGGTAGTGTGGATGCTAGTATTAAAATTTTGGATGTTGAAAGGATGTTGGCAAAATCTGCTCCTGAAGAAATAGAGGCAGGACGTGAGCAGCAAGGTCATCCTGTTATACGCACGCTTTATGATCACACCGATGAAGTGGCATATTTGGAATTTCATCCTAAAGAGCATATTTTAGCCTCTGGATCTAGGGATGGCACTGTAAAATTATTTGATATTGCTAAACCATCTGTCAAAAAGGCGCATAAAGTATTTACTGATTGCGAACCAGTAACATGTTTGGGATTCCATCCCAGCGGTGACTATATGGCGATTGGTACCGAACATTCTCTGTTAAGAGTGTACGATGTTCATACTGGCCAATGTTTCGTATCGGCTATAGCTTCGCAACATCATAGCGGATCCATAACATGCGTAAAATATGCTCCAACAGCTAAAATGTATGCCACTGGTAGTATTGATGGGTCAATAAAAATTTGGGATGGTGTTAGTGGACGTTGTATCAACACTATAACGGAAGCTCACGGTGGCGCAGAAATTTGCTCAGTACAATTTACACGCAATGGCAAGGTAATTTCACATACTGGTTTCAAGTGGTTTAATAGGTATATTTTATTTATTGGTCTATTTTATATTACAGTATTTATTATCATCTGGAAAAGATTCCTTAGTGTATTTGTGGGAACTCTGCACTAGTCGTCCTATACAAACATATACTGGTGCTGGTACCACCGGCAAACAGGAGCATAATACCCAGGCTGTATTCAACCACACTGAAGATTATGTTTTGTTTCCCGATGAAGCCACAACTTCATTGTGTTCTTGGAATTCCCGAAATAGTCGTCGTTTGAATTTAATGTCTTTGGGCCACAATGGACCAGTACGTTACATAACACATTCTCCAATTTCACCAGCATTTCTCACTTGTTCTGATGATTTCCGTGCTCGTTTTTGGTATAGACGTACAACTAATCAATAAACTATATAAGTTTTTATTTAAACTATGACTATACATTTTGTTTTTAAGAATTTTAGATGTACGTATGTATACATGCATATATTAAATAAAACCTAATAATGAAACTTAAACTTTGTTTAATTTAAGAGATGTATATATAAATTACTATATATTTTTAATGTATTTTGATCATCTTTACTACAAAATCAGATGTAACTATTAAATTTTAGATATACATAATTCTAAAAGAAGTCAACACAAAGAGTAAAAATTGTTATATGTATAAAAATCAGTTTGAATAAAACAAACAAAAGAGCGATAACAAGTAATACCATGGGCAGATGAATACACTGGTGGTAATAACGGATTTGACATACTAGTTCTCTATAAGGATTGTCATATATCAGCGGAATCTAAAGACATTAAATGTGAATGAATTTGCGTTTCAAGGAAACACTGATTTGACGTTTAAGGTGAGCAAGCATTAGCACAAGCATTTTTTTAACAACTCATAAGCCTAGAAATGAATCGAAAGAAACGTCATCGAACATTGATTCTTTTAATACATATGTATATACATATCGTTGGTATCATGTAGAAAGGCCCTAACTCGCTATTTTTTCGAAATTAGTTTTTTTTGCGATTCCAATGCATTTAACGCAAATACACCTCCTCACAAAAATTTATTGCAATAGTGTAAAAAATAACGCTTTTATAAGCAGTTGTACAAAAAAAAGTTACATGTTGAATATTACAGTTTGTATTATGTTTTTACCTTCTCCTGTAAAGTTTCAAATATGCGAGTTAGGGCCTTTCTACATGAGATATATGTAAATAAATCTATGATCTCCAGACATTTCCATTTCGGCTTTTGTAAGCGTAAGTTTATTTTTTTAAAAGCATATTTCCTGGATTCCCTGACATCTTCGATTACAAGAAAATAAACAAGCTGTAAAAAAATTAATAAGAAATAAATGGTTCACACCAGTAAAATTCATTATTTTCCTAATGCTTTAATTAACCTTAAGACTGGGCCTTAACAATACATTGTGAAGAGGAAATAAACCACGTCTAGGAACTAGGAACTTACAACGCAACTTCAAAGTCATCATGAAATTAAATATCCAGCAACAGACAGAATAATATTATAATGGATGATGAAACGTCTGGTACCAACATTTTATGTAAAAGCGAAATGAACCAAAATATTAACATACAAAAAAGGAAGACTTCAGTAAGAAGTCTATGGTTTAACAAACAATTAGCAGTTGTGGTAGGAAGAAAAACACAACTGTGACCTTGTATATTTACATATATACATATGTATCTACATATAAAAATGCAAACACAAAAGTAAACTCTGCTTTTTATTAGACGTCACAATTCTTTAGGAAAGTTTTGACCGATTAAGTAACGGATTGGTATCGAAGAAAAGAAAATAGAGATATACATACAAATGTATATGAACCCCCAGCATCGACTAATTGAACAATATTGGTATATTGTCACTGATAAGTAAAAGCGGAGTGTTGCTGTAGAAGTGTTGCACTTCTTTTAGTCTGGGTTAAAATATTTTAGCATGAGTTTTTGTTACATTGATCCATACATCCATTGTATGGATTCCATATTTTATTCCAACTATAGAGATACAAGTGAAAATTTTTAAACTTTATGATTTAATTAAAAAGCGAATTTCTTAAATATTTATATAGAATTTTTATTAAATTTTTCGTAAAATTATGTATAAAAAATGTATGAATTAATAGTTTTTTATTTATATTATTTTAATATTTGTGTAAATAATATACCTAGTTGAGCGTATAATTGCATTAAGTAGTTGTTTATTTAATCATAAATAGATTTCTTAAGTTAAAAAAAAACTTATTAATAATAAATATCTTAAATTATTGCTTTAAAATGTTCTTGATTTTATTTTCAATATTGCTTGTGCTTGAGTTTGTTTGTATTTAACAAAAATATGATTTAGGTATGTAAAAAGAACTAATTATTACATACATACACTGGAAGTCCTTAGCATATTTTGTTGTTTACTTGATTTTAGTTTTTTGTTTGTTTAATAACTGGAGTTTTTTTTTTAAATTTTTTAATAAAATTTACTAAATTATTTAAAACAAAAAGTCTTGTAAAAATTTAATATTAATTGATGTGTTTGTTTTAAAAGTATGTATTTGTAAATTTATAATTTGTTATTTATTTTTTTTTATTTTATTTATTTATTTATTCACAGTAATATAAAAAAGCCTTCCTAGGCCAATTAACATATTTATAAAAGATTTTGTTTTATTTTTGTTGTTGATTCAATTGCACACATTTTTAATATGTTGGATTATATTTAAATAATAATAATAATAATGTTGTTGTTTTATCAATTAAATACATTTTGAGTATTTTGTTTATTTACAGCAAGTTTTAAGTTGTAAAAATAATACATTTTTAAAAAATAAAATCACAAATTAAATAAAATTGGAAAATAAAATCAAACATAATGATAATAATAATAATAATAATAAACTAAAATACACAATAATTTTAATAGTTTTAAAAACAATTGAATAAAAAACTTCAATATCAACTTAAGAAAAATAATTTATTTAATAATTCATAGTTTTAATCATTTTTAATGAATTTAAGTAGCATTTGCTAAATGGAAAAATTTTTGTTAAATTGCTTTATTTTAAATAAACAAAGAAAATAAAAAAGTCTTGTTAAACAAAAAGTAAATGAAATACATATTAACAAAAAAAAATCGTTTTAACTTTTGAAATTGTAATTTCTGGGAGGGAAATTAAACAAAATATTTGTTGATATTTTCCCAAAAATTAAATTAAAGCATTGCGTAAAACCAGTAACAACTAAATTACATAACAAATTTGACAGGAAGGAAGATTTAAAATCTATGCACCATAAATAAAGTCGGTTGTACTGTAGTTTTGAGTAAATTTAAATGCTGAATGTACGTAATAATATTTACTGGCTTGGCTGACTTTGATAAAACTGCAAAAACTACATAAACGGTTTGAAATTTCGCTTTCACTTGGGTTCTACATTTCTAAAATGAATTGCAAGTGAAATTTTCATTAAGTTTGTGTTTTAATTTTAGTAAAAAATAATTTCCAGTTTGCTTCATCGTAGAATAAAAGTTTCATTCGTTTTCTAGAACGCCGTGAAATTGCCTATGTGCAATTGAAAACGACTTCACTTTCACTTCGTAGTGGAATATAGAACCTAGGCGTTTTATGTTTTATTTTATATTCAATTAACCACCATTGGACTGGCAAGCCATAAAATTGTTCATACTTAGAAACATTTTCTTGTCCGCACATGAATTTTCAATCTAGTTCAAACGAAATGGTCTGAACATTTCTTTGTAATTTTTAAAAAAATACTAAAAGAAAATCAGAAACTTAAGAACATCGACATGTTTTCTTCAAACATGTCTCATCAAGTCTTGAAGTTACACAGCACTAACAAATGAGAAGAGTTTAAAGTTGATGTTTTTAAACATTTGGATCCTTCCGTTTCTGTTTGTCTAGGTTTCACTTTGAATTTAATTCAAAGGAAGACTTTGTGAAATTTAGAAATCAAAATTCCTAAAAAGTAAAAATCTTAATAGTTTACTATACAAATTGTGAATAACTATTTGAAATGTAAATATATTAAACTATTTTTATTAGAGTATTCAACACTTGAGCTCATCATAAATACATCAAATGCATTTCATTAAAACATAATTTTTCGGTCTAAGCAGATAATTCTCTTAAGAGTCATGAAAATTCCTCAAAGATTTAGATATTCAATTACTGGAACTTTGATCTAGCTGGTAAACACATTTATTTTATTGAAATTTATAAAATTTAATAGTTTTAATAAATCACAAAATTGATATAGCCTAGGCTAAATAGGGAACATATTAAAATTAAAGCGATTCCTATTAAGTAGCTTAAGGTACGGTCACATTTAGCAAATATTTGCCTAAAAAAAGAAGTAACCACTAAATCGAATATATTTCAACTAACAAACTTCGTTTATTTAGGTCAAGACACAAAAAATATTTTGTTTTATTTTAGTTGATGCTGTTTGATCTTGCAAAACTCTTATAAGAGTAAACAACGTCAAACAAATTTGTGCTAAAACAAGTGGTTACGCTTTTGTGAGTAAATATTTGCCATGTCATAACTTTAGTGTCTGTGATTACTGGACACTGTAAATTCGGCAACCACACAAGAAGGCTAGATTTACCCTGCAAAGACTTTTGCAGAAGCTGTCATAACAAATAAGAGAAAGACACCGTCTTTCATCTTCTGTGTCAATGTCCAGCAATGGACGTTTCACGTAATATGTTTCTGGTACAACGATCCTTTAATAGCCTATCTGAAATAACAGATATGGTCTCGTTAAATTGACCTGGAGTGATTTACACCATCTCTTCTGTGCAACTCTATGGATTCGAAATTTTCTTTTCTCTCTCTATCTATCTCTTTTTTCCACATTTTTATCTTTTCAGGCAACACAAAAAAGGACCAGTAAAATGGACCCAAGTAAGCTAACCGAACTTTGCATTACTATCAATTTCTGTGATTAACCAAAAGATCGGTGGAATTTGTCAGATTTTAAATATTTTAATTTATTAGATTTATTGAAACTTTCTTTTGTCGTTTTTCAATTCTTTCCACGGAATTTATAATAACTTGAATATTTTGCAACCGATTTCAGTTTTCATTATCTGCTTCAATTCACTATTCAATATAAATTTATTTATTTATAAATTAAGCTAAATTGATTTTTGTTTCAGACTAAGGTGCCTAAATGGAAACCTGCTTACTTTCCTAGAAATAGTTGTTATTCGTAATAAACTATGTATGCATGTATTTTGTTTAAGAAATACTGTACTGGCTTTTGTTAATAAAGAAAAATTGAAAAAAAAAAATAATAATTTCAAAAGAGGTGACCCAAAAAATTAAATGAAAAAAATATGTTCTAAAGCTTAAATAATGAAAAATATTAAAAATAAACATAAATCTTAATTAGGTTATCAATGGACGGATTCAAAATTGTAAACTAAATTACTTTAATAATAACACTGTGCTTGAATCGAAAGCTATACCTATATATCGTTGGTCTCATGTAGAAAGGCCCTAACTCGCTATTTTTTCGAAATTTGTTTTTTTTGCGATTCCAATGCATTTAACGCAAATACACCTCCTCACAAAAATTTATTGCAATAGTGTAAAAATAACGCTTTTATAAGCAGTTGTACAAAAAAAAAGTTACATGTTGAATATTACAGTTTCTATTATGTTTTTACCTTCTCCTGTAAAGGTTCAAATATGCGAGTTAGGGCCTTTCTACATGAGACCATCGATATGTAGTTCTGGTAAACTGGTAATTCTAATTTGTATTTGTAACTCGTTTCGAAAAGAAAATCATTGGAATCGAATTTGTATACTTTTTATATTGTATTTCGAAAACGTTTGACTCGCCGCAGTTTAATAATCATTTTAAATGGCTCCGAAACTAAATTCAAATCACAAATTGAGTACTGTTCGTTATTTACCAGTTATCCAATATGTAGCACAATGAAATTTTAATTAAAATTAAGAAAATAAGTATGCAAATAAATGTCGTATAATTAAATAAAATTAACTTAACTAAAAAATTGTGCAACATTTTCAGTTTTGTGACGTTATCATTAATTGCTTCTGTAATTAAATATACATATAATTAAATTAATTAAAAAATTACCAAGTCTTTTTGTTTTTGTGTTGTGCCCACACCACAATTGCTGTAGTAAGTGAATTACAAAAAAAAAAAAAAAAAAAAAGAAAAAAAAAAAAGGAAACTCCAGCCTAGGCAGAATGATGGCGTTTCTCATTTAATCAAAAATATTACTGACTATTTTCTCTTTATTTCACCTCTTCTAATCTCTGGGCGTTTAATTGTGCTGTGGTTGTTGTTTGTACAGACGTTTTGAGCAGTGAAAGAGTTTCAACCAAAGATATGGGTGTGGAGGTGGTGGGTTTATTGCTAAAATTTGTCGTATTCCCCGATGATGATGTTGTTGGTGGTGGTGGTGAGGGCGATGGTGAGATTACAATTTCATTTTTTATTTCAATATCAGTGGGAAATTTCAAAGGTTTGTGTAGATTAAAATCATTAAGATTTTCTTGTTGCTGTTGCTGCTGCTGTTGTTGTTGTGTTAAATTGAGACCCTCTTCGTTATTGTCATTATTATTGATCATTATACTTAAAGCGGGATTATTGGCTTGTAATTGATTTAATAACGGTTGTGGTGTATTCACCATATTACTTGCGGTTTGTGTGTTGTTGGTGGGTGCGTTAAAGGAAGCTTGTATTTCGCCAGCAGCAGTTATTAAATAATTTAGAGGATTAAAGTTTTGTATATCCTTGGCCACAAACGATTCATGGGTCATTTTCATGTGATTTTTCATTTTGTCGGGTCGTGAAAATTCTTTGCCACACAGGGGACAGGGGAAGACTTTGCGATGTTTGCCCTCGTGATAGAGGAAGGCATGTCGTTGAAAACTGTATTTGTTCTTAAAGGTCTTTTGCATGTTTTCCTTGGCACATTCAGTACACTGATAGACGCCCTCATTAATGCTGGCATAACGGAAGAGATCTAAACCTCTAACGGACATTTCAGTTAATTGCTCAGCTTGATCATCCAAAGACGACTGAGCTTTGCGCCGTATGCGCCTGCGCTGTACGGGTTTATTCGATAAGTTTTTTGCACGTGGTGTTGTGTTGTTGGATCCCCCGGTATTGTTATTATTTCCAGAATTGGCCGAACTCTCAAGCTGTTCATTGCTGCCAGTTTGATTACCACCGCCCGTCTCATTGCCAGTACTGTAGTCTAAGCCGGCATTTTCATCAGCCAATGTCAACATTTCCGGATCGGACTTATCACTCTGGTCCATTAACAAGTCCAAATTGTGTTCTTCTTCTCTCATTAACAAAGCGTTTTGTTGGTGAAAGAATTCACCGCTGGACTTGAGTATGGGATTGGCGGCCATGTGCAAGAGGAATTGATGATGTAGGTTGTTTGCCGAGGGGGGTTGTATATTATTTTGAGCCTGGCGTTCGGCTACATTGGCCAGTGATTGTAAAGCTGAGCAGGCCTCTTGGGTTTCCAAGTGATTTGCATTGGCATTTGTAGTTATAGGGGCGCTTTGTTGGCTCAATGTATTGGAGGCTGTGGCATTTGTAATGGTAACATCGATTAACTCTTTAAGGCCAGCCCGTAGTTGTTGTTTCAATAGAGAATTTGGATTTGTTGGAATTGGCACTGTTGATATTTGTTGCTGCTGCTGCTGCTGTTGTTGTTGTTGCTGCTGAACTTGTTGTTGCATTTGCTGCTGCTGTTGTCCAGCTGTCTGTGTGGCATTTTGCAAATTGCTTTTAATTTTCAAACCTAACACGGTGGGCAAATGTGTTGTCAAGGCTTCATTGAATTCTATAGATGCCGTTTTAGTTGCTGTAGTATTCTGTGTTTGTGCTTGTAGAGAAATCAATGTACTGTTGCTATTGTTTGTGACAGCAGTTGTTGTGGTAATTGGTATTGCAGTGGTATTGTTAAAGTTCTTTTTATTAACACCAAATAATCTTTGTGACAATTCCGGTGTACTGGTTATGAGATGTACTAAAAATAAAGAAAAAACAACAATTTTAAATGAAATGATTTTGTTTAAATTAGAAATTAATCACGTTTTAATAAAATAATCTCTAGATTTTAGAATTCAAATTAAATTCTCACAAGTTCGGAATAGATTTGAGTAATTCAAAGAATGGAATTCTTAAGGTAAATTGAATCCATGTAACTTACAATATAACAATGATGAAAATTAATAAATTGATCAAAACAAAGCAACATCAAACATGATTAATAAAAAAAAAAACAAAATACTCACCTATTATGACCTATTTATAATCTTAATTTTGAGTTTATGTATTAAAATTCATACGACGTGAGTGGTTGCCCAAAATACAAATACATGCATATGTATTAATGTATGTAGGTTGAAATTTAGAAGTTTTGTTTACCGGAAAACGATTAAATCATGTAAATTCTATTTACAGATCACCAACCCATGTACACCAATATCACGATGTACGATGCAAAGTAAAGATCGAAGATTCTATGGTTACTAAAATTGGTCCAATGTTTGCTGAATAGCTTTTTTTCAACGTAAAATATGTCGGTATTACTACAACTAGCGCCCCTATCGTTGGATAATGCTTAACTTTTTATGTCATCAAATAAGCTTTTTGCCTTTGTCTAAATTACCATCTCACTTATTGGTATTCTCTGTGCAACTTGATTTTCAATTCAAATAGAAAGCAAGGATTCCATTTTGATCATCAAAGCACTTCTTGTACGGATCATCGTTTTAACATCTAATAATGTTGCAGATTTTGGAAAAAAAACGCAGCCTCGAAAATCTAACGACGCACAGTGAAAATTTGGTTTAACTAAGCAGCGATGCAACTTCAAAAAAAAAAACGCATAACGAAATGACGCAAAGCGAGGCATTGGTGTGTATGAATTCGTTCAAAAATCAAAACGTTGTTGCAACAGCAGTGGTTGCTGAGCTATCAGCCCGGTGCATAGAAGCGGCTGCCATGTGAATGTACGAAATTTATAATCAGATTCGGTTTACAGAACAGGAGGGATAAAGGTCACTAAAATGTGTATTGCTTCTATTTTTCGACAATAATCAAAATTTTAATGCCCACTTAAGTACTTATAATACTATAATCAACTGACGATAGAACCAATAGCAAAAATATTATCATACTAATAGTAATAAATACTGAACCTATTGAGAAATAGTTTAAACTCTCTAATTATGATCAATTGCATAATTAAATTAGAAAATAAAATCTTTCGAAATTGTTTTGAATTGATTTGAAATTTATAACTGCTTGTGTTGCATGAGACTATCGACCAATGGTGAATACTTTATTGCAAGGATTATAATACACCTTGGTTTGGCGAATTTAGTGACAAGTGATTGTCACGCCGAATTTAGGCAAACTGGAGCGAATTCATTAATTTCTTTTAATGGAGTTAGACATTCACTTGACTGGGAGCGAGAATTTATTTTTAATGTCAAATTAAAAATAAAATAAAAATTTGCATTCATTTTTTAATTCTTTAAATAACTTTGAATGGTAAATTAAAAAGAGTTTAATCTTTTACTACATAATTATCATAAAAATATGCTTAAAATGATAACAGGAATTTTAATTTATGACGCTAATGTCACAAATAAGCGATATGTATGTACAGTGGCGAGCACACATGATACATGTTTTATAACTATGACTTAAAACCCAATAAAACTCCCAAATTTTTAAAAATAATAAGGGTTTGTTTTTATTTAAAATGTTAAATAAATAAAACAAAAATGAAAATAAATTGAAATTCATGAATTATTAATGCGAATGTGAAGTTTTGGGTAAATTTCTGTGAAATGGCAATGTATCCACTTTTGCACGTTAAAGTTCATTTAATCTGACAACAAGAATAAATGGACAGTTTCAGCGAATTTATGAACATAAGCACCGTTTTTTGATATTTATAAAAATGTAATTTTTTAAATTGTTTATAATTTTTTTTTGCTAATTTTTAGCTTATCGCGTGCTTTTAATAAAAATGAGAAAAATATCAGACTTTTTAGAAAATCTTTCCGAAATATTGCTCAATTATACATAAATGCCTATAAAATTGGAATATCAAGACAAAATTCAGCAAAAATAAGTTTTATGCAAAAAGAAATCGTAAATAGACCCCATATAAAGTCCACTTCCAAAATTCACTTAAATACGTATAAAACAGATATAAACGGCTAAAATTTGACATAAATACTCTTTATAGGCAAATAAATTGTTGTACTAAATTTTATGGTGGTCGGCCCAGAACTGGTCATAGCTCCCATACAAGGACCACATCTGAAAAAGACATTTATCCCTATATATATTGCATAAATATCGGTACCGACTCAAAACGTTGCACAGATCATTTACATATATACAAAAATCATCCCACAAAATTTTGTGAGTTTCGGTCTATTTTTAACCGTATGCCCCATATAAAGCCCTCTTCCGAAAATCACTTTAATACTCATTAATCGCTTATAAATAAGGGTACCAATCCAAAGTTTTACACGGAACATTTACATACATGCCTAAATCTAACTGCTGGATTTTGAGAATATCGGTCCATATTTGACTATATCCCCCACATAAGGTCCACTCTCGAAATCCACGTTAATACTAATATATATCGTATATATAGCGTTATTCGACTTGAAGTATCCTCATATGCATGAAAATAACTGTTCCAAAATTTAAGAAGATCGGCCCATAATTTGTCATAGTTGCCATATAAGAACCATTTCCAAAAAACAAATAAATTCGGGTCAAAAAATATTCTTTTCGGATTTAACCCATATTCGGTCCATATTTTATAATCATGATATATATCGTTGGAAATACCTTTTATTTAATGTATTACAAATTATCAGACACCCAGTAGTTCCCGAGATATAGGCCTATATATTTTCAACTTTACGGGCCCGCTCCCTCGAAAATAGGCGTGACCGCCAACAATTTTTTTTTGCTGGTATCTCCTCTAAAAGCCCTATTTCATTTTGTTTTTTTTTTTTTTGAGCAAAATCACTAAAACCGAATTGTACCCCTTTTTTATAATCTGCTAAATTACACTGAAGATTATTATGAACATCAGACAGATTCTGTAAATTATGGTAAGAATTGGTAATTAAATCAATTAAAAATGGTGAAAATTAGACAAAATTTCAAAAATTTAACATAAATTATGTTGGTCGTAAAATTGTCTTTCAAACAATATAGACTGAATAGAAAACACAGAATAAGAATATTCTAGCCCTATAACCAGTGTAGTTTTTGTATTTCTTATTACGTTTAGGTGGAGGGTATTTAAGATTCGGCACAGCCGAATATAGCACTCTTACTTGTTTTAACATATATGTAAGTGTTTGTTTTCTTATCGTAAATTCGACAAAAAGATTAAAAACGAAAGTTGCCTTACATAATAACAACTTGCATGTCAGTTGCGTTGCCTATTGGCAACCCAACGCCAGTTTGGTTGCAATACATAATCGACCCATATACATATTTCCCTTCGGTTCGGGTAATAGTGTGATACCAACAAAAACATGATATATCCGAGAAATTAAAGTTTTTCACAACGTCAAACACCTAATTTTATAACGGTCGGACCATATTTAGTCAAAACCCCCTTTCAAAAATTATCTACATGTATAAATCTTTTAAAAGTATTTAAATCGAGATAAAATTTAATAACAAAAATATTTATATGCAGAGAAATCATGGCGCTAATTTTTTTTTGGTCTGTCAGCTAACTTGTGTGCATTAAGTTGATCCCATTTGTATTAGTTGATTCCATATTTGTATGATCGGTCCGTAATACGTCATAGCTTCCATATGACAGCCATTTCTGAAAAACTGTTTTGGTGTAGGGTACTAATAATACTTATAGTACCGTACTATAAGGTCGGACTTGACCGACTATACTTTCTTACTTGTTTTTTATTGTAGATTTATATTGATATATATACATATTTATAAAAAATAAAGTAGGCAAAATTTTCTTAAAGTACATTTGAAGTCTACTTTAATTTTTTATAGATACGGCAAATAAAGATAAACAAAAACAATTCATTTATTTATTACAAAAATCACATAAAAAATATTATTACATTTATCTGGTTAAACCGGTTTATAAAAGTTAAAAAACAAATAGGTACGAATTAAAAACAAAAAAAAAATCATTTATAGAATTTAAAATTTGATAGATTTAAAAGTAAGACATTACATATTATCGGAATCACTACTTGATAATGCATACAATCTTTATTTAGAATATTTTGATCTGTTTTTTAAAAATAATTTGTCATTAATTTTTGAGTTGTATTTTTTTTTAACTGATTGTGTTGTTCGCGATATCCTGACATAAGGTTACAAATTTATCTATTGCGTTTTAAGGCTTTTTTAGTATCTGGTTCGTTCAGAAGGATTTGATTTAGTACCTCATTAGCTGTCTGAAGAATTTTTGCAACCGTTTGAACATTGAGTGGCGCTATAATGTCTTCGTCACAATCACTTTCTGGATTTTCATCTTTTTCTTTAAAATTTTGAAAATGACTATGCAGTAGTGATGCCAACAAAATAATTATGAAAACTCAATGAAAACAATAATACATACAAAAAAAGTAGATTTTAAAACCGCATAAAAACAGACCTAAGTGTAATATACATACACCTAATTCTGTTTTTACTCGGTAATTGGTTCCAGGGGCCAAATTACCGCATTCGATATCGAGTAAAATTTATCGTAATTTTCTTATTTGAGATTATGGCATTCGATATCGAGCAAAAAATTTAGTACATTTTATCATAATTTCAATATCGATCATGAGCTATCGTATGCTCATTCGAACACGAATGCGGTAATTTGGCCCCAGGAAAACCCCGTGTAAAAAAGACATTGATCGTAAGCGAAATAGATGATTGGTTCCTTATCTCTAAACGCTATTGAAATTAGTGAAAAACAAGGATTTTTTAAGAATAAATAAAAATTTCACATGAAATATGTTCCCTTTTCACATTTTTCCTATTAAAATTCAATGTTAAAAAAATAAAAGAGAACAAATTTCATGTGGAATTTTTATTCACGATAGGGGTGAATATTAAGTCACATATATGTACATACATATGTATGTATGTAGGTACAATGTGTTTTTACACAAGCTATTAAAGAAATGTAAAATATGTATGACAAGTTCATTGTATGCACTAAAAGGAAATTCCCCCAAATTTGTGCTATTAACAATTGCTCTGACCAGTAAATTTGCTTGTAACCGTAAAAAGGAATTCCCCTAAATTTAACCAAAAAATTTAAGCCCAAAAGATTTTGAATAGTGCTAAATGGAATAAAATCGTGTAAAAAATTTAAAATTTGTTCATTTTCAAACCGTGTAAAAACAGAATTGCATTTAGTGTATTTAGCAAATTGTAGGTATGTTTTATAACATGTCAGATTTCATTGTCCAGTAATTCTGAGTAGTACTGGAACAGATCAAATATTTTACCTTTTTGATTTACATATTTGAATTACTAGCAGTCTGAAAAGCACATTTTTGCCATAATCCTTAGAGATCCCAAACCATAGATTAAGAAAATTGAGATGTTTAAGTTAGAGATCTAATAATTCACATAAAATTTATTCATTTCTTTAAAATGGACTACAATTGCTACAAGTTTCAAGGGCGGTAGGGAGGAGCTTAAAGGATGGAAGGATTAGTTTTTTTTTTATATAAAAGAAATAAAAACAAAGCTATATATTTTTGTTGTTGTAATTTGTGTGTGTGTGTGTGTGTTGAATTCTTTTGTATTTAATAATTAATTGATTTATTTAAATTATTATAATATAATATATTATATGTATGTATTTATATTTGTTTAATGCTGTACATAAAATTAATTTAAAATTATACAAAAAAAAAATTAATAATAAAAAATAATAATTAACATTACTATAATGATAATAATAATAATAAAACATTAACCATATTGCTGGGGGGTTGGGTTGGGTTATTTTTTATTTATTTCTCTAAAAAATATATATTTAATTTTTTTGTTTTTTTTTTTTTTGTAATGTATTTCATTTTTAGTGTTGTTTTTTTCTTTGTTTGTTTATTAATTATTGATAATTTAAAAGTTCTTTGGCGATAAATTAAGCCTCCGATTTATATATTTTTTTAAAAAAAATTATATAAATATTAATTGATTAATTAAAAGAAAACAAATTATGTTTATATTACATAATATAATATAATAAAAAAAAGATTAATGAAAAAAGTTGTAAAGTATTTTTGTTTTTCTTTTGTTTGTTTTAAATAATAAATAGACGACATTTCAAATGTGAAAAGAAAATAACCAGCAATTCAATTAATTTACAAAAAAATTAGTTTTAGTTTAAATTGTTGTTGTTTAATTATTATAAGAACTAGCTTCATTTGAAGGCAACAAGGTAGATTTATATTTTTGTGTTTTTGTTTTATGATTTTAACTAATTTTTTAGTTTGTTTTGTTTAAATATAAAAAAGAGTTTTTCTTTTTAATGTTTTTTTGTTTTTTTTTTTTGTTTAAGCTTAAGTAAAATAAGATAATAAAGTGAAAAAATTTAACTAATTTGTAAAGTAAAAGTTTAATAAAGTTTCTTTCTAATAATTAACAAAAAAAAAAACTTTATTAATTTATAAATGTATGTATAGTTAGTTGCAAGGCACACAATGGTGAATTAACAAAATGTAAGGCCAAAGTTGTGGTTTGAAACAATTTCCAATTAGAAATAATATTATAAATATTTTGTTATAAATATTATTAATTATATTTAAAAAAGGTGCTTGATTTAAAATTAAATTAAAAACTAATTGTTAAAAAAAAAAGAAAAAATTAATAATTGCACACAAACTTTTGGATAAATAAAAAAAAAACTTTAAACTTTAGAGAAGCCAAAGTTTAGTTATTAAAAGAAAAGGTTTCTTGTTTTCTTTTTTTAACATAAATGTTACTCAATTTTGTTTGTTAAATAAAACTTAGATTGAAAACAAAATCTAAACCGTTAGTACAATTTTTGAAAATTGAAAAATAAAATAAAAAAATTGCAAATAAAACAGAATATTGTGAGAAAAGTTTATAACAAAATGAAACTAAAAAGAAGTGTATAACAAAAAATAATAAAATAAAAAAAAAAATCATTAACAAAACATAAAGAAAAATTTAATTTTTAAAAAATCATTCTTTAATTTTTTTTCAAAGTTTCTTTTTTAAAGATTACTTTAAACCGGGTTGCAGTGAAAACTTTGTTAAATAAAAATACAAATAAAAGTAATTAAATTTAATGGAAACTAATTATGTATATTAATAGTTTAAATATAGAGTAAATAGAGTTTTTTGTTGTTGTTGTTTAATAAAAATATAAATTGAAAAATGATTTTGGAATATTTTGGAAGCCATTTCTGTTTCTATAACTGACAGTTATAATAGAACTTTACTAATTTACAAAACTTCCCTTTTTAAACAAAGTGGTTTTTTTTGCAGTTTGTTTTACTTTATATTCATTTGTCTGTTTGTTTGTTTGTTTTTTGTCTAGTTTTATAAAATAAGGGTTTTACTATTTTTAAAGCCAAAACCTTGCTTATTTTAATATTTATAGATATTTTAGCAATGAACGCTGCTATACTACACTACACTAAAAAGCCACCATCTACCACAATGGCAGAAGGAAGCTTTCATTGCGCCACTGCTGTGGCGTTAGTGGTGGGCGTTGCTACTGTTAGTGTTCCCGGCGTTGAGCTAACCGACGACGCTGAGGACCCCACCGGAGTGGATGTATTCAGTGTTATGCCAGCCATACCGCCCGATTGATTCGACAATTGATTGCTCAAATCGGGTGGTGTTGGTGTTGAAGCTGCACTAACGTTTTGTGAACCCGACGCTGAAATGGTCGGTAGAGCTACCGTACCGCCCGAGGCTACTACCGCCAGGGCTGTCGAGGGATTCTCAATCTTGTGTATGATTTTAACGTGGGCGGTCATGTTGTCTTTTCGGGTGAATTCTTTGAAACAGAAGGGACAGGGATAAACTTTGACATTGCGCTTGTGGGAGGTGACATAGTGACGGCAGAAATTGCTGATGTGTGTGTAGACACGAGAGCAGACTTTGCAGCGATACGTATGTTCAGCCTCTTTGGTACAGTAGTCGCGTACTGAGCCCTCGCCCTCACCCTCCACCACCGAGTTGCAGGAGGTGTTTAGCTTGGTTTTCGGTGGTGGTGAGTTTATATTTAGACTACCGGTGCTGGCACTGAGAGCCGATTTTAGTTTAGCAGCATGAGCGGCAGCATTGGCAGAGTTCATAAAGTTTCCAGATATGATGTCCATATAGTCGCTGGCATGGAAGGGCTGAAAATTTGAATAAGTTTAATTAAATTTATTAAGTTGTCTAAAGGTGAGAATTGTAAAAAAAATGTTTTCAACAAAAATATGGGATCTTAAGATTTTTCAAACATTTCTGCTGAAAAAAGCAAAGGTTTTGAAATAACTTTCATTTTATATACATAGACATGTGAAGAACCTAGTATTCGAGATACATACGAGTATATCCAAATATATTTTTAAAATTTGAAGTAGTTTTTAAATTAGTTTGAACAATGTTGTGAAGAGAATTGATATTGTATACACAAATGTTTGAAAACCTTCTGCCTATATCAATTTGTTTGAATAATTGATGTTGTATTGCTGATGTTGTATGTTGTATATGGAATGATACAGCTACATATCTGATTGTGAACACAATGTTTTTCTTATCAAGCATTTGAAGACCAAAAATAAAAATATTAAAAACATTTTTATACATATTTGCTTGTATTAAATTTGTCAGTCAGCTTATGACTGGAATGTTTGATTGAGTTTTAAAATAAAATGAGTAATTTTTATGTTGATAAACGTATTTTAACTTTTGGCAACACTTAAACTTTCATACAACATTCAAAAAACATACAGTCAGAGTCAAAATGTAGTATACAGCACGCTTTTCATCTTTGTAGTAAAATATTTTAGTGTTTTTTATTTAAAAAAAAAATTAAAAATTAAAATTGATTTCATGGAAATTTTTTGGGAAGAAGAAACTAGTAACTGAGAGAAACAATCAAAATTTAATATAAATATACAGTTGAAAGATAACACCCTATTCTCGCCTCTTGTCGCCTTTTCGTGGAATTTACAAGAAATTCAGTTACATCTCCAGTAATCTTGTCCCACTCTTCCGTTAAAGCTGTCTTTTGATAAATTGCTTCTTTTTTAATGTTCCTGTATACAAATTCCCTCAAGTGTTCTATTCTATTTTATATAAAAGTTGGTCCATTCGAAACTTTTTTATATAAATAAAATTTAAAAATATAGACTTCATTTAAAGATATTATTTTTCACAGAAATTATTGTTCGCTGTATACTAAATTTTTGACTTTGACTGTATGTAAAATTGTCGTAGGTGCTGTACAAAACATTTATATTTGGACAACTATTCTAAATTCAAGCGACTGACAACTCCTACGACCCTACAACTTGAACAAATATTTTGATGAAGTTTGTCAAAATTTAAAAAAATAATTTTAAATAAACAAATGTTTGCCTACATAAATTCGGCTGAACAAAGTTTTGAAAAATATGTTAAACAGAGAAATGTTTAAAAATCTTCTGCCCACACATCACTTCGAAAGTAAAAATATTCAAATTCTTATAAAAAATTCGAACATTTTCATTATTCATCTAAGATCCCAACCATGATATTTCTTTACCACAACAATGTTCATAAATTGAAAGCTTACCTTGGTGTCGGGACCTGCACCATTTTGCTTCAATTTGACGCGCTTATTTATCTTTGGCTTATTTTGCTTAACAATCGGTGCCAATTTCGGTATACTGACCATTGAATTCAACAATGTTACAGTACCCGGCATAGGACCAGTACCCACAACAGCTGACATTTTCATGCCTCCCGCTGCTGCAGCGGCTGCCTCCACCAATTGTTGCTGGTGTTTTTGTTGGGCAGCTAACAGGAAGGCTTGTTGCCGGGCTTGTTGACTTATATTATCTTGCTGTGAGGGGGAATTCGAAGCATTTGGATCAAATTTAAATTCAACCGGTTCATCATATTCATCCAGCATCAATTGTGGCTCCATATACGAGGTGTCCATTTGATCGTCATTGTCACTATCGTTGCCATCTAAAAGAATTAGCATTTTATTTATTTCAAATGTTGAATATTTAAAGAATTTGTATGCGTAAAGGGTTTGTTTTTGTGAAATAATGTATAATGCTTTTGTTTTTTTTTTAGTTAAAAATTACAATACAAACGACGAAAAAAGAAAGTTTGTGGGTTAATTTGGTTTCATTTTTATTTCGTTTGGTTTCTTTTTTTTTTTAGAAATTGTGTCTAAATTTGGATCGGAAAAGCTATAGGGATTTCAAGCCATTTGTTTATTAAGTTTCTTGTTTAAGTTGTTTAAATTTATTACTTAAAATCTAGAGTTTTTGTTTTATTTTGTTTAAATTTTGTTTTTTTTTTTTTTTTGTAATTTTCTTTTGTTTAAGAAAAAACGAAATTTTGGTTTAAAGATTTTCGAAATGGTAGTTTTTTTTATTATTATTAAATATGTTTTTAAAAGTTTCAACGTTTTAAACGATTTACACGTCGGCCATAAATCCCTAAAAGCTCATACCGATTTAAATTTTTTTTTTTTTTTGTTTTAGAGTTTTTTCTTTATTTTTTTTAATAATTAATTGAATTGAAATGTTAATTTGAAATAAAAGGAAGCTTTCTGTTTTCGTTATTCTTTGCAATTTTTAAATGGCATCATACGTTTCCAAAAAAAGTTCCCTTTAACAAAACTCACCTGCCGACGATAAACGTATGGTTTTGAACTATTTTGCATTTATTTATTTTTATGAATTTTTCATACCGTATTCGAAAATCACTAAACACTCACTTTTACTTAAAATTTCAACGTAAAATCCCTTTTTATTAGCTTTTCCGATACACATTTGGACGCGTTTTGTTACTTTTTTAATGTATTTTTTTTTTTTTATCTGATTTTGAATAACTAGAAATTGTGTGGAATTTCTAGCTTTAACTCGTGATAGATATGTTAGTTTTTAAATTTAAGGGTGCAATTTAAATGATGAAGAATGAATGATGTTTGATAAATGATTTAAAACATGAATTTCACTTAAGATTTCTTTTTGGAATGAATGTTTAATTGTTCTATTTTCAATTTAGTTTCAAATGCAGGTGGATTTAAAATTTCTTCAAGTTGAATTTTCTATATATGTAAAATATATTACGAGTTTTAATTTATGTTTGACTTTTAATTTGTTTTGATTGCAAAGTTTATGATGTGATTGCAATTTAAAAATGAGGGAAAAATAGAATGAAATAAAATTGTCTTACCGGAAGTGCTGTCTTCTTGTTGCTGTTGATTTCTGATGTCCTTAATTTGTTGTTTTGATTTCTTGGAGGGTGATACAGAGTCGCGACTTTCCTGTGAATATAAAAATTAAAAATATAAAATACATTTGTATAATAAAAAAGA
The DNA here is from genome assembly GCA_916048285.2 of Bellardia pandia. Taxonomy (NCBI): domain Eukaryota; kingdom Metazoa; phylum Arthropoda; class Insecta; order Diptera; family Calliphoridae; genus Bellardia; species Bellardia pandia. The sequence continues at coordinate 125,090,619 of OU696529.1, forward strand.
AAACTTTAGCGGAAACCACATAGAATAGAAATTAATTCTATTATAATTATATATATACAGCTATGGACAGAGAAATAGCTCACCAATGTGCTATGAACAAACGTATTATATTTAAAAATGGAATGGAACATGAAATTTTATGCTATTCTTTTGCTCCACTCTGCTTTACCAAAAATTCGTTGGAAATGTCTGTTGCACGTTCTTTATTTTGTCATTTTTTTTTTTTTTTAATTAAGTTTCTTGGTTGGACAATGAAATAGGGGACAGTTATTTCGATTTTAAACAATTTTTGTCAACCAAAATGGGAAGAGGACAGCCCTACTTTATAAAAAAATAAAAAGATTATTTGGGAACTTCAATTAATGTGTTAAATCAAATGCCAATTTGCTTAATGTAAAGAAAGATCGGAAGAAGCCACCGCGAAAGGCAACACTTTATGAGGATAAATCATTCAAGTCATTGAGAACAATAACAACTGAAATAAATAAGGAATTTGGATTAAATATTTCCAGTAGACTCATAGAAAATCAGCTTTAAGGTCGTGTGAGTAGAAAAAAACTACTTCTGTTGAAAAAGAATATAAACGATTGTCACGATTGTCTTTTGCAAAACTACACCGGAACAAAGATATAAAATGCTGAAAAAGAGTGCACTTCACAGATGAAACCAAAATTAATCTGATTGGTCCTGACCGAAAAACGTTTGTACATCGAGAAAAAAAACCAAGAACTCAATTCATGTTAAACTACTAAAACAGTAAAGTGCGCTATTTCTTTGTCCATAGCTGTATATGTACTTACATTCATGTCATCATTATTGGCAGAATCTCTTTGATTGTCATCGGAGCCATCATCATTGCCAGAGTAAGATTCATTGCACATTTTACCATCACCCATCTCACCATCAAATTCATCGTAGTCGCCATCATCGCTGCCCGATAGTTTACGTGGCCTGCCACGTTTCCTTTTGGGCATCGATGCCAAGGCAGAGCTTAGCAAAGATTGCTGCTGTTGTTGCTGTAATTGCTGCTGCTGTTGTAGTTGTTGTGATGCTGAATTTTGCGCATTATTACTGTTACTGCTATTCATTGAGGACGATTGATGTGATTTATGACGTTGTTGCTGTTGCACCGCGTACGGTTGTATGCGCTGCAATTGTGGTGGTTGGGGTGTAGGTTCTGAATTTGAGGGCTTGTCATCGTTAACCTCTGTTAAGCCCTTAATGCGTAAACTTTCGGCCACTCTTAAAAAGGCGGTAAGTCGTTCCTGATCTACCGAGACTTCACCGCGATACATGAAATCCAACAAGGACTTCATATCGGCATAGGGTACATCTTTTAATATAACAATGGGATGCTTTTCGGGATGATTGAGGAATAAAGCATTAAAGTAGGGACTGCAGGCGGAAAGTACCATCTATTTTTAAGGAGAACAATAGAACATTTAGTTAATTACATACATATTTCTTTTAAAGTTATTTTATTTCTCTTATACTTACCTTGTGTGCTTTAAGATATTGACCATCTACGGCCAATGTGACATCGGTGAAAGTTTCTGCATGTAGTAGCTGATCAAAGACCGAGAGTAAATTACTCTGATGGTTGTTCCATCGTAAACAAAATCTCTGTGAAGCCATCTTCATTTGAAAGCCGTTTTAGTTGTTTGTTATAATAAACAACTCAAAACTTTTAAAGTATTTATTTATTTATGTATGTATGTTTGATTTGTAATCCTAAGAATTTTACAATACTTTTCAAACTTCTTGTAATTTCTTGCATAAATGTTGAAATATTTTCGCTTTTCCAACTTATAACATAATTTTCAACAACTCCTGCAAAAAAATAAATTAAAAAAGAAGAAACGTTAAAAAGGCTTTAAAAACAAGTGCAAAAAAATTATAAATTTATTGAAAATTGATATTAAATAAAAATTCCTTATTGTGAGTGTGTTTTCTGAAATTTCTTAACATATTTGTTTGTCGTTTCTAAAATTAACCTGACGACGACGACGACGATGCCTGTGTCTGAATTTCGCCTGTTTAGTCACAGAGATTTTTACCTTTCATTTCAATATAAATTGTATTTGTTGTTATTGCTGCTTATTTTTTTAAAAATAAACCAATGAAAAAAAAATTTTATAACAACAACAATAACGAAATAAATAATTTTTTTCCTTATTTTTTTCGATGAACTTTTTTACAGTCACGGATCTCTTTCGTTAAATTTTTTGTTGTTGCTTGACTTTTTAAAATAAACAAAAACTTTTTTGTGGTGCGATGTGTGTTTAAAAAATTCTTCGTGGCTAAAAATAGACAAAGGATCCAAAGAAGCTAAAAAAGAAGAAGAATAACAACAACAACAACAATTACAATAAGAAAAAAGAACAATAACAGCACATTTGATTTCTCATTAACACGAGGAAACAAACAGAAAGAAAAATATCAAATCAAATCGCCACAAAACCACAGAAATTTTATTTCAATTGGCTATAAAGTAAAACAACAATTGAAAACTAACTGAAAGAACACAGGAGATTACTAGGGGGATAGAGGATAGGGCGGGAAATATTGTGGGGAAATAACCACAGGACGACTACGAGTTCAGGGATGGGAAATTTCATAGTTTTTTTTTTAACTAACAAAATTGTGTTTGCTGAAGTAATATCATTTAAATAAAGTTTTGGCTTAAATCAAACATAATGGTACATGTAATACGAAAAATTAATTATTTTTGTTAATTTACAAAACTTAAAGAAACTCTATTTTGCTAAATGAAATTATTTGAATCGATTTTTTTTGTTAAATTATGTTGCTGTAAATATCTCTTACTTTTAATAAATTATATAATTTAATGAAATCTTTTTATTGATATACTGCTACCTATAAGTTATTGTTTTGTCTTGTTTTTTTATTAAAGCTAAAATGTGTACACACATACATATATTATTTCCTGAATAATTATTAAAAAAACTTATTAAAACTAAATTTTCTCAACCGAAAACACTAAAGGTGGATTCACCCATTCGTTCTTAACAAAAATTTTGTTCGAACAATTTTTTTTTATATGAAGTTTGACGTCTCTCTTTTTGAGAGAGAGAAAATATTTTTTCCGAACTTGAATTGGTTTAATTTTATATTTTTTCTGGACAAAAATGAATTCAGTTGCCAATAGGTTGCATTTTTTTCATACAAATAACAATGCCTTTTGTATATCCATGGCCATTAGCAAAAGCAACTTTATTTTTCCATTCATTTTGAATTTATATCTGTGATTTTGAATACACTATACTTTAAAATAATTTAATATTTGTATTTTAACACTTAAAACCCAAAGCAAAATAAATCAATGGCCGCACTTGTAAAACTAATAGATTTTGTTTACATATGGCAGCTTTGATTTTTCAGAAAAATCGTTTGAAATGGGTGAATCGTGCTGCAAAAAACTCTCAGTAAAAAAATTTTTCTCCGGAAAAAATTTTTCTTAAGAACAAATGGGTGAATCCACCTTAAGAAAACTGTTTAATACATAACTAAATTCTTAATAGTACAGCATGTTCCATCCCTGCTATACATAATAATCCTCATAGTGTGAGTGAAGGGCAAAAGTATGCTGCCCAATAAGAGAGAGTATCCCATAACAGTAAAAGTAATAAATATAAAGTAAACCGTAAAATTACATGTATAGGGAATCATGAAATCTTTACAATTCCGATTCAAATAATAAACGATAAGAAAAATATGTATAATATTTAAAAACATTAAGTTTCATTAAAGGTTTAAATATTGCTATTTAATGTTCATAATATTATCAAAAATAGTTTTTTTTTGATAAAATTGTGCCGTATTCATAAACAATAAAGTAGACTTTAAGTCAGTGTTTAAAAATATAGATTTCGGTTAAATTCAGTTTAAGTTTCATACTGTTCGAGAACCGTGTTTATTAAACATTTTATTATGTATTGTTAAAAATTCATATTTCTTAAAGTAGTTTTATTGAACACGCAGCCACCGCTATTATTATTATTTTTAAAACTATTGTGAATCTTTATTAGTTATTGTGAATATTTTTTAATAAAAACATTTTTCAAATTAGAATATAAATAGAGAATAAATAGAAATCTTGCAAATATAATATAAAATGCAGTCGTAATATACTTTGTCGTCGTAATTCAGCATTGGGTGGAGGAAGAACTCGCGCGTCATTGCCATTATCGCTTAAGGACAATCAGGCCGTCCTTTTTTCGCTGCCTTTGAGAATCTTGCGACTCACTCGCATTGGTTAATGTTTGGCATCATATTACTGTACCGCGTTAAGGTTTCTCGAAGTTTGCATTGATCACATGCTATCGTTGTTTGGTTATACATATAACCTATCGCGGTGGAGTACCAAACAAAACTTATTTTGGATCTTGGCGGAGACTATTAAACTCAGGAGTTGAGTTCGAGAAGTCCGGTTTTCTAGACGAAGGTATAGGTCGGTGAATCTTCTTGATCGAGTCTCCTTTTAGGCGTAAGCCGTATATTGGTGATTACGTTATGAGGCCAAATAATTCCTTCTATTAAAACTAAATTAATGTAAAATGATTTTTTTTTTGTTTTTTATAATTTGTGAAATAAATTAATCGTGCACTAAATTAAGGACGGTAATAAATTTATTAACATTTTCAAATTGAAGTAATTTTTAAAAGTTAGATTAAATTAGTATGCATATATGAAAAGTTCTTAACACTTGCTTAACATGGGTAAAAGCAAATTCTGTGATGTCAGTACTTGAAAGATTATTGTACAAATGCATCAGGATGGAAACACTTATCGGGAAATCACAACAGCCTTGATTTTTCAAAAACAATGGTTTTTCAAGCGGTGAAATATTTCAGAAAGCAAACTACAAAAAAGGTGGCCCGAAAAAAAAACGTATTACGACAGTTTGTGAAGATACACTGATTGTGCGCGAGTCGAAAAAAAGTACGCATAAATCAGCAAATGAGATTCAGATTGCAGTCTTTAGCCAAAATGCAAAACCGTCTGTAGATACAGTAAAACGTCGATTGCGAGAAGTTGGACTGTTTGGAAGAATTTCTCGAAAAAAAAAACCATTCGTGAAAACGTAACCGAATTCATTCGTCTGAACATAACCGAAGTAGAGACTTGAATTCGCAAACATGTACGTACCTCCATTGGACGAATGTAGAATGGAAAAAGAGTATTAATTTCGGACGAAACAGAAATTAATAGGGTCTCTCCAGACGGAAAAAATATATTCGCCGGCCAAAGTTGAAAGAATTTGATCCAAAGTACACCCGCGCCACTTTAAAGCATGGAGGAGTTTCTATAATGCATTGGTGTATTATGTCGTTGTTGTTGTTGCTGCCACTGCAAAAAATTTAGGGAAATATGGATAAGTTTCAATATGCAAGAGTTCTAAGCAATACAATGATGACGTATGCTAATGAGAACATGCCAGTAACATGGATATTTCAACAGGATAAAGATCCGAAGCATATGGCTCATCCATCAGTCTTGATCTCAACCCGATTTAGAACTTATGGCAAGTTGTAAAAACCAAAGTAAGATCTGTAAAAATAAGCAAATTTTAATGAACTCTTTGCCAAAATATAGAAACCTTGGGAAGGCATTCCAAGTATGTATTGTATGTAAAAATTTTGTGACCTCAATGCCTCGCAGTGGATTTACAACAAAATATTGAATTATTTTTAAATAAATAAATACATTTTTTTGTAAAATTTGTGGAATGTCCTTAAATATATGCACGACTGAATCTTATGTGAAAAGATGACTCACAGATTCATAAATAATAATTAATTTGACACAATATGCAGTTATTTTCTAGGAGTAAGAGTTAAATTGACTAAACTACGACAAATTTTAAGAATGTCATAAAACCTTTCGTATTACATATTTGCTTCAATACAACTTGTTAGCTGTAACTGAGCTTACGTTTTAATTGTGGGCAGAACATATTTTTACAGTAAATGCAACATTTAAAGCAGTAGTACAGCCCCTAACTCTAAATATTCTTAGAAAACTAACCAAAATGTTTAAAAAATTAACAACTTCCCTTTTTTTACCAAAAAAAAAAAAAAAAAGCAACAAGTGTAATGACCGGTTTTTAATTAAACATTATTTAAACAAAATTAAAAAATCTTTTAGGCTTACAGGAAACTAGAAAGAAAATTGACTTTTTCCCAAAGAAACGCAACAAGAAAACAGCAAACCTCAAAAATTGAGAGAAAAAAAATAAAACAAACGAAATTAATTTAAAAACGGAAATAGATAAAAACAAGATAATAAGCGTAAAAAGCAACAGAAAACATCATAATGAAATACATTTACACAAACAAGCACTGCTGTGATGCATGCATATAAAGCACACAGATCCATTCCTCCATACGAGTATGTATTGAAACCTTAAATAACAACAAAAACAATATTAGTGTTGTTATTATTATTGTTTTTATAAACAGAGATCACGTCACAGATGACTGCATCAAAAGAGATACTACAGGGAGATACTGTTAGATAGAAACTACAATAAAATAAATATTACTTCTATATAGGTATGTAAATATCCTCTAAACTATTTTACAACAAACTTGCCTACATACACATATATACATACTCGTATATATATACAACAAACAGACAGAAATAAAATAACAACAAAAGCCACCATTGTGAAATGAACAAATTTTTTTGTTGTTGTATGTATTTCGTTTTGTAGTTTTGTGTACGGTATATGTATGCAACAAGTCTCTTTACAACCAGGGGGAGCTAGAGCTGACTGCCCTCTTTTTTATTTTATTTATTTATTTTTTTTTTGACAAAAACTAATAGAAAATAAAAATAGAAAAACACCAAAGCAACAACAAAAACAGCAGCAACACAAATGTGAAACTATAAATTGAAATTCAAAAAAAGCATGTGCAACAACAACAAAGCAAAAAAGCTGGGCTAAAGTCTAGGCAGGCATTAGGGCGCAGTTTTAAGTATACAAAAATATTAGACAAAAAACATTAGCAGCAAGAAAAAATTTTAAGTAAAGAGTTGTTGTTGGGTGCTAGACTAAAAGTTTAATATTGCGGTGTATGTGTGTGTGTATATGTATGTATATTACGAAACTCAAAAAGGCGTAACATTTTCATAGTTTTACATAAGCACACATACCTACATACATTCCACAATAAACAAACTTTACAAAATTAATTGAAAAAAACTCATAGACTACATAAAATAAATAAAAAATTATGAAAAAGATGAGCTAAAATAGGAATTATATAAAGGAATGTACATATCTATGTACATACTATGTACATATCTATGTTTGTATGGAAATATGTATGCATATATACATATATGTTTGAATGTATGCATGAACAATTTATGAATGTGTGTGTATGTGTAGCTTTTCTATTCTTCCTATTCTTCTTCTTGTTTTCAAATCCCGTTGTTGTAATAAATACACACAGAGAAACACACCGAAACACATGAACTAAATTATTTTTGTTTTTCTTTCTTTTCCATCTTTTATGCTTTTGCTTCTATTTAACGGAAGCTAATATGATTTTTCTAAGAGCATAATTAAATAACTAGAAAGAGTTTGGTTTGTTATTTTGTTAATCAATCTATCTGTTAAAAATTTAAGAGTTCTTTAGTTAAAATGCTCTTTTGTTAACACAGTCTATTTCAGTAATTTAATGTCTGTATGTCGTCTTCGCCAGTTGGCCAGTTAGAAAAGACATAAAATTCAGAATTTTATTAACTTTAAGTCTTAAAGTTAATAAGATTAAAGTTTAAGATGTCGTTAAGTCAAATAAGTCAACTGAAGTTTAAATTATGTATATTTAAAGTATTTGTCAGAATATTTAAATAATAAACACAAAAGAAATAAAGAAGAAATGGGGGTATTAAGGGGTAAACATTAAAATATAAAAGAAAATCAATTTAAATTAAATAAAAATGTAAAATGTGTTTATTTCAATGTGTTTATTACAAATTCCAAGAATTTTATTAAAAAAAAAAAACAGAAAACACAAAATCTTATTTGGCTTTAGAAAAAGTACGAATCCAATTAGATACAAAATGATTGTCAAATAAGGCGAAGTGTTCAGTGCTCATACAAAAAGTGGACTATTGCTTAATAACATTATTAATTTCCTTATTTTGATACTTTTTAAAGCAAAAACATAATTTTTATAAAATAAGGCAGAAATAGTGCAACATTTTATTGCAGAAAGGAAATAATGTTAAAATTGCAGAATTCTTCCTATCCAATCAGGTAACACAATGGGACCAGCAATATGGACCTAAGTGGGCCGTACTACACGGCCGCCTGCTAACCTAACCTAAAATTCCAGAATAATAATGTACATATATTAGCTAGATCTCTGAGATATCTTTAAACAACTTGAATGTTTAAAGACCTTTTTAACAAAATTTTATTGCAGAAAACAAAGGGTGAGTTTTTTGAAAGAATGTTTTTGGCAGCCCAGCTGTTTTTGTGCAACATGTTCCATTTGTTCTATAATTTAAACATGAATGTGCTTAAAAACAAACAACGCTTGCAGATTATTGAGTTTAATTATCAAAATTCAAGCTCGGTTAAGGTAGTGATCAACTTTTTTTTATTGGAAAATTGTATTCAGCGACGAAGCACATTTCTGGTTGAATGGATACAAGCTAAATTGTCGTATTTGGTGTGAAGAGCAGGGGCCAAATTACCGCATTCGATATCGAGTAAAATTGATCGTAATTTTCTTATTTGAGATTATGGGATTCGATATCGAGCAAGAAATTTAGTACATTTTATCATAATTTCGATATCGAAATCATTTTCGATACGATAGCTCATTCGATCACGAATGCGGTAATTTGGTCCCAGAACTGCCAATGCTTTCTGAAAAATGCACCGTATTTGTTGTGGATTATAGGCCGGTGGCGTCATTGAACCGTACTTTTCAAAGATGACGTAGGCATTTATGTTACTGTGAGTGGCGAGCGCTACCGTGCGATGACTACACATTTTTTTTTCCAAAATGGAAGAGCAGGACTTTACTGATATGTGGTTTTAGAAAGACGGTGCCACACAGCACGCGAAATTATGGCCCAAAAGAGAGGCGAGTTCAGTGAACAGTTTATTATTGGTTTGGGGCCGCTCAAACCAACTTTTTAGACCATGGTGAAATTATATATCAGGTGCCAGCATTGCTACAACAATTACAACAAGGCAAGAACAACAGACATTTTTGTTTGTGTGATACTTTCGTTACTGTCAAAAACATCTGACATGAAATAAAGAAAACAAACATACAAACATGGATTACACTAACACTTTTAGTAAAACAACTCAAAAAAAAAACACACTATTTAATATAAAATAGTTCTTTAACACTTTTAAACTATTTTACGCAGATAAAACGGCGACAAAAACTCACTTTTTCAAATACAAAATAATTTTGTAACTTTTTAATAAACTTTGACTATTTGTATGGGGGCTATGTTAAGGCTCACATCTATAGGGATGATTGATGCACTGGAAGCTAATACTGAAGAATTTATTCATGATATACCGGCCGATAGACTAGACGATAGTGTGCGGACTACCAGTCAGAGGGTTGTGGGTTCGATACCCGCCAAAGACTCTGAGTGTTTTCTGCAGATAAGCCAATAAGCTTCGCAGTTTGTGTTTGTTAATTATATTAAAAAAAAATATGTTGGAGAGAGTATGCTAAAATCGAACCTAGCGTATGAACCAAATTAGGCGTAGCCATGGTCAACATTTACATAAAATCATATTTAAACACTGAATAATATAGATCGTTCTGTTCTATCGACTTAAATTAAGGATTCAAACATTTCTCTAAATTGTATTTGTTTTTTTAAACTAAATCCGAAAGCTTTAAAAAAAATCACACTTTAGCTTTACTGCGATAGATTTATCAAAGACTTTAAATTTGATACATGACAAATGACTTTGTTCTAAAACTATTACTTTAACTAGAGGCCATTTACGAAAAGGGCCAGAAGACCCAAAAAAAAATTACCTAAAATTTAATTTAAAGCATTTAATAGGTACCTACTTATATGTTAAAATTACTACAATTAATAATCCTTGAAATATTTATTTGAAAATTAAAAAAATTTGTTTATAAATTTTCTAAAAAATTCAAAATTGGGATAAATAAAATGTGCGATAAAGTTTGGTTACAGAGTTTTAGGGTGTAATGGAGTCTTGATTCGATATTGTTCGTATTTGCATAATAATGTTTCCTCTGGCATGGAATTACAAAGTGTTTTCAGATAAAAAAAAGAAGTTTAAACGAATATTTGTAACAGTGTAATCACGTTTACAGAGTTTAATCTTTTAAGAATTAAACAAATTTTGAAGAACAATGTAATCTAAAATAATTTTTTTTTTTATGAGAACGTTAAAAAGATTTTAATAAAAATTTACAAGGATTTGGAAAAAGCTTTTGATTTCAACATTTGTTTATGAAATTACAGAAATATTCAAAAAAGAGAAACAAATTCTTAAAGTGTAAAAAAGCTAAATACCTAATAAGTTTACCAAAATTTGTTTTAATTCGTAAACTAAATTCTAAAACAATCATTTTGGTAAACAAACACTTTGAGGGTTTTTTTTATACTTTGTTATGAATTTTGAAAACTATGAGAACTGGCCCTTTAAATTAGTAAAAATTTTACAATAATAGGTAGGGATTAACAATCCGTTTCAATAAAATTTAAAATAAATTGATTCATGATTCACAAATGAGTACCGACAATTTATTTTCAATATTTGTAATCTTCAGTTTTTAAATAATATTCGAGCGTTTTTAATAAAAACATAAAAAAATAAATTTTCTATTTTTTTGTTTCTGAATGGTTAATGGCGTTAATGGTTTTCCGAACAAATTTTATATTTTATAAAAAAACAGTTCGTAAATTGCCTTTTTTTATAGACATTAATTTTTGAGTTTTTTTAAATTAATTAATTTATGAAACTACAAAATAATTTAAAAAATTATTATTTCCATTAACAGTTTTTGTTAAATTTAACCAAATAATTGTTTTATTTCAAAATTAAACTTCCATTAGTAATTGTTTTCTCTTTTATAGGAACTTTCTGAAAAACTTTTCATTAACAGGAAATTACAAACTCTAAATTTATTATTAAACACTTTTTTCTATTAAATTTCATCATATTTATCCATAATATTCTTTAATTATTCTAAATTTTCATAGAAATTTCATTAATGATTTCACTTCACTAAACTATTGATGTTACTCTTGTAATCAGTTGCTCTTAAATGAAGTAAACTGTTTGTTACACTCTTAAATTGAACTCGTAGTAAAATGTCTACAAAAAAAATGTAGTTAAAACAAAATGCACTTGTTGTTTTAACTGTGTTCCTTTTTGTTTGTGAAGTTTTGAGCGTAAATCACTTAATTTGAATTATTGAATGAATTAATAATTTTGTAGTTGCTTAAGTACTCACATTAGGAATTTTTTAAATATTTTTTTTACACAAATCATAGATATTCTTGTTGTAGAAAATTTTTATATTTTCCTTTCTTTTATCAAAAAATAAAACTTATTCGAATTTCATTTGTTTTTAATTTAAATAATAAAATAGAATCTCACATTTTATTTTTTGGTTGTAATTTTGCTTTCTTTTTTTATTTTATTAACTTTAGTATGTAGTTGTTTTTTTTTCTTGATTATTTTCCTTTTGCTCTATAGCTTTTATTTTGCTTTATTATTATACACATTTACACCAAAAAAGCTTTTCTTAAAGATCTCTACAAAATAGATTTTTTGTTGGTATTTTATTTTTTTTAATATTTGTTGTATTTATATATGTATATTTGTTTTATCAGTTATAGAAATAATAACAATAATGCAAGGTGGACACGACACGAAACGACACGTCCTTACGGTCACGAGTAACAACAGCGTATGAATGTAATGCGTAAAGAAAAAATTATTTTAAACCGTGAGCTGTCAAGTCCTAGAGGAGTCAACGTTGACGTCGCAGTCGGCAGTGTTACACACCACTACACACTTAAGTACAACAAAATTACAACCACCACTACTACTAACAGCAACAACAACAAACCGCCACCACCAATATTATTCTTATTATCACTCACACTACAGTTTCATGAAAAACAAAAAGCAGCAACAACATTTTAGTGATTAACTCATACAAACTTTTAAACCTGAACACTCGTTCATTCACTCTCTCTTTCTCTCATTCACTGGCCCCCGCTAGATCACTTTATGACGTTGCGTTTGCTCTATGTTTTTTGTTTTTCTTGGGAGAACTTTTTATAGTTAAATTATTTAATTTATTGTTTTTTTTTTAGGGAAATGTTCTCAATTTGTTGCTCTTTTTTTGGTTTTACGTTTGTTGAATTTTTAATTCAAATTCTATAATATAATAAATTCATGTGTATCAGTGAGTTTTAAAAAGAAAGGGAGGTAGATTTCTTAACCCCTTTTTGATTTTGTGTTCTTAACCAAATTTTTTACTTAATTTTTTTACGCACTTTTCATTTATACATACTTTTTTGTTAACAATTTCGCTTAAAATATTATTAATTGTTTAAATTATTTGTGATAGGTATTTTCCTTTTTTTTGATCGTTATATAGAGTGACATTTAACACTTGTTTTTCTGTTTTGTTTAAGAAATAATTTTTTCTCTATAAATTTTACTTTTCCGTTCGAACTAAATACAAAACAAAAAACGACGAACTTTTATTTACGACACCGCTACCACGACTGAGCGTCCTCTTGCTCCTCATTGATCGCATAGACCAAAAACAAATCGTAACGTGCCTGTGGATTCGTCTCTTCTTCTTCACCATCATCATCGTCAACGTTATTTTTTTTTTTAATATTTTGTCGTCGTGTACAAGTTGAGTTGTTTTTTATTTTTACTTTGCCTAATGTCGTTTATGTGTTGTTATTGTTGCTGGCCGTCCTACAATCCACCACTCTACATTAGAGCAAAGTGTAAATCCTCTTAAAAAACAACACAACAACAACTACTACTACTACACAAACATCATTATAGTAATCAACCACCATATAAAAAGCAACAGCTACAACAAAAACATTAGTAACAGCAGCCACAGCTTAAAGCAAAATCAAACAAAAAAAAAAAAAAACAAGCAGTATCCAACCCAACCAAAACCGTCCATCGTATTCGTCGTCATATTCCCATTTCACACAACACGATTTCTATACACTTTTTTTTTTACTTATTTCTTTTCTTTTTTTGTTTTTGTATTTTTCAGCTTTGCATTTTATTTATGTTTTCTTTCGTTTTTCCTCTCTCCAAAGTGTAGAATTCCATTTATATTTTATTTGTTTTTGTTTCAGTGTTGTTTGCCTTAATGTTGTTTTGTTGTTGTTGTTTTAGTCTCCTTTTACGTAAAAATTATTGTTTTTTCTTAAGTGGGTTTACATTTGATTTTGTTTGGTAGTTTAGCGGAGAGTTAACCAAAAAATTACACTCTTTGAGACAGAAAAAAAGCACAAGATCGTTCATTTTTTATTGTTGCACTCTGAGTGTACAAATAATGTGCTCTTTTGTTTTAGCTCTGCAAAAAGTCAGCTTTTTAATGAATATGAAACAGGGTGATTAACTTTGAGTTAAAAGTATTCGTATTTGAAAACCATCATATTTTGAAAACCGGTTGGGTAAACCGCTTGAATATTTTGCGGGGAAATCATTAATGTATGAAGAATTCTTATTGGTTGTTCTCTTCAATATTTATATTTAACTTTCCACTTAAGCAATTAATTTTTTAATGAAAATTTTGTTAATTTTTCCGTATTACATTTTGTATGTAAACACTTTGCAATGTTACAAATAGTTATTGTGTCCCTTTTAGACTTGGCTAACTCCAAGTTACTTTTGTATTTTTGCATCAATTGTCACTTAAGTGTCTCTAAGTAATCTAGGTTGTAGTCAGTATAACGCGTTTTAGAATGCAGTTAGTAACACACTAAAAGTAATTTATTGGGGAGTAAATTGCGAATAACTGTAATTTTGCAATCTCAAGATTAGTCTTTTATAGTTTATACAGAGCCAATTGACTTCTGCCTAGAACACAAACATATTAAAATAAAGATAATTCTGTAAACAGTGATGACCCTAATTGATACATAAAATCATTAATTTGGAACAGCCACCCAAAACAGATGTATAATCGCTAACGAGTAATGAAATAACTTGGACAAACATATCTGTGGAATTTTGACAAAACAACCAATGTCGAAAAACTGAATTTTACAGGAGGGCCAAAAAACACTTTCATAGGGTCACAGAATCGTTCCAGAACATATCTAAGCAAATGTAACCTATTTTTATGGTGGAGAATTTAAATACCTTTATTTTACAATTTGCATCTTTCTGCCAGATACAACTGTTGCCGAGAAAATGTCCAAAAATCGAGATGTGTTGTTTTGTCAAAATAATTTTTGATCGAAAAATCCACCCTTCTCTAGATAAACTCTTTTTTCATACTGAAGAGTAACAAATATTTCGCAACCTTTGTCGGGACTAGTGCTTTTATTAAAATGAAATAAGAAAAAATTCAGTGACATATGTTGTTTTCTTAAATAGAATTCAGTTTATTTTAAACGAATATTATAAAAAGTTACGCTTTCTATTAGACCAATTACATGCATTTTTAGGTATGAAAAAGAAAAGTTGAAATTAATTGAATTAAAAATACAAATAAGAAATAGTTAATATATTATAATATATTGTAGTTCACATTTATATTAAATTGCTTTAATTTTTATAATTCAGAAAAAAAAAAATAATTCAGTCTACAGCTAATCATATTCGTCAATATCCTAATCATCTTCCAATTGTACTTCACCTTCAACGTGAAAGTTATTGTAAAAATTATGAAACTCTGCATTTATAAATGACAGAACGGACGTTTTTTATTAGAAGATATTGGCAAAAGATCAGAATAACATTTATTAAATTTTAAATTTGTTATTTTCCGTCTTCGCTATGTCTAGTTCCTAGAAGTCCTCGTCCGGCTGATATCTTTAGCTTGTACTGTGAAATTCCAGACTTAGATTTATCATATCGCATCTTGTCACATTTACAATTTATCACCTTTACAAAACAACAAATAAAAATTATACTAAAAAAATACAAACAAAGTTGGTGTTACACGCACCTAATGTATTAGTATTTCTCCACGTGTATTTGTTCTTTAATATACTTCCAAAGTCAAAGTATTGATCTTGAACCATCTCGATTGCATTGTATTTGTGATTTGTAGTTGTTATTAAAGTAGCCCAGTCATGTGGGTGATATATGGAATTCACACATTTTTTCTTCTTTTTTTCTATTTGGGAGTGAACCGTGTCACATTCCATAAGCGTGTGTCCAACAACCAGAAACTTCTATAGTATGATGATCTTATAAATATCGGTAGTTGAACAAAGGTGCACAAACACGGCACCCTCTAGAAAAGTCGAAAATTCTAAAATCATTGAAAATTACATACAAATTGACAAACTCTTTGGAGCCGTGACGTAGTTACCTTCCAAACAGCTGATAATTGTCGTAATCTTGTATATATATATTCTTGTAGTCAATGTATTCACTTGCGAGAGAGTCAATGCTCCTCCAAAACTTTGGAACCTTTGTATTTTTGTTGTCTTCCTCTGTGCATTGCTTATGTTTTTCTATATTAGGAAACAACATATTTTCATTAAAAACGTCTTAATTTGTTATATAAGCACACGACAAAAGCACTTGATTTGATATAGGTTCGTCTTATTTCGATAATTCCTACTACACTAAAGCACTCATGTTCACATAGGTTGCTTTGTCACAATAAATGCTAATGATCAAATGGCTTTAAAAGAACTTAACTTTAGAAGGGAACGTGTTATTTTCGTTTATGCATGTGATAAAAGAACATGAGTGCAAATAGGTTATTTTGTCAAAATAATTTCAGTAAATTATTGGAAACCCATATTTAAATAGGTTCTTTTGTAAAAACTACGTTATGAAATTTCTCTTTGTTCCCTGCAGCATATTTCGATATGTGTTCTTTTGTCAAAAGCAGATTGTAAAAATTGCGAGATAGGTTGATTTGGGGGCTTATATATCTTCCGATCTACACTATCTAGAAATATGCTGAAAAGACAGAAAGATGCGCTTTTAAAACTTATACATATGGTTTAAAAAGTGGAAAATTGTCCGATCTCGAGTTAGGTTCTTTTGTCAAAACTCCACAGATATGTTTAATAAGTAAAATGGTGCACTAACACAGGTTGAGCGCTTCGTACCTATCGTGTCTCAATTACACAGTTTTTTTTCCGGAAATATCCGGAGATCGCAAACAGAAATACGTACTTTTTCTAGACGTAATTTACCATGGCTAAGGAAATGTTTGAAGTAATCTTTGAAACACAATGATATAATTTCTTGGCTTATGATGACTACAATGGAAAACGTTTATGATTAATGAATCCCAGTGACAGACCGTAGTATCCAAGTTCCCACTTTGTATTCGAAAATTATATTTTGGGAGTATATTTTTAAAATGACACGGTAGTCTTTTTTTAAATCGACATTGAAAGTGATTATGAGTCGATTGAAAGGTTGGGTTTGGTTGCTATATCCAGGCTTGCGAGGCTTGTAGATTAGTCTCCAACGTTGGGCAATTGAAAGGGGAGAGCTACTTTCGTTTGGGGATTGCTCAAATACGGAACACAACTTATAATCCAACGGGTTGTGGTCTGGACTAGCAGCTGGCCAATCATCCGTTGTCATAAAGCCCGTTTTTAAGCCACAGTTGATTTGTTTTTCTCTGCGAGCTGGAGCGAATATTGATTGGTTGAAAACCTTCACAATGGGTTCCAAGACGATCGATTGATAGATAGATAATGGCCAATGTTTTCACTCCTTTCTCGCAAAAATAGTCATCGTAGGTCACTCCTTACCATACCATTACAGGTGCGAGATGGTTGATGCTTCTCTGGATGACCGAGCCAGTGATCGCAAACATGGTACAATTGTACTTTTTTTGATACATTTTAGACAACACAGTTGGTACCATGGTACTACCACGAGTCTTTTGATACAATTTAAAAATACTGTTGCATCAAAATATGGTATTTCAGATGAAATAGATAAATATATTATTTTAGTTACTATTTGTGTAATAGTGCAAACCAAATAGATTTTAGTAAACTTCATGGACATTTTGGAACTGATAACAATTCGATCTTTAAATACGCATCCATAAGATGATTATTTCGATAAGAAAGTTTTGTTGAATTATCGAACAACGAGAGCCTTTGACATATTAACTTACATTAAATGATTTTGAGACTGAATTCAAAAACTAAAGCCTAAAATGTAGTTAATCAGGATTTCAAAATTTCTTCTATTTTTGATATAATAAATCTAGTTATTTCGGAAATGTAATCGAAGGATGCACGAATATATATACACAAATATGTATATATTTACCAAGGTTAACTTTTTGCAAATAAACCGATACTTTATAAATAAGAATATTTTAGATAATTGCGATAATTAACGCAAATAATATTATTAAAAATTCAGAAGTTGCTGTCTAACTATATATTTAAACAAATACAGACAAATCCCAAATGAAGATAATTTGCAGACAACATTTTATTACGAAACTAGCTCTGTTTCTTTGCCTTTCCAAGAAAAAGAGGTTTAATTTTCTTTGATTCAGTTGTAGTATGCTTTGGAAACTTTCTTTCTGGAACACTAGTTGCATATCGTGAAAAAACGCGTTATCTGATAGCATTTTCCAGTTTTATAGCATTTATAATATTACCAGAAGTTAGATAATAGCAATCGAGTACAAAATTGTTTAAACATTCGTTATATAAGGTAATATTAAAACTGTTTGTGGTAAAGTTTTATTATTATTTAACAATTTTTTTTAAACATTTTTTTTATATAATTGGTACGAAATCCAAAAACCCATTTTCCATCACTGGACCGAGTGAAGATTTTCTCGTCAGTAAACAGAATTTGTCTGTGAGTATTCTTCGCCTACTGGCTAAGTAACGTTTTTAATTTTAATTTTCGCTTCCGTTTTTCTTTTAATGCGGCCGTGAGTAGGTGTAGATTGAAGATAATCTAGTACTGCCGGAAAACCTACGATACCTACATGAAGCTCTAACATTCTAACAATCTAAACAAAGACGTAAAGAATGTATAGTGAACATTTCAAGAACATTTCGTATTGCGATATATGATTATTAAACCTTGACATAGTCCCATTATATGTTGAATGGTATTTCTAAAACAATAATGCACTTAAAAGAAAGAAGATAACGTGTATCTTTACAAATAAATTTTATTTTAAACCAGCTTTTGAAGCTTAAAAACAAAATAAGTAAGTATATAATATCAAAAGTTTTAAATTTAAATTATGACGAAATTAATTTCCTTATTATTGTGCTAAATATCCACTTCAATCTTCAACAAAAAAGTAAAATTCCTTTAAATTTTTTGACAACAAGTGCTAATTAATGCTAATTAAATACAAGAGGGCAAATGTGGTTTGTTGGACAACACCCTGTATTTTAACAAAATTTTGTGTTGAAAGTTTAATTTGAAGAGAGAACAGAAAAGAGAGTCTACAAAATAGTTCTCCTTAAACGAAATACATTAAAATTGCTGAAAAATTTACATTAAAATCAGCGTTGCCAAATGTGCAGATTTATCTGTTTTTTGCAGTTTTTTGAAGTGCAAAACAGGCTTGCAGATTTTTACTCCAAAAAACAGTTTTTTAAAATCAATGCAGATTTTTCAATTTTATTCGAATAAAACAAAGAAGCAATCAATATTATTATTCCCACTCTATGTGGAATTTTGACCAAAGATTTAAAAAAAAATTCAATTGCACAAATTTTGTACAAACAAAAGAAATGGAAAATAAATTTAATAAGAATATGTACAACTATGATCTCTATGATCTCTATACATATGTATGTGATAATTTAAATGAAGTATTATACGTTATGTTTTTACTGTTAATTTTATATACATATGTATATTTTATATCAAATATAAAAATTATATTTTGTTTTCTTTTTTTCTTCAATAAATTAAACATATACAAATATCATTTTATTACATACCGCACACCTTCTTCAAAAGTGACTCAATTCAAACAACAACTTAAACAACACACAACACACTTGTTTATCTATAAGAAAAAGGTCAAAGCATTTTGTTACAGTTAACAAGTTCTAAAAAACAGTTAAGTCTTTCTTTATATTTCATTTGGTATAAAGTTGCAATTTAATAGTGATTTTTTTTAGTTGTGTCATATAATAAAAATTTTGAATTGAGTCACTTTTGAAGAATGTGTACGATATTATTTAATTTTGTTTTGAAGGTGCAGATTTTTTTCGAAAAAACCAGATTTTTTTTTGGGAATTGTCAGATTTTGTAAAAAAAAATATGGCAACACTGATTAAAATAGAGTTAGAAAAAGCCGTTATAATGTTTGTTTCTCTTTTTTACTCTCTCTCTCTCTCTTTGACTGTCTTTCTCAGTGACCTGTTTTAGTTTCCTATTTCCTTTACAAAATTTAATGGAAATAACAACAGCAACAACAATTGATTTCAAACCAAACCGAACCAAAAAAAAACAGGGTGGATGACGAATAAAAAAACCTAAAAGCTTTATAATATCATAAGCAAATGTTAAAAAGAGAAGGAAAAAGGAAAGGGGACAATATATGTATGTATGTAATTCAGTTTCCCCTAAATAAAAAAATAATGTTTGTGAAACGGGGAAAATAGTGAGTGGTTGGTGGTTTATTAAAAGATTTATGCAATTTATAATAAAAGGCGTTAGTTTTATTTCAGGGATGTTTAAGTAATTTTGAAAGATTTGAGTTTTTTTTTCAAATTCTTGAATTTAACTTTGAGTATGTAAGTATGTAGGTATGTATGTGTAGGAACACTCCTGTTTTTTAGGTTTTCAAAATGAAGCTCTAAAACAAAACCCACCTTTAAAAGTATATTCTAGTATGGTTATATACCTACTACATATTTCGTTAACCTTTATTTTCTTTTCTATGTTGAGTAGGTAAGTAGTGTGTGTGTGCTTTTTATTTCTAACTCTTTTTTTTTGTCAGTATGTCTGTCTATTTCTATACATTGCCTTGTTTGTCTATTATTATCCACCATTATTATCCCCACCTTAGAATTTAGTAGAAATAAAAAAAATTAAAAGACCTCATTTTATACCCCTGGTTCCCCCCTTTAAGCAACAACCGACTGACACATCTAATGTGCTTAATACACACTATCCTCCACACAAATAGACAGACAGACAGACAGTCGAACTACGGACGGATACGTGCGCGCAACAACAAAACAGCAGCAGCTACAGCGAAAAAGAGCTTTTGTCATTGAATTGTTGCCTTTCCTTTGCATGAGTAAAGATCATATAAAAACACACATTGTTGTTGTTTCTAATGCCCCCATATACACACACATACCGATATATAGATGCATACATACACAGGAATACCTACGATCGCTGCGGACACACCAAACTAATCTAAGAGTCTCATATAAACATAGAAATAGAGATAGATACCTTTACTTTGTGTTGCACTGCAATGTACAGTGGAGCCATTGGAAGAATACATAAACATAACGGTATAAAACTTGAAATATCAACTCCACAATACATAAATCCTAGTGTGTTAAAATTATAAATCTCTGCAAATATCTACCTATTTGTATGAATGTTCAAATCTTCCTCAAGGGACATACATATGTACCTACTTAGATAACAAGTTTTGTAGGCATCGGGGAGAGAACAGTAGATCACTAGAGTTTTTTTTTAGTTTTGCATAGTTTTCAATCATCCCCACTGTACAGCGTGTATATAGGTACTAATAAGACGGATGGTTGTTGGCTGGATGGATGAATAGACAAACAACACCCAGGCGCAAAAATGTTAAACATACCTATACATTTAGATACACAGACAAACAGACAGACAGCCATTCATTCCTACATAGAAACATCCATCCATCCATCTATCCATCCAAGCAAACATACATACATACATATGTACATACTACCATATAATAATCATAGACTCGCGCTGTCATAGTCACTGAATCGTGTCGTGTGGAGTCATTTCAGCAACGGCAACAACAAATTAAAAACAAGAAGAAAAAAGTGTAGGTATGTTCGAAATGGATGAGAGTGCCTGTATGTATGCATGTGTATTAGATATCTATGTGTTTTTGATATGTTTGCGATTGTGTAGCATGATCATAATGAAAAATTCCGTTTGTGCCTTGTTTGCCTTGCCCTATTGCGTGATTCTTGTTCATTTAGCGTACAAACACAAATAAAATATGTATGAATGTACATACATCCGCAAATAAAAACAAACTACAAACCAGAGAAACTTTACAAATATTTGAGAATTTGTATTTACTAAGAGAAGAAAATCTACTTTTTTTGAGAGAGTCCCTCTCTCTTTCTAACGATCTAACGAAAGAGCTTTAATATTTTTAACAGAGTTGGAAAGTTTTTTTTTCAAGAGGAGCAACAATATAGTGAATGAAAACTTTGTATTCATTTTTTACTGAACTCAGACAAAAACTGAAATGTTGTGCCCATTTTAGGGCTGAAAGGAGGCCTCTCAATATTAAAGGCCCAACTATAATGTGCATATGCTAGCTTAAGCAAACGTGCGAACACATAAAAATTGTATGTGGCAAACTATAATGTACTTAACGAAACTTTTCGTTAAGTTTTTCAACTGTCATTTGCTTAAGCAAAAAGCGAAACTGATCGCACATTCTGTACGGAATCAGCTGTTGTTGTTTGTTTGTGTTTTGAACAAAATGGAAGAAAATATATTTATTTTAAATTTAATAGAAAATGCGGGAAAAATAAGTGCCTTTACAATAAAAGGGACCCTTTTTATTTTAACAAAAATGTCTTTCTGTCGCGGTTATTTCTATGACAGAACAAGAGCGTCTTCTTCTTTTACAGTGTAGTTCACTTATTTCTTTTAATGTGCACAGGCCTTCACGCGCTAACTTTAATATTTTTATATTATTTAAATTTTTAAGTTTTTTCTCCACTTTTGCAAACACAATACGAAAATTAACAAAACATATGTAAACGTTTATTATTATTTACAATGTAGTGCTGCCACAGCTGTACATTTTAGTACTTTTGCCGATAAATTAAAAAAAAAGGAAAAATTATGCGTTTCGGGTACGAAGTTTTCTTTTAATTATAAAATAATATAATAATATTTATAAAATATAGTCATTTAATGGCTTTTTGTTAAAATAAAAACATTTTTTTAAACATAAATGAGCAACTGTGGACAAAAAGTTTCAAAGTCATTGTAGCCACCTAAAAGTTAACTCTGAACTGGTTATGCATTTGATAGCCTTTTCGTTAACTTTTGCAATTTGCTTAAGCTTGCTGATGCATATTATAGTTGGGCCTTAACTCTCTAACGTTTGGACGACTGGTAGCAGTTAAAATCGTCAAATGAATACCATTAGCAGAAATATCGCCATAGAACTGCTATCAAAATTAATTGTATTTTACTTATATTTAAGGCTTTATTAGGCTGCCACAGACCCTACGTTGAACATCTGAACCATAAATGTTGCATTTGATTTCGTCATAGAATATAACATATTGCCGACACGCAAAATTAATATCTTTAATGGATCTCATCAATCTGTTAACTTCCAAAATAAATGGTTTTCACCTTCCCAGACGAACCAACATATTTAAGGCTCTCAGCATCCTGTAGATTTTTTCGTTGTTTACATTGGTATATAGAGTTCTTCTTAGTTGGTCGTTAATTTCTGGTAGGTTTAAGCAGTTTATTTTGAGCATTTGTATTTCCTTTCCTGCATTCAACGATTTTTGACAACAACTCAGTGGTAAATTTTAAATGCTTCCACTATTATAGATCAATTTATTAAATTGTTGACTGCTTGTCAACATCTACTAAACGTATCACAAATGTTTTTAATTTATGTACCCTAGTTTAAAAACTGCAAAATAAATTTTCCTTCAGAAATGTTAAATAATTTTTCCTTCTGCCTTTTTAATGCAAAGATCTTCATACCTGAGCTCAATAAAGACAAAACTATTACTAATAACATTTGAATAATAAATGACACGTATTCTTTTAACAAAAAACATAGAAACATTTCAAGAACAATTAAGAAAAACACCAAAAACTCCTGTTTACGCCAAAACAACACTTAGCGATTCTCCTTATTTTCCCTGCGACTTCATTTCGCAATGTATATACATAAATACAGAAATCTATGCATTTTTGCAACACATACAAACATACTTTCACTTGACATAAAGTGCTAAATGTCAAATGTCAAAGTTTTAAAAAGATCGTAAATGCTTATTTTCGGCAAGATGCATACAAACCTTCACCTGTTCACTTCATTCTCCTCTACTGGTAAGAAATCCTTTTGCCCAAATAATTTAATAAATAATAGGAAACAATTCCTAAGCCCGTTGTATCATTCCTTTCTTTTCATATTTATTATGAATCTTATTGAATTATTCTGAGTATAAAATCTAAATGATTATGTTACGACTCAGAGACTGTGGTAATCTTTTCCAATTATCCAGCCAGTTTCAAGAGCTTTTCAGCTTACAAAATTAACTGGGATCTCCAAACGCAATACTTCCTAACGCAAATTACTTTTATATTGGAATGGAAAAACAAATTTCTCTTTCTCTTTCACCAAAGTATATTTTAAGATAAATATCGAATACTTTTTGGGTGATTTTCTTGTTTTTAAATAGCAACCGAGCCTGGACTATATAGTATATATCGATCTATCAATCATGTTTGTAAGGTAAATATTCGGAAAGTTGATTTTAACAGACAGGCGGACATGTTATAGACTATGCAAAGAAAAATGTAGAAATTACAAACGGCATGGCAAACTTATATACATAGTCCCAATTTACACGAAGCAAGTCTTTAAGTCAAGGTCATAACCTATTAGACATAGAGGTGAGGGGAAGATAAGACGAGTACACACTTGATTGTATTAGTAATTAGCGTTACTATCTTATTCGTATTACATATGTATATACAAATGTGTGTATACTCTTAAATAAAAATACGAGCTATTTAAGCAATAAAATTGTGCTGTGTGAACATCGAATAAATTTCAAGAAAAAAATTGCATCAATCTTTTCAATAAAAATAGCTTCGTTTAAATTGGGACATACATATGGATACCCTTGATGCCAATTTACACGAACCAATTCTTATTGAAAAGATTGATACAATTTTTTACTTGGAAGTTATTCGGTGTTCACACAGTGTGCTGTCTTATTTCTTAAATCGCTCTTATTTTGATTTGATACGCATTTGTATACGCTACACAGGGCTGCCAGAAATTTTCAGCAAAAAATCTTAATTTCACCAAAAGAAAGTCTTATTTTTGAAGAAAAAATCTTATTTTTGGAAATAAGTAGTACAAAACAGGTTGTTTTTAATTGAACCTAACCGTCGTCTAGACAAAAAAAAATCTTTTTTTGGGGAAAAATCTTAAAATCTTTTTTCGGTTAAAAAATCTTAAAAAATAAGGTAAAATCTTACTTCTGGCAGCGCTGCACATACGTATCTATGTAATACGCATAAGAGAGTAACACGAATTGCTATTGCAATCAACAGCGTTGTCAATTTTGAAATTTCAAAACGCACCAAAATGGAGAAAAAACGCGCCATTAAAAAAAACGCACGAAGTTAGAATTTCTTTTTTATTCAAAATGTTTATTGAATTAATTTTTTATAAAATTTTTTATTCGAAGGTTTACTTCTAGTTAAATATAAAATGAATTTGAAATTTATTTTTGTATACCTCTGTTTCAAATTCATTTTATATTTAACTAGAAGTAAACCTTCGAATAAAAAATTTTATAAAAAGTTTATACAATAGTACTCGCAAGAGGAAAAATTCTCATTTTATTGAATTAATTTTACAAAAAAAAAAAATTATAATATTTTTGTATGTATTATAAATATAACAATAAAACAGTCTTCTATAGTTCAGTGTTTTTAGAAAAATAAAAAATAAACTAGAAATGTAATTAATTTTTTTTAATTTAATAAATTCTATATAAAACTTTTTAAACAGAAATCAATGATTTCTAATAAATAATAATAAAATAAATATAAAATATGCATTTAACCACACAAAATGTAACTCACAATATGCTATTCGGAACTTAAGTACTAGTTGGTAAAAAGGGCTAATTTCAGCACATTTTGGTACTTTTTTCAATTAATATTTTTTTTTTGTATTTTTTCAATAAAATTTGTTAGGGCTCCACTCGAACTCTAAGCCTGGCTGTTCATCTACAGTTCAGTAGACCAAACCATCAGCCTACAGAAGAATTTTTATTTCCATGTTTAGAATGTTAATTTTATTTTCAAACAAAGATTTTCACCCTAATCACTTTTAGCAATAACCATCATGTGACGAATATTTGATTATCATACATTCGTATTTAAAACACATTTAATTAAGTAGTTTTCATCGTATAGATTTCATGATAATGAATTATTAAAAAACTGCAATTAAAAAGTAGTAAAAAGTAAAAACGTACCGAAATTAAAAAAAAAGCGCACCGCGCACCAAATAAGGAATTTTTCGCACAAAAAATTTAAAAAAAGCACAAAAAAATGGTGCGAAATGCACCTACGTAGTTGACAACGCTGACAATCAAGTGTGTACTCGTCTTATCTTCCCCTCACCCCGTTGTCAGAAAAATAATCAGCTTAACTCAAAGAATTGCTTCGTTTAAATTGGGACTTACCACTCAAGATGAAGGGTATAAAAACTGTGTTTTTTATTTAAATCCAATCTTGAAATTTTTTTGAAATAGACTTCTAAAGAGCAAGGAACAAAATCACTGTGTTTTTAATTTAACAATTCATTGGCAATCTAAAACACACAGCCCTGTTTATTTATTATGATTAGATGACGTTTCAAAACCAACAACATAACAGCAACAATAACAATAGCCAACATGCTTTTGTATTTTATTATTTCACAAAAAGGAAATTATTTCAGAGACTTTTGAAAATGACATTTTAACTTTTTAGTGTAAAGGTTTTAACTTTTGTTTGTGTGTGTGTGTTTTTAAGTGTGTGTTTTGTTTGGCTGCTATTGTTGTTGTGGTTGTTAAAATCTTTTAGAAATCTTACAAAACCCACAACAACAACAACAAGAAAAAACTACAAATTTTGAAAAAGCTTCTACATAAATATACATATGTACCCAGCATACCATTCTAGGTGCGCTCCGAAAAAGGAGTCAGAAAAGAGTCCAACAAAAGAGCATTTTCGGAGCGCTCCGAAAAAAGGAGTCAGAAAAGAGTCCAACTAAAGAGCATTTTCGGAGCGAAAGAAAAATTTGCTTGTTACTGTCCTGAGTCTCAGTATGACTAAGAAATTCCACTTAATTATGTGTGTAGCAAAGCGTTGTTGTCTTGTTATTTGTGCTTTGAACAAAAAAAACATAGCTGTACCACACAAGAATGATAAAAACAAGATTACACAGAGCCCAAGAAAAACCTCATAAAAGACTATTTTCTGGCATTATCTAAGAGCTCTTTAAGAGCCCAAAAAACCCTCATAAAAGATTCTTTTCTAACATTATCTAAGAGCTTTTTCTGACGGACCATTTTCGAATGTAATGACCCTCTTTTCTGAAGGTTTTCGGAGCAATTATGATTGTTTTTTGGGCTCATAAAGAGCGTTAACGCTCCGAAAAAGGTGTCAGAAAAGACTCTTTTCGGACTCATATGGCTTGCTGGGTATGTACATATATGTAGATATGTGTATAAAATTGTTTGAAAGTGTGTGTGAAAACTTAGAAGATGCCTACATTAAAACTACACACAGCCTACGTGGTGATGATGGTTACAGGAATTAACATCTTCATTACAAATATGTATGTTCATAAATCATCATGATCATCATTATGATAATGATAATTATCTAATGTTATTGTATGTATGCATGTATGAATATGAGGTATACCTATACAAATATGTATGTTCGTTGTTGTTAGTCTATGAGTGTTTATGAATGATCATTATTGTCATTACTTGGAGTCATAGCTGCCAGATTGAACGATTTAACCTCATTTTGAAGATTTTTTGTTTCCAAAATAGCAAAGTGACGATTTGAAGATGTTTTCATTAAAAAAGACGATTTTCTGAATTATTAAAATTTTCTATCATTTGTTTGTTTTATTAATGTTTTTGTTACTAAATTCTCTCTTTTTTTTTGAGACAATATTTATTTTTCTCATTAAATATTATAAATATTAAGAAGAACATGACATATTTCAAAAATAATTATTGACAATTGTTAAGTTCAAGTTAATAATTCCAAATAATAGTGGAAATTACTTATTAATCTGTAAACATAAATAGCAATTTTAAATGCTGAAGTCCATGAACTAAAATTTTTAGAGGCAACAATTTCTGAATTTCAATATGGAAATTGTACAAAAACTTCTCCTATTTTAACAAAACATCGAAAGAATATTCAGCCAAATAAATTAAAATAGCGAAAATACGGAATTCTTTGAAAATAAGTACCTGTATATGTTGGATGAATTGGTTTTTATACTCAAAATGTTATTTAAAACTTAATAAACTAAATTGTTTTGACATTGTTATTTAACCTGAACTAATAAAATATGTTAAATTCAGATATTTATTTATAACATACCGTAGGTCTTGTTTCACACTCTTCACTTTTAGCTGACCAGTTTTTGTTCAATTCTCTTTTGAACTTGCCATTTCATTTACAGACTTCAATTCAATTTTAGTACTTTTTTAAGCAAATCAACAAATCAATTAGTACCGTGAAGTTTGTACCCCTTTTGTTCTCTTTTCTCTTCTCATCCAAAAATACTTGCCTTGACGAGTCAGAATTGAAGAGAGTGAAAGCGGACTAAGATATTATAAAAATATTACACTTTATATTTTTTGTAATTTCTTATTTAAAAAGTTAAATTTTATGTAGGTATTTTGATGTGTATTGTACAAGAGACTATATAAACTTGAATTTTTATGTTTTGGTTTAAATAAAATTTTCCAAATACTATTAGAGATAGTGACTTTTTATTTTGCCGATTTTTCAATTTCGAAATGACGATTTTTTTTCCGAAATTCATCTGGCAGCCCTGCTTGGAGTGTGAGAATGTGTTATTTTTTGTTTTTGTATAATTTGTTTGTTGTTGCGGCTGCTGTTGTTGTAAGCAGAAAATGATGTAATTTTTATTCATAAAATAAATATGTAAATATGATTGTAGTTGGTATGTATGTGTGTACTTGTTTTTCATTTTGTTTCTGAGTTTCTGAAAAATTTTTTACTGGAAAAAACAGCGAAAAAAACAAAATGTTAAATGATAATAAATAAAAAGGAAGGAAAACACCTTTATAAACATCTCTGGTTACACCAGCTGATGTTGTTGAGAATATGTTTGAATGTAGGTACGTACCTACATACTTCTTTTTATGTAGTCCCCCCTAAACTCCTATCTACCACCCTAAAAACACCTATAGCTGTCTTATACATACATACTCGTATTTATGTATGTATGTGATTCAAAAACAAATGTGTGTAGACCTGTTTCTTTTTATGGAGAATGTTTTTTTAAGTTATTTATTTCTCTGTTTTAACTCTCCTTTCTATTACACATTTTTTATCATGGGGATGTTAATTGAGTTTTTTTTTTGGCAGAATAACTTTGGAATTGGTTTAAAAAAGTTACTAAGTAGTGGAATTAGAAAATGCAGTAAATATGAGTTTTATATAAAGCTAAAAGTTAATTTCAACATGGACTACCTTAGTCCGTTTACACACTCTTGAATTCTGACTCGTCAACTCAAGTATTTTTTGGATGAAAAGGGAAAAGAGAATAAAAGGGCTACAAACATGAAGGTACTAGTCAATTTTCCTATTTCCTTTTGTTTTTTCTTTCATGCTTGTTTATTTGCATGAAAAAGTATGAAAATTGAATTGACGTGTGTGAATGAAATGGCAAGTTCAAAACAGAGTTGAACAAAAACTGATCAACTAAAACTAAAGAGTGTGAAACAGAACTTATATACCTAAAAATTAATGACGATTTTTGTTTTAGGTAGACCTTGAAACATGGTTTATAAATCGCTTTCTTGGAATTTAAATCTGGTAAATACATGTTGGAAGCAAGATCGGTGCAAGCAAGACTCCATGTTATTGTAAGAAGAATATATATGTAATATATTTCAAAAATTATCACACTCTCGTGATGAAACATTTTAAGAAATTGTTAAAAAAATAAATAGTTTCAGAACGAGTGTAATCAGTCAGAATCACTTCATGTTAGAAACACAATTGGAACGAACGAAGAATTTTTGGTCGCGAAATATTTTTCTGAAAAATCAAAGCAGCCATATGTAAACACAATCTATTAGTTTTACTACGGCCATTGATTTATTTTGCTTTGGTTTTTTAGTGCCAAAAAACAAATATTAAATTATTTTAAAATCCATATTGTGTATATTTTTCAAAAACAATTTACAAAATTTTTAATGAATAAATGAAATGAATAATTTAATTTCACAAACACTGCAGATAGAATGTAACTTATTGGCAACTCAGTTAAATTTTGTCCAGACAAAATATAAAATTAAACAAATTCAAGCTGAGAGTTGTTCGTAACAAATATGCTCTCTCTCTTAAATAGCGAGACGTCAACCTTCATATGAAAAATACTTTGTCCGAATAAATATTTTGTTCAGAACGAATGGGTGAATCCACCTTTAGTATATGAGTTAAGTGTTACCGTTTGGTTGTACTTTTAAACTAAAATGAGTAATTTTTATGTTGATATACGAGTACATACATACATACGTACATATTTCAATTTTTGACAACACTTCAACTTTTATACAACATTCGAAAAACATAAGTATGTAAAAATGTCGTAGGTGTTGTACAAAATATTTATTATGTAGAAATTACCAACAACATTTGTACAACTATTGTAAATTCAGACGACGTATAACTCCTACGACCCTACAACATCAGTTGTGAATTGAACAATTATTTTGTCATTGTTATTGTGCTTCAGACGACGAATTTACACAGCGAATTGTCACCGACTAATTAGTCGTGTAGGGCAAAATTTGTCTTTCGTACTAATTGTGTTTCTAGCCAACCAGCTCTTTAGAACTCTATTTTTTTTTATTAATTTTTTTTTTTTTAAACTAAAATAATGGGCTGACAAAAAATTGAAATAATTTTAAAAATAGTTGCTGGCAATATTGGTAATAATAGGCCCCTTTCAGATTAGGCAACTTTAATTGCGCAAGTATAATTTTAATTTTTATTTGTTTTCGTTTGAACGTCAAAAACAAATAAATATCCCAAGACAAGAATGACAGCAGCTACAAAATTGCCAAGTACAAACAAGCCTGTACTCAGCAATTCGGCAATTCTTTCCCTTCCAACCGACCTTTCCTCTTACACCCACAAACACAAGACTTGCGCAAATAAAGTTGCCTAATCTGAAAAGGGTCATACAATATTGAGAACTGGTGTAATTATACAAGGTGAGTGCAAATCGACAAATACAAATACATACAACACAATACAGAAACAACAGGCATTTTGTTGGTGTAAAATAATGTACTACTGTCAAAACCACTATTATTAATTAAGTATTACTTTTGACATAAGTAAATTGTAAACAAAGTCAGTCAGGCAGCTGTGCTACTGCACTCACCTTGTATAGTTACACCATGCCTGCGTCAATATTTGGAAAAACGAAACTTTTTACAAAACCTTTTCGCTTTTTTGATATTTGCACATAAAATATCTGAATGGAAACAAAAATTCAAGTTTTCTGAAGCTGATTCTTTAACTTAATCCTAGAAATAATAAAAATTCCTTATCTGCTGCTTGGACTTAGTTCCAAGCGTGACAATTTCAAATTAAAATCACTGACTAAAGCACTAGTTGTAGAAGTTGTCCTAAGAATGTGTGTTTGTTTTGTTAAGTTTCTCTAAAACCAGGAGCCAAATTACCGCATTCGATATCGAGTAAAATTGATCGTAATTTTCTTATTTGAGATTATGGCATTCGATATCGAGCAAGAAATTTAGTACATTTTATCATAATTTCGATATCGAAATCATATTTCGATACGACAGCTCATTCGATCACGAATGCGGTAATTCGGCCGAAGCTTCGAAGGTGATAATTTGGGAAAAAATCGTTAATTTAAGCTATTTTCGGGACCGTTATAAATAACAATGTGCAAAACTACTTTAGAACCTATTCTGGTTCTTCCGTCAGTGATTTTTGTTTGAAATTGTCCTGTGCCAGAGAACTGATGCTTTAGCATTTTAGAATCACAACATCTTTTACAAGAAGTAATAGTGATATCACTAGTTTCAAGGCTGCGATTCTAGTAATAATTTTAATTTCAAACAATACGTTGATTGATTATAAAACTGATACCAGAAGCTTTAGAATCAATTCAAGAACGAGTACTAGCTGCTGGCATGTATTCTAGAACTAGCCATGCAAGTAATAACTTTGTTTCTGGCAATGAATTAAAAACTTAAATTAAGTTAATATATCTAAAATAATTTTCATCCCTTTTCAAAAAATTGTTTATCTAACAAATCTACGGTTTATTCTTTTAATTTGAAAAACATAAAATTGAAAAACAAAACAAACAACCTAAATTATAGTATAATGTACAATACAATACATAGATAATACAC
Source organism: Bellardia pandia (assembly GCA_916048285.2). Classification (NCBI taxonomy): domain Eukaryota; kingdom Metazoa; phylum Arthropoda; class Insecta; order Diptera; family Calliphoridae; genus Bellardia; species Bellardia pandia. The sequence goes on from OU696529.1 coordinate 125,122,524, forward strand.
ATACATACATATGTATATATATATATATGTACATCAGTAGAGTATATTATATATATGTGTGTACGAGTATGTGTAAATTTGCTGGTAGGTCCGTGTTTATCTATGAGTACAAGTATCTCCATCCATGTGAGTATTTCAAAGCTAAGTTTGCACTGTTTTGTTATGGTTAATGTTGGTTCCAGTCACCGGTTTGTATCCATCCATCCAACGTACATTGGACCGTACAACAACTACTTAGTTTGTGTGTTTTTTCTCTTACTATTTCTGTTTTGTTTTTAGTTTAAGCTTTACGGCGCAGAAACTGAATAGCATGTGGTTGTTGTGTTGTTGTTGTTGTTGGGTTGGTTCTGTTTTTTTACAATTTCATAGAAATAGAAATCCAATCGTTTAGTAGCTGTGTGCCTGTTTGTAAAGCTAATACTTTATAGCCTGTGTTTTTTTTTTTAAATCTAGGCGTTCTAAGTCAAACACTCAAACTCAAATACCTACTAAGATAGATAGATAGCTAGATAGATACTTACATATACATATGTATATATACATTTAAGACATGTTTCAAATACGCATTATTGTATTTGAAATGCGTATCTATATATGTATGTGTAGTAGTGGTATCTGGTATCTCGTTGGATCTGGTAGGTTGGCTTTTAATGTTGTTGTTTCCCAGCATACCATTCTAGGAGCGCTCCGAAAAAGGAGTCAGAAAAGAGTCCAACTAAAGAGCATTTTCGGAGCGAAAGAAAAATTTGCTTAAAAAATTATTTTTTTTTTCCATTTATATATATTTTATTTAAATGAATTCCGTTTTATTTTTTTTTTACTGTAAATACAATTTATTTAATTTTTTCCATTTCTAATTTAGTTTATTATTTAAAAGTGACCTCAAGCTTAAAAATTATTTAATAAAAATCATTAAAAAGATCGAAGAAAATAGAATAAAATTGTTTTTTTGTAAATGAATTCCCTTTTTGTTTAACTAAAAACAAGTTAAAAAAAATGTGAACTTTTAATTGCAATGACTCTTTTCTGACAACATGGAAAACCCCTCATAAAAGACTCTTTTCTGACATTATATAAGAGCTCTTGCTGATGGACCATTTTCGAATGTAATAACCCTCTTTTCTGAAGGTTTTCGAAGCAATAATGATTGTTTTTGGGGCTCATAAAGAGCATGAGGTGTCAGAAAAGACTCTTTTCTGACTCATAAGGCTTGCTGGGTTCTTGCTGCTGTCTATTGATCTTATGAGTGTGTTTATTTGATATTTTCATATACATATGTATGCATGTGGCTGTTTTGTTGGTCATTTGGCCAGTCTGTTTGTATAGTGGTCTAACTGTCAGTTAGTCATCATTAAACTTTGTAATATATAGTTGCTGTGTGTTAGTGTTTTTTTTTTTTTGAGGAGTTAACATCCACATGTCCGTTTAATGCTGCTGCACTGATGGGGGCGAGTTCATTTTGTTTGCTAATCAACCACTAATCAATCGTTGGCCTCAATTTACTAAGTTTCTTTAGATGACACGCAAGGCTTTTTTAATTCTATGGTTTTGTTTTTAATTCTTGAAAGAAACTTTCAATTTTTAAAGTCTTGTTTTCCATGTAAAATGATTACATACAATTATTCAATGTCTACTTAATAAATTTGTTTGTCTTATGAAATCATAAGTAAGAACTTATGTATAAAATTTTCAGTTTTTTTTTTTTTGTTTTTTTTTTGATGACTTACAGCATAAAATATTTACGTACCTGCAACGAAAAGAATTAAAAATAATTATTAATACAAAGTTTAAATTGATAACAACACAGAAAATATTTTCAATCATAAATTAGCCAATTAACCCAATGATTAATATACATATTAAAATAAAATAAACAATTTTTTAGATAAATTAGGTAAATAATCAGGCTCGAGGTCTGTTGTTGCATCGTTTATAAATTTAGGTGTGATTCCTGTGTTTCTACACTTTATAAGAAAAGTTATTGTTGATTTGATGTTGAGTTGTTGTTGTTTTAACGATTTAAATTTATTTATATATCCTTTGATATTCTTGTGTTTCTGTTTAATGTTGTTGTAAACCATTTTTGGTTTTTATACGGCGTACCCCCCGTAAGTTTAACTAAGTTTTTATTTCGACCTTTTAAATTCTAAATAAATTAGGTAAATAATCAGGCTCGAAATTTTACACGGCATAGTTATAAGTACATATCGATGGTCTCATGTAGAAAGGCCCTATCTCGCTATTTTTTCGAAATTTGTTTTTTTGCGATTCCAATGCATTTAACGCAAATACACCTACTCACAAAAATTTATTGCAATAGTGTAAAAAATAACGCTTTTATAAGCAGTTGTACAAAAAAAAGTTACATGTTGAATATTACAGTTTCTATTATGTTTTTACCTTCTCCTGTAAAGTTTCGAATATGCGAGTTAGGGCCTTTCTACATGAGACCATCTATATGTACTTATAACTATGCCGTGTAAAATTTCGGTTCGATATGGATAAAATTATGTAAAATAAGGTAAAATGAGTTTTCGGGAGTAGTTCTCATAAGGGATGAATGACCTATTTGTGATGCAGTTTCTTTTCCCAGCCGGGGTATTCTCAGTCTGTCCATCTGTTCTTCAGATGTCTGCTTCCACTGAAATATTTCCACTGCGCTGTCTTTTACCTTCAGTATACGATCGGATCGTTACCGGGACTAATTAATTACTATCGTTACATTAACTCAATACTACTAACCGACGAGATAAATGTTTCAGATCTCTGTCGGCTAACGACTTAATAACTATGAGATAAATCCGACGAGATAAATACTTTGGATCTCGGTCGGCTAACGACTATTTATGTGTTATGTGTATTATTTGCATTGAATTTCAACTTTCTAGTAATGTTGTTAACAGATTTATGCGCATCTAAAGGTACGGTCACACTTAGCAAATATTTGCCGAAAAAGACGTAACCACTAAATATTAATACATATATTTGAATTCGTTTATTTAAAAAAAAACTTTGTTTATTTACAACAAGGCACAACAAATTTTAAGTTCCATTATATTTGATGATGTTTGATCTTGCAAATCACTTGTAAAATAAACGTCAAAAAAGTTGTGCTAAATGCGAATTGTTTGTATTGAGTTTTGACTTGATAGTGATTTTTATAAAAGATTTATGAGCTTTATGGGCTATGGTCAAATATGGACCGAATGTCATTAAATTGGATATGAATATTTTTATATATATATGGTTATGTCAAAATATGGACCAATGCAAATGAAACATAGTTTTAAGATTTCTTGTGGCATGAAAATTATTTTTGCACAGTTTTGTATGGATACTGTTTTTCGAGAAGCCATTTGTATAAAGACTAGGAGAAATCATGGACCGATTCATACTATTTTCCTCACACTTTCTTCTTTTATCATAAAAACAACGTATACAAAATATCATGGCATTATCTGTACATTATATATTTAAAAAAAATTGCACAAAAATCGATAAAAAATATCAAATTTTTATGGAGGTTGTCTGACATTTTGGTCAGTAACTCTGGTTCTACTTTACCGATTTTGCTAATTTTCAATAACAAACTGCCTAAGAAAATACAAAACCGTTTTATGGAAATTGTGTGAAGTTACGTTATGTATTTTGGACGTGAGAGTGTTTTACACGGACGGACAGACAGACGGACATAGCTCAATCGACTTAGAATTTCATAAGGATCAAGAATACACATATATACTTTGTTGGGTTTCAGATGAATATTAACAAAGTTTCACACGGAATGACAAATGTAATATACCCTCATTCACCACTTATGGTGGTGGAGGGTATAAAAACAGTTGCTTCATAAAATAGTTAATCATTGATAAAGAACAAAATATTAAAATTTCACCCGTTTTCCCCTTTTTATGCCTTCTCGGTACAAGTCTTGAAAAAATATAAAGCCTAATGGCTTTATGTAGAGATCTATCTACATACCAAATTTAAAAAAAATAGGCTATTGACACTTCCCAGCATAGATCTATATACGTTCCGAGTTCCTTTGTTCCATTTATGAAATTTTAATTTTTGTTGGTGACTTTGTAAATAATTTGTTCATGCCAAGCAATTTCTACGGATGTTTTAGGTATGAAACGTGCGGCAGCAAAGATTGTTCCAAAATTGCTAAATTTTGAGCAAAAACAATGTCGCATGGGCATCGCTCAGGAGCTGTTGAACATCGTCAACGACGATCTAGATTTCCTCAAAAAGGTCATAACTGGTGACGACATTGAATTATGACATTGAAACCAAAGCCCAATCATCCTAATGGAAACGTCCAGAAGAGCCAAGACCGAAAAAAGCACGTCAAGTTCGGTCAAATGTAAAGGTTTTGCTCACTGTTTTCTTCGACTGCAATGGCGTGGTGCATAATGAATTCTTGCCACAAGGTTGTACGGTCAATAAGGAATACTACCTTGAAGTTATGCGCCGTTTGCACGAAGCAATTCGTCAGAAACGCCCAGAATTGTGGAAAAACAAATCATGGATTTTGCACCATAATAACGCACCAGCTCACACATCAATTCTTGTGCGTGTGTTTTAGTCAAAAAAAAAAACAAAACCGCGCCTCAACCACCGTATTCACCGGACTTGGCCCCTGCTGACTTTTTCCTCTTCCCAAAACTGAAGACACCGATGAAAGGAAAGCGTTTTGATACGATTGAGGAGATAAAAGAAACAGGAGCTGTTGGCGATACCAAAAAGCGCGTTTCAGAAGTGTTTCGAGGATTGGAAAAAACGCTGCCATAAGTGTATTATATCTGAAGGGGATTACTTTATAATATCCATTTATAATATCTCTTGCCAAGATAAACTCAGTCCGCCAGGATATAAACATAATTCCTTTCTTCTTCCTTTCTTTTTTTCATTGAATTAATTTTTTTTATTTTAAAATCTACACATACTTCAGGATCTTACGGAATATTCTAGATTTACCCCCTGGCCCACGATGTCGAACGATAACGTTCGCTTAGATAAGACTTAATACACAAACTTGATTGTGGAATAAACAAACTTGATTGAGTAAAAAATAGATACGATAAAAAGTTTGTGTCTTATGTCTTATCTAAGCGAACGTTATCGTCGACATCGTGGGCCAGGGGGTTAAACAGCAATTACACTTTTAATTTGACTGCGACGTCATACCTAGTTATGGGTTATACAGACTTCAAAGACAAGATAGTTATTGATGAATAAATAAATACTTTTTGAAAAAATTTATAATAACGGTTATTTTTTTTTTATCAGACCTCGTATGTTCTCAATAAAGGTTCTAAAACAGAAAAAAAAAACAAACAATATACTCATTCAAACACCCTCGTCACTAACAGGATTTAAGAATTTTCAAACAAATTATAATGAGCATCGACCGAAAAAAAGGTTAATTGTGGCAGAACTACATACATACTTACATACATACATACATAGAAAATATAGATTTTTGCTCTGACTAAGCCTTTTCTGAATACAGCAACATCTGTTAATTGAATTAGCGAACAAAAGGGAAACCTATGGAAGGCGCAAATGCATACATACATACAAATAACAACAACTACATAAAGCCAAAGCTCAATGTCCCCTAAAAATTAAACACATACACAGCTAAACAAAGTATAACAGATATCCATACTCAAATACACTTACTTATGTATGTACACGTATGTATGTATGTATTTAGGTATGATACATTTCCTATTTAAAATATTGGAATCAGGGTAAAGCACTACAAGAAATATAAACAAAAAAAGAAAAGCAACCAACAACAAACCATACAGCTGAACTGAACTGAATACAAACCAAAACATTGACTGCTCTGCACAGCACTGGACAGAACTGCTCAACACAAATGGACAGCAGCAAAAAGGCTTTATCAGCTGGAAAAAAAAGAAAAAATAAAACAGAACAAGCGAAAAAAGAAACATTATTTTCTCAACACACAAATAGGCACCCTTACCGATGTTGGACGAACTGAAAATATACATTGGAAGAAAAAAAAAAAAAACAGAAATAACAAACAAAAAACTGAAATAAATCCAACTGGGTAGGGGACAATGTCCGTTTAGTGCAGAGCAATCGCCAGAGGAGGCTTCGTAGACAAATACACATGAACATGAAAGAACAGCAGCAGAAAAAAAATGGAAATGAAAAGAGGAACCACCAAACCATGTCATTCATTCACTCACTGTTGCAATGTACAAACATGTACCAGTGAGTAATATTTAGTAGTAGTATGTTGGATAACAGCAACCCAAGATGATAATAATGACCATGATGAGGATGGTAATGATTATAACGATGATGATGATGAGTTGAAAGTAGATTTTACATTGTAGCATTAAAACTACTCTCGTATTCATATTTAAGAGAGTCTAGGACTGCCAACATTTTTTGTTATAGAACTATGATCCTATTAAAGCTTTTCAGTACTGCTCTAAAATGCTTAAACTCAGTCTTGATTTTCATATTCTGCTGTCAAGCCTAAAGGCTTAGAGGATTTATATTGTAACATTTTTAGTTGTAACATTTATCTACTTACATACTCGTTTATCAATAAAAACTGAAAGTTTTGCAGAAGTAATTTTTGCCGAAAACTTCAACTCATTTATTGAGCTTAAAATCCTAATCCATTCTGTTCTATCATTCTCAAAAGAATTGAAAATTCATTTGCATCAAACAGTATTCGTAGACCCAAGTTATTTATTCCACACTGTCTTTCGTTGGGTTATCCAGGCAACCAGCCGCAGTGATAGCCGGCTCCCCTGGGTGCATTATTTGGAATCTTTTCGTTATCCAAAAAGAATAATGCTTGGCAATCCAGATGCCAAACCAAACTGATGTTTGAATAAACAAATACATATTTCGTATATATAAATCCTTAAATAACCGATATGTCTTGCAGAAAGGAACTGGCCAATGTTGCAGTCCTTATCCCAACTACATACAACAGAGATATTCCGCACTTATTCCGCATCAGCCTCATCATAACAAATTCTACAAAAGTCATTCTATCATCTAGCATATGACAACAGTCAAACAGTGCCTTAACAACACAGCTGCCAGAACTGGTAGGATCATAGCAGCCACATGTCAGAGTCAGAGTAGAACATATTTTATTAAGCACACCATACTTTTCTGTTCGATGACTTACACTAGCAAAGTAACTATCGTTTTCTTTAGGGACGAAAGCCGGATTTAGCCAGTTTATACACAACATTATTTGCCAAGTATGTCCAGGTTATAATGTCTCTTCATGCCGCACGCCATTATTGTACCTATATAGATGCCGTGCAGATAAAGAGAGATTCAATAATAAGCCGAGATATTAGACTAAAAAAACTGTATTGATCCAGAAGCCTGAAACTTAAATCCTTCAGAAAGCGGATAATGTAAAAAGCTTGAATAAAGCAACAACTACCGAAGATCTCCCGCCCGAACTCGATGCAAAAATTATCTGCCAAAGAAGGGTATGACTGTGTAATAGAAAATATTCACAAGAATGAGAATATATAATGAGAAACACAATATAAACCTCTGAATAACGAAAGGACACCTCAAGAAAAATTTCTTGTTCTACATAAGTATTTTTTTTTCGTAGATCTATTGAGCAGATGGACAGACGGACGGACGGACGGACTTGACTAGATCGTCTCAGAATCTAATAAGAACCCAGAATATATAGACTTTTTGGTTGTACGACCAATATTTCAATGTGTTACAAACCGAATGACAAACTTAATATGCCCCGTCTTTTTGATGGTGCGTATAAAAAGAAACTAAAATTCGATTTCCGAAATACAAAACGGCTGATCCGATATGGGCAACATATTTTTGAAAGATATTCACCATATCTAATCTTCATATCTTGCGTATCAGCAGTATTTTCCTGTGTTTAACAGGCTTTCTATAGAATAACAATATTTTCTAAAGAAAATCTCCACTTTAATAGCATCAGCCTTGGCAAAGTAGAAAATGCATTAAAATTATCCAATTGTCTAATTTACTTTACCATTTTATTCTTTGAATTATAACAATAATAATGAACTCAATTCTGTTATTAAAAAGTTTAAACGATTTTCTCGTAAAATATAAAATAGCACATCTTTTTGGACAGAGAACAAAAGTCAGTCAGTCAGTCAGCTGTGCTACTGCACTCACCTTGTATAGTTACACCATTATAACGACGAAACAAATACAGCTGTTATAATTGACAACTATGTGTGTATGTTCTTCTTCAGGAGTTATTTTATTTTAAAAAAGAAAATTTCCAAAGGAAATCGAAATATCGAGTAATTTATATATAAAAATAAAAAATCTTTTATAAAAAACAAAAAGTGACCTCAAGCTTAAAAATTATTTAATAAAAAAATCATACAAAAAGGTCGAAGAAAAGATTTACAATTTTAATTTGTTCTCTGCTCATTGCCTAATATTCATTATCCTTTAAATAATTTTAATTATTTAGTATTGGCAACCCTAAGTATCAGAACATTACCAGGCCCTGATAAATAAATAAAAAAAAATAAATGAGCAATCGTAATAATGATACACATTTCGTATGATTTAATCCTCTCAAAGGGGATTTAATTTTAATACAGATGTAAATATACATACATACATATGTATGTAGTATATTCTGTACATATTTGTGAGTTTGTTAAATTATTTACTGCGAACTTTTGTTTATTGTTTTCGATTTTTTTTGCACACGTTACCAACAAATGAAAGGCAACACACTGAAAAAAACCCCCAAAATCTGTAAACGCCTCTAAACTACAACAACAAACACGATAGCTAAAAAAAATACTTTCAAGGAGACAGGAAAGTCACCACTAGAAAAAACCCACAACAAACAGCAACAACAATGAATAATAAAACCAAAAAATTATCACAACAATATACACATGCGCAAAAAAAAACAAACACAAACAAAAATGGAATGGAAGAAATATACAATTGAATAGATACTATGAAAACGACAACAATAACAATAAATGAACTCCTTATAGCAACCCTCCTCTGACTGGGAATGTGAACAAAGTTTAATATGAAAAAAAAAAAAAATAAATAACCGGCCACTCCACCCCACCCTCCCACTCTTGCCATCCTTGTTTATGCTGAATCCAGCTAAATTTATGCCGACTCCCGGGAAACGAATCTGATACGATAACAACACGCCATTTATATTTATACACTCGGACGTATTTATGTACACATATGCATGCATACATACTCGTACATACGACAGTATGTATTTAGTTGTATGTGTTTGTTTCCCGGTAGTAAATTGTATCACAGTGCCTCACAGCCTTTTTATTAATACGATTTGAAGTAAAATGCATACAAACATACATATATTAAAACTAGAGCGAAAAAAGCTATGGTAAAGCGGAGATGGAAAATGAAGATTTTAATTACATACATATGTACATAGTGACCAATTAGATAGAACCTTTCTAAAGTGTCCCATCTAGTTGGCCACTTAGATTTTGATTAGCATAAAAAGGTCTGTAGAATATTTGTTTTGCAAAAGAAAATAAAACAAAGAATTTATATGAAAATCATAAGGTTTGAAAAATATAAATATAAGATGATATCGGACAGTTGTCCACAACAACCACTTATACAGATGTTGATTATTTTATTAAAATTTTCAATTACATGCAAAATGGCGGGTCTATTTCGTTAATTATATCAGGATTGGCTCTGTATAGAATTTCTCTTTAATATAGCCCCACAAAAATTAATCCAGTTGTTTAACATGAATGATCGTAGTGGCCAATGTTCAACCGAAGTTTGTGAAATAATTCTATCAGGATAATTTGCTTCAGTGTCTGTGTGACATATGACACCGTTCTGTTAAAAAAATAATGCCAGTGATAATTATATCATCAATCATAGCACAAAATTTAGTTATAAGCATCTGCCGAGAATTTTCGTAAAAAAAATGGATCAATCACGTCTTCAGTCCACATAACCCACCATACAGTGACCATACGTTCAGCATGCAGAAGTATTTGCGGTTTTAGCAGAACGCTAATACCTATTGACTGATAATATCACGAATTTTACGAAATGTAGCTTTTACAGATCAACCATTTTTATAGTGAATATTTTCGAGCGAAATTAAATTCATTGTAACCAGAGACCGAAAATAACGGGTCCACCTTAATTTTAGTGGTTAATTGTCACCATTTAAAACTCTTTTTTTTTCTTTCATTTCACTGAGAGAGTGATTTTATAAGAGAACATTTTAGGTTTGTGATTGAGAGTAAGAGAAAAGAAAATAACGGAAATAATCAAGATTTCGTAAAGGTCAGTTTATAACTTTTATTTTCGAACCTTTACAGTAAATGGCAAAAGTTAAGTTTAATGCAAATCAATGAAGCTTAAATATAAAATACAATATTTTATTACATACTTTGTACCCAATATCGGCACTGCTTTAGTTCATATTCAACATGTTCAATTTACAAATTGTTAAAAATTTATATAAAATAGGCTATACATAGTATGTAAATAAAAGAGAAATAATTTTAACAGTTATTATGATCAACCACAATTCAAATAGTTTGTCTCTCACCAAAACATTAAAAAACAACAAAAACTAATAAAGATCATACCAAACCATGTACTGGTAAACAAAAATCATTTGTTCTTAAAAACAAAATATAATCACAATTTTGATTTTTTGATTAGGTATATGGCCGAGTTATTTTCGGTTTCTGACTATAACACTTGCCAAAGCTTCAACTACTGAGATTTCAGCAAGTAAAATTTTTATATCTTTTCCATCTGACCCTGTTGGGAAACAAAGTTTTTGTTGAAAAACCCTTTAGTTTAGTTCTAGATGTTTTTTTTTGTTGATCATTTCGATTTTTAGTTTTTATATCCTCCATCAACAAAGGTGGTGAATAAGAATTATTCATTATTGATGCTTATGAAATTTTAAGTCGATTGAGCGATGTGACTGTAAACCATTATTATTTTTTATTTTATTTGTTTTTAAACACAAATTGCGAAGCTTTTCGGCTTATCTGCAGAAAACACCCAGAGTCTTTGACGGGAATCGAACACACAACCCTCTGACTGATAGTCCGGCACACTATGGCCTAGTCTATTGTCTGTATGTCTGTGTAAAACACTCTCACGTTCAAAATACAAGGCCAAAATCAACAAGCTTGGCATAAAATCGTTTACCATTCTCCTAAGAAGTTTGCTATTAAAACTCAGTACAATTGGTGCAGTAGTATCAGAGTTATGAACCAAAATTGAGACTAATTCCAAAAAAGTTGATATTAAATTTTTTTTTTTGGTATTTTGTTTAAATGCATTGCAGATAATCCCATGAACATTTTCACACTCATCACACTTTTAATCCTAAAAACTACTGAATAATTCTCTAAACAATAGTAACCTATTATCCATTCCTGCCAATAAACTGGGCATGTGAAGTAAATAGCCTGTCATCTGTGAGAGTAACTAATTGTATTTAGTACTTTACGATACTCTTTTGTTTGTATTGTAGTTCAACTATAATTTTAATTTACTCCAAATTCCCAAAAGGGAAGTAAAGAAGTAAAAGGAAAGTTTCTGTTGTTTCACATACAACTGTTGCGTTTCTCATTCGTACTCTTTTTCTTGCTGTTGTTCACTTATACGAGTATTTGTTGCACAATTTATCAGTAACAGGCAACAGTATAAAATTAAAAGCGAATACACACGCATGAAACAGTGAGGCAACTACAACCAGGGATGCCAACTTTTGAGACTCAAAACGCGTAAAAATTTTTGAAAAAAGGGCTAAAAAGGGCTAAATTGAAAAAAAATCATTTAAAGCCACATCCTGTCAAAATTTTCGATAACGTGCGAAAAGGGGCTAAATTATAAATGTTTCTTTTAAAAATCAAAACAACAAAGACTTTTTTATAAAATAATTTATTAAAAAAAAATATTTTTACTTAATAAAAAGATTTTTAGCAATATTAAAGGTCTACATAACACATAAAAAACAATAGAAAAAAAATTACTATAATGAGATACATATCTAAATTATCTACATTTCATATTACATTTTAATAACTAAGGAACATACCTAGATTAAATAGTATACATTTAAAATTGGTCGTTACTGAACAAAATTTCGATTTCTTGTTCATCATCATTTTCAGTCCATAAGACACTATCAATAAAAAATTTAGATTTTTTACATGTTTCGTTCGAATTAATTTTAATGCACACTTCGGCAGGTATTTTGTAGTTTGAACAACATACATTATCTCTTGTTAGGCCATATTTAATGTGTATTAAACTGTTACACGTATTTATTTTATTTTTGAATAAATTCATGATACTAAAACTCCTCTCAACTTCTGCGTTTGAGTACGGATATGTCAATATGTGTAAGGCAAAACTGGATAATTTAAGGAATGGGTTATTACCAATAGCATTTTTGTAATTATGAACACCGATCCAAAACTTGTCAGTTCTTTCAGTATTATTCCATTCACATGTTTTTAAACTAAGAAGACAATTCTCTAAACAATCAATTTCTTTATCATCAACAATAAACTCTTTTTTAAAGCTTGGTAGAAGGCTTTTCATATTATTCGAAAAAAATATTTTCAGTACTTAGTAACGATATTTTTTTAAATATTTGTATGTTGGATGGAAGTTTTGCTCTAATTTCAATTATGACGGTTAAATTTGTAGAACAATTTTCAAAGCACATCAATTTGAAAGAAATATATGTATGTAGATTATTTTAGATTCCTCTTCTTTTTATAAATTGTAAAGCAAACTAACGTTATTTCGATATTATTAGATTAAAGGAAGAAAAAGTACGAAAAAACTAAAATGTAGCCATATCGAGCAAAAAGTAATAACGGGCTAAAAGGGCTAAAAGATAATTGTAAAAAGTGCTAGATTTACGCGTTTTTTAGTTTCGGGCCAATTTTCTTTTTTCGCGTTTTGAGTGACTCAAAACGGGCTAAATCTAGCCCGAAAAGGGCTAAGTTGGCATCGCTGACTACAACAATTACAATTATAAGGAGGGAGAATAATTTATATGTACATACATACATATGTACATCAATAAAGAGTTTCCCAAATGCTTTTATCTACTTGCATAAGTATTCTGCGATTTAAAGAAAATCATTGTTTACATAAAATTCCAGTCGCATAAATGTCTTAGGGAATTACATGTCATCCACATTCATATCCTTTAATTCAGACTGTTTATCATTGATCTTTAGTTATTGTTGGAGACGGCCTTACCAACATTTTTGATACAGCTGCTCAAAGTCCGCTTTAAACAGTACCTTTTAGAAAATGCATTTTGGAACCTTATGAATCTTGTCGTTTATACGGCAATACTTTTATATAGCCATTCATTAAAAAGCGACTCTTCGCTAAAGATAAAGTTTGCAATCAGCATACAAAAGAGATTTGACAGACACCGCCAAAAGAACATGCCGCTCATCGAACTGTCTTTATTAATACATTGTTATTAACACTATAATGTTCAATAAGTAAGTGAGAATAAATGACAGATATGTACACGCAGAGAAAAAACATGGTTAGCTATGGTTACGACAACTACTCTGTGTTTTTGGTAACAAAATAATGTTGTGGTAAACAAATAATTGTTAGTTTAATATGATTCATTGACCTGTTGAAAAATTCAGTTCTGCGCTAGTTCTAATTTCTCTACACTAGGGTCTACATTATTATATAAATGTAAGATTATCGACCCCTGATGCAGCCATACAACCGCAGACTATTACTGAGTCGCCAAGTTTTACCGTCTTGATAACATATTTATTACTTCGTTCTTGATTCGCAATATCTTTGGGGATTTTTGAATCTAAATAGTATTGCAAAAAATTTGAATTTGTTGAAATGCAAACATTTTGTTTGGCTGTTTTTTTTCATATAAAGGGCTTCTTACGTGGCACGAAAGAATTGTGTCGTCTAAATTGGGACTACATATACATACTTGTTTATAATTTTATCTTTCAATGATTTTTATTAACCTTTTCTATGTAAGTCTATTATGGTTTGCCAATTCTCAATTGATGTTTGTCTTCCAATTGTAAATTGTTCACTACATAACGTCACAACTTAATCTCTTTTAATGATAAATTGTGAAACTTGCAATTATTTGGAAGGGCACTTTATTCGTTGTACTTTTAAACAAAGAAAAATTAAAAGAATTGCCACTACTTTTGGAATAACAGGGTTTTTTTGCACCAGAATGATGCCCTTGTTTACTTTCTTTAACACGTAAAAATTTGTCTATCAGTTAAATTTGTAAACGCTTTTGTTATTGTTTCTTTTTCTGTGAGTTCAATTCTGCTTAAAAAACTATAAAAAACTGCAATATAATTTTTTTATATAATAATATTTATATAAATATACCTTTTATTAAGCTTTTATTAAATAAAATTTTGTGTTGACTTTCTTTTGACGGTCACAGTATGCTAGTGTATTTTTTTGTGAAGTGTGGTTGTTTTAAAGACTGTCCATACATTATATTATTTATATCCATGCCTTTTAAATCTGTTAGAAAATAGAAATATAATAAAGAACGAATTCGATCAACATCTTTAAAGAGTCAGCAATGCTTCACGTTTTGATTTCTAAATTATGTAAAACAATTACATTATTTTTGAGTTATTTTTGTGGAACTTGATTATTTATAAAACCTCGCAGTTCGGTCAAGTAAACAGTGTTTTAATAAGTTACAAAACTGACTATTTTCCCAAACTTTAAAAATAGCATTATGAATTTGTTACATAAGGCTAGTGAGTTACTGAATTGATACTACTGTTAGGTACAGATTTTGTTCTCTGTAGGGATGAGATGGTAATTTTTAATCCATATCAGCTGAAATAAAATAACAATCACACAGTTCACACTTTGCTCATTGTGGCTAATATTAACTAGACCCATATTTTGACTCAGTTAAAATTGTTCAGAAAAACTTACACAACAATTTTAATTCGAGAAAGTGTTTGGGAAATTTCTAAAATGTTCTTTGTTTTTTACAAAATTTATTAATACATACCCACCGTTTAAGAACAGCTGACGTCAAAAAAATAACTAAAAGCACAAATTGTAATAATATTTTTTCTACTGGGAACACAAAAATACACCACCACCCGAGTAACTGAGTGGCCTGACTTGATTGCCTTATTGACTGAAATGCCTTTGCCTTCGCCTTAGTTCGCCTGGCATTTGCCAGCCTTTGCCAGTTGCTCATTCGCTTGCTTTTGCCACTCGTATCACCAGCAACCACATCATGTGGTTTAATTTCTCCTTCTTCTGTTGCTCTATACGCTTTTCTTACAAAACAAGGAAGACCTCCGTATGGCCAGGAGAGGGTGGAGCAGGGAACTGTTAAGTGTTAATTTTAGAGAAAAGAGAAATTTATGTGTGCTAGTTAGTGTTGTTGTTGTTCTTGTTACTTAATTAAAAAAAAGCTCTTCCTTCTCTCAGCTAAATTACCCCCACCCCAATGTGTAAGTGGTGAATAAATAAAAAACAATTTTAAAAACACAGCAATAAAAAATAAATATTTTAATATACACAGACCACGATCCTCGCACGATCACTTGTTATATGTGATCGTACTTTAACGAGCACTAAAACAGGCATCAGACAGAAAACTGATAAAAACAAAAAAAAAAAAACTGAAATGTGTAGGTATGTACATAAGAATAAATCAAATACATACTAAAAAAACAAATACAGAAAATATGTACCTACAACAAGTAAAAGCAAAAACACTTTAAAATTCTCATTATTATGAATTTGTTTGAATGAAAAATAAAGTAGAGGAAGAAGAATCAGAACAGATTCATGAAATAAACTGGGTGGAAAATAAAAAAGCATGACATGATTGTAGTTGTATCTATGGTTGTTGCTGCTGTTAGCGTTGTACCCACTTACGTGAAAATTCTATAAGTTGTATATACCTACATAGAGTAATAAAAACGTAGAACCGGCTGTATTAGAGTATTTGTTTGTATTGGCACTTCTGATCAGGCCCGGCAATTAAGTAACTAACATACATATTAACTAACATACATATTAACTGTTATGTTTGACATAATACTTTTAGCCAGCGATGCCTACTTAGCCCTTTTCGGGCTAGATTTAGCCCGATTTTAGTCACTCAAAACGCGAAAAAAGAAAATTGGATGTGGCTTTCAATGGATTTTTTTTCCATTTAGCCCTTTTTTCAAAAATGTTTACGCGTTTTGAGTCTCAAAAGTTGGCATTACTGGCTTTAGCAATAGCTTTTGAATCAGAAAATGAAGATGTAAATCATACTGAATTATCGTTTCTTATAGATCCTTATTGATAATAATAGATGTAAAATTGTTTTTTTTTTTTATAGAAAAATTTCTGTATAAGTTTTTTTTATACAAAACTTGGTGTTTAATAGTTTTTTTCCATAGAAAACTAGATGTATAACAGTTTTTTTTTTTGATCAGTTGGTGTACAACATTTTTTCTATAGAAAAACTTGTGTATAAAGTTTTTGTTTTATAGAAAACTTGGTATATAATAGTTTTTTTCATAGCAAACTTGGGGTATAACAGTTTTTTTCTATAGAAAAATTTCTGTATAAGAGTTTTTTTTTAGAAAACTTGATGTTTAATAGTTTTTTCGATAGAAAACTAGGTGGTTTTTTCTATTGAGAAGTTGGTGTACAATGGATTTTTAATGGAAAAATTGATGTATACAGTTTTTCTATAAAAAAAATTGGGTTTATTACAGAACAATTTTATATAACTGTTTTTTTTTATAGAAAAATGTCCGTGTAACAGTTTTTTCTATGGAAAACTAGGTGAATAACTTTTTTCCATAGACAAATTGTTGTATAACAGTTTTTTCTGTAGAAACGTTTTGTACTATTAAAAAATGTCTGTATAAAAGTTTTTTTTTATACAAAATTTATAAATAATAGTTTTTCCTACAGGAAACTTAGTGTATAACAGTTTTTGTCTATAGAAAACTTGGTATATAAAAATGTTTGTATTAAAAATTTTTTTCTACAGAAAAATTTCCGTATAAAAATTTTATTTTGTAGAAAAATTTTTGTATAGCAGTTTTTTTTATATAGAAAAATTTTTATATAACAGTTTTTTTCTATAGAAAACTGTTTGTATAACAGTGTTTTTCTATAAAAAATTTCTGTATAACAGTTTTTGTTTTATAGAAAACTTACAGTAAAACAGTTTATTTTTTCCATAAAAAAATAGACAATTTTGTAAAAAAAATTTCTATTTAAGTAATATTGAACATACCTCCAGTTTCGAGGGGAGTTTTAGAAATTGTGAACATCACTTTAATCTTTATCTTTATTTATGAAGGATTCCAAATTTTCAAAGTCCCGAAGTCGTGAAAGAAGTGCGTATCAGTCTCTAGTCGGCCACGTTGCAAGAGGAATTTGTTGTCTCGAAAACAGAAATAATCCAACTCCAGAATATCTAGAAAACTCGTTCAGAGAAGTCGTTCTTTGAGTGTGCGAGTAATATACATACATACATAGGTATTGAATGTTGTGATTCGTGATTTGAAGAAAATTCCAATCAAATTATAGGTACAAGTATGATATTCATTGAACAATTTTATATTCAAATGAAGAAATATGCAACAATAGTTTAAAAATATAAATTCATTGAGTTCTCTATTAAAAAACTCACACAAATATTCATATGAATAAATACTCGTACATCGTTTATTCATGTACGAAAAGAACTCACACTGAATGCCCTGCCTTAAAAATAATATATAGTACACAGAGGATCGTGTCGTAGGAGGATTGAGGAATTCGTTATGATTTGAGTGTGAAGAGTGAGGGATGGGGGGGGGGGGGTTGGTGTAGAAAGAAAGCTATGGCAGCATTTGATGTTAAATGCATGTGTTGTTTTTAATTTTTAGATATTTTCTGTTGTGAATTTAGTTGCTTTTTTTTTGTTAATATTTATAACACACTCTCAAGGAGGAGGATGTTGCAGAGAAATAAAAGATTTAAATAATACATACATACACACACAAATTCTGTTTCAATTCAGCTGAAAATAAAGTTTATTTTTAAAATGATTTCAATATGTGGGTGGATTTAATTTTTATGTTTAGAAAATGTATTGCATAGTATTTAACATGATGATGATCAACAAAATGATCATCTGCACTCGCAGTCACAAGTTTTTAAGAAAATAAAAAATGAAGCAACAAATGTAGGTCACATTTGGTTTCACTTTTATAAGGATTTTCTAAATATTATTTTTTATCTATGGGTTTTTTTCTCTACTCATAAAATTTTAATTACATATCGAAATAATGTAGTTGTCAGTCATAATTTTTCTATACATTCCTCGTTTCACCCTTTTTTTAAATTAATAATATAAAATTATTTTAAATTTGTTTTCTTGTCTGCCGAAATTTTCCCTATCCCCCTATCACGTTTACACTTCACATCGTATGTACACATTGTATTGTGTTCCCACTGCTGAGCAGATAAGAAACCTTGTGGTTGCTTCTTTTGTTGGGTGGTTTTCTGTTTTCTTGGTTTGCCTACAGCCATTCGCTAACTGATAAGCGATAAGGAATTGTTTTTATCTTCATTTAGGCTCCTTTTTTTACTTTTCTGCAAAAAGATAACGACAATTTGGAAAAGTATTTATAAAACCTTAAAACTGTTTTTATAGCAGAATTCATAAAAAATTATTACGTTTTTAAATATGGAATATTTTTGGAAATAAATTTGTAATAATTTTATAAATTTTATGGAGATTTTTTATGGTTTATAATTTTATTTCATATGAAAGTATTCGGAGTAACAGGTATTAAGCTATGTATAGACGGTTGTCAGATCATACAATGTTGTCAGATCTAGTAATGTACCGACATTGAAAAGTTGTTAGCAAAAGGTAAATTGTCAGTTCAGAGGACTGTAAGAAAACCTTACAATTTCATTGGCACACAATCGTCACACAATGAATTTATCTGTCAATCTAAATTGTCAGTTTACACGGTAGTCAGGTTGTTGTGTGGCAAAGATTGAAAATTTTTAATTAAAAATCGCTATCCATTTTTTATTTTCCCTAATTTAATTCTTTAATTTTCTTCCACTTTTTCCAAAATTGTATTAATGCACACTTTGGTTTGTTTCTTTATTTATGTATATACAGAGTTGCATTTATAAATAGTTTCTCTGACAATGTTGTCATTGAGAGATGCATGACAATTAAAATTGTTTGACAATTGTCTTAAAACAATCTTCCAGCGACAAAAAATGTGTTCACACGATTGTTAGATGTCTGGCAATATTTTAAGTTTACACGGTTGTTAGACATTCGAACAACGTTGTAAGATCTGAAAATTGTCGGTTAAATAGTGTAAATTTACCCTGAATCAAAGTATTAAACACATAATCATCCCCTCTATGTATCTCCCTTTAATGTGTTACCTACACCGTTGAGACTGGTGAGGTTTAAAATCGACAATGTTCTAAATCATGACCTCAAACTCACTGAACGAATCAAAATCGACTGTTTTAAAAAAATATAAGATTAGGTCAGCTTCCATGGACAACATTTTACATTTTTTCAGATAAACAGCTCACTCGGATTCGTTAATCGTCGACCCCTTTGTATTATCTAGATGACATCAATACCGCTGTTTACCAGCATCTAAAGAAGTGGTAATAGTAACCTCAGATTTAGGTATTATAAGTCACTCAAACAAAACACCAAAATGACCAAATAATCTGTTTCTATTCCATAATAATCTGTTACACTAATCGCCATGGCTTAAGTTTCTATGTCTCAATGTGCTGTTATGCAGAATACCAGTTCTCTAGTTAGATCACGAGTTAGCTCACAAAGCCTTGAAACTAGTCATATGGATTTGTTGACCAAATTGTGTTAGTGAAATTCAAACAAATGTTCGATCATAATATCATCGATTCTTGTTTAGCAATATCATACGAAACCAAGTTACTAGCACATTTTCCATGCACTGGAACCCGAATCAGCGTTATATTTCAAAGTCTAGCAAACACGCTCCGAGACACCCGGAATACGGCCAACGGAGTTATAAAAAAAACACAAGATACTGGCATTTGTATGTATCATCTGAAATGTTATCCAATACACCTCCCTCTTTGAGCCGGCTTTCTATACTTTCTGTTCCAATAGCAACAGGTTCGTTTGATCGACAGCACTTGGAAACGCCACATAATGATCCTCAATTTGCTACCAAACGTAATTTACCTTGTAGCTAAAGATTAATTTTCTTCCCACTAATCTTTTCTATTCATTAATCTAAGTGCATATCCGAGATACAGCTACGTGCAACTAATTAAGGACGCGATACTAACATGTGAGCTTGAAGCAAATACTAAAAGTTTTATGATATTCTCAAAAGTTGTCGTAATTTAGTCAATTTAACTCTTACTTTTGAGGGTGCTGTAGCTTAATTGGTTAGCGCATATTGTGTCAAATTAATTATTAAGTATTTATGAATCTGTGAGTCATATTTTCAAATAAGATTCAGTCGTGCATATAATTAAGGACATGTCACAAATTTTACAAAAAAATTATTTATTAAAAAATTTGATTAAGATATCTCCAATCGTTAAAATGTGTCTAAACCACTGTGCGTTAATTGCCTGTCCATCTTAAATAACTAATAATTTTAAGGAATATTTTGAGCCATTTGAAGTAAAAGTTCTACAATCTTTTAGAAAACCGATTTTCTAAAAGTGGGTCACAGGCCATCATGCCATTATTGGAAACGTGAAGGCCATACAATTGTTTATTTGTTGCCAATCATTTAAAATAAATTTATTTTCCCTGTTTTAGATCATCACATTAACAGCAAGCACAGGCATGCACGGCAATTACATACGACGTAAAAGTAACAAGTTTGAAATATTAATTCATTCGTCAACCCTCTCTAACGAGACACTCCTACAAACATTTTTTAATTAAGAATTGTCAATGAATTTGAAATTTTCTCTTGTACTCACTGGATCATGATTCAGCCAGCTTAGGTTATGACAAATCGTGGCAAATTAGCAATTTGTACAAAATAATAACAAATACTATGTACATTTACCAGTAATTGCGATTCATTTGAAGTTTCCTACTCAATGCGGCAGTGTTGCCATTTCAGCACTTTCAGTGCTAGATTTAGCATTTTGTTTCTCGAAAATGCATTGAAATTTTTAAAAAATTATGCTAAATGCTTTTTAGCATAATTTGCTTGATAAAAACAATTTTTTTTCTCAAACAAATTTTTACTTTTTTACTCGAAAAAATACTTTTGGAGAAATAAAAAATAGCTTCTATTAATATTTCAACTAAATTTCTTTCGGTGTGGTAAGTAAATGAACACGGAAATTTTTGAATTAATATATGAAATGTAATCTATTAAAACAAGTCAACAATTGTTATGAACAAAATTAGAAAAAACTATAATTTATATTTGTAACATTTGAAATAAAAATTGTATTTTTACATTGAAAAAATTTAGCACTTATTTTTTCTTCTGTATAACATTTTAGCACTTAGTTTTTCAAGTTTTAGCATATTTTGAAATTCATTTTCTGGCAACACTGCAATGCGGTGATAATTACAACTCGCAATCAGCGTTGCCAGAATGATGATTTTATCATATTTTTGATGATTTTTTACCTAAAATATGATTTGATGATTTTTTTTTTTTTGCCAAAAATAAGTTTTTTAAGCCCTTTTACGGTTACGTTTTATGTATTATATGGAGGGACCCATTTAGAGTACACAAAAATGCAACTTATTATTTTCAAATGGCAGATACGAATTATAAATCAGTAGCAATTTGATTTACGTACAACAATAAACACATGCAATTTGGTAGACATACACACAAATATAACATAGTTGCATTTTTGAGTAGTTTAACTAAAGCTTTATAAATAAATGGTGTGTTTTAGAACTCCTAATTATAGCAATATTTTCATCGTTTCTTTGAATTAACTTAAAGTTTGCAATTTATCTTATAAAGTGCTTTATATTTGTAAGTAATTAGCCGAACGTTTTAATTTTAGCAACACTTCTTTAAAAGAAATTTAATTTCTTGATAAACATAATATTTTAATAAAAAAGTTTCTTCATTATCTCCGCTAATGGAAAGATTTCCAAATTTAATTAATGAAAATGATTTTCAAAATGTAGACGATGAATTTAGAGAACTTTGTCATTTAGATTTCATCAAACCTTAGAAAATGTTAACTGTGAAGATTTTTGGGCCACAATTTCTAAAATAACTCGTGCAAATAACGACTTGGCTTTTCCAATATAATTTGTCTTCCCAGTTCATTTAAATAAAACTAAGTACAGGAACAGGCTTGAAAATGCAACATTAGAAGGCATTTTGGTAACACAGGATTATTTACTAGTTAAAAAAAAAATTTCTTTTTAAATTATAAACATTGATGAAAATATTATAAAAAATATGAATTCTTCTAAGTATTATAATTAAATTATAAAAAAATATTTAAACCTTTATAAAACTTTACTTTTACTAATTAGAACTCAAAACTACCTTATGTATTATGTACACATTTTTTATTTAATTTTAATTAAATTTAATTGTTTTTGTTTATTTTTTATGTATAATAGATACATTTAATTTTAACGGACTTCTAAAAGAAGTTGCTTTTTATGTTCGTTGCCGCATATCTCCGCCATTTCTGCATCGTGTTTTTTTTTTTGTTTGGAAGGTAATCTGTGCAGTTGGATCGGTGGCATAATTTTTTTTGGCAATTGGACAGACATTTGCGGTTAGAAACATAAATTCTTAAATATCTCCGACATTTATAGAAGCAATAAAACAAAGTATGAGTTATTTTAAAATATGTATTTTACTGCACCTTATAGATATACATACGAGTATATACAAGGTCTAATAAAAAAACGTTATTTTCAAATTTCGTGAGTTACGTATGTTCGCATTTTCTTGTTGTGTTATGTTGGTGCACATGTCTGTTTTATATGTTGGTAATATCAGCCATTTTGGATTGTCAGTTTGTTTTTGACAGATAAAAAGGTTAGTCGTGTTTTGGTGTGCTCTTCGATTTTTCACTATTCGAAAAAATGGATCAAAGAAACTGTATTAAGTTTTGTGTAAAAAATGAATTTAAATGCGCAAGGACATTTGAAATGTTGACTGTGGCGTTTGGCGAGTCTATTATGAACAGAACACAAGTTCAATTGTGGTATAACCGGTTTAAGGAAGGCCGAGAAGATGTCAATGACGATACTCGTCCAGGTCACCCGAGCACATCAACAACTGATGAAAACATTGAAGCAGTGTAGAAAATGATTTCGGATAATCGTCGAATCACTATCAGAGAGGTTGCTGATGATGCTGGCATATCGTTCGGCTCATGACAATCAATTTTTACCGATGTTTTAGGCATGAAACGTGCGGCAGCGAAGATTACTCCAAAATTGCTAAATTTTGAGCAAAAACAATGTCGCATGGGCATCGCTCAGGAGCTGTTGAACATCGTCAACGACGAACTCAGATTTCCTAAATAAGATCATATCTGGTGACGAATCATAGGTGTATGGCTATGATATTGAAATCAAAGCTCAATCATCCCAATGGAAACGTCCAGAAGAACCAAGACCGAAAAAAGCACGTCAAGTTCGGTCAAATGTGAAGGTTTTGCTCACTGTTTTCTTCGACTGCAATGGCGTGGTGCATCATGAATTCTTGTCACAAGGTCGTACGGTCAATAAGGAATACTACCTTCAAGTTATGCGCCGTTTGCGCGAAGCAATTCGTCAGCAACGCACAGAATTGTGGAAAAAACAATAATGGATTTTGCACCATGATAACTCCCCATCGATGCTTTTGCGTGAGTTTTTGGCCAAAAACAAAACCGTTATCATGCCTCCACCACCGTATTCTCCGGACTTGGCTCCTGCTGACTTTTTGCTTTTCCCAAAACTGAAGACACTGATGAAAGGAAAGGGTTTTGCTACGATTGAGAAGATAAAAGAAAAATCGAAACAGGAGCTGTTGGCGATACCAAAAAGAGCGTTTTAGAAGTGTATCGAGGATTGGAAAAAACGCTGGCATAAATGTATTATATCTGAGGGGGATTACTTTGAAGGGGACAATATAGTTATTGATGAATAAATAAATACTTATAGAAAAAATTCAAGATAACGGTTATTTTTTGATCAGACCTCGTACAATATTTTTGGTATAACATGTGGTTATGAATAAAAATAGTATATTGAGTAAAAATATGATAACAAAACCCGATAACCAATCGAACCAAACATAAATTTTGAATTGTTTTTTAGTTTTTTAATGTTAACAAATAAAAATTAAAAATTTTAAAAATTATGATTTTTCTTCCAAAATATGATTTTTTTTCTCGTATAATGATGATTTTTCACCAAAATCTTCTGGCAACACTGCTCGCAATAATTAAGTATTAAAAATGGCTTTTCAAAACACTGAGAGAAAATGTTTAAATGTAAACAAAATAAAGAGAAATATAATATGAGTAGTAGTAGTATATCAGCCAACAAATTATAAAAAAAAATGAAAACAAAAACAATAATAAATAATAAAAAACAAAACACAACAACACGTTAAAACATGTGCCAAAGAAATCATTGGAGAAATGAAGTCAAGAAACGGTTTTTGATTTACTAAAACAACAACTACAACAAGACATGACATAAAATACAATAACAATAAGAAATAAGAGGAAGAAAAAACAAACTGAAATGTTAATAAAAAGGAAGGCAATAAAAAAGTGTTAAGATGTGTACAAAAGCAACAACAACAACATCAATAAACATATTCAAAATTTACTTGACAACAGGTAGAAATGGGAATCAGAAATTAATTACAAACACAGTCGTACAAATAATAATAAAAACAATGGACGAAAATTTAATAAAATGATAATAAATTTATTACAAAACTCAACACACTATTTACATAGTACATACATATACACATACATGCATGTATATGTACATACATATATTGTGCGTTTAACAAACAATCCGTTAAATTAAAGAGTTGAGTTAGTTGTTGACTGTAAACTCAGAGGATTTAAATTGTGCAGACAAAACAAAACCTCTGTTGAACTTAAATAAGCCACCAACCGCTTTATAAAATTAAATGCAGACAGAAGAAATAAACCATGGCCACGATTACAAACATGATTTTTATTTTCTTTTTTGCTTTCAAAAGCATTCATTTGACCACTTTAGGTTCTTTTGAAGGTTTTAAGTTGTTTTCTTTCTCCTCTTTACATTTATTTGTACGTAAATAAGCGTTAATTTTTGTTCGTTTTTTTAACCGTTACCCGTTGCTACTTTAAGTGCCCTTAAACTATATTTCTGTTAAGTTTGAGCTGGGAAATCCAGTCAATTGCTTTCATTTTGTAGGTACATATACCCCGAAAACCTTAAACAACTTTAATGCCAGAATTTTAACAGTACTTTTCTTGTTGTTTGCCACATTGTTTTTAACATTTGTTTGATCATTATTAATATTGTAGCGATGATCATGTTCACAAAGTATGTAGGTATAGTGAATTATAGTGGCCAAATCTTAGCCATCATTTTGATTGTCACTTGAAGTCCGTTTGGTTTTAGTTTTGTTGACTTGGCAAAAGTTTCGTAAACTTTTCCCTGCAACTTTGAGTTGACTAAGCAGAAACAGTGGAGCAAATGTGCAGCGTTTAATGCAAATGTAAAAAGGAATTTCATTTAATCGACTCATTTTAATGTGCAGATAATTAAAAAGTTCTGTATCGCACTATTTTATTCATTATTTTTCTCAGGGTCCACCGTTTCTGTGTCCATTTCGGTTTATGAGGCTTTATTGCATTTAACGGTTGTGTTACGGATTAATATTGACCAAAAACTACTCTCAGAAACCATAGTTTAGTATTCGCTTTCATCCTTCATGGATATCATGCATATGTGTGTACATCGACAACATAGACAACAATTTAAATTTTGTAACTAGATTCCTTAGAAGTTAGTGGAATATGCTTTGTATATTCTGAAATAAAAAATCATTATCCAGAATATAAAGATGATGGAAAAAGCCAACACAAATTGTACTTTATTTAACAGTTCCTCTAAAACCTACATTGGAGACGCCAGTAACCACTCATATTAAATTGAAAAACTACGTCTCTCTAACAACCTAATATATTTATGGATCTTTTGATAAAGATCCTTACCAGAATTATGGGTATAGTGTTTGGAAAAATACCTATTTATTTCGAAAAGGACTGGTAGTAGTGGCAAATCTATTGCTTACTAACCAAAACTGGACTAATGCTTCTAAACGTATGAGTTTATTGTGAAATTGAATGAAGAACGGCATTGTTTCTTGATGTTGATATGCAAAATTTATTAGTTCTTAAGTTGGCTTTTGAGAATTACATGTCCTCTTTCTTATGGAGGCTCCAAACACTTATATTACATAATGAAAACTGTTAGAAATTAACTAAATCTTAGATACATCGCGTAATTAAAAAGGAATTAATGTTGTAAACTGCTTTGTGCACTGTGTATGGCTTGTTCACAACATAAATTGCTTCTTGTGATGAAATTGCTGAATGATCTATTGTGGATTTGGCCTTAAAAAATAGATATGAGGAAAAATCAAGTGATAGTAACTAAAAAGCTGATATTTCTTTCCAATAATGCTTGGTTTTCACTATGTCAGTTTATTATTATTATTAGGAACTCGATCTATAACAAATCCACTGAAATATGACAATTGCGTTTGTTGAAATTTATGCCAACAAAGCGTCATATGCGGGAAGTTTTGCTTAACTTCTTTAACGAAGTGCTGATTTTAGCACGGAAGGCAAAGATCGTAAAAAAGTTTCAACGCCAAGAATTGGAGGCATTATTCATAATATTGTTAACAAGCTCAACAAGAATTTGGAAAATCGAAACCTTTGCGAGCAGCAGGATTCATAATACCATTGAAGCCGAGAGACCTTCATACATGGTGGGACCAAACGGGTCCTATCTATTATAAGCTGCTGAAATCTTGGCAGACCATTACAAAGTCCCTGTACTGAAAAAAAACTAATTCGTTTGAAATGAGCATTGGCCGAAAAAGACCAGATGACAACGCTAGGCCACATGTGGCAATAACTGTTACAAACTATTTAGAAAGAAGTGTTTGTTAAGGTTTACTTCACGCGCCTTATAATCCAGATCCTGGCCTTCTGACGTCTATTTGTTTTGTTCGATGTAGAATGCTTTTTCTAAAATAGGCTTCACTTTAGAACGGGGTGTCCAAAGTTGGCTTAATTCGTTCTTGGGTACAAAAGATGATCAGTTCTTTTGTCCCGGAATTCATATGTTGCCAGAAAGATTGGAAAAGTTTAGAGCTAACAATGGCCAATACTTTGGATAAATTTATACCTGTGTATTGTATAAATGTTTCAAACCCCAATATAATAAAGATTCCAATATCCAATTATATTTCAAGTGTTTTAAAATTAAAAAAGAAAAACTCTAAATGAAGCATCCTATATAGGTATATTAGAATATGTTTCCAAGAACGCCGCTAATACAAACGATTTTATATTGACCTCCAAAATAGTTTCAGTGGTTTCTTCAAAATTACTGGTCAGCGTAGAAAAGTTCGCATGATAATCTAGGCATATATTGCCATCTAATTAATGCACAGTTTATGAACAAATTCTAATTCGAATTCTAAAAAGAAAAAGCTCAAATAAATCTTTTCTGTACTTTCGCAGAGCCCACTGTGTAGGGTTGTTGTTTTCATTGTTATTATTGTTGTTTTATTTCACTACAAACTACTTTTTTTTAATCTAGTGTGAGAGAGTATTTTGACCACGTTTTTTATTGCTGCTACTGCTGTCGTCCATATTCCATGATTTTATTACAAAATAAAAAATAAAAAAAAACACAACAAATTTTTGGTCACTGACCTTTATTTTTTGTGTGTTGATATTGTTGTTTTTCTTTACTTTTTGATTGCCTAAAAACATTCTACACACACATACACACACTTACACACATTTAAATCAATTCAACAACAAAATATTTAACAATTTCTAACAACAACAGCAACAATAAAGAAATAAATAAACTATTCGACCATCCAACCATCCAAATTAAATGTCGTATTAGAGGTGTGTTTTTTGTTTGTTTTTATTGCTGGTTTGTTTTGTTGTTTTGTTACCGTGTGTTTGTATGAGTTTGTGTACGAGTGTGTTTGAAAGTTTGAATTATTTTTTTGTGCATGTGTTCCACTTTTTAAGTTTTTTTTTTAATTCTGCTGTTGTTGTTACATACATACATAAATACATATTTGTGTTTTTTTTCTGTATTTTCTCTTTGATTTTTATCTTTGTTTTGTGCTGTTGGATGTTGTGTTTCTTCTTTTGCTTGAGTTTTTTGTGTTTAATAAAAAAAATTGTAAATACTTCTAATTTGGGACTTGTTAAATGTAATTGTTGTTTTATATTTATAAAAAAAAACAAACAAAACATTTCTATGTATGCGTGTGTTTGATATGGCGCAAAGTGTAACCCTTTTTATTAATGTTTGCTGTTGTTGTTGCTGCTACAGTCATCCGGCTAAAATTTGCCAAATATTTATTTATTTCTGGCTGTTGTGTTCATTGTTGTTTTTATTTTCATTATTATTATAATTTGATAATGAACTTGATTCATTTTTGCATCGAAAATGTTTTAATGACCTTGACCTACATACATACTTTCAAACATGATGATTAACCAAAATATTAATGACTCGCAGATGCATACAATTAATAAATAAAAAAAATGTAGGTACTATACAATAAACATTTGATATCAGGTGTTGGCTTTAAATCATTTCAATTTGATCTTGGCTGTGTGATCGATACAAGTGTGTTAACTGCTAACGTAATTAAGAGGCAGTTACGAGGGCGGTTCGGAAACTTCTTAGACTAGCACAGAAAGTGAATACTAGTTAGTTTTTCAAAAACATTTTTATTTTTCAATATAATCTCCTGAAATTTCAATACACTTAGTCCAACGCTTATCTAGCAATTCTATTGCTTGATTAAAATAGTTTTCCTCAAGGCTTTCAAAATACAACTGTATTTGTATTTTTAGATTTGGGAACAGGTAAAAGTCACTGGGAGCTAAATCAGGAGAATAAGTTGGGTGGTCAAGCAACTCTTACTTTAATTCGTTGATTTTAGCCTTTGTTAAAATTAAAACACTCTTGTGCGATGGTGCGTTGTTGCGATGAAAAATTATTTATTGTGTTGTAAGCCAGAGGCCAAATTACCGCATTCGATATCGAGTAAAATTGATCGATATCGAAATCATTTTTCGATACGATAGCTCATTCGATCACGAATGCGGTAATTTGACCCCAGGACGTTTTTCTCGAATTTTTACATTTAATTGATCCAAAATGTTGCAATAGTACTCTGAATTTATTGTTGTACCCTTTTGCAGATAGTCAATCAAGAAAATACCTTTCAAGTCCCAAAAAAAACCGCAGTTTTTGCCTTCTTTGTGACACTTCCTCCAGCTTCAGTCCATTGCTTGGATTGTTCTTTTTTCTCTGGAGTACAAAGTTGGATCCATGTCAATAGTTATAAAACGACGCTTAAAATCCATTTTATTTTTCTTAAAACGCTCCAAACAAGCTGGAGAAATTTTCATTCTTATGCGTTTTTGGTCGACTGTTAACAAATGCGGCATCCATCTTGCAGAAAGCTTTTTCATCTGTAGTTCTTCATGCAAAATTAAATGGACTCGATCATTTGAGATGAACTCGCTCATTTGATATTAACTATTTCACGCACTTTTATTTGTCGATCATTTAATACCATATCATGCACTTTGGCTACAATTTGTGTTTTTGTTGCTGTTTTTGGACTTTCACCATGTGGTGCATCCTCAATGCTTGTACGACCACCGTTTAAATTCAGCAACCCAATTTTTTACTGTTGCATATAAGGGAGAACTTTCACCTAACACACTTACCACATCATTATGAATTTATTGTACCGATAAACCTTTTTATTTAAATATTTAATGACACCAGGAATTTCTAATTTTTCCATTGTAAAAAAATCGTGGTTGCGTCTTTTTTGAACACCTGTTTCTATATGAAGGAGTTGCCAGATCGAAAAGTAATTTAACATGTGTTCATAGCAGATATGGAAGTTTCCAAAACACTTCTGTTCTGTTCTAGGCTAAGAAGTTTCCAAATCACCCTCGTATCAGGGGGCTTAACACAGATCCAGCGAAAGAGTAGAATGTTAATAAATTGCTAACGAGCAGAAATAATGGATTGTTTAAAACGATTTCCTAGCTAAGTGGAAAACTGACTGAAAATTCTTTAAAACACTTTAGTTTTAATCCCGAACTAAACAGAATAATAAAAATTTTAATAAATTTGCTTGTTTTTCTGAACAATTCCGAACATTTCTGAATAAAACCTGTAAAACTGACTAGTAGCACAATATTTGTTTACATATGCATGTATGTACATATATATATAGTGCATATGTATGTACATATGTATATTGACTTTTTCATTATATTTTATGTTTGCCCATATACGAGTACATATACATATATGTACATATACATACATATATATTTTTTTATCCACACGTTATTTTATTTGGTTTATGAAATATTCATATGTACATATTTATAAAAATTGTTAAACAATTTTCACTCAATAGCAAATATTATTTTAATTTAACTTATCCACTGTTTGCATTCATTATAGACACATATGTACATACATACATATGTATGTATGAATTTGTATGTTCATTCAAACAACAATAATATACAAAATTAAGGAAATGGTTTCACAATATATACAATACACTCAGTCAGTCAGACGTCAGTCCAAAACCCAAACACGCGCATATTTGGACTTATTATTTGCACTTGAGGTTAAGTGTCTCACATCATCAACATCATCATGATGATGGCGAAGATGATGATTTCATTTCAAAAAAAAACAATAAAGAATACCAGAAGAAGAAGAAAAAAAAACAAAAGAGAAAATTGAGATTTTATGACAAATTGCAGAAAAAAAAGAAAAAAAATTAAAGGAGTAAAGAAAACAATCTCTAAAATAGCAAGTGTTTAATAAACGGCAAATATTATAAATTTGCAATAAGTATACGCACCTCTATAT
This sequence comes from Bellardia pandia, assembly GCA_916048285.2. Taxonomy (NCBI): domain Eukaryota; kingdom Metazoa; phylum Arthropoda; class Insecta; order Diptera; family Calliphoridae; genus Bellardia; species Bellardia pandia. The sequence goes on from OU696529.1 coordinate 125,153,824, forward strand.
GCATTTACAACAAAAATATCAACAACAACAACAACAATAATAAAAAAAAAATAGTTGCAAAGATGTTTAATTTGTAATAAATTAGCAAATGTGAGTGTGCTACAAGCGTGTGTACATACATACATACTTAAGTACATACATACATATTTACTCGGAGTGTGTGCTTGTTTGATATTTATAGCAAAAATGTTTTTATGTTTGACATTTAATTGCAATTTTGTTTTATTGCTGCTGCTGTTGTTTTTGTTGCTTTTTTTATACATACATATACCAATTTCATTTAAAAATAAGCGTGCGATTTACTATGTGACACTTGTTATTTTCATTTGTTTGTTTGTTGTTGTTTTTGTTTTTCCTGAGTATTTCAATATTTGTTGTTTTTTTACTACACATTTATTTATCTACTGCGTCACATATGTACGTTTATTTTGTGGTGGATTGATTATGGGTGTGTGTGTGTGTGTGTATTGTATGTGTTTTGTTTCGTCATTAATATACCTACATACATATAATATATTTGTTATTGTTGTTATTATTCTATGTTTGCTTTTACTCAGCTTTTATGTGAATGTGCTTTTTTTAGATTTATTATTGTTTTGAATTGATGACAGTCATCTTTTATCTACAATGTAGATTCTACATATATACATACATACATACATACATATGTATGTATTTATTTATTTACAGTTTAGATGGTTGTCAGTGTTGCCATATTACTTGCATACCGTTAGTTCTAAGTGCAAACATGTTAAGTGCATTTTCACAAATTTTAACACGTTCTAAAATCTTTTGTTTCAAGTGTTTTTGAAATCTGTTAGAGCAGTTTTATTACTTATTTGTTGTGATTAAAAAGTATGTACCTATATACAGTGGAATCGCAATAGAATGAACTAATTCGTGCAAGGCCTGTTTACTCTATTAAGAAAGTTCACTCTAAAGAGTCTATAAAAAAACACTTTTTATACAAAAAAATCCATATTTATTAAATATTATTAAATAATACATATATGCAATTTTTTTAGCTTTTTCTCTCAACATTTCTTCACTTACTGGCAGATTTTTTACCAAGTGTTCACTTTATTGCGATTACACTGTACATACATATGTATATGTAGGTACAATAACAAATTAGAAGAAGTGATTTGCCGATTTATTAATTCCTTTTTTGGACTTATCATAGGCATCTACCTATTTGTCATTAATTATTTTGTATTTTTTAGTGGACATAACATAGATTTATTTAATTTAAGTCTTTATTATCACTATACTCGTATGCCTACATACATACATACATACATATATTTACATACTTATATGTAATCTCAAAAGGCAATGAAGATAATAATTTTACAATTTTGACAACAAAAACCCTGGACTTGCATGAATTTTAATCAATGTTCAAGGTAATCTTTTACTCCACAGAGTTGAAATCGAAAATAAGTATTTTAAACACATCAAACACTTTTTAGGGGTTTTAAAACATTGACTTTAGGATGTTCTATGACTGGGAACAAAACTAAATCATTAGTTATCAATTAAGGGCTGTGAGCACAAAATGAATTGCTTCAGGTGAATTCTAAGAAGTCTATGTGTGCTAGGGTGTTGAAAAATCACAGTTTGCATATTTTCTTTTCAGAAAGGAATGATCGTTGTTGAAATAAAAAAAAACATGCTGTGTATGTGGTTGTACCAATTTTTAGGTAATTTTTAAAGGCCTATGTATGAAGTGCTGCTTGTGGAAAAAAGGGTTTTCATAAAAATTGGATCGATGTTAAAATATAAGTAAAATAAGATGTGAATCACTGCTTTTTAAGCTGACACAGATTAAAGAGGTCTAGCTGTCTATAACTCTGCTACATAGGTCCTGCTGAATTTGATGGTCTGTGTTATTTTAACTTCGAGTAAATCGATTGTTTACAGCTTGTTGGTATAGATCTGCAAAAGAGTCTAGCATAACCAATTCGTGCGATTCAATCAATCTTTCGCACTCTAGTTTGGTAATAATATCATCAGCCATCTTAACAATGTCAATTGGATATTGTCAGCCACTTAAATTAAATTGTATAGGTAAGCAGTAAGTAATGGAATGTCTTTTCTTTCTAATAAATTCAACATTGATCAACAAAAATTAAAAGGAACATAAATTACAATCGCCTAACTCAAGGATAATTTTAACATTGTTTAAAATTGACCTGGAAACATTGAACATTTATGTACATTGGATTTTTATATAAATTTGGGGTGTCTGAATGCCAAAATTAAGTTTGTACTTTGTACAGTATTTCAGGAAAATTTGGATTAGAGCCATCAGTGATCCATAATCATCAAGTCAGTCCAGATCAGGAAAGAGGCTCATACGAAGATATTTTAATATTAACCAAGAGAGTCTGGCATCCAAATCTTTTGCCGTGCCAGAGCATTTTGGATATGATGCATTTAGTGATCGTAGATTAATTAAACACATACTAACTCAACAAAGTGTTGTCCAAGCTAGATCAGAGGGAATAAATGCAATTGAATTAAGTTGGAGTTAAGATAAATTCTATGTAAGTATATTGATTGATGCAAGTCTGTCAACCAACGAGAATTAATTCTCGGCTGCATCAATGGCTTTGATTTACGTCTGCAAATTGTTAATTGCTCATCAGAGAAAATTTCAGTTCCTTCTTTTGAAACATTGTACACTGAGATTGCCCCATTTCTCCTAAAGCTCATATAAAAGTTCGGTGTAGCATATATTCCATTCACTGTACTAAGATTGGCCCGACTACTTTTAGTAGAATAACCAATAAGATCATTCTTCAGTCAGCCAATCTTCGAACCGACTTAGACTCTGACATTACTTTTAAACACAGCGATTACTAAATATTGTCTATACTTTTAGAGAAAAGCTCAATCCAGATTGTCTTTAATCTATTTACTTATGCATATACTTTCATAAGTAAGTAGTAAGCTGAGTTTAAATAGAAAATCAGCTAAATATCAAACGAGGTTATTTATTTTACATTGGTAACAAATTAGAGTTGACAACCATTTTATTTCACTCTCTGCTAAGATATGTCCTAAGTATAGAATTTAACAACTGTTTGAACTAATTCATACTTTTTCAAATACTTTTCAAAAGGAGATAACCATGAATTCTAGCGATGGAGATCATGAGATATTTCTGCATGCCATTTGAGAGATTAAGGTTTGGATACAATTTGGAAATCTTTAAGTTTTAGTTAATGTCCAATGCGAAAGTCTACATCGTTAATTATCACACATCAGAGACTTTGAAAGTTTAGGTAAAGGAGGCTGACATCTACTTGATGCTGCGACACATAATGGTCAAGGTAATTTTTGTATAATTCTTTAATGTTCCAACCGATTTTTTACTTTTTTTAGAAAGATACTTTAGTAATGATTTTGGTTCCATCATAAATTAATTTGAAATTTAATTTTCAGATTCCATTTTAATTTGCCAAATTTACAAACAGACTTGCAGCACTCTTTAGTTTTTAATTTTGGATATTTAATACCATAATGTTTCATGGAGATTGAGGAAAAAGTTGCTATGAATAATCATTATTAAACGATCTTGAGGATAAATCCAATGCAGTTATAAACATTTTTAAAAGCTTTTTCAGAATTTCGTGATGTTTATACATACATTGAGGACGAGTCGGAGAGTAATAGGATCGATTCTGATTTATTGCTTTCAAATGTTAGAATCGATGCGGCAATATACAATTAGACACACATTCTCGGAGAAAATAATCCCAACAGCACTTGCCATTAAATGTTTCCTTTCATCAGGAGAAGATTGAGTAAAGATTCTCACTAACTATGGACAATCATTATTAAATGATCTTGTAAATTAATCTTATGCGGATATACATACATACATACATATGTAAATAAATATTCTACGTTAAAGAGTATCAGGCACTATTGTTTGTGACTTGTAGCATTTTTAAAACAGAATTTCACATTTCTTTCAAATCCCCCCTTGGCAACACTTCAATAGTTTAGATGTATTGGGAGACAGTTTACCGTAGTAAACACTGGTGTGTATTTTTTGTATTTTTGCATGAATACCTATAATGTTTAACTGTTTATTGTTTACATACCTATTTATTTTTCTTCTAAGATATAAACAACAGTAAATGGAAACCGTTATAATAGGTACTCTTTTTTTTAGTTAAAAGACATAACAAAAACATTTCTTTTTTTTTATTATTTAATTAGATTTATTGTTAATAATATTGTTACTTTTACTCTTGCTCTCTTAAGTTTTTAGGTGGGTCTTTTCCCAAAGTCTTGTTTTTGTCAAAAAAAAAAAAAAAAATGTGTGTTATAATGAATGTGTTTGTTAGACAATAAATTTGATTTATTATTTTTGTAGTTGTTGCGATTTGTTGGGATTTCTCAAGTTATAACTAATCGATAGTTATTAATAACAAAGACTGGTTGTTTATCTTTTGAAATGTTTAAATACAAATATACTAAATATACAAATAGTTTAAGAAATACATATTTTAATTTTTCTTAGTTTTAGTTATTTTAGAAAAAAAACGAAACCAATTTGCATATTTCTTTGTAACGCAAAATTGTTTAAAATGATTTGTTTACGATTACAACAGGTGGTTGGGTTGGTTGGTTGGTCGACATTTACACTCATGCTTGAACAACAACAAAAACAAACACACTTATTGTAAATACAAAGTAGCTGAAAAATTATTTATTCTAAAAATTACTGTGACTCCTAAAAAGCTTAAGCCAACTGTTTGGAAATTATTTAAACAATAAACGCTTCCACAGCATAATTTTAAAATATGCCTTAGACCCCATTACTGGCCGGCCACCACTCAAACAATTGACCCTTTTATTTCCATAATTTAATAGTTTTCTTTTTTATAATTTTAATTATCCATGATTTCTATTCCCTTGTCATTTCCATTAGATTTTTATTACAATATGCGTCTCTGTTATTTACGTCGTTTGTGCCGCAACTGAAACCCTTTTCCCCGTATTAGTTTTTATAACCTCCCCAACCATTATTTAGTATTTTAGTTCATCATTTTGTTCACAAACCGCAAAAGATCAGTGATGCATTACGTACGTAATGCTGTTCATACATATGTATGTACGAGTATGTTTCAGTATAAACGGCATTGATCATTTATTCATTATATTTAGTTTGTTTTTTTTTTCTCCATTTGTAGATACTAGCTTGTATTTTGTTTTGTATGGATTCAATTTGTGTCTTGTAGTTGTGAAAAATTATTGCTTTGGAATGAAAAAAGGGGAGCAGCTTAAATGAACTCTAACAAAGAAGGAATTATTAGATTTTCTTTAACATAAATTTGTTTAATTCTGTTATATGATAGAAACGACATGACATAATGTGTACATGCTCAACATATCACATTTTTATGGACCGATGGGCAGAACTTTGAAATAATTAGTTCCTGGTTAAAATTCTAGTAAAGAAATGATAACTACATACAATATATTCATAATTCATTGTTTGTCTAGATCTAAAAGATAATATTTCTTTAGACCAATTGTTATGGAAGCTTTTTTAAGCGATTGTCGGCGTAAAAATAAATTTCGGAAAATCGGATGGCCGAAAAAGACGTTTATTTATTAAAAAAAAACTTCTCTTATTTAGGCCAAAGCAGAACAAATATTCAATTTTAATTTATTTGATGCTGTTTGATCTTGCAAAACTCTTGTAAGAGTAAACAACGTCAAACAAATTTGTGCTAAAACAAGTCGTTACGCTTTTGTGAGTGAATATTTGTCAAATGTGACCGTACCTTAAGATTTTTTTAAACCTTGTGGCAAAACTTTCTTTCCTTTTGTATATTATGAAAAAGTGTAATTCATGTTGGGACATGATTTTATTCAAATTCCAAAATTATTTCAGAAATCAGGGGCCAAATTACCGCATTCGATATCGAGTAAAATTGATCGTAATTTTCTTATTTGAGATTATGGCATTCGATATCGAGCAAGAAATTTGGTACATTTTATCATAATTTCGATAAAGAAATAATTCTTCGATACGATAGCTCATTCGATCACGAATGCGGTAATTTGGCCCCAGACTAATGTAGTCTCATTCAGGACCCTTTGGACTACCCTTTCTATATAGTGGCATACGTGTGTAACTCGATATTTGTCCAAATTTTTCTAGAGAATTTCATGCAAAAAGTAAAATTTTTCAAAATTCAAGTAAATATGAATGTTAAGTGCTTAACAGTGGTCTGTTGACGGTAACATTATCAATGTTAAGAAATGTGGTTTTTGTCTGTGCTAGTTAAATTCTTCAAACACATTATACATACATACATATATTCTACATATTTCTACGAGTGCTAAACAATTGAAAATTAAAATTAAAAGCAATCGCGTACATCCCTTGCAAATCCGGCCAGAAGAATGTGTGTGGTTTGCTGATTTTCAAGTTTAGGTCAGCTGGCGGCCATAATTATTACAGCTCACTTTTGTGTTGCCTGGAGATGGAGTAAAGACTTCAGAAAAGAATTTGAGTGTCAAGTCACATTCACGGCAGCCAATTGCTATTCCTAATGAAGGCGTTGATATGCTCTAATTTTAAATCTTATATCTCAGATAGATTATTAAAGGGTGGTTGTCCCAGACACGGAGTAATCATTGCTGTACAATGACAGAGAAAATGAGAGATTGTTTTCTCCTCTTCTTCATTCCCGCAACGTCTGCAAAAATCATTGTAGGGTAGACCTAGTCGTCTAGCACGGTTGCCGAATTTGTAATCGCTGTTACCGCTGTAGTACAACATACAATATATAAGCATGGATAAATTTGTTAAAAAGGCAATGATCTGGTAAGGACTTTACAGCTGTTGTCTGAAGAGCACCCCTTTAAACTGCTCTTCAACTAGGATTTGAGAGATTTATAAAAAATAATGCCTGCAGAAACGTCTCGTGTCACTTAGTAGAAGTCACTACTCTTCAGTAATATAATATCTGGTTCAACAACCAATATTACACAACCTTCAGAAAGTTTGTTCGAAAGCCGATCTTAATTGCAAAATGGATAAATGCAAAACAGCATGAACAGGAATTATTCTTAAGCCTCAAAGTTCCATTGAAATAATTGATCATATTCTGGTTGAGTTGTTAATTCATATGAAACTGTTTATGATTTTGTTTCAAATATGAATTTTAAAAATTTCTGTAAAGAACATACATTTTAGATAAAATTTGTGTCCGTTTTTTAGAGAATCTAGGCGGTTAGTCATAATTAATGGCCCCAGTATTACCACTTGTAAAACAAGTAAATTTTTTTTACATTCAAAGCTGCCATTTTGATTTTCCAGACAAATCGTTCCGAATGGGTGAAACGTGTTGCAAAAAACTTTCAGTAACAAAAATTTTCTCCGTACAAAATTTTTGTTCGGAACAAATGGGTGAACTGACCTTAAATATATTTAATTTCCGTTAATTCAAATTGATTCGAATAAAGTATTTGTTTCGCTTTTAAATATAAAAAAAAATAAAAAATATACATATAAAAAATATCTTGTATAAAATTCGCTTCGATATTAAGCTTTAATGTAAAATGCGGTGCCGATTTGGCAATAAAACCTGGACTGCCAGGATTCTACATAAAATCTATTTTTATATTTATATAAAAATATGTACTGAGTTTTTCTATTATGCTATATCAAATACCTATATAGTATCTATATAAGACGGTTAATTACACGATAACCCAAAAACTAGACGACCACAGCATAAAGCATTGTTCACATAAAATCCGATAAAAAAAACTTAGTTTAATATTTTCAAAGTAAAGTTTAAGTGGAGTTTTACTAAAGTTGTTGAGTAATTTGGATCCATCTACACTGTGGATCGATTTTTTTTGCAACAGTTATTGCGACCAATCAAAATAAAAAAGGAAATTAATTTTAGTTTTTGCTTTTGGTTTTTCTTAAATATTAATAAATAAGTAGCATTTTGTGATTCAAAGGTATTTAATCGCAACCGGATTTTATGTGAACAATGCTTTTTTAATTATTATAGATTTTTTTTAGAGAATACAGCCTTTTTGACACCATTTAATTTATGCAAGTAGTATTTCGAAAATTTTTCAGAACTTCAACTAAAAACTAAAATAAATAAATAGAATAAAATAATGAATACAAATGGTTTATAATCAGTTTATAATCACTAAACATCAATGGTTTGGCTTACAGCCAGCAAAAAAACTTTCTAATACAGATATTTCCATTAAGACAATAAATAAAACCAAGCTAAATTGACAACACTGTAACTTAATAAAGAGGCCTGATTGATGACTGGTACAAATATTGATTGTTGAGTGGAAAATTAAATAACAAATCCAAGAAAAATTAAAAACAAATAATATGTACATACTCGTATATTTACTAAGAAAAATGTATATTGAACTTACCCGGTGAAGTCAAATAACAAATAGAGGGACGTTTCTGGAGAAAATCAGGAACAATTTGAATAAAAGTGTGACATGAATATGAGAATTGTTTTAAAGTTTAAACTTGGTTTTTTGTTTAGCTTTATTTAAACAAGTTTTTAAACAATAGCTATTAACACTTTTTCAGTTCTTAAATTTTTTCAATGGATTTTTTTTTATTGTTGAGATTATTTTAAAGATTATTTAACTTTTTTTTGTTTTGTTATGAAAATAAGTAATTGGTTTTGTTTGTTAGTTTTATAATACACTCACTAAATAAAGTACATAAACTTTTTGTTTGTGTTTTATTATAATAAAATTTTTAGCATTAATACATATGTATGTATGTGTGCATGTGAAAAATTATTACAAAATTATATGAATATTTATGTTGTTTTGTTGTATTCTAATAAATGTTGTTGTTTTTGAAAAAAAGTTTTTTTTTTGAAAAAAAAAGAAAACAAATCATATGGTTCAAAATAAACAACCGCACCAACGGCAAACAACCTCGAAATCGTACTGAAACGTAGGGATATGAAATACTAAACATTAGAGTGGTGTCCCTGATTGTTGGCTGGGTCTTGGCTCGTATTTTGTTCGTTTAGTTAAGTATGGTTCGGTTCGGTTTGTGTGTGATTTGTTTTTGTTTTTGTGGTTGTTTGTGTTTGAAATTTGTTTATGCTATTGTTATTGTTGTATTGCTGCTTGTGTTGTTTGTCTACGTTGGCGACCCCAAAATCTATCAAGAGTAGAGTCGCTGGGTGAATTAACTTACGACTCTACACGAAGCTAGTGCGAAAGCTTAAAATTAATAATAACAACAAAAACAAAGTGTATTGAAACTTAAAACCAAGGAGAGCCTCCCCAAAACAAACACACAAATGTATGAGTACGTTTATGCTTGGATAGGGATGTTTGGGAAAGATGAGGTAAAGAAGGAGGTAGAAATAAGAAGCAACGAAACAACACGAACCTAGCAGGAGAGCAAATACTTTTTATACACACACACACACATACATACTCAGGTCTCAATTACCGGCACTTGTATTTGTACTTGTTGTACAGACACACAATTGAACACTCACTCACTGTTTAATATTGTTGTTGTCTTTGATCCGCGTGAATTTGATTTGTTGCCAAAGGCAAAAAGCTAACAATGTTTCAAACCAAATATTTATTGTACAAATCACCAACAGCACGACAATGACTTTTTTTGTTAATAATTTTTCCAGTAACAGTTTAAACATGCAAGGGTAAAAGGAATTTTAATTTTTTAAGCTTAAACTGTAAAGTAAATCCACTTTAAATATTTATTTCTTTTCTTTTTTATTTTCTTAAACTTAACGGAATTTTTATTTAATTTTTATTTTATTTTATAGGTATTTTTTTTTTATATTTTATATTTTATTTTATAGGTATTTTCTTTTTTTACTTTTAATTAAATACAGAGAGTAGGGCGCAAAACAAAACAAAAAAATACTTTTAAACTGGACGGTAATTTGTTACGTATCATTTATTACTACTTGCAACCGTCTATGTATACGGAAATATTGCAGCAGTTTCTTTCTATTCTAAATATTGTAGAACTATTAGTATATTCGAGTTTATTTCCCCATCGTTTTAACATTTGCCGTAAAGTAACCGTAAATGGGATGGATGCGTTTTTATGAATGTGTACACGGTTTAATGGATGAAAGAAATTAAATAAAATGCCAAGTGGATTGATGGGGTCTACTCTATTCTACACTACACTACTCAAGCACTCAACAAGTCGTTGTTTGTATTTCATTTTACACAAACACAAATCATTTACAGTATTTGGGGCGCAAAAACTCAAGTACATCATGCTTATACTCTTGCAAATATGTATATATGTATATGTAACTATACACATATACATGTATATATGTAAAGTACATTTACGTCACATTTACTCATTAGCAAGAAGAACAAAAATGCTTTGTGGGGATTTACTCACCAGAGAGCATTTATACGCAAATCCCCCCAATTGATGAGTAATAACAAACGGCTCTCCCGTTATTTTAATAATCGAGCGCTAAGTGTTGTCAAGTTTTAGTTTCTTGTGAATGAAGATTTTCAACCCATCGTGCAACTAAATATCCAAGTCGTATTAAAAAGCTGACACCATAAAATGGAACCCATTCAACTAAGTTTAATACCTATACAAAAATGGATAAATTTGGTAAAAAGGCAAAAGTTTGGATAACAAATTGCTGTTATCGTCGAAATATTTATATGAAAGAATTCCTGTAGAGACGTTTGCTGCCTCTTATTATACGTCACCAATCTTTAGTACTTGGTACAGCTGGATATCTTCAATCAGTAGGTTTCCAAAAAACGCACAAATGAGGTTTGCAGCATTAAAACAGCATAAGACATTTGTAATTACATATATGATAAACATTTCTTAAAAATCCTGCATTATAAGCGTAATCGAGTATCAAGGACTCTCAAAAAACTAAAAAGTAATATTTGGTACTGCTGGATATCTTGAATCAACAACAAGGTACAAATGAGGTTTGTAGCAGTGAAAATGCATTAGATAATTCCAATTATGTACATGAAAAACATTTCCAAAAAATATTATCATATATTAAAAAATCCTTCATTTAAAGTTATATCCTGATTTAGATTTATGTTATTATTTAAAAACTGCAATAGATTAATATCGAAAATTGGAATATAACTTAAAAATGTGGAATTTTTTAAACTTTTAGTTTTCATTTTTAAACATTTATACAATACAAATTTATTCAAAATTATTGGACTGGTCAGATTACAGCAGTTCACAATATATAAGACCCTCTTGGTCCCACCAAATTCAGGGTGACATGGATATTTGGCTTCAGGCGTCAAAATCACAACATCTGAACCCGCACAAACCATCTCTCGCACGTTAAGACCAATGGAACTAAGTCCTGCTTCACACTCTTCAATTCTGTTTTGAAATTTCCATTTTATTCACACACGTCAATTCAATTTTCGCACTTTTTAATGCAAATCAACATGAATGAAAGAGAAAAAAAACAAAAGGTTATAAGAAAACTGACTAGTACCGTCAAGTTTGTACCCTTTTTATTCTCTTTTCCCTTCTCATCCAAAAATACTTGCCTTGAAGAGTCAGAGTTGAAGAGTGTGAAAGCGGACCAAGTATAATAAAAAATCGCTATAATTGCAAACAAACCGCTAAATAAGCATGTATTTACATATAATGAAAACGTACTCTTTTCTTCACCATAAAACTTAATATAAATGAGTGAGTGTGCAATAGATATTTAAATTACCATTTCTCTCTGTTATTGTTTAGTGCTCCTCCGGCCCAGAGTGCATTTTGTGTTTTCCTCTTAATACCTTTGAATGCCCTAGCTGCCCCTAAATGCTCTCCCCCCTCCAACACAAAATGCATTTATGCATGTTTGGTGTTTATAACAGTGTGAGTTTCTGCTTAGATTGTTGTTTTTGTGTGGACTCCTCTTTATAAAAATTCTCTAGGTCTTTGCAGTTGGTTTTCTGTGTTTTTTTAATTAAGTTTTTCTTTAGCTGTGTTGTTGTTGTTATTGTTTTTGGGTGCTTTACGAAATATTATGCTGCCCTCAGCATATTACGAAATATGACAACAATGCAATTTAATTTTATTATTTCTTATTATTGTTGCTGTTGTTGTATGGTTTGTTGTCTCATCATCTTTGCGCTGAGTTGTCCTCGTTCTGTATTTTTTCAGTTTGGTGTTTTTGCTGCTGTGTTTCTTTGATTTTTTCTGTTTGTCTTACGGTGGTAGTAGTCAGCAGTTTTCGTTGATTTTCCATGAGCTTTTTTTGTTTTGAAATAATTTTGTTTTTATAGAATTTTGTTTTAAAATTAGATCGCCAGATTTAGGTTTCTTGTGTGTCGTGTGTGCTGTGGGTTAAAATTGGTTTATTTGGCTAAAATTGAGAAAGTAATTGGGACCCTGGAAGCCCTGAGCATTGAGCAACATTGCAAGACGGAAGTAAAATAGTGATAATGTGGTTTTTAATTTACATACCAGATGTTAGCAGCAGAGTAACAATGAGTTGTATATAAATATGTGATGATGAATAAAACGATGAAGAAAAGAGGACTAAGGATCAAGATCTTAGTACCTATGTACCTATAACCAATTGATTTTGTTACAGGATCCTATTTATTATTATGCTTCTAATTACTTTTCAACTACTTATTTTATGCAGTATATTTTATTTGTCGCGGAAACACACCAAAGTTTATGCGGAGTATGTTCCATCGGCTTCAACGTGTGACAGATGGATTGTGCGGTTTAGGAGTGGTGATTTTGAAACGAAAGGCCAGCCAAAAAATACCAAGAATTGGTGACATTACTCAATGAGGATTATTGTCAAAGTCAACAGGAGCTTGCAAAATCTTTGGGAGCTACTTAAGAAGTAATTTTAAAATGTATGCGAGCAGAAAAATTCATCCTAAAGCTGGGAAATTGGGTACCAAATGAATTTAAGCCGAGAGACCTTAAAAGATGATTTTGTATAGCCAAAAAAGAAAATAATTTTGGCGCCGAATCATTACTTGTGATGAAAAATGAATTCATAACAACAATCTGAAGCGTAAATATCGTATGTGAAATCCGACCAACCAGCCGAATCGACACTAAAGCCAAATATCCATGACGCTAAGGTAATGTTCTGTATTTGGTGGGATCAAAACAGTCCTATCTGATATGGGCAGCTGAACATGACAGGCAACCTACATATGCCGAATGCAACTGATTTATTTAAAGCTAGCATTGTCCAATAAACATCCACAATATGCGGCCCTTCATTCGCCTATTAAAATATAATATACATGCAGCGTTGCCATATATTTTTTAAGAAAACTTTTTATTTCTAAAAAAAAACTTTTTTTTAGAAAAAAAAAAACTTTTTTAAGTAGTAAAATTTCAAAACCCAATTTTATTGAAAACAAAACAACTTTTATTTTTACAAATTTACTTGAGTACTCCTAACTGTCCAACTCCTTATACACACATACTCGTATGTACAAAATAAAGAGTTTATTTATGTTGTAAACTGTTAACATTTTATAAATACTTATATGACATTTACTGTACTTAAGACGTAGACTAAATTAACATTAACAATTGTTGCAGTAAAAATGGATTAAAAAATCCATTAAATTACTAACGCAGTGCAGCATACTAGAAAAAACATTGTTTTGTTAACTGTGAAAATAACTTGTTTTATAAACTAAATTAAACTTATAATAAATTATAAATTACAATTATTGTTTTTTTAGTTGAACTGTTAGTTTTTCAATTTTTGATAATTTTTAGTTAGGCTTAAATAATAATTTAATGAAAATTAAATTTAATGAACTCAAGCCTAACTAAAAATTATAAATTTTCAAAAAACTTTTTTTTTTAGAATAAAACTTAAAAACTTTTTTGCATCTCAAAAAACTTGCAAAAAAAGCGATAACTTGACAAATGGCAACGCTGTATACATGTGTACTTTTTAAAAACTATTCAGAAAGAAGTAGTTGGCAAATTTTGCCTCACCGTCTTATAGTCCAGACCTTGTCCGTACCGAAGACTCTTTGTTTCGGTAGATGCAGAACGCTTTCTCTGGGATACGCTTCAATTTAGAACAGGATATCCGAAATTGGCTTGATTCGTTCCTGGCTTCAAAAGATGAGCAGTTCTTTTAGCGTGGAATCCATATGTTGCCAAAAAGATGGAACAATATCAATGGATTAGGTACAAATGTTTTAAAATAAAAACTAAAATTTTTAAAAAATTCAAGGTTATTTTCCGTATTTTGGGTTGTCACTTAAATCTCTTTTTCTAGGCTAAAATAAATATGTAAGTAGGTAAAAGTATGTACAATTTTGAAATTAATAATTCTCTGTTTAGAAATATTGAATAAGAGAGACGGAAGGACAATTTTGTGTTATTATAATTTTGCAGTACGTTTGATGTCCGAGTATAACGTACTTAATATAAGCTCCGCATATTAAGTACTTATATATAGCATGGTCCCTTGCTTATTATATTAATTATCTTGCAAAACAAATTAATTGTTATTATGTGGTCCGAAGAATGGATGCACATCAATGCCATTTGGAAGACTTTCAGTTGACAAAGAACATTAAAAACTGAAAAAGGACCTCTTGAAAGAAAATACCTTTTAGAATGTATTCAATTACTATTTAATTGCAGAAGATCCCAATAAACCATATGCTGCTGCATTGCGTTAATTAATTCTCGCGAATATTCACCATAAGTTTTGTTAAAGATTTCCGAAGCACGAATCATGGCTGGAAAATGCTAAATTTCTGCAGGCATTTCTTTAGGCAGGGTATTCTGACACTTAAATTATTTGAGATATAAATACATACATACATACATGACCACCTTTCTGGAATTTTAAAAATCAAGGTTCGCTATTAATAATTTTCTGCGATACGCAGTTAATGCTTATTAAGGAGTTAAAAATGTTTTTATATGCCCCTCGTCTTTCGTAAAATGTTCTGCATTACGAAAAAGTGGGACAAGTGGTGTTAGAATTGATCCTGTCTTATGGATTTATTTTTATCTGCAATGGGTTGCAATGGGTGGATTGAGTATTATTAGCGTCATGTATAGGTATAGAGATTGTGACAATGAGTATAAAGCGTTAAGCTCTTCATCTGTTATGACTCCCTTTAACAAGGAAATTTGTAGGGCGTTTGCAATTCACTGGTTCACTCAATATTATTGATAAAGACAATGGAATGCTTTATGACCAAGGCAGTATTTCAATTAAAATTTAGCCTGACGGCTTTGTTGACCGTCAAAATTGATGAATTTCAGCTTAGAGAATCACATGTGGGATTGCTGAAAGTATGAATGCATATACAAAGTGTTGCTGTGTGGTGTGGATTTTGGATTGGAGACATTGATGTATCACACTTCTGCAAAAATGCTGCTGGTAAAGCAGTGACTTTTACTGATGCACAGTGTACTGAACACTGCATCCACGAATTTCAGTCACACTTATGTAAAATGGTTTTAAAAGAGTTTGACAAATGAATGCATATCTGCTAGCATAGCCGAGGAAGGCTATTTGCCGGATAAACTTATCCACAGCCTGCAAAAATTGGAGCTTTAAGCATTTGTGTAAGGGTTTAGTTTGGCTTCTCTCGCATACAATCTGCTTTCAGAATGCATTATTTGTATATAGTGGCTTACAGCTTATTTTATGCAGTCCACTTTTTGTTTTCAAAGCTCTATAAAAAGCAAATTACTTCGTCAGAGTATTTCGTAAAAGCTTCTATTATCAGAATTGTAATTTTTGTAATTTTTTAAACTAGTTTTTTGCTTTTTATTCGAACTTTGAGTTTTCTGGACAGTTTATTTTCAAGCATAAATCGTAATTTGTTCAATATAAATTATATCTTCTTAAAGTTAATAAAAGTTTTGGTTAGCTTTGCACTTTGCCACCCTTCTCTGTGACATCAGTTTTATAGTTTTGGAATTTAAATTGCTTGAGCAGAATGCTAATGATCAAATGGTCACTATTACTACTATTTCCATTGTTTAACCGATGATTCTGTAGGCCATGAGAAAATATTTGTTGGTGTCTGAGTTCTAATGATGCTTTCCAAAGTTTTCAAAAAAAGTTATATAAAGAGAGGCCATCCTCTTTAATGCTTTCTATTGGTATATGATGCTTTACATCCCTCTGGAATGATTATCACATGGCATAACGTCCCAGCAAATGGTTTTCTACTTACCGTCCTGTTTTGACATAAACCGAGATGGATATTTCTGAATCGACTGCAGAAGTTTTTCCAGCTAATGTGTCATCATGAACTCTTGAGATTTGTTAATCGAATCGATTGCTGCCTAAATCCGTGATCTGATTAACGAAATAGATCCGAAGTTTTGTCAAAATGTGATGGAAAATGTTGATAAAAGTGTGTCGACTTACTCTTCTCAATACAATAACAAATTGAATGATTTTCATATAAAATCTTTTTTTTTTACCTATGTACATATAGTTTGCTTTGAAACCTAAAGTTCTTGTTGGAAATGTTGCTTCTTGGGTGTTTAAGAGTTTCATCGTCAAATTGTTGAATTCATTTGGAACTTAAGGCAGTTCAATGTACAACTATTTAAATGGACGGTATTTTAGAGAAATGTCTTTAAAAAATATTTTATTACAAATATTTATTGGCTTAGTCCTGTTTCACACACCTCAGTTTTAGCTGACATTTCATTCACTTGCACTTGACATTTCATTCACACACGTCAATTCAATTTTCGTACTTCTTCATGCACATCAACATGCATGATAGAAAAAAAACAAAAGGAAATAATAAAATTGTCTGGTACCATAAAAGTTTGTATCCCTTTTATTCTCTTTTCCCTTCTCCAAAAAAAAAACCTGCCTTAAAGAGTGTGATAGCGGACTTAGCTTTAATCAGACTAGTGAATTGAAAACTGAAAAATATTTCGAAGGAAAGACATTTTTATTTATAACAAAGGGTTTTTTTTAGATTTACAAAAACTGTTTGCATATAACATCATTACCCAATTTTTTATTAAAATTATAAATAAAGCATACGAGTATATATACATAAGATTATTTGAATAAATCATTAATTTTTAACTATGCTTAACATTAGAAAAGTGTATGAGAGTAATAAGGGGCGTTCACCACAAACTTATAAAATTAAACACAACATCTCACCCAAAACGATCTAGCAACAATGACAGGATCATTAGAAATCATTTACATGCATGCAACGACTAAACAAAACATGATACGAACACAAAAACCGGACTCCTATAAAATACAACAATTAATCAAAAAACACCAAAATGACTAATGTATGAGTCACAAGTCAATAAGAAATCCATTTAATGTTTTTTTTTCGTTTTGTTCAACATAAAGGAGTTGTTACAAAATAACAAAATTCACTTAAATGGCAACTCTATGACTCCATAAAACTAGAAAATGAAGAAGAAGAAGTAGGAATTAGGAGGAATTAAAAGAAGAAGAAGAAGTCAAAAAATTAATTAACAAAATCTCTAATGGGGTTGAGAAGATATTAACGATTCACACAATTATACAAAAATATACAGTAAGTGACAAAATTTAGTATACAGCACACATTTTCTTATATTAGGCAATATATTTTTATTACAATAAGAAATATTGTATATAAGTTTAAATCAACTTAAAATTTAATTTAAGTTTTAATGTTTTCTTATTTACATCACTTTCAAATTGTCCTTTAAAATTTGTAAGTAGTCTCGGTTATTCGAATACATATGAATACAAGATTACCTTTTCTGCAGCTGACATATGTACAACCCTAAATTTTCAAAGACCCACAGTTGTTTACTGCAGTACTAAGACTCAGTGGAAGCAGTTCACTATGTCTTGTTTACCAGATATATCCTCTTAATTTTGATCCAATAATCTCAAATTTACTCTCATCGCTAAATATTACATTATTCCAGAAAGATTGCGGATTGAGGTTATGTAAGCTTTTGCAAAGTCTTTACGTTTAATACAGTTTACTGCAGAAATATGTAAATATATGGTTCTTTTCTGGGCACTCTTTCATAAAGTCCATGGTTATTCAGTCGTCATTTAAATGTCGATGAGCTTACTAAGTCACCGCTTGTCTTAGAAATGTCTTTAGCTATATTGACTATTTTGGAGTGTTTTTGACCTCTCTGACTATTTAGCGCACCACATTATTAATTAAAGAACGTGGAGGACCGGTATGTTTTGCTGCGAGAGATTTCCCGTTGCTTAATGCAACACTATTAAATCTCTAAACTCCACTGGTAAATCTTTGTCACGTGCCATTTGGTTCCTTAAATAATTTCCTAAGTCCGCTTTCACACTCTTCAATTCTGTCTCGTCCAGGCAAGTATTTTTGGATGAGAAGGGAAAAGAGAATAAAAGGCGTACAAACTTGACGGTACTAGTCAAGTTTCTTATTTCCTTTTGTTATTTGCTTTCATGCATGTTTATTTGCATAAAAAAGTATGAAAATTGAATTGACGTGTGTAAATGAAATGACAAGTTCAAAAGAGAATTGAAGAAAAACTGAAGTGTGTGAAACAGGACTAACTCTGTACTAACAAAATTATTACTTAATTGACGCTCTACTCATATTGGTATTTATTTTATTATATTTTAACATTCTGTAGAGCCTTTTCTCTTTGGTTAGATAAAACTTTCCTTCCAGTAAAAGGAAAATATAAGCTTTTAATAAATGTTAGGCTATCCGAAACATTTGTATATAAATAAAGTTTAACTGCCGTATTCATAAAAAATAAAGTAGGTTTGAAGTGTGCTTTTAGACAAAATTGTCATACAAAATTTTCTTAAAGTACATTTAAAGTCTACTTTAATTTTTTATGAATAAAGGCATAAACATATAGACTTGTTTTAAAAATATTATTCTACACAGAAGTTATTATTCGCTGTATACTAAATTTTGACTCTGACTGTATATGGAGTGGAGTAGAGGTATTAGAAGAAACCCCAGGGCAAAACAAAATAACAAGTGAAATATTTTGTAAACAATTTGGGGAGAGTAGAGCCATTGAGATCTATCTCAAAAATTTTTTTAGAAACAAATTGTAATAATTAATAAATGAGCAGCTGATATTAAAAAAACGACAGAGAAAAAATAATTACCAGCAAAATAAAGATAAGCCACAACAATTAAGAGCTTTTTAGAGAGAGAGTGAGAGAGAAAATTCAAATTGCTCTGTAAGAGCCCCAAAAAAAATTGAATTTTATTAGATTTTTTTTTTCAAAATTTATAATCATTTATTGTTGTTTGTGTGTGTGTTGCTGGCTGCTGCTTGTATTTTATATGTATTTCATTTTGGAGGGAACACAACAAGTGTTATTTGTACTAAAGATATGCGTGCTCTAAATTGTTGTTGTTTTTTTTTTAATTTTCTTTTCCCCATCACCATGTTGGCTCTTTTTCTATTTTATCTACCATTGACTTCGAGCCAGTATTTGGACAAAAAATCCCCAAAGTACCTTGTACTGTAACTTTTCCACTAGCAGCTAACAAAAATGGATGTCGTGTCTAATGATCATTTTTACCCATTCTTCCTCCTCTTCTCTTACTGAAATTATTTTTTGTTTAATACAATTTACAAATACTTGTACATTAAAAAAATATGAAAAAAAAAACGCAAAATGTGTGAGTGTAAGTAAACGTATCAAGTGTGTTTTTGTGTTGGTATTGTAGGTACAATAATTTATTATTATTTAATATTACAAAATCTACAAAAGGGTTTCACGTGTGAATATTTTTTTTTTTTCAGAATCTCAACTGGAATTTCATAATGAACGTAAATTTCATTTAAAACTTGTATCTCGTAATTTCCTAGAATAATTACGAGTTTATTTGTTTTTTGGTTGATTTTAATCATGTGAGTTTTTTCTTTTGTTTACAGATATTTTTGTACATACATATGTACATATATTCCTGTTATTGTGAAATTAGGATAAAATTTATTAAATCAAAGAAACTGTAAATTGTTTTAAATAATATAAGAGTTCCATAAGTAGTTTCAAAATGAAGGAACGGGCAAATCTTCAATATAAAGAGGATAAGATTCACCTTGATTTTATTTTTGTGGCGGTCTTCTGTTGTAATGAACTTCCAAAGGAGCTATAGCACACGGAGTTAAAAGATTAGTTATAATATCATTAGTGAAAATTTTTACAGGCAAATGAAAAGACAAGCTACTACTGGATCATTTGAAGAAGCAGTTTTCGAAATATCATGTGTAGCTTGATGTTAAAAACAGAACGGTAACGATATAACCATTGGCCATGAGACATTAGAAGTGCTTACACTTTCCATATAATGGCGAGTAGATCACACTACTATTGTTGGACTTCTGCCTCGTTGAAGACTGACGAGTGTTCACATTTTCCCTGCAATGTCGGGTACATCCCATGTTTATAGTCGAACTTCTGTCTTGGTTAAGATTGACGAAATCATATTGGGCCATGAAGAATTTGAATTTTAAAATATATAGAAGGTATATAATACTCTAGACAAGGTCACTAAACTCACTCAGCCAGGACTGAAAAAAAATCTATCAAATTCGTCTTACTTATCAGACAGATGGCCGGAGTGCAATGAGACATTCATTGGAGAGGAAGGGTAAGAGTTTATATTGCTTCTTGACGAACATTTTGAATGTAACAGGTGCAAAAAATATTAACCACTTCTCAACTGGTCTATATAAAGTGGAGGAAGAATCTGCAAATAAAAGCTGGATCACTAAAATGGCCAAGGCTGGAAACGGATTCGATTTTATGAGTAGACAAATGGGGTCATTAAATTTCTGTTCAGGAATATGGTTTTCATGCTAATGTACTCCTTAAACTACTTAAATAAATATTAAGAAGAATGTAAATTCCGAAAAAGAGCAAAGGACTTTGTTTCTCGATAGGGTATCGCACGCGAACGCTTCCAAATGGGAAAATCTAATTGACGGTGGTGTCTATTTGGAATTAGGATATTTTTTACGAAGCCAAACCGGTTATAACAAGGACAGCTAACTGACAGGAATATCAGTTAGGCATATTCTTACATATATATAATGGAAATTTTTAAAAGGCTTGTCCGATCAAGATAAAATTTTACATTGCTATAGTCAAGAAGTTTTCGAGTTTAGGTTATGAAGATGAACTCCACAAACTCTGCAAAGGCAGAGTTGTGAGACCTTAAATAAGACACTTTTGAGACTTAATTTTGGATCTCTACTTTATGAAATCAATAAGTTGATTACATTGAAAAATATAGACCATCTGCAACATAACAACGGCCAACATAATCTTCAATAAATAAATTCCAAAGAATGTTCTTTCAAATAATAATAAACATTCCTTATTAAATTTTAAATTTCTGTGTTTTGTTTTTCTTTAAAAAAGTAGGGAACCTCAAAATGGATCATTAAATATTTAAACCAACATGGATGCGTAATACTAGAACACAATAAAAAATAATAATAAACAAAGCTTTCACTTCCTCCAGATCAAAGCTAAAAATAGAGTTTGACTAAAACATTTCAAAATTCATTCAAGAATAAAAACAACAACAACAACAACAATAAAAAACAAATGTTCTAAGTTCCTTTTTGTTTCCATTAAAAATTTAGTCAGCTTAAAAACCAGTTTCAAACTCAACTTAAACAAATTAATACCAGTGTATAAAACCTAAAAAAAAGTCATAACAATAAATAGTAAGAAACTTTTAAAGAAATACACACAAAGAAAAATATATAGTATATCAACAAATAATAAGAAAAAACAACAACAACTTTAAATAACATTGTCATTAGAATCCCACACATTTCGAAATCACCTTCAAACCACAAAACAAAAACAAAACAAAAAAAATATTAAAAACAGAAACATTCATATAAAAATGATACTTTACGAAACTCTACTCAAACAAAAACCATCAAAGTAATGAAACCAAATTGTATAAAAAAATTGAGAAAAAAAAAATATTGTTTGAAAATAAAAGCAGCAGTAGCAGCAGCATTCGCAACGACTTTTAACTGGAGACATCATGACGTTAGAAAATGAAAAACCCCCACGCACGCAAATGTTGCTCAACATCCAACGCCACCACCAACCAACCAACAACAACAACAATACGACATCTGTATTTCCAACCAATAACTATGTTTAAGTTTAGTACAAGTATCGCCTAAATACAATCAACGCTGCAGCCATGTACATCGATATCCGACAAATAGATACATGTGTTTAAATGGATACACAGATGCATGGATGTATGAAAACAATTTTGTGTTTTTGTTGTTGTTGTTGTTGTTAAGTTTGTAGTTTTCAAATTGTTTTGGAAGGTTCAATCATGCTAGTATAAATAAAATAGGTAATGTTAGAATTGAAAACAAAAAACAACAACAACAATAATAAATACTTTGTCAGTTTATTTTATGTCTGTCTGGAAGTTACATCAAAGTATCTAGATACAAATTTATAATAATATACATATGTACATACAATTGTCAATGTGAAATACTTCAACTAACAGATGCTAGATGTTGTAATACTTACTAAACTACATACTCGTACATATATTCAGTTTTTCTTTTTTTTTTTTTAGAAAAGTATTAAAGTAATTATAAATATTGTTACTGAGAAATCTAGAATGTATTCGATCATTTCCATATAATTGTTTATATATGCGACAGATTAAAATTTCAATTATTATGAAATCAAGAGTCATGTGCGTAAAATCTTTTTGCAGAATTTAATATTGAAGAAGTCAACTTGATATTTAAAGAAACTGATACACTTTGTTATTTTATATGAATGTTTTTTTTATACCCAACACCACCATAAAGGGGTATATGTATATAACGTGACCATACATCCAGCTTTTGGCGGGTTTCTCTCATCCCGCTTTTCAAAACAAAATTCCGCCTTTTGCTTATTTGAAAGAAAATATAAACACTCAAAACTGTGATCTTTGACCTCTGCTTTAAACATTTGACCTTAATTGTCGTTATTTTAGTAACAGATTTTAATGACCGCTATGGTATTTTACCAGCAACGAATGAAATTTTCATCTCATTTTCTGAGTATGAGTATTGCGTTGCTATTCATGTACAAGGTGGCGCAAAAGTAAACTTCCGATGTTTTTTGGTTGTCACCGACCGATTATTGGTCAAATAAATAGTCAGCAAAATTTATAGCATTTTCTGATAGGAGGATTACTTTTGCGCCACCTTGTACTTGTGTAACAGATAGTCTCGATCGGACCAGCCATTTAGAAACGTTGGACTTATTGCCAATAAATTTATATTCTTACCATTTAGATTTTAACGTTTCTTCAAGAACAATTAAATTTTGAGAAATGTTCAGATTCATGTTTTTGTTTAAATTGTCACTTAAATCAATGTTTTTTTTTAAATATATATATCTATAGTCTTTGATAGTGGGGAGGGTATATTTGAGTTGTGATGATGTTTGTAACGCCCAGAAATATTGGTACAACACCCACCTTAAAGTATACCGATCGACTCAGAATCACTTTCTGAGTCGATTTAACGATGTCCGTCCGTCCGACTGGCTGGCTGGCTGTCCAATTTTGAAGATATTTCCATAAAATTTGGTACGTGATAATTTTTCGGCCCAAGGACGGATAGAATTCAAACTGTTGGTAATCCGTCCATTATTTCATCTGGCCCCCATACAAAAGTCCTCCCGAAATTGGGGTTTAATGATCATAAATGTTTGAATTATGCAATAAACCAAACAAATTTGACCACAAATGAGTGGTAAATGAAGTCAAATAACATACATATACAAATTTTGTGAAGATTGGTCCATAATTACTCGTAGCTCCCATATAAGGCCCACTTCCGAAAATCACTTTAAAGAGCACAACTCACTCAAAAATATTGATATCCAAAGAATATTGAACGAAAATATATTTCATATGTATACAAATAATACGGTACAATTTTATTATGATCGGCCCATAATTAGTCGAAACTTCCATATAAGACTATCTCCGTAATTTACTTTAAGCTCCAAAAATCGTTTAAAAGTATTTATATATAGATGAAGTATAACATACATAATATTTATATTCACAGACATCATGACACTAAATTTTTGGATGATCGGTCCACAATAGGTTATATCTTCCATATAACGCCCATTTCTGAAAAACGGGTTTATACATATACTGGGTGTAGGGTATTATATGGTCGGGCTTGACCGACTATACTTTCTGACTTGTTTATTAATGTTTTTGTTACCAAATTCTCGCTTTTTTTGAGACAACAAGTATTTTTCTCATTTAATATCATAAATATTAAGAAGAATATGACATATTTTAAAAACAAAACTAAACGATAGCAAAGTTTTCTTAATTATTGACAATTGTTAAGTTTAAGTATAATATTCCCAAATAATATTGGGGCAGGATAGCAGAAATTATTCAGTTATTGGTAAACATAAAAAGCAATTTTATATGCTGAATTCTATGAACTAAAATTTTTAGAGGCAACAATTTCTGAATTTCAATATGGAAATTCTACAAAAACTTCTCCTATTTTAACAAAACATCGAAAGAATATTCAGCCAAAATAAATTTAAATAACGAAAATAAGGTATTCCTTGAAAATAAGTACCTGTATATGTTGGATGAATTGGTTTCTATACTCAAAATGTTATTTAAAACTTAAAACTAAATTGTTTTGACATTGTTATTTAACCTGAACTAATAAAATGTGCTAATTTCAGTTATTTATTTTTTAAAATACTGTAAGATATTATATTACACAAGTTGTGTTTAACATTATATTTTTTGTGATTTCTTATTTAAAAAGTTAAATTTTATGTATTTTGATGTGTATTGTACAAGAGACTATTATATAAACTTGAATTTTTATGTTTTCGTTTAAATAAAAATTTCAAAATACTATTAGAAATAGTGACTTTTTATTTTTAACGATTTTTAAAATTCGAAATGACGATTTTATTCTTTTTTATCGGGATTTTGACGATTTTTTGCGAAATTCGTCTGGCAGCCCTGATTGTGATCTATGAATACTTGAAACTTATAAATGCTATTAACTATTATGGGGCGATTGTCATAAAATATTGAACCGTAATTTTTATTGATTTAAAGTTTCTTTTATTTAGATTTCATCTCAATAACAACATTTACAAGCATTTTATGCATATTTCAGTTATTCTAGAAAGTATATGTAGGTGTCACGAGACAAAAGATAAATAGTGACTTTTTATTTTTCCGATTTTTTTTTGACGATTTTTAAAATTTGAAACGACGATTGTTTTTCTTTTTTTTTCAATCGGGATTTTGTAGATTTTCCGAAACTTATCTGGACTTGTCCTTTTAAAATAAAAATAAAGTGTGCTAAATTCCATGATATTATATGTTTTATATTTATCTGGAACTTTGGTCTCAATACCAAATATTTCGGTGGATCAAAGAATGTTTGGTAAAAATTTGTCGTGCCTTTAACAGACGGACGTATGGACATTATTGGCTAGATCGTCTTAGAATCTTATACGAATTAATTATTAATTAAAACTTAATTATTGCTGCGTTGTTCTTTGTATATTTATAGCAATGATAATTTATTATTAAGTTCAAAATTTCAAAAATTCCCATTTTTGCGAAACAATTTGAAAACTACGTTCACTTGAAATTTCCCAGAAATATAATATCCCGGTAATTCTCGAACAATATTTTCCGCAAATTTCCGGAAATCCTGAACCCCAAATCCTAACAAAAACAGTTAAATAAAGAATAGCTTAAAGTTAGATTTTGTGATTAATGAAGTAACTGATTACTGACAACTAGAAATGCCAATCGAGAGTAATTTTTACGAATCATGGAATTTAGAATTTTGAAATATTGATTTAGAAATGCCAGAATTCCAGGGATTTTATATTAATTTTATTAATTTAAAACAACATGTCCCTTATAAACAAGAGACAACTTACTCGTACATTTGTAAGAACATCAAAGCATCTAGAAAAATTAAGTATTGTTTTAAGCCCAAATATAGTTTATCAATAAACATTTATTAGAATAGAACAGTTTTAAAATTCGTATCAATTAATCCTTTATAAGTACATATGTTCAACATCATGTCGTAATTCTCTTCTATGGCAACTCCACTTACTGCTTTGTATAACTAACTAGTCACTTCTTGGAAGATTTGGTTTTAAAAATATTTAAAAAATTTTCCATTTTAAAAACAAACCACGAACATAAGCCTGTTTTGTAGTTGTTGTTGTTTTTGTTTACTTTTCTTCTTTTTAAAAGTTGGTGTCTTGACTTAGAGAAACAAATTATATTTGACCTCAATTTTGTTTCCCTCCACGAAGTCACTTAACAAACGAACGAACGAACGAATGCATGCTCTTGGATCCCACCACCAACTTGAAACTTAAAGTTACATTTGTTGTTGCTGTCAGGGCTGCCAGATGAATTTCGGAAAAAAATCTTCAAAATCCCGATAAAAAAAAAGAAAAAAAATCGTTGTTTCAAAATTTAAAAATCGTCAAAAAAAAAATCGGCAAAATAAAAAGTTACTATTTCTATCATGAGCGAAACAACTTGCTTCCTCATACAACATTTTAAGAGCGAATCAAGTAGATTCATATTGAATCTACGAATGTATGTTTTTTTTCAAATAAGCTAACTAATTTGTCCATTAAAAAAAAAAAATATTTTCCATAAATTGTAAATTCTGTTTTTTTTATTCTGTTTGTTTATTAAAAACAACTGTCAAATCGAATCAAGTTTATTAGTCATGTAAACAGCATGATTCATAAACATGATTCAGAAAGCGAAGCAGGTGATTCAAGTCGTTGTGGAAACATAGTATAAGCTTAAAATTCCATGTTTTAAAACACAATAGTAATATAATATTTATCTATAATTAATTAAAAGGTATTTCATTAAATGTGTAATAAGGAATTTAAAATTAGAAATTTTCATGGAGAAATAGTCACCATTTAAAATTTGATTATTAAAATTCCATATGAAAGCAATCACCTTTTGGACGACCCCTCTCCGATATTAAAATAAATAGTCTCAATCGATTGCCCAGAAAAAATAATGTACCTACATATTTTTTTTTTTTTTTTATAGTGACTGGTTTAGTGGTGGTGTACACCACTGTCATGTGACAAAATTGAAGAATTCTTCATAAGGGACCTCATTGAAAGTTGTTTTAAAAAAAAACTACTAAAGCGATCGCAACGAGTGATAGCTCGTTGGAAAGGTATTGAATCAGGCTTTAATTGAAAAATAAAATTTTCCTAATTTTTCTTAGAAATTTACCTTTAAATTTTCCCATGAAAATTAAATTTTCCGATTTTCCACAGAAGCTCCTAAATTTTCCGGCTAATTTTTTTTTTTGGATTCCTCATAATTTTTGCTTTAAGAATCAGCAATAAAAAAATGGGCCCCGACTCCTTGTTTGGACAGGAGAAGAGCATTTGAGAGACCACCTTGTTAAAAATACATTTTAAAAATTATTTTTCAGGTTAAATAACAATGTCAAAACAATTTAGTTTATTAAGTTTTAAATAACATTTTCAATATAGAAACCAATTCATCCAACATATAAAGGCGCTTGTTTTCAAAGAATACCTTATTTTCGTTATTTAAATTTATATTGGCTGAATATTCTTTCGATGTTTTGTTAAAATAGAAGAAGTTTTTGTAGAATTTCCATGTTGAAATTCAGATATTGTTGCCTCTAAAAATTTTAGTTCATAGAATTCAGCATTTAAAATTGCTATTTATGTTTACAGATTAATAAGTAATTTCTACTATCCTGACTCAATATTATTTGGAATTATTATACTTGAACAATTGTCAATAATTAAGAAAACACTACTATTACTTAGTTTTGTTTTTGAAATATGTCATGTTCTTCTTAATATTTCTGATGAGTAAAATAGGTGTTGTCTCAAAAAGAAGAGAGAATTTGGTAAGAAAAACATTAATAAAACAAACAAATGATAGAAAATTTTAATAATTCAGAAAATCGTCACTTTCAATGAAAAAATCGTCAAATCGTCACTTTGCTATTTTTGAAACAAAAAGTCATCCAAATGACAATAAATCCTCAAATCTGGCAGCTATGGTTGCTGTTGTTGTTGTGGTGGTTACACCATAAAACTCTCCTTTTTTCCACCACTACACAATTAATAATACAAACACATCTATCTAACCAATAGATAGACACAAAGTTAGACAGACAGACAGACAGACAGACAGACAGATAGACAAACTCGCATACAACTTACACAACAATGTAAAAACTATTTATTGTACAACAACAAATAACAACATTTGGTTTGGTGGGGCACTTACAACAACAACAACAAATTTATAAATGGGGGAAAAAATATCTAACCAAGTATGTAACTAAGTCTGTCTACAAACTTTAAGTTACAGGCAATAGATACACACAAATAACCAGCACTTTGGTTTTTACCCAACTACTCGTATTTACTCCGTATTTATTCATTTATCTAAGTTTTACTTGTAACTAGATATTTATTACTACGATTATGATGCCGGGAAAATACTTGGAGATTTAAACTAAAGGTTTCTAGAAATATGAAAACACAAATTAGAAGAAATATTTATTTAACTTGGAGAAAATACAGATCGCACGCAGTCTGAACGTACTTTTAACGTAGTTTCCACTGCCATCAAACTGGGGGGTTACTCTCTATTGCGATGCGAAAGCAAATGCGTAAGAGTATCAATTTGTACGCTTATCGCATCGAATTTGCTTTCGCATCGCAATAGAGAGTAACCCTTTTGATTGTGACTAAAGGAATTATGTAATTTTTTTGTTTTTGGAAAATCCTTCCTACAAGTTTAATTATCTTTGCAATTACATTAATTATTTAGATTTTAATACTTACTGCTTGCAGCAAGATTGATTTTTTTGTATATTGAAAACACCTCTACCGTACTTTGGTCTTGTAACTAGGTGGTGATAACGTTTTGGTTTCACGAATTCTATGGCATCTTTGTTTAGCAGATCCAAACGATTCTTGCTAGCCTTTTATCATAAATGGATTTTTTTTTTTTTGCCAAATTGATTCTAACCTTTTCAACATTTAGTTTTACAGACTATCTTGTCTAATATTGATGGCAAGCTTACAAGTCCGCTTTCACACGTTTCAATACTGAATAAAAAAAATCAATAAAAACATACTTGACGGTATTCTTATATTTTCTCCGCAAAGAGTACTCATACATAAATTTATTTATTTTATCTGGAATACCAATTTTTAATGCAGCAATATTTTGAAACTGTACCAAATGAAGCGTGGTACTACCACGTTACCAATTGAGTCAACAAAAGCACATTTATAAGAAGTTTGTCAACTCTGTCTAAAACGTTTGCACTGAGCGATCAGTCAGTAAAGTTACTCTTACATATCGATGGTCTCATGTAGAATGGCCCTAACTCGCATATTTGAAACTTTACAGGAGAAGGTAAAAACATAATAGAAACAACATGTAACTTTTTCTGTACAACTGCTTATAAAAGCGTTATTTTTTACACTATTTCAATAAATTTTTGTGTGAGGAGGTGTATTTGCGTTAAATGCATTGGAATCGCAAAAAAAAAACAAATTTCGAAAAAATAGCGAGTTAGGGCCTTTCTACATGCGACCAACGATATATACAATTACATATTTATATAGTTAAAATAAAAATGCATACTTTTAAAGTACTTTCTTTAAAGTACCACTGTGTGTACTACTTAATACCCTTTTTCTACTAATAAAAAGCGAATGAGCAATAGAAAAAGCTAAAACTAGAAACACATTTGCATTTCGATGTATGTTTTGTTTTAAATGTGTTCGCTTGAATATGAGATCTTGAGTGTGTGTGTGTGTGTATCTGTGTGGTTGTATAGAAAATAATACAAAAATGGGGTTTTCCTTGATTGAAATTAATTCCTAGACTACAACAACAGCAATAATAACAATAATAAATAGCAACCACTTGAGAAACATAAAAGGCATAATAATACAAAATAACATCAGCAGCAATAACAACAACATGACGATGGCTATAAAACTGAAACAACAAGTAGGTAACAACACAACAGTTACAACATATTGTTTGTTGTATGGAGGTTCAAACTTACATACATTTGTACACTCAAGTATTTCATAGATACAAACATTCAGTTATTTACAGGCACACTAACAGCACGTACATACATCCAAACATATTTATGAGAATTTCAGTGCTTAAACACACACACACACTCTCAAGCATTGTATTTCAAAGATACTTTAGCTTTAACTTTTAACCGACAGACAGAAATCTATCTTTTAACTATTGATCATTAAACCAATCTAGCAAAGAGCAAGAGAAAACTCATAAGATACTTTTGTGTAAGAGTATGAAATGGATATTGCACTCAGGGCCTTAAAAATCTGCTCAAATCATAGTGAATAGCGGAGCACTACTCAACACAGTTTGGTTCATTTTTCTATTGATGAGAACGGGGCAACAAGTGCCGTGTTAGTGGTGTTAATGATGTTTTGTTTTTGCTATTTATCGTTTTAGCGTTGCCTTTTCTATGAGGGGGTGGCTGGTTAAATTTATGTTGCGTTTTTAGTGTTTGTGTTATATTTTGGGTTTTGGCGTGTTCTGACTAGGGATGCCAATCGGGAATGGTTTTAAAAAATCCCGGAATTCGGGATTTCGGGATCCCGGGATTTTCGGGATTTCTAAATCCCGAACAAAAATTCTGGAAATTTCTCACTTTTAACACAAAAACAGAATTTTTTCTTATATAATGTTTATTTTTTTTATGTGAAAAATACTTAAAACAAATAACATATTTCAGTTTTATTAACAAAAATTTATTTAAGTAAAATTGCATCTTATGTTTGGAGAACTACATAAATATTATGTAAAAAACGACAAATAATGTAATATTACATTAGTATTAACATAAATTTTTCAATTAAAACGAGCTTGTAGTGATTTACGCAGCTCTTTAGATGTTATAAATAAGGAAAACGGTAGACCATCAAGTGCGATCAACCGACTTATAACCGCAGGAAAAGTGTCCTCATGCTGTAAAAATCCAAAATCTGTAATTTTTTCAATCTTTCGCTGTGTTTCATCACAAACTGTTTTTTGAAGTTTAATTAAATGAACCTAAAAATATATATATATGTATATTATTATTATTTTTATTCCAATGATTTGTTTGCCATATTCTTACACAGGTTATGTGTTTTAAAGACCTTTTGTTGATCCGCCACTGGTTTTTAAGATTTTGTGGCATAATTTGCACTTGGCATTCGGAGAGCCATTGCAGTCAATCAAAAAGTGATGCCAAACCGAACCCTTGTCACCATTTTTGCTTTTATGTTCCACAAAATTCATATTCCTTGTTATTTTTATAAATTAAATTTTATTTTCTCTTTTTGTTAAGTTTTAAATTTGCATTTATAGACAACAGTGTAATAAAGTTGCTTTTTAACATGTTCTTAACAAGCTGTACCAAAAAATTTTTAATTTTTTACAGAATGTACAAAAACAATATTAGTATTGAGAAAATAAATTAAAAGAAAACGGGATTATCAAATCCCGAAAATCCCCGGGATTTAAAATTAAAAAGTCCCGGGTTTCGGGATTTTTAAATCCCGAAAATACCGGGAATTTCGGGATTCGGGAATTCCCGTTTGGCATCTCTAGTTCTGACATATATGGTAAAATTTTATGGCCAACATTTTTATAGAGCATTTCATCCCCGCCCTTCTCCTTTTTCGTGGTGTTTTTTACAATTTCTTAGAATAAAGCCAAAAATGCCGTTATGAGGGGGGAGTTAGAGGGTTAATATGTTCTAAAAAAATATTTGCCATACCATTATCTACAAAAATGCTGAACATACCCTACACCTCAGACGTAAAGAAAACATAGTTTTATATACCGATATGCTGCAAGAACAGGCCAGAGCTGGGAATTTTTAACCGCTTATTAAATGAAATTCTGATGTGATCTATTAAAACGCCGACACACGTATATTTTTTTTGGCCTCCTTAACAACAATCAATCGTCGGAACCCCGAAAAGTTTGCAATTGTTTTACAGTGTTATTAAATTGGGTGTATACTTACAAAAATGCGGGTTTAATAACAGATGGCGTAACTTTTGAACTCGGTTTTTTGCATTTAGTAACTTATATGTCATTTTAAAGGCTATACTCGTATATCAGCCATAAACAGCCATTTTAATTCCGTTCGGAAGTGGAATTAATTCCATTTTTTTGCTTCTATAGAAATTTTGACTATTTCTAGGTTACATTCCGAAAAAATTGTTCGTTTTACTTTTTCTTGAGAAGCAAAATACGGAATTAATTCCACTTTCGAATGGAATTAAATTCTGTGACAGGCTGTAACTCTCATTTTTTTATAAACAGTTTTGCTTTTGCTTCATATATTTAAAATTAAAGTACTTACAGATGCTTTTGGTGAATGTGTTCCAGCGGTTTCAGCGTGGGAGATATGATTTGTGCGGTTGAGAAGTGGTGACTTTCACACGGAACTCTTTCTGTTCAATTTGTTTAAACTGTAAAATTTAAACGATAGTTTCATTTTATTTCAATAGTAAACATAAATCTTGTTAATAATCAAAACTAAAAATCTATATAAATTATTATTTGTTACTGATATAATAAAATTTTAAATATATTTACATATATAAAAATAAAACCATTTAAAAACCTTCAGATTTTAAACTATATGACATACTGTGAACGTCAAAATAAAGTCACCACTACATATTATTAAAAGAAAAGCTTAATTATATTAATATAAATAATATTATATTCAGCCCAATCATGAATAAAAATTCCACGGGAGTTTTTTCCCTTTTCCCATTTTTCCTATTCAAATTTAATGTTAAAAAAATAAAAAGGGAAAAATTCGCATGAATAAAAATTCCGCGTGAGTTTTTTCCCCTTTTCCCAATTTTTTCTATTAAAATTCAATGTTAAAAAACTAAAAAGGGAAAAAATTCCCGCGGATTTTTTATTCATGATCGTCAACAAAAATAAAAGCCTGTAAAATTTAATTAATTTATTGTTAAAATAGACAATATGTATCATCCTTATGCAAAAAGCCCCTTCTCTTCTAAGTCCCACTTTACACAAAGCAATTTTTATTGAAACGATTTATACGATTTTTTCCTTGAAATTTTTTCGGCGTTCACACAGCTCAATTCTTATTTCTTAAATCGCTCGTATTTTTTTTCTGAGAGTATACACACACATATGTAATACGAACAAGAGAGTAATCAGGTGTGTACTCGCCTTATCTTCCCCTTACCACGATGTCTGAAAGTTAGTCAACTTAGATTAAAGAATTGCTTCGTGTAAATTTGGACTAACACTGCAAAAGTAGTGGCAATTCTTAAAAAATTTCTTTGTTTGAAAGTAAAACGATAAAAAAAACGATAACATTAAAAATAATTGCTAGTCTCATAATTTATCATAAAGATAGATTAAGTTGTGGTGTTGAACAGAACAAGAGCTTTTCCGAAAGCAGGGAAATTGAATAACGAGAGACTTTGAAAGACGATTTTGCATGTACGAAATGCTGCTTAGAAGCTATCAGAGGAAATAATGTTTTTTACTTGCGTAAAAAAATGGTTTCATTACGATTATTCGAAGCGTAATGAACCCGGTCCAACCAACCAAAGCTAAATATCCATGGCGCTAGGGTTATGCTCTGCATATGGTTGGACCAAAACAGTGCTATCTATTATGAGCAGCTGAAATCTGGCCAGATCATAACAGGGAACCGGCACCTAATATAACTTACTCCTTTGAAGCCAGCATTGGCCGAAAAACGTCCAGAATATGCGGCCAGACTTGAAAGCGTAATAATCAATAGCAATAGCTATTAAAAACTATTTAGAAAGAAGTGGCTGGGAAGTTTGGATCACTATTTGTCGCAAGCAGCAACGTCTTTCATTACAATACATTTTATTCTTAAATTCCACATTTTTGTGCTTATCTGTTGATCGTCACCTCTTGCCTACTGCCGTTAAAATATTTCTACAACTTGTCAAAAAAAAAAAAAATTTCATGCTTTCGACACACTTGTTGTTTAAATTTCTTGTCTAAAAATCTAAGCTCTTGTTTCTCTCTCTCTCACATTTCTTTACTCTCTTTGTTATTTTTTTAGTCTCGATCTTTACTATTTTTTGTTAGCCTTTTGGCTAAAAACAAATTAATTTTCTTAGGATTTATTTCAAAGTTGTATTAATGTTATAAAATTTAGTTGTTTATTAATTATACACATTTTATGTAGTTTCCTATTTGGTGAAATAGGTGATCTCATAAAGACCATTTGATTTTTAAACAAGACTACCAGACAAGTTTCTGCTAATTTTTGTTGGGTTTTTTTTTGTTGTAGAAAAAAAGAAGTTTGTTTTTGGACTTTATGAATTTGTCTACACCCTTATGAAGAAATCAAATGGCAAACATGTCTTCTATTAAATATCTCCTTTCCTAACCAACTCTTTGCCATACTGCTTAAAGACAGTGGTGTTGACTTAAAACAAACGTATGTATATAAATTTGTCTGGAAATAAAAAGGTTTTAAATACTGTACAGTTTGCTACAAAAAATGGGATTTTCATGGAGGAGAAATAAAATTTTTAGAATATTGTTTGAACAGATGTTAAAGTTAACAAATTCCGTTGTGAGAAAGGTTTTAAACTCAAAATAAATTATTAAAGTTATTTCTTTGAAATGGAATTTTTTGAAACATATTTTCTTTATGCATCTTTTGAGTAAGAAATAATTTAAAATATAGTTTTGATACTATTTTAAATGTTTCCACAACTTTACGAAAATAACAAATCGCTAAATGTTTTATAAAAATAAATAAGTTCAGTTAATGAGCACATAAAAACTGGATAAATATGAGTTTAGAAAAATAGTAGTAGATTTACTACTTTTTTAAATAGTAAATTTTAAGTATTTTTAATAAACTTTTCTAAATAAATAAATCTATAGTTCTAATATTTATTCAAAATTCTAATAAAAATTAATTTTTTAAAAAGGTAGTAAAAAAGCACTTTTTTAAAATTTCTGAAATTTTAATCTGTAATAGCCAAAATTTATTTTTAAAACTTTATTTTATTACGTTTTTATATAAGAAATAATTTAAAATGTAATTTTTTAAAAACGTAGTAGATTTAATACTATTTTAATGTGTTTAAAAACACTACAAGAGCAACAAATCTATTTATTTTATGATTTCTTATGGCAAAACAAATTATTTATGCAGTCGAAATGTCTTATAAAAAATAGTAGCAGATTAACTACCTTTGGAATTGTAAAATTTGGGTTATTTTAATAAGCTTATCTAAATAAATAAATATTTAGTTAAAATATCCATTCAAAATTCTAACAAAATTTTAGTTTTTAAAATGGTAGTAAATAAGTACCCTTTTAAAATGTCTGAAATCATAATTTCTAATAGCAAACATTTATTTAAAATAATAAAAAAGTTTTTTTTTTCACTGATTTTCTATGACAAAACGATATTTTTATATTAATTAGCAGAAAAATAGTGTTGTGAAAAATATTAGTGGATTTACTACTTTTTAAAGTAGTAAATTTTTGGTCATTTTAATAAACTTTTTTTAAGTAAATACATCTTTAGTGTAAATATCCTTTCAAAATTCTAATAAAATTTAAGTTTTCAAAAAGGTAGTAAAAAAGTACTTTTTTAAAATTTCTGAAATCATAATTTTTTATAGTCAAATTTTATTTAGAATTATAAAAAATTTTCTTTTTCACTGACTTCCTATGACAAAACGATATTTTTTATATTAATTAGCAGAAAAATAGTGTTGTGAAAAATAGTAGTAGATTTACTACTTTTTTAAAATAGTATAAATAAGGTATTCAACACTTTGCTGAATAAAGAAATTTATGGCAATGATTTTCCTTAAATTTTTTAATAATATTCATGTTTTAAAAAGGTAGTAGCAGAGTAGTTTTTTTAAGAATTAAAAAAAAATTAGCTTATTTATAACAAAAATGTTAGTTAAATAAAAAAAAACTGTAATCTCCTGTTACAAAAAAATATTTATTTTATTAAATAGCATACAAAATCTAGCTAAATATTATTTCTAAAAATTAATAGTAGATTTAATACTTTTTCAAACCAACCATTAACTACCACGTACGAGTATGTGTGACGCTGCACTATGTGGTTTACGCCACGTCAGACTCAATTGTCCGAAACGACAATTATTCTCTCTTGCCATGTCACACAATAGCGGCTGACGACAAATGGAATTTTATTACACTAATATAATGTACGGCGCCCCATAAAATTTCTGTAATAATGGTTTCGGTTCAATTCGGACAATTAATTGAAAAAATTTGTTTTTGAAAACAAATTTTAATTAATTTTATTATACTAAGGACTGTCATAGGACACTGCTACTCGTTCAATTAATATCGAGATATTTCTAGTATCAAAATATTATATCTCGATATTTATTGAACGAGTAGCTTTGGTGTCATAGGGCACTGCTACTCGTTCAATAAATATCGAGATATAATATTTTGATACCAGAAATATCTCGATATTTATTGAACGTGTAGCAGTGCCATATGACACCAAAGCATTTTTTCTTGCCGGTTTTAAAACCAATTCTGACAATATTGGTTTCTATGACACCCCTGAATATTTATAATCTCAGTGTCTTCTTCCTGCTCTTCATTTATTTCTTCTCTATTTTCTTTTGCTGCTAGAGTTTCAAGAATTTCTTCCCTTGTTCCCTTCAAGTTCCTTACCTTCCTCATTTTGTGAGAAGTTGGGAGTAGGATTATAATTAATATATGTTAATATAATTCATTGCTTTCTGTTTCTTCGAGTATTTCATTACCGCCATTTCGTAAAACAAATATTATGGAACACTATAATGCGATTTACTCTCCTTGCTTACTGAGGAAATTATTTAAAGAGCCGAATAGCACGCGGCAAAGATTTACTAGTGAAGCTTGGAGTATCAAACTGTTGCACCGAAGCAACGGAAAGTCTCTCGCAGATATTGTTAAAATTGTGAATCTCAAGCAAGTCAACTGTTCAAAAAGTCATTGAAAGAAACACCAAAACTGCAAAACATACCAGTCCACCATACTCTCTTACTGTTAATGAGGTGCGCAAAAGAGACAGAGAGGTGAGGGAAAACTCCAAAGTCTAGCGCAGTCTAGCTGAAGACATTTCTAAAACATGCAGTGACTTAAGCTAGATTTACACGATTGAAATTTTCTTCAAAATTGCTCTTCAAAATGCAAAATTTCTTAAAAATTTATTTAAATTTAGTTATTAACAGCAAAATTTCTTCAAAATTTATTTAAATTTAGTTATTAGTAGTTATTAAATAAATAAATTTTGAACAAATATTGCTGTTTACACGAGTTTGAGCCATTTTGAAGAGCAATTTTGAAGAAAATTTCAATCGTGTAAATGTAGATTTAGTAAGCGCATCGACAATTGAAAGACTAAGGACTTCATGGAAGAGTGCCTAGGAAAAAAATCGTCTATTTCTGCAGTAAATGGTACTAAACGTAAAAACTTTGCAAACACTTACTTAATCTCTCAGCAATCTTTCTGGAATATTAATATTTAGCGATTAGAGTAAATTTTAAATTTTTGAGTCAAAATCAAGAGGAAAGATCTGGAGAATAAGAAATAATGAGCTGCTTCCACGGTGTCTTAGTACTGCAGTAAAATCCGGCGGTGGATCTTTGATGGTTTTGGGTTGTATGCCAGCTGCAGCACCAGATAATTTTGTATTCATTGGAAGTGCAATAAATAGCCAAGACTACTTACAAATTTTAAAGGACAATTTGAAAGTGAGTGCTGATTATTTAGGTCTTGAAACGCAAAGGGTCTTTCACCAATACAACGACCCAAAACACACCGCTAGAATTATCAAGGAGTGCCTATTGTACAACGTGCCTAAGTAATTAAATTCAACTTCGCAATCTCCAGATCGACCTTAACCCCAGAGAGCACCTGTGGAAAATCTTATACAAGACGAACTCCGAATAGCTTTAACGGAAGTGTGGGTCAATATTACTAGAGATGTGACTGAACCTCTTGTATTTTCAATGAAAAGGCAACTATAGACTGAATGAAGGATCAACAAAATATTAACTTTTAATTTTTGAATTTTGGCAATATAAAATAGCGTGTTATCTCTTCAACTGTATACCTTACTAATTTTTGATTGTTGCTTTCATATACTTACAGTATCGGCCAAAACCTACAAACCCCCTCAGTACATTTTTTTTAAGGAAACAAAGTTATTAAATTTTTTTTTATTTATTTATAACTTTATTATTGAAAAAGCGCAAACTTAAGAAATTTAGAATTTAATAAAAAAAATTAAAATTCAAAAAATATTTTTAAGTCGCAAATATAAGCGGACTAAACTAAAGCACCCCCAATTTAAGGTACAAAAAAAAACTATAGAAATCAATACTACGTTGCGAATCTTTTATTCTGGATGACACACGCACATCTTTTAGGCAGAGAGGATATTAAATTATTAAATTTATCAGTGATACGTATTTCTTCCCAGGCTATTTTTGCGACTTTAAATAAATCTTCTTTGGTTTTGAAATTTTCTCGGTTGATTTTTAAGTTAACGAACTCCCACAAGTTCTCGATTGGTTTATGAGCGGGGGATTAGGCAGGCCAACGGAGAACTTGTTCTGGAACAACTCCTTAACCAATTTTGACGTATGTTATCTTGCTGGAATGTCCATTTCTTCAGCATAAAGCAACATCACGTCTTTTAATATGTTACGATACATGAAACGAATCATAATTCTATCAATCTTATGAATTGCCCTAATCCGGTGCCCAGAGCAACAACCCCAGACCATTATGTTACCGCTTCCATGCTTTACAGTGCCTTTGCAATATGAATTGCAATTCCTTAAGTTTGTGTTTTTCAATAATAAAGATATAAATAAATAAAAAAAATGTAATAACTTTGTTGTTTTTTTTAAATTATCATTTAAAATAATGTTCTGGGGATGCTTAGGTTTTGGCCGATACTGTATTTCTTCTTCCCACAAAATTTCAATGAAAGCAATTTTATTTTCAAATTTTTTTTTAACTAGGAAAACAAATTAAATTTTAAGTTGATTCAAACTTTTGTATAATAATAAAAATATTTTGCTTCATAGCTGAAAAAGCGTGCTGTATACTTAATTTCGACTCTGACTGTAGATCTGACATGGCCCTGCATTAAAAAATAATGGGAGGTGCCACATCGGTCACATGTGTGTGACACACTTATACATATGTATGTAGAAAACTTTCTATTATCGGTGATTTTCTTTAAAATTTTTAACAAAATGCATGTTTTTAAAAATGTAGTAGAAAAGTATTTTTAAAAAATTAGGTATGCATATTATTTTTAACTCTTTCGAAAAATGATAATTAGCTTCAAAATATCATATGAATGTAGCAGGAAGCAATTTTAATAATAAGACTCCTTCACAAAGCGTAGATATTGACGACTTAATCCCATCTGTATATGGCAATTTTTTACCTACATATTTAGTTTAAATTTCGGTTTCTCAATCCAGCCCACTGTGGTTGAGGTTTAGTCATGAGACATTTGTAGGTTTTCTATGATCACAAAACAATTCTTCTCTATTCTATTCAACTGCTCAGCTCTATTGTTTGTTGGACTTCTTCTGATTGCTGTTGTTGTTTCAGCATAAAACCATAAAATATTTCCTATTTAAGCCTTCTTTTGTTAGCGCTTAACAAACTGAAAAAGCAAAGAAACAGCAACAGCAGACAAGAAAAAATAATATATTTTAAGCTGTAAATGTATGAGTACAAGAGCAGTGTGTGTGTGTGTGTGATGGGTGTGAGAGTGTTTGCTTTGGGTTTGTGGCTGTGCAAAGGTAGCTTTATTAACGGTACCCTTAAGACTCTACCGCATTTTATTGTACACAATACATAACGACAGACAGACAGACGGATAGACAAACATAGAGACAGATGGATAGACAGACAGTCAATGTACACAGCTGAGCTTAAAGAATCAATTCTATATTTGTAGCTTTACTTTAGCTAGATTTTTTTTGTTGTTGTTGTTATTGTTTATAAGTTTCGTCTCTCAATGAGCGTGTGCGTTTGGCGTGGCATGGCGGTTTCAGTTTGTTGTAACAGGTAGAATTCTGTGTAGGAATAAAAAAGACTTCAAGTAATTGAGGAGTAAGTCAGTCAGAGTTTGTTAATAGTTTACGATGACAATTCTCTTTAGTTGGTTACTTTTGTTTTTGTTAGTGTTGTCTTGTAAAGTTGTTGGTTTTTTGTAATGCTTCCGTTAACTGTTGTCTGTATGGCGAATGCTGAGTTGGACGATCGGACGAACTGACTGACAGATTGTCTTTGTGTCTATTTGTTAGTCAGGTTAATTTAAATTGTTTTTGCCTGCCAACCTGACATTTATACAAATGTAACCAATCAGTTGGTACGACAATGTCAATTTAGCGTTTTTTTTTTCTTCGAAAAAAGTTTTAAAAGTCTTCAAATATTTAAGATGTGAGAAAAGTTATGAAGTTTTTTGTTTTTTGCAAAGTTGTAGAAAACCAAATATGTCAGTGCTTTAATTATGTATGTAACTGTCCTACAAATATATTTTTTGCCTCACTTCAATACAAATATGTAAAAAGGGGTTTTCAATAAAAACTTTGTCTTCCAATGGGTGTATAATTAATTTAATTCAAACCTAATTATTGTTACAAGGAATTAAAATTCGCTTGAAAATTGCATTTGAAAATATAAGAAATTCGTTTTCTAAATAACAATAATAATTTATTGCAAAACTATACATTTTAATAAATTAAAACAAAAAATAAAAAATGTCGTTTGCCACAGCTTATTTTATGCAGGCACGTATGTGTTTTGAAAACTTTAAATTTATACTGGCGATTGCACGATTTAATATGTATGTTCGGTGTGATAGCCTTTATTATCTACAACAGATTAAAGGCTATTTGGCTGAGATGTGACCAGTGTTTGGGTAATACTCGGCGAAATGTTCGACCACTTAAATTTAAGGTCTGGCGACTATGGTGGCGGTAACATAAAATATGTATAACTATATATTAGCCACGTTTGCACAATTACCGATTTGTGCTTTGGATCATTATCCTGGTAATATCTAAATTCTAATCTTATACCCAGAATTTACTTGGCCAAACCTCTGATTAAAGTGTTAGAAGAAGTAACGGCCTCTTGTTTCCAAGAAACAGGATCTGGATCCAATAAGACCTGCTAATCTCTTCAAATATGTTTAGCGAGTTTTTAGTGGTTTTTAGCCGTTTAAAGGCAAAACATTAACATCACTTGCAGTTGAACCCCTGTGTCTGTGTGTGTGTGTGTAAATTTCTGACCAACTTTACATAGTTGTAATTTTTATAAATACATACATACATACATATTTAACTTGTCAAGCTTCGTCAGCATTCAAAACAAATTGTCGCCGTTGACGTTATACATATTTGTTGTTGTTGTAGATAGTGTTGTTTTATTTTCTTAGCTTTTCTACGTTCAAACCAAGACTTTCAAAATTATATTCAGCCACTGTCACATAATCAGGCTGCCCCTGTTACTGCCTTTTTATTTTATTTTCTTTTTCGTATTTTGTTTCTTTTATTTTCTTTTCAAAGCCTGGCTGCATGTTGAAACTTGGCTTTTGATTTGCTTTAGGGTTTCGTCTTCTAAATGTTATTGTTATTATTATTGATGTTGTTGTTGTAGTAGTTGTGTTTCAGTTGGTTTCTTTGTATAAGCTTGGCATGTAATTTCTTCTCCTAGTTTTATTTTATTTTATGTATAATTTCACTTTAAAATATCAAAACAAAACACAACTAATTCTTCTACACCAGCATATTTATGTAAGTATGTATGTAAGTATAAAAAAGACTTTACTGCATTTATTCATTTGTATGAGTTTTTTTTTGTTTAGGAATTCATAGGTTAATAGTTGTAGCTGTTGTTGTTATTAATGCTTTTGTTGTAGTTGTTTTTTTTTACTTTTAACGGTTTCTTAGTTATAGTTTGTTAAATATGTACGTATGTATGTAAATGCCTGTAATTTAGATGTTGCGTTTGTTGTTTTTCTTCCTTCTTTCTTTCTTTCTTAAATTCTCGTGTATTTTTCTTCTTGTTTACAGTTTTCCTTTCTTTTGTTAAGTTTCCTTCGCAGTTGCCGTTATTTATTAGCTGTACTTTGTAATGGTCATCAATACGCAATGTTCACTAAAGTCACATTTTATTTTTTTTAAAGGAGATGGTGTAACATGTATTATTAAAATTTTACAAGTGGATAAATAATCTAGTCATGAGTTTGCAGTATAAATCCCAGGCATATGTATATAAAATTCTCTTTCAGTACTATTTGTACTGAAATAAAAATGTAATTAAAGTTATCAATGACCATTGATTTAACAGAGGTATATGCAACTCAATAGTTTAGCATAAATCATTGATTTGTGCTTATTTAAAAATATTGCAGTTAGCAATAAAATCGTATGTCTAATTCTTTGTCACTGTAAACATATGTGTTAAGCTGTTTTGTTTTGTTCTTTTATTTTACACCATCACAATACAGTGGTAGGTTGGATGCACTGCATTATCATCAAATGTAATTCTACATGATATTGACACAACAAACAGATGAACACATATTTCAAGATATTTATAATATATTTAAATCTAATTTAAATGTCTCCTTATAAGATTGAAATATATTTTTGTAACAAAAAAATCTTTTGTGAAAACTATCAGTGGCCAATTGAAATGCATTAAGATAAACTTAAATTAGAGTAGCGATTTTAATTCCAGCGATTTTCTCGCTATAGTACTAAAAAAAATAATGCATTATAAAAGTATTAACTACCACTTCAATACAACAATGTTCGTGTTCCTTATTCCGCGTCTAAGATCAAAGTCCACTTTAAAGCTAAAATCAAAAATCTTCTTTCTTTTGGCTTTTTGACTTCGAAGTGATAAAACCTATAGTTTCTAAAAATAAAATCTAACCTAATACAGTTACTAGAAAGAAAATCTAGTCTAGCACGGTTACTGGAAGTAAAATCTAGTGTTGCAAGAAAATTTTTTTTAATTCTTCTAAGCAGTGGAAGAGTAATAACC
This sequence comes from Bellardia pandia, assembly GCA_916048285.2. Taxonomy (NCBI): domain Eukaryota; kingdom Metazoa; phylum Arthropoda; class Insecta; order Diptera; family Calliphoridae; genus Bellardia; species Bellardia pandia. The sequence continues at coordinate 125,197,145 of OU696529.1, forward strand.
TCCCTCGAGCTATTAGAAAATAGCATACTATATCCATCGTCCATTCATTTGGATACCACCAGGTCTCAACACGTTTTCGAGGTCACAAGGTTATATAATAGGCACTATTGTCTACAGCTTGATACTGAGAATATTAAATTCTTTCGATCTGCATCTGATATAAGGTAGCTATTTACATTATAAACCTACACAAGCTTATATTTTATAAATCACTGATATTTGAAATATTTAGATTAAGATTTACATAACCATTTCCCGACGAAGTTTCAACGTGATTTTTAACAAGTTTCATCATCAACGCTACATCCGAAATATAGATCAACATATAGAAAACTTACATATGTAGTATTTGCCAGACATTAAAATGAAAAAGCCATAATTTTATTTAACAAAACCTAACAAAATGTGTCTATTTTCCTAAAACTAATTAACTACAAAAATTTCTAATTTAACTACTGATATTTACTGATATTACAATTTAACTATATTGATAGAAACCTAAAATTGTTAAAATTATTTCCTAAAAGAAAAGCAAAAAGGCTACAATTTGCTAAGACACAATTCTAATAGTAAAATAATAATGAATTTAAAAACTTAAGTATTGCACCAAAATATCAATTTTTTTTTTAGAATATAATAGTTTTTCGTTTAAGATGTAGTTCATACGAACTAATTTCAATAATTACTTCCTCTTTTTTTTTAATACTTTTAATATCATAAATAATCTACGTAGAACCTAATAACTCATCCTAATATCACCGAAATGTTTTTTTTTTAAACTTAAAAGCTAAATAAGATTTATCCTTTTTTTTTTGGGTTGAAACTTTAAAAATTATAATGACTATTTTATTAATCACAATTATCTAATTCTAAATTCCTAATATTATGCATTAACCTAAAATTATCTAAATGAAGTTAGTTATTATGAACCTATACTAATATAAATGGCAATAAACTACTTAATGCAAGTCTATACTTAACATCAACATTTCACAAAAACAAATTCAGCTAATCCACATCAACGAATTCTTGTTGGAGGCCTTCATCAGATCGGTGTGATGCGGTAAGTCATTTACAAATTCTATCTTTATTAATATTCTTGCATTATCATAACTCAAGAAACAGCAGTCAAGTACATTAAAGAATGAGATTCTGTTGAATAACATAATGTTGGTCATGTTAATTACTTAAGTAACATGAGCATTTTATTAGTTGATTACTCTTTACTTGTAAATGTTGACTTTTGTTTCTTGCTCTTTATTTTGCCAAAACTTTAAAAGTTAAATTAAGATAATAATTTTAAGTGTGAGCATCACTTTTGTTGTAATTTATATGATATGTAAAGCTTTCATAGATTAGTTTATTAGAATAGCATGATCGTTATTAAAAGAGAAAAAGATATATTTTACAATATGTTCAATAAATAATCAGTTTGTGAATATGGAATTCTAAAGTGAAATCTTTAGGTGTTTTCTTGAAATGAACTGAAAGTTTAATGCTTGATTGATACATTTATGTAGGGGTTTCATTCACATTTGCCTATGAAACTATGGAAGGCGAGGGTTTTGAGGCAGTATCCTTAATAACACCATCAGAGATACATACCATGAGAATAATCGACTAATAACATGAACTTTTTTATTCAAAGTGACTAGATTTGGGGCAGAAATATATGATTTTAGTATACCTAGTCATGCTGGTCCTTACATCTAAAAATTACCTTAAAAATAGGGAGTCTATAACAATAATTGTAATGCAATAGGAATTTAGATAGGGAAGGACCGAACCACCCCAACCCGACTGTTGCTAGCAACTCAATGGCTCCCGCAGTCCTCTCCCTACTAAGTTTTAAATTCTCCGAAGCTGATGTTTCTTTTTTTTAGAAGACAAATTGCTATTTGGGTCGATTTTGAATTTATGTTGTGGAAACACATATAACTTGTGCATGTTCATTACAAAAAAATGGCGCCCAACGTGGGGCCCGAAGAGACTTAAACGTTTTTTCAGCTCTACATCATCTGAAATTTCTCTTAGAGTTCATAAAACAGGAGAACTTAAAGGTTTTTGGATGTAATTACACTTGCTTTGGGAATGGTACATAGAGTTTTGATGGAATTTTTCGGCTACTTGAGGACATCAGTTTGAGTAGACTGACCACTTAACGGCTATATATCCTTTCGTAAACTTGTTGAGTTATAACTAAACAATTTTTAGTTCTTCTACTGTTCTGTACGATTATTTAATTATTACTAATTCTTTGAATGCGTTTTCTGCTACACTAGTGTACATACAGGATTTCAAATATAACTCTGCCTGAGAATATTTGACCGATGTGCATTAGAATTTAATTGTTAGAAAAAACAAATTATTTTTTTAGCTACTGTATTTGGATTTAGTGGTAATTTTATTATTGTTCATTACACCATAAACCAGTTTTGTAACCATAGTAGTCGATTTAATTCTATCAACAATCAAGCAAATAAACAGAAGTTCGTTAAAGAAAACACCTATGTCTAAATGTAATTAATTTATATTTTACCAAAATATATATACATATATATTCCTTATATATTTCTAAGGTTAGAAAAAATAATTCTTATTTTTTTAAATAAGTCGCTGAAATTAATTAGAATTTTGTAAACTTGAATTATTGATCAGATTTACCAGAGTCTTTTTTTTTATAAAATTTTTTTCATTCTTCCCAATTTAAGAATTTTGTTTATTGTTCTAATATACGCGAAAGTCGAATTCTGATCATCGATTTCATTAATTTAATATTTTCTTGAGTTTATTTTGAAAGGCCACCCAGAAAATTATATAAAAAAAAAAAAAAAAAAAGATTTAGCTACTGAAAGAAACTTTAAACCTCTCATCTCTCAGCAAATACGTTCAATATCTAGAATTATTTACTTTATTTTACAATATTGTGGTAAAATTTAAATAACTTCAAAATATTTGAATAAATGCCTAGTGATTCTACCTATGTTATTATAACATCTATTTTATAACCCATTTTTAAACAGAAAGATTATGGTTGAAATAATTTGTTTTTTATTCGAATGAATATTATATATATACGTTGTATATTTTCAACGAATCAAAATTTTAGCATTTTGTTATAATCATTCGGTTAAGGGGCAAAATATATACACATATTATTATCAATATTGACAAAAGTATTTATTAACTATACATTACGGTTTTGGGTTTTAGATGAATTTACAAAAATTTCGGTGATTAAAAAGAAATTTTCATCCATTAGAATACAACATTTCAATTACTTGGCACTGATGAAAGATAATTGCCAGATAATAGAGATTGGTTTTTGTTGCACTAAATAATTTTGTTTTTATGAAATTAAAACAAAAAAAAAAAAAAAAAAAAAAAAAAAAAATCGGTTTTTCGTTTAACTATTGAAGTTATTAATATTCAAAATGTCGGTAGATAGAGAAGCACCTCACCCAAATATTCCACCACCATTGCCTTTGGCACCAATATATATAGAACCCTCTGTTTGTCATTTGTGTAATGAGACAATGGTTGAAGAAGATGATTGTTTAATTATCAACGAGTGTTCACACGCATTTCACAGAGCTTGTATAGATTCGCATCTGTCTACTAGTTCTGAATGTCCTGTATGCAAACGTGCATGTCGACTTTGTGAGTTGCGCAGATTAGTAATAAATACTAAATCTGCTTCACAGAGAGCTACAACTAGAAATAAAGGCAGGGGAGCAATGTCGCGTCATTATAACACTCGAAGTTCGAATCGTAACCTTTTTCAAGAAACGGATTCCGCAAATCTTACCGAGTCGAATATGTCTCAGGAAAGTCAGCATGAGGCAACACAAGTAGATACAAATCAGATTACATTAGATAACAACATAGCAAAAGATATTGTTTTAAATTCTCCATTTCCAAACCGTACTCAAAACCCATCACAAATAATTTTAACACCACCTAACAATAATTCTTCTAATATTGATTATGATCAAATTAACCGATTAATAGAAGCGAGTCTTAGTAGATTCTTACAAAATATGAATGTAATACCACCGGTTAGTAACAATAACACTCAACACAGTAATAATGCTGATAACCAACAGAATTTTTATGGTACTCAACGCCCAACTACACAAACCAATGTTAACAATCCCTATTTATTATCTCCAATGTCTAATTCTAATGGTAGTACAATACATGCTGACAAAGTCACATCGGTCATTCAGAATTGGAACCTCAAATTTGATGGTTCAACCAATGGTTTACATGTGGAAGAGTTTCTTTATCGCATTAAATCGTTGACAAGAGACACATTCAATAGTGATTTTACTATAATATGCAAAAATCTACATATCTTGCTAACAGGAAAGGCACGAGATTGGTACTGGAGGTACCACAAGCAGGTCCAGTCTGTGGATTGGGATGATTTCTGCAATGCCTTAAGATATCAGTACAAGGAATTTAAGAGCTCTTTTGACATTAGAGAAGAAGTAAGGAATAGGAAACAGAGGCCAGGTGAGTCATTTGACTCCTTTTTTGATTCGGTTTTGGCAATCATGGATCGTCTTCCTACACCTATGATCGATTCAGAACTTATAGAAATTTTAGCACGAAATCTACGGCCTGAGATAAGACAAGATTTGTTGTATGTACCGATACACTCAATTTCTCACTTGAGAAAACTGGTACAAATGAGAGAACATTTTGTAAGTGAGGAAAGCGTTCGAAAAAATCTCACTGCACGCAATCAAAATACGGGTATGTAACGCAGATATATTTCAGAAATTGATTTTGCTGATAATGATGTTAAAGATGGTGCTTGTTCCGTTGATGCAATTCATGCGAATGAATCATTGAACAAATGCTGGAATTGTGATGAGATAGGTCACTACTGGGAGAACTGTCTCAAAGAAAGAACCATATTTTGTTATGGTTGTGGCATAAAAAATGTGTATAAGCCTAATTGTGCTAAGTGCGCAGCTAGAAAGCAAAATATTTCAAAAAACTATCGAAATGTGGGTCCTTCAAAGGATCTGAATTGAACCCTTATTCCAAACAAAATTCCCTGCATGATAAATTAATTTCTTCTGTACCAAATCCAAAATGTGACAAAACTACTTTAACTGACTTTGAGGATAGCGTCTTTGATGGTGAGAACCCAAACAAAATTACTTTGCTATGTCGTTCAAATTCAATTGTTAATAAACCAAATATTGAAATATCCAAATTAATAACACCAAAGCTACCCTACCACGAAAGATTTCAACTTTACATTAAAAAACGAAATAAAATATTTAATTTATCAGAAATTTCAAATTATTCAGTATCTAAACCTAAACGGTCTACTGTCCGCCTAAGAAAGTTTTACAAAATGCGAAAAGTGTGTAGAAAACTACTCGTTTCTGCTATCGTGTCAAACCCGAAAGATTTCCGTTATTACGCTAAGGTGAAATTTTTGCAATTTGATGAATATGGTCTACTTGACACCGGGGCCAATATTAGTTGCGTAGGTTCAGATGTAGCAAAAACTGACTTTTCGAAGTTTCCGGGTTATACTAAGTGCAAACATTATGTAAAAACTGCTGATGGTCATTTGCAATCAGTTTGTGGATGGCTGGATGTAGAAATAGTCTTTAAAAATCAATCGAAATCACTTAAACTTTTTATAATACCATCTATAGCGCAAAGGTTGATATTGGGGATCGACTTTGTGAAGTCTTTTGCGTTGTTTCCAGATATAGTTGGGTCTGTAGACATCATTTCTTTAAATAATTTGTCCAATGTGTCGTTGTCCGATCTATCCGTCCTTTCAAGCAAATCCGAAGTCCAGTCCGATGATATTAATAAGTCTAAAACGTCATTAGATGAAAACTCCTACCCACTTTCTAATAGCCAACAGTTGCAGCTTAGTACTGTCATTGACCTATTTCCGAATTTTCAAAAACAAGGGTTAGGGAGAACCAGCCTTATTAGGCACTCAATTGATGTTGGCAATGCCACACCAGTTAAGTCAAGGTTCTATCCGGTTTCTCCCGCGGTTGAGAAACTGATGTATGGTGAACTAGATAGAATGTTGGCGCTAGGGGTGATAGAACCTTCCACATCCCCCTGGAGTTCACCAATGCGTTTGGTCATAAAACCAAACAAAGTCCGTTTATGTCTAGATGCACGAAAGGTTAATGCAGTAACCAAAAAGGATGCATATCCACTTCCAAGCATAGAGGGTATATTCGCAAGACTTCCAAAGGCGAATCTCATAACGAAACTAGATCTGAAGGATGCTTATTGGCAGATTGCCTTGGATGACAAGTCCAAAAGTCTGACAGCATTCACAGTTCCGGGTCGGCCTCTCTACCAGTTTGTAGTTATGCCGTTCGGGCTGTGTAACGCTTCACAGACTATGTGCAGACTTATGGACGAAATCATTCCTCCAGACTTAAGGCACTGTGTTTTTGGGTATCTGGACGATCTAGTTATCGTGTCAGAAAATTTCGAAACCCACCTTGAAATACTGTTACGTATAGCTTCGCAATTTCGAAAAGCTAACTTAACGCTAAACATAGCTAAGTCCGAATTTTGTGTAACATCGGTGAACTATTTGGGGTTCGTGATAGGAAATGGAGGTATCACAACGGATCCACAAAAGGTCCAAGCGATAAGAGACTGGCCCACTCCGAGAAACTTAAAACAAGTTCGTGGTTTTCTGGGACTGGCGGGATGGTATCGGCGTTTTATTGAAAACTTTTCTTCGGTTGTTTTTCCAATTACCGAGGTATTATCTACCAAGAAAGTATTTAAGTGGACAGAAGAGGCACAGGAAGCTTTCGAAAAAGTCAAAACGTTGCTCACCTCAGCTCCTGTGTTGACAAACCCCGACTTTGGAAAGAAATTCTTCCTTCACTGTGATGCTAGTGATTTCGGAATAGGCGCAGTTCTGGTGCAATTGGACGATGCAGGCCAAGAACGTCCAATTGCATACATGAGTAAGAAGTTAAATTCAGCGCAACGAAATTACAGCGTCACTGAAAGGGAATGTTTGGCTGCGATGGAAGCTATCAAACGATTTCGGTGTTATTTGGAAATGCAGGAGTTCGAGGTGATCACTGACCACTCTAGTTTGCTGTGGTTAATGCGTCAACCTGACCTTAGTGGCCGACTCGCGAGATGGGTGTTTAAGCTGCAGTCATACAAATTTTCAATTAGCCATCGTAAAGGCAAAGATAATGTGGTACCTGATGCGTTGTCAAGAATTCCACAAAATGACATAGCCGCATTAGAACCTGCGGAGCCTGAAATTGACCTTGAATCTCCGCACTTTGCTGACCAGGAATATTTGGATTTGAAACAAAAAGTCACGGATAATTCACCCAAACATCCGGATATTAAAATTATTGATAAGTATATTTATTATCGAACTGATCACTATTCTGGTAATGAGCAACAAGAACAAACGTGTTGGAAACTATGGATCCCAGAAAAGCTACGAAATGACACAATATCCAGAGCACACGATAGTCCAGTTACAGCTCATGGGGGGATGTCAAAAACCCTGGAATTATTGAGGCGAAACTTCTTTTGGCCTGGAATGGTCCGAGATGTCCGCAATTATGTTCGACAGTGTGAAGTGTGCAAATCAACAAAAGCCCCTAACTTTATAATGAAGCCACCAATGGGAAATCAAAATGTATCTATTCGACCATTCCAGCGCATATATATTGATCTCCTAGGACCATACCCACGCAGTAAATCCGGTTTCATTGGCCTATTAATTGTGTTGGATCACTTCAGTAAGTTTCATTGGCTTTGTCCTTTAAAAAAATTTACATCGAATTTAATTCAAGATTTTCTACAGAAGCAAATATTTCATGTATATGGAGTTCCAGAAATAATCGTTAGCGACAATGGTAGCCAGTTTCGTGCCAACGATTTTAATGCTTTCCTGACAGCTAATGGTATAAAACATGTCTACACGGCGTTATATTCCCCCCAGTCCAATGCTTCGGAACGAGTCAATCGATCTCTTATCGCAGGAATTAGAGCTTATTTGAAGACTGACCATCGTCAGTGGGACGAAAAGCTGAGTGAGATCAGTTGTGCCCTTCGAAATTCCTACCATCAATCAATAGATCGTTCACCTTTTTACGCTTTGTTTGGATTTAATATGATAACGCATGCTACTTCATACAATCTGCTACGACAAATACAGCTGCTTGATGAACCGTCCGCTCGTATTTATCATGAAGACAATCTTCAACTTGTAAGGCAAAATATTCGAAAATACATTAAACAAGCTCACGACAGAAATGCCCACCAGTATAACCTTCGATCGAAACCTCAAACTTTTCATGTAGGTCAAGAAATATTCCGGCGAAATTTCGCTCAAAGTAATTCTGAAAAGCGTTTCAATGCAAAATTATCACCTATGTTTATTAAGGCTAGAATCAGAGAAAAGGTTGGAAACAACTATTACATACTTGAGGATTTACGGGGAAAGATAATAGGAACCTATCATGGGAAAGACATAAGATCCTAAAACTCCATTTTTCCATTCAATTTTACATCGCAATGCTCTAAAATTGCTTGGTTTTGTAATGGTCATCAATACGCAATGTTCACTAAAGTCACATTTTATTTTTTTTAAAGGAGATGGTGTAACATGTATTATTAAAATTTTACAAGTGGATAAATAATCTAGTCATGAGTTTGCAGTATAAATCCCAGGCATATGTATATAAAATTCTCTTTCAGTACTATTTGTACTGAAATAAAAATGTAATTAAAGTTATCAATGACCATTGATTTAACAGAGGTATATGCAACTCAATAGTTTAGCATAAATCATTGATTTGTGCTTATTTAAAAATATTGCAGTTAGCAATAAAATCGTATGTCTAATTCTTTGTCACTGTAAACATATGTGTTAAGCTGTTTTGTTTTGTTCTTTTATTTTACACCATCACAATACAGTGGTAGGTTGGATGCACTGCATTATCATCAAATGTAATTCTACATGATATTGACACAACAAACAGATGAACACATATTTCAAGATATTTATAATATATTTAAATCTAATTTAAATGTCTCCTTATAAGATTGAAATATATTTTTGTAACAAAAAAATCTTTTGTGAAAACTATCAGTGGCCAATTGAAATGCATTAAGATAAACTTAAATTAGAGTAGCGATTTTAATTCCAGCGATTTTCTCGCTATAGTACTAAAAAAAATAATGCATTATAAAAGTATTAACTACCACTTCAATACAACAATGTTCGTGTTCCTTATTCCGCGTCTAAGATCAAAGTCCACTTTAAAGCTAAAATCAAAAATCTTCTTTCTTTTGGCTTTTTGACTTCGAAGTGATAAAACCTATAGTTTCTAAAAATAAAATCTAACCTAATACAGTTACTAGAAAGAAAATCTAGTCTAGCACGGTTACTGGAAGTAAAATCTAGTGTTGCAAGAAAATTTTTTTTAATTCTTCTAAGCAGTGGAAGAGTAATAACCTCCCTCGAGCTATTAGAAAATAGCATACTATATCCATCGTCCATTCATTTGGATACCACCAGGTCTCAACACGTTTTCGAGGTCACAAGGTTATATAATAGGCACTATTGTCTACAGCTTGATACTGAGAATATTAAATTCTTTCGATCTGCATCTGATATAAGGTAGCTATTTACATTATAAACCTACACAAGCTTATATTTTATAAATCACTGATATTTGAAATATTTAGATTAAGATTTACATAACCATTTCCCGACGAAGTTTCAACGTGATTTTTAACAAGTTTCATCATCAACGCTACATCCGAAATATAGATCAACATATAGAAAACTTACATATGTAGTATTTGCCAGACATTAAAATGAAAAAGCCATAATTTTATTTAACAAAACCTAACAAAATGTGTCTATTTTCCTAAAACTAATTAACTACAAAAATTTCTAATTTAACTACTGATATTTACTGATATTACAATTTAACTATATTGATAGAAACCTAAAATTGTTAAAATTATTTCCTAAAAGAAAAGCAAAAAGGCTACAATTTGCTAAGACACAATTCTAATAGTAAAATAATAATGAATTTAAAAACTTAAGTATTGCACCAAAATATCAATTTTTTTTTTAGAATATAATAGTTTTTCGTTTAAGATGTAGTTCATACGAACTAATTTCAATAATTACTTCCTCTTTTTTTTTAATACTTTTAATATCATAAATAATCTACGTAGAACCTAATAACTCATCCTAATATCACCGAAATGTTTTTTTTTTAAACTTAAAAGCTAAATAAGATTTATCCTTTTTTTTTTGGGTTGAAACTTTAAAAATTATAATGACTATTTTATTAATCACAATTATCTAATTCTAAATTCCTAATATTATGCATTAACCTAAAATTATCTAAATGAAGTTAGTTATTATGAACCTATACTAATATAAATGGCAATAAACTACTTAATGCAAGTCTATACTTAACATCAACATTTCACAAAAACAAATTCAGCTAATCCACATCAACGAATTCTTGTTGGAGGCCTTCATCAGATCGGTGTGATGCGGTAAGTCATTTACAAATTCTATCTTTATTAATATTCTTGCATTATCATAACTCAAGAAACAGCAGTCAAGTACATTAAAGAATGAGATTCTGTTGAATAACATAATGTTGGTCATGTTAATTACTTAAGTAACATGAGCATTTTATTAGTTGATTACTCTTTACTTGTAAATGTTGACTTTTGTTTCTTGCTCTTTATTTTGCCAAAACTTTAAAAGTTAAATTAAGATAATAATTTTAAGTGTGAGCATCACTTTTGTTGTAATTTATATGATATGTAAAGCTTTCATAGATTAGTTTATTAGAATAGCATGATCGTTATTAAAAGAGAAAAAGATATATTTTACAATATGTTCAATAAATAATCAGTTTGTGAATATGGAATTCTAAAGTGAAATCTTTAGGTGTTTTCTTGAAATGAACTGAAAGTTTAATGCTTGATTGATACATTTATGTAGGGGTTTCATTCACATTTGCCTATGAAACTATGGAAGGCGAGGGTTTTGAGGCAGTATCCTTAATAACACCATCAGAGATACATACCATGAGAATAATCGACTAATAACATGAACTTTTTTATTCAAAGTGACTAGATTTGGGGCAGAAATATATGATTTTAGTATACCTAGTCATGCTGGTCCTTACATCTAAAAATTACCTTAAAAATAGGGAGTCTATAACAATAATTGTAATGCAATAGGAATTTAGATAGGGAAGGACCGAACCACCCCAACCCGACTGTTGCTAGCAACTCAATGGCTCCCGCAGTCCTCTCCCTACTAAGTTTTAAATTCTCCGAAGCTGATGTTTCTTTTTTTTTAGAAGACAAATTGCTATTTGGGTCGATTTTGAATTTATGTTGTGGAAACACATATAACTTGTGCATGTTCATTACAACTTTGTTAATTTAATTTAAATGTAAACAGTTTTCATTTTGAAAGGGGCCGTTGTTGGCAAGTTTATGATTATTAAGCGCTTTTTGAAAATAAAAAAATAAATAAAGAATGTAAAACTTTGGGTGGCAAAACGAATGTTAGTAGTAGTTTCTACTTTTTAACTTACAATTCACATATTTTTCATGTTATTGGGAACATATTGAAGACTTAAAAAAGTATAAAGCTAGATTTACACGATTGAAATTTTCTTCAAAATTGCTTCAAACACGTGTAAACAGCAAAAATTCTTTAAAATTTATTTATTTAATAGTTATTAATAGTTATTAAATAAATAAATTTTGAAGACATTTTGCTGTTTACACGAGTTTGAAGAATTTTGAATAGCCATTTTGAAGAACATTTCAATCGTGTAAATCTAGCTTAAGATAAGAGATTTGAGAAAATAGGTCTTAAAGCCGTTTTTAGACATACTTACATACATACATACATGTGTACATAAGTACACGATCTTAAAGCTTTGTATAGACGGTTATCAGATCTTACAACGTTGTCCGAAAAATGTTCAGAAAATGTCTAACAACCTTGTGAACTTAAAATTTTTGTTCTTTGATATTTCTTTTATTTCGGCTCGAGTTCATTAAATTTAATTTTAATTAAATTATTTTTACTGAAGGTAGGAATTGTTACATGAAAATTATTATTAAAATTTATTCGAACCTGGGTTGTTGGTTGAATTTACATATGTTTCGAGAAACACCACTTTCTCTCATCTCAATGTTGTTAGAAAAAGCATTGACAATTTACCTTTTGCTAACAATTTTTCAATGTCAGTACATTGCTAAATCTGACAACTTTGTCTGATCTGACAACCGTCTATACATAGCTTTAGACATTAAAGAGCCACAGTTTTGTAAACTATGTATGTACATACATATGTACATATTGCATCCTAAAGGGTCACAACTCAAAATACTAAAATTTTCAGGAGATATAAAAAAGTTCATCGTGCACCAGCAACACATTTAATATAAAAATAAACAAATATTTTAGTATTTATCCAGTTAAAGAAGATAGTGATGTGAAAGAATATATTGCAGTAGTTAGAGAAGTGTACTCTGAAAAAAGTCAGTTTTGGAAAATTTTGAGTTGTGACCCTTTTGTATTTAGGGTACAGTGCACTCGCAATAATATGAACTAATGAAAACAAGGGCAGTTTAAATTTTTGGGATTCTTCATATTTACAAATGGCACAACATTTTAATAAAACTAATAGTTTTGCTTTTTCCAGGTCCGATGAATGTACATATGTATGTATGTATTGTTGACACATTTTGAAATTGCATTTTCATTATCTTTTATTCCAGATACTGTGGACTTTGTCACTCTATATTTCTTCGCTAAATTAGTAGCACTTGCACCTTTTTGTAAATTGTCCAAAACTTCATATTTTTCCTTCAAAGTTACAAATTTATGTTGTATTGTATGCATATTATACAAATTATTCACTTTGTAACTTAAAAACCAAACATGCGTTTGCGTCTGCGTACATGCAAAAACTAACTAAAAAGTTCACTTGTTTGTTTGACCATTGACATTTGGCATTCAAATGTTAATAGCTCGTGGTTTCCCCCAATTTTTATTAATATTCTGTAACTGAAATCCGTTTCAACAAAAAAAAAAAAAAATAAATAAATAAATAAATGTTCATATTTGGGAGTAGTCAATGGCAGAGAAAAAGTGTTCATATTTTGGGGTGTTCATATTTTCGCGAGTGCACTGTATTTGTGTTTAAATTAAGTTTTCGATAGGTTTAATGTTGTTGTAGCAGCTGCTGAGTTGACAGTCCTTGGCCGAGTGATTTCGGGTCATTTCAGTGCGTAGAACCGGCTGTCGTGGGAATGTAGTAGGTCTGATGAATTAAATCACTTTACAAATTTCGCCAAAGAACATGTTTGCAAGGAATCTGTATTTTGAAATTCGGTCTTCTTCACCGATGAATCTAAGATTAAAATATTCGGTTCCGATGGCATGTCATATGCTTGGCTGCAATCAAATACAGAACTCGACAAAGAAGACCTTAAGGCAACAGTGAAGCATGGTGTTGTGGTTTGAGCCTGTATGTCAGCTGCTGGTACTGGGAATTGAAGATTTTTAGAAACAACCATGAACAAGTTTAAGTACCTTTAGAGTCTAAAGTTTAGACTCTGAAGGACAACTTGTTGGAAAGCGCAAAGAATCGGGCTACAAGTTCAGAATTTGGATTTTAGCAGGATAACGATTCAAAGCACAAATCGGGTATTGTACAAACGTGACTAATATATTTATAACTGCCCATATTTTCGTATTTTCGACCACGACTCCCTCACTACAGCCCAAAGATGCCTATTGTTAGTGGGTTTTATTTGAGATACACTTTTCTTTATGTCAGCCCAAAGATTCTCTATTGGATTCAAGTCAGGCGATTGCGCAATATATTGTTGTCAATGAATCGCTGATGAGCATTTCTGCTTGTATGTTTTGGGCCGTTGTCTTGTTGGGAGAACCAAATAAATGGCATTTCGTCCATCGCATAAGGAAGCATAACAGTATTATCCATGCTTTACAGTCTTAGATGTGAATTATGGATTGTATTCTGCATTTTGGGAAAGTCTAAAATATGAACGAGAACCTTTTCCATCAAATAAAATAATTTTACTCTCGTCCGCCATATACTAGCTGGCCAATTTAAATGTTCTTGTACAAAAGTGCTATTATTTTTTCCGGCACTGTATATACAACTTCTAACTAATTGCTCCCTTTGTTATAATTGTCTACTCCTGAGCAACGTTTCAAAACAAACAAACACCTATCAATACTTCATGCTTCTCTAATCACATAACCAATTTGCTCTAACAAAATTTGTAACAGATTTTTATTTATTTCCTGTCCACATCTATTGCATTTCTGTCTGTCTGTCTATCTGTTTTTAACTTGACTAACAAACATGCCACATAATACAGCAATAAAAATCAAGGTATGGCTTCAAATGCGCCCCAATAAATACTGGTATAAACAAACGACTGACTGAATGAATGAATGAATGAATGAATGAATTTGAAACGACCCACACATTCAAACATACTAACCCAGGCCCATTGATTTAAAGTTATCAAATAAATGTCAATAAAATAACCTTGTTTTTGTATTTTATAGATGTGTGTTCATTGTCAAAATCCTACAACAATTATGATAATTTTGAAAACAAAATGTTAGAAAAAAAAACAAGACAAATAAATATAAAATAAAGTTAAGAAAAGGTTTTTTGTTATCAAACTGTTAATGATGTTAATGTTGATTTACTTTTATTGAGTTATGAAAACCGTTGTAATCGTCAACACCGTTATTTGTTAAACATACAATGGCTTACAGCTTATTTTATGCAGTGCATTTAGTTTGTTTTCAAAACTGTTTTTAACCTAATAAACAAAAATAATTTATTATAAAACTACACGTTTTAATATATTAAAAATAAAACAACAAAAAAATGCTCGTTTTTCATGTCACAGTTAATTTTATGCAGGCACGTATGGGTTTCGAGAACTTGATATTAAAACTGGCAATTACACGATTTAATACCTAGAGTAGCTAGAAGAAAATTTCGTTCAACGCATCACCTACGCATTTGCGAACGCATCACCAAAAATATGATATTTTGTAAATCACTGCGTCATTGCGTTTAGTGAACGCAGAAATATTACGTTTTTATAGTGCATTTATACCTACGTCATAAACTAGTTATAAGTTGTTTTTGGTGATAAACTAGTCTGAGAAACTTGTTTATCCATACAAATCAAAAACAGGTTTTGTAACTAGCTTTTGAGATAAACTAGTTACAAACAACCAGTTTCTGTTAATGCAACTCTGTTTTTTCAACAATTTTTTTGGCAACACTGGACACATTTGACATTTGCTCAAAAATAAAAAAAGTTTTCTTTAAAAAAAGAAACTGTAATTGAATTTTATTCATCCTGGGTGAAAAACACAAATTAAAATTTTTTTTTTTCATAACAACGTCCATATTTTTGTTAAATTTTTAATATTAAAGTCAGCTGTTTTATGACTTGTCAAAGACAAACCACTTAACTGTCAAAAATGCTGATGTAAACGGTATGGTTTATGAAAGTAGCTTATGATCATATCATTGCGTGGTTAATGTTGCCATTGTAAATGTTGATACTGAAATTTAAAATAAAAATTCACATAAAGCTACACTTATTTTGCATTGGCAATGCTACAAACCTATCAGCTGTTCAATAATTTTGTTTGGTTATTTATCAAGAAAATACTAAGGGGTATAAAAATTTTTCGCACTTATGGATATGTCTTCTTTTTCGATTGATGAAGATTGTTCAAGCGTCCTAGACATACATATCTATTGAAGAAATCCAATCCAATTTCGCTTTACTATCAACATCATGAATTTAACGAATAAGGAGTAAGTAAAATAACACTGTGAAGATTTACAATAGTTTTGAATGAAACTTCGCAGGTGTTCTAATTGGTGGTTCAATTGCATTCAGGAGTTTCAACGTAGCTTTCCAAACATTATCAACCGTTGCCTTTGATCAGCCAAAATTAGGCATTCCACGAGCCACATCTGGATGCTTTTCCATTTCAGCCATCAACAATTCAAATTGAGCTGACGTTGTGCTTCTTTTTTCGCCCTAAGAAAAATTTTAGTAGTATTTTATAATAATAATGTTTGTATAGATTTACTTACATCGTATTAGTAAAGTTCCTATAAAATATTAAATTAATTGAATAATTTTGTTTTTTAATAAACAACATCAATCTTTTAACCAGTGTTACCTGGTGGTTCGAAATTTGCTGTAACACTGGTTAAAAGATTGATGTATGTCTAGCAGGCACCGCAGTGGTGCAGAGGGTTAGAACGCAAAGAATTCTGATGAGAGAAAGTGGTGTTTCTCGAAACACATGTAAATTCAACCACCCAGGTTCGAATCCCAAGCCAAGAAAAATTATCAATAAATTTTAATAATAATTTTCATGTAACAATTCCTACCTTTAGTAAAAATAATTTAATGAAAATTAAATTTAATGAAGAAATATCAAAGATTTTTTTAAAATCTTTAATGACTAGTGATATTTTTTATCTTCCAAATTTTGATACTTTACTTGAAATTGTAAATCTTTTTAATGAAAAGTCAATAAAAGTTACACAAATCTTTTTCCGTTGAATAAATGATTGACATATTTTAATTATGTGTCACGGAAATAACTAGGGAACTAAATCGAATAAAAATTCATATGTACAGTCGAATCCTGCCTTCAGTGCTACTTTTTTTTACCGCAGCTTATTAAATTTTTAAACTGTGTCATTTAAATACTAAATATTGACTACCTGATGATTTTCTCTGTTAGATATTTGACAAAATGTATGATGAGGTCAGGATGCTCACTGGTTTTGTGGAAAATGTAATAAGAACCTGAAAAATCCAATTGACTATGGTCCTGAAACTGTGAGAAATAACACATTGATTATGCAAAAAAAAAAAACGAAAATAAACAAGTTTCTTGGTGGAATACAGTTATTTTCAGCGATGAAAGTAAATTTGAGGTATTTGGCAAAAAAAAAAAAAAAAAACTGTGACAGTATGGCTAATAAAATTTAATATCTAAGGTTAAACATGGTGGGGGTTCGGTGATAGTCTGGGGACGTATGCCGGCAAGTGGAGTTGAAAATACAATAAATAAAACGGATTATCTAAACATTTTTAAAAACAATTTGCCATGCAGTGTGTAGAAATTGGGCTTAGATCTTTCAACAAAACAATGATCCCAAACATACTGCAAGCATAGTTAAAGAATGGCTTCTGTATCACACCCCTAAAACATCCCCGGACCTTAAGCCAATCGAGCATTTGTGCCAAATACTAAAGAGGACAATTACTAATAAAGATATGCTAAAATCTATTATAATGAAAGAGTGGTAGAAAATTTCATCTGACATAACCCATAAACTCGTTGAATCGATGCCTCGAACTGAACGCCGTAATTAAGACAAACGGAAAAGCAACCAAATACTAAATCACATAAACTTTTGTAACAAATACAATTTGTACACTTTTTTTGACGCGTAAAATATGGAATAGATTTTGTTTTTGTTTTAAAATTTTTATTTTTTTTTAAGTTTTTGTTGCTGTTTTTTTTAAGTTTAAGAAAAGAACTGAATACTGAATACTGCTTATAAAACATGCGATGTTAAGTAAAATCACATATTTAACCCTTATGTGCAAGGTACCTGGGTGCCTTGCAATGGCCGCTTTCTCATATAAAACTTTATTTTTTTAACCCTTATGTGTGCAACAAGGTACCCGGGTGCAAAAAAAAACTAAATTATTTGAAAGTTAGTAGTTCTCAAAAAGTTTCAGGTATACAAGTTATCAATTTCAATGAAAAAACTTTGACAAAAACACCAAAGGAACCTTGGTGCACACATAAGGGTTAAAAGCTGAAATAAAAACTAACTTAAGATAAATGGTTTTATTTTGACGCTCACAGTATATGTCGGCAAAGTACACTTTCGTTTCAATTATATTTAAAAGAAGTATCGATTTAAAAAACTTCTAAGAAAAATACTCTGTAAACTTAATAAACAATGAGTAACTTTAGTTTTACAAAAAGAAAAAAGTTCTTGTTGGACCAACATTAGATTCGATTAGAAATATTGTTAAAAAAGCGTAAGAGAAATCAAATGCAGCCTGACTTAAAAATGCCAAACATTTGTACAAACAGAGAGGCAGACAGAAAGACTGCCAGTCATGCGTTAGAAACAGTCAATTGAATAAATTTTAAGCCATGTTTAGATTTGTTACTTGCACCAACAACCAACAGCCGCTGCAGCAACAATTTTCAAAACTAGGTAAATCTCATAAAAATATATAATTTAAACATGCGACAGCAAAAAATACACACAAAAAAAGCTAAACTCCAATGTACATATTTATGAGTGCCACAAAATGTACTTGCCACCAACAATCCCAACCATAAATACATACATACATAAATATTATACTAAACTACTGCAAATAAAGTCATGGATACATTCTGAGTACCACAAAGTTCCAAAGACCAAGCCAGATAATGGGACGGACAGTGTTTTTCAAATAAAGCACACGGATCACAGATTGTTTTTGTTATTGTTGGTTTTTTTCCTATAAAGTCTCTTTGAAAAGTGACACATACATGAAACTCTTACAGCGAAAATTTTTTTAATAATACAGTAATCACAGAAAATGTACAGTGGAACTTTTTTATAATCGAATCCTTTCCTAAATTAATTTTTAGTTGTTACAAATAATATAAAAATAAATTCAAAATTCCTTTTTAGAGACTTTAATGCCACAGTTTAGATTAGAGTTCTTTGCCGTCAAGTCATAAATACGGGTACACAGAAAAATCGACACCAAATGAAAAATTTTTGCTTTTATTTTTATTTAGTACTTCAATGGCTACAAAGCTAAGAAATAACTTTCGTTTGTCTTCCAGCACGACTTGAGACGTTGTGGCCACTCATCGATCGCAACACGCACTTCATGAATGGCGAAATTGTCCACTGCACGGACAAGGGCTGGCTTTAACGATTAAATATTTGGGTGTGTCGAGTAGAGCAAGCAATGCCCTACGAATCCAAAGGGGTGGAGGTCTCGACTAGCAGTCTTCGAGTGGATGTTTACGTTCTACACTACCTTAACTTAACTCAATTAGACGCTACTCTATCAGAAGAGCAGATTTTGTTATAAGAAAATTAATAAAAATGAAAATATTGCTACGTTTTTATCTTTTAAAAACAGTGGTTTATTTCCTTTAAATAAACCGGATTCTTTTTAATTGCAAAATAAAAGCGTCAACCCAGCATACCATTCTAGGAGCGCTCCGAAAAAGGATTCAGAAAAGAGTCCAACTAAAGAGCATTTTCGGAGCGAAAGAAAAATTTGCTTAAAAAATTAATTTTTTTCCATTTTTATATAATTTATTTAAATTAATTCTGTTTTATTTTTTTTTTTACTGTAAATACAATTTATTTAATTTTTTCCATTTCTAATTTAGTTTATTTGTAAATGAATTCCCTTTTTGTTTAAGTAAAAACAATTTAATGTTAATGAACTTTTAATTTTTTGTATTTAAAATTGCAGTGACTCTTTTCTAACATGATTTAAGAGCCCAAAAAAACCCTCATAAAAGACTCTTTTCTGACATTATGTAAGAGCTCTTTCTAACGGACCATTTTCGAATGTAATGACCCTCTTTTCTGAAAGTTTTCGGAGCAATAATGATTGTTTTTTGGGCTCATAAAGAGCATGAACGCTCCGGAAAAGGTGTCAGAAACGACTCTTTTCGGACTCATATGGCTTGCTGGGAAGTAGTTAAAAAAAATAACCACTATGGTGGTGTAGGGTACAAACACATTCATTCATTTATCCAAACATACTTACTTACAAACATACAAACAAATGCAGTTCGTAAGTAAATACCAAACGAACGACCGACAGACAGACAATATAATAAAATCAAACAGCATGCTCAAGGTCATTCAAGCGCGCCAAATGCAATCAAACAACAAAAACAACAGCTGTAATAGCTACAACAACATTGGAGCAAAAGCTCAGAAATAGTTGAATTGAAGAAAAAGTAAAAATCTCTACAATCGTACAGAAGACATCAACCAACATTCATGCAAACACAAACTAAAAACACTAAAAAGAAAAAAACACAAATAAAAAAATCTCTTAAATACTGCCGGTCAGACAGACATTGAGCGTTTGCTTTTTTTGCTCATATATAATTTTAATTTTAATAGAAAACAAAGAAATCTACGGTGTAGAGATAAAACAGAACAAGTCGAAAATGTCAAAATATTATAATATTTAGTTTTTAAGGTTTTTAAATTGAGTTTTGTATCCTGTTTTGCTCATATTTATAATTTTAATTTTTATAGAAAACAAAGAAATCTACGGTGTAGAGATAAAACAGAATAAGTCGAAAATGTCAAAATATTATAATATTTAGTTTTTTTTTCTTTTTTTTTTTTTTGCTAAAAATATATATTTTTTAAAACATTTCAAATCAGTTTAATCGGTTTTGCCTTGTAACCAAAGAATTGTAATTTGCTGAGAGAACATTGTTGAATTTATAAGTTATTTCCCAAGCTTTGGGGCAAATTAAAGGAAAAACGTTTCAACAATTGTAATGCAAAAAAAAAATTACTTGCGCATTCACACAAAGCGGCAGACATAGTTTGTAAAAATTAATGATTTTTTTCTTATAAAATACCAACTCTCATAAAACTGCCATTGATGTAAAGAGTTTTAAAAATTTATTGAAACAAACAACTGCAACCATCGTTCTTTTGAACAACAATAACAAATTGTTGTTTTGTAATTTTCTATAATTTTTATTTATTTTCTGCAATACTGCAATTAAGCTAGACAATTTTTTTTTTTAACTTATGTTTCTTAAGGTACGGTCAGACATAGCAAATATTTACTCAAAAAAGCGTAACAACTAGTTTTACTACAAATTGGTTTGAGTTTGTTTACACTTACAAAAGTTTTGCAAGATCAAACAGCATCAAATAAATTAACCTTCTGACCCACGATGACGAACGATAACGTTCGCTTAGATAAGACTTAAGACACAAACTTGATTGTGGAATAAACAAACTTGATTTAGTAAAAAATAGATACGATAAAAAGTTTGTGTCTTAAGTCTTATCTAAGCGAACGTTATCGTTCGACATCGTGGGCCAGGGGGTAATTTTATAATAATTAAATAAGAAAAGTTTTTTTAAATAAATAAACTTTTTAAAAAAATCTTTCAGAATATGTGTTAATAAAACGTTTTTATTACAATAGTTTAATTAAGTATGTATTCGTAAAACATTTATACCCAGCGGGAAAAATTGCAAGTGCTTCTATTTGCAGGCCTTATGGAAGACCTGTTTACATATTCTAAAAGATTCGATATTCCTTCCATTACGCCTTCTCTTTAAAGGCAAAAATTGCATTTCAAAACAATGCCAACAAATCATAATTTCAGTAGCAAACACGAATGGTCTTGCAATTATTCCTGTATATTGCCCCTACAACAACAAACATTATTTTACTCACTTTGTTACAGTGTTGCCAGAAAATGAATTTGAAAATATGCTAAAACTTAAAAAACTAAGTGCTAAAATGTTTTACAGAAGAAAAAATAAGTGCTAAATTTTTTCAATGTAAAAATACAATTTTTATTTCAAATGTTACAAATATAAATTATAGTTTTTTCTAATTTTAGTCATAACAATTGTTGACTTGTTTTAATAGATTACATTTCATATATCAATTCAAAAATTTTCGTGTTCATTTACTTACCACACCGAAAGAAATTTAGTTGCAATATTAATAAAAGTTATTTTTAATTTCGCAAAAGTGTTCTTTGGAGTAAAAAAGTAAAAATTTGTTCGAGAAAAAAATTGTTATTTATCAAACAAATTATGCTTAAAAGCATTTAGCATAATTTTTTAAAATTTCAATGCATTTTCGAGAAACAAAATGCTAAATCTAGCACTGAAAGTGCTAAAATGGCAACACTGCTTTGTTATACGGGTACCAGCGATGTTAACTTAAAAATTTCAAAATGCACCAAAATGGAGAAAAAAAAACGCACCAAGCTTAGAATTTCTTTTTCATTTAAAAGCCTATTTTTAATAAACGAGCTAATAAATATAAAATAAATTTAAATCAAAATTTAACTCCCAATATGCTGTTCGGAACTGAAGTACTAATTGGTAAAAAAGGGCTAATTTCAGTACATATTTGGTACTTTTTTTAATAATTTTTATTTTCTATTTTAAGTATGTACTTCTATTTGAATTTTTGCAATAAAATTTGTTAGGCCTCTACTGGGACTCTAACCCTAGTGGTTCGTCTACAATTCAAACCATCAGGCTATTACACTGTACAACAGGTGATTGATTCGGGATTGTTTATGAAAGTAGCCCCAAAGAGAAGAAGTTCTGCATCATTCGTTTGGTCATGTTACATCAAATAATAATTTAAAAACTAATTTGAAGTTAGTAAGTATCGTATAGGGAATTTGTCACATTTTAGGCTCTTTTGTTTGTCATAAAACGAGACCCATTAGTCCGAATAAGCTGAAATAAATTTAAAAAAATTAAGAATTACAATTCCTTTAATCTATTCATACAATGTTTCGCAACAGTTTAGCAGTTATAAATAAATGTATGAAGAAAAAAACAATTTTTTGCCTAAAAAATTGATTTTTTTTTATTTTTAATTTATAAAAAATCCAAAACGGTAAAAAAAAGGCGTCAGGTACTATTACTTTCACGTAAATGAGACGTAAATCATGAAAAGCGATGAACGCGTTTCGCTTTTATTCACAATTAATTAAAGGTATGAATTTCAAAAATTTGCTCGAGAGTCATCATAACAAAGTCATCAATGTTTTTTCCAAAGAATTTTGTGCATATCTCGATATGTATGATAATTATCATAAATTCGTCTGTATTTAAAACACATGAATTTATTCAGGCATGTGATGTAAATCGAAAACGAATCAGTTTTGGAAATACATTTTAATGCATTTATAATCTAATTTTTAAAATTTTTGTTTTAAAATTCCTGGAAAGGTTTTTAATACAAAAATATTACGAAAAAATTGACTTCTAAAACTCATTCGTTTTCGTTTTCGATTTCCATCACATGCCTGATTAAAAAACTGCAATTAAAAATTAGTAAAAAATAAAGAGCTCATCACATTTTCGGAAAAATTAAAAAACGCACCGAAATTAAAAAAAGCAATTTTTCACACAAAAAACTTTCAAAAAGCACCAAAAATGGTGCGAAACGCAACAAGTTGACAAGGCTGTATGCATATTCCCTAGGGGAAAGGGAACTAACACCAAACTTATCACGCTACAGTTCCAAAGTGGTTGGGAGCGGTTCCAGTTCCAACACTTTATATGAAGGAGACCTGTCACTTTAATATGGGAATGTCCTAGGAGGGGTTTAATTGACTGACACCTTATTGATACTTTGTGACCAGGTCTCTGAACTTACCTAACTGGACGTATTAAATTTCTGTTAATAAAAAACCTGTCTCATATATTGTCCCCAAGTGAAGTAGACGATGAACTAACCTTATTAAATGTCGGTTAATATAATACCTGTTTATGGTGTTATCCCACTAATTAATATGCAAATATGTGTACGAGTATACTCTCAAATAAAAATACGTGTAATTTAAGCTGTGAGAATTGTACTATGTGAACAGTAAAGAAATTTTAGAGAAAAAAATTGTATTAATCTTCTCAATAAAAATTGCTTCTTGTAAATTGGGACTAAATTTAATCTTAATGAAAGTTTGCGCTGTAAAGTACAGTGATTTTTTAGATTCATTTAATATTTAATTTAAAAGCCAACTTTTATTTAAACCTTTTCTTTAACTTTTATCACTGAAATTATTAACTTGGCAGATCTTTAGACCTTCCAATTGCCCTTCTCAATTACGCCTTCTAGCAGGCATCTAACCAGTAGCGAGCAGGTCAGGCCTTGACTAACAATGAGACGCTGTGTAAAATTAAAACGATTTGGCAATGCGGCTGGTAGTCTTTGTGACTGTAAAATAAGGCCTTCTGAAAGGCCTCTTTACAGCATTTTTTACCAGCTGGGTAGATAAATTCAACTGAGATATATACATACATACATACGAGTATACACACTCGTATGTATCAGTATATGACTTGTATGTATAATAAGAGTTAAATGTCAAACACTGGGTTAAGTTGCATTTAATATCAAATCGCTAATGAAAATGTCACAAGTTACAACAGAATAGAATTTAAACATTTCATTTGTACAAAGTATGAACATACGAGTATGTACATATGTTTAAAGAATGATTTGTTGTTTTTTTAACATTCATGTAATTAACATGTAATTTTACATACATATGTATGTATGTACATATTGTATGTATAGTAAGTACTTGCATACTTACTTACTTGTATAGACAAAAATCAATAGCAATTATGTTTAGTTCAGTTCTGTGTTTGGCGATAAAAGATAATGGTGTTTTCTTTTCTGACATTTTTATAATGTTTACCCCGCATTTTAAAGATGTCGCATTTTTAATGGTCAGAATAGAACATAAAATCACACTTTTTTTTATGTACAGCTGTTTTAGCTCCCAGTTAAGATCGCTTGAAATAAGACCCTGAATATCTCTCAAAAAGCCCAATGGCCCTTCCCGACTAATAGGCAAATTCTTCTTAAACTATAAAAATTATACATATGGTGAATTTCACGTCAAGTGACCCAATTTTAAAAAACGATGTCTTCCGATTTCGATGTAATTTGCACCAAGGTTAGTACTATTGGATAGTAGGCCAGCTCTATCAGTCCAGAAGTTAGAGGTGGTCAAAGTTGGACATTTTGGTCAATTTTGGTCATACAGGGTTTTTTTTTTAAATGAGTGTAACTTTTCACCTATTGGTCCTAGAAAAAATTGTCCACAGGACTTTAGATAGCTATTTCTTCAATCATTTCAAAAATTTTTTTTTTAAAATATTTTTTTTTTTAAAATATTTTTTTTTCAATTTGGGCCTTTTTTTCTAAAGAAAGCTTATACAATTTACTTTAAGGCCTTTATAATCGCTTAATGGGATGCGAGTGGGATATCTATCAAAAAAAATTATTTTTTAACTCAAGAATAGGATTTTTCAATATTTGGCACATGTATCATTTTCAATTATATACAAGGTGGCGCAAAAGTAATCCTCCTATCAGAAAATGCTATAAATTTTGCGAGGCCCCTAATGTCAGTTCTGTCAGAAATATTCCGCGTTCTGGAGCAGTGTAGCGTAACATTGTTTATTAACGTGTATATCGCATGTGTTTACTACACAAATGTCAAAACAGAACTGACATTAGGGGCCTTGCAAAATTTATAGCATTTTCTGATAGGAGGATTACTTTTGCGCCCCTTGTATTAATTACGTTCTCTACAAAGCCTTTCACTCGCGCTTGTTGATTTCTTTCCATAATCATAATCATCATGAAATATTTGATTCATCATCATCAGATGATGACGATGAATCCAACAAGTCATCGAACATTTTTTCAGCACATAAAAAAGTAGTAATATTTTCCATTTTGTGTATTTTATTTGTTTCTTAACACAAATACACATTCATAAACAAAACAAATGTCAGCTGTTTTATCGTGCGATTCTCCCCCTCTAAAAATACAGAGTGTGAAAGGTGCAATAATTTTTAAATTTATAGTGTGACATTTATACATACTACACTTTAGCAGTGTTGTCATTTTTTCAGAAAAGAACACAAAAAAATTAGAAAAGGTGCGAAATGGGAAAAGAAAACGCCATAAATTTGCAAGTTCATATGATTGTTTATGGCTGTGCAAAGGGGCAGAAGAAGTAGGTGCAGAAGTGTGCATGGTCGCAAAATATTATCATGTAATAAGTATTCCTGAGTCAAAGCTGAACGCTGTGAAAATTTAAAATCGACTAACAGGTCCAGCTTCCAATATATCGTAAACAAAGGGGCGTGCTCTGCTCACTTTTCTTTTCGTACGTATTTCTATTCATGACAATATCATATATAGCAAATAATGCCGCCGTTGGTAAAAAAAAAATGTCCAAGATATGACGATTTTAAATTTTGGGTTTATGGTCGAGACCACGCCTCTTTGTCCACTCACAACTTTATATAGTCAAGAATTTATTATTTCGTAAGAATATCCTATTGTGAAAATTTAATGACGATCGGTCCAGTAGTTAAGACTTTATTACAATTTTTAATTTGCCTAAAAAGGGGCGTGGAACCACCCACTTTTCTTCTGGTACGTATTTCTAATTATGTATGCCAATACATACATATGTACCAAATATCACCGACGTACTTTAAAAAAATGCGCAAAATATGGCGATTTAAATTTTTGTGTTATATGGGCAGTGCTACTCCCGTTGGTCCAATCAAAACTTCATATAGCCTATTATTCCTTCCAGAGTCACAGTAACATGCTGTGAAAATTTCAGCAAGATCGGTCCAAGGGTTTTGCCTCCTATTAAGCACAAACATACAGACAGACAGATATTCATTTTTATATATATAGAAGATATATGGACTCCTCTCTTTTGTCCTGTTTCTTTTTCGTTCGGTGGACTAGTATTTTGCTTGTTATAATTTGTCATATGTGAATTTGGCGATAAGCCTGTGTCAATAACTTTTTTTTTCAAAACATTTCGTTTATTGTCATTACAAATAATAAATACAGTGATATTGTGTATTTATGTTATATATAAGTATATACTAGTGTATATACAATAGTATGTATATAATATTTACATATAGGAACGAGTACATTGTACATTGTATGAGTAATACTTTCAATATGTATAAATAATTGAATGAAAGTGGCACACAGGCATGCAGGTATGTTGTGTTGTATTGTATTGTGTCGGCTGGAACAGTGTTGACGACTGACTTACGCACAAAATTTATTCAACGCCTGTACTCGTTTTGTATCCACAATATTTGACAAATAATAAAATTATATGTTCCTGCTGAACAGTGTTTCTTAAATGAGAGACGTTCTGTTCGTTGCCCAGAGCACTTTCTAGGAAGACATCAAACGAATATAGAATTAGTAAAGGGTGTTTAAAGTAGAGATACTTTTTTCAATAGCCTTGTTTTTGACAAATCACGTGTGAGTCGTGTCATGCTGTCATGTTATTTTTGTTTAGTATTGTCTGGCAATTCACAATGGAAAGACTTACGCCTGAACAGCGTTTACAAATCGTTGAACTTTATTACGCAAATTAACGTTCTGTGAGGAATGTGTTTCGTGCACTTTGCTCAACTTATGGTCAACTTAATTGACCGGCCTATTGAGCGTACCATTCGCAACACCATCACCCATTTTGAGATCCAGCATTCATTATTGAATAATATTCGACCGAATAGAAGCAAGCTGTGAAGAAAATATAGCGGCCGTAGCTGAGAGTGTACACGAAGAACGTGTAGAGTTGATTCGGCGCCGTTCGCAGCAACTCGGACTAACGTATGAAACAATTAACGATTATTTGATGCCTGAAATTAAAGCTCGTAATCTCGGCGACATTTGGTTTCAGCAAGACGGCGCCACTTCCCACACATCGCATCAATCAATGGATTTATTGAGAGAACACTTCAGTGAGCACATACATAATTGCACGCGTGTCATTCGCCAGTTACCAGTCGAAATGCTCAAACGAGTCATTACAAATTGGACTCAACGGATAGACCATCTGCGACGTAGCAACGGCCAACATAATCTTCAAAAAATAAATTCCAAAAAATGTTCTTTCAAATGATGATAAACATTCCCCAATAAATTTGAATTTTCTGTTTTTTTTACAAAAGTAGGGAACCTTGAAATGGATCACGCTTTATTAAAAATGATGGCCTGTTGTAACCCCACCACTTGACAAATTATGGTTTTGTGAGCACCAGTTGGCACAATTATGGACGCCAATTCGTTTATTTTCTTCTGTGTGGGGAAAACGGTGTTTATGTTCATAATTTTCTTTTAAAAACTGGAGCTCTTTTATGTGAAAATGTCATCTGATGGCAGACATAGTTGTGCAAATAAATGTTCTGACAATGTTCTGTTCGAACAAAAACATAACAATGACAAGAGTGTGAACAATGATACAAATTCATTTAAAGCGTATCCCAGTGAGAGCGTTCTGAATGACTTCTTTTTTTTAGGTTGCAATATGTGGGAGAGGGTTGTCATGATGGGGCATGAGTCGTTTATGTCTGGCCATTTTTCAGCCAATATTCGCTTCAACCGAATCAGTTGGTGTTTTCATAAACGCAGTAGGTATGCAATGCAACATTTCATTTCATAGAGTTCATAATAGCATTTAGAAATATAATTAAAAAATTTTTCTTTTAAGATTCTCTTTAATAGTCCAATATCTTAATATTTTATGTGATAAAAGTTTTTAAATTATATTCTAAATGCTATTATGAACTCTATGAAATGAAATGTTGCATTGCATACTGCGTTTATGAAAACAGCCGTTCTGGCCAGATTTCAACAGCCAAATAATAAGCACTACCTTAATGCCAGGGATATTTGACTTTGGCGTCGATGCGGCTGGATATCTTACCTTATTACTACTTTTTATAACGTTTAAACAACATTTCGGTCGTGTTAAATCGTCTTTCAAGGACTATCGGTTACGGTACTAAATTTCCCTGTTTTTGGATAAATCCAAAAGTTTAAAATAGCTGCTTGAGTAGCTTCCAATGATTTCGCAAGCTCTTGTTGCATTTGACAATAATCTTCATGGAGTAATGATTGCAATTCCTGGCCTTCAAACATTTTTGACAGGTCTAGGGGATTCTGTGTCAAAATGCCGATCACTGAATTATTTAAATTGATTTAACCCTGCTACTATGTTAGAAAAAAAAATACACATGTTATGTTCAGGTCATATTTTGACCCCACATTTTTTTATTGAGAAAATTAAAATTTGTCCATTTCAAAAATATTTTTAAGGCTTGTGATCAATCGTCGTTAGAGTGATTGTGTGTCGGTGTGACCCTAAACGTAGTAGCAGGGTTAAAAGCCAAAAAGACTGGCTTACTTAAGGCATGGTCACACATGTCAAATATTTACTGAAAAAATCGTAACCACTAATTTTAGCACACATTTGTTTGATGTTGTTTACTGTTACAAGAGTTTTGCAAGATCAAACAGCTTCAAAAAGAAATAAAATGAAATATTTGTGGTATCCTATTCTAAATAAACAAAGTTTATTTTAATAAATAAATGAGTTGAAATATATTTTATTTAGTGGTTACGTCTTTTTAGGCAAATATTTGCCAAGTGTGACGGTACCTTTAGGAATACAACAATATCAAATGAAATATCTGAAACATTTTTTTTAATTTAAATCTGAAAAAATATCTGAATTTCCTTGCAAAAGTTATTAGAGACTTGTAAAGTTTTTCAGAATGACCTCGTTGTATTTGAATATGTTGGAACAAAATTAAAAGCTTTTGGGAAACACTGACTTTGTTTTCAGTACAAGCAACGAGATAATGACTCCTGCTTAATTCGAAAATTGCCAGATATCAAATAAATATGTACAAAGTTTATATATAGATATATGTATGTACATATGTAGTTAAATGTGTGTGAGTGTATTTATGTTTATATGTATTGTATATAAAGAAGAGAGTGTGTGTTTTGTTAAACACATCCTGATGATAAAAGTCAAATAAATTTGTTGTTAATTTTTATCTTTTCATTTCGTTGTTTGGTGTTCTTTTTATTTTCATTAATTCACTGTTTGTTCATCCTCGCACAAACAAACTACGAGTATAGTGCAGATAAAAAGCCTTTTCATACCCTTCATCATAAGTGTATTTCTATAAGTTTCTCATGCCGTTTGTAATTTTTACATATTTCCATAAATAGTATAAGTATATTTGTATCGTTAGCAGATCAATATAGTGTGGCTGCTTTATCTGTGTGTGTTGAAATCAATATTCCAAAATTCCAAAATCACTTTCAAACTTGATTCCTTCATGAATATATTTGCTATAGCCCTGGTTAGTTTGCTTGTTATAATCGGAATAATCGGCTTATAAAAGTTTGAGATATAAGCAAAACAAACTTTCTTCAAACAAATTATATTTATGTTAAATGAAACTTTGCTGCAGGGTATATAAGATGCGGCACAACCGAATATAACACACTCTTACTTGCTGTTATTCACACTTTTATTAGTTTTTACTGTAGTTGTTGTAGTTTCTATATTAATAACAATTGTATGAACTCAGTCAGTCAGTCAGTTAGTCACTCAGTCCTTTGAAGAATCGAACAGAAAAAACCTCACTAACAAAATTAAAATAACCAGCGTCTTTTTTTTTGCGGTTTGTGATAAGTTGTTTTTTGGTGTTTTATTTTGTGAACAACAACTACAACAAATTCAAGAAATAAGCAAAAAGTTATAAAAAAACACACATCCGTTTAAATGCCGCAAAATAAAATACAATAAAATACACAAAATTTGTTTATGATTAAAAATTTCCACAAATAAATGACAAATTCAACAACTATTTAGGACATTCTTTGGCATCATACACACGATTTTTTTGAGAAACACCGTAGAGTTTTTCAAACGTTCTCGATAATATTGAAATTTCAATAAATAAAACAGTAAACGATGTTTTTGTATACAATTATTGGGGTAAAGTATTTAGTAGCTTTAATTGAAAGCTAGTTTTATGTACTCGTACATATAGACCTACAAAGTTCTTGTATGTTAATGTATGTGTTTGTTTATTAGGAGTTCCGCCATCTCTTTATGCACCAGAGACTTGAATTGTTATGTTTTCGTTTAAATAAAAATTTCAGAAAACCATTAGAAATAGTGACTTTTGATTTTGACGATTTTTGAAATTCTTTCTTTTCTTTTTTTATTGGAATTTTAACGATTTTTTCCGAAATTCATCCGGCAGCCGTGGTTATAGTTAGTGTGATTGATTCAAGCTATCCGATGTATAAGAGCTTCATTGCTTTGCTAATACAGGCCACACTACATACGAGTGTAAGGTCTTTGAACCTGAAGGTAGATCTAGTCGAATTGTGGTAATTTTAAATCAGGAATAGCAGTGTTAACTGGTCACATGGCTAATGGCAAACAGACTTGCACTTCCCGCAGTTTCCGGGAACGTGAAAAAGAAAAAGGCGATTTTCTTCTCCTCTGTAAATAAACGGCTCTTTATTAATTTAGCTACAGATTTTTAAACAGGCATATACCGAATAATCAATAGGGGAGAGGGGGGCACCTTCGAACACTTTTTGCTTTCAAGTCACATAAAAATTTATATTTTTGAATTATTGACTTTTTACATAATTTAACTAATATATATGGAAATAAACTTTAGTTTAAGTCTACAAGTAACTTATTTTTAGTTCGATTTATATTTTTTTATGGATGAAGTCATTGTGTTCAAATGTGCCCCCCATACGGGGCAGCTTTGAACGGCAATTTTTTCTTGTAGCGCTAATGTTCAAAAATAACTAAACAGTTATATTTTTTATATATATAATAAATTCAATTTATTTATTAAGAAAAACATTAACATTAACAATTAAAAAATTAAAAAAATTCAGAGCAAAAATAAGTTTTATAATATTAAGACGGAAAAGGCCTTGCGATTTCAGGTGACATTACATTTTCCTTTAAAGCATCATGATTAGCATTGGATTCGTCATTTTCAGAAAATCAGAGAGAATCAACAATGTTTGGTACTTCGGTTGATAAATTAACATGTTCAAAGGTGCCCCCTTTTTCTTTGTTCTAACCTGGCTTGCCAATTCACGGAAATTTATAATAAATATGTTTTTTTTTTCACATAAATATCAAATAACTTACCTTAATTGTGTTTGCAATGAATTTTGGACTGCAATAAATTTCTTTCACGAAAAAAACGATCACTGAATACTTCTTACACTCTTACAAAAAAAAAAAAAAATAAAAAAAATTACAATGTCACTGCGAAAACTTGTTCACCCAACTACAACTAGCAAAAGTTGTTGACGTTGCTAGAAAACCAGGTTGGCATGTGAAAAACTCGGTTAAGGGTCGGGAAAAAATGTTAAACTGAGATTTTATCAACATTGTTCAAAGGTGCCCCGTGTTCGAACGTGCCCTCCTCTCCCCTACCTAAAAGCGACATTTCAAAACAAAATCATATAGATTCTGTTTAAATGCCCCGGTGCAGTGCGAGCTAACAAGTCAACTAATTAACTGTAGAATCATCCTGTTGTAGAAAGTATTTAAGAAATTTAATTAATTTCTTTTATCGAGACCATTTCCAGTAAACTTATCACTTTTTCTTTATTTACTTGATGATAAAGAAAAATAAACACAAAAGTCAAACTGAAACAAATCATAAATATTTACAATTCTTCTGGAAAGAAAACCCTGTCCAAATAAAAAAGAAACTGTTTTGTTAACCTTTAACTTTAAGAGAATTTTGTAAGACAAGATAAAATAAAATAAACTTCAACAACAACTTCTTATGCAACCTCCAATTGAAGTATAAACTGTTTTTTTTTCTCTTCAGTATTATTTTATTTTATTTTTTTGTGGCACGTTTTACCTTCAACATTAAATTCTTACCAGGTTGTAAATATTAAACCGTTCTAGGTTTTAGTTTTATTTTTCTTTTTCTTTGCATTTACATTTTATGTTCCAAATTGTATTGTAGTTTTTTTTTTCATTTCATTTAATTTAATATTTTTTATTATACCCTACACCACCATAGTGAAGAGGGTATATTGGATTTGTGCTGATGTTTGTAACGCCCAGAAATGTTGGTCCAACAGCCACCTTAAAGTTTACCAATCGACTCTGAATCACTTTCTGAGTCGATTTAACGATGTCCGTCCGTCCGTCTGTCTGGCTGGCTGGCTGTCCATGTAAAGCTTGTGCTCAGAGTACAGGTCGCAAATCTGAAGATATTTCAATCAAATTTGGTACGTGAAATTTTTTCGGCCCAAGGACGGATGGGATTGAAACTGGTTTAAATCCATCCATTATTTCACCTGGCCCCCATACAAATGTCCTCCCGAAATTGGGGTTTGCTGATCATAAATGTTTGAATTATGCAAGGAACCAAACAAATTTCACCATAAATGAGTGGTAAATGAAGCCAAATAATATCAACAAATTTTGTGCAGAACGGTCCATAATTACTCGTAGCTCCCATATAAGGCCCACCTACGAAAATCACTTTAAAGATCATAACTCTCTTAGAAATGTTGGTATCTAAATAATATTGGACACAAATTTGTTTCATATATATAAAAATAATATGGTACTATTTTATGATGATCGGTTCATAATTAGTCATAGCTCTCATATAAGGCCCACTTCCGAAAATTACTCTAAAAAGAATAACTCTCTTAAAAACGTCGGCATCCAATTAATATTGAACGCAAATGAGTTTTATATATATACAAATCATTCTGTACTATTTTATGATGATCGGTTCATAATTAGTCATAGCTCCCATATAAGGCCCACTTCCGAAAATTACTCTAAAAAGAATAACTCTCTTAAAAACGTCGGCATCCAAATAATATTGAACGCAAATGAGTTTTATATATATACAAATCATTCTGTACTATTTTATGATGATCGGTTCATAATTAGTCATAGCTCCCATATAAGGCCCACTTCCGAAAATTACTCTAAAAAGAATAACTCTCTTAAAAACGTCGGCATCCAATTAATATTGAACGCAAATGAGTTTTATATATATACAAATCATTCTGTACAATTTTATGATGATCGGTCCATAATTAGTCATAGCTCCCATATAAGGCCCACCTACGAAAATCACTTTAAAGATCATAAATTTCTTAAAATTGTTGGTATCCAAATAAAATTCAACACAAATAAGTTTCATATATACAGAAATTATGACACCTAATTTTATAATGGCCGGTCCATAATTAGTCCCATATAATACCCTCTCCGTAATTGAATTTAACCTCCATAAATCTTTTAAAAGTATTTATATCGAGATAAAGTTTAACACATTTAATATTTATATTCACAGACATCATGGCACTAAATTTTTGGATGATCGGTCCACAATAAGTTATATCTTCAATATAACGCCCATTTCTGAAAACCTGTTTTATACATAAACTGGGTGTCGGGTAATTATATGGTCGGGCTTGACCGACTGTACTTTCTTGCTTGTTTTTTATTTTTTCTTGTTTTAAGGTTTTCAATTACAATTGTTGAACGAATAAGAAAAAAAACCTTAAGAAAATTAAATTTCTTGTAATGAATTCAATTGGTTGCTTGTCGAATGTTTTTGTACTAGAAGAAAAAAATGTCAAACTTAATGACCCACATTTATTTTTAACCCCATTGAGTTCATTATGTCACAATTAATTATTTTACATTTTCTGTTTATTTTATTCTTTAGAATTCTTTAGTTAACTAAGCAAAATATTATTTATATTTAATAAATTAGAGCAGATTGTTTGAAAGGGAAGGAGGGTAAAGTTTTTAATTTTTTTGTTTTAGTATTTTTATTGAGGTAAGCACTTGGATATCAATACATACATACGAGTATGTATGTATATTTTTTTAGGTTCTATAAATGTATGCAATCATTGTAAATATTTTGTACTATGCACATTTTCTACTTGAAATTGAGAAACTCAAAATTTATATTGTGAAATAACAATTTGAAAATGAGAAAGCCAAATTTATGTTGAGTATAAACAAATTGAAATTGAGCAATCGAAATTGATATTGAGAAATTAAAAATTGCATGAATGTTTTTCAAATATTTGTACACTTAACCTGAAAGTTCATACCAAGCGTTTATGCGTTTCTTGCGTTCTAAACAACTGTCAAAAAAGTGGAATCATGTATGTTTTAAGTTACACACTTAAAAGCGTAGCAAGCGTTGCCGCTTGAAAAGCGAAATGTTCGTTTACTTTCTACTTTTGAAAGCGTGGCAAGCGTCGAATGTTATAAGAAACACAAAAAAAACATTTATTAAAATTTATTTACTTAGTTTACTTTAGATCACAATATGATTACTTTAGATTATAATATGATTATTATATATCATAATATGATTAATTTAGAGCATAATATGATTTTTTTGGATTATAATATTATTAATTATAATTAATTAATATAAATATAATTAATTAATTATGATCACTTTAAACTACAATATGGTTACCTTGGGTCATAATTTGAATATGTATGATTATATTAGTTTATAATATGATGTTATAATATCAAATTATGATTAACAAGAAAATATTATGATGAAATATTACGATCATGGCACTTATATTCATCATAATATGTTTTGACCGACAATCATAAATCTTATCATAATATGTTGCTCTTAGATTATGTTTACCACAACTATGTATGTTTTTTCTCTGCATGTGGATAACTCTATATTACTTTATCATCAGATGTCTCAAGTATGTTTTAATATGTGCAAAATTAAGCATTTTACTTATTAGTCCATTTAAAGCTGAAATTCTGACCCTGTTTTTATAAACAATTCACACCTGTTTTTTGTAAAAATCTGGCAGCCAGCTGTGTTGCTAATTGTTAAAACAAAACTCTAAAATAAATCCTGCACTTAAGGTGGCGATTTTATATTCATAAATGTTTAAATACTAAATTATCTCTTGAAAGAACATGAAAAACAATAAGAAATCTTTAAACACAATATTTAAAGGGCGTTGACCACAAGGAGTCTTGTTATCAGGAAGTATTTTATTCTATTTATTTACAAAAAAAAAAATAAAACACACAGACAAACACATGAAAAAAAATAAATTTTCAACACTTGAACTTCTTTAAAATATACTCGTAAATCCTATTTACAAAAGTTCAGTCACTTACTTGTTCAGTCAGTTAGTCAGTCAGTCAGTTCGTAAACAATTTCTTTTTCTTACCACAATCTACATATTTTCCCAACATAAACTAAATACAAACTGTTGCAGTAACAACAACAACAACAATAATAATAATGTGGAAAAAAGGCTTATCAGTGGAAAAACAACACATGGAAACCATGGAACTGAACTCAATTCAATTGACTCTTACAAGCAGCAACACAGCATTCTGTAGGAAAATTATTCAACTATTTTCCATAAATGCCAAAGAAAAACTGCAAAAAAAAAATAAAAGAAATACAAACGAACTGAAAAAAAAATATAGAAGACAGCCGGCAGAAAATGCGAATACTTAAAACAGTTGTAGGGAAACACCAAACCAAAGGAAAACCTTTAAAAATATTCATTCATTCATTCACTCATGCAGCGATATACGAGGTCTGATCCAAAAGTAACCGTTATTTTAAAATTTCGTGAGTTATGTATGTTTGATGTTCGCATTTTTTTGTTCTGTTTTGTTGGGTTCACATGTCTGTTATATATGTTGGTAATATCAGCCATTTTGGTTTGTCAGTTTGTTTTTGACAGATTAAAAGGTTAGTCGTGTCTTTATGTGCTCTACGATTTTTTACTATTCGAAAAAATGGATCAAAGAAACTCTATTAAGTTTTATGTAAAAAATTAAATTAAATGCGCAGGGACATTTGAAATGTTGACTGTGGCATTTGGCGAGTCTATTATGAGCAGAACACAAGTTCAATTGTGGTATAACCGGTTTAAGGAAGGCCGAGAAGACGTCAATGACGATGCTCGTCAACAACCGATGAAAACATTGAAGCAGTAAAGAAAATGATTTTGGATAATCGTCAAATCACTATCAGAGATGTTGCTGATGATGCTGGCATATCGTTCGGTTCATGACAAGCAATTTTTACCGATGTTTTAGGCATGAAACGTGCGGCAGCGAAGATTGTTCCAAAATTGCTAAATTTTGTGTAAAAACAACGTCGCATGGACATCGCTCAGGAGATGTTGAACATCGTCAACGACAATCCAGATTTCCGCATAAAGGTCATAACTGGTGACGAATCATGGGTGTATGGTTATGACATTGAAACCAAAGCCCAATCATCCCAATGGAAACGTCCAGAAGAGCCAAGACCACAAAAAGCACATCAAATTCGGTGAAATGTGAAGGTTTTGCTCACTGTTTTCCTCGACTGCAATGGCGTGGTGCATAATGAATTCTTGCCATAAGGTTGTACGGTCAAAAGGAATACTACCTTGACGTTATGCGCCGTTTGCGCGAAGCAATTCGTCAGAAACGCATTTTGCACCATAATAACGCTCCAGCTCACACATCGATGCTTGTGCGTGAGTTTTTGGCTAAAAACAAAACCTTTATCATGCCTCAACCACCGTATCCAGCGGACATGGTCCCCGCTGACTTTTTCCTCTTCCCAAAACTGAAGACACCGATGAAAGGAAAGCATTTTACTACGATTGAGGAGATAAAAGAAAAATCGCAACAGAAGCTGTTGGCGATACCAAAAAGCGCGTTTCAGAAGTGTTTCGAGGAATAAAAAAAACCCTGGCATAAGTGTATTATATCGGAGGGGGTTTACTTTGAAGGGGACAAGAGAGTTATTGATGATGAAAAATAAATACTTTTTGAAAAAATTTTAAATAGCAGTTATTTTTTGCTCAGACCTCGTATACCAAGCAAATGACACCATGGTCTTAAAGCACTACAAGCACCAAGTGCTCAGGTAAATACTTATGTAGCTGTGTTCATGCTAAAATACACTCTCTCATACTGATAGCTTGTATCCCAACCAACCAACCAACCATCCAGCCAGCCATCTATTCCCTTTATTGGTCTCTCTATCTTTCCTCTAGCTTGGTATGGCACCGAGTACTTTTGCATTTTCTTGCTATTTTTCCACTTTTCACTGGCATATAATAATCGCTCATTGACTGAGTGAGTAAATAGTGCGACCGACCGACCGAACTACCGGCCGACTGTTTATTGTTTGGCTTAGTGGGTAAAATGAGAGAAAAACTATCAGGAGTCGATAAAAATGTAAAACAAACTACACATTTTTACTCGTAAAGAAACTAAAGAATCCATTAGAGCCTCTTAGGCAAGCATGAAATATAAATATTCGTATCTCTTGCAGTTTAATGCCCTTATTCCATTCGTTTATTTACACAAATTGTATCTTTTAAATACATACATGGATGTCTGTGTATCATGATTGTGTTGTAAGTTTAACTGTAATGGTTTAAGTACTCCTAAACATACAACAGACTTGAAGTAATATTTAGGTGCTGGAACACAAAGAAAATAGATAGTAACTGAGTATAGGAAAACTATACAGTAGCAAGCTTCTCCTTGCCTCTTTGTAGCTGAAAACAAATATATTTTAGTTGGTCCCTTTAATATTAATAATAATATAATTGTTATGTGAGGTGAGATTAGACTTATGAAATGACCTAAATAAATGACCTAATCGAGGAACTTCTTACCAAACTAATATAACACAAAATGTATCACAAAACTTGCAAGTCTTCCTTCAACTCTTTGCCCCACTGTGTAATAACAGAAGGAAGAGCACTTCCTAGGCATAACGAACGATAGTTGTCTGTTAATTCAATAAAACGACATTTCTGTTTTGAATATATTTTAAGTGGGGTGAAATTTTTAAATTTTTTTACTACGAGGGAGGTTCGAAAATTCTTAGCCTAGTACAGTTCGTTAGTTTTTCAAAAACATTTTTATTTTTCCATATAATCTCCTGAAACTTCAATAAATTTAGTCCAACGCTTATCTAGCAGTTCTATCCCTTGATTAAAATAGTTTTCCTCAAGGCCTTTAAAATAGTGGTTTACAACTGTAATTGCATCTTCATTTGAGATGAAACGCTTGCTAGCTAGCAATTTTTTAGATTTGGAAACAGGTACAAGTCATTGGGAGCTAAATCAGGAGAATTAGATGGGTGGTCGTTGATTTTAGCCATTGTTGCGATGAAAAATTATTTTTTTTGTGTTGTAAGCCAGGAATTTTTACATTTAATTGATCCAAAATGTTTCAATAGTACCTTGAATTTATTGCTGTACCCTTTTGCAGATAGTCAATCACGAAAATACCTTTCAAGTCCCAAAAAACCGCTGTTTTTGCGTTCTTTGTGACACTTCCTCCAGCTTCAGTCCATTGCTTGGATTGTTCTTTTGTCTCTGGAGTACAAAGTTGGATCCATGTCAACCGTTATAAAACGACGCTTAAACTCCATTTTATTTTTCTTAAAACGCTCCAAACAAGCTGGAGAAATTTCCATTCTTATGCGTTTTTGGTCGACTGTTAACAAATGCGGCAGCCATTTTGTAAAAAGCTTTTTCATCTGTAGTTCTTCATGCAAAATTAAATGGACTCGATCATTTGAGATGCCCATGATTTTGGCTATTTCACGCACTTTTATTTCTCGATCATTTAATTTAATATCATATCATGCACTTTGGATACAATTCCTGTTGGTGTTGCTGTTTTTGGACGTCCACTACGTGGTTCATCCTCAATGCTTGTACGACCATGTTTAAATTCAGCAGCCCAATTTTTTACTTTGCATATAAAGGAGCAACTTCACCATTTCATTATGAATTTCTTGTTGCGATAAACCCTTTTTATTTAAATATTTAATGCCAATTAATGGAATTTCTAATTTTTCCATTGTAAAAATATCGCGGTTGCGTCGTTTTTGAACACCTGTTTCTATATGAAGGAGTTTCCAGATCGAAAAGAAATTTAACATGTGTTCATAGCAGAGATGGAAGTTTCCAAAACACTTAACTGTTTTCTGTTTATAGCGCGCTTTCTGTTCTAGGCTAAGAAGTATCCCTCGTAAATATAGGGGAAAAAATAAATAAGGAGAAAAGATCATGTTCATATTTTCATAGCAGTATGAAAATATTGTCAAACCGTTACTCATAATAGATGAATTTAACCTTCCCAGATCGAATGTCTGCAATATTCGAAGTCTTTTCATAACGAATTTCACATAGTCCGGGGAGATGACGTATTACCATCTCTTCTTCCCTGTCATGACAGCTTCTATCGAAGTAATTTTTCGAGACGAAGTCTTGGCATGAATACGAAAAAACTGAAGATAAAAGGAGGCAACATGTAAAATAAATGAAAAATCATAATTACAGCAATTTTCGAACCACCGGTAATACTGGTTAAAGGATTGGTGTTTGACTGTAGGCTAGAGGGTGAGAACGTACAGAATTCTGATCAGAGAAAGTGGTGTTTATGTAAACATATGTAAATTGAACCAACAACCCAGGTTCGAATCCTCAGCCAAGAAAAATTATCAATAAATTTTAATAATAATTTTTATGTAACAAATTCCTACCTTCAGTAAAAATAATTTAATGAAAAATTAAATTTAATGAAAAATTAAATTTAATGAAAAATTAAATTTAATGAAAAATTAAATTTAATGAAAAATTAAATTTAATGAACTCGAGCCGAAATAAAAGAAATATCAGTAATTTGAATGTAGTTCAAGCTTTCTTCCATGATAACCAAATTTGCAGAATTTCACATCTATCATGTTGCGGTCCTTGTAAATGCGGCTCCTATTCAACATTGTTTATATATATGTAGATCTTGTTTAGGTCTTTTCGGAGAGAGCATTAACGTTGTGCAGGCTGCCATTGGAATGCCATGTGGAAACCACAATACATAAGTCATTGATGTTCCCTTGTTCACGCAGATAAATAAGTGTGACTGTCGAATATCTTGTCATATAGTTAATGGATCTACGGCATTCCTAGACTAACGGTGGCGCAGTGTAAACACTGCTGTTTGGCAGTTGGTGAAGATGTCTGTTCTAATATAATACCTCCTCCAGTTTGCTGCTGTTTTAAGAGTTTGCCTTAAATAATAATTACATTTATTCAGAATTCCTCAATGTAGACCAACCTCATTAGATTTTTTGGTGACGAAGAGAGTTCCTCTAGAATTATTCGAAATCAAAAATTGAAAATTTCTAGAGATGAAAGTTATTATAGAGCATGATACTTGGTATATTATTAACTCTTTTTTACTTGGACCAGCACTCAGGGGACGACTCCTACTCATGCAATGCATTGTGTTGGAACTAGGAAAATAGGTTATGAGAGGGAGTATAGAGGAAGTAGTGTTTGTGAACATTTGATTTGAATTTTCCTATATTGAGAGAGGCAGGGAATACTTCTGCTGGTAGTTTATTCCACATACGGACAGTATGGCTAAAGAACGAATTTTGCCTGTAGTATGTTGTGCAATCCACTGTCCAGTCGATCATGAATGGATGGGCCCTGACTGAAGAAGGAGTATTACGCAAAAAGCTACATGTTTCAGCAGAACACATTGCATTATAGTATCGATAGAACAGTGAAACACAACCCATATTGCGACGATGCTCCAATTAATAAATAGAGTTGGATAGCCTACTGTCACCGATAAGCATCTTCGCCCACTTCTGTACGCGGTCGAATAACTCCAAACTAGACTTCGAAGCACCAGCTCATACATGAGAGTTGTATTCACATTTTTGGTCGAATATAGGCGGTGTAAATAGTATGGAGATCAGATGGAGTGAATTATTTTCTACACCGTTTTAAAGAAACCAAGGCACTTGAATGCTTCTTTTGTCACTTGAAAAATGTGTTTGGTCCAGCGAACATTACGTTCATGCCTAGAACGTCCAGAGCGTCTGATTCCTTAATATTTACACCGCATATAAAAACAGATGAAGAACATGGTCTGTTAATCGTTTGTGCGTTAATATACAAGATTGTTTCTTACGAACCCATTCTGAGATTGTCTTAAGATCTGGGCTCAGCGTATCATTCATGTTTTCACTCATTTCCCACATCTCCAAAGGGTTTGGTCTATGGTTAACTGAGTATGAATGGCAAATGTTGCTATCATCATAGGATTAGAAGTTTGACATAGGAAGTCATTTATAAAGATAAGAAATAAAGTAGGAGAAAGAACGGAGCCTTGCGGTAACTCTGAATTAACCTTGTCCCCGATCTAACAATCTTTAGTTCCAGTGTCCAGTTATATTCAGTCACTGAATCCACTGGTAACCAGTTTAGCAGAGCGAAGAATATCTTTGTAGAAATGTTTCATGGCTTCTCAGTTCTATCTTTAAATTTATTGGTCCTAGGAATTTTGTAGGACAAAGGAAGTATCAGGAACGCGCAATTCAACAGACTACATACATAAATATCGTTTACTTTTGGTTAGTTTAATTTAAGCAAGAAAATCTATGAAATTGAACAGAAAATCAGCCCATATCTCCTTTTATTTTTAGGGCACAATCCGGGAACACACATATTAGCATTTATTTATTCATTCATTATATCACTGCAGTAAATAAGACAATTTTAAATTTAATGAAATTCACTGAATATAGAATCAGAATGAATGTTAAACACACACACACGAATGGGAAATGTTAATTGCAGTTGTAGACATGGGTTGAATGGTATGGGGTCATTGTACGATTTGTTAGAAAAAATCGCATTGTAATCTATTAGAGGCTCTAATGCTAAAGGAACCAAACAAACAACAACAACAACAATTCGAAACATTGTTTCTCAAGTGTGAAAATTATAAATGTACGAGTAAATAAAGGGAAATGGAATAAAGGAAAAAAAATACAAAACAAACAAAAAAGAATAGAAGTAAATAAAAGAAAAATAAAAGAATGCAAATGTTAATAAGTCCTTTAACCTTTTCTAAAACCTACAACTACAAGATACTGAGATTATTCGTACAAATACATATGTACACACGAGTAGTAAATAAATAATTAGTTGCCTTTAAATTGATTTCCTGTATTGAGTAATTTTTATTCTAGTTTGATTTTCAATTTTAAATTGAAATGAAACTTTCACAACGACCTCTTCAAATGTCAGTATTGTATAAATGCAGATAGATATTGTATGTATGTAAGTATGAGTATATTAGTGGCTGGGTATGTGTTTGTTTTTAACCTCTAATAAAATTTAATTGCTTAAATTGTTCGATCGGTAGCCGGAGTTTGAGGGGTTGTTTGTCTGTCTGACTGCCTGCCTGCCTGTGTTCTATTGACAAATCTGCGGGTACTTAAATACTTGTAGTCTGTCCTACATGGACAGACTCGCTCATGGAGTGAGTGAGTGTGTGACTCAGTGGTACAACAGTAGCTGCAGCCCCTGTTTTCTCTATTAAGGATTCATCCACCACATAATTTTTCTTTTTATTGCATTGAAGCAATTAATTGAAAGCAAAAATTAAATAAAATAAAAAAAAGAGGTTGTCTTTGCCACCGCTTTTTTATTTTCAATGTAAATTAATGATAGTTTTTCTTCTATGAGCGTGCTTGTAATTTGGGCAAAGGTTTTGCACGCGTCTTTAAAAGTTTACAGATCAAAAGACTGACAGAATTATGCAGGATCTATTAAATGAAACTTAATATAAATTAGTAAGGATAAGGGCAGGATCTATTAAATTGTGCCACTGTACAATGTTAGGGAGATATTTTAATAAT
The DNA here is from genome assembly GCA_916048285.2 of Bellardia pandia. Classification (NCBI taxonomy): domain Eukaryota; kingdom Metazoa; phylum Arthropoda; class Insecta; order Diptera; family Calliphoridae; genus Bellardia; species Bellardia pandia. The sequence goes on from OU696529.1 coordinate 125,240,749, forward strand.
TAAGGAAATTATGATTTATATACCAAAAGAACTGTAAGGGAATTGTAATGAAAAGTTTATTTAATTTATGGGAAAGTTGGAAAAAGAACTTTTTTTTCCCAAGTTGCATTCATCTTGAAAAAATTAAGTATTGTCCCAAATGTTACTTTACGATTAACTATAACGTCAGTGAAATAAACGGACAACACTGTGTTAAACATTAAATTATATTTCTTCCGTTAAGATGATCAACAAAGTTGGTCAAAATATTGGAAACGATTAAAATATTGAAGTCGGAACTTTTTGCTAGCTACTGCATCAAGAGAAAATTCTGCTTACTAAGCCTTTCCTTCAGGATTTTCGTAGTATGATTTGGTTTACTATTCAGCTGAAAAGTAACTTCATCCACATGATATCTACAATATTGGGAATATGAGTTTGTAAATTTCGCACATAGTTTTCTGCCTTCGATTCTTTATAATGGTCCGAGGTGGCATCATGTAAAGCAACCCCACATCAAAAACTTCCTTCCACCATACTTGATTGTTTTCTTTTACATGGTGTCTTTGAATTCTCTGGGCTGTTCGGGGGGGTCAGCAATATTCTTTACTGTCCGACTGAAAATGATAAAGTGGTGTAATCGTCTGGCCAGATAACAAGTTTCCAGTCTGTCCAATTTCTGTACTCTCTGGCAAACTTTAATCTCGTCTTAACATTTTTATCTATAATGCAGCTTTTCAATTTGTTTACTGCTGAGATGTAAACAATATCTCAAAGGGCTCTGGACAAACACTCTAACTCTTTTCAATTGTGTTTTGGAACAATAGAACATCTTTTTTGGACTGTTATGACCTCTGGTTTTTAATGCGTACATTAAATACAAATCAGCCAAGCATCTTTCAGATATTAACATGATCGTATTAAACATTGAACAATAATATCCATACCGTGTCCTTAAGGTGGATACACCCATTTGTTCCGAACAAAATATTTGTTCGGACAAAGTTTTTTTCATTAGAAGTTTGACGCCTCTCTTTTTATGAGAGAGAAAATATTCATATGAAAAAAACTTTGTCCGAACAAATATTTTGTTCGGAACAAATGGGTGAATCCACCTTAAGGACACGGTATGGATATTATTGTTCAATGTTTAATACGATCATGTTAATATCTGAAGGATGCAAAGACAAATCTAGTAACGTCACAAATTGGACAATTTCATAAAACATAAAATTATAAATTTCAGGATCCATTTCAAAGGATATCAAAATTCAACAAACTGTCATATAACAGTTTTAAATACCTTCTTAGAAGGACCTGAAGCCGAAACAGTTTAATACTGTCATTCACATACATATGCACACAAATTCTCGTTCATAAAATGCAAAATGTAGCATGATAAATAAGATCTCCCATACTACTTTCACTTGTATCCTTGAAATGCAATATCTGTTTGTAAATATCATATTCTCCGGTTTTCACACTTTAATCCTTTTTCTTTTATACTTTAAAGAATACAAGATTAATATCCTCTTGCCAGAAATAACAAATAACAAATGATTTTAGTTGTAAATCTTCTACAAATACTGCTGATAATTTCATATCAAATTACATACTTGAAAAACTAAGGCACAATCTAGATGAACATGTAGGCGTATTTGTTTTCATTATCAGGCCTACAAACATTTAGAAAACAACGAAAATTCTCTTAAATAAAAACAAGAGAAAATTATTCTGTGAAAATTACTACTAAAACGTTTCCAAGAAAACACGTGGTACAAGAGGGATACAACTAAAAATACTCCAGTAGAAGTAAATTAAAAGTAGTTTTTGTGTGTTGTTTTAATTTGTTTGGCAGGCATGTAATATTGCGGTAGTCCTAGTAAAAATGTTAGTTGGATTATCCTTTTGGTAATTGGTGTGTTTATAGTATCGGAGTTCAGCTGAGGTTAAATGTTTAGTCTTTGTTTGTAGTTGTTGTAGAAGGGATGAGTGCCGGCTTTAATATTGATAATGATCATTAACATTTTTCTCACTTTACTAGTTTTCTGTATCTCCTCACACGCTGTTACTATCTCTTTCTGTCAGTGTTGTGTGCTCTTTTAAACAGAATAATACGCTTAAATATACTTATCGCTGTGTGTCTGTACTTGAAGTCTTTAACATTTAAGAAATAAAACTTTTATGTATTCTTAATATTTGTTTAGGATTTAAGGATCCACTGTTTTAAACCGCCTAACTTTACTTAGTCCCAGTTTACACGAAACAATGCTATAAGCTAAGCTGATTATCTTTTAGACATCGGGCTGAGGAAAAGATAAGACCAGTATACACTTGATTGTCAGCGTTGTCAACTTTGAAATTTCAAAACGCTTCAAAATGGAGAAAAAAACGCGCCATTTTAAAAAAACGCACCAAATTTACAATTTCTTTTTTCATATTTAAAATGTTTACTAATCTTACATTTTTTTAATTTCATAAATTCTATATAAAACTTTTTAAGAAGAAATCAACGATTAATCAACGAGCTCATAAATATAAAATAAGCATTTAACCACTCAAAATTGAACTCACGGAACTAAAACACTAATTGGTAAAAATAGGGCTAATTTCGGTACATATTTGGTGCTTTTTTTAAATGATTTTTGTTTTGAATTTTAAGTACTTCTGCTTGAATTTTTTCAATAAAATTTGTTAGGCCTCTACTGGGACTCTAACCCTGGTTGTTCCTCTACAATTTAGTAGACTAAATCATCAGGCTACACAAAAATATTTATTTACATGTCCAAAATGTTAATTTTACCTTTAGCAATAACCTTCATGTGACGAATTTGATAAATAGTACTCGTATGTTTTCATTTATCATACATTCGTATTTGAAATACATTTAATGGGATCATCGCCTAGATTTCATAATAATGAATTATTAAAAAACTGTTATTAAAGATTAGTAAAAAATAAAGATTTCTTCACATTTTCGGAAAAATTAAAAAAAACGCACGGAAATTAACAAAAAAGTGCACCGCGTACCAACTAGGGGATTTTTTCGCACAAAAACATTTGAAAAGCACCAAAAATAGTGCAAACGCCCCAAGCTGACAACGCTGCTTGATTGTACTAGCAATTCTTATTATTTTTACATATGTATGTGTATACAAATGTGTGTATACTCTCAAATAAAAATACGAGCTTAAATAGCTCGTAAATTATATTGTGCTGTGTAAACACCGAAGAAATGTCAAGTAAAAAATTGTAAAACGTAAATTGTCTGTTTAGACGACTACAAGAAACCCATACAAATTGTCACACAGTAAATTTATCTGTTAACAGTAATTGTCAGTTGTCACCATTGTCAGTCAAAAATTGTTGTATATCAAAAATTGTCGAATTCGTTGTCAGGCATTGCCAGAACTGTGTGTGCGTTTAAAAATTTTTAAATAATGTCATCCCTGCAAATAACGCGACTAGTCCATACATGCATGTAAAGACTAGTCCAAAGAGGAGTAGGAGTACTCCAAAACTACTCCAAATATATGAAAAAAAGGTGGTTCATTTAACATTGCGATGTCCTAGGACTGGACCATATAACCCATCGGAGTAGTCCCAAAACTACTCCATGGAGTACTCAGGAGGGTTAGTTTTAAACAACAACAACAACTCAATATGCAATCGTGTTAACACGAAACCATGTCGTTTAACTACAAACTCTTGTTTAACTATGACATGGTCCATGACTGCATTACATTGGACCATGTTGTGAGTAGTCCATATGATCTAAAATGGATCACGTAGTCCAATATTATTTGCAGGGATGGAACAAAAAAGAGCAGATGAAACAATTTTAGCTGTATATGTCCATGTACGAGTACATGTACATACATATACATATGTTCTGGAAAGTAGCGCGGATGAAGAAAATCTTCTGTATTCCTCTCTATGGAGAAAATTCTGTAGTATATCTTCTGTATAACAGTATTCTCTATGGAGAAAATTCTGTATAACAGTTTCCCTAATAGAGAATCTTCTGTATAACAGTATTCTATATAGAAAATCTTCTATAATTATAGTATTATCTATGGAGAAAATTCTGTATAACAGTTTTCCTAATAGAGAATATTCAGTATAACAGTACTCTATATAGAAAATCTTCTGTATAACAGTATTCTTTATGGAGAATACCCTGTGCAATGGTATTCTCTATAGAAAATTTTCTGAATTCTTCTCTATGGAGAAAATTCTGTATAACAGTTTTCTCAATAGAGAATCTTCAGTATAACAGAATTCTCTATAGAAAATCTTCTGTATAACAGTATTCTTTATGGAGAATACCCTGTGCAATAGTATTCTCTATAGAAAATTTTCTGAATTCTTCTCTATGGAGAAAATTCTGTATAACAGTTTTCTCAATAGAGAATCTTCAGTATAACAGTATTCTCTATAGAAAATCTTCTGTATAACAGTATTCTTTATGGAGAATATTCTGTGTAACAGTATTCTCTGTAGAAAATTTTCTGAATTCTTCTCTATGGAGAAAATTCTGTATAATAGTTTTCTCAATAGAGAATCTTCTGTATAACAGTATTCTATATAGAAAATCTTCTATATAATAGTATTATCTATGGAGAAAATTCTGTATAACAGTTTTCTCAATAGAGAATCTTCAGTATAACAGTATTCTCTATAGAAAATCTTCTGTATAGCAGTATTCTTTATGGAGAATATCCTGTGTAACAGTATTCTCTATAGAAAATTTTCTGAATTCTTCTCTATGGAGAAAATTCTGTATAATAGTTTTCTCAATAGAGAATCTTCAGTATAACAGTATTTTCTATAGAAAATTTTCCGTATAACAGTATTCTCTATGGAGAAAATTCTGTATAACAGTTTTCCTAATAGAGAATCTTCAGTATAACAGTACTCTCTATAGAAAGCCTTCTGTATAACAGTTTTCTCTATGGAGAAAATCGTTTGCATAACAGTTTTCCATATAGAGAATATTCTGAATTTATTCATGTTTAATCCAATTTCCGCTATGTTATATACTGTATGTATACCCGTACTTTTGAACTCGAACTTTCTGACTTTCTGTAAAATCGTTCTAGCTTTTCTGTAAATTTGTATTTTCTTTGTTCATTTTAGATCAGACAATCTAGATTGAAAACTTCCCCTGCAAGAAATAAAAGGAATTCCCTCCCAACTAAACTGAAACACATAAAGTGTTTTAGCTAAGCAACACTGTTGCAAGATCATTACTCTTTTCAAATTACAATGTAGAAGTAGATGTATCTTTTGATACGTTTTATTTGATACCCTTTCTTTACTTCATTCTTTTAGGTCTTCTTTATTATTGTTTTATTGTGGATTTTTTTCTTTTGTTTAGAATTAAACAAAAATCTTTTAACTTTATGACGTTTTGACTCAGCATGTTTCTTTTCTTTTATGGTTGGTTTCATACACACGCACGATCATTTTGTCCCTTGAATTCCCTTTGTTTGTAGTCAAATTGTCGGTGTATAGGTATGTACTCGTATGTGAGGATGGAAGAGTACGTGAGAGTGCAAGAGTATGTGGGTATCCAGAGTATGAATCTGTTTTCATTTACGAGTAATATTGAGGATCAGTTTCTATTGTTCATGCTGTTTTTGCTGTTGTTGTTAATAATGATGATCATCATCATGTTGCTCATTATGATGTAGGTACATAGCTGTTGTCGTGTGTAGGGCAACATCCTCATTGTTTACACTCACTCACTAACTCACTTACACATTAGCACTTCCACGCACACTCGTTTACTGGAGTCTTTTCTTATCGAGTTTATATTTTCTTTGTTTATTTAAAATACATACATATATACTCGTATTTCTATTAGATTTACTTTTTTTCTATTTTTCTTTTCATTACATTCCAACTCTCAGTTTTCCTGGTGTGTAGGAATCATAGTTTATATTTTTTTTTAGTTTTCTTCCACTTGAGGTTCAATGAACTTTTACTGATTTTCTGTTAACTAGATTTTGTCTTGGTGTTTCGTGATGAAAAGGGTTTTCGTTTTTTTTTTTGTTTTAATTCGTCAATTTCTATGTTCAAATATTTAGGATGTCATTAAAGTAATTTAAATGTTCATTTGGAAATTTAAAAAAATTACAGACAATTTGTACATACGAGTATGTTTGTATGCAGATTCTTGGAATTGAAGTGAAGGAGGATAAATTAATTGCAGGCAAATTATGTTGATCTTATAGACATTTTGAGGATTAATTGAATAATTTCTTTGAACGATTAATTTAAAGAATTTATTTGGAATATATTTAAAGTTTAAATAAAATTGAAATGAGGAAGAGCTGTTTAAAAGTTATCTTCTTTGACTACTAGAGATAATGGCATAACTTGGCAGCAGTGTGATCTTTAATTTAAAAGGCTTTCAAACAAGAACATATTAGAATAAATAAAGGTTTTGACAAACAGAAACATAGCTTCGTAGAGCTGATCTACCACTCTACTAATTTAGGGACCATTTGTCCATTACGGCTCTCTCAACTGAGAGCAAACTGAGAGCAAATCGTTTTTAAGGTATACGATTTAATTACATACAGCCCAATCATGAATAAAAATTCCGCGGAAGTTTTTTCCCTTTTCCAATTTTTCCTATTCAAATTCAATGTTAAAAAAATAAAAAGGGAAAAAACTCCCGCGAATTTTTTATTCATGATTGGGCTGATATTGTAAGGCCTCGAAGTAAAGGCAGATTCAATAAATAAATTATAAAAAAGTTAAAAAAAAATTATCCAGGCTTAACTTTGCGTATATAACATTTGGGAAGGAGACGGGGACAGTCCCTCTTATGAACAACAGCAGCTTATATTCAGAGGCTTTTCATACAATATGGAGAAATCCTTGTTCATGAAGTATCAATTATTTACTGACAAGTTTGTTACTAAACAGAAATTATAATTGCTCTGTGGATGAATGGCAAAATTGGAATGGATATATACCTGCAGAAGTCGACGAAATCAAAATATGAAGGCTAATTAATATCAATTGGTAGTTTCCCCTTCCCTCTATTTTACTTCAGTAAAAAGAGTTGGATTAACTGAAGTTCTGTGATTGGTCATATATAACGTGACCATATGTCCCATTTTCAGCTACTTTGTCCCGTTGTCCCCGACAACAACTCGGGGACGCAAAAATGTCCCGTTTTTAGAAATTGTTCAAAAATGTAATTACAAATCTTCAAATTCGTCAAAGATAGTTTTTTTTTTTAATATACATATGTATGTAAGTATGTATGTATGTACAGTCAACTCGCAGAAACGTGAACATCCAGTAACACGAACTACCCAAAAACATGAACATTTTTTTTACATTGTTACATTGACTACTCTAAAACGTGAACCTTAGGCTGAAGGCTCTAAAACGTGAACTTTTTATAGAATTCAAATTTGTAAACTTATTTCAAAATTTTGGAATTCCTCGCAGTTAAAATTCAGTTAACCTCTATTTTTGATGAATTCAATAACATAATTTAGAAATTAGTATCTTAGAAACCCTTTTGCAAACCATAGTTACTATGTAGTATATTAAAATGTGGAACAAAAAGTAGCATCAAACATATTTCATAGGTGAAAAATATCGTACATACATTATTATATTATTAGAAAAAATGCAATTTGAATTGATATTTTTTTAAATTACATTTGGTATTTGCTGAAAAACAAAAGCGATTTTATGAAATACAAATGTGATTTTTTTTACATTTGGTATTTTCTGAATCACAAATGAGGTTTTTGAATTTCATTTGCTATTTTCTTAATTTCAAATATAATTTTCTGAATTTCAATTGCAAATTTCTAGAACATAGATCTAGAAAAATTTAATTGGGCAAATTTAACAGAGTAGCACAGTGGGAAGGTGTTAAAAAAGTTCTAGATATATTTATCGAAAAGGAACGCATCGATTGCAATAAAGATGCGGAAATATTTGATGAATATTCACTCGTATCTAAATATGTAACATCGCAGAAAATTTATGTATGGAATCAACAAAATATTTCTACGGAAAATCATTTGGTGGAAGGAAGTATTTAAACATTTTAAAAGCAATTACTAAAACCATGCAAATTTTCAAATTATCGTTGAATATATTTTATGTTTGCCTGGAACAAAAGCGCCAGTTGAACGTGTATTTTCTTTGATGAACCAGTTGTGGACCGCAGATAAAACTCAATTAAGGGTATCAGTGCTTAAGGCTATATTAATTGTTAAAGTTAATATTAAAAATTCCTGCCAAGAGTTCCACACATATATGAAAACGTCACCTAAAATTTTGAAACAAATTTGTGCCTCTGAAAAATATAACAATGTCGAAACAATTTTTTTTTTTGTAGTGTAACGTAAAATAAATAATGCCATTCGCTACGGACTAATAAAATATTATTATATTCAGGTATATAATTTTATTCTATATTCTTCGACCTTTTTAATGATTTTTATTAAATAATTTTTAAGCTTGAGGTCACTTTTTTGTTTTTTATAAAAGATTTTTTAATTCTTGTATATAATTAACTCAATATTTCGATTTCCTTTGGAAATCTTCTTCAGGAGTTATTTAAATATTATAAAAAATTTTGTATGTGTAAAAATTTTTTGATATAAGTTTGAAAGGGGTTGACAAAATTGAAAACATGTTTTACAGAAAAATAATTTTAAATTTTCGATAATAACATTGAACAGTAAATAAATATAACAGAAATATAGTAACATTTTGAATAATAACATTTTGGAATTATAACATTTTTTAAATACATAATTTATGTTAATTTCTCCTATTGTTAATATTTATATTTTTGTTCAATAGGTGTCTGTAATTTTGAGCCAAGTTTTCTGTGTCTTTCTTAAAATTTATTCTTCTTTCTGATGGTACATTATTGATATGTAACATTTCTAACATGTATCTTCGTTTTGTATGATTTTCTGTGTTCAATATAGATGTGTTATCAAAATCTGGATAGTGGTTGAAATCTCTACAATTAGTTGATAAAGCTGTTTTTTGTGTTGAATTATAATTTCTATATTTCTGGTCATGTCTATGTCCTGCTAATCTAGTATTAAGTTTTGTCCCTGTTGTTCCTATATATATTTTGTTACATTGTCCGTTACTATTACCACCACAAGGAATTTTATATACTAAATTTGACATATCTGTCTTTTCTAATCTATCTTTAGTTTTTGTGAATAATCTTCCTACGTTATTATTTACCTTATGTGCCATTTTGTATGTTGGTATATATGATATTGACTTATAAATTTTTGGTTTTGAAATTCCATTATTAATATAGGATTTCTTTGTATTAAATTGTTTTATTAATCTGCAAATGGAAAACGATAACGATAACGAGTGAGTTTTAGAAGTTAATTTTTTTCGTAATATTTCTGTATTAAAACAGTTTTATCCCACAAAATATAAAAATAATTTGCTATTAAAGAGAATCATAAAAGAAAAATTTTAAAAATTTAATTAGAAATACTTTAAAATGGACTTCAAAAACTCACTCGTTATCGTTATCGTTTTCCATCACATACCTGATTATCTATGCATTTTTATTTTATATAACCGAACCCATCAGAATTATTCGATGTCCCGTTTTTAGATAAAAAAAATATAGTCACTTACAATAACTGAAACTTAATAAGTTCTAGGTTATGAAAAGCTCAATTTTTGCAAGGAGTTGTCATGCTGAACACAATTGCTTGAAGCCATAGCCCACAAATTGTGGGTGTTTAAACCAATAACTATGTTATCCAAATGAATCAGTTACTGTGGTAAGATTGACAATCTGCCACTGGAAACTAGATTCCTTAATTAAAATTTCATAAACAAAATCATTTTCTATCAATAGCAACTCAGAAATAGGGTAGGAGGGGAAGATAGCTGTACCCAAGTGATGTGATAACAGTAGCCATAAGTGATGAACACTCCCTGGCGAGTGTTGTAACACAAAACTTAATAAATTATAGATTTGGAAGGCATTAATTTACTAATACTTTAATTGAAATGACAGCATTTTCGTTCGTTTTGCTGCTGCCTTAAGACTGCGGGTGTAAATGCTGGTATGAACATTTAAATCAACATTAAGCTACTCCCAGTAGCACTTGGAAAGCAATTTCAAATTTCAAGCAATTGATTGTTTCACACAACCACCAAAAAAAAAAAACACACATCTTAAAATTATAAAAGAAGGGTGAGATTTCTCTTGTACAAGTATTAGAAACTTTATTAAGACCTGACAAAATAAAGTGTCCTTTATTAACTCAACAACCCCTGGAATGCAGTTATGAGCCTGGTGCTTGTGTGATAAAACTAAAAATAACTGCTGGAATTTATGTGGGCGATCTTAAACTCTCGGCATAGTTTGCTGGTTTGGGAACAACACATGACTTTTAGTAACGAAAAAAAAAAATATTTCTTGCTTGATTTGCTTAAATGAAAATAAAGAGCAATTGTATTAATACTTTATTATGTGGGTCCTTTTTATTTAAATATTCGTATCAATTGTATTTGGCTGGAGTACGAGTATTTGTATGTAAAATAAACCCGCAGCTTATACAAACACATTCGTATTTGAAAAACTAAAGAGAAAGTCCTTTGAAGAGGAACACAAACAAACAGGATAATGAAACAAACCCCTATGGCGTAACAATCATTTGGATTATTTATTAATGGCAAAGTTCAATAATCAGTTGTCAGTCAGTCATTCAATATTACCAAACTAATGATAATGATGAATAACAAAATGTTTATTTTCTTTTTGTTTTATTATGGAAAGGACTTAAATAGAATATGATTTTGTATGGCTTACATTCTCCTTCTTTCTTTCTTTCTTTTTTAAATCTTTTGTTTTGTTTAACAATTGGTAACAAAAATCAATCAAAAATCTTTTTGTATATCACTTTAATTGATTGTCTCTCAATGTGTTTCTTTATAATAAATCAATGTGTTATGGTATTTAATTTATTTATCTTCAAGATAAATATCTTGTAGTTTACTGACTGTTAGTAGATTGATATCATTACGAGTATTTCATTTTTGTTTCATTTCCCTTAAATGCTTGTAAGGAAATATTATCAGCAAATATTAAAAGATTTCAGTTTGTTTTTAATCTTCCAGTTTGATTAGTCTGACGAAGGAACTCCTTGTGTGCCTATTTAAGTATCCTATTTGTTTAGTAATTTTCTTTATTTATTTAAATATTCTTGTATTTGTTGTTCATTTTATTTTCATAAAATATTATTTTTCTTATCACAAAAACATTTTTAATAATATTAAGAAAACATTAAAGACAATTGATAAACGGCAAGAGCCAACCAGTCATTGCCAGCCACCCTTAGATCAGTCATAAAATAATATAATGTGTTTAATATACATAGAACCTTATATTGTAGGGACTACTGTACTGCACTCTGTGGTGGGTAAACTAACAGATAAACGAGGGTGGCTCGGTAACTTCTTTGCCTAGCACAGAAACAGAATAGTTAGTTTTTCAAAAATATTTTTATTTTTCCATATAATACCCTGAAACTTCAATGCATTTAGTCCAACGCTTATCTAGCAATTCTCTCCCTTGATTAAAATAGTTTTACTCAAGGCCTTTAAAATAGTGGTTAACAACTGTAATTGCATCTTCAATTGAGATGAAACGCTGGGAGTCACTGGGAGCTAAATCAGGAGAATAAGGCGGGTGGTCAAGCAACTGGTACTTAAATTCGTTGATTTTAGCCATTGTTAAAGCGCTGGTGCGTTCTTGAGATGAAAAATTTGTGTTATAAGCCAGGACGTTTTTGACGAATTTTTACATTTAATTGATCCAAAATGTTTCAATAGTACTTTAAATTTATTGCTGTACCCTTTTGCAGATAGTCAATCAAGAAAATACCTTTCAAGTCCCAAACGACGCTTAAAATCAAGTTTATTTTTCTTCAAACGCTCCAAACAAGCTGGAGAAATTTCCATTCTTATGCGTTTTTGGTCGACTGTTAACAAATGCGGCAGCCATCTTGCAGATAGCTTTTTCATCTGCAGTTCTTCATGCAAAATTAAATGGACTCGATCATTTGAAATGGACTCGATCATTTGATATTGGCTATTTCACGCACTTTTATTTGTCGATCATTTAATTTAATACCATATCATGCACTTTGGATACAATTCCTGTTGGTGTTGCTGTTTTTGGACGTCCACTACGTGGTTCATCCTCAATGCTTGTACGACCATGTTTAAATTCAGCAACCCAATTTTTTACTTTGCATATAAAGGAGCAACTTCACCTAAACCATTCACCATACCATTATGAATTCTTTGTCCCGATAAACCTTTTATATTTAAATATTTAGTGATACCACGAATTTCTAATTATACCCTACACCACCATATTGGATTTGTGCTGATGTTTGTAACGCCCAGAAATATTGGTCCAAAACCCACCTTAAAGTATACCGATCGACTCAGAATCACTTTCTCAGTCGATTTAACGATGTCCGTCCGTCCGTCTGGCTGGCTGTCCATGTAAAGCTTGTGCGCAGAGTACAGGTCGCAATTTTTAAGATATTTCAATAAAATTTGGTACGCGATGAATGGGATTGAAACTGGTGGAAATCGGTTTATTATTTCATCTGGCCCCCATACAAATGTCTTTCCGAAATTGGGGTTTATCGATCATAAATGTTTGAATTATGCAAGTATCCAAACAAATTTCATTAGAAATGAGTGCTAAATGAAGACAAATCACATATAAAAATTTTGTGAAGATCGGTCCATAATTAGTCGTAGCTCCCATATAAAGCCCACTTCTGAAAATCACTTTAACGATCATAAATTTCTTAAGAATGTTGGTAATTAAATAAAATTCGACACAAATAATATACAGAAATGATGACACCTAATTTTATAATGGTCGGTCCGTAATTATTCGAAACTCCCATATAAGACCCTCACCGTAATCAACTTTAACCTCCATAAATCTTTTAAAAGTATTTATATCGAGATAAAGTTTAACATACACAATATTTATATTCACAGAAATCATGACAATTTTTGGATGATCGGTCCATAAAAACCGTTTTATACATATACTGGGTGTAGGTTATTATATGGACGAGCTTGACCGACTAGACTTTCTTAATTGTTTTAAATGGTCTGCTGCATTTATTTTTCTTCTGACGGTATAAACACTGGCACTGGAACCACTTTTTTCTTTTATTTTTTTAAAGCAATTCTTAGAATATTTCGCGTTTCTGCAGCTGTTGTGACCATATTTTGCCTTCCCTTCATGTTTTTGCCATATTTTTCTTTATATCGTTAATAATTCCATAATACGTTAACACTTTTTTATTTAGAAATTTATTTTATTTAGAAATTTCACGACCAGATAGACACAGATCATAAGCGTAAGCGTCAATTTTTGCCTTCTATGCCACAGTTAAGGATTAACCACGACCTATTTTCAATTAATACTAATTAAAAATTGCTTTTTTTTCTTACTTTAAAAAAAATTAAATATTTTGCAGTTAGAATTTACACAGAAGAGCACACAATGACGTTCTAATCACTGCTCCCATTCAAGTGAGGCAAAAATAATTCACTCTTCTCTTTGCAAATTATAAAAGAAGCACGAATTAACCCCCTGTTTCACGATGTCGAAAGATAACGTTCGCTTAGATAAGACTTAAGACACAAACTTGATTGTGGAATAAACAAACTTGATTGAGTAAAAAATAGATACGATAAAAAGTTTGTGTCTTAAGTCTTACCTAAGCGAAAGTTATCTTTCGACATCGTGAAATAGGCCATAAATCTAACGGAACTTTTTCAAAACTTTTTTTGATAACATTCTTTTCCGCAATATTTTAAGCTTTTATAAAAAGTACAACAAAATCATTTCCGTGAATTATATTGGAGGAGCAGCAATTTTAATAGGATTGCTAAAACACTGCACCTATTCAAGTGAAACGGAGTGTATTTTTACAACTCCTTAAGAAGCCTTCAATGTGGCCAAACAAAATAGATTTATAAATCGTTTATTCTTTTTGACATAATTATTGGACTTTAGCATAATTTTCATCATGCTTTTTATTTTATTTTAAAAATCACTTAAATCATTCATAAAAGCCATGTACCTTGTCTGCTGTTACATTTTTATAAATCCTTAAAATTCCTATTTAGTAATTCTCAATCAGTTAGTTTAAGTTAAATTTTAGACAAACAAATATTTCCATATGTCTCCTCACATTGCAATCGACATCTGTGCAGCACAAGCTTTTAACAAAATAAATTTATTTGTTCAATTTTTACCCTTTCTAAAAGTAAAAACTTTTTTTTGCTTTAATTTTAAGTTTAACACATTTCGAAATACTACAACAATTCCCTAATGATTTTTGTTTATTTGTTAAAATGTCATCCAAACAAAAAGTACAAGTTTTTTTTTCTCTTTTTAAAAAACACTCCTTTCACATTTTGTAAATACAGACATTCAGACACTATTTAACATCACAAATACTTACATATAAAGCCTTATACAGTGGGAAGCAAAACTGACCGCATGTTTTGCATTAAGTAAGTAAGGTAATGAAAATAATACAAATATGGGTATATAATCATATATGCGAGGTGTGATCAAAAAGTTGCCGTTATTTTTTAAAATTATTTAAAAAGTATTTATTTTTCATCATCAATAACTATCTTGTTCCCTTCAAAGTAATCCCCCTCCGATATAATACACTTATGTCAGCGTTTTTTCCAATTCTCGAAACACTTCTGAAACGCGCTTTTTGGTATCGCCAACAGCTTCTGTTGTGATTTTTTTTTTATCTCCTCAATCGTAGCAAAACGATTTCCTTTTATCGGTGTCTTCAGTTTTGGGAAGAGGAAAACGTCAGCGGGGACCAAGTCCGCTGGATACGGTGGTTGAAGCATAAAAACGGTTTTGTTTTTGGCCAAAAACTCACCCACAAGCATTGATGTGTGAGCTGGAGCGTTATTATAGTGCCAAATCCATGATTGGTTTTTCCACAATTCTGTGCGTTTCTGACGAATTGATTCGCGCAAACGGCGCATAACTTCAAGGTAGTATTCCTTATTGACCGTACGATCTTGAAAGAAAAAAAAAAAAACAGTGACCAAAACCATCACATTTGACCGAACTGGACGTGCTTTTTTCAGTCTTGGCTCTTCATACTTGAATTCTGATACACAAATCTTTATATAAAATGTCTGAAATTTTTTCAGAATAAGAAAAAATAGATATTAAGAAATGGATATGGTATGGAAAAATACCACTAAATGGAACCATGATAGTGGGATATCTAAAATAATTTTGGGATTCCAGAAAATTTGAGTTTTATGCAAAAATAAATCTTGAGAGGATTTTTGACCATTGTGGAAATTAGGAAAAGGGCTCGGGTATGACACTATATAGAAATGGTGGTCCTATGGTCACTTTATAGGTCAAAATTAAATTTGTTGCCAAATAATTATTTATGCCGTAAACTTGCTGAAAAATTAAATTGAAGTAAATCCACAGTAAATGATATAAAAAAAAGCGGCGTTATGTAGCAAGCAATAATAATCAAGGTGGTCGACCAAGACTGCTTTCTGATGGTAATGCCCGGCAGAGTGAACTTTTAGTACATAATAAGAACATCAAGACCCCGAAAAATGCTGCAAAAAGTATTGATAAGGATGTCAGTTGCTGGACAGTTAGACGCCCATTAAATAAAATTGGTTTAGCAGCCAGTGTGAACGAGAAAAAACCAGCACTTTCCGATAGAAATGTGCAAAACGCCTTCAATTCAGTAAAACCCACAAAAATTGGACAGTAGATGACTGGAAACGGGTTATTTGAAGCGACGAAACAAAAGTCAACCGATACCAGTCTGAAGGAAAATAATACTATTGGCATATACCGCATGAGCACATTCAAAAGTTTCTTTGCTTAATGCAAAACATCCGAAAAGTTTTGCTTTCCACTTTATGTATAAATTTATTCAAATAACAAAACATTCATACATACATTCACTCAGACAATTGTTCATTTATAGTGATAAAAATATCAAAGAAATTTTTTTTAAAGTTATCATACAAATTTGTCAACAAATACACTCATTTTTAAGAAATTTGTCATCATATTGATGTCTTTATTCTCATTTTAAGTGACAGATGGTTTGAATGTTTTCAGGTTTTAGAAAGAAGAAAACTTGGCGGAGAATACTTGTTTGTAAAACACTCTACATGTACAGGCAAGTTTAAAAGTCAGTAGCCTATTGAGAATTAATTTAAAATATAAGTCCGCTTTCACACGTTTCAATGCTGACTGTTCAAGGCAAGTATTTTTGTGTGAGAAAGGAAAAGAGTATAAAAGTGTCACAAACTTGACTTGGCTTGTCCATTTTTTTTATTTCCTTTTGTTTTCATTTTTTTTCTGATTTCTCCATCTTATTCTACTCGAAATTGTTTGCATGTTGATTTTTATGAAAATGTAGAAACTTGATGGCAAAGAGCACACAAATTGTAGATACGCGTGTGAATGATTAGGCAAGTTCACAAAAACTGTGAAGCGTGTGAAACAGGACTAAAATTGTAGTACAGTTTTCCGCTTCAACTTTGCTGTGACAAAAGCCCAATATTGTTCAGTTGGTCTAAGCTGTCCTTAGCGAATTCGTATGTTTTGATGGAATCAAATCAACACAATGTGACAACTACCTGTAGCACTTGCAAAAAGCTCAAGTTTTTTATATATTAGGGGCATCTAAGGGTCGCCCTTAACCAACAATTACCATCTCAAGCATGTACAGCAAACACACATAAATAACTCTTGAGTATTTGTCACTTGTTCTGCAATTTATTTAAAAGCTGGAAAATTTGTTCATTTATTTTTCGTTCGTTTTGTCTTTTAAAAGGTTTTCTTCAAAGACCCTCTAATTTTCTCTCGTATTTAACACTTGAATAACCTGGAAAATGCTGAATAAATGAACATAAACAAAATGTTGTTTGCTGTTTGCTGGCTGTTCGTAGTTATTTGTTTTTCCTTTCTTAGTGTTTGGCTTGTAGGAATGATGATTTAGTAATTACAAACGCTGAGCCACACCGCAGCGTATGAGTGGCATGCAACGCAAAGGCTTTTGAACTCGTTTTATTGTTTGTGAAAAATCTGTGTTGTGCATGCGCATGCGCAAATGTGGTAAGAAAACGTAACTTTGATTTGCCATATTTCTTTATGAATAGAAAAGAATAACAAATGTACAAAATACAAATGACTGACTGACTATCAATGTGAGTGTTTATGTAAAGAAACAAAAAGAAAAACAGAAAGAAAAAAGAACAACAAACTGGGGAGAAAATCTTTGAAACAACAAAGGCTTACAAGGAAATTATTGTGTGAAAATATTTCAACATTGTATGTGCTGTTAGAGTAACACAGGTTAATATGAACATAATAATAATTTGTAGGCACTCGTGTGCCCTCAAAGGTTATTGACTTAATTCCGTTTTCTTTGGTTCATTAGATGTTAGATCTTAATTTTTATTTTTGTTTGTAACTACAATAATGCCAACATTCTGGGGAGGCTATTTTAGATTTGTGCTAATGTTTGTAACGCCCATAACCACCTTAAATTATACCGATCGATTCAGAATCACTTTCTGAGTCGATTTAACGATGTCCGTCCGTCCGTCCGTCTGGCTGGCTGGCTGTCCATGTAAAGCTAGTTGGTGTGCGGTGCGCTTTTTTATTAATTTCCGTGCGTTTTTTAATTTTTCCGAAAGTGTGACGAAATCTTTATTTTTACTAATCATTAATAGCAGTTTTTTTAATAATTCATTCTATTTGATGAAAAAGGACCCCATTAAATGTATTTTAAATGCGAATGTATGATAAATGAATACATGTGAGTACTATCAAATTCGTCACATGAAGGTTATTGCTAAAATTAACATTTTAAACATGGAAATACAAATTCTTGTATAATAGCCTAATGGTTTGCTCTACTGAACTATAGATGAACAACCAGGGTTAGAGTCCCAGTGGAGGCCTAAAAAAATTTATTGGAAAAATTCAAATAGAAGTGCTTAAAATAGAAAAAAGTACCAAATATGTACTGAAATTAGTACTTCAGTTCCGAATAGCATATTGTGAGTTAAATTTTGTGTGGTTCAATGCTTATTTTATACTAGATAACATTTGCGCGCGTTGCTACGCCACCAATTAAAATTAATTTGAAACAAAGGCATTACACAAATATTCAATTCATTTTGAGTAGTTTTATTGATTTTTTCATTTTGAAAAAAAGTAGTCGCAAAAAGTATTCTTAGTGATGTCGAAGTCTTACTTATATCCCGTCAAAGTGTTAGTAAGATCGGTCCAGCGGTCTGGCCTTCCCGGCAGGCGTTGTAATTAATTAAAAAAAGTGGGCGTTAGAGTAGGCGTGTTCATACCAACTCAGAAACCTTCCCGGGCTCATGCACAACAACTTTGCCAAAGATAATCATAACATAACACATAACATTTTTATTTTTACCTCGGCTTCAGTAAGATGTGTATACAACTTGTGTCAAGTAGTAAATCTGTAAAAAGCCATGCAGAAGAAATTAATCAATTAAAAAATATGGGCGTTAAAGTAGGCGTGGTCCTACCAACTCAGAAACCTTCCCGGGCTCATGCAGAACAACTTTGCCGAAGATAATAACATGATCAGATGTATACTTTGCGAGAATAGAATAGTAGAAATGAATTTCAAAAAAGTACCAATATAAGTGTACTGAAATTTGGCCCTTTTTACACATTTATATTTGAGTCTTTTTTGTGTGAATGGAAGTATATTTTTTTTTTTTATTTTTAAATTGAATAAATAATATCAAATGTCCGTTTTTACCCCGTTTCTGTCCATTTTTTGTCACACGTGAAAAAATAAATTTCAAAAAAGTACCTATGTATTAATTATCCGTAATACGTACTACATTTGAAAATAATAGTTCATGGAATTTTTAGTGAGAAAATACATTTTTATAAAAAAGTACCAACAAGGAATACAATTTTTAGGCCATAGGAATTTGAATTTCAAAAAGTACCAAATAGATTTCTAGTCTTTATTGATATGAGCAAGATGCATTTAATAGAGTATTTCTATGTTTATTTATGTAGGAGCTATACAAGGTGACGCAAAAGTAATCCTCCTATCAGAAAATGTTATAAATTTTACGATTGACCCCAAATGTCAGTTCTGTTTTGACATTTGTGTAGTAAACACATGCGAAATACACGTTAATAAACAATGTTACGCTACACTGCTCCAGAACGCGGAATATTGCTGGCTATTTATTTGACCAACAAACATCGGAAGTTTACTTTTACGCCACCTTGTATATGTTAACGGAGCGTTCTACGGGGACTATTTTTACCCCATATGGTCACTTGAATTTCGAATTTCAAAAAAGTACCAGACACCTGTCGGCTCTTTTTTTTTTTGATTAAAGGCGGACGCACTTAAAATGTTATTTCTAAGTTTATTTGTTTTGGAGATATAGAGGTACTGGTTTTACCCGTTTTCGCCCCATTTGTCCCCCTTTGCGACCGAATTTCCAAAAATCCCTTCTTAGTGGATCTACATGTTGTAAAAGGAACTCATTACCCGAATTTCAAGTTTCTAGCTTTAGCGGTTGGGGCTGTGCGATGATGAATGAATTAGTCAGTCAGTCACGTTACTCTTTTATATATATATAGATTTATTAGCTCTTTTATTAAAAAAAAATGTTTTTCATATTACTTATTGCTCTTTTACTATTAATCGTTGATCAATTTTTAAAAAGTTTTTTTAGACTTTATGAAATTAAAAAATGTAAAATTAATTCAATAAATATTTTCAGTAAAAAAGAAATTCTAAACTTGTTGGGGGTTTTTTTCAATGTCACGTTTTTTTTATTATCAATTTTAGTGCGTTTTGAAATTTCAAAGTTGACAACGCTGGTGGTTACGCGTTTTTGAGTAAATATTTGCCAAGTGTGACCGTACCTTAATTGTTCCTTGTTGGGCCAGAAACATGTTTAATTCGTGTATTACTATAGTTTTCTTTATAATATTCATAGAATTCTTAATGTTGTACAAAATCTTATTGAAATTAAAAAATTCCTGCCAACATTTACTCTAAAATAGCAGCCAAATATAGAACGAGAGAGTAAGAAAGCACAATGAGAGCGTAAAATGTTAATTTTAAGGAATTTGAAAAACTTAATACATGACAGTGTGACGGTGCGACTGTGTGATGAGGATGACGATGACAACTAAGCAACCATAGAAAAACTTTACATTTGACAATGATCATTATGGAGAGGAAAACAAAAACGAACAAAAATAACAACAGCAACAACAAAAAGAAACATTTATTTAACTCTATTCTGGGAGATGAGTGAGTTGAAAATGGCCTGAGATGAAATGAGATGGTTTACCAAGTAATTTGTCTTGCATGGCATTTTAAACATGCATTAAAAATGTAAATAATTACAGAAAATTGGATGTGAAACATGGTGTTGCATGCAGCAGCAGTAACTACTTATGTATGTAAAAAAGAACTTAGTAAATAGAGGAAATATGTCATCATAGGCAACACAATAGCAACAACCGGCATTTGCAACAGACACTGCAACAACCACAAACAACCATGACTAGGATGGCTGAATATCAGTTTAGATACACATTGCCACAACCAAAAGAAACAACAACAGTGAGAGTGAGTAAAGGGAAACAATTGGCATATGTTAGCTTCAGCAAAAGGGGAGTGTGACAAATAGAAGGGAAGAATAGAGTTAAGGAGGATATTTGAATGACTAACATTTTTAGTTTTGTTTGCTACTTTACAAAACTAACTAAGACAGCCGAGGCAGACAACAGAAATGCCACTAGACGACATAATGGCTGAGCTTGATTTGAAGCTTCGGCTTGCTCTCTTTTTGCTCTCAAACCATCACTGTCACATTTTGTTGCATGAATGAGTCTGGTTGTTAGGTTGCCCGGGAATGCGATAACAACTGGGAGGTATTGAAGGCACAACAATGCAAAAAACCGTTTTAATTTTTATAGTCTTTTTATGTACATACGAGTACATACATGTATGTATGTATGTATGTCTGTCTGTTTCTCATTTTCATTTTATAGGATGTGCTTTATTTAATTTGATTTCAGTTTTGCAACATGAGCCTTATTTTGCAACATGATTATGATGACTGCTATGACGACGATGTTGACGTATGTTGTTTATAGCAAAACTAATGTTTGCCTGTTGCATTAAGTTTTAGTTTTAGTTGTGTGGTTTTTTTTTTGTCTGAGAAGCAAATCATATTATAGACATTGTTATGCTTATTTCAGTTGTGTTTTTTTTTTCTTGGAAAGGATTTCTTAAGTTTTGATTTCTTCTTGGCTACACTTTTCTTTTCTTTTTTTTTAGTTTATGTTTTCTTTTCCTTTTATTTGCAGTTGTTGCCTTCATAGTTACTCGTTCATATGCTACTTATGGTCAGATTTATCTTAAATTTTTGTTTTGTTTTGCATTTTTTTTTTTTTTTAATTAATAATGTTGTTGTCATATTCATGTTGCAGTTAAATTTAGCTTGCAACATCAAATACTTTTGCAAGTATATATGTATGTGTTTACATTAGGGTTTCCATTGCTGATAAAGTTTCCTGTAAAATATGGACGAATTTGTGTTGAGGTACGAGTTATTGAGGATAAACTTAACTGGAATATAAGAAAGCCTCGATTTTTACAAATCTTCTGGCCGGGATGATATAATACCGGCTGATCTAAGGAACACTGTAGAACTGATGAGGCAATACTATTCTGGACAACTTTTAACATCAATTTTCAAATCACACTATTTGCTACTTTTTTTCATGCAAATTTAAAGTAAAATATCTATATTTTATAATAATATAATTTTTTTTTAGACGTAAGCTTAAATACAAATTTGTTGTGCACTTCGAAGCATTAAGATTTATAGATTTGGCAGGAACAGAAAATTCATTCATGTTGCACCCGTCATAGTTTAAAGAGCAAATTTTTTATTATTGGATTATATTTCTCTACGATGTTTGATTTCATAATCATCATCAGATATCTTATCTTTCACAATAAAAGTTTAAAAATTAACAGAGTTTTGTGTTTTTGGTTGCACCCGTCATGCACTTTAAAGCCCTCTCGTGGCTATTTAATCGTTTCATATAAATTCTTGTTAATAGATAACAATAGTATATAGAAAAATATTACCCCTACTAGAAATAACTTAATTGAAAATGTGTTTCTTTTTATTAGTAAAAGACGTTTAAAGCGTCTAAATCAGGAGTGCCCAAAAGTTGCTTATGTAAGAGCAAACACCAATACATTTAAATAAAAACTAATTTTTATTCAGTATTTTTTGTTGTAAAAGCCAATACATACAAAGAAACAACACACTTTTTTAAACGGTATCATACGTTAAAAAAAAACAAAATTTACATTGACGATCACAGTCACCAATGTTTACCAGTAGAGCATACGAAAGTGTTGTTGCTTTGCGCTTGCGTATATAGAGTGAAGTACGACAAAAAAACAACAAATAAGGCAAAGTTGTTTGTGTATTTCGTATTGCTAGTGCTGAGTGCTGTAATGAGTATACAAAACACACAGCCTATAGCTAAGAGTTTTTACAAATACAAAAGAGCACCAAGCGTATAGGGCTTGGGCACTCCTGGTCTAAATGTTGCACCCGTCAGAATAGAATCGCCCTGATCACTCCTTGGCTCATCAAAAGTTATTAAACCAGTTTTAAATTTTTATTATCGTGTTTTTTTTATTTATGCACACAGTGAAACCTGTGCTGCTCATTTAGCGGTTGCCATTTTTGGTGGCGGCAAATCCAGCAAACTGTATAAAGATTTGGTTTTAGATAAGGAAGGCTGTGGCATGAAGCTGCAATTGTAAACCACTATTTTGAAAGCCTTGAGAAAAATTATTTTAATCAAGGAATAGAATTGCTAGATAAACGTTGGACTAAGTGTATTAAAGTTTCAGGAGATTATATTCAAAAATAAAAATTTTATTCAAAAACTAACTATTCTCTTTCTGTGCTGGGTTAAGAACCGCCCTCGTATGCTCCAATGTAATATTATATTCACTAAGAAAGAAAGGAAAAACGACACACCCAAAAGCAAAAGATTTATCATAATTCACACGATCGATTATAGATCATCCTCTTTACATGCCTATATGAAGGGGAAAACGGTTGAGACGCCATTTTACTTACTAGCAAGTTATATGAGTTTTATCTCTTGAATTTGGCAACCTTACACTGGTACCCTTCTAGATATAGAAGTGCCTGTGATAATGTGAAATCTGTAACTGTAAGATCAACACTAAATCATCAGGGGTTGGAACACTCAATTGTTAGATTTACACTCTTAACCTTCTTAACTATAGAATCATACAATCTTAAGTGGAAACGACCACGATCTTAGGATATTTCGTCCAGAAATTGCCTGCTCAGGAAACTCGACCTATGTGTCGCCTCTGTGTATGATGTTGCATGATTTCACATCGAATAGAGAATACTCTGGATAGTAAACTGTGTGTGCAAAATCTAAACAAAACTAAACTTGTACTTTTCAAAACTAGATCCTCGCTGCTCTGGCCGAATGTTGTTTGATTATCATTGTTGACACTAAGCTGATGCCCAGAAAATTGGGCCAGAACACTGGCCCGATAGTCGGAAGCATACAAAATCTTCTAGATAATATTGATTATTTCACTCCCAGACACTTTTCGATAAACTTCATTTGTTCAATTCCAGACAACACAGAATGAGTAGAGTGCCCCTTTTGATACTGCAAGTACTCGTACAACCGTATATCAGGAGGGTTTTAAAAAAGGGGATCTAATGGGCGAAGATATCTATAGGAACTTGGGCTAAAAATGTCGTTACGAATTCCGAATGGTTGCAGCATTCTTCAGGTATCAATATCGTCTATTAAAAAACAGCGGCTAACTAGTTTATATAAAACAGGATGTTCTTATATATACTGATGGCCAAGTTGCAATAAGATTTTTGATAGGTTTAGACACGACATTGAGTTTTGGCCAGTAATGATGGCGAGATATACGATCTTGCAAAAAAAAAAGTCACCGTGCTGCCTAACAGAGACATATACTTCGTGTGCCACATTCCTTTGTCCACATGTAAACAGCACATGTAAGATGAGGGTTTGCATACACCTACATGATAACAAGTATTATAATACGAACGCCTACAATTAAGCAACTTGTGATGATTACCGTTCACTGTTAATTGAACTGTTAATCATGGAAAGAGATTTGGAGCCTTTCCCTAAAGAGGAGAAAACTATTCCTTACCTTGCCTTTTATTTTCCGGTCTAGAAGTTCTACTCAGTAGGTTTCTGTGACACCGTTTCTCTGCAGTCTCTCTGAAATATCCAACATGATGTTAGAGTGTATTGAATCTCCTTGGGGTGACCTCAAATTCGTCAAAAAAAGAACTTGGATTTTTCATTAGCTTCTGAAACTTTTCCCATGACGTCTTTAACTATACTATCTTTTATATCTTAACTTTCGTCTTTTCTCTTGATCTCTACACCTTCCTACATTTTTTATATCTTCAGGCAACACAAAGGAATTAATTTAATGGACGATCGCCTGTCAAACTAAACGTGGGACATTGCCGAAATTGACAGGGAAAAAACTAAAAAAAATATTTATTGGTCAAAAAGAAGCACTTCCAAATCAATTGACAACCACTAAATAAAATATATTTGAACTCGTTTATTCAGTTAAAAAAAACTTTGTTTATTTAGGACAAGACTGCAGAATAAGAAGGAAGATAAAACAATCACGGGTTAAAATGAACGGATCTCTTCATTGAACGAAATGAGCCGGCCATTTAACTGAACGGTTTTCGTTCAATAGTGTACGGATAAATTTCGTTCAGCTGATGTTTATCAAAAGTCAAGAAGAAAATTACATTCAATAAGGGTTGTATTCATTCGTTCAAAGTGAATGATTGAACAAATTGAATGAACGAATCAGTCTTGGATACATGAACGAAAATGACCGGTCACTGAAATGAACGACCGGACACAACTCTAACAATCACCCATTTCCTCTGCCAATGTCCGACCGTATCAATAAAACGTTAACGTATATTCGGGGCACCCTATCTATCATGCTTGGGGAACCTATAAAGGATGAATCCAAAATGCGTCTTTGCATTTACCTTTGCCAAGGCATCTGGATGGCTTGAAAGGGAAACAATCAATGCCGAGTGATCGACAGATTGTCTACCAATGGGTTAACACAATGGGATCAATAGATGGAGCCAAGTGAGCTGTTTTTCTTAGAACGGCTGTCCATGGAACCTAACCTAACCTAGAACAGGACCGGACAACATAAATATTTAGTTTTATTTTATTTGATGCAGTTTGATCTTGCAAAACTCTTGTAAGAGTAAACAACGTCAAACAGATTCGTGCTAAAACAAGCGGTTACGCTTATTTGAGTAAATATATGCCAAGTGTGACCGTATCTTAAGACTACTGAATTCTTAATAAGAGTCTGGCCACAGCTATAGAATTATAATCTTACTTTCAACAAAAGAATTGATAGCTTCAGGTCGGAATCTGCAGCATAATTTCACTTACGAGCATATTCCTCTCAATACCGACACTATAGAATTCAGAGATAACGAATTCGTTACAAAATGATCTAACTAAATAATTGCAATTTATGAACAATATGACATTTTGATCGTAGGCATTATGAATCTTTGGGTGGTATTATTAATTCCGCACGAAAAGGAAATCGAAGCGGAAAGAAATATCGATCGATATGTAAAATGTAATTATTCATTCCTGCGGCATGCCGCAATACTGTCTGTGTAGAGATGATACCGCAAAAAGGAAAAATACCGCAGCAACGGAATGAATAATTTCAAATTATGCTTTCGCACAAAAACTTTCTTTCCGCAATCGCGGAACGAAATGAATAATTCGACCCTTTGTGTTGTCTCATCTGTCATCTGTGTGTTTGTGAGAGAATAACATAATCAGTGGACACCCTAATCAGTCTATCAGTCTGATTTTCTTTCCTTGTTGTCAACCATTTCAATACGAGTGTGCAACTGAAAACATGCCTGAAAACTTAATGCCTGACTGATGGATGAATGGATACATATCCACTTGGCTGATAGCTTGGCTGGATAACTGGATGAATGTTTTATTTGCTGTTTGAATTTAATATACGAGTATGAAGCTGGACAAATACAAGTACTCGTACATATGCATGTCAATGTGTGTAGCTGGATCTGGATAAAAAAAAAACAAAAAAACATTTCTGGCTTCTGGTTATGAAATTCAATTCCTTAAACATTTAAGAAGTATTTAAGTTAAGTTGTTGATGTTTTACTGCTGAAATCTCACTTGTAATTTTGAACCATTTATTTGTTTCTTTTTTTATTACTTTTAATACAATAATTTGTTCATTTGTTACTCGTATTTTCTGTTTGTTGCGCCTTGTTTTACTAAATAATGTTGCTGCTGCTGCTGCTGTTTGTCGTTGTTGTCGATGTTGCAATTGTCGACATTCGTTGCTTTTGTTGTTTTTGGTCAGAGCAGGAAATGAGTTTTACAAATAAAATAATTAGTTTAACAAGGAAATGCATGTTGTGCATCTTTGTACCATTTAAGAAATGAAATATAATTTTGGTTAAACATTTTAAAATCTCAATTTTATTTTCTCAACAGTCTTAACAGTTTTACCAGGGAATTCTAGATTTAAGGTTTCTTAAGTTCAGTTTTAAATGATAAGGATCTTAATGTTGTTTGGGGAGTTAAAGTTAAGAAATTCATGTGTGGGGAAAAAGTGTCAAAAGGTACTGGAAAGAAAAAAAGTTACACAACTGACAAGATTATTATATTCATACAAATGATGGCTTTCGAAGATTTTATTTATAATTTTCAAATAATTTTATTCTATATTCTTCGACCTTTTTAATGATTTTTATTAAATAATTTTTAAGCTTGAGGTCTTTTTTTTGTTTTTTATAAAAGATTTTTATTTCTTATATATAATTCACTCAATATTTCGATTTCCTTTGGAAATCTTCTTCAGGAGTTAATTTAATATTATAAAAATTTTCTATGTGTAAAAAATTTTTTTAATATTAAATTAACTCCTGAAGAAGATTTCCAAAGGAAATCGAAATATTGAGTGAATTATATATAAGAAATAAAAATCTTTTATAAAAAACAAAAAAGTGACCTCAAGCTTAAAAATTATTTAATAAAAATTTATAATTTTCCAAATAAAAAGTAATAACCCAGTAAAAAATGTGCTCCAAAAGGAGCAGGTTTTATATATGAATTCATACCTCAAATCGCTTCAAACCTGCTGATGGGATGCATGATTTGTGTATGAGGTGTTCCCGGTTTGTAGGACTACTTTCTGCTGACAATAAGCGCTTCTATAAACCTAATAAAACATGAAAATAAAGCACTTTCCTTAAGCGTTTTACGTCACTTTGCGCACACCAATCAAAGAACAAATTCTATCTGAATTTTTTTGCTTAAGAAAAATTCATAGTACCTGAGAAGCGCGATATTCGTTTTGTAATTGATTTTCGTTGTCATACGTAAATCTGTAGGCTATAATTTCATTTTTATTATTTCGCTTTAAAACCTTCTTCGTTGTCAGCACTAAAAAAACATCTTTTTTGTAAATTTTATTCGTAAGCATTTACTGCTTCAAAAGAGCGCTATTATTGAAGCGCTCGATTATGCGTTTTTTCTCTTAAGTGCTTCAAAACACACGACTTTTTTTACTGGGAAGTGATTTATAGATTTACATATATAACTAGTCTAGAATCCATGTATAACTAGTGCTTAAGAACTGGTTACTTAAAACCTTAATAGAAGTGCTTTAGAATCACAAGAACGTGTAAAAGGCAGACAAACTAGCCAGAATGGGATCTGTCTTAGATATCTCCGATGCGGTCTCAGTAGCAATTACACTGGGATTATCAAAGGTATAATCTTCAGACATTTTCTGACAAAGGGTGAGTATAGATGGCGTAATTTAGACACATGTAGGGTAGCCAAGTTGATGTGACCATCTTTTAACGAGAAACGTACTATGCAACAGATAATCCGGAATAGAAAGGATATATCAAGGTTGCTGGCAGTATTAACGGGACACTGGACGTAAGGCAAGCGCGCTAATCGCCTGGGACTCCCTTTCAACGACCATTGTAGAAGTTGTAAGAATAGGGAAAAAGAGTAAACGATCTTCCACCTTCTCAGCGAATGCCCAGCCCTGAGTGTCAAGAGACATAAATTCATGGGAAACTATACATTGAACAACCTTGGTGAGGTAGCCGGGTCAAAACTCAATGACCTACTGAGATATCGCACAGCTACAGGTTGGGTCTAGCAAGCACGACTTTTTGTACACATTTTAAACGGGGTCCCTTCGAGTCTACTTAAGTGTTCGCACGTAGTGAACTACCACGTAAACCAACCAACCAACGTATGTAACAGACATGAAAAAAATTCGAAAATCGAACATACGTAATTCACGAAATTTGAAAATAAAGCTTATTTTTTGATCAGACCTCGTATCCAAAAAAGCAAATAAAAACAATTATACTTCTCTGGGATCTTTTACAAAAATACTAATTTTCGGCAGTTATTAATCTAAAATAAATTCCAGGAATTATTGAAACAAATCACAGGATTCGGGATTTATCAAATCGAGATTGTCGGATTGGCATCCCTAGTACATATACACTCATATGTGTGTCTTCGTAACCCCAGACTGACATACTGTCAATTACACTATTAAGGCAATCACATTATATTTGTTCAATTCACAAGTGATGTGGTATGTTGTAACATTGTATGATACGACCATGGTGTAACAATACAAGGTGAGTGCAAATCGATAACAAATACAACACAAAACAGAAACAACAGGCATTTTGTTTGTGTAAAATAATGTACTACTGTCAAAACCACTTGAAAAAGTATTACTTTTGACATAAGTAAATTGTAAACAAAGTCAGTCAGTCAGCTGTGCTACTGCACTCACCTTGTATATTTACACCATGTATACGACTAACTGATTGTGAACACGATTTTGAGCAAAGTCGTATGTTTCTGTTGTCAAACCTTTAAAATAACAAAAATAAATTGAAGTTGAAGAAAATAATCAGCTGAATTATCTGGATACTACTATTCACCGTAAAACTAATGGAAAAATCATAACCAATTGGTATCATAAAGAAATTGCATCGAATCGCATTTTGAATTACTATTCAGCTCATCCATCACATATGAAACTTAACACTGCAAAAAATTTCATAATGAAAGTGTTAAGTATAACACATAAAGATTTTTGGTCTCAAAATCTTATTAGAATTAAAGAAATTCTTATCAAAAATAATTTTCCACATAATGTTATTAATCGTCTAATTAACATAGTTCAACATCGTAAGCGTATTAACAATAATAGTAATTCAAATGAAACACAAATTAGTTATGCGTATCTTTCTACTAATGAGGAAGATATATTAACCATTAATAAAACAGCATCATCATCAGTTAATTTTGCATCAATGACCTATGTTCCGGTTTTAACTGAACAATTATCTAGATCATGTAAATATTTCACACCTAATGTTAAACAATGAAACCACCAATAATGGATAATACTAAAAAATTTTTCAAGAACCTTAAATATAAACTAAAACCTGGGCAAAAATCTGATGTTGTATATAAAATTAATTGTAAAAATTGTAATATAGTTTATATTGGAGAAACAACTCAAAAGTTGATGAAAAGATTGAAACAACATGAATATGACTGCAAATGTTTAACTGAAAAAGTTAATTTATCAGCATTAGCCAAACATGCTAGATCAAAAAAGCATGAGTTTGATTTTGATAACGTAAAAGTTTTAAAACAAGAACAAAATAAATTGAAGTTGCAAGTTCATGAAGTGAATCAAATCGTCAAGTATGAGCAAGTTGCTTGTAATTTCAAAAGCGATAAAAAGGATTACATAAACACATATTGTAATTTAATTACTCCTTTAAGATAGTAAATATTACGTACTTTTTATAAATGTATTTTTAATTTGATTTAAATGTTATTTGAAAAAATTTTTCATTTATATTATAATTTTCAATCAATTCAGGTAATTTTTTAATTTTTGTTCAATTTTTATAAAAATTTTATGTATTATAAATAAAAAACTTATTATTGTATTTAAAAAATTTTATAGATCCTGAAGGTGAACAGAAGATGTTTGAAATATA
Organism: Bellardia pandia; assembly: GCA_916048285.2. NCBI lineage: Eukaryota > Metazoa > Arthropoda > Insecta > Diptera > Calliphoridae > Bellardia > Bellardia pandia. The sequence continues at coordinate 125,271,115 of OU696529.1, forward strand.
TAGATCTAATTTGTAAAAAAATACAATAATGTTTTTTATTTTATAAAAGCTAAAAAATAAATTGTTTGAAAAACAAATATACAAAACATAAAATATAAATTAATATTTAACAAAATTAAAATATTTCACAGAATTTATAACAATATCTATTATTAAAATTTTTTGCTTATTAATTTTATATTTTTGTTTTAAATTTGTCAATCAGTTTATGATTTAAATGTTACACTTTTTTCCTTTTTTATATGGGAAATGGGTAAAAAGTGTAACATATATGTAACATTTTTGCCAGAAAAGAAAACGCCATTAAATTTTCATACCAACAATATTTTTACAACTATTGTAAATTCAGACGACATACAACTCCTAAGACACTACAATATCAGCGGTGAATTAAAAAATTGATTTTAAAATATATTTAAAGAATAAAAAATATTTTGGTGTGTTTAGTCCTCAACATCGCAATTTCAAAAATGCAGTTTCCTTAAATTTTGCTCTGGTGAGGCAGAAGCAAAAACAAAGTCGTATGAACGAGATGCTAGTGTTGCGCCTTCCATACAAAAAAAGTTGTGCCAGTCACCCCCTAGGATTAAATATAATGCAAAAACAATACCAGAAATAGGTTTTTTATATTTTTTTGCCACGCCTACAAATTCCGCCCTTTCAATATTTTGTTCACTGTGTCGCTATTTTTAGTCCAATCATAACATTTTGAATACCGGTGTTCATGGCTCTGTAAGGGCTACATTTTAAGCCTTAATCATATTTTACTACCACGTCAAATTCTAGTCATGACTTTTAAAAACTCGCTTCATACCCACAATAATGCTAAAGTTTCAAGTTTCCTTAAACTATGGGTGGTCCCTGAGGTGTCAAGTACATCCATCGTTTCAAATAAATAGTTTGAGTGAAAAAAGGAAATATAAACACAACATCCTTTAAAATGTTTTGCCTCCTCTCAAATTTTCTTTTTGAAAATACAATATCTATTTTATAATTTATAAAAGACAATGAAAATCAAACAGCTAATAAAATATTCAGGCCATGGAATAGAAATCCAATAAAATATAATAAAATAAAAGTACAGTCCACGCAAGACGACACTGCATGAATACATAAATTTTGTTAAAAAAAAGGATACTCGTACTCTCGCATTTGGCCAAACCAAATCAAATAACACCAAAAAAAAAAGAAAAAAACAGCGATAACAGACTATAAAAAACGTAAAAGAATATTTAATCAAGCAAATGAACGTAAACAACAAACCGAGAGAGAGAGAGAGCGGAAAAGTAGGGAAAAAGGAATCACAACATTAAGATAAAACTGAGAAAAGGAAAAACAACAACAACGATAAAAAGGACAGACAGGGATGTGTATTCAGCGCGATCAACATATAAATATATAAACAGGCAACACAATCACTCCATTAACTCCAATCTTTGCCACACAATATCCAGTCATCCATCCAACCAACCAACCAACCAACCATCCGTTCATACCTTCAATCACAAACACCAAATTCAGTTGTTATCCTCTTAGACGGACGAGTCACTCTTTCGTACATTCGTTCGTTAGTTGAATAGCTGCTGCTGCTAGTATTGTGGCTAAAGATGAAGAAGTACTTGTAAGAGCAACATGTTTAGCCAGCCAACCAGCCAGCCAACCCCGCACAACATACTTCGTATGCCATACACAATTTTTATTATTTTATGGTAGAAGGACATTAAAAACGCCAACTCATAATCACACACATTGTTGTATCTTTATGTCAGAGTATATGTAGTACGAGTATGTGTGTTTAGATTTGTATTAAACAAATGAATGAGGATTCGAAAATGCACAAATTGAACCTTCAATGAACGACAAACTGGTTTCTGGTGTTAGTCAAGACAAGCCAAGAAAGCAACTCCTTTGGCCGCTAACAGCAACAGGAATATGAACAAGGTTTCATATATTTGTTGGCCGCTTTCAAACCAGTTTGTTTCGTTTACTTTTCACTTTTTCATTTCATTTGAGTGTGAGTACAATTTTGTTTCAGTTTATGGTTTTTGTTGCTGGATGGATGTTTGTTTTGTGCCACAACAATACAATACCGAACTTGTACAATCTTTACCTGCGCTGCTTACATTACAACACATCTGAGTAGACCAGCTAAAGATCCAGCTCGAAGGGTCCCAAAGACAACATTTGTTTTTTATGCTTTTATGTAAGAGTGTGTGTCTTTTAGCCTGTTTTGTCATGGGGAGGATATGAGGACGTTTGAAGTTTGTTAAAAATAAAAACACTCATGTATCTTTTCTTTGTGATCAACGCTGGTTGGCAGTGGGTTAGGATGCGTACGAGGTTGGGACATTAAGTTGAGAGCAAAAATGACGAATTTTTTAAAATGTTTAGCTTTTATTTTGAAACTTTTATACAACATATTGTTAGCTATGACCTTTTCCCATTTTCCAGGCAGCATTTGGAATTCTTCTCCAAAAGAACTTCTCTCCTTTTGAGCTCAAGAACAAATAAAGTAAAATTCGAGTAAATGTCATGACAATTTAAAAAAAATCATCTTTTCATGTTATTCAATTTCAAAGATCTATAATGTAAAAAAAAATTCCTTGAGAGAGAGAGAGAGAAAGAGAGATTTATGCATCGATCGAAACAAATAGTGGATGATGCAATTCTTTCAACCATATCTTTCTAAATAGTTTACAACAGGTATTTGAAGATGTAGACCAGTGTGATCATGATGGAAGCTTCATTTCTGGCCGCTTATTTTACGCAGCCAATGCCAGCTTCAGACAAATCAGTTGCGTTCAGTACAGGTTCCCCGTGATGGTCTGTATTGTTGCCTTTGCCTTTGATATCGAATCGGTTAGTTGGCAGGATTATCAGTAATAAATAAATTCTTTCAATGATTTGCTGCAAAAATGATTTCCTTTTATAGCGTTCCAGCAGCATTTCGGACATGCAAAATCAATCGTCTTTCAAATTCTCTAGACTTCAATTCATACGCAACCGAATTTCCATGCTTTTGTATGAATCAAACGTAAGCTACTTGAAACGTAGCTTGAAATGATTTTGTTGAGTTTGAATACAGTCTTAACGGAGTATTGCCAACAATTCTTAGATTATTAAACTGTTTTAGCTGACCTGTGCGATCTTTGTCTTCCGTGCCATAATCACTACTTCTGGACCGCAGAAACCATCTCTCGCAAGTTCAAACACATGAAAGACATTCACCATAAGCTTCGTTTATCAAGTTTTTTTTTAAATTAAAGAAGTAAAGCAAAACTTCCCGCAACTATAATATGTTAAAGTTGTAGCAATGATATTATTGTTCTCAGATTACCTCAAGTGTTAGTTTGTCTAGGTGTAATTCCGTCACCTTGGCGCTATTACAATCCCTTGGAAGATATGGCGAAAGCGGTGCCATGAGCTCGTAACTGGTTAGAGTTTGATTGTTTCATCCTATTTAAACACGCAGCTGACTAGAGTCTTATCTAGGTTAGTTAGAAGCCCAGGGATTTGCTCACTGATCTGGAAAATCAGAGTGCAGGTCCCCTAACTGAAATTGGTTGAGGTTCTTTCGGGGTACACGTAGTGGCTGTGGTTGATACACAAAGCTGGAAGAATTTCAGTTGGTTAAAAGACTGATGTTTGTTCTAGTAACAAATTTCGGGACACCGAAATTTACTGTCGCTAAAACAACAGAGCCATTGAGGGTTGTGCTGGCATTTAGCTCTGTGCTCAAGAAATGTATTGGAATTGTGATTTTCGTTGCTTGAGTGCAGCCGTCATTGACAGGATCATATAGTCCACCGATGATCTGGAGTCCTTGCCACTTGGTTGATCGTTGCAATATTGCGATTTCATGGCAGCTTTGACGATCCGCCGCTGGACAAGGTTAGGTAGCGGCCTATGGCAACTATAGTAATCCTTAATCTCTGTCCCTGGCAGTACTTGGTCAGTTGTTGCGATTGACTAAACTATGTTGAAAGTAATGGTGATACTTGGCTTGGTGCTCAGGAAGTGTACTGAAATTGTGACTTTCGTTGCTTGGGTGCTGGCAGCAGTCATTGACGGGATCATATAGCGGCTAATTCTTCACACTTGGATGGTTGTGCAAAGCCATTGCTGGTTTTCTGTTAATAGTTTTGGATCATGCTAATTGACTAAGCTGTGATGGCAGGGATTAGATGGATAAAACTCTTAAGCAAGGTGTTCGTTATATTGATCGTTGCAGTCATGAATGGGATATGGCAAATGGTGGTGAGACTATGGTTTTCTTAATCTGTTTAATTGATTGATGTAATCATATACAACTATATTTTCTCTTTGCAAACAGTTTGAATCGCAGGACATTAAGACAATGTGGATACAAACTGACAAGGAAAGGACTAAAAAGGTTCTAACCTTATAGATCTATGATCTAATCATAAAGGGTGTCCCAACTAGAACGCAATTTAAAATTCGAAGTGTCATTGTTTGACATTTGAACAATTGCTGTTGTTTGCTAGTAGAAGGTTCGAGGTTAGTAAAAATGGTGCGCTACACGAATGAACAACGCATTCTCATTGTGAAATGAGAGTTCGCAAATTGCGATCAATTTGGGGTCACAATAATGATCCAAAAGAGTCAACTGTAAAGAGATTAATGGATAAATTTGCCGAAACTGGATATGTTAGTGATGTAAAGACAACAACGCGCCTTCGACCAGGTCGATCGACCGAAAATGTCGCAGCTGTACGTGATGATGTCGCTCAAACTCCATCCACCTCAATTGACACCGAGCTCAGCAAATTGGTATCTCCAAATCCACCATGCAGCGAATTTTGACGAAAGATTTGCATCCAAAGTTCAATTGACTCAGGAACTGAAGCCAGCTGACCATAGACAGCGAAGGGAGTTCGTTAATTGGGTATTGGAGAGACAACATGAAAATGCTGATTTTGCCGATAAAATCATATTCAGTGACGAAGCTCATTTCCATCTTGATGGCTTCGTCAATAGGCAGAATTGTTGCATTTGGGGTGAGAAAAATCATCGAGTGATTCACGAGTAGCAAATGCATCCTCAAGGTGTCACTGTGTGGTGTGGTTTTTGGGCTGGAGGAATCATTGGACCCATGAAAATGAGGCAGGTCAAACGCAAACAGTCAATGGTGTTCGGTATCGTGAAATGATAACCAGTTTTTTCTTGCCTAGAATTGAAGAAATGAATGTGGAGGGCATGTGGTTTGAACAAGACGGCGTCACATGTCATACAGCCAGAGAAAATGCTTCAGTCATTTCCCGGTCGTGTTTTTTCGCGTTTTGGAGACCAGAATTGGCCGCCTAGATCGTGCGCTTTAACACCTTTAGATTTTTTTCTTTGGGGTTTTTTAAAATCGATGGTTTACGCGAATAAGCCGACGAAGACTTAAGCCTTAAAAGGGGAAATTGGACGCTGCATTAATGAAATACCGCAGCATTTATGCAAAACGGTCATTGAAAATTTCATTAAAAGATCGCGTGTGTGCCAACAAAGCCGTGGCGGCCATCTGCACGATATCTTGTTCCATACATAACCTCATTCTGTCTACTTTACGATATAATAAAGTTTCACGATTTTTTTTTTAAATATCTGTGTTGTTTTTATCCGACCTTTCAGTTATAATTTTCAAGAAATAAAATTGTTCGAGCTCGAGGTCAAGTGTATGTAAAAATTCATTATTGCTGTGTTTTATTTAAAATTTAAAAATTGCGTTCTAGTTGGGACACCGTTTAGTTTAATCAGTTGTTTATAGCAACTGGCAGATATCTGTAATATAAATAAATATGAAATATACATTAATATTTCTGGTCATAAAAAATCATATTTATATATTTCCTATTTAAATTCAATGTTAAAAAAATAAAAGGGAACAAATTTCATGTGGAATTTTTATTCACGGTAGGGGTGATTAATTTTTAAGTAAAAATTAAGGGGTGATTAATTTAAGTAAAAGTCATTTCCATTGGTCTGTATGTTACAAAGTTTAGTGTAGTTCCGAAATTTATCACGTACAATGTGTATTTAAATTTCATTGTCGATCGCGGTTTTTAAATTAGTACAGGCAACAGTCTCGTAAAACCCTCGTACGTGTTTCACGTACTTGTTTGTATGTTTGCGTCAACTCCACAGTTGTGAATGTGTGAAAAAAATATCTTAACACACACTTGAAAGCGACTACATTACCAACTACGAATCTGTACAATCCTTTCGTTTGTTGGGGATCAGGTTGAAATGTTTGGGCTGGCTGGTTCTTTGTTCTTTACGAGTATATTATTTGCTCATATTTATTGTGTTTCTTTCGTTTTTTACGTTTTAATATTTGACTTTTGTACACAAAAGTCATTTTAAAGTAAGTGCTGGGGGAATAAAGGAACAGAAAATGAACAGCATACAAGAACAGGAATAAAGTATTTACCTTTGTATATTACTTGAGTCATGTATAAATAAACAATGAAATATCGCACCCATGTGTGGAAAGAATTTCATTTGATTTCAGTCTGCCGCTAATATTTTGTCCCTCGTTAGGTATTTGCTTTGTTTGTGTAGGTTGTGGAGATCTACATACATACATATATGTATATGTACATTTGGGATTTTATACCTTCCACCACAACAAGTGGTATACAACATATGTATCATTGTGTCATTCTATGTGCATCTTTGATAATATTCATCTTGCTCCTTATGAAATTTTAAGTCGATGTCCGTCTGTCGTTCCGTCTGTGTAAAACACCATCACTTCCAAAATACACAACTAAACTTAACAAAATTTCCATAAAAATATTTTATATTTTGTTAGAAAGTTTGCTATTGAAAATCAGCACAATCGCTATAGTAGAACCAAAGTTGTGGTTCAAAATGTGAGCCAACCTATAGTGGGTGGCCAAATTATTAGTTACACTTATTAATTAAGATTCAATCGCTTTTAATACGTATATAAATTTATTTCTTGTACCAGATGTTTTCGTATTTTAATTCTGGTAATACATACCATACATCTCATAGTCCCCATCATAGCTGCCAGATTTGACGATTTATTGTCATTTTGACGATTTTTGGTTTCAAAAATAGCAAAATGACGATTTTTTCATTGAAAATTACGATTTCCTGAATTATTCAAATTTTCTTTAAGTTGTTAGTTTTATTAATGTTTTTGTTACCAAATTCTCTCTTTTTTTGAGACAACAACTATTTCAAAAACAAAACTAAGTGATAGTAGTGTTTTCTTAATTATTGTTGTTAAGTTCAAGTAAAATAATTCCAAATAATATTGAGACAGGATAGTCGAAATTACTTATTTATGTGTAAACATAAAAATCAATTTTAAATACTGAATTCCATGAACTAAAATTTTAAGAGGAAACAATTTCTGAATTTCTGTTTCACACTATTCTCTTTTGAACTTGCCATTTCATCAAACATGTCAATTCAATTTTCGTACTTTTTAATGTAAATCAACATGCATGAAAAAAAAACAAAAGGAAATAAGAAAATTGACAGTACCGTCAAGTTTGTACCCCTTTTGTTCTTATTTCCCTTCTCTTCCAAAAATACTTGCCTTGACGAGTGAGATATTAATTAGATTAATTAGGACTAAGATATTAATTATTAAATATTACACAAGTTGTGTTTAACATAAAATTTTTTGTGATTTGTTATGTAAAAAGTTAAAATTTACGTATTTTGATATGTATTGTACAAGAGACTATATAAAATTGAATTTTTATGTTTTCGTTTTAATAAAGATTTCAAAATACTACTAGAAATAATGACTTTTTATTTTTCCGATTTTTTTGACGATTTTTAAAATTCGAAATGACGATTTTTTTCTTTTTTATCGGGAATTTGACTATTTTTTTCCGAAATTCATCTGGCAGCCCTGGTCCCCATACAAATTTCTGTTTTTAGAAATATGACCAAATGCTACATAAAAGCCTTTAAAATGACAATATCAATATAAAATTTAGTCGATATTTGGCAGTGATGCCAAATTTTGAGACTCAAAACGCGTAAACATTTTTGAAAAAGGGCTAAATGGAAAAAAAATCCATATAAAACCACATCCAAGTTTCTTTTTTTCGCGTTTTGAGTGACTAAAATCGGGTTAAATCTAGCTCGAAAAGGGCTAAGTTGGCATCGCTGATATATGGTTCTGGTCGGTCCACGTTATAGTCCCCCAATACAAACTCCACTTCCGAAAATCACTTAATTACGTATAAATCTCTTCTATATGTGACCCGGCCTATGAAAAGCTGGCTTATGACTCAAAAAAGAAATTTAAAATTTATTATCTTGATTGTGGGTTTTCAAAAAAATTCTGTTTTTCTTTCATTTGTGCTCCTTTTACTCTACATTTTTAGTACACTTCTAAGCAAGTTAGGACTTTCTAGTTTTCACCACGTGAAACCAAAAAAAAGTGGACAATTTTTTTTTTTTTTTGAGTCATAAGCCACCTCTTCATAGGCCGGGTCACATATAACGCTACTGGTGCAATATTTTTCAAAGATTGTGTATATGAATAGATGGCGAAAACTTGCTCGTTACACCTTAACCGAATTTTGGGGAAAAAGCAAAAAAACATGTAGCGCCTGATTAATGGACAAAATTAGTTGAATGTTTTAAATTCTTAAATGTTACTCCATTCTCGATTAAAACTCAACAGTTGAAAAATTGACACATACTGCAACATAGAACAAGTAGGAAAGTATAGTTGGTCAAGCCCGACCATATAATACCCTATAAATTGAATAATTCTACAAATTAAACACTTTTTCAGAAATGGGCGCTATATGAGAGATATTACCTATTATGGACCGATCATCCAAACATTTAATGCCATGACTTCCGTGAATATAATTGTTATATGTGTTAAACTTTATCTCGATATAAATACGTTTAAAAGATTTATGGAGGTTAAAGTGAATTACGTAGAGGGTCTTATATGAGAGTTTTGACTAATTATGGACCAACCATTATACAATTGGGTGTCATCATTTCTGTACATATGAAACTTATTTGTATTAAATTTTATTCGGATAACAACATTTTGAAGAGATTTATAATATTTAAAATGATTTTCGAAAGTGGGCCTTATATGGACCGATCTAAACAAAATTTGTAGACCACTCATTTGTGATGAAATTTGTTTGGTTACTTTTATAATTCAAACATTTATGATCGTTAAACTTCTATTTCGGGAGGGCATTTGTATGACAGCCAAGTGAAATAATGGACCGATTTCCACCAGGTTCAATCACATCCCTCCTTGGGCCAAAAAAATATCACGTACCAAACTTTATTGAAATATCTTCAAAATTGCGACCTGAAGTGATTCCGATTCGATCGGAACGAATTTATGACAAAAGTAGAGCTGTGTCTGTCGTTCATGAACGAACGGGTTAAAATGAACGGATCACTTCATTGCACGGAATAAGCCGGTCATTTAACTGAACGGTTGTCGTTCAATAGTGTACGAATCAATTTCGTTCAGCTGATATTTATCAAAAGACAAGAAGAAAATCACATTCAATAAGGGTTGTATTCATTCGTTCAAAGTGAACGATTGAACGAATTGAATGAATCAGTCTTGGATACTTGAACGAAAATGACCGGTCACAACTCTAGACAAAAGCCTTTCCATACTCAAAAATTTCAAACCAGCTGTTCCTAAAAAAAACAAAGACACACAAACAAGTGTGTTATAAAGCAACACACATTTCCTTCATAGTTTATTAGAAACTCTTCTTTAAAATTAATCTTTTTCATTTGCCTTTGAAATTAAAACATCTTGATTTGATTTGTTTTTTATTGTGCCCATTAAAAGGGCAGCTTTATAGATTTTCAAATGCCACGTAAACGTTTCAAATAATTCATGAATCAGATTGACTGTTTTCTAGAAACGAAGCAGAAAAGATTTCTCATTACTCTCCATTAACAAGAAATCAAAATACAAACTAACCCCCATCTAAAAATGATTTAAAATAACGTATAAAAACTACAAAAACAAAAAATACATTAAAGATTCCTTGAAAATCCTCTTGAGTTTGAGTACGAAAGAAAAAAACTCAAAATCTTAAAAGAAATACAGACTTACACCACAACACAAAAGTTTAATATGTATCAAAATAAACAAACACACAAACAAATTTTAAAGCGCGTTGTCGCCATTTCAAAAGAATTACGAAAAAGGGATACGCGGATCGTCAGCAACAACAAATACTTAAATAATAACAACAACAAAGTCAACGAATTCCCATCAATGTTAAAATCGTACCATGTTGTTGTTGAAGACGAACGGGTAGAGTCATAATGACGTTGTTACACTGGAGCCTGATGTTAACAATGATAATGATGATGTTGATGTGGATATATATTTATGTATGTATAACATTTTACAATATGAAAATTATTATTGAAATCATAATGAAGTTGATTGTGAAATTGAGGATGATGATGAAATGTTTACATTTTCTTACACGTACATACAAACATACATACATATGTTTTTTATACACTCGTACATATAAAACACTTCAAGAGACTTCATTAAAGGTGACGATCAACAGATCGGAACAGAAAATTCGATTCTTAGTAAAGTAAAAAAAAATAGATTAATATTTTGGATCACAGCATATTCTATTTTATTTAATTGTATGATCAAGACTCATAAGGCCAGATATCCTAGTTTTGTCTTTCCAAAAAAAAAACCTTTACTTAACATTCTAAGAAACTCATGTTTACTACTGTCCTTGCTCCGATTCTGGTTTTATAAGAAAACCATGTGAATGCGCAGATATTAAATTAGGAAACAGTACAACTAAAATTGGTTGCAATCAGTGTTGTTAACTTTGAAATTTTAAAACGCACCAAAATGGCGAAAAAACGCACCAAGTTTAGAATTTCTTTTTTTTATTTAAAATTTTTATTGAATTAATTTTACAAAATTTTTTCAAATTCATAAATTCTATATAAAACTTTTTAAAAAGAGATTAACGATTAATAGTAAAAGCCTTTCTTTAAATTTTCGGGCTAATAAAGATAAAATAAGCATTTAATCACTCAAAATTTAACGCACATTATGCTATTCAGAACTGAAGTACTAATTGTTAAAAAAGGGCTAATTTCAGTACACATTTGGTACTTTTTTTTAAATAATTTTTGTTTTCTATTTTAAGTACTTCTATTTGAATATTTACAATAAAATTTGTTAGGCCTCCACTGGGACTCTACAGCTATGTCGGTCGTCAGTTATTACAACGTTGTCAAATCTACCAATGTACTGACATTGAATTTAATAAGAAATCAATTAAACCAAATTCAAATTAATTGTAATTTTATCTTCAATTTAATATCGATAGGTAAGAATCCCAAAATAAGTTAATAAAAGAAAAACAACTCGTTAACTCCCTTTTCTTTTATTCCCCATAAACCCATTCTATATGAGTAATTATAATCCCAAATCTCCTTATAGCATCTCTGCCTCTTTTACAAGATATGGGTTAAATATATCAATTATATTCAGTTAGCAAAAGGTAAATTGTCAGTTCAGACGACTGTAAGAAAACTAACAATTTCATTGGCACACAATTGTCACACAATGAATTTATCTCTCAACCGAAATTGGTTTTCCAAAATGTTATTAATGCACACTTTTGTTTGTTTATTTATTTATATACAAAGTTGCATTTAGAAATAATTTCTATGACAATACTGCCGTTGGCAGATGCATAAACTTTGCACAGATGACAATGAAAAGTGTTTGACAAATGTCGTAAAACAATGACAATTGCAAACATTTGTGTTTACACGATTGTTAGATGTCTGACAATATTTTTGTCTTACAATGTACTGAAAATGCTTTTTCTTACAACGTTGGAAGACGACCGTCTATACATAGCTTAAGCCTGGTTGTTCGTCTACACTTGAGTAGACCAAACCGTCAGGCTGCACAAGAATTTTTATTTCCATGTTTTAAATATTAATTTTATTTTCGAACAAAGATTTTCACCCTATTCACCTCTTAACGTTACGTTGATTCAGAAAGAGCGTGCTCAACCATACATTGAATTTAAAAGTAGATATTTAAAGCTATCTTTTTGTAAACAAAGAACTTGACATGACATTTTGAGCGGTTTTTTAATAATAATAAAAACTAATACAACAACATAAATAAAAACAAATAGTTCAGTTTTGAATTTCAAAAAGTGGGTGCTCATTTCGAAATTTCTTGCAATAAATATCGCATAGAATAAATATTTTAGTATATTGTATGGGCATGCTTGGTCTTAATTATGGCTTTAGACTTTAAACTCGAGATGAAATGGGAATACATTCCAACTGGGAACTATTTTACATGCAATAATGATGAGGAAGAACTGGTTCTCTTTTGCAAGTTGAAATCAAAATCGTCAGTGTCGTAAATCATCGACAGTTATTGATGCTGTGAAGATTTGAATCCAAATGTCCAAATCCAAATTTTATTGCAGTAAACATTTGTGACCGATTATGGCCACTAGTTTAGGTTATTGAGATAATAAATAAAAACAACTAAAAACTCATCTATTATGGGACGAACGTCATAAAATATTTCAACGTAATTTCTATTTATTTGAAGTTTATTTTGGTTGAATTTCATCTCAGTAACATTATTTACAAGAATTTTATTCATATTCCAGTTATAATCATGAATTTATATTTGTCTCTTTCTTTCAGAACTGCGCTTAGTTTATATTTTTGCGCGATTTATTTTAACACACAATAAATCAAATACCAAAAAGTCCTAGGAAACTTGTTTTTTCCTTTTGAAACGTCAAAATTTAGGTGACTTTGTGGTTACTCTCGGAATTATTGACCGACTTTTACAAAAGTCAATAGTATAATTTTTATATATTTAGAACTGATCTGTGTCAAATTTCGGTTCGCTATGGATGTTCATGTATGTAGGTTAATGAGTTTTCGGGACTAGTCTGCATAAGGGAACCATGACCTATTACGGGCCAATTATCATAAAATCCTTTGCGACAATTAATATTTACATGTATATGCGAATTATTTGTGCTGAATTTTAACGTAATAATGATTTTTATAAAATATTTATGCGAATTTAAGTGATTTTTTGAACTGAACTTTATATGGGAACTACAGACAAATATAATTTGATCATCATTATATTAAGAGTGACTGTTTTTGGTGAATTTCAACTTGATAGTGATTTTTATAAACGATTTATGCCCATTTAAGTGATTTTCGGAAATGGACTTTATATGGGACTACAGTCAAATATGGACCGATCCTCATGAAATTTGGTACGATCATTTAAATTTGGATTATTTTTGGTGAATTTCAACTTGATAGTATTGTTTAAAAAAGATTTATGCCCATTTAAGTGATTTTCGGAAGTGGACTTTATATGGGACTACAGTCAAATATGGGCCGATCCTCATGAAATTTGGTACGATCATTTAAATTTGGATTATTTTTGGTGAATTTCAACTTGATAGTATTGTTTAAAAAAGATTTATGCCCATTTAAGTGATTTTCGGAAGTGGACTTTATATGGGACTACAGTCAAATATGGGCCGATCCTCATGAAATTTGGTACGATCATTTAAATTTGGATTATTTTTGGTGAATTTCAACTTGATAGTATTGTTTAAAAAAGATTTATGCCCATTTAAGTGATTTTCGGAAGTGGACTTTATATGGGACTACAGTCAAATATGGACAAATCCTCATGAAATTTGGTACGATCATTTAAATTTGGCTTATTTTTGGTGAATTTCAACTTAATAGTGATTTTTATAAAAGATTTATGCCCATTTAAGTGATTTTCGGAAATGGACTTTATATGGGACTACAGTCAAATATGGACCGATCCTCATGAAATTTGGTACGATCATTTAAATTTGGATTATTTTTGGTGAATTTCAACTTGATAGTATTGTTTAAAAAAGATTTATGCCCATTTAAGTGATTTTCGGAAGTGGACTTTATATGGGACTACAGTCAAATATGGGCCGATCCTCATGAAATTTGGTACGATCATTTAAATTTGGATTATTTTTGGTGAATTTCAACTTGATAGTATTGTTTAAAAACGATTTATGCCCATTTAAGTGATTTTCGGAAGTGGACTTTATATGGGACTACAGTCAAATATGGACAAATCCTCATGAAATTTGGTACGATCATTTAAATTTGGCTTATTTTTGGTGAATTTCAACTTAATAGTGATTTTTATAAAAGATTTATGCCCATTTAAGTGATTTTCGGAAATGGACTTTATATGGGACTACAGTCAAATATGGACCGATCCTCATGAAATTTGGTACGATCATTTAAATTTGGATTATTTTTGGTGAATTTCAACTTGATAGTATTGTTTAAAAAAGATTTATGCCCATTTAAGTGATTTTCGGAAGTGGACTTTATATGGGACTACAGTCAAATATGGGCCGATCCTCATAAAATTTGGTATGATCATTTAAATTTGGATTATTTTTGGTGAATTTTAACTTGATAGTGATTTTTATAAAAGATTTATGCCCATTTAAGTGATTTTCAGAAGTGGTCTTTGTATTTGGCTATATGTCAAAATATGGGTCGATGCAAAGAAAACATCGTTTTAAGATTACTCGTTGCATGAAACTTATTTCTGCTGAATTTTGTATGGTTACTGATTTTCTATAGACATTTACGTACAATAAAGCCATATTCCGGAAAGACATTTGTATGGAGGCTATGAGAAGTCGTGGGCCGATTTATACCATTTTCAACCAGACTTGTCCGTCTATAATAAAAATAAAGTGACAAAATGTCATGATATTATCTGCATTAATTTGATGAAAATAGCAAAAAATATTTTAAAGATATCGAGGTAGTCTGAAACTTGGGTCTATAACTGGGATCCTACTGTAGCGAATTTGCCCATTTTCAATACCAAACATTTCGGTGTATCATATAATGCTTGGTAAGAATTTCATTGTTCTATGTCTTTTTTCGAAGCTCTCTATCGTGCCTTCAACAGACAACCATTATTTCTTTGTGTTACAAACGGATTGACAGACTTAATGTAACCCCCAGCTTTTTTGTCGGTAAGTATAATAAATAAATTAATCCCCTGGCCCACGATGTCGAACGATAACGTTCGCTTAGATAAGACTTAAGACACAAACTTGATTGTGGAATAAACAAACTTGATTGAGTAAAAAATAGATACGATAAAAAGTTTGTGTCTTGAGTCTTATCTAAGCGAACGTTATCGTTCGACATCGTGGGCCAGGGGGTAAATGTCTGACAATCTTACCGCAATATCGTGTGTTTAATTATATTGGTTTCAACATACATACTGTATGATCAGTAGAAGTAGCATCTAATGTTTCTTTTAATGGGAAACTTTCGGTCGTTTTTGTACCTGGGGGGTTGTTCTCTATGGCGATGCGAAAGCAAATTCAATGCGTAAGAGTATCAATTAGTACGCTTATCGCATAGAATTTTCTCTCGCATCGCAATAGAGAGTAACACCCCAGGTACAAACAAGATTTGTTTAATTTTTTTGACCGCGGTGTTTCCACTATAATGTTGATAATGAGTTTAGAACAAGTATATTTTACAACTTTGCAACTACTCGTAATTGAGAAATCGGTTTCGGTACACTGTTCCCGATTGCACAATTGATCTGGGATTATTTTTTCTGTGAGATCAAAAACTTACAGCATTTATTTGAATATCATTGACTGTTTCCTACACACACTAATACAAAAACTTTGAAATTAAACAAAGTGAAATCTAAAGCCTCCC
Organism: Bellardia pandia; assembly: GCA_916048285.2. Classification (NCBI taxonomy): domain Eukaryota; kingdom Metazoa; phylum Arthropoda; class Insecta; order Diptera; family Calliphoridae; genus Bellardia; species Bellardia pandia. The sequence continues at coordinate 125,286,934 of OU696529.1, forward strand.
AAAGAGTTGAATGAACAAACAAACAAAAAAAAAACAACTCAAAGACTACGCAAACAAATATTTCGATTTCGATTCCTGTTGCTCCTTTACAGTTGAGACGAGTATTTACACAATTTGACTTTGTTGTAAGTGTTGTTGTTGTTGTTGTTATGGTTGTTGTTGTTGTTTTGCTGTGATACTTTAAGCTGCTTTGGGGTATAGGAACGAGTATCTGTTGGGTTGGTATGTATCTGGTTGTTCTGTTACAGGCATTATTATTATTATTGATGTTGCTGTTGTTGTTGGTGTTGTTATAATAGTTTTTGTTGTAATGCAAGATCCCAGGCGGTTGGTACTCTATGCCATACAATTACACACATTCATAACAACAAAATAAACAACAACTACAACAAAGATCAACAAGTCACTTGAGAAAGGGGGAGATCGTAAAAAACACTGAAAAGAAATGAAAAGGATTGTATGGCTGCCTTATTTTTCTGGCGTCTTTCTTTCTTTACAAGAAAAGTGGATGCTGTTGCATGGATGTTGCACTTACTTACACACACACACACACACACATATTTACAGACACATGTACACTGTGTTACATTGCATCCAGAGAAACTGAGGTAACTTCAGTGCATTGAACTTGTTACGTGTACTGGAGGAAAGAAAAATAAGAGATACAAAACATATAAAACTATTTCAACACAAAAGGAGCACAAACACAAGTTTTTCTTGTATAGATTTTCCTGCCATTAACTCAACTCAGCTCCACTCCACTCTGTCGTTGCAAGAAGGCATGTGTACGAGTGCCATAACTTCAGCCACATTAATGTTGCCAGCCTGCCTTGCGTTGCCTTGCATTGACTGCCTGTTTTTCTTGGTTATTATCCTCTTTTCTTTTCTTCATTTTATTATTATTATTTTTTATTTTTGTTTTTGTAGAAAATGATTTAAGTTACGAAATCTCCTCTATTCCCTTGAAGCCACCTGGTTGAGTTTAAGTAACTTTTGTAAAATAAGAAACTCAAGTACAGGAAGGAAATCATCAGCTGTAAAGAAAATTGCAAAGCTGAAAATAAACTCTTTATCTTTAAAGATTTTCAATATTTTCCATAATTATTGGTACTTTTAATAAATGTAGTGGAATAATGAAAAGAATTGAGTTTAGTTAAGAGATATAAAGTTTGACTGGAATGAAATAATTTTAGGTACAAGATAAAACCGTTGGCTATTGTTTAAAACAATGTTTGATTACATAATTGACAGTTACTCTTATAAGAAGCTACTCCTGATGAGAACTATGTCATACAAAAGTGCCTCTAAAACACACCGATTGCTCAGCGAAGCTTATGGCGAAAGCGTTTCAGAAGTGGTGATTTTGACACGGAAAACAAAGACAGTGTTTGAAGACAAAGAATTAAAATCATTACTGCATGAAGATTGTTGTCAAACACACCAAAAGATGTAAAATCATTGCGAGCTACTCTAGCAGCTATTTCAAAAGGTTTGCGAGCAGCATTATCCTTCCTAAAGCAGGGAAATTGAAGCCGAGAGACCTTGAAAGACAATTTTGCATGTCTGAAATGCTGTTTAAATGACATAAAAGGCAATAATTTTTCCACCGAAACATTACTAGCGATGACAAATGGATCCATGTAAATCCTGGCTCACCAGCCGAAGCCAAATATTCATGGCGCTAAGGTAATGCTCAGTTTTTGGTGGAACCAGACCAGGGCAGGGAACCTGTAACGAATGCAACTGATTCGGTAGAAGCGAGCATTGGCCGAATATGCGGCCAAACAAGAAAGTGTAATATTCCATCATCCACATCGGTAGGTCACATGTTGTAATACTAACGGGTGATTCAAGTAGAGATACTTTTTTCAATAGCCTTGTTTTTGATAGATCACGTGTGAGTCGTGTCATGTTGTCATGTTATTTTTGTTTAGTATTGTTTGGCTTTTCATAATGGAAAGATTTACGCCTGAACAGCGTTTACAAATCGTTCAACTTTATTACGAAAATTTACGTTCTGTGAGGAATGTGTTTCGTGCACTTCGCTCAACTTATGGTCAACATAATCGGCCGGCCTACTGAGCGTACCATTCGCAACACCATCAATTATTGAATAATATTCGATCGAATAGACCACCTCCAGCAAGCTGTGAAGAAAATATAGCGGCCCTAGCTGAGGGTGTACACGAAGAACGTGGAGAGTCAATTTGGCGCCTTTCGCAGCAACTCGGACTGACGTATGGAACGACTTGGCGCATTTTACTTCGAGATCTTAAATTGAAAGCGTAAAGACGGCGTCACTTTCCACACATCGCATCAATCAATAGATTTAGTGAGAGAACACTTCGGTGAGCACATAATTTCACATTTTGGGGCGGTCGATTGGCCACCAAGATCGTGTGATATCACACCGTTAGAAATTTTCTTGTAGGAATATGTAAAGTCTAAAGTTTATGCGGACAAACCCGCTTCGATTCAGGCCTGGAAGGAAAACATCACGCGTACCATTCGCCAGTCACTCGAACGAGTCATCGAACATTGAAAATTGAATCTTCAAAAAAAAAAAAATGCCAAAGAATGTTCTTTCAAATGATTAAATTTAAATTTGAATTTTCTGTGTTTTTTTTTTTCTTTAAAAAAGTAGGGAACCTTAAAATGAATCACGCTTTAGCTTAAGGGAAGTGGTTGGGAAGTTTTGCCTCACCCGCCTTATAGTCCAGTGTCGATCGATGCAGACCTCTCTCTCTCTCTCTCTCTTTCAGGGATACGCTTCACTTCAGTTACATTATACCAGTGTTGCCATTTTAGAAATAAAGAAAAGCGTCAAGTGTATAGTAAAAACGGGTAAAAAGGGTAACAAATTAAAAAAAAAAGGGTAAAAAGCGCCAAAAAAAATTTAACAAAAATTTTGGTATCGTGTTGTTTTGCTTTGCAAATAACACCTAAAAAAAAAAGATTAAGTTTTATGGAAAAACAATTTAATTTTCAAATATATCTGTTTCATAATCATCATCATTAATGAAATATTCAGACCTTTTATATGTTTGATTTGAATTAATTTTTAAGTAAACACTTGAAGGTAATTTTTAATTGCAACAACAAACTTTTGGCTGAGTTTAAAGAAGATCTTTGGTTTAAAAAAATTCATTTAACTAAACGTTCTTTCGACTTCGGCATTTGAGTAAGGAAAAGAAAGTATACGAATAACAAAGTCAGCTAAAATTATAGACTTTAATCCAAAATTCATCAGTTCTTTCAATATTTTTCCATTTTTACAACATTAGATTCTTTAGGGAAATTTCTATTTTATTTATTAAAGGCGAATCATCAATGAAGTTTTGTATGAAATCAATAATATCCGCTTCGCTATTTTTAAAAATATTGTCAACACTAAATAACGATATTTTTGAAGCAATATAAAATTTGAAGGAAGTCTACGTCTTAGTTCGAGTACGTGATATTTTGTAAATTCTATTAAATTGTTCAATTATTTTATAATCTCTGCAAGATTTTTTGAAATGATAGCCAAGATAATAAAATTCGTTAACGCTTTCATCTAAATTACCTTCTATATAATCAAAGTTTGTAATACTTTTAAACAGGTAATACAAATCGCTGTAAACCTTGACATTGGCTGACTCGGAAGCTAGATTTACTTTTTGGACTTTTTCCAAAACTGCACCAAAAAAATAGAAAAAGCGTCTAAAAATGCCCCTTTTTAAAAAAGGGTATTTGAAAAAAATAAAAGGGTAACGAGACCAAAAAAGCGTCATAAAATACCCGAAAAGCGTCAAAGTGGAAACACTGCATTATACGATTTAAATAGCACATTCATAATTATGGCTTGCATAAGCCATTATTAATAAAAACAGAATGTTGTCATGTAAATTCTAGAAAGTAAGCACTTATATAACAGATATTAAATAAGCGCTTATATAATAACATCTAAGTAATACAATTGTATAACGACTAATCATTAAAAAGTAAATTATTGAGTAATTTTCAAAATGTTATTTAATTCCCAAAAGCACTGCTTTTATTTAGGAATTTTTATTAAATATACAGTGGCTTAGAGCTTATTTTATGCAGTACATTTGTTTGTTTTTAAAGCACCATAAAGAAAACTAACATAAACTTAAAAAAGAAATTGCTAACATTTGAAAGAAAAATAGGTATAGTCTATATAAGCTGTGAGCCACTGTTAGCATCTAAATTCTAAAAATATAATATGTTTTAATGAAAAAAGTATTAACTGCAAAAGATATCCTGTATAAAAAGTTCATCTGTAACTCTGCAATACAATGTAATATGCCATGTGACATTATATTGTCTCTATTCGTAAATGTAGAAATAGAATAATTTGTTTAAAGAAAATAAAAATAGCCAATAATTGCATAAATTCAATTTACGATCAGAGACCTCAATTCCATTTTACACATTCACAGCATAATTGACTCTATTCCTCTCGCCGTTCATGTACGAGTATGATGTATGAAAATACATACAAACATATGTATGTTCATATGTATGTATGTAGGTATCTGTTGGCATTAGAAAATGTCCATATCTCTGCTAACATTTTATGTCTTTTACTCTTTCTTATTTTCATTTTTTGCGCATCTTTTTTTTTTGTGGCTACGCACACATTTTACGATCTCAGAATGTTGCAATCAACCACAACAAGCGGCTGTTGGTTTATAGACAAAGGAACAGGAATTTTTATTCTTACTATTTTTAGAGTTTCGTTTTTTTATGAGTAAAAATATTTTTCCAATTTTATTATTGTGTTTGCATTTTTTTTTTCTTTTTGGAAAAATTTAAATTTCTAATTGTTTTTGGGTGAAATTGGCATGTGCCACAAGAGAAGCAGATCGTTGTTGGTAGGGAGGGATTGTGTATGTGTGTGTGTGTGTGTGTGTGTGAGTTTATAAAATTAAAAGGAATTTTGCTTTAAAAATAGTGCTGGTCATATGTATTTGAAAAATACCAGATGGTTTGACATTTTTACATTTCTGTTTAGCTTATATGAAAAGATTGTAGTGATGCTGCAAAAGTTTTTTAATAAAAGCAATTTTATAGATAAATGTTCACTCAGTCCCAATTTACACGAAGCAATATTTATTGAAAAGATTGATACAATTTTTTCCATAAAATTTCTGCGGTGTTGACACAACACAATTCCTATTGCTTAAATCGCTCGTGTTTTTATTTGAGAGTATACACACATTTGTATACACATACATACATATGTATGTATTCGTAATAAGAGAGCAACACGAATTGCTAGTACAATCAAGTGTGTGCTCGTCTTATCTTCCCCTCACCACGATGTCTAAACGGTGATCAGCTTAGCTTAAAGAATTGCTTCATGTGAATTGGGACTAAGTACATATGTATTTAATTTTATGATAGCGCAATTCACAATCTTGTGCAAATGATATTGCATCGTTGCATTTGCAAAAAGGTTTAGCATATTTTTGCTCTAAACTAACAAAATACACAGCAAGAGCAAAAATATGCTAAACCTTTTTGCAAATGCAATGATGCAATATAATTTGCACAAGATTGTGAATTGCGCTATTAATTTACTTCGAGTCCAATATTTATTAAAAAAAGGTTTGTTGGTTATTTTATGGTCTTGTAAAAAATTAAATTAAGAAACAATAAAGAATCTTTGCGATCAATTGCAAAATACTTGATTAGGTCACTCTATTTTGTTCAAAGCGCTCTAAACCCAGAAAAAAGCTCAGAAAGACGTGGAAAACCAAACAAAAAAAAAACGCATCAAAGTACAGATAATAGGATTGTAACACTCGCTAAAAAGAACCCTTTTGCATCATCCAGGGAAATTTAGGCTGATGATGCGTGTGTTGACCACTATCTGATTATTGAGACCATCTTTCAAATCATCTCTTTAATAAAGTAGCGCAGTTTTAACGGATGTACAGTTGCCGTGTTTTTTTTTTTTTTTTTTTTTTTTTTTTTGATGTAACCGCTTAAATTCACCTTCATCTTTACCAACTTTCCTGCACAGTTTCAATTGTGGTGGTCTATTTTACGACAACATATGTTTTATTCTACTTAAAAGAATAAAATACAGCAAAAATAGCATAAAAATTTGTTTTCTTTTGAAGACTTAAACTGAAATTTATCTAAAATTGCTTTGAAAATTTTACAAAAAAAGTCGTTAAATATGTTTTAACACAAATCGTTTGTATTCCAAGCACACGCAGAGAAAAAGTATAGTTGTGCATGTTTAACACAACTATTTCAACATTAAATTTTTTTTTAAATATTATTTATATGATTTCTGCAAACATAATATGGTTAAGTTACCATTCACATGATTATAGCAAATATATATATGATTATAGAAATTATGTAAAAAATATAGCTGTGCATGTTTAACACAACTATTTCAACATGTTTAAAAATTTTTGTTTTAAATATTATGGTCACTGTAATTATTTATATGATTTCTGCAAACATAATATGGTTAAGCTACGATTCACATGATTATAGCAAATATATATATGATTATAGCAATTATATAATCATTATGGTGATCAGTTTTAAAATGAAAAATTATACCACATTATGTTGTTCTCTATCATAATCAAAGAGCAAAAAATTATGATAAATGGATTCATCATAAACATGATTGCAACAAATATATATATATATATATATAGTTACTACAATCGTATATATGAATTATGTGAATCGTAGCTTAACCATATTATGGTTACCTCAATTATAAAAATAATTACAGTAATTAATTTACAGTTGTTGAAAAACTTGTAAAAATGTTGACATTGTTGTGGTAAATATGTGCAACTATATTTTTTTTTTCTGTGTACAGTTGTGCATTGAAAGTGACCTGTACTCGTAAAATATGTTGATGACATCTGAAGTGTTGATGAATTTTAGTGTGTTTTTTTTTTGGGTTTTACTTTTTTCTTTTTTTTTGGAGGGGGGAAATTGTACTTGTTGTAAGGAAACAAAATTCATAAAATCACAAGACACTGTGAAACACAGGTGAATACTTTAACTACTGTTTAATGTGTTTTTTTTTTTTTTGGTTGAAAACTAGAAAGGATTGATTTTAAAACTTTGTCTTAAATGAAACATTTTTGGGAAACCTTTAAATTTTCATTTCTAAAAATGTTTAGTTATATAGAACTCATGGTGTAATTATACAAGGTGAATGCAAATCGGCAACAAATACAACAGACATTTTGTTTGTGTAAAATAATGTACTGCTGTCAAAAACACTTGAAAAGTTGTTACTTTTGACATAAGTAAATTGTAAACAAAGTCAGTCAGTCAGCTGTGCTACTGCACTCACCTTGTATAGTTACACCATGATAGCAGTCTTTATATTTTTATTAATTTAATATCTGAATACTTTGTTTTCAGACTTTTTCTTGAAAGTTTTAGTAAAAAAATCAAATTCATTTTTTATCATTTCCTTTAAGTAATCTTTTATTCTATTTTCATATCCGTTTTTTATTTAGCAGCCAATACAGCAGCATGTTCTAGTATTTTAATTAATTATTTTATAGTCATCATTGACGTCATCATACTCATTATTAACAAAATTTAATCATCTTGGGAACATCCGCTTCACAAGACATTTTCCTACAAATGACAATCAGTATTTTTGACAATTACACACACTCACACTCACAGCACAAGGTGTATTATATCTTCTTTATATAACTACAAAAACAAAAAGAAAAGAACTTTAAATCAAAATTGAATTTCTCCCCACCAAATGAAAAGAGAACTTGAAACTAAAACGGAAATAAATTACATTAGAATTATGTCAATGTTTCCTCTAACCAAAGAATATAATACTCTAAAATGAAATTTTAATTTATAATTAACCAGTACACAAATTGAAAACTTTGTAAGAAAATCAACACACTCTATTAACTTGTGTGTGAAATTTTGATTAAATCATTTCCATGAACAACAACATTACTAATAATTACCATAAAATCAACATTATTATATCCTTGTTAGAAAGCCAAGGACAACAACGAACTAACCAAAACAATTGGCTGGTTGAGTTGGACGAAAATAACAACAAGTTGTAAACAATATTTTCCCAGCCTTAAAAAAAACAAGTTGAATATTATTTCACGCTATTTAGCACCTGAATAAAACACCCCTAAAATAAAAAACCCACAACTATTAAAAAAAGAAAAACTAATACAAATTCGTAACACGGAACACCTGTGGCGTAACCAAAGGATATTAAAGGATACTGTTGTTGTGTTTTTGTTTGAAATTATTATGTTTTAATTCCCAGACTGGTCATGGTCATTTGAAGAATTCTAAAACTTAAATTATGCAATCACAATTTTCAAATCGCGAGAATTGTTTGAAATAAAACTTCATGCTTAAATGGGTGAGATTTTTCTAAGGTTGGCCAGAGTGTTGAAATGTGGTGGTTTCAAATATTCAAATATCATTTTGTAAATCAGACTTTATGGTTTACAGTTTGTTGTTAACCTTCTGTAAAAGAACTTAATTCCCAAGGAAATAGTTTTTAAGCACAAATAGGTAAAAGTTTGGGTTTCTGTTTTGTTGGAAGGCATTAACTGTGGCACAACATTTGGACACACCTGCGCTGCATACTTTTTCGATGTTGTTAAATGTATAAATCTTTTAAAGGTGTTTAGATCAAGATAAAATTAACCCAAAAAATATTTATATGCACAGAAGAAGTCTTACCATTAAATGAGGATTCGTCCATAATAAGTAATAGTTCCCATATAGCGCCCATTTCTGAAAACCCGTTTCTACACAAATTCTTTTTTTCAATTTTTTTGGAAAAACCATTTGGGTTAAATTGCATGACGTTTATAATCAAGAAATTTCAACTATTTAAGTAAATTCTCTGAAAAAATTAAAAAAACACTAAAATTTTGTCTGAAATTTTCAAAATTTTTGAATTAAAAAAAATAGTTTTTTAATTTTTGATAACCCATTGAATGCGCCTCTCAAAGACCTTTCATATGATGCATATAGTTCTTGGTTTTTATAGAAATTATTTCTAAAACAGGCTTTTAAGGTCAGTTTTCCTCCTAAATGTAAATAAAAGACTTTATTTATTTATACATTTTCTATCCGACGTTTCGTTGGTATTTTGCCAACATCTTCAGGGGATGAATTTTTATTAAATCTGGCAACATTAACAAAAGAACAATATTTTAATAACAACAATAAGGTACATAATATTATTTCAACAATTAGACTTACATATCTTTTCTTATTCAGTTTTACATTTAGTTTTAAATAAAAGATGTTTTTCACGATACAAAATGTACGACATATAACATATAATTTTAAATAAATGTAAAAATAATTAATTAAAAATATCACAGTAGATTGTCTCTTAATGCCAGGTATCACAGTTGTAATTAAAGTAAAATTTAAACAAGTGCAATATTGTAATTTGCATTAGCGTTGTCCTTGTCTGTCTTGTTGTTTATTGCGATGTTTGTTTTTTGTTGTATACTTAAACTTTCCAATGTAAATCTTTTGTTATGCTTTCGTTCCTTATGCAATATTCTTATATTTTCGAGATCAGCTGTGTGTTTATTTTCAAAACAGTGTTGGGCAAGTGCAGTAGAAAGCCGGTACTTTTTAATGTCTGTTTCGTGTTCTGCCATTCTAACTCCTAAATTTCTTTTTGTTGTTCCAATGTAAATTTTATCACAGTTTTCGTTTAATTTTCCTGCACATTTAATTTCATAAACTACATTGCTTTGGTCTTCTTTTTTCATTTTTGTTTTTGTCTGCGTAAATAGTGGATTTATTGTCTTGTTTGCCCTGTGTGCCAAAACTATTCCTTCTTCTCTCATTATTTCCCTAAGCTTTTTGTTTGCTGTGAGTTTTGGTATATATGGTACACTAAAGAATTTGGTGTTACCAGATGTATTATTTATATTTGTGTTATTTTCCCCGGATATGGGATTTATTATCTTATGTATTAATTCGTTGATTATATTTTGTGGATAGTTATTGTTTAGTAGTATTTCTCTAATTGTTTTTATGTTCTTGGATTTAAACTTTTCATCACTTAATTGTAGAACTTTGTTAATGAAGTTTGTCGCAGTATTAGTTTTCTGTTTAAATGGTTGTGTGGAATGGAAATTTATAATGCGACCAGATGCTATAGATTTCATATAAAGGGTGTTTTTTTTACTGGTTTGTTTTTCGAAAAGAGATAAAACTGGCATTTTGTGGTCAAATCTGGCAACTCTTATGTCATTTATGTTCAGTTTGGTTTGCCATTTCATCATGAACAGGTTGACAAAAGAACAACGCTTGCAAATCGTGCAAATTTATTTCGAAAATAACGGTTCAGTTCGCGAAGTTTACCGCAAGCTCCGTCCATTTTATGGTCGACATAATCGTCCATCAGAGCAATTAATTCGGTTAACCATGGATCGTTTTCGCACTACGTTTACTCTATGTGATAATACGCATCCGTAGAGACGTCGAACAGTGCGCACCGAAGAAACAATTGCCGCTGTAGAGCAAAGTGTTGAAGAGGACCCGAATGAATCGATTCGCCACCGTGACCGGTATAGAGCCATGATAACCGACTATTTTGTTCCCGAATTGGATGGCATGAATGTGGATGAGTTGTGGTTCCAACAAGACGGCGCTACATGCCACACAGCGCACGCCACAATCGATTTATTGAAGGAAACATTTGATGAGCGCAAAATTTCGCGGAATGGACCTGTCAATTGGCCACCAAGATCGTGTGATTTGACACCATTAGATTATTTTCATTGGGGATATGTGAAGTCGCTCGTCTACGCCAACAAACCAGAAACGTTAGGGGAATTGGAAGCCAACATTCGTGGCGTTATTGCCGACATACGGCCCCATATGCTCGAAAAAGTGGTTGAAAATTGGACCTGTAGAATTGGCTTTATTCGAGCTAGCCGCGGCGGCCACATGCCTGAAATCATATTTAAACATTAATGGCATAAAATTATCCTTCCAATAAAGCCAAATTGATGGTCATTAAAACGATTTTCTTGTGTTTTATTTCAATTCGAAAAAAAAACACCCTATACCAATCAGTTATTATTTTGTTGTTTTCCCGTATGATCTTCATGTCAAGGTACGGAATTGATTTGTTTATTTCTTTCTCAATTGTAAATTTAAGTTTGTTATGGTAACTGTTGAATAATTTTAATATTTTATCCTCGTCGTTCTTCTTTATGATGGCAAAGAGGTCGTCTACATACTTCGTTAATAATTTTATTTTTATATTGTTCTTTTCTAATTCTTCGGTGGTTTCCTCTAAAAGTGTGTCTAAGACAATATCAGCAATCGTTGGCGACAAAGGGTTTCCCATGGGCATTCCGTTTTTTTTTGTCTATAAAATTTATCATCATAAATAAAATAGTTATTGTCGTTAAGACAGAATTGAAGTATTTTCAAAAATAGTTGCCTGGGGATTTTTGTATGCTTTTTCAATGCTTCCCACTTGCTCATTATGTTACTTATAGCTAAATGTATAGGTATGTTAGTAAATAACGATACCACGTCTAATGATATAAGAATCTCGTCATCTTCCAAAATTATTTCGTTTAATTTAGTTTTCAGTTCTAATGAGTTTTTTATGTTATATTTTTCCAATATAACGTATAGTTCCTTTGGAAGAAATGTGAAAAAAATCTAAAAACCTCTAAAAAGGACATTTTTATCCTTTGATACAGCTCACCAAATATTGACCCCAGGACAAAAAAAATTGAGAAATTTAGTCTTAAAATGAATCAAATTTTCATATTAGTCGGGAACATCCGCAATTTTATTTTGGGGCCACCCTAATGTACATACAAACATACTACTACAAATATTGAAAACATAACAAAAGTACTTGCAGACATTAAAAAAAACATTAATTAAAACTACTTTAAAAACTAAACTAAAGTTATAAATGTCTCATCATCCTAAATAAATAACCAGGTGTTTTATTTTTATAAATTCTATTCACAAACAATGCAGTTAAACAACGAAAATTATAAAAAGGATAATTGACAACAACTTCAAAATGTTTAAAAATCAACAAATAAAATATTCCAGACAATATTTATACTCTTTTTTTTTTTTTGGTAAATTTAATACCGCACAAATATAAACGTTAAATCAACGTCACATCTATAAATATCCTTGCGCAACAGCGCTCTTTAAATCAAATGAATGTGTGACCCTTTTTACTCATGTGCGCGAGTTGTTTGTGTATGTGTAAATAAAACACATTCACTCAAAAAAAAAGGATTCACTGTAACATCCCCCGTCTAAATCAACTTGTTGATGGAGTTACTGACAAAACCAGCAACAGGATTTATTTTCTGCTTTGAAATGTTGTTGTTTGTCTGACAATAACAAAGCAACAGTCTGTAAGTCAACCATTCAGTCATTCTGTGAGTCAGTCCAAGAGGACGATGACACGACAAACGAAGTTTGAATAATGATTGTTTGTGTTGGGATTTGTTTTGAATCGTGTATAGTAGAGTGTGTTGCGAGTGTCCCTCTCTATTTCTTTCCCTCTCTCTCTCACTCTTTGTTTTGGCTAGGTTTGTGTAAGTTAGTGAGCGGGGGTTGAAAAAAAATACAACACAAGTAAAATACTCGCACTAAATAAAACAACAAGAAACACACAACAGGAGTTTTTAAAAATAAACCAGAAAAACTTGTTGAACTTGTAGGAAGAATTATTTATTAAACCAGGAATATTACCAGGAATAAACATTAACACAGGCAGACAGTACCAGAGCTAGTCAGAGGGACAGACGGCGATACAGACATATTAGGGGAATTTATTTATATTTTATGGCCGTTTTAATGGGAAGGGTGGGGGGTGGAGGCAGCAAATTGAATCCTTTTGGGTATTTTTAGAAATTTAATGCGTACAAGGGTTAAATATTAAAGGATTTTATTCTAAGTTTGGAAAGAAAAACATGAGAATTGTGTATTACGAGAAATCATATACATACTCGTAAATTCTACATCAAAAAAAATTTAAATTATGGTGGATTGTTATAAAACATATTAACGACATCAATAAGGGAAGAAGGATCTTAGTGTTTTTGATAATAAGATTGTAAATAAAAATGTTTCCAAATATCTTCAACAGCTTGTTATAGGATTATTGAAAAGTTTTGTAAAAATGAAGACAAATTGTACTTAAACATTTCTATGCCAAGAATACACCTCTTGACGAGCCATGGTTTTTGGAGCACAAAACCAAAATGTCGGCAGAATTACGGATACAAATTTGATCATGTTTTTCAGTGTGGGGAAAACGTTGTGTAAAAATTACATCTGATGGCAAACATGTCAGTTGTGGGAACAATTGTTCTGAGAATGTTGTTCGAACAAGAATATAATATCGACAGGAGTTGTCCATGTGCGACAAATTCATGTGTAGACAAGACCCAGTGTCTACTATTTTGGGTGTAGGTATCATCAACTCTGAAAAATTATAGCGAATTTCCGGACGCCATTTATTAATACACATGCATCGGATTTCTAGGTCTTACAATAGGATCCATAGAGAAACCACGTGTCAATTTCAAGCTGTCTGCCTGTTTACCCTGTGGGATGAGTTTTTCAACATTAACTACCTTATATAACGAACATCTAAAAATGTTATGCTTGCTATAAGAATCGTTAATAAAAATAAAACAAAACGAGAGACCAAATAGTCGTCGACCTCTAATGACTAGATGATGGAAAAGGATCTTTCTTGTTTGTTTCACGACCAGAGGAAAAAAAATTCAGTTTAAAACAATTGCATGTATCTTCAAATTGGTGTAAGTCGATTCAACCAATTTCAATAGACTTTGTTTAATAAAAACGTAACAATTGTGTGAAATATTTTCACACACAAGCTTTAAATGGATAGCAAACCAAACAGCCAGACGTACTGATTGTTAGGCACATCACCGTCTAATGCTTCTTTCGGCATGTTAAATTGGCTACCGGTTGATTTTTTGGCCAGACAATTAGACTCGATAATATTGAGGAATTCATATGAAATCTTCACTGCTTACTGGGAAACAAAAATCGCACAGACTCGTGTTATATTTGAGACTTCCACATCAATTCAGGGGCCAAATTACCGCATTCGTGATCGAATGAGCTATCGTATCGAAAAATGATTTCGATATCGAAATTATTATAAAATGTACTAAATTTCTTGCTCGATATCGAATGCCATAATCTCAAATAAGAAAATTACGATCAATTTTACTCGATATCGAATGCGGTAATTTGGCCCCAGGTTTTAGCCCTTGGCTAAGGTTTTATTGAGTATATTTTGCGAATATTCGGATTTATACAGCCAGGGGCCAAATTACCGCATTCGATATCGTGTAAAATTGATTGTAATTTTCTTATTTGAGATTATGGGATTCGATATCGAGCAAGAAATTTAGTACATTTTATCATAATTTCGCTGAGGCGAAACATGTGTATTCGTTTTATAATTCATAATAAAAATTTAATTAAAAAAAAATAATTTTTCGATACGATAGCTCATTCGATCACGAATGCGGTAATTTGACCCCAGATCTCCCTTTAAGGAGATACCAAAATATCCCAGGCAACTGTACTGCTGATTCATTGGCTTAGAAGAGAGGATGAGGATACTGATCTATTGGTTGGAAATCTGCGCAAGCGTCGAGTTTATGCTAAACTTCACAAGTGTCCGAAATCTAAATGATCGCTTGAGCACTGGTGAATATTCCATGTGACCGACCACGGAATGTGGTAGCAGTAACCGCCTGATTGAAATGTATGCAAGTTGATTGAATCTCCCTTAGACCGATTTCTATATAAATTGCCATTATAAAGCTCTCTTCTCTGTCAGAACATTGACTCTGAAAAATCATAGAGAATTTCTGGATGCCATTTATCAATAGACATGCATCGCATGTTTTGATTAAATCAAATAACTAATATTTCCACATATCACAACAGGATTCATGGAGGACCCACGTAACAATTTCATGTTGCCTATATGTTTAACCTAATTAACAAAAATTTCCAAATTTGCAACTGGTTTATATCATGTACCTGTAATTAATTCTGTAAGAAATGTTTTTCTATGAAATAGTGAGAATCGATTTGACTCCAGGGGAAGCAGCTTTCTCGAAGGGACAACAACATTTTTACGGCAGAATTTTGGTTTTTGGCTACAAAATCCAACTTATTAAAGAATTACAGCCGCCGGACTTGAATTTACTATTTAGTCAGGCAATTTAACCTTGAATCGCAACCAACATTTCAATTAAATTTCTTTAATAAGTAAATGCCAGATATTGTTCTTTGGTTTACTAAATAAAGATTCAGACTCTAAATGGAGCAACCATTTTTATATTTATTTAGAATAGAAGATCACAAAACACACTGTTACAATGATGCTGTGAATCCATACAGTTGGATACATTACTGGCATGGATGTGTAACTGGTCCAAATAGGATTTTGAATATTTTCGTAAATCGTTTTTGAAAAAACTTTTTTCATTTGACATGCATATTGCCTTTGTACTAGTTTTTTTTAACCAGTTCCTCCACCTAGACCGAAAGTTAGTCACTTCAAGTAGATTAAATTACATATATTCCTCTATTTTACAAACTGTTGTTAGACTGAGAAAGAGTTGGGAAAATTTATAGAAGCCGAATTTTGTACGAAGACGTTGGAGTAAAACCCAAAAGTATTCAAGATATACCCAAAAATCCTAGTTGGTCGTTATTTTTTGTTCATATCCCAAACATTTATTTAATTATCGAATGAATGTCCGTCAGATTGACACAAGATTAAGATCAGATAAAGTTGAGTTTAATCAAAATACGGACAGATATCTACAAAGATTCAGAATATACTCGTATGTATATTAGGGTGGCCCATATTTTCAAGTAAAAATTTCAAAATTACCTTGGACATCTGGGCATTACTAAAACTAGTATTTATGCAAAGTTTGATGATAAAATTCCAATAGGAAGACTGTCAGACTCAAACCAATATAAAATTAATAACGAAATTAAAAAAATTTGCTTCTTTTAAATAGTAAGTACAATTAGCTGAATAGTAGAAAAATAATTTCATTTACAGTAGAAAATAGATAAATAATATAAAAGAATTTCTTAAAAAGTGACAAGTTAATTAAAAAAAACAGGTGCCAAATTACCGCATTTGATATCGAGTAAAATTGATCGTAATATTCTTATTTGAGATTATGGCATTCGATATCGAGCAAGAAATTTAGTACATTTTATCATAATTTCGATATCGTAATCATTTTTCCATACGATAGCTCATTCGATTACGAATGCGGTAATTTGGCCCCAGGTTTAGTTTTTCAAAGATGACAGCTTTAAACTTTTAATTAAGATTTGTTTTGTCGTTTTGGTCGGAATAGACTTTCTGTTAGATTCAACCACTTGCAAAATCAATTGTTTCTCTTCTTCGTCGTTTGTCAGCCAGCAGCTTATTGAATTCTTCAAATAGTTTAACATGTAATGTTCATTAATGTGCCATTCATTTGGGTTTATGGTCAAGAAATCTGAATTTATTTTTAATTTTTCAAACAGCTGCAGTGATCTTTTATGGGCAAAGTCAGCCAAAACGGCTTGGTCAGTTAAAAGTAACGAATCTCCTCTTATTATTTTTCGGCCTCCTTCTCCTCATTTGATATCTTTTCTTTTTGTTTAGTTTTGAAACCGTCTTCGTCACGAAATAAGTGTATTTTTATGGTATATATCAGCTCTGACATCCAACGAGCATGATGTACTGCGCCAGGAGCTCTCCAATGAATTTTATCAGGAGTATGACCCAAAGCAAGTAGTGACAATTCTATTACCACCATGTAATCGTCTCCGGGCTGCTTTTTGCTTTTTTAAGCAACTAATAAAACTTTTACCGCATCAAGTTTTAAAAATTCTCTACCTGCAGCTTCTCCTAATGGTGTATAGTTTTCTTTACGTATACACTCGAAAAAAAAATTAAGTAATCCGTACTTAAATCAATCCCTAGCGGTGTCAATAGTAGGGTAAGTACGGATTTTCTTATACCGAGTGCAAAGTACTTGATTCAAGTCAAACAATCTTAATTTTAGCTCTCCTTAAGAATGGCTGAGATTGAATTAATCCCTAAATAAGCTTTATTCAAGAATTATAAACTAGATGTAAGCACGAATTCGTACTTGATGTAATCCAAAAATGAGACTGATTTAAGTATGTCCGAGTTTGAATTAATCCCAAAATGAGCTTGGTTCAAGAATTTTGTACCAGATTTAAGCTCTAATTCATATTTGATGTAATCCTAAAATCGGATTGATTTAAAAATGCCCGAGATATAATTAATCCCAAATAAGCTAAATAATACGACATAAATACTTCGGATCTCGATCGGCTAACTACGGCTACAATATTATGAAGTAAGAATCATATTCGTTTTAAGATTTATCTTCTTGATTTAAGAACAAATTGGACTTAATTTAAGGGTTTTTTACTTAAATCAAGAACACTATTCTTGTTTTAAGAAAATCTGCGCTTGATTTGTCAAAGCAATCCCGATTTTTTCTTATTTTAAGTATGAACTAGTAAAAACGTTTTTGAAAATTTCAGGCTAAAACTGAGAAAAATAAACTTAATTTTAGAATGCCATTTTGTATAAGGATATATCAGGAGAACTGGATGGTCCGAAGCAAAGAACAAAAACTTTACTCAAAACAATTTCTAAAATGTGATGCCTACATGCTAGCCAAAAGAATGCTTGTCCTGTTTTTTGCATTGTATATATGTAATAAAATTCCGCAAATAAATATTGCAAACGAAATGACAAACTAATATTTACTACACATGGTGAAAAATAAGTTAAAGATTTGGAAATTGTCTACAAAATTCACACTTAATAAAATGATATACTGGTATTGGACATTGAAATAATGGGTCGAATTAATAATTCCGTTCCGCGATTGTGGAAAGCAACTTTTTGTGCGGAAGCATAATAAGAAATTATACAGTCCGTTGCTGAGGTATTTTCCCTTTTTGCGTTATCATCTCTACACAGTTAATATTGCGGCATATCGATCGATATTTCTTTCCACTTAGTTTTCCTTGATTTCCATGCGGAATTAATAATACCTTCCAATGATTTTAACAGAAACAGTTTCGTTGAATTTATTGCCAATCCAATTATTCCGAAATTGTTCAGAAGAATCTGCAAAGCTTTAAATGAGTTGGTAAAAACTTTGTTTCGGAAGCGTTAATGATCCTAATAGATTACTTCGCAATAAGCAGAGGTATTTGGGGGGGGGGGGGGGGGGGGAATAAAAAACTTAAATAAATTGCAAACTTTAAATAAAACATTAGTCAGGGATTAGAATATTTTGAAAATAAACTACACTGTCTCTAAACATGTGTGTTTATAAAATTCAAAACTAAATAAATCTTCAATACAAAAAATCTTGTTTCTTCACAAGCACGTATCTTTTGATACATTTATTCCAACCACTCATCCATCCCATCCATCCATTTATTTATTTATTCCTGTATGTTTGTACATAGCAACGATGTTGACATTTGTTAACAATGAAAGAATTCCTTTTTGTCTTTATAATATTCACAGAGAGACAGACAGACAGACCGACAGACAATTTCTTCTTTAAAATATATGTAGGTACAATGTTTATGAAAAGGGATCACACGTTCGTCATGGTCACATGGGTTGGGCTCCATATTGTTAGTTGGATTTTTATATTATTGTTTAAACAATATGTGTTTCTGTTTGTGAGTGTATGTATGTGTGTGTGTGTGTACAAAATACACACTTTGGAATGCAAATTGCTGTTGAAGTAATATCCTCTGAATTGACTTTAAATCATACTTAAATACACTGATACAGAGTGCCAACTAGTCAGTCAGTTAGTCAGCCATACAGCCAACAAACCAACCATCTCTCCAAGTGTACACATTGTTGCTGTTATCTGTGTCGTCTCACATTGGAAGCAGCCCATTTTGTATGAGTTGCATGAAAATAAACCAAAGTTGTGGACTTAAAATCTTTTTTTTTTTTTTTTTTTTTAATTTAATTTTTGTAACGATCGTTGATTTTAAATTTTGTTTCTCCCCTTTTTTTCAGTTTCCTTTTTGGTATCGAAGTGGAGTTGAATCATGCACACGAATTAAGGAGCACAACTGCTTGCCACAACAAAGCTGTGCAAGAACAGCCATGAACAGCACCCTGTGGGGATCTTAAACAAAACGTACAAACAAAATAAATTCCTTTGATAGACTTTGTTGCCTTTTAACAGCTTAAGTATACATACATACATACATACATACATACGAGTATGAAAGAAGGGGGTCACATACACAGAATATTCACTAAATTCAAAACTATTTTTGTAAACAAAAGAGGGAACAAAAATATGTATGTACGAGTATGTTTTAGTATGTATGAATGGTATACATGAGCACATGTAAAGGGACGATGTAGAGAAGACAGAAAATAAACCAAAAACAGAATTAAGCAAACGATCAAATGATCAAGGATAATTTCATGAGTGTTTTGGTAAATAAAGCGAAAAGTATGTATAATGGAGACATACCTGTGAATGTGTGTATTTTAACAAGAAGTAAAAAAGTGTAGGCGGTCAAGCCCGACCATAAAATACCCTAGCCACAGTACATGTGTTAAAACAGTTTATCAGACATGGGCGCTATAGGGGAGCTATGATGACCAGCGTTGTTAACTTTGAAATTTCAAAACGCACCAAAATGGAGAAAAAAGCGCGCCATTTACAAAAAAAAAAAAAAAACGCATCAAGTTAAGCATTTCGTTTTTGTTTCAAATATTTATTGAATTAATTTGAAATTTTTTAATATCATAAATTCTATAAAAACTTTTTATCAACGATTATTAGTAAAAAGCCTTTTTTAATAAATGAGCTAATAAAGATAAAATAAGCATTTAACCACTCAAAATTTAACTTTCGGAACTAAAGTACTAATTGGTAAAAAACCTAATTTCAGTACATATTTGGTTCTGTTTTTATATATTTTTGTTTTCTAGTTAAAGTACTTCTAAAGAGTGTCCCAACTGGAACGCAATTTTTAAATTTGGCGCCATTCAAAGTGTCATTGTTTGACATTTGAATAATTGTTATTGTTTGCTAGTAGAAGGTATTTACATGTTTAAAATGTTAATTTGATTTTCACCAAAATTTAAAAAAAGCGCACCGCGCATTAACTAAAGAATTTTTCGCACCAAAAATGGTGCGAAACGCACCAAGTTGACAACACTGATGATGACCTACTTTTTATTATGGATGGATTATCACAAAAGTTCGTGGCATTATTTCTCTGCATATAAATATATTTTTTGTGTCAAATTTTTTCTCGGAATAAACATTTTTAAAAGATTTGTACATGATTATTTAACTGATTGTTCGACCTTTTTATTTATTAAGCAATTATATTTTATTTTCGAGATTAAGGTCTAATATTGTTTTTAATAAAATAAAAATAAAACAAAAATAAAAACAATATTAGACCTTAATCTTGAAAATAAAATATAATTGTTTAAGATTTGTACATGTGAAACTGATTTTCAAAAGGGGTCTTATATGGGAGCTTTGACTAAATATGGACCGACTGTTATAAAATTAGGTAGCTATGAGTAATTATGAACCGATCTTCATAAAATTGGGCAGAATGATTTTTGTTTATATGGAACATATTCGTATTGAATATTAATTTGTTACAGAGATATTTAAGAGAGTTGTGCTCTTTAACCCTTTAAGACCGTGATGCATCGATTGTGCGGGTGGGTTTCGGTTTCAATATTTTTTTTTTTTTAAGATAAGTAACACTCAGGCAATTAATATGCCTATATATAATTCCGTTACTTTGTTTGGAAAGGGGATAAACTGAAGAAGTAAAGGTGATGATAGTAGAAGAAAGATTTTTATATCACAACTCTGCCATTGCGCATAATGTTTGTTTGTTTAGTGCAGACTTGCAGCGCCTCTGGTGTTGAGTAGGTGCATTCTTTTTTAAAGCTTGATTTTATGGCTTTTTATTTAATTATTTTACTTCGGTGGCGTTTGAATGCTATACCACCGAAGGAGGGCGCTGTGATAAATATTAGTTATAATGAATAGAAAGAAAACTAATAATTATCGGAAACTGATGTTGTTTGAGTGGCAGTGGCTGGGAATTGAACCCGGCCTACAAATACCAACTTATGCTTAATGATCAAATACGCTAACCAATTAGCTATAGCAGCCACTTTTATATTTGCTTCTCACAATTCTCTACTGCTTGATTTAACGTTACTTGAATTATTGCGAAATTCTTCAGTCACATTTCAGTTTTAGCAAAATGAGCCGTGGAAGTAAATATAAGTGTCTTTACTCGTAATTACAAAAGTATTAATCGTTTACAAATACTGAAGTCCACATATGTACTCGTCTATTAACTAAAAAAATTATAAATTTTAATATTTCAAACTAATTGAAATCGTTTCATGCAATAAAAATGTGTTTTAGTTGTGTGTGTCCTGAAAATCCTTGATGCATATAAAAATGATAAAACCTAATCATTGATTATATTTTCATACACTGTAGAGATCACATATTCCAACAATTATAAAAAAATTCCTGGTAGTTTTGCGTCAGGTCTGAAAGGGTTAAAATGATCCATGTGGGAGCTATAGTCAATTATGGACCGATTTGCACAAAATTTGTAAATCTAATTAGGCTTTATGTACAACTTATTTCCAGCGAAATTTATTTGAATATTTACATAAATCTAATATTAATGATTGATAAACCTCTATTTCGGGAGGATATTTGTATGGTGGCCAGCTGAGATAATGGTACGATTTCAACTAATTTCAATTCCAATCTGTCTTTGGGCCGAAAAAATATCACGTATCAAATTTTATGGAAATATCTTCAATATTTCGACCTGTGCGAAGGATGCACAAGGTTTAGACGGACAGTTGGAGGGACTTTGTTAAATCTACTCAGAAAATGATTCTGAGTCGATAGGTCGATATTTTAAGGCGGCTGTTAGACTAATATTTATGAGCATTACAAACATCAGCACAAATCCAATATACTCTTCCTATTATGATGGTGTAGGGTATAATAAAATTGAACATGGCTTTCAAAAATATTTGTATGTGTATTTGTAACAAATTCAAATAGTAGATTTCTCAAGGGTGCTTTTGAATTGAGTTCAAGTAACACTTAAAGACAATTGAAAGGGGTTTCTTAATTTAGTAATTTCAATTTTAACTTTTCATTGTTAAAGATTTAGTGTAGAATTACAAATAAAGCCCCTATAAAGTTACACCAATACAGGGTGTTTAAATGAAATACATAATCACATTTTTAAAACTTTAATTTTAATTAATACGGTTTTAAGTAAATATAAAATGGGTTCTGTGGATCAGACCTTATATTTTCGCAAAAAAAAAAATCAAAGAATTGCATTGGCAAATTCAAAATTGAAATTTGCTGAAATGTTCTATTGGAGTTTTTGAAACGGTTGTCAGTCCCTTATTGTATTCAAAATTTCAAACTCAAAACCACAAAATTGAAATAAATCACTTCTTTAGGGTGTTTTCTTTAGATGTATAGAACTTTGAAATTGAATAAAACAAAAATGATTTTTTTTAAATAAATTTACTTTATATGAAAGATAAGCTTCTGAAATTATACTTCTGGCATATGACTGGCTCAGACATAGTCTAATCTGGAGGTCTAATTTGCAAGGACTTTATCCAAGATTTGTTTCAATTGTGTTCTTCAAGTGGTCAATCGTTTCGGGCTTATCGTCATAGACTAGCAACTTTACATATCCCGACAGAATATAGTCTAGCAGTGTTAAATCTTTGACGACAATTCACGGGTCCGAAACGTGAAACTATGCGATTACCAAACGTTTCCTTCCATAAATCAATTGTGGCACGAGCTGTGTGACACGTTGCGCCGTCTTTTTGAAACCATAGTAAGCCCGCAACAAGTGACACCATACGCCACGTAAATTTAGGACTGCACAAAATATATTATGGGTCGTCGTGACATGTCTTAGTACACTCCGATTATTAATAATAGGAACAATTAGGAACCACTCTGTGTGGATTTCGCATTTTCACATTATTTATCTAAATATTTTAATAAGAAACAAATATTAAAGCAACTTTATTCCAAAAAAAAAAAAATAATAATGAGATTTTAATGATTTTAAAAAGTTCATATCTTGGCCGCCATTTGTTTGCTGAATAAAAGGCCCCCAAAAAATACAATTAATAACATGAAATTATTTCCTTTTTATAATTGCCATAAAATCATATGTTTCCAAAATAGGAAATGATTTAATACAACAAGCTGCCCATAACCTCAAATAATTCCAAATATTTTTCTTTCAGTGTATTAAGTAAATAATAGAAGAGTAGTGTGAAATATTTATAAAAAAAAACATACGTTTTTACACAACATTAACTGCCATTGTTATTTTTTTTTTATTCCAACATCATCAGAATCATTGTATTGATTGTATATTGAACCCATAGGGAGGGATGGATAACTTAAGTAAACTACATTACACACATTATCTGTTATTGTACAAACACATTGTTCACCACCATAGTGGAGAGGGTATATTGGATTTGTGCTGATGTTTGTAACGCCCAGAAATATTAGTCCAACACCCACCTTAAAGTATACCGATCAACTCAGGGGGGTTACTGTGTACTTCGATTCGAAAAGCAAATGCTTTTGCTTTCAGAAACTTGTTAGATTTTTAAAACTTTGACTAAATAGATTAGCTAATACGATGAAAAATTTTGTGAAATAAGGTACTAAAGATTACTTATGTTAATCCAATCAGTTTTATTGCTTAATGATTTTCCTGTTTATATACATACATCGTATTCTCAAGTATTTTATCCGGATGGCAACAAATCCAATGCGCGTTTAAATGTCATATTCGGTAGACTTATGCTGATGGTTATGTGATCGATTTGATTCTTGGTCAACAATTTACTCCCTTCGCGAAAAGGAGCCGTCGTAATATCAAGCAGTCATGATATATGGCATCAATAATTTATTTTGGCCACCCTGTAGGACACTGCTTAACTTTAATTGGCTGTCCCTGGTAGGGTCATACATTCCAGAAGAATACAAATGATCAAGAAATTAAAAACTACCATCTCGATTTCTCGGAAAGCGTGTGTTTCTCCTCTGGCGCGGCTATCATATATTTCAATCAAACTCACCTTCCCCGCACTGAAACGAAAACAGGTCCCTAGTATCATTAAGTTCTACAGTTTTTGTGCGTCCGAAATTCACATGTGTATGTTTCCATCTTGAGCGGCTGATGGTCTGCCGCTGTTTATTCCCTAATCTGGAATCTGGCACAAAAGGTTGGCTGAATGTAGGAAACTGTACGTGATTATGACGCAAGCTGGGATGTGCGTTCTTCTCTCCAACCTCCTAAAAAACTGTAAAGAAACAAACCTTGAATTCGGCAATATCTAATACTTTGGCGGCTTAACGAATACTGTAGAAGCTGTCATTATGAGAAAAAGAAACGATGTCTCACTTATTCTGTCGGTTTCCGATTCTAAGGAACATGCGGGAACGTACCTCTTTCTGAAGTGCTGTGGACAGCTGTGTCTAAGATTCATCTTAGACACATACATACATATGTAAATCGATTCGATTTAGATTTTGGTTGTTTCAATATTGAAGCAACCGGCGTCGATTGAGAGCCTTGTAATCTACTTCTAAAGACAGTGATGCCAACTTTTCAGACTCAAAACGCGTAAATATTTTTGAAAAAAACGACTAAAAAGGGCTAAATTAAAAAAAAAAATCCGTTTAAAGCCACATACTGTCAAAAGTTTCGATAAAGTGCGAAAAGGGGCTAAATTATAATATGTTTCTTTTAAAAATCAAAACAACAAACACATTTTTATAAAATAATTTAGTAGAAAAAAATTAACCATGAGATACATATTTCAATTACATTTCATATTACATTTTAATAAATAAGGTACGATTTCTTGTTCATCATCATTTTCAGTCCATATGTTGGAATTAATTTTTGAGCACACACTTCGTCAGATATTTTGTAGTTTGAACAACATACATTATCTCTTTTTAGGCTATATTTAACTGTTACACGTATTTAATGACATTTTGTTTCTAATTTTATTTTTGAATAAATTCATGACACTAAAATTCCTCTCAACTTCTGCGTTTGAGTATGGATATGTCAAGATGTGTTTGGCAAAACTGGACAGTTTAAGGAATGGGTTATTACCAATAGCATTATTTCTATATTACTATTAGATTAAAGGAAGAAAAAGTACGAAAAAAACTAAAATGTAGTCATATCGAGCAAAAAGTAATAACGGGCTAAAAGATAATTGTAAAACGTGCTAGATTTAGGCGTTTTTTAGTTTAGGGCCAATTTTCTTTTTTCGCGTTTTGAGTGATAAAATCGGGCTAAATCTAGCCCGTAAAGAGCTAAGTTGGCATCGCTGTCTAAAGTAACAAATATGCTCAGTTTTGAATGACGCCTAACTAACATATGTTACTCCCTTAAAAATATGGTACATCCAATTACAACACTATAGCGTCTTGACAGCAAAGTAATTTAAATTTTCTGTCATTTATGTTTCTTAATTACCAGTTCCCATCCATCAGAATAACGATATATTGCGGAAAGAATATACATATGCCTGCTTTGACGCTTTTTCATCGGTAATTAGCAAGGCGCATACAAAATTATACTCTTGTAAAGAATTTTGCTATATTCATCATCTTTCTAATATCTTTAAGTTTAGCATACATCTGACAGCTTTTTTACAATTTTTTTACCCAATACTGGTCAGGTTATGTAGATTATTTCAAGGTTGTATTGAGACTTTATTTCTCTAATTCCGGACATCTTTTGCAAGTCTACCAATGTAAATGGACCCTTTTGAATATATCTATCACTACAGAAACTACAGCAACTTACAGACAACTTTAACTTTCCACAATAACTCTAATATATTAACGTGCCATTAAATAAATCTAAACACCGCTTAAGTGTAACAAAAATATCACATTTAAGCTGCATTTCCGCTACCGGTATTAAATATGTTTCGTGTGCCTTCAAAAGGAAATAAATATACATATGTGCATATGTATGTGCTCGTATGTATGTACGTGAAACATAAAACAACCAAAAAACAAATTTTCATGTCACAATTTCAGGCCAACTTATGAGTCTCTCAACATTGACAACAAAAGCCAACAACAACAAAAAAAAAACTGAACAATAAAGAGTCCAAACAAACTCCTGTTTAATTATTGACACTAAAAGTCGTGTAATAAATACAAAAGGCAACAACTACAACAATGGAAAAATCAACAAAAAAAAAAAACAACATTTACCTGCTCTGCTTTATTCGTAATCGTTAAAAATCTGTTCCAAAACTAAAGAAAACACAGCGAACGTTAAAGGGCAAAGACCTTCAGTCTCCAGTCCCAGTGTAATTGTTGTTATTTTACTTGCATGGTTCTCGTTTTGTTGCCACAAATGGTTTCAAAACCGAAGAAATACTCTTACACGTGTTGGACATTAAATTTTTTCCTACTACATCTTTCATAGGATGTTTTAAACATTGTTTTCTTTTTGTCTGTTTTCTTTAAAATTAAAACAACATAATGTTTTGTTTAAATACTTATTTACTATACTCGTACAATTTTGAAAGTTCAGTTTAGTTAAATTTAAGTTTTAGTGTTTTTTTTTGGTTAAAATAATTTGGAAAGTCCATAAAGTTGAGAAACTTTGTTATGTTGAATTCGAGATGCATTTTTGTGATTTACACGTGTGACCAGCTGCAACAAAAGGTCAAGTGAACACTTTACTCACTAAGTACTTACAACAAATCTATACATACATACATACATACATACATACATATGTACATAGTTTGTCAATCAAATAATATGTTCTTTTAGCAATTTTAAAAATGAAATTGAGTATCAACAAGCCAGCGTCTGCAGGCTTATTAAAACTGTTAAAGAATCTTGAATCTTGTTTGCTAGCTAAACTAAATTGGTAAACAAGAATTACATCTCGTAAAGATTTCATAAAAATTTGAAAGTTTTACATACAAATATTACATAAATATTCTGCAGACAGTTTATCAACAACTTAATTCTCTACATTTGTTCCCACTTTATTCGTTCAACAATTTACATACGCAACATTTCCTTAATTATGATCATTATTGTTCACATAAACAAATATCCATTAATTAATAAATTGAATGAATGAATAAATCAATTACACAACTACAACGGTATTTTGGAAATACAGCAAGCTACTCTCACTCACCCCACCCCAAACAGTTAGTAGTTACCTGGCGGCCATTGCATAAAACAAGTGCGAGAGAGAGCGCACAAATAACTCTAACAAAATGGAAATTCTCTCTTTAACAAAGTGTAACAAATCACCAGTAATTAAGTTTAAATGTATTTAATGATTTTAAATTAAATAGAGACAATCAATACAAATGTTAATTATGAATGTATTCATTCATGTATTGATTGTATTGGTAATTGTAATCTTAAGTACGAGTATGTATTGATTTATAAATGTGTGTATTGTATTGTGCATAAAAAAAATAATTGTATTTGACCACCATGATCATTTGTGTGGCACTTGTTGCTCTGAGTTGTTTTAGTAAAGGAACGGATCAATTGAATATTAAATAAGTAAGAGTTTATATTCGGCTATGCCGAATCCTATATACCCACCATATACAGTGGTGGGCTTATAATTAGTAACGACTTTTCAGCATATTTATTTGTTCATAGATTTTAAAAATTCAATTCAATATATTAAAACTAATAACTAGAAATAGTAAAGTAACAAATTATTATTAAGTTTAAGAATATGTAATTTAAGATTAAGAAAATTAACTTAAACACCAAAAAACGCAATATCAAATTGGTCACATAATTAGAAACTAAGAAAGTATGTATATGCCAAAAACCTTAAGGTTCGGTTACATTTGGCAAATATTTACTCAAAAAAGCGTAAACACTTGTTTCAGCACAAATGTGTTTGAAGTTGTTTACTCTTACAATAGTTTTGCAAGTTCAAAAAGCATCAAATAAATTAAAATTAAATATTTGTTTTGGTTTGGCTCAAATGAGAAACGTTTTTTTTTTTTAATAAATCAACGAGTTTAAATACATACATACATGTTATTTAGTGGTTACGTCTTTTTCGTCAAATATTTGCCAAATGTGACCGTACCTTTAGTGAGGTTTAACAAAACGGACTTATATTGTATTTTGTTGTATAACCCTTGTTTTTGACAACATTCGTCAGTCGTTTTGGTGAACTCTTAATTAAACGCTGGCATGTTTGCAGAGATACGTTTTTCCAGCATTGTTGCACCAACAGAAACAATTCATCATTATTTCATTGATTTTTGTCCTTTAGGTCTCATTTTACAATTGCCTATAAGATTTCAAACCTTGAACTCGGCGATACCTAATATTTTGGCGGCTTAACGAATACTGTAGCAGCTGTCGATATGAGAAAGAAACGATGTCTGACTTATTCTGTCGGTTTCCGATTATAAGGAACACGCGGGAACGTACCTTTTTCTGAAGTGCTTTGGACAGCCAGTTAAGAACATCAATATTTTGATCCAAAAGCCAACACTTCACTAACCGTAAACGGACATAAGCTCAAAGCAATACGGTTCCATTACATTTTTAAAACATTTTTATATTGCTGCTGATCCATTATTCCCTTCAACCGCTTCATGATATTTTGTTTGAGACATGAGAAAAAGGCACGATTATATTTTACAATACTACACCGTAAAAAGGATATCAAGCTCTGGAAAAGAGTGCTTTTCACAGATAAAACCAATATTAATCTGTTTGATCCTGACAGAAAAACGTTTGTGCATCGAAAAAAAAACCAAGAATTCAATCTCCCTTACACTACTAAATTGGTAAAGTGTGCTATTTCTCTGTCCATAGCTGTACACAGAGATATTTTGGAATTATTATACTTAAACTTAACAATTGTCAATAATTAAGAAATCATTACTATCATTTAGTTTTGTTTTTGAAATACTCGTATGTCATGTTCTTCTTAATATTTATTATATTAATTGAGAAAAATAGTTGAATTTGGTAACTTAATAAAACAAACAAGTGATAAAAAATTTTAATAATTCAGAAAATCGTCATTTTCAATGAAAAAATCGTCAAATCGTCACTTTGCTATTTTTGTAACAAAAAATCGTCAAAATGACGATAAATCGTCAAATCTGGCAGCTATGATAGTGGTAGCAGTACAAACTCTTTATTTATTTAATTTACTTCGTTTTGCTCTTACCTGTCAAGTAATTAATCTTAATTATTTTATTTACTCTCTTATAAGTTTTGTTACAAACACAAGCCCCTCTATTTTGGCTGCTCTTTTTAATGGTAAATACGCTGTTTTGTTTTTCACAAAAACTCTCCATTACAAAAAGCTTTTATTTTGTAGAGTTGTTTTACATGCTCTCCTTTACAAATACACTGTATTTGCTTTACTCTCTCATTCTTAGTTGTGTTTTTGTTTTGTGTTTTAACGAAAAAGTCAAAAGGGGTTACGAATTTTGTCAAAGAGTCATTAGAAAACAGACTACATACTTATATATGTATGTAGTACATATATATATATGTATATGAAAAGGAACGCCTTTTAGCACGCATTTATTATGGAGGAATAGAGCTTGTCGTATCTAATAAAACACAATAAGGCGAAATTACGACCGACAACCACCACCAGCGGCAGAAGCAGCAAAACCAGCACTAGCTGCGATAATAGCAACAATAACACACCCCAATAAAAACACACTAGAAAAAAGGCAATTTTCGCCTGTTGCTGTTGTGTACGAGAATATGTATTTCTTCATTCTTTATGAAATTTGTTATGTGTGTGTGTTTTCACGCGGTACAGTGGGCCCGATTAAAGATTAAGGCACACAAAATTAAAATGATCATCATGAAATTTTTTTTTTTGATTTCAAAATCGTTAAATTTTTATTTTACTAAAAAACTTAGATTTACTTGCAATACCATTTATATACATACATATCTATATACATTTGTAAAAGGAGCTATTGGACCTCTCTTCTGCAAGGACCTAAAGATTCCAAATTAACTTATTTGGTTTTTCATTTGTCAATATACATACATTAGGCCGGGTCGATTTGTGGGGAGGCAAAAAAATCACCCATGGCTCAGTGAAAATCGTATTCTAGGGATCAAAATAAGAAACTTTGCCGAAGGAACCATACCTCTAAAACGAATTCTACTACACCCCAACTGTTGTCTTTTGTCCGTACAAACATTTAAAAAAATCACCATTTTGGCACTTTATTTTAAAAAATAATAAAAAGTTTCTTATTTTGATCCCTAGAATACGATTTTCACTGAGCCATGGGCGATTATTAAATCGACCCTAACCCTAACATACATACATATGTATATACATAAGTAATAGTTGTTATTGAAATGTTATTGAAAAGTAATAATTTGTTATTGGAATGGAATGGACATTATTCTACTTAAACATTTTCGAATAATAAAATTTTAATAAACTGTCCCACAGTAAAACCTACATTATCAACAGCGTTGTCAACTTTGAAATTTTAAAATGCACCAAAATGAAGAAAAAAACCCAACAAGTTTAGAATTTATTTTTTATTTAAAATGTTTATTGAATTAAGTTTACATAAGAAGTATAATATTTTTGTAATATAAATAAAGGGTGTCCCAACTAGAACGCAACATTAAAAATGGTGTTCGGTATCGTGAGATGATAACCAGTTTTTTTCTTGCCTAGAATTGAAGAAATGAATGTGGAGGGCATGTGGTATCAACAAGACGGCGTCACATGTCATACAGCCAGAGAAACAATTCAATTGCTGCATCAGTCATTTCCCGGTCGTGTTATTTCGCGTTTTGGAGACCAGAATTAGCCGCCTAGATCGTGCGATTTAACACTTTTAGATTTTTTTCTTTGGGGTTTTTTGAAATCGATGGTTTACGCGAATAAGCCGACGACGACTCAAGCCTTAAAAGAGGAAATTGGACGCTGCATTAATGAAATACCGCAGCATTTATGCAAAAAGGTCATTGGAAATTTCATTAAAAGATCGCGTGTGTGCCAACAAAGTCGCGGCGGCCATCTGCACGATATCGTGTTGCATACATAACCTCATTCTGTCTACTTTACGATATAATAAAGTTTCACGATTTTTTTTTTAAATATCTGTGTTTTATTTAAAATTTAAAAATTGCGTTCTAGTTGGGACACCCTTTATAACAATAAAACTGTCTTCTACAGTTCAGTGTTTTTAGAAAAAAAAAATAAACTTAACAAAAATAAAAAATAAACTAAATTATTTTGTTTTTAATTTCATAAATTCTATATAAAACTTTTTAAAAAGAAATCAACAATTAATAGGAAAAGTAAAAGCCTTTCTTTTAAATAAACCACTCAAAATTGAACTCACAATATGCTATTCGGAATATCCTAAAGTACTAATTGGTAAAAAGAGCTAATTTCAGTAGATATTTGGTACTTTTTTAAATTAATTTTGTTTGCTATTTTTATTTAAATTTTTTCAATAAAATTTTTAGAGCTCCACTGGGACTCTAACCCTGGTTGTTCGTCTACAGTTCAGTAGACCAACCCATCAGGCTACACAAGAATTTTAGAATGTTTATTTTTTTTAGAATGTTAATTTTATTTTCAAACAAAGAGATTCACCCTATTCACCTTTAGCAATTACCTTCATGTGACAATTATGATAGTATGTATTCATTTATTATACATTCGTATTTAAAATACATTTAATGGGGTCCTTTTTTTAACGCATAGATCTCATGATAATGAATTATTTAAAAACAGCAATTTAAAATTAGTGAAAATAGAGATTTCATAACATTTTCGGAAAAATTAAAAACGCACAGAAATTAACAAAAAAAAAACGTGCATCACGCATCAACTAGAGAATTTTGCGCACAAAAAAAATTTAAAAAGCACCAAAATGGTGCAAAACGCACCAAGTTGACAACGCTGATTATGAAGCTTGCACTAACAAATTAAGGAGGAGAAAAATAACTGTTGGATTTTTTGTATATTTTGTTTTTCTAATTTTATCCATGTGTCTAGTATTAATTTAATAGTGTATGAGCGAGAGTGTTACACGATCGTATGGCTCCAGCTATCCAGTAAGCAACATAGTGTAACATCATTATCATCCTCAACCATTAGAATGACAATGATGATAATGTTGTTTATGTGTGTTGAGTTAACTTTTGATGAAGCAACAGTAAAAAGGGTTTTTGAACTTAAAAGGGGTCAAAACTTTAGTTTATGGAAGAAAACAAACGATAAATAAAAGAAAAATGAAAATAAAACGGAGCTTTCTTGCATTAGAGATGATTTGATGTTAGAGATAGAAGATACAAGGAACTAAGTTTATTTTTAGTAGGGGCCTGTCTGACGGTAATATTGTTGTGGTTGTTTTTGTGGGTATTCTTTACATTAATTGTGCGTTTTTTTTACATTTGATGGCGATAAGAAACTTTCTATTTTATTACCTGTTGATATTGGGAATTTTATACTATATATGTAATACAATAGAAAATACATTAAAGTTTAGTAAGTTCATTGGTATTAAAATTTATAATAAGTTGATATGTATGCATTAAACACCTACAAATGGTATCTTTATTTTGATACAAAATTAGAAAACATTTTCAAAACTGGATTGTAGTTAAGTTTTTGAGTTAAATTAAAATTCCGTTAACTGTCAGTTAATGTTGGAAACTAACACAATTCTAAGAAGAAGTGGGTCTTAACGTCAAACATGTGGGTACGTATTGGTTTAAAAATAAACTGTTAGCCGAAAAATTATATGCATTTCTTAGTCTTAATGTGAACAACATTTATAAAATGCTTACAAAACACTGACCAAACTTTTGTTGGCTTATTATGAAGGAATCTCAAAACAGTCTTATAAGAAAATAGACCGATTCCCAACTGACCAGAGCCTTAGAAATCACAACGAACTTTTTCCAAAGGAGTTAAACCTTAACCTTAACCCTTCATTCTGCATGGTTCGAGAACCATAATAATAACGAATATCGGTCGAGATTTGTTTCATATTACAAAGATTCGTTATTTTTAAAAATTCGCAAAATAATTTGTAACCAGATGTGCCACCACAAAACTTAAGATTTCTTTACAATGTAAATGGAACGAATATAACCACCACTACAAAAATTTTAACCCAACAAAACAACCTGTTAATCTACCAACATCAAACAATTGTTTGCTAAATAAATGTTTCACTAGGCTGCGTTTAACATATACCCGTCTCACACATCAATATTTATTGAACAAAACTGCACAGCCAATATGTTCCTTTTGCAGCTCCTCGCCATTAACTGTCTTTCACATATTAGTGGTCTGCCCAGTACTCTTCAGTCTACGTGCATCTATTTCTAACAGCCATCCCTAAATACCGGCGGCAAGCGTTTTTTAACTGTCAAAATTTCTCATGCTCATACATTTTGTATGGAGCATACCGAAACAACGCTTTGCTATTGGAAAATCCAATTTTGACAAGGTGTTTCACAGTGAAGTTAGTTGCAAAAGAAAACAAAACCAAAAAAAAAATAAAACAACAATGTCCAGCTGTTACAATAAACAGGGTCGTTTTATTTATTTGTTTGATAACCCTGTTTTGACATAACGTTGCCGCTTTTGTTTAGGGTTGGGGTATCAGCGTTAACGCTCAGCGTAAAAAACGTGCCGCTTACCGCCGATTTTTGGGATGGGTCTGTCCTTCAACATTGTTGAATTGTTAATAACTACAAAATAGTAATTATATATCCAAAGTCTTTGAATTCTTAAAGAAAATTTCTTTTTATATCCCGATTTAAATTTTATTATCATTATCTAACAAAAATAGTAATAAATACTTATTCAAGAAATATTAAGCCGATAGCCATTACTGCTAGTGCTTTTTGCTTTTAGATTTATTGCAATTTTAAATATAATAAGTTTTTTAATAAATAAATAAAATATTAAATAAAAAATTCTCCGAAATTTTTTGAATTTACTTTGCATCTTTTTAAAAGTTTTTGAGAAATTCACGAATATTTTTTTAGCTCAAGAATTAATCAGTTTGTTAACTTCGTAATTCTAGTAAGAGAAGATCATATACGTTTTATTACAATAGTATTGCAATTGTTGCACCTAGGGAAGCAAGTAAATCTTGTAAACCGTTCTGAATTACAGTTATGTGCAACTAATTAAGGACACGTTACGTTAACATGTGAGCTTGAAGCAAATAATACGAAAGGTTTTATTAATTTAACTAATTTAACTCTTACTCCTAGAAAATATCTGCATATTGTGTCAAATTAATTATTATTATTATTATTTATGAATCTGTGAGTCATATTTTCAAATAAGATTAATAATAGTTGGCATATAATTAAGGACATACCAACAATTTTACAAAGAAAAAAAGTATTTATATATTTTGTTGCAAATCCATTGCTATCGATAACAGCTTGACATCTGCTAGGCCTTGAGGTCACCAAATTTTTACAGACACTGCTTGGAATGGTTTTGCAAGCGTTCTTTGTTTCGACAAAGAGATTATTAATGTTTCTAATTTTTACAGAGCTTATTATTAAATGATCCGCAAAATAAAAAAATTATCGTTAACGTAGGTAATATGTCACACTACTGGTATTGGGTGGTTGGTATATAAGATTCGGCACAGGCGAATAAGAAACTTTTACTTGTTTTTTTTTTTAATTTTAACTTATGTTCTTTGTCAAAAATTACCTGGGGGCTAACTGCGTAAAAAGTATACAAATTCGAATGGTTTTCTTTTCGAATCGAAGTACACATAACCCCCCAATTGTTTAACAAATTAATATCGAAATCCAGAATTTTTAAATTTTTAGAAAAGAAATTAGCAAAATAAAATCTGGCACAGTAAAGTTACGGTCACACTTGGCAAATATTTGCCGAAAAGGATATAACCACTAAATAACATATACAGTGGTTTCCCGGTTTAACGTATACTCAATTTAACAAATTCGCGATTTAACGAACAGTCATATTCTTTCCATTGAGTACTTTATATTACGAACAAATGAAAATGGCATGTAGGTACTCGGTTTAACGAATTTTTGCAAAAAACTTAAAAAAAAATAAATGAAATCTAAAGAGAGTCATAGCAATTACATTTGTACAATCTTATAAGAGACGCTTTACGAAAAAAAATGGATTAAGAGAAAAATTTATTTGTATGTAAAGAAATTTTTCGCTCAACAAAATCAAAATGTTTACGTTACAAAGTAATTTTTTAATTTTGTTTGAACTAATTATTTAATTGAATGTGATATGAACTAATTATTATTTTTCTTTGTTTTTGTTATGAATAAACGTGATTTTTTATTTAATAAAACATATTTAAAAAACTGCCGGATTTAACGAATTTTTCGATATAACGAATGGGCCTAACAATATATAATTCGTTAAACCGGGAAACCACTGTATTTGAACTGGTTTATTTATTTTTAAAAACTTTTCTTATTTGGACCACAGCACAACAAATATTTAGCTTTAATTTATTTGATGCTGTTTGATCTTGCAGAACTCTTGTAAGAGCAAACAACGTCAAACAAATTTGTGGTAAAACAAGTGGTAAATATTTGCCATGTGTAAGCGTACCTTTAAGAAACTACTGCATAAAAACAATTCCAAAAAAATGTGTGAGAGGCCGGTATTTTGAAAAATAAAAATCAATTTAATATCTAGTAAAAATAATATCAAATGATTCATTGGACTTTTTGTTTCTTAAGGTACGGTCACACTTGGCAAATATTTGCCGAAAAATTTGAACTCATTTATTTATTTAAAACAAAAACTTCGTTTCTTTAGGACAAGACACAACAAATATTTAGTTTTATTTTATTTGATGCTGTTTGATCTTGCAAAACTCTTGTAAGAGTAAACAAAGTCAAACAATTTTGTGTTACGCTTTTTGAGTAAATATGTGTGGCCATACCTTTACACTATTTCGGAACGTAATAAAAATTATAAAAGAGTAAGTAAGTAGATATACAGCCCAATCATGAATAAAAATTCCGTGGGAGTTTTTTCACTTTTCAAATTTTTCCTATTCAAATTCAATGTTAAAAAATAAAAAGGGAAAAAACTCCGGCGGAATTTTTATTCATGATTGAATTTTCGGTGAAAAAATCGTAATAGGTGAAAAAGTGTAAAAAGTTGAAATTAAACAAAAAAGTGAAAAAAAAAATCGTAATAGGTTAAAATATATAAAAAAAAAAAAAAAAAAAAAAAAAAAAAAAACATTAAAAATCGTATAAAACTGTATGAGTGTTCCTCTCAGATGTAATTCTGAGAAAGAGCTTCGCTCGACTAGAAAAACTAAATGGGTCTCTGAGGAAGAATCCATAAAAAAATCTCTGGAGAATTTTCTCACTACAAGAGCCGTAGAACGGCGTCGTTCCTGTTCGCCCAATATAGTGATTTCAACAGATGAGAAAACATCATCTTCATCAAATAGTGCTGTGAAACCTAAAAAACAAGTAGGTATGGATAAGTACATAACCGTTCTCAAGCGACAGAGGAGCCCGAAGTCTGCTCAAGTGTCATCAAATGCAAAAGCTCCTAAGACCGTGAGTAATGATCAAAATAGGTTTGCTCTCCTCCAGACGGATGAGCCAGAACTTCCGAAGAAGACGTTTAAGCCCCCACCAATTTATCTGAGAGAGCCGACTTCCAGTAAATTGGTACAAGGAATTGTTGCTGTAATAGGTGAAAACATGTTTAGCGTAACCTCAATGAAACATGGAAATATATGCGAGACAAAGATACAAGTGAATAGGGAAGATGATTTTCGAAAATTGTCCAACCAGCTGGAAAGGGAGACTAGGGATTTCTATACCTACCAGCTCAAAAGCGCAAAAGGACTTCAAGTCGTTCTAAAGGGTATAGACCCATGTGTTGATCCCGCGGAGATAAAAACCGGTTTAATGGACAAAGGGTTCAAAATCAAGAGCGTAGTGAATATTAGAAACCGTGAAAAGATCCCTCAGCCCATGTTCAGGGTAGAATTGGAACCTGGAGATGTTGTCTTAAAGAAAAACGAGTCCCATCCCATCTACAATCTGATGTACCTTCTGCATCGTAGAATCACCGTGGAAGAACCACATAAGCGTCAGGGACCCGTCCAGTGTCTCAACTGTCAAGAATTTGGTCACACCAAGGCGTATTGTAAATTGCCGACAGTTTGTGTTGCGTGTGGGGAGCTACATGCAACTGCTCAATGTGATAAGCCGAAAACTGATTCAAAAATCAAAAAATGCAGTAACTGCGGAGGTAATCATACCGCAAATTATAGAGGTTGTCCAATTTACACTCATTTGAAAGCCATAAGTACCAACAAGACGTCAGTATTACCTGATCATCGTCAACAGCCTATTTTGGCATCGAGTGACAATTTCCCGCAATTGTTACGGTCCACTAGTCATGTAAACGCGCCTAGTTCTAGACAAGTTTCTTACGCTAACGTGGTTAAATCTAATATGCCAGGTTTGGAGCAGGCACCTAAATCACAATATTACGAGCCTAATATTAACACTCTAGAGACTACATTGCAGACACTTGTCCAAACCATGAACACTTTTACGACCACTATGACATCCATGATGCAGGAAATGCTGAAAATGCAATCCACTATCTTACAAGCCATTTTAAAGAAATGATTTGTTTAAAAATTTGTTTTTGGAATGCGAACGGCCTCCGCCAACATAAAAACGAACTAGAACACTTCCTGATGGATAAGCAGATTGATGTCATGATGATTGCTGAAACTCACTTGACGGCGACAGCGTACTTCAAAATTAATGGCTACATGTTGTATGATACTAAAGATCCCCGCGGAAGAGCATGTGGAGGATCGGCAATTCTTATAAAGAACAGAATAAAACATTATTTAATGAACAACATATGTGAGGATTACCTACAAGCAACAAACATTTGTATTGAATTCTGTCAATACAATTTTGTTTTATCATCAATTTATTCGCCGCCTCGATTTTCAATAAAAGAACACCAATACTACAGCTTCTTCAATTCCCTTGGAGCTAGATTTTTAGTTGCTGGTGACTTTAACGCCAAACACACTTTTTGGGGTTCACGTCTGGTGACCCCGAAGGGTCGTGAACTCTTCAACACTATTGCCAAAATGGGATTAGATGTACTCTCAAGCGGGCATCCCACCTACTGGCCGACGGACCGACGGAAGATTCCCGATGTTATTGACTTCGGAGTAGTGAAAAATATCCCTGTAGAATCGATACAAGTGGAGCCTTCATTAGACTTGTCTTCAGATCACTCTCCTTCTATTATTTCAATGCGTTTCCTTCAAGGGAATGGCTCTCCATTTCGGGACATATCTAAAACCAGAGTAAGTTGGATAAAGTATAAAAAGTATTTAAGTTCCCACTGCACGGAAAATGTAGTGTTGAGAACTACCGAGGATATTGATGGGTCGATTGGCAAGTTTACTGAGGACATACGAAGAGCTGTACATCACGCCTCCACATACGACGTTGAGTGCAGAAGTGGGACAAATAGAACTTATTTCGCTGAACTCGAGCATCTCCTGTCAGAAAAAAGAAGAGTTAGAAGAGAGTGGCAAATCCACAGGTCTCCTGAACTGAAAGCTAGGCTACGGGTATGCAGAGATATACTAAGAAATTTCTTAAAAACCCAAAGAATGGCTTCACTTAAATCTTACTTGGAGGGTCTTGATAGTACCCCATAATCTGACTATTCGTTATGGAAGGCGGCACGAGGTTTAAAAAGACCGGTTAGAGGAAAGCCTCCTCTGCGAAATCCGACTGGTGACTGGGCTAGAAATGATTCTGAGAAGGGGACTTTATTTGTTAACCATTTGAGAAATGTGTTTACTATAAACAACTCAAATAATGCATCTGATTTGCCTCCACTCGTTATTAGACCTCCTGTACCTCTAAGACTTAGCTTTAATGATGTTCAAAGCGCTATTGGTACTCTGAATCTTAAAAAAGCTCCAGGTATGGATAAAATCAGCAACAAAATGCTTGTGGAGTTACCTCGTGTAGCTAGAAGAATTATCCTATTTATTTTCAATGCTATTTTACGCCTAGAATACTATCCTGCAGATTGGAAGGTATCTATGATTACCATGATTCCTAAGCCAGGGAAGGATCCCACTAAAGTAGAGTCATATAGGCCAATTAGTCTACTGCCGACAATTTCAAAACTGTTTGAAAAATTGTTATTGGCTAAGTTGATTCCAATTCTGAACGACACTCAATGTATCCCAAATCACCAATTCGGGTTCAGAGCTAAACACAGTACCATCGAACAAACACACAGATTGGTAAATGTGATAAGACGGTCGTTTGAAGAGAAAAAATACTGCTCCGCCCTTTTCATTGATGTGTCGCAAGCGTTCGACAAAGTTTGGCATGACGGTTTAATGCACAAAATAAAATTAACTCTGCCTGCTAACACCCATAAACTCATGGAAAGTTATATATACGGTCGCAAATTTACAATCAAAGAAGGCGATTTTTTAAGTCCCGCTCAGCCAATTAAAGCAGGAGTACCCCAGGGTAGCATACTGGGTCCAACTTTATATTTGATTTATGCATCCGATATGCCGTTAGACCCCATAATACATACTTCAACTTTTGCAGACGATACAGCCTTTATTAGCGTTCATAAGGACCATCAAATAGCATCACAGAACTTGCAGAAATATGTTTATAAGCTAGAGAATTGGCTTGAGCTTTGGAAAATCAGGGTTAACGAACAGAAATGTATTCATATAACTTTCACATTGCGAAAAGATACCTGCTCGTTCATCAGAATAAATAATCAAATTATCCCGCAACACAATGAAGTCAAATACCTCGGAATCCACCTCGATCGTCGCTTAACTTGGAAGTCTCATATCGACGCAAAGCTTACCCAGATGAGATTAAAAGCAGTGCAAATTAATTGGCTAATCGGCAGAAATTCTACATTAAAGTTGGATTGCAAACTTTTGTTGTACAATGCAATTCTAAAGCCAATCTGGTGTTATGGAATTCAATTATGGGGTTCTGCCTCAACATCCAACATTGAAAAAATTCAAAGGGGTCAAAATAAGATTCTACGTACAATCACTGCAGCTCCATGGTACGTTAAAAATTCTAGAATTCACAAAGATCTAGGCATTCCTTTGGTGAAAGTCGAACTTACAAAATACGCCTCAAAATATGTCAGCAAACTTGAACACCATCCAAACCCACTTGCACGAGACATCCTTAACTTTAGTGGCCATGTTCGGTTGAGAAGGAGGGATACCCTTGATTTAACTCAAGCGCAAAACAGATGATTGTATCAGTGGATGTAAATTTTTTGTAGTATCATAATATTTTGTCTAGCACTGGCTGGACTTATTATTTTCTTTTAGTATTAAGATTCGAAAACTTATTGTCATTTCATTTCTGAAGATTCAATAAATAAATAAAATGTATTAAAAAAAAAAAAAAAAAAAAAAAAATGATTGGGCTGACATTAAAATTATTAAATTTGCCTTGATTCCACTCCAAGCTTTTCCAAATAGTTTCACTGTTTTGTCTGCTACAAGTACTTGACCCTCAAGCTTTATAATTTATTTGATGATCATCATTATAGTAGGTACGTGTTGCTCAAAACAAAATGAATTATTAATGAAATTTAAAAATTAAAATAAAAACACCTGACTCAAACTTGAAAGAAGGCGATCCCACACTGAAAGACGAAGCTAAAATTAATGGGATAGGAGAAGACCCATAAGTAAACAACAAAATCTGTGTGTATTAATTAATTAAAAATACAATTTAGGAATTTTGTTTTTTTATATTATTTATTTTTAATTATTGAATATTATTGCTACATATTGAAAGCTTAGTAGGACAAGTGATTTTACACTCAATTAAAGAGATATAACAGAAAGAGAGAACTAAGTTACGAGTATTTTTATGTAAATTGAGATCATTTACCAAAAATTCCCTTAATTTAACGATCATTAATGAACGGCTATACAAACACAGACTTAGACTGTATAGAAATTTAAAAATAATAATAAATTAAAATTTAACTATAGATGAGTTTAGAATGATTAACATTTGTTGAATTCTAAAGCGGTTTTCTATTGTTAGGTATGTATGTATCTGAAATTAGTTATAGAACAAAATAACGTTAGATGATCATCCATCTGTCTTTAAATGCAAGTGTCATTAGTTTCAAAACAAATAAAGAAAACGAAAACAAACAAAAAACGTGGGGTAAATAAATATGTATGTATGTGTTTCCTCATTATATTCAGCTTCAAGATCTTTATATCCATTTTAGTAGCAATTGTTCCAGTATAAGATTTTATATTTCAAACTACGAGTATTTTCTAACATTCTAACAAACTAGTTAAATTCCTTAAGATCCATTTAAAGCTTGGCGATTGTCCATTTAAAAGCACAACCAATTAGAATTGGAAATAGAAATAAAAGCTTTCAAACAGCCTTGAACTGCAAAACCTTTCAAATAATCAAAAAACTCATCCGCAATTGAAAAATAAACAACAAATACAATAACTACGAGTATTACAGCAACAGTCTGTTTGTCTGTCGTTGCCGATAAAGTTGCTGTAATAGTCGTCAGGCTTTTAAAGAAATACAAACAAACAGCCATCAAAAGTGATCTTTTGTACCCAGCCGTCTTGTGTCCATACAACTATGAATGGAAATTAAATAATACAGAGGTGATCTAACTTCTTTTTCGGATGCGTGCCCTCATGTGTGTCACTTAAAAAGAAAACAATATTACAGCTGCCTATATAAGGAGTATTTTTGAAGACTATTTATTTATGAGCGAGGATCTGATCAATTAATTTATTTTAACTTAATTTTGCAAAATTATTTATTCACATTATTTCCAATCACAGCTACTATTTTATCTACTTCTGACTTTGATGCTTTTAATTAAAAATTCTTTATTTTGTTTTAATTTTCTTTATTTGTATTGAAAAAAAAATAGCCCTACTAAACAGCATTTATTAATTGGCTGACAGCGATTTATATATTTTTGACACTTATTTGCTCTTTGTAATCCAAAGTGGGGTCAATTGTTTACTTTATATATCCCAGGTAGTCTAGCAGAAAGTAAATAGTCACCTTTGTTGCTCT
Organism: Bellardia pandia; assembly: GCA_916048285.2. Taxonomy (NCBI): domain Eukaryota; kingdom Metazoa; phylum Arthropoda; class Insecta; order Diptera; family Calliphoridae; genus Bellardia; species Bellardia pandia. The sequence goes on from OU696529.1 coordinate 125,329,389, forward strand.
AGGTAATCTAGAGTGTAACAACAGTAATCTATTACAGAGTCAATTGCCACTACGTGTCCCTTTCTAATTAGGAGTTCAGTCTTTGTAATTTATAGTATGTGGGGTCAATTTACTTCCTAGCATTCGGATTAGGATTAGTGTTTCCAATATGTTTAAATCATCATCATCATCATCACCTGAAGAGTAGAGTGCTTTTTCAGTTCCTCTTTAATATTATTACTTTATATACTGGATCTTAATTTCTAAATTACTTAGTTATTTATGTAAAATCATGTTCAGCTTTACCCGGTATCTAAATAAAATGTCTACAGGTAAGGAAAGTTATTTCTCATGTACTCAGACATGATGAAACAAGACATTCAGGGTTGTCATAGAAACCAATATTGTCAGAATTGGTTTTAAAACCGACAAGAAAAAATTCTTTGGTGTCATAGGGCACTGCTACACGTTCAATAAATATCGTGAAAGTCATTTCCCGGTTGGCCGCCTAGATCGTGCGATTTAACACTTTTAGATTTTTTTCTTTTGGGGTTTTTTGAAATCGATGGTTTACGCGAATAAGCCGACGAAGACTCAAGCCTTAAAAGAGGAAATTGGACGCTGCATTAATGAAATACCGCAGCATTTATGCAAAAAGGTCATTGAAAATGTCATTCAGCAAAGCCGCGGCGGCCATCTGCACAATATCTTGTTGCATACATAACCTCATTTTGTCTACTTTACGATATAATAAAGTTTCACGATTTTTTTTTTAAATATCTGTGTTTTATTTAAAATTTAAAAATTGCGTTCTAGTTAGGACACCCTTTACTTGGCCTTGTAAACAATTCCAGTTTTACTTTAAAAAACAAAACTCTTGCGACCAGTTTTACTATCCTGCCCTTTGGTTGTGAGAGGCCAAGGATCTTCTTTAGTAATCTTAGTATAGCACAGATTCTGGTAATGGTTGGACATTCCTTAAGCTTAAGCATTCATATGATGTGAAGATCCGTTTGTATATATTATCGATTTAACTCTCCGTTGTATAATCATTTGCCATTTAAAAGTGATCTTGTGTGCCAGTAATTGTGTCTGTCTGTCTGTCTTCTACTGCTCTGGTACATGCATCTCAGTCTCAATAAACATCCGCCCGGGCAAAAATTTCCATTTCAGTTTCATTTTCTATAAAGTGCAGTTTCTTTTTTTTTATTAGATTTTCCACAATAATATTTCGATAAAGTATTATTCTGTTTAGTGGGCGTTTTTTTTTTAGTTCTTTGCAAACATTTTTTTAAACTACAGCAAGGAATACGAGTACATGTTTAAAACAGCATCAACTACAACCAGAAAATAACATGATTTTGTTGGCATTTACACGAAAACCGTTTGGAAATATTTATGCATTTCTACAGCTGAGAGGCAGTAAAATTCTTAGCAGTGATTGCAAAGAATCTATTCTTTTAGTTGATTTGTGTTATGATCAGTCATGTTTATTTATTAGTAGAAGAGTTTTACGTATGGCTAAAATACGTAATCTTATACTCTTAAACTGGGGGCAATGGTAGTGGGTAGAGAATATGCATAATGTATATACACAGCTTCTGCAGAACCTTAACCACAACACACATCTGGTATGTTCTCAGCATTACAGGCAACCCTCGATGTCTGAAATAACATGGCAGCAGTGACCAAAGCCCGCATATCGGCAAAGGGGTTACTAAATAGATCAAATACGTAGTCACAGCCGGAAACTTGAAGTTGTAAGAGCACAAGTAATATTAAAATGCGAGTTAAACGCAGCATATTGTACCAATCGAACATTTAGGTTCAAATTGTAAGAGTTTCAATTGAGACGCAAACATCAGTGCGCTATTAATTCTACCGCATTATATATTGAAGAATTTTAGAGAACAGACTACCTGCCAGGCGATTTATATGAGCGATTTTATTGATAAAATATCAAAAAAAAAATGTAACATATCGCAGTGCAACAACTGGAGAGAATTGCTTTAAAATTAAGTCGTTCACCAAGTTGTGAGAGTCAATTTAAATGCAAAGCCACTGCACCAAAACTAATATCGTTTAACAAAAATCTTTCCAACAGTTCGACCCGCAGAAGATCAAGTCACATTCAAGACAAAGTCAAAGCGTACATTATCGACCTTCCAAGACCATGGTAATGATGGTATCAGCAATAATTCAACCGTAAATTTGAGTTCTAGAGCACGTTATTGGATGATACTGAATATAACACATCCAGCGATAGTATTGAGGTCAAAACTAAAGCTAAACATGGTTGTGCTGTGTCTGTTATGTAACATGGTTATTTTCAGTGCCATTAAATGGAGTCTCTACAGAGGCATATGAGATTCCGACTACTTCGCTGACATCTGGCTCCGTCACACATGTCCAGAGACATTACCCATAAACTTCGACTGCTGGATTGAGGATTAATTTGAAAAAAAAAACTAAGTTCATGCGCATAAATACCGATAACAAAAGGATACACCTAAAGATTAACTCACTGCCAGCTTCTGTTATCTTGGCAGAACAATTGAAAACACAGGTGATTTAAGTGCAGCTATCGTAACGTGTATTTGTCAAAAGATCCCCAAAAACAGTAATAAAAATCTTGCGGCCAAACATAGTAACCAATACCGACATACGGACATTGACCAAACAAACATGATTGGGAAGCCAGTGGAATTCTCCAGGTCATTCACTACGCAAACCACATGAACAGCCATAGAGGAAACCCACAGATAAACAAAGTAGACAAAGAGGACGACCTTCCCACACAGACGACAACTGAACATAGAATTGGTTATGGCACGATAAACTTGGAATGAGATCATATCTCATAGAAATACGTTTAAGTTTGAACGGTTTTGTTGTTTGTCTAGTGTTACATCGGAGATAATTCAGCAACTATTCTTACTGATTCCTTCGCGCTAGATCCTTCGACAATATAATATCATCTGTGATTGCTGGCACTTTTGCAAAGTGATTAATTTCATATTCCATTAAGATAAGAATAAAGTTGCAAGCAAAACTACTGGACTGGAACTACAAATCGCCTACTTTAAAAATGAAGGAAATTAACTGAAAAAATCATTCTAACAGCAATGAAATGTCAAAATATGAATTAACCCCTTTAAAAACTCGTAGCAACTCAAATACCGCAAAGAAAATATGTATTTTAACCGAATTACATTTCAAGTTAAAAGCATTAAGCCCTCATCGTTGTAGGAAAATCACAACAACGAAAAAAAAAAACAGACACCTTAAAAAGCATTTGAATTTAAAGAAAAAAAAATGTCACCTTTTAGCATGGGAAAATATTCTACGAGCACAACTACGAGTATTTCCACAGTGAAAAAGCACACAAACAAAAAAAAAAAATATGGAATAGCAACAAACAAAAACAATCTGCTGGAGAATTCATACAAACAAACAATAAATAACTAGTACGAGTATTTCTCAACCTCAATCATCATGGTCAACCCTAATTGCATTATCCAATACAACCAGCAACCAGCACCAGCACCAGCGTCAACCAAACCAACAAAAAACCCAACACCAAAACAACTGTCCAATCATTCATTTTTATCCATGAGTCTCTGCCACAAACGATACGAAACACAAATTGTCTTTTAGGCCGCTGCTCATGCGTGCTTCTTGCCCAAGTTGGTCGTACGTTAAAGCACTTGGACTGTGTTGGTTTGGATATTGTGTCATACTCAAATCCAAGTACATAAATGCATTCTCCTAAATGTATAAGTGTTGGTAAGTGCTCGTATGTGAAGTACAACTGTAGTATGAGTACAGCTATTTTTGCGGTGTTAACTCATTACCATGTCATGTGAAAAATCCATTCATGCTTTTTGTAGTTTTGTTTCTTTTTGTGTAACTTAAAATAGCGCTACTACAACTATGAAAAATAGTAAATACTAGGGTGAATTGTTAAGTCGCTGTACGAACAACAATGCCAGCGTGTGTATACAGTTAAAGATATTCAACTGGGTTCTACATTTGTCAAATGAAGTGGAAGTGAAATTTTCATTAATTTTGTGTTCTAAATTTTGTGAAAATGTTTCACCTCGTTTTCTAGAACGCCGTGAATTTGTCCATGTTTCACTTCGTAGTGGAATATAGAACATAGGCGATTGCGAAATAGTTAAATAAATTGAAAGATTTTAACATATTTAATAAAGTCGGTCAGATTTAGAAAATCGCAAAATTTTTCTGAATTCGTAAATTACAGGTCCGTTTGGCCTTGCGATTGCATCATTCCGAATAAATAATGGGTTTATTTATCAACTGGCAATACTAACTAGGTCCTGTGAATGTCGTGGTACAAATACATCTGATAAATATTTAAAGCTTTATATGTAAATATTAACATTAAATTATTTGAAAGTGTCCTCTACTCTGCTGCAGCAGTATTGTGAGCGTCAATATAAAGTAAACGCCAAATAATGTTGAAACAAATATTTTATTATGTATTTATACTCCAAGTACAAATTTAAAAACAAAATATATTGCATAATTTATAAAAATAAAGAACATAAAAAAAAATTAAATTTTAACGGAAAAGTATCAGATGTTTTGCGTTAAAATAAAGTAAACAGGTATTAATATAATAAAATTATGTAAAACATTCAGAAATCGTAACTAAAGTCGAAACTTATTAAACAGAAATAGTTACAGATCTTATTCACAAATCATAACTAACTTAGCAACTGCTTTCAGCTGTTAAAAGAAATGCAACTTAGTAGATTTTTGTTGACGAAAAACACCTCTCTAGTTTTTTTTTTTTGTCAAAATGGGCACAATTAGCAAAGAAAATACGGTGAATTTATTATTGTTGTTGGAAAAAAATATGTATTTATTGCTTTGTGTATTTTAGAGACTCAAATTAGTCGTCATATGAAAAAACTACATTTAAAGAATTGGTGGCCAAATATGTTGACCTCATCGTCGACAAGAAATAAAATCAATCAGCTGTTCTTTAAATGTATTTGTTAGTTGACATTTAGTTCCAGCTTTCCCCATAATTAAGTTGTAACTTTTCGTGCTGAAAGTAATCAACTAAGAATAACTTAAGTTGGTACTTAAAAAAGTTTAAACTTAGTTATCATTTCTGAATATGCGCCATTGTTTTTATACCCTACACCACCATAGTGGGAAGGGTATATTGGATTTGTGATGATGTTTGTAACGCCCAGAAATATTGGTCCAACATCCACCATAAAGTATACCGATCGACTCAGAATCACTTTCGATTTAACGATGTCCGTCTGACTGTCCATGTAAAGCTTGTGCGCAGATATTTCAATAAAATTTGGTACGTGATATTATTTTTGGCCCAAGGATGGATGGGATTGAAACTGGTGGAAATCGATTCATTATTTAATACAAATGTCCTCCCGAAATTGGGGTTTACCGATCATAAATGTTTGAATTTGCCTTTATCACAACTTACAATCTGCTAGACATAGAATCAACGAGTTTTTTTTTAGTAAATTCAGGCGAAATTTTGTTCCATTCATCCCGTGTTACTGTGTACTACTGCCGTTAGGTTATCCTGGCAAGAAATATTTATTTGCTTAATTTTTTTTGTTCCAGATTTTCTCAATTGGATTGAGGACTGGAAACTGCGAAGGACAATCTAAAATTTTTTGACAATAATTGATCAACCACTCTTTCACAATTTTGGAGGTATGCTTAGGATCATTGTCCTGTTGAAAAATCCATTTCTGCACTAGTTCTAATTTCTCTACACTAGTGGCTACATTGTTTTTTTTTTTTCTCTTTAATATCATGAAAATAATTGTGAATTTTATAAATGTAGGATTACCAAGTCTCGACCGTCCATATTTACTAGAATAGTAGTCAGCAAATAAGTTTCATAAATATTCAGTCTATAATAAAAGTGCAATCGTAATAACAATGGCTGATTATTACTGTTCGCATTTAAATGATATAGAGTAACTTGTTAAATCATCTATTGCGATGTTATTTAGAAGTGAGCGCTCTGGGAGAAGGCCTATTTGCTGTATTAGAATATCAACGGCATGACCCATTAAACATAACCATCCATAATATTATGGGTCGATAATGTATAGCAACCAAACAGGAATTGAGTTGACAATAGGCAACGCAACTGACATGCAAGTTGTTATTATTTAAGGCAACTTTCGTTTTTAATCTTTTTGTCGAATTTTGGAGTAGAAAACATAAACGTATATAAATATGCAAAAATATATATAAATAATTTAACAACAAAATTACTAACATTTAAAATTTACTAATTAAAATAAAATCAAAGCAAGCACTAATTCTTGATTGTCATGCTCGGCAACTGAAGATAACAGCTGACAGTTGTCATCTGTAATATGTTTTTGTCAACTGTCAACTCCACTGAGGTTCGGTATTCGACCCATTATACTCACTCCAAGATACTTATCAATTCACCCTCCACAAAACGAGTGGTAGATGTGTAGCAAAAACTATAAAAACAAAATAACCATAAACAACAACGAATGATACAAAAAATACTGATTTTGTCTCTCATTTCATCATTGTATTTGTATCGGTGTTGCCATTTGGTTCCACTGTTTATATATTTTTTTTAACCCTTTATATTGAATTGTTTGAGAATGAAATTGGTTAATTAGCAACATCAAGATAGAACGTACTTAGCTCTAAGTATTTTCAAATTCTGTGATGTGAAACCTTTTTAACATTAACAGTTCAATCTTATCGGACAGCTTATGGTAACCTCAAGGACACAAAGAAGGATATTCCTGTTCTTCTAAATTGCTGCTACTGAAAAAAAAATCATTGTACGGTTTTGCGTTCAATTACATATAATGGACACATCGTCATAAAATATTTTACTGTAATTGAGTCTTATGGTGAATGTCACATTTCAAAAACCATATTTTCATCTCAATAACAACTAGGGGTTACATTACCGGTAAACGGTTAACCGGTTTTCCGGTTTTACCGGTCGTATTGATTACCGAATTTACCGGTAAATTTAAAAGAAAAATACCGGCAATTTCGGTAATTGTTGATAAATATTTCATTCCAATTGAAGTTAAATTTAAATATAAAATGTTATATTTTAAGAAATATTTTATTTTTATTATTAGGTTAAAACTACATAAACCTTCATTGATACAAACTATTGTGACGCTTCGTTCTATATTGAACATGAGAAACGAATGTAACTCGACAAATGATTCAAACGAGTCTTCTGATGATGTAGAAGAAATCCCTGAATCAACCCAGTTAACAATGAAAGACAGGCTACAATTGGCCATTAAAAAGCAAAATAAAATAAAGTAAAATTGAATAAAATTTCCAACGTAACCAATACCACGATTTTAACAAAAGTAATAAAAAAAGAAATCGCACTCCTTGAAAAAGAACAAAAGCGTGGAAAGTATCTGACGATAGCGTTCAACCACCTCTTGACAGTAAAGCCGACGAGTGTGGAATCAGAAAGAGCTTTTTCTTCAGCAGGGTTAATTTGCACATAAATTAGAACCAGCCTTAATGACAATACAATTGACACCATTTGCCTATTGCGAGCATATTTTAATACACACGCAGATCTATTCAAAAATTAAAATTTTCTCTTAATGATATAATATATTTCAACATTCTTATTTTGTTTTATTAATAATTACATTTATTTTAAATAACTTTGTTGAACAATGCATTAAACGTTTTATTACTTTAATATATAACAATATATATTTCTCTTTACACAATTTTAAGCATTTATTTTACTCGTTACTGATAAACTTAAAATTAAACAGAATTACCGGTAAATTACCGATAAACCGGTTTTTAAATAAAAAATTTATCGTTTACCGGTAAAAGCAAATTTCGGTAATTTTATATGCCCTAATAACAACGTATTTTAGAGTTTTTTTTTTTGGTATTCCAGTTTTTCTCGGGCATGAGAACTGTGGCCAATTATGAACTGACCTTCAATAGTAAAATTTTGTATTTATATATAACTGATCGGTTAAACATTTCAGTTCGATATCAATATTTATAAGATATTTACGAAAGTTGATGTGTTTTTCGGAAGTGTTTCATATATGGGAGTTGGTTACTATAATTCATAAAGATGTGGATTATTTCCGTTGAATTTCAACTTGATAATGATGTTTATAAGAGATTTATGTGTATTCAAAAGTGAACTTTATATGGGGGCTATCAAATATGAAATGATCATCATAAAATTGTAGGGTGATTTATATGTACATGTGTATTATTTGTGTTGAATTTCAACTTGATAGTGGTGTTTAAGAGATTTATGCTCATGGGTGCCCCGATAGACTAGGCGATAGTGTGCCGGGCTATCAGTCAGAGGGTTGCAGGTTCGATTTCCGCCAAATACTTTGGGTGTCTTCTGTAGATAAGCCAAACAGCTCTATGGTCAAATATGGACTTATCGTCACAAAATACGATATCAACTTGATAATGATTTTTAAGAGATTTATGAGCATGTAAGTTATTTACGGAAGTGATGTTTATATTGGGGGCTATGGTCAAATATGGATCGATTCAAACAAAATACCGTTTTGTAATTTATCTTTACGTGAAACTAATACTTGCTAATTACAGCATTGTAATTTAAACAATTTTTCTTTAAAAGGAAAAATCCAGTGGATTATTATTGTTCGTATGGATACTGCTTTGCTAAAGGCATTTATGTACCTTAGAACCATATTCCGTCAAGATATGCTGCCTATGAGAAATCGTGTACCGACTCTTAACATTTCTCTCTAAAATATTATTTGTTCCTCTTTAAATAAAAATAAAATGTGCAAAATGTCATGCTATTATCTGCATTATATTTGAAGAAAACAGCAAAAAATATCTGAAAAATATCGAGGTTATCTGGAACTTTGGTCTACGATATAACTCGGATCCTACTGAACAAATTTTACATATTTTCAATACCAAATATTTCGGTGAAACAAGGAATGTTTGGGGGAATTTTCAACAGACGGATGTGTTACAAACTTAATATACTATTTGGTGGGTATAAAAAATGGTTTCAAACAACTTTTTCGATGCAACAAATCAAACCCCTGGCAACACTAATTTATATGCATCAATATTGGGTTGTTGGTAAATTGAGGGGCTTGAGTATGTCTGACTTATGTCAATGTATACGACCGTTAGTTCAATATTAAAATTCTCACACATAGCCGTAAAGGCATAGAGTTACATTAAGACACCCTCTTATTCTCCAGTATGAGTTTCTCTACTTAAATATTTATATTTTCTTGTTTAATTATTAATTTGTTTCGAGTTTAAATAAATTTTCCCTGCACCCACCACTATTTCCCACCATGAATGACATTGGTGTGGTAAATTTATTATGACATTTTTTTCTTTGTAAGTTTTGATTAATACTTGTATGTATTTTGTTTAGAATTAAGTACGCAATCAGTGTGCATACTGGAGAATAGTTGGAATTTTTAGTTTTTTTTTTTTTAATTAATAATCTCCACCATTTACAATTTTTGTTGCAGAAGTGGCAAATAATTGGAAATTTGTGGGCAATATTATTGGAAACTTGTGAAATACAATTGGAAATGGTGTAATTGAAAAGAAAAAAGTTTTTCTTATTTGTAGCCATGGTGTAATTACACAATACAGAAACAACAGGCATTTTGTTTGTGTAAAATAATGTACTATGTACTTTTAAAAACACTTGAAAAAGTATTACTTTTGACATAAGTAAATTGTAAACAAAGTCAAAGTCAGCTGTGCTACTGCACTCACCTTGTATAGTTACAACATGTTTGTAACGTTCTAACTGGGTAAAGATTTCTTAGAGCCATCCCTAAATACCGGCGGTAAGCGGCACGTTTTTTTACGCTGAGCATTAACGCTGATACCCCATCCCTAAACAAAAGCGGCAACGTTATGTCCAAACGATAGAAACAGGGTTATCAAGCAAATAAATAAAACGACCCTGTTTATTGTAACAGCTAGACATTGTTTTTATATATTTTCCTTTTTTTTGTTTGTTTTCTTTTGCAACTAACTTCACTGTGAAACGCCTTGTCAAAATTGGATTTTTCCAATAGCAAAGCGTTGCCACCGCGTTGTTTCGGTATGCTTCATACAAAATGTATGAGCATGAGAAATTTTGACAGTTAAAAAACGCTTGCCGCCGGTATTAAGGATGGCTGTTTGTTATTCCCAGGAACATTTGATTATATCTCTGTATAGCAGGAATAATATTTATACCCTACACCACCATAGTGGGGAGGGTATATTGGATTTGTGCTGATGTTTGTAACGCCCAGAAATATTGGTCCAACGCCCACCTTAAAGTATACCGATCGACTCAGAATGACCTTCTGAGTCGATTTAACGATGTCCGTCCGTCTGACTGGCTGTCCATGTAAAGCTTGTGCGCAGAGTACAGGTCGCAATTTTGAAGATATTTTGATAAAATTTGGTACGTGATATTTTTTCGGCCCAAGGACGGATGGGATTGAAACTGGTGGCAATTGGTTAATTATTTCACCTGGCCCCCATACAAAAGTCCTCCCGAAATTGGGGTTTACCTATCATTAATGTTTGAATTATGCAAGAAACCAAACAAATTTCATCACAAATGAGTGGTAAATGAAGCCAAATCACATCTACAAATTGTGTGCAGATCGGTCCATAATTACTCGTAGCTCCCATATAAGGCCCACCTACGAAAATCACTTTAAAGATCATAACTCTATCAAAAATGTTGGTATCCAAATAATATTGAATGCAAATATGTTTCATATATATATAAATAACATTGTAGAATTTTATGATAATCGATCCATAATTAGTTATAGCTCCCATATAAGGCCCACCTACGAAAATCACTTTAAAGATCATAAATTTCTTAAAAATATTGGTATCGAAATAAAATTCAACTCAAATAAATTTCATATATACAGAAATAATAACACCTAATTTTATGATGGTCGGTCCATAATTAGTCGAAACTCCCATATAAGGCCCTCTCCGTAATTCACTTGAACCTCCATAAACCTTTTAAAAATTTATATCGGGATAAAGTTTAACACAGAAATCATGACATTAAATTTTTGGATGATCAGTCCATAATAGGTAATAGCTCTCATATAGCACCCATATCTGAAAAACTGTTTTATATATATATACTGGGTGTAGGGTATTATATGGTCGGGATTGACCGACTATACTTTTTTACTTGTTATATTCGTGGTGATGACCAAAAGTTATTCTTCTTAAAAAATTCAGTAGATGTGTTCATATATGTTTATATTACCTGGTCATTGCAGCTTTAGAATAATAACAGAAAGAGAGGTTACGTCCAAATTTTGTTAAAATTTGGGTGTATAACTTAAAAATGCGGAATTCACAACTGAAGCCGAGAGTTCTTGAAAGACGATTTTGTCAGCCTGAAAGCAAATCATTTTTGTACCGATGAAAACTGGTTCCATTACGATAACCCGTAGTGTAAGAGGCCTTATGTGAAGGCCGTCCAAATATCCATGTCGGTAAGATAATGCTCTGTATTTGATGAGACCAAAAGGTATATAACCTTTGTGATCTGCTTAAATCTGAAAAGATCATTAAAGGGAACCTGTGATCATTGGCTGAAAAACGCCCAGAAGATGCGTTATCAATCATGACAAGTTTCGTCCACTGGCTAAAACAAAAGTGGTTGGGAAGTTTTGCCTCACCCGCGTTATAGTTCATATAATGCCGCGTCCGACTACTATTCGTTTCGATTGATACAGAACAATATCTCAGGAATTCTAATTACATCAGAGTAGGATATCTGAAATCCACGTGGTTCGTTTTTGGCCTCAAAAGATGAGCAGTTCTTTAGTCGTGGAATCCATATTCTGTTAGAAAGATGCTAAAAAGTCATAGCTAACAATGTTCAATACTTCAAACAAATTTATATTGTACAAATGTTTCAAAATAAAATCAACAAATGTGAAATGATCCTGCATTTGTAAGTTATACATTCAGTATTATCATAAGTTCAGATTTAATAACTAGCAGCTGTTTATCTTCAAAATAGGCTCAAAATTTATGGATACGACTAACTATTAAAATATCTACTCTCAAATGCAAGTCACAAATGGCTGACTGGCTGGCTCAAACAATCAACTAAATAAACTTTGTTTAAAAAAAATGTCACACATTCTCATACATACATTCAAACATTATGAGGTAAGTGGGAAAGAAAAATCCTACAAGTTTTTATTGTTGTGTTGCTGTAGTTGTTGTTGGCAAACACCTCATACATATAAAATAAAACAAAACGATCATAAACCATCATAAACAAAATTATCAACAGGTTCCCAAAAAAAAAAAACAAAAATGTTTAACAAACACAAGAGAGATAGAAATAGAAATAAATAACTAAAAAAAACAACAACACAAAAGGCTACAACAACAATAACTATTTTTTTTGTTAGAAATTGTTAAAACTTCTTCTATGTATGTTTTGGTTTAATTTTTTATAATTTTGTTGTTGATTTTTAAGGTGTTTTCACACACAAAAAAAATATAGAAATCCCGTGAATGTTGAACAGGTTCATTGACCGTGTTTAAGAAGTACATTTATACATACACACATATGTATGTACGTATGTATTCTGTTCCTATTTTTTGGGATTTCTTATTTTTTGTTGTCTGTTAACTTTTAAAGTATGGAATTTAATTGTTTGTTTTTATAATTTCCTAGTCTTTCATTACGCCTTTTGAGTTCGTCTTCCTTAGTGCATTTTTGAAATTAGTGGTTAGGGATTGCAGACAGTGTTGAAATAAAAGAGAATATAATTTTAACAAACAGTACAAAACACAGTGTACATTTTTTCCACTTGGTGTGATAAAAATTCTATAATTCCGCTTTCACACTCTTCAATTCTGACTCATCAAGGTGAGTATTTTTGGGTGAGAGGCGAATTGCATTAAAATGTATGAAAATTGAATTGAAGTGTATAAATTAAATGGCAAGTTCAAAAGAAAATTTAACAAGAACTGGTCAGTTAAAACTGAAGTGTGTGAAACAGGACTTTAGCCCATATTGTGCCTTTAATAGTCGGACGCATATAACTAGATCATCTTCGAATTTTTATAAGAACACACCCAGAACATATGTTTATAAAAGTATCAACTATTTTGTATGTTGTCCCAAATTTTGATTTATAAATCTGCCCGTCAGTTTTTCAAGGTTTATTAATAATTTTGGTTCTAAGTTATTTTTTACATAATATCTTATGCAAATAAGTTGCATACGAAATCTAATCACGCCTAAACATCGCTCGGTAATTGACTATAGCTTCCACATAAGGTCCACTTCTGAAAATCACTTAACGAGCATAATTCTCCTTAAAGATATTGGTGCCCAAATAGTATTTAATGCAAACATGTATCACTAACGTGGACATCAAAGTTTGGAAATAATTACAATCGTAATTTTCAATTTAATTTTAACAAAAAGGAAGAGATTTTATTAGTATTTAATTTAAGTCAATTAAAATTATATGTGTACAGAACAAAGTTAAAAGTATGACGTTTCTCGAATGTTCGTATGGCGCGTCTCTACTACTTCTACGAATAAAAAAGATGAAAAAGAAAAAGTTAATAATAATACATAGTTGTATTTCCACAGAGGGTGACACATCATTCGGCACAATTTTATGATGATCGGTCCATAATTATTTATAGCTCGCATATAAGGCCCAGTTCCGAAAATCACGTTAATGAGCATAATTAATTTTCTTAAAAGTTTTTGTATCCAAATAAAATTCAATACAAATAAATCTTAAATACATACATACAGTCAAACCTCGATATAACGACCCTCACTATAACGAATTCCTCGATTTAACGAATTTTTTTAAATCCCCTACAACGCTCCATAAGATTTAATACAAAATATACCTCTCTATTACGAATACATTTGTCAATAGCCTTGTTATAACGAATTTTCATTCACTGCAGACTAACGAAATAGAAAGAATTATTTACCTCTATTAAACGAATTTTGTCAACTTACAACCTTTGCATAACGATTTCCATCAATTAATCCAAATTATATGAAACAGATGCACACAAAATTATTTTGTTTGCAACGACAACGTCTCCAGCATTGAATTAAATACAATACTATTTTTGAATTTTAATACTACGTTTCCACGGTACATGCTTCGCTCTCTATTCATGCTTCACACCCCAATCTTTAGTGAAACAACTTGCTTCACCATACAAAATTTTAAGAGCGAATCAAGTAGATTCATATTGAATCAACTTGCGAAGCACGAAAAATTGCACTCTTCTCTAATTTTTATCGCAAGTTTATCTGCACTAGCCGTAAAAATTTAATATTATTGTAAACAAAGCAAATTATTTTCTTGTTGCTGGAAGTAAAGAAAGTCCCCTTTTACAGTTGAGAAATTGAAAGACAGACAGACGAAGTTTGTAGTTTATTATAATCAATATGCCTTGGTCCAGTACAGTAGAGGTCTACCGCACACTCTTCCTCTTCAATACATCGCCTACAAACTTCGTCTGTCTGTCTTTCAATTTCTCAACTGTAAAAGGGGACAAAGTAAATAATTACGAATGTATGTTTTTTTTCAAATAAGCTCACTAATTTTCACTCAGTTTTTTTGTCCATTAAAAAAAAAATATTTTCCACAAATTGTAAATTCTGTTTTTTTTATTCTGTTTGTTTATTAAAAACAACTGTCAAACCGAATCAAGTTTTTTGGTCATGTAAACAGCATGATTCATAAACATGATTCAGAGAGCGAAGCAGGTGATTCAAGTCGTCGTGGAAACATAGTATAAAACTACAAAATACAGTGTTTTCATTCAAATGTGTTTTGATTTATTAGCGGAAATCGTTCGCAATAATATGGTAAGCAGATGATGATTAATATACAAAATGTTTTATTACTTCTTTATAACGAATAGAAATGCAACTTCACTTCGATATAACGAACCTCATTGTAACGAATTATTCGATATATCGTTTTTTCTAATCCCCTTAAGATTCGTTATACCAAGGTTGAACTGTATATGTATACAGAGATCATGACAACTAATTTTATAGCGATCGCTACATAATTAATAACAGCTTAATTTCGAAAATCACTTTAACATGCTTAAATCCTTTTAAATTATTCATATCGAGATAAAATTTAACACAAACAATATTTATATGTACAAAAGTCATGCCACTTAATTTTTGTATGATCGGTCCAGAATAGCTCATAGCTCCCATATAGCGCTTATTTCTGAAAAACTATTTTTCTACATACAATACTGGGTGTATGTCGGTGTTGACCGACTATAATTTCTTACTTGTTTCTATTAGTAATAGTTTAGAAGCTATAAGATTACCAAATTGATCAAGTGTTTAAATTCGTATTTCCAAAAATTTCTTTTTAGTACCCTAGAATTATTTTACAAAATTTCCAAAATTAATCTGAAACATCTTGTATATTGTTATAAAAACTAAATGAAAATATGCAATTCTAAACAATTAATGTTAATAAACAAAATTATTATATTATGCACCCTCTATTTTACGCTTTTGACTTTAATGGCATTGTTTCCTGATCATTTCCGTCCATTTGTTAAACTAACTTCCCTAAACAAAGCAATCAAACACACACACACACACACACACAACAAAAACTCCCCTCCCCAAGCTGATGAGTGCAACAGTAGTTTCCTTTCTATAATTCAAACACCAACACTTCGTTAGTTAGTTTTTCAAAAAAAAAAACCGGGGAAATAAAAACACATGAAAATAACTTTAGATCCAAGTGTCCGGAAATGAGATGCAAATTTTATGTGGGATTCATAACAGTGTCCTGCATACACATCGTTAACAATTAAATATATAAATTTTTAAACCACCACCAAACATAACATAAACATTATTAAGTCAACAAAACAGCCAGCCCATTTTATTGTGTGCATTTTCTTTTCTTGCTCAGAATTTCGCTTTAGCGGTATTTAAACTAACTCGCCATTAAAAACAAGTAGGAGCTTATATTCGGCTATGCCGAAACTTTTATACCCAACACCAATTTATCAGTAGAGTGATTTATTTCTACTTGAAACTAATTTGTGTTGCATTTTGTATCGATAACGATATTTATACGAGTTGTTTTATTTTTAGAATTCCCTACATCGGAGCTATCAGTTATTATAGGGTAATCGTCATAAAATATTTTGCCATAATAAACCTAAAATAATATTTTAGGTTTTTTTTGGTTGAATTTCAGCTTAATAACGATATTTACAAGAATTTTATTGGTATTCCATTTTAACAAAAAAAAAATTGCCTTGAGATAAGCGCAAAATATGAATCACGTTTTTGTTTAAAACCATTTTAACAAAACAACTTGTGTAATGTAAGTTAATTTTTTATTCTTAATTTTTCTGAAAATCTGTTGGCATTAGAATAGAATTATTTAAATCTTCACTTTAATTTAGTCTTTAAATTTAACACTAAGCTTTCTTCATCTTTTCACCAAATATTTAAAAATCAAATTTGTTAGATATTTTAACAGTTTTTTCGTTCTCCTTTTGTTTTGTCAAAAGTCCACATATTGAATAAATACCAATTTCATACTAAATAAATTTTATAATAATTTTTTTAGCAACTAAAAAACCTAATTTATAAATTTAAAAAGTTGTCCACCTGTTGTATATTTTATCTTTATTTTGAGAGCAATTCTAATATATGTATGTATGTACATATATTTATACAATTTGTAACAAAAAGAACTTAATAATAGGAATATTTACTTTGAAAGATAATTATTTTACAAAATAGGTACAACAGATTTTTCTATTATATCTTATAAATACATGAAAATAAACATCATTATTTCAAATGAGTATAAGTTATTATCAATATTTTAATATAACACTTACAAATTTGCATTAAAAAAAACTTCTTGTGTACATATATGTATATATATATAAATTTTAATTGCATAAAAAACTTACCTTAAATGCAAATTAAATTAACTTATTACATATTTTTAAATTAAACGCCCGAACCGATTTCCGTTTTATTTACACTATTTATAGAATTGACAACTCTACCACGCACAAATATCAAAAACATATGTAACTTCATTTCCTACATGAAGTTTACTTTTTCTTTCTCTGCTCTCCTTTTATTATTTTAAATTTGCTCTTATTTGCTCTTTATATTTTTATTATCAACAAACAAAACAACAACACATTTTAATACACTGCATTAGCCACATCAATTATAGATACATACAAAATCATCTCCAAAGGGCTTTTGTATAGAAAAACAACAATAAAAATTGAATAGAACAGTTAAATACAACAACCACAATAGAATTATTGCAAACACAATGATTTATGTATGTGATGATGGCTATTCTTTCACTGATTTATTTAATAAAATCTTGATTTTAACACTGATTCTGATAAAAGTTAATAACTTTATTATTTAGTTACATTAAGACGTTTATTATTTGTTTAATTTTGCAAAATTTACTACACTTTAACTATATTTAAAAGGCATTAAAAGACGAAGCGAAATTAAGAACAACAGTTTTAAGAGGCGTACGCGTAGAAACTAAAGATTTATTTGGCTACTAGAGCAGAGTTGCCAATAATTTGGGCGTTAATTAGACGAAAGGTATTTATTAATGAAGTTATTGGTGTTTTTGGTAGTAAAAGGATTTAGTTAAATAAGATTTTAAATTAATTGCTTATGCACACTGGTAATTATTTAAAAATAATTCAATTACATGTACATATATATTTTTTATTAACAGCCTTTTGAATTTTTAATAAATAAATGAGTTCCAAAATATTTTATTTAGTGATTACATACCTCTTTTAATATTTTAATAAATATTTGACAAGTGTGACCATACCTTAAGTAGTCTGGTTGACAATTTCTTATTACTTACGAGTATTAACTTAATTTGAAAGTGAAGTTTTTGCTGGGTTCATAGGCCTTACAATAAGTATTGAAATCTTATAGGTAACTAAACCTTAAAAACTATTTGCTCGATATCGGTATTTATGAAATTTTTACGTAGTTTTCCAAAGGTAGTCCTTATATGGGAGCTATGACCTTTTATGGTCAGATCACAATGAAATTCAGTATGACGATTTACATGGATATGTGGAAAATTTTTGTCAAACTTCAAATTTATATGGGAGCTATGGTCAAATATGAACCAATCGGCATGAAATTCGGTTCGACGATTTTCACATATACACTGTCGGACAAAATGAATGGCGGTTTCAAATATTTCCTGTGTTTTGATTAAAACAATCAGCATGAAATTCGGTACGACGATTTTCACATATACACTGTCGGACAAAACAAAGTACGGTACGACGATTTTCAATACATAATTTTTTTTAGTTTTTTTTTTAGTTTTAGTTTATTTGACCTTTTTTATTATTATTAATATTTTAGTAATAGTTCAAGCTTAAGGTCTTTTTTTAAATTAAAATTTTTATTTTCAATATTTCGCTTTCAATTAAAAAATTGTTTCCTGAAGAAGCTACACAAAGACGTAGCGAAATATTGAAAATAAAAATTTAAATTTAAAAAAAGACCTTAAGCTTTAACAATTACTAAAATATTGATAATTTTCTAATAATTATAAATTATAGTTTTATTTTTAATTCAGCTACTATTTTATCTAATATTTATGTAATTATTTGCAAAATCTAACCGTTTTTCTTAGCGAATGTACTCTTAGACCGCTTTCGTCAAGTTTTCTTTGGATAGTTCGAGTCGAAATATTTAATTCTAGTTCCACCTCTATATTTTTGGCAGTCGTAAAAGAATTTCTCTTTGTTAATATGATCATTGTCTATGATCATAGTCTTATAGTGCATTTACACTTGTAATTTTCAAACTAGTTTATGATCATAAGCTACTTTCATAAACCATACCGTTTACATCAGCATTTTTGACAGTTAAGTGGTTTATCTTTGACAAGTCATAAAACAGCTGACTTTAATATTAAAACTTTAATGAAAATATGGACGTTGTTATGAAAAAAAATTTTTAATTTGTGTTTTTCATCCAGGATGAATAAAATTCAATTACAGTTTCTTTTGTTAAAGAAAACTTTTTTTATTTTTGAGCAAATGTCAAATGTGTCCAGCGTTGCCAGAAAAATGTTGAAAAAACAGAGTTGCATTAACAGAAACTGGTTGTTTGTAACTAGTTTATCTCAAAAGCTAGTTACAAAACCTGTTTTTGATTTGTATAGATAAACAAGTTTCTCAAACTAGTTTATCACCATAATCAACTTATAACTAGTTTATGGTGTAGGTGTAAATGCACTATTACATTTTCTGCCACATATGTAATTCTTTAGGCTTTGTTTGACTTCTTATTTTATACAAAGCAGAAAAATGGCCGCCGATTCCAATATCTTATACTTAGCACCGAAAGCTTTCTCTTTCATCCCATTTTCACGATCTATATTTTCCTTTTCTGTTCCGTCCACATTGCGAAAAAGTCTGTGCGTAGCCTTATTTTGTGTATATTTAAGTAATATTAAATTATTATTATTGCGGCCCTTTGTTCCTACTAGGAACCACAGGACATAATATACATATATATATATATACATTAAATAAATAAGTACTTCACTATAATTTATTACTTTTTAAAAACTTACCACAATTTTTTCAAAAGAAATCAGTAATACAACTCTTATATTAAGGTTAACAAAAAGTATTTTTTCGACGCTCTATCGTGCCTTCAACAGACGGACAGATGGACGTACATGACTAGATCGTCTTAGAATCTTATCAGAACCCAAAATAGACTTTTTGATTCTACAGCCAACATTTCGTTATGTTACAAACGGAATGACAAGCTTAATGTACACCCCATTTTGGTGTTGAGTATAAAAACCGTATTTTCTTAAAAGGGTGGTTTTTTTCTTTGTTTTCTTCTTCAAGACGTTTAAGGGAAGACTTTGCACCAGTATCTTTATTATGTTTTTTGTAACGTCTTTAAGCCAATATTTCTTTGCTTGGCTGGTTGCAGTTACATATTTTCCAAACGCATTTTCTTAATACTTAAATAATTATAATTTTTAATTTAATACACTTGTTTTTGTATGAGTATCGGTCTCCGTGTTGCATGTAAATTTAGGGTGTTATTCAAATGAGTTCTTGAGGAAATTTTCTAAAAAAATGTTTTTCTTTGGCCGGCAAATTTTTATTTTTCTTAGTTGAAATTTTCTTTAAGATATTTGGAAATTTATTTGAATATATTCCCAGGCTTTTTGGGTTGTTATAAATAAATTACATGTTTTGTGACAAAATAAAACAGGTGGCTGGAAGATGACAGGTAAGAGTATTGTGCTTTAGAATGTGGAAATACATACACATATAATTTTTGGCGGAATTTTAAGTTTTTATTTACCAATGTCTACACAGTAGTACATAAAATTAACAGATCGGACAAAAAATTTAAACGTACCGTGCTGTTGCAACCACATCTCAATGAAAATTTAACATTTTTGGTTAGTGAGATCCATTCACCGTTACCGCATTTCCAGTCGAATTGTAAAATTACTCCATCACGACTCCAAACCACATAGGGCACCATGCAGCATACAAAAGCTTCTCAACAATAGCTCCTGGATTTTCAGAAGCCCAACTCCGGCAATTTTGCCTGCTTAAGCCCAGACAAATAACAAAACCAATTTTGGATACCCTCTTCGGAAGAGAAGTGAAACATATCCCACGGAGAGCATTCTGCATCGATCGAAACAAATAATAGTCAGACGGGGCATGGTCTGGACTATTAGGCGGGTGAGGCGGAGTAGCTTCATCCATGTTACTGATTTTGTCAATACCAGGTGATTTCGGCCTGTTCAGTTAAAACTGTACGTGAATCTTAAAAGAACCCAGAATAGACTTTTTGGTTCTACGACCAACATTTCATTGTGTTACAAATGGAATGACAAACTTAATGTACCTACTGAACAGTTGAAACTGACAGTTAAAACTGTCGATATGTGTTTAATAACTGACAGTTCAACTCAACTGTTCAGTTTATCTGAGAAATTTAAAGTTTTTATATTGTTAACTGACTGTTTCAACTGAAGTGAACGTGTGTGGGAGTTCAACTGTACCGTTCTCAGTTCAATTTGTGTCGAGCGAGAGTGCGTATCATGTAGCGTAAATAGAACCAAGTGATAGTTGATTTTATTGTGGGATTTCTGAGATCGGTATTAGCATCCCTAGTAAATACATATGTCACTGTACTTCTATAACAATCTTCAATACAGATCGCATATAACCTTTACAAAAATCACTCATTAAGTTGTTTTTAATTGGAGTTCTTATTAGGATTGCATGTTCTGCCTCTGGCCTCATTAGTATCATAAATCAGATACCATCATATTATACGAAATAATCTTCTAGACATCAAATGTGTTTCCGAAATCAGCATCACATTTCGAAAACTAAGTGAAAATAAATGACAGTTATGTACCCTTCAAAATGACATATATGTACGTAGATGATTAAAGACTAAAACCGCGTTCAAAAGATACACCATCTGTTATGCATACGGTATTTCTAAAGGTACGGTCATATTTGGCAAAAAGTATTTACTCAAAAAAGCTTAACCACTCTGTTTACTCTTACAAGAGTTTTGCAAGATCAAACAGCATCAAATAAATTAAAATAAAATATTTGTTGTGCTTGGGCCTAAATAAGAAAAGTTTTTTTAAATCAATATATTATATGTTATATCAAATATTTGCCAAGTATGACCGTTAGGGTGGGGTGAAATTTTGTTTTGTCTTAGATCGTCTTCTAATATATACCAACATTTTGTTTTTGTTATGAATTAGAATAAACATAATTTTTTATTTAATAAAACATATTTAAAAAACTGCCGGATTTAACGAATTTTTCGGTATAACGAATAGGCCTGACAATTAATTCGTTAAACCGGGAAACCACTGTATGTTATTTAGAGGTTACGTCTTTTTCGGCAAATATTTGCCACATACCTTAAGTTATACAACCATTAATTGGAGTGTAATCTAATTAAATAAATTAAATATATTTTCATTAGCACGTACTTAAACAAACAACTCCTGGCTTGAGAAACACACCAAACTAACAAAACATTCAATGAACATATTAATTAAAATAATAGAAATAAAATCATTATTAATTTGCAACATCCACAAGCCCAAGCTAAATGATGGCAGTAGAAAACCCCCAAAATAATATTGGTCATGCATTCAAAAACTCACACAGTTACGGAGAAAATACCAGCGCCAGTACAGTTTTTTGTTTCGTTTTGCTTTTATCATGTTATGCATGTGTTTTTATTTTGTAATTGTAGAGATCTACTACATGATGACTTAAATCGTCATCACCATGATGATGATCGTCATTATGAGCATTATTATCAATTTTATAGTCCAGCCACATACAAAGAGTTCAACGAACTGTATCAAAACAGTCATAGACGTGCCCAGATTGCGTCCATGCGCGTGTTTTCTTTCTTGCGTCTAATCTCTATTCTGTTTGTTTGTACGTTCGTTCTCCTTATGCCACAGTTTTGTTCAGCTCTATTCTTCCATTCCAGTAGAGTAAAGTTTCTTTTTGTAGTTTTCTTTTCTTGAAATCAAATTAAATAAAATGATAGATAACCGCCATGCTTTACAAGTCTATGAGTGGAATAGTTGTTACTTAAACCGGGCATGTTAGGGTATAGAAAGATCTGGCACAAAAAACTAAGAGAGTTTATAAATAAGAGATACAAATACTCACACGTACATATGTATCTGTACATGAAATTGAAAATGTTTTGAGGAATCCAAAGGAGCTTTTTAAATACATATAAAATTCTTTAAGAAAAGAACGTGGTTTATTTTTATTATTTATTTTTGTTAACTTTCTTCTTTTTTATTATTTTTTTAAATTAAATATTCAAAAAACGTGTCGTTTTGGGGGGAATTGGAAATGTGTGTTAATTGTAACACAAATAAAAAACATTTTTTGTTTTTTGGAGAGGGCACAACCAGAGTTTGTTTGAGTTTTTATTGGTGTGGTACTTGCTGGCTGGCCAACTGGCTGATAAGCCCCAGTGATTGTAAGAGAGGATTTGTTTTTTTTTTTTTTGTTCGTTGTTTCAATTTAACATAGAGGGATTTTTTTTTATTTTGTGGTTATTTGAATTGTACAAGGTTTTAGGTTAGTAGTTTGTTAAGTGACTTAAAATATATTGATATCTAGAGCTGTCCAAGCTTTGACCACAGTGCTCATAAATGGAGTTTTCAACGAGAACTTTGTTTTTTAAAACACACATTTTGGCAAACTAGCAAACTGAGTCTATTTCGTTAATCGCTTTAAATATTTCGAGTTTTAAGGCTGTAATCGATTCGATTGGCTATGTGTATACTTTAGCTCAAACAATTGCACTCGAATTTTCAGAATTTTACAGATCAGACATGTTCATAGCTGAACAAGTGAAACGTCAAACTGTTCAAGTTACTCCAACAAGCCCCTGTTGGAGAGAAGTGTTCTTAATGAACTCTACTTTCAATAAATTTTAGTAAATTTTCTCTTTGTATACATAAAACCCGGCCACGCTAAAGAAGCTGTTTTATACCCTACACCATCATAGTAGAGAGCGTGCTGATGTTTGTAACGCCCAAAAATATTAATATATCATCAACCTTAAACCGATCGACTCAGAACTACTTGAGTCGATTAAACGATATCCATCCATTCGCACGTAGTATGTCGGGATGGCTGGTTGTCCAAATAAACCTTATGCTCAAAGTTCAAGTCGCAGTTTTGAAGATATTTCGATACTAAATGTAGTAATTTAATATGCTCTATATATGCTGGGACCAAAATGCCGGGCACCGCAGTGGTGCAGAGTTTACAACGCAAAGAATTCTGATGAGAGAATGTGGTGGTTTTCCAAACATGTAAATTCAACAACCCAGGTTCAATCCACAACTCAGCCGAAAAATTATCAATAAATTTTAATAATAATTTTCATGTAACACTTCCTACCTTCAGTAAAAATAATTTAATGAAAATTAAATGTAATGAACTCAAGCCTAACTAAAGAAATATCAAAAATTAAAAATTAACAGTTCAACTAAAAATAATAATTGTTCTACATAATGTTTTAAAATTTGTGTTGGCTTTTGGAACTTATCAAACTACATTTATTTCAAGCATTAAGATATAAAACTCTTAGCACTTGATACAAATTATTGAGGTTAATTTCTACTGTTTAACCCAATATCCAAACCAATATAAAGCAATATGATTTTCATCATATTCATCAACACCACAAAGTGAAATGTGAAATGAAATTTGCAAAACTTATCAATACGCTCTCGTAAATGTAAACATTTCTTTAGAAAGTTGTGAAAAAAGCAAGTCAAACAAAGAGGATTCTTTTGTAGCTGCATTTCTTTTTTCAAAAGAATCTCATTAATTTTTTTTTTCCTGTTTTGGTTTTGGTCTGTTGGCACAGCCATAGAGGGAAGATTTCCACATAGCAAGTTGCTGCTGCATGGACTCTTATGGACAATGAGTTTGTGTAAAGAAAGGAGAAACATAAAGGAAAAGAAGAAAACCATGTTGAGGAATTGCAATTTCAATTAGCTCTTATACGGGCGTGTGTTTTATTTGCTTCCTGTCAGGCCAAACATCCAGTCAGCAGCCAGCCAGTGAGCCATCCAACCAGCCAAATAATCAAGCAGTCATTAATTCAGTCATCTAGTCATACATGATAGCTAACTTGACGGTACTTTTGTTATTGTTTTCTCATTTTTATTTTCTTCAAGTTTTCTGTTTTGGTTTTTACAATTATTACTGCCAGCCTGGATGTCTGTCTGTCTGTCCGTTTGGCTGGATAGTTGACTAGCTGACTGGCTGGTTGCCAGTGCATATATTTTTGCATGTGTGTTTGTCGGTAAGTGTATGATTGGGACGTGCTTGTCCATAGCCTGACGGTTGATCATGCTGATTATCATCCACTTTGTCGTATTCTTGACTCGATCGCCTTTATACACTTTACTTACTTACAACAATACTTACTCAAACGTTTCCTTTTGTTGCTTTCTCTTCATCAGCAAACACAAAAACTGAATCTCCTCAATAAATAATTTTTTTTTTTTGGCTTGCTTTTTGCCACTTCTTTTTTGTACTTTTGAAAATTTCAATTGTTCTGATTTCTGTATGTGTAAGTGACTGTAAGTGAGTCAGTGTGCGATCATTTGTGTGGTTGCTCAGTAAGTGCCTGGAATTTCCAAGTGGTTGAATTTGTGTGTTGCCTTTGTAGGCTCCTTTTCAACGCAGGGAGTTCACAGACCCTTATTGTTGTTCTATGTACAAAGGCGAGTAAGCAAAAACCAAAAAAAAAAAATAAAAAGAAAATTACAATAATTTCAAATTTTTCGTATTTGTGATGAATTTTAAGTAACAAGGGAGTGGAGTCACTTCATTCATTCCACTCTTATAAGAGGATAAAATTTATGATTTCAAACTGTTACAGACGACAAACAAGGGCATGCAGATCGAGTGCATGTTTGCATTTGTAGAATGTCTTAAGGAAATATTAAGTAGTTTTTAATTTAAATTCATTTGATTCAGAACAACATACATACATACATACGAGAACATACATGTAGGTACATTCATGTGGAATTTTCTGTATAATAGAACAATTTTACCAGGGTTGCTGGCAGAAAGTTTCATTAATGCCTGAATTATATATTTTATGGCGAAAAATTATACAGTTTTTAAATTACATATCTCTTTTAAGTATGGGATGTATAACTTACAATATAAATTTACCCCGTACCGGCGGAAAATATTATAGGTGCTCAATCATCTATAAACAATACCAATGCTGGTTTAGAGATGGCGAAATTGCTGCCATGAGCTGCACGGAACTCGATTGTATCACCACATGAAACTCGAAACTGACTACACGCAGACAAAAAACATGATTGGGCATGGTTACAGCAACTACACTGTGTTCTTGGTAAAAATGTATTGTTGTGGTGCACAAATAATTGTCATCTTAATTTGATTTTAACTATCATTTAGTTACTATAAACATTTTTATGTTTATCGCAATTATAAAATTGAATATGGTTCGCTGAAACATAATTATTTTTCAAAAACGTTTACCGTAACTATTGTATGATAACTATTCAAACATATTATATTTTTTACAACGATTTAAACTTGCAAATAAACATTAAATGATAAGTTTCTATAATTGTACTCATATTATCTTTAAAATACAAACAAATTATGTTTAATTTGAAGAGTATTTTGTTTTTACCATTTGTAGAATGCTTTTGCATTAGTTCAGTAGTTTGGCTGCGCGATATCGAATTATTTATTTGGATTTAAATGTTTCAATAATTGAAAATATTTAACAGTATTTAAAATATTACTACAAATTACAAAAATGTCAAAGACGTGTAAAAGACTTAAATAAAGTGTAAAATTCTATTAAACATAACATTCAATTACTAGCAGATGATAAGGGACTTGGTCTAGATTTTTTGGAACGGAACGTTAATGAGGATTTAAGGCTTATTAAGGAGTGGTCTGATATGAATTGTTTATGTTTGAATCCTTCTAAAACGCGATGCATGTGGTTTTCGCAAATTATTAGGAAACCATTGCTGATATTAGACACTGATGTGATCGAATTTGTTTCATATTCACCCCTATCGTGAATAATAATTCCACGTGATATTTGTTCCCGTTTATTTTTTTAACATTGAATTTAAATAGGAAAATGTGTAAAGTGAACAAATTTCACGTGGAATTTTTATTCACGATAGGGGTGATTATAAAAATTTAGGTTTATATATTGATAACAACTTAAATTTCGACTTCCATGTGAATCATGTTATTTCTAGGATTAATTTTGTTCTCAAACGTTTATATAATACTGGTTTGTATTTACCTGCTGAAGTAAAAAGGCGGGTAGCTATGGCATTGTGTCTTCCTATATTATTATATGGTTTGGAGCAGTGCTGATATTCAGCCGGTTCGGACCGGTTCCCTTGAACAGGTTGTTAAAATTTTAAAAATTTTCCGTACCGGTTGTTGCATATTCACCCTTATCGTGAAAAAAAATTCCACATGAAATTTGTTCCCGTTTATTTTTTTAACATTGAATTTTAATAGGAAAAATGTGAAAAGGGAACAAATTTCATGTGAAATTTTTATTCACGATAGGGGTGATTATGTTTTCTGCTTAAACGGTTTTATAAAATGTGTATTTATCAAGGTGATTAGTCTCGGCAACAAACACAATATTGTTCAGTTGTTCATTGTCCAAACGTACAAACAAATGATTTTATTTTGGTCATACATTGGATTCTTGGATGATGATGTTTTCGATAGCGTTTTCTTCAATCTTTTGAGAAAAAAATAAAACAATTTTTTTCACTTTTATTTTTGCAAAATCAAAACTATTTTTTGTTAAAAACGTAACTTTTTTTTATTAAACGAAAGTTTATATCATTTCCTTCAAGAGGCTTGTGGTCTGTTACTGGGATGCGACTTTAAAATTTTCGTTATTTTTTTATCAAAATTTGGCAAAAAATATAATTTTTTTAAGCGAACCGGTTGTTAATTGTTTCGAATATCACCACTGGTTTGGTGGTATATTCGGGTATATCACGGAATGGTATCAGAAAACTAAAACAATGTTTCAATAGGGTAGCTCGTTATATCTTTGGATTAAAATATGGTTCTCATATACATATGACATCTTTTATTATTAATCTTCTGCAATGTGATTTTGAAAGTTTTATTGACCTATGAATTTTGTTGCAATTTTATAAGACTATGAAATTTGCGAAGCCAATGTACCTTTTCAACAGATTTAATTTTGGCTTGTCCACTAGAACTAGTTCACTAATTATGCCTAGATATTCTTCCCAGATTATGAATAGATCATTTGTAGTTCGAGTTTCAAGATTATGTTACTCTATTGTACCTTATAGAGGACGAACTTTTTCGTACTCAACATCGAAATTTAAAAATATTGTTTTGCAAAATCTATAGAAGGTGGCTGTAAACATTTACCACAATCCAAATTGTTTTTTTTTTATTACTTTTAGTATTCAACATTTGTGCAATAGGGAGGTTAAAATTATATATACAGAAATTTTAGATTTTTTTTTTTTTAATTAAATTATACTTTTGTATTTGCCATATGAATAATCTGGATTAATTAGGCCCTAAGGGCTTACAATCTAAATAAATAAAAGAAATAAAAATAAAAAAAAAAATAAATGTAAATTTTTTTATATACGTTGAAAGTGCATAAATATTTATTTCTATTTACAAAAAATATCATAATATGATTCGATTCGAAGACCTAATGTCTAACTAGAAAATGATGATAAGGAATATTGATAAAGAATTTATTTTTTTTTATCTCCTGAATACGGTTAAAAGTATTTAAAATCTTGGCCGTTTTAATTCAAGCAATTAATAAATGATAATGAAAATGTAACCGTTTTTGTTTAGTTATTATGTATATACGTATGTATATACATTAACAAAGTCCTGCATAACATTGCATGTAGGAACATCAATTTGTATCATTTCTGTACAACACAAATATTCATTATAATCTAAACTACCCTTAAAAGGCTCATTTATCAGTCCCCTGCAAGGCTTCCTACCACCACCACCACCACAACAAAAAGAAGCAACAATTTAAATATTCAAATGATGTTCACACTTGAACTATTAACAGTCGGTGTTTATTTTACCTGTAGAGTTGAGTTGAGTTGACATGACACAACTAAACACATTGACTACAGTGATTCCTTTGCCCAAGGGTATTATAAATATATGTATGTCTGTACTCGTATGTAACGTCTCTTTAGTGTTTGTTGTTTTTTTTTCTTTAAGATCAGGGATGACTTTCAGGGTTGTTTCTTTAGGTTGCTCTTTAATAAACGACAACGCTTTTTTTAATTACCATTTAAAGGAATTGTTAAGCTTCGTTGAATTGCTCGTTGGAATGTATATAACATAGTAACTATGTTGTTATGAATTTGTTTATAGTTCAGGTGTTCAACAAGGATTTAATGAAATGAGGATGATACAGGTGTCGAGAAAGTACATACACTTAGAGAATATTTTAAATTTTTGGTTGAAAGAGTTTGACCTTCTTTCTGATATTAACAGTGTTCTATCATTGTTGTAAAAATGTTGAAACAATTCCACGGCACACTTTAGGTTATAATCAATATTTTCATTAATATGAAAGTTAAATGGAATTTGTTCCACTAACGAAGAAGCTGACTGTCAGCTGAATTCCACTAGCTGAACAATGAATTTTCCCTATATCGTATTGGGCAATTGATTGGCCTATCGATCTAAATATTCAAGTATTAGGAATATTCCTTATATACCATTACAGTAGCTATATAAAAGAGATGCAGGCCCACATTGAAACGATTCTTCAAGGAATCGGTGGAGTTGGATATACTACCTCTCCTCGATAAGCACCTGTCGTCATTTTGTTAGTGCTTAGGTGGGGTACCATACAAAGTACTTTGGGGTACCATACTTTTCAAGATAGCATGTAACAAGATTTCGGCGAAAAACAAGAAGAGACGCACATACCGATTCATTGGAATGTAGCTTCTTCATCAGCAGCCATGCATCAACAACTGATGCATCAAGGACATGTGCAAATGTTAGACACCACCATTGCTTTTGTCTGATTCGCGAGCCGTAGACTGCCCATATTATATCGATGAAAAACTTTTGGTACAGCACCCCTTCCTTTAACAAATCGTTGGCACGATCCCATTTCATTAACATCAAAATTTCTTGCAATTGTGACAACACTATTATCTTTCCATCGTATGAGCAATATGTTCCCATTATTTTTATGTAAATCTCGGATTCTTCTTTTTCATTACCAGTATTGACCGAAGAGGACATGTTTTCTTTTATATAGGGGTTCATCATCACTGTCATCCCTTTGCCTATCTGCCTGCACTACTTCACATTTGGTAGATAATAGTTTTGAATGGAGATGATTTAGATTCGCCTCATGCTCATCATCGTTTTCATCGGTATCTTGATCAGTGTCGCCTCCATTTAATGGTGGAATTGTGTAAATTACAATGCTATGCTCATTGTTTTCAAGGGCATCTAGTTCATCCCAAATATTTCAGAAACTGTAAGTCTATATACATGCATACATATGAAAAGTATTTACTCAATCATCGTATCACAATTGTATCACAGACGCAGTGTCCCTTTTAGGGGACGTTGCATTCAAAGTCACTGTATGCCGCTGGTATAGCATTATGTCATAACTTTTTTACATCAATTGAATCATTGTACTTTTTTATAAATACCAACATACAAAAAATAACAAATTTTCACAAAATATTTCATATATTCCAATTTTTCTTAGCCAGCTCGAGGTTTTTGGTTTTTCGCCATTTGCTTTTCCATATTTTGCATAAAACACAGCACACAAATCACAATATTTTAAACAAACGAAATAAAACACGCTTTGTTGGAATGTCAGTTACGGCATAGCCTATTTATAGAACCCTGGAGATCCTACAGTCTAACGTACTACTCCATGACATGTTAGTCCAGAGTGACAACCTCTACATTACTATCATGCTGTAGTTTTACCGATACTTCTCTTACCTGTAAGAATAGTTCACAGTTTTGGCTTGCAAGCATGTCAGCAATCTCGTTATCTTTCTCTTTATTAACTATCCTAGGGATTGCTTACAGTCAGTTGCCAGTCTATATTTGACTATATCCATGATAATAGAAAAATTTGTACATCCCTGTTGAATTTTTCAATAGTGAGCAATACAAATAAAGAAACTACTCGTAGTAACCGGAAAAATACATTCTGAAACTATTAGAAACTTTTAATTAAATTTAAATTTTTAAAGTAAAAATTACAAACTAGTTTCGTATAATATTATTATTTTGTAAAAGGAAATATTTATGTAATTATATATATAATTTTTTCAGAGTGTAAATTATACCACATAAATGTTGTAGGTCATCAAATTAATACTAAGGTCTCGTCTTCAGCAACTACACACCCGTCTACTGCAATGTAACTAACTCCCTAATCCTAACTATAGGAATTTTCTGAATAATTATAATAATGAAATAAAAACAAATTACAAAAATACCCTGTGCTTCTCTCTAGCAGAGAGAAAGACAACGACCTGTTTGTCTAACTTGGTCAACAATACGGGGGTAGATTCATTTCTATATAATGTTACACTTGATGAATTTCCAACATAATCACTGTTTGCCAGAGTAGGAAATGTGACGATGCACAAATACTTGAGCTTACCATCAGTGCAGTGTAAATATACAATGGACAATGGATATGCTCGTACATCACTAACAAATAAAGGTAAAGTATCCTGTCTACATAATCAGCCAACCATAAAACAGGATGCAATTGAACGTTTAGGAAATATAAACGCAATTACCAATAAAATTAACAATTTAAACATATTCATACATACGAGGTCTGATCAGAAAATAACCGTTATTTTTAAATTTCTTGAGTTACGTATGTTCGATTTTCGCATTTTTTTCTTTGTTATGTTGGTGCACATGTCTGTTATATATGTTGGTAATATCAGCCATTTTGGATTGTCAGTTTGTTTTTGACAGATAAAAAGGTTAGTCGTGTTTTGGTAGGCTCTTCGATTTTTTACTATTCGAAAAAATGGATCAAAGAAACTGTATTAAGTTTTGTGTAAAAAATGAATTTAAATGCGCAAGGACATTTGAAATGTTGACTGTGACATTTGGCGAGTCTACTATGAGCAGAACACAAGTTCAATTGTGGTATAACCGGTTTAAGGAAGGCCGAGAAGATGTCAATAACGATGCTCTTCCTGGTTGCCCGAGCACGTCAACAACCGATGAAAACATTGAAGCAGTGAAGAAAATGATTTTGGATAATCGTCGAATCACTATCAGAGATGTTGCTGATGATGCTGGCATATCGTTCGGCTCATGACAAGCAATTTTTACCGATGTTTTAGGCATGAAACGTGCGGCAGCGAAGATTGCTCCAAAATTGCTACATTTTGAGCAAAAACAACGTCGCATGGACATCGCTCAGGAGCTGTTGAACATCGTCAACGACGATCCAGATTTCCTCAAAGAGGTCATAACTGGTGACGAATCATGGGTGTATGACTATGAAATTAAAACCAAAGCCCAATCATCCTAATGGAAACGTCCAGAAGAGCCAAGACCGAAAAAAGCACGTCAAGTTCGGTCAAATGTGAAGGTTTTGCTCACTGTTTTCTTCGACTACAATGGCGTGGTGCATCATGAATTCTTGCCACAAGGTTGTACGGTCAATAAGGAATACTACCTTGAAGTTATGCGCCGTTTGCACGAAGCAATTCATCAGAAACGCACAGAATTGTGGAAAAACCAATCATGGATTTTGCACCATAATAAAGCATCAGCTCACACATCGATGCTTGTGCGTGAGTTTTTGGCCAAAAACAAAACCGTTATCATGCCTCAACCACCGTATCCACAGGTCTTGGCCCCTGCTGACTTTTTCCTCTTCCCAAAACTGAAGACACCGATGAAAGGAAAGCGTTTTGCTACGATTGAGGAGATAAAAGAAAAATCGCAACAGAAGCTGTTGGCGATACCAAAACGCGCGTTTCAGAAGTGTTTCGAGGATTGGCAAAAACGCTGGCATTATATCTGAGGGGGATTACTTTGAAGGGGACAAGATAAGTTATTGATACATAAATAAATACTTTTTGAAAAAATTTAAAATAACAGTTATTTTTTGATCAGACCTCGTATGTACATATGGCAGTACTATTGTTTTTATATTTCGGTAAAGTCCCTAAATAAAATTTAAATGTTTACGTACAAATTTCTTTCACGCTAGTAATAAAGAACAAACAATCGATATTGTAATAAAGTAGAAATGCACCGAAAGTAGAAATTTACCAGTTGAAGAAGAGTTTAAATTAATAAAAGAAATAGACAGTGGACCAAAGAAAAAATGACGTGACAGAAAAATATGGCATTTCAGCGAGTACGGTTTCTATGTTTTTAAGAAACAGGGGAAAAAAAAAATAAAAATTTTGCTGAATCTGGAACAACAAATGAAAAAAGCCAGAGAATAAAAAAAACCAAGATACGATAACATCGACAAAATTGTTTTTAAGTGGTTTACGGCAACAAGAGATCGGAATATGACGATATCTAGAGGAATATTAAAGAAAAAATAAGATGACATATGTACCTACCTTTAGTATTATTAAATGATTTTAACGCTAACGAAAATGTTTTAAAAGATAACTATGTATGAAGTCTGGCTGTTGTACTGTTCAAGACTTCCAAAAGTTGAAGTTTCTATAAGTTGAAGTTTTTTTTTTAATACATAATGGTGATTTGTAGAAGTTCGACTGTAATTGTATTCTCTTTGAAATTAAGCATTTTATTTAATTTTATTTTACATATTACAGTTTTGCTTCATCCTTGCGAATGGTGCAACACTTGTCTTTTCAAAACAATTATGCTAAAACCTTTTTATTTTATTTATTCGGTTTTTATTTTGTTTGGTTTTGTTTTGTTTTTGAAATTGTGTGTTAATAGTTTATTTTACTTTGAAATTACAAATGCACAAAACAAATACAGAAACAGGGTCAAAACGTATTAAATTTCCTGTTTGCAACATGCAAAACAAGCTAAAGTAGAAAAAAAAACAAAGAAAGTGAAGAATTGGCCAACCTAAGTCTAGCCTGAAAACTATAGACTCAACATTTTAGTGTGTCTTGGCACACAAAAATTTAAAAAAAAAACGCACATAAACAATAAAAATAATTGACAAGTATTCATTCTGATTTTTTATGTATGTTTGTAAATATGTACATGTAGCTTTTTTAAACTTCTGTTTTTCTTGTACCAAAACGAAATAAGGTGTGTTGTATGCCACAAAGAAAAAAACGTAAATGCCACAGACTAAAAAAAAGAAAAACTTCAGGCGAATTCTCCATAACTAAATATAAATATAGGTATGTATGTAGATATGTATGTATGTACATATGTATGTAATTTGTTGCACTTGTAATGCAAATTATTTAGGTTCAAAACATACTAGGCAAATATTTACTCAAAAAAGCGTTACCACCCCGTTCTAGCACAAATTTGTTTGACGTTGTTTACTCTTACAAGAGTTTTGCAAGACCAAACAGCATCACATAAAATAAAATTAAGTATTCATTGTGTCCTGTCCGAAATAAACAGAGTTTTTTAATAATCAATTTCAAAGATATTTTATTTAGTGGTTACGTCTTTTTCGGCAAATATTTGGCCAGTGTACGGTCACACTTTATTCTTATACCATATACAATATTTGGGTTAAATAGAGGAATATGTGGACTCTGAACTCAAGCTTTGTGAAACTAAACCAGTTTCCATTAACATCGATGAAACGAAATGAAAGCAATGAACTTGTAATATTCACTAATCTTACTCAACTAAAGTCAAATTAAGCTATTTCTACATCTGAATAGATTTACTGCCGTATTTATAAAAAATAAAGTAGACTTGAAGAATGCTTTTAGAGAAAATTTTCATACAAAATTTTCTTAAAGTACATTTAAAGTCTACTTTAATTTTTTATAAATACGGCAGTAAGAGTTTTCTCTTTTTGTAGCAATATTAACTTTCAGACGTTTAAGCGATTTATTATATTATTGCCTAAATTTGTGCTCTTTTTATAATTCAGATTTTTTGTTTACATTTATTTTTATACCCACCACCACTACAAGTGGTGAATATACCCAGCATACCATTCTAGGAGCTCTCCGAAAAAGGAGTCAGATAAGAGTCCAAATAAAGAGCATTCTAGGAGCGCTCCGAAAAAAAGGGGTCAGAAAATACTCTTTTCGGACTCATATAGC
Organism: Bellardia pandia; assembly: GCA_916048285.2. NCBI lineage: Eukaryota > Metazoa > Arthropoda > Insecta > Diptera > Calliphoridae > Bellardia > Bellardia pandia. The sequence continues at coordinate 125,364,449 of OU696529.1, forward strand.
TTGCTGGGTAAACATATGTATTAGGGATGCCAAACGGGGCTGGTTTTTCAAATCGATCGGGATTTTGTTTCATAATTAATCAAATTAATTTATTTAAATTAAAAACTAATTATTTCAAAAAAGCTTTATATTGACAGCCAGCCAGACGGACGGAAGGACCGACATCGTTAAATCGACTCAGGAAGTGATTCTAAGTGGATCGGTATACATTAAGGTGGGTGTTGGACCAATATTTCTGGGTGTTACAAATTAATTAATCACAAAACGTTAATTGGTTCGGTTCGGTTCGGTTGGCATAAAGAAATAAAATAAATTAAATAGACGATCATGATAATGAAGCTCTCTTAATAAGAAGACAAACAGCTTTTCGCCAAGTGAAACTCGTAGTTTATGGTAAATACGATCGAAAATTTCAGATTATGTTATTGAAATTTAAGAAATCAATTTACTACTACATATAATTAAAAGGTATACTTAAAGTTTAAACTTTAACTAATTTTAGAAGAGATTATCAGCAAACATCTTAATAAAATCCAACCACATTGATTCCATGGAAAACATTTTTGTGTTAATTCGTTCTTTTCAAATTCTCTTTAAGCTTAAAACATTAAACTAAACTCTAATTTGAATAACACAATTTATTTAACCATTTATTGTATAACTAACTGCTAGTATTTAGTTTGAAAACAAGTTTCAAATAACCTTGACAGAAATGCTCACAAGGCGCTCATAAATCTGTTAACGGATGTCTTGCATTAGATTTGTCAAAATGAAAATAAATAATGAAAAAACTATTTAGAAAACAAAATATGTATAGTAAAATTAATCATACTCGTACAGCTGAAAGGAGACACACAAAAAATTCGAGTAAATATGGGCACGAAAATTTAGTTGTCAGATACAGATTTCAAGTCATATGCAAACATGTTGCAGACAAATTCAACAACGAGAACAGCAGATAGGCAAAATGCCAGTCAGTCACAATATTTGATTCATGGCAGTGGAAAACTATATGTAAATATGTATATTTAATACAAGTCTATGAATAAACAAGTTAGAGTGCAATATTCGGCTGTGCCGAATCTTAAATACCCTCCACCTAAACGTAATAAGAAATACAAAAACCACATTGGCTATAGGACTAGTTATCCTTATTCTGTGTTTTCTTTTCAGTTTTAGTGCAAATTTTATAAGTATTTTATATATTGTTCGAAAGACAATTTTACGATCAACATAATTTATTTTAAATGTTTCGAAATTTTATCTAATTTTTACCATTTATAATTGATGTAATTACCAATTCTTTAGATAAGTGATTTTCATAATACTCTTGAGTGTAATTTAATAATTTATAAAATTATCCCCCTGGTTCACGATGTCGAACGATAACGTTCGCTTAGATAAGACTTAAGACACAAACTTGATTGTGGAATAAACAAACTTGATTGAGTAAAAAAAATAGATACGATAAAAAGTTTGTGTCTTGAGTCTTATCTAAGCGAACGTTATCGTTCGACATCGAGGGCCAGGGGTTAAAACATCATTTTTCCATATTCACAACAAGTTAAGAAACAGAGTACAGGTAACCCTCCTACAAGACGGCTTCCTACAAAACGATTTCGATCTTAAACGAAAAAAATTTGCGGAAACCCTCCTCATCTTCAACACGTTTTCATTCTAACACGATAAAATGGAATTGCAACTTTATCATGATTGAGTTGTTAATTAATAAAGTAATATAGTAATATTTTGCTGTCTTAGACTTAAAAAGGTAATACTTACAAAAAATATTCAATTAAATGATATCTTCAGCCCGCGCATGCGTCTTAAAATTTTTGGAATTTTCATAAAAACACTTTTCATTTAAACTTTTATGGAGTTTGTCCAACATTTTGCTCCATAACTCTGGTTCTACTATACCGATTTTGATGATTTTCAATACCAAACTGCTATAAACGATTTTTTGTAAACTTTGTTGATTTCGGTTGTGTCCTTCGGACTTGAGAGTGTTTTACAGAGACGGACAGACAGACAGACGGGCATGGCTCAATCGACTTAAAATTTAGTAAGGACCAAGAATATATATACCTTGTTGGGTCTCAGATGAGTATTTCCCAGTGTTACATACGGAATGACAAACTTATTCATTCACCACTTGTGGTAATGGAGGGTATAAAAAAAAACCAGTTGACTGTCTGTCAGTCATCAAAAGTATTAAAGCTGAATGTGAATCGTACAACATAAACATGTTGCCAACAAATTTCACAGTATTAATATCAATGTGCGTAATATTCGCTAACTCTATCTTTCATTCTACTGTGCGTTAGTTCTTTTGTTGTAACACAAACAACAACTTAAAAACAACAAATAAAACACTGCCTCTGACGACTATAAAAATTTGCCACATTTAATTGGGTCATCAGTAAAAGCCATCCAATCCAGTCAACCAGGCTGGCCTGCCAGGAATATAAATTGAACAAAATCATCATAAAAAAATAAGTAAAAAGTAAGTAGTGGATCAAACCTGAACTTTGGATACCCTGCATTTACAGACATTGTTTAAAGTCCACCAATAACTCAGTTTGCGTCGGCATTACGTTCCAAAAGAAGACGAAGCAAATTGAAACGACGTAAAGTGAATTAAGATTTTCTATAGCAAAACATATAAAGATCGAAGATAGGATCTAGGGTTACGAAATACTAAGTCGTCGGCTTTCTTTCACAAAAAATTGGTCTAATGTTTGCTGAATAGCGTTTTTTTTTTAACGTAAAATAAATTTCCTTGTAGCAATTGCATGTATTACTACCACTAGCATGATCGCTGGATAATCCTTTACTTTTTATGTCATCAAAAAATCGTTTTGCTTTTGTCTGAAATACCATTTTACTCTGCGCAACTTGATTTTCAATTCAAATAGAAAGCATGGGCTCCATTTCGATCATCAAAGCACTTCTTGTACGGGTCATCGTTTTATCGTCTAATAATGTTGCAGATTTTGCAAAAAAAAATAATAAAAAAATATTAATGACTCGAACCCAAAACAACGCAACCTCAAAAATCTAACGACGCACAGTGAAAATTTGGACTAATTAAGCAGCGATGCGACTTCGAAAAAAAAACGCAAAACGAAACGACACAAAGCGAGGTATTGGTGTAGATGAGAGATGAAACATTTCCCAATCTATATAAAAATACAATGATTAATAACATATTTATTGACTTATTGATTTGGACTCTTTAATAATTCAGAGTCAAAATTTAGTACACATCACAGCACTTTTTCATCTATGGAGTAAAATATATTTTTTATTATAATATCGTCAAAAAAAAAATATTTTAAATAATCTACAAAATTTGCAAAGCCTGTTGCCAAACAATTACACAGCCCTATTTGTAGTACAACTCTTTAAATAAGGAATAAATAAGAAATCATCAACACGATCATCTTAAAATTTAGAATGCACAACTTATACTTTTTAAAGACTTTGTAAAATTTAAAACCTGAAGACTTGAAGACAATCCAACAAACAAAACTGGCTTAAATCCCTGTCACACATTAAGCCATTAATGTCCTCCTTCTTGAGTTCGTATTTAGTTGCTAAAGTTGTTGTTGTTGTTGTTGTCATTGTGGTCAGTGCTGCATGAGAAGGAGAAATTGTGCATAAACGCACGTTTAAAACATTTTTCACAGCAATTCCTACCTCAAACCTCTTTCTCCTTGGCCCGTTCTGTGCTGTTGCAGTACTTAAGTGGTGTTTATTTATTTACTTATTTTAGCAACTTTAACAATCATCATCATCAGCAGCTCCTCCCTCTCTTTTATGAATTTTGAAATGTTGTTGTTGTTGTTATTTGTTTATCAGTAATTTGGAATGCATTGAATGTATCGGATACATGTGCAAGTAACTATATACATAGATACATATGTACATATCTACATACAAAAGTAGGCATGTATATAGTATCTACACATTTGTAAAGTAAGTATTACATTACTTCTTAACCTCAATTCATATTTGCATTCACGCCGATTACCACGAAGCCAACAACATTTGGTTAAAACATATAAACAAACATTATTATTGAATTGTCTTCATACATTTTTACAAATTTGGTTACATACACATGTGTGAGCCTAGAATGGCTTTAACGTCTGTATTTCTTTGCGTAATTGAAATATTATACATACAGTGTCCTGCATAAATATACCTACAATTACCAAGTCATTCATTTTGTTTTCCATTAATCACATTCACAGCACTTTAGTGTTTTCCAACTAAAACTTTATTTTCCAACAAGGGCATATTTGAATAACGTGAAAGTTGTGACATGGACACGGTAGGTACAATTTTTTGGAGCAAAATTCAATTTAACTAAAAAAGTTTAACCAGATAAATAATAAATTAAATAGAATTTAACTTTGGGCTAGTGCAAACGGTCTCTGTTTGAACCCTCATAAATCTAAATGCTTTGTAATATGTAAAAAAAGCTTAATTCCCTCCATATCTTACGATATTGTTTTAAATGGCGAGAAAATTGAAATTGTTAATAAAGCTAAAAATCTTGGTATCATTTTCAATAGCAATTTGACCTGGACTGATCATGTAAATTTGCTGATAGGACAAACCTGTGTAAAGTTACGTGCTTTCTGGTCCACACAATATTTTACACCCTTAAAAATAAGGGCCTTACTTGCTAAATCGTACTTGATTCCTTCCCTGATCTATGGGCGTAAAGTATTTGGAAGCTGTGACTCAGTTGGTAAGAGAAAATTGAATGTCTTGTTCAATAACGTATGGATTAAGACGGTCTGATCATGTTTCCCCTGTTGCCAATAATCTTTATGGAGTATCCTTGGAAAGTTTGCTAAAAATTCGCACTCTTATTTTTTTACATAAAATAATCAACATGCCATGCCGCTCGTCTTTGGAACAATCTCCTACAAAGTCAACAACTAAACAGCAATGCTAATAGTTTCAAAAAAAATGTTATTCAACTTTTTTAAATAATAATTTATAATTTTTACTTTTTTTAATTTTAATTTATAATTTTTTTTTTTAACTTTAACTTTATCTCAATATTGTTATATTTACTTGCATCAAGTTTGTTTTGTAACGTAATACGTCCTGTGCTATAAGTATAAGACTCAGTCCTGTTGTACAGGAAATGGAATCAATAAATAAATAAATTATTTAAGAACATAAAATAAATTCATATTTTCTCATTTCCAAGCAATTCAATTGATACAATTTTTTCCTTAAAATTTCTTCGGCGTTCACACAGCACAATTTGTATAGCTTAAATCGCATGTATTTTTATTTGAGATTATACACATATATAATACGAATAGTAGTGTAAAACGAATTGCAAGTACAATCAAGTCAGCTTTGGTAATATGTAGTTATAATGAATTAAATTTTGCTCGAAAATCACCGTAGATACGCTGAACGCACTCAAGAACAACCCGCTAGTTTTGTTTTTCTCCAAATCCAAGTTTTTGTTGAAATGCCTTTGCATGCTGAAATTCTGCCAAATTAACTGATGATATGGATATAAAAGTTAGGTGGTTTCAAAAGAACGATGCCACATGTCATACAGCCGATCGCATAACTTCACGAAATACGACTTTTAATTGGCCGCCCGATCCAACCACTGGATTCCTTTTTGGGTTTGAGTGGCTTTGCTGAAAAAAAAGTAAAATTTCACCAAATAAGGCTTTTAGAGGAGATGACAGCAAAATAAAATTTGTTGGCGGTCACGCCTATTTTCGAGGGGGCGGGCCCTTAAAGTTGAAAATGTATAGGCCTATATCTCGGGAACCACTGGGTTTCTGATAATTTGTAATACATTAAATTAAAGGTAATAAAAATACCTTTCCAACGATATATATCATAATTATGGACCGACTATGGGTTAAATCCGAAAAGAATATTTTTTGACCCGAATTTTTTTGAATATCTAAAAAAATTAAAAAACGTCGATATAGGTATTATTTGAGTTTATTAATATAAATAGCCAAGACATTAAGCTTTAATTTATGTGTCTGTAGGTACTATAATCGTAGAATTATGAGATCTGAAAAATTAAAAAAACACGTTTTTTTCAAAATCTTGTATGCAGGATAGGATTTTTTCCTCTAAGGTATACAGAACACCGGTTTCGCATAGTACAGATTCCCTGTATTGACGGCCTACGGCCGGGCGGATGAGTTTTCTCCTCCATGGTATACAGAACAACGGCTTCGCATATTACAGAATGTATTTTTTATGGTGAAATGTCATAATCTTTATTTAATATCTTCGGATTTATATTACTTACATGGTCATGTTATACCTTAAATTAAAACCTAATTTCTTGACTTGAAAATATTGTAATTTATCTACTTACTCATATAAACCTTTTTCCCGGATTTTTTAAAAAAATTTCGGATCAAAAAATTATTTTACAAAATTTATCAATAGGTGGTCCATATAAATAGGCCATGTTACATATCGTTGGAAAGGTCTTTAAAATACCATTTGATATATATATCGTATAATAAAAAAATGTAGTTTTCAAGATATAGCTAAATATATTACAAAGTTTGGAGCCCCGCCCACTCGAAAATAGGCGTGACCGCCCCAATTTTTTTTTATTTTAATCAGAATTTAAAATTCTATTAGGGATAAAATTTTGATAGTGATTTGAAAAAAGTCACTAAAACCGACTTAAGCCGATGCATGAATTTCATAACAATTTGAAATGAAAAGTGAAAAATGAAAAATGCACAAACACTCAATGATCACACTGTGCAAGACAATATTGTTAAATGAATTCAGCTGATGATTTGATCGAAGGTGACGCAATGGCCATTATTATAACGGATCCTTATTTGTTGTATTGTTTCTGTTTAAAAACAATTCTCTGCTCACACTGACTGACACACACTCCCAGTTAAAACCACTAATAAACCAAAAAAAAATTGTTAAATTTCACGAAACGAAAAAAAAATAAAACATCTTTTTTGGATTTCTGTTTCTTTTTGTAATGGACATTAAATAAAACCTGATGGCATTTAAAATTCTTAGAACGAACTTAAGCGAAATAATTGTAAATAAAATAAACATGTTGCAAACTTAATAAAGTTGCCACAAATCTACATAGATTTATCATCATCTACCAGGTACTTACATACATATACACACACACACACACTTACATACTTAAAAAGCAAACCAAATCAAAACAAATCCTTACATTAAGAGCAACACAAAAAATCTTCTATGGAAGAGTTACAAAATGTAACCTCAGCTTGGCATTATACATCCAAAGATCAGTGACCTTTTTGTTGTGGGAAAAATCTGCATGAAATTGCATCAGGGTTTTAGAATTCGATTTAATTCACTTTTTCTGTTTCTGTTTTATTGTCTGGCTGACTGCCTGCCTGTCTGTTTATGCCACCTTCTTTGTAGATCAGTGATCTTTTAATCGTCTACAACAATTCAACTCTCAATTTCCAAAAACTGTGTTTTATGTTTGTTTCGTTCTATAATTTTGTTTATTTTTTATTTGCTACTTTTTTTCGTTTGCAATTGTTTTTTTTTTTTTTTTTGTTTTGTATTTGGGTAACGTGCATCACGTTTTGTGGTACATATCTCCAAAAACAAAACAAACAAACAAAATCTATGTACATACTTACATACATAACTATTCATACATATTTGAAAATTCATAATTATTATGGTTGATCTATGTCGACTGAGCGATAGTTTATTTTTGCAGTTGAACATTTCTGCACCCGCCTGAATTTCTCATACTTTTTATCAAATTTTAGCAGGTTTAAATGAACTGGTTGGTTATCAATATTACTAAAAACTTATTACACTTCAGTACATTTAACCCTTCATCTTACACATGAGTCTGGCCAGAACTTTTTCAATTTGAAATGTTATTATAATATGTATATTTAACACTTAGATAGAGACTTGAAATTACAGCTACCCTCCTACAATTTAGTTCGCTATAAATATTTAAAAAAGAACTTCTGGAAAGAATATTTTACTGAACACATTACATTTGTAACACATGGGTCTGGTCAGACTAGGGTATTCAATCGGTTAACCGTTAATCGGTTAACCGGTTAATTTGGGTCGATTAACTGTTCGAATAATTTGATATTGGCGATTTTCAAATAACAAATAAATCGGTTAATTTGTGCCGATTAACCGAACATTTCCTTCTAGCAATAGTTTTTTGAAATATAGCTCTAAAACTGAAACTAAGGAATTTGGAAATGAACTTTTTTCAAGAATGTTCCATGATGAACTTTGTCATAATGACTCGGATGACGACATGATAATAGAAGAAACTTCTGACATTAATGAAAATAGTCGTTTTTTAGAACTAAACCAAACTATTAATAGTATTAAAAATGTAAAAAATTCTAAAAAGGACTTCAATGGTATAATGGATGATTTTGCATGCTTAGAAAAAACAAAGAACAGAACTGATAAATTGGATATTCTTTATAATGCCTTACTTTCGATTTCCTCAACATCCACAATAGCGAGAGAGTTTTTTCCAAGTCAAGTATTATAAAAAATAAAGAAAACCCCCCGTTTAAAAGCTATACATTTGAATAATATTCTTTTTTTAAAAGATTATTTCACAAGATCCCTTTAAAACCTTAGTTTAACTCATATACATATGTACAAAGAAGGATCTCATTTACTTTAATTTTTTATTACTTATGAATTGTTACGTTTTATTTGTTTTTTTTTTTTTATTAATAAAATATAAATTCTAAACATAAAATAAGTGTTTATTTTAATATTAACCAATCTATTTATTTAAATTTAAATTGTACGGTTAACCGAATAATTCTTAATTAACCGATTATTAACCGATTAAATCTCAACCCGATGAATTATTTGCTCGATTAACCGATTAAACTAAAACCCCGATTAATTGAATACCCTAGGTCAGACCGATATACATACATATAGTATTGATTGTAAATGCTGTTTTTTTTTTGCTGGTTTTAATTATTTTTTGTTCAGTTATCTATTCTTATTTATTTATATCTATTAAACAAGGTTAAATTAGGTCAATTCGGGAAAAACTCAATAAACATACTTAACAAGCAGCGTTGTCAACTTGGTGCGTTACGCACCATTTTTGGTGCTTTTTTAAATTTTTTGTGCGATGTGCTTTTCTTTAATTTCGGTGCGTTTTCAATTTTTGGTGCACCAAAGCAAATACAACACAAGTTTTTTTTTCGGTGTGAGAAATAAAAATGTTATTGAAATTTACAAAGAACTACTTTGTTTCTAAGCTTTTTCAATATCTTTTAATATGTTAGAGATACCAAACACTTCATCTAAAGTGTAGGGTGCATTAAAATGAAAAACCAGAATTAACTTTGCAAAATCAAAATCAAGTCACAACAACCAGACAATACGACTCGTCGATGTCTGGTCGGTCGTATCATTGAATGTTTATGAACTTGTGCGCGCACTTGATCATCATGTTAATTTTAATGTTAATGTGCACAAGATTGATCACACAACCAACAACTGGTCAAAAAGTTCCACAGCCAACATTTGCAGTTACTAGTGATGGAAACAAACAACAACAATCAACAAGCAAGAAATAGCAGTCGATCGACTATTACGATTACAAGACGCGTCTTGGAATCTATACTCGTATACATACTTGCAGTCAATGAGCAGTAGTATTTTATGTGACTGTAGGTAGAGTGGACAATTGGCAAAATGTAGGTTATTAATGTGATAACGAATGCGTATCTACGACTATTTATATCTCGTTCGTATTGCATAATATTTTGAACGATAATTGAGGAGAATTTCAAACGATTGAGATGAAAACAGCTGCTCTTTATCATATATATACATACATACTCGTACTTTATTCTAGAATCTAGAGCAGGAGTGCCCAAAAGTTGCTTATGTAAGAGCAAACACCAATACATTTAAATAAAAACAAATTTTTATTCAGTATTTTTTGTTGTAAAAGCCGATACATACAAAGAAACAACACACTTTTTTAAACGGTATCATACGTTAACCAAAAACAAAATCTACATTGACGATCGCAATCACCAATGTTTACCAGTAGAGCATACGAAAGCGCTTGCGTGTATAGAGTGAAGTACGACAAAAAACAAATAATTCAAAGTTTTTACAAATACAAAAGAGCACCAAGAGTATAGGGCTTGGGCACTCCTGATCTAGAGTAATGAAAATCAATAAATATATGAGACTATGATTTCAGTTTCAGTCTTGGGGAGTAGTGTACATGTGCATTGATTCGGTTTCATTTACCTTCGACTTTAAGCCCTGCGTGACTTTTATTTAATTATAAGTAACTATCGTGACTTACATATACATATGTATACTAAAATCTGTTATTATTCATCATACAGTGATCTTAAAATTAACCAAAGTTATAAGAGAAAAAAAAATTACAAACAAAACTTATATTAACCCTTTAAATTAATTAAAGGGTTAATAAATTAATATTGCAATATTTAGATATTTAGTATTAACATTAGTTAAAGTCATCAATCAAAGTCAAAGTCCCATGTGTGTCATGAGATCTTAAATTAAGTCATTGAAGTTCCCTGTCCCAAAACATTAGCCAAATGAAGTTTGTCGGATTCGAAATTTTTTTAAAGGATGATATTAATTCCTCAATTCCTACTATTTTAAGGGCGGTCAACCATTCACTGATCGGGTTGATAAATAATTCGAACTAACTTGAAAGCAATCTACCACCGCCCGATCTCGGAAGAATATCTTCTTTTGCGCTCTCGCAGTTAAAAATCGTACTAGGTATCTTATATCAGGCCGTGGCACTGGTCTAAAAGCTTTGTTATTCAATGTTAGCTCGTCCATTTGCTAACATTTGCAGTATTTTATACCTTGCCGTTTAATTTTCTAATGCAACATCAATGTTTTAAAAGGGAGGGGGTAACAATCTTTAAAATTATCAAATTGATCTGCCCTTTTCAAAGTTATGCGAAATTAACATTTTGTCGAATATCTGGAGTAAAACAATTTACCTAGCAACTGCCTCTTGATGGAAGATATACTAGCCTTCTTTAGGGAATAATGATGTCGTTACATACTCCATTTGGGCGAAAGTAAATGTGGCATGGTGCACTTTAGCACAATATAAATACCTACATACATACATATGTATATGATGGAATTCCATCTTAATGTTCTAGGTATGAGAAGTGCTTCGATGTTCATTTTGGTGTTATTCGTTCGCGTATAGGAGAGGGTGAAAGTGATTATCGGTGTCAGTAAGGTATTCAACTCTATTTATTGGTTGGGGCATCGTCGCAATATCGTAAATAGAATGTGTTCTGTTGAAATTATTATTCCCTAAGAGCTCATCCCCGGATTGCTGGTCCAAACAAAAAAAAACTAATTGGACAAGAGCATCGCTTATTCTCAGCATATTTCTTTATTCAGTGAATAAATCTTCTTAAACTTAAAATCAATATCTAATTGCTAACTTTTGAAATTAATTTTCGGTACTTAACCTATCCTATAGGAGACAAAAACACCACCCCCAATCCTAAGCACGGTCGGGAAAAATAGCTAGCGCAAGTCTACTACGGACAGAGCTTGATGTATGAACCCTTAAATTAGTTTAAGAAAATACAGACTGCGTTATCTATAAGAATACCGCCCTGAAGAATACAAAGTGGACTCTTTTTTAAAAAAACTAAAATTGGATACCTGCAGGTATAAAATAAATAAAAAGTGTCCGAATATAACAAGCTAAAGTCCATGAAACTATGAATATTAATCCAAGAGACTTTTCGAGAAAGAGAAAACTGTTTTCATCTTTATTGTGAATGTACTGTAAAAGGATATAGTTTCTTGGACAACCATAGACTACGTTCAGTATCTTAAACGGAGAAGTGCTTTCTTCTAGTCGGGGACGTACTTGGTCTGAGAGTTTTAATTAAGTAATACTTTCTGAAAGCACTACAGCAGAATTCCAAATTTATAATATTGAACATAAATTATTTACACTTTTTACGTAATTACAATTGTGCTCTGTTTTTATTATTTATAACTGCTTTCTGGCAATCTGAACCCAACTTTAATAAAGTGTTTAACTTTAGATTTTTTATGAAACAATAAAAAATATTTTAAAATAAATGTTAATATTAAAACAATTTGTAGGCTATTAAATTGTTATTATATTTTTGGCCAAAGTACAATACACTTTTGCATGTAAATGCTTATTAATGTTTTAAACAAAATTGTATGTATGTATGTACATTAAGGGTGAGATAGTAAACGATTTTTTTGTAAAAAAATTTATGAGCCAAAACGAGATAAAATTCAAGTAAAGAAAAAGTTTGAAATGAAAACGGTTTGTATGGGGACCACCCTAATGACTGAAGATGGAGGCTAGCTATGTTCTGAGAAAATGTAAGTAATGAAATATTAGTGGAGGGTGGTCTTCTTTAGGGGCACTCTGGCGCAAGTTAGAGGGAAGGGGCCTAAATTTATAAAAAAAAAATTGTATAGGGACACCCTAATGACTGAATATGGAGGATAGGTATGTTCTGAAAAAATTTTGAGGTAACAAAAATATTAAAGTCTGTCATACATTTTACTCGTCTAGGAGCAATCTGGGACTGGTTAGGGCGGTTAGGGCTAATTTTATAAAAAACAATATTTTGTATGGGAGCCCCCCTTAAGCAAGGCAAATATTAGTGGGGGTCGGTCTCACATTTTAACCCTGTAACTGCGACTCAGGAACAGTTATGAAGCTTTACGTGGATTTTGTCTCGTTTTCTGCTACTTTTGACCCCGATGAGGGGCCATTTGCCCCCATCCCACTTACTAATTATTTTTTTTACACTCAATTAATATGCCAATATATAATTTCGTTACTTTCTTTGGAAAGGGGATAGTTGAAGAAGTAAAGGTGGTGAAAGAAGAAAGCTTTTTTTATATCACAACTCTGCAATTGCGCATTATGTTTGTTTTTAGTGCAAAATCTCTCTATGTAGGTGCAAAAATGTATAAAAAGTTTATGTTTGTAAAATTGTTTAAATGTCCCATTTTTCGTGGAATGCTCCATTTGTAGTTACCAAGCAAATTAGAAATTTGCAATACGGTTTTACCAAAGGTTTTTTAGGTTATTAATAAGTTTTCTTTCTTCTTCGGAACAAGTTTGTGCTTTATGCACATGTGTTTTGCATTAAAACACTTTTTTAACACTTATGGTATGGTCACACCTGGCACATATTTACTGAAAAAAGCGTAACCACTTGTTTTAGCATAAGTATGTTTGGCGTTGTTTACTCTTACAAAAGTTTTGCAATATCAAACAGCATCAAATAAAATAAGACTAAATATTTGTTGTGTCTTGTCTAAATAAGCGAAGTTTTTTTTTAAAGAAATAAATTAGTTGAAAAATATTATTTGGTGGTTTCATCTTTTTCGGAAAATATTTGCCAAGTGTGCACCTTTATCGACAATATTTTTGGGCAACAATTTGAAAATTTGTTGTTATAAAACTAATATTAAAACAAAGTGTTTTAATTATGTGTCTACCCTGCAAAACATATTGCCGCAAAATAACTCTTTATTCTACTAAATAAATTGATAATAGAGAGAAATAACTGAGAAATTAAGAACGTAAAGCTTTGTAAAGACGGTTGTCAGATCTTACAATGTTGTCCGAAAAATTTTCAGAAAATGTCTAACAACCGTGTGAACTTAAAATTTTTGTCTTTCAACGTTGTAAGAAAAAGCATTGGCAATTTACCTTTTGCTAATAATTTTTCAATGTCAGTACATTGCTACATCTGACAACATTGTATGATCTGAAGGCATTTAACAGAAATTATTGTGGAAAAGTACCGGTAAAATTGCCAAAGAAACATTAAAAATTTTAATTGGATGAGATTGGTATTATGTTTTAATTATATGGCCATCCTTTTTACAATAAAATATTTCTTTTAAAAATATTAGGTGTTTTCTTTATATTGCCACTCACAGTATGTTTTAAAACCAAATTATGGGGTCCATTTTGGGAACATTTCAATATTTTGGCTTTAAGTTCAATTTCAAGTTTTTTTTTTGTAGGATATAAAAACTTAAAACTGATTCTTTATTTGATTCATTCAACATTTTAATATTTCATTTAATTTTTAATTTCATTTTAATTTTCGTTTCTTTTATTTTGCGAGTCACTGTTTAGATGTAGACTCATCAGAATTAAAATGACATGAATAATATGGAAGTATTCATTTGTTTCGCATTTAACTTTTCGTGTATGTTTGTATGTACATATTAAGATACAAATATTTGATAAAACCAGTAATTTTAACTGCTTTACTGAAATATAAAAACACAATTACAATTCAATTTCAAGCCGACAGTTAAAACGTTCAAATCGTACTTTTTTCACAGTTCCAATTGCTAAAACCAGCGCAATATCTGCTTAAATACTGAATCAAAAACCATGTTAAAATATTTCGATTTAGAAGAAAGTTATTCCCGTTTTCCCGAAATTAAACGCGAAGAAGTGCAAAAAATACAACAATGGATGCAGGCCCAACCGCACATGCCCAATATGAATGAACAGGAAATATTGCTGTTCTTTTTTGCATGTCGCTTTAGTACGGAATATACGAAACAAGTTATCGATACAAATCTAACATGTCGTACTCACGTTGAGGAATTCTTCGGCAATTTAGATGTTGAACGTCCTGATTTTAAGCGGGTTATGAAAACAATGTACGGAAATAAATAATAATAATAGATAAATAAGTTTTCTGTATAATTTACAGATTTATTGTTATACAATTGTTATACAATTTTAGTGCAATTTGTCCATTACCGAAAACTACACCGGAAGGATATAGAGTTATTATAGGTAAACTGGCTGATACGAATACTGCCAATTATAGTTTTGCCGACACCATGAAATTGTAAGTAATTATTATAGTTTATTTTTAAGTTGGCTATCCGTTATATGTATGACAACAAGATCATAAATTGGATCCCAGGAAAATCTTCAGTCAGAGTTAAAATTGTGAAAAACAATATCTTTAAAAGAAATCTATATTTTTCAAATTTATTTATATAAAAATGTTTCGGATAGGCAAACAGTTATATTTTTCTCTCTCTCTAACAAAAGTAAAACTGCTCTTAAGCTTTGTATAGACGGTTGTCAGATCTTACAACGTTGTCCGAAAAATGTTCAGAAAATGTCTAAACACCGTTGAACTTAAAATTTTTGTCTTTCAACGTTGTAAGAAAAAACATTGACAATTTACCTTTTGTTAACAATTTTCCAATGTCAGTACATTGCTAGATCTCACAACATTGAATGATCTAACAACCGTCTGCACATAGCTGTAGAAATACAGTCAATATTTAGTATACAGATCGTTAAAATAGAACAAAATAAGAAATAAGATCGTACATTAAGCACTTTTTTTAATGCAATTATAAATAAAATTAGTAATAATTTTGAAAGTACAGAGTTAGGAGAGGTATTTAAGGAACCAAATGTCGTATGACAAAGATTTATCAGTAGAGGTTAGGGATTTAATAGTGTTGCATCAAAACAACGGAAAATCTCTAGCAGATATGGCTAAAATCGAACCAAAAGCCCGTCAACTGTTCAAAAGGTCATGGGAAGAAGTAAAGCTCGAGGAAACAGCTAAACTGCAAAACATACCTATCGACCACGCTCTCTAACTGATAATGAGGTGCGCAAAATAGTCAGAGAGGTCAAGAAAACTCCAAAGTCTAGCGCAGTCAAATTAACTGAAGACATTTCTAAGACTTCATGGAAGATTGCCTAGGAAAAAATATACATATGTATATAAAAGAATATATCTGCAGTAAACCGTACTAAATGCAAAGACTTTGCAAAAGCTTACTTAATCTCTCTGCAATCTTTTCTGGAATAATGTAATACTTAGCGAAGTGACTAAATTTCAAATTTTTGATTTAAAATCAATCGGAGAAGAAGAAGAAATAGTGAGCTGCTTCCACAGAACCTTAGTGCTACAGTAAAACAAGGCGATGGGTCTTTAATGGTTGTGGGGTTGTATGTCAGTTACAGCACCAGGTAAGCTTGTATTCATGAAAAGTACAATAAATAGCCAAGACTACTTACAAATTTTAAAGGACAATTTGAAAGTGAGTGTTGAAAATTTAGGTCTTGAAACGCAAAGGGTCTTTCAGCAAGACAATAACCCAAAACACATCGCCAGCATTGTACAACGTGTCTAAGCGATTAAACTCACCTCCTCAATCTGCGGGCCTCCTGTGACCAATTTCAGACAGAAACATCAGAAAAAGAAGCATTTTTTCCAAAGATAAACTCCGAACAGCTTTAACTGAAGATTGGGGCAAGATTACTAGAGATGTGACTGAACCTCTTGTAAATTTCATGACTAGTGGCTGTAATTAAGCTGAATGGAGGACAAACTTTTAATTTCTAAATTTTATTAATATAAAATAGTATGTTATCTTTAAAGTGTATACTAATTTTTTATTGTTTCTCTCAGGTACTTACATATTTCTTTTTCCCACCAAATTTTTATGAAATCAATTTTAAATTTAAAAATTGTTTAAAATAAGAAAATATCAAACATAAAATTAAATTTTTAAGTTAATTCAAACTTATATACATATTTCTTATTATAATAAAAATATTTTGCTTCATAGATGAAAAGCGTGCTGTATAATAAATTTTGACCCTGACTGTATATTAGTTCTCCAACTAGTTCTAGAATATATTGTCAGTGCTCGTTCTTTTTTAGAGTTGTAACCAATGATTTTTGTTAAAAACTGTCATTTACAGAACTGATTTTAAAGAATCGTTGCAGAGCTAGCACAAGTTATTTGTTCTTTAATCAATATTTTTTGGCAGTGTTGCCAGTTTTCAATTTTATATCCCCTAAAATTCCCAATTAACCATTTGTTATACCTAAATAAAGTTTTTACACTTCAGCACTTGTAGTGAAATTTTCACAGCATACTGAATTATTAAGATATTTAAATTAAATTTGCGTAGGATGATGTGTTTTTCGGAAGCGGTCACCATATGGCTGACCCGATTACCATAAAGTTCAATAAGATGATTTATAAATAAATAAAATGATTATCACTTGGGTTCTACATTTGTAAAATGAAGTGGAAGTGAAATTTTCATTAATTTTGTGAAAATGATTTGAAAAGTAAAATATCACTTTTATGCCCCTATTGCCGTTCTCAACTCAACTAAGTTTGGTCGTCTGTCAGTCAACCCGACTTTAACTCTACATTAACTCTACTACATTTAAGTTGTGAATGGCAATACCGATTTATGAAAGACGACCAAATTATTAAAAAAGTTGTGAACCGCAATAGGGGCATTAGTTTCGTTCGTCGTAGTTAAAAGTTTCACTTCGTTTTCTAGAACGCCGTGAATTTGTCCATCTGGAATTCAAAACGATTTAGTTTAACTTCGTAGTGGAATATAGAATATAGGCGTATATGTGTCAATCTTGATTTTAATAAGAGATTTATGCTTATTTAAGTGATTTTCGGAAGTGGACTTAATGTGATGGCTATGACCGAATATGAGCTGATGCAAGCAGAATATCGTTATATGATTTTTCTTATCATTAAACTTATTTTTGCTGAATTTTGTTTGAATACTGCTTTTGTCATAGAGCCATTTTCCGGGAAGATATTTGTGAGAAATTGTGGATCAATTATTACCATTTTTAACGAAACTTGTACTTCTATAATAAAAATAAATTGTGTAAAATTATACATATTTGAGGAAAAAAGCAAAAAAATCTCAAAAATATCGAAGTTGTCTAAAACTTTGGCCTATAATTCGTATCCTACTGGACCGATTTTGACAATTTTCCACACGGTGTGAAAATTTTCCTGGGAAAATTAAAATGTTATGTAAATGTTTTCTTAAATTTTAATAACTCTCATTCATAATCAATCCCATTTTTAGCTTCTATAAGACTCGATTTGATAATAGTTACTGCGAAGTGCCAAACTAGAATACACTGATACTCGTTCTAGAACTAGTAACTTTGGAACATGTTCTGTACATTTTACTGGAATAATTCTTAAGTAAATGTTTTAAAAAATCATAATATTTTCATAGGTATAGGTATGTATCCCTATTCCTTGTGTAAGACGTGAACACAATCCAATTTTAAGATTCTACAATATACACGATTTGCTCATGCGAGTAGTTACTGGAAAGTCATACTAATCATACACTTGCTCTATCTTCATTCAAGCTTCTTTATCCTTTTACGATTTTAATCAAGATTTACCCCCTGGCCCACGATGTCGAACGATAACGTTCGCTTAGATAAGACTTAAGACACAAACTTTTTATCGTATCTATTTTTTACTCAATCAAGTTGGTTTATTCCACAATCAAGTGTGTGTCTTAAGTCTTATCTAAGCGAACGTTATCGTTCGACATCGTGTGCCAGCGGGTTATAGAATGAAAGCTGACATATGTATGTTTTTATTTTCTATTTCGGAATTGGAATTAATCAGGAGTAAAATATGCTGAATAGTGCAATAATTCATAAGAACAGTCAATCCAAACAATCCAAAAATTGTAAATCAGTAACACTGTGATTTACGCTTACATGTAAATCACCAACGGAAAATTTCGTCATTCAGACATCTGACATCCAAAGGACAGACTGACATATAAATTGCTATTTTAAGTTAATTAACAATTAAACAATAAACATTTAATTTCTTGCTAAAATTGCAATTACATATAATTAATTCAGCTGTACAATAATATACATATACATATGTACATATTCATACATATGTACATATACTCGTATGTATGTAGAAATATACTATAACGAGTATTTGTGACATGCAAGATTTATAGAATCGAAATAGCACGCAATTGCCAGTTAATTGAATTGAATAATATACTTTACATACATATGTACATATGTATTTGTTTAAATAAAGTTAATATATGTAAGTATATTAATAAATACGACTTAATGCTGATTTCTATCTTTACAGATATTGTTTAATCTTTGATATTTGGCTAAATGAAGACGGTCTGCGTCCCGGTCATATAATTGTCATCGATCTGAAAGGCTGCACATTGGGTCATGTGGCACGTATTGGTTTATTGCAAATGAAGAAATTTTTGTTCTATTTGCAGGTAAGCTGTTATTTTTTTTTATCGTAGTTAAATACATAGTTGTTAATCACCCTTATTCTGTTTGGCGTCGTCGACATCGTCGTCAATTTTGAATCAACGTCACTTTAACACGACATCAATACAAATTTGGTATTCCCTAACGGTTTTGTGTCGACCTACAACACACATACATATCTAATATTTGAGTCAGCTAATTCGTTTTGTTTAATTTTTGGGTACAAAGAAAACTTTGTGAATTAATAAAAAGTTTTTTAATATGTACATATATTATTAAAATAAAATGATTTTTTATTCGGATTCCAGCGAAGAAGAAAACAAGCAGGGATTTTTCCCCTCTATGGTATACAGAACACCAGCTTCGCACAGTAAAAATTTCTTATATTTTTAAGTTAAATTTATGTTAATGTTCTTTAATATTTTTAGATCTATGTATATTACCAACACGGTTATTCCTATTAAACCTTAATTTCTTGACTTTTAAATTATGTGATTTATATAGACGTTTACCCGGATTTAAAAAAAAATATCGGATCAAAAAATTATTTTTCGAAATTGACTTATAAATGGTCCACACAAGTAGGTCATGTTGTATATCGTTGGAAAAAAATTAAAATACCTATCATTTAATATACATATTGTCTTATAAATAAATGTAGTTTGCAAGATATAGCTAAATATTTTTCCAAATTGACCTATAAATGGTCCACACAAGTAGGTCATGTTGTATATCGTTGGAAAAAAAAATTAAAAATATACATATCGTCTAATAAATAAATGTAGTTTTCAAGATATAGCTAAATATATTACAAACTTTGAAGCCCCGCCCACTCAAAAACAAAATTTAAAACTCTATTAGTGATAAAATTTTGGAAATGATTTGAAAAATGTCACTAAAACCGACTTAAGCCACAGGTGCCAAATTACCGCATTCGATATCGAGTAAAATTGATCGTAATTTTTTTATTTGAGATTATGGCATACGACATCGAGCAAGAAATTTAGTATATTTTATCACGAATGCGGTAATTTGGCCCCAGCTTTTTTTCAGTTCTGCCACCACCTTTTCAAATGGATTTTTGTTTGTAATTTGAATTTTTTCCACATTTTTTACTATTTAATTTTTTGTTCAAATTCTTCTTTGTACACTAAAGAATACTAAAAAGACCGTCGACAAAATGAAAGCCAACATTGACGTCAATTCAAGTTACAGAATACCAAACAATGTCGACAGTCATCGATAAATGGCAATATTGACAACGAGAATACAGATTTACAACAAACGATGCCGTTTTCTGTCGACGACGCCAAACAGAATAAGGGTGATAGTTAATGGGTAGAATTATTCATTCCGTTCCGCGTTTGCGGAAAGAAATTTTTGTGTGGAAGCATAATTCGAAGTTATTCATTCCGTTGCTGCAGTATTTTCCCTTTTTGCGGTATCTTTTCTACACAGACAGTATTACGACATGAGTAATTACATTTTACATATCAATCGCTATTTCTTTCCTTTCCACCCAATATTTCTTACTGGGAAATATGCTGAGGCCAAATTACCGCATTGGTGATCGAATGAGCAGTCGTATTGTTACGGATTTAAGAAATCAAAATGTTTTTTTTTTTCCCTAATCAAATATCTCGTACCATTTAGCGGTACAATTGCGCATCACTATGCCTCATACATATGTATATTACTTTTATTCCTTGGAATTCCTCAGTTTTGTTGGTAACAACAACTTCCACTCTCGTTGTTAGGAATTTTTTTTTTGCACTTACAACTGAGTAAACAAAAAGAACGTTCTAGAAAGGAGGGGAAAGAAAATGTAACGGATTGTTTTGCGCATCTACATGTTGCTTGTTATTTACGTATTCACAACTGAGTAAACAAAAAGAACGTTCTAGAAAGGAGGGGAAAGAAAATGTAACGGATTGTCATGTGCATTTATAGGTTGTTTCTCTTCTCTCTTACTCTAAAACTATATACTCTCGTAATTGCGCGGCATATTTAACACACACAACTGACTAGCTTGTGTAGAGATTTTTTTCTTATTATGTTCACGCCCACACATACATACATGTAATTATGCGCGTGTATCATTCTCTCACAAGAACAACATAAGGAATGCCAAATATGCAAAGAATGTAGGAACCGTTACTATTTTTTTTGTTTATTGAACGGAATGCGCATTTTTGAAGATTTTAAGTGGTACAGGTCTTTTGAAAGAAGTTGAAAAGGCAGTTGACACAGAACAATCGAAGAGGCCAGTCGCCTGACGGAAAACAACCAAACATAAAAGAAATATAGAAGTGCCAATTTAAATAAAGTATTGTGAAATTGTGTTGAAGTGTGCAAAAAAAAAATTTATAGAAATTCATTAAAACTAATAAAATTGTTAAAACCAATAAAATGGTTAAAACCAAATAGAATTGTTAAAACCAATAAAATGGTTAAAACCAAATAGAATTGTTAAAGCCAATAAAAATTGTTAAAACAAATGCAAAGAAAATTATGAATTTTTTTGTAAAAAAACTAACT
Organism: Bellardia pandia; assembly: GCA_916048285.2. Classification (NCBI taxonomy): domain Eukaryota; kingdom Metazoa; phylum Arthropoda; class Insecta; order Diptera; family Calliphoridae; genus Bellardia; species Bellardia pandia. The sequence continues at coordinate 125,386,201 of OU696529.1, forward strand.
TATACAAATTTCTTATACAAATTTAAATTTGTTAAAACAAATGTAAAAACTTATGAATTTTTTGTAAAAAAAAACTAACTTATACAAATTTTGTTTTGTATATTGTATTTATACAAAAAAAAAAAACGAGTGTTAAATTGGAATTTTTATGGACGCGTTGCTTGAATAAAAGAGGATATGTTAATTTACCAAATTATAGTGAATTTGAATAGTGAAGAAATTTATAAAAAGAAAATAAATTAACAATTAAAAAAAATACTTGAATATAATTTTGGAAGATGTTTAATGCAATATTTCGTTGTTTTTTCAATATTGTGAAAGTTTTTTTTTTGAATATAGTGTGCGTGTGTGTGACGAAATTAAACAAGAACCCAACAACACATTTACACGAAACATAAAATATGTAAAGCAAAAACCAACAAAACAAAAAATGCCTCTAAAACATCAAGTGAAACAAGAAAACCCCAAAGCACGGATTTAAAAGAGACACAATGTAATAAAACACGAAGATAAGTTACATTAAATTTGTGCGTGTTGGCAAAACAAAATACTCATTCAAAATTTAACTTTAAAGACTTATAAGAAAAATAAAGGAAGTTTATAACAAAATATACGCGGAAAAGATTTAATAAAAAGGTGGCATAACAGAACAGCTAAGTGCAGTTAAAAATAGTACATATATGTATGAAAATCATAAAACTTATAAAACTAAATGATACTATTACAACAAAGAAAGACAAACAACAATTTCACTTAAACAATAAATCAAAAGTTAATTTTAACACCTCCACTTTAATAAAGTACAAACAAAACATCGTAATACAAAAACAATTGTAAAAATTCATTTACGTACACAACATGAACTACCATAAGTAAAACAACAACAACAACGTGAATTACAACAACATGCAAAACAACATCATGAAATTATAACAACATAAATACAACAAATTGCAACAACTGTAACAACACCAACATGAGCTACAACTTGCACTACAACAACACGGATTTACAACAACCACACCGCAACTAGTAACTACAACGCCTTCTAAAGATAAGTTCGTATATATATATATATATAATATATTATAAAAGAAATAAATTTTTAAGATCAATTTATGTTTAGCTTATTAACCTAGTTTAGAATTATTTATGCTTAGATTTTTTTTCATACCTATACATATATATATATATTTAATTACAAACAAAAAAAAATATAATTTTTATTAGATTTAAGAGAAGAAAGAAAAAGAAATGAATTTAAATAAACAGAGTAATAAAAATGAAACTTTGAAAGAACAAATTTAAAATGTTTTGGTAGATTTTTTTTTATGGATGCTAGGAAGAATCAGGCTATGGTAAGAGAATTATAATGTAACGATTGTTTTGTGTAAGGGACAGGTTAGGAATTTAGGGTATTTTGCCTGTCAAAGGTTGGGGATTGGGACAATTGTACCCCTATATGGCAACCATCTGGCCATATCATCACTTAAGTGATGCCCAATGTAGCGATTTCTCCTTTCTTTTAGCAGTGATGCTTTGGTTCCCTCTTGTGGTTTTTTTTATTTTTGTATGAATTTACGAAATTTTATAAGCATGCTTCCAGGGGTGTGAAGCATGTAATATGTTTACGCGTCAAAACCCTGGTTTGAGACAAATTTGCTTACTGAGCTAGCGGGCCAGCTATATACCCCCTTAATCGGTTTTTGAACTGTCATTTATTTTTTTTTAAGAATAATTGATCGGCGCGTAACATATATGGCGCCCAACGAAAAGCCACCCGTAGGGTGACAGTAATTTTTTTAACACCGGTAAAGCACTTCAGGTTTATTCAGTGTTATGATTCGTTCACATACTTCGTAAGTCCCGGAAGGTACATCAGTACCATGCCGGCGTTGCGACGAAGTTGAGGACTTACTTAACACTGGAAGAAATTTGAAGCAATTTACTAAAATTTTAGAATTTCAAATATTTCGTTTAGTGTTGGTCGCCGTAACATATATGGCGCCCAACGATAAAGCCACTCGTAGGCTAACAACGAAAAGCCACTAAAAGGAGGAGGAAATGGTTATATATTTTTATTATTGATTCGTGAAATTTTTTTTTGTAAACATTTAATTCAGTGCTATCGTTTGCATAAGTCGTGAATCCTGGTATATCATAACCTAGTTTCAATTGCAATGCAAACCACGATATGCGCTAGAAAAATTTTTTTCCACTGTGTTTTTTTTCCATCTAAATTTTGTTTTTGATTATAGGAATTGTCGCAAGTCTGGGACTGATTCCGAGTAGAGGTCAGTACTATCGCGGCGATAATACTACATTCATATAACAAAATGCAGCACAAGCCTGAATTATCTAAGTCCTTGCCTGACTATCTCCTTTAAAAATGGTAGGCATGATGCTGGATAATTCAGGTTTGAAATTATATATATATATATTTGACACGACACAGATTAGAAAATGTTTACAAGGAGAAAATAGTTTAGAGAAAAATTGTTGAGACATTATATTCTGTCATAGCAACAGATTTAATGGCTAACGGAGTAGGAAGAGACAGGATATGTAGAATATCCTAGCCTTCTAACGCACCTTTCTCTATTACTAGTATTACGAATCTCTTTCATTTACAAAACAATCGTCGTAACTTTCACTGCCGGTTCTTCTTAGCATCCAAAATTTTATATGAATTTAAAATAATTAACTAATACAAAATTATAAAATAGTTCTTTATAAATAAAAAATTTTATAAAGAAACAAAAAAGAAATATTAACTTTAAAGAAAAGAAGAAATTTGGAAAGTAACAAATTTTTACAATTACTGCATTTTCCAAACTTTTCCTAATCTTTTTTTTCACACCAACATTAAACATTTTGCGCACTTTAACATTTTCCCAGTAACTTAAACACTTTTGTTTATATTTGTGTCCGTTAATCAGCAGGTTACGAATAACTGGTTGTAACGCATTTCAATTGTTTTTTTTCCCTGCTTTCTCAACTTCTGGACGGCTCCAGCACTTTAGCATTTTACTCAATTTAATCATTGTTTTCTTTTCTTTGCATTTTTGCGTCATTCCACTTGCGTCCCAAATACCGCGAACATATGCTTTAATCGCAATCCTGTTAACAATTTATCGTGTCAAGTAGCCGCGTTTCGATCCTCCAGTTGACTGGTGCATTATGCACAAATACCCCACGCGATCAGCCACAGATACTAAGAAATCAGTTTCGAAAACTGCCACTCCGAAAAATACACTTTCAAGTCAGGCATCTTCTAGCAAAAGAGGTAAGGGCTCTCCAGTAGTGCAGGGTAGTAAGTCCACTCCAGGAAGAGGACGTGGACAGATTTCGGTAGGACAAAGATCAAGCAGTACAGTCAGTTTAGGGACTTCGCGGTCAGACACAAGCATAAGGGCGATAAGGACTTCCTCAGTTCCTAGATCCTTGAATTCTAGCGCTCAATCAAGTGAAAGTTTTAAAGACAGGGAAATTTCAAATTGCGAGATACTAGAAAGATCCTTCTCGGATTTAACCCAGGAAAAACTGCAGAATCTGGTAAAACCAAGCGGGTTTATTGACAACCAGCCTGCTTTGAACGAAAATTTGATAATGGCCACACAAGATAATCCGGTCCTTCCACACTCGCATGAGGATGGCGCTCAGTCGTCAGACACAAATTCCATGGACGTTTTGATAAATTATGTAAGAGACGCCATGAGGAATACCCAGGAGGAGTTCAGACGAGAGCTAAATGATATCAGGAGAGATTTGGGACAGCCCAGAGGTTCTAGGGTGACAGACAATTCCCCGGGAATAAATTCCCAAAGCTCAAATATGAACTCGAATACCTCCTCGGCATCAATGTTCATTAAACTGAAAGACTGGAACGTATCATTTAGCGGTGAAGAGGACATATCCGATTTTTTGTTTAAAATAGATACCCTTACTGAGCGTAGTCAATGTCCGTGGGACTATTTAATGGCAAACTTCCATATCTTTTTAAAGGGCAAGGCAGAAACCTGGTTTTGGATGTATATCAAACAAAATCCCAGGGCAACATATCCATTGTTGAAAAGAGCAATTACCAGACAATTCGGTACGTTAGAGAGCGACTTAGATATTTTAATGAAGATTTCGTCCCGAAAACAGCTTCCGAAAGAAAGCTATGACGATTTTCATTCAACTATCGTACAATTAAATTTGAAATTGGGTAATCCTATGGATGATAACGCTCTGATAAAAATAATTAGAAAAAATGTTAGACCCGAATTATTGAACATGACTTTTGTTTCAAGACCCGATAATCTAGACTCATATCGTGATTTGCTCAGAGAAGCCGAGAAATCCTTAAAGGCAAGTAGCATGCCGAAATACCAAATTAGTCGACCCCGTCAAGTAGACGAAGTTTCCATCGATTCAACTGATCCCATTCGGGATGACTATTCAGAGGATGAATTTGACCCGCAGGTAGAGGCTTTTAATATAAGTAAACCTTATGTCAAGGGAGATTATTCCCGAATTATATGCTGGAACTGCTTAAATTCAGGCCACAGCTACATTTATTGTCAGGAAAAAACTCGAAACCTTTTCTGTTTCAAATGTGGACAAAGGGGTGTTACTACACCAGAGTGCAAAAATCCACATCAGGGAAACAGGCGTCGGGGCGAGTGGGCGACCGGGGATGCTCGTTCCTCGAAGTAAAACCCGAGTTACTTTCGAATAGTGAGAGTAAACCTTCACAGAGGGCCTTACTCTCAGATTCATCAAACCTACTTGCCATGAAAACATCTTTTAAACCTACCATTTCGAAGCAAATCGCAAAATGTCGTAAACGTTACGCCATTAGGAAAACGTACAGGAAAATATTAGAAACCACTTGTTTAACCACTTCGGATGATGGGAGACCCTATGCCAGAATCAAGATCTTTAATACTGAACTAACATGTCTATTGGACTCCGGGGCAAATGTGACAGTCTTAGGAAAAGGATGTTTAGAATTTCTAGCTGAACACAACATTCATTTTGACAAATTGCGCTCATGCATATCCACGGCAAATGGATCAAAAAATCCAGTTTTAGGCCACTGCACACTTCCAGTAACCTTTAAGGGAGTCACGAAACCAATCATTTTTTACATAGTACCAAGTTTGTCCCAAGTAGCTTATCTAGGTGTAGATTTTTGGAAGGCGTACTCTATAGCGCCACAGATATTTCCATCTATAGATTGCTTAGAGATAAATAAAAAACCTGATTTACTTTTCCATGACCTTTCTGCAGAGGAAAAACTGCAACTCGAAAATGTGATTTTTAATTTTCCTTCATATGAAAAACTAGGGCTTGGCAGCACTCAACTTTTAGAACACCATATTGACACGGGAGACGCTACGCCAGTTAAATCAAAACATTACCCCTTATCTCCTCCTAAGCAGGCAGAGATATATGAGGAACTTGATAGGTTATTGGCTTTAGGCGTAATAGAGGAGTCAAATTCTCCGTGGTGCAGTCCTATTGTTGCTGTTCGTAAACCCGGCAAAATAAGACTGTGTCTGGACTGCCGAAAATTAAACGAACTGACCAAAAAGGATTCATATCCTCTACCCCACATTAATGGGCTGTTGAGTCGTTTAAAGGATACCCACTACATCAGTGGTATAGACTTGAAGGATGCGTTTCACCAGATCAAGTTATCTGAGAGTTCGAAGGAAAAGACCGCTTTTGCAGTGCCAGGCAGGGCTTTATACCAATATAGGGTCATGCCTTTTGGCGTATGTAACGGTCCTCAAACGATGAGCCGCTTGATGGACAAAGTCATTCCGTCCAGGCTACGTGACAACGTCTTTATATATTTAGACGACCTTCTAGTGTGTAGTTCAGATTTCGACAATCACATTCGTTTACTAGGTGAAGTTGCACAGTGTCTCAGTTCAGCCGGTCTTACAATTAACGTAGGCAAAAGTAAATTCTGCCAACGCGAAATAAAATACCTTGGGTATCGTATTGGAAATGGTGAGTTGAAGGTTGACCCCGAAAAAGTAGAAGCAATGGTTAATGTCCCCTTACCAAAAACCCCGCGGCAAGTTAGGCGATTCATAGGCATGGCAAATTGGTACCGCACTTTCATTAAGAATTTTTCCGACCTCGCAGGGCCCCTGACCGATTGCTTACGCAAATCCAATAAACCTTTTCGTCTAAGCTCCACAGCCGTTGAATCTTTCGACAAATTGAAACAAGCTCTTTCAAGCGCTCCTATATTGGCCCAGCCAGATTTTAATAGAGAATTCGTCATCCAGTGTGACGCATCACAGATAGGTGTAGGTGGAGTTTTGTTCCAGTTAGATGATGAGGGAAATGAACACCCAATCGCGTTCGTGTCCCAAAAACTTAATAAGTCCCAGCGGAATTACACGGTGACGGAGCTTGAATGCTTGGCAGCAGTAATTTGCGTTAAGAGATTTAGACAGTATGTTGAGGGACTTCCCTTTAGGATCATTACGGACCACGCAAGTCTACGTTGGCTCATGAGTCAAAAGGATTTACACGGTAGACTAGCCCGATGGAGCCTCAAGCTTCAAAATTTTGTCTTCACGATTGAGCACCGAAAGGGTTCACTTAACGTGGTGCCGGACACCTTATCCCGATTTGACGTAGACGAAATTCAAATTTGCCCTTCTGCACCCGAGATAGACCTTAAATCGCCCGAGTTCAGTAGTTCAGAATATAATAAAATTAGGGAAGAGATAAGCAAGAATAAAGACCTATTGCCAGACCTACACATCTCGGGAAATCACATATATCGGCGAGTTAAGTTTCGAAACGGAAAAGATTCTGAAGAAGATATCTGGAGATTATGGTTACCTAGAACCTTGGCAGATGAGGTAATAAAATCAGCTCACGGCGAAGGTTGTCATGGGGGATTTTTTAAGACATTATGTCGAATCAGACAAAAGTATTTTTGGCCGAAGATGGTACGCGATGTAAAGACATTCGTTAATAACTGCGATGATTGCAAAATGATAAAACCACCCAACCATGTGTTACGCCCACCGATGGGAAATCAAACCTTGACCGACCGGCCTTTCCAAAGGCTATATTGTGATTTCTTGGGTCCTTACCCAAGCACAAAGTCAAAAAATTGCCAATTGTTTATATTGATTGACCACCTAACGAAATTTTTGTTTTTAAAACCTTTACGATCCGCAACGTCAAGTAACGTAATAGAATTTTTACAGAATGAGGTTTTTTGCACTTACGGTGTACCTCAGTATATACATAGTGACAACGCGAAGCAGTTCACATCCAAAGAACTAAAGGAATTCTTTCATGCTTATGGCATCACGCATATTACCACAGGTTTCTATTCCCCTCAGGCAAATGCTTCCGAGCGCGCTAATAGAGAAATCATCTCTAAAATAAGGTATTTTCTGAAGGATGACCCTGACCACACGAATTGGGATAGAAATATCCATAAAATACTAACCGTGTTACGTAGCGACTTTCATGCGGCAATTCAATGCACACCCTATTTCGCCACGTTTGGTCAAAATATGATCCTCCACGGATCCTCCTACCATCTCCTGGAAAACTTAAACATGAGCACTGATGACACGATTGTACGCCGTACTGATAAGCTCCACGACATACGAGAAAAGGTTAGCCGTAATTTAAATATAGCACATGAAAAGGCTTGTAGAACATATAACACCAGATCCAAACCCGTAAATTTTGTAATAGGCCAGGAGGTTTTCCGTAAAAATCACTCCCAAAGTGATTTTAAAAAGGGCATCAACGCAAAGTTCAACCCAAAGTTTTTAAAATGCAGGATAAGGGGAAAGATAGGAAACGTGCTATATGACCTTGAGGACCTGAAAGGAAACTACATCGGGAAATATCACGCCTCTGACATTCGAGCGTAAGCATATTGTCTGTCAATCCTAAATCAAGAAGTATTGCCCGGCTTCGTGGGTCGTGCCACACGCATAATTACATAATCATATTTTAATTTAATTTTTATTAATGCCCGGCTTCGTGGGTCGAGCCACACGATGGTCTTCGCAAAATTTTTTTTTGTCATAACCGTGCTTAAATCCTGCCTGTTCAAACCAATCATCACGGACCTGATTTGAAGCAGGTTTGTTACGGATTTAAGAAATCAAAATGTTTTTTTTTTTCCCTAATCAAATATCTCGTACCATTTAGCGGTACAATTGCGCATCACTATGCCTCATACATATGTATATTACTTTTATTCCTTGGAATTCCTCAGTTTTGTTGGTAACAACAACTTCCACTCTCGTTGTTAGGAATTTTTTTTTTGCACTTACAACTGAGTAAACAAAAAGAACGTTCTAGAAAGGAGGGGAAAGAAAATGTAACGGATTGTTTTGCGCATCTACATGTTGCTTGTTATTTACGTATTCACAACTGAGTAAACAAAAAGAACGTTCTAGAAAGGAGGGGAAAGAAAATGTAACGGATTGTCATGTGCATTTATAGGTTGTTTCTCTTCTCTCTTACTCTAAAACTATATACTCTCGTAATTGCGCGGCATATTTAACACACACAACTGACTAGCTTGTGTAGAGATTTTTTTCTTATTATGTTCACGCCCACACATACATACATGTAATTATGCGCGTGTATCATTCTCTCACAAGAACAACATAAGGAATGCCAAATATGCAAAGAATGTAGGAACCGTTACTATTTTTTTTGTTTATTGAACGGAATGCGCATTTTTGAAGATTTTAAGTGGTACAGGTCTTTTGAAAGAAGTTGAAAAGGCAGTTGACACAGAACAATCGAAGAGGCCAGTCGCCTGACGGAAAACAACCAAACATAAAAGAAATATAGAAGTGCCAATTTAAATAAAGTATTGTGAAATTGTGTTGAAGTGTGCAAAAAAAAAATTTATAGAAATTCATTAAAACTAATAAAATTGTTAAAACCAATAAAATGGTTAAAACCAAATAGAATTGTTAAAACCAATAAAATGGTTAAAACCAAATAGAATTGTTAAAGCCAATAAAAATTGTTAAAACAAATGCAAAGAAAATTATGAATTTTTTTGTAAAAAAACTAACTTATACAAATTTCTTATACAAATTTAAATTTGTTAAAACAAATGTAAAAACTTATGAATTTTTTGTAAAAAAAAACTAACTTATACAAATTTTGTTTTGTATATTGTATTTATACAAAAAAAAAAAACGAGTGTTAAATTGGAATTTTTATGGACGCGTTGCTTGAATAAAAGAGGATATGTTAATTTACCAAATTATAGTGAATTTGAATAGTGAAGAAATTTATAAAAAGAAAATAAATTAACAATTAAAAAAAATACTTGAATATAATTTTGGAAGATGTTTAATGCAATATTTCGTTGTTTTTTCAATATTGTGAAAGTTTTTTTTTTGAATATAGTGTGCGTGTGTGTGACGAAATTAAACAAGAACCCAACAACACATTTACACGAAACATAAAATATGTAAAGCAAAAACCAACAAAACAAAAAATGCCTCTAAAACATCAAGTGAAACAAGAAAACCCCAAAGCACGGATTTAAAAGAGACACAATGTAATAAAACACGAAGATAAGTTACATTAAATTTGTGCGTGTTGGCAAAACAAAATACTCATTCAAAATTTAACTTTAAAGACTTATAAGAAAAATAAAGGAAGTTTATAACAAAATATACGCGGAAAAGATTTAATAAAAAGGTGGCATAACAGAACAGCTAAGTGCAGTTAAAAATAGTACATATATGTATGAAAATCATAAAACTTATAAAACTAAATGATACTATTACAACAAAGAAAGACAAACAACAATTTCACTTAAACAATAAATCAAAAGTTAATTTTAACACCTCCACTTTAATAAAGTACAAACAAAACATCGTAATACAAAAACAATTGTAAAAATTCATTTACGTACACAACATGAACTACCATAAGTAAAACAACAACAACAACGTGAATTACAACAACATGCAAAACAACATCATGAAATTATAACAACATAAATACAACAAATTGCAACAACTGTAACAACACCAACATGAGCTACAACTTGCACTACAACAACACGGATTTACAACAACCACACCGCAACTAGTAACTACAACGCCTTCTAAAGATAAGTTCGTATATATATATATATATAATATATTATAAAAGAAATAAATTTTTAAGATCAATTTATGTTTAGCTTATTAACCTAGTTTAGAATTATTTATGCTTAGATTTTTTTTCATACCTATACATATATATATATATTTAATTACAAACAAAAAAAAATATAATTTTTATTAGATTTAAGAGAAGAAAGAAAAAGAAATGAATTTAAATAAACAGAGTAATAAAAATGAAACTTTGAAAGAACAAATTTAAAATGTTTTGGTAGATTTTTTTTTATGGATGCTAGGAAGAATCAGGCTATGGTAAGAGAATTATAATGTAACGATTGTTTTGTGTAAGGGACAGGTTAGGAATTTAGGGTATTTTGCCTGTCAAAGGTTGGGGATTGGGACAATTGTACCCCTATATGGCAACCATCTGGCCATATCATCACTTAAGTGATGCCCAATGTAGCGATTTCTCCTTTCTTTTAGCAGTGATGCTTTGGTTCCCTCTTGTGGTTTTTTTTATTTTTGTATGAATTTACGAAATTTTATAAGCATGCTTCCAGGGGTGTGAAGCATGTAATATGTTTACGCGTCAAAACCCTGGTTTGAGACAAATTTGCTTACTGAGCTAGCGGGCCAGCTATATACCCCCTTAATCGGTTTTTGAACTGTCATTTATTTTTTTTTAAGAATAATTGATCGGCGCGTAACAGTATCGAAATATGATTTCGATATCGAAATTATGATAGAATATACTAAATTTCTTGCTCGATATCGAATGCCATAATCTCAAATAAGAAAATTACGATCAATTTTACTCGATATCGAATGCGGTAATTTGGCCCCTGGATTATACTACAACAGATGTTCTTGCTGATAAAAATATATAATTTTCAGTTCGAATAACCTGTGTGGAATTAAAAATTCAAGATATTGCGACTGCTTTTATAGATAAGTCCATAACTAAAAAAAAACGCAAATATATATACAGGTATCCCTCGATTTACGCGGTACGTAGGAACCGAATAAAAACCGCGTAATTCAAAACCGCGTAAATAAAGATTATTTATCAATACAAAATTCTGTTTTGGGACCAGAAATATAATAAACCGCGCAAATTAAAACACTAGCTATATACAAAACTTAAATTTGGGACCGAAAATCCTTTTAAAAAAAATGCTTATTAGTATAATATAATTTGAATTAAATTTATTTTATTTATACTTTTCAGTTGATATAACAAAATATTATTTGTAAAAATAATATTTGAAAAAAAAACAATTAAAAATTTTCTTCTAAATGTTCTAAATAATGGTGAAATGCGCGCAATTTGAGGGTTGCCACTATTTTTAAATCGCGTTATACTAAAAACGCATAAAAAAAGCGCGTTAAACAGAAAAACGGTCACTATTATTAAATCGCGTTATATCGAAACCGCGCAAATAAAGTACCGCGTAAATCGAGGAATAGCTGTACTTCTTTTCTGCAGAACTTTGTTATTGATTTAGTGATAAAGACTGTTTTTGTAAAAGCTTTTGGATTTGATTTCAAATAACACATAACATTTCGAGAAATGTATCAGACCTTTATACGAACCGATAAGACGATCTATATAATACAATGTATAAAGATGATTTCATGTAACTGTTGACGGCGGCTATGCCTCAAATGTTTCGTAAGCTGGGTCCAACATATCGGTCGGTATCTCACGAATAAATTATTTTTAAATTCCCTATAGATATGATATGATAGTATAAAAAATTGTAATCATCGCTCGCTATTCACAGTAACGTTTCTGCCTGTATCGCCTTTAATGCCACCAGTCCATAATCCACACCAAACAATGATGACTTTTTCGGGATGCATTGGCAGTTCTGGCAATGCTTTTAACTGCTCTTCACACCAAATACGACAAATATGCAACATTAATTGCAGTTAAAAATCTACACTTCGGTCTTAAAAAATAAATTTTTTAAAATAAACAATACTGAATTTATTTACAGGACGCCGCTGCCGTACGTTTAGTGGGCTTCCATTTTATCAACATTGTACCATTCATGGATAAAATACTGGCCTTAATGAATCCATTTATGAAAAAAGAACTACTGAGCATTTTACACTTGCACAACACTCTGGAGGATTTTTATAAATTTGTACCCCAAGAAATTTTACCGCAAGACCAGAATGGACCCGAAATGGAAATGATTCATTTAAGAGGTTAGAGTTTTTAATTATGTAAATAAACCTCTTGTAACTAATATATGTATGTATATAATATTAATTTAACAGAAGTATTTTATAAAAAATTGCACGAAAATCGCCAAGAAATCATTGAGTATGAACGTAATCATCGTATTAATGAGAAAGTGCGTCCAGGCAAACCCAAAAATGTCTCGGATCTCTTTGGCATAGAAGGCAACTTTAAGAAATTGGACATAGATTAAGAGAATTTTAAATTAGAAACTTTTAAATGATAAATTAAGTAAATGTGTTGTATAATAAAGTGAAATTTGATGGGGTGTTTGTAATATATGTACATATGTAGGTATTAAACGGTTGTAAATCAATTAATAAATTATATTTGAGAATTGCAGAATATTTTGAAGTATTTTTTCAATCAATATATTGAGTTTTGCTTTATTCTGGGGCCAAATTACCGCATTCGATATGGAGTAAAATTGATCGTAATTTTCATATTTGAGATTATCAGCCCAATCATGAATAAAAATTCCGTGAGAGTTTTTTCCCCTTTTTATTTTTTTAACATTGAATTTATATAGGAAAAATGAGAAAAAGTTAAAAAAAGGGAAAAAAAAACTCCCGCGGAATTTTTATTCATGATTGGGCTGTTAGGCATTCGATATCGAGCAAGAAATTTAGTACATTTTATCATAATTTCGATATCGAAATCATTTTTCAATACGATAGCTCATTTGATCACGAATACGGTAATTTGGCCCCAGGTATGTTATGGAAATCGATTTCGTTCCAAAAGCGAACTGAAAAAGAAAACAGGTGTGATGGCAACACTTATTATCTTTCGTTTTGTTTTTAATTCGGTTTCTTTCTAAAACGAATTCGATTTCATGTTCCATTTGTTTTTATCAAAATGTAAGCTAAAAAGAATGCTATGAAAAACGAAAATTCACTGTTTAAACTGTTTTTAAATCAGGAAGATAATAGTGTTTAAAGCAAAAAGGAAATTGAAGTTCATATTTCAAATATTTGGAAAATATTTAAACAAAAATGTAAGTAAACACTTTAAAATATGTATAAATGAAAAAAAATTTCAAGGGCAACCACGCAAATACTTCTCAGGAAGAGTTCATGTTAACTTTTATGGAAAAACACCCACAACTGGTAAAAAAAAATTTAAAGGTGATAGGGTTGAAGTAGAAAGTCTTTGGCAAACTTTCGCTCAGGAGTTATATAAGCTTGGCCCACCTTTGAAAGATTTATAGAATCCAAATAAAACTGACAATGTTTATACGAAAATATACTAAAGATAGAGACTTTTTCTAGAAAAAAAAAACGTAAAAATATGGACATTTTTACATGTTTCAACTTTGGATGCGTGTAACTTTCCAAAGGGAGTTTATTTTATTTAGAGTTTTGTCATAAATATAGCTAATATTTTAGAAATTTTTTTCAACCCACTCGGAGAAGCCTCCAACTGTGTGATGTCAAAGTCTAGATGACTCCCCTGGTGACATTCAAGAAGAAACTTTCCTGTTCTATGTACCGGAATGACCTCACACACTTCGGCCAAGAAATTTTAGACTTATTATTTAATACATAAGAAGTCTTTCTTTTTTTTTTTTTTTTTTTTGGCATTTTTCTAAATACATAGTTCAATTAGCATTTAAAAAACAGCATTTTAAATATAAATATTTTGAATTCATTTCATTTATTCTGGCTGCTGATAACAATACCTTGATGTTAAAGTACTGTAAATTAATTTCCTTTTTTGGATTTTATTTTTAGTTTAATTGGTTTTAATAAAAGCTTATAATAACAGTTCTAGCTTAAATAAAATACATTAAATATTAGTAAATGTGTACGCGTGTATTTAAATTTTTGAACAAGAAAAATATGTATGTGCAGGTATCCCTCGGTATACGCGGTACTTTATTTGCGCGGTTTCGATATAACGCGATTTAATAATAGTGACCGTTTTTCTGTATAACGCGCTTTTTTACGCGTTTTTAGTATAACGCGATTTAAAAATAGTGGCAACTCTCAAATTGCGCGCATTTCACCATTATTTAGAACATTTAGAACAAAATTTTTAATTGTTTTTTTTTTCAAATATTATTTTTACAAATACTATTTTGTTATATCTACTGAAAAGTATAAATAAAATAAAATTAATTCAAATTATATTATATTAATAAGCATTTTTTTAATACGGATTTTCGGTCCCAAATTTAAATTTTGTATATAGCTAGTGTTTCAATTTGCGCGGTTTATATATTTCTGGTACCAAAACAGAATTTTGTATTGATAAATAATCTTTATTTACGCCGTTTTGAATTACGCGGTTTTTATTCGGTTCCTACGTACCGCGTAAATCGAGGGATATCTGTATATGCAACATATTTATATATTATAGATATATGTACAAAATTATAAATAGATAATGGAACGTTTATGATTTTAAACTTTATGAATAAAAACAACTTGTTTTTATAAAACGAAAGACATACAAATAACAAAATCAAATCGATGTGAGTCTTCATAAGACAATTAACAATATTTCTAGACGCATAGGGTAGAAAGTTTTAATTTGTTATTTCTCCCATACAAATCTGAAATAGCTGTATAGTTAATTTAAAAATATATTTCATGCTTTCAATAATATTGCCACACTTTAAATGATACTTTAGTAAACAAAAAAAAAAACATATGACTTAATTCATAGCAACATCAATCATATATGTAAATTCACAATAGCATTAAGTATAAGAGAAAAACTGAAAACTGAAAATGTCTTCAATGTAGATATTTCTCTTACAACGGCAACAGATCGTAGCGTCAGGCCAGGGGGGTGTTTGTGTATATCAATTCGAAAAGAAAATCGTTCGAATTTGTATACTTTTTTACATTGTATTTCTTTTGCTTTCGAATCGAAATACACAAAAACCCCCCTGGCCTGCCGCCAAGATGTGTTGCCGTTGTAAGAGAAATATCTATGTACATTGAAGACATTTTCCGTTTTATGTAATTTATGTAATTCAAAGGACCTATGTTGTTAACCTTTTAAATACTTTCGTTTTATAAAACAGGCTGTTGATTTTTTTACTTTCTTTCAAACGTTTAAGTTAGTTAATTTAAATATAAAATAGTAATTGTAATTAATTATAATATAATAACAATAAAATTATAAAACTAATTACTTAATTAAAAATTATAAAAATATGTATATACAAAAAAAAATGCTGGGTATTTTCAAAGAAAAATCGTTGCATGTTTTTTTTTTTCTTTCTTTAAGATTATATTCTAAATCATGTTCTGTTTAATATTTGCATTAACATACATAATAATAATAGTATTTAATATAATATAGGTAAGTAGTATCTAATGAATCATTTACAGTGAAGTCAACACTTTGAAATTGAATGCACTCAGCCATCAATCGAATTTATATCACAATTAGTTTTTTTTTTTTTAGTTTTTCGCATATTTAATTGCTGTTTATATGGACGCTATATGTACTATGAGTGTTTGAAGTGTGTTGGTAATTATATTACAGATGTATAGCGGTTTTAATGATAACGTATTTGTGTTTTTTGTGATTTATTTGATAAAATTGAACCCATGCTGGTGCCAGTGGAACGTGGCTGTCCAGTCACTTGCGGTAGACTAGCAGGGGGTGTTGCTATTGTTGCTGAATTTGTTGCAGAACTATTGCCACTGTTACTGCCGCCGTTGTTGTTATTGGGGGTACTGCTCATTACCCAACTATTACCTTGTTGTACAATCGTATATGTTTGTGGACTGTTGGAGTTGGCAGGTGTTGTTATGGGCATCTAAAAATAAAAGAGTTTTTGTCATTTAAAATTTCTCACAAAATCACAAAAGAGCAATTAAATAAATGTTTTTTGCATCTTCAAAAATATTTTAAAGAAAATATTATTTAAATTTACAAAAAAGCCTAGAAACACAATTTATGTTTCAAGTTACTCGATTGTGTTACAGGATGTAAGATTGTTTATGCTAATGCTACAATTAAATCAAAGAAATAATAAATATTCCGGAAGTGAACTAGTTTCAAGCCTAAAAATTTCAAACAAAAAGCACTGATGAAAGAACTAATCCTAGAACTTTCCTAAGCTTCTATAGAACTAGTACCAAAGATAACAATTTCGAACAAGGTGGAAAGATCACCATGCAAGGCATAATTCAGAAATCTTCTAATCCTAAACTACTTCTGGTTTCTAGTCTGATTAGTATACACTTTAGTTTATATTAAGCACTGTTGTTTACTTTTGTTTTCTTCTTCTTTCCAGTTCAGTTTAGTTAAGTTATCAGTTCAATGATTTGTTGCTATGACGCACTGTTTCCAATCTATGAAAGTTTTTATCTTTTGCATAAAAACTTACCGGTGCATTAAAACGTTGAACTGGTATACTGTATGTTGTATTACAACGCAATGTTTGATTATTTAGGTTGCTGGTTACCGGTCTCAAGTATGTATTTGTTGGTAGTTTTAATACTTCGGTATTCGTACGTGACACTGAGGCTGGTGTGACGGTTGATATTGTTGATGACATCATATGATTTGCCGAATTCTTGCTGGCAACCTTCTCTTTCTTTTGACTAAGACTCGATGATTTATTAAAATTAGCCGATGAACTCAATGTCATGGTGCTATTCGATTTAGTGTTATGATGACGCTAAAAAAAAGCAATTTAATATAATGTTAAGATGACCATTATCATCTTCATATTTATTTTATTATAACTTACCTCTGCTGATGTGTTACTTGTTGTTGTTGGGCCTGTTGTTTCATTTAGACCGACACGTGTTTGTGCACAAGTGTGTGAATGCCGGGACCAGTGCAACTGCTGGCAAGGATAATCACAGTACGAGGTGTTCCAACAACAATAGAAATTCGCTTCTCTAAAACAATTTGCACACCATTGCTTACGTTTTGTCTCCTCCACCGAACGTAAACGTTCCATTTCACATTGTTTACGTATTTCGATGGCTAAACGTGTCTTTTCATTCTCCATACTTTTACGCATTTCGCACAGCATGAGATCAGAGGTACGTTTTAGTTCGGCAATCTCCTGTTCGTATGCTTGTTTACTACGTTCCAATTCCATTGTTAGCAGGGTAATTTTTGCTTGAAGACTTGCTTCCTCACCTTGGGCCATTTCGCCCATAGTATCTTCCACAACCGATATAAAGAAATCCGTTAGCTACAAATGGTAACAAATTGGAGTTTTTAAAGAATTTTCGAAACATTTGTATTATTTTTTTTTTAAATTCAAAGAGCTGTCAATCTTTCCGAAACTATGCCCGCTGTTCCCGAAACTATGACTTTGGATATTTATATAGAAAAATGCCTGCAGCCTCTTTTTGGACGTTAGCACTCTTCAGTAAAGTTTTGTCCCTGTTAGATTCTTTTAATTATTCAAAAGCTGCAAAGGATTGGTATCGATAAACTCAGGTCAAGATAATTGTCTCCAGCTTCGACAAATTGAACAATTTTGCGATCAAAGGAAAGTTAAAGCGTAATGTCGGAGTTTTTGACACCAACAAAAATGTTAGCGATTTGGAATACTTATGCCAGTGAAATGTTGTGCAGCAGTTAATGCGATCCATTAAAACAAAAACACAGATATTTATAAGAGTAAATAAATTGCAGGTTTTTCTTGTAACTTATCTTCAATATTAATAAATGAAGTTCAATTTGTGGTTCAAAAGTATTCAATTGCTTTATTTATTACATAGGTTAGGTTAGGTTGGCAGGCGGTTGTGAACAATGCTTTATCTTGTTTTTTAAATTTCCTCATCGAATGTCGTTTACCAAAATTAGATATGAGATCAAAATTTCAATCAATCACAACACGTTTGTTAATCCCCACCCTGATTCAAAAGAAAACACCTACAAATTACAATAAATTTAACATATGTGTGTCACAAATTATAGAGGCATAGCAAAGTTAAGTACAATCCCTAAACTTTTTGAAAAGTGTGTTACCGACAATATCCTTCATCAAATTTCGTCCCTACTATCTTCCTGTCAGCACGGTTTTAGTAAAGGTCGTTCAACAGTAACTAATCTCATGCAGCTGACTACTATAGTAAAACGTGGATTTATTAAAAGGAAATTTACAGATTGTATTTACACGGATTCTAGTAAAGCTTTTGATAAAGTCAATCATAAATTTTTTTCTTCCTATAAAAACAAATTCCGTATCCAGAGGATAAAGTATTTCTATATTTTTTTTTTTTTAATATGTAATTAACAAAAACAAACTGCGAAGCTTTTTAAGCTTATCTGCAGAAAACACCCAGAGTCTTTGGCGGGAATCGAACCCGCAACCCTCTGACTGATAGTCCGGCACACTATCGCCTAGTCTATCGGGGCACCCAATTACTTCCGATAAAGCTTCATGCTATGGGACTTACACACGGGAGTTTCAATTGGATTGAATCATATTTAACAAACCGAAAACAAAATGTTGTTTTCAATAATACTACATCAAAAAACATTAATGTAAGTTCTGGAGTGCCCCAAGGCAGTCACATTGGTCCAATTTTATTTTCTTTATTCATCAATGACTTGCCGTGCGTAATTAAATATTGTAACGTCGTAATGTATGCCGATGATGTGAAGATATTTCATAGCTATGACAATAACATTGAAAAAAAAATTGCTGCAACATGATTTGCATGAACTATTTCAATGGTGCGTGCATAATCTAATGGAACTGAATATAAAAAAATGCAAACATATGCGTTTTTCAAGAAATTATAATGCTGTATTTAACTTTACATTGGGCGGATTCAAGTTGATGAATTGGTTACGGAATTTTCAGATCATGGAGTACTTTTAGATCCTAAATTAAATTTCAAAAAACACATATACAGAGCTCGTGGTGTGTGTTGGCTTTTATAAAACGATGGGCTAAGGAGTTTACTGAACCAATCTTTAGTCAGACCAATCTTGGAATATGGATCTGTTATTTGAGACCCGGATGCGGTTTATCTAAAAAACATTATAGAATCAGTGCAAAAACAATTTCTTCTTTTTTGTTTGGGTAATTCAACATGGAATCCTAACGTCATTATTCCTTCTTATACTACAAGGCTTGCATTAATAAAAAAAAAACGTTGGGGAGCTATGCTTAGCGTTTCATTTTTATTTAACCTGATAAATGGTGCAGTCTGTTCCGACTTCCTACTCAGCAACATAAACTTTAAGGTTCCTCAACGATCAACTCGTTTCTACATTCCAATTTATTTTCAAGTAATTCAAACAAACTATGCTAATTCTGATTCTCTAAGAAAATTGTGTAAACATTATAATGATTTTTATTTTCTTATTGATTTTTATGTTTATGCTAATGTCATTAAACGTAATATGACTTTGTATCTTATGGTGTTTTCTTTTCTGAAATAAAATGTTACACTTTTATTATGTACATTTTTATAATGTTTACCCCACATTTTAAAGATGTCGCATTTTTAATGGTCAGAATAGAACATAAAATTACAACAGTGTAACACTTTTTTTCATGTACAGCTGTTTTTGTTTTTTTTGTTAAAAAAGAAGAAGCAGATAGCTCCCTGGTAAGATCGCTTGAAATAAGATAATGAATATTTATCAAAAACACCAATGGCACCTTGCCGACTAATACGCAAATTATAATTTGCGTTTAAGAATAATTATTCTTAAACTATAAAAATTATATATATAAACATACATTACAATTAGAAGTAGGAGATATTGTCCTATGAAATTTGACATACATCAACTTCAGAGTTTTCATTAATTACGTTCTCTACAAAGCCTTTCACTCGCGGTTGTGGATTTCTTTCCATAATCATATAAAATATTTTATCATCATCAGATGATGAAGATAAATCCAACAAGTCATCCAAAATTTTTTCAGCACATAAAAAAGTAGTAATATTTTCCATTTTGTATATATCTTTTTTGTTTCTTAACACAAATACACATTCATAAACAAATCAAATGTCAGCTGCAGCGATTCCAACTTAGCCCTTTTCGGGCTAGATTTAGCCGGATTTTAGTCACTCAAAACGCGTAAAAAAAGAAAATTGGATGTGTTATTTTTCATTTAGCCCTTTTTTCAAAAATGTTTACGCGTTTTGAGTCCCAAAAGTTGGCATCACTGGTCAGCTGTTTTATCGTGCGATTCTCCCCCTCTAAAAATACAGAGTGTAAAACAAGGTGAATTTAAATACTAGGTGATAGCGTAGCGCCAGCTGATTATTCATGGTGAATTTGAAAATGCCAAAAAGTTATATAAAAAAAAAACTTTTTGACAGTGACGAAAGTTTTTCATATAGAAAAATGCCTGTTGTTCTTGCCTTGTTGTAATTGTTGTAGCAATGCGGTCACCTGGTATTTAATTTCACCATGGTGTAAAAGGTGCACCATTTTTTAAATTTATAGTGTGACATTTATAGAAAAGAACACACTACACTTTAGCAGTGTTGACATTTCTTCAGAAAAGAACACAAAAAAATTAAAAAAGATGCGAAATGGGAAAAACGTGTAACATTTTTGCCAGAAAAGAAAACGCCATTAATCAGTGTAATTAAATGGCTGTAAGGATTTATTCCGTAAACTTAAAATAAATAAATAAAAACAATGTAGTTGCAAATGGAGTCAATCTGTATGTGAATTCAATACAATTGCAAAATGTTTTAATTTTTTCCTTACACCACCTACCTTATGGACATTTTCTACCAAACGTTTGCACACAGGTCCAGCCTGCGATGGAAACATAGGATGACCTTCTGATTGCAAGGGACCACTGGGACGTGCGGCTAATTTCGGTGGACCCCTACAAATAACATCAGTAATGGCTGAGGCTAACGTGGGCGTTACAAGACCACCTAAAAGATGTGTATCCGCAGAGGGCTGTTGAATTGCTGGTGAATTAGTAATAGTTGCTGTATTATTTGCATCATTAACACCATTTGTTTGTGGCGTTGCAATCAAACTGGTGTTGGATAAACCTGCCAGTGGAGGTGGTGTAGTCATGGTTAGAGGATTTAGTATTGATGATACCGGCGTGGAGGAGGATAATGATGCTGTTAAGGTTAGCGGTGCCAATAAAGTTGCAGATGTTACCGTTATAGGAGAATTTCTGACTGTGGTAGATGTGGCTGATACTGTTGTTGTAGATGTTTTTGCTTGTGCCATTATCGAGGGTGTTGTTAGACTGCCTACTGTTCCCGAAACAGTTATAGTAGTAGCTGGAGAATTGCGTGCCGTGGAACTTTGCGACACCGCAGATTGCACCGTCTTGGAGACTGCTGTTAAGGGGGGCACAGGTATGCTACCAATGATGATGGTGCCAGCAGATGTGGAGGAACGATTTGTCGCCACATCTACCGGTATGGTTACCATGGTATTTTTCGACATTGTTCTCTTTTGTTCCAAATGTTGTGTGATGGATTGTGAGGGCATTTGTGTGTTTACAGTTTGATTAGTGCTAGGTCGTAGTTTTTCTATGGGGGGAGAATGTTGTGCAAAAGATTTCTTTGCTCTTGGCTGTAAGCTTATATCAGAATGTTGGAATGATTTTGATGTTAGGGATTTGGGAAATGCTGAAGCTGGTAGAGGACCATATGGAACACCCTTTAAAGAGGAACGTTTTGTGAGGCTGTTGTTGTTGCTAATGGTGCCACTGTTGCTATTAGCACCCGAATTAGAGTTGTAAACATAGTATTGATTTTTGGATAATTTTTGTATCGTTGTATCACCTACAACACGTATATCACTCTTACTGGCGGTTGCAGTTTGTTTTTCCAGATTGCTACCACCATCACTCAAAATAATTTTGGTTACTAGTGTGGCTTGGGTAGCATTAGGATTTGAATTTAAATTGGCCACTTCATCATCAGATAAAACCTCTTCTTTAACTTGGGTTATTAGAGCCTTTGCTTCCTCTTTCTCTGTTGGTTTTTCTGCGGATTTGCTTTCAGTTATATTACTATTGCTATTTGTCTGTGTTTTATTCTCTTTAGATTCTTGTAACTTTTGTAAATCGGCATTATTAGTGGAGATTATAGTTTGTGTTTGAATTTGAGTTTCATTGCCAGCCAATTTCTCCTGTTGTTGTTTTTCTGTTTCTTCCTCGTTGTCAGACGGAACTTCTTTTTTAACTTCCACAAATGGTATTAAACCTTTTAAAATATTATTCACTTTTTGATTTTCTCGTGCCTTTTCTTCTTCGGTTTTTTGTTTGTCTACCGTTTTTTCATTATGACTTTCTATTTGCAATTCCTTAGAATTATTCAACGAACTTTGTTCTGGACCCCTGGAATTTTGTAGATCTTTAGAAATCTTCTTTATTGTTACTCCCTGTTTATGTTTCACTAGACTTTCCATGACTTTTTGTGTAGCACTAGTTACTTCAGTTTCTTGTAACAGCGTTAATCGTGTGCTGTTTTCTACATCATTTGCTTGTGCTTCTGTCACAGATTTTGTATTAGTTTCACTTTTATTGATACTGTGTGTATCCTTTGTCGCTGAAGTCTTAATGGTAATAATGGGAATTTTGGGCTCCAATTTTGTATGCTTGGATTTGGGTTTTTCCATACATTGAGCTTCTGCTTTACGTTTGAAATTTAGTTTGTTGCTATCTTCCTCTAACAAATTATCTTCTATTTTCGTCATTTTGGGCAAAGGCAATTCAACTGTCTCATCATCATTTGTTTTTTTGTAGTCGCCATTAATAGACTTACGTTTTAAAATGACGGTACTTAATTTCGAAGAGTTGCTGTCATCTGAATTAACTTTTGATACAACTTCATATTTAGGAGGCGATGCTGTTAAATCGTCCAATTTCTTCGAATCATTGCTTTCACTAGTCGATTTCTTTTTCTTTTCCTTATCCTTTTCCTTATCTTTCTCCTTTTCATCACTATCATGGGTGCTTGAGATTAATTCAGGTGTAGGTGACGCTTTTTGCACAATAGACAAGTTATTATCGGCAGTTTTATAGATTTTAAATTGCAACGGAGGTTTTATTATCATGCCCTGTTGTTTCTTTATAAAATCCTCTACGCCCGGCATCATTTCTGTCAATTGTTTCATTTCTTCTGCTGGATCATAGGGCGTTTTAAATGGCGCATATTTAAAGCCTCCCACCTTGGCTCTAATCTTTTCCACGTGCTCTTCCACTTCCTTAATACAATCAGCCAATTCGCGGGCAGCTCTCTTTCCTGTAGCCGTATTAGGATCTTGTTCGGAATACAGAAAACAATCCTTTAGGGGCACAAATGCCCGATCATGCTCGCCAAAGAAACGTACATTTATCAAAGAATTTTGTCCCAAACCCATGGCTTTTGCTGGCCAATATGGAAATCCCTTTAATTTGGCCCACAGCAAAAGGTGAGGTTGCGAACACACATCCACAAACCAATCAGTTCTGGTATTAGCATTTAAATAACATTCTGCACATGTTTCAATTTCATTGGCTTCTTGGCGACCTATTTTGAATATTGATTTGGCAGCCAGAACAATTTTGGTGTTATCTTTAGGAATTTTGCAAAAGAAAAATGAAAATTTATTATAAATTCTATTTCGAATATTAAAAATTTTTCAAAACTTACTGCGACTGCTTAGTATATAGGCATTGTGCAACATCCACTTAGTTTCATTTACAAATTCCTCAGCACAACGAAATTCTTTCGTTTCTATTTTTGTCTGAAGTTCTGTTAATGTTACGGGATTAACTATATACTTCTTATATATTGTTGACTCTTCGTAGGGCATCACAAAGTTGTAGTGCTAGAAAAATTATGAAATATAGATGAATAAGTTTGTAAATGTGTTTAAAAATTCTTTGTTTTGAAAGTGAAATTTTTTTTTTAATTTAATTTTAGTTTTTATTATCAAAATTGCTTAAACAAAAATGCATAATTTCAATCGTTTTATTTAGGCATAACAATAAAGTTTGAATATGTAGTATAAACTTTTTTGTAATTAAATGTTAATTACATAAAGTGAGCTTGTGTAATTTAACAAAAATTCAAATTCAAGTATGTCAAATATGTTGTAATGCCATTTGTTTCATGTTTCTAACGATCTTCGCTTAGGCCTTTTATATCAGATAAATATTAGTATTAGTAGCCGTTACCCATAATTGGAGATATCCGAAATAAAAGCAGAATTATATATTTTTTTAAGATTTGTTTATCTAGTCTAGACAATCCAGATGTTTACGAAAACCTGAAGACTAGACACTAGAAGGGGTGTCATAAAAACCAATCTTGTCAGAATTGGTTTTAAAACCGACAAGAAAAAATGCTTTGGTGTCATAGAAACCAATGTTATTGGTTTTATGTTCGAACTAGAATTAGTGTCGGTTTTAGGTGTCACAGAAACCAATATTATCGGTTTTTTATTGGAAATCAACCAAGCAGCTAACAGCGGGATATTTTTTAGAAATGTAAGTAAATTAATTTAATATTTGCTTTATAAAAAGAAAAATTTTTGCATTGACCTTTTAATTTTCTAGGAGAAAACATAAAAACAGTACACAAAATACCATAATCATGAAATTCATGGAAAAATATCCGGATTTAGCAAAGGCTTCACGAAGCGCTACAAACCAACAGTGTATGCCCTGTGGGAAGAACTGACTGATTCACTGAATAGTGCCGGGCCACCACAGTTTGACGTTAATGGGTGGAAAAAGGTAAACAAAATTTTTTCCACAGAACAAATTGTATTGTTATATGAAATGTCTTTTTATTCGTACAGAAATGGACTGAGTGGAAGAGCGAGGTAAAAAAAACTAGCTCAAAATAAGACAGAGTCTAGGGCAACTGGCGGTGGACCGTTTGCAAAGCATCACCTGACAACAACAGAAGAGGCCATAGTACGGCTATGTGGCATTTCGCAGTTGGTGGAAGGTGTTTGCGGCGTAGCAGTTGCTCTCAACGAAGATGTATGTATGTAGATGCTGCATGTGAGAAAGAAGTGCCTTCTACATCTTCAAAACGGCCATTGTCTCCAATAACAAAAATGCTTTAACTGCTGATGTCATTTTATTTTATTTATAAGCACTTATCACCTTTTAATTATTTGATATCAATTATTTTCACAAAAAAAAAAAAAACACTTTTACTGATATTTTAATGAAAAAATATAATATTTTGTCAATTTTCTGCAAAAAAGTAGAACAGAAAAATAATAAAAATGTAAACAACAGCTGTTTCGATATTGGTTTTATTTACATTCGAAATTAACAAAACCAACTTGGTTTCGTGACACCAAATGAAACCAATATTGGTTTTAAAACCGACAATTAGCAAAACCAATATTGGTTTCTATGACACCCCTGAATATGTGCATATGTATATTAATTATTAAGGTGTGGCACAATTTCCCACTTCCCCATGGCTGGGGAATACAATACAATCCTGTGATAATAGCACAGTGGTTGATTGACTGCTGCTTCAGTGAATACCAAACCATGGCTTGTACCGAACCATGCCTTGCGAGAACGTTTGCTATTTTGTTACCTACTATATCACAATAACCTGGTACCCAACATAGACGTACCTCAAAGCACTGCATTAATTCCTTTAACCCCACCTCTTACAGGGCCTTTCGTTTTACCTTACTGACCACATAAAAAGTCACCGTATGGACTTGATCACATTTCCCCTTCACTAGATCAATGGCTTTCAAGATTGCCAATATCTCTGCTTGGAAGACACTACATTCATTCTGAAGTCTGAATGACTTTCTAGTGCCTGTATTTCTTGTGGTTCCAGTGATGCCTATCGAGGCATATCTCTGAACTTTTGCCAGTGATTTCCTATGACAATTAGTTTCTATTGCTTCCCACTAAACAATCATATGTATGTAATGTTTGGTCTTACCACCGATGTATAGATCCAGTTCACTATGTTCGGTCGTAACCACCAATTCTTACCTATCGAATTCCTACAAGCGTAGAAAGCATTGAGAAAACATTTTTCAGGCTCTCCTTATCTACCAAGAACTCACGGACTCCAAGTCCCTCGAGCGCCTTTTATTGGTATGTAGCCCAAGATCAAGATCTCCTATATCAGTTCAAGGTTGGTTGGAGATAAATTTCAGCGATTATTTTTTTAATTGATTAGTAGTGCCAATTTAGACATACAAGTATAGGTAACTATAGCTCCATAAGTTTGAAGTATGGCTGCTATAAATTGGTTCTAAAATTATTTAGAAGACTTTTAAAAATTCCTTCAATAATTGGTGTTTGGAGAATAGACATTTTCATAGAAACTTTGCGAACACTATCAAATCATTACTAATTATATAACAATCAAAAAAATACGATTTTCCATGAAATATCCTAAATTTTTTTTATAAAATAAAAACCTACTGTTAATAGTTATATTCTTGAACTGGTGTGTTTCTCCCAAACACATATGTATCGGTTTTTTTGTTTTTTTTTTTTAACTGAAATATACGGTGTAGTTTTGCAAAAGACAATCGTGCCTTTATATTCTTTTTTAACAGTAGTAGTTTTTTTCTACTTACACGGCCATAAAGCTGATTTTCATTAAAACGTCTTCGTACAAGTCTACTGGAAACATTTAACCCAAATTTCTTATTTATTTTAAACATTATTGTTCTCGATTACTTTTTTTAACTATTGCCTTATCCTTACGAACTGTTATCTTTCGCGGTGGCTTCTTCCGATATTTCTTTATATTAAGCAAATTTGCATCTAATTTAACACATTTATTGACATCCTAAGTTATCTTTCGAGAACATTCAATTTTTGTTTGTTTTGTACCCTTTTGGTCATCTTCCCAAATAACCTTTTTTTCTCCGGTGAGCAGTGCGGTCCTCTTCCCATATTGGTTGACAAAATTAATGATAAACAATATTTTTGTTAAAATTAAAGAATTTACCACCAAAATTAGCATCAACTATTTTTTTAAATCAAAATAACTGCGCTATTTCATTGTCCAACCAAAAACCTAATTTTTAACAAAATATGAAAAAATTAAGAACGTGCAAAAGTTAACAGGACAATTCCAACGAATTTTTGAAAAATCAAAGTGGACCAAAAGAATAACATAGAATTACATGTTGTTATCATTTCAATTCTCAATATGATAAGTTTGCAACTTCATAGAACATTGGTGCGCTATTTCTCTGCCAATAGCTGCACGTTTTTCTATATAGTACTTTAAAAACTTTATTGTAGCACAAAGTATTATTTTAGTTAACAAACTAACCTCAAATTGACAAAATAAACTTTAATAATGTAGCTGTCTCTATCTGTATGTATGTACAAATGTATATGTATGTATGTATATTTACTTGTCTGTGCTTTTGTATAATTCCCAATTTATATTCAACACTAATGTTTACTATTTAGCAATGGTTTTATGGCTTGATATTTCATATCATACCATTCGAAAATATGTATGTACATATTTCTTTATATATTTCATTTTACGCATTTTATCTAAACATATGTACATATTTTTTTGTTAAATTATAAATTAAAAGCAAAACAGACATAACCTCAATTTTATATGTATACTGTACTAAATTTACAAATTAATTATTGACATGCATGTAATTGTATATATAATATACATATATGTACATAATAATATATATAATAATAATATACGTATATATAATAAGAGTATACAGTATATATGATTGAATATATTTGTCTGTATGTGTGTTAGAGAGAAAGAGGGCAAATTTAAATGGTAACGTGAGAGAGAGCTATTGAGTTTAAATAAAAAAGAGAGTTATTATTAAAAAATATATATGTATAATAAATCGCTAATTAAGCAAACAAATGTAGGCATTGTAAAAATGTATACGTTATTTTTACGAAACTATTTATTATCTATGTACATATGTTAAAGTAGGAATATTTCCGATGTATTATTTTAATTTTTTTCGAAAATACTTTAGGTATATGTACCTATATTTAAGTTTTTCTTTAATAAGCAGTTGCTTATAAAATAAAATTTGTTCAATGTTTTCCTAAGCATTTGACTAGAATTAGAAGTATTAAAAAATATTTGTTTAGAAAACCAGACTTCATTGTATATATGATACTTAAAAAAACAAAAACACATTCATAGTTAAGGTACTGTCACACTTGGCAAATATTTGCCAAAAAAAAACGTAACCACTAAATATTTTCGAACTTGTTTATTTATTTTTTATTTTTTTTTTTATTTTCTTCATTTATTTGTAATATTAAGCCTTCTCGGCCGAAATAAAAATATATTACATTGTAATAAAAACTACCTGAAAATTTTAATTTAATTTAATAATAAAACAGTTAATAATAATTAATAATAAAAATAAAAATAAAAATAATATTAATTTAAAAAAACTTTGTTAATTTCGGACAAGACACAACAAATATTTAGTTTTATTTTATTTGATGCTGTTTGATCTTGCAAAACTATTGTAAGAGTAAACAACGTCAAACAAATTTGTGTAAAACAAGTGGTTAGGTTTTTTTTGCCATGTGTGACAGACAATACAAGTACCTAAGATTTTTTCATATTAACAATATAGATTTTTTCCAACAGATATTTTCATAAAAAAACACTCAGCATTTAACAAATAAACAAATTCTAAACGAATATTTAAAGAGAAATACGGCCACATAACTTTCTGAATTACTAGTTTCGATTAAAAAGGACCCGTAGGGTCAATTTTTAAATCCCTTCTAGAATATAATAAATAAATAAATAGTATTGAATATTAGTTCACAAGTTCAACAAAAAATGACTGCTCAGACATTTCACTAGACCAATGACAACAGATGTGTTCCGTTTTTCTTTCTACTTTCTCGACATCCTACAGAAATCGGAACTGCTGTTGTCTGATAAGGTAATTCTAGCTCTTATTGGAGAAACATCTGTAGTTACACTACCAGCATCCTCAGACTATCCCTATTCAATCCTAACACTAAGGTTGTATCTGCTTTAGACATATGGCTCTTGATACCCTGGTCAAATTCATATATGTACCTTTTGATAACATCTCTATAAAAGATAGATTGACGGTTCACGCCTTCTTCTCAAAACTTATTAATGAGTCCTGCCGTAGGATTTTATATCCAATCTCAATGCCTTCATCACAGTGACCTGGAACAAACTCTACAGTCTTCATACAGTCCGTAACTACTTTGAATCAGATTAAATGAGCTTTTAAAGTATTCAGTGCCTTAATTAACTATCTTAATCTTAACTATTATTCTCTGTACTCTCACCATTTGCAATGTTAGCCATTATCAAGTCCTATTTATTAAGTAATATTAAATCGTTAAAGAAATTTTTCAATATTTCCAGGGATTTTGGAAGTTTTTCAATAAACTACAATATTTTACAAAATTTGGAAAATAATAAAGTATGTATAATTATTTGCATTTCTTAAACACTCACCCCTTTTGTGTAACGCATACGTTTTAAAGCAAATGAAAGTAATTGACTTAACAAATCCAAAGACAGTTCATTACGTCGTGGCCTTTAAATAAAGAATTGTGAATGTTAAAAACAAAAATAAAAAATTATTCACTCATTATTAAAATATGCATATAAAGCAAATTACCTTTTTGGATTATTTAATAAATTCTCAACCGTGGTACACTCTGGACACAGCCAGATATTGTCAAATTTATTAATTTTAACACAGGCTGCATGAAAACTACGTATACATCTGCAACAACATAAATTCACTTTGTTTTCGTGGCATTTCCAGCAAAAGCTGTCATAACCAGGCTGCAAAACAAAATTAAATAAAAAAAAATAAATGATAAATAAATATGTACATAGAATAAAGACGAAGAAGAGCATTAAAAAAATGTATTTGTTTAAATAATTAATATGAATCATCCATCATGTGATGTAGAGAAATTTTTCTTAAATTTAATTTTTATATAAATAAAGCAAAGTATTTTTATTTATTTATACAACCGAGCCCTTTTGCGGCAAAATGTGTTACAATTCATAAATATACTCGTATATAAAATATCAAACCCATCAATATAAAATTAATAAGTTCATTCAAGAAGTCAAGAAATAAAAACTCACCCAAAAACACTATATTCATATCGACATTATATAGGGTGTTTTAGATGTATAGAATGTTAAGTAGGCAACAATTTTTTTAACTGGCGGCCATTTTGTTAGCTGTCAAGTGATTTATGTTTCAAGTCGCTAATCTACGCCGATAAGCCCGAAACGATTGACCACTTGAAGGACAACATTTGCCGCGTTATTACCGATATAAGAGGGGTTACTCTCTATTGTGATGCGAAAGCAAATTCGATGCGTAAGAGTATCAATTTGTACGCTTATCGCACCTTTATTTTATTCCATTTCAAAATTTTATGTGAATATCTAAAAAACACAGAATGATTTTGATATGATTTTCAAAATAAATTTGCACAATTTAGCGTCAGTCTATTCCACAAAGTATACAGAGGTGTCACGAGACAGAATACAATCAATTTTTATATTAATCTCTTTCTTTTAGAACTGCCTTTTGTTTATATTCTTCAGCATGAAACATTAAGCGATACACTTTAACACACAATAAATTAGGTATAAAAAAGTGTATGTATATGTATTATTTATGAGAACTGCCTTAGAAATCTGATTTTGGCTTCTTGAAACGTCAAAATTGTATTTGTGTGCCAAATCAAACTAAACATTAATCACTTGAGAGCTGACAAAATGACCGCCAGTTAAAAACTGTTGCCAACTTAAAGTTCTATACATCTAAAAAAAACACCCTATATATGAAAATATCAAAAGTTGGCAAAATCGTTCATCATACAGTGAATAAGAAGTAACCCCAAAATTAATTCTTGAGGAATACCTCTATGACATTTTGGGTTCAAAATATGATGATAATTTTAAAATTGTAAATCCCTGAAGAAGTTATCCATTGTAATAACGAAATATTGGATATTTAAATATATAAATATAAAGAACATTTTTATATAAATACTAAGTGACCTAATTGCTTGAAAAAAAAAGAATTATAGAATATTAAAAAAAGGTCGAATAAAAGAACTAAATATTTTTTACAAAAATAATAGAAAAAAACTCTTTTTTTTAGACAAACGAAAATATTTCAAATAAAGTGTTCCTTTTTTTAATGCTAATTGTAAACACTATTAGCTGACCAATTTAATGGCGCTAAAAATATTGTTGCTATTTCAACAAACACCCTTAGAAAAACGAATGTTTTTAAGAATATTTAATTTGTTCATAGAAACAATACAATATAACACATGATATGCATAACCTTGAATTTGATTTTAGTAGTTTAGGATTTATACAATCAATATAAAATATATAAAAACATGCTGTTTATAAAACGTTTAATGTTTTAATTGTTTTAAAATAAAACATTAATTTTGAATGCAATTCACTTACCTTAGGAGCTGGTTGCCAAACACTTTTTAAGTTTTCTTCCACCTCATCGTTATCCGCTAGCGTGGTATCGCCTAACGTACTGATGCCCATTAATGAAGCCTGACTTTCATTAACCGACTCATCATCGGGCTGTTCGTTGTTAATTTCCCCCAAAAGCTGCGACATCTGTTGTTGTTCGTCATTCTCAGAACCCATCTCATATTTACTGCGCTTTGAATTACGATCTTTACTACTACTTTTATGCGATCTTTGCTGTTGAACTACAACCGGGGTAGCCGTTGTAACTCCTGCAAAACTAGGTTCATTAATTGAATTGGGAGTTTTTCTACCACATGATCTACCGTCTGAACGTGAACGAGATCTCGAACGACTTCTGGGATTTTCGCAGGCATGTATGACACGCTGCAAAAATTCCATTTGTTTTTGAGCAAATTCCGAGTTTTCTGAGCGCATATTTGTCCGTTTGTGTATGCGTTCCTCTGAAGGCCATTTTTTTAGTTTTTTATGTGAACCTGTTTGATTTAATTCACTATTGTGCATACTTTTGCTGCGAGATCGTGGTCGCAGACTTGATGAAGAATCTAAATCCGAGTCACATTCCTTAAGGGCTACAAAACGTTTGCTATGCTGACGTTTACCTTGTGAAGGACTAATATTGTGATAACTATCATCAGCGTTGACTTTTTCTGGAGTCAATTGAGTGCTTTTTCTAAGATTTGTT
Organism: Bellardia pandia; assembly: GCA_916048285.2. Taxonomy (NCBI): domain Eukaryota; kingdom Metazoa; phylum Arthropoda; class Insecta; order Diptera; family Calliphoridae; genus Bellardia; species Bellardia pandia. The sequence continues at coordinate 125,418,700 of OU696529.1, forward strand.
GAATACGAATGATCTGCAGTGGAGGCTGTTATAGAATTAGCTGCATCTTTTGTTCTAACTTTGCGCGGTTTCTCATTAGCAACTTCTGTAACAAATTCTGTCAAGATCTTCGATTCATTTACCGATCTTTGTAATGCCAAATATTCCCTAGACATGGGAGTGTTACTGCGTTGCTGAAGTTTACTATGCCCTTCAGTTTGTGAACTATTTATTGATTTCTTTGTTTTCGTTTCTGACTTTAAATTTAGTACATCTTTTGATGTATTGCTAATTTTAATTTTTTTAATCATGCCATCATTGCCCTGCACAATTAAAGTATCATTCTTTTTATTATCTGCTGTAACATGTTCAACATATGATTGTGGGTGATCTTGAGAATATTCCTCACACATATCTTCCTCCTCTTCATATTCCAAAGAGAAATCTTCATCCTCCATATGTTTGCCTTCATCATGTGAATCTATCACATTACTGTCATTAGGATTATTTTGAGAGGTTGACGACGATGAAGACGATGGCTCTTCTTGGGATTCTTTTTCCATTTCATGATCTGAATCGTACTGTATATCTTCTTTAGACTGTTTCTCTACATCATGATCTGAATCGCATTGTCCATCATCATCTTTTTGTTCTTCCACATACTCTTCATTCAAATTGTCTTCTGATTCCATTGTCTGATTTATACTATTACAGACGTCTAGGTCTTCGTCTTCTAAAGCTTCGTATGTAGGTTGTAATACTGAATCAAGACTTTCATCGGCCGTTCTATCATTATTTTCCATAGTGTTAATGCTTAGTATATGAAACAATCAATCTGCAAGTTAAGAGGAGAGAGTGTGAGATTAGAATATTATGATTTCTGTTGCTTAATTATTAATTAAATTACATAAGTTCCGAAGGTGTCGTGTAGTAAATAGTTGTGGCAGAAAGTATTTTCTTTTTTATTTTAATGTCAGCCCACATTAATCCACTTTTTTCATAATTTTTCTTTTATTTTGTATATTCTATTCGTTCAGTCGTCAGTGCAATTTGTTATGCACAGACCACAACTAAAATAATGCCGAACGTACGAAGAATGTTGTTGAAAATGTTATAGGTAGTACCTACACATTATAATGTATACCGACCAAATCGTTGGATATGTCAGTGTTTACGCTTGTTCTACACTACGAGTATTGTACTAATACCACAACTAGAGAAGTGAGTACGAGTACAAACAACAACCAACAACATCACCATCATACATCAACATTATTATAATCAAAAAAAAAAAAGAAATTAAAAGAACAAACGAATGAGCAAACGAATGAACGAACGAAAAAATATAAATAAAAATGGCAAAAAAATAATAAAAACAAAAAAGTATAATACGAAATAAATACGCAAAATGGGAGCCAAGCAATACAAAACACAATCGTACTCTGAGCGACTGACTAGCTGGCTGTTTAAATGGCTGGTTGGGTTGGCTGGTCGTGGCTAGATGACTGTTTGTTATATTTAATACCAACAACAATAAAAACTAACACATGGCAAATGAAAACTGTAGACTTGATAGATAGAATATACAACAAACATATTATCGTATTTCTTGCTGTTGAATAAGTATTTGGAGATTTATGTTGAACTCTCATTTGTTTTTAGTGAGAGCTTAATGTAAAAACTTTTCTAATTAATTGTTAGTTATGAAGTTATTTTCTGTTCATGTTCCTCCTTTTTTTAATTTTTTATTGCGAATAATTGAATATTTTTTTCTGAATTTTAAAAACGGTTGCAAAAAAATCATTCAATTTAAATAGAAAATCAACTCTGTAATATAAATACAAATGTTTTAAAGCCAAATTAAAACCCTTCATCTTATTTATAGAATTTTAGGCGGATTTCTTTCCAATACCTTATTACACTAACTTTCATTTCATATATGTATGCCCTACGGTATTCCTAATTTCATTACTTTATTCAGTCCAAAAGGTAGTAATAACTATTTGGTAGTGTATCCCTTTAAATAATGACCGTTTTAATAATCGAATAATGTCTTACGAATAATTACATATTGTTTCAGAAATCTGAGAAATTATTAAACCTAAAGCTTGTCTTTCAAATAAATTAAATATGTAACTAGTCCCAAAGTTTCGTCAACAGTGAAAAATTACCTTTCTTATTTAGCAAAAAAATAGATGTAAGATTTTCGAATATGTATAGGTGTTTAGAAATTGGAATTGCAGGATGGATATCCCTCAATCAAAACAAAAACACGGATCTTTATACGAGGAAATATATATATACATATGTATATATATACAAACATATATTTTATAGTTATACATACATATACATATATTTTAATTTCTTCTTTTAGATTTAATTGATGATGATAGAATAAAATATTTAAAAAAAATATTTACTAAAATTAATAACATAAAATATCATATCTAAGTATATCGAAAATTATGAAGTGAAAGTAAAAGTATTCAATATTTGGGTATTGACAAAACAATTTAAACTAAAATTTTACTTCAATAAAATTAGTTGAGCAATTATCAAAACTTAATATTTTGTTGGATATCCTTTATTTTTGATAACTGCGTCACATCGACGATGCATTGAGCCAATCAATTTGTCAACTGTGTTTTTGAAGCTTTTTTGCCATTCACTTAAAACTGCATTAGATAAATCCTCTTTTCGTATGAAATTACGGAATCTTATTTGGCGATCTCAATTTCCAGTTAATGTGTCTTTTATGACGTGAATTGTGCCCATTCCTTGCCCAGAAAAACACCCCAGACCAAAATATTGCCACCTCCAAACTTGACTGTCTTAAATGTATATTTTGGGTAAAGTCTATTTCCCTTTGGCCGCCTCACAAAGGACCTTCCATCATTTCCCCTTAAATTATATTTAGACTCGTCTGAGAAGAGAACAGTGTTCCATTTCTGTCTATACCAATTAATATGCCCTTTAGCAAATTTTAAACGTTTTTCTCAGATATCAGAGGTTTTTTCATAGGGCGAAAGCATCCGAGACCAGCCTCGCAAGCTCGACGGCTAACTGTTCGTGAGCTAATATTTAATCCGAAAACATTTTTAACTTCTGTCGATGTCATTTGCTTGTCTTTTTTAAACTCCCTTGCTATTAATTTATCCAGTCTTGCAGTAGTCTTGCGTGGTCTTCCTCCTGAATGCAGAGTTTAAACAGTACACGTTTCACATAATTTCTGAATTATCTTCGAAACTGCTGATTAATTCATTGAATATTTATCACAAATAGTTTTTTGTTTTAATCCGGAATTAAAATCATTTATTATATTTACTTTAAGGTCTTCACTTATCTTTACTTTAGCCATTTTCACTAATTACGTACTATAAATTTTTGTGTTTAAATTATTTAATAAAGAAAAAAACAAATCTGAAAACAATAAAAAAGTTTAAAAAAAGAACACTGTGTTGCATTACTTTGATTACACTTGATATTTTCTAATTAATGTAAAGTTTTTTTTTAATGAATCCCAGACTATTACACGACAAAAGCTGTTGTCTGTGCCAAGGCTATTACTCCGCCACAAAACTGCTAGACTTGAATTCGCTAGAAAAAAAAACTTCTAAACTAACAAGAAACAGGTAAGAAGCTAATCTTTGTAAATAAGTGCACATCGTTTTGATTTTTGATTTGATTTTTTCCAATGAGAAAAAATTCAATATTGATGGTGCAGATGGTTTCAACATCTATTGGAGAAACATATGGAAGACATCAAAAAAAAGAGGCTCTTGTTTGATGGTTTGGGAAGCTTTTTGTGGAGTATGCTTGTTTTGGCGTTTCCAACCACCTAAATGAATTCTTCTGATTACACAAAACTACCAGATGAGAAATTAGTGTCATTTTTAGAAAATATGTAGTAACAAAAAAAGTACAATTTTTCAACAAGAAAATTAATACATGTCATTCGTCAAATTGTCTTCGAAAAATATAAATGTACTTGAATGGCCTGCATGTTCTTTAGAACAGAACCCCATTAAGAACATTTGGTGAATATTAATCCGTCAAATTTATGCTGAAACACGACAATAAAAGGAGCTGTTATCTATAACTTTGAGATCTATATCTGAAAATATATGAATAAATCAAGCGAATAGTATGTCTAATAGAAATTTTAAGTTGATTCAAAAAAATATTTGTGAATATTGGTATTTAATTTTTTTTAATTTCGGTGTATTTATAGTTTATAAACACTAATTAATTTCGCCATACATACTTTTTTAAGAGATAAAATAAAAAATAATTATTTTTGATTTTGTTCGTTTCACATACATGAAGGTTAAAATGTTTTAATTTTTATTTAACTTACAAAATTAAGAAAAGATTTATGTATTTGTATAGGTAGTTATGCAACGCATTATACTTTTTTAAGACTTTAAACCTCCATTTTGTAAAAAAAAACCCGTAACTTTCATACATATAAAAAGTTATGAAAACTAAAAACCTTTTTCGATAAACATTTTTCGACGAAGAAATCATTATTGAAATATGTTAAATGAAATATTTAATAAGGGCTTAAAAAGTTTTTATACAAAAATTTTTCACGAAAAATTAAAAAAAGGTACATATGTATTATAAAAATTTAAAATAGAAAAGTTAAGTAACTTCAGTCAGGGTCATGTCAGGATACTGGGTGAGATTGGGGCTAACGGCTACCATCTGGGAACACCCGGCTCCACGGATTACGCGGGGACTAGGGTTGATTTTGGACGTATACCGGAGGTAATTACGCCACCTAGAGAGAGCTGGTCAGATAAAAGCAGATTATACACAGGATTTGCTATATTTACTGATGGCTCAAAGATATGACCGGTGCTCAGGAAGTCCGACTCGGAATCGTTACTGGGCGAGAGCAAGGTCTGCGCAAGAACCATGATAGGCGATATCACGGGCCATTGTATGATAGGTAGAATGGCAAGGATAATGGGATCTGACTTGTCAGACATATGCGGGTTATGCGATGGCCCAGAGGAACTGGAGACGCTCGAGCACATTCTGTTGTGGCTCGGGGATCTCAAAGGATTCGTAATGAATATGGCCTGGCTGCGCAACAGGGGAAGGGGATTTGTGAGGGCTTAGGCGTTTCGCTCTTGGAACGTACTAAGTGTATCAAATCAAATCTGGGTGATGGTGTGGGGACAACCTCACACCGGTCTTCTAACCTAACCTAACCTTTTACAATTAACATTTGCCCTACTATGATGTTTATACTTAATATTGCACATGTCTTATCCAAACTTATGTATTTTACCAGTATTTTTGATAAATCTTCCGAATAAATCTCTCTCATTGTCCTTATAATGAATTGTGGGAAAGTGGAAACCTTATATTGTTATATTTATTATTTATTAAGATTTCTATACTATTTATATTGTTCACAACATTTTTCTTTATTGTTTGAGTATTCTCTTGCAGTTTCCATAACGATTTTCACAAGAAATAATCAGCCCAATCATGAATAAAAATTCCGCGGGAGTTTTTTCCCTTTCCCCATTTTTCCTATTCAAATTCAATGTTGAAAAAATAAGAAGTGAAAAACTCCCGCGGATTCTTTATTCATGATTGGGCCGAATATTTTCAAAGTTTAATTATTATAGATAAATACAGGTATCCCTCGGTTTACGTGGTACTTTATTTGCGCGGTTTCGATATAACGCGATTTAATAATAGTGACCGTTTTTCTGTATAACGGGCTTTTTTACGCGTTTTTAGTATAACGCGATTTAAAAATAATTGCAACCCTCAAATTGCGCGCATTTCACCATTATTTAGAGCATTATCAGCTGTTTCCATAAAAAAAGAACAGGTTAAATTTAATTTGCAGTGGAAAAAAACTTTAAAGGTAATAAAAAATAAATTATTTGCTGTGGTTTTGTGTAAAATATTATTTATTTCAGAAATGCCACCAGAAAAATGAAATCCTAAAAGGAAGGTTTTGTCATTGCAAGACAAAATAAATATCTTATGCTTAGTTTTCACTATGTCAGTTTTGTTGTCAAATTGTCCAAATTGTTGGTAATTTCATAACAATTTAGACAATTTGACAACAAAACTGACATAGTGAAAACCAAGCATTATAACGTTTGCAGAAGGGAGAAAAGATAGCATCTGTAGCAAAATCCCTGAGCTGATTTACGTAGTCTTCTTATACAGGGAGAATCCTCATCCTAAGACAAAACTGCTGCAGAAGAGTTTCCTAATAAATTACGCCAATTAATAACAGATGGCGGTTATCATCCTCAACAAGTGTTTAATGTTGACGAGACTGGGTTGATTTGGAAAACGATACCAAATGTAACGGGTACCAAGAATGATAAAAAAAAGATTACGCCAATGGGCGTAAAATTTTAAAATGTTCTGCGCATTTAGGCCATGTGACGTCACACATTCTGTGTTTCTATTGGCTAATTTTTTCTCACTTGTTTTTTTTAATCATGTTTTGCTTGCATTTGCTCACTGCACTCTTCATGTTTATATTTTTTGTTGTTTTTTTTTTTGTTTGTTGTTCTTTTTTAAACAGATTTTATTTTAGAACTCTCAGAGAATTCATTTGCAAGGTTGCCAACCATCCATAAAACACACATTTTTCGCAAGAAATTTTAATTCTAACAAATGAAACATTATTGGTAACCCTTAGAATGGCCCTTCTACGTCACATAACGGGAAATCATGCGCATGGCGTAATCTTTATTTTATCATTCTTGACGGGTACTAGAATTTTTCAAATGTACGCATGCTTTATTACTTCGGGACACTTCCTTTGAATTGGCGATTTTTTATACTTTTTTTAATCATCCATCCCTGTCGATCGTCACTGACAATACGACTGAATATAACCATGATGCCGATACAACCCTGTCAAAACCGACGCCAACCACAGAAGCGTCAGGCAAGATAGAGTTTTGAGGAGAAGAAAGATGGCATTCGTTGAGGTAGGTCGTGGTGGCAAGAGGTTTTAAAAAAAAATTAAATAAAGTTAAATAAAACGTCAGTCTTCAGAGCATTTGTCGAAATTCATTTTATCATGGTTAAGTTAGGTTATATCGTCAAATCATAAAATTATTTATAAGCTAGTTTTTTAAGGAAAAACTTAAATTTAGTGAATTTGCAGTGCGAAAATTTTTGAGATTTCCTCAGACGAACACTTGGCGAAAACGGATACCAACCAACAAACCATAAGATAAACAAACAAAAATAATCAAAAACTTAACTGGTTGCATTAGAGCGGCAGATTTTACAACAAATAATTCGTTTTGGATAATTTAAAGTCAATTAAACAAAACCCTCAGAAAATCATGGAGGAAGATGAGAGGGGCAAACTTTTCGTCGGTGGTCTTTTCTGGAAAACTACTCAAGAAAACCTTTCTCGTTACTTCTGTCGTTTTGGCGCAATTATCGATTGCGTTGTAATGAAAAATAATGAAAGTGGACGTTCACGTGGTTTCGGTTTCGTTACATTCGCCGATCCAGCCAATGTTCAACATGTTTTGCAAAGCGGTCCTCATAGATTAGATGGTCGTACAATCGATCCTAAACCTTGCAATCCACGCACTTTGCAAAAACCCAAAAAGGGCGGTGGTTACAAGGTATTCCTTGGTGGTTTACCCTCTAACGTTACTGAGACCGATTTGCGTACATTCTTTGGACGCTACGGCAAGGTGACCGAAGTCGTTATTATGCACGATCAAAAGAAGAAGAAGTCACGTGGCTTTGGTTTCCTATCTTTCGAAGAGGAGTCATCTGTTGAACATGTAACAAATGAACGTTATATTAATCTTAATGGCAAACAGGTGGAAATCAAAAAAGCTGAACCACGCGATGGATCCAGCTCTCAAAATGCTAATAACAGCACTGTCTAAAAAAATAATTAATTTGGGAATCTTGAATTATTGATTAAAAAATTTAATAATAAATTGTCTACAATAATAAATTAAATAAATACATAAATAAATATAAAAGTAACTAAATAAATACTTATTCAACTAAATGAATATTTATTTGAAGATACAAATAAATATTCGAAAAGTTAAATAACTAACAACCTAATAAATTAAACAAATACTTAAATAAATAAACATATAGGAAACTCGATAAATACATAATTATATAGATATATAGGAGAACAAATGAATACGCACGTAATTAAATAAATAAATAAATGAAATATTAAATAAATTTTTAACCAAATAAATAGTTGGTTATGTAAATGATTAAATGGATTCTTGAATGAATATATATATTGATTTATTGGATTAATTAGATATAATTAAATAACTAGATATTAGATTTTTGATTAATAAATATATATGAATTGTACTATTATATAGAAGTCATGTGTTGAACATTAAGAGAGTGGTTGAAATGTAACTAGCGTGGAGGTAAGTTTACTTTAGGGACATTATTCAAATAAATTTTTTAGGCATCGAATAATGTCACGGATGACTGCAATACGTCATATGGGGTGGTCAGCCTATCCGGGATAACAATACCTGATCCCGGCAAAACGATACTGAACGTACAGAAGAGGAAGTTTTTTTTTTTGATATTTTATCAATTGTCCGTCCGATTATCAAGTGAATCCCTAGCGAAATTTGTGTTGTCCATCGTTATATATATGTAATTTGCTTAAACATCTTGGCATGATTATTAATTTGTGATGGCCTTAGGTGGACAAGATCCCTTCCAATCCGACGAGCTCAAGCCGCAGAAAAACCGAACTTGCCACCGTCTACCGACAAGCAAAGAGGCAAAAGAAAATAATTTTTTTTAAATTCTTTTTCAACTAAACTCCAGTCAGCTAAAAACATAAAGACACAGACACACACACAATCACATTACACAAAACGTTCTTTTGTTTTGGATACAAATTCTACCGCCGCCGGTCACAAACATCTAAAGAAAGAGTAACACTTTTGATGTGTTCTAATGCGTCAGGAGATTTTCTAATGAAACCTTTGTTTTTAAATAAGTTCATGAACCCAAGATGCATGAAACATGTCCAAGCTTCCCGTATATTGGAGGGGAAATAAAAAGGCCTGGGTGACTTCTAAAATGTTTGAGGACTGAGGATATTATATCTACTGAAAAGTACAAATAAAATAAATTTAATTCAAATTATATTATACTAAGATTTTTTTTAACACGGATTTTCGGTCCCAAATTTAAGTTTTGTACCTATATAGCTAGTGTTTCAATTTGCGCGGTTTATTGTATTTCTGGTCCCAAAACAGAATTTTGTATTGATAAATAATCTTTATTTACGCGGTTTTGAATTACGCGGTTTTTATTCGGTCCCAACGTACCGCGTAAATCGAGGGAACCTGTATTTAGAAAAAATTAGCGCAATGCATAAAAAATAGTACATATAATATTCCATTTTGTTACTAATGTTTAAAATTTAATGTAGGATATACGAATAGATACACAAAAGTCAAAGTGTATGAGAGAGTTTTCTGAACCAAAGTATTATAGCAAATTAATTTTATAATCTTTAATATTAAACAATTTTCAAACTCTAACCTAAAAGTTTTAATCATAATTATATATTTGTTTGTATACATGTGAAAGTTTTATAATTGTGCTTAAAAGATTACTATGTATAGAGATAGATGCATAATAGCAAAATTCTATAGAACAACAATTAATTTATAAATTATAAGGCAATTGACCAGAATCAAGGTATGAAATTAAGCATCTAAAAGTTGTTTCAAAGTTATTTGCGTATCCTTTTACAACAAAAAATCATTTTGTACTATTGAAAATGTAACAAAACTATATAAGTCCAAATTTAAATATAAAATATATTTTGCGACCACATGAACAAACAGACGACAGTCAGACAATTCGATTAATGTACGAAGACGAAGAACCTAATGCACCAATACCAATCAAAATGAGTGTGTACAACAAATGTGTAGTCAATGAATGATACTAACCCAACGACAATAGCGACCACTTACTCACTGTACATATTGTACTATGTTACCATGTTGGCATCGTTGGAAGAGTTCAACGGAGCAGAGAAATTACCATTATGACAAAAATAAAGGGAAAAACAAATAAATTTATTTTAATTAGAGACAAATTTTATAGATAAATTATAGCAAAAACATACCTTATAATTGTATCATATGGCCTGCAGAATGTTACCATCAATTTTGTGCAATGCCCAAAAACACACACAAGTCTTTCACAATTCCTTTATAAGATGCAGACGTTCAGTTCTTCCTAAACTTCTTAATATTGCCAATGTATGTAGTTTTATTTTCTTTTAGCCACTTAATTTTCACTTTAGTTAAATTTACAATCTTGTGTCTAAATTACTTTTGTGGACCAAAAATTAACCAATACATTTTTCATCTACGCTTATTTGTCTTCAATAGTCGTTTACTTTTCAGAGTCTTGTGTTGAATATTTCCTGTTTTATATACGACTTCTTCTTTTTGTTGTTCACTCGCTTTTTTTATTGTATGTATTTTCTTTTTCACGTTTTCGTTCCGTACCAATTTGTTGAATTTTTGTTTTTGTAAATTTGCTAAATTCCAAAAGTATGTAATTTATTTACATTTCAAGCATATGTATATAATTAATGTAATTTTTTACAAAATATATTTTATTGTTCACGTTTAAATTTTATTTTATTTATTATTATTACAGAGCAAGTACTATTGTTTTAATATGATGCTGTTTTTTGCAAGTTTATTTTAACACCGCATTTTTATTCTCTTTTCTTTTAAAATTGTCTCACTATATTGCTCAGAGCTGCCAGCACCACGAAGAAAATTAATCTGTGGAGACTTTGTGGTGGTGGTTTTGATTCAATGAGTGGTGAAATATTGAATTTAATAGTTTGGCGCTTAATCAGTTAATTTACCTTTCAATTCTTTTAAATGTGCTTAAAAATTTACTTTTTAAACAATAATACGTATACACAATTTTTTAATTACCAATAAAAAATTAAACTTAAATTGAAATGAATTTGACTGTTTGTCCTGACCTTTGTGCAGGCACACATCTTCAATTCAATATAATAGAAGTTCTCTATTTAAATTGACATCTAAATATAAAAATTTGACAGTATTATAAACATGGATTATGTGCAATAAAAAGTAATCGAAAATGAGAAGTTTTCCTGACAAGCTAATATAAAATTCACTGTGCTAATTTGTCGACTTCTTTCTCGTTACTTTTCCTGCTCAAACTGAATTTTCTTGAAATACATTTGTGGCATGTATGTACAAGAGAGTAGTAATATCAACTTAGCTGACTACGGTTGTGGCTTTAGGGTTGTTAAAGCTCACAATTAAGTTTTCGGGTTTGCGTTAATAGTTATAAAGCATCTTCCACCGAAACTGATTTTGCAACAGTGAGTATGAATAGATTCCGGATACTAAACAGAACAGCATCCCGTATTATGGAAAAGTTTTTTTTTATGAATATAAATTATTGTTGTAATTCCGGAATATAAAAAAACATTCCCAATTTGATATATCTTGTCACGAAGTGGTGAATTTTCAACTAAAGAGATGTCATCTAGAAATCCTTGACCACATTGATTTTTTGACACACCATAAAAAATAATGTTGTAAAAAGTATGAGCGTAATAATGAATAAATAAACACTTTCAGTAAGTAAAAGCATATTTTGATAAATATATATTCCATTTGATAAAATAAAAAAATTATTTGAATATCTTATCTTTCACGATTTCCAAAATCCCAAGTAACCTAAACAACTTTAAATAAAATTATCTAGTAGTATTTAATAACGTCTGTCAAAATTATGTTATATAATTATGTAGTGTAGGTAAATTATGTATTATTATAGAATAATTTATAATAGCTAATAATATACTTATGTATCCATACATTCTTCAATTTCTTTCGATTACATTCAAAAAATAATGAATATGTTTAAAAGAAAAGAAAAAGTAGTACACCAATACCCCGGTTTGCGTCGTTTCGAAGTTGCGTTTTTTTTAAATTTCCGTAACTTCGATATTGCGTCGTTTTTGCTTCAGTTTGCGTCCCATTGCTTCGAAGTTGCATCGTTAGTGCTTCGATTTGCGTCGTTAATAAATGTTTGTATGTACAAAGTAAAAATAGAAAAAGGGGATTTCCCGTCGAAGTCTAATGCAAATTTGTATGTATGTGAAAATTGTCTACAAGTTTTAATCCTAATATTATTATGTTTTTTATGTGCTTTTCATGAATTGTTATTTTTTTTTCTTTAATAAAAACTATTATTACACAAATAATAATAAAAAATTGGTAAGTATAATCTCGATAATCCGGACAATTAAAAACCATGTGGTGTCCGAAATATCGGAAGGTCCGGATTACCGAGACAAGAGAAATAATTTAAGAAACCTTTTGAAAACATTTATTATTTCATCTGGTGAAGTTTGGATTCATTTTTCTTTTTATATGCAATATTTCTGAGGCTTATAACATTATTGTCATATTCTTCATTAGATTCAACCTTATGATCTTCTGCAGTCTCAATGTTATCGCTGCGTCTTACTCTTTTCAGAGGAACTTCATCCTCTGAGTCCCATTCATCATCATAAACAATTTTATTAGCGCAATTCACAATCTTGTGCAAATGGTATTGCATCATTGCATTTTCAAAAAGGTTAAGCATATTTTTGCTCTACACTAACAAAATACACAGCAAGAGCAAAAAAACATTTTTTAAGAATATTTTCATTAGACGACGTCTTTCAATGAAAAGGTCTTAAGAGCGTCCATTAAATTTTTCGAACTTGATATAATTGCGGACAAAAAGCTTTTAAGATAGTTTATTTTTAAAATTCGAATAGCATTTTGATCCAGTGGCTGCATCAGTGCTGTGCAGTTAGGTGAAAAAAAAAACATAATTGTTCAAATCTGCTAGTGACTTTGGATGGCATGTTGCGTTGTCTACCAGCAAAAGTGCTCATTAGATAAATTATTCTCTTTGAGATACCTTTTTAAACTAATGGTAAAAATTCTTCAGAAACAAAACTAATGTTACGCAGTTGAATAAATGCTGTCCGAATTATTGAGGGAGGAAAAAAATGATGATGTCCGGATTATAGAGTCTATTATGGTGAAAAATTAAGTGTCCGGATTATCGCGCTGTCCGGATTAGCAGGTGTCCGAAATATCGAAATTGTACGTATTTGCTATTAAAAAATCAGTTCTTTTTTACTAAAATTATTAGTCTCGGAACGAATTAAATGAAAATTAATACAAATGTATGGAAAACTGTGATTCAGTTTGCGTCTCGTTTTTCCGGTCCCAATTAACGACGCTAACCGGGGTATTAGTGTAAATTTAATAGCAATCACAATTTGCTGTTGTTCATTAAACAAAATACATTTGTACATATATTAAAATATTCACTCTACTAAAACAAAATCATACAGATTATTTATTTAAGTATTACTTTGATCATTTTTTGTCTCATCGTTCTATAAACTAACTAGTATCATTTGTGTCATTGATTGCTTCTAGAGTTCAACATTATTTAGATTTGAACCAGATGATGATGGTAAATCCACATCACTGGGCGGTATAAATGTTCCTTTGCTCAGTACAGATCTGTTCTTTTCACTTAATTTCAACATTTCGATGCGTAATTTTTCCAAGATGGCATGATTTGGTTGATTGATGGCAGCTTTGCTTTGCAAGACGGTAATTTCTTGTTCCTCTTGTTTCTTCTCTTTAAACGTCTTAATGGAGTTGTTGCCATACAAGCGCAGCAGAGAACCCCATGTTTTAATGTGTGGATGTAAAATCTACAAGTATGAAATAATTATAAATAAAAATAAACAATAAAAACATGATTAATAGCTTTATTTGAATATGTTTGAGTAATTGCATAAATAATTTACTTGTAATATGGCTTGGGAGGCAAGTTGTTTGCCCTCACGTTTATTTTTACACAAAACTTTGGCCGTATGTTGCCCACAGTCATGTTGAATTCATTCTTTTTGTTGTGTGTACGATTTATTTCATAGTTTATTTGCACGTCTTCGCCTAAACCGAAATTTCGTTGCAAACAGGTCAAGAGTATGGCATGAGGTGAAGGTTCAGTGGTTTTGTTGCAAAATTCAGTAACGCGAGGATCTTCTATTCGTATATCATCAAAGACCTTAAAAACAAGAATGTTATGACAAAAATCTTAAATTAATCTTAATTTTCTATTGAGAGAAAATTATTCCTCAAAATTCAAATCAGAAATCTCTAAAGATAGATAAATTATTTGCATAGTCCGACTGTAACGATTTTTTACAGACAAAAAAAACTCAATGTTCGGACCAAATCCAACACTAAACGGTAATTTTGTAAAGCACATTTCAGTTACTTTGCCGTCTCGTTTTTATTTGGCTCAAGTCCATCTTAAACAAAAAATTATTTTGGAAATAGTTTTTATCATTTTAAATAAGATCTTTTAGCTAAGACCTTTTAAAATAATAATAATAATAATAAATTAGTTAAAATGTGTAATCTTTTTTATTTGTCCATTGAGGACTTACTTACCCATAAATCCGTTTCTTTAACTTTCTATTTAATTTACTTTATACACTTACCGATAAATCTTTTTGATTACTTTTCGCCACCGCACTTTTATCTTGTTTCACACCCGTAATTTTATCCTTCATTTCCGGTATTAGAATTTCAAGAGTTTCTCTGGCTGCCTCCGATTTCGCCTGGCGTTTGCTAGTACCATAGCCTGTACCATACTTTAAGTCATTTATCGAAACAGTTGCAGCATATGGTGTGGCAGCATTTTCCAATTCTTTGAATTCATAAGTGGGTTGTTTCTTGAGTGCATGTTGTACATATTCATGCAGAATACACACATAACTTTTACCACTAGGATTCATAATCCATTCTTTGCGGGCGCGTGGATTTGATTTACCATCGCCAGGAACTAAAACAGGAAACTTGATGAGTTTTGTGCCATCTGGCAGAGTGGGTCTTTGGATGTTTTTAAGATTTTTACGATTTTTGGTAAATTTACGCCGTGCATTCCAAGAACGAAAGCGTAAGACACGTATGACTCGGAACTTGAATAGTTTATTGCAATACTGATTAAATTGATCGGGTGTAAGAGATTCTTTTTGTATGTTTTCATTGACAGTGACAATTTTGGCAGCTGGCACTAAACTACGTAATTTATCTTTGTCAAGAGGATTTGTTGAGTTGCATTGAGTGGCGGTATCAATAGAATTTTCTTTATTCGCGAGTAATTGAGTATTTGTTGGGGCAGATGACTCTGAGGAAGATGATGATGTACTAGTTTGTGTGGGACTAGTGGTAATATCATTATTATTAGCAGTAAACCCAAAAGGGCAACGTGCTGGCAAAGTATCAGCTGTAGAAGTGGTAGAAGTAGCAGAAGTGCTAGAAGTTGGTTCTGTGGAAGTAACTTCTGCTTGATTTGCTTCATTTTTGTCATTTTCCGCCTTTCTACGCTCGGCTTCTGTTTCCTCGTCTAAAGCACGTCTGTAGTTAAGACAGGGTATAGAACCCACTGGTATGGCATGTTTCTTTGTTATTTATTTATGTAATACAAAGCAAAATTATTAGCAAAATATTTTAACATAGTAAGGATTTTTTTTAATGTAAGAATAACAATTTACCCTAGCACTTCCAGTACCCAAAAAATATGGCCTAGCTGTGGTTATTACCCTAGTCTTTTTATGTAAGTACAACGGCATGCCACTGTTGTGTGTCACTTGTACCCAACCTTCGGGCAATACTTCGAAATGATTTAAGCGTTTTTCTTGATAATGCAAAAGAAAAGAATACATGATTTACAGTGTTTAATGAGACTCGTTTAAGCGTTACTCACCTTCCAAAACAGTTTTGAAACGTTCCTCATATTTGGGTTTCTTGGAACCCTTCAAATCGTCTGGTAAATTTTCATCCAGCAAATGTTCAATTTCTTCATCATCTAAGTCCAATTCGGACGATTCATCCCCACCATCGTCCGCGCAATTTTGTTGAGCAGCATCATCACCAATTTCACTGCCATTATCTAAATTTTATTTTGTTTTGTTAAAACATTGCATTTAAAGTAAACGTTTCACTCGAAATCTTATCTTTTAAAAGCTCGTACATATGTACATACATACTTACAGAATGTATGTACGTATGTAAATTGTAGCATGAGGATAAATATGGAAATGAAGAATATTATTATTAATTATACATATGTATATTAATAGAATAGATACTGAAAAGCTTTTGCTATTACTGTTCAAGCAGAAAACTTAAAATTAAACTTAAAACATATTTTAAATAATTGTTTAAAAAATGGATTTTAAGAAGAAAAAAACTGTTTTCTTCGATATCAATCCGTTGCAGTTTTTAAGTAATGACATGAAACAAAATGGGGCCAAAAACTTTACTGAAGAGTGGTGATGTCTAACTAATTAATTATTTTTTTTATACAAACATATGTATCATATGTAACATATGTAACATATCCATTTTCAATACTTTTTGCAACAGTACAAATTTACATTCCCATGACAGCCGGTTCAACGCAGCGGAATGACCCGAGATCACTCGGCCAAGGGCTGTCAACTCAGCAATTACTGCTGTTACAACAACAACAAATGCCTTTAGATCCAGAATGATTTTTTCTATAAAAAAAATTGGCCCATAATCATAGTCATAGAAAAAGCATACTTTAAGCAAAAGCATGCTTTTGATTTAAATTCAGAACAAAATGTATATGTTTTTGTTGTTTAAAAGTCTACTTTTACTTAAAGTATGCTTTTTCTATGACTATGATTATGGGCCATTGTCTTTAGAAAAACCTATGTAGTACAGTACTTTATCTAGGAAATCTTGTGTTTAATCCAAATATGTACAGAAAAACTTTATTTATATATAAGCTGTTGTCTGATAAGCTAATTCTAGCTCTTATTGGAGAAACATCTGTAGTTACACTACCAGCATCCTCAGACTATCCCTATCCAATCCTAACAGTAAGGTTGTATCTGCTTTAGACATATGGCTCTTGATACCCTGGTCAAATTCATATATGTACCTTTTGATAACATCTCTATAAAAGATAGATTGACGGTTCACGCCTTCTTCTCAAAACTTATTAATGAGTCCTGTCGTAGGATTTTATATCCAATCTCAATGCCTTCATCACAGTGACCTGGAACAAACTCTACAGTCTTCATACAGTCCGTAACTACTTTGAATCAGATTAAATGAGCTTTTAAAGTATTCAGTGCCTTAATTAACTATCTTAATCTTAACTATTATTCTCTGTACTCTCACCATTTGCAATGTTAGCCATTATCAAGTCCTATTTATTAAGTAATATTAAATCGTTAAAGAAATTTTTCAATATTTCCAGGGATTTTGGAAGTTTTTCAATAAACTACAATATTTTACAAAATTTGGAAAATAATAAAGTATGTATAATTATTTGCATTTCTTAAACACTCACCCCTTTTGTGTAACGCATACGTTTTAAAGCAAATGAAAGTAATTGACTTAACAAATCCAAAGACAGTTCATTACGTCGTGGCCTTTAAATAAAGAATTGTGAATGTTAAAAACAAAAATAAAAAATTATTCACTCATTATTAAAATATGCATATAAAGCAAATTACCTTTTTGGATTATTTAATAAATTCTCAACCGTGGTACACTCTGGACACAGCCAGATATTGTCAAATTTATTAATTTTAACACAGGCTGCATGAAAACTACGTATACATCTGCAACAACATAAATTCACTTTGTTTTCGTGGCATTTCCAGCAAAAGCTGTCATAACCAGGCTGCAAAACAAAATGAAATAAAAAAAATAAATGATAAATAAATATGTACATAGAATAAAGACGAAGAAGAGCATTAAAAAAATGTATTTGTTTAAATAATTAATATGAATCATCCATCATGTGATGTAGAGAAATTTTTCTTAAATTTAAATTTTATATAAATAAAGCAAAGTATTTTTATTTATTTATACAACCGAGCCCTTTTGCGGCAAAATGTGTTACAATTCATAAATATACTCGTATATAAAATATCAAACCCATCAATATAAAATTAATAAGTTCATTCAAGAAGTCAAGAAATAAAAACTCACCCAAAAACACTATATTCATATCGTCATTATATAGGGTGTTTTAGATGTATAGAATGTTAAGTAGGCAACAATTTTTTTAACTGGCGGCCATTTTGTTAGCTGTCAAGTGATTTATGTTTCAAGTCGCTAATCTACGCCGATAAACCCGAAACGATTGACCACTTAAAGGACAACATTTGCCGCGTTATTACCGATATAAGAGGGGTTACTCTCTATTGTGATGCGAAAGCAAATTCGATGCGTAAGAGTATCAATTTGTACGCTTATCGCACCTTTATTTTATTCCATTTCAAAATTTTATGTGAATATCTAAAAAACACAGAATGATTTTGATATGATTTTCAAAATAAATTTGCACAATTTAGCGTCAGTCTATTCCACAAAGTATACAGAGGTGTCACGAGACAGAATACAATCAATTTTTATATTAATCTCTTTCTTTTAGAACTGCCTTTTGTATATATTCTTCAGCATGAAACATTAAGCGATACACTTTAACACACAATAAATTAGGTATAGTGTAAGTGTATGTATATGTATTATTTATGAGAACTGCCTTAGAAATCTGATTTTGGCTTCTTGAAACGTCAAAATTATATTTGTGTGCCAAATCAAACTAAACATTAATCACTTGAGAGCTGACAAAATGACCGCCAGTTAAAAACTGTTGCCAACTTAAAGTTCTATACATCTAAAAAAAAACACCCTATATATGAAAATATCAAAAGTTGGCAAAATCGTTCATCATACAGTGAATAAGAAGTAACCCCAAAATTAATTCTTGAGGAATACCTCTATGACATTTTGGGTTCAAAATATGATGATAATTTTAAAATTGTAAATCCCTGAAGAAGTTATCCATTGTAATAACGAAATATTGGATATTTAAATATATAAATATAAAGAACATTTTTATATAAATACTAAGTGACCTAATTGCTTGAAAAAAAAAATTATTATAGAATATTAAAAAAGGTCGAATAAAAGAACTAAATATTTTTTACAAAAATAATAGAAAAAAACTCTTTTTTTAGACAAACGAAAATATTTCAAATAAAGTGTTCCTTTTTATACCCTTCACCATCGTGAGAAGGGTATATATAAGTTTGTCATTCCGTGTGTAATTTCCACAAAAAAATTTTCCGACCCTATAAAGTATATATATTCTGGATCCTTATAGATAGCGAAGTCGATTAAGCCATGTCCGTCTGTCTGTCTGTCTGTTGAAATCAGTTTTTTGAAGTCCCCAGATATACTCGGGATCCAAACCTTCAATAATTCTGTCAGAAGTGCTTTCGAGAAGTTTGCTATTTAAAATCAGCAAAATCGGTTTAGGTTAACCAGAGTTATGAACCTATATGTGAGACCACCTCCATAAAAATTTGATATTTTTCATCCATTTTATTGCAATATTTTAAAAACTATTGCAGATAATACCATGAAATTTTGTATACGTTGTTTGTACTATAAAAGAAGAAAGTGTGCGGAAAATAGTAAGAATCGGTCCATGATTTCTCATAGCCCCCATACAAATATATATATTCCCGAAATATGGCTTAATGATAAATAAATGCCTATAAAATTGGAATATCAAGACAAAATTCAGCAAAAATAAGTTTTATGCAAAAAGAAATCTCAAAACGAAATTTTTTTAATTCGGTCCATGTTTGATCATAGACCCCATATAAAGTCCACTTACAAAATTCACTTAAATACGTATAAAACAGATATAAATAATGTTAAACGGCTAAAATTTGACATAAATACTCTTTATAGGCAGATAAATTATTGTACTAAATTTTATGGTGGTCGGCCCAGAATTGGTCATAGCCCCCATACAAAAATCTTCCCGAAATATGGCTTAATGATAAATAAATGCCTATAAAATCGGAATATCAAGACAAAATTCAGCAAAAATAAGTTTTATACAAAAAGAAATCTCATAACGAAATTTTTTTTAATTCGGTCCATGTTTGACCATAGACCCCATATAAAGTCCACTTACAAAATTCACTTAAATACATATAAAACAGATATAAATAATGTTAAACGGCTAAAATTTGACATAAATACTCTTTATAGGCAAATAAATTGCTGTACTAAATTTTATGGTGGTCGGCCCAGAACTGGTCATAGCTCCCATACAAGGACCACATCTGAAAAAGAGATTTTTCCCTATATATATTGTATAAATATCGGTACCGACTCAAAACTTTGCACAGATCTTTTTAATATATACAAAAATCATCCCACAAAATTTTGTGAATTTCGGTCTAGTTTTAACCGTATGCCCCATATAAAGCCCTCTTCCGAAAATCACTTTAATACTCATAAATCTCTTATAAATAAGGCTACCAATCCAAAATTTTACTGGATTGCTGGATTTTGAGAATATCGGTCCATATTTGACTATATCCCCCACATAAGGTCCACTCTCGAAATCCACGTTAATACTAATATATATGTATATATAGCGTTATTATGTTGAAATTCGACGTGAAATATCCTGATATGCATGAAAATAACTGTTCTAAAATTTAAGAAGATCGGCCCATAATTTGTCATAGCTGCCATATAAGAACCATTTCCAAAAAACAAATAAATTCGGGTCAAAAAATATTCTTTTCGGATTTAACCCATATTCGGTCCACATTTTATAATCATGATATATATCGTTGGAAAGGTATTTTTAATACCTTTTATTTAGTGTATTACAAATTATCAAGCACCCAGTAGTTCCCGAGATATAGGCCTATATATTTTCAACTTTACGGGCCCGCCCCCTCGAAAATAGGCGTGACCGCCAACAAATTTTTTTTTCCTGGTATCTCCTCTAAAAGCCCTATTTCATTTTGTTTTTTTTTTTTTTTTTTGAGCAAAATCACTAAAACCGAATTGTACCCCTTTTTTTATACTCTGTTAAGTTACACTCAAGATTATTATGAACATCAGACAAACTCTGTAAATTATGGTAAGAATTGGTAATTAAATCAATTAAAAATGGTGAAAATTACACAAAATTTCCAAATATTTAACATAAATTATGTTGGTCGTAAAATTGTCTTTCAAACAATATATCAAATACTAATAAAATTTGCACTAAGACTGAATAGAAAACACAGAATTAGGATATTCTAGTCTAGTGTAGTTTCTGTATTTCTTATTACGCTTAGGTGAAGGGTATTTAAGATTCGGCACAGCCGAATATAGCTTACTTGTTTTAATGCTAATTGTAAACACTATTAGCTGACCAATTTAATGGCGCTAAAAATATTGTTGCTATTTCAACAAACACCCTTAGAAAAACGAATGTTTTTAAGAATATTTAATTTGTTCATAGAAACAATACAATACAACACATGATATGCACAACCTTGAATTTGATTTTAGTAGTTTAGGATTTATACAATCAATATAAAATATATAAAAACATGCTGTTTATAAAACGTTTAATGTTTCAATTGTTTTAAAATAAAACATTAATTTTGAATGCAATTCACTTACCTTAGGAGCTGGTTGCCAAACACTTTTTAAGTTTTCTTCCACCTCATCGTTATCCGCTAGCGTGGTATCGCCTAACGTACTGATGCCCATTAATGAAGCCTGACTTTCATTAACCGACTCATCATCGGGCTGTTCGTTGTTAATTTCCCCCAAAAGCTGCGACATCTGTTGTTGTTCGTCATTCTCAGAACCCATCTCATATTTACTGCGCTTTGAATTACGATCTTTACTACTACTTTTATGCGATCTTTGCTGTTGAACTACAACCGGGGTAGCCGTTGTAACTCCTGCAAAACTAGGTTCATTAATTGAATTGGGAGTTTTTCTACCACATGATCTACCGTCTGAACGTGAACGAGATCTCGAACGACTTCTGGGATTTTCGCAGGCATGTATGACACGCTGCAAAAATTCCATTTGTTTTTGAGCAAATTCCGAGTTTTCTGAGCGCATATTTGTCCGTTTGTGTATGCATTCCTCTGAAGGCCATTTTTTAGTTTTTTATGTGAACCTGTTTGATTTAATTCACTATTGTGCATACTTTTGCTGCGAGATCGTGGTCGCAGACTTGATGAAGAATCTAAATCCGAGTCACATTCCTTAAGGGCTACAAAACGTTTGCTATGCTGACGTTTACCTTGTGAAGGACTAATATTGTGATAACTATCATCAGCGTTGACTTTTTCTGGAGTCAATTGAGTGCTTTTTCTAAGATTTGTTGAATACGAATGATCTGCAGTGGAGGCTGTTATAGAATTAGCTGCATCTTTTGTTCTAACTTTGCGCGGTTTCTCATTAGCAACTTCTGTAACAAATTCTGTCAAGATCTTCGATTCATTTACCGATCTTTGTAATGCCAAATATTCCCTAGACATGGGAGTGGTACTGCGTTGCTGAAGTTTACTATGCCCTTCAGTTTGTGAACTATTTGTTGATTTCTTTGTTTTCATTTCTGACTTTAAATTTAGTACATCTTTTGATGTATTGCTAATTTTAATTTTTTTAATCATGCCATCATTGCCCTGCACAATTAAAGTATCATTCTTTTTATTATGTGCTGTAACATGTTCAACATATGATTGTGGGTGATCTTGAGAATATTCCTCACACATATCTTCCTCCTCTTCATATTCCAAAGAGAAATCTTCATCCTCCATATGTTTGCCTTCATCATGTGAATCTATCACATTACTGTCATTAGGATTATTTTGAGAGGTTGACGACGATGAAGACGATGGCTCTTCTTTGGATTCTTTTTCCATTTCATGATCTGAATCGTACTGTATATCTTCTTTAGACTGTTTCTCTACATCATGATCTGAATCGCATTGTCCATCATCATTATCATCATCTTTTTGTTCTTCCACATACTCTTCATTCAAATTGTCTTCTGATTCCATTGTCTGATTTATACTATTACAGACGTCTAGGTCTTCGTCTTCTAAAGCTTCGTATGTAGGTTGTAATACTGAATCAAGACTTTCATCGGCCGTTCTATCATTATTTTCCATAGTGTTAATGCTTAGTATATGAAACAATCAATCTGCAAGTTAAGAGGAGAGAGTGTGAGATTAGAATATTATGATTTCTGTTGCTTAATTATTAATTAAATTACATAAGTTCCGAAGGTGTCGTGTAGTAAATAGTTGTGGCAGAAAGTATTTTCTTTTTTATTTTAATGTCAGCCCACATTAATCCACTTTTTTCATAATTTTTCTTTTATTTTGTATATTCTATTCGTTCAGTCGTCAGTGCAATTTGTTATGCACAGACCACAACTAAAATAATGCCGAACGTACGAAGAATGTTGTTGAAAATGTTATAGGTAGTACCTACACATTATAATGTATACCGACCGAATCGTTGGATATGTCAGTGTTTACGCTTGTTCTACACTACGAGTATTGTACTAATACCACAACTAGAGAAGTGAGTACGAGTACAAACAACAACCAACAACATCACCATCATACATTAACATTATTATAATCAAAAAAAAAAGAAATTAAAAGAACAAACGAATGAGCAAACGAATGAACGAACGAAAAAATATAAATAAAAATGGCAAAAAAATAATAAAAACAAAAAAGTATAATACGAAATAAATACGCAAAATGGGAGCCAAGCAATACAAAACACAATCGTACTCTGAGCGACTGACTAGCTGGCTGTTTAAATGGCTGGTTGGGTTGGCTGGTCGTGGCTAGATGACTGTTTGTTATATTTAATACCAACAACAATAAAAACTAACACATGGCAAATGAAAACTGTAGACTTGATAGATAGAATATACAACAAACATATTATCGTATTTCTTGCTGTTGAATAAGTATTTGGAGATTTATGTTGAACTCTCATTTGTTTTTAGTGAGAGCTTAATGTAAAAACTTTTCTAATTAATTGTTAGTTATGAAGTTATTTTCTGTTCATGTTCCTCCTTTTTTTAATTTTTTATTGCGAATAATTGAATATTTTTTTCTGAATTTTAAAAACGGTTGCAAAAAAATCATTCAATTTAAATAGAAAATCAACTCTGTAATATAAATACAAATGTTTTAAAGCCAAATTAAAACCCTTCATCTTATTTATAGAATTTTAGGCGGATTTCTTTCCAATACCTTATTACACTAACTTTCATTTCATACATATATGTATGCCCTACGGTATTCCTAATTTCATTACTTTATTCAGTCCAAAAGGTAGTAATAACTATTTGGTAGTGTATCCCTTTAAATAATGACCGTTTTAATAATCGAATAATGTCTTACGAATAATTACATATTGTTTCAGAAATCTGAGAAATTATTAAACCTAAAGCTTGTCTTTCAAATAAATTAAATATGTAACTAGTCCCAAAGTTTCGTCAACAGTGAAAAATTACCTTTCTTATTTAGCAAAAAAATAGATGTAAGATTTTCGAATATGTATAGGTGTTTAGAAATTGGAATTGCAGGATGGATATCCCTCAATCAAAACAAAAACACGGATCTTTATACGAGGAAATATATATATACATATGTATATATATACAAACATATATTTTATAGTTATACATACATATACATATATTTTAATTTCTTCTTTTAGATTTAATTGATGATGATAGAATAAAATATTTAAAAAAAATATTTACTAAAATTAATAACATAAAATATCATATCTAAGTATATCGAAAATTATGAAGTGAAAGTAAAAGTATTCAATATTTGGGTATTGACAAAACAATTTAAACTAAAATTTTACTTCAATAAAATTAGTTGAGCAATTATCAAAACTTAATATTTTGTTGGATATCCTTTATTTTTGATAACTGCGTCACATCGACGATGCATTGAGCCAATCAATTTGTCAACTGTGTTTTTGAAGCTTTTTTGCCATTCACTTAAAACTGCATTAGATAAATCCTCTTTTCGTATGAAATTACGGAATCTTATTTGGCGATCTCAATTTCCAGTTAATGTGTCTTTTATGACGTGAATTGTGCCCATTCCTTGCCCAGAAAAACACCCCAGACCAAAATATTGCCACCTCCAAACTTGACTGTCTTAAATGTATATTTTGGGTAAAGTCTATTTCCCTTTGGCCGCCTCACAAAGGACCTTCCATCATTTCCCCTTAAATTATATTTAGACTCGTCTGAGAAGAGAACAGTGTTCCATTTCTGTCTATACCAATTAATATGCCCTTTAGCAAATTTTAAACGTTTTTCTCAGATATCAGAGGTTTTTTCATAGGGCGAAAGCATCCGAGACCAGCCTCGCAAGCTCGACGGCTAACTGTTCGTGAGCTAATATTTAATCCGAAAACATTTTTAACTTCTGTCGATGTCATTTGCTTGTCTTTTTTAAACTCCCTTGCTATTAATTTATCCAGTCTTGCAGTAGTCTTGCGTGGTCTTCCTCCTGAATGCAGAGTTTAAACAGTACACGTTTCACATAATTTCTGAATTATCTTCGAAACTGCTGATTAATTCATTGAATATTTATCACAAATAGTTTTTTGTTTTAATCCGGAATTAAAATCATTTATTATATTTACTTTAAGGTCTTCACTTATCTTTACTTTAGCCATTTTCACTAATTACGTACTATAAATTTTTGTGTTTAAATTATTTAATAAAGAAAAAAACAAATCTGAAAACAATAAAAAAGTTTAAAAAAAGAACACTGTGTTGCATTACTTTGATTACACTTGATATTTTCTAATTAATGTAAAGTTTTTTTTTAATGAATCCCAGACTATTACACGACAAAAGCTGTTGTCTGTGCCAAGGCTATTACTCCGCCACAAAACTGCTAGACTTGAATTCGCTAGAAAAAAAAACTTCTAAACTAACAAGAAACAGGTAAGAAGCTAATCTTTGTAAATAAGTGCACATCGTTTTGATTTTTGATTTGATTTTTTCCAATGAGAAAAAATTCAATATTGATGGTGCAGATGGTTTCAACATCTATTGGAGAAACATATGGAAGACATCAAAAAAAAGAGGCTCTTGTTTGATGGTTTGGGAAGCTTTTTGTGGAGTATGCTTGTTTTGGCGTTTCCAACCACCTAAATGAATTCTTCTGATTACACAAAACTACCAGATGAGAAATTAGTGTCATTTTTAGAAAATATGTAGTAACAAAAAAAGTACAATTTTTCAACAAGAAAATTAATACATGTCATTCGTCAAATTGTCTTCGAAAAATATAAATGTACTTGAATGGCCTGCATGTTCTTTAGAACAGAACCCCATTAAGAACATTTGGTGAATATTAATCCGTCAAATTTATGCTGAAACACGACAATAAAAGGAGCTGTTATCTATAACTTTGAGATCTATATCTGAAAATATATGAATAAATCAAGCGAATAGTATGTCTAATAGAAATTTTAAGTTGATTCAAAAAAATATTTGTGAATATTGGTATTTAATTTTTTTTAATTTCGGTGTATTTATAGTTTATAAACACTAATTAATTTCGCCATACATACTTTTTTAAGAGATAAAATAAAAAATAATTATTTTTGATTTTGTTCGTTTCACATACATGAAGGTTAAAATGTTTTAATTTTTATTTAACTTACAAAATTAAGAAAAGATTTATGTATTTGTATAGGTAGTTATGCAACGCATTATACTTTTTTAAGACTTTAAACCTCCATTTTGTAAAAAAAAACCCGTAACTTTCATACATATAAAAAGTTATGAAAACTAAAAACCTTTTTCGATAAACATTTTTCGACGAAGAAATCATTATTGAAATATGTTAAATGAAATATTTAATAAGGGCTTAAAAAGTTTTTATACAAAAATTTTTCACGAAAAATTAAAAAAAGGTACATATGTATTATAAAAATTTAAAATAGAAAAGTTAAGTAACTTCAGTCAGGGTCATGTCAGGATACTGGGTGAGATTGGGGCTAACGGCTACCATCTGGGAACACCCGGCTCCACGGATTACGCGGGGACTAGGGTTGATTTTGGACGTATACCGGAGGTAATTACGCCACCTAGAGAGAGCTGGTCAGATAAAAGCAGATTATACACAGGATTTGCTATATTTACTGATGGCTCAAAGATATGACCGGTGCTCAGGAAGTCCGACTCGGAATCGTTACTGGGCGAGAGCAAGGTCTGCGCAAGAACCATGATAGGCGATATCACGGGCCATTGTATGATAGGTAGAATGGCAAGGATAATGGGATCTGACTTGTCAGACATATGCGGGTTATGCGATGGCCCAGAGGAACTGGAGACGCTCGAGCACATTCTGTTGTGGCTCGGGGATCTCAAAGGATTCGTAATGAATATGGCCTGGCTGCGCAACAGGGGAAGGGGATTTGTGAGGGCTTAGGCGTTTCGCTCTTGGAACGTACTAAGTGTATCAAATCAAATCTGGGTGATGGTGTGGGGACAACCTCACACCGGTCTTCTAACCTAACCTAAGCTTTTACAATTAACATTTGCCCTACTATGATGTTTATACTTAATATTGCACATGTCTTATCCAAACTTATGTATTTTACCAGTATTTTTGATAAATCTTCCGAATAAATCTCTCTCATTGTCCTTATAATGAATTGTGGGAAAGTGGAAACCTTATATTGTTATATTTATTATTTATTAAGATTTCTATACTATTTATATTGTTCACAACATTTTTCTTTATTGTTTGAGTATTCTCTTGCAGTTTCCATAACGATTTTCACAAGAAATAATCAGCCCAATCATGAATAAAAATTCCGCGGGAGTTTTTTCCCTTTCCCCATTTTTCCTATTCAAATTCAATGTTGAAAAAATAAGAAGTGAAAAACTCCCGCGGATTCTTTATTCATGATTGGGCCGAATATTTTCAAAGTTTAATTATTATAGATAAATACAGGTATCCCTCGGTTTACGTGGTACTTTATTTGCGCGGTTTCGATATAACGCGATTTAATAATAGTGACCGTTTTTCTGTATAACGGGCTTTTTTACGCGTTTTTAGTATAACGCGATTTAAAAATAATTGCAACCCTCAAATTGCGCGCATTTCACCATTATTTAGAGCATTATCAGCTGTTTCCATAAAAAAAGAACAGGTTAAATTTAATTTGCAGTGGAAAAAAACTTTAAAGGTAATAAAAAATAAATTATTTGCTGTGGTTTTGTGTAAAATATTATTTATTTCAGAAATGCCACCAGAAAAATGAAATCCTAAAAGGAAGGTTTTGTCATTGCAAGACAAAATAAATATCTTATGCTTAGTTTTCACTATGTCAGTTTTGTTGTCAAATTGTCCAAATTGTTGGTAATTTCATAACAATTTAGACAATTTGACAACAAAACTGACATAGTGAAAACCAAGCATTATAACGTTTGCAGAAGGGAGAAAAGATAGCA
The DNA here is from genome assembly GCA_916048285.2 of Bellardia pandia. Lineage (NCBI taxonomy): Eukaryota > Metazoa > Arthropoda > Insecta > Diptera > Calliphoridae > Bellardia > Bellardia pandia. The sequence continues at coordinate 125,447,212 of OU696529.1, forward strand.
TCTGTAGCAAAATCCCTGAGCTGATTTACGTAGTCTTCTTATACAGGGAGAATCCTCATCCTAAGACAAAACTGCTGCAGAAGAGTTTCCTAATAAATTACGCCAATTAATAACAGATGGCGGTTATCATCCTCAACAAGTGTTTAATGTTGACGAGACTGGGTTGATTTGGAAAACGATACCAAATGTAACGGGTACCAAGAATGATAAAAAAAAGATTACGCCAATGGGCGTAAAATTTTAAAATGTTCTGCGCATTTAGGCCATGTGACGTCACACATTCTGTGTTTCTATTGGCTAATTTTTTCTCACTTGTTTTTTTTAATCATGTTTTGCTTGCATTTGCTCACTGCACTCTTCATGTTTATATTTTTTGTTGTTTTTTTTTTTGTTTGTTGTTCTTTTTTAAACAGATTTTATTTTAGAACTCTCAGAGAATTCATTTGCAAGGTTGCCAACCATCCATAAAACACACATTTTTCGCAAGAAATTTTAATTTTAACAAATGAAACATTATTGGTAACCCTTAGAATGGCCCTTCTACGTCACATAACGGGAAATCATGCGCATGGCGTAATCTTTATTTTATCATTCTTGACGGGTACTAGAATTTTTCAAATGTACGCATGCTTTATTACTTCGGGACACTTCCTTTGAATTGGCGATTTTTTATACTTTTTTTAATCATCCATCCCTGTCGATCGTCACTGACAATACGACTGAATATAACCATGATGCCGATACAACCCTGTCAAAACCGACGCCAACCACAGAAGCGTCAGGCAAGATAGAGTTTTGAGGAGAAGAAAGATGGCATTCGTTGAGGTAGGTCGTGGTGGCAAGAGGTTTTAAAAAAAAATTAAATAAAGTTAAATAAAACGTCAGTCTTCAGAGCATTTGTCGAAATTCATTTTATCATGGTTAAGTTAGGTTATATCGTCAAATCATAAAATTATTTATAAGCTAGTTTTTTAAGGAAAAACTTAAATTTAGTGAATTTGCAGTGCGAAAATTTTTGAGATTTCCTCAGACGAACACTTGGCGAAAACGGATACCAACCAACAAACCATAAGATAAACAAACAAAAATAATCAAAAACTTAACTGGTTGCATTAGAGCGGCAGATTTTACAACAAATAATTCGTTTTGGATAATTTAAAGTCAATTAAACAAAACCCTCAGAAAATCATGGAGGAAGATGAGAGGGGCAAACTTTTCGTCGGTGGTCTTTTCTGGAAAACTACTCAAGAAAACCTTTCTCGTTACTTCTGTCGTTTTGGCGCAATTATCGATTGCGTTGTAATGAAAAATAATGAAAGTGGACGTTCACGTGGTTTCGGTTTCGTTACATTCGCCGATCCAGCCAATGTTCAACATGTTTTGCAAAGCGGTCCTCATAGATTAGATGGTCGTACAATCGATCCTAAACCTTGCAATCCACGCACTTTGCAAAAACCCAAAAAGGGCGGTGGTTACAAGGTATTCCTTGGTGGTTTACCCTCTAACGTTACTGAGACCGATTTGCGTACATTCTTTGGACGCTACGGCAAGGTGACCGAAGTCGTTATTATGCACGATCAAAAGAAGAAGAAGTCACGTGGCTTTGGTTTCCTATCTTTCGAAGAGGAGTCATCTGTTGAACATGTAACAAATGAACGTTATATTAATCTTAATGGCAAACAGGTGGAAATCAAAAAAGCTGAACCACGCGATGGATCCAGCTCTCAAAATGCTAATAACAGCACTGTCTAAAAAAATAATTAATTTGGGAATCTTGAATTATTGATTAAAAAATTTAATAATAAATTGTCTACAATAATAAATTAAATAAATACATAAATAAATATAAAAGTAACTAAATAAATACTTATTCAACTAAATGAATATTTATTTGAAGATACAAATAAATATTCGAAAAGTTAAATAACTAACAACCTAATAAATTAAACAAATACTTAAATAAATAAACATATAGGAAACTCGATAAATACATAATTATATAGATATATAGGAGAACAAATGAATACGCACGTAATTAAATAAATAAATAAATGAAATATTAAATAAATTTTTAACCAAATAAATAGTTGGTTATGTAAATGATTAAATGGATTCTTGAATGAATATATATATTGATTTATTGGATTAATTAGATATAATTAAATAACTAGATATTAGATTTTTGATTAATAAATATATATGAATTGTACTATTATATAGAAGTCATGTGTTGAACATTAAGAGAGTGGTTGAAATGTAACTAGCGTGGAGGTAAGTTTACTTTAGGGACATTATTCAAATAAATTTTTTAGGCATCGAATAATGTCACGGATGACTGCAATACGTCATATGGGGTGGTCAGCCTATCCGGGATAACAATACCTGATCCCGGCAAAACGATACTGAACGTACAGAAGAGGAAGTTTTTTTTTGATATTTTATCAATTGTCCGTCCGATTATCAAGTGAATCCCTAGCGAAATTTGTGTTGTCCATCGTTATATATATGTAATTTGCTTAAACATCTTGGCATGATTATTAATTTGTGATGGCCTTAGGTGGACAAGATCCCTCCCAATCCGACGAGCTCAAGCCGCAGAAAAACCGAACGTGCCACCGTCTACCGACAAGCAAAGAGGCAAAAGAAAATAATTTTTTTTAAATTCTTTTTCAACTAAACTCCAGTCAGCTAAAAACATAAAGACACAGACACACACACAATCACATTACACAAAACGTTCTTTTGTTTTGGATACAAATTCTACCGCCGCCGGTCACAAACATCTAAAGAAAGAGTAACACTTTTGATGTGTTCTAATGCGTCAGGAGATTTTCTAATGAAACCTTTGTTTTTAAATAAGTTCATGAACCCAAGATGCATGAAACATGTCCAAGCTTCCCGTATATTGGAGGGGAAATAAAAAGGCCTGGGTGACTTCTAAAATGTTTGAGGACTGAGGATATTATATCTACTGAAAAGTACAAATAAAATAAATTTAATTCAAATTATATTATACTAAGATTTTTTTTAACACGGATTTTCGGTCCCAAATTTAAGTTTTGTACCTATATAGCTAGTGTTTCAATTTGCGCGGTTTATTATATTTCTGGTCCCAAAACAGAATTTTGTATTGATAAATAATCTTTATTTACGCGGTTTTGAATTACGCGGTTTTTAATCGGTCCCAACGTACCGCGTAAATCGAGGGAACCTGTATTTAGAAAAAATTAGCGCAATGCATAAAAAATAGTACATATAATATTCCATTTTGTTACTAATGTTTAAAATTTAATGTAGGATATACGAATAGATACACAAAAGTCAAAGTGTATGAGAGAGTTTTCTGAACCAAAGTATTATAGCAAATTAATTTTATAATCTTTAATATTAAACAATTTTCAAACTCTAACCTAAAAGTTTTAATCATAATTATATATTTGTTTGTATACATGTGAAAGTTTTATAATTGTGCTTAAAAGATTACTATGTATAGAGATAGATGCATAATAGCAAAATTCTATAGAACAACAATTAATTTATAAATTATAAGGCAATTGACCAGAATCAAGGTATGAAATTAAGCATCTAAAAGTTGTTTCAAAGTTATTTGCGTATCCTTTTACAACAAAAAATCATTTTGTACTATTGAAAATGTAACAAAACTATATAAGTCCAAATTTAAATATAAAATATATTTTGCGACCACATGAACAAACAGACGACAGTCAGACAATTCGATTCATGTACGAAGACGAAGAACCTAATGCACCAATACCAATCAAAATGAGTGTGTACAACAAATGTGTAGTCAATGAATGATACTAACCCAACGACAATAGCGACCACTTACTCACTGTACATATTGTACTATGTTGGCATCGTTGGAAGAGTTCAACGGAGCAGAGAAATTACCATTATGACAAAAATAAAGGGAAAAACAAATAAATTTATTTTAATTAGAGACAAATTTTATAGATAAATTATAGCAAAAACATACCTTATAATTGTATCATATGGCCTGCAGAATGTTACCATCAATTTTGTGCAATGCCCAAAAACACACACAAGTCTTTCACAATTCCTTTATAAGATGCAGACGTTCAGTTCTTCCTAAACTTCTTAATATTGCCAATGTATGTAGTTTTATTTTCTTTTAGCCACTTAATTTTCACTTTAGTTAAATTTACAATCTTGTGTCTAAATTACTTTTGTGGACCAAAAATTAACCAATACATTTTTCATCTACGTTTATTTGTCTTCAATAGTCGTTTACTTTTCAGAGTCTTGTGTTGAATATTTCCTGTTTTATATACGACTTCTTCTTTTTGTTGTTCACTCGCTTTTTTTATTGTATGTATTTTCTTTTTCACAACGTTTTCGTTCCGTACCAATTTGTTGAATTTTTGTTTTTGTAAATTTGCTAAATTCCAAAAGTATGTAATTTGTTTACATTTCAAGCATATGTATATAATTAATGTAATTTTTTACAAAATATATTTTATTGTTCACGTTTAAATTTTATTTTATTTATTATTATTACAGAGCAAGTACTATTTATTGAAGTGTTTTAATATGATGCTGTTTTTTGCAAGTTTATTTTAACACCGCATTTTTCTCTTTTCTTTTAAAATTGTCTCACTATATTGCTCAGAGCTGCCAGCGCCACGAAGAAAATTAATCTGTGGAGACTTTGTGGTGGTGGTTTTGATTCAATGAGTGGTGAAATATTGAATTTAATAGTTTGGCGCTTAATCAGTTAATTTACCTTTCAATTCTTTTAAATGTGCTTAAAAATTTACTTTTTAAACAATAATACGTATACACAATTTTTTAATTACCAATAAAAAATTAAACTAAATTGAAATGAATTTGACTGTTTGTCCTGACCTTTGTGCAGGCACACATCTTGAATTCAATATAATAGAAGTTCTCTATTTAAATTGACATCTAAATATAAAAATTTGACAGTATTATAAACATGAATTATGTGCAATAAAAAGTAATCGAAAATGAGAAATTTTCCTGACAAGCTAATATAAAATTCACTGTGCTAATTTGTCGACTTCTTTCTCGTTACTTTTCCTGCTCAAACTGAATTTTCTTGAAATACATTTGTGGCATGTATGTACAAGAGAGTAGTAATATCAACTTAGCTGACTACGGTTGTGGCTTTAGGGTTGTTAAAGCTCACAATTAAGTTTTCGGGTTTGCGTTAATAGTTATAAAGCATCTTCCACCGAAACTGATTTTGCAACAGTGAGTATGAATAGATTCCGGATACTAAACAGAACAGCATCCCGTATTATGGAAAAGTTTTTTTTTATGAATATAAATTATTGTTGTAATTCCGGAATATAAAAAAACATTCCCAATTTGATATATCTTGTCACGAAGTGGTGAATTTTCAACTAAAGAGATGTCATCTAGAAATCCTTGACCACATTGATTTTTTGACACACCATAAAAAATAATGTTGTAAAAAGTATGAGCGTAATAATGAATAAATAAACACTTTCAGTAAGTAAAAGCATATTTTGATAAATATATATTCCATTTGATAAAATAAAAAAATTATTTGAATATCTTATCTTTCACGATTTCCAAAATCCCAAGTAACCTAAACAACTTTAAATAAAATTATCTAGTAGTATTTAATAACGTCTGTCAAAATTATGTTATATAATTATGTAGTGTAGGTAAATTATGTATTATTATAGAATAATTTATAATAGCTAATAATATACTTATGTATCCATACATTCTTCAATTTCTTTCGATTACATTCAAAAAATAATGAATATGTTTAAAAGAAAAGAAAAAGTAGTACACCAATACCCCGGTTTGCGTCGTTTCGAAGTTGCGTTTTTTTTAAATTTCCGTAACTTCGATATTGCGTCGTTTTTGCTTCAGTTTGCGTACCATTGCTTCGAAGTTGCATCGTTAGTGCTTCGATTTGCGTCGTTAATAAATGTTTGTATGTACAAAGTAAAAATAGAAAAAGGGGATTTCCCGTCGAAGTCTAATGCAAATTTGTATGTATGTGAAAATTGTCTACAAGTTTTAATCCTAATATTATTATGTTTTTTATGTGCTTTTCATGAATTGTTATTTTTTTTCTTTAATAAAAACTATTATTACACAAATAATAATAAAAAATTGGTAAGTATAATCTCGATAATCCGGACAATTAAAAACCATGTGGTGTCCGAAATATCGGAAGGTCCGGATTACTGAGACAAGAGAAATAATTTAAGAAACCTTTTGAAAACATTTATTATTTCATCTGGTGAAGTTTGGATTCATTTTTCTTTTTATATGCAATATTTCTGAGGCTTATAACATTATTGTCATATTCTTCATTAGATTCAACCTTATGATCTTCTGCAGTCTCAATGTTATCGCTGCGTCTTACTCTTTTCAGAGGAACTTCATCCTCTGAGTCCCATTCATCATCATAAACAATTTTATTAGCGCAATTCACAATTTTGTGCAAATGGTATTGCATCATTGCATTTTCAAAAAGGTTAAGCATATTTTTGCTCTACACTAACAAAATACACAGCAAGAGCAAAAAAACATTTTTTAAGAATATTTTCATTAGACGACGTCTTTCAATGAAAAGGTCTTAAGAGCGTCCATTAAATTTTTCGAACTTGATATAATTGCGGACAAAAAGCTTTTAAGATAGTTTATTTTTAAAATTCGAATAGCATTTTGATCCAGTGGCTGCATCAGTGCTGTGCAGTTAGGTGAAAAAAAAAACATAATTGTTCAAATCTGCTAGTGACTTTGGATGGCATGTTGCGTTGTCTACCAGCAAAAGTGCTCATTAGATAAATTATTCTCTTTGAGATACCTTTTTAAACTAATGGTAAAAATTCTTCAGAAACAAAACTAATGTTACGCAGTTGAATAAATGCTGTCCGAATTATTGAGGGAGGAAAAAAAATGATGATGTCCGGATTATAGAGTCTATTATGGTGAAAAATTAAGTGTCCGGATTATCGCGCTGTCCGGATTAGCAGGTGTCCGAAATATCGAAATTGTACGTATTTGCTATTAAAAAATCAGTTCTTTTTTACTAAAATTATTAGTCTCGGAACGAATTAAATGAAAATTAATACAAATGTATGGAAAACTGTGATTCAGTTTGCGTCTCGTTTTTCCGGTCCCAATTAACGACGCTAACCGGGGTATTAGTGTAAATTTAATAGCAATCACAATTTGCTGTTGTTCATTAAACAAAATACATTTGTACATATATTAAAATATTCACTCTACTAAAACAAAATCATACAGATTATTTATTTAAGTATTACTTTGATCATTTTTTGTCTCATCGTTCTATAAACTAACTAGTATCATTTGTGTCATTGATTGCTTCTAGAGTTCAACATTATTTAGATTTGAACCAGATGATGATGGTAAATCCACATCACTGGGCGGTATAAATGTTCCTTTGCTCAGTACAGATCTGTTCTTTTCACTTAATTTCAACATTTCGATGCGTAATTTTTCCAAGATGGCATGATTTGGTTGATTGATGGCAGCTTTGCTTTGCAAGACGGTAATTTCTTGTTCCTCTTGTTTCTTCTCTTTAAACGTCTTAATGGAGTTGTTGCCATACAAGCGCAGCAGAGAACCCCATGTTTTAATGTGTGGATGTAAAATCTACAAGTATGAAATAATTATAAATAAAAATAAACAATAAAAACATGATTAATAGCTTTATTTGAATATGTTTGAGTAATTGCATAAATAATTTACTTGTAATATGGCTTGGGAGGCAAGTTGTTTGCCCTCACGTTTATTTTTACACAAAACTTTGGCCGTATGTTTGCCCACAGTCATGGTGAATTCATTCTTTTTGTTGTGTGTACGATTTATTTCATAGTTTATTTGCACGTCTTCGCCTAAACCGAAATTTCGTTGCAAACAGGTCAAGAGTATGGCATGAGGTGAAGGTTCAGTGGTTTTGTTGCAAAATTCAGTAACGCGAGGATCTTCTATTCGTATATCATCAAAGACCTTAAAAACAAGAATGTTATGACAAAAATCTTAAATTAATCTTAATTTTCTATTGAGAGAAAATTATTCCTCAAAATTCAAATCAGAAATCTCTAAAGATAGATCAATTATTTGCATAGTCCGACTGTAACGATTTTTTACAGACAAAAAAAAACTCAATGTTCGGACCAAATCCAACACTAAACGGTAATTTTGTAAAGCACATTTCAGTTACTTTGCCGTCTCGTTTTTATTTGGCTCAAGTCCATCTTAAACAAAAAATTATTTTGGAAATAGTTTTTATCATTTTAAATAAGATCTTTTAGCTAAGACCTTTTAAAATAATAATAATAATAATAAATTAGTTAAAATGTGTAATCTTTTTTATTTGTCCATTGAGGACTTACTTACCCATAAATCCGTTTCTTTAACTTTCTATTTAATTTACTTTATACACTTACCGATAAATCTTTTTGATTACTTTTCGCCACCGCACTTTTATCTTGTTTCACACCCGTAATTTTATCCTTCATTTCCGGTATTAGAATTTCAAGAGTTTCTCTGGCTGCCTCCGATTTCGCCTGGCGTTTGCTAGTACCATAGCCTGTACCATACTTTAAGTCATTTATCGAAACAGTTGCAGCATATGGTGTGGCAGCATTTTCCAATTCTTTGAATTCATAAGTGGGTTGTTTCTTGAGTGCATGTTGTACATATTCATGCAGAATACACACATAACTTTTACCACTAGGATTCATAATCCATTCTTTGCGGGCGCGTGGATTTGATTTACCATCGCCAGGAACTAAAACAGGAAACTTGATGAGTTTTGTGCCATCTGGCAGAGTGGGTCTTTGGATGTTTTTAAGATTTTTACGATTTTTGGTAAATTTACGCCGTGCATTCCAAGAACGAAAGCGTAAGACACGTATGACTCGGAACTTGAATAGTTTATTGCAATACTGATTAAATTGATCGGGTGTAAGAGATTCTTTTTGTATGTTTTCATTGACAGTGACAATTTTGGCAGCTGGCACTAAACTACGTAATTTATCTTTGTCAAGAGGATTTGTTGAGTTGCATTGAGTGGCGGTATCAATAGAATTTTCTTTATTCGCGAGTAATTGAGTATTTGTTGGGGCAGATGACTCTGAGGAAGATGATGATGTACTAGTTTGTGTGGGACTAGTGGTAATATCATTATTATTAGCAGTAAACCCAAAAGGGCAACGTGCTGGCAAAGTATCAGCTGTAGAAGTGGTAGAAGTAGCAGAAGTGCTAGAAGTTGGTTCTGTGGAAGTAACTTCTGCTTGATTTGCTTCATTTTTGTCATTTTCCGCCTTTCTACGCTCGGCTTCTGTTTCCTCGTCTAAAGCACGTCTGTAGTTAAGACAGGGTATAGAACCCACTGGTATGGCATGTTTCTTTGTTATTTATTTATGTAATACAAAGCAAAATTATTAGCAAAATATTTTAACATAGTAAGGATTTTTTTTAATGTAAGAATAACAATTTACCCTAGCACTTCCAGTACCCAAAAAATATGGCCTAGCTGTGGTTATTACCCTAGTCTTTTTATGTAAGTACAACGGCATGCCACTGTTGTGTGTCACTTGTACCCAACCTTCGGGCAATACTTCGAAATGATTTAAGCGTTTTTCTTGATAATGCAAAAGAAAAGAATACATGATTTACAGTGTTTAATGAGACTCGTTTAAGCGTTACTCACCTTCCAAAACAGTTTTGAAACGTTCCTCATATTTGGGTTTCTTGGAACCCTTCAAATCGTCTGGTAAATTTTCATCCAGCAAATGTTCAATTTCTTCATCATCTAAGTCCAATTCGGACGATTCATCCCCACCATCGTCCGCGCAATTTTGTTGAGCAGCATCATCACCAATTTCACTGCCATTATCTAAATTTTATTTTGTTTTGTTAAAACATTGCATTTAAAGTAAACGTTTCACTCGAAATCTTATCTTTTAAAAGCTCGTACATATGTACATACATACTTACAGAATGTATGTACGTATGTAAATTGTAGCATGAGGATAAATATGGAAATGAAGAATATTATTATTAATTATACATATGTATATTAATAGAATAGATACTGAAAAGCTTTTGCTATTACTGTTCAAGCAGAAAACTTAAAATTAAACTTAAAACATATTTTAAATAATTGTGTAAAAATGGATTTTAAGAAGAAAAAAACTGTTTTCTTCGATATCAATCCGTTGCAGTTTTTAAGTAATGACATGAAACAAAATGGGGCCAAAAACTTTACTGAAGAGTGGTGATGTCTAACTAGTTAATTATTTTTTTTTATACAAACATATGTACATCCATTTTCAATACTTTTTGCAACAGTACAAATTTACATTCCCATGACAGCCGGTTCAACGCAGCGGAATGACCCGAGATCACTCGGCCAAGGGCTGTCAACTCAGCAATTACTGCTGTTACAACAACAACAAATGCCTTTAGATCCAGAATGATTTTTTCTATAAAAAATATTGGCCCATAATCATAGTCATAGAAAAAGCATACTTTAAGCAAAAGCATGCTTTTGATTTAAATTCAGAACAAAATGTATATGTTTTTGTTGTTTAAAAGTCTACTTTTACTTAAAGTATGCTTTTTCTATGACTATGATTATGGGCCATTGCCTTTAGAAAAACCTATGTAGTACAGTACTTTATCTAGGAAATCTTGTGTTTAATCCAAATATGTACAGAAAAACTTTATTTATATATAAGAGTGTTTTCTGTAGGTAATACCATTATCCAAAGAAAATATTCAGCCCTATTGCGAATAAAAATTCCACGTGAAATTTATTAACTTTTATTTTTTTAACATTGAATTTATATAGGAAAATGTGAAAAGTGAACAAATTTCATGTGGAATTTTTATTCACGATAGGGATGATTGTGTACAAATGTATGTACATATCTGTAAAAAAAATTTCAATATATGTAACAGTGTTTTCTATTAAAAATCTTCAATGATGACATTTAAAATTTTAGTATTTTGAGGTTGAGAAAGTACTATTTAATTAATACATATGTTGATACCTTACAATAATTTGATTTTTCATTCTGAAAAAGCATTTCAGCACAAACATGTTTTTTATCAAATAATTTTTTTTCTAATACTTTTCTCGCTACAAAATTTCAACATAAATTTTTTTAAAAAAAAAAAAACTCAGTCGGATATACATATGGGTGTTTCCAAAGAAACGGTCGTTTCCGATTTTCGGTGATTTTTAAAATAAAATTGCAACCTAAGCAAATATGCCACGAGGATTGCTTTAATTTTGGACCTCAAAAAAGTATTGAAATTAAATTTGTTATGAATTCTTTCGATTGCTACCGATGCTTGAACTTTCGTAGATCCAAAATTAAGCAATCCTCGTGGCATATTTGCTTAGGTTGCAATTTTATTTTAAAAATCACCGAAAATTGGTAACGACCGTTTCTTTGGAAACACCCATATGTAGATAGAAATTTCAGTTGTTTTCTATGTTAAATTACCGATTTTAATACCCAATACTACAAAGATGTATATTGAGTTTGTCTTTCAGTTTGTAATACACTCTTATACTCGTATACATTTTATATGCGGTAACGCTTAAATCCATAATTAAAGATTTTTTGTGAAATTTGTATTTGAAACATATGTATGTACATATGTATGTATGTGCAAAAAAAGTTAGAAAATTAGAAACCATGAAATTATAAAATCGTAAATGAGTATTAAAATTAATCGATTTTAAACGTTTTGATATAATTAAAAAAAATATTAAATTGGATAGATATACTACACTATCGGGCAAAATAAATTGCGGTTTTGTAACCTTCTTCGTTTTTTTTTTTTTTTTGATATATTCTTTTACATGTATTATTTACTATTTATTCACAGACCCGTTATTTATTGGAGTATCTGAATTATTTACATTAACATTGCAATTTTATAAAGTCGCTCAATTATATTTCTGATGTAAATACATACATATATTGAAATGCACAAGAAATCTCCGCGATATAATAAAGTGCGGTTTTCTGTTAACTTTAAAATAAGAGTTTTATATAAAAAATTTTAATCGAAGTTCACTTCGAAAAAAAAATTTTACAATTCATACTCGCAAGAGGAATAATTCTCATTTAATAAGAGTTTTATTTTATAAAAACTTGTAGTAAGTTTTTTAAAAATAAAAAATTATAGTGAAGTACTTATTTATTTAATTTAATATTACTTAAATATACACAAAATAAGGCAGACTTTTTCGAAATGAGGGTTTTAACAGGAAAAGAAAAAGATTTGTTGATACTAGATCGTGAAAATGGGATGAAACAGAAAATTTTTAGTTCTAAGTATAAGATTTCGGAATCTGCGGCCAGAAAAATAACTGCTTTGTATAAAATAAGAAAGTCAAACAAAATCCTAAAGAACTTAACTTCGAAATCTAGCGATATTAAAATGTTTATCTTAAAAATACCAGATTTTGATTTAAATTATTCAGTGGAAATATGACAACAAAATAAATAAACTCATTTACACCATACAAAACACTTTTGTATAAATATTCACCTGTTTTATAGTGATGAAAGGATTCACTTATGTCCATTTGCAATATGGGTAACATACGCATTTTGCAAATATTTACTATTTAAATAATTTGATTAATTATAATTTTGTCATGCACTTAAGAGAGAGAGAGAGATTGGAATTATGCGTATTTCTTAACTTAATCTACATATCTACTAATATTTTACACGATCTTAACCTTAACAAATCACACCTTTAACTGAAATTTACTTCATTTACTAAATGCTTTTCACAACAAAAAATATACAGCCTCTTTAGTGAATTTCTTATCTAATTGTTAACAAAAAGCTGTATTTAGTCGAGTATGTATGTATGTCTAACAAGTGAGTGCAATCATGTTGATTTAGCGATAAGAAATTTAGATTTGGTTTCACAAGATTCATAAAAACGATAAAAAAGTTAACTTTGGAACAAAAAAAAAAAAGTTAAACACAAACAGGTAAAAATGTTCAGATTGTTAATTAAATTTTCCAACGGCATTCAGACAGTTTGACTTGACATAGATTTGATCAACTATTAAAAACCTTTTTCTGGCAAAATTTGTAATTCTAATTTTATTAGTTCAGATATTAAAACTATTTGATTAATTTATTAATTTTTTAGAAAATATTGATAAACGGGAGTTTTTTCCTTTTCTCAATTTTCCTATTCAAATTCAATGTTAAAAAAATAAAAAGGGAAAAAACTCCCGCGGATTTTTTATTCATGATTGGGCTGAATGAAGTTTTTATTCTACAAAACAAATTTTCGATACAAAATTTTTTTATAAAACTGATTGTAGATACATAATTACTATTACATTTATACATATAAGGAGATATACACTGGCATGCAAAACCAAGTGGATGTTCAATATGATTTTACTTAAAGGGTCATAAAATGATAAATAACGAAAGAAGTTTTGCAAAATTTTTACCATTTACTTGTGTTTGTATTGCATTTACTCTTTATATATTATATTGAAAGTACCGAATCGTTACTAACGATAACGTAACAAAAAAAAAAAAAACAATATAAAAACATAAAGCAACTCAATTAACAAGTGTTTTCTTAATATGGAATCTATAACCCCTTTTTTTAATAACAATAAATTTACATAAATATTCTCATCTTGTGTTAGTTGTTTTCTTTTGTGGAATTTTTTTTTTCATTACCAGAATTAGTATCTTTAAATATATTTAAAATAAAAATGAAGAAAAGAGACAAAGAACAACTAGTATATGAATAAAAAAATCCGCGGGAGTTTTTTCCCTTTTTATTTAACATTGAATTTGAATAGGAAAATGGGAAAAAGGAAAAAACTCCCGCGGAATTTTTATTCATGATTGGGCTGAATAATTGGGTGCTGTAGCTTAATTGGTTAGCGCATTTGATCATTAAGCATGAGTTGGTATTTGTAGCCCGGCTTCGATTCCCAACCGCAGCCGCTCAAACAACATCAGTTTCCGATAATTTAATATTTATCACAGCGCCCTCCTTCGGTGATATAGCATTCAAACGCCACCGAAGTACATAAAATAATTAAATAAACGCTATAAAATCAAGGTTTAAAAAATAATGCACCTACTCACCACCAGATGCGCTGAAATGCTGCACTAAAACAAACATAATGCGCAATTGCAGAGTTGTGATATAAAGCTTTCTTCTACTTTCACCACCTTTACTTCTTCAATATATCCCCTTTCCAAAGAAAGTAACGCAATTATATATAGGCATATTAATTGGCCGACAGAAAGTGGACACTCATCCAGTGAATTTGCGGAAAAGTTAAAAGTGTGAGTTATTGTAAGAAAACGGCGAAATGTAGCTTCTGTGCCGAATACTAAAGGTCGTCCCCGACTATTAAAAGACTCAGGCGGTCAATTAATGATACGTGAGATGAAAAAGAATGGTTCGAAAACACCTAAACAAGCTGCTTATGTTGTAAATAAAACCGTAATTACATGGACAGCAAAAAGAGCACTTCAATGAATAAAATAAAGCTCGTTTGAGTCCTGAAAAAAGCATGAGCATTGAAAAATATTCAGAAGATTGGAAACGAGTCATTTGGTCGGGCGAGACTAAAATTAACCGATTCCAATCTGATGAAAATGAATACTTTTGGAGCACACCTCTCGAAACTATTCAAAGACATTATGTGAAACAGTCAAACATGGCGGAGGTAGTTTGATGGATTGGCGTTGTTTCACTTGGTGACATTTAGGACCGAATTATGAAGAAAGAAGACTACCTCCATATTATCCAAACTCATCTACCAGATTTTGTGGACCGTAGCACATATGAAGTTATTTTCCAAACATTCGTGGAAAATTGTTTAAAATTAGTGGTTTGGTCAAAAATTCCAGATAATGAAATGGTCTGCGCAAAGTCCAGATTAGAACCCTATAGAGAATTTATGGTCTATATTAAAGAGATGATTGTGACAACACAATTGAGCGCCAACCAGTATAGTGGAGCGTGAGTGAATTTAAGGAAAACTTGGTTGAAAGTATGTCGAGGCGCATGAAAATCGTTATTAAAAACAAGGGTTTATGGATACCATACTAAGAAAAACACTTTTTAATGGATTCTGGAAAACGTGCAAAACTGAGTTAATTGAGTTGCTTTGTGCTTTTATATTGATTTTTTTTGTTACGTTATCATAACTTTCAATATATTTTTTTTGCTAATACAATAAACCCATTTTTTTAACCCATTACGTAACATCATATTGAACATGCACTCGGTTTTGGACGCCAGTAGATGTAGTGATGTAGATTTATGCTCTGTTCTGTTATAATTTTGTTACACATACAGAAATTGATGTAGTAGTTTGTAACTTTAAAAAATATTCTATACCAAAAATTCAACAAATTATAATATGTATATATTTTCAAACTAAAAATTAGTTAAACTACAACTTACACTCTTCCTCGTCCTCTGAATTGGAGCCAACTTCATCAAGCACTTGAAAATGGCGTAATTGTTGATCCAAACTTTGGCTATTGCTATCCTCGTCAGCACGATTGCGCATTTCTTCAATGGCACTCAGTGAAAAGCCAGCCACTTTCATTGCCTTGGCATGATCATCCATTGCTGATGCCGTTGATGTTTTGATTTTCTTACTCTCAGGACCGGCCATAGCAGAGCCAGCCACCTGTTTGTTCGCCTTCTTGTTCGACTCAGCGTCCATTATTACGTTATAATTTTAGAATACTTATAAACTATCAGTTTCCTTTATTTATTACTACAATTAAAATAACGCAGCTTTTGGGATAACTCGTTTTAATAGCCAATTATGATTAAATCCAACTTAGTTTTTTCTCCTTGAATGCCTTTTGGTATTTGCAAAAGCATAAAATTGGATTAAATCAAATTGAATATGCTCGAGCACCCTTGGAAATTTTTTTCATGTACATTCTTTTTAAAACACTTCATACTTATGAATTAATATATGAACTACTTTTATAAAGTAGGAATTTGTTATTTTTTAAATAATTGTAATTACTATTTTTCTGGCAGTCTTATCGATTTTTGTGCAGGTTTTTTACTCTGAGAGACGAAGCCACTTTCACAATGGTTTTTGATATCTTATAATATTTTGTTTAGATAAAATCGACATAAAACCTATTGCAAAAGTACTTCACTTATATCGCTATAAGAATTTCATAAGTAATTGTTTATTTAATTTATTTAAAAAACTTAAAAAAACACTAAATGCCAAAAAAAAATGCTACCGTTCGCAAAATATGCAAATATTTTCGGTTTTTGTAAACGATAAGTGTTGTCAACATTAAATAAAAATCCATTCAACTAGATAGTGTTAAAATTATATAATTAACTACATTGAGAATATATTTTAAATACTTGATAGCTATGTTCTTATATAATAATAAACTGACTTTTATAATAATAATTATGTATAAACAATTATAAATATTATAATATAGCATTGAAATAATATATCGCTTTTATTTAAAATGAACTTATGAGCCACACTAATATCTGGAGTATATTCAGTGCAGTACTAAAAAAATTATAAAGGGTTGCCAATCCCTCTTTTCGTTCTTATAAAAAGTACATAATTTAGAAATAAATTTATTTGTTCAATATTTATTAAAAATGTTGATAAAAATTAGTTTTTTTAATAAGGGATTTCTATTTTTATTAAATAAAGACAAGATAACGTCGACGAGTTAGCATCGATATTAGAATTTTAAAAGCCTGGACAATAAAATACCATAAAGATAACATAAACGGGAAAGTAAAATACCCAATTATTGGACATTTTCAAAAAATCGTCGATTTTGGGAAGCAAATTTTGACGCACCCGTTACTGCGAAAGGCTTCCACGATTTTTAGCTCCATTCGTGTCTACTTTAATAATCTATCTTGTTTTTAAGAAGCAGACAGCTATGTTCCCTGTAATAAATCAGCAACGATTTTTTCAGACCAATTTGGACACGATTTTAAGCAAGATTCCCTTCCGAATTCGCAAAGCCATCTATATTTTTGGATGATTATTACTTAAAATGCCCATTAATTAGTTATTTTACCTTCCCCGATTTTAAATTTCTAAAATTGATGCTAACTTGTCGATGCTAACTTTACATACGCAAATAAATATTTCAAATATACTACAGCTGTCTTTTTGTTTACATTTTTTTAACAACAACAACGTGCCGTTATAGCCACCATGAGATTAAATGAAAAAATCAAAATTCTGGGAAAACGTGTAATTCTTGTACCGTATGAAGCCAAACATGTACCTAAATACCACATCTGGATGCAATCGAAAGAATTGCAAGAGTTGACCGCTTCTGAACCCTTGACACTACAGGAAGAATATGAAATGCAACGTTCGTGGCGTGAAGATGAAGACAAATGTACTTTTCTTATACTCTGTCGCGACACCTACGAAAAAACCCACAATGAAATTGAAGCGTTGGTAGGGGATACCAATCTGTTTTTAACCATTGATCCAGATACAAACGAAAAAATTGCCGAAGCTGAAATAATGATAGCTGAATCAAGTGTACGAGGTAAAGGTTATGGTTGGGAGTCTATGTTGTTAATGATGAAATATGCTCAACAAAATTTGGTCATAGCTAAATTTGAAGTAAAAATTGGCATGGACAATGAGAAATCTATTAAAATGTTTCAAAAGATGCAATTTAAAGAAGTGCGAAGAGTAGAAGTTTTTCGAGAAATAACCCTAGAGAGATTGGTAACATCGCATTGGATACAATGGCTAGATGAACAAGTTAAATTAGAAATAGAAGATTATTAAATCAACACCTAATAAAGTAATATTCCTTATATGTATGTACGTTTGACAAACAAATAAATACTTAACGAATAAAACGCTTTATAATGCCCAGTTCGAATTACTGTTTTTCTAAAACAAATGATTTACTACATAACTTAATTCATCATACTATATACATAGGTATGTATGTACATACATATATATATATATCACAATTTTAAGAAAATTTCATTAAAAAAAAACAAATCTGAAAAATCCTCCATTGAAATGTGTAATCTATTTGGAATATGCTTTCCTACTTACATATATTCTGGTTTAATAAAATTCAAATATTTTATATTCAAATACGTGTATTTGGTTCAAATCCAATTGAAAAATAGAAATAAACAGTTAATTTATGTTTAAAATTCGTTAAATAGTATCTCTAACAAAAATTAAATAATATTTAATGGAAATTAAATAAAAAACGTGTATACAAATTTTTCTTTTTAAATTTTTACAAAATTTGTTTAATAGCAACTTGTGTATTGTTGTCTTTTTTTCTTTTATTTCAATAAAAAATAAAATAGAATCATATTTTGGGTTTTTTTTTGTTTTGTTTTCTTTAAACTATAACTTTAAACTTTTTTGTTTAAGTTTACACTTTTTTAAAGCATTAATCAAAGGCATTATTTTAAAAATAATAATAAACTAAAATTAAACAATAATTAATTAAAAAATATATAATATATTATGTTATGTTTGCATGTATGTGTTATGTATCTAAGTATGTACGTATGTATGTAATTAAAAAAACTGAAACTATTTTTTTTTTCGTTTATAAAGAATTGCAAATGTTTTCCTTTCAAATTCAAGTGTGATTAGTGGGGTTGGTTTTCCCCACAACATTTGAAAAGGAGAATCTCTTTTGTTTTTTGTTACTAGACTTTAGATTTAGTTTATGTTTTATTACTTAAATTCTAAGCAAGTGCACGTGGACCGTCTATAGGCATTGCATGCAAAACTTCATCCAATAATTGTAGAGCACGATGCAAATGTACCTCAATCCAACAAGGTGTTTCTTTGATCGATTGTCGTGGATAATCAGGTCCCCAACCTTTAACAAAACTTAAACGTAAAATACACAAACGTCTTAAATCATCGACACCTATGCCAGCGGCCGCAGAAATGTCTGAAAATATTTCTATAAAGGAAAATCATTTTTATTTAAATTTAAAAGTATGTACTTACTTCTGGGCGGTGCTCCTAATTGCGAACTTGGTAGACCAGCGACAGCGGCTGCTTGAGCAGCAGCTGCTGCCTGAGCATTACTGGCTAGCGAGTGCATTTGCTGATGGCATTGTCGCAAATCAAACACCTAAAATAATGAACCACAAGATGGTAATCAAATTATTTACGAATATTTAATTTATTATAATAATCACCTTAATGCAAGCAGCGGGATAAATTTTATGTACAGCATCACCAGGCGTACGACCAGCTTCACGATCTAAATAGTAACTTTGTACAAATACAGAATTATCGCTTAGGCAACGTAACCAAACGTCACCTTCGCCACGTAAATCTAATTGGACACCCTTTCCAATATGTAATCTAAATAAAAAAATAAATCCAGAAATTGTAAATGTTTGTCTTTTTAATAGATCCGTTTAGATTTTGTTTAGTACATACGAATATAGCTACTATTAGCTGTTTTTTATTTACCTTGCCCTTTCAGATTGTTCTTGCCGATGTACATTGCTAAGAGCACCCAAACAAAAGCGACTATCACCGGAGGGATCCACATAACCATCAACTTTAACATTTGGTTTGGCTGAGGGTACTTTAAATGTTTCACCTACTTGAGTGTCCAACTCGAAATAAGCAATAGAACACCAGTATTCGGGAGGAGGTTGTCGTGACAATAATCGTGGTGGTTCTTGAGGGGGCATAACATTTATATTATTCCCTTACAAAAAAAGAGAAAAGTAGAATTATTTGTACAAAATTAAACCCAAAAGAGAGATAATCACATACAGTAGCCTCCTGGTAATAACGTTCTGGGATCTGGCGGTTGCATTGCCTGTGTGTACGTTAAAGTACTTGATCCAGTCCAAGTGCCAGCGGCTGGTGTGTTATTTCCTGGAACTACGCCCGGGGCATTAGGTTGATTAGAATTTTGAGCACTATTACCAGTCACTTGTTGGCCATAATTTGGTTGGCCGGGCGGTTGTCCCGAGACATAACCGTTTTGTTGCATATGAGGGGATATGGGCTGCTGGCCTCCACCACTATTGAGAGCAGCATTAAATTTGGCTTCTGCTACATTGGGTATTTGTGATGTTGTGGGCGAATTGTAGTAGCCATCCTGTTGTCCACCATTCGGAGGCCCACTTTGAGGGTCAGGCTGTTGCATTCCTAGACCAGTAGGATCGTTGGGAGAATTCGCTTGTCCATGGCCATGTAGTGGACCACCGTGACCATTCCCTTGAGGATTTTGAGGTTGTGGTGGTGCCATCACGGGACCTGGATTCATGGGTCCAGCCATTTGCATGGCATGACTCACTGTTTCAAGTAAAGTTAATGATAATTTGGTTAAATAAGCAAATATTTCTTTTAATTGTATAAAAGAGTGAAAAATATTTTCACAAGGCAAAAAAATAATGGTGTAAAACGAAAAATAAAATGGAAATTTAAAAAAAGAAAACAAAAATCTGCCTTACAAAGTGAATGTTGTTGTGTTTGTGCAGTATGTTGTTGTTGTTGCTGCTGCTGCTGTTGTTGTTGTTGTTGTTGCTGACTTGCGTTTTGTTGCTGTTGTGGCCCAGGTGGTTGTGATTGTTGTGGAGGCTGCTGTAAAGCCTGTGATGGCTGAAGTCGTGGCGGTGGAGGCACCATCCACGAATTGCGTGCTCCACCGCTTTCATTTGGTTCAATTTTTGGTATCGTACGACCCGCTACAGCAGCAGCAGCGTACATAGCAGCTGCATTCATGTGATTTGGATCAGTAACTAAATCATCATTTTAAAAACAACATAAATAAAACCAATATAAAATTAAACAAAACAAAAATATAAAATCAAATCATAAATTCAAAGCAAACAGAATAGTTTTAAAAGATTTTCGCACCTGGTCCCTGCGGATAACCATAGCCACCGCCTGGTGGCCCAACCATTTGTGAGGGATGATGTTGTATGGTGCCAATATCATTGCCATCAATATCCATGCCACCCACCAGTGGTCCAGCTGAGTATTCATCTTTTACGAGACGACTGGGTCCCGATTGTAAACTAAGACCAGATAAATCAATGCCCGGCGATACGACACGCTCATAATGATAGGGATTAACACAAACTGAATCACATTTGAGATCAAAAGCGAATGCACAATATTTAACATGTTTCAATTCATTTTTATGCAAATCCGGCCAACGCCATATGCGAGCATATATAACATGTGGAAAGCCCTTACGACCAGCAACCTAAAATTGTATAGGAATTCTATTTTAAACCGTTTTCTATTGATAGTTTATAAGTTATTTATAAGATTTTAAAATGATTATTTATTAAAAAATCAATAAATTTTAATGATCCATTCGATCAAGTCTTGTTATTGACTTGGAAAATATATAAATTACAAATAATTAAAGAAAATTAAGAAATGTGATCAAAACTTATGAACATTTATTAAAATCAAATTTTAAACAATATATAGAATGGAAATAAATAAACATTACCCGTTTTTGATTTCAAATCGTTTCGGTTTCAAAGTCGATATCCGTCATATACATATGTATGTATGTATATTAACTAAAGGGTAACGAAAAAGATTTTCATCAAAAAACTTTTATACCAGATAGAAAAACATAAAAATTGAGAACATTATACATGATATTAAGAATATTCCAAATCAAATTACGAATTTCTACTTAAAATTGAGAATATAAACTTGAAATAGAGACAATTCCAAATGATATTTAGAGTATCAATTTGAAATGGAGAAATTAAATGTGTAATTGAGAAAGTTCCAAGTAAAATTGAACATTTTTATTTAAAATTAAGAAAAATCCAATTCAAATGCAAAAATTCAATGTGAAGTTTGGAAAAATTCAAATGAAATTGAGGAAATTTTAATTGAAATTAAGATTTTAAGAAATGTTTAATTTCAAAACTATTTGTTTTGAAATTTTGTAGTTATTTTTGTTTTATTTTTTATTTATTTATTTCAAGTAATATACACAAGCCTTACCAGGACAATAAATTAAATATATTACAATGTAGATTCCTGAATAATGAATAAACCCTGTACACTAACTATTACATAAATAAAAAAATTAAATTAAATTTAAAATTATTTTTTATTTATTTATTTATTCAGTAATAAAAAGCCAAAATAATATTACATAGTAATACAATAAACCTAAGTATAAAAGCAAGGTTAAATATTCAATAAATTTCATGTTACAATACTATCAAATGGGCTCCCCAGCCGTGATAAAAAAAAAGTGTAGATAGGTATGTCAAGATTTAATAAAGAAAAAGAGACAAATGAAATATGGTCCAGTTAGGGATAATTAGGACAAGAACTACATTAATAGATTTAAATATCCTAGGGGGAACAAAGTGAGGATTTCTGTTGCGGGGAGAAAAAATAAATGCATCGCATATAACATAGTTATAAGAATCAGGTAGTTTCTACTTGTAATATTGTTATTTTGGCCTATAAGGCTTGATATTACATAAATGAATAAATAAATAAAAAAAAATAGAGGCCCCAGCCAAATTAATTATTTAATTAAAATAATATTAAATATGGTGAACTTCACGTCAAGTGACCCAATTTTAAAAATTGATGTCTTCCGATTTGGATGAAATTTGCACCAAGGTTAGTAATATTGGACTGTAGGTCAGCTCTATCAGTCCAGAAGTGCCGGAGTTAGAGCGGGTCAAAGTTGGACATTTTGATAAATTTAGGTCATACATTTTTTTTTAATGAGTGTAACTTTTTACCTATTAGTCTTCTTTGAGTTGCAAATTGTTTTTATAGATACCAAGAGTAGTAAGAAAAAGGAAAATATAATGAAAAAATAGTAAAATAGTAACCCCATAAAAAAGTTATAAAGCGAACGCTGGAAAATATAGCAAATAACCCTATAAAAAATTAATTTGCGAATATCAACAAAGTGCCTAAAAGAACATCCCAAAAAAGTACTGATATATTCAGAAATATGAATCCATCTTCGAACTTTATAAACATAGCGCACAATAACATTGACTAAATGATTAAATTTAGCCAAAATACAAGCCACAGTGCTGGATACCACTTCAATCCCATAAAATAAATGGGGCATTAAGAGAGCATAAGCTAATTTATATCTTATACAAGGCAGATATACACTCTTAGAATAAATTTGGCACAAAATGAATATTTATGTGATCAAATCAAATATGTAGGCGAAGTACAACCATATGGGCTGAGAAATGCAGATAACTTTAGACTAGAGAGGGCTACTACAACAGCTGGACAAAAAACACTTTTCTACAAAGGATGTAAATTATTTAATTCACTAGCAAATGAAATAAAAATTGAAACAAATCTTAATATTTTTAGAAAAGAATGTGTAAATTTTGTTAAAAATAATAATATATAAAATTGTATCTTATTTATAATAACAATGTGAAATTTTTAAAGTATTTTG
This sequence comes from Bellardia pandia, assembly GCA_916048285.2. Taxonomy (NCBI): domain Eukaryota; kingdom Metazoa; phylum Arthropoda; class Insecta; order Diptera; family Calliphoridae; genus Bellardia; species Bellardia pandia. The sequence continues at coordinate 125,470,752 of OU696529.1, forward strand.
AATACTAATAAAGCATACATACAAAATATCCCTAAGCATTTAAGGTTATCAACAAAGGTAATTATCTGACCATCAATAGAGATATTCAACAATTACCAAAAAGTATAGCTTTAGTTTTAGAGAAATTAACCACTAAGAATATAAACGAGGCCACTTTAGAAATCGTACCAGGCTATAATTAATATTAGACTCCAAGACATCGGCATTATCCTTATGAGATTTAAACAATAAAAAAACGCCATCAGCAAAAATAAAAGATCTACATAAACTAGAGTCTATGTGAAGAGGTAGGATATTGACATACATAATAAAAAGAAAAATATTATATTTATAGACAAGCCCAGATGATGATACTCACAGAGCATCGAAATATCGGCAAATAAAATAAAATTTATTTACAATACTGGCCTCGAGCTTGAAATAAAAGCATTTTTATTTATAATAAAAAGAACATAGATTAGTTAATTGATTTTTCAAGATAAAAAATCCTTTGCTATCTTACTTTAGGCGGATTTAGGGTTGGTATATTCGTCCTTGCTCACAGTAATTTTGATTTTGGTCCAAATTAAGCATTGGTAAATAAGAGTCAATCGTAAAAGTATTGCTGGAGAGTTCTCAAAAATGTAATGTATACGACTGTGGGAAGGGGTATTGCCACATACCAGAACGAGTTTCTATAACTGATTTCAAAATACCTATTCGGGATATAAATGTTTCTCAGTTATATTTAGAATTTTATCAATTTCATTTGAAGTTTTTGCAATTTCAATTGGAAACTTCGTAATATGTATAAAATGAAAATTTTCAATTCCATTTGGAATTCTCGCATTTTGTAATTGAAATTCTTAATTTCATTTGGAATTTTCTTTCTTAATTTCATTTATAAATCCTAATTTTCTCCATTTCAATGAAAACTGGTATAGTAGTATTTATATACGAGTATTGAAAAAGAATCTCACCAAAATTATTTCTGTTTAAAAATGTTTTGCGTTTTTTTTAACAATAATACATTATTTACGAAAATTTATTTTTCTATCTTACATCCCAATAAGTACAATTTTTTGTGAATTTCAATGTTGGAATTCCAGTGTGAATCCAAGCTTGAATTACATTTGAAATCTTTCCAGTCTGAAATTCCATGCTTGAATTCAACGGTAAACAGGTTCGGTTCGACTTGAATCATACTGTTATTCAAGGCTGGAATTACACATAGTGTTTTCAAATCACAAGCATAACCAAATTCTACAGTTGTTGAAATAAGCTTATTCTACATAGGTATAAGCTTATCTTTATTTAGTTCAATAAAATATTATTTGGCTTTTTCTAAAATTGAGAATATAAGCTTATTAAATAATTATTTCAGTACTATTATCACGAGGGTTCCTTTTTGATTATTCTACAATAATTTAAAAGTGTTTTTCTATAGTTTCTCAAGTTTTTTTTAAAGCTTAAGGCGTATGCTCGCAAGCTTAATAATAATATTTTTCTAAAGGGTTTTGGTCTATTGGGATTGAAATCTTATTTTTCTAAAATTATACAGGCATGTGATGGAAATCGAAAACGAATCAGTTTTGGAAATACATTTTAATGCATTTATAATATAATTTTTTAAAATTTTTGTTTTAAGATTATTTTTAGTAGCGCAATATCTTTATATTTTACGTGATAAAAGTTTTTTAATACAGAAATATTACGAAAAAAATTGACTTCTAAACTCATGCGTTTTCGTTTTCGATTTTCATCACATGCCTGATAATAAAATAAATATGGCATTTAATGATTCATGAAATACATATGTACTGTTAAAGCGGTATCATTTAATATAGAAATAAACCTTTATAGAAAGAAGATGCGTAGAAACTTAAAGTAACATATGAATTTATATCATAAACAAAAAATTTATATCATAAACAAATCTATGTACATATATGCATAAAAGGAAGTGAGAGGAAGAAAGCGCATATAATATTTAAATGGTGTCCATAAGCAGGCTCACATACGCGTTTATGAATGCAATCAGAACGTGATCAGCATAAATATAAACAAACTCATTACTATTTATAAACAAACAAATGAAATAATTGAAAATTATGAAAAACAAATTAATTATAATAACACTTTCATGTTTACAGCATCGAATAGATAATATTTATACCGGCAAAACATTAAACAGTGTTAATGTAAACAAAAATATAGAAATTTATTTAGAATTTGTCTAGACTAATCGATCGTGTTGAACGATAAACTCGTATTATTTTTATATACGAGATAAGAAAAGAAAATAAAGTAAATATAAACATACTACAAACGGATATACTTTGAATGATTGATTGAGTCACTATAGCTTACCTGTAGACGTCCGTCCAATGTACGTTGTATGGTAACGCATTTACTGGGATGGGCCCCATTTGTAGTGATGGCAGTGATAAGAGAATCTAATTCATCGCGTTTTTCTTTTAGCTTTTTTACCAATGACTCAATGGCACGCTTGGCAAATCCTTCACTTTCACCGCCCTGACGATGACACATCAATGAATGGACAATACTAAGACAAGCATCTGCTGAGGTGGGAGCATTAGAGGGAGGTGGCGGGGGCATTTGTACAATATCACGTACTAAAACAAACAACAGTTATGTACATATGTAAAAATAAGCTTGTATGTATGTATATGTTACTTACTATCTTGAGGACCCACACCGGCATACATATGTCCAGGTCCCACACCAGTTGGTCCTACGGGAGACACTCCTACGCCTGGGCCACCATTTGTAACGCCACCAGCACCACTACCAGGCAATCCCACCATGCCTGCGTAGTCCTGGGGCCCTAGACCACCACGGCTATCCACTTTGCCGGCGTTTGTATTGTCGCCGTCACAATAACTGTAGCCCGACGATGCCCACAAAGTGAACTCTTGTTAAACGCTCTTTTAACAAAAATAATACAATGTTTAATCTTATTTTTTACAATTTTCTGTCAAGTCTTTTTTCAGCAATTATTAAATAAAAAATTAAACACGCGAATAACAGAGCAAAACAAAAACTTGCCAAAACCCCTCTACACGTTTCACAAATCAAACACACAACTAATTACACACAATTTCAAAAGTTTGTTGATGCCAGTATCATACAAACAAAAAAAGATATTTTACAATTTGTTGTTTTGAATTTCTCTTTATAATGGGATTTTTCTTGGTTTTCCGTTTTATTTATGTTTTGTTATTGCTGATGTTGTTGTTATTATTTGTTTAGTGTTAAAAAATCACAAACAAAATAAACGAAGATTAATCAAGAAGTTGAAACATAGAAATAATTGGGAAAAAAATTTTTACACATACACAAATTCGTATATGCCGCTCTTTTTCGCACTTACACTTTGATAGGATTTTCTTTGTTTTATACAATCGCAAAAATCTATTTTTATGCACAAATTAACGCAGCTTGTGGCAATTTCTTGCATTTTCAAACAACTTTCCTTCAATTTCATGCACATTTTTACACATTTTGTTAATTATTTTCAATCAATTTCACAATTTCCTGAAAATTCTTAGGGGCTTCTTTATATGTATATGGTATAAAAAATTCCAATTGATATAAATTTCTTTTTTTCACCTCTTCCTCCTAACAGGTTTAATAAAAAAAACTTTTTTGCTTTATTTTATTGCAAGAAACAAGTAAACTATATGATGCATGTATAGCAATAAGGGAAAGCTTTAAGCAAAACTGTTTTTATTTATTTAAACTTGCATATTTATATTAATTTCGTACAATTTTTTGTAGTAACAAGCGGCTCTGTTAGCAAATAATTTTCTTTGATTTTTCTTCTTTACTATTTCTATTATTCTCATTAAGATATTCAGCCAGAATTTTTTATTCGGTGCTTTTAAGTTGTCAGTACTGTGTTTCATATTTTGTGGTATTATACAACACTAGGCCACCATATGTTTTTGACAGTTGTGACGTCACAAATAAACCAATAAAAATAAACTTTTGAAAACTATTTCTGTGGACAATGCTACAAAAATGAATACAATTTAAAAAATTCGTAAGAAAAATTTATCTGAAATGTTGTTTAATCAAATTTGACTGTAATTAATTGTATATAGATGTTTGCTAAAAGGTATAAGTTTGGAAAATTTATAGCACATGTATATAATTAAGTTTTGTACGATGTAACTATACTTCAACAAATACAATATTAATTTTTGTTTAATACAGTTTACAAAGCGTTTGGCGAGTTAGTTTATCGTATGCTTTATTTAATAACGTACACAATAATTTTGCACGCTCTCATATAAAGTCAACAATATCAGTTGATTATCATTATCAAACGCAACAGCGTAGACTCTATCATAAAACTACTTGGACTTTTGATTATTATTTGCAAGCGATTTGCATCATCAGTAGACGTGTGTCGTCACAGTTATCTATTGGCTCAATGAAAATGTTAAATTATTTGCCATTTTTTGCTAGCGGCGAAATTGTTTCTGGATTTGGTCGCGGTTCCAAAGAGTTGGGCATACCAACAGGTTAGTTGGACGAATTTATTGTTTACACATAAATATACTTTATTAATATTAGAAAACCTTTAATTTTGATTAGCTAATTATCCCTTGGAAGTCGTAAAATCTTTACCCGAATGTTTTAAACCTGGTGTTTACTTTGGGTGGGCCAATGTTGACAATGGTCCTGTGTATAAAATGGTCATGAGCATCGGCTGGAATCCCTTTTACGACAATAAGGAAAAAAGTATAGTAAGTAACAATTATAAGTGGTACGTATTCATAGCATGCATATACATTTTAACACAAAGTGCTTAATTAAATGACTTGGAAGATTCTCGTTAATGAATACTCAACGTGTCACTCAATAATTTATTGATGAATCTTTTTTAATTCAATATATACAATCACTTAACGGTTGTTTTACTTTCTTTCTCCCTTCCCTGATTAATTGTATATGTGCATACGTACATATGTAACTAAACAGACTTGCCAATCTTATCAATTAAAAGCTTGAAACAATTGACTGATATTGTTAATTTGCTTAAATATTTTTTATTGGTATATATAATTTTACATGACACTAGCGAAAATATATGAAAAAGAGAGTTTCACAAGCATTTGTTTTTAGGGTTAACAAAGATTTATGATTTTAACAATAAATGTCTGTAAGTAGAAATCAACCTAGATAAAGTTGTAATTTCTAGAATTTGGTTATTGAATCTGCAAAATATGTTCATCATTTTTTTTTACAAATAAAAACTTTCCGTTAAATATCTTCCGTCAAATATCTTAATAGATTTGTCGGCCCACAATTTCCTGAGCTGAAAGCAATTTAGAAAACTAAGACGTTTCATTATTATGTACACAACAAATTTAAGAATTCGCTAGTACATACAATTAAATTACCTTCATAATACAACAGTTGCTTTATCTTTTATGATTTAAACTATTTCTTCTTGTTGATATGATTAAATATTATCTGTTGGGATTAATTTTTCGTTACATTCTAACCATAAATTTAAAATAAAAATAGTCCGTGTTTTAAAGATATAAAAAAATATATAAAAAAATGCGTGAAATAGTTTTGTTTTAAATTAATCAATATCAGTTAATTAATTTTTTTATTTTTGCACACATTTTTTTGTTAATGAAAATTTAATTAGGTTAAAAAACTACAGGCATTTAATAAATACATAGTGAGTAATACTTTCCTGTGTTTTATTTGCACTAAAACCAGCAGACTATTAATTAGACTCAACAAACACTGAAATCATATATCAATATCTTATTTTAAAAATGTATGCTTAGATTAATGTAACTGTTAAATATCAATAAAATTAAGTAAACATTAAAAATATAAAACAAATATGTATATGTAAATAGCAAGTATTTTAATACATATTATATATTTATTTAATTCTAACTACTTTACCTTTTTTGTTTTAGGAAACACATATTTTACATGAATTTAATCGTGACTTATATGGCTGCTTACTTAAAGTCGGCATTGTTGGTTACTTGAGGCCTGAACAAAATTTTAAATCCCTTGAAGACTTAATTGCCTGCATTAAGAATGACATAGCCTATGCCGAAGATGTACTCGAAACGAATGAAATATATAAACAATTACAAAGTCATCAGTTTTTCCTTGAAAATCATAGTGGCCAAAAAAAGGACAGCCATTCGAATAATAGTGCAAGTAGTAAAAGTAATAATAATAGTGCATAGAGAATTTTTGCTTGTATTTTTTTTAGGTTTATTTTAAATAATCGTACCTCATAAATTACAATTGGTTTAATTTTACTTTATTTAACATTGTTTTACTGTACTTAAAAACTCGTTCATTCTTTTTAATATTTTGTATTAAATTATTAAATTTCTAGTGAACATATACATATGTAGTTGTACATGTACAAAAATAAAATTTGCCAATGGATTTATATATTGACAGAACTAAATATACTTGTATTTAAATTATTAATTAACTTTTAATTGCAATTTGGTATGTAAATTCATATTGATTAAATTAAAAGTCTAACAATGTAAAATAAAATGTTTTGTTTAATGAAAAAAGTGTCTAGTATTTAAAATTTATTTTTAAATAATTTTTTTAACGATTTATTCACGAGCTGTCATATTGAAATATACCAAATGATACAGTTGAATTTAGCATACATATTGCTATTGCTAAATAAATTCTATCATACTTTATGGAAAATGTAGGAATTACAAACAGAATGTTAAATTTATATATGTACATTTAACCTTAAAGAAGCATATAAGCAGACAAGTTTCCATGTCTTGAATAATATTAATATAACTTACGTCTTACATGAATGAAAATGGCAAAAATAACTGCGCAAAAATATACAAAAAGAAGGGGTTTTAACAGCAATTACCATTTTCCAATTTATTTTTTACCTGGCGTGACCAGTTTCTCGTTCTCTAATAAACAATAAAAACGAACGAAAGTAGGTGCAAAACAAGTCGACAGAAATTAGATAAATTTTATAAAAAAAAACTTTCATTTGGCAATATTTACCACAGACTACAATATTTCCACTTCGTCAGTTTATCTTTTATTATTTGCTTCGAGTTCGATATTTCTACTTCGATGGAACTTACCAAGTGGTTCTGGTTATAGTTACTTATAGTTACTAGTTACTTTTTATCCTATCTATTTTTTTACTCAATCAAGTTTGTTTATTTCAAAATCAAGTTTGTTTATTTCAAAATCAAGTTTGTGTCTTAAGTCTTATCTAAGCGAACTTTATCGTTCGACATCGTTGGCCAGGGGGTTAAAGAAAACGGTATGTATGTATGTATATATACTTTTAAAATATAAAAAAACACATTCATTGCCTACTTTTAGTATGACAAATTTTCAATGACCTTGAAAAACTCACCACGACTTTTTATACTCACCACTATTTTTTCACCGCTTTTTTAAATTTACCACAGAAGCAAAACAATTTTCTGGCGGCCCTACGGGAGGACTTTTTCCCTCGCATCCGCCCCTTTCATTTTCCGTTCGTCCGTCCCTTTTTACTTCGGCTTTCCATTCCATTATTTTTAATCTTTGCTGTGTGCTTGATGCGCGTTGATTTTCAGTTTAAAATTTAAAAAAAAAGAATATGGTAATTTATGCAGAAAATTTCATCTCTAAAAAAACTGCGCCGCCCTCTATTGGCTGCTGGCTTTCAGTAAGTAAACTAAGTAAAAACAGAGTTGTTTCGGACAAATGTGCTGCATTTTTGCGTGCTCACAAAAAAAAAAACGGAAAAGCGGAGTAAAAAAGTTTAAAAATTATATTAAAGCGCACATTCCTAAATAAATTTAATTCAGATAAAAAAATTGATTTAATATATATAATTTTTTTAATTAAGTGATATTATTAATTTTTAAATTTAAAAATAAAATAATATATTAAAAAATATATATACAGATATATACAGTCTAAAATTTCTGACTTCTTTTAAAACTAGAACAAATGACCAATTACTCATATTTTTATATAAGAATGTGTATGTTTGTACGTAATATTTTGTGTCTTATAATATTATTAATAAAATAATTAAATTTTCTTGAAAAATTATCATTTTCGAAGTAAATTGATAACACTAAAGTTGTTTTATTTAAAAAAATATATTAATTATGCACAAAATTATCTTTAGGACAATATAAACTAGATATTGTTTGAATATAAATACTTAAAGCAGGGACCAAATTACTGCATTCGATATCGAGTAAAATTGATCCTAATTTTCTTATTTGAGATTATGGCATACGATATCGAGCAAGAAATTTAGTACATTTTATCATAATTTCGATATCGAAATCATTTTTCGATACGATAGCTCATTCGATCACGAATGTGGTAATTTGGCCCCAGTGTTTATATATGTGTGACTCGGTCAATGCAACAACCGCGGTTCTTACAACTGCCTTGGTTTTTATTAGTTGCAGTAACCGAGGTCATACTGTAGTGTACTACTTTTTTTTTACTACATGTGTTCTATTAATGTAGTTGTATTAGTGTAGTAAGATTGCGCGTGCGAGCGTTTGAGATACATATTTTTAGTGTGAGTTTAGTGAGTGTTTAGTAGTTGGGTGTCTGGTGTGTTTTGGGTTATTGGCTACCTAGTATAGTTTTGCGAAATTTATAAATTATCAAATAAAAAGAAGACGGAAAAATATAAACTATACAAGAACTCGTGAAAGGAATTGCGTTAATTTAAGGTTTGTTATAATAATAGAGTATATGTAATCTTGTACGAAATTTCAACAAACAATTTCTTTTAATTTAAGAAAAAACGAACAAATATTAAATTTACTAAAAAACACATGGAGGGATTCGTTGATACAAACACCTGTAGAGCCAATGAAAGTGACTTGGAAGTAGTAGCAAGTGGGGAGGCATGTTGTTCAACAACTACTACAACTAATAATTGCTGTAAAGCAAGTGCGGCTGATAGTACTAGTACTGTGAGCAGCATGTTACCAGTAGAGTCAAACGAGAAACAATTACAACAGCCTGAGGTGTGCGGTAAAGAAGTAACCGGTCTAACGCATGAGTGTGGGGTTTTTGGAGCCATTGCTTGTGGTGATTGGCCTACACAGATTGATATCGCACACGTGATATGTCTGGGTTTGGTGGCCTTGCAACATCGCGGTCAAGAATCTGCTGGCATAGTCACCAGCGAAGGAAAATGTTCGAAAAGCTTTAATATGCACAAGGGCATGGGCATGATCAGTAATTTGTTTAATGAAGATTCAATGAAAAAGCTAAAAGGTAACTTGGGTATTGGCCATACCCGTTACTCAACTTCCGCCGCCTCGGAGGTGGTCAATTGTCAACCTTTTGTTGTGCACACAGCCCATGGCACCATGGCTTTGGCCCACAATGGTGAATTGGTCAACAGTGAGTCGTTGAGACGTGAAGTCTTGGGCCGCGGTGTCGGTTTGTCGACACACAGTGACAGTGAATTGATTGCCCAGAGTCTTTGTTGCTGTCCTGAAGGTATTTCCGAAGAAGATGGACCCAATTGGCCAGCACGTATACGTCATTTTATGCAGCTGGCTCATCTTTCCTACTCATTGGTTATTATGATCAAAGATAAAATCTATGCTGTGCGCGATGTTTATGGCAATCGTCCTCTGTGTTTGGGCAAAATTGTTCCTCTTAACTCGGGCACCACTAAAGTTGAAGATGCTGCTGCCGAGGGTTGGGTGGTATCGAGTGAATCTTGTGGTTTCCTGTCCATAGGCGCCCGTTATGTACGAGAAGTTGAGCCGGGTGAGATTATTGAACTTACCCGCAATGGTTATCGCACCGTGGACATAGTTGAGAGACCAGACTTCAAGAAAATGGCCTTCTGTATATTTGAATATGTTTATTTTGCCCGTGGCGATTCCATCTTTGAAGGACAAATGGTATATTCGGTGCGTATGCAATGTGGTAGACAATTGGCTAGAGAAGCTCCCATAAAGGCTGACATTGTTAGTTCTGTTCCCGAGTCCGGCACAGCCGCAGCTCATGGTTTTGCTAAAGAATCTGGTTTGGAATTTGCTGAAGTTTTGTGCAAGAACCGTTATGTTGGACGTACTTTTATTCAACCTTCCAACCGTCTGCGACAATTGGGTGTAGCCAAGAAATTTGGTGCTCTTTCGGAAAACGTTGTTGGAAAACGTTTGGTTTTGGTCGATGATTCCATAGTACGTGGTAATACAATTGGACCTATTATAAAACTTTTGCGTGATGCTGGTGCAGTGGAGGTACATGTGCGTGTGGCCAGTCCTCCTCTAATGTATCCCTGTTATATGGGTATTAATATTCCCACTCATGAGGAATTGATAGCCAACCAAATGAATAACGTACAACTGGCACGTAAAGTGGGAGCCGACAGTTTGGAATATTTATCCGTCGAAGGTTTGGTGACAGCGGTAAATTTAAATCGTCAACCACTGAATCCCAGTAAGAGTGGTCATTGTACTGCTTGTTTGACAGGAGAATATCCAGGTGGTTTGCCCGACGAATTGAGTTGGTAAATGCAACAACTACGGTAAAAAAAACGCAATTAGATAGGGATTGTAAGAAGTGAAATTATTTAATATTTTACAATTTTCTTAAATGTAGTTTCAAAGAGGAATTAGCGAATGTTTTACAACACAAAGGGACTATTGCTAGAAATATTTTAAATTCTTTTAAAAACTGCGTAAATTTGCTACTAATTTTTAATACATTTCTTTGCAATCCTTTTTTAATTAAAAAAAATTGCATTTAATTTTAACATTTACTACTAAAAATAATGTATAATATATACCTCGACTACAAAAAATGCCTTAAATTTTAACAAAAATATATACATATTTGGTTATAAATTTCTATTAAATAAAAAGTTTCAAACCTTAATGTACATAAGTGTTAAAATTGCTTAAAAGTTCTAATAAAATTTTTCTATATCAATATTATATTTTATATTTTAATTAACATATAACAAATAAATTGTGCCTGTACGTTTATATATACAATATTTTATACAATTTTATAGAAAACTTACGAAATTTAACATAAATTAAATTACAAAACATATCAAACAAAAAATAAAACATTAAAAATACTAAACAACTCACCGTATTATTATAAAATTTGTTAATTCTTTAAATAATATTTTTGTAATTAACAAATCTTATAAATAAGTAGGGCCGTTACTTATTTTTGTATTCGTTTAATTTAAAATTATACCATGTACATATTTTCTCTTTATTAGTTTTTAGGTTAAGAGAAAATAAAACTTTAAAGGCATTTAATATACATACATACATATACATATATTTTATTTGAAAATTTACTGTAAACATACTAACAATATACATATTTAATAAATATTTTTTAATTCGAATTCTTGATATAAATAAATGTTTAAATAAAAATAAAAAATGTATAATTTTTAATGTTTATTTAAATATTAAATAAAAAGCAACAAAAAAACTAAAAATTTGTGTTTTAAATTATTTACAATTTATTCAAAATTCAAATGATTTTTCAGTTTTGAATAAAAACGGTCCTAATGGAAAAAAATTTTGATTAATATAATTTAAATCTAAATAAGAGGCAGCTATTATGGAAACTTTAACTTTTATAACCTCATCTATCGCCTTGGCTAAGGATTTAAAAAATAAAATTTACTATGCATACTGAAAAATATGACTACAACTTGTATAGTAATTATTAATTTATTTGTTAAACTCTTCGCCGTGACGATAAGATTATCAAAAAGTCTTAGAGCTAGTTTCTGGGATAAAGATAATCTACATTTTAAAATTTAACTTTTTTGACATTTAAATGTAGGTTATCTTTTTTTTTGGCGAATTAAAAAACTCTTTTCATGCCATGATACTGAGCATTAATACTTACGTATGTATGTATACTTATATACAAAAAATACATTTAATTTTCACATCATTCATTTTGTTTTTAAAGTACTAGAAAATTTGTTTAAAATTATAATCACCCCTATCGTGAATAAAAATTCCACATGAAATTTGTTCCCATTTATTTTTTTAACATTGAATTTTAAAAGGAAAAATGTGAAAAGGGAACAAATTTCATGTAGAATTTTTATTCTACTATTATAAATTTTTACCAATACTGGTTCATAGAAACTTTGTATATGTGTTTTCATTATACGTTATTACCATTTTCTGACATAAGTCTGAGGTTTTAGTAACTTAAAACACTTAAAATATATTTGAATTTTGGGACCTTTATTATGACCTGCCCGCGACTACGCTGTATGGTCCATCCAAAAGATTTTCGATTACTTTTTCGCTATCGCAAATTACATTAAAAATGTTGGATCGAAAAGAAGAAAAATCCAGAGGTATGATGTCGGCGGATAGTTAAAAGTCGACCCTATGCTATTCGAAGTGCACGAAAAACATTTTTCACAAACAAAATTTATGACAAAGTTGTCACAGTTAACAGCGCTTGTCCGAGTTAATTCGGGTCATTCCTGTTCATTATGGATTGTGGAAAATATTTTAAAAGATTTTTGAAAAAAAAAAATCAAATGCACAATAAATTTTATTAAAATATTTTTTCATTTTTCCCCTTGTATTTTGAATTTGAATTATTATGCTAAAATAAAATGTAGAATTTGTATGCATACATATTAACAAAATAACCAAAATATAATTTCATATTTAGAAGAAGTGAAATATTAACATTCCCAGATCATATTTAAAAACTGATGTTATTTTTATGATATTTTGAATTGCTTCGGTATTGGCGAATTTATTTGAATTTAGGAAGGAATTTAAAATGAATTTAGTAACGCAATTAAAATTCACTTTGAACTACATATGTTGTAAATCATTTATGAATAAGTCTAATAATTTATGATTAAAAACAATTTGAAATATATAATTTTTTTATGTTTAGTTAAAAGCTTATTCGTTGTTTGTTTGGGGCACTTCTATTTTTATGAACAAATCTCATTAAATCATTTAAAGCCTATAGGACGTTTATCTGTTTTTGGGAAAATTTTAATTGTACGTCTGCTTTTCGGTTTTTTAGCTTATAAATAGTTTTTAATAAATAACCTAAAAGAGAATAACAGCACTAACAGAAATATTAAGCTCCATTTGTATTTCGTTTGACAGCGCGGGAGTCGCCTTCCTAAATCGTCGCCATCTATACTTGATGTTTTAAGCTTGCATTCCTGAGTTAAAATTTTTTTAAAGAGATTAGCCAGCAATAGGTCAATGTGTTTTAGTTTATTGTACGTTTTTTCTCTATTTGGAACATTTACACAAAAAGAATACCTTTCTTTGGTGCACTATAAAAAATATAAAATTACTGCATATAACCACTATCATTATATATCGTTGGTCTCATGTATTTTTTTCGAAATTCGTTTTTTTGCGATTCCAATGCATTTAACGCAAATACGCCTCCTCACAAAAATTTATTGCAATAGTGTTGTTGTAACAGCAGTAATTGTTGAGTTGACAGCCCTTGGCCGAGTAATATCGGGTCATTCCGGTGCGTAGAACCGGCTATCGTGGGAATGATTGCAATAGTGTAAAACATAACGCTTTTATAAGCAGTTGTACAAAAAAAGTTACATGTTGAATATTACAGTTTCTATTATGTTTTTATCTTCTCCTGTAAAGTTTCAAATATGCGAGTTAGGGCCTTTCTACATGATACCATCGATATATCGTAATCATTTCTTTCCTGTTTTAATGCTTAATTTCCGTTGCAAATACCATTAGAATATCGTTTGGATTTAAGATTTAATGTATCAATATATTGGGTACCACCACTGCCATTACTTTAAACACTTCTTTATGTTAACTTCTCACTTAAAGTACACGCTTAGGATATAGTTTTTAACTTTACTTACGAGTACAATCATTTAAAAAAGAACCTAGTGAAATTTTATATGAAAAGCGTTAGAAGCAGGATTTACAATTAAAAGATCAATAACTTAGAAATCAGTTCAAAATAATTTATTTATTTGTTTGATTTAAGAAATATTTAAACCAGTAACATTTTTTATTTTGTATTATTATAATTACCATTAATTTAAAGTATTATTGTTTCGGAAATCAATCTTGGTTCATTTATATTTTCGTTTTTTCACTGTCAAATTTTACAAAGTTTTATTAATAAAATAATGCACCAAAACTATAAATGTTTATCATAAATCTATTATAGCATATTTTCATAATCTTTTAATTCTAATTCCTTTTCCACCAACTGACTGGCTAAATTGTCCACAGTTTCTTGCATACGTTGACGTAATGTTGGATTTTGTATAGATGAAATTTCCTTAGCCTTTTGTGAATGCTGAACCTTAATTTCTTCTAATTGTCGCCGTAATTCAGATATTCTGCCATGTATTTGCTCAACTCGCATTTGAGGTACAGCATCGTTCGAAGAATCATCGTCGGATAGAGTGCGCTTACGTTCTTCAAAATAGCCAGGAGCGGCCAAATTGGAATTAGAACCACCATATTTAGAGAGATCATCATCTTCAGCTTTAGGACTGCCGAAAAGAGCTTTACTGTACTCATTTATATCTTCTTTAGATGTGTTAAGGCCAATATTGCCTCCTAGAGATGTAGTATTGTGGCCAATGGAAAAATCAGACATTCGTGAATCGTCTGCCGAAAGTCGTGAAGTTTCATCCAAATCGCGCATATGCGATGTGTTATGATGTTTGATGTCATTATCATCATCGGATGAGGAAACCTCTTCACCGAAAATATCGTGTTCACCCACACCACCAATGGGTGCTGAACCCGAGGGTCCCTCATCATCGTCACCGTCCGACTCAACATTAATGTCTTTTTGAGAGGATGCATCATGGATGTTTTTGTCGCCCATATTGAGTGGTTCGTCATTGTAGTCTTCTTCGCCCTCATTTTGATCTTTCAATTGGGAGTCCGATAATGATTTTGAAATATCTTCATTTATAATTTCATATTCCACTTTGACGGCATCATTGTCAATGCGCAACAAACGTTTAACTTCTTTTTCAATTTCAGGCGCTTCCACATTTTTCTTTTTTAACGTTTTACGAAAACGCCTCTTACGTACATTTTTACAAGGTGGCGTGATGCCATGGGCCCACAAAAATTTCTTATCCACCTTATTGGGATCTTTCTTTTTACCTTTATTTGGTGATTCTTCTTTATCCAAATCTAAAGGTTCTTCTTTACAAATCATCTAATATAATATAATAATAGGTATAATAAATATCAGTTTGTTGAAACATTTCTGTAAAGAGAATATATCATACATACCATTTGACAGATATCGGCCGATTTGTAAAAGCTTTTATTATCTATTGTCTTTAGACATTCAATGACTGTGGGCAAATCCACTATTTTGGCATGTAGTAGCCAATGATCAAATCTTACTTCTCCATAACGTAAATCATTGTCCAGTTGTATGGACACACGGTCTTTTATATTAGAGTTTGCTGATTGTATTGCTTCCCTCAAAGCTTTGGCTGGCTCTTCGGGTAGCCGTAAAATGAATTGATTTTCCAGTTCAACACCATCATCGCGTGGTTTTTGTTCTTGCTTGTTTTTATCTGTTTTCTTTTCAATCATTTTCAATGATTTATTTAACAAAATTAAAGAAGATTGCCTCTGATTTTATTTACTTATATATTCATTTATGCAATATCAAGCCTTTGATGAATTTTTCGATGATTTTGATGAAAATTCTTTACAAATCAACTTCTAGAAAAATAATACTATTTGTTTATTTTGATTTCAATACTAGTGTTGTAAAGCGTAAACATTTTTGACCACTATATGACGTATTTTACATGATGTTATACACTTAGAGAAGTGTATGGAGTTTAAAGTCCTATAACTATATCTTATAGTTAATTCAATACCTCTCATATGATATACAATGTTGTAAATGTTTTTTTCCAAACAACGACAGTGTTCGATATATTACATTGTTAAAAGTTCCTTTTTCCAAGCGAAGTCTATTTAATATATTCCACAGAGTTAAAGCACTCGCTAATGAAAAATTTGTTATAATTTTAACCATTTTATATATATTAAAGTTTTGTATATCATCACTATATAATTGCGATCGGATGATTATAAAAGGAGATGTTACGATTTAAATAAGTACTATAACTCAATAAGTTAGACATTAAATGTTTTTGTAAATAATGTGAAAGTTTGAAAATATTGATATTTATGTCTTATTGTGAAAACTTCTTCATATAACGACATGATAATATATTTCACTGTATTAAGTAAAAGTTGCCAGATTTAAAAAAGTGACATATGAGTGTATTTATGTGACTTGGGAGCCCTAAAACAAATTGACAGCCGCACATTACTTTTTTTCTTCATCTCATCCCCAATTTTTTCACGTTGAGAAATGAAGAATTTTTAATTGTTAATTAAAATATATTAAAATAAATAAGTTAAATAGGTTTACTCTACATTTAAAGTTTAGGTTAACAAGCAAAATGCACATTCAAAGAAACAGTTCTCTGCAGCTGTTAGCGGTTTTTATACTGGTGGCAGTAAGTTCTGTAAATTCCCTGTATGAAGATCAAATAAAAAAATTTGATTGGTAAGTAGAGCAAAGGTTTTTTCGTGTTTGCTTTCAGACACGTAAGTTTTTATAAACCTGCATAAAATATTGATATTGTTTTGTCCATTTAAAGGAGAACTTTGCAAATTGGTGGTGTTAATCAAGCATTTTTGGAGTTAAATGGTTTTCAACCACGTCTTGTAGTCAGTACCAGAGAAAATGTAGTGGCCTCATTATGCCCCAAAACGGGAGAAATTTTGTGGCGTCAAGTTTTTGAAACTGGAGCCAGAGGTAGTGTTAAATTATTACAACTTTCATCTGCATCTATTGCTGCTGATTCTACTGCTGCCGCTAGAGCTGGTTCTAGTCATGGCTTCGATATGTTAACTGTACAGGGTCATGCCCCCGCTTTGATTCGTGGTTGGAATTCAAACACCGGCCATTTGGAATGGGAATGGTCTCTAATGCCCCTGCAAACCGAAAAAGCCATTAATTCACTGTGGTTTTATCGTAATTCCCTACTTTATCATGTATTGCCCGTTTGGCAACACCATCTAGAGGTGACACAATATTTTGCAACATCTGGTCAAGCAACTGGCAATACAGCCAAAATCACAGCTCCCTGGATAACACAAGAAAAATGTATTTTAGCTGGCGTATATTTCACCTGTGCAGAGGGTTCAGAATTGATAAGTTTAGATTTGACAGCCACACAACCTCAAGTTATTAGGAAACAACTTGGCAGTAAACCAACAAAACCTATCAAGTCATTGGAGGTAAGTTTAACATTAGTATAAGGAAACATAGTTTAACTATCAATCATTTATCCACAACAGGGTTTAAATGGGATTGTTTTAGTCGATGGAAAACTTGTAACAGCTAAGGAAGATATGCACAGCTGTAGTGCCTTAACAAGCCAAAGCTTTTTGTTGGGACGTTTCAAAAATCAAAATGTTATTGTAACAGCCGAGGTTATAGACAAAGTAATTAAACTATTTTACTTCTCTTTCTCAATTTGTATACTAATAATTTCATATTTGTTTGTCTTACAAATAGGTTCTTAACATTGAAGGTTATTTGGCTGACTCTTGCCAATCCGTAGCAGAATTATCCAATTCTGTGGCCTATCCGGAACACTATGGTCTACCCACTTTAAGATCTTTTGATTGTAAAGTGAATCGTAACAATGACGGCAAGGGATGTCTTTTCTTAATCGATACCACAGATGATAGCGTTTTGGCCGTACAACAATCAAAAGTCCGTTGGACTAAATCTGAGGCTTTGGCTAACGTTATAGCTACCGAGTTTATTGACTTGCCTCTAGCAGATAGTGAGGGTGAACTAGAAAATGAAATGAAAGGCAAAACCGGTGAGTACATACTTAAAATTATAGGGGCTCTTTAAATATTGTTGAAGAGAAGGGTGTGATGATGGGTTTATATATTTGGTGTGTTTTGAGTGTATATACGTTTTCACTAAATTATTAATCAACAATTTATCTTTGGCTTATTTAAATTATACTTTTTAAAAATGTATGCGTTCAAATGAAAATAATGTGTTCTGTTCTGCACAAAAAGGTGTTGATCCAAGTCTGGAGAGTAAGTAAAGAGTTTATTTTGAATCGATGTTTTTTTTTAATTGTTTTTATTATTTATTTTGGATGCTAAAATGATTTATTTTTATTTTATGATTTTGCAATGTATAATTTTTATATTATATTCTGCTTAAGTTTGACCATTATGAACATCATTTTGCAAATAGTGCTAGCAAAAATATAAATAGTTTTAGGTATTTAATTGCAGAATATTTCAAATAAATATCTGTAAGCGATTACAATATGCTGCAGTCATTGTTCTTATTCTATGACTAAACAAACATGTGATTTTAGCAGTCCATACTATCGGAAATTGTTCGATATGTGCTGAATACTTATCGTCTTCAATAGATGTAAATCAATTTAGTTTTTCTCTTATCGCAAGGGTATAATTGACTTGACTTTAGGTACCAATTTGTTTTCTAGTAGAGTGTGGAAGGTAGTGAAGGTAGAGTACCTGCACATTCCAGTATCTGTTCAATATTAGCTAGGATTGGAGATGTGTAAGACACTAAAAACTACCCCCCCTTTTCGTTCCATGAATGAGTGGATATATGGCGTTTAGAATACACTACTGGATGACAAATGGAAACTTATAAAGGCGTGCCGATGTTATTTGCATCATAATCCAGCTGGTTAGTATTTTATATTAATCGACAGGATAAACATCTGCCTGTGGCGCAATCTTTTGAAAGTTATCTTCAACTTACTTTTTCCTTCAATTGCGAAAAGCCCATTTCCAGGTACTTGCCCGTTCATTTAAGCATTCATCGTTAGTATCAGATTCTGACTATAATGTTGTGTCAATTATTTTGGTAAAATTTTGATTGTATGCAATATTGTTATACGCTATTTTTACTTACCAACTGTGGTGTTTGAAAAATAGAAGATAGATTAAATAGATTTCCTTACACTTAATTCATTTTAGCATTAAAACCCAGTCGTAATGTTTAATTTTTGTTTTATGTATTGTTTTTTTTTTTTTTTTTGCTTTTGTGATAATATGTTATTTTTTTGTATAATTTAATTCAAACCTTATTAAAAAGAAAGAATTATTTCATATAATAAATTATTTAAATTTTTCCTAACAGCCGACATCGCCAGCGCTTTTATGCATCGTTTAACCTCCCAGATGATGCACTTCAAAAGTATCTTCCTGCATGTTATGGGTTTGGGTCCTAAACCATCTGATACCCAAAAAGCCGGTTTGGTACGCGACTCCTTTGGCTTGCACAAAATGTTGGTGATTTTAACAAAATGCGGCAAAGTCTTTGGTATTGATAATATTAGCGGTAAACAACATTGGCAATTGTATTTGAATAATGTTGAAGGGTTTGCCAATGGTGAACAGATGCGTTTACTCATCCAAAGAACCAGTAAACATTTCCCCTTGCAAGCTCTATGCACCATTGTGGCCCGGGACAAGGCAACAGGTAATGGTGTTTTATATCGTTTTAATCCCATTACTGGTGCTGCAGCTGAGGGTGGACTCATACAATTGAATTTCAAAATTAGACAGCTATCTTTGTTGGCCGAAACAGAAAATGATTTCGTTAAGGGAATTCTAATTATGGATGTCAATAATAATGTTAATGTTTATCCAGAACATGCTAAGTCAAAGGTATAGTTAAACTTAGAGAAATAATTTTAAAATATTTGTATGTAAATTTTTTGGCTTCTTGCAGGCTGATGGTTTATATTTGTATACCGCTGATAAATCCAACACCCAATTAAATGGTTTCTATGTTAACTTTGCCAAAAATGTAAGTTTTCCTGCAAATAATTTAGATTTTTTTAACATTAAAATTAAATAAAATTTTAGCAATTAACTACTGTACCTTTGTGGAATGTTGATTTGGGCGGTCATGCTGGCGATCATAAAATCATTACTGTGGCCTCGAAAAATTCCATTGAAACAGTTCATTCACAGGGTCGCGTTATGCCCGATCGTTCTGTTTTATACAAATATATTAATCCCAATTTGGTGGCTGTTTTCACTCAGGCTACTGATAGTATACATAAATGTAAGTTTTTTTTTAAATGAAAAATAATACAAATGAAAAACATTTTAAAATTTTTCCATTTTTTTTTTAGATTTGCTTAATGTTTATTTGGTGGATGTTGTCTCCGGTTCGATTGTCTTCTCCATGATGCATCGTAAAGTTCGTCCTCCCCTTCATGTTGTGCATTCTGAAAATTGGCTGGCATATGCCCATTATAATGACAAAGTTAGACGAACTGAAATAAGTAAGTAAAGTTGTATTCTAAAAAGCAAAACACAATAAGTGACACGCAATTAAAAGCAATCAATCACGCATAATTAAAGTTTAACAATAGCCACTCAGGTGGCTAAAGCAGTTCAACCTTTTATAACTGCCATATTCGATTTTGATTATAATCATATAGTGTTTTCGACAACGTCAATATTAGTAATTTTATGGTATTTTAAACGTAAAGTACTGTTCAAATATTCGGACACTACAGAAAGAAGCTTTTTAATGTTAAAAATCTTGTTGAGAATGAACGAAAATTTACACTAACTACTATATTTCTCCTGCTCTTTAACTTTAACTACTAATTGTATGCACTCTTAGTATACTATATTTTGCAACTCTGCTGAATTTAATTTACCGACTTTGTAAGAGAAAAAATAAAAATGGAGATGTATTGGTGAGAGATTTGCTGGAGGCCTAGCAAACATATTGTTAAACGCTTAAAATAAGAAAAAAAGAGTTTTGCCAGATATAAACACCTTAAGAAAAATTATCAGGGACCGTATATAACGGACGGAGTTCATTTAAATGTGAAAGAAAAATGGGAGAAAGAAACCAATTGCAAGGAGTAGTAAATTACGAAATAATATTGTTGTTGTTGTAAGAGCATAGCTTGTTGAATTGACAGCAACTAATTTGAAATTTTAATGAAACATTGGTACAAATTAATCACAAAACTTTATTATTCTTCCTTTTTAGACCCATTTTCACCAAGTCTAGTTATTTTTAAACCTGAAGTTATTCTGTCTGTTATAACTGCAGCATAAAACTTCAAATTAAAAATATCTAGATTTGGTGAAAATGGGAGTTAATATTTGATATTTCTGTTGACTGTTAGATATTAAGTTTACTGATTTTTTTTATTGTATGAACACGCAATTTTGAGCATCATTTCTAATAATTGCCCCTATTACGGTTCACAACTTTTTTAATAATTTGGTCGTCTTTCATAAATCGGTATTGCCATTCACAACTTATATGTAGTAGAGTTAATGTAGAGTTAAAGTCGGGTTGACTGACAGACGACCAAACTTAGTTGAGTTGAGAACGGCAATAGGGGCAAATATTTCTATATCGATAAAACGTCAAAAACTGTTATCAATGTTTATTAATCTTGTCAGCGAAAAGTCACATACATGTTCGATGGGATAAAATTCCAAAGTATAAACTCTCGATAGAACCATTATCTCTATAATTTATATTATTCATCAAAAAATCTTTACAAAAATTCGGTCTAACTTCTTATAAAATTCCAATTCACAGCTAAACATAGCTAATTAATTAATATTTCTTAAACATTATAGCTACTATTGAGTTATATGAAGGCAAAACTCAAGCTAACAGCACAGTCTGGAGTTCTCTAAATGCACCACCTATGCCGCTAGTGGAACGTCAATCCTACATTATACCCACAAGTGTGTCAGCAATGCGTGAAACCATTACCGAAAGAGGCATTACCAGTAAAGATGTTCTAAGTAAGTACACATTAACAAATTTTTTATGAAACTAAGCATTGAATTTAACAATAATACTGTGAAATATTTAGTTGGCACTAGCAGTGGTTCCATAGTTGAGTTACCTTGGGCTTTGCTAGATCCTCGAAGACCTATTTCATCATCTTCGAATGGACGCGATGAGGGTGCTATGCCCTACATTCCAGAATTGCCACTGCCCACAGAAAATATGATTAATTATAATCAAACCATAGCGAGATTACGTTATATTTACACAGCTCCCAGTGGTTTGGAGAGTACCTGTTTGGTAGTAGCAGCAGGTTTAGGTAAATATTTATTAAGACGTTTTATTTCTAATTTTTTTAATTTAATTTTCATTTCTTTGCAGATTTATTTGTTACACGCATTGCACCTTCAAAAACTTTCGATTTACTTAAGGAAGATTTTGATTACATATTAATTTCCATTGTTTTGGTAGTTTTAACTTCAGGTTCTTTGGTGGCCAAACATTTAGCATCGCGCAAATCCATTAAACAAGCATGGAAATAGTTTATTTTTTAATTTTTAACTTAAATAAATGTAATTTAATTGAAAAAACAAAACATAACAACAACAACCACAACAAACAAAGTAACGATGACTTTGTAGCAGCATTAAATACTAAATTAATTCAGATTTTATATATCAAAGTTATATAGGGAAATTATAAACATTTTTTTATTATTTTCTGTGTTTCTTTTTCATTTAATTTCATTTTTCGTGTTTGTTTTTCAATAATTAATTTTGCGTACTAAATATTTGTTTTTTTTGTCATGTTTCCACAAAAAACTTGAATTATTTTAGAGTTGTTTTTTAATTTGCTATTTTCTTGTTCAATAATCTATAATTAAATGCATTTCCGTTTAAATCTTCTTTAGTTTCTTAATATATATTTTAATTGCTTTTAAAACAAAAGAAGGTCAAACACAGCAGTCATTAAATTAATATTTAATAAAGTTTGTATAGATTTAATTTAAAATAAAATAATTATAAAAATACAAAAAGTAAAATAAAATGAAAAGGGAATACCTGTGTAAAAGCCAAAGTAAATTTGGACGTTAAGTGTACTTTTAAAAGTGTATAGATCAGTCAAAAGAAATTAAAATTTCCCAGCACATGTCACAAAATTCGGCTTACTATAAGCTTACTTGTGTGTTTTACTAAAATGTGTTACTTGCTTTGTTGCGATCTCAGAGATTAAACTTAAATCAGTTGCTGGTTAGCACTTGTGCAAGTAAGATCTCGCTATGCAATTTTTTAAATGTTTATGATGTTCTTCTTAATACACAAAGCTCTCTACTGCTTAACTAACACAAATATAAACATCGTAGGATGTGTTTGCCCACTTCTGATATATATTTGGGGAATTTCACGTCAAGTGCCCCAATTTTAAAAATCTATGTCTTCCGATTTGGATGAAATTTGCACAAAGGTTAGTACTATTGGATAGTAGGCCAGACACAAATTTGCAGCTCTATCAGTCAAGAACTGCCGGAGTTAGAGGGGGTCAAAGTTGGACATTTTGGTCATACAGGGTTCTTTTAAAATGAGTGTAACTTTTCACCGAATTATTTATTCCGTTCTGCGATTGCGAAAAGAAATTTTTTGTGCAAAAGCATAATTTTAAATTATTCATTCCGTTGCTGCAGAATTTTTCCTTTTTGCGCTATCATCTCTACACAGACTGTATTGCGACATGTCGCAGGACATTTTACATATCGATCGATATTTCTTTCCGCTTAGTTTTCCTTTCCGTGCGGAATCAATAATACCACCCATTAATACAATTTTTGGATCCTAATTATGGAATTTGGAAAGAAAAGATGTACAAATAAAAATATCGTTCCTACCACAATTGGATCTTTGCTTCGAAACGACCCGAGTCTCTCTTGGGCAAAGATTGTCAACTCAGCGACAAGTAAGAATTTTGAACGACATCAAGTCGGTTAGAAATGAGATCTTAAAATAGTATCGAGAAGAAATCCAATACGTCCAATTTTAATTTGCAGGTGGCAATGATGTAATATGAAAGTGATTAAATTTAATACTGTATAAACTAAGGATATCCGATAATTAAAATAAACTTTCTGAAGACACTTTCGAAAAACTGTTCATAGAAAACGAATTCTATACATTAAATAGGTTTTTCGTGTACATTCACAAAAAGGATTTTATAGACGACATTTTTACACATTTCTCTCAAAAAGGCATTGTTTTATGTTATAGATCCAAAAACTTCAAAAATTACCTTTATTTTCAGAAAATTTTTTTTTTTTACAAAAAAAGCTTTTTTTAACACAAAATTATTAAATAAAAGTTGTACTTACATTAAATGACTAATATGCACAAAAAATAGCTATTGCTTAAATCAAGCTAATGGAATAATTGGTAAAATCGATTTGTTTATTTTTTAATATAAATTCTATACAAGATCGAACAAACTAAAATGCAAAATGTCATGTGAGATTCAAAATCATAAAGATGTGAGATTCTATATAATTTTAGAGTTAAAACACAAGTATACCAGACTAGAGATTGTTGTGCATCATAATAATGGGAAGACTAAATCAATTATCACACAACATTATTAATAATAAAAATACAATTGTTACTTAATTTAGTTTTATTATTATTAAAAGTCTGTTACAATTTCTCCCTCCTCATGACGCCTAATTGGATCACCTTTGAGTAGAGCAGAAATCATGCTAAAAAAGAAATAAAAAATGGATTAATAATAAAAAATAACGAAAATTATGAATGTACTTACAAATACAAGGCAATGAAGAACATTATAAAGTAATAACCTAAATATATCATGGTGTTTCTAAGGTGAACCTTGAGCAAACCCCTGCTGTGAATATCAACTGGGTCATATACGCCCAGACTATCCCTGGGTTGTTTATATAATTCATAACCCAGCCAGGTGATCATGGGTAAATTAAATACCAACATTAGCCAGTGGCCACCCAATAGCAACAAAATGCCCAATATTAAATGAGAACCAAATTTAGGAATGACCCAAAAATTTAAACGGCTGCAGCATTCTTGAGCATTTAAATAATCACATTCCAGATCAGCCAAAGTGAGCACCTAATAAATGAAAATTATTACATATAGGTTGCAAAAATCTAGTTTGTTTCTTAATTAATTTACATAGTAAATCAATAAAAATAATATTGCTCCATATACAATTAGTGTTAAAGCGAATGTAACTGTTTCCGGTAACATGTTAAGCTATAAACTTAATTATTTATTTTAGGTATTTCTCTCTGCAATTTGTTTATGTACATACAGTAAATTAATTTGCAGTTAATCAAAGCTTAACTAAATGTTGACAATTTTCTTTTGGTATGTATATTCTGTCCAAGTTTAATACAAAGAAAATATCGACCACAACAAATAATCACAAGAATATTTGCCTAATATGGCAACACATTTTCGGTGACATAAAAGGGTGAAAACAAAGAAATCATCCCTGTTGCCAAAGTCAATTTAGCGATGACTGATACCACAAAATTGAGGTTGCCATATCAATTAATTAACT
Source organism: Bellardia pandia (assembly GCA_916048285.2). NCBI lineage: Eukaryota > Metazoa > Arthropoda > Insecta > Diptera > Calliphoridae > Bellardia > Bellardia pandia. The sequence continues at coordinate 125,496,243 of OU696529.1, forward strand.
AAAATAGAAATATAAAATCTTAAATCTGATATAATAAGATATCGGGTAAAGTCTCTTAGTCAATTGATTTGGAGATTGTAATCTCCAGTTTTTCAGATAACTGCTGCTTGTTCGGACGGCCGCTTGTCAAACTAATCAAAAACTTTTTAATTTTCATATAACAAATCGCTCTAATAGCTTTTATAATTTCCCCAGCTTTTCGATTTAAAAATGTATAACTATGGAAAATCGGTACATTAACATCACCAACCAGCTTACTTTCATTCGGTCTTTTGGAGAAAACAGCTGCACACATAAAGTATCCAACCGCAATAATGGCTCTGCGTGTTTTTGGTTTAAATTTATTAAAAAACAATAAAAATGTAACGCAAAACCTTCAGCGTTTCAATAACGCCTCTTTAATAAATGCAGTAAGTGAGATTTGAAACAAAAAAGCAATAAGTTTAACAGACAATTTTCAAATGGAACGCTTGCATAACCTCTCTTTTCTTCTTAAACTCTGTGTTTTAGGTGCTTCAGCAACAAAATGCTAATTACAGCACTGAGGTAACTGTTCAAGCCGCCCCTTCAGTGATAAGAAAACAAAAAGTAAGTAAGGCCATGAAAGCTTATTTGGAACGTGCCCAAGAACATGACGAATTCATGAAAACGCAACAATTGGATTTTCAAATTGGCAAAAGACATTTGGCTAATATGATGGGTGCAGACCCAGAGACATTTACGCAAAAGGATATCGATGTAAGTTTGTTTCTGAATAATATTTTGTAGTAATAATATTTAATTATGTGGAAATGTTTATTGTAGAGTGCCATTGAATATTTGTTTCCCTCGGGAATTTATGATCCAAAAGCCCGCCCTATTATGAAAAGTCCTGAAGATATATTTCCAGTACGCAAAGCAGCTGAATTCGACGAGACCGGTCGGCCATTCCATAGTATGTTTTATACCGGCAATCCAAATTTCTTTAAGTTATTGTATGTAAGTAAAGATAATTATCTATACGATTTTATTTAAGGAAGTCTTGATTATATTTATCATTTTGTGTAGGATATTGTTGAAGAACTCAATAAATTGTATGACCTCGAAGAACGTATGTTGCGTCGCGGCCAAAAACCTGATCCAAATCAGAAAGTGTAAGTAAAGAAATTATAAAAATATGCTGAAGGACAAAATATATTTTTTAAAGATTTCACCTGATCGAAATAGTCTTTTGGATTACTAAATTGAAATTTAATTATATAATTTATCTATTTTTACAGAGATTTAACTGGTTTCAATTGGATCTCAAAAGATCAAATGGAACTAAATTTGGTGGAAAAAATATCAGACATTGAATTCAATAGTTTTGTTACATCAATGGAGAGATTACTTTCGCATCCCTATTCGTACAAATGTAAAGAATTTATTGACAAATACACAAAACCATTAATGGACAAATCCAGTCAAATGGAAATACCAAAACCTCAAATCGATGAACAAGGTCGTCAATTTATTACCACATATGGTAAGTAATGGGAATTGGATATCTTATTGTATATGAAATGTGATTAATACAAGTATGTATGCTTTTCAGAATGTCTACGTAAAACAGCTCGTGCTGATGTAACAGTTCGTGTACCTGGTACCGGAAAAATTTCAATAAACGGCAAAGATATAACATACTTTGATGATGTACAACCACGTGAACAGGTGAGTGAATGTGAAATTTTTATTTGATGGTACTTTCAAATGTATTAAACGAAATAATTAGATAATTGGGGGTAATGTTAGTTTATATGCAACATTTGTGGTATGTATTTATATATTTACTTAATTTAAATTATATGTATGTTTTATTCAGGAAATAACTATATAATATATTTATGCCCTTATTCATAAAACTTAAAAATAAAGCAAATTTCCATACAAAATTTGCTTTACAAACCTCTTATAAACCTGTTGTAAGTTTTTATGAATAAGGGGGTTAATGTATGGCCTAATTTAATGCTTTTTATATTACTTTGAAATAAATAAATAAATAAATAAATATATTTATAAAACACAGAGTGTAAAGTTATATTTAGAAAGTTGATCTTTTGAATTATTCAATATATTTATCAAATACTCACAGTTAAAGTATATATCACACAATTACTTATTTCAAAAGTATTAGACAAAATTGATAGGATAGGATAGGAAGGGTTGTACACCATGTGCACTTCCACTCGGAGACCCTGTGGTCCATTGTGATTCCCTTCAGTAGAAAAAGAGTAGAAAGATAGATTTAAACTGAAAGAAGAACCAAAACCGCCTGATAAGGGGAGAAAGAAGGAAAGAAATAAATATCCCCTTACGGATTTGGAGTCGCCGTAGAATGTCCCATAAATAGCCACCCTATTCCCCTAATGAAACTCAGAATGTTACTCGGTTTGCAGCCAGCAACATTACTGAGTTCGTCCAGGAATCTATTTCCTAGCCAATTAAGTCTATGACCCTGCAACCTAGGACAGTTGCACATGATGTGCTCTTTTGTCTCTGGCTCCTCTGCATTCCCACACACCCTACAGAAGTCCTGTGTGTTATTATCCCATTTGCCTCTGAAGGCCCCAATCGAACAATGACCGGTTATCACTCCTACCAGAATCCTGAGACTATACCTGTCCAATTCCATCAGCGTTTCGGTCGCGTTTGCATTTAATTTTGGACATAAGGCCCTGGACACTATGAAATCCTACCTACTGCCCCAGGATTGGTCTGCACAGTCACGGAATCTTTCATAAATCAGCCTGTAGAAGTGACATATAGGTGGTTTTACCCCTCTTTCTCTAGTATCATGGTCCAAACCAGAACCATGTCTTGCCAGTTCATCTGCCACCACAGTTCCCTGTACGTCACAGTGCCCTGGTACCCAACAGAATCTCACTTGGTAGAGTACCAATAGCTCCTTTAGAGCTCTCCTACAGTCCTGCACTAGGTTGGAGTGTGTCTGATTACGCTCCAGAGCCTTTAGTGCCGCCTGACTGTGCCAAATATTGAAAAATCCTATTCTTGAGGTCTTAAAGTAAATTGTATAAGCTTTCTTTTGAGAAAAAAAGGCCCAAATTAAAAAAAATTAAAAAATTTTTTTTTTTGAAATGATTGAAGAAATAGCTATCTACAGTCCTTTGGACAATTTTTGCTAGGACCAATAGGTAAAAAGTTACACTCATTTTAAAAAAACCCTGTATGACCAAAATTGACCAAAATGCCCAACTTTGACCCCCTCTAACTCTGGCACTTCTGGACTGATAGAGCTGATAAGCTGAAAATTTGTCTCTGGCCTACTATCCAATAGTACTAACCTTGGTGCAAATTTCATCCAAATCGGAAGACATCGATTTTTAAAATTGGGTCACTTGACGTGAAATTCACCATATGTATAAGTTTTTGTAATGTAATGATGTTAGAAATCTGTATCTCCTTTAAAACTCCATAATTTTTGTTTTTCCTTTATAAATGTTTCGGTGTTTGTGAAAACTGTCGGTGACTTTGGCAAAAAACATCGGAAGTTTAATTTTGCGCCACCTTGTATATGTACTTACGCGTCAAAACTCGGGTCGGGAACCACATTTTGCTTACTGAGCTAGCGGGGCATCTTTTATACCCGCTTGACCAGTTTTGAATGGTTGGGTAATTTTTTTTATTAAAAGGTTTTTATCTGCTTGTGCTTTTTTTATAATAAAATCAGATTCCCGCATTTTCATACTAAATGCTACAAAAAATCAAAAGTTAAACTTTGACCTTAAATTTCTCATCAACTACTGATACCGATTTCAATGAAATTAAAATTATCATCTATTGATGATAATGAAAATAAAGAAGACCACATTCAAAATGATGGTGTTCCCCACAAACAACCAGAAAAAAATAAACCTACAAAGCCCCCACCAATATATGTTCAAAACGTGCAATTCATAGATAACCTCAATAATGCTTTAAACTCCTTACCAAATTGTCATTACGAAATACGTGTTCTTAAAGAAAATGAAATAAAAATTCAACCTTTAGAATCTATTCACTACACCCAAATAGTAAACCTATTAAGAGCCAAAAACACCCAATACTACACTTATAAACCCAAAGAACAAAAAGGTTTCAAGGTTTTCTTGCGTAATATGCATTATTCAACCGATAAAGAGGAAATAAAAAAAGAACTATGTGAACTAGGACACGAAGTAACACATATCCAAAATATCCTACAAACTGGTACAAAAAAACCACTATCTCTGTTTTCTATTGAACTTAAATCAAGTCAAAATAATAAGGAAATATATTCTTTAACCCACCTTTTACACTGTAAAATTAGTTTTGAACCTCCACGTTCAAAAAGAACTTTACCTCAATGTACAAACTGCCAAAAATATGGCCACACCAAAAACTTTTGCAACAAAATCCCCGTTTGCGTTAAATGTGCTGGAGATCACAAAACTATGCTTTGCCCAATCAAACAGAAAAGCGAACATATTAAATGCGCGTTATGCGGTGAAAACCATACCGCAAATTATAAAGGATGTATGGTATACAAATCCCTCAAAATTAAGCAATTTCCACCACTAAGAAACAAAGAAAAAATAACCGTCCAAGAACACCAAACACAACAAGCTGATAATTCTCGAAACGTACCTACAACAAACAGTAGAATAAATCCAACAGTGACTTACGCTCAAGCAACAGCACAGAGTCAAAACCCTAATACTGAGGAAATGTCCATTATTAGTAATTCTTTATTCAGTTCCACTACACCGCAAATAAGTAATGATATGCAAGACCTTAAAGATATGATGAAGCAACTGATTTCTCAAGTATCTAACATGATGAACATTATCACAGTACTTCTAACTAAGCTCGATGGACAGACTAAGTAAACTTAATATAGTACAATGGAACGCGAACGGGCTTATCCAACACACACTCGAACTAAAATTATTTTTAAATCGCTCTTCAGTAGACGTGCTACTTGTCTCTGAAACCCACTTCACGCAAAAAAGCTTTATAGCCATACCAAACTACTCAATCTTTTATACAAATCATCCTGACAACACAGCGCATGGGGGTACAGCAATAATAATACGAAAATCCATTAAATGTACTGAATTACAAAATTTTAGAAAAGATTATATTCAAGCTACTTCCATTTTAATAGAAGATATACACGGTCCATTTGTATTATCTGCAGTCTACTGCCCGCCGAAACATAATAACACAAAAATTGAATATCTTGAACTCCTTAAATCTCTTGGGAATCGGTTTATAGTGGGTGGTGATTTTAACTCCAAAAATACAGTTTGGGGATCTCGATTAACACTATCGAAAGGAAAAAATTTGCTAGAGGCAATAAATGAATTCAAATGTAAATTTATAAGTACTGGAGAGCCTACTTACTGGCCTACAAACATTCACAAAAAACCAGATCTCTTAGACTTTTTTATTACCAAGAATATAAGACATGATTATCTAAATATAAAATCATGCTTTGAATTATCTTCTGACCACTCTCCAGTGGTACTTATATACCAAACCGATGTACTTCTATCCAATCAAAATAAATTTATATACAACAAGAAAACCGACTGGGATTGTTTCAGAGAAATCTTAGAGACAAAACTCGAGACAAATATATCGCTAAAAACCGAAGAAGAATTGGATAATTCTATAACTTTTTTCAATGATACGCTTATAAACGCGGTTAGTGATTCTACTCCATCCAGAACACACACAGTAGATAAATTCAGTATCCCACCTCACATCCAAGAGAAAATAAAAGCCAAACGAAGATTAAGAAAAAGATGGCAAACTACAAGGTCAATTCAGGACAAAACCCACCTTAATAGGCTCACAAAAGATCTCAAAAACTTGCTAAAGAAGGACAAAGAAGATAAACTACAAAGATATCTTACTAACCTTGACTCATCAGCTACAACAAATTACTCGCTCTGGAAAGCAACCAAAAAAATAAATAATGGAATTTTACATCAGCCGCCGATCCAAAAACCTGATCTCACATGGGCCCGCACAAATGAAGAAAAAGCTAATGTTCTTGCAGATCATTTTTCTAAAACCTTTACAAATCCAATGGACGAAAAGGATATAACTCTTCAAAGTTTTCCAAACAGCTCTTCCAACTCTCATATCAGAAGAATTTCAATTAATGAAATTAAAAAAATTATAAAAACAACAAAAGATAATAAATCTCCTGGTTATGATCAGATCACCGGAAAACTACTAAAAGAATTGCCGAATAAGGCCCTAGTCTATTTAAGAAATTTATTTAATTCAGTTATAGATATTAAATATTTCCCAAAAGTATGGAAAGTCGCTGAGATAATCGCTATTCCTAAACCAAACAAAGATGCCTCAAAAACAACATCTTACAGGCCAATTAGCCTTCTGCCACTGCTGTCAAAGATCTTCGAAAAACTCTTCTATGAACGTATTGAACCAATTCTTCTAGAAAGACAACTCATCCCCAAACACCAATTTGGATTTAGGCGAAAGTTCTCTACTATACAACAAATTCATAGAGTAACAAATAAAATATCGTCTGATATTGACAAAAAAAACTTTTGCGTTGCAACATACCTCGACGTTGCAAAGGCGTTTGATAGCGTATGGCACAAAGGTCTTCTTCATAAACTAAAAAATCAATTGCCAAAAGAATTCTTCTTAATACTACAAAACTACCTACAAAACCGAAGATTCTATGTTAAATATAAAGACGAGTATTCAAAAATACTTTCTATAAAAGCTGGAGTACCTCAAGGTAGTGTCCTCGGACCAATGCTTTACCTCCTGTTTACATCAGATATTCCAACTCCTACAACAAATAACAATATGATAGCAACATTTGCTGACGACACTGTTCTACTATCATCACACGCAAACATCAAATGGGCTATGCAAAACTTACAACAACTGCTCAATAATACAATGAATTGGTTCCGTAGTTGGGGAATTCAAGTAAACAGTGATAAAACAATTCAAGTAATCTACACTAATAGAAAGATAACAAACTTTCAACCTATCCAAATAAATACTCTACCAATTCTTATGGATACAAAGGCGAAGTATCTTGGCATTATAATTGACTCAAAACTTAACTGGAAAGATCACATCACTCAAAAGAAAAAAGAAATAAACAACAGGTTTAGACAATTATTTTGGCTGTTAGGGAGAGAATCTAAACTAACAACTCAAAGCAAACTACTTATATACAACACAATTATAGCGCCAATTTGGAAGTACGGGGTAGAAATATGGGGTACAGCTAGCACAACAAACTTAAAAATTATTCAACGAGTTCAATCTAAAATATTGCGAACTATTGTCAACGCAGAATGGTATATTAGAGATGAGGACATACATCGAGATCTAAACGTCAAAACAATAAAAGAAATTATCCGTATCAGCAGCATTAAACATACAACTCGTTTAACACAACATTCCAACATGGAACTCAGACAGTTGCCGGCAAACGAAATCCTGGCACCTAGAAGACTTAAACGGTTTACACCTTCAGATCTAGCTGAGCGATACTAAAAAATTTATATATTACTTATCATTCAATAATTCGATTTAAGTTATCTTAGGTACTGATTTAAGATAATTATCATCCCACCTCTGTAAATTAAATTACTTATTGTCATCTTGTTGACAGGTGTAATAATAAAGGGAAGTTAAAAAAAAAAAAAAAAAAAAAAAAAAAAAAAAAACTGGAGAAAACTTCAAGATGTTTTCGCTTCACAAAAAAAAAATACAAAAATATCTCCATCGTTTCAAAAGTTACAGATTTTTGGCCGATGAAAAACGATTCTGAGCCACTGTGCGTCGGCAGTCTCTCAAAAATACATTCTGCTTGTTTTTAATCGTTTTAAAATGTCATCTGAATCGGTCGTCGTTAAAAACGTTTTTTGAACGTTAGACCAATACATTCGATTTAAATTTGAAACCAGAAAAATAAAAATGGGTTTCGTCTGAAAGAATGTTTTTTCTAGAAAAACCAGCAGTTTGTCCTTGAATGAATTCAGCGAATCTACTTTCTTGATATTCCAACATGTATCTGTTGGAAAACAAAGCTTTTGCTGAAAAACCTTACTTGGTTTTAGACGATACACGATACCAATTTGCGTACATACGTCTTGGACGAGGAGAAAAACTAAATCTTTTAATTATTTAAATAAGTTAAAAAACTATTATTCGCATTATTAATTCCATATAAAAAAGTAAATTATTTTTTAATTCTACTGTTAAATTTGCAGGCATAACGGTTCATGACTGCCCATAGTACTTTTCCTGTAAATTTTGCATATTATTTTCGAAAGACTGAATGTTAACGCATTTTTTTTTTAGAAAAAAGTTTATATGTTTCTGTTCGTGACTATCTCCAATTTATGGGTGGCAACCGAACCCTAGTGGAGTTGACAGTTGCCAAAAACATATTACAGATAGCAGCTGTGAGCTGTTAATTTAAGAGAATTTATGGTTGCTTTGATTTAATTTTAGGTGGTAAATTTGAAACGTTAGTAATTTTGTTGTTAAATTATTTATACTTTTAACATACTATATATAAATGTTTGTTTTCTACTTGAAAATTCAGGTTGTTACATAATAGCAACCAACTTCAGTTTGGTTGCTATACATAATCGACCCATTAATTATTTCAAAAAGTTTCCATTATTTAATTTTAAACTTGATTTTTAACTGTATTTGTTTTAATATAAAAACTTTGATTGACTTGAATATTTTCTACTTGTATTTTCTTCTCTTGACTTACTACTTACCACTTGTCAAAAGTCAACAAATAAAACAAATATTTTTAGCTTTATGTACATAATGATAAAATATAAATTGTTTATTTTAATTATACACAGTTAAAATACAAATTAAAAAAAAAAAACAAAAGAATAGATTTTGTTCAACTTAACCAAAATTTTAACGGCTAAAAAAACCATACACATTAACAAAATGTTTAGCAAACTTTGTCGGCAAAAACACACACAGCCTTAAAATAATAATAATAATAATAATAAAAATGAATCATAGAAAAATAATAGAAATTATAATAATGCAAATAATAAAATAATTGATTTATAAAAACCATACATACATATTTAATATAATAATTTAAATTAATTATAATAATTAGATTTAACTTTCAATTTTAATGATTTACTAAAGAATTACATACACGCAAATTTATATATTTTTCATTTCAAATACTGCAAATAGGGGGAAAATATGTTAAACATTTGTAAATTAATTTAACAAATTTAATTTCAATATGGTGTAATACAATTTAGTTTCATTTAAATACTTGTTTTATATTTTAAAAATTTTAGTTAATGACATTTTAATTATTTTCTCTAACTTCATTTTCTAGCTATAATACAATTCAAAATTATATTTATTTAAAGTTATAGATCGAATAGTTTAGATTTGGGTACTAATTAAAAATATAAGCTTTTTCTGAAAGTTTTTCTTTGTTCTTTGTCGCAGAAAATGAAAATCGTTAACAAAAAGTCCTCATGTTTCAAGAAAATCACAGAAGTTTAAATTTTTTCTCCCCACACCTAAATAACATATAGTACTTCTGTCCAATTTTTAGGCATGATTCAAAAATGATCGGTCAAATGTTTGAACAGGCGAAAATACACTGCATGTTCAAAGCTTTCGATTGAGGTTAATTTTCCTTAGAAAATTTATGATATTCTTTAGATCATACATTCGATCTTATTAAAAGTTTTAAGTTATTCCAAATAAATACTAAATTAATTTTGAAAAGTACTTTTCTCAATTTGCAAGCTATAGAAATAGATATGTATGTATATATAAATATGTACTATATAGTATGAAACATTTAACTGAACGTTGAATGGAGAACTTTGAAACTGCTTCATGTATTTTCTCTGATTTTATTTATGAACGATCTTCAGTTGAATGTTCTTTAGTAATTTGATCCATTAAAATGTAATGCCTTGTTTTCGAACAGTTGATAATAATTTTTAAGATACAACATCGCATTTACAGAGATATTTAAGTGAACTGTTAAAGTGGTTTCACCCATTTGATTCACCCAAAGTTTTTTTCATATGAGAAAATATTCATATGAAAAAAAATTTCGCCAAAATAATATTTTGTTCGGAACAAATTTATTCTTTATTTTTTGTATGAAAGGGGAAAGGGGGAAATATGTATAAGAATTAGATGTAAATGTTCAAAACTCATTTAGTGGAAGTGTTTACTGTTTTAACTATGAGTGAGTGACTTTTTAGAAGTCACCTCAATTATTTGGCATAAACGATTCGATTTAAGTTTGAAAATAATCATCATATCGTTATGCCTGCAAAAGGGTCTTTGTCTAATTTTTAAAACAAAACTGCGGATTTTTTTTTACTCAAATACTGCTTGTCTTAATTACCTTATTTTTATTAAATAATTTTTAAGCTTGAGGTCACTTTTTTGTTTTTTATAAAAGATTTTTTAATTCTTATATATAATTCACTCAATATTTCGATTTCCTTTGGAAATCTTCTTCAGTAGTTAATTTAATATTATAAATCGAAATCGAAATATTGAGTGAATTATATATAAGAATTAAAAAATCTTTTATAAAAAACAAAAAAGTGACCTCAAGCTTAAAAATTATTTAATAAAAATCATTAAAAAGGTCGAAGAATATAGAATAAAATTAATTACCTTATTACATTACAATTACAGTTTGTAAGACGATTGAAAATTACTGAAACATGTATTTTCAATGCAAATTTAAAGAAGTTTTAATTCGTTCAGCTTTAGAAAGAGCAAAAAAAGCAAATTTTTTTTTTAAATTTTCTGAAAATGCTGGTTTTTTAACATTTATTTTAGCTAATCCGTGTTTTTAAATCGTTAAAAACTTGTTTATGTTTGTTTAAAATGTTAATATAACCAACTACTTTTCGGCCCTTTGTTCCTACTAGGAACCACAGGACATAATATATAATATATATATATATACTTTCCAAATTATAGAGTTTAAAAGGTTAAAAAGTATTGCCTTTTGACGAAAAAAATAGCGCTTATTGCGTTATTTTCTAAAAAAGGCTAAGAACTGAGAAGTAGTATCAGATTATTTTCTCAAAATGTCACACTTAAAATTGTTTGCTCTCATTTTTATTACTGAATTGCAAATATCTGAAATTTTGTTACAGGGCTAAAAAGTGTTCTCTTGATTTGCTAAAGAAATAATCACCCCTATCATGAATAACAATTCCACATGAAATTTGTTCCCTTTTATTTTTTAACATTTAATAGGAAAATGTGAAAAGGGAACAAATTTCATGTGGGTGAATAACTGTATCTATACTTTAAAAGTTTTTTTAAATTTTTATAAACAAAAATTTTTAAATTTTTTGCCTTTTGCCCAATACATGGGAAAAACTGCCCCTTTCTGCACTTTTCTCTGGTTCTGTTCTTAACATTTTTCTGCCATAAATTTAATTACTAATTTATTGCCAAAAAAAAAAGAGAACAGTGCTTTGGATTTGTTATTTATTAAATACTTAGGAGGTACAAATAAACCAGCCTATTAAAACTAATCAAAATACTGATACGATATTGAAAATGGTAAAGTAGGGCAACATTATTTTTGAAACAAAACAAAGCGCCACCACTGGCATTATTCGTTTAATATCCAATATTATTTAAATATGTACAAACGTCTTCGTTTGGAGCGATTTATTCAAATGGAATTAAAATGTTTGTTATTAGAATTTTCAAGCGAATAGCAAATTGATTTCATTAGAATTCAAAATATTTGTTGGAATGGTGAAACCAAACCTTTTTCATTCCAAAATGTTTTATAAATTTATTATGGATAATTATAATGCGCAACAGTTCCATTTGCTTTGATACTACGAAAGGCATTTTTAGACTTGCATATGATTAGATGCTGTGAATTGGAATTGTATACAGTAGACTGTAGATTCTGTAGATTACGGACCTTAATGAATTGTTTTCTTGGAGATTTACAATTTGTTTTATTTAAAAATTCTGCACTCAAGATTGTCTAATTCTTTTTTTTTTTTTCTCTAATATAATTAACTTTTCAATTTTACAATTAAATTTGCATAAAAGTTCTTTTGAATCAAATATCTCCAAGAAATTGAAATTACAGAAAATAATTTGAATAACAATTACATACATATATATTTAAATAAATATTAAAATATAATTTCAGAAACTTTTATAATTTTAGTTTAAAAACTAAAAACTTAAAACAACTACAAATAAATACAACATAAAAATAAAATTCCTATAGATTAGTTCTTAAATTTTGTGGGAATGTTTTAAGATTTTTTTAAACAATCTTTCAATCTTCTGATCGTTACGAGTAAAAATGTTTTTTTTATAATAATGTGTGTTTAATTTGAAATAAATTTGTTTTAAAATCTATTAAAAGTATTATTAACTAGGGTTTTTAAAGGACACATTTTTTCTTATTTCTATATTCTTAAATTACAAAAAATCTTTGTTCGTTTTAAACTACTTTCTTAAATTATTTTTTTGTTGATTCGATATGACAATCAGTAATTTATCTATAACTTTGCTAGCTTGCTGCTGTTGGGTTATAAGAGACTGTTTTAGCTCCTGTATCTCCTGTGTTAAATACTCAATACGTTCGCTATTATCATCCATTTTCGAATTAATGTTTGACAAGACGGTGGCTTCAAAATCCTCCGTCGCATAGGGAGTCGTCGGTGTTTGATTAGTTTCACTATTATATTTGTTTTTGTACGACAGATAAGTAGCATCGGATGATTTGGCCGATATAGTGTGACCGAAGTGTTTGCGCATTTTACCCACTTCGTAGGCTTTCATTAGAATATCTCGTGGCAAACGTTTTTCGCTCGGATTTAACGGTTTTACACACAAAACCACTCGATAAGCCTGCGGTGATACCAGGGCCGTATAGTGCAGCAAGTTACGTAGCCATGTGGGCAGATAACCATTAAATAAGGCCGACTCTATGTAAGAAATTAACTTGGTTTGCCTGACCAGTTTAGAGAGGCCAGCGGTCTTTTTGAGACCCTGTATGTCGTGGACCGCTATACCCACCAGCAGATTCATCAATATAATCGTAACGAATAGCAAGAATAGCACAAATGTTATTTGAGCACTTACTTCCAAGAGAAAGGGTGGATCCTTGCCATCGGGATCATTGATGAGCAGCGATAGATCCTGCTCTCCTATCATCATCACCAGTACGGATATGAATCCCATAAATGGATTAGCAAATGATGATGAGGAGGGAAATATAACACAAAATGATATAGTAAATCCAATTAGCATACAGGAATAGGCCATAAACAGTTTAGCAAATTCTCCTTGCACCCTAGTGTACATGGCTACGTAAACATCGAATACTGGCAGTTGGCCAATCATTAACATAAGATTGGTCCAACCCAGCAGTACAGCAAAGGCTCCTATGTGATTTTGAAAGGTATACGTTTGTTTGGTATAAATATACGAAATAACAAAAACACTGGTGATGACAAACCACTCCATTATGTTTTCCACCTGTGTCACATAATGTTTAAACGATGAGTAACCCGTGATGCCGTACAACTTTCGAAATATTTCCACTACCGTGATGGCTACCAGCACCCACCATTGCATTTCCATAACAAAGGGATTGTTGCGTAACATGTCACCCAAAATGGATTGTTTCTGACATAGTTCCTGGGCCTGTATGGTGGTGTTGTCATCTTTACTGCCATTGTAGCAATTGTGGGCCAGGGCAGTGAGTACGTACAGTGTTAGAAAGAGTATGAAGAAGAAACAGAATATCAAACGTCCTATATAGTATTTTCTTATCTTGCCCCACTTAATGTACAGGAATGACGAACACAGGGGATGCTCTAAAATTTCTTTTTGTCCCTCATCCACAAACGTATTCAAATAACTTATTTCTCTAGGATGACAATGTTGTAAGAGTTGACGAAAATCCAGTTCCAATTCCACTTCACGATTGACCGGATCCTGGGAATGATGTAATGTAATGGCGGCATCTAATTTCTGTCGTATCATGGCTACAGAAGCAGGTGTTTTACGGGTGATGACGTTAAGAGCTGAAGTGCCTTTTTTTGATTTTGTAGTGACATCAGCACCGTGATAAATTAACATTTCCACACACTGAGCCAGACCGTCTAAGGCGGCCAAATGTAAAGCCGTAAAACCATAAATGTCCTTGTGATTAACATTGGCTCCCCACTGTATAAGTAGTTCCAATATATCAAAAGCATTTTCAGATTTTCCCACGGCCGCATGCAGGGGTGTTCTGTGATCAAAGTCTTCAGCATTGGCATCTGCATTGCCATTTCTCAGCAGAGATTCTACACACTCCAAGCTAGAAGTGCGAGCTGCTAAATGTAGGGCCGTAAAACCACGATGATTCTTTAGTTTAGCATCAGCACCTTTGGCCAGTAATAAGTCTACACATTCTACATTTCCCTCATCGGCGGCTAAATGTAAAGCTGTAGATTCCTTTTCCCGTATGCATATTCTTACATTCGGATCAGATCCGTTGGCTTTTAGTAAAATCTCTAAACACTGGGCATTACCCAAGTCTGCAGCCAAATGTATAGCATTAGTGCCATTCGGCTTGAGGGAATTCACATCTGCTCCTTCGTCTATAAACAACTGTAAGCACTCCAATGCATTGGCTCTCACAGCACAATGCAGTAGACTCTCTTCACAGTTGGGCTTGTTCGTATCTATGGACAATTGGGCACCATTATTTATCAAATATTTCGCCGCCTCCGGCGCATTACCAAATGCTGCACAATGTAGCGGAGTATAACATTTTGGCTGAAAATTCACATTCATATCCTTGCTCACCAGAAATGTGAGCGTCGACAGGCAGCCACTAAACGCACCCAAATGCAAAGCGGTAATACCATTTTGATCACAAAAATTCAACTCAGCTCCTATATCCAAAAGACTTTGCAACAGATCCCACCGCTTTAGAAATGCCGACCATAGGAAACATAAATTCTTCTCTATTTGCGAGGCGGATTCAAAGTGAGTCTTTGTATTTTCACCAATCACATTGCCCTGTTCGATGTCCTCAAAATAGCGTATGCGACCGGCGGCATTTTTCATTTGATCGATTAAACTGATGCGCAAAGTGTCGTTGCATATTTGTACGCTTAATTCACTGGTTGGCTCTTCGAAACTATCATACATACTGGGTGCACTTTCAGCTGGTGGCGACGGACCACATTCCATATATTCAAATTCTCCTGGTGTTGGATATTGAGCTTCGATCATAGCATCGGTATTGTTACGCCATCTTACCATTAGATTAGGCGGTATTGATTTGAATCTGTATTTGTGGAGAGAGGAAAAATAAACGTTTTAGTTTTTAGTTATACCTACATATATAAAATAAGTATAAGTTATTAATTTAATAACAAGTGCTGAGGTGCTATATTAATTTGTACAAATTTTCACATATTTAAAAGATTTATTCCCCTAAATTTAACAAATAGATATCTATAGTGTAAAATATCTAGTAGAAGTCTTCTATCTAAGAGGTGTACTGATATTAGGTTTAATCTATCACACTGATATATACTTATTTGTTTAAATTACGGGCAATAGTTAAATTTTTTGAACCATTATATATTCTATGAACATTTCCATAACTAAAGGACGTGGTAATGGTAAAAATTTATAAAAATATACGTTGCTTTGAGGTAGTCCTTGCTGAAACTGATAGTAGTGTTCTAACTTTGCAGGGAAGGGTACTCACACACAACTAGTTAATTGACTAGCTCCAAGAACTTATAACATACATTTATATGATTTTAGAATAATGCTAATTTATAAAATTAGATTTTCTTGGACGTAGTTCTAGCTCAATCTTGTAGTGTTGTTCTAATATAGAAAAAGTTACTTAATTGGTTCTTTGGAGATATTATCACCTCAAATGTCGTGGCCTTTTTCTTATTTCAGATAGTGTATTGTGAAGTGTGATTGGCAAATGAACTTAGTGCGGTGAAATGGTTTCGTATATCCCCGTTTACACAGGGAAACATTTGTAAGGGAAACATCTGGAATTCTCTTTTTTCTTTTCCTTCGCGGTCATACAGGGAAACATTGTTGTCGGAAACATTCCAGTTTATATTTGTTTTTTTTTGACATTTGTCTTATTGCAGTGTAACCGAGAACGGGAAACAAATTTCATATTCTCTTTCCCACCCGTCCCTCTTTTTCAAACAAAATGTTTCCTTTCCAAATGTTTCCCTGTGCAAACGGGGACTATATTGTAATAATGTACTTTTATGAATATTTAGTACTTTCCAGAGCTTTGTGACTTAGAAAGCTGAAATTGTTATATTTATAATAGTTCTATCTATTTCTATTGGATTTCTTTACTCATGGTAAGGAATAATAGCAACTGTCGCAAATTACTCGCGGAAAAGTATCATCAATCCTTATAATAGTGCTAAATTCAGGTCGAAAAAACTTAACAATCACGAAATATACAATAGATTATTAACGGAATGAAAAGCTAAGTTTCTAAGTATGTAAGTACATACTAAAATTAAATCAGAGAAGTGCCTACTAACTTATAGGTATAAAGGTTAATAATATCATACTATTTTAATAGGATAATACAATATTATTTATGCTGTTAGGATACCATATATCAATTAGCAACATGAGGGAAATATTTTCTCAAAAAGTTTTTAATATAAATAGATTGCCATCGAAAACAACTTAAAGCAAAACGAATAAATGTGCCTTAAATCCCTTGTTATTAAATTATTATAGAAGAAAATATTATCATTTTTCCAGGCATCCATCACATCTAACTTTGATTTTAAGATTAAATTTTAAACTTTGAGTTTTTAAAACCATTGAATGTTTGAAGCCATTAATACATAAATAGTTGTTTGATTGACTTTTAAATTAAAATATTTCGAAAACCCCAAAATGTAAAGTTCTTGATCCAAAGTATCATTGGCAAGTGATTAAAGAAGCCACCATCCCGCGTCTGCAATCATTGGCAAGTGATCAAAAACCGCGATTTCTTCAAATATATAAGACTCAATTGGTCTACATTATAGAACTGTATGCAATCATCATGAGCCCCTATTAGAAGAGATTTTTATTTGCGAGGTTTTCGTTGTTCTGCATAACAATGTTTTTATAGATCTGCTACTATCATTAACACAACTGTGACAGACAGTGCTATAACAATGATATTTTTCAGGGTTAGTAGTTTCTACTATTTGTTAATTTTTTTTTGGGGTTTTGCTTTCTGCTGTATATGCTTAGTTTTTTTCGTGTAGCGTTAAAATAAGCGCTAGAAATATTATTATTATATTTTTCTATACTAAATGACCCAGGTGTATCCGCAATTATATGGTAGTGAATCTGTTGCATTTTGCAGGGCTCTATGTGGAAATTTCGCAATAAACAAAAATGTATTTTAAATCCTATTGTTAAAATCTATCAGTAGCTCTTATTAACAGTACTGTGGCAGTACTTTTGTGATGCTATTTTTCTGGGTGTGTAGATACTACAATTTGTTAGTATTTTGTATGCTTAGACTTTTTCGTGTAGAATATAGGTTTGAAATATAAATAAATTTTAAGAAATATGTATGTATATACCTAGTCAAGTCATCAATACTGGGGGGTTACTCTCTATTGCGATGCGAAAGCAAATGCGATGTGATAACCGTACAATTTGTATGCTTATCGCATCGCATTTGCTTTCGCATCGCAATAGAGAGACCCCCTGGTACACAACAAAAAAAAAATTAAAAAATCGACGCCAAATGAAAACGAATTAATATTTTATAAAATTTTGTTTTTATTGGCTTATTGAATCGCAACAAATCTAAGAACAACTTATTCGAAATGACCATGACGGTTTGCCTTTCAGCACGACTTGAGACTATATGGTCACTCATCGATCTCAAGACTCAATTCATGCATAATGAAATTGCCACTGCACGGTGAAGGGCTCGCTTCATCGACTAAATATGTCGAGTAGAGCAAGCAATGCCCTCTCATACGGCCCACAACTTGTAATCCAGATTTGTGAGCTGAAGCAGTCTTGTTGGAAAGTCCATGGCTTGTGGATGAATATTGATTGGTTAAAGAGTTTCTCGTCAGTAAACAGAATTTGTGTGAGTGTTCTTCGCTTACCGGTTGAGTAACGCTTTCGATTTTCGCTTACGTTTTTAATGTGTGTCGATTGAACGCGCTGAGCCTCAAATCTTCTTTGATAATGCGGTACATGGGTTTTTGCAAAATTTGCATTTCCCATGACAATATTTTCTGTTTTCGCAGTGGTTTTTGATCTATTCTTCTTTTCACGGCGTTGGTCGCTTTCGGAGTTTTCACAGTTCGCTGACGGCCGGATCTTTGACGGTCTCGTACTTCAACAGTACTTCTCAGCACGATACAGACAATTGCAAGTGATCCCAAGCGGTCCCAACATCCTAGATAACGCCTTTTTCCATGTTGCATTTTATAGGCCAACTACAAGAATACGATTTTCGATGACGCCGTATTCCATGATTGTAAACAATTAATGTTAAATGTCAACTGTCCAATCGCAATCAATACGAAATGAATGGGCCCAGTGTTACATTCCTAATGAGTGTGTGCAGTTGTGTACTAGTATTAATGAATTGACTAGGTAGAATAAATTATGATATTTTGCCATACTAAATATGTGAGGTGTATCCGCGACTATGCGGTAGTAAACCTGTTGCGTTTGTCAAGGCTCACTTTGTTAATTACAGCATGAACAGTGTAATTTATTTTTATTGTTCAATTCTATTGAGTTATATTATAAATTCATTGGAAAGAACTCACACTAGAAGCCGACGGTACAATGTACGAGTAAGTGCTGCAATATTTTTTCAACTTATTGACTATTAAAATTTGTTGTCAATCAATACAACAATAAAAACAGGATCCCTAGATATTTATTTATATTTTTTAAACATTTTACAGCTGCAATAAATTATTTTTGTGAAAATCTCTAATCTCGCATTCAACTCAAAGTAGCCAGCTACTTACAAACATTTTGTTTAACAAAAGTTTATTGAACTCTGGTTTAATGAATTTAGTTTTTATGTTTTAAGTTCAGGGTCTAAGCAAACAAATATATATGTATAATATATTTTAAAACAAAGTTATGTACGAGGGCGGTTCGGAAACTACTTAGCCTAGCACAGAAAGAGAATAGTTAGTTTTTCAAAAGCATTTTTATTTCTCAATATAATCTAATGCAACTTCAATACACTTAGTCCAACGCTTATCTAGCAATACTATTCCTTGATTAAAATAGTTTTCCTCAAGGCTGTAAAACTGTAATTCCATCTTCAGTTGAGGTAAAACGCTTGCTAGCTAGGAATATTTTTAGATTTCGGAACAGGTAAAAGTCACTGGGAGCTAAATCAGGAGAATAAGGCGGGTGGTCAAGCAACTCGTATTTAAATTTGTTGATTTTAGTCATTGTTAAAACACTCTTGTGCTCTGGTGCGTTGTCTTGATGAAAAATTATTTTTTTGTGTTGTAAGCCAGGACGCTTTTGTCGACTTTTTACATTTAATTACCGACAGCAAAGCCGCCGCAAGTAATATAACAGGTGTCTATGTGACATCTAGATTAACCACAGAATGCCGGATATCTCTGAACGAGATAGCGGAACATTCTAGGATAACGCTAATATGGGTCCCTGGACATAGCTCGATTCAGGGTAACTATATTACTGATGATCTAGCCAAGAAAGCTACAATGTTGGCTGATGAGGAGATTGATCCCTTCATTGGTATTAACATTAAAAGTCTGAAATTACTTATTCGAGATGAAATGTTCAGACTTGCTCAGGTAAGGTGGACGAACGAGATCACATGCTCTATTGCAAGGTCCACATGGCCTTTATTTGATGCGGGAAGGACGAACTCACTATTTAGTTTTCGTTGTGACCTAATTGGGCTTATTGTCTCTCTACTTACAGGTCACTGTACTTTTGGGACACACGCCAAAAGACTTGTTCTACAACATAATGACTTTTGTAGAAGTTGTCACAACGAGGAGGAAGAGGAAACAGTCATACACTTCCTCTGCGAATGTCCGGCCCTATCGCTGAAAAGGGAACGGATACTCGGAGCATCCTTTCTTTCGTGTTTGGGTGAACTATCAAGGATAAATCCAAGATGCATCAGCACCTTTGCCAAGGTATCTGTATAGTTCGTTAGGGAAGCAACCAATGCGGAGTGAAACCGATAGGTTGTCCACCAACGGGTATCACAATGGTATCAACACGATGGACGCAAGTGAGCTGTTTTCAAGAACGGCTGCCCACGGAACCTAACCTAACCTACATTTAATTAATCCAAAATGTTGCACTGGTACTCTGAATTTATTGTTTTACCCTTTTGCAGATAGTCAATCCATAAAATGCCTTTAAAGTCCCCCAAAAAACCTTTGCCATAATCTTACCAGCCGATTGAATTGTTTTTGCCTTTTTTGAGGCACTTCCTCCAGCTTCAGTCCATTGCTTGGATTGTTCTTTTGTCTCTGGAGTTAAGTAGTGGATCCATGTCTCATTCACAGTTATGAAATGACGCTTAAAATCCATTTTATTTTTCTTAAAACGATCCAAACAAGCTGGAGAAATTTTCATTCTTATGCGTTTTTGGTCGACTTGCAGAAAGCTTTTTCATCTGTAGTTCTTCATGCAAAATTAAATGGACTCGATCATTTGAGATGCCCATTGGCTATTTCATGCACTTTTATTTGTCGATCATTTAATACCATATCATGCACGTTGGCTACAATTTCTGTTATTGTTGCTTGGACGTCCACTGAGTGGTTCATCCTCAATGCATGTACGACCACGTTTAAATTCAACAACCCAATTTTTTGCTGTTGCATATGAAGGAGAACCTTCACCTAACACACTCACCATATCATTATGAATTTTTTGTCCCGATAAACCTTTTTTTGATTTAAATATTTAATGACACCACGAATTTCTAGTTTTTCCATTGCAAAAAATTTTCCGATTTTCGGAGATTTTTTAAATAAAATTTCAACCTAAGCAAATATGCCACGAGGATTGCTTAATTTTGGACCTACGAAAGTTCAAGCATCGCAAGAATTCATAAAAAATGTAATTTCAATACTTTTTTTGACCATTAAAAAGGTAAAGGTCGTTACTTTATAAATGTGCTGTTTTCAAATTTCGGAAACAAACATCATGTATTGTAAAATTTTGCACAGGATGTGTCAAGTAAAAACTCTTATTAAATTCTTTGAAATGTTTTTTTTTAAGGAATGGGTTTATTTTCAAACCAAAGGAAATTAATAACAAAAACAAATTTTTTTTAAAAGTAACGGTCGTTACATTATAAAAAGTTAAACGTTTTTTGTGTTTGAATTCATTTATTATGGGTAACAAAAAGCAGCATATTTTTATTAGTATTAAGGAAATTACATTTAATCCTTCGGAAAATGACAGATACATTTATTTTGTGTAATATTAGTGGAAAAATAAATTAAAAATAATAATTTTAGTTTTGAGCTGTAAGGGGTCATTTTCTGTGGAAACACCCATATGTATTTTGGAATAAAAAGCCTTAATTAAATTTGTTTATTGAATTAATTTAATTTGAAACAAATTTTATAATATAAACTATATATAATATTTAAAATTTTTGTAACCAACCCCACCACCAGTTTAATAATAAACATTCTATTGTTTTATAAACATATTTTTGTTTTTGCTTTAATTGTTACTTTTCCCATTCAATAAAACATCGTACTTTTCAAATTAAATCTGAACTTCAAATTTGGTTTTGTTTTCTGTTTGTTTTAACTATTTGAAACAGCTTTTTGCCACACACTACTATTAACAACCAAAAATGTAATTTCTAATTTATGCAGATTTATTAGTAGAAATAAAAACAATATTTTTTGTGTAAATTTAAAGAAATATTAAACAATTAAGATTAACAAATACATGCTGTACTACACTACACTACAATCTACTTAAGAAATTGTTAAAATTAGCTTGGGATTTTTGGTTTATTTAATTTGATTTAATTTAATTGTTTTAAGTTTTATTCAATTGATTTTTTTTTTTAAATTATTTTTGGGACACTATACACTGTTTCCAGCCAGATCCATGGATGCTGCCAAATTGATAAAGTGTTATCTAATTTCATTTCATTTGATTTTCTGTTTTAAACATCGGTATTTAACACCAAACAATTGCAAATTTATATTTTTATATATTTTCCAAGAAAAATCAAAAACACTTTGTTTTAAATTCAAATTAATCCATTACAACTGTTCTCACTTTTATTTAAAAATTCTCGTTAATCGGGCCATTTTGATAAAGACAACCGTGTTCATTGTTAGTTCATAATAAACTGAAATTTAAATTTGAAATTAAAACTAATAATGAAAAGTCAAATAAAAAATTAAATGATCAACGATCGATGTTGTTGATTTTAGCAACCAACAACAACAGCAGCATTCACAGCACCAGCTGTGACAGTGACAGTGGCTGTAGTAGGTATATAGCTGCTTAAAATTGTGGTGTGGTGGTGTTGGTAATAGATTTCAAAAATTTGCTGTCTCTGTGCAACGAGCAGCACCTACTAACTTGGCTTGAAACATCATCAGTCATTTAATTTGTTATTTTTTCGCTTGTAATTTTTTTATGTTTTGTGTGCTTTTTCTATTTAAAATTAAATTTTTTTTAGCCAATATAGAATTCCGCGATATCTTTTAGAAAATTCGAATTTAACCACTTCCATTTTTATAATTTTTTTTCTCTTTTGGATTTTGTTGTTAATTGTAGACTAAACAAAAAAAAAAAACAAAATAAATAAAAAATAAACCTGTTCGTGTCGTAGTTCGTATTCGATTGTATTTTCAATATTTTTTTTTATTATAAACAAATTTGTGTTTTTTTTTTTTTTGTCAAATTTATTATCAATACTCAATTAGAGGTTTGCGTTTTTTTCTGTTGTTGTTCTTAATATTGTGAATAATATCAATTTTGTACATTTTGGTGATTTATTTGAATTATCATGTGTGACATACACCTAATTCTGTTTTTACACGGTAATTGGTTTCAGGAAACCCCTTGCAAAAAAAACCGTGGTTTCTTATCTCTAAAACCTATTAAAATTAGTGAAAAACAAGGTTTTTTTTAAAGAAAAACTAACCTGAGTAGTTTTTAATAATATTAAATCACATATCGTCGTGGTGAATGCAAAAGGCTGTATGTCCAAAAAATTTGAATTCGGTTTTATTTGTAGTGTTGTAACCAAAATTGGGGCTCCTATAACTGCAATTTATCTTATGCCGTTCAGGAAATTAGAAGAGAGCTTTTGCGTGCTATTGCAATATAACGAATGTTCAGTATGTTTAAATTTTTCTCAGAAATATTCAGTTTTTTGTCTCTCCTGCAAAAGTATGATTTTGTGACATACAGCCTATTGCATTCACCACGACGATATGCATACAATGTGTTTTTACACAATCATAGTTATTAAAAAAAAGGCAAGCTTAAAAGGCAAGTTAAGTTAAAAAATTGTATGACAAGTTCATTTGATTGTATGCACTAAAAGGGAATTCCCCAAAATTTGTGCTATTTACAATTGCTCTGAACAGTAAATTTGTTTGTATCCACAAAAAGTAAATTCACCTAAGTTTGTCATTCCGTTTGTAATTTTCACAAGATAATTTTCCGACCCTATAAAGTATATATATTCTGGATCCTTATAGATAGCGGGATCTATTAAGCCATGCCCGTCTGTCTGTCGGTCTGTTGAAATTAATTTTCTGAAGTCCCCAGATACCTTCGGGATCCAAATCTTCAATAATTCTGTCAGACATGCTTCCGAGAAGTTTGCTATTTAAAATCAGCAAAATCCGTCCATAAATAACGGAGATATGAGCAAAAATCCGAGACAACCTCTGAAAATTTCATCAAAAAAACTAAGTGTATTAATATTGTTACGAACAAACTCATCAACAGATGGCGTTGATCACACAAAGTGTATTAATATTGTTACGAACACATTCATCAACAGATGTTTATCGACATAGTTATGCATAATATTATGCATCCACAACAAAGGTGAAGGGTATATAAGATTCGGCATAGCACTATATATAGCACTCTTACTTGTTGATATGAACGTAGTTCGCAAAAATTTAAATTAACCAAAAAAAATTAAGCCTAAAAGATTGTAAATCGTGCTAACTGAAATAAAATCGTGCAAAAAATTTAAAATTTGTTTATTTTTAAACCGTGTTAAATCAAAACTGTGTAAAAACAGAATTAGGTGTAGGTATATTTATTTGATTTTTTTCGTATGATCTAAAAAATTGCATACATTACAAATTTTTTTTTTGATAAACGCACAAATATTAACAATAACCGAAATATGATTTTTGTTAAATATTTGCTAAAAGTTAAATCTTTGCTAAAATTTTTTATTCGAAGGTTTACTGCTAGTTAAACATAAAAATTTATTTGAAATTTATTTTTGTATACCTCTGTTATATGTTCTACATAGCTTTCCGTTGGAAAACATAAATGTAAAATCATATAGAAATATACAAAGAGACACTAGCAAAATGTAATGCATTTTCTGGCCTGCTAAAGCCTTCGTCAGGATTCTTTGTATCTAATATTTTTTATTTTCAAATTCTTTATGTTTAACTTTTTTATTTACTGAATGAGAATTATTCCTCTTGCGAGTATTAATTGTAAACAATTTTTCTAAAATTTTTTATTCGAAGGTTTACTTCTAGTTAAACATAAAAATTTTTTTGAAATTTATTTTATTTCAAATAAAAAATTTTAGAAAAAAATTTTTACAATTAATACTCGCAAGAGAAATAATTCTCATTTAAAATAGTCAAGAATATTCAACAATGTTTTTTAGAGTCCAACCGAGTATTCGGATTCGGATTAGACCAAAAATTGGCCAAATACCAATATTCGGTTTTCGATCATATTTTGACCGAAACAAGTGGTTTCGGTTGGACTCTAATATTTTTAGGTGTTAAATTAAATTTACATAAACTTTAATAAATAAATTCCCATAAAAATTAGCTTAATGATATTGGCAAAATATTAAATTGGTTATAAAAAACTAAATCAAATTAATAATATTAACACTCGTTAGTTTGCTACGAATTAAAATCACTCTAACACAAACAAATTATGAATATTGGATTTGAATGCAGCACAAAATATATCTCCACAACAGCTATACAATATGCATGTTAGAACATTGATTTGTTATCCTAATGATCATTTTGTTTAATTTGTGAAGAAAGGAATAAAGAGAGAGAGAGAGAGAATGTTGTAAAAACAAACGAAACTTGTTTACATTTGACCTTGAGCTAAAACTTCCTTATCTTTGATTTTTGTTATATTCCAATATTTTCTACCAATGTTAAGGCTTTGCAATATTAATTTTCAATTAACAAAAAAAAGCCTAAAAACATTCTACCTATTTTAAACAATCTTACATAGAAAAATAACCTGTACGAAAAAACCTAAGCATACAAACTAAGAACAGTTATTAATAGTTATTAAATAAATAAATTTTGAAGAAATTTTGCTGTTTACACGAGTTTGAAGCATTTTGAAGAGCAATTTTGAAGAAAATTTCAATCGTGTAAATCTAGCTTAAGTTTAGTTCGTTCTTATAAATTTCTCATATTTCTCAAATTTTTTTTGGCCAAGTAAAACGTAGTAAAAGCTGTGTTAAATTAAAGCTTTTGCTGGCTGAGTACATATAAATAATTAGAAATAAAAACACCTACAATTATTAACATGATTTTTTAACAAATTTATTAATTTTATATATTTTTCACCATATTCTTTAAATATTTAAATTAAAAAAAAAAAAAACTAAATATATATAAATAAAAACTCGTAGGTACATATACAGCCCAATCATGAATAAAAATTCCGCGGGAGTTTTTTCCATTCTCTCATTTTTCCTATTTAAATTCAATGTTAGAAAAATAAAAAGGGGAAAAAACTCTGGCGGAATTTTTATTCATGATTGGGCTGATAATAATACTAGCAAGAACTCGACTAAAGAATTTTTAGATAAATTGTTGTCAAATATTGGGGTTAATCAAACAATATCATTACATACAGAGTAATATAATGAATACATAAAATTACTTTGCTTTTTAAACCGAGTGACTTGACATGTTCTTGCAGTAAGCAATTAAATCAACAATATCACACAGAAAATATTTTCAATCATAAATCAGCCAATTAACCCAATGATTGAAATAATAAAATAAAATGAAGCAATTTTAATTGAATCAACTAAAAAATTGTTTAATTTTATTTTAATATTTCAATCATTGGATTAATTGGCTGATTTATCCTTAAAAATATTTTCTGTGCAGATCACAATAATGCTTTAACATGCTTTAAATTGCCTACATAGTATCCCAGCATACCATTCTAGAAGCGCTCCGCAAAAAGGAGTCAGAAAAGAATCCAACAAAAGAGCATTTTCGGAGCGAAAGAAAAATTTGCTTGTTACTGTCCTGAGTCGGCACGTAGTAGGACTCAGAAATTCCATTTAATTATGTGTTTACCAAAGCGTTGTTGTCCTGTTATTTGTGCTTTGAACAAAAAAAAAACATAGCTGTACCACACATGAATGATAAAAACAAGATTACACAGAGCCCAAAAAAACCTCACAAAAGGCTCTTTTCTGACATAATCTAAGAGCTCTTTAAGAGCCCAAAAACCCCTCATAAAACCTCTTTTCTGGCATTATCTAAAAGCTCTTTCGGACGGACCATTTTCGAATGTAATGACCCTCATTTCTGAAGGTTTTCGGAGCAATTATGATTGTTTTTTGGGCTCATAAAGAGCGTTAACGCTCCGAAAAAGGTGTCAGAAAAGACTTATTTCGGACTCATATGGCTTGCTGGGATGTAGTTTATTTTAACAATTAAAAACTACTTACCGATTTGTATTATTCTCAGCCAATGGCTGTTCAGCTTCAGTTTTTGTAACAACACTAATGGAACGTGTCATACGTCGCGGCTTGGTACTGCCTTCTTTGTAACCAAGATTTTCCATGTTGAATACACTGGTCGTTGTCGTTGACGTCGTCGCTGTTCCTGACACTTGTTCTCCTTCACTTTAAGATCGTATAATTGAAAATGCATTCAAATTTATGCTTGAATTGTTGTAGTTGTTTATTGGAAATATCTATTTGTTGACAAATATACAAAAATTTGGTTTAAAAAACAAAAATTAAAAAAAAAAAAAAAAAAACACCAACAAAAAAGTAATTGAATATTTTGTGTAAATATGTATGTAGAATATTAACAAACAAAAGTTGTTATTAAAATACATACATGTATTAAATGTACATGGTTATTTAGTTTTTAAATTATTATCATTTTTTTATACGACAAGCAGTTACGTGCCAATATTGAATAAAAATCCGTTACACTTCTGATTTTCTCATAATTTGAAATATTTGTTAGTTGTTATTTCAACACAAAACCCGAAATAGTAAATGGATGACACATTCATAGATTTATTTTTATTATGTACGAGTACCTACAAATAAATACATAGTTGTTATATTGACAGTATGTTGGAAATGTATAATACGAGTATATATTTCACTATTACTTTTTAATTTTCTGCTTTACACATGATTGCTTTACAATTTTTATTTAATTAATTACTGATTTTCTTTTTTCAAAGATTTTACCACAAAATGTCATTTAAGTAATTTATTTGCAAATCATTAAAGTAAATTGAGTTAGCACCTTTTAAACAACTTATTTCAACTTTAAACACACTTGTAACGTCCAGTTTATTACTTTTTGTGCGTGAAACAACTTAACTCCCCCGAGCTCATAAAACCAAGTATTTTGTTTTTTTATAAATTATGTTTTATTTAGGCAATTTTATTTATTATATTCTTTATTAAAGTTTAATTTTTGTGTGCTTTTTGCGTCACTATAAAAAGATTTCTTTATTACGAATTACAAATTTAATTTTTTTTTTTGCAAAACCTGAAAATCTTATCATTTGAATCATCATTTGATATCTTAGATGAGATAAGGCAGCATCTTTGAGATTTTTAGCGTAACTGCAGAATGCTTTTTTTTTCTTGTTGTTTTGGAAAATATTATCTTAAGATTTGATAATCAGAATTGAATTATGAATGGATGATATAATGAAGTTGTTCAAATAATTTTAAATTGTTTAAAGCATTTTGAACTAATTCACAATTATCTTGATATTAAGGAGTGCGCCGTTAAAAATTGTTACATATATGAAAATAGTTAAACATAAAATAATTAAACAGTTGACTGAAAAAGATCAACACAAACAGAACATGCCACATTACTACTAATACATTGTAGTGATGCCTAAAACATATGCACATACATACTTAATTATTGTGTTTTCAATGCATCCCAGCGGCGAAAAGAAGTAGTAAACAGGCCTTCTGGAAAGCCTTATTTAGCAGACACAAGGCCTTATTGCCCCATGCCATACTCATACATTTTTTACACACGATGTCCTAGCCAGCCAAGGCCTTCTGCTTCACCTTCTTTAGCAGGCCTGTTTAGAGACCTTCTACATTTTCATTAAAATTTTTTATTTTTCTAATTTTTTTAGGCCCATTATTACAACTTGGCAATAGTTAAAGGTATGATGTTATCGGACAGATAAGAAGTATTTGGTTATTATAAGTTTACTTTAATTTAAACCGACCGATAAGCTAAAGGGAAGATCATCTTGCCTTTAATTTTATAGTGAGGTTTACGTATTTGAAGTTGCCATATGTTCTGAAAAATTGACAACTTTATGAAAAATAAATTAATTTTAATTTTGTTTTGCGAATAAATAATTTGATAAACAAAAATGGAAAGCAGACGTTTGATTTATATTTTTTTCACAAACAAATATTATCACAAACACAAAAAATTTACTGTTTCTTGTCAGTAATTTGTCAAAAGTAATCGGTTTTTAACTGGTATTGCCATATTTTAGAAAAAAAATATTTTATTTTACAAGGAAGTTGTAATAACGAAAAATTTTAAAGGTCACTTTATTCCTCACTTTAATTAAAGTTACCTTTTATTATTAAGAACATTAAAGGCACGTTGTAATAATGGCCCTTAAAGTTCTAAGTGATCTTTTATGCATTTAATTTTTTTTATAATAAAAACAATAACACTACCACGTCAACAACTTACAGAACGCACAAACCGCTTTGTTACAGAATTTAAGCAAAACTATTTTTAGTTTACTTCTTTCCCTGCAAATAATATTGGACTACGTAATCCATTTTAGATGAAATGGACTACTTACAACATGGTCCAATGTAATGCAGTCATGGACAATGTCATAGTTAAACAAGAGTTTATAGTTAAACGACATGGTTTCGTGTTAACACGATTGCATATTGAGTTGTTGTTGTTTAAAACTAACCCTCTTGAGAACTCTATGGTTTAGTTTTGGGACTACTCCGATGGGTTATATGGTCCAATCCAAGGACATCGCAATGTTAAATCTACCACCTTTTTTTCATACATTTGGAGTAGTTTTGGAGTACTCCTACTCCTGTTTGGTCTAGTCTTTACATGCATGTATGGACTAGTCGCGTTATTTGCAGGGGTTTTTTTTCTTTTCACATTTTGCACTTTAGTTTTTGTGTTTGTTTTGTCTTGGGAATGTGATTTTATAACGGGATATTAACGTATGTATACAATGTATACACATAATAAAAAACAACCTAGAAGGGAGTAGGTAGGCCTTCTATAAGGCCTTCCTGGGAAGACAAGCGAACATGAGTACTGGATCTAACAAAAGGTCTAGGAAGGTCTTACAGAAGGCCATATAGCTGAGGGCCTCAATAATTTCGCCGCTGGGATAATATCCAATTTGTTACCCTTTAGATAATTTTATTGGTTTAAGCTCACATTCGTGTACTTTAGTATTCAGTCCCTGTTTGCTGTGGATGCTGACCACAGTCTAATATTTTTAGTTGTTTTAAATTTATTTTAAAGGAATTTAAACTAAAACACTTTCCTGTCATTTATCCTGAAGGACGTAATGACTTCCCCTAGTTTCGAACCAGTTAGTCTAGTTCAACAAAGTGAGTGACAATAAAATCTCAAACATCCTACGAAAATCGGCAGTGCTGTTGTCCTAAATGCCAGTAGCAAATTTTTAGAATTGTTTTTCGCTTACTGTGAAGCCTTACTAAAGCTAGATTTACACGATTGAAATTTTCTTCAAAATTGCTCTTCAAAATGCTTCAAACTCGTGTAAACAGCAACATTTCTTCAAAATTTATTTATTTATTTAATAGTTATTAATCGTGTAAATCTAGCTTAAGACGTACTAGTAAAAAAACAAATACCATTGAAATGATTTCTGTATTAATGTACACGCATACCACGCTTTGCATCGTTTCGTTTTGCGTTTTTTTCGAAGTTGCGTCGCTGCTTAATTAGTACTAATTTTCACTGTGCGTTGCACAGTGGCGCCATTTGAGTTTTTTCGTTGCAAAAATCATATCTTTTGAACCGAATAAGGTAATTGAACAGTTTTAACAGCATATGATAGATAACTGTTCAGCCTATGAAATGAATGTTTGGAAAGTGTACTACGCTTTGTAGGGGCCTACTTGTGGGTTATCAAAGTTAAAATTAGTAGAAAAATCAATTTTATGGTAACTAAAAAAAAATATTTTTACATTTTTAGATTGTTTTTATTTTTTTTCTTTTTTTTTTAAATTTATTTTTTCAACCCATAAGAAGGCCCCTACAAAGCGTAGCACCCTTTCCAAACGTTCATTTCATAGGCTGAACAGTTATCTATCATATGCTGTTAAAACTGTTCAATTACCTTATTCGGTTCAAAAGATATGATTTTTTCAACGAAAAAACTCAAATGGCGCCACTGTGCGCCATACAATTTCTGCAACCATGTCTTTTTAACCTTTTTTACCTCTAGAAGCCAAACGGGCACGTACGGGCAGATAAAACCTTTTGAATTATGTAAAGAAATAATCAAAGAACAGGTTTTGCAAATATGGCAAATATACAAAAATATAATTTTTTTTATTTTCCGCCAAAGTTGAAAAATAGTGAAAATACGGATGGTTTTTAAATAGTGATTTACCAGGGGAAACACAAAGCAAACAGGTAATTTTTTTATCATTATACATTTAATAAATACATCAATCAATACAAAGAAAAAATATGACGATTCGTTACCTATTTTTCGTGATATTACACCTGAAATCGCAACAAATTGACTAAAAATTGTGTGTTTTTTTGAAAACCGAAAGTCGGTCAACTTTGAAAGGTTATATCTTCTAAACTAAAAATGTGATATTATTAAGAGTGGCATATTTGAAATCGTTTCCTATAACATGGGTTTATTCAAAACTTCGTCGGCGCTCATGAAAATTTTGATTTTTACAACCTCGTTTGCTCTACGGGCGCCACTGTGCGTCGTTAGATTTTCGAAGTTGCGTTGTTTTGGGTTTGAGTCTTTAATTTTTTTCTATAAAATGGCACCACTTTTGTTTCTAATTGTGCCATGCCTTTAAAACTCGGGGATTCCCTTTCTAACTAAAATCAAAGTATGTTATTTTAATATGTAAATACAGTCTTATTTTCACTTTGTTTTGCTAATTTCAAAGTTCAGTTTCAATTAAGTAGTGTTTTGAGCTTTTTGGAACTGGTTACAAGAAATGGGAACTTAATACCATTGGGTGCAAGTGACCGATTTTTTAATTTTGTTTTTGTTAAATGAGCGTCAAAAACATGTTAATTTTAAAAAAGCTTTTATGTCCAAGAAGCTTTCGATTTTAATGTTATAGAGCTTTAAAGTTGATATATATAAATAAAGGGTGGTTAAATTTCAAGGGCCGATGTTGATTTTGAATAAAACTCAAACTATTTAGGAAATTATTGTAATTTTATTTTATTATGATATATTGGTATTACTCAATTATGTATGGAACAAAATATCGGCCAAATGGGCGCCGCGACCACGGCGGCACTCCTCCATCCGATGGTCCAAATTTTCGATGACCCTGAGGCATAATGGAGGTTCTATGCCGTTAATGTGCCGAATTATCTAATCCTTTAGCTCTTCAATTGTTGCTGGCTTATCGACGTACACCTTTTCTTTCAAATAACCCCAAAGAAAAAAGTCCAACGGTGTCAAATCACATGATCTTGGCGGCCAATTGACATCACCATTACGTGAGATAACACGGCCATTGAATTTGTTGCGCAAAAGAGCCATTGTTTCGTTAGCTGTGTGGCAAGTGGCACCGTCCTGCTGAAACCACATATCGTCCACATCCATATCTTCCAATTCGGGCCATAAAAAGTTCGTTATCATCTCACGATAGCGAACACCATTCACAGTAACTGCCTGACCGGCCTCATTTTGGAAAAAATACGGCCCGATGATGCCGCCAGCCCATAAACCGCACCAAACAGTCACTCTTTGTGGGTGCATTGGTTTTTCGACAATCACTCTTGGACTCATTCGCCCAAATGCGGCAATTCTGTTTATTGACGAATCCACTGAGGTGAAAATGTGCCTCATCACTGAAGATGATTTTCTTCGAAAATTGATCATCCACTGTTGCCATTTCTTGCCACCATTCTGCCCATTCACGACGTTTGGAATGGTCAAGAGGCTTTAGTTCTTGAGCCAATTGCACCTTGTAAGCGTGTAAATGCAAGTCTTTATGCATAATGTTCATCAACGACGAGCGTGAGAGGTGCAATTGTTGGGCACGACGACGAGTTGAGGTGGACGGCTCTTCAGCCACACTATCGCGAAAAGCAGCAATATTTTCTGCAGTACGAGCTGTACGAGCATGCACTGGTGTTCTCACATCTTCTACAGACCCGGTTTGCTCAAATTTTTCCACGATTTTTGCGATTGTACGCACATTTGGACGATCAAATTGACCAAACAAATCACGAAGTGCACGATATGCATTTTGATTTGAACGCCCATTTTCATAATAAGTCTGGATAACTTTAACACGTTGATGGATTGTGTATCTCTCCATGGTTCAAATTGAGTAAGTCTGAAATAGAGAAATGTCAAATAAAATTCGGAAAAAAGCTTGGCGTTTAGGTGTGGTTCACATTCAACATCGGCCCTTACAATTTAACCACCCTTTATAAATTACTATATCTATACGATTTCTAAACCGATCCAGACAATATATATATCATTTAACTGACATAAATGAATTGCTAACCTTGCACAACCAAGAATTTTCTAATGAATAACTATTGCAACTGAAATTGCAATTTGCTAACGAAGAAGATGCCATTGACCGTTCAATAGAAATTGTTTGATTGATTAAAAAAAAGTTGCTGGCAGGGGAAGAAGTTTTAAAGTGTTCCAGGCGGTAGCTACAATGAAATTTATTTTACGTTGAAAAAAAGCTTTTCAGCAAACATTGAACCAATTTTTTGTAAAAAAATACAACTGACGACAACAGCCACTATAGATTCATCAGACAGTGACTAATTTTAATTTTGTTTTTCATAAATTAAACAGTTTATTTTGTTTTAATTGAATACGTTTTTTTTTTTGTATTTTGTTTTTTAAATATTGACTTTGTTTAATTTTCTTTTTAAAAAGTAATATTTTTGTAACCCTAAAACCTATCTTCGATCTTTACATGGTTTGCCTTAGAAAATCTTAATTCACTCTGCGTCGTTTTAATTTGCGTCGTGTTTTTTTTTTTTAGAACGTAACCTCGTCGCAATGTCAGTTATTGGTGTAATCGAAAATAAATGAAAACCTTACTACCTACTATCACTTACAGAAAAGCAGCATTTAAAGAATTGCTCTAATCCCTTACGTGGAAGCAGGTTGTATTGCAGAGACATGTTTCCAATTGGGAATTCGTTATATTAAAATTATGCCTTCTGGAAGCAGGTTATAAGCGGAAACTTAGCTTCTCCCCTATAAAAATGCTTACAGGTAAGCTCCAATTTTGACTGGAATGTTACTTGTAGCCTTTAGTAAACATAACTGTTAAGCCCAGCTGGGGCCATATTGTCATTGACATACTACTTCTCTTACTTCAGTATCGGTTGCTTATATACAGATACCTAGAGCTTAATTTTCTATTAAAATGACAGACGGAGGCAGGGATGCCAACTTTTGAGACT
The DNA here is from genome assembly GCA_916048285.2 of Bellardia pandia. Taxonomy (NCBI): domain Eukaryota; kingdom Metazoa; phylum Arthropoda; class Insecta; order Diptera; family Calliphoridae; genus Bellardia; species Bellardia pandia. Next base: position 125,530,538 of record OU696529.1, read on the forward strand.
CAAAACGCGTAAAAATTTTTCAAAAAAGGGCTAAAAAGGGCTAAATTGAAAAAATTCATTTAAAGCCACATCCTGTCAAAATTTTCGATAACGTGCGAAAAGGGGCTAAATTATAAATGTTTCTTTTAAAAATCAAAACAACAAAGACTTTTTTATAAAATAATTTATTAGAAAAAAAAAATATTTTTACTTAATAAAAAGATTTTTAGCAATATAAAAGGTCTACATAACACATAAAAAGCAATAGAAAAAAAATTACTATAATGAGATACATATTTAAATTATCTACATTTCATATTACATTTTAATAAATAAGGTACATACGTAGATTAAATAGTGTACATTTAAAATTGGTCGTTACTGAACATCATCATCATTTTCAAGCCATAAGACACTATCAATAAAAAATTTAGATTTTTTATATGTTTCGTTCGAATTAATTTTTATGCACACTTCGGCAGGTATTTTGTAGTTTGAACAACATACATTATCTCTTTTTAGGCTATATTTAATGTGTATTAAACTGTTACACGTATTTAATGACATTTTGTTTCTAATTTTATTTTTGAATAAATTCATGACACTAAAACTCCTCTCAACTTCTGCGTTTGAGTACAGATATGTCAATATGTGTAAGGCAAAACTGGATAATTTAAGGAATGGGTTATTACCAATAGCATTTTTGTAATTATGAACACCGATCCAAAACTTGTCAGTTCTTTCAGTATTATTCCATTCACATGTTTTTAAACTAAGAAGACAATTCTCTAAACAATCAATTTCTTTATCATCAAAAATAAACTCTTTAAAGCTTGGTAGAAGGCTTTTCATATTATTCGAAAAAATATTTTCAGTACTTAGTAACGATATTTTTTTAAATATTTGTATGTTGGATGGAAGTTTTGCTCTAATTTCAATTATGACAGTTAAATTTGTAGAACAATTTACAAAGCACATCAATTTGAAAGAAATATATGTATGTAGATTATTTTAGATTCCTGTTCTTTTTATAAATTGTAAAGCAAACTAACGTTATTTCGATATTATTAGATTAAAGGAAGAAAAAGTACGAAAAAACTAAAATGTAGCCATATCGAGCAAAAAGTAATAACGGGCAAAAAGGGCTAAAAGATAATTGTAAAAAGTGCTAGATTTACGCGTTTTTTAGTTTCGGGCCAATTTTCTTTTTTCGCGTTTTGAGTGACTCAAAACGGGCTAAATCTAGCCCGAAAAGGGCTAAGTTGGCATCGCTGGACGGAGGGTTTGACGCCATCCATATTCTCCTCTTAACTCATTAATGAGGATTGCTGAGAACGTGGATTGCAATTTTATTGCTCAGAATGTCGCACAGCCCCAGGATCCCAGCAAAACCCAACAGTGTGCAGACTCATCAGCACTAGCAGGGCTTCTCTACAGTTTCTGACTAGCTTGACTATTCACCCCTTGTAATGTGGAACTGTTACAACAACAACAATATGGACTAGTCTAAACGCACTAATTGTAGGGTATTTCGTTATTTGTTCTTGTTTTTTAAAAGCAACAGCCTGGTGTATTTACTTTAATTCCTATCACCGTTTTGTTTCTGTTTATAATTTATATTTAAATATGTATGTTACTGGCATGTCTATGGCCAATGTTATTTTGTTTATCTTTATCTATTCACACAACTTCCCATAATTATAATTGTAATTTTAAATGATTTAATTTCGTGTCTGGATATAACACACACTTAAAACAGATTTATTTCTGACATGACGTTATCATAGCGAGCAAAGGTCTTTGTATATGCTTCGTATTGTAATGTTTCAGAAAGCGATCCAAAATAAGGATTCCCAAAATAATAATGTGTAATACCTCTGAATCTTTCTAATTAAACCCCTTGTAATTGTTCTAGTGTTGTATTGTTTAAAGTGTAAATATTATGGTTTGCGCATATTTAATGACATTTTTAATAAGAGTGCATGTTTTTTTTACCCACCACCAAATAAGATGGGTACATTAGGTGTCTCATTACGTTTGTAACACATCGAAATATTAGTCGTAGAACTAAAAAGTTTATAAAGGCATACCCTGGGTCTTTATAAGATTCTAAGACATTTTAACCATATCCGTCCGCTTGTCCGTCTGTTGAAGACACGATAGAACTGCGAAAAAACATGGAACAAAGTAATTTTTATTGAACAGTCTTTTTTTCTACCCAAATGTTTGGTATTGAAAATGGATAAAATCGGTTCAGTAGGATGCGAGTTATAGAGTAAAGTTTAAGACAACCTCGATATTTTTCAGATATTTTTTTGCTATTTTTTTCAAAATTGATGCAGATAATATGAAATTTCGCACATTTCATTTTTATTATAGAAGGACAAGAAGTCCTGTGGAAAGTGATAAGAATTATTCCACGATACAAATGTATCGTTGGTACATAAATGCATATATAAAAGCAATATCTATACAAAATTCAAAAAAAAAATATCTCAAAACGCATATTTTGTTTATATTGATCCATATTTGAACATTGTATCCATATAAAGTTCACATCCGAAAATCACTTAAAAGTGCATAAATATTTTATAAACTTCACCATCTAGTTGAAATTCGCTACAAATAATTCATATGTATGTAAAAATCGTCGTACCGAATATCACTATGATCTGTCCATATTGACCATAGCCCCCATATAAAGTCCACATTCGGAAATCATTTAAAAGCGCATAAACCTCTTATAAACATTGCTATCAAGTTGAAATTTGATAAAAATAATCCATAACCGGACACGTAAGGGACTAATAAATTTTCCGCCGGCTTATGAGAGTAGTAAGCATTCCAAAGATGGGACTGAAAAACGTGTCCGTATGTGGGAGGTGCCCGATTTGGATGAAATTTGCACCAAGGTTAGTACTATTGGATAGTATGCCAGACCCAAATTTTCAGCTCTATCATTCAATAACTGCCGGAGTTAGAGGGGGTCAAAGTTGGACATTTTGATCATACAGGGTTTTTTTTTTAAATGAGTGTAACTTTTCACCTATTGCTCCTAGCAAAAATTGTCCAAAGGACTTTAGATAGCTATTTCATCAATCATTCCAAAATTATTTTTTTTTTAATTTTAAAACAATTTTTTTTTTAAATTTTTTTTTAATAATTTTTTTTTTAATTTTAAACAATTTGGGGCCTTTTTTCCTCAAAAGAAAGCTTATACAATTTTCTTTAATGCCTTTATAATCGCTTAATGGGATGCGAGTGGGATATCTATCCAAAAAATAATTTTTTAACTCAAGATAGGATTTTTCAATATTTGGCACATGTATCATTTTAATTTTCCCCCATTTTTTTTTTTTTTTTTGGAAATGAAGTTTTTTTTTATTTTTCCTCAAAAGAAACTTTAGACCATTTCCTTTAAGAGCTTTGTGGTCACATATGGTAAAATTCAAAAACTTTGTTTTTTGAGTTAAAATATTTTTTTTTATAGATATGCCTCTTGCTACTAAGTGAATTGCATTATGAACGGCCCATAATAGGTCATTGCTCCCATATTAGGTCTGCTGAAAAACCCAATGATCGACGTAAATATCTCATAAATATTTATATATGTATATCGAACCAAAATTTTACAAAGATCAGTTATATGTATGCAAAAACTATACTTTTGGATTTTGTACAAGTTAATCCATAATTGGTCATAGCTTCCACATAAGATCCACTTTCGAGAATAACTGAAATACCTTACCTTTTAAATTCTTGTATATATCGCCTCAAATACATATAAATTATGGCACAATATTTTATCACGATTGTCCCATTATAGGTGAGGCATTCGAAAAATAAAATAATTTGTATAAATGTCGTTAAATATAACTGAATTAGTTTCAAGTATCAATAAATCACACTACTGGTATATTGGTGGTGGGTATATAAGATTCGACACAGCCGAATATAAACTCTTACTTGTGCTTTATAAATTTAAGCTTGTACAAACAATTTAAAATAAATTTTTTGCTTTAAATATTTGCACGAATATACAAATAACGCAAATATTATAGTAATTATTCAATTTGATTTAATTATTAAACAAAGTTTTGTGCATTGTTTTCGGTTCTGTAATTACCGGTTATTTGTTTTATATAAAATAATACATCATACAAATATTCTCCAGTCAAGTGTTACTCAATTCATTAATACAATAATTATTGAATTAGAAATTATTAATAAATTTAACATGAATAATTTAATTTATTGTTTAAAAATCTCTATTCATTACTTGGAATATTTAAATGCCAGCATTAAAAATTTAAAAAAAAAAAATATAAAATAAAATACACTCAACGAAAAAGTCTAAGCATACAAAGTCTCAAATGAAAATGTTTCTGGCTTTCTTACATTTATCATATTTCATGTTACGACATAGATTATTTGAGGCACATTTTCAGAGTAAACTTTGAATAAATTAAAAGTAAAACAATATCTCAAAGTGGAACAGTAAAAAAAACAAAAAAAAAATAGTTAAAAACATAAAAATCTTAATATTTCTTTCACACAGGCTGTTGTCGTTTTTCTAAGCGGCCTTTAAAGAGTTCCGAAAAAACTAATTAACGCCTACATATTTATGAAAATGTTTAATTCTAATATGTGTACATATGTATAGTAAGTATTACTAATATAAAAAGTAAATATCAAATAGAAATTTTTAGAATAGATGAACAGTAAGAAAGAGAAAATGAAATACAACAATAAAGTTGACAATAACAAATAAAAAAAAAGTTTTTTTATTTTAAAAGCAACAAAATTCAAGTATGAAGATCGTTTACAAATCATCAGCATCATCAAAGCATATTTTATTTTCTTATTATAAAGATTTTTTTTTGTATTGTTATCGAATTTAATCTGAAGAAAAGACTGCAAAAATATTCAAATAAACTTGTATTTGTTTACTCTTATGTACAGTGCGGCACACAACTGAACGTACATTTTGTATAAAATCTAAAAAATACACTTAAATATTAACTGAATTTCCAAATAAGGGTTATTTTACTATTTCATTAAATGTTTAAAAATGTATTTCTTACTTACAATGCTTACCAAATTTTTGATTTCACTGTATAAACGAACAAGAATCTGTTATTCTAACGTTTATTTTATTTCAACAGTTTTTTTACAGTTTCTACAATTGAAATAAATGACATTTTTTTAATTGGACTTATTAAATTGTATGTAAAAAGTCTGTTACTTAAAACTGGCACCTGACCTACCTCCGCTAGAATGAAGAAAACTAATTAAAGCAAAGGCCAAGTTGAGATTTTAATTATAACGAAAACTAAAAGACATGTTAGTTATTTAAATGAATATACGAGTATAAATGAAACGGTTAAAAGCTTTCTATTTTTTTTTAACTAAAGAGTGTTTTTTAAGAGCTTTCGGTTTTGGTTTAAAAAACACATAAAATTTATTTATTTATAAAGAACGATCTATATAATTTAATGTCTAAAGATGATTTCATGTAAATGTTGACTGCAACTACGTCTCAGATGGTTTTTGCGCTGTGTCCAATTTGTCATACTCATGAATAAATTATTTAATATTAGCTTCCAGTGCATCAACCATTGCGGGCTTGTCCCTATAGACAAGAACCTTAACATAGCCCCCCCAAAAAAATAGTCTGTAGACGTTAAATCGCAAAATCTAGGAGGCTGATTGAAACGTGAAAGAAACTGTTCACCGAACACGCCTTGGGCCATTGTATAGCGTGCTGTGTGGCATGTGGCACGGTCATGTTAAAACCACATGTCAGCCAAGTCCAGCTCTTCCATTTCGCCTTTTACAGTATCTTCCTGCCTCTGTCATTATTGAAAAAGTACGGTCCAATGATGCCATCGTCGCGTGCATTTTTCTGAAGGCATTGGCAGTTCTTGTAAAGCTTCTGGCTGCTCTTCACACTAAATACGACAACTTTGCTGGTTTACGTATCCATTCAACAAGTAATGATTTTTGTCATTGAACACAATTTTGCGATAAAAACTGCACGATGCACTTTCCTAACCAAACATGAATTTTGATAAAAAAAAAATTCAATAATCTACAAGTGTTGTTCGTTTGTAAGTCGATTCATGGTTAAATTATAGACCAAACTGAAAATGTTAAACAGTAACATTTTACAAATATACAGTGCAGTAAGATCAAAATGTTGTTAAAGAAACTTAAGTAAAATTTTTTAAAATAATAAAAGCTGAATATCAATTTGTAATTCAAAAGTAATCAATCGAGTTGCACGAAATCAGCTGAGTTGCACAAAGAGTTTTGCCAAAAAGGAAGTTGCTAAAAATAAGAGTTATGAAATATTATCCTCCATTAATATCATCATCTACTAAAAATACTGTTTAAAATCCAAACATTATTGATATGTAGCAGCAATTCAGAAGCTTCAAATATTTTCTATTTCAGTGCCACATAAACAAAATAATTCAACTCAAACAAATGGTTTGGATTTCGCACAACCTCCTGTCTCTAAGTATTCAACCTAAAAAATTAACGTTTTAATTATACTGCGGTTTAAATTTTAAAAGTTGATTTCGTCTAACTCAGACATGCAAAAGGTTTATGAATAGATACAACAACTAAAAGCTATAAGATCATAATGATAATGCCAAGAAAACTGGTGGAAATAGTACCAGAATCGTTTAAGAAAAACGTGATCTGTCTTATAGAAAAGTTTACTAATGAATTTCATATACATACTATCAAATGAATGGTTGACATACTCGCATCATCGTTAGAACAAAATCTATAAAGTTTAGATTTTTTTAATTAAACAGCTTTATTGCAGCAAAGAGAAGACGTACGAGTCCGCTTCCTTGCTATTTCTGCTAGACATTACAGAACACACAAAGAAAAGAAGTCCTAAATTAAATTCAATGACATCAACGTTTCAACGATGACTGGGCTGATGTTTCACACGATTCTGTTTAGTCGACCATGTGTGTGAAGATAAATATGCCGAGTTAAATATGTTTTGACGTAACGACTTACGTAAAACATATTTAAGTACAAAGTTAAATATGTTTTGACGTAACGACTAATGAAATATAAAATACAATTTTAAATACCAAAAAACAATTTAATAAAAAAATTAATTTTAAATTGGATATATAATTTTACATGATTATAAAAAAAAATATTACTTAAAATTAGATATAATTACGAAGTTCTTCGAAGTATTTTTTACAAACTTTTGAAAATTCACTTAAACAATTTTGGACTTCTATGAGGGATTTTAGCCAAAGTGGCCAAATGGAGCAAAGGCATGCATAACCACTATATAGGATATGTGCTCAATGGGAACAGCTATCAGATGCTGTTTTTGGAATTTCAGAATTGAATTTGTGAAATTTTTTACAAATTTTTAAAAATTCACTTAAACAATTTTGGACTCCTATGAGGGATTTTGGCCAAAGTGGCCAAATGGAGCAAAGGCATGCATAACCACTATATAGGATATGTGCTCAATGGGAACAGCTATCAGATGCTGTTTTTGGAATTTCAGAATTGAATTTGTGAAATTTTTTACAAATTTTTAAAAATTCACTTAAACAATTTTGGACTTCTATGAGGGATTTTGGTCAAACTGGCCAATTTAAATTTAGACTTCTCTCAGGGAGGAGTCCAGTATGACAAATAATTTGGAAACATCATTTATTTTTTTGTGACTCAGTCTAATTTCACAATTTATTAGCGGTAATATCAAAGAAAAATCCATTTAATATTTTTTATCATGATCATAGCTGCTTAAGTGTTGTGAGAAAAATGTAATCTGATAGATAACACTTATTTTAGGTCAATCAAACCACTCTATCATTTATGTGCTATTTTTGATTGTTATTAAAACTAAAACTTTGTACTTAAATATGTTTTACGTAAGTCGTTACGTCAAAACATATTTAACTCGGCATATTTATCTTCACACACATTAGTCGACCTTGTTATATAAATGGCTTCTTTTGTGATGGGATTTTATATATTCATTAAGATGTGCATTCTCCACATATTTTAGCGAAATATCCCATTCGCCTCAAAAAAAAAAAAAAAATCGCCTTAAAAGTCGTTCTAAAAAAATGGTTCTGTATTGTGCATACTTTACAAAAAAAAAGTCATATACGAGGTCTGATCAAAAAATAATCGTTATTTTCAAATTTCGTGAGTTACGTATGTTTGATTTTCGCATTTTTTTTATGTTATGTTGGTGCACATGTCTGTTATAAATATATGTTGGTAATATCAGCCATTTTGAATTGTCAGTTTGTTTTTGACAGATAAAAAGGTTTGTTGTGTTTTGGTGTGTTCTTCGATTTTTTACTATTCGAAAAAATGGACCAAAAAAACTGTATTAAGGTTTGTGTAAAATAAAAAAAATAAATTAAATGCGCAAGGACATTTGAAATGTTAAATTAAATGCGCAAGGACATTTGAAATGTTGACTGTGACGTTTGGCGAGTCTACTATGAGTAGAACACAAGTTCAATTGCAGTATAACCGGTTTAAGGAAGGCCGAGTAGATGTCAATGACGATGCTCTCCTGGTCCCCCGAGCACGTCAACAACCGATGAAAACATTGAAGCAGTGAAGAAACTGATTTTGGATAATCGTCGAATCACTATCAGAGACGTTGCTGATGATGCTGGCATATCGTTCGGCTCATGCTAAACAATTTTTACGGATGTTTTAGGCATGAAACGTGCGGCAGCGAAGATTGTTCCAAAATTGCTAAATTTTGAACAAAAACAACGTCGCATGGACATCGCTCAAGAATTGTTGAACATCGTCAACGTCGATTCAGATTTCCTTAAAAAGGTCATAACTGGTGACGAATCATGGATGTATTGAAACCAAAACCCAATCATCCCAATGGAAACGTCTAGAAGAGCCAAGATCGAAAAAAGCACGTCAAGTTCGGTCAAATATGTAGGTTTTGTTCACTATTTTTCTCGGCTGCAATGGCGTGGTGCATCATGAATTCTTGCCACAAGGTCGTTTGCGCGAAGCAATTCGTCAGAAACGCACAGAATTGTGGAAAACCCATCATGGATTTTGCACCATGATAACGAACCAGCTCGATGTTTGTGCGTGAGTTTTTGGCCAAAAACAAAACCGTTATCATGCCTCAACCACCGTATTCACTGGACTTGGCCCCCGCTGACTTTTTCCTCTTCCCAAAACTGAAGACACCGATGAAAGAAAACCTACGATTGAGGAGATAAAAGAAAAATCGATATGGCGATACCATTATTTTTTGATCAGACCTCGTAAAATCAATTGTTCAGAAGAAGTTTAATTGTAACTATAGATTAATTAAAAGTTATTTCAAAAGATATTTTCTATTAGTTAGGCTTAAGTTCATTGAATTTAATTTTCATTAAATTATTTTTACTGAAGAAGGAATTGTTTAACAATTTGAAAAATTTTTTATTTTTGATAATTTTTGACTAGGATTCGAACCTGGGTTGTTGGTTGAATTTACATATGTTTCGAGAAACACCACTTTCTCTCATCAGAATTCTTTACGTTCTGACCCCTGCACCACTACGGTGCCTGCTAGTCAACAGACAACATCAATCCTTTAACCAGTGACTGGTGGTTCGAAGTTTTCTGTAATTATCATTTTATTAATTTCTATTTAAGTTGTTGTTTTTCCTTTTCTTCAGTTTTTCCTTTCGTATTCATGTCGAGACTTCGTCTCGAAAACCTGAATACATTTGTTTTTGTTATGTTTGTTGTGCACTTTCGTACACATGTAAACATTACGGCTTGTGCCTTAGCTATAGGATAATTAGTTATTTCAAAAGAATATTTAACAATAAAACACATCCTATATTAATACAAATTAAGTTTCAATTAGGGCGCAAATGTCTTATCCTTGCCTCTTTTATTTACGATGCACTTTATTTGTTTCTTTTTGTTGGTGGAATTTCTCAAATTGTCTGAAGCCTTTACAGACTGTTTTTTTTTCCTCAAAAATCCAAATTTTTGTATATATACATATTTCAATAGCTTATGGCTAAATATACAGGCTTTAGTTAGCTAATGGCAAAGGCTTAACTAATGATTCTTTATTCGCAATGCTTAGTTTGCCATAAGAATACAAAGTAATAGTTAAACAATAGTTAGTATTTTAGTTTACCAATGGTTAATTTCGTCACATACAACTTAATTAATTTTCATACCAATTAATTAAGGAAAAAAGATTTATATACTCGTACACCTTTGTGTACAAGATTGTGAATTGCGCTATTGATTTTTTTTTTGTTACGTTATCATTACTTTCAATATTATATTTTTTGCTAATACAATAGAGAGTAAAAGGTAAAAAATTGACAAAACTTATTTCGTTATTTATCATTGCACTCGGTTTTGCATGCCAGTGTACATAGTATATTTCATTCTTTAATTGTTGCAATATTATTCTTAAAATTGTGTAAAAAATTACTAAAAGACTTAAGTTTGTGAAAGTGTCTTTTTGGGTCGATTTGGTTTTAAAATGATCTTACATTTCAAAATTAAAGTACTCATTACTGCTGGCATTAATTGTACTAAAATAAGCCTTTGTTGTAATTACATGCATGTTTATATGTTAATTGATTCATATACAATTGAATACATATACATACATACATACATATACACAAAATACTGCATTTTGCTCAAAAAGAGGAAAATTTTAAATAAAAGCAAGCAGTGAGTGCACTTGCTAAAAACAAATCGAACTATATCTATAGGTATACATATGTACTCGTATGTACATAAGTATTTATATCATGTTTTGTTGCCTTTGTGGAATTTTTAACTTAATCACATAAATAATTATTTTAGCCGGCATTTTTGTAGTCAAAAGCGCAACGGAAGTTTTAAACTATGACGTTTCTGAACAGTGTTTGATGTGTTCTTTTTTTTATTTTTCTTTCTTGTTTATACTATTTTTCTTCAAGCGCCATTTTAACTTGTTTTATTTATTATTCAATTTTGTTTTCGTTGTTTATCAAATTTTCATGTAGCAAATATTTAAACGATCATGATGATGAACATACTTTTTACTTTTAAAAAAAAAAAAGGTTTTATATTTATTTTTTTCTTTTTATTTAGTTTTTTGTTCTTTTCGTTTATATTCGTATAAACATTTTCGTTTTATTCAATTACAATTTAAATCAATTGCTGTATGTATGTAGTTTGTGATGTTTTTTGATGTTGCTGCTAACGATGATGATATCTGGAAATTTTCTTATTTCATTTTACTCTCTTCTATAACAAAGTTTACAGTGTGACATAATAAGGGTTCATTGTATTTTAAGTGGAGAAATATTTATTTAATGCCAAAGCCTTGTAGTTCATAAATCCTCTGGCCTTCCTATCGGAAAAATGATGTCGTTCTATACACCGTTTTGGCGAAAGTAAAGTGGTGGCTCTAGATATTTCTAAGGCGTTCGACAGAGTCTGGCATGGTGCTCTCTTATCGAAACTCATTGCTTTTGGTGTCGGTGATAACTTCTCTCGATTTATATCGAGTTTCCTCAGAAATCGCACTATACGAGTTGTTATAGATGGGATCTCATCAGACGAGTTCAAGATTCATTCAGGGGTACCGCAAGGTTGCGTTCTTTCTCCCACTTTATTTCTCATTTTTATAAATGACCTTCTTTGTCAAACTTCAAACCCTATCTACTCTTTTGCAGATGATAGCAACATTTGCCATTCATACTCATTTAACCATAGACCAAACCCTTTGGAGATTGGGGAAATGAGACAAAATATGAATGATACGCTGAACCGAGATCTTGAAACAATCTCGGAATGGGGTTGTGCGAATAGAGTCGATTTTAACGCACGTAAGACTCAGTGTTGTTTATTAACGCACAAAAGATCATGTTGCTTCATCTGTTTTTATGGGCGGTGTAAATATTAAGGAATCAGACGCTCTTGACGTTCTAGGCATGAGAATCCAGTGTGATGTCCGCTGGACCAAACACATTTCTCAAGTGTCGAAAGAAGCGCTCAAGTGTCTTGGTTTTTTAAAACGGTGTAGAAAATACTTCACTCCATCTGATCTTCTTACTATTTACACCACCTATATTCGTCCGAAAATGGAATTCAACTCTCATGTATGGGCCGGTGCTTCGAAGTCTATTTTGGAGTTACTCGACCGCGTACAGGAGAGGGCGAAGATGCTTATCGGTGACAGTAGGGTATCCAACTCTATTGATTCATTGGAGCATCGTCGCAATGTGGGTTGTGTTTCACTGTTCTATCGATACTATAATGGAATGTGTTCTGCTGAAATTAGGGAACTTGTTCCTGAAACACGCAGTTTTTTACGTAATACACGTTCTTCAGTCAGGGCTCATCCTTTTGTGGTCGATTGGACAGTGGATCGCACAACACACTACAGGGAAAATTCGTTCTTTAGCCGTACTGTCCGTATGTGGAACAAACTCCCAGCAGAAGTATTCCCTGCCACTTTCAATATAGGAAAATTCAAGTCAACTGTTCACAAACACTACTCCCGCTATCCCCCCTCCCATAACCTATTTTCTTAGTTCCAACACAATGCATTGCATAAATAGGGGTCATCCCCTGAGTGCTGGGCCAAGAAAAAAAAAAATGACCCCAGGAAAAATAGCAAAAAAAAAAAATAAATAAAAAATGCCCAAATTTTGGTGTCACATTTAATTATAAAATTTAGCCCTAATTTTTTTATAAAAAATCACCCCAAAGAATATGAAAAATTACCCCAAGGTTAAAAAGAAAAGGTGGCCTCAAATGTTGGGGCATTTTTCATAACGAAAAATTTCCCCAAATATGTAAATGAATTTTCATCCCAAATTTTGTATATATGTAATAGCAGTTAGAAATAAAGAAAATTTTAATTAACAATTTGAAGATTTTATATTCAGTTTTTTTTTTAATATATTTTACAATATTAACAAATGAAATTTAGCCCGAAAGTACAAAAACAAAAGTTCTTGGGGCCTTTTTTCATTCTACGATTTTGGGATAATTTTGCTTAGAATGCAAAATTACCCCAAAGAAAACACCAAGAAAAATTTAAAATTTCATGTTTTTGTAATCAGTGGAATTTTTTGGGGTTATTTTTTATTTTTGGTGCAATTTTTCCTGGGCTTCCTTTTTGACAGCACCAAACAAAACATGAAAGTCTCAGAAAATATATGCAGAAATATGGCGCCTATTCCAAATCTAGTACAGATATACACCCCTATTCTGAGTTTCGTGGAAGAGGAGAACACCGTGACTCAGAACACAGAGGTAAGGCTTGAAAAGCTTGAAAAGAAAATACCTGAACTTCCTTCTTAGATCGTTTATGGTAGCCGCAAGCAATATCCTGTTTTGTTGACATTAAACTTGCCAGCTTTTCGTATTGCTCTGATGTCGTTGTTTTTGAAATAAAAAAAATATGCTGCTTTCCTGTTTGTAGTGACAGTTATTCAAAACCCCTTCGTTCTACTATTACACCTTTGTTTAACCCTGTTCTTTGTTGCTGCATATCACCTCTTGATTGGCCGAACAACAAAAATTTATATAAATCAATTTTTAAACATTTTATATTTATATTTTATAAATTAAACACTTTTTAAGTTTATAAAAAGAGCAATCAAAACGTAACTACGTTCGTAATACAGAATACCTACAATCGAAAGAAACGTAGCGGAATCGAAACTCTGACTATCAAATTTGCCAAACGGAGACAATTTCGATTCGTATCGAAAGTCAGAATAGGAGTGATAATAAGATATGAATTATAGTGAAATTAAGACATGTTTTTATATTAGTGCTCCTTGCCAACAATTCATTCTGCATGATCATAAGGCTGTCAAAATTGTCGACTGTTTGTATTAATTTGACAATAGCTAAATAAGATGACAGTACTTAAGGAGTCCTTTTAAAGGTCGAGCTAAGTGTCAAATTATAAAACTAAGACTAAAGCATTGCTCACAAAAAATCCGGTCGCATAAATGTTTTGATATTAATGTAACCAAAACAAGCGTTTTAGTTATTAATATTTAAAAAATTTAAGTTAATTTTCTTTTACAACATTTTGATCCTTTTGCGCTGCATATTTATTTATGAACTCGTCATAAAGGGTAATTTTTTTTAGCAACGTCCTCTTTGACAATACTGTTTTTGACAGCTCAGCTTCACACTCTTCAGTTTTAGCTGACCAGTTTTTGTTGAACTCTCATTTGAATTTGCCATTTCATTCACACACGTCAATTAAATTTTCACTACTTTTTAATGCAAATCAACATAAGAAAAAAAAACGTATGTTAAAAAAGTTGTCACACTGTATGCAGTGAAACAATGCGCAAACAAATAAGAATATACATATGTATGTATCAAAATATCCATCCACTACTACAACCACGATCACTGAGAAATCTTTCTACTCGACTCGTATTAAATATGAATGATAATGATGAAGATCAGCTAGATGATGATGTCTCATGCATAATATTTTATATTTCTTAATACTATTTTCACGTTTATATATGTTTTTTGATTTTATTATTATGGCGATGCTGATGAAGCTGATGTTGATAATGATGATGATGTTGTTCATGTCACTGTCGTTGCTGTTGCTGAATTTGAGTTTAACTGACTAAAACTACTACAACTACTAACTAAATCTGCCCTTGAACCTGAGCAAAAAAAAAAAATCACAAGCGAATAGATGACTGACTGACTAACTGACTGACTTTATCTTCTTTTAGAAATAAAGTGCAATTTTTCTTTTTTTAGAAAAGCAAAAAAGAATAAGTAAATAAATAAATACTTTAATAAATTTATGGTTTACTAGGTTAACAAATGCAAAAAAGATTTCAAATGCTTTATAGAAATACTCGTCGGCCTTACTGCATTTTGTTTATCTTACATATAGACTCGTATATCTTTCTCAAATGTTTTTTTTTCCTTCTAGTTTTTATTCCTAAGAATTAACCAGATGTTTTAACTTTTTTTTTTTTGTATTTTGCAGTTGTTTTTATTTAAATTTATTATTTATATTTATTTTTTTAAATATTTATTATTTATTGTTTTAGATGACTTTAAATTTGTGTATTTTTAATGAGTTTTATTTCTGCAGAAATCTTCTTATTAATCAAAATCCTTCCATACCGTCGAGTTTTAAAATTGTTGTTTTGCACTTTAAACAGTTTTTTTATTTGTCTAAAATTATTTTAGGGGATGTTTTGTTAATACTTCAATTAAAGGGTTGCCCAACTAGAACGCAATTTTTAAATTTTAAATAAAACACAGATATTTCAGCCCAATCATGAATTAAAATTCCGCGGGAGTTTATTCCCTTTTACCATTTTTCCTATTTAAATTCTATGCTAAAAAACTCCCGCGGATTTTTTATTCATAATTGGGCCGTTTAAAAAAAAAAATCGTGAAACTTTATTATATCGTAAAATAGACAGAATGAGGTTATGTATGGAATAAGATATCGTGCAGATGGCCGCCGCGGCTTTGCTGGCACACACGCGATCTTTTAATGAATTTTTCAATGACCTGTTTGCATAAATGCTGCGGTATTTCATTAATGCAGCGTCCAATTTCCTCTTTTAAGGCTTGAGGCGTCGTCGGCTTATTAGCGTAAACCATCGACTTCAAAAAACCCAAAGAAAAAAATCTAAAGGTGTTAAATCGCACGATCTAGGCGGCCAATTCTGGTCTCCAAAACGCGAAATAACACGACCGGGAAATGACTGATGCAGCAATTGAATTGTTTCTCTGGCTGTATGATATGTGGCGCTTATTGTGGAGTAGTTGGAATAAAGCCAACTTATGGAAGATGCCCGCGTTTTGGTATGATTGCATTTGCGAGTTCTCTGGATCAAGCAGGAGTCATTACTCGTTCTGTCTCTGATTCAGCATTAATGCTGGAAGCAATTTGTGGCTATGATACAAAAGATTCAATATCGAGTGAAAAGCCAGTGCCTAAATTTTCTAGCTTTATAAATGGTGGTGTCAAGGGTAAGTGTATTGGTATACCAAAAGAATATAGGATGGATGGAATTTCAGAGGAAATAGTTCATAATTGGGAAAGAGTTGCTTCCTATTTAAAAGAAAATGGCGCTGAAGTTGTTGACATTACTCTGCCACATACTAAATATGCAATACCAGTCTATTATTTAATCTGTTCTGCTGAAACTTCATCCAATCTTGCTCGTTACGATGGTGTGCATTATGGATTAAGGGTTGATGCTGATACCATTGAAGAAATGTATTCACTAACAAGAGCAGAAGGTTTTGGTAAAGAGGTGAAAAGAAGAATTTTAATTGGCGCTTATGCGCTTTCTTCAGGTCATTATAATGAATATTACGAAAAAGCGCAGTGCATTAGGGCATTAATCAGAAATGATTTTATAAAAGCGTTTGAAAAAATAGATTACATACTTGTGCCATCTGCTCCAACAGAAGCTTTTGGCTTAAATGAAAAGCCAGATCCGCTAATTATGTGCATCAATGATGTGTTTACTGTGCCGACAAGTCTGGCAGGATTGCCTGCTATTTCTGTTCCTGTTGGGCTCTCCAATGAGGGAGTAGTGTTTGTGAACATTTGACTTGAATTTTCCTATATTGAAAGTGGCAGGGAATACTTCTGTTGGGAGTTTGTTCCACATACGGACAGTACGGCTAAAGAACGAATTTTCCCTGTAGTGTGTTGTGCGATCCACTGTCCAGTCGACCACAAAAGGATGAGCCCTGACTGAAGAACGTGTATTACGTAAAAAACTGCGTGTTTCAGGAACAAGTTCCCTAATTTCAGCAGAACACATTCCATTATAGTATCGATAGAACAGTGAAACACAACCCACATTGCGACGATGCTCCAATGAATCAATAGAGTTGGATACCCTACTGTCACCGATAAGCATCTTCGCCCTCTCCTGTACGCGGTCGAGTAACTCCAAAATAGACTTCGAAGCACCGGCCCATACATGAGAGTTGTATTCCATTTTCGGACGAATATAGGTGGTGTAATTAGTAAGAAGATCAGATGGAGTGAAGTATTTTCTACACCGTTTTAAAAAGCCAAGGCACTTGAGCGCTTCTTTCGACACTTGAAAAATGTGTTTGGTCCAGCGGACATCACACTGTATTCTCATGCCTAGAACGTCAAGAGCGTCTGATTCCTTAATATTTACACCGCCCATAAAAACAGATGAAGCAACATGATCTTTTGTGCGTTTGTGCGTTAATAAACAACACTGAGTCTTACGTGCGTTAAAATCGACTCTATTCGCACAACCCCATTCCGAGATTGTTTCAAGATCTCGGTTCAGCGTATCATTCATATTTTGTCTCATTTCCCCAATCTCCAAAGGGTTTGGTCTATGGTTAAATGAGTATGAATGGCAAATGTTGCTATCATCTGCAAAAGAGTAGATAGGGTTTGAAGTTTGACAAAGAAGGTCATTTATAAAAATGAGAAATAAAGTGGGAGAAAGAACGGAACCTTGCGGTACCCCTGAATTAATCTTGAACTCGTCTGATGAGATCGCATCTATAACAACTCGTATAGTGCGATTTCTGAGGAAACTCGATATAAATCGAGAGAAGTTATCACCGACACCAAAAGCAATGAGTTTCGAGAAGTTTGCGCTTGACCTGCCTCATTTTCATTAAAAAAGGTCCAATGATTCCTCCAGCCCAAAAACCACACCACACAGTGACACGTGTAAACTAAAATACTAACTATTGTTTAACTATTACTTGTTATTCTTATTTCAAACTAAGCATTGCGTATAAAGAATCATTAGTTAAGCCCTTGCCATTAGCTAACTAAAGACTGTGAATTTAGCCATAAGTTTCCGACAACAGCTGACGACATGCAAACCAAACCAGTACTATACATAAACAATTTGAAATAAGCATGCAGCGTTAATGAAAACATTATTAAAACATTTACACAACCGGATTTTATGTTAACAATGCTTTAATTTGTGTAAAATATTGCACTTTTTTAAATCTGAGGATATTACTTCTAAATAAATCTAACTTACAGAGTGATTCTAATTTCAAAATGATGGAACTAAAAAGAAGAATTCACTTTAAGATTACAAAAACAAACAAACAAAATTCATTACAACAAATCGATTTTAAAATATTTAGCAAAAAAAAAAAATTAAACAAAAGTTATTTATAAAAGTTATAAAAGTAGTTGAGAAATTCTTTTACAAGTATAAACATAAATTTTGCATATAATCAGGTATGTAATGGAAATTGAAAACGAAAACGAGTGAGTTTGTGAAGTCCATTTTAAAGTATTTCTAATCAAATTTTTAAAATTTTTGTTTTAAGTTTCTCTTTAATAGCAAATTCTCTTTATATTTTGTGGGATAAAACTGTTTCAATGTTATCCTTTTGTAATCAAAATAAAAACTTATTAATCTTTAAATAAATAACGGTAGATTTTTAATTCTTAAGCAAATAATAAAAACGTTATAAAATCAATCACTAAAAGTTAGGCACACAAAATAGGCTGTGAGCCACTGTATAATTGCAATACATTTTTTAAAGTCTAGAAGTCATATGGAAAGCAATTGTACAAGTAATTTTCTGGATTAAAATTGTTTATTGCTCTACAATTTTTTTTTTTTATTTAAATATTTTAGTAGAATTTGTCAATAGTTTATATTAAGCCACTATAAGTAAAATTAAAATGTTTTACAGTTTCTTTTAACAATGTCCATTAGTGGGTATTTTTATTTAATAACTTATTTAATTCAAAATCTAATATTTACACAAACATGGTGAAATTTATTTTGAATTTATAAATTGTTCATAAAGTTTTTAAAACACTGTAATTTTTACATACATAGTTACATTTTATGCAAGTAAAATTCATAATTGATTTTCGTAAGATTCACATTAGTTTTGAATATAACAAATTATTATTAAAATTTCTTTTTCTGACAAACAATTTAAAAAAAAAAATATTTTTGATGCTAAAGTTTAAGATTTGTAAATTTGTTAATTTTTTTATTTTCATGTATAATTTAATATTATTAATATTGTGTTAATTACTTTTTTATAAGAAAATCGTTGTAACACATTTTATCAAAAATTTCTCCAAGGACAATGATAATTTCACCCGATATCACGCATAAAAAAACGTACTCGCTTTTTGGTACTTTCCGTTTTTTCTTTTTAATTTAAACTTTGTACGTTTTTCAACACAATAATTAACTGTTTTCTTTACATTCTTTAAAGAATAAATGTTATTTTTTAGTTTAACGCGCCGTTTTAGCAGTGGTCTAGTGAAATAGTAATATGAAATATGATTTGTCTTGTTTTCTTTATTAATTTAATTGCGTTTTAGCTAATTTTTGACCCGTACGAACTTTTCGCCACGACGTTGATCATTCAAATATTGAAACGGTTTTTTTCGGATGTCATAAAAGTTCGTTTGCAAATACACGGTTCATCTACATATTGTGTTTAAAAAAAAAAATCATTTGATTTTTTCACTTACACATATGTTTCTATGTTTGTTTGTCTGTTTGATGGTATTTATATGATCGTGTACATTTTTTTTATTGTATTATAACTCGACAATTTGTTTTTATTTAAACTTTAGTCGCATTTTAATCCATCGCAATACTTGTTTTTTTTTTTTTGTAAATTTTTCTCATTTTCGTTGATTTTTCTTCATTTACATTTATTTAGACAAACATCATCAACTACAAGCAACTATTGCGAGAATTTGCTACAACAAAAGTAAAATATTGCACAGTGGGACAGTTTGAAAATATGTAACTTGTCAAATATATGTATGTATGTATGTATATATGTATGTAGAACCTTTAAACTATCTACTTGTCCGTTGCTTGGAATATGAGTAAAGTAGAAGTAAAGCTTTCGAAATAAAACATTGTTCATAGAAAATCCGTTTGCTAACATTTAAGAAAAGCTGAGGTAAGGAATTGTATATAATTTTATAGCTTTGAGACAATTTTTTGTTTTTAAACAAATTAATATTAAATATACATACATATGTATGTTACTTTTTTGTTTCTTTATTACTTTAATAAACAATAAACTAATTTTTTTGTTATATTTTTATTTAAATTTATGAATTAAATAAATAGTTTTTTCATTAATATTCACCCCTATCGTGAATAAAAATTCCACGTGAAATTTGTTCACTTTTCACATTTTCCTATTTAAATTCAATGTTAACAAAATAAAAGTAAACAAATTTCACGTGGAATTTTTATTCACGATAGGGTGATTGTAATTTTTTTTAATAGGAAACAAAAATCTCGAAAATCCCGATTTCGGGATCCCGGAATTCATTTATGAAACACCGAATCCCGGGATTTGAAAAACCAGTCTCGTTTGGCATCCCTAATAATTACATACCAGCAATATTCTTATCACTTAATTTCCCATAACATTCCAGGGGCCAAATTACCGCATTCGTGATCGAATGAGCTATCGTATCGAAAAATTATTTCGATATCGAAATTATGATAAAATGTACTAAATTTCTTGCTCGATATCGAATGCCATAATTTCAAATAAGAAAATTACGATCAATTTTACTCAATATTGAATGCGGTAATTTAGCCCCAGGTTTAGTCTTGATCTTAGTAATATTTTAGAAGTTCATTCATTCTCATTTTATTAGCAAACAGTTCCACTGTGTACACACATACACACACATAAATATCTCACTTATTAAACAGTTGTTGTTATATTTTCATATAACGGTAACAAAAAATAACGTTTTTTTTTTGTTGTTATTCATTTGTTTATTTCTGTTGTACAAATATTTAAAATGTAGCGGTATATAAATTTCTATTTATTTTGTACTTCTATGTCTGTCTGTCCGAATGTCCCCGCCTCCCTGACTCCCCCACTTCGTTTTATCACCATCTTCTTGTGTAAGTAACAACAATGTCTGTAGGTCTGTATGTATGTATGTTTGTCAGTGTTTCTGGCAATTTAGTGAAAGCAATTATACTTGCTGTTGTTGTTATATTGAAAATTAATTGCTTAAACATGTGAATTTTTGTCAGTTTTTATCAATGTTAAATATTGGAAAATTGTTTTCATTCATTAATTAAGTTTTCAAAAAGTTTATGCAATTTTCGTTGTAAATTTGTTTTTTTTTTATTGAACTTCAACTCATTTGAATACAAACAATTTGTCCGTACAAATTTTTTCTCACCTAAAAAATATGTTTAAAACGAAATTAACATGATTAAACATTTTTTTACTTACAAAATTATTCTTGAGTATTTAGGTATTATTGTATATTGTTATTTCTTAATTAATTAAAATGTGGGGAATTTCAGAAAATTCTAGTTTAAATTGTTTATCTAACAAAATTATCTAAAGGGAAATTGAAAATTGTTTATAAAAAAATATTCATTACTAGGTACGTGGGTTCTAAATAAAAACCTTGAACAGCAGTTTACTTCTCTAAACGATCCACAGTTGGCCAGATATCTTAAAATATAAGACACGTATTTATATAGAGCTCTAATCTGATAAACAAACAAGTTTCCAAAAACATGAATAGGTTTTAGTGATAAATTAAATGCAAAGTTAAGTTAAGATCGGAAAGGATGACAATGTCCTGATAATTTTTGTCAATAACAATTTAGTCTACACTTTTAAAAGTTATGGTGAATATGGTAATTGAAGATCATGTTAGTTTAGTTTAACAGGCAGCCTTCCAAACGCACAGCTCTGGTCCCTTTGAAGAATTTACTTTGCGGTCACAAGTATGTATTGCTTTTGTAGCGGATACTCTATGGCAAATTCTATATTAAATAGAAATCTATTTAAAATTAAAATTGTTGACGGCAACAATTACTTTCGATTTTTAAAGAATATTCGTAAAGGTCGAGCTATACGGATTACTGCAGAGGTGATCTCATTAAACGAATTCAAAATAATAATCCAGCGATTTGCAGAACACAGAAAAAAATACAAAAAATGACCAACCACATGTTCAACTTAACGTTGATTATCTCTTCTTTACTCTAAAAATAAATTTTAAAATTTCACTTAGCAACTTAAGAAAAACAAATGTTTTGTAACCGGCCTATTCTGCAAGGTGCGCAAGCGTGAACTCTTTTTATATATTTTTTAAAACACTAAAAAGCGAAAGTAATATAAGGCTAGCTTAGAAATAACGTTTTCATACCACATACATATAACTAAAAAGCTAAACAATATTTTGAAGAATTGTAGAAAAGTTTAATTTTATTAATTTTTGGCCTTCGATATTAAATCACTGATAATGTTGTAAACAAAAATTTACATATATCTATATGTACATATATGTATATATATATATGTATATGTAAAACGTCGACTGCGAAAATACAGTTTGGTTTATCTAACTCATGAAATTCTTTCAACGCAAATTTTGTCTGATCATGACCTACATAAGTGCTTTAGACTACTGGAAATATCACTTCTCAAATAACTTTAAAAATGTTCTAAAACTAGTTTTTAGTTGTTTGACAATTAACCCCTTTTTTAAAAATGCGTAAGTTTGTTTATGAGCAGAAATTAAAATAAGCATTTACTATGCAGCAGCACTACATGAAATTAGTTCTGAAGTTATCTTTTTTTAATTACGATTATGTTTAAAAATCGCTATGATTGATTGTCATTAAAATGTTTGGGGATTTTTTTTTCGTTATTTAAGTTTAATGGCTATAAAATATTCATGCAATTTGTATGGTTGTTTGTTGCAAAGCAAACGCCAAATAAAAACAAATACATTTTTAAAAATCAGGTTTTATCGTTTTTAAAAGCCACACAACTCAGTATGTCACTAGTTAGAAATACATATGTACGCACCGCACATACATCGAATTTAAAAATTGGCAAATAAAACACACATCCTACGCCTAAAAATTACGTTGTTTTTGACAACGCTCTATAAGGCAAGAGTTCAAAATGTGTTTTTTGAACTTTGTAACATTGTTAAAACATCAAGTAGAAAGGAAATTTAGAGAACTTTTTTTAGGCAACACAAATCGTTTTGCTTACGAAACAAATTATTGATATTATTGCTATAAATCAAACACTTGTATATTACTATATGGGTACATACATACATTTAAATTGTTCCCACAAAACTTAATTTTTTTTAAATATTTATTTCAACTTTCAGGTTCTATTTCCTTTAATCTATACCGAAATGTTGGGTAAATGTGATGTAGAGGCTAATGTAGAGGGTGGTGGCAGTTCTGGACAGGCTGGCGCTATACGTTGGGGTATTGCCATGTGCTTGCGCAGTTTTGTTGATCAAGAAATGATTGAATCGTTGCGCTTAGGTAAATATACACATACATAATTTTTTATTTAACTAATATTGAGAACAAAAATTTATTGGTTTTAATTAAAATGTATTTTGCATTTTATTTTATGATTTCAGCTGGTCTACTAACACGTGATTACCGTCGCCGTGAACGTAAGAAGTTTGGCCAAGAAGGTGCTCGCCGCAAATACACATGGAAGAAGCGTTAATTTGTGTTATGTGTTTATGTGTGACTTTTCTATGTTACTAATGTTGTTAATAAAATTTACATTTTATTTAAAGGTTTTAAACCCAATATTTCCATGCCTTGTTTTAGTACTACTTTGGATGTTTGAAATAGCAACAGACGATGCTGTTGTTTCTCTAAATTAGCTTCTGTTTTAATGGGTAAACATTTAAGGGCGCGACTGGTGCAGTTGCTAATGAAAGTTAATTAAATGTTATTAGTTTTCATATTATACATTTGATTTATTTTATAAACTCACCTTAAAGCAAATAAGTAGTTGACTAAAATGCAGGCTTCTAGCTGTTCCTTAGCCTGCCATAGTATTTGGGGAAATCTGGCAATCTGATTTAGCAGTTCATAGGCCTCTGGCTCAGGAAGATTTTTCCATGAGAATTGCAGGCTATTGGTGTTTAAATTGCAGTTTTGTTCGATTAAATTATTTAAACGGCAGTGAGTGTACTGAAACTTTATGCCGGTATCACCATTAACCTGCAAAGCCTTATCCCAGGAGAACTCGTAATCTCTTTGTCGTCTCTGTTTCAAATCATTTATAATAACAGCTGATACACCTAAAACATCTGCCACTTCTGAAGATGTTATATCTACCTTAGTAGCTGTTAAAGAAACATTGATTACTATTAGTGATTTTAATGATGACTACAAGTAAATAAAAGCATAATAATTGAGCTATAATATACATATGTACATATATTTCTAATATATGCTTAAAGATAAACTTACTCGGACTCTTGAGTTGTTTCTCGTGCATAATATCTCGTGCCTCATCTAGCAAATCTTTAAGAAACACCGCTTGACCTTTTCGAGTACTCATGCCATGTATGCGACCAAATTTCACATGTTTTACTTTACTTTCCTTAATATTATCACTCAGTTTGGCAGTGGTTTGAAAGACAGCCTTAAAATGATCTGTTTGGCCATTTTCCACAATATAGAAAATATTCTCAAATTTTAATCGTTGCCATCTATCCAAAAGAGCGGCAATATCACGAGCCAAATATAAAGTGGAGCCATCACTTTTTATAACCGGCACACGACGTTTGTCTACAACCACAACTTTACGTCCATCATTTTCCGGCAACAATAAATGTTTATTTTCTAATTGTTGTAAAACCGCTGAAATTTGTTTTTGGCTGTATTGAGATTCCCAGTCATATATATCGAAAGACACACCTAAACGTTTGTAAACAGCTTCTAAATTTTTAATAGTATACTCTCTGTATTTTTGCCACTGTTTGTTTAGATCCGATGACTGTTTACCGCTTTCTAAATCTTTGAAAAAATCTCTAGCCCTTTGTGCTATAGAAGTGTCTGATACAGCCTCTTTGTTGGCGGTGACATAGGCTTTATACAGCGTCTCTATGGGATTTTCTTGCATTTGCTGTTCGGTAACTTGTAATATTTCCACACCCACTTGTAGCAAGCCAAATTGTGTGCCCCAATCACCTAAATAATTCATTTTTGTTACGGGATATCCCAGATTTTCATGTAGATTAGCCAACACATTGCCTATAATTGTGGAACGTATGTGACCGACATGAAATGGCTTAGCTATATTGGGAGAACTATATTCAAAAACCATATGTTCCTGACGTTTAGGTACGTCCACAGTGCTATTTCCCACTAAGAGGCTCTCTAAAAAGGTATTTTCTTTTAAAGTAAATTCTACTTTTGCTGGTATTTTACCATTAGCTGGTACATATTTTGCCTGCTCCACCAATTCCTTGTCATAATTCAAATTTTCTACTTCCCTTAGCAGCTCTACATTGTTTGTAGCATTTCCCGTTACTGACCATTGCAATGCCGGCTTTCCATTTGCTGCAGCTTTCGTAGGTATTTCTAGCTCGTAATATACATTGTTACTTTTTACTAGTTGTGTGATCTGTTGTAAAATAATATAAACGATTAAATCATTTGTTTACACTTATGAGTTTTATTTATAAAATCTTTAAATTAGTGAAATAATCCAAATTACCTTATCACTTATGGACTTACGTATCAAACCAGACATTTTGCACTTTTTATTTTGTTGTGATCAGCTGTTTTTGACAATTCCATTTTAGTAAATTTGAGTAAATTATAAATTTGTTGTTGTATTGTAAATGAGTTTATTTTCAATGAAGATGCCAGATTGATATTTGTGGAAAATAAAGGGAAATCATAAATCGAAATATATTTTGCTATCAATTATAAAACATGGGACGGACATTGTCCAGAGAAAGCAAGTCAAATTATTAAAAAATTCAGGCCGATCTTAGCGTTTTTAATCTGCTGTCTACTCGCAAGCCGTTCCATAGGAAAACCTCGAAAAAAACAGCTAAAATTATAATTATATGAAATAATTTAATTAACATTTTGTCAAAGAGTGAAAATTTTATGTCCGCTAAAATGCGTCCTCTAAAATGTAAAATTTCGGTTAATTTAAAGTATACATTTAATAGACTAAGTATTATTATTGATTCTGGAATTGTTAATCTCCAATTTGGCTTCTGCACTATAATTCATAATCGCTCAAATTATGAATCAAAATCAATTGCGAATTTTTATTATTCAATCTTATTTATTATTTTTTTAACTTCTAATTCTTTAATTCTTTTTCTATTTCTTTAACTTCTTGTTTATTTATTAAAACGTTCACCAAAAATCTCATAAAAAATGTAATCTGGCTACCTTATTTCTTAATTGATTGTGAAAGAGAGAATTTAAAATTTGTAAGTGTTGCCAGGTTAATGTTTAGTCAATCAGATAAGTAACCAATAACCATACGTTTTTCAAGCCAACGTTTTTTTGAAGAGAACAAAACGTCAGCTGAATTACTGATACAAATTTGTTCATGTTCTTCTGTGTGGGGAAAACGTCTTGATGTTTAGAACTTTCTTTGTAATTATTTAAAATATCGCTCTTCTTGCGGGAAAATTTTATTTGATGGCAGACATAGTTGTGCGAAAAAATGTTCTAACAACGTTGTTTGAACAAGAATATTACATTAGCAAGAATTGTCCACACAAGAAAAATTTATACACGTACAATAAATTGTTCGCCGTGTGAATAAATTAAGAGCTTGTCAAGAACGGGGAGTTATAATATTATAGTAATAAGATACAACGTTAATTGTTGTTGGTTAATCAAAGTGCTAGCGAGTGATAAAATTTGTCACATTTTTGGCACTATAATTCAAAATATTGCGATAAAAACTAAAAAAATTTCATCACTTATTTCGAAAATATAAGACATATAGACGTTTGCTGAATATCAGGGATGATAACCTTACATTTGTACAAATCGAATTTTAAAGTATTATAGTACTCTAATAAACAGTTTAATTGCAATAGAAAATATATGTATACAATTTGTATGTAGGTATATTTGAATTCGTATTAATTTCGATAAGCAAAGTGAAAAATTGTATTAAATTTTATACAATAGGGAAAATCTCAATATTACTACCAGACACAGTTCCAATTATCATATCCAATATTATTTGGAGTTAAGAAAATCCATAATCATCATTGCAATATGTCAGATTTAAACAATGGAGATCGAAAAACCTTTTATTTTTTGAAAATTAACTTTGACTATTTTGTATTCAATTTGCAATGACCATAAATATGAGAAACCATCTCTGATCATCTTATTACTTAACCATATAATAATATTATTTGGAGTTAAGAAAATCCATAATCATCATTGCAATATGTCAGATTTAAACAATGGAGATCGAAAAACCTTTTATTTTTTGAAAATTAACTTTGACTATTTTGTATTCAATTTGCAATGACCATAAATATGAGAAACCATCTCTGCTCATCTTATTACTTAACCACTGTAACTAATTCAGCGGTTTTCTTATATATTCTAGCGATTTTTAATTGTCAACTTTTAATGACAATTCGGCTGTCAAAATAACACACACACAAACACATATGCAATTGGAATCGTTACTTTGCGCAAATAAAATTGGGAAAAATCGAATGAGAAGAAAAGAACTCCTGAAAAAGAAAGAAAAAAACCTAATAAAAAGTTTTTAAATTAAAATATCTTGAATATTACACAAGCAAATTGCAATTAAAGTTAAATTCTTAATTATTCAAACAAAATAAAAGATAATTATAGCAAAAATATAACAATAGATTTGATAAAAATATAAAGAGAAGCAGCAGAGTAAAAAATCTTGTATAAAACGAAAAAAAAAATCCTGTAAGAAAAAAATATATTTCAAAAGTAGCAAAAAAGGTTTACAAAAGTGCTAAAATTATTTATTTAAAAAAAGTGAAGTTATAAATTATAACGATAAAATTAAAAGAATTCATTGTTTAACTGTAAATAAATAAATTGAAAAAATGCATGTAATTTGTTGTTTTAGAAGCCACGTATTGAGAGCACACATCAAATACAAAAAAATTGGATACAAAAAACCAATATCAAAGAAATAGGTTCTTAAAAAATCAAAGCAAAAAGTGTAATGAATGAGAAAAATCAAATGAAAAAACAAGACATTTCTGTTGTCAAAAGCACACAAACACACACACTATAGTGCGTGTTGTTATTTTTTCCAATTTCCAATTAAAAGAAGGGAAAAATCTGTTAAATAAAAATCAATAATGCTTAATCAAAATTGTTTATTTAAAAGAATAAATAAAAGGAATAGGATGCAACAATAATAAGTGTAAATTAGTAAAGTAAATTTGAACTAAATCAATACTTCCTCCATATAATGGGTGTCTTTATATTTAGGGGGCGTGTGTGTTTGTTTTTTTGTGATTTTTTTCTCCCCATGAAACCTTGATTTAATGGGTCACCACCAACCAGCCACATATCTGCTTTGGGCTCTGCCTTTTGTGTCTGATAAAAACTGTCATCGAAGTGTTTTATAATTTTGTGATTACATATTTGTTAATTAATTTTTATGTTCAATTATTTTAATTTAATAATTTCTCTCTACAAATTACAGTTTGTAATCAAAGCTGGTACTTTGTTACGACAACAAGACAAATTAAATGCAAAATTATTAAACAAAAAATAATTTATAAATACAGTGTTAAAAATTAAAAGAATTATACATTTTGTTGTGTGTATTAAGTAGAAGTAATAAAATAAAAAAGAATTCATCATGTCCATGGCTGGGCAAACAATCAACGACAGACTGTTGGCTGCCAGGCACAGTCTTGCCGGTCAAGGTCTGGCCAAATCAGTATGCAAGGCCACAACGGAAGAGTGCATTGGACCCAAGAAGAAACATTTAGACTGTAAGTAGTATTTGCTGTAAAAAAGAGTTAAACAAATTTACAAAGAAATTTTATTTAAACAAAAAAAAAACCCAACAATTACTTAAAATCAATTGAAATTTATTAATGTAGGTATGTACATAAATATTTTACATAATACCTATAAAGGGTAATGTAAAATAATAAGTTTTTTGCAGTTAATTATAAGAATTTAGTGTGCCTTTGAAAAGTTTATTTTAAAAAACCCCAGCAATTATATATGTATATGATAGGTATAGTTATATAATAAACAAATTTTTGGAAAAAAACTATGATATCATACCTATAATATTCTCAATTATTTCTAGACCCTAAATAGGTATACATATCTTGAAATTTATTATTTTAATTTAGTATGAGTTAAAATCAATTCAAAAATCAAAATATACCTATACGACAATGAGATTTAAGAGAAATATGTGATTAGAGCGTTGAGTACCTATATCCCAGGTAAGAAATTCTGAAAACTGAATACCTATTCTAGATATTGCATACCTATACAAAAATATTTCCGAAAATCGATGAAGAAACCAAGTCTTCATTACTTAAAATTTATCCATTTATGAACTAAATTTGCAATTTTTAAACATTTATATCAGATATATTGATGCAAGTCAGGGATCCCTAAAATTTATGAGCCTTTGGTTTATTTCAAAAATATATAAGTGGAATGACCTTACCATTCATGTTCAAGGGAAAAAAGCTTAAATCTAAAAACCATTCAATATATTTTTATGTTTCTAATTCTTTGCATTTTTAAAACTTAGCATAAACACCCTCTTTTGTCGAAAATATTTTAACATTTGAGAAATGTATTGTTTTTGTAACATTCTGAATTTCATATCAAAATATTAAATACATATAAGAATTTGAATCTTATGAAAGAGCTTATTGTGTGAATAATTTTTGTAAAAGGAAAATATCTTTTTCGTATTTTAACAAAATCTTAAGTCAAGTAAATTTAATAAAAATTAAATGAACAATTTTTTAAAACAGGAAAATAAAGAAATTATTATTTAAATAAAAATAGAAAAATGCCATGAAAAGTTCTAGAATATGCTCCAAAATCCAAAAACAGAACGACTATAATCTGAACCATTTCAGTTTGTTTGATAACATCAATAATACAAGAGACCCGTTCCGTTGAATGATAATCTAATTATGGAAACTAGTTATGAAAGAACTTCAATTACATTATATAGGTATTTTTTTTTTTAGGATTTTATGGTGAGCATTTTTGAAATAAAAAACAAGATAATTTTTTTAAATGCTTTTCGAAAATAGTTTCAGTTGTTTCTATTTTACACAGAAACATTGCTGGAAGAATTACTACTTGAACCGTTCTTAAGAAGGGGTATTAGTTATTTAGTGCATTTGTAGAACTAGTTTTAAGCATGGTTACAAAATCGTTAAAATTAAGATTACTGGTTTCATAACGTTCTCTTGGAACGGATTGTTCGGGAGTCATGCATCAACATTAATTGTTACAGCTCAAATCTACATTAAAGATTATAAATATATGAAAAGTAATAAAAATGATCTAATGATCTTTTGTCTTGGGAATATTTTGTTACATAGGTATATTAATATTAATTGCATTTGATGTACCTATTCATAATTAAATATTCATTCATTCATATGAATTCTTGGTGATACATACCTGTACATAGGAGTATATAATGTCAAATAACAGCAAACTGACCATTAGTCACTTTATGTTCATTTGCCATTTTGGTCTGTCAAAGATTCCAAGTACACATACATACATACGTATGTACAAACATATGCACATATGAAATGTATTATATTTTTTGTTTTGTTTGCCTGGGTTTGTACTTGTTAGGTTGTTTGCTTATTGGGCGCAATGTATTCATATCATTTTTTGTGTTTATTTTTCATTTTTCATACTTCCATCCATCCATCTATCCATCCATCCATTCATCCCTAATCGCATATGCATGTAGATAACGCAAATCTTCAAGTAGAGTGAGTGAATGAGTAAATGATTGTTGTGTAGTGTAAATGAACTTAATAAATAAATAAATACTTATCGTTATTATTGTATTGCTCTTGTTGTCCCCTTCGTCAATATTGTTGTGTCGATGTTGTTGCTGTTCGTAATAATTTAATTATCGTCGAATTCTTTGTTAAAACAACAATGCAACAAATTTCACTTTCTTTAAACCAGCTGTTGTTGCTGTATTTTTTATAATACTGTTTGTACATTCATACATACACATGTGATTAGTATATAAACAATTCAATTCAACTCCTAACGGTATTCAGTAATAATCAACACAATTAATTCATTAAACACAATTTACTCTCATGCACTCTTTCATTTTGTTCATATGAATTACAAACACAAAGGTTTACACCCTCTCTTGTATGTGTAGCAGAGCTGGAAAGGAACAAACTCTTAATTAACGTGTAGAAATTACACAATTTAAATATTCTTATAAAAATTGCATAAATTAAAAGTTATTATGCAGTTTATAAAAAATATAATTCCGACTTTCAACAGGAATCTGGCAAATGTTTAATTATTTATTTTGTTCAAAAAATATCTTAGTCAAAGATACATGTTTAGTATTTCTTTAAAAATAACTAGTTTTTGAACGTGTGCACTCAGAACCAGTTCAGGTTATTTATAATATTCTTTAAACTAGTGAAGCAGCAAATAAAGGGTGATTTTTTACCAACTTTCTTTTTGGCATGGCTGTTTTTGGCAGTGTAGCTATTTTCGTGTAACATACTGTTAAACATGTTCAGTTTGGTATATAAATTTAACCATGAATCGACTTACAAACGAACAACGCTTGCAGATTATTGAATTTAATTATCAATATTCATGCTAAGAAGAATTAAGAAAGTGCATCGTGCACTTTTTTTTATCGGAAAATTGTGTTCAGCTACGAATGGGGATTATGATCTGGTGTCATTATTGGATCGTACTCTTTGAAAGACGGACGAAGGTAGGAACGTTACTGTGAACTGCCCAATTAAGAGACAAGCTCGGTGATCGGATTGCATGCAAAGTATCTCGGAACACCAGTTGCTCCAGTTCCACTTGGAATGTCATGGAAGTATTCTTCATAACTACAAAAGATGTCTGTGTGGAAGGACGTTCGTGCGAAAACGAAGGTATGCCCATGATCGGTAAAATACGATTAGTTTGATGCGTTTCAATTCAATTGATATTTATATGCAGTGTTTTGATAAACAATAAAGCAATTTTCCTTTATAAGTGTTTATTTTTCGTCCATTTCTCTCAAACGGATTTTGATGCCAAACGGTTTTTGCTTGCTTGCTTAAATTATTTCCTATGAATTAATTCTTTTAAATTATTCAAATTAGTTTTGTAAATATTTGTTTTGCCAATTTTCTGTTGTTATTAACAGCATAGTTGTTTGTGAGTTTGTCTCCATAAAATCTACGTGTGTACAAGTATGTAATTGTACTTTATATATTCAAGTCCTATGATTTTTCATATTTCATTTAAATATAACAACATCAACTAACAAAATCAACCAAAGTTATTCAGGGGTGTCATAGAAACCAATATTGTCTGAATTAGTTTTAAAACCGACAAAAAAAAACGCTTTTGTGTCATAAGGCACTGCTACACGTTCAATAAATATCGTGATACTAGAAATATCTCGATACTAGAAATAATACTAGAAATAGGTATCTCGATATTTTTTGAACGTGTAGCAGTGCCCTATGACACCAAAGCATTTTTTCTTGTCGGTTTTAAAACCAATTCTGACAATATTGGTTTATATGGCACCCCTGATTATTACAATGTGTAAATTTTCTTTTTTTTTTTTTCTTGTTGCTCTTAACATTGCAAATAAATACATTTATGAAACATCATACATTTTTCGAGTATATTTGAGTATTTTCAATTAAATGCAAAAGGAATGAAAAAAAATGTTACAGTACATGTGTGAATGTTAATACATAAATATGTGTGTATGTACATTAGGGTGGCCCCAAAATAAAGTTGCGGATGTTCCCGACTAATATGAAAATTTTATTCATTTTAAAACTACGTTTCTCAATTTTTTTTTGTCCTGGGGTCAATATTTGGTGAGCTGGATTAAATGATAAAAAGGATCTTTTTTTTAGAGATTTTTGATTTTTTTTTTCACATTTGCCCCAAGGAACATAAACTCTACGAGTATACATATGTTGGCTTTGTATACCTTTAGTTACCAAACAAACTTGAATTAATGCACCTACTTTTGCTTTTTCTTCTTCTGTTGTTATTGTTGTTTCACATTACAGTTTGCATGTGTATATAGAGCTGGGTATACCTACATAAGTATATAAAGTAGTAGTACATGGTTGTGAATTGGAATCTTCATAATATTTTTCTTTAACATTACGTCACTCATACATATTTACAAATTTAACTGTTGGCATAAATAAGTACATACATATGTACATATGTATATGTATACGAGAGCGTATGTATACATATAGATTTATGTAAATGTGTGTACATATTGCATTTTTAAAAAATGAAAATGCCAATTTCTTTTAACCTATTTATTTTGTTACTTTTTTTCGTGGTAGGTAATTGATGAGACAACAATTTACATTTATTTTTTGTTATATTATTATATTCATAAATATATTTTGCTGTTTTTTTAAGAAGAAATTGGTTCACACGAACGAACAAAAAATCGAATAAATTGTTTTATTTCATTTGTGTTTTGTTTGCATAATTTTCTAACTTCTTCATACTCCTTTTTATGAGATAATTTATTTACCCAACACTCTTTAATAAACCAAGAAAAATACAAAAACTAACATAAATACATACATACATATATTTGTCTCAATGTGACTTGGGAGCCCGATGACTCATTTTACTTAAATTTACATGTTTTATATACAAGGTGGCGCAAAAGTAAACTTCCGATGTTTTTTGGCTGTAATAAAAAAAAATGAAAAACTGATTCTTCTTGTGGATTATTTTTATTTGGTCTTTTAATTTTTTTTACATCAAGTCCAGAATATGATGTCATGTAAATGGCCGCCGCCACAGTTGATTGTCATTTGAGCCCTTTTTATGGCATGTTCCATCACTTTGGCCAAAACTTCCGGCGATAGGTCCTCACATTTTTGACGGATATTGTCTTTAAGAGCTGCAAGAGTGTGAGGCTTGTTGACATAAACCCGCGACTTCAAAAAGCCCCACAAAAATAAGTCTGGAGCGGTCAAATCAGGCGATCTTGCTGGCAAATCGCCAAAACGGGAGATTAGGCGGCCGGGAAATGCATCCTTCAGCATATCGGTTGTGGCACGTGCAGTTTGTGCCGTTGCACCGTCCTGTTGGAACCACATGTTTTCCAATCCCAATTCATCAAGTTGCGGCAAAAAGAACTCGTTGATCATTGCGCGCTCACCATTTACAGTAACCGTTTGGCCCGCGACGTCTTCGAAGAAAAAAGGTCCGATGACTCCTCCAGCAAAAACAGCACACCATACAGTGACTTTGAGCGAGTGTAATGGCTCGTCGTGGGTTACACGCGGATTTTTAGTGCCCCAGAAGCGTAAATTTTGCTTATTTACGTACCCGCTAAGATGGAAATGGGCCTCATCACTCATGATTATTTTTGATGAAAAAACCGACCGATTATTGGTCAAATAAATAGTCAGCAATATTCCGCGTTCTGGAGCAGTGTAGCGTAACATTGTTTATTAACGTGTATTTCGCATGTGTTTACTTACTACACAAATGTCAAAACAGAACTGACATTAGGGAACAATCGCAAAATTTATAGCATTTTCTGATAGGAAGATTACTTTTGCGCCACCTTGTACATACATATATAAATGTACATATATTTTACATTAGATATATATACATACATAATGTAAACTTCGTGTGTCTGCGGTCATTTGAGTGGGGCTGAGTTGTAACAGTAAAACTTTTGTATGTGCGTGAGATAAAAAAAAATAAAAGTACTTTTTATCAGCTCTTATACTTACATACATATATATATGTATGTATGTATTTGTTTATGTATTGGATTTTTGTATGTTGCTGCAGAATCATGATTGCATGAAGTGTGTTGATTTTTTTTTTAAAAGAACATAATCTCAGCACTTTGTAACTGGCAAAAAGTACTTTACGAGGGTTGTTTGATAACAAAATAACGAATTAATTTCAGCTTAATTAATTGCATTGCTAACAAACGAATTGCTAAATTATTTGAAATATGAAATAATCGCAAACTTAAGCAGCAAATTCCACATGTATTGGAAAAAGTAAGGTTTAACAATAATAAACGAAAACTAATATCGGACAGATGTCCAGCACGAACTCGCATAAAGATGGCTATTTGTTTTTATCAAAATTTTCAATTACATTTTATATTGTAAAACGGGGGTTACGCTTCTTAATCATGTCACGGATTTTGTATTTAATTTCTGTAATCGATACGACTGGCCATTTTTAGACTATTGACCTTATTAATGAAACTTACAACAGGTTTATAATTTCCATACAAAATTTGCTTTGAGTGTTTGCTTGTGAGTTTTTATGAATAAGGCGGTATTATATCTTTAACATAGCCCCACCAAAAAGTATACAGAGGTGATAAATCACAAGATCAGTGCGGTTAAATAATCTAACTTTGTGATATGTGTGACATATATGTAGCACCGTCCTGTTGTAACCAATTGACTGTGATATCCTTATAATCAATAATAGGCCAATAATAATCCATTCACCAATGTCTTTTCAGCAATTGTTCTTGGATTTTCAGAAGCTCACACGCTACAATTTTATCAACCCACTTCTTAAAAGCTGTCCGAATTTTACAAAATGTAGATTTTACAAATCCAATACATATTTTTAAAGTGAATTTTCAAGCAAAAATTAATTTATTGTAACAAATTCAAAGCTTCTAGTACTGATATGTTAACAAGTATAAGATTAAAACGTTCATGTTACTCAAATATACACCTGTTCTTGTTGAAAAATTCTTAGAAAACCGTGTAATTAACTGATTATGCTATTTCAGTAAACATTCGTTGGAATGAAAATATGTTTTTGTTCTACAAACCACATTGCGGTAATTCTAGTTTTATGACTTTAGTAAACTTTACTAATTGACATCAGCGTCAAAAACCATAAAACATTTTGAAAATGAATAGCAAGCAATAACAACTCGGCATTATCAGACAGTATATTCTGTAAGTTTACCAGAAAGTTGTTGCTAATCTATATATGTATGTAGATAGTATTATCATTTTCTACGTCTTAGTTCTCCATTGATGTAGCTCAACATCTTTATTTCCTTAATTAATCTAGATTGTTTAGTCGAGTTCCTAGGTATGTCATTAAAAATAAAAACTATCTCCTAATTCATGCCTGATGCAACACTAAAATACATTGGACAAATTGTCTAATTCACAATCACATAATTCCACATGTTCAAAAGTATCTCATTGGGGTCCGCTAATTTTCATGGTCGTTGTGCTATGTAAATTGGTTTCCTGATGCAGAAGAAAAGTCACCCAAACAAAATATAGTTTAATGTTAAAGTAATTTGGAGTTTCAGTGATACAAGATCAAGTTTTAGCGTACACTGAAGCTCTAATATCATCACAATAAAACCCAACCAGCGACGTTCATCAAACATCCTCAAACAATAACAACAACCGGTACAATTTCTATTCACCTAAATCCATCTCCCACTTTACTTTATAATCCTTAGAAATATCCACCTACATTAAATTGCGATTGCAAGGCAATAGTGGTGTTCTGGGGGGTTACTCTCTATTGCGATGCGAAAGCCATTTCGATGCTATAAGCGTACAAATTGTTACTCTTACGCATCGAATTAGCTTTCGCATCGCAATAGAGAGTAACCCCCATGGGCGGATAAGATCCCGACAGCTTATTTTGAGCACGTATACGTACGTATGCAGTAAGCGACATCACAATGTTGATTAATATGTATTTTGTTGACTTAGGCCTTTTTCTGTTAGTATATTTTATGCTCCTAATTCGACGCATATTCCACATTGGCCCAAAAAATGCAGAAAAAAAAATAATTTTATATTATAAAAAAATTTATTTATTTTTTACTATCAAATTTTATATCAAATCTTTTTAAAAATCTATCTAAAGATTTTCAGAAAATATAAAAATCTTAGAAATCGAATAAAAAAATTCCATGTCATAAGTGCCCAAGGAAAGTTTATAGGGTTTATTTTTCAAACTTATACTCGTAAAACATTATCTCGATCGGACTAGGGGCTTAGAAATGCCAGATCTATTTCCCAAAAATTTCAACGCTGACCCACAGTGCAATGGTTAGCTTGTGGATTGTGCTTGTGTAAACTGCAAAACTTATCTGCAGATACATTCAGCTTTTTTGGTGGGAATCGAATGCGCAACTAAGCGCAATGTATCAATATGAACAGTTGACTGATGTAAAATATCATGACCTTATTACGTTATTATGAAACCATATAAACCACAATGGACCATAGGGTCTCCGAGTGGAAGTGCACTTAGTGCACTACCCTTCCTATCCTATTACGTTATTAACATATTACGATTCATGCAGTACTTGGGTTCTGTCCAGTTCCTAATCATTTTTATATTTTTTATAATAGATTATTTTGTCCTACTGTCGATTTTTTTCAAATTTTAGGAGTAACGAAAGGCGTTGTACTGATTATAGCAAGTAAATGTTATTGAGTGTGACACTGTACAAAAAAAATATATATATGGGGTGTATACTTTAAAAGTACTAAATTCCTAACAGATGGTGTATCTTATGAATGCGGTCTTTATCTTTAGTAAATAATATGTCATTTTGAAGGCTACATATTTATCATTTATTTGTACATATTCTCACTCAATAACTCAAACTAATAAGAATAACAAACTTTGTTTTTGCTTCGAAAATTAATTCTTTTTAAGCGAGTATTGGCCGAAAAAGGCAGAATATGCGGCCAAATATGAAAGCGTAATTTTCAAGCATATCATGACAACGCTCGGCCACATTTAAAATCTATTTATAAAGAAGTAATTGGGAAGTTTTGACTTACCCGCCTAATAGCAGAACGCTATCTCTGGGATAAGCTTCAATTCAGAATAGGGTATTCGAAATTGGCTTGATTCGTTCTTGGCCTCAAACGATAAGCTATACTAATGTTGTCAGAAAGATGGGAAAAGGCCATAGCTAATAGTGGTCAATACTTTGAATAACTTTAAATTGCACAAATATTTCAAAATAAAAGCTTATAACTTAAAAAAAATCCGTACTTTTAAGTCCTTCTTTTAAGTCTTACAATCAATAGTTGAATTGGATTTTGACCTTCCCCATCTCTAGAATTGTTCTATGGATTGTAGAAATACGCTTTAAAAAATATTGGGATGATAGGATAACGTTAACTGGAGCCGCATCGGCTCTGAAGTTTTGAGACGCATTTACAAGGGGAAAATATGCATTTTTTAAGTTTTTGCTAAAATTTTGCATTAAATAATTATTCTAGCTGTTTCAAATAATTTAAATAATCTAAATGTTTACGAAATTAACATTCTAATAAGATATAAAAGATAAAAATCGGTTAACAAATTTTAAAGTTATTAAGTACTCTCCAGGCCATTAACGTGTTTGAAACCACTTAAAAATGAAATGTTAGGGAAAAAATTAACAAATTTTGAAAAATATTCGAAAATTATCATATTTTTACTTTAAATACATATATGTATCCGTATTTACTTGTACGAGGCTGATATTACCAACATATATAACAGACATGCGTACCAACATAACAGAAAAAAAATGCGAAAATCGAACATACGTAACTCACGAAATTTGAATATAACGGTTATTTCTTGATCAGACCTCCGATATGAGTTTTTATTTTCGTAGCATAACGTTAACCTATTATCTAGTATGGTAAAAAATTGTTGATTTTTTAACGGCCGTTTCAAAACTCCATTTTCAATTTTTTAAAAATTTTGCTAAACAAGATTTAGAAATTTTGCAACATCTCTTTGGGATTTGTTAAATATATATGAGGGAATAAAAATGTAAAAAATTACATATATATGTCAATACCGCAAAAAACAAATTTTTTGCCATATTTTAAATAAAACCCAATGGTCAAAGGTCAAATTTTGCTATATTTTGAATTTCTAAAGGAAAGATAGCGAAATGTTATACATTTTTAAGTAGAGTTTTATGAAAATTGAGAAAAATATATCTTAAGGTTTAAAATTTACAATAACAGTGCAAATATGTAAATTAACCCTAAATTTTTGCAACTAAACGCCCCTTACAATATCATATCAGTTATTTGTCTTTTTATTATAATATATAAAATAATTCAATGAATTATTTTTTTGAATTTATTTATTTGAATGCTGCATACGATGGCAGTGTTGATTCAAACTGTTGTTATACAAATTCTAACTTGTTTTATAATTTCATAAAATTAAAAACTTGTTTAAAAAAAAATCCTACAAAAATGTTTGAAATTGCCTCTAATGATTAATCCATTGGTTCAATAAATCAATATCAATTTTAAAATTCTTTCCAAGTATAAAACCTAAACAATTTGATTATTTTTCAGCATTTAATTTGCGAGTACATACATAACTACGTGTGCATATAAATAAGTTTAAGTGGATGGGATGATTTTTAATAAAACAAAAAACAAAAATGTATTCTTAAGAATCTGTCAACACATCCAAAGGGGTTTATTTACTTGCAGTAAACTGCTTATCGATATTTAAGCTAGCAGCTTGTTTTTATACCACTTGCGACTAAGCAAGCTACTCTCTTCTCTCTTAGCAAATGTCAAAACGTGATAAGATTTTTTTATTTCAAAAATTGTTTAAAACAAAAATGCTGTGACTGATGCAAAATAAAATAATCTTAATTTTATATTGTATTATTTCGTTTGTTTTAAACAGGCGTTGTTTTATATTTAATTAATTTCTATTAATTATGCATTGTTTTGTATAAATAATACAAAAACATATGTATGTGTGTATGTATTTTGTTAAATATGTACAACTTTGTATTTATTTGATAAATATGTATATTTTAATTGCTTTTATTATGAGGGCATATGTTTGTAACCGATAAGTGGCCATACGACTGCAATGCATATTATTTTTATTATATTTTATGATCTCTAACTGCGAAGATTTAATATTATTATGGTTTGCATGGAAATTTTGAAAGTTGTTGCTTTAAGTTAAGCAGCATCTGGTGTATTTAGAAAAATATGATACAATTTCGTTTTGAGAATAATACACAAATCTATTATTTCTAACGCCCTTTACGAATTTATATAGACCTGGGGCCAAATTACCGCACTCGTGATCGAATGAGCTATCATATCGAAAAATGATTTCGATATCGAAATTATGATAAAATGTACTAAATTTCTTGCTCGATATCGAATGCCATAATCTCAAATAAGAAAATTACGATCAATTTTACTCGATATCGAATGCGGTAATTTGGCACCTGGTAGCTTGCCATGTTTTCGTGGTTTGTTGAGGTTATTTCAAATGTAGAGTAATCATTGAGCAGATACTATTTAAATACATATGTATATTGAAAAATAAATTATTCTAATAACTTTGTATTCCCTTTATTTGTTCTTGCAGATTTAGTTCATTGTACAAATGAACCCAATGTTTCCATACCACATTTGGCCAATTTACTTATTGAACGTTCACAGAATGCCAATTGGGTGGTGGTGTATAAATCTTTAATAACCACACATCACTTAATGGCATATGGAAATGAGGTGAGTCTTTAATTCAAACAAAATTTAAAAATAATTAAAATTGACAGCAGCTAATAATTTGTTTGTTTTTTTATTTCATATTTTTAGCGTTTTATGCAGTATTTAGCTTCATCAAATTCGACATTTAATCTTAGTAATTTCTTGGACAAGGGTGGAGTTCAAGGTAATTAGAAATTGAATATTTAACATTCTTATACTTAGACACACAAACAGTCATCTTTAGAAAACAATAATAGCTCTAGCAGGGACTAAAATTTATTTATTCATTTTTTGTGCAAAATTTATAACAATTCATGTTTTATCGTATCTTTTCTGATTTATACACACACATATTTACAAACTAATATAATTTTTATATTTTTTCTTAATTTTGAATTGTTGTTGTTGTTGTGGTAACAATATGATGCTTTTTTATATATTTTTTTTTCTTTTATTCTTTTTTTTTTATATATATCAACCAAAAACACTCTACACTACCAAAACTACAATATTTACTTCATTAACTTGGATTTACTTTTGATTTCCTCTCAAAACTGCCAAATAAAATCAACATCATCAATCTAAACAAATCATACAATCTAATCAACTAATTACAAAAAATAATAATAATTTGCTAAAATAAATCAATCATCATTTTATTTCTGCCTTCTTGTTTCATTTGTATAACAATTATTTTGTGAAAATTTATTACTAAACTGTTTTTTATTATTATTGCTGTTAAAATATCATATTTTAAAATACAAAAAAAAAAAAATATAAACAAACAAAATATCCTTCCTAATATTCGCTTTACTACTTCTTCTTTGTACTACTTTTCCTTCTCGTACTCATCCTTCCTTTTCTAAACAAAAAAACAAATATTACCATACAAAAACAATTTAAAATCAAACCATGTAAAATATGCTTAAAACAAGATGGTGGTATGTCGGTACCTGGTGGCAGAATGGGTGAGTAAACTTTTTTGCAAAATAAAAACAGAGATATTTAAGTATAATTATAAAAGTAGTTTGCTTAAAATTAGTTTTTAAGACAAATACAAGTGTGTTTTTTTTAACAAATTTTATTATAGATGTTGTCAGATACTAAGGTTCTTTTGTGTGAAAAATGGGTTAAATTTCCGGAATTTGCGTTTTTTTTTTTTTGCTTTTTGGCAATGTTTTTATGCTAATTATACATCAAAAGCCTTAACAAAATATACCTCAACTAGCTACTGGTTTAAAAATTGTATATTGAAGCGAAATGAAGGCAATGGTTTAGTAAGAAAGGGCAGCCAGCCCCTTAATCAACTGTTCAACTATGACTTCCTACATATATTTACATACGATTTAGCTTCCTGTCAATATTTATTAAATTACAAAAAACATATTTTTCTGTTTCTCTGACAATGCTTGACGAACAGACATTAGACAAATTAAAAGTTATGAAATGCTCTCTATTAATTGTTTACTTTAACAATGAGGTATTTTTTCAAAGCGTTCTGCATCTATCTAAACAAATAGTAGTCGGACGGGGCAATGTCTGCTCTATAAAGCAAAACTTTTTAACCATTTCTTTCTAAATAGCGTTGTCATGGTGGAATATTACGCTTTCATGTCAAGCCGCTTATTTTGCGCATTTTTCGGCTAATAGTCGCTTTTAACGAATCAGTTGCATTCGGAGCAGGATACCTGTGATAGTCAGCAGCTCATAATGGATTGGACCTTTGTTGGTCCCACCAAATACAAAGCATTACCATAGCGCTATGGATATTTGGCTTTTATGTCGATTCGTCTAGTTGGCTGAATTCACATACGATCTCTTACGCTTCGGATTATCGTAATGGATTCAGTTTTCATCGCAAGTACTGATTCGAACCAAAAATGATTTCCTTTTAAAAGCGTTTAAGCAGCATTTCGGTATTACAAATTCGTTGGCTTCAATTCATACTGTAACCAATTTCCTTGTTTTTGAAATGAATCGTGCTGCTCGCAAACTTTTTAAAATTGCTGCTTGCAAGCTCCTGTTGAGTTTGACAATAATCTTCATGGAGTAATGCCTCTAGTTCTTGGTTCTTAAAACAAGGTGGCCATAGATTACATGTTTACTGTGACTTTTGATCACAGCTTCAAGTTAATTATTTCAACTTGAACTTAATTCACTAAAATCTTAATTCGGAATTTAAAATCCTCAGCAATTGAATCAATAAATCCATTCCCGATTT
Source organism: Bellardia pandia (assembly GCA_916048285.2). NCBI lineage: Eukaryota > Metazoa > Arthropoda > Insecta > Diptera > Calliphoridae > Bellardia > Bellardia pandia. The sequence goes on from OU696529.1 coordinate 125,573,395, forward strand.
CTTAAGTTTCAGTTAATGACATTTATTTGATGAATTATATATTAAATTAATGCAACAGTAAATGATTGGATTCATAAAATAATTCCTTGAACCTCATTTTGTGTATGAAAATGAAAATATATATATTTGTGTGTTAATTTTTTTTGTTCCTAATAAATTGCAAAATGTACGAGCAAAACTAAACTAAAACCAGAACTTTGATATAATAAATTTCAATTAAAGCTCAATTCATGAAATTTTAATTTAAAATTTTAAACAATTAATTTAGTAAACTCGTTATCAAAAACTGATTTCGTAGTTTCATTCATTTGAGTTTTTTTTAGTTAATTCAACAATGATTGAATTATTGATTTAATTCACAATATAACTCATTCACAATAGGGCCTTTGAATGATGTAATTTATATTAAATTAAATTTAATTCAAATTTAAAGAAAATAAAATATAATTTGAATTTCCATTTCTTTGGAATCTTTAGTCACTTATATTTTACTCTTGCAGCAGCCGTCTGAATTGAAAACCAACACGCAATCTGAATTATATTTCTAACAAAGTATTTTCAATTATTACAGCATCTTATCTCAGACAAAAACCAAACATGAATTAGTTTAATTCCTCAACTGGTTTATCTTAAATTCCATAATTTTAGGCTATAATTCTATAAATATTTACTAAAGCTGTATTTAAATTAAACAATTCAGAATGATAAATTACTGTATGGATCTGGCAACAATGTTTGCCCTTCCATCACACTCCACATTAGTATCTGCAACATCAGTTTATATTTACATATATTTGAAATAAAAACATATTTTTTTGTATTATAATTGAAGTTTCTAGCGTATCAAATTGCTTTTCTCATACTGATTTTGGTCAGCAACAAAAATAAAATAAAATAAATATACACATTTATAATTGTTTTTTATATTTGTTTTTGGTTTAATTGAATGTAGGTTACGATATGTCGCCATTTATTAGACGCTATGCCAAGTATTTAAATGAAAAATCGTTGTCTTATCGTGCAATGGCTTTTGATTTTTGTAAAGTTAAAAGAGGGTAAGCTCTTTTTGGTAGTTTTGTTTTATTTCCATAATAAACTTAATGATCTTTGTATACTTACAGCAAAGAAGAGGGTTCACTACGTACCATGCATGCTGATAAATTATTGAAAACATTGCCCGTTCTACAAGCACAATTGGACGCTCTATTGGAATTCGATTGTCAGTCAAATGATTTAACAAATGGTAACATTTAATTTAGTTTTTAGTTATTTCTAGAAAAACATTTTTAATGTATTTCCATTGCTTTCATTACTGATGTGCTGTAATTATAAATGAATAGGTGTCATTAACATGTCATTTATGTTGTTATTCCGTGATCTCATACGTTTATTTGCCTGTTACAATGATGGTATTATTAATTTATTGGAAAAATATTTTGATATGAACAAGAAACAAGCACGTGATGCTTTGGATTTGTACAAAAAGTTTTTGGTGCGCATGGATCGTGTGGGGGAATTCTTGAAAGTTGCGGAGGTTGGTGAAATAATATTATTATAAAATTGTAAATTTCGTTTGTAATTAAATTGGATTTCTTGCTTTGTTTTAGAATGTTGGCATTGATAAGGGAGATATACCTGATTTAACTAAAGCTCCTAGTTCTTTGTTGGATGCTTTGGAACAACATTTAGCCACTCTAGAGGGACGCAAAGTTTCAGCTGCAAATACTCCTACACAATCAGCCAGGTTTGTTCAATGGGGGCTAATAATGTTTCTTAGCTGGAAAACAAGGAAACATTTGAATTTATTTGGAGATTTTTCCTTTTTTATATTAAAATCTCTTGGAATAAGTGTTTCTCTGTATATATTATGATAAAAATTACTGCTCAAAATATTTGCTATATCTCCTAAAGAAGATTAAATTAACTTATTTCAGGGTAAATTATCTAAAAATCCATCAACTGGTCGTTTAAGTTTAAGTTCAGTTAAAGCCTGTTACATACTTAACCTCTAGTGGAGCTATATCACCTAAACAAGATCAAAAGAACTTAGTCCAGAGTAATTAATTTCTACAAATTCATCAACAGATCGGTTAAGTTTAGTTAGAGTCTGATAGATACACATTTGATCTCCCAGGTTTCTTCTATTTACAGCCTATCACACTTTAAATTCAGACAAATAGTCAAATAAATAGTTGACAATTTATAATTTCTCCAATATTAATTTGCGACCTTATAAACTATACTTATTCTGAGTCCTTAAAGATGTGAAAGTTGTTATAAAGATGTCCGGTTAAAGCCAACTTGCACTAGAAACCCTAGAAATACTTGGCCCGAATATTATTGTGCTATCTATATCGATCAAATAAAAGGTATTTCCAAGACCTTTGCAATATTTTCATATCCACTACCAAATAGACAAGTTTGTAACACATCGAAATATTGATCGTAGAACCAAAAAGTCTATATGTATAATTTGGATCCTTATAAGATTCTAAGGCAATCTAGCCATGTCCGTCCGTCTATTGAAGACACGATAGAGCTTCGAAAAAAGACACAGAACAATGATTTATATCAAATATTCTTTGATCCAGCAAAATGTTTTCTATTGACAATGGCAAAATCGGTCCACTAGGATTAGAGTTATAGATCAAAGTTTCAGACAACCTCGATATTTTTCAGAGATTTTTTTCTATTTTCTTTAAATATTGTGCAAGTAACATAAAAAATTTTGCACATTTTATTTTTATTTTAGAAGGACAAGTCCTGCTGAGAATGTTATTAATCGGTCCAAAATTTCTCATAGCAGCCATACAAATTTCTTCCCGGAATATGGCTTTATAATACATAAACTATAGAAAAGCCGAATCCATACAAAATTCTGCAAAGTTTTATGCAAAATGAAATCTCAAAACGATATTTTTACCAGTTTGCATCGGTCAATGTTCTGACATAGTCCCGCATAAAGTCTATTTCCGAAAATCACTAAAATGCGCATAAATCTCTGAAATTCTTAAATGTTACACAAATAGTCCACACATACATAGATATATTCGAACGCAACTTTATAAAGTCCACTTTGAAAAATCACTTAAATGCGCATAAATCTCTTATAAAAATCACTAGTTGAAATTTAACACAAATAATTTACAAATACATATATACCGTCGTACATAATGATTAGCTCATAATATGTCATAGCTCCCTTATGAGGACTACTATTGACATTTGTGAAAGTTAGTCTATAATTGGACAAGCTCTACTTCCGAGAATAACCACAGAGTATACAGTGGAGACAATTTTGACGTTTCAAAAAGCCAAAATCAGTTTCCTAGAGCTTTTTGGTACCTTATTTATTGGGTGTTAAAGTGAATCACTTTTTGTTACACGTTGATAGAAAGAGACAAATATAAATTCTTGATTATGACTCGAATATGCATAAAATTCTTGTAAATGTCGTTATTGAGATGAAATTCAGGCAAAATAAATCTCAAATAAATAGAAATTACGAACGTTCGCACCATAGTAGGTGATTTGGTGGTTGGTGGGTAGATAAGATTGGGCACAGCCGAATATAAACTCTTAAGGTACGCTCACATTTGACAATTATTTACTCCAAAAAGCGTAACCACTTGTTTTAGCATAAATTTGTTTGACGTTGTTTACTCTTACAAGAGTTTTGCAAGATCAAACAGCATCAAATAAATTAAAACTAAATATTTGTTGTGCTTTGGCCTAAATAAGAAAAGTTTTTTTTTTAATAAATAAACGAGCTCAAATATATGTTAATTAGTGGTTACGTCTTTTTCGGCAAACATTTGCCAAATGTGACCTTACCATTACTTGTTCTGATGAGTTTACGTTATACAACTAAACTAATTATTGGCTCAATTTAAACAATTTCTGACGTACTCAGCCAACTTTATTATGTAAATTATTTTCAAAATTTATTTCGAAACTACTTTTATAACTACGAACCTGATTTTAAAGTTTAATTTGTTATTAAATTAAATATGCTTTATAATATATTTTATTCAATCAAGATTTGTTAAGCTTTTTTTATATATTTATATTTCTTTATATTTTTATTTAAATTTTGTTTATTTTTATTTAAAATTTTATTTTATATTTTATTTTCTTCCCACTTTATTTTTTCCTACTAATTTCCTTAATTTCTTACTAAAATGAAATCCTTAATTCCTAATTTTTTCTAAATTGCTTAAATTTCTTTTGTACTTTAAATTACTTAAAAATTTTGGTTGCTTCTACAAAACCATTTGAGTTGTTTCTTTTGATTTTGTTAAAACTTAATTAAATACTAAAAGTAGCAACCAAAAGAACGTAAAATCCGCTGTTTCTGCCCTATCTTCTACTAGCTCTTCGTTTGGCACAGCTGCCGCTTCAAGTAAATTTGACACTACCAACGGTATAGATGAACAACTTAAGGCTCAAGCTTTGGCCGAGGAAGAGGCCGCCATGAATCAATATAAGGTAGGTTTTATTGAGTTCAAAATAAAATATTTGCATTTTTATTAACATTTGTAATCTTTCTTTGTGTGTGCTTTAAATTTTTATTTAAACTTAAAGCAACATAAAGTTTCTTCACCCACCAGCGGCGGTGCTGCTGCTAACGCCGCATTAACAAATCCATTCTTATCGTCTCCACCAGCTGCTGCAGCTGGTCAACCGATAGTTGATTTGTTTGGTGCCGCCTCAGCACAGCCAGGCTCTGGCTCCACCGCTGCTGCTGGTGCCACTAAAGCTTCCGATGATTTACTACAATTGGGCAATCCCTTTGCCGATATGTTTGATGCTCCCCTTGGGAGTGGTGCTGGAGGTGTTGCTACAGGTGCTCAAAATTCAAATAATATTTGGATGAATAATAATGGTAGCATTTTTTTTAATTTTATTATTTTTTAATATTTCTTTTAGTAATTATTTAAGCGTAAGGTCTTTTTTAATAAAAAAAATAAATTTTTTGTATTTAAAAATTTGCTGATTTTTGTAGCTGATTTTTTTACTGTAAATACAATTTCTTTAATTTTTTTCCATTTCTAATTTAGTTTATTTGTAAATAAATTCCCTTTTTATTTAAGTAAAAACAATACAAAAAAAAAATAATAAATGTGAACTTTTAATTTTTTGTATTTAAAATTGCAATGACTCTTTTCTGACATGATGTAAGAGCTCTTTCATAGCCCAAAAAAAACCCTCATAAAAGACTCTTCTCTGACATTATCTAAGAGCTCTTTCTGACGGACCATTTTCGAATATAATGGCCCTCTTTTCTGAAGGTTTTCGGAGCAGTAATGATTTTTGGGCTCATAACGCTCTGGAAAAGGTGTCAGAAAAGAATCTTTTTGGACTCATATGGCTTGCTGGGTTGTCATTTATTTATGTATTTTTAATTTCTTTGTAACTTAATTTCTAAGTACATTTTTATTTAGCTACTTTCTAAATTAAGCTTGTCATTAGAAAATATTTTTACTTTTACGTTACTAATTTTTTAAAACTTCTCTACTTCTAAGGTTTCAATGGAGCTGCTGTACCTTCGGCTGCGGCAAACGCTTTTGTTTCCGACAGCAATTTCTCATCGGTATTTGGTAATACTGAACCAGCCGGTAAGTTTATGTTTGTCTCACGGTATGTTTTTAACTGTCTTTTCTAGTTCTTTTGGTTACGAATTTGTTTAAAATCAATTTATGGTTCTCGTTTTATTACCCTTACTCGAAATATAAATTCCGTCCCCTCTAACTTTTGAATTAGTCTTTTTTCTAAACTATTAAAACAACAACTAAATAAATTTTTAGACTAATATAAAGTTTCTTTTACTAACTTAATAATATTTACTTACGTTTTTGTATATAAAAACGATTTTAAACTTATAAATATGAAAATCGTTATGAATTTCAATATTTTTTTTTTATTAATCTTAATTTGTAATTTTTTTGTGTAAATGTTCTATTTTGGTTTTTTTGTTTAATGTTAATAACATTTATACATAATAATATAAGCATGAAATGCGCCGTTTTACTAACTCTTTGATAATAGTTCAAATAATATTAAATTTTTCTTTTTTTTTTTACTAATACTTAAATTTTTTACGAAATGTCAGTCTTTAAGTAATTTTATTTTAATTAATCTATGTTTTAGATTTTAGTTTTTGCTTTTATTTATTTGTATATTGTTTAGTTTATTTAAATATTATTTGTTGTATTCCTTTAGTAGTCTGATTTTTTTAAGTATCTACTGTTAATAAGTCCACACTACAATAAAAGCCTACAAATCAAAGGTTCGAAAGAGTTAACTACCTCTACATATGGGTATTTTCATACAACCGTACGTGACATTCGTACGCATATGGAGTAATGTAAATCACACAAAAATAGAAGTTAATGAAAAACAATATTACAGTTACATATGTTGCAATCAAAAGCTTCTATGTTTGAGAAAAAAATGGGTCGAAAATATCCGATCAAAATAAGGTGATAACGTACGTGACAAAAACGGAAGTGGTTTTAAGGCATATTTACGTACATGCGAAAGTCTGCGAATCATGGGAGTTTTTCTTTTCTTTAAAAATTTCTAAAATAAGCTAAATAATATACCTTTACAATCCTTTAAAATTTAAAGAGAATTCATCTCTGGTTAGTTTTATATAAAAGAAAAACATAATAACGTACGTGACAATTTTTCTCGTATATAAATAATGAAATGTATTTTGTAGATAATTTTAGACATAAATTTGGGGAAAGAAAATAAAAGTGTTTACTAATTCAAAAAACGGTTTGATAATAAAAATAATATCAAATTCATAAAATATTTATAGAAAATTTGCATTTAACATTGATTTTGATGCATTTAATTTAAATTATCGTACTTACAATAATGCTTGGTTTTCACTATGTCAGTTTTGTTGTCAAATTGTCCAATTTGTTATGAAATTACCAACAATTTGGACAATTTGACAACAAAACTGACATAGTGAAAACCAAGCATAACGTATGCGACAAACTTTAAAAGGTAATAACTTTTTTTTTATTTCAGTTGAAAAGGAAATTTTAGTTAATATCTTTAATTGGAAGAATTCTTATTTTAGAATTGTAATCTTCTTTACCTGCGATTGCCCATATACAAATGACATAGTAAAACAATGTTTTTTCATAACGTACGTGACATTAGAATATCATCAAAAGCAAATAAAAAAAATACCGTTACTCGAGCTCTAAATTCTCGTTTTTGTTATTGCAAATTTATTTTTAAGATGTAATTGTAATGTTTCAAATCTAATAATTTAGTTAATAACAAGAAGAAAATAATTTATTTTATTTGCAAAAACTGAGTCGAAGAGACATTCAGTTTTTCCTTCCATTTTTGAGTTTTAAAATTCAAATAACCTGTAAATGCTTCCATATTATGAAAAATCTAATATTTTTCTCTTATTAAATCATATTAGAAACATTTTTCAAGTACTATTATTTTTTTGGTCGTGGTTGACACTTTCATGGGACTACCCATATGTAAAATTTTCAAAATCAAATTAAATTCAATCTCCTAGCCATTCTATAGAGGCAATCGTACTTGATTAATTCATAGGTTTAATACCTGATGAGTTTTTCAAACGTATGGAAACCGATTCTTTTGATAATTCAGTCTTTATAGATGTACTTCCTTGTTGCATTATTAAATTAACTTAAGAAATGTATTGAATCATTTATTTAAATCTATTAACTTACAATATTATCTATATATATAAAATTAAGTGGCAAAACTTCCTGTTCGCATACTCCTCCTAGACGGTTTGCCCGATTTCAATGAAATTTTCAGGGGTGATTGGGGCTGTGTGGAGGGTGCACATAAGAAATTTAATGTGTATATCTTTGCGCGTTTTGCGAGGGGGTTGCGAAGCACACCGGGTTTAGCTAGTTATTTACAAATAGAATTTTGTAAATAATTAATTGAAATATATTTTGAATGTATATTAAATATACAGTGGTGGTCACGAGGTTAGCACACTTGGTATCGTTTGCCTATTAGAGCAAATGTTTTTAGAGCATATTTTTTTTTTGTACTTTATTTTTTAAAAACCTTTATTTTTCAAACGTTTTATATGTAACTCTGTTTATTAATTTGTTGCATTTCGGTCGTTTTCTCTCCAGTAGCTCGTTACTGTATTTTTCGCATTGTTAAATTTCTCACATGAAATGTTTATCAAAAAATTCCATCGTTTCTCGATTTGTGAGAAAAAAAGTGTTGCTGTACTTGAATGTGACATCCGAGACTGTAAGCTTTTTTTTGAAACATGTGGCTTATGCTGAACAATGCATCAATTTAAGTTTTTTTTATTTAGTCTTATAGTTCTAGAGGAGACTTGAATACCAAATTTTGTTGAAAAATCTCTTTGAATTGCGTAGAAGATTTTAAATGAGTCTGCCACTCAGGTTCTGTATATTAAATAGTCATCTTTACGGGTTGTTTTTTTTACATCTTAGAGCATGTGAAACATTTTTATATGTCCCATAGGTTTGAATATTACCTAACGCTTTATACTTTCTAGATATTCATAATCACCCCTATCGTGAATAAAAATTCCACATAAAATTTTTTTCCTTTTATTTTTTTAACATTGAATTTTAATAGGAAAAATGTGAAAAGGGAACAAATTTCATGTGGAATTTTTATTTACGATAGGGGTGAATATTTTAAATACTTTTTTTTTTATCAAAATTGTCCATTTGTCGCCATAAATTAAATCATGTCGAAACAGTCGAAAAATATATGTTAATTTCATTCATATTTTTCATATTTTCTTTTGTAAATTATTTACTTATTTCTTTCAGTTAGGAGCTAACTGCAGAAATTGTTTCAGTTAAATTTAACTCCAAGTTTTCTGTTGTTTTCTTTTGGTGAGCCATAAATTATGCTAACTGATGTTTAAAGTAATATTTAAATTATGACTGAAAATGGTCTTCAATCCGATATTGTGATCCGATATTTGAAATCATATTTTAAATTTCTTTTTTGTGGTGTGGATTTTATTAACAGAATGCATTGAATTAAGTTATTTTTTTTTTAATCCATTTAAGTAAATTTCTTTATTCATTTATATATTTATTTTACCCCTTTTTTCATTTGTATATTTTTTTATGTATATATATATTTTTCGTAAAATTTCAACCCCGAAATGGAATCGAATTAAATCTTAATATTTATATGTGTGTGCGTATAAAATGTGTGCAAACAAAAATTGGTATTTTTCAAAAAATAATGAAATAAAACAAAATGATTTAGCAACTGGAGCAGCATTAGCAAATCCATTTTTTGATTCAATGGAACCACAAACCTTATTCGATACCACAACCTCCACAACAACATCATCCTCGTTAACATCAGCAACAATAAATAATGTAGCAAATGTATCCAACAATTCGACTTCCATTAACTCCAATACGAATCTATTTCTGACGTCGTCATCTCAACCGACTTCTCTGACATCAGGTGAACTAAATTGAATTTATAAAGAACTAAACAATTTGCAAACAACTTTCAGTATTATTATTATTATTATTGCTTCTACTATCTACCTACCAAACAAACAAAAAGCGTATTTATTGTACATGTAAACCATTCATTTAGAATAATTAAAAACAAAACAAAACAAAACACTTTCACTCCTTATTGAATTCACAATTCCACTCCAGCGTGTGTGCCTGTGTGCTAAGCCCAGTATCTAACGGTATCTAGCAATTACTTTTGTAACGATTTGTTTCGTAAACCGTTTTTGTTGTTTGTTGTAACATTTTTATTCGTAAGAATCTTGTAACTACATCCAAATACTCGTAATTAATAGTACGCTGGCTTGTTTTTTTCTACTGCTGCCCTACTACTGCATACATTCTTGATTCCCTATTAAAGAGGGGATTGCTTTGAATGTATGTTGTATGTACTAGAATGTGTTTTTTTTCTATCCATAACCAGAGTCCTTTTTGGTCCTTGAATATATAATTGTTTGTATATTTTTGTTTAAATTTGTTTTGCTGCTTCCATTTGTTTTGATTTGTAGTTAAAGAAATGTTTTTATCCGAAACAAACAATTTGTTTTTGTATTTATGTATTTTTATTTGTCCGTTATTTTCGGTGGATATTTTTAAATTTTACAACTTTTTACTATTTTTGATTATTTGTGTTTTATTTTTTTATAAAATTGTTATTTATTGCTTATTTTTTAAATGTTTTATTTTTGAAAATGTATCATAAGCCTATTAATTGTGCGCGTGTGCCTAGTATATTTATTGCTATTGAAATATTTGTTATTTTTGTTATATCTTTAAGTTAGGAATGCTGAAATAGGAACTTTCTGAATACACAATAAGGAAATATTACTTGTTGTTTAATTTTAGACCTGATTCAGTTAAACTAATGAAAAGTTTGCCTAGGAAATTTATATGAAAATTACTCAGTTTTTAAATATTTTCTGAGTGATTTTTATAGTGTGTATTTGAAAATTATGTTTAATTTGAAACTAAAAATATAAAATCTACAGCTTAAAAATATATTCGAAATTACCAGTAATATTGAGATTAATTCTATTTTTAAAATTTGGAGTTCTCTCAAATATTTGTTGCATCATGAGGCTAAGAACTATCTAGGGTTAAGATGAGCTGTGTCTAAACTGAAATAGAGCTACATGCTCTACGACCCATAGGATATTTATCGCAAACTTTATCGTAACAGGTTCAGGCTATATATCGATGGTCTCATGTAGAAAGGCCCTAACTCGCATATTTGAAACTTTACAGGAGAAGGTAAAAACATAATGGAAACAACTGCTTATAAAAGCGTTATTTTTTACACTATTGCAATAAATTTTGTGAGGAGGTGTATTTGCGTTAAATGCATTGGAATCGCAAAAAAAAAACAAATTTCGAAAAAATAGCGAGTTACGGCCTTTATACATGAGACCAACGATATGAAACTTATTATCCTGTTTGACGAAAAACTAAAAAACATCACTAGTCGCTTTATTGCACTATTTTGTCCCAACATAAACTAAATTAAATTGGTTGTATATAAGACCAAATTTCCGGTAAACAATCCAGACAGTTTACTCAAATCGCTCTTTCCAACCGGTAATAATCTTTGGAAAGATTAGTGTTGCCTGATATCTGAAAATTCCGATACAACTTAACAACGAATTTTGTCTATAGCGTATTGCAGCGGGACATATAGCGCATCGGGCACCTGTCGTGAGTGACTGTAGCTTAATTGGTTAGCGCATTTGCTCATCAAGCGTGAGTTGGTATTTCTAGCCCGGGTTCGATTCCCAGTCGCTGCCACTCAAACAACATCAGTTTCTGATAATTATTAGTTTTCTTTTCTATCCATCATAAATAATATTTATCACAGCGCCCTCCTTCGATGGTATTGCATTAAAAAACGCCACCGAAGTAAAAAAATTAAATAAAGGATAAAAAAGCAAGCTTTAACATTAATGCGCCTACTCACCGCCAGAGGCGCTGCAATTCTGCACTAAAAATAAACATAATGCGCAATTGCAGAGTTGTGATATAATAAAAGCTTTCTTCTTTCACCACCTTTACTTCTTCAACTATCCCCTTTCCAAAAAAAGTAACGCAAATATATATAGGCATATTAATTGCCTGAGTGTTACTTCTCTTAAACCCTGAATGGTTACTGTACGTCGTTCATTTACTCTCTATCATATAACTCATAAAAAAGAGTCAAATTCGTATCGAATTTTAAGATAGAAAAAAAATTGTGTTACATTATATTTTTTTTATTTCTTAAATAAAATTCTTAAATAAAAATATTTTTGTTTATTTTTAACTTTAAAAACTGTTCCGCTAAAATTATTTTTAGAAATTGTTCGTCGATTCAACGAAGAGTAACCTTAATGTACAAAAATGAAGAGTAACCATCAGAGTTAAAAAAAAAGTAATTGTTCCAAGCATGGCCCTCATGGCCAGAACAATGTCAGACTATTATGCCCACCGAGCTCATTGTAATATCTTAAAAAGTCCATGACGACACCAGACGCCAATACAATGATCCGAACGCCCCTTAGTCTCAGTCTGAAACATTCAGCACAGCACATTAGGTTGGTCATTTTCGCCTAAAATATTGTTGGGCAAGTATCCAATGGAATATTCCTTTAAAATTTTGTGTAAACCATACCTGGATCGACATTATCATACCATCAAGTTTGATGATTGGTCCCTTTCTGGTATAAGGACTCTAAAATTCATTTATAAGCTGTAAAATTCTACGGTCGACTTTTCAATTTTACTATCACCCCTATCGCGAATAAAAATTCCACATGAAATTTGTTCCCTTTTCACTTTTTTCCTATTAAAATTCAATGTTAAAAAATAAAAGGGAACAAATTTCATGTGGAATTTTTATTCACGATAGGGGTGTATTTCTTTCTGCGAGATCTCTCACTCATGTTTAAAGTAGATTACGGAAACTTCGTACTTTTACAAGGAGTTAGGAGTTTACAAATGTGATATTTGTAAAATTTCATGTCAAGCATTTGAAACCATAGTGTTAAATCTTGGAACGTTTTATTATAAAATAATGAGATATGTTCCCAAACTTTAAAAACCATCTTGCGAATTTTGGTATAATTTTGACACCAAATTCGTTTAAGGGTTAATTTAGATTTTTGTGCTGTTATTGTAAATTTCGGACTTTCTAGTCGACTCAAAAATTTATAACATTGCGCTGCCTTTCCATCAGAAATCCCAAATAAAACAAAATTTGACCTTTGACCTTTGCGATTTAACGATTAATGTTGTTGTTTTTGAGAAACAGTATCTGAACTATATTATTCTTGATGGGTTTTATTGAAAATTCATAATATTAAGAAATTGACGAAATCCGTCAAATTCAAATCGCGGACACAGAGAAAATTGAAAATAGAGTTTTGAAACAGCCGTTAAAAAATCAACAATTTTTTACCATAAGTACTAGATAATAGGTTAACGTTATGCTACGAAAATAAAAACTCATATACAAGTAAATACGATTTTGTGTAAGTAAAAATATGATTTTATTCAAATATATTTCTCAAAATTTGTTAATTTTTTCCCACATTTCTTATTAAAGTGGGTTGAAACCCGTTAATGGCCTGGGGAATACTAAATAATAAATAAATAATTTGTTAAGCAATTTTTATCTTATATAGGTATCTTATTAGAACGTTAATTTCATATATATTTCGCTTCTTTTATATTAAAAAGCAAAAATAATTATTTAATGGCAAAATTTTTTGCAAAAACTAAAAAATGCATATTTTTCCCTTGTAAATGCACCTTAAAACTTCAAAGCCAATACGGCGCCAGTTAACGTTATCCTATTATCCAAATATTTTTCAGAACGTGTTTCTACAATCCATAGAACATTTCTAGGGATTGATGTTTTTTTATCCACACAATCTTGAAGCACTATAATCAACACTTCATATCCAAGCATTGAGACAAATGACATCTGCATACGCCACATATATATAATGCAAACAGTAAAGTTTTTATTTGATACTTTTCGTCCTTTGTGTAAATAAGATATTGTCATTTAGTTAAACGCAAGACACATCTGAAAAATATCCCAAGTAACGAATATTTTTGAGAACTACAACAACAAATCTGAGTTTAAGTTATAATAGAACAGATTTTTTCTATATTTCTTTTAACATACATATGTATGTAGTTTTAATAATTTTCTAATTAATTTGAGGGACATTCTTTTAAATTATTATTTAGTTTTAATACTGTTTATTTCTTAAATATGTGTTGTTTATTTAATATTTTTAAAAAAATTAATTTAATTAACATTCCCAACATAATTAGAGTAATTAATTGCCAAGTTAGTTTTATACAAATATGAAAATTTTCTTTAAGAATGACAAATTATTTTTCAACATTGTTAAATCATAAAATTTCTAAAATTGATTGACAATTCGAAAAGTTTTAGTGTAAAGTTCTTATGGTGGTGGTTATATTTCTTCTTGTATATAAACACAACATTTCTTTTGATTAATTTTGCTTGCTTATTAAACAATATTTGTTTTTTGTTTATATTTTATATTTAATGAGTTTTATTTTTTTTTCAACAAATTTCTTTGATTAACAAGGGAAGTAAAAATAATCTTAAAGCACATAAACGCAATTAAAATTTTACTATTTCGTAACGAACAACACTTTTTAAATGTTGTTTAAAAATACCTATCACAGACTAATCATTGTGGTAATGGGATCTCATTGAAAATTTACGTTTTTATCCCTGTTTTCGTTAAGTCCTTGGTCTCTAGTGTGTTATAATGAATTTACATTAAGCTATCTCACGTCCGTCTTTCAGAACAATATAATTTTTTTTTAGTAGTAGTCTACTTTTTTCGATTCGATATAGATAATTTACCATTGGAATAATTAAATATTTCTCACCGCATCTAAAATGTTGCGGTCACAACTGGAGAATTCTATCATTAAAATTGAACCATTAACATAGTCCAACAAAATTTAATCAATTTGTGTTACATTGCATGATCGGGGCAGCCTGTTAATTGGTTGCCCCGATCATGGGATGTAAATTGAATTTCGGGAAATTATCCGATCGAGAAATTTTGTTTGCAATAAATTCATTGTTTCGGTTGCTGTGTGACATCTGGCACCGATTTGTATTATATTCATATAATCAATAATAGGCCAAAATTTAGTTGTGAACATTTTTCGATAGCGTGATCCATTTACCATAAAAGCATTTATAGCTGAGTTAAAAAAAAAATAGTCCTGTCATACTTCCAGATCAAGAACACACCATATAGCGACACATTCAACATGTAAAGTTATGCTCTTGGATTTTTAGAAGTCCAAATGCTGGTAAATATGCACTGAATTCTAATAGCAGTCTCAGTAAAACCGAAAATCTTACGAAACGTTTTTTGCAAAGCCAACATTTTTTAAATGTTGAATAGTAATGAATTTAACTATTTTGCTGCCAATGAAACTCCCCTTGTTAATTTTTCTCTTCCTTTTTTTGTTTTTTTTCTGTTATTCTTTATAATTATTGTTTTAATCCATACATTTTCTCTGTCTCTCTCTCATATTTTATATTTCCTTTTTAATATTTTTTAACTAAAAAAACAAAAACAAAGAAAATAATATTGTCCAACAACAAATTCATCAATATTTATTTGCAAATATATTTTTTTCTTCTTCTCTTTTTATGTTTTATTTTATTTAAACAAAAAACATACCATTTATTTGTTTAAAAAAACTGTGGTGGCACAAATCTTAATAAAAAACCCAATAATCATAAACAATTAAATTGAATTAAAACAATTAATAAATATTATAATAATAAAAATTTGTATGTGTAAAAATAATGGTGGAATCTCATACATATATAAAAATCAAAAAAATAAACAAAAAAATACAAAATGGTGGTTATCATTTCATTTTATGTTCTACTACTATCTTTTGTTTTTGTTTTACCATGTGTGCGTGTGTGTGTAATGTAATGGTTTTGGTTACAACCATCATGGCTCATTTTAAATCTCATCTGTACGTTACTCTCTCCTTCGCTCTGTCTCCATTTTTGTTTTCATCATTATAACTGTAATTTATATATACTTATTTATAAATATGTGTGTGTGTGTGCGTGTATGTTTTATTATTGTAATAATTATAATAAAAATCTGCTGGAAATGCACCACATAATTTCGGCTTAAAAAAAAACAAACAACAACAAAATTCACCATGTTTTTAACACACAAACCACAAATAATTTCAATAAAATCAAAATTAAATGTCCAAATCATTTGCCAAAAATCTCTTTAAATCCACATACTATTTGTATAAAAAACAAACACTACTTTAAAAAAATTGAATTTAAATTAAATAAAAAAAAAAAAAATAAAAAGGCTTTGATGCTTTGGGTGATGTTTTAAAACCCGGCATAACGTCTACTACAAACACAACTGCTGGTAAACCACCAGCAGCAAATCAAACAAATATTAATACTGCAGGTATTGCCTCACAAGATCAACTACTCCACCACCAACAACAACAGCAGCAGCAACAGCAACCACCAGCCAGCACTGGAAAACTATTAACTGGTGATTTGGATAGTTCTCTCATGTCTCTAGTTGAAAATTTAAATATTAATAAATCAGCTACAACAAAGTGAGTAAAATATCAACAACATCAACAACATCAGAATTAGCAAAACATTAGAATCCTTCATCCATCACTCTCTCTCTCTCCTGTATTTCTAAATTGTCATTTTGCAACATCTGGCTTTATTTTATTAATGATATATCCAATATGTCTTGACAGAGGTTTTTAAATTTTGATAACTTCATGTGGAAATTAATTTAAACAAAAGCTTTTAAAATCTCAGCTCGTATTTTTTTTAAGTCCTTAGTCCTGATTGACGGTTATTGCGAGAACCAATGCGAGAAAACTGATTCTATACAAATTAGTACAAACAAGCGCGAAGCGGTCATAGTGGGCGCCGAGCTGGTCAGAGCGCAAATCTGATTTAATGCGAGAAAACAGTTTCAAAGCGTTTATCTGCGCCGATAACATTGTTTATGTAATGTTGTTATGATTTCAACTTGTTTGGAAAACATAAAAAAATAAAAACAAAAATTTAAGAAAAAGTAAATAAAACATGCAATCAAAAAATTAAAAAAGTACTAAAAATTAAAAAAGTACTAAAAATTAAAAAAGTAATAAAAATTAAAAAGAAAATTAAAAAATTAAATAAAAATTATGTACATAAAACACAAATAATAGATAAAATATCAGCGCTGATTCTCGCATCCACTATGAACACTCAAACTTGTTTCTCGCATGAACAATTCTCGCAATAAGTGTCAACCAGCTCGGCTCGGCAACAAGCTGCCACTCTGTACATACCCTTATACTATGTTTCCACGGTACATGCTTCGCTCTCTATTCATGCTTCACACCCCAATCATGTGCGAAACAATTTGCTTCACCATACAAAATTTTAAGAGCGAATCAAGTAGATTCATATTGAATCTACTTGCGAAGCACGAAAAATTGCACTCTTCTCTAATTTTTATCGCAAGTTTATCTGCACTAGCTGTAAAAATTTAATATTATTGTAAACAAAGCAAATTATTTTCTTGTTGCTGGAAGTAAAGAAAGTAAATACGTACGAATGTATGTTTTTTTTTCAAATAAGCTAACTAATTTCCACTCACTTTTGTTTGTCCATTAAAAAAAATTATTTTCCACAAATTGTAAATTCTGTTTTTTTTATTCTGTTTGTTTATTAATTTGTTTATTAATTTATTAAATTATTATTTATTATTCATGTAAACAGCATGATTCATAAACATGATTCAGAAGGCGAAGCAGGTGATTCAAGTAGTCGTGGAAACATAGTATTAGAAGTTTGGTAATTTTAACAGTTTCTCCAGAATTTTATGCTGAAAAGCATTTAGAAATCTTCTTCAGAAAGGCTCAAGTATGTTATGGCTCAAATATGTTATGCCCATTTATTTTATACGTGGAAAATAAATGTGTAGCAACATTTGAAAATTTGAATTTTCGGAAACCTAACTTAAAGGGATATGCTATTTGAAAATAAAATAAAAAACTTCAGGCATTTAAAATATCGCTATTTTTTATGTAAAATTCTACTTTAGCGCTAATGTTCGCAAATCGCAGAGATATCCAAAAATAATAACCCAATAATAATGGCCCAATATGTTCTTAATTATTCTGTAAAGGGTTTCGTGTCGATAACCACGCCCCTGGTATAGACAATATGTATGTCCAAAAATCTAAAAAAATTTAGTTTTTGGGATTTTTGAAAATTTTTTTTTTGAAATTGTATAAAAAATTTAAAATTTTTAAATGCAATATTTTATTAAAAATATATTTATAAAGAAAATT
This sequence comes from Bellardia pandia, assembly GCA_916048285.2. Lineage (NCBI taxonomy): Eukaryota > Metazoa > Arthropoda > Insecta > Diptera > Calliphoridae > Bellardia > Bellardia pandia. Next base: position 125,591,340 of record OU696529.1, read on the forward strand.
TTTATTTCAGTTCAAACAATTTCTGTTTCCACAAAAAACTTAAAATAACACATTTTTGCCTTTTTTTTAAAAAGTCGTTTCATGAATTTCTTATTTGTCAAAAATTCTCTATATTTAAAAAAAAGACTTAATTTCCTATCCATTGCTGTATAATGTGTCTTCCTAACAATTTCCTTAACAACTCATAGATTTATTTCCTTTTTTCAAATTCCCTCAGTGTGTTTCGGTCAAATGTACTACACGCAAAACGTTCGAAAATGTCTAACCACATTTTACAAATCGCCTGGCTATATTGGCTCTTTTTTTTCGTTTTATTATAAACAAAACCTTTTTTAAGAATATATAACAAGTTTATATTTTTCTGAAAGGTATATCTTCAAAGATTTTTCTAATATAAAAAAAGGTTAAATTTTCCAAATACTTTGCCCATATGCAGTTTTGAATTTAACCTGTGTTTTATTAACATTTAAACTTTAGGTCATATGTCCTAAAATGCGACAACTGGGATTACAGAACGGAAAGTAATTTTGCAAACCTACATGTATTCCTTATTTGTCCTCAAAGTATTTTAGCAACCACTAAAGAAATGTGGACCTTATGGGCAAAATTGTAAAAAATCAAAATTTGTGATTTTTATTTAATGTTTTAGGAATTTAGCGATTCGCTTTTCGGGTTTGAACATATAATTGCGTTATGTTAATAAGAAAATCATTTATTACATATTGCACATTTGTTGAATATCTAAAAAACACAATTTTTATTATGATTGTGTTTGCAAATCTCGAAAACAACATGAGCCATATTGTTCCTGAGTTTTTTTAATAAAGTAAAAAATGGTTTACCGTATGTGTATTAAAATCGAGAACCTCTGCCTTTTCATATATATGTACATATTGGATTAATGAGAGGAGCTACTCTTTAATAAGTAAATTATATAACATTTAACAAAATTTGTTAAAAAAATTAATTTCAATTTCAAATCCAGGCTATCACTAAATCCTAATCCACCTAAAAAAATCCTCCATACTGTGTTAGCTCACCCCTTTAATTCTCAATTCTCCTACCAACTCACTTTCTATCTCTTTCATACCCATACTATCTAATCTTTATATTTGTATTGTATCATTCATTCATTACAAAAAAAAAAAAAAAATCAATGCAGAAAACAAAAACTTCTTCCCATTATATTCATTCCATAGACCTGTGCAATGGAATTCACCTAAAAATACTGCGAAACCTGGTGCTAATTGGACACCTCAACCAATGGCTGCTACTACGGGTGCTGGCTATCGTCCAATGGTGAGTGTCTTTGTCTCTCTCTAACTCTCTCTCTAGTTGAAATTTTATAAGAAAAAAATACAAAAAATGCAAAAAAAAAAATAATGAAAACAGAAATACAAACTTAGACTTCTACTATTTTGCTTCTTATTTGTTTTAAATATACTATACATAAATAAAGGCTTTATAATTTTTTGTGTTTTTCTGTTTGTAAAACATTGAAAAGGAAAAAAAAAACAAAAATATTGAGCTTAGTTAAGTTTTTAAGCAAAATTAGGTTATGAACGTAAATTTAAATTTAAGAGATAAACAAATTATTAATAAATAAAATATCGTTTAATTGAAATTTGTGCCAATAAGGAAGATTTTTAGGTTTTGATACATACTTCTTTTCTGTTGCTCTTTTGTTTTACAAGACACCTCACATCACTTTATCTTTCACAGTTTTTTTTGGAACTTGTTTCTTCTTCTTCTTAACACCGTAGTTAAGTTTAAAGTTTTTTTTTATTATTATTTAGTTTTTTAATTACTCCCGTTTATTTTATTTATTTCAGATAAATTTTACATTTTGTAATTGTATGTTTAATGATTTTTTTGTTATGTATGAATTACTAATATTTTTTATATTTGTAAACCAGTGTAAGAATTACTTTTCAATTGAATGCTAACAAGTAATAAATTATTTATAACATTATATAATTATGCTTAAGGCAAGGAAACTGTCACAGAACCGGTTACTGGTGACTAGTTCCTTCTGGATGGTGTAATTTCAACAGAAAATCTTATCTAAATACCAAAAACTTTGGGGTTATTGTGTATTTCGATTCGAAGCCAACAATTTACGAATTCGTAAGAATTGTATTGTGTAGTAAGATTTTCGTAAATTTGTTTACGAACGTTCGAAATTTATATTATATTTAGGTTATAAACAACATTTTACTTGGCCAGGCTTTGCTCTTGAATAATATTATTTATCAAATTAATGCTTGGTTTAACTAAGTAAAACATCCAGAAAAATGCAAATTTGGCAACACCCATTAACGAGATATTAAACTGAGAGTGAAAGCATTAATCTACAGGGTTGGAAATTGCGTAAATATTTGTTTAACTAAAACAGATTGAGTTTTCTAGCACTACATACAATTTGTGCCAAACTTTAGGAACAAGGAACTACGAAGTTAATAATGAATACCGCTATTTTTTTTTTTTTAAACAAACACATACTGCGAAGCTTTTTGGCTTGTCTGCAGAAAACATCCAGAGTCTTTGGCGGGAATCGAACCCGCAACCCTCTGACTGATAGTCCGGCACACTATCGCCTAGTCTATCGGGGCACCCCTGATTTTGTAAATCACTTGTGTTCAACGCATCACCTACACTTTTGCGAACGCATCACCAAAAATATGAAATTTTGTTAATCATTGCGTGGTTAATATTGTCATTGTAAATGTTGATATTGAATTTTAAAATAAAAATTTACATAAAGCTACACTTATTTTGCATTGACAATTCTACAAACCTATCAGCTGGGGCCAAATTACCGCATTCGATATCGACTAAAATTTATCGTAATTTTCTTATTTGAGATTATGGCATTCGATATCGAGCAAGAAATTTAGTACATTTTATCATAATTTCGATATCGAAATCATTTTTCGATACGATAGCTCATTCGATCACGAATGCGGTAATGTTTGCACTTAAGGATATGTCTTCTTCTTGGGATGATGAAGCGTCCTAGACATATCTATTGAAAAAAACCCAATTGCGCTCTTCTATCAATATCAACAAATTGAGCTGCCGTTGTGGCTTCTCTTTTCGTATATTCTCTTTTCGTATATTTACTTACATCGTATTAATAAAGTTTCTATAAAATATTAAATTAATTAAGTAATTTTGTTTTTTAATAATATTTTAATTCAACTTTTAAAACTAACGCCAAGAAAATGGAGGCGTTAAATTTGACAACGCAAGTGATAAAAAATTCAGCGTTGTGTTTTACAAAATACACAATTTCAAACAACAACGTAAGAATCAGCTGTTACAACGTAAGAATCAGCTGTTACAACGCAAGCAATCACTTGATTGAGAAAATAAACATCTCAATGTAAATATATAGTAACAAAGAATAAATTTCATTAAGGAACATTTATTACAAACAAAAAATTCTAGCTTTGCGCCAATTAAAATAAACTTGCGAATTAATAAAAATTCGAATTTTTGAAAAAACACGATACATTAATAAGTTTGTTTCTTTTTGCTCTACCTACTTAATGTTTTTTTAACATAAATATTTTTCAAAGTAATTTTAACATTTTAAAAAGTGCAGCAGTTTTGCAAGTGCTGTAAAATTTTTAACATGATTAGATTAGATTTGGTAGCACTTGCTTTTACCCGTAAAAATGTAAATACAACTCTGTACATTTTTCGAGCATATTACATAATACGATTTAATTTTCATATCGGAAATTGCTTTCTATAGTATTTTCGTTACGAATCAAAATACACAATAACCCACTGATTATTTTCCCTTGTAAATAATTATTTGAATTTCATTGCCGAAGCGGTAAAAAGAACAAATCTGTGAGAGTTATTCAGTTGTTCTCTATACGAGTTTACAACAGTTTAGTAGAATATTAAAGATTTGTTGTAGGGATTTTATTCGATGTACGACACATGCAGAGGAAGTTTCTCTATTAAATCTGATATTCTAAATCATGAATCACAAATATGCACTAAAAACTCAAGCACCTTTAAATTTACTGTATTAACAGAGATTTGTATATGCTTTTGCCCAGAGCTTACACGTTGGCTTCTTCCGATCTATCTTTACATGAAACCCGGAATTTGCATATGATTTAATACATTTAATGGCATTATTAATCACATTTCGAGAACATCCAATTATTTCAGAAGAATTTACCACTGATATTAGTATCAATTTTTTTTTTCAAAATCGAAATAACAACCAAAAAAACTTAATTTTTAACAAAATGTGACCAAATAAAGAAATTGCAAAAGTTAAACGGACATGTGCAACGAATTTTTGCAAAAGCAGAGAACGGCAAATTAATTTCATTCCATTTTTCAATATAATATCTATGTTTGGCACTTCATAGAACATTGGTGCGCTCTTTCTCTGTCCATATGTGGATTATTTGTATCGAATTTAAACTTGATAGTAATTTTTATAAGAAATATACTTATAAATATACTTTTTCTATAGAAGCAAAGTGCGGAATTAATGCCACTTCCGAGCGAAATTAAATTCTGTAACATGGCTGTATAAATCGTTTTATGATTTCCCTTATCATAAAACTTATTTTTACAATATTTTGTATGTCTACTGCTTTTCAATTGGAAATTATGTAACATAGAGCAAAATTTCTGGAATACATTTATATGGTGAGAAATCATGAAATCAATGGACCGATTCTTACCATTTTTAACAGGAGTTATGCTTCAATAATAAAATGTGGATAATTTCATGATATTATTATCTGCATTATATTTGAAGAAAATAGCAAAAAAGGTGTGAAAATGTCTATAACTCAGATTCTAGTGTCCGGATTTTGTTCATTTTAAAAACATTTCGATGAAACAAACAATGTTTGGGAACAATTTCATTGTTCTATGTATGTCTTTTTTCGAACCTCTACGTGCCTTCAACAGACCGACAGACTTACGGACATGTCCAGATCGTCCTAGAGTCTTATAAGGACCCAGAATATATAGAGTTTTTTTTGGTTCTACGAACAAAATTTCAATATGTCACAAACGGAATGACAAATTTAATATACCCTCATCTTTTTGGTGGCGGTTTTATAAAATGAGTTAAACATGCAATTACAAAATATTTACGAGTATATATTTATTATATATTTAAGCAAATAATTCCTGGAATGATTTAGTTTATATTTTAATTTTTTGTATTTAAAAAAGCGCACAAATTTCTTTCCTTATCAAAGTTTTGGTTATTATGTAATTTGTTTAAATTAGGTAAAAGGCTAAACAAGGAAAAAATGGCTTACAATTTAAATATTTATTAAAACTATTTATTGCTCTAAGATATTCTACTCTCTTATATTTTAGTTATTAATTATATTTTAGTTTAATTTCCTATTTATTTTATTTTATTTCATTTCCTATCTAACTTTTTTTGTTTTTCCTTTTTTTCTTTTTATGTTGTTTATTTCCGTAACATTTTTTTTTATGATTTGGTTTTCATTAAATTGGTTTCGAAACTCTCTGTCTTTCTCCACCAATAAAAATCAAACAAACAAACAATCGAAATTTGAAATTAATCACTATCAATCAAAATCATACCAACAAAATCAATCTCAATCAATCAAACAACCACCTCAACAAATTACTAAATGAAAAAAATATACAAAATCTATATATTTCTTATATTTCAAAATCCAACAACAAATAACTGCCACCTTAAAAACTAATAATAACTACAACAACCATTTAAAAATAACAACAATTATAATTACAATAATAATAACTATAACCATAACAATATATAACAATTTATTTAAATACAATGATAAATTTTAAATTAAATTAAATTTTTAATAATTTATCCTTTCAAAAACAAACAAACTACATTTTCTATGTAAAATAATGATAAAAATTTCAATTCAAATTCAAATTGATTGTATTAGGCACATGGCATGACTGTAAGTCCTGCGCCAATCACAATTAATCATCCGTATATACATGCTAGTTATCCTGTAATACCAAATTATATGCAGGTAAGATTTACTTTTACTTTTAATTTTTTTTTCTTTTCTTTTTTTATTATTATTTTATTTCATTATTTTTTGTTGTATTAAAATTTAATTTAATTTCTTTACCTTTTTTTATTTAGTTTATTTTTATTTTTTTAGATAACTTTATTTTTAGTTTTAATTTTGAATTTTAATTTTCGTTTTGTTATGAATTAAAACGTTTAATATATAAATATTAATATTTAAATCATCATCAACATTTCTCTCTCTCTCTCTTTCTCAAGTATTTAGTAGCAATTTTTTTGTACAAATTGTTGACAAAAATAGCGCGTTTTTCCTTCTCCACTAACACTAATTAATAGCTCTTCTAAAACTCTTCTAAACTGAAACTGTTTTCTGTAAAATTTTAAAATAGAAACTATTTAAAACACCCGTAGTTTGTACTTTCTATAATTTATTTTTTTTTGGGGAATCATTTAGTTTATTTTAGTATTTTTTTTTATTTATTTTAGTTTTTCTAGTAAATGTAGTTCTTTTAAAAGCCCAGCAGTAAAGATATTTGGTACTGAAAATTTTTATTTTTAACATAATTCAACTCTAATATCTAAAAACAAATCCCATGATTTTTCGGGATTAATAATGTAAAGTTAATTATTATTTGCGCAAAAGATCCAGGGAATTGTAATTGCTTTTATCTGATTTTTTGACATCCACATTCTTTAGCATTTTTACTGACAGATTCCACATTAATTCACTTTTGAAATTTGAAAGGGTCAGAAACATTTCACAACAAGTAAGAAAGTATAAGCGGTCAAGGCCGACCATATAATTGCCTATATTGGCAATGCTGATGTTTGTAACGCGATCCGATCAACTCAGAATCACTTCCTGAGGCGATTTAACGATGTCCGTCCGTCCGTATGGCTGGCTGGCTGTACATGTAAAGCTTGTGCCCAGGGTACAGGTCGCAATTTCGAAGATATTTCGATAAAATTTGGTACATGATATTTTGTTTACCCAAGGACGGATGGGATTAAAACTGGTGAAAATCGGTCCATCATTTCACCTGGCCCCCATACAAACATCCTCCCGAAATTGGGGTTTAACGATCATAAATATTTGAATTATGAAACTATCCAAACAAATTTCACCACAAATGAGTAATAAATGAAGCCAAATCACATCTACAAATTTCGTGCAGATCGGTCCATAATTAGTCGTAGCTCCCATATAAGGCCCACTTCCGAAAATCACTTTAACGAACATAAATTTCTTAAAAATGTTAGTAATGTTAATAAAATTCAACACAATTCAACACAAATAAGTTTCATATACATATACAGAAATTATGACACCTAATTTTATAATGGTCGGTCCATAATTATTCGAAACTCCCATATAAGACCCTCTTCGTAATTCACTTTAACCTCTATAAATCTTTTAAAAGTATTTATATCAATATAAAGCTTAACACATATAATATGTATTTATATGCACAGAAATTATGACACTAAATTTTTGAATGATTGGTCCATAATATGTAATATCTCCAACATAGCGACCATTTCTTAAAAATTGTTTTATTTATACATATACTGGGTGTAGGGTATTATATGGTCGGTCTTGACCGACTATACTTTCTTGCTTGTTTATGCTCAAAGTGATATGAAAATGCTATTAAATATTAAGCGCTGATCTGGTGAAATCTCTTAAACGAATGGGTGAATCCACCTTAAGGAAACTTGTCTATCAAACAATATTTAAAATATAAAAAAAAAATTGCCCTAAAAATTAAATCCGTATTCAATTCCTAAGGTTTTGTTATTCTCATTATATTTAGGTGGAGGGTATTTAAGATTCGACACAGCCGAATATAGCTCTCTTTACCTTGTTTTTTCTACAAACTTAAATTCTGCTGGGCTTTACTGACTATTAATTTTTATTTACATTTTAAATTATTAATTTCTTTTAGTTAAACAGTTTATATAACCAGTATGTAATATTTTGTTTAATTTTATTAATTAGCTATCTAATAAAAACGTAACGTGCCAGTTTTATTTAGCAACAAATTTGAATTAATAAAAATAAAATAAAACAAATGTAGATGCAAATTTAATTTTAGCTAGAAAACAACAAGTTGTTGGATCAAATGCATGGATTTTTTTGCTTTCTTTTGTGATTGAAGATACATGCAAAAAAAAAAAAGACAAAGAAAACTAAACTTTCGTTTTATTTTTAAAGCAATATACATAAATAAATAAAGAAATAAATGAAAATTGTATAAATTAAATTTGTCTTATGTTTTTGTGTTTTTCTTTATTTTCATCTTTTGTGTGTTTGCTATCAGCAGGGAATGCCGGTGATGGGTCAAACAATGATGGGACAAGCCCCTTTGACTGGCGTACCACCGACGATGCAACAGACGATGGTGATGCCAAGTAATCCAGCTGGCATAATGCAAACGACCCAACCACAAATGCAATCAATGATGCAAACAAATGGCGGCAATAAACCATTGGATCCCTTTGGAGCGTTATAAATAAATTAAATGAAAAAAGGAAAACAAATTCTCACGAAACGAATGAAACTACAATAACACATACATACATAACATACATACATACATACATACTTGCATAATTATTGAAACGTTATTATTAAATTGAAAAACAAAAACTAAATTACAAAACAAGAAAAGAAAAATTAAGAAATTCACTACTGTAAACAAAAAAAAAAAAAAAAAAAAGAAAATAACAGAAACTATTAAAATGCAAAGAATTCTATGAAATAATTTAAAAAAAAAAAAAAAAATTTTAATAATAATAATGTTGAAAAGAATACAACTCTATTGCAAAAAAAAAAAACAACAATTGAATATATTTATATTTAAATTACATATATTATATTATACAATACAACCAACAAACAACAACAAAAGAAAAATTTAAACTATAATTTATTAGTTTATATTATTATAACTCTATATACATACATACATACATACATATAAAAATATATATATATACAAAAAAAAAATACCATAATACATGAATAATATAAATACTAACCCCCTTATTCATAAAAACTTACAGCAGGTTTATGACAGGTTTATAAAGCAAATTTCCATACAAAATTTGTTTTATAAACCTCTTATCAACCTGTTGTAAGTTTTATGAATTAGACGGTAAATATATAAATATAAATATATACATATATTTATATACATAGTACATACAAGGTGGCGCAAAAGTAATCCTCCTATCAGAAAATGCTATAAATTTTGCGAGGCCCCTAATATCAGTTCTGTCAGCAATATTCCGCGTTCTGGAGCAGTGTAGCGTAACATTGTTTATTAACGTGTATTTCTCAAGTGTTTACTACACAAATGCCAAAACAGAACTGACTGATTAGGGGCCTCGCAAAATTTATAGCATTTTCTGATAGGAGGATTACTTTTGCGCCACCTTGTACATATGTATATAAATAACATAAAAATACCAACAAATACATTAAATTAAATACTTATGTAAAGAAAACATAAAACAATATACAACAAAAAAAATATATATATATATATAACAACTATACTTTATATTAAAACATATTTAGCCCCTTATAACCCCACAGCCCCTCTCGTCAATAACTATTATAATAGAATCCATTTTCCTGTATTTTCTGGCTGTCTTCTTTTAGAATTTTTATAATGCGGCTTTATATTATACATACACCTATAAATTCCCACTAATTTCCGCTTGTGTTTATCGTGAACTTAAGCACCATTTATTTCGTGAGCACTCATTATTTCAATTTGATAACTAAATAAATATAAAACTATGTTGTTAAATTGTGTATACAAATTGTAGTTAAACAAATCATATTGCTTTTATTTTGTAATGCAATTTAAATTTTAAGTGAACCCCTTTAAAGAAGCACATAAGGTTTATCTGAAATCTGTTGATGTGTTATGTTAAATTTACTGTTAACATTGTTGTAACTCTAAATTCTTGTATTTGTATAAAAAAACCAGCTTTATTCTATAAATTAACATTACTGAGTTTTGTAAAATGTTGAATATTTTTATGGAGATTTTCTAAGAGCCAAGTAAAGTATATAACGAAATTACAGCTATGGACAGATAAATAGCTCACTAATATTCTATGAAGTGCCCAATTGTCTTATATTGGAAAATATAATGATAATATAAAGAAATTCTATGCTATTCTTTTACTTCTCTGTGATTTTCACAAAAAATCGTTGGAATTGTCACGTTCTTTATTTTGTAATATTTTGTTTAAAAATAAAGTTTTTTGTTTCGACAATGAAATGGAGCTTAGTGGTAAATTCTTGTGTAATTTAACTAAAATATTGTTTATCATCAAAGTGGGAAGAGGACCGCATTGCTTACTTGAGAAAACTAGGTTATTTGGGAACTTCTGAAATAATTGCAAATAATTGGATGTTCTCGGAAGATGGTTTCTAATACCGTTAAATGTGTTGCGAATTTGCTTAATGTAAAGAATGATCGATCGGAAGAAGCCACCGCGAAAGACAACAGTTCGAAACAGTTAAAAAAGACTGAAATAAACAAGGAATTTGGATAAAATGTTTGCAGTAGAATTGTACGAAGACGCTTTAATGAAAATCGGCTTTATTATCGTGTAAGTAGAAAAAACACTTCTTTTAAAATAGAATATAAAATCACGATTGTCTTTAGCAAAACTACACCGGATATCAAAAACTGGTAAAGAGTACTTTTCACAGATGAAACTAAAATTAATCTGATTGGTCCTGATGGAAAAGCGTTTATACATCGTGAAAAAGAACCAAGAATTCAATCCCCGTTACACTACTAAAACAGTAAAGTGCGCTATTTCTCTGTCCATTATCTGTATCTATAACAGATATAGAGAAACCTAAGTTTATAAAAAAACTCAACCAAACCCAAAAACAATACAAATTTCTCATGTTTTTCTTTAAACTATGTAGTTTCAAGTTTCAATCAGTCAGTCAAATTATTGTCCGATTATGCGTTGGAGTCACTGTAGTTATAAAACTGTTTCTAAGAATGTGTGTTTGCGACGTTAAGCTTCCCTACAAATAGTTACGAGCCTGACAATTTCAAACAAAAAGCATTGATTAATGAACTTGTTCCAGAACCTTTTCAAATAACGTGTGCTAGCTTCGTAATGATTCCTTAGAATCTGATCTGGAGATGACTATTTTTAACACAAAAATCATTGGTCGCAACACCTAATACTGTTTATAACGAATAACCTAAGATTATCTAAGAGATATAAAAAAAATTCTTACAAAATTTGTTTTATAAACATTAGATGTGTAAACATTTTTTAATTTTGAATAATCTTGCTACGAATTCCAAAGTTCCCATGTTGAAACAAAGAAACTTTCATACATATTTCAGAAGTATTTTAATAGTTTCGTAAATAAATTATCCCAGTACTAACCCAGAAAAAAATACGTTATTGATTTAGAGCAGTAGGATGCGTTATTGCTTTCATACAGCTTTTCACAGTAGTTAGCTTTCAAAAGTGGTAAAAACATGCAGTAAAGACTAGCGGAGAACTGTCTATTTCTACCTGTAAGTACTAAATCCAACTAAAGCAGAGCCTCCAAGCGAAGAATCGCAAACTAAAATCATGTAAAATTCCAGTAAATATTGGCTGATTTATTCGATATTTCAAGCCAACGGAACAATAATCCACAGTTCTCTCCAAAGCTTAGGCGATGAAATTTGTACATTTTTGTTCACCGTGAATTGCTGAATAATTACGGTATGAAAAATCTATAATAAATGCGCAACGTGGTGGAAGTTCTACAACAAATACATGTAGAACAACATCGGGGCCTTTGATTTTGTAAATTTTGTGATTCGGCTGTCAAAATCTGAATCTTGTTTTTGTTGCTTTTATGGTGTTTGTGTTTTCGCCGCATCAAACACGACTGAATTTTAAATAAATTGGCCTTGCTTTGGCCGAGGAATATACGGGTTCTTTAGGAACGAATAGCTAAAAATATATTAATGCTTTAACGGAATTAGATCGTTCTCCATACGAAAAGTTAAGCTACCAACTAGACATTTAACTCAAACGACAACTAATTCTAAAATAAAATTTTTTGCACTGATCTTGAATCTGATTAATTAAACCAGGAGATTAGTCTGCTGCTACACTTCGATCATAGTTGTTATCACAGGCAATGGTCTCTTCGTTGTCTTCTTTAAGTTGAGAGTGAGAACCAGCTGATCTTTCCCGATCTTATTTGTTAATTTGTTAACATAATATTACGAATTTTAATAATAATATTTAAATTTAAAATATTCTGTATTTGTATTTATTAAAAACTCAAAAACTTATTGTATTAACGATAGTCAGTTGTTTGTTTTATATTATTGTTCTTTCAATGTGCTATAAATTTAATATTTTGTATAATGCTTTAGACTACCATTGTCCTAGATGGTTGTAAATGTTAATAAATAAAAAATTTGTTTAGTGCCCGAAAATTTTCATAAAGCTTTAAACCTAAAAAAGTAAAAAAAAAAATTCAACAATATTAAAATTTCAGTTCGAAAATAAGGGGAAAGAAATTGTCTTCACACAATAATTCATTGTCTTTAAGCTAAGTTAGAATTTGCTTAAAAATTCTTATTAATCGTTGAAATTTATCTTAAAGTCAAAATAAAAGTTAAAATCATGATTATAAACGAATAAATAACTAATTAACAATCCAATTGTGTAATCCATGTCGCCGAGTTCAAAATGTGAAATCTCGTAGAACGCATTTTAAATTCATTAATATTACATTTTTCATTTTAATATAAAAATTGTGCCATAGTTTTCGAAACTAAAGAGTATTTGTTCTTTAAGTCACAACAAGTCAACAATTAAATTGAAAAATTTCAAATATTTTTTGTAAGAAACAAACATTGTGTTTCTACAAATGAATACTTTAGGGAAAATTCAAATGAAATCTTTAAAATTGTCCTCATTTTCTTAGAACAGTAATTAGTAAATCGTGCATACTTTTGGGAAATCATTAAACATAAATTCTGAAGCATACTTAAAGGTTGTTTTAAAAAAAAAAAAGCATTTCACACATAACCTAAAACATCCCTCAAAAACTAAACCTACATAACAAACAATAATATTTTAAACAATACCACAAATAAAACGTGTAGAAAAAACTAAATAAATATAAAGTCGCTTTAATTATAAAAATATTAGTTCTTATTTACATAAAAACTTAAAACAAAACTTTATATAATAAATGTATACTAGAAAATAATGAATATATATATTAAATAAATAAATACACTTACACACATAAGTATTTACATAAATGTAAACAATTACAAACCAACCATAAAGATCACAAAAAAAAATTGTGTGTAAAATGCTAAAACAAAACAACAAACAAATAATAATAAAGCTAGAAAAAATGATTGTCCAATGTTAAAAATAAAAACAGAAAATACTTAAAAAAATAAACATTTAATAAAAAAAAGGCTAGAAATAATACATAAATAAAAAACCCACAAACGTAATATTCAGGAGAAACAATAGTTACAAGTAAAATCCAACAAAAGATTCTTACAAAACTTTTTAATTTAAAGACTTTAATTACCTTTAAACTTTGTATTAGATACCTTAAAAAACATTATATGAAATCAAATTTCTTTTAATTTTAATTTTAGCTTTCTTTATTTTTAATTTAAACAAGTTTTTCTTCATATGTGTTTCTTTTTTTTTAGAAAAAATTTAAAAACATTAAATTTGTTAATACTTTGAACGAATCGGATTAATGCGATATGATCACAGATTTTGTTAAACATTCCAATTTATTATTTTTACATTTGTTTAAAAAAGAATTTTTCAAAATTCTGTAGCATAAAAATTTATTTAAATTACTTTAATTGTTTTTTTTTTAATTCTAGAAAAAGAAAATTTTATTTTCTGTTTTTTAAATTAATTAACTTTTTGTTTCTTTTTTGCGCATAATTTTTATATTTATACTATATATTTTGTAAATACAATCAATTACTGAAATAATTATTATTTATAAACTCTCTCAAAAAAAAAAAAAAAAAAAAAACTGATTATGTTTAAATAAAGTTCTAATTATGTTATAGAGAAATAAAATTTTGTTCGTTTTCTTATTTTTATTCTCCGTGCTTTGTGTAACTTGTGTCAGTCACGCCTAGGTTTAAAGATAATCACCCCTATCTAAAAATTCTACATGAAATTTGTTCCCTTTTCACATTTTTCCTATTAAAATTCAATGTTAAAAAAATAAAAGGGAACAAATTTCATGTGGAATTTTTATTCACGATAGGGGTGAATGTAAAAACAATTCCAGAAATTTCAGAAATTTCAGAATTTTCTTCACTGAGTCGCTATTTTTAGTCCAATCATAGCATTGAACTAGAATTTTACGTGGTAGAAAAAAAAATGATATAAGGACAGAAATGTAGCACTTACAGGGCCATACAAAATGTTATGATCGGACTAAAAATAGCGACACAGTGAACAAAATAATAAAAGGGCGGTATTTGTAGGCGTGGCAAAAAATAAAAAAAATATAAAAAAAATATTTTTGGAATGTTTTTATATTATTTGTAATCCAAGCTGTTTTTTTAGATGCATAAAACTTTAAGTTGGCACCACTTTTTTAACTGGCGGCCATTTTGTCAGCTGTCAAGTGATAATTTTAATGTTTTTCTATAACTTTCACACTTTAGTCAATTAGATCTGCAGTTTAGATCTATAAACTCGAGTCGCAGGAGAAAAGTTGCAGGTAAAAGTCACAGCGTATAGTTCTATTTGTAATATCTATAATATTTCAGTGAATTTATCAAGAGTGTTTAAATTGGGAATTAAGCATGTTGGAAAACTAAAAAGTATTAAAAATCAGCCTAATTTATGCAAATTGGTCGTAATAAAAACAGTGCATATTTACCAGTAAAGCCGTGAAGTCTATATGTTAAACTAATTTAAATCTGGCGTAAATTTTGGGACACCCTTTCCAATGCAAAACTTTTATTTTGTATTATAATTCTGTGTCTTTGAATGCAATGATTTTTGAGAATGAGAACGTGGAATCCTTGTGGTGTCAAAGTACTGCGTTGTTGAAGAAACGAATAATTTTCAAGGGATCGGTTGTGTAGGTATTTAAAGGTCGGCCCGGCCTTGAGTATGACCTGAGGTTCTAAATGTGGTGAATTGTACTTTGGAAAACACCCTTACTCTAATTAAAAAAATAATAATTTCTTATTTGAAATAACTGATTGCTGACAGATTTTATTTTATTTTTACAACAATTGTTTAGGGATTTAATAATAAAAATAGTTGTGAAAATAACTAAATACACTCACAGAAATAAACACCATAAAATATAAACAATTATTAACAAAAAGGAAAAACACTTTTTAAGTCTCGCCTAGCACCTTACAAATTATACAAAATTAAGTGTATTCAAATATGTAAAATAAATTAAACAAAATTGTTGTAAAATTCATTAACTATTATACAATCATAAAATTGCAAATCAATAATTAAATGCTTTTCTTTTAGAGAAGAAAGAAAATAAAACTTTTATATACAAATAAGAAAACTGTTGAACATTTCTGAACTTCTACCATTTAAAACAAATACCTTTAAAAATAAAATAAACAGAAAAAAAGAAAATTTATGACAATATTACATTTGAAGAAAACAAACGCTAAATGTTATTATTTAATTTAAGTAAAGATTTTTAAATTTTAACTCTTTAATTTACAAAAGAAAACTATGTATGTTTACTTACTTGCTAAACATTTGTATGAAAACACACATTTATTTTAAATGTATAAACGCTTAAATGTTAATTAAACTTGTATCTTCCAAAATTAAAAACTGTGCAATTTGAAAATTTATTTCTTATTCTTTACTTACCTACCTCCCCCCTTTCCCACCCTAAAATTTGAAAATACAAGCGTGGCACTTTTACTCATCACATCATACAAAGAAATTATTAAAGACCAAATTGTTGAAATATTGTTTTTAAATAGAATACGAGTATATGTAATGAACAAATAAAGGCTTTAAATATTTAGATGAACCATTAAATAATAAAGGATAAGGAAATGTTGAAAGTAATAAAATACAACTCATTTAACGCAATTCATACTGTATTCGAAAGTCGAATAGTAAAACTATGATAAATACAGAATTTAGCTAAAATGTAAAAACAGAAAGCAAATTCACACAAAATGCAAATATTTTTAATCATTTATTTATGTTGATGTATTAAAAGAATAATAAAAGATTTAAATGAATAAAAAAAAAATATAATAAAAACCTGCTGCTTTTAATTCACAATTGATCTAATTAATTCTATTAATGCTACAAGTATTTATCTAAATATATTTAATCAGTTCACATTTAATGTTGTGGTGTCGTAGTAGTTGTACGTCGTCTGAATTTACAATAGTTGTACAAATGCAACAAATAATAAAAAAACTTCTGCTTTTAATTTACAAATGATCTAATTAATTATATTAATTCTACAAGTATTTATCTACATATATTTAATCAGTTTACATTTAATGTTGTAGTGTCGTAGGAGTTGTACGTCGTCTGAATTTACAATAGTTGTACAAATGCTGTTGGTAATTTATATATAAAGATTTATAACATTTTTACATAAGTTTTCCGAATATTGTTTTAAAGTTTAAGTGTTGCCAAGAGTTAAAATATGTATCTCAACATAAAAATTACTCATTTTAGTTTAAAAAATAATCAAACGGTAACCCTTAAATCATAAACTGATTGACAAGTTTGAAACAAGGGTAATCAGGCCGTCCTTGTTTCGTTGCTTTCGTGAGACTTGCGACTCACTCGCATTGGTTAATGTTTGCATTGAGCGAAATTTGCATTAACCACATGCTATCGTTATTTGGTTATATAACCTATAAGTTTGTCATGGTGGAGTACCAAATAAAACTCATTTTGGATCTTGGTGGAGACCATTAAACTCAGGAGTTGAGTTCGAGAAGTTCGGTTTCTTATACGAAAGTATAGGTCGTTGGATCTTCCTGGACGATTCTTCTTTAGGCGTAAGCCGTATATTGGTGATGGCGTTACGATATATATCAGGCCAACTAAATCCTATTAAGAAGGCAACTTAAATACAAACAAGTTTATTCCCAGCATGCCATTCTAGGAGCGCTCCGGAAAAGGAGTCAGAAAAGAGTCCAACTAAAAAGCATTTTCGGAGCGCTTCGAAAAAGGAGTCAGAAAAGAGTCCAACTAAAAAGCATTTTCGGACCGAAAGAAAAATTTGCTTAAAAAATTATTTTTTTTCATTTTTATATATTTTATTTAAATGAATTCCATTTTATTTTTTTTATTGTAAATACAATTTAATTCATTTTTTTCCATTTCTAATTTAGTTTATTTGTAAATGAATTCCCTTTTTGTTTATGTAAAAACAATTAAAAAAAATGTGAACTTTTAATTTTTTGTATTTAAAATTGCAATGATTTTTTTCTGACATGATGTAAGAACTCTTTCTGAGCCCAAAAAACCCTCATAATAGACTCTTTTCTGATATTATCTAAGAGCTCTTTTTGACGGACCATTTTTGAATGTAATGACCCTCTTTTCTGAAGGCTTTCGGAGCTATAATGATTGTGTTTTGGGGATCGTTGTCTTGCTGAATTACCCACGGCGTTTTAAGGTCTAAATTTTCAGCACTTTCAAATTTTCCTTTAAAATTTTTAAATAGTATCGCAATTCATTGTACTTTCAATAAATACCAGATTATCTGGTTCTGCAGCTGCCATACAACCCCAAAACATCAAAGACACACCGACATGTTTTACTGTGGCGCTAAGCTTCTGTGGAAGCACATCTTTACTTTTGATTTTGACCCAAAAATCTCAAATTTACTCTCATCACTAAATATTATTTCATTATTTCAGAAAGATTGCGGAGAGGTTAAGGTAAGCGTTTGCAAAGTCTTTATCAGTTATAGAGAGTGGGGTCGACCGGTATGTTTGCAGTTTTGCTGTTTCCTCTAGCTTTACTTATTTCAATAACTTTTGTTCACACCGGCCGGCTTTTTTACAATTTTAGCAATATCTGCGAGAGATTCGATGCAACACTATTTATTTTTTTTTATTTTATTTATAAAAGCATTTTCTTTTTTGTTAGATAAAACTGCTAAAATATTTTTCAGTACAGCAATTGTATCCAGTTTGCCAATCCTGGGGGGTTACTGCGTATTTCGATTTGAAAAGAAAATCATTCGAATTTGTATACTTTTTACATTGTATTTCGAAAGCTTTTGCTTTCGAATCGAAATACGCAGTAACCCCCCTGGTCCAGACCTTGTCTCATCCAACTACTATTTATTTTTGAATATTCTATCTGGTATACACATCATTCAGAATTCGCCTCAAAATATGAGGCAGTTTACGCATTTTGAAGTTATACGCCGAATGTAATTAAAATTACATCAAAAAATTACAGCTGACTGACTTTGATTACAATTTACTTATGTCAAAAGTAATACTTTTTCAAGTGTCTTTGACAGTAGTACACTATTTTACAAAAACAAAATGCCTGTTGTTTCTGTATTGTGTTGTATTTGTTGCCGATTTGCACTCACCTTGTACAGTTACACCATGCTCTGTATTAAATGTATACAAACATTTTACTACACTGAATTTGTAAAAGATTTTATTCAATTGTCATTCAAATTATTTATATTGCAGAACAATAGATATTTTTTCTTTCCCATAGAAGAACAACTCCATTTATTTATATAAGAGATTTTCAGTAAGCAATTTGTAAACCTCAACAATATGAAAGACTTATTGGCACCAAGACCAGTACATCCTACGGCCATACGACATCATGGTATGTTTGGTTCCACATTTGTAAAACAGCACATGATCATAGATGAAAAATGGTGCACGGGAGCATTAATTGATGAATTTCATGGAATGGCTAATTTACTAAGTGAGAAACATAAAACTATCACATAAAATACATAGTTACAATTCTAACGTCTATTTTCAAAAACCCACAGGCAAACGTTTGCTATTCAAGAACTTGGAAAACAAGGCCTATCGCAAGCAACTACATAAATCCACCCGTAACTTACGCACCCAGTGCCGTAATGGTCGCACTAAATTACAAAACATTCTGCATGGCAACAATGTGTTGGCCATACGCAACTATCTGCTAAATCACAAGGACATGCAACGTTTATATCAGAAAATGCCCGTCAATTTGGTGGTGGACAATATTAATCAGCGTACGTTTTTAATGCGCAAGGAACGCGATCGTTTAGAGCATCGTCTGCAGCAATTGAAACGGGAATATGAAGCTAAACTGGTGGAACGGGCCAGTATTGAAAATCGGATTAAATACGAAAATGAATTCGTTTTAGAGGAGGAATTAAAGATGCGTGAATTTTTAAAGAAAGTGGAAAATTCCAATATACGTTTAAAGGCCATTAAGACCATTAATGCCACATATTGCAAAGTTATACAAGTTTTGAGGAATGATGAAATATTCTATGAGCCGATTTTGCGCTCACTTTCGCGGGATATTGAGGATCAGTCGAATTTCATTAAGCATATATTGTATTTGGGCATACCAGCGTTGGCGAAATTTAAGAAACTGAATGAGGAATATAGGGTGAGTTTACAATTAGTATTCACCAGTGTGAAAACAAGTATTGACAAAACAATTTATCAGCTTTTCACTTTGCACTTTTCAAAATGCATTTTTTTTTTGCAAAGAGTTAAATGTTTCTGAACCACAATATTCTTTGCAAATCTCGTTATGCACTAAGAAAATTTTTGCAGAGACTGCGCTCTTTGTAAAGTATTTGCACTCTCCTCAAAGTGAGTGTGTAATTGTTCCACAATATTTTTGCATTTCTGTCTTGCGCCATCCATGCAACTATGGACGATCGGTCTATAATTAGTCAAAGCTCCCATATAAGACTATAAATATAATCTGTTTTTACCTATAGTATACTGGATGAAGAGTATTAAATGGTCGGGCTTGGCCGACTATACTTTCTTACTAGCTAAGTATTAATATTTGTTATATTTATTTTTTATCAGCTTTTGGAAGAAAAATCACGCAAAACTGTTCAACTTAAAATTCAAACGGTGGTCGGTTTAAAAAAAAACGTCCCAAAACAATTGCAAGAAAAAACGTCCAAACCGGATGATCTGGTGGTGAATATGAGCAAACGCTATACACGCGAGACGAAAAGTATGTTGAAATTGAAAAATCAACTTGAAGATATTGAGTCTGTGATAAAACAAATAAAAATGGCAACGTTGTGTTCAAAAGCCAAGGAAATTTTTCCGAGGTAAGGGTTTATTTTAAACATAAAATCTGAAATTACTTGACTGACTATACACTTCTACCCATGGCGTAATTATACAAGGAGAATGCAAATCGTCAGCAAAAACAACACAATACAGAAACAACAGGCATTTTATATGTGTAAAATAATGTACTGCTGTCAAAAACACTTGAAAAAGTATTACTTTTGACATAAGTAAATTGTAAACAAAGTCACTCACCTTGTATATTTACACCTGTTTCTACCTGTCTCTAGATTTGATATAATTTCTAATGCTTGCTCCTTTTCAAAACGAATGATTATTTTTACTAATTGTTTTTTTTTAATTACAGGTTTCAATCTCAAGTAGAAAGTAATTTCAAATTGATCAAACAAAATGATATAGGCCAAATACATCATGAGTTCCTGACCTTTAAGGAAAAGGTGGCATCAGAGCTGGAAAGTATTTTACTGCATAATTTCTCCGAACAGGAAGAAAAGTAAGTTTGAATTATTATAAAAACATAAACATATTTAATTGTAATCTTTGAATATTAAAAACATAAATTTAGACGTTTATTGTACATCAAAGCACTGGAAGAAAAAATAAAAGCCCAGGATGCCATAGAAGAAAACACTTTGTTGCACATAAAAAATCGGGCGTATGTCTTTGTTATATTGAGGTATACACTGTGGAATTTATCGGATATTTTGCGATATGTGGACCGGCCATCCAAAGTTTATCGCATCAAATATCCTAATTCATATTTGAAGTTGCCTTTATTGAAGTTTGAAATGCTGACAATGCGTGCTTGTGCTCCTGAATTATTTGAGCAGGATAGTAAGAAAATTTATGTTAACATTTATAATTTAAACTATTTTTAAATTGAAATCTTGCTGTATTGTTCGGCCCATAGTGTAATTATAAAAGGTGAGTGCAAATCGGCAACAAATACAACACAATACCGAAACAACAGGCATTTTGTTTGTGTAAAATAATGTACTGCTGTCAAAAACACTTGAGAAATTATTACTTTTGACATAAGTAAATTGTAAACAAAGTCAGTCAGCTGTGCTACTGCACTCACCTTGTATAGTTACACCATGGTTCGGCCTAATTGTTTGACAGTCATTTTTTATGCTTGTCTTCAGATTATTAATATTAAAATCTATTTATTTTAGCTAAATTGATGTTAACATCCGTCGAAAAAAAGCTACGCACTTTGATGAAAGGCTTTACCACACTGACTGGCAAAATGCCCTCTAAGCCTCACGATCCACCATCACAAAATATTGCAGAGTTATGGGAGGAGTATCATAAACATTTCCTGACCAGCAACGAAACTGAAGAACAACAAGAAGAAATCGATCAGAAACCTTTGCAGCCGGATGATGATTTATTTGAAGATTCTAAAACTATACACAATGTACCGAATCGCAAACAAATCAAATTGCGGAGTGCCAAGGTAGTGGAAGAACTTTCGAAAAAGGATGATTAGTGGAAAGAATTCCGAGTGTTTAAATCATTTTGTATGATTTTTTTTTATAAAAATATATTTTTAAGATGTTCTTTTATATAAATATATTTTTTATAGAATTTTTTTTAAAACAAGAGTTTTTTACTTAAATGTTGAATTAAAATTGCATTGGAAAAATTACTTTTTGTTAAACCTGGCTAAAAGTTATCAAATCAAAGGAATTTTCAACGTGTACCACAATAAATATGGTCTCACTCAGATATTATAATTATTATTTGAGAGTCTCTATAAACTACAACGTATACAACATTTTGTGAAGACCTAAATTTCACGAGAGCTTAGAAACATCCAACAATGCTATTGAACCCCTACGAGTAACATATCACTAGACGAATCCAACACTGAAGCGTCAAAACAGAGATCTGACCTCTCAACGTGCCGTTAGTAAAATCAAGTGCAGATATTGTCTTAACATTGCTCGAAACTAATTTTTCGGTATGAAAACTTTGGGGATTTTTTTCTGGAGAAAGTAATGAATCATTTAGCCTAAACTAAATTTAAGCCAGTGTTAGGCTAATTTTGCATCAACCCAAAAACAAATTACTTTCCTCTCATATCTCTGCAAATAGAAATGGTCAGCGCCGTCAACTTTGAAATTTCAAAACGCACCAGAATGGAGCAAAAAAACGCTTTTTATTTAAAAGGTTTATTGAATTAATTTTACATTTTTCTAATTTCATAAATTCTATATAAAACTTTTTAAAAGAGATCAACGATTAACAGTAAAAGTAATAATAGCAAAAGCCTTTTTTTAATAAACGACATAATAAAAATAAAATAAGTATTTATCCACTCAAAATTTAACTCACAATATCCTATTTGAAACTGAAGTACTAATTGGCAAAAAAGGGCGAATTTTAGTACATATTTGGTATATTTTTAATTTTTTTTTGTTTTCTATTTTAAGTATTTCTATTTGAACTTTTTTCAATAAAATTTGTTGGGGCTACACTGGGACTCTAACGCTGGTTGTTTGTCTACAGTTCAAACCATCAGTAGCTCGTTTCTGTATTTCTCGCATTTAAGTCATTTCCTGAAGTGGACTTTAAATGGCTGCTATGGACCGATTCAAACAAAATACCGTTTTTTGATTACTCGTTACGTGAAACTTATATTTGCTGAATTTTGTATGGAGACCACTTTCTTATGTAGCATTGTGTCATATTCCGGGAAGACATTTGTATGGAAGCTAATGGAAATCGTGAACCGCTTCTTACCATTTTCAGCAGGACTTGTCTCTCTATTATTACAATAAAGTGTTCAAAATTTTATGATTTTATTTGCTTTATATTTTATATAGAAAGTAGCAAAAATATCCGAAAAATATCGAGGTTATCTGAAATTTTGATCCATAACTTGGATCCTACTAGACCGATTTTGCTTATTTTTTAATATCATTTATTTCAATGCAACAAAATATGTTTGGGAGAAATTTCATTCTTCTAAGTCCTTTTTTTTCGAAGCTCTAACGTAACTTGAACAGACTGGCAGATTGAGGGACATGGCTAGATCGTCATAACATCTTATCAGAACCTAGAATATTTAGACCAATATTTCGATGTGTTGCAAACGGAATGACAAACTCATCTTTTACCACCTCATCTTTTTGGTGGTAAAACATTATAAAATTTTAGAGTTTGTTGAAAATGTAATTATAATTTTATTTGCAATAAATCACTGCACCTAGTAAAAAATACGATTGGAAATAAAAGAAATTGATCCTCAATTTATATCTTATTTTATGGAACAAGATTTATTCGTTTTGTTCCCAAAAATACAACTCTCATTAGAATTAATTTAATTTTGAAATATCAAATAAATAAAAGTCTAAATTTTTCATTCAAATGGGAAGTGAACTTGTTTGAAAGCGCATTTTTTACATATTTTTTTAATATTTTTTTTATACCTTTTTTTACAATTTTTTATAAAAAACTAATTTGAGGTTTTGGCTATATTTGTAAAAATATTTGAATTCAATAGACTTAAATTAAATTGTTGTAAAAAAAAACACCAAAATGAGAGTAAAGGAAAAACTGATTTTAACACCAAAGCCTGTACATCCAAAAGCGGTACAACATCATGGACTTTTCGGCAGTGCTTTCGTAAAACAGCACATGATGATCGATGAACGCTGGACGCCAGATTCATTGACTCGAGAGTTTCAAAAAATGGGCACGTTGTTAAAGAAACACAGACACTTCAATCGTTTGGAAAAAAAAGTCAAACAGAAACAGTCTGTTAAAACTTACCACTCGTTGCAGAAACAATGTCGCGTGGGTCGTTCAAATCTAAAACTTTTACAGGATGGCGATCCTCAAGAAGTTAGAAATATTCTTAAAGATCATCTCTACATGCAGCGTTTGTACCAGAAAATGCCTTTACACTTGGTAACCGAAAATATAAATCAACGTACATTTGTAATGCGCAAGGAACGGGATCGTTTGGAATGTCGCTTGGAAAATTTGAAAAAAATCTATAACCAGAAACTATTAGAACGGGGCAGTGTAGAGAATCGCATAACCTATGAAAATGAATTTAAGTTGGAGGAGGAGGCCAGTAGCAACGAGTTGCAGCGAAAGTTGGTCAACTCAGAAATGCGCCTGAAAGCTGTGATGGCCATAAATTCCACATACAAACGGATTATACAAATACTGCGCCACGATCAAATATTCTATGAACCCATATTACATTCTCTGGACGAAGACATTAAGGATCAGTCGCAATTTATAAAACATATTCTGCACTTGGGTTCTCCAGCTCTAGTGCGTTTTAAGGAATTGGGTGATCAATATAGAGTAAGCTTCAGTATTATGGACACTTTTTTCTGAGATGTTAATCATTTCATTTCAATATAGCTTAAGGATGACAAAGCTCGTAAGAGTAGTCGCAAGAGTTTACAACAGTTTTCAAATTTCCGTAAAATCGGCACCAAACCATATCATAGAGAAGCTAAACATCCTGATATTGCTTATAGAGTAAGACATTATGTTAGAGAAACCAGAAGTATGTGTGATTTGAAGGCCAAATTTGAAGAAATAGAAGGGGTCATTAAGAAGATAAAACTTGTTACACTATGTTGTCAGGAGAAAGATATTTATCCGAGGTATGTAAGAGTAGACATTGATCACAATTTCTTCGTTGAAGAAATTTGAACAATAATAATGTCTAGACGATGTCCAACATAATATTATCATAGTCAGACTTCTGTAACGTAAACGTAACGGAACACAAGCAGACGATCTACAAGGTGTTCAATGCAAGACTTCTGATCAATAATGAAAACTGCTACTATCGATCCTGAAAATTGCGTAAAAATGGTGCTCGTTTGGAGTCCTTTTCCACTGGACTCTAAACAGTTATGGAACTTATGGGTCAGGAGCGATTGAATATTGGCTTTGGAAAGTCTTTAATGCGATCGCCCTGTTGATATAGAACTGCGAACACAGTTCTATATTTGAATGATTACTCTAGGAGTTGATCATGGTGAGGAAGTGTAGGAATCGGTGAATAAGACCTGTCTGAGAGTAGGACACGACATTGGGTAGTTGTAATTTATAGAATTGACAATTGTTTTCAACTGAAAAACTCAAATCTGTTTAATTCAAATATTTTTTATGAATTGTCCATAATTACAGAATCAAATACCAGATGAAAAACAATTTAAAGTTGAATTCAAACATAAAGAACGATATGTTGACCCATGAGATATTGGAAACCAAAATGAAGTGTGCCTCAGTATTGCAAGGAGTTTTGTTTAATAATCTGGCCGAAGCCGAAATCGCGTAAGTTTCACAAACTTTCAATTTTATTTGGCCACTGTAAAACACCAAATTCCGTTTTTTTTTAATTCTAAGGCGTTTAGAAAAAATCAAAGAACTTAAGGCAGCCATCAAAATGGAAGATGAATTTCAAGAGACAACATTTGCCCACATTAAAACTCATTCAGCTTATTTTGTGCTGTTACGTTATGCTTTGTGGAATCTGCATGATATCATGAGACATGTGGGTCCTAGAAGAATACCAAAACTTAAATATCCAGTAGAATATCTCAAATTGCCACTGCTCAAATATGAAATGTTAACAACAAAAGTGTATGCTCCGGATCCTTTTGAGGAGAATAGTATGTTATTTTATTTATTTCTGAATTTGTTTTTAATTTTTGTATTTCTTTTGCAAACCCTTAGTATCCGAAGTTTTCAGCATAGTAAAATCGAAACTGAAACTCTTATTAAATGCCCTTGACAGCGATTTGTCACTCAACTCAATTAGTATTCTTAAAAATTCGTATTGCAGTGAAATGTTAAATTGCATGGACACCGACTCACAGGATATTCATGGTTCAGGTTTTAAAATTAATAATGAAGTAGATTTGATAGAGGAAGTGAAATCTTATCAGAGAATCTTAAATCGTCGGCAAATCAAATTGGCCAGTGCTCGCTTGGTGGAGGAATGTATTAAAAAGGACGATTGATTGTTCAAATAAGGAATGCTAAGGAATAAATGAAATATGAATTTTTCTTATAGAGATATGTTAAAGGATTTCTAGGGAAAAATTGTATTTCATTTAATTTCTTTATTGTTTAATATATTTGTCTTTAAATATTAGAGATATTTAGAACATAATCACTAGTTTTAATTTAAGTCTAACTCTTGTTTGAATTTCAATTAGTAAATTTAATTTAGAAAATTCAAAAAATTTTATTTAGTATTGGCTTCAGAACAGTGACTATCTGCTGTAAGTAAAAAAATGATCACAAAATAAAATAGCAAATACAAATCTAAACTAAAGACTTATTGGGGTATGTAACTTTAAAATATTTTTCAAATTTGTAGCTTATATTTTGAAACATTTGTTCAATATAAATTTGTTAAAGTTTTGGTTATTATTTGCTATGACCGTTTGCCATCTGTTTGGCAACGTATGGACTCCGCGACAAAATGACAGCTTATTTTTTGAGGTCAAGAACAAATTATGGCAAATTCGGATACCCCGTCGTGAAGTGAAGCTTATTAAAGGAGAGCGTTCTGCATCGATCGAAACAATTAGTAGTCGGGTGGGGAAAGCTCTGGACTATGTGGCAGGTGAGGTAAAACTTTGCAACCACTTCTTTTAAAATAGATTTTAACAGGTGTTTAAACATGTGACATAGCGTTGTCATGATGGAATATAACGATTTCATATCAGGCTTCATATTCGGGCGTTTTTTTTTTCTAATCTGTTGTATTCGGTACAGGTGCCCTGTGATGATCTGGTCATATTTTATCAGCTCATAATTTATAGAACTCTTTTTGGTCCCACATTACATTATTGTTTTTTTGTGACGATTCAGCTGGATGGCCGGGTTCCACATACATATGATCTCAAGCTTCAAGTTATAGTAATAGATCCATATTTTATCGCAAGTAATGATTCCTTGTAAAAATGAGTGCATTTTATAGCGTGTAAGCAGCCTTTCCGTATGTTCAAGGTCTCATCGCTTCAATTCGTATGGTACCCAATTTCCCTGCGATTGACAGTGGATATTTTTTGTTTATTGCGAAGTAAAAAGTTTTTGAAAGTAATTATTTATAATCATAGAATGGGGCGACATAGAAAATCGTATTATTGTGGTTGACCTACTAAAAGGCAACCTGGAAAAAGGCGATATCTTTACGACGTTACGACCGTTTTGTGTATCGTGCTGTAAAGTTGTTTGAGGTTACTGGTAGAAAAACGGAAGCGAAAATTCGAAAGCGTTACTCAGCCGGTACGCGAACAAACTCACAAACAAATTCTGTTTACTGACGAGAAAATCTTCATCGTAGAAGAATCGTTCAATAAACAGAACCATTAAGTGTATTCTTGGTAATCCAGAGAAGCATGGTGGAGAGTAAACTACGATGTCGTTAAAAAGTTAAATTTTTTGCCAGAAAAGAGTGAAAATATCGGCCATAGACTATCAAGCGACCGTCTTGGAACCCATTATGAAACCTCTCAACCAATCAATATTCGTCAACGAGCCATGCTCTTTCCAGCAAGATTCTGCTCTTAAAAAACAATGTTCCGGATTTTATATCAAGGGATTATTGGCCAGCTGCTATTCCATACCTCAACCTGTTGGATTACAAGTTGTGGCCCGTATTAAAGAGCATTTCTTGCTCCAAATATTAAGTCGTTTAAGCGAGCCCTTGTCTGTGCAGTGGACAATTTCCTCGTGCGTCTCGCTTTCGATGAGCTTCCACATCGTCTTAAGTCGTGCTGGATGGCAAACGTAAGTAATTTCGAATTAGTTGTTCTTAGGTTTGTGGCCATTGAATAATCCAATTAAAACAAAAACAAAATTTGTAAAATATTAATTCATTTTCATTAGGCGTCGATTTTTCCATGTACCAATATTTGTGCTTGACTAGACATATATTTTTACCAAGGTTAAATTTTCGCAAATAACCTGACACTTCATAAATAAGAATGTTATAGGTTATGATGATAATAAAAAATTGTACTTTGGAGGCCTAAAAAGTACATTTTATTTATATATATATATGTAGGTAGTTGGTACAAATTCCAAAAAGCTATTTTCCAACTCTGGTTTACATTACTTCGTTAAAATTTGTATTCAGTAATAAAATAATAATAAACATAAGAAACAAACAAATTACAAAAATGTATTTAGAAATTTGCAAACATTTCTAAACAATTTTAAGTAATTCACCAAATTTTTATTACGCAGTTCCAGTTAAGGAACTGCTTTAAGCTCTTGTTACACATGTGTTTAAATGCAAAAATTTAGAAAACAAAACAAATCCAAAATGAAGTAAATAATTTAGATGCAAAACACTGTATCTTATTTATAAAAGGTAAAGTAATAAAGTCTTTGATGTCAATTGAGGCTAACCATTAGTTTAAGCAAAACTTGACTTTACTCAAATATTGTACAATAAAATGCAACAATATACTAGTAGATATTTATATGCTAATAAAATTGTACAGTGATTCTAAATTAAAAACTTTGTATTAAGTAAATATTTATGAAAAATATTTCTTCACACATATATTTAACAAATATGGACATATCTTACAAAAATATATGATTCTACTAATGCGTTCAATTTTTCAGTTAACTGCAATTTGTCTTATTTTTGTATTCTCATGTAATTTTATCATAAAACAATTATCAATTTGTAGCATTTTTTTAACTGTACCCAGTTATTAAAATTGCATTTATTTAGGTGGGGAATTCATGTAACCGCAAATCTGTCATCTGCCATGCACAGCAATTATCTGCAACAACTGGTATTCGATCGTGTCTAATAAATACAAATGTCCTCCCGAAATAGGAGTTTATCTATTTGTTTTATGCACATATTCAAAGAAACTTCTCTTTAAATAAGTTGTACAAGAAGCCTAATCACACTAACGAATTTTGTGCATATCAGCACCCATATTAAGTTCACTTCCGAAAATCACTTTAACGATTATATCATCACCTAAAATGCAAAATAACGTATCATCACTTTTCACAATTTTACAGGAGAAGCAAAAAACGTTATAAAATGGAAAATATTGCATCTAGAAATGAAAAATTTTGTAACTTAGCTCAAAAAAGAATAGGAGCTCAATTCCAGAAGAAAAAATAATATTTTTCAAAAACGTGTTAAAGTTATGTTTGTTACGTTATTTTGAATTTAAATTTTCTGAAATAAAATGACGTATCATCAATGAACAAATTTTAATATGAAGTGGAAAAATGCGAAAAAAATCGAAAAGCGATTAAGTGAGGTTCAATAAAAGGCAATGGAGTTGTTTGTTTTTGTTAATATTTCAATTTACTGTGTTTTATTGCATAAAATTAGGTTTAACTAAACAAAAAAGTAATATGAATTAACATTAGGAAATAGGTTATTATTTAAAGGGTGTGTTATCATAAAATAAATGACAGTCTGCTGGAATCAAAGTTTTTAAGTCTTGCAAATGTTTCCATTTCTGTTTGAAAATGGAAATGCCGCTTTGAACTTTTCTCACAATATTTCGAAATACATCTATCTTTTATTTGTCTAGGAATTATTTCAGAAACACCCTGAGAAACACCTTCATATTTCAATCCACACATCCGACTTAATTTAGTATTTTTTCTTTTATTTTTACTTTTCTTAGATATTTTCACATTTTCATTGTAACTATTTTCAATATTAGAACACATTTTGTATATTTTCACCAATATTAACTTCTTTTTTTTTTTACTAATTTTTACATTAATATCGCAAAACTCACATATAAACAAAAGAAAATTCCATAAGCCGAGGAATACACAAGCCTACTTTGTTAGAAAAACATAATTTTAAATTGTTACAAATGTGATGATATATTGTTTTAGTATATGAATATTGTGTACTTGATGATACGTTATTTTGAATTTTCTTTATAAAATCGTTATTTTTTGACGCAGATGCATAGTTTTTTTTTGGAGACGTGTATTTTTATCTAATGAATCATAATTAATCAAAAATCCGATTTAAATTTTTTTGATGATCCGTTGTTTTGCATTTCAATTTCTTAAAAATATTGATATTCAAATAATATTCAACACAAATAAGTTTCATATATACAGAAATCATGACAACTAATTTTATAACGGTCGGTCCATAATTAGTCAAACCTCTCATATAAAATCCTCTTCGAAAATCACTTTTATACGTGTAAATATTTTAAAAGTGTTTATATCGAGATAAAATTTAACACAAAAATCACATCACACAATTTCTCGCTGATCAGTCCAAAAAAACTGTTTTTACACATAAACTGGGTGTAGGGTATTATATGATCGGAATTTTGTGTTACATTTCTGATTTGTATTAGTGCCTTAAAAATTTAAAATATTCGCCTATAGCCCATAGTTAAGTAACTTCAACTGAAATTGCGAATATAACAGAAATAAAAAATTAAATTATTCCTCCCCCTCTTAAAAGTACTACAATGTTGTAGTCGATACGAGGGCAATCCCATATGTTATTTCAAAAAAAAAATTAAAAAATTAGTAATTAGTATCTTCAACTAAAATAAAATATTTTAAACACCACCAAAAAAATAAGCTTTTGTTTGAACAATTTTGCAGATGCCTTTAATTTTTGATTGTAAAATGCTATTCATGAAATTAAAACTCATAAACTAGAGTTTTAATGAAATTAGTTTCATTTGTTTTAAATAACTAATTTTGTGGCATTTGCAAATAGAACATACCATTTCACTTGTCCATTTCTCATATACTCGAGGTGAGAACATGCAAATAACTTTTGAATCTGGGATGATTTTGAAACAATTCTTTTTTTAAGTAGGTTTTTAAAGGTTATTTATCAACAATTAATAGAAAATCGGAAAATATTTGTTTTTCCATTAGCATTAGGATATCTAGAAAAGTAAAAAATTTTATTTTCGTATACCAATATCTCTAAAACTATTACAGATAATATATGTCAGTTGTTCGAGAATGTTTTGCTACAATGGAAGGCTTTAAAATAAATATTTTAAAGTTACTTGATTCTGAATGAGTATTTGGAGATTGAAGAGTATATTAAATAACAATTACATCATTTCCGATCATGAACTCGAAATATAATTAATAGAAAATCTGTCAACTGTTGGAGTAGTAGTTTGACAAAAATCGTTTAAATACCAGTGAAAAAATTCACTATTTTTTGTAAACTTTTCAGGTAGGCCTCATACTGTCAATGCCAGCAAAAGTAAAGAAATAAAGCAATATTTCCTATCGTGTCAACCTGGAACATGATGTGAAAAGAAGGCGTTAATAGTGTCGGCAAAATCACGTCACGTTAACACTTGATGTCGTGCAAAATGCGAAAAAAAAAACAATAAAACAACCATAGCAGACACATGGACTTATAGTTTTAACACTTGCTATTTTTATTCAGTAATAGTGCTTTTTTTTCTGCCTTGACAAAGTGCGTCTTTGTGCACGTACAACAACGAGAAAAAAGGGCCTTCTAGCTGATGGCTTTTACCCATAACAGAGCTTCGTGTAGACAGTTTCATTCATGATAGCTACAGGCAACAACAATGAACACAACAACAAATTAGCAATTATGTTAGCATGAGAGCATGTATGAGATTGTATGTGAATGAATTAATGAATGAAGTATGTAGTATGAAATTTATACTCATGTAAAAATCATCAAATAACACCAAATGAAAATCATTTATTTTGAGCGTTATTTTTCTAAACAAGAACTTATTTGCAAGAGTCTGTAATTTTTAAGTGTTTGTTTTGGTTAAACTGAAATAACTAGTGGTAGATATTTTGCAAGTTCTAAATAAATGTGGCAACAGAGTTGTTGTTGTGATATTTACACACACACACGGATAAGAAACCACAAGCAAAGTTTTTTACTTAAGTCTTTTGTTTTTATGTAGCGTTAAATAATTGGGCTTCTCTCAGGTACGAGTATTTGAAATATAGTGAAATGTATTACAATAAAATTGCATTTGCTTTAAAATAATTGAAATTTCTATTAATTTTCAAAAAACGGGTGTATATAGTGAACTTTTATAAAATTTAATAATTGTAAGCACAAATTGTTTAGTATTATATAATATATAATCTTTTCTTTCATTAATTTTTTTTCTTAAATTATGTAAAATTTTGATTTTAAGTTTGTTGATTTTTAATAAATTTTAATTTGTTTCGAACACTTTAAAAAAATGTATGTATCTTAAGTCTTTTGTTTTGGAATATTTTGTTAACCAAATCATATGATCTATGAACATAAATTTTCTTTTATTAACAGAAAAAAAGTGTAACAAAATAATGATAAATTGCCATTTTTTATTATGGTTGTAAAGAAAAAACGTAACACTAAATTAAATAAAAGACACACCATTCAACCACCCTCATCAGTAAAACCACAGGGTTACACAGCCAAATGGAAACCAAACAAACGCATAACAAATTGACACAATCAACAGCAGCATTAGCAGCGTCATCACCAACTTGATCAGCACCTTTAATTTGTAATAAATAGTTTTAGCTTGTTTTTATTGTATTTCACAACAATGACAGTAATTTTTTTAAGTGCAAAAACTTTCTTTTTCATAATGTTTCCCAGCAGTGCTGCATTGACTACTGAAGAAGTAAATGTATAGGTATGTTTAAACTTTTAGACAATTTCATCACTTGGCTGACAATAATTTTTATATTTTGGGGTGATTTGTCATGCACAAAAAACCAAATAATTTTCTTATGACAATAAACCATTAACATCAAAGAATTTATTATTTTGATTTGACTGTTAAACAGGTGTAAACGGAGTCAATATAAATTTGTGCGTGGTGCTATTATATTGACCGCAGCTGTATATGCTGTTTGTAATACACAGAGAAGAAGAAGTATAGTGTCTCTAAGTAATCTTTTAACACATAAAACATATAAAGATATTGGGCTACTAAAGATTAAAATGTATTTCCAAAACTGATTCGTTTTCGATTTCGATTTCCATCACATGCCTGAATATGTCATTTCGCCTTTAATTTCTATCTATGTATATTAATTTAAAAGCAATATAATATTATCGTTTGATCTTAAAAATGCTGCTTGAAAATATTAAGGCATATTAAGTAAAGAGAATATTGATTTAATTTTGTTACCAATATATAAAGCTGACGAAAAACGTCGTTCACAATCAACGCATGTGGGCAAAATTGTTAACAAATTATTCAGTTTCCCCATAAAATTAGACTCCATAAACTGCTTATAATTTATATATTCTAAATGGTGCTGAGTTTTCAAAATTAAACATTTTTAAAAATATCTTAAAAACTACAATTTTTTAATTTCATTTATTTCAATTCCCGGCCTTGATAGTGTTAAATAACAACTGTCTGTCGAACTGTGTTGTAGGTGAGTAAATTACAGCAATAATTATAAATATTTGAATATAAAAATAGGCATAAACATTTAAAGCCTATAAAAATGTTTAAGAATAAAATTATAAATTAATTAAAATTCATTTTTTATTGTGTTTTTTTTTGTATTGTTAACTTGCGTTTTTATTCATTCATAATTTTTTATGCTGTGAAATATTTGCTTGTATTTTTTATGTTGTAACTTAACATAACGCGAATTGACTGATAATCTTTGTCTTAAACTTTTTAACACTCATAGACTGTAAAAAAAGTAATAAATTATGTTTAAAATAAGAAAATGTGCCTTTTACTATTATAAATAGGTTGTTTTAAGCAACTTATGGAGCTTTTTAAGGCAGACTTAATTACAGTCCTGTATTTTAATAGATTTTATGAATTTGTTCATATTAGAACAGTTTTATATTTAAAAACGGCAGCCACACTTACGTTCGCATTGTTTAAATATTTAAAGAAATCAGTGTAATAAATCAAAATCCAATGTTTTAATTCTGTAATAATTAAACTTAATTCCTTAAATATTGCAGCCATTTTATCATACCCTTAATATCTTTAGATTTTAACATAAACATGAATAAGCAAATAAATACTATGACATAAAAAACTGCTACCATACCAATAACATTCATTCAAACAACCTTTAAAGGTCGTTTTATTATCGAAAACATTCATGAATTTCAAATACATACTCGTAAGTAGACAAAACGTCTTAAACAAAAATTGCATTTTATATTTAATTCCAGTATTACAAAGATTTTGTAAGTATATAAAGTGTCTATCCCAGAAAACAAAACTTAAAATTTCTAACCTATATTTAACCTAAAAATGTCACTCACCTTAACACCCTGCCACAAAAGCAACAGCTAAAACTGAAATGGAATGGAATAAAATGATGCTGCACAAAAACAAAATATTACAAATTCGACAAAAAAAAAAAAAAGAAAAACTAAAACAAAACTACAACTTATACTGCATGTAATGGCGGCAATAAAAAATAGTTGAAACCTAAAACAAACCTAATAATTATTTTGTTACATACTTACACTTATAGTGCTTACTATGTATGTACAAGGTATAACAAAAGGAATGTATTAGATACACATACTTATGTATGTAGTATTTCTATTTAAAAATATAATATCAAAATGCTACCTCAGTGTTCATTATAGCAAAATAGTATTTACAAGTATATACACTTACAGAAAGTACACAAGCTTTAAAATATCTAAACCCAAAATTCATCTATTATTCATCCATTACTTCACCTAGCCCTAAGGATCAATGGTATTGTAATGGATCATGTTTCCAGATTCATTTAAATATTGGTGTATAATTTAAAAATGCAAAAATCATTACAGATCGCTTATCTTTTGCAAGCGGCTATGTGTTTAGTAGCTTACAGTGGCTCACAGCTTATTTGATGCAGTAAATTTTTTTGTTTTTAAAGCACCATAAAAAAATACTAACAGGAATTAAAAAATAAGAAATTGATGTCATTTAAAAGAAAAAATGTTATAGTCTAAAGGTATGGTCATACATGGCAAATGTTTACTTAAAAAGGCGTAACCACTTGTTTTAGCACACATTTTTTTGCAAGAGTTTTGCAAGATCAAACATCATTAAATAAAATATCACTAAATATTTGTTGTGTTTTGTTAAAATTAAAGGAAGTTTTTTTTTCTAAATAAATAAACGACTTAAAATATATTTTATCAGCCATGTCACAGAATTTAATTCCGTTCGGAAGTGGAATTAATTTCGTTTTTTGCTTCTATAGAAAAAGCAAAACGAAAATTTTTTTCGAAATGAAACCACTTTTAATTTGCAATGTGGAATTGTAATTTGAAGTATTTGTAGGTTTCATTACGAAAAAATTGTTCGTTTTACTTTTCTATAAAAGAAAAAAACCGAATTACTTCCAATTCCGAAGGGAATTAAATTCTGTGACATGGCTGTATATAGTGGTTACGTCTTTAGCAAACAAACATCATTTATTGCAAACTAAAAAACCAATAAATGCTCGTTTTTCACGTCACGACTTATTTTATGCTGTCAATTTCTACTGTACCGATGTTTCAATGCTGCCTTGTTGGTTTTTCATTTTTCATTTTTCATTTTTCATTTATCTACTTTTATCAATATTTTCAGTTGAGTTGTGAGTCCGCTTTTGTAACTTCAAGTGTCAATTTAAAATAGTTCAAATGAGTCCGTGTACAACTATAGAATATGGAGAATTGGTTTTAAACCATTTCCGAAATCGACACTAGCAGCAAAACATGCTTCCACAGTTAAAAAAAAATCATTGAACGCTTCATCCAGGAAATCATTCATTAAATAAGAAAGGCAGAAAGACACCAAACACATTTTAAGAGAAAGCTTCACAACTGCCCTCCGAAGTTGAAGCGTTGAAACTGTTCGTCGTGTCGTGAGCTAACATGATTTTGATGCCCGAACATGAAATTTCTTCAACGAATATGTTTGCAAAGAATCTGAATTTTGGAATTCGGTCATCAAATATTTAACGTAAAAGATGTAACCACTAAATAAAATTTGTTAAAATGTTTGTGCTTATGTGGAAATCTTTGTTTCCTAAGGACAAACAACAAAAGAAGTTTGCTGTTATTTTAATTGATGATATTTGTTCTTCCAAAACGTTTGTAAGGTTAAACATTGTCAAAGAAATTTGTGCTAAAACAAGTGGTTACGCTTTTTTGAGTAAATATTTGCCATGTATGACCAAACTTTTAGACTATAACATTTTTTCTTTTGAATGACACTAATTTATTTTTTAAGTTCCTGTTATTTGTTTTTATGATGCTTAAAAAAAAATGCACTGCATTAAATAAGCTGTGAGCCACTGTATATTGAAAAAGTGCCATTTGAATAAGGAAACAGTACTATAGTGTTTAATACAATATTTCTAGTCTAATTTTTATAGAACATACAACAAGTAGAATTCGAAGAGTAAAGTACCAGTTTTCCCCTTTAAATATAAGTTAAGTTAGAATTTTCATACAGATGGGCTTATTTGCAGAAATCGAAACCGTAACCCTCTGACTGATAGTCCGGTATACTATCGCCTAGTCTATCGGGGCACCCTCAACAAAAAAAAATCCTCTCAAACAATTTAAAAAAATGTACCAGAATTTGGCTCATTTGTACTAAATTACCAAATTTAGTTCTTTTTTGTTTAAAAAGAGGAACCAATGCTTCATTTTAAATAAAAATTTAATCTATAAATTCAATATCTGTTTATCATTTTAAAATTTTTTCCTGCATTGAGCACAAATTCAGTTGAATTTCAATAGTGAGAGCTTATAATACAATATTTATGTCATTTATATCAATTTATGGATAAAATTATAGAAGCCATTTATACTTCTTAAAAGTTAACATTTTAAAAAAGTACCAAATACTTTTTGGTATTTGAATTATATGAATTTAATTTTATTTCTATGTTTATTGAATTAATCGATATATAGGATACTACCTTTAAAAAGTACCAACATAAAAGTTTTATGTGTTTTATGTACGTTTATGCAATTGAAAAGTAAGTTATTGAGTATTTTTAATTCATTATCAAGTTTTTGTTGATTGCACATCACTTTTCATTCAGTGTATTAAATTCTTTTTCACACAGTTGATATAAAATATTCACTAACTAAATTATTTAGCTACTACAGCTTCCAGCCACTGCCAGTAAGTACATAATTTAATATAAGTACATCAAAAAAAAAAAAAAAATACAGATACCCAAATACATACATATGTATGTACATATATATATGTATGTATAAGTAAATCCCATCTCAAATTTAACACCTCTAATTGCTTGAGTACTCGATGCTGCTGGTTGGTAAAAAAAATTTGCAAGATTTTAATGAAATTTTCTTTTAATTTTTTTCAGTCTTTCCCCCCCCCCCCCAAAATTCAATGATAATTATTGACTGCACACAAAAGAGTGGAATATGGATTTTGAAAACAAATTTGCATACGAGTATTTTGTATACATAGTTAGTTAGTTAGTTAAACAAGAGATGACACTCTTTAAGGTACGAACGAACGAGTTGACTTCTAATGATTGTTGCTAGCGTAGTGCATCACTACCCAGCAAGCCATATGAGTCCGAAAAGAGTCTTTTCTGACCCCTTTTTCGGAGCGTTAACGCTCTTTATGAGCCCAAAAAACAATCATAATTGCTCCGAAAACCTTCAGAAAAGAGGGTCATTACATTCGAAAATGGTCCGTCAGAAAGAGCTCTTAGATAATGTCAGAAAAGAGTCTTTTATTAGGGGTTTTTTGGGCTCTTAAAGAGCTCTTAGATAATGCCAGAAAAGGGTCTGTTATGAGGTTTTTCTTGGGCTCTGTGTAATCTTGTTTTTATCATTCTTGTGTGGTACAGCTATGTTTTTTTTTGTTCAAAGCACAAATAACAGGACAACAACGCTTTGGTACACACATAATTAAGTGGAATTTCGTTGGACTCTTTTCTGACTCCTTTTTTCGGAGCGCTCCGAAAATGCCCTTTTGTTGGACTCTTTTCTGACTCCTTTTTCGGAGCGCTCCTAGAATGGTATGCTGGGTATGGTGGCTGTGATGTGTTGCATTCTAGTAATAGCAACAGTGTGTGAGTCAGTTAGTTGCGATTGTATTTTTTCGATTTTGTCATGTTGACAGTTACGATTTTGCTGTTGTATATTTTTGTTAATTAGAATAGTGGCAACCTTTTCATAGTTAACGCATTGTAATTGTATTTCTATATTCTCTTAATATATCTTTAAAGTTGATGTCTTATATTAATTAAAAGATTTTCCGTATTTACTAAATATACGTGTCATTACCTACCTCTCCTTTCATTGTCGTTTTTTTTCAATTAGTATTCAACGAATTTGTTACTTGTTACAGTCTATTAGATCAAGTGAAGGTACGTATTTGATGTCCTACTATTGTGTATATCCATGCTATCATTTGGAATAACATAAGTTCGTTTTATTTATGTTCATCCCTAGAATTGCTGAGTGTTTCACCCAAAAATTGTTTTGTTAACATTAAATATACATACATATATAAATACATTGTCCATCCTAAGCAACAAATATCTGCCCTAAACTATGAATTTTAACAAGAATTGAGTTAATAGAACATCGAAATATCGAATAGGGATATTCTCTTCTGCAATAATATACACGATAATTACTTTCCTCTTAATATCTATACAACTTAATACGAGATTTCCTTAGTTAGCTAATGGCAAAGGCTTAACTAATTATTCTTTATTCGCAATGCTTAGTTTGCCATGAGAATACCAAGTAATAGTTAAACAATAGTTAGTATTTTAGTTTACCCATGGTTAACTAATGACCGAGAATTCGGCCATTAGATTTTCTCTTTAAATAAACATGATAATGCTGAGGTGGTATCGTGATTATAATGTGTCTATTCAAAAATCATTTACAAGTTTTAATATAAATTTTTACTACTATCCGGAATTAAGACATCTTCAACGCTTCTTCTACCAGCAAAATGCTACCCACGAATACCTTGGTGAAAAAAACACAGCAAAAACTTGGTTTGAATTAATCATTGACTAGCCATTTTCACTAGAATTAATATGCTATGTTTAACTAAAAGGTTTACTAACTGGCAGTTTGGCCAACGGCCACTTTTTAACTTTAAATTCAAAATTTAATTTTCATCATCTTTTGGGTATGTTTAGGGTGGTTTTTCGAGATGTTGAGATGGTAAGTTCATCGTACATCTCGATTTTCTTTTAGAAAGCTATAGAAAATTTTCAGTATAACAGTTTTTTCTTTGGAAAATCTTGTAAATAATAGTCTTGTATAAAGAAAATAAAAAATTTATCTCAAGAAAACTTTTAATATAACAGTAGTTTTTATTAAAATATTTAGTATAACAGCATTTTCTAAAGAAAAACTTAATTTTAATAGAGTTTTAAAAAGAAAATCTTTAGAATAGCTGTATTTTTTATAGAAAATCTTTAGTATAACAATATTTTCGAAGACGATTTTTTAAGAAGTTAATTTAAAATTTTACATTTTTGTACACTGAGGTTAAAAATAAACTATTTAAATATTATTTTGCTATCGAACAAATTACTCATTGCTTGCATGCCTAGAACTGTGAGTTGAAAATTTCAGACTTTTTTAAAAATATTTTCATGTGTTAAAAAAGTTGTGTTGCAGCAGTTGAAGTTGAAGTACTCTACTATTTTGTCACGATTTAATACGTGCTAGAACAATTTCAATTCGATATCCATGCGAGTATATATGGTACTGCCCTTGTTACTGTCATATTAGTGTAGTCGTTGTTGAGTTATTAAGTTCAGGTGTCCTCTACTCGTAAGCTTTCTAAAATGATTGATGATGTCGTGATGTCGAACTGTAAAGTTTCCAGTACTAGATGAGAATTTTCTGTTTGAAGCGAGAATCATGAAAATGTCAATACTTCTTGTATTTGTTTAGGGTACAATAAATGTTTGCTAACACCTTTTCACTTAAATTCCTCTACCAAAGAGCTGCTTACTGATGAGAAGTTTTTGGTTGTTTCAGTTTGTTGCTGTTTATTTTTTGTTTTTTTTTTTTTTTAATTTTGTGGATTTGTTGTCAGTTGCAATTATTTTTATTGTTGGCAAATATCATCCATGTTGATTTTAAGCACATTTTAACAATTGGATTTTATTCAAATATTTGCCAGTAACTTTGAATTTCATTTTCTTTGTGTCGACTTTTTATTTGCATCTGTCAGATAATGAATTCGTTACTGTTTTTTTTTTACCTATGTACATATGTATATTCAGTTTTTTATTATTGTTTATTTAATGCACACTAATGATTTAATGATATAAATAAAAATTTGTTTGTTAATATAAATATATTGAAAAATAATTATTGCTATAAAAAGTATAATTAACGCTAACTATGAACTTGTTTTTTGTTTTCATTTTTAAAATTATTTTTAAAAATAAAAAAATTCTTTCAATGTCATTTTAAGAAATTTGTATACAACGTAATTAAAGTTCTTTTGCGCAAAAAAACAAACAATCAACAAATACAAAAGAATTTAATTGACAATAAAAATAATTGCATTGTAAGCTTAAATTGACTTTTAAATAAAACAATTAATTTAAAGCCTATTGTTTTTCAAAATTTGGCAAACAACCACAGCTGGATAGGAATTCTCTTTAATTTATTGTTTCAATCTGAAGATTTTAACCAGCGTGGGAAGTTTTTTGTTTATTTTTTATAAGAATTTAACTTTTTAATTAGAGGATAAAAACAG
Organism: Bellardia pandia; assembly: GCA_916048285.2. NCBI lineage: Eukaryota > Metazoa > Arthropoda > Insecta > Diptera > Calliphoridae > Bellardia > Bellardia pandia. The sequence goes on from OU696529.1 coordinate 125,632,469, forward strand.
TATTCATTATAACATTTTTAGATTCCTTTCCATATGACTCAACTGAATTGATAGTCTAATCTAAATCGTTTTTAAAGGCTTTTATTGTAAAATGGTTCATTAGGAAGTAATTCTGAAAGTTATGCTGTTTTTATTGTTCTCAAATATTCGCTTTTATATCGCGTAAAAATATTTTGTGTAAAACTCAACAAAAATGCCTTTCAATACAGGAAAATAATAATTATAATTTTGTGTGCCTGTGACACGATTCATCCAGACCAATCCTTACAATTTGTTTCAAGTTATTGCTACCAACTCATTCAACTTCTTGATTGACTTCAAATAATAGATAAAATTGTAAAATCATGATGCCTCTATTGACCGACTGATTGCGGTGAAAGATACACCGACTAGACTGTGTTTTAATAGACAAGTCAAAGCAACTAATTGAAATGTTTTGCCCAAAATCAACAAAAAAACAAAAAAAAAAAAAAAATGAACAAAAAAAGAAACAAATTTATCACGTTTAAAAATTTAAATATGTTACAAGACAAGACACAAACAAACTAAAAGCTGAAATAATTTTAATACTCGTACACATGGTGGTTTTTTAGATGAATATATGAATTAATGCTGTTAAAATTGTGAAGGTTTTTATTTACAAATTATGGGAACTACAAATTATTGACAGATACTCTTAATAATGACAGGAAAACGTCAAAAAATTGAATTAAAATTGTTAAAAAGGCACGTTGATTTTGCATACTAATTATAGAGATAAAAATTAAATATATAAATGAATGAAATAAATGAATAATCAAGTTTTTTTTAGAGATAAAGTGGCTTCCTAGTAGTTCTGGTAACTGTCAACCAACTAATAATTTTAGCTACTTTTGGGCTCATCTTTGGTTGATCATGCGCATGTCCCAGAGCATTTTCATTAGCCAAAATTAGAACTTTTATTAATCACAAATTTCAAACTAAATTTTTCTTATCAACAAAGTCTCATAAGGGCTTTCCCCTTTAACAGACAGCGCTGTTGTAAATCATCGTAGAATCTAAGACTTTCATATTTATACCCTCAACATTCATTTGGATTTCTGAATTTCAAATTGTATTTTCTCAATTTTAACTTGAAAAGCTATAGATCGAAAAAGAAACAATTTTCAACGTTTATAAAAAAACAAAAAAAAAAAAAATGGTTTGTGCATTTGTTTTAAAAAAAAAAGTATTTTAACTCTTTTTATATGAAAGTCAAACTTTCCTTAAGTTTATATAACAAGTTTATAACTTTCCGAAAGGAATATTTACGCAGATCATTTAAGTGTAAAAAATAGAGTTATGCCGGGTCGTTCATTTCAGTGACCGATCATTTTCGTTCATTTATACAAGACTGATTCGTTCATTCAATCGTTCACTTTGAACGAATTAATACAACCCTTACTGAATGTGATTTTCTTCTTGTCTTTTGATAAACAGCAGCTGAACGAAATTCATCCATACACTATTGAACGAAAGCCGTTCTGTTAAATAACCAGCTCATTCCGTTCAATGAAGTGATCCGTTCATTTTAACCCGTACGTTCATGAACGACACACCTCTAGTAAAAAACATATCCAGTTTTTTAAATATTTTGTCCCTATACCGTTTCGAATTTGTTCTTATTTGTACCAAAATTTTAACTATAGGCCATATGTTCTATAATTCCAAAGCCTTTCATGTATTCCTTATTTATCGTTAAAGTATTTTACCAGCCTCAATAGAAATGTGGACCTAATTGAAACAATTTAAAACAATTACATTTTTGCGATTTTTGTCTCAGTTTTTTAGGAATTGCGGGTTTCTGTTTTTACTTTTTTTTAAATTTGTTTAAAGTTTATTTTTTCGAATGATCTACAACCTTGAAAATGTCATTGACTTAAGTTAAAAATTAAAGATTTTCTTGCATATTACAAATTTGGTGATACTTTAAAAACTCTATTTTTATAAAAAATCTTTATAAACTGGCAAATATCGAAGAAAATTTGATATAAATTTTCCTCAACTTTATTCTAATTTTATTCTATTTTCTTCGACCTTTTTAATGATTTTTCACTGTTATTGAAGTATTTAAAAAACAGGTTTTCTCGCATATGAGAGATTCCCACAACCAACTCCAAACACATAGAAAATTTGTTATAATATTAAAATAACTGCTGAAGAAGATTTAAAAGGAAATCGAAATATTGAGTTAATTATATATAAAAATAAAAAAATCTTTTATAAAAAACAAAAAAGTGACCTCAAGCTTAAAAATTATTTAATAAAAATCAACTTTATTCTTTTTTTAAAAAATTTACTGCTTTAAAGATTCAAAACTAATTTCAACACTTTTGTATCCGGAATATTCTATGTCAGATTTATTTCCAATATTTCGATCCTGTTCCACTGTAGGCTAGAGAGATACATTTTATTTCTAAGTAGTATTTATTAGTATTTAGTAAGAAAAAACAAATTGAAATTGAGAAATTAATTATTATATTAAATTTGTAAAGGTGGATTCACCCATTCGTTCTTAACAAAAAATTTGTTCGACCAATATTTTTTTTATATGAAGTTTGACGTCTCTCTTTTTGAGAGAGAGAAAATATTTTTTACGAACTTGAATTGGTTTAATTTTATATTTTTTCTGGACAAAAATGAATTGAGTTGCCAATAGGTTGCATTTTTTTTATACAAATAACAATGCCTTATGTATTTTCATGGCCATCAGCAAAAGCAACTTTCTTTTTTCATTCATTTTGAATTTATATCTGTGATTTTGAATACACAATACTTTAAAATAATATAATATTTGTATTTTAACACTTAAAACCCAAAGCAAATTAAATTAATGGCCGCACTTGTAAAACTAATAGATTTTGTTTACATATGTCAGCTTTGATTTTTCAGAAAAATCGTTCAAAATGGCTGAATCGTGCTGCAAATAACTCTGAGTAAAAAATTTTTCTCTGGAAAAAATTTTTGTTAAGAACAAATGAGTGAATCCACCTTAACTCAAAATCGTGTTTGAACATTTTCATAAAGATTTTAATTTCTCAATATCAATTTGGATTTCTTATTTTCAATTTGTTCTTTCTCAATATCAAATTCGAATTTCTCAATTTCAACATGAAAAGGTGTAGAATAGATGTTGTGGTATTGGATTTAAGTGACACGAGTGCCGTCTGGCTGTCGAGAAAAATGATAGTGCAGCCGCAAATATTTCTTTTGCATAAAATACTACAAGCTAATTCTAATTGCTAAAATCTCAGCCTGAAAATACTGTATTTGAGAGTTTTAAATTGAGTTTATCAATCAACCAATTAATATGTAGCAATCGAAAATTTCATTATTTCTAATTATTGGCTAGTTTTTATCATGTTGTTTTCATTTGTTATATTACTGCTGTTATATTTCTTTGCAAAATATTACAGCTCCATGATGACTAATAAGTAAATGTATTATTAACTATTTGCTCTTTCATGCAGTAAATACTAATGTACATCTTTAGTATATAATGTTGTATATAATTTGGACGAGTGTAATTTCACTAATTGATTTTATTTTAGATTGTTTGATCGTACCAGATAATGGTTTTATATGAATACAGATTTCCCTTCAATTAATATTAATTACGATATTTTAGGATTTTTTTTAACATAAACCAAACACAAAGTATTTGCTGATTTTCTCCTGATATTATTTTATCTAAAAGGCAGTGATGGGTAGCTGTTTCTAACAAGAACATCCAAATTGCAAGTCGTGTAGACTGGATGTTATGGGAAACATCATTATTAAATAAATACTTTTGCTTAACAACTACACACGATTGTTTTTCATGTAGAAAGAAAATCTAACACAATTATAGTGCCGCCCCTTTCATGAACATGAGACATTTTGCCTTTATTTCTTTGCCCCGACAGACAGACAGACAGACAGCCACACATCAATATTTGTAAGAAAAGATAAGATCGATTATGTCTTTATTAAAAACCAACCACCACTAAACCCCAACAACAAATTGATTTTCTGAATACTTAAACCAACAAACAAAAAAAACAAAAAAAAAAACAACAACTTAATAAAAGAAAACCTTAAGATTTTTCTTTTACATTTTTGAAAAAATGAAGATGATGCTGAAAAGAAACAATTATTTTAATTGAATTGCGGTTTTTTGGTGATGATCTGGTACTCGTATCATGAATGCATCCAGACATGATTGAATACACAAGTTAGAAAGATATTCGTACATTGTCGTTGGTTTTCTTTGTTATCAAATGCAACAACTCAGCAGCAGCAGCAGCAACAATAAAGTTGAGTTCAGAGGGGTCATGTGGCAAGACAGCAGCTCCAATAACCAGCCAACAACAATGCAAATTTGTTAAAACATGAATTTACAACAATATTGTTGTGTTTAGTTGCTTGTTTGTTGCAAAGAAAACTGATGAAAAATCGTGTTGAATTTATATAACGTATTTTTTTATGTTTAACATTTTTTTTTTGGTTGGCTATAAACCAAAATCAGTTGTGTTGTATCTTTTATATGGTGGAGCATAAGAGGGAGTTTGTCAATTGAGAAGGCACCACATTATTTGATGCAAATAATTGCACAAGTAGATCTTAATAAATATTTTCTAAATACAACCGCTATTGTAAACATCTTGAAAATATACATTAGGGTCATATAGTTAATTTCCGCAGTATGATTTATGGTGTTTTCTTTTCTGAAATAAAATGTTACACCTTTATTATGTACATTTTTATAATGTTTACCCCACATTTTAAAGATGTCGCATTTTTAATGGTCAGAATAGAACATAAAATTACAACAGTGTAACATTTTTTTTCATGTACAGCTGTTTTTGTTTTTTTTGCTAAAAAAGAAGAAGCAGATAGCTCCCTGGTAAGATCGCTTGAAATAACACAATGAATATTTATCAAAATGACCTATGGCACTTTCCCGACTAATACGAAAGTTCTTCTCAAATATAAAAATTATATATGTATATAAACATACATTATATATATAAGAAGTAGGAGATATTGTCCTATGAAATTTGACATACATCAACTTCAGAGTATTCATTAATTACGTTCTTTACCAAGCCTTTCACTCACGGTTGTGGATTTCTTTCCATAATCATATAAAATATTTTATCATCATCTGATGATGAAGATGAATCCAACAAGTCATCCAAAATTTTTTCAGCACATAAAAAATATTTTCCATTTTGTATATTTTTTTTTTTTTTTGTTTCTTAACACAAATACACATTCATAAACAAGACAAATGTCAGCTGCATCAATGCCAACTTAGCCCTTTTCGGGCTAGATTTAGCCGGATTTTAGTCACTCAAAACGCGAAAAAAAAGAAAATTGCATGTGGTTTTATATGGATTTTTTTCCATTTAGCCCTTTTTTCAAAAATGTTTACGCGTTTTGAGTCTCAAAAGTTGGCATCACTGGTCAGTTGTTTTATCGTGCGATTCTCCCCCACTAAAAATACAGAGTGTGAAAGGTGCACCATTTTTTAAATTTATATTGTGACATTTATAGAAAAGAACAGACTACACTTTAGCAGTGTTGACATTTTTTCAGAAAAGAACACAAAAAAATTAAAAAAGATGCGAAATGGGAAAAACGTGTAACATTTTTGCCAGAAAAGAAAACGCCATTAATCTTCTGTATGCTAAACAGCAGTTCTCGTACCTTTGGAAAGTGTACTTAGATTCAAGAAGTATTTTTTTAATAGGATTCTTTCCCCCCTGCGATACATTTTTGGTATGATGAGTTTGTCGTTGGTTGTCATTTAAATTGTATTTGTTGTTAAAATATTTTATAAATTGTATAAGTTTAATAACGGCAAATCTAATTATTATTAATTTAACAATTATTGGTTTTATTTTAGAACAATTTTCCGTAAATGTTAAAGTCAGGGAAATAAGATTTTAAATTTTAAATGTTTCTTAAATAACTGCTGCTTAAAATATCAAATGTTAATTGCTGACAAATATCAAACTGTAGAAAGTTTTATAATAATATTAAAATGTTTAATCACTTTTTTTTAATAATTTACATTCAGCCTTCCAGACTCTTCCACTGCTACACCTTTTCAAGTTGAATTTAAGAAATTCCAAATTTATATTGAGAAATAACAAATTGAAATTCAAAAATCCAAATTGATAATGAAAAATATCAAATTTAAAATGAGCAATACAAATTGATAATGACAAAAAAAAAAAAACACAATGAAATTAATAGCGTTTTTTTTCTGGCAAAAATGTTACACTTTTTTCCTTTTTTATATGGGAAATGGGTAAAAAGTATAACATACATATATGTAACATTTTTGCCAGAATAGAAAACGTCATAAGAAATGTAAATTAATATTGAGAATATGCAAATTGAAATTGAAAAAGCAAAATTTATATTGAGAAAATACAAATTGATATTTGTATGACGTAGCCCCAATAGACTAAGCGATAGAGTGCCAGACTATCAAAGGGTTGCGGGTTCGATTCCCGCCAAAGACTCTGGGTAGACGAGTCAGACATATGTAGATCAGTCAGACATATGGAGATAAGTCACCACACATTTTAGACCAGTCAGACATATACAGACCAGTCAGACCTATGTAAACTAGTCAGACATTTGGTAGAGAATCTAAGGCATTGCAATGGACCATATTGGTCTCTGGGTAAGGGTGTGAGGTTACTCACACCAGCCTTCCTACCTAACCTAACCTTGATATATTCCAAAAAAAAATGATTAAAAACAAGTCCACCTAAATATAAATTTTTTTTTAATTTATAAAATTAAAATCACATTACACGATTGGTTCAACATTTCTTCATGCACACCACAAGAGTACAGAAAAGGTTAAGGTTATAAATTCAGACTTATTTTGGTAGAATTTTATCTCATAGCAGAAAGGAACCAATTATGGACTGATAGCTTCAAAATCCACTATTCAGTAACGAGTTTTATGGTTTTTATAGCGATACTCGCAAGTGGACACTATTTGGAAGCTATAGCCCATTATGAACTAACAGCTAAAAAATTCCGTAATATATCAAACTTAACTAATATTTCAATTAAAATAAAACATGTTTATAAAGTCTTTATTTGAATATTATTAACTAAAAAGTATTCGATTAATCGATAAATGCACTTGATATTATAATTAACAAAAATATTTAAAGTCTATTATTTGTCCAAGGATTTGCCTTTGGTCTCATGCAAACACAATAAAAGATAAAACCAACCCAAAACACAAACGCCACCACAAGAGAACATAACGATGGCTAAACCGTAATTTTGTAATAAAAGTGGAAATATTTTCAAGGACACAAACACCATCATACTCATAGAGGCAAAACACATAGAAGTGGCAGGAGCACGTATCTACAAAAGAAATTGCAATATAATTTAAACAACAAATATATATGATTTAATAACGTAGCTAAATACATACCTTAGTGGGTAAAATTTCCACTATAACAGTGAATAGTAGAGCAACTACTCCTATGCTGGCGAGCAAAATAACGCAAGTCATGATAACCAAGGGTAACCAATTGTATTCCAGTTTCAATTCAGCAGAGGTAAATTGTATATAAAGTCCAAAGACTATAAGACCCACAGCCATGCCACCTGATGACACCAGCATTAACATTTTGCGACCATAACGATCCACCAATATCATGGTGAAACATGTGCCCGCTATCTGGGCCACACCCATGACAATGGTACAGGTATTGGGATCAATATCGGTACCCGTTTGAGCAAATATATCCGACATATAGTTGAAGAAAGCAAAACTGCCAGAAAACTGATTTAAAGCCATAAGCATAAAAGCAGTGAAAAAGGCCTTTAAAGCATCTTTGCACACTGGAATAAAAAAATAAATAAACATTTTAAAAATATAAACATACATACATAAATACACATTCTAAATGAATTTTTATACTATAAACCATGATGTAATTAATTATACAAGGTGAGTGCAAATCGGCAACAAATACAACACAATACAGAAAACAACAGGCATTTTGTTTGTGTAAAATAATGTACTGCTGTAAAAAACATTTAAAAAATGATTACTTTTGACATAAGTAAATTGTAAACAAAGTCAGTCAGTCAAAGCAATAGAAAGTTATAGTTATAATGGGTGTTTTTTTTTACTGGTTTGTTTTTCGAAAAGAGATAAAACTGGCATTTTGTGTTCAAATCTGGCAACTCTAATGTCATTTATGTTCAGTTTGGTTTGCCATTTCATCATGAACAGGTTGACAAAAGAACAACGCTTGCAAATCGTGCAAATTTATTTCGAAAATAACGGTTCAGTTCGCGAAGTTTACCGCAAGCTCCGTCCATTTTATGGTCGACATAATCGTCCATCAGAGCAATTAATTCGGTTAACCATGGATCGTTTTCGCACTACGTTTACTCTATGTGATAATACGCATCCGCAGAGACGTCGAACAGTGCGCACCGAAGAAACAATTGCCGCTGTAGAGCAAAGTGTTGAAGAGGACCCGAATGAATCGATTCGCCACCGTGACCGGTATAGAGCAATGATAACCGACTATTTTGTTCCCGAATTGGATGGCATGAATGTGGATGAGTTGTGGTTCCAACAAGACGGCGCTACATGCCACACAGCGCACGCCACAATCGATTTATTGAAGGAAACATTCGATGAGCGCATAATTTCGCGGAATGGACCTGTCAATTGGCCACCAAGATCGTGTGATTTGACACCATTGGATTATTTTCTTTGGGGATATGTAAAGTCGCTCGTCTACGCAAACAAACCAGAAACGTTATGGGAATTGGAAGCCAACATTCGTGGTGTTATTGCCGACATACGGCCCCATATGCTCGAAAAAGTGGTTGAAAATTGGACCTGTAGAATTGGCTTTATTCGAGCCAGCCGCGGCGGCCACATGCCTGAAATCGTATTTAAACATTAATGGCATAAAATTATCTCTCCAATAAAGCCAAATTGATGGTCATTAAAACGATTTTCTTGTGTTTTATTTCAATTCGAAGTTCTATACCTCTCAAAAAACACCCTATATGTTACCCGGCCTATGAAAAGGTGGCTTATGACTCAAAAAAGAAATTGCGAGACACAGCTGTTAAAGATAAACAATGCATATCGTCAGTTTCTTAGTAGTTTTTCTTTTGCATTATGAACAGTCATGCCCAAAAGGCAACCAAAAAAGGCAAAAGAGCATAAATGAGATAAGTTCGTGTGTGTATATAAAGAGCGATGTTTTTTTCAATGCAAAGCACAAACCAGTTTCTGAGGATGTTTGACCAGCCAACAAAGTGGCATCAAAGTAACCAAAGGCTTCATCGTAAAAACCTAAGCCGAAGAAATCTGTAGCTTGATCTTCAAATCAAGATCCAAAAAAAGAAAGAACTGAAGAAACCTGCGACTTCAACTGCAATAAAAAAAATCAAGAAAACATAAGGCCTCATCTCTAGAAGGAAATTGGAAAAAAACGAGCAACTTCAAAGTTTTCAACAAGGATAGCGACGAAGAAAACTACTTAATACTGTTAAATAAATATTTTTTGTTTTTGCAGCGTTCAATCCTGTTTTTAAATTTTTCATTACCATTTATTATCTTGATTCTGGATTTTCAATAAAATGCTGTTTTTCTGTACATTTTTAGTACACTTCTAAGCAAGTTAGGACTTTCTAGTTTTCACCACGTGAAAGAGCGTCTCAAAAAGTATCGAAACCAAAAAAAAAGTTAAAATTTTTTTTAGTCATAATAAGCCACCTTTTCATAGGCCAGGTCACATATGCTACATCAAATCACCTTGTATAGTTACACCATGCTATAAACCATGGTGAAATAATTATACAGGATGGTGGAAAAATTACAACAATGCAAAAGAAAACAACACAGTATTTTTGTTTTTGCTTTCATGTTTGTAATGTCAAAGCAACTGGCTATTGTTTACAAACATACTTGCAGAAAAAATATAAATACATTAAATTTTTTAATTTCACCATGAACATGACTAACAAAAACCAGCTGGCTCTTCACCACCACCTGGCATAATTATTTCACCATACTATAAACTTACCAAAATCTTTAATTGTCAATTTCTCTGATACGCCATTACTAGATAAAATATTTTGTTTAAGTTCCTGAAATTCAACATTTTCCTCTACGTCCTGAGGCTTGACCGTTGTCGCTTCAATGTTCTCCTGCTTGGATATATTCTTATAGAAATTGAATGCCTCACGCGCTTTATCTATTTGTTGTTTTCTCAGTAAGAATTGTGGTGTTTCCGGAAATTGTGTGGCTGCTATTAAGTATATAAGGGGCAATACAATGATAATGCAGGGATTTAGATAATAATCGACATGTGACGACAGCACAAAGCCAGTCATAATGCCAAAACTTAAGAATAACATTGCCATTGATGATAAAGCTCCACGTACACTAGAAATGCAAGCAAATTTCAAATATTTAATAAATATGTCAAAGAGATAAGAATGTTATTAAAAGAAGCAAGAGAAAGTAATTAGTTGCTAAGTGATAAAACGTTTTCTAATTAAGTTTATCTTGTTATAGTTAATACTTTTAAATAATACTATTAAATACATCTAAAACACCCAGCAATTAGGGGAATAATTTTAAAAGCTATTATATGCGAGTACATACAGGAAATATACGAAAATAGTTTTATAGGGGCAATTGGCCAAATCTCTCTGAGGGGTTCTAAAAGTGCTAAACACACAATTAATTTGCACTAATTTTAGCATATTTGTCTTAAACATCCATATAAGTATTTTATATGATAGCTAGGTGAAGTGCAGCGTAACTTTATAAACCATAAAAATATACAAGTATGTTAATAATAAAAATGCATTCCAGTGTGCCAATTGTCTAGAAAAATATAACTTTACAATGGTATACTTTAAGTTATTAATCAAATGAACTCAAGCCGAAATAATAAGAAAATTTCTCTAATAAGTAAATAAAAATATAAAACTTATAGGTTATGCAGAAGTTTTTATAATTACTGACTCATGATGCTGTTAAGATAAGGAGGCCTTTAGATAAATATGCAGGACTCTGGCCAACTATTTTATTAAATTAAGCTTTTTTTGCAAACTTTATAGTATTTACATATCGTGGTTTAATTTAAATAGGACCTACTTTATCGATGACATTAGGGGCCAATCGCAAAATTTATAGCATTTTCCTGATAGGAGGATTACTTTTGCGCCACCCTGGACAACCCCAAACCATTATGCTTGCTGCTAACTTAACTGTCCTTTTAAGGCAGTCTTTATGCTTACGCTGCGCCAAAAGAAGAAGCGTTTACAATGGTGTCGGGAATGGACGTCTGGGACTCAAAGGCATTGGAACTCCATCATATTTAGTGATTAATCTAAATTTGATGTGAGTGTCGGTGATGCGCGCAGGAGAGTTATCCGTAACAAGACTGCCTTAAAAGGACAGTTAAGTTCCCAGCAAGCATAATGGTGTGGGGTTGTATATCTGCCAAAGGTGGAGGACAACTGTACTTTATTGATGGGATGGTCAACGCTGAAAAATACATTAACATACTAGAAGTAAGTTTGCTGCCATCAATACCAAAACTGACTGACTGTGGTGTATACACGTTTCAACAGGATGGAGCATCATCTCATACTGCCAAACGAACCAAATCATGCCTGCAGTCTAAGGAAATTGGGGTCTTAGATTGGCCATCAAATAGTCCGGACCTAAGCCCAATCGAGAATATAGGGGAAATAAAAGCAATCTAAAAAATGAGATTTAAAAACAAAATTGCAAGAGATGTGGGATTCTATTTCAACAGAACAATGTCAGAATTTATTAAAATCTATGCCAAAGCGTTGTAAATGTATTGTATAGGCAAAATAATAAATATTTAATGCACCGTACGAATTAATACTGGTCAAATTTGTCTTATCATTTAAACAAAGCATTCAAAGAAATAAATGTTGTTGTTGTTGAAGTACAACAAACAATTTTTTTTTCCAAAATTAAGAGAATAGAATGATCTTTCAGAAAAAAAAGGTTTGCATTTGTTGTCTACTTTAGTATTGAAAATATCATGTGTTAAACATTGCATACAGATAAAAAAGCTTGCCGTACGAATGTCGGGGCTCGTAATAGATTAAAAAAATAAATTTAATTTTATCTTTATGGATGTCTATATTTTCTACGCTTGTGTGCATTGTGAAGATGAGAAAATAGACCCTTATTTTTCACACATCTCCGTGTGGTAAAGTTTGTGTTACCACATGCACAGTATTTTACAAACATTAGAGATAAGAAAGAGTGCGTAGCGTCACATACGTATCAGAGACCTGCAACGAGTACTAAATTTTCGGGTATACTTAATCATGCACATTGATTTTTATGATTTAATCGTTTTTGTTCAAATGCACAAAACGCTCGTTTACGCAACCGTTCGTTTCAAACATTCAGTTTTATTCACTGGTTGTTTTTTGCGAACATGAATATTCTGACTGTGTCGTTAAATGTATGAAGCTCGTTTTACATCAAAGCCAACGTGTTGTTAGCCGAACATGTGTTTTATTCATTTGTTGTTTTGTGCGAACATGAATGTTCGACTGTGTCGTTAAATGTATGAAGCAGCTCATTTTACATTTTTTCTTTAATTTTTTTTGCTGTGCAAAGATATATTTGACAAACTGTACATATTACAAATTTTATCATTGCTGTGTCAAATAAGTTTTCTTTTCGACGAAATAATGTTAAATAGGTAGTAAATGCACATTTTTTATGTTTTCATATTTTTCTGCCAGCCGCTTTTTACTTATAAGTGGCTCGTGTGTTTTTAGTTCAATTCCAATCAGATCATGCACAACAAAGCCGACATGCAAAAAACAAACTGTGTATAAACAAGAATTTTTGTTTTCAAACATTGCAGTTCGAACCAAGTGTTGGAAATGATTTATACTCGTTGCTGAATTTTCTGTGTGTGCATAAAAAGTGAATAAGCATAAAATTGAATCATACTTTTTTGTATTGTTCTTAAAATTCAACGTTAGTGAATAAGTCGGCTCGTTCATACTTGTTGCAGGTCTCTGATACGTATGCCTACTATACTAGGTTAAAATTCTTGTACAAACGAGAGATAGTAGCTAATAATATGTAAAGTTTCAGACAGTTCCTAACTAGTGTTCTCTTTAATTATAACTGGTTCTATATATCACGATTTCATACATAATTTCAAATATGTATAACCTAAAATGTAAATTGGAAACTTTTTCAAATATTCTTACCTGGGATCCGAAATTTCACTAATGAAAATCGGCATAACCACGTAATTTCCACCACCTGTCATGCCACTCAAAAATCTCCCCATATACAGATAAATATAAGTTTTGGAGAAATATATAAAAATCCAGGCGCTCTATTAAAACAAGTTAATGCTTTCCATTAGCATATTTTGAATTTAAAACTTGTTTTATGCATTAATTTAACTTACCACAAATGGCAGGGCTACTAAATACATGCACCATTTACGTCCAATACGATTTAATAGCAAACCAAATATTATATTTCCTGATAGTGAGCCTAAACCGAACAGAGAACCAATCCATGAGACCTGCTCAATGCTCACTACGAAATTTGTGGGCGAATTGTCGGACTGCAGTATGTGGAGAGTGGGTGAGATCCAACCAGTTGCTATGCCATGGGCAAAGGTTAGCATTTGTACTAAAAATGGAGAAGAAAAATTTTGTGTTTTAGATTTTTTTTTTTTTGTTAAAGAAATATGTATTTTTAGGCTGAATGAAATCCTCTTGAATGTTGAAATCTTGTTTGCTCCAATAGTGGTTGGATTTTGTTTGAATTTTGAAACGGCTTGAACATTTATATGCAGCAATATGTGGTGAATTCTTAAAATTTTTAAAGTGATTCAAGATTTTTTTTAAAAACTATGTTGACACTAAAAATAGTTTGGTTTTAGTTGTTAATTATGTTGCTTTAGTTTAGATTAGTTCCTAATCTTATAATCCAGCAATCTGGAAGGAATCATATATTCTTCCCTTATTTAAATCGGGCAGCAAATCTGATGTCGAAAATTATCGAGGTATCGCAAAACTAAGTATTATAATGAAACTTTTTAAAAAATTAATAACCGATCATTTAAACTATCAAGTATCTAATTTAATATCTTCATTTCAACATGGTTTTCATAAATCTTGCTCTACTACTACTACAAATCTTTTGCATCTAAAACAGTCATCAATCACGGTTTTATTCAAAGACAAAATAAATCATTTACTTCTCGTACGGAAACTGCAAAAATTGAGATTTACAGAGGTCAAATTACCGCATTCGATATCGAGTAAAATTGATCGTAATTTTCTTATTTGAGATTATGGCATTCGATATCGAGCAAGAAATTTAGTACATTTTATCATAATTTCGATATCGAAATCATTTTGCGATACGATAGCTCATTCGATCACGAATGCGGTAATTTGGCCCCAGATCTTAGTGTACAGTGGATACAATCTTATCTGTGGAATAGAACACAAACCGTTCGCTTTAATAACACGTCTTCATATAAAATTAACGGTTGTTCTGGAGTACCACAAGGGAGTCAGTCACCTTGGGCCGCTGTTATTTTCTCTTTTTATTAACGATTTGCCTAAAGTAATTAAATCCTCTTATATTTTAATGTATGCGACGACGTAAACATTTTCTTGGCCTGAAACCAACCTTTTGATCACTTACGTATCCAAACCGACTTGGATTCTTTTTATGAATAGTGCAAGCTTAACTTGATGGAACTTAACTTAAAGAAATGTAAAGTAATGCGCTTTGCAAGGCACAATCCAATTTCAAAAAAATTTTTTCTGGGAAACTACCAAGTGGAAACTACCAGTAATACAATTGAATCTGTGCAAAAACAATTCCTAATATTTTGCCTACGTGGACTCCATTTCAACCCATTTAATTTAGCATCATATACTGCTAGACTTGCTCTTATTAAACTGCCTACATTAAAAAGTCGTAGAACTATGCTGAATATATCATTTATCCTGAATGTTATTAATGGTGATATATGCTCTGGTTTTCTAATCAATGGAATCCCTTTCAACATTCCGCAATGTTTATCCCGTAATTTTTCACCTCTACCTGTGAAATTTTATAGAGCCAATTATGTTGACGCAGATCCCCTAAGAATAATGTGTAATCAGTTTAACCAGTTGTAGGGGAGAGGGGGGCACCTTAGAACACTTTTTGCTTTCAAGCCACATAAAAATTTATATTTTTGAATTATTGACTTTTTACATAATTTAACTAATATATATGGAAATAAACTTTAGCTTAAGTCTACAAGTAACTTATTTTTAGTTCGATTTATATAATTTTTTTTGTTTTTTTAATGGATGAAGTCATTGTGTTCGAATGCGCCCCCTATACGGGGCAGCTTTGAACTAGGCTGGGGCAGTTTTGAACGGCAATTTTTTCTTGTAGCTCTTATGTCCAAAAATAACATAAACAGTTATATTTTTTATATATAAAAAAAAATCAATTTATTTATTAAGAAAAACATAAACATTAACAATTAAAAAATAAAAAAAAATTCAGATCAAAAATACGTTTTATTTTATTAAGACTTTCCGGCCTTGCGATTTCAGGTGACATTACCTTTAAAGCATCATGATCAGCATTGGATACGTCATTTTCAGAAAATAAATTAACGGTTGATAAATTACCATGTTCAAAGGTGCCCCCTTTTTCTTTGTTCAAACCTGAACTGGCTGGCCATTTAACGGAAATTTATAATAAATATTTTTTTTTACATAAATATCAAATAACTTAACTTAATTTTGTTTGAAATGAATTTCGGACTGCAATAAATTTCTTTCACGAAAGAAAACCATCACTGAATACTTCTTAAAAAAATAAAAAAAATTACAATGGCACTGCGAAAACTTGTTCACCCAACTACATTCAGTAGACGACTGAAAAAACTAGCAAATGTTGTTAACGTTGCTAGAAAACAAGGTTGTCATGTGAAAAACTCGGTTAAGGGTCGGAAAAAATGTTAAACTGAGATTTAATCAACATAGTTCAAAGGTGTCCCGGGTATAAACGTGCCCCCTCTCCCCTACAGATTTGTTGATTTTTCGTTAAATGTTAATGTCATAAAATAAATTAATAATTCTTTTCTTAAACTCATAATTATTTGTTACATATATTTTATTCCCATATGTTAAATAATATTTTGTAAACTGTCTGTAAGGAATTCATTTCCATAGACAAATTAAGTAAGTAAATAAATAAATAATTTTAGATAATTTTGGAAATTATTAGGGTCAGAAGTTGGTGAGCCTTTTTGTTTTCCAAACATTTGGTTCCAAAGCAGTTTCCACTTTCAACATAACTTGCTTCTGTGACTCACCTGTTATGGCAGCCAGTAACTGATATCGATATCTATGACACAGTACAGAGCTACTGCGCTGTTTAATTACATCTTGAACACTTGAAACCATTTTCCGTATTTCCGTTAAAAATTCACTCCTTGCAAATATAAAACCATTAACTTTCACATTAGATCGCTGAATGATGAGAAAATGTTCATTTTATTCACACTTGACAGTGACACTAATTCTAATTTCATTCTACTCTTAATAAATCTTTATTATATTTATGTTTTAAATACGAATTACTTAAGATTAGATAAAATGAGAACATTTAAATTGCTGGTAGATTTCCGAAAACATTCAATGAACTTTGGAACGAATAGACTCATCTTATCTAGCAAGTAGCATCATTAGCAAACATCATTATGACCCTAAAATAGGTTTGTTGTCAAAAAAACAGAACAAAAGCAAATAATACACGCCTTCTAACAGCTGTAAAAAACTGAGATTAAATGTGTATAAATTAAAAAAATAAAAGCGAAATAAATCTGACATGTAGTACAACATTTTCAACGCCTTATCAAGCACCTCATCTTTATATTTATCTCTTACATCAGCATTATCATCATGCCTCACACAAACTATTTATTTATGTATGCCTTCAAAACAAAAGTATTGAGTTGTGCAAAACATGTACAACGTGTCAAACATCGCATTTTGGGAAGTAAATAATTGAAGCTTTTTATATTGTTGTTTTTGGCCCTCTTTTTAAACCAAAACAACAACAACAATAAGAATTTAATTGAAATTGTAATTTAATTTTTTTTTAAACAATTTATTGAGTGTATGATTATTTCTGTGTTGTTTGCCTTTTTAAGTGCAGTGTAACTAACAGCAGTGGTTATTTTAATGTTCCCACAATTATTTAAATTGAAATATTGCAACAATTGCTTATCTTTTGTTTTGAAGTGGTGTTTTTAAAACTATTGTTTAATAATTTAATTTTTTGTTTTCTAAAGTAACAAATGAAGTCCTGAAAGTAATACGGGTAATTATACTAGGAACACAAGTGCAACGAAAGACGAATTTCGCCCAACACGACGAACTAGTTGGTGACAATTCGCTGTGTAAATTCGTCGTATGAAGCACAATAACAATGAAAAATATTAAATAATGTCTAATAATTTAATGCAAGACGGGCACGGCAACAAATACCACAATCCAAAAACAACCGGCATTTTGTTTTTGTTAAAAGGTATGTGAAATGTCAAAATCCGGTCGTATTGAAATATAAACAAACTTAATTCAATTTGTTTCGTTTTATTTTATCGTTTTTTTCTTTCAACTAAAACAACACACAATTTTTATTAATTTTACTTTTTCAGACTTTTAAATAATTTGTTTTCCTTACTTCGTTTTTTTTTTATTTTAAATAACAAATGTAAACAAAACAAAGTATCAATTTACACAAAGCAATTTTTTTTGCAAAATACTAACGCCTAAAACCACATTTAGTTGCTTTACCTTGGACCATTAAGCTATGTGTCCACGATCGTCAGATATTACAACGTTGTCCGAAAAATGTTCAAAAAAGGTCTAACAACCGTGTAAACTTAAAATTTTTGCCTTCCAACGTTGTAAGAAAAAGCATTTTCAACATTGGAAGACAAAAATATTGTCATTGTCATTGTTTTAAGACAATTGTCAAATACTTGTGATTGTCATATGTGCAAAGTTTATGCATCTGCCAATGGCAGCATTGTCATAGAAATTATTTCTAAATACAACTCTGTATATACATAAATAAACAAACAAGTATGTATTGATAAAATTTTTGAAAAAAGTAGAAAAAAATTAAAAAATTAAATTAAAGTGTGCATTAGGGCATAAGCAGATAAAATGGTTCCAATTGCTCTTTCTTGTCCCATGACAATATTTAAAATTTTTTAAACACACACACAGAGCTGCAAAACGAATTTGACAAGGCCACACAACAATCTGACAACCGTGTGAACTGACAATTTCGGTTGACAGATAAATTCTTTGTGTGACAAATGTGTACAAATGAAATTGTTAGTTTTCTTACTTACAATCGTCTAAACTGACAATTTACCTTTTGCTAAAAATTGTTCAATGTCAGTACATTGCTAGCACATTGCTAGATATGACAACGTTGTAATATCTGATGATCGTGGACACATAGCTTTACAAAGAAGCGAAGGCATAATGAGAAAAGAGCACTATCTGAGAATTTTGCAAACTCATCTTCCCGATTTTGGAGATAAAAGCGTCTATCATGTTGATTATATTATTTTTTAGCTGGATGGTGACCCAAATCACACTTATAAAAGAATGGCTGGGATCAATAAATCATTCTCTAAAATTTTTAGTATACGAGTACCTATGCGGATTGTTTTCGTTTGTATTAGAAGTTGATACTCTTTGTGTTGATTTTATTTTTATGAAATAACAGGTGCACAAAACATTTACATCGAATATTTTTAAAGAGGATTTTAAATGGAATCAACGCTAATTATATACAAGAAACGATTAAAAATATAATAATCTTAAAGGCTTTGTCTCAATTTTGCCAAACTACAATGATTACTGGCTATATTTATTTCCGAAATGGTTGTGAAACTAATAAAATTTTACCGGGAATATTTTATTTTTTTCCTGTTAAATCATTGTACCACAAATTGTACATCTCTTAGGGAATTCTCTCTCTACTTCCAAATAGTTATGAATAAGTTATGCTTTATACGTAGGAAATTCATTACAATCAAGGATTTGCCAAAATAATAAATTATATTTACACTTGTTTTAATTTTATTTATTTATATACTCACATACTTGTACTTTGCCCTATTTGCTATTTGTTATATCCAATACCAAAAAATGGGGGTGGGGGGGGGAGTTGTGTTAACTAAGTTTGTCATTCAGTTTGTAACATATTGAAATATTGGTCGTTATAAGATTCTAAGGCGATCTAGCCATGTCAGTCTTTCCCTTTATATTCTGGGTCGTTATAAGATTCTAAGACAATCTAGCCATGTCAGTCTTTCCCTTTGTTGAAGGCTTCAAAAAAAGACATAGAACAATCAATTTTTTTTATCAAATATTCTTTATTCTACCGAAATGCTTGGTATTAGAAATGGTAGGATCCAAGTTATAGACAAAAGTTTCAGAAAACCTCCATATTGTTCAGATATTTTTACAATTTTCTTCAAATAAAATGCAGATAATATCATAAAATTTTGCAAACTTTATTTTTATTATAGAAGAACAAATCCTATTGAAAATGATAAGATAGTCGCCATACAAATGTCTTCCCGGAATATGGCTTTATGGTACAGAAATGTTTATAGAAAAACAATATTCATAGAATATGCATAAAATTCCTGTAAATGTTGTTATCATGTAAGCGATTCGCAAAATAAAATAACCAGTAACCAATAATTACAGTTACTGATACAAAAAAATGTAACAACTGGTATTTGTTGGTGGGTATATAAGATTCGTCACAGCCGAACATAATTTCTTATTCTTTGTTGTTTATTATATTTGTTAATTACTTTTCTTTAATTGTATAAGCGAAACATTGTTGCGAATTTGTTGTTGATTTTATTGTGTTTCTTTTTTTTATATTTGTTTTTGTGCTTGAAATTATCACTAGATTTAAATCCATGATAAATTGTAGCTTGTACTTATTTTTATGGCCACAATAAAGTACATTTTCGCATAAAATTTAGATCAAACAAATAAAAAGAAAAGAGATTAAACCAATTAACGAAATCATCTTAGTTACTTGCAGTATAATCTCGTATAAATTCTCTTGATACAGTTATACACTCCACACGGGTGCAATACAGTCACACTGAACACTTGAAAGACGGCTTTGATAATATGTTAAGAAACCATTAAAAAATATATCTGCGAAAGCTGTAATATAAACATACATACATACGAGTATGTACATAATAAGTAAATACTATATATTTGATCGGCGTTAAGAAGTGCAAAATCATTACTGCCCATCATATAAATTACTTTGGACGAGAAAAGTAACTAACTTTTCATCTAATGATTTTATTATTGAAAAAGTCAATCAGTGACAGAAAAAACTACAGTGTCATTTTCATTTAAGACACACAAATTATATACATATTCCCGATAACAATACACGAATACATGGGCGTAGCCAGGATAAAATCTAGAGGGCGGGGGCCAATTTTTTTTTTTGTAAAATGCTTTTTTGACTGCCTTCTACTCAATGCAAATGGATAAAACTTTGCAGGCATTCACCAGGATAAAATTTAGGGGGGGGCAAAATTTTTTTTGATAAAATGCTTTTTTGACTGCCATCTACTCCTGGCTACGCCAATGTATTCGTGTATTGTAATTGGGAGTATGAATGCCTGCAAAGTTTTATCCATTTGCATTGAGTAGAAGGCAGTCAAAAAAGCATTTTACAAAAAAAAAAATTGGCCCCCACCCTCTAGATTTTATCCTGGCTACGCCCATGTATTCGTGTATTGTTATCGGGAATATGAATGCCTGCAAAGTTTCAGAATTTTTTTAAGCATGGAAATTGTAATGTATTAATTAAAGCTATTCGTTACTAAAAAGTAAAAAATAAATAAAAAACTAAATTTTAAGAAACGCTTTTCTTTACCTTAAATGTTGATCAGTTGTGAAGACAAAAAAAATATGAATACTTAAAAAATCGACTAAAAGTCAAAAAATGAGAACATTTCAAACAACATAAACTTTTAAATCAAAATGGAAAAAATCTCACACATTCCTTAAAAGAAAAGCGTGGGGCGCGTGATTGGTTGTATTTCTTTCGGTCTGAAATATTAAAATGTACTCACCAGAGACCTGCAACAAGTATGAACGAGCCGACTTATTCACTAACGTTGAATTTTAAGAACAATACAAACAAGTATGATTCAATTTTATGCTTATTCGCTTTTTATGCAGAGACCTGCAACAAGTATGAACGAGCCGACTTATTCACTAACGTTGAATTTTAAGAACAATACAAACAAGTATGATTCAATTTTGTGCTTATACACTTTTTATGCACACACCGAAATTCAGCAACGAGTATAAATCATTTCCAACACTTGGTTCGAACTGCAATGTTTGACAACAAAAATTCTTGTTTATACACAGTTTGTTTTTTGCATGTCGGCTTTGTTGTGCATGATCTGATTGGAATTGAACTAAAAACACACGAGCCACTTATAAGTAAAAAGCGGCTGGCAGAAAAATATGAAAACATAAAAAATGTGCATTTACTACCTATTTAACATTATTTCGTCGAAAAGAAAACTTATTTGACAAAGCAATGATAAAATTTGTAATATGTATGTATGTAAGTACGTCATATATTTTTATATTTTAAATACATACGTAGTTTTATTAAATGTATGTATTTTTTCGAAAAACCTTACAAATTTTAATATTTCAAAAATATTGCTATAACTTCTTCCCCCCTCAAATGTTAAGAATGAAATCCAAGGTATATAAAAAGTTACAATTTCAGTCTTTATTATTACGACGCTACGACCTTTCCGGCTCCCTGACAAAATATAGTTGCCTTTGGCAACTATACTTTTTATAACACTTCTCTCGGTGTCGACACTGTCGAGTATAAAATTACTTTTGCTACTGAATAAAACACTTGTTCCGCTAACAACACGTTGGCTTTAATGTAAAATGAGCTTCATACATTTAACGACACAGTCGAACATTCATGTTCGCACAAAACAACAAATGAATAAAACGCTTGTTCGGCTAACAACACGTTGGCTTTGATGTAAAATGAGCTTCATACATTTAACGACACAGTCAGAATATTCATGTTCGCAAAAAACAACAAGTGAATAAAACTGAATGATTGGAACGAACGATTGCGTAAACGAGCGTTTTGTGCATTTGAACAAAAACGATTAAATCATAAAAATCAATGTGCATGATTAAGTATACCCGAAAATTTAGTACTCGTTGCAGGTCTCTGGTACTCACGGCAGTCATGTTTTTTTAAGTTCAGGTTGGTATGGGAGTTCTTATTTTTTGACTTTTAGTCGATTTTTTTAGTATTCATATTTATCTTATGTTCATTTGTGAACACAATATATATTAAGGTAAAGAAAAAAGTTTCTTAAAATTTTTTTTTTTATTTATTATTTATTTATTTTTTAATTATTGTTCTAGGCAATTCAGGAGATTGCCAAACTTCTATTCCCTTACTTAACAATAGAACAAACATAAACCGTTCAACGTGGTAGAAATGTATAACCACAACGGAGTTAGTTCACACAGTTAATAAAATAGAAAGGGAAGATCTTTTTGGCTGGAAAACAAATCAAAATTTAAATGTACTCTTGTGGTAGTCTATATATGATAAGAAATATGTAACATGAAAACATGAATAAAACTTGTACATTTCAGTTATAATTTGTGGTTAGTTGATAATAATTTTGTTTTTGTACAAGTTGTGTGTATTCAAATGTAACTAGATTTATATAATGACATAGATAGATACAGAAATCTGCAAAGGTAAGTAGGTTTAAATGCTGGCATAAAGGGATCAAGATAAATAAAAAAATTACACACATTTTACCTAAAGTTAAGACGCACACTTTGGTTCGTATTAAGGTGGGTTCATTGATAATTGCGTTAAACTGCAGCATTATGTGTAGGTTGGAAAGTTATTACATCTATGACCATCTGTGTGTATGTTGGTTGGAAATCAATATTCCCAGGACCTCGGAGATCTTATGGTACCAAATTTTATATATTGAATACAACATTTAAGAAGTTTGGTATTAAAAAACAGATTTTTTTTTTAATAAATATCCCAGCTATAAGCAAACAAAACTATTTTTTTTTGGTTTTTTGAAATATCTCGAAAACTAAAGCATCAAAGTTTGTATGATAAGCAACACTTTCGCTGAAACATTGAAGCCGTCGGATTTTATGTGAGCAATGCTTTGTAATAAGTATAAACACCAGCAGCCACACTTATTCTTTAAGCTTTACTTACACTGGTGTTGTACGATTTTCGGAGAGATCCGTAGTTTGCTTTATTTTATTATACCCTACACCACCATAGTGATTGTACTGATGTTGGTAACGTTAAAACATATGAATCTAACACTCAAATTAAACAAATCATGATACCTAATATGTTAATTCCCAAATTCTATTTCACAAAAATGGTGAGTTAAATAGATGATGATTACGAGTAGATCTTGGACAATAAACATTGCTGATGAAGCCCTTGCATTTCAGTGTGCCATTTGTCTAAGAAAAATATAGTTTTCACAATGGTATTCTTCGAGTTATTAATTAAAAACGAACTTGAGCCTGAATTAAGAATTTTCTCTAATATATAAATATAAAAACTACGAAATAATATTCCATAAAAAAATTTATCAATTTAACCTCGTTACTTTACTCAACTAAACCATTAATTATAACATAATAAGCAGTTCTATAATATGTGTGTATGGTTGGAAATTTTACTCTCAAACAAGAAACCATAGATTTCAATCTTCCTAGACCAAATTTTCGCACATTCGATTATGAAACATTTCTTTAACAAAACATGACAGAAAAAAGAAATTTAGCCCACAAATCATTTGAGATTATATGCGTATTTCTTAGGAATTTGGCTTAAAAGCAGAAACTTAATTAATGATTTTATTTTCAAAGATAATTCTTTAATTTTTATGTAAATTATAAACTTTTTTCTGCTCTTGTTAATTGCAAGATATTTAACTTTTTTTGATTTATTTCTTTTCGTGAAAAAAAAACAAAATTAAATGAACAAAGATAACGTTTAATAAATAACTTAAATAAGGAATTGTATTTTTCTAACTTAGAATGTGAAGATATTGGAGAATTACAAATTATAACACTTCCAAAGTCTATATTTTAGATTAATTAATTTAGTGAAAATTGTAGAACTGATATTTCCTTGTTTGTATTTTGTATTAATATTACAAATTATTCTAAGTATCAATAAAAGTACTTCACAGATTTTCAAGATTCATTTTAGATGAAAAAAGATAATTGCAGGAGATATATGGTAAATATAAATAAAATTTCAAGACCATTCTGTATGCAGGTAAATTTTCCTAAATGACAAATTCAAATTAAAGTTATTGTTGCCAAAGCTTAGAGTTATTTGTAAAAATAATAAATTTAATCTGGGTATTGACTGTATTTATATGATAAACACATATTTAATAAAATACTTCTGCTTAATGTTCAATACTAAGTTCAAAGAACACATTTTAATAAATTTTGGAACAAAAATCCCATTAATTTTAGTCTAACAAAGAATCATTTCGAATAAATACCCGATGAAAAAAAGTGAAAGAATTTAAAAACTTATACAAATTAATTACAAAATAGAAGATAAAGATAATAGGATTATTTAAAAACAAAAATAGCTCTCATGGATAAATTATCAAAAAAAAGAATGTGCCGAGGATACATTGTGTTATTATTATTCGCAAGGCACTCATAATATGCTGTTGGATGTATGAACAGGCGGAATGGTAGGCTATAAACACATAGCACTAATGAAATCAACAAAATTTATAACAACCAGCGGGTGAGTGAATGTTTGTGTTCTTAACAAAATGAAATTTTTACAAAAAATATATTTACCGCCTGGCCCACGATGTCGAACGATAACGTTCGCTTAGATAAGACTTAAGACACAAACTTGATTGTGGAATAAAAAAAACTTGATTGAGTAAAAAATAGATACGATAAAAAGTTTGTGTCTTAAGTCTTATCTAAGCGAACGTGATCGTTCGACATCGTGGGCCAGGCGGTTAATAAAAAATTCCATACAAATTTCATTTAATGTCTATTAGCAATTCAAAGATTAGCAACGCAAAAAACCAATATTTAAATTATTTTCTTTTTCATTTTTAAAGAGGTGAACATTAAAAACAAAAAGAAATTATATAATCTTTTAGAATTAGCAACCAAAAAAACAACCACTATTAATCATAATTTAATCATAATAATTCTCTTAAATAATTTATAATGGCCAAAATTAATAGGGAAAGGAGGTAAAAGAACAGCTTTATGTATTAATGATTTATATTAATTTTACACATGTCTAAGAAGAGTTAGAAAACATTTGTTTGTTGAACATTGTAAAAGACGTGAATATACGGAAAACGAAAGACTTAAAAAACAAACATTTTTTTTATGTATCCAGCAAAAATTGATTTCAAATCTGTTGTTATGACTTAAAAACATCTTCAGGCTTCTAGTAGAGATTCTAAAAAGTATTAGGAATGCTTTTTAAAAAATTTATTTTTTTTAACTAAAAGCTAATTCATTTTTTGGACAAAAATCTTTTTAATTTTTTATATATTGTTAATTGACCAACTGCTTTTTCTACTGTTGTTTCAGTTCAGTTTGTTCCAGTTCAAAATAATCATATCTTAACCCCCTTATTCATAAAAACTTACAACAGGTTTATATGTTTGAGTCGTTGTCGGCTTATTCGCGTAAACCAAAGACTTCAAAAAACCCCATAGAAAAAAATCTAAAAGTGTGAAATCGCACGATCTAGGCGGCCAATTCTGGTCTCCAAATCGCGAAATAACACGACCGGGAAATGACTGATGCAGCAATTGAATTGTTTCTCTGGCTGTATGACATGTGGGGCCGTCTTGTTGAAACCACATGCCCTCCACATTAATTTCTTCAATTCTAGGCAAGAAAAAACTGGTTATCATTTCACGATACCGAACACCATTGACACCATTGCGTTCTAGTTGGGACAGCCTTTATATACCCTATTTACCACTTATGGTGGTGGAGGGTATAAAAAGGTATAAATGAATTATACAAGTATATGCACCCTGTATTTATTTAATAAATCTTTAAACAACTACAATTTTTATTACACTCAAATATGTAAAGAAAATAATAATTAAAAAAAAAACAAAATTTTAATTCCAACAGTTATGTATGTCTATTTTAATTTGCATAACAAAATGCTTAAAATATTTTCTATCAATTTTTAACAAACAAATTTAATTTAACAATATTTGTCACTTTTGTAAGATGCAAATAAATAATTTCTATAGTATTTATTTTAACAAAAAAAAAAAACACACACACATACACCTCCATACATACAGTTTTTCTATTATAGCAACTACTGTTTTACGATTATTGTTGGCAAATAAATTATGTTTAACATGTCATAATACCAAAAGAGCAGCGGGCGGACGAACAGTTGAAACAGCAGACACACAGTCTGACGAAGATAGAAAACATTACATGTCTCTGTTAACAAGGAAATTTTCATTTTTTTTCTCTTTAATGTCACGTTTATTTTGCCATCTTTAGTTTTAAGATTTAAACTTCCTTCTACACGTAGCTGCAACAAGTGGAGTGAGTTCACATCGATATGAAAAGGGCACTCCTTGGTAATGTATTGTCATTGTTGTTTTTTTTTTTGCCTCTGTTGAAAAAAGTTAAAAAGTGATGATTGTATTGACACCAGTTTTGACACCCACGCAAATCATTTACGTCTGGAGTTTAATTTACAATAAACTTACATACGCTACAAACATGCATACTGATGATGGTAACATGATATTGAATAACTACAAACAAATAGATAGACATTATTAACACTACTAAATAACTAAATACACTTAAACAAATAATTGTCAGGTCAAGACATGAATAGTTTTCTGTATGCACAATAGTATTTTATGCAAACTTATTTAATATTTTGTTGAGTGTATTTTTTAGAGCAGAAATCTTGAAAACATTAGAACTATCGTATTGCTGAAATCAGAAAAATTAAATAAAATATTTGTTCACGTTTTATTTTCAACAAATATGGGACGTAATTTAAACACTTGACATATAGTTTTACACGTTTTATACGTTTTGAGATAAAACATCAGCTGTCGCAGACAGTTGAATTAAATTAAATAAAATTGATATTTTTGTTGCATAAAGTAATTTAAATTAAGCTTTGTATGTGTGTAGACAACATTTACATATTTTTACAAAAGTACTTGTGAAAATTGTTAATTAATTAAATTTTATTTAGTTTTTTAATTGCAATAAGTAGCGTTTCATGAAAAAAATAGCTGAATAACGTGTTTGAAGGTATTTTACGTGAATGTTTTTTATTAAAGATTTAAATTTAAAGATAATTTCTCTACTCTATCACGTGATTATTTGAACTTCCTTGTTAGTTTTTGTTTTAATAATGTCTTTATATTATTTGACTTATTTTAAACTTGGCATATGAATGGTATACTCGTATTCGATTTCGTAGGATTTTAATGTTTCAATTTAACTAATTTTTAGTTTGGAAAGAAGTATTAACAAATTAATAAGTCCGTTATATAAAAATATATTTTTGTTACGATAACACTATGGAAAACTTACTTCTTAAACAATTTTTATGCCGTCTTCAATTAGTTAAGTAATTCAACAAGAACTTTGCTTTACAAAACTGAAAATTTGTATAAAAATAATTCGAATTTGTATAGTATGGGAAAAACTAAAAAGGTATGATCACACTTGGCAAATATTTACTCAAAAAATTCCTGATTCACCTGATCCACCATTAGAATCATTATATGGTCTTAAACAGTCTCCACGTAGTTGGAACAGTAAGTTTAATGATTTTTTACTGACGCTTGGATTTCGAAGATCAAATAGGGATTAGGTACTATACACTAAATTTGATCGTTGATTTATATGTGGATGACTTATTGATTGCAGGAAATCAAGAAAAATCAATTCAAAAGCTTAAAAGTGATTTATCGACAAAATTTGAAATGAGCGACTGTGGTACTTTAAACTATTTTTTCTTGGAATTAAGATTGAAAATGAAGAAGGAAAAATAAAATTATCACAAAAATCAAGTATTGAAAAGGTCTTAACAGAATTTGGCTTGGCTGGTTGCAATTCAGTAAAAACGCCAATGGAAAAAGGACTTCAACTGTTACCTGAAGATAAAATAAATGAAAAAGTAAATGAACCCTATCGTGAGTTACTTGGCAGCTTGATGTACACAATGCTCAGTTGTAGGCCTGCTATATGTTTTTATGTGGCTTATATGGGACGTTTTCAACAAAATCCAACAGAAACACATTATCTTAAAAGTACAAAGAATATGAAGCTGGTTTATTCCCCAAACAGTGGTATTCCCATTCAGGAATTTGCCGATGCTGATTGGGCTAATGATATTAAAGACAGAAAATCAGTTTGTGGATACCTGTTCAAAATTTATGGTTGTTGTGTTTCATGGTCCTCTAAGAAACAACAAACAGTGGCAACTTCGTCAAGCGAAGCATTAAGTTTAGCAGTGTCAGAAGCCTTATGGTTACATGGTTTGATGCAAGATTTACAAGAAACTAAAAATGAAACTGTCACAATATATGAAGACAATAAAGGATGCATTGGTATGGCTAATACTTCTGAAATCAAACGAGCTAAACATATAGATGTAAAACAACATTTAATTTGTGATAATTTTGCTAACGGTTACGTGAAAATTGAGTCTATCCGGTCCAAAGATCAAGAAGCTGATATGTTTACAAAGGCCTTAGATATCAAACGTTTCAGTGAGCTTCGAGCTAAACTAGGAGTCAACGATTAAGAGAGGGTGTTGAATTATAACTTGTTTTTAAATGAATATAGCAATAGTTTATAAATATGTTTATGTATGTAAAATTTTGTTTAAAAGATTTATTATTTCGAATTAAACATTTACAAAATAAATAATTGAATTTCCTTTTATAAATACTTTAAATATCTCAAGTCAATAGTAACCACTTGTTTTAGCACAAATTTGTTTGACGTCTTACAAAAGTTTTGCAAGAACAAACAGCATCAACCAAATTTAAACTAAATATTTTTTGTGTCCTGTCCTAAATAAACAACGTTTTTTTTTAATAAATAAACGTGTTCAAATACATGTTATCTATTGGTTACGACTTTTTTACCTTAGGGCTTGGCAATAAAATGAAAAATTATATCGGCCAGATGTCTACCACAAGCACGCATAAAGATGTCGATTTGTTTTTCAAAATTTTCAATCACATTTTGGGTATATTACGTTAATCACATCATGGATTTTGCATTTTAAGGCTGCTGACGATTCGATTGGTTTTGTATAGAATATATCTTTAACATAAGCTTTACAAAAAAAATATCCAGTGCGCAATTATATCGAATCCATCTTTATTGAATAAATTAATTTAGTATTTCGGTGTTAAAATTTTACATAGTTTTGAAGTTTTAAAGTGTAATATTTTTGAAACTAATCGAAATATTGACTTGTATCGTTTTTATATTATAAATAAGAAAATTTCGTCTAGAAACAAGTTAGAGTTCTATATTCGACAGTGCCGAAACTTAAATGCCCTCCACCTAAATATAATGAGAATTACAAAAACTACGTTGGTGTTACAACCAGAATGTCATTATTCAGTATTTCCTATTCAGTTGTAGCACAAACTTTATTAATATTTTTTATATGGTTTGATAGACAAGTTCATAATTCGTTATAGCTGCCATATAAGATACTCTTCTGAAAATCACTTTAACATGCAAAAATCCTTAACAATTAACACTTGTAAAGGTAAAATTTATTGCAAATAATTTGTATATGCACAGAAATGATGCTACTATGGGCACTCCCATTTGTAGGTTATTGTCCTAGTTATTTTCTATTCCTGTTCTCTAGTCTTACTCCTAAAACTTAAACAAAGTTCGATATAGACAAGCTAAATATTATTTAATGGTTATAAATAGAATTTTTATAATATTTGGAGAAATAAAGGGCGATTTATTTGAATCCTTATTTTATTTAAAATAAAACACTTAAAACAGAACTAAATGTCAGAGTCAGTAATAAAGCCCGAAAGAACAAACTTTGACATTTATTTTTTAAAAATAATTTCATTTCAATGTTGGCCGCGATTACGTTATTACACACATTTCAGCATTGCTGCCAGTATCTTATGAATTGTGACACTTGATTGCAAGATTGTTACCGGTATCTCGCGGTGTGATAAATATTTAACAAATACTTAATAAAAATATGATATCAGTCAGACATCAGCCCAGCGTAAGCTGCGAAAAAACTTAGAAAAACAGGTCTAAATGAATCACCCTTTGTAAAACCAAAATATTACTTAAAAATAAAATTTTAAAATATTAACTATATTATCAGAGTTTTTATGAAAGCAAATGTTACTGTATCAAAATTACAGACATGAAACGCACACCTTTGATACAATTAAAAAGCGAATACTAAGACCTCCTAGCAATATACAACAAAACATTTCAAGCTTTCTTAAAAAAGAAACTATTTTGTTACTCATCCTGCTTGTTTTCTTTCCAACAATACAATTCAAAGCCAATAACGTTTGAAATCACGCCATTAACAATATTACTTTGCAGATGTTGTTTTTTTTGTTTTTGTTTTTAGTTTTGCTATTGAATATTGATATTGATTATTGAACAATGTGCTGAGGATGTTGTTTGTAAGTGTAACATTTTTGTTTAAAACCAAACAAAAAGATGAAAACAATGGTAACACCTCTATTTAGGTGTGCGTTGCGATGTCTGTTATTTGTTGTTATACAATAATTTATATTTGATTAAATTTGCCATAAATTATTTTTACTTTTGTTCGCAGTTTTTATTTTCTTTTTTGATTTAGGTGTAATAAAATGCCAAAACAAAGAGCAATGAGATGTGTATTTCTTACACTAGCTATTTTCTCCATTTCTTTATTGATTTGTTGTAGTTTTTTTTTTTATTTATTTATTAGATAATCGTAATAATAAATCATCGGCAAACTAAAAAGTCACGTTTCTTGATTAGAAGTTAAACATATAAATAAATTAAAAAAACAAATTTCAAAAGTGGGGTATTGGAGTTTTATGTGTTACAGAGAAATTATTTAATATATTTAAAAAAAAATACAAACTAGTAGTTTGTGTTTTATTAACAAAACAGAAACGGAAATTAAGTGATATATTAAATGAAATTAAAAAAAAATGCATTAAAATGAACAAGACAAATTGAGGTTTGTTACTTAAGTCTTTTGTTGTGTTTATATTTGCTGCTGTCAATAAAGTGTGTCGCTTAAGTCGTTTGTTATATGAATGATTTGAGCATGCATCATGACTAGTGTGACCACCTCAATTTTGAGCGAAACCGGGACATTTTTCCAAAAAAATACTAAAATCCGGAACATTCAAACTTAAAACCGGGCCATTTTGATGGGAAAAAACTTTATTATTCGAGTTAAATTTAGAAAATTATAATGTTATAAGTAATTTGAATTTTGTAATTGTAATTGTCGCTTTTTGTTTAAATTCGTATTTATCCTGTGATGAAATTTGCTTCAGCAATGTTGGGGATTCTTTCAAAAAATTGTAAAATTCAACGCATTTGTGCTTTAAATTATATTTGAGAAATAGCATATGTTTTAAAGTATCTAGCTTAAGCTACGATTTTTCTTTTGTCCATAATTTTGCGATCAACGAAAATATACGCTCTATATTGCTGGAAAACAAAATATAGATTCAATGATTCGCGCGTAGCGAGTGTACGGTACATTGTTACTTTGAAAATGTTTAAAACATTCCACCCCACGTTGATGTGGTTTAGTAGAACGTGGCTTAGTTGGAGGAATTTTTTTATTCCATTCGCTAATTTTGTCTGAGGTAATAAATTTCAAACTCGTCAAACAATTCAACATTGTTGTCTTCAGGTTTTAATCAATTCTTTTCAACCATAAATTTGATCGCTGTTTATACATCTTTCCAATTCGGTGCAGCAGCGAGTCCCTTTTTGTTTAAGTAAAAACAAAAAAATAATAAATGCGACCTTTAAATTTGTTGTATTTAAAATTGCAATGACTCTTTTTTGACACGATGTAAAGCTCTTTCTAACCCAAAAAACCCTCATAAAAGACTTTTTTCTGACATTATATAAGAGCTCTTTCTGACGGACCATTTTCGAGTGTAGTGACCCTCTTTTCTGAAAGTTTTCGGAGCAATAATGATTGTTTTCTGAGCTCATAAAGAGCATGAACGCTCCAGAAAATGTGTCAGAAAAGACTCTTTTGGGACTCATATGGCTTGCTGAGGATACGCATAGACACATGATATTAAAATGAATGAGACAAAAGAATTAATTTCCATTAAAATATAATGCGATTGTGCCAAATTTCAATGAAATAGACTGTTTTGTTGTTCAAGTACACATATTTTTTTTATTTAATTAAATACAAAATAAAAATCCGGGCCATTCGGGGGATGTCACCGGGACACCGGGACATTGATTCCAAAACCGGGCCATGTCCTGGATTTTCCGGGCCAGTTGGTCTCACTAATCATGACGTTTAATGTATTTGAAATATTTTAATACATTCGGCAACATTTATTTGTAAGGACTTTAAACTTTTTACAAAAAAGTGTTAAGTACTTAGTTATTTTGTAGGTGTTGATTTCAAAAGAAATTATAAAAAAGTAACAATTCATTAAAAAAGCTGTCTTTATTATTTGAATTTTGTTAATTTTTTTTGTTTTGTGCGGCAATGTTTTGTAACACAAACATTGTTAAATGAAATTTAAATAGAGTAAAAACTATTTTTTATGCTTTGAAATTTGTTGTTTACAACAGACCCTTTTCCCTATGTTTTACCTTTTAAAGCTCTTGGTTAGTTAGGCTTCTGTGTTATTTTCGTTAGAGTTTTTTTTTCAATTTAGTGGCTCAATTGGCTTGTTTTGTTTATGCTATTTTATAACAAACAAATTTGTTTCTTTCTAAATCTTTTATTTGTTTTTTTTTCACTTTTGCTGTGCTATGAATAGTTTTTAATGTTGATTTCCTTATAGATGATTGCTTGGTAAAACGTTAAAACGTGCTGTGTTAAAGTAATTTTCTTTGACTGATTTGTTGGCTGACTTACAAAGGTTTGTCTTTTTTTTTTTCTCTTGTTACCTTTTTGTGGGTTTTAGCATTTCTGTTGTTTAGCCTGATTGATTACCTCAAAGACAATTTGGTGGCGGTTTCTATTTCTTTGGTTGTTGTGTTTTCTTTTCTTCATGCTGGGCTTTTATTACTTTATTTTGACGTTTTTGTTTTGTTGTTTTTTTTTTTTGGTACAAATATGCATTTGAAAGCCAATGCAAATATTTCAAAAAATCATAATAAATCGTGGCATTGTTAAAGCTACTGTGTGGTTTGTTCAATTTACATAGAGAACAATCAAGAAAATTTGTTAAAATAAAACAATTTTTGTTGTTGGATTTCTGCTGACCCATAAATAAATTACAAAAAAAATTTAAATTACAAAAAAAAAAAAAAAATCTAAGACCCAAAAGCGAAATCAAATGGTTATTAATACTAACATGTATTGAAAAGTTTATAAGCTCATAAACATAATTACAATTGTAAGTAGATATGTACATACCTATTTTAATATAAGCTGAATTACAAAGTTGATCCAAAGTTTGTCGGAATATTTAAACTTTTAATATTGTAGTGCATTCTCTTAATCCAATATTGTAAAATATTCCAAAAACTTGTGAGCAGTTTACGTTAGTAGTTCTTAAGGATTTTTAATAGTTTATAAGAAATCTTACAAGCTTATTCGTTTCAATGTTTATAGCTAGAACTGCTTATTTTTTTGATTATGACACTATCTGATAGTTTATATTTATTAAAAAACAAGAGTTTTGCCTAATTTAAATTAAATGATGAAAACTTTCGCCTATTTATACTGCCTGACAATTAGGATTCAAATATAAACATCTCAATAATTTGTTTATTTATTCAATTTAGACCTAAGGCATGTTAATGTAATAGATATCGGTTACTTAATGCAGAAGAATCACTCAAGTAACTAGTTCGGTGTGTGCTTAAAATGACAGCATTTGCAACTTTTTTCTCCGTGCTATATTCATATATCATGAATTGCACCAAAGAAAACATAAAAGTTCAAGTTCTTAACCATCAGTGTTCCGATTTGTCCCTGGGAGTTGTGATGTTCGAAAACAGTTCAAAGAATAACAAGTAAGAGTTTATATTCGGCTGTGCCGAATCTTATATAGCCAGCACCAAATCACCTATTATGGGGCCAATTTCATAAAATATTCTACCGTAATTTCTATTTATTTTAGATTTGTTTTAGTTGCATTTCATCTCAATAGCGACATTTATAAGAATTTTATGCATATTCCAGTTATAATCAATAATTTGCACTTTGTTTATATTTTAGCAGCATGTAACATTAAGAGATTTACTTTAAGAAACTATAAATTAAATACCCTAAGCAAATGATTTTAGCTTTAAAAAAACGTCAAAATTGTCAACTCTGTATACTCTGTGGATCTTCTCGGAAGTGAAGCTTATATGGGAGCTATGCTCAATTATGGGCCCACGACTAGGGTCAATTATGAACCACTCATCACTAAATTGAGTGTCA
The DNA here is from genome assembly GCA_916048285.2 of Bellardia pandia. NCBI lineage: Eukaryota > Metazoa > Arthropoda > Insecta > Diptera > Calliphoridae > Bellardia > Bellardia pandia. The sequence goes on from OU696529.1 coordinate 125,667,408, forward strand.
ATATTTCTACATATGGTATGGACTATTTGTGTCGAATTTAAACATGCTGCTGATGCTTATAAGAGATTTATGCGTATTTAAGTGATTACCGGAAGTGCAGTTTATATGGGAGCTATGGTCAAATATAGACCAATCATCATGAAATTTACTACGACAATTTAGATGTATATACGGTTTACTTGTGTTACTTGTTGTGTTAGTGATTTTTATAATAGAATTATGACATGATCTTTGTATGAGGCTATGCCTGAAACTTATTATTGCAGAATTTTTTATGGATAAGGCTTTTCTATAGACATTTATGTAGCATAAAGCCATATTCCGGGAAAACATTTGTATGAGGGATATGAGAAATCGTGAACCGATTTTTACCATTTTAAACAGAACTTGTTGTTCTAAAATAAAAATAAAGTGTGCAGAATTTCATGGTATTATCTGCACTATATGTATATTTAAACCCCCTTATTCATAAACGATTATTAAATTTAACAAACGTTTATAAAGCAAATTTTTATATGCAAATCTGTCTTAGTAAACGTTTGTTAAATTTAATAATCGTTTATGAATAAGGGGGAAAGAAAATAGCAAAAAATATCTGAAAAATATCGAGGTAGTCTGAAGCTTTGATCTATAACTCGGATCCTACTGGACCTATTTTGTCCATTTTCAATAGCAAACATTTCGGTAGATCAAAGTATATTTGGTAAGAATTTCATTGTTCTATGTGTTTTTCTCGAAGCTCTATCGTGATTTCAATAGACGGACAGACTAAAGAACATGGCTAGATGGTCTTTGAATCTTATAAGGACTTTTTGGCTCTATCACCATTATTGCAATGTGTTACAAACGTAATATTTCGCCCATCTTTTTGGTGGTGGGTAAAAAAAAATAAAATTTTTAAATGACTACGAAGAGTATGTGTTTACTGAGTATGTGTCAAGCGAAGACCCAAGAAATGCAATTATTTCCATACAATTTCAATATGATTAACTTTATGAAAATGCATATACAGACATCAAATCAAAATTATTTTATTACAGAAGAACAAATAAAAAATAGTATTTGTAAATCCTTAAATGATAGAAATCTTAGCAGCTGCTTATAACACTTTTCGTTGTGTTTTTATTTTCTGACTTATTGTACATGGTACAATAGAAAATTATAATGTTTGTAACTTTTTGAGCATACAACCGACAATTGCAATTGATTAGAACTTTGAGATTAATATTGAATTTTTTTTATTTATTTCTTTTTTGTTATGCCAGCATTATTTGTTTACTTTAGATAATTTTAAACAATTGAAGCTTCTTGCAAAAGAATATTGTTTTGTCTTTCTATAGCTTTTGTTTGGTTTATTTTTTGGTAATCATTTCATTATTTAATTATTTTGTTAGAAAATGAAGAGAAAAAAAAAACATAAAGAAACACTCCCTCACTTTAGTTTTGTTAATTAAGAAGACCAGCTTAAAGAATATTAAAGAAAATGTTTTCAAATTATAACAAAAATAATTACTTAACTCATTTAAGAGTTGAATAATTGTAACAAAACTTTGTAGGGTTAGCAATATTTAGTTTAGCGAATCAGCAAATATTAGCCATTCAATTCCCTAGAATTTATAACAAATTTGCTTGCTGCTGTAAAACATAATTTCTTTAGCTGGCCACCTCAAGTTCACTATTGACCATAAAATAACAGTTTGAATAGAAAAGTTAGCATTCCTAAAAGGTGTTTGCTTTATGGCTGCTCCTTCATCGCTATCCATTTCATTAAAAGAACTTGGCCCATAAAACTTATATATCTTAGTTTTAGATTCTTGTTTTGTTACAAAGTATACCACGAAATATTGACATCTTTCCCGATTATTGCTGGTAATTTTGTTGTTTCTTTTGGGCTGTCCCATCATCGTATTGCATGCAATAATTGTCTTGAGTAATTTTATTTGGCTTTTGTAGCCAATTTCGGCAGTTTTTCTTTATTTTTTTTTTATATCTTTTAGTATTTTGTTTAAGTATATAATTATTATTTAAATAACCATCGTTAAGAAGTTGTGATTGGTTGGTAGTACAACAAGGGAACAAAATATAAACTATGTACTAACAAAATTTGCATAATTAACAAGATGCCAAATGAAGTGGAGGAGAGTACAACGAACGCAAATGAAACCATCAAAGAAAAATAAAAACCCAACAATTACAATAACTACAACATAAATTGCATAATTCTCTATTATTTTTGTTTAAATTTTAAAACCAGTAAAAGAAATAGAAAAAACTGTCGTTGTTCAGTCTTCAGTTATGTTTTTTTTTCACTTCGTAAGTGTTTGTCTTCTTAAGAGGCTGTGAAATTTTTGGTTTTCCATTAAATATATATGGAGTTTTTTTTCTTTTATTTTAAATTGAAATTGTTAAAGGTGCGCGCGCTCTTTTGTGTTTTTATTTCTTTGGTTTGTTTATTTAATTAAAATAATTACATTTTTTTTTTTAGTTTTTAGTTTTTAGTTTTCTTGTACCCTACACTTAGCTGTTGAAGAAGTTGTACTGACTAAATATTTATAGATTTACTTAAATTACTTTAAAAGCTAAAGGAATATATGCATATTTATTTAAACACTAATGCCCTGATTCACAAAACATTAAAGTAGACTTCAAATGTACTTTAAGAAAATTTTGTATGAAAATTTTGTCTAAAAGCACACTTCAAACCTACTTTACTTTCTATGAATACGACAGTAAATTGGCTTGCGATTGTTAAAATCTTAAATTAGGTAGTCAAGTTTGTAACCCTGTAACCCATGTTTTTATATTATAAGTGAAAAAAAGATTCAATAAATATATAATAATTTATATCAATCATACGCAGTGTTTGATGCCAATTTTAAATCAATATAAATCATACGCAGTGGAGGGTTTTTAAAGAATCAACTCTTGCTATTTAATTGTATTCTTAATAACATTTAAAAATTTAATTTTTATCGGTTTATTAATAATTAGTTTATTATGAAGTTGTACCACTCATTTGAAAAAAGTTAAAATTTTCATTTGGCTGAATTTACACCCAGCTTCAACCAATTTAGACGATTCATATATTTTTGTATTGCAGCTTTACAATAATAAGAGGAAGCTAAACGAGGAAAAGCTTAAATGAAGAGTGAAGCAGTCTTTTATATAAATAAGAGAAGTCATATTTAAAGAGGTAAAAAAGCTCTAATCTTCAGACTTGTGGTCTAATTTTATATTTTGAGTTGGCATCCTGTCGTTTCGCTGCATCAGAAAATGTTGCTACGTTTATATGTCTTTCTTTGTTCACCAATCATTTAAATATATTTCGACTTGTTAATTTTTTTTTGTACCAAAGGCTAGTTTTCATTCAAAAGTACTTTTTTTTAGTCAAAATATGCTTTTTTATTCAAAAGTAATTTAAGTAATTTTTCATTAATGCAAAAAAGAGACTTTGTCATCAAAATTTTTGTCAAATGCTAACTGTGTATCAATTGCGTGTGTAGCTTAATTGTTTCGCACGTTTGATCATTAAGCATGAGTTGGGTTCTATTTCCAGCCGCTGGCACTCAAAACAACATCAGTTTCTGGTAATTATTAGTTTTCTATCCAATCATATCCTATCACCGAAGTAAAATAACTAAATAATGGCTATAAATCAAGCTTTGATCAATGCGCCTACTCACCACCAGAGGTGCTGCAGTACTGTACTATTAATAAACATAACGCTTTTCTCTCCTTTCATCACCTATTCTTCTCCTTCCTATATCCTTTCCAAAGAAAGTAACACAATTACTTAAAACAAATTGATACTTGCTTGTCAAATGGTACTTTTTTTTAACCAACAACGAATGTTACTCTTTGGTGAAAAAAAAGGTCCCCGTACACTACGTGCTAAAAAATGTTTCCAGCAGAAATGCTACCGGCTAATTCAAGTAGTATCAGCATGCTATCAAGTAGTTGCCCGCAAAAAACCGGCCGTCAAAATTTCCAAAATTTATATGCAGCTGGATATTTTTGTAATTTTTTTGACAATTTTATGACCAGCAAGTATTGGAATATGCAAAACTGTCGCAGAGTTTAAGTAGCAGAAATATTTCATCTAAAATTTTAAACTTGACCGTTCTTTACGCCTAAAGAACTAATCATGTAACTAATACTGCGTCTGTTTCCTTTTCCCTAATGGAGCTACATAATAATCTTAAAATCTAGGTGATAATGTGCTCAAATTTTAATATTACAGATTGAGTCTTAAATTTACACTAAAGCAAGGAAAATACAATATTCTTAAATATGGTATGTTTTCGGAACTTCTCTGAAGGTGGATTCACCCATTCGTTTCAAACAAAATATTTGTTCGGACAAAGTTTTTTTCATATGAAGTTTGACGCCTTTCTTTTTAAGACGGAGAAAATATTCATATGAAAAAAACTTTGTCCGAACAAATATTTTGTTAAATATGTGTGTATACTATCAAATGGAAATAGGAGTGATTACGAGTGATGCTGTGTAAACATCGAAGTTATTTTAAGGAAAATATTGTAGCAATCATTTCAAAAAAAATTGAAACTTAAGCTAGATTTACACGATTGAAATTTTCTTCAAAATTGCTCTTCAAAATGCTTAAAACTCATGTAAACAGCAAAATTTCTTCAATATTTGTTTATTTAATAACTATTAATAACTATTAAATAAATACATTTTGATGAATTTTTCTGTTTACACGAGTTTGAAGCATTTTGAAGAGCAATTTTGAAGAAAATTTCAATCGCTTTACTCTATCAATATTTTAACCAGACCAGATATTTGCTATTGGTTTCTTAATTGATAATTATTAAGAACTTCATTAATATGCATGTTGTTTACAATTCGTTATTACAATCCAAGTTTTTGCTGGGTAGTAGTCCTTCCAAGAGTCGACTTAAATTCTCTAAATTAAATGCTCACATTGTCTTAGTTGGACAATGTTCACTGATTGTGTAAATATGTGTTTAAACATGGCAATTGTATTATTTTTAATTATTTTCAAATAAAATTTAAAAGAATTTATTTCTTTAATTCGCCAGTTAAGAGCAACACTTTAAAGAACAAAGAATTATTATTATTTTTATTCGTATTGCTGTAATTATAGTGTGAATATTATATTGTATTGTTTAGGTTTAAGTTTAAATTTTTAGCATTTTTTTTTTGTTTCTTTAAAATGTTGCTGAATTTTGTATTTATTTTGTCAGCATTTGTGTTCGTAACTGTCAAAGAATCACCATTGTATGTGTGTGTGTATGTGTATGTGTGTAGAAGACAATTTGATTATTATGATAATATTTGTAAAAATTTCATACATTTTTCACACTTAAATAAACTTTTGTTCATAAATTTTGTGTTTCCTACAGCATTTAATCTAAACTTATAGTTGATGCTCAAAGAAAATAGTTTCCTCAATGACTTACAATGTTTAAATTTTTTAGTTATGAGTGAAAAATTTGATTTGAATTGAAAAAATCCTATTGTGTCCATCGCTGTTTGTTCTTTAGTTTTCATAAACTCATTCGATTTTTAAAAGATTAATTTTTCGTCTATGTGCGAAATATTTACTACTGCTCAAATTCATTAAAATGATTTGTTTTTAATGCCAGAAATAAACAAATATGTATTTGATCTGATATTTGCCAGTCTCAACATACTTAATTACTTTGGCAAATAAATCTTAATGTTAACAAAAAACAATTGTTAAATAAAGTGATGAAATTATGAAATAATTGTTCAACTACTGGGCGTTTTATATATTATAAAATCAAATTTTGCCAACTCATCCACAGATTTCATAAACTTTAATGGAAGCTAATTATAACAATAATCAAAATTGCATTACAATAAATAATATATTTTTCTTTTTTTTTCACAAAATAAAAGTAGTAAAGCAAAAACATAACAATTACACTGTGTAGCAATAAAAAACACACAGCAAAAAGTGACTAAACACGGACGCATGCTCCGACTGGAATATCGAGAGTGAACTTTGAGTGAAACTGATTTAAATCGATTTTGTACAATATTCTCATACTTCTTCTACTACAACGTTTTAACAATATGGAATCAGATGATTAAGACGAGAGCAGCTGCCGCCATATGCTAGTGTAGGCAGGCTATAGGGTATCATATATACACACAGAGAAATATAATAGTTGTGCATGTTTGCCACAACTATTTAAACATTTTTAAAAAAGAAAAATTATTATTTTTAGTTGAACTGTTATTTTTAAATTTTTGATATTTTTTAGTTGGGCTCGAGTTCATTTAAATTTAATTTTCATTAAATTATTATTTTTACTGAAGGTAGGAATTGTTTTTACAACATGAAAGCTTATTAAATTTTATTGATAATTTTTCTTGGCTGAGCTGGGGATCGAACCTGGGTTGAATTTACATGTTTCAAGAATCACCACATTCTTTCATCAGAATTCTTTGAGTTCTAACCTCTGCACCACTGCGGTGCCTGCTAGCCAACAGTCAAACATCAAACTTTTAACCAGTGATACTGGTTGTTCGAAATTTGCTGTAATTATCATTTTTTTCAATTTATTTACATTTAAAATAATAATTTAATGAAAATTAAATTTAATGAACTCGAGCCCAAACTAAAAATTATGAAAAAATTTTAAAAAAGTTTTTAAAAAATTATGGTCACTGTAGTTATGTGTATGATTTCTGCAACCATAATATGGTTAAGTTACCATTCTCTATCATAATCAAAGAACAGCAAATTATGATAAATGGATCATCATAAACATGATTGCAACAAATATATACATAGTTACTACAATCGTATATATGATTGTAGTAATCATCTGAATCATAACTTAAGCATATTATGATTACCGCAATCATATAAATAATTACAGTGACCATAATATTTTAAAAACTTTTTTAAAAATGTTTAAATAGTTGTGGGGAAACATGCACAACTATATTATTTCTCTGTGTGTAGGATAACCAAATATTTAATATCGAAGAGACTATTACTCATTTGCCTTTAAGGCCACAGAACCAATGCAGTGTTATTCAGGCTGAGGTTTCGGACGTGGTTATGGTCGTGAATTGTCTGAGGTTTTACCGAGTATTATAGACGTGCATTATTTACTTGTCAGAAGTCTTAACTTTTTGTTTTCTTGTAGCACAGTGTTATTTATCACTTTGCTCGTGTTTAAAACTGAATTACAACTTTATTGTTGGCTTCTCATTTTTTTTAAGTAAAACCATTAATGTTTAGATGGAACAAACAATTGAGTTAATTTTAGTTTATAGCTGTCAGTTGTTCTATTATCAAAAATTAAACAATTTATGCTTGTACTTTGTTATGGCAAATTTTCTATGGTTGTTCAATTATCTAGAGTAAATGTTGACAAGCGCATAAGTTATTGCTTTGATTTAAAAAAATCTAATATTTGAAATTAAGTTTCAAAATAAAAGTTCATTGAAAAGAGAAATATATTATTATGTATAAAAACATCAGAAACGGTTTTCATAATTAATAGATACCGATAATGGATATTCATAAGTTCATGATTGATGTTACTATTACTAATTTTTATAATGGCGCAAGTTTTCCTTATAATCATTACTAATTCACACCCATGAGCAAAGAATATCTAAAAAGTAATCATTTAGAGGAGTTTACTAATTGAGTTTATTAATTTTCTTATAATTTGCTTAAATACAAATAACTTAAACCACATTAAAGACAACTAATTAATAGATCTTCAAGATGACATCATCAGCATAAAGCAGAATCTATTTTTCCAAGTCTATCAGCCATATCACAGAATTTAATTCCATTCGGAAGTTTCTGTAGAAAAAGCAAAACGAAATAATTTTTATTTTTGAAAGAAGTTCACAAATACACAAGTTTAAATATCCTGAAGCAGCAGAAGATTAACAATCAGCTTATTGTATTTAGGAAAAATCCATTAAGCAAGTTTAGAAAACTCTCGGTTTCAAATCCAGCAAATCTCTAAGCAGATCTCTTTCTATTTCAACAACAACACTTCCAAATTATGCAAATTTATTTTAAAAAATATGATTCTATGAATTTTTAAACGTATAGAACTTTGAAATGGAATAAAAGAAAGATGATTTTTATTTTAATTGACATAAAATGTACTTTATTCGAAGGATATTCTACTGGCATATGACTGGCTCGGTCCTAGTCTAATCTGGAGGTGTAATTTTCAATGACTTTTTCAACATTTTTGGCTGTATTTCAAAAACGCGGCGTATATTGTCCTTCATTTGTCAATCAATCGTCAATAGGTCAATTGTTTCTTCAAACATAAATCACTTAACAGCTGATAAAATGGCCACTAGTTAAATAAGTGTTGTTAACTTAAAGTTCTATACATCTAAAAAAAAAACACCCAATATATAATCATATCGAACTTTAAATGAATATCTTACGTTCATAAGGAATTTGCTTTCAATATCTAAACACACTTGGATTAAATTGGTTTTTTTTATAATGACAAACTTAAAGTATATATAGAACTACTTTCTGAGTCAATTTAACGACAAAGTACAGGTTGTAATTTGGAAGATATTTCGAAAAAAATATTGTGACCGCCTTTCTTTGAAACAAAGTTGATATCGGCTCATTATTTTATCTAGCTAAAATTAAATTCAACACCATTTCCTTATTTACTCGTATATTAAGTGTATAATTTAAAAATGTTAAATTTTTCAAAATTTTGGCTTTTAACATTTCTACAACACAAAATTTTTCCAAAATATCGGCCATTGTGTGCTACGACCTTTCACCATATCTCTTTTTTAACCCACTGTTCATCTTTTGAGGCCAGAAATAAATCAAGCCAATGTAATGGATTAATTTTTTAACGCAGTTAAGGATTCGGTGCAAAATTAATTTCCTTTTATAGCGTTTAAGCAGTATTTGCGACATACAAACTTGTCTTCCCATTTATGTCGCTTTGTTGGCATTAAGTTCGACATTTTCGAAAAAAAACTTTGTTGTTTACACTATAATGATCAACAGCTAAGTAAATGACATGTATGTAAGTTAGCAACGCTATGAATACCCATGTTATTTTGATGGCTGACATGAATGCCCCTACTAATGATAATATGCTTGGTTGCAATTTTTGGTAAATTTGTTTTGAATTATATTGGATTAAATTTCGGTTATATTTCATAATTTCATTTGCTCAATGCTTCGGTTATTTGTGACAAATATTTGATCAGCATTAAATATTATTGCATTGCTTTGATTGGCTAATTTAATGAAAATTTTGTAAAGTTTTTATATGATTAGTAAGCTATTATTTTGTTAAATTTTAAGTAATTTTATTCAATAAATCATTCTATGTCGAATCACCTAATTGAGTAGTTTATTTTAAAGAGATTCATAGAACCTAAGAAATTTACCCAAAGAAGTAAGTTGTATGTTACAAAAAACCGCGATCAAAAGAAATCCCATCTGTTATTAATTCCCAATAAATTATACGCAAATCATTGCATACAATTTTATGATGATCGATCTATATTGAGTCGTGGCTCTGTAAAAAATTACACCCGGAAAAATGGCCCCAAAGAAAGAAACGGAAAAGGCACCAAATTTGGGGTCACATTTCAGTAGGAAATTTAGTCAAAATTTTTTATGAAAAAGTACCTCAAGGTTTAATATAAGGTGGCCCCACATGTTGGGGCCATTTTTGATAGCGATAAATAGCCCAAATATGTAAATGAATTTTCACCTCAAATAAATAATTTTTTTAATATAAATAATTTTTTAATATAATTTTTTTAATATATAATTTTTAATTTTTAGTATATTTTACAATATTAACAAATGAAATTTAGCCCCAAAGTATAAAAACAAAATTTCTTGGGGTCTTTTTTCATTTTATGATTTTGAGATAATTTTTCATTTCTCTTAAACTGCAAAATAACTCCAAAGAAAAAGTGCAATAAAAATTAAAAAAGGCACAAAAATTTCGTGTTTTTGTAATCAGTGTCATTTTTTTGGGGTTATTTTTCAGTTTTTTTGAGGGCCATTTTTCCTGGGCTAATTTTTTACAGAACCATTAGTGCCACTTCTGACAAGAAATTGTATTGTTCATAAACTCTGTGTAGTTAAGTATTAAGTTGAATTTGACAGAGTAAAATTTTATATATGTTTTTAATAAACTCTATCATACCTAAAGCAGAAAGTCCACACCAAGCGTTTACGCGTTTCTCGCGTTCTAAATAACTGTCAAAAAAGTAGAATTAATGCAGTCGTATATTTTAAGTTACACACTTTAAAGCGTAGCAAGCGAGAAGTTCGCTTACTTTCTACTTTTGAAAGCGTTGCAAACGTCGATCAGCTGATCAAAACAAATGAAAAGCAAATTTATTTTAAAGATGATGTCACTAGAAAAAATTACAGCTGAAAAAATATGAAATTGACAAACAAAGCGATAAAAAAATTTCATATAAAATAAAAAATTAGGACATCACCTCCGAAAGTACATACATACAGTTCAACCTTGGTATAACGAATCTTAAGGGGTATAAAAAAATAACATTATATCGGATAATTCATTACAATGAGGTTTGTTATATCTAGGTGAAGTTGCACTTCTATTCATTATAACGAGGTAATAAAAAATTGTGTATATTAATCATCATCTGCTTACCATGTTTAAGCGAACGATTTCCGCTAACAAATCAAAACACATTTGAAGGAAAACACTGTTGCAAACACAATAATTTTGTGTGTATCTGTTTCATATAATTTGGATTAAATGATGGAAATCGTTATGCAAAGGTTGTAAGTGGACAAAATTCGTTAAATAGAGGTAAATAATTCTTTCTATTTCGTTAGTCTGCAGTGAATGAAAATTCGTTATAACGAGACTATTGACAAATGTATTCGTAATAGAGAGGTTTATTTTGTATTAAATCTTATGCAGCGTTGTAGGGGAATTCAGAAAAATTCGTTTAATCGAAGAATTCATTATAGTGGGGGTCGTTATATCGAGGTTTGACTGTATATAAAAAAAAACAAAAATGATTGCCGCGAAAAATCTTCACATGTAACTTGAAATATTTGACGATAAAAACGTTTAGACATTAAAAAGCGAGTTGGGGACCCTCCAGCTTAAGAGTTAGTAATTCAGCGAAATTGTAACTGTCACATTGAATAGATTACAAAGTCGACGTTTAATTTAAAATAGAATATATACAAGCATATGAAATTTCACATCCACATCTTTTAGACCAATGTAATGGCATATTGCTAACAGAATGCTAAAGGTATACATGAAGACACCAAGGGTTAAGAAAATGACCAAAGACATAATAAACTTCAATTGCAGGCTTGTAAAATTAATGCAGACCAGGTTCTGAACAAACATCATACATACATAAATAATTATACATTTTTTTTTAGCACACACAATGAGACACTTACCACACTGTGATTTGCCTTTGTAAGTTTTCCTTTTCATGTGTATTTGTATATTAGTCTGAATGTTAGTGCAAATACTCGCATATTAAAAAAATGTTTTAATTTTGAAAAGCAAAACTATAAAAACTGATTAATTTGTAATGGATGTTTTTATAATGAAACCAATGCCAATCAATTATTTACACATAAACATATTTGTTGCTTAAACTTATGAAAATGAATATAAAATACGTAATTTTAAAGGGCGTAAATGCCCAAAGGAAAGTCAAAACAAAGGCTGTCTAACAAACCTTAACTGAACAAATTACACTGAGAGCTTAAAGCTAAAAATTCAACACGTTTTAGCTTCAAATTATTATTTTTATTCGTATTTAAATATGCCCAAAAAATAACCAAACGCTACTACACATTATTAAAATTTATGATTTAAAGCAAAATAAATTTAAACAACTAAAAAGACAAACAACATTTATAAATGAATTAATGAATGAATGAATGACATTGAACAAAATTGCAGTATTAGAAAATTTATTTATTATATACACTCGCATTATTGTTATTTTATTGGTTGTTTCATCTTCACCATCCAGTCAAGTCAAATGATTTCAAGTCAAACATCATGACTGATTATGTGCCATCACGAATTTCTTTAACATAAAAACAAAATTGTTAGTTAAAAACAAAATGTTTGAAATAAAATAATGATGTTCTTTTGCATGTTTAACATTTTTGTTTTTGTTGAAAAAAATGTAATTTTATTAATACAGTAATATTGGGATTATAAGTTTTTGTGCTATATTTGATTAGTTATAGCGTTTGTAACATGCTTAAAAGCGTCATAGTGAATTTAGTTTATTCAGTTTAAAAAAGTTTATTAGACATAGTCATTGATTTATTAATAGGCTTATTACTGAATACTATTTACTTGATATTAATTATTTTTTGTTGCCACTGTACCTCCCCTAGTATCACTGAAGCCGGTAGCGTGACCACTTTGTTCATTAAACAAAATATTTTATTGATTCTCTGCCACCTTCTTGTATGTTCAAACAAACATAAAATGTATTTATTGTTATTTAAACAACAAAAACGCGATAAAAATTGTGTAATTCGTGTTTAACTGAAAATTTAACAGAAATAATAATAAAAAAAAAAGCTCAGAAAACGTTTTGTTAATTGCTTTTTAAACGTCATTTAAGAAGTATTGAATGGTTTAGTATCTGCAAAATAAATATTATTTCTAATTTGTTGCTCATTTTCGTAAATCATTAAATTTTGTTGCTGTTATTAACGTAATAAATTATTTTGCACACAATTCTAGCCGGAATTGTATTTTAAAGTTTCTTTTTTTTTCAAATATATTTATTTTTTTTTAATTTTAAATGTTCACCTTAATTTAATATTTCTGGGAAGATTCTTAAAAACTCGTAATTTGTACCATGAATAAAGTCATAATAAATATTGATTTTGCAACAGATTTCAGTTAAAATTATTGCTTAATTAATCATTTCAACATTGTAATAAAACACAAGATTTTTCTACACTAAACTTTTAAAAGACATAAGGAGGGAGATTTCTCCCCACACTTTTTTGTTGTGGAGACTTAAAGCGGATTATTAGTTCTATTATTCGTTATTAATTTTTCATAACCTCTAGGGTTATTTTTCATACCAAAAATTATGGCTAACTTTGGGGGTTACACGATCAAGTTTTGTCTTTCAAATATAAATTTTACTAAAGTTACGGTCACACTTGGCAAATATTTGCCGGAAAAGACATAACCATATTAAAATATATTTGAACTCGTTTATTTATTTAAAACCCCTTTTCTTATTTAGGCCAAAGCACAACAATTATTTAACTTTATTTTCTTTGATGCCGTATGTTCTTGCAAAACTCTTGTTAGAGTAAACAATGTCAAATAAATTTGTGCTAAAACAAGTCGTTACGCTGTTTTGAGTAAATATTTGCCAAGTGTGTGCGTACCTTAAAACATTCATACTTTTAAAACTTGATATGAGTTTGCTTTCAAATTCTCGTTCCAATTGTATGTTTCAAGTTACAGACAAGAAAACAGCTGATTGCCATTTAAAATAAACAAAGTTTTTGGTTTTTCTTTATAAACATTTTGGCGTCATAATTTTTTGTGTTGTGTTGTTCCTTCTTTTTTATAAAGAAATATAATAATCCAGCAAATTAAAAAACACTAATTAAAGTTAAATAAACACCTATTGTTGTCTTGACGACATTTTGAAATAATTTTTTTTTTTAAATTTGCGTGCAGACTACGAGGTCGGTTCGAAAACTTCTTAGCCTAGCACACAAATAGAATAGTTAGTTTTTCAAAAACATTTTTATTTTTCAATATAATCTCCTGAAACTTCAATGCACTTAGTCCAACGTTTATCTAGCAATTACATTCCTTGATAAAAATTGTTTTCCTCAAGGCCTTAAAAATAGTGGTTTACAACCTTAATCGCATTTTCATTTGAGGTTAAACTTTTGCCAGCTAGGAATTTTTAAAATTTGCGAACCGGTAAAATTTACTAGGAGCTAAATCAGAAGACTAAGGTGGGTGGACAAGCAACTCGTACTTTAATTCGTTGATTTTGGCCAATGTTAAAACACTCTTGTGCGCTGCTGCGTTATCTTGATAAACAATTATTTTTTTGTGTTGGAAACCAGGACGTTTTTTGCGAATTTTTATATTTATTTATTTAATTTTTCTTAAAACGATCGAAACAAGCTTGAGACATTTTAATTTTTAAATTTTAATCTTACAGAAAGCTAGACTAAAGGCAGAATTAGTCTTTACTTTCTGTTCCGTTCCGAATCAGCTGACTTGATTCTGTTAAATAGAAAATGTGTAGAAGTCGTTAGTTGTTTTGTTACTTTCCGTGACGTTGCGGACGAACCTGTTGAAAACAAAAATTTGGTAAGTAATTGTAAGTGACAGCACAAAACAGCTGACATCCGCACAACAAAAAAATTGTTGGTTTATTACAAAAATTTTCTATTTCTTTAAATTTAATTAACCGCCTGGCCCACGATGTCGAACGATAACGTTCGCTTGGATAAGACTTAAGACACAAACTTTTTATCGTATCTATTTTTAACTCAATCAAGTTTGTTTATTCCACAATCAAGTTTGTGTCTTAAGTCTTATCTAAGCGAACGTTATCGTTCGACATCGTGGGCCAGGCGGTAAGTTTTTGTATAAAAGTCATAAATATATAAAAAATAAGCAATGGATGACGAAAAATTCATTACTTTAGTCGAAAGTAATGACTTATTGTACAATAATAAAACTTTGATTTGTATTTTTTGATTTATTTTCGCGGTATGTGTTGTCTGTTTACCTAAAACAGCTGATACGTTTATACGGAAAAACTAACTACAAAAATTTAACAACAGAACGACACGGAACAGAACAGCAACAGAAAGTAAAAACTAATAAAGCCTTAAGAAGTTTCCGAACCGCCCTCTACATCACAGCTTTCAATATTTAAGAATTTTGACCGGCAGTATGTGTAAAATATATGAAAGCAAAACTTGAACGTGTAACTACAGCTTAAATTTCATAATGAAATTTCGAAGTGAAATTTCATAATGATGTGATTTGGGCTTTTTTAAATTTTTTTGGGGGGAGGTTTTTCCTCAGCTCATTTTTTACAGCGCCTATTTTTATATCAAACTCTTTAACTTGGCAATTTGTTTTTCTGCAGCTCATTAAATTTCATTTAAACAATCAATCCACCCACTAAATATACAATAAACAACACTAACAATCCCCTAATCATGATAATGCAGTCAGTTGTAGCCTCAAGCCGAAAACTAAAACTATTTCACATCATTAGTCACAATAACTGTAACAAAATAATTTCACATTTAACACTCTAGGTACATAATTAAAGAAAACAAATGAGAAATTTAAAACTCTGCACAATTTGACACTGAATACCCTGAAATAAATATCAATTGCTGATTGGCTGTGTTAAATCGGAGGAAAAAACTAAAAAAACAAAATAAAAATAACAACACATTAAAGGGCACTCAAAGACAAGCAAAGCATTTGTTGAGAAATTAAATTGGTTAAAAAATAAATGAAATTAAAGAAATATATTTTTTTTTAAATTACGAAAAATAGCAACAACATTAATGTTAAATAATTCATGCAAACAATGTTAAAAAAAAAATCAAAACGAAATATAAATACATGCATATGTCCATATGCACATGATTTGGCCTTAAAATAATGATACATGCTGTTGATTAATTGATTAATTTGGATTTACATATTATTTCTCAATTTCAGCTTGTAAAGATAATTTTATGTGATTGAGTAGTGGATAGTAATTTAAATTTCTTTAATCATGATAAATCTGTTAAATGCAGTTTACAAAATTTCAGATTTGTGTCTTACAGTTGTTGCTGGATTTTATAGACATTTCTACATTCTAAATTCAGTCGCATAAATGTTAATTTCCAATATTTTAGTAATAGTTCAAGCTTATAGCCTTTTCACAATTGCATTAGGAGGAATGCATGGAAGATGTTGAAAATGTGTAATATGCATTCACATTTGCAACATCTAACATCTACTACCATCAGTTAAGTAGACAAAATAAACAAAAACCACGCCGCTTTTAAAAAGTAAAATACATTTTTGAAAATATTTAATAATAGAATTTATTATTTTGAAAGAGCAAACCCTGATATTATTGCATTGTACTCGTATTAGGGGCCTCGCAAAATTTATAGCATTTTCTGATAAGAGGATTACTTTTGCGCCACCTTATATGTGATATGTTGATTTTCAGCTAAGTACATTTCTTGTGGGACAATTTCAACATCTTCGCAAATTGATGGTAGATGTTAGATGTTGACAAGTGTGAAAAGGCTATTAAGGTCTTTCTTTAAAAAATTTAAATATTTTATTTTCAATATTTCGCTACGTCTTTGTCTAGCTTCTTCGGAAATTTTTTTTTTACTTTTATAAATTCCAAATTGTTTGTCATAGGAAAAAGTATATGAAATTTTTTTTTTATATTTTTATAACTTTACCGTTGAAATTCAGAAATGATTTCCTTTAAAAATTTTAGTTCATGGAATTCAGCATTTAAAATTGCTTTTTATGTTTACAGATAAATAAGTAATTTCTGACTTAATATTATTTGGAATTATTATACTTAAACTTAACAATTGTCAATAATGAAGAAAACTCTACTATTACTTTGTTTTGTTTTTGAAATATGTATGTCAGGAAAATAGTTGTCGCAAAAAAAGAAAAAAAGAATTTTGTAATTCAGAAAATCGTCACTTTCAATGAAACATTTTTAATATTAACACCTTTTCTTTAGCTTCACTTCAGAAAATCAAATCTTGTATCGTTAATTTAACCGCCTTTTACACACACATACGAATACATGGGCGTAGCCAGGATAAAATCTAGGGTGGGGGCAAACATTTTTTTTTTTTTGTAAAATTCTTTTTTGACTGCCTTCTACTCAATGCAAATGGATAACACTTTGCGGGCATGCACCATAAAATCCAAAGTGAAGCTAAATAAAAGCATTTGGGTGCCCGATAGACTAGGCGATAGTGTGCCGGACTATCGGTGAGAGGGTTGCTGGTTCGATTCCCGCCAGAGACTCTAGGTGTTTTCTGCAGACAAGCCGAAAAGCTTCGCAGTTTGTGTTTGTTAAAAAAAATTTAAAAACAACGATTTTGGCTGTTTTTAACGGGTTTCAATCGCAAAAAAAAATTTTTTTTCTTAAATGTCTGAAGGTCATCTTTAATATTTGCATTAGACTTTGGGACATTTTTTGGACATATGCGGTCGACCCGGTTTAATAAACATCCTTCCATTCCGATTTATACGCTTAATCATATTTCCTTCCTACTTTACTAAGGAAAACAAAAGACCATATCTTTTGGGACTTTGCGGTTTTAACAGTACATACAAGTTTAAAGTAGTATTTTAAATAGTAGATCTTTAAAGATCCCAATTATATTTAAATGTTATTTCATATTCATAAATGCGTTATGGATTTAAAAATTCAATATAAAAACAAGAGTCAAGTATTTTGTAAACAGATTGACAAAAAATATAAGAAAAACAAATAGGCTGTTTTCATAAACGCAGTATGCAATGCAACATTTCATTGCATAGAGTTCATAATATAAATGCTATAATTTAAATATAATTTAAAAACTTTTATCACATAAAATATAAAGATATTGGACTATTAAAGAAAATCTTAAAACAAAAATTTGTAAATTATATTTCTAAATACTATTATGAACTCTATGCAATGAAATGTTGCATTGCATACTGCGTTTATGAAAACAGCCATACTTACAATACTAAACCTTATCTTAGTCCTTATTTTATCTTAGTTTAACTATTTTACAAGAAAGGGTTCTGGAGTATGTTGCTTCTGCTATCTGTCAGATACTCAGCCACTTTACTCTTTTATACATAATTACATATAGATTCTTAAATTCTTCTTGTCAAATGTTATAGACTGTAGCTACAGTCAATCCAGAGTAACGTGACTGACTATCTGACAGATTTATAAAATAATACTAATTGAGTTTAATAATTGATTGGCTTTAATTCAGAAATTCGAATACATATTACCATTCATTTAAAAATTAAATTTATCTGTATGTATCTCTTATTTTCTTTCCTACTTCCGTTAATAAGATTTTCAAATTAATTTCTCATCATTCGGCTTAAGATCATAGTCTACATATTGGATTTAAATATATATATATTTATCAATGAAATTAGATTGTTTGCAATTAATAATTTACATTTGATGTTAAATTAACAATAAACTAATAACAACATAGTTTTTTGAAAAAGTGTTTAACAATTTATTAATGCAATTAGGAACTTTTAAAGATTTAAAGATGCATTAACATTCGCTAATAATGCACAGTGGAATTTGCAGAAAAGTAGATGACTAAATATAACATTTTCTTACTTCTATAATTTTTAAGAGCTCTTAATAAATTTGCTAAGCAAATGTTCTTTTAATCTTTATAATAAATTTTTTTATATATTTTTCATAAAATACTATAATAAATAAGTATATGGTCTTAACTTTAGACATTCAACTAAATAGAAAGTTTCAATAATTAATAAAATATTTATTGCATTTAAAAAGCAAAATACTTTTAAAGGCGAATTTAAATAGAATTTTTCAAAATGCTTTCATAACTTTGTTTTAAAATTTAAAAATTACCTACGAGTGATTATATTTTTAAAAATTATTTCTAATTTTATTAGTATTTTTTTTTATTAATCAAAATTTTGTCATTAGTTAATTATTTTCTATTGTATATTGAAAAAGTATATAAATATAAAAAGAAAATAATATAAAGAACGTGTTTCTTTTTTTTTTAATCAATCTTAATGTCATTAATGATAAATAAATTTTGTGTAAATACATTTATTTAGCTAATGCTGTTGCTGTTGCTGTTGTTAGTGTTAGATTGTTTATTAATTTAAGATGCCTGACATGATATACGAAATAACACCCAAAAAATAACACAAACCCAAAATCAACCCATGAAACCACAGATGATGACATAATTTGAAGTTAAAATACTGAAATGCTGAAATCAAAAAAGAAAAAAAAACACAACGTATTATTATAAATTTTATTAACATATAAATTTTGGAAATAAAACAAATATATAATAAGTATAGGTATATGATTAAACAAATATGAAAAGTAATAAAATAATAAAATATAGGTAATTTAATTAAAAACCTATTTATTCATCAGCCAGCAACCAGTTTGTGTCCCAAGAAGTTAAAGAAGTTTCTATATTCTTTTTTGAAAATGATGTCAACTTTATTTGTATTATTTATTCATTGTCTTGATTGAATTACATACATACATATGTATGTATGTGATTTAATTTAAAGTTTGTATAATTTTCTATTTATCATAAATTTTAATTTTAAATTAGAATAAAGTAAATGTCATACAAAACTGAGATTAACTTAAAATTCAAAAACCTTTCAATACTTTTCTTTGTTGAATTGACAGGTTTGACCTATTTGATAGATAAATTTCTCTTAGATTATGATTATTCTCTTAAATATTTATGGTATTTGGAATTCATGCATAATTCTTCCATTTATTATACCCTAAATATTTATTTGCGATTTGTATGTATATAAAATAGCTATGATGGTGATATCGAAAAGAATATTCTAATTGAATTGTTAACACCATTCAGTAATATTTGTGTATTATTTGTTGTTTCTGATTTCATTCATTTAAACCTTTACATTGCATAGAGAATCATGCTCTCCTATCTACTATATAAATGGTAAAGTAATAACATCACAATCCGAAGTTGAATACTTTGGTATACACCTGCATCGGTGCCTTATGCCGGGAACACAACACGAATGACGAATTTTGCCTTTTAAAAGCTTTTTTCTTTTTCCTTAATATAATAATTATTTCATGAGTAACAGTGATTTTCCTTCTTTGGCATTGTTGGCATCAAATAAGCTGACAACCACTATATAAATATGTACACAAATGTGTTTTATTTTTATAAACGAATATTCGCAACCAGCATTGTGTTTTTTTTTTAACTCAAATTGAAATTATTTCAACAAATTATTTGGCTTATTGGCAGAAACTCTAAGCTTAGTTTATATTGTACACTCCAACTTTATAACTCGAACATAAAACCTATGTGTCCGAATCAACCATAAGTAGACTGCTTAAAGAAACTATCAGGCTAGTACTCGAGAAAAGCTGTACCAAGGCAATTACTAGGCTACAAAACTGTAAGACTTGAATTCTGTCGAAGAAATTTACAAAATAAGTGGAAATAGTTAATCTTTGTTAACAGTTGCGCTGTTTAAATATATATATTTCTATATTTCTTTTTTCCGTTGACAAAATATTCAATCCTATCAGAAAAAAGAAGAATGAGAAGAGAGTGGCAAATTCACAGGTCTCCTGAACTGAAAGCTAGGCTACGGGAATGCAGAGATATACTAAGACATTTCTTAGAAACCCAAAGAACGGCCTCACTTAGATCTTACTTGGAAGGTCTTGATAGTACCCCACAATCTGACTACTCGTTATGGAGGGCGGCAAGAGGTTTAAAAAGACCAGTAAGAGGAAAACCTCCTTTGCGAAATCCGACTGGTGACTGGGCTAGAAATGATTCCGAGAGAGGGACATTATTTGTTAACCATTTGAGAAATGTGTTTACTATAAACATCTCAAATAATAACGAATCTGATTTGCCACCACTTGTTATAAGGCCTCCTGTACCTCTAAGACTAAACTTTCGTGATGTCCAAAATGCTATTGGTACTCTGAACCTTAGAAAGGCTCCAGGTATGGATAAAATCAGCAATAAAATGCTTGTGGAGTTACCTCGTGTAGCAAGAAGAATTATCCTCTTTATCTTCAACGCTATTTTACGCCTAGAATACTATCCTGCAGATTGGAAGGTGTCTATGATCACTATGATTCCTAAGCCAGGGAAGGACCATACCAAAGTGGAGTCATATAGGCCAATTAGTCTACTGCCGACAATTTCAAAACTGTTTGAAAAATTGTTAATGACTAAATTGACTCCAATTCTGAATGACACTGAATGTATTCCTAATCATCAATTCGGCTTCAGGGCTAAACACAGCACCATCGAGCAAACACACAGATTGGTAAATGTGATAAGAGGGTCGTTTGAAGACAAAAAATACTGCTCCGCCCTTTTCATTGATGTGTCGCAAGCGTTCGACAAAGTTTGGCATGACGGTTTAATGTACAAAATAAAATTAACTCTGCCTGCTAACACCCATAAACTCATGGAAAGTTATTTATACGGTCGCAAATTTAAAATCAAAGAAGGTGATTTTTTAAGTACCGCTCAGCCAATTGAATCAGGTGTGCCACAGGGTAGCATACTGGGTCCTACTTTATATTTGATATATGCCTCCGACATGCCGTCAGACGATACAGCCTTTATCAGCGTCCATCAGGACCACCAAGTTGCATCACAGAATTTGCAGAATTATGTTTATAAACTAGAGAATTGGCTAGAACTTTGGAAAATCAGGGTTAACGAACAGAAATGTATTCATATAACTTTCACATTGCGAAAAGATACCTGCTCGTTCATCAGAATAAATAATCAAATTATCCCGCAACACAATGAAGTCAAATACCTCGGCATTCACCTCGACCGCCGTTTAACTTGGAAGTCTCATATTGAAGCGAAACTTACACAAATGAGATTAAAAGCAGTGCAACTTAAATGGCTAATCGGCAGAAACTCTACATTGAAATTGGATTGCAAACTTTTGTTGTACAATGCAATACTAAAGCCAATCTGGTGCTATGGAATTCAATTATGGGGTACTGCCTCAGCATCCAACATTGAAAAAATTCAAAGGGGTCAAAATAAAATTATACGTATAATTACTGCAGCACCATGGTATGTTAAAAATTCTCGAATCCACAAAGATCTAGGCGTGCCATTAGTAAAAGTCGAATTTACAAAATATGCGTCAAAGTATGTCAGCAAACTTGAACACCATCCAAACCCCCTTGCACGAGACATCCTTAACTTTAGTGGCCACAATCGGTTGAGAAGGAGGGATACCCTTGCTTTAACTCAAACGCAAAATAGATGACTGGATCAGTTGATGTGAAATTTTTTTAGTATCATACAAATTTTTGTCTAGCACTGGCTGGGCTTATTATTTTCTTTTTAGTATTAAGATTTGAATACTTATTGTCATTTCAAATATGAAGATTCAATAAATAATTAAATGCAAAAAAAAAAAAAATCTTGATGATTTCAACATATATTGGAGAAAAACCACAATATTTTTCCAAAGTAAATTGTAAAGAAAGTATGCTTGATTTGGCGTTTCCAAGCACCAAAATGAATTCTTCTGATTACACACAATTACTACATTAGAAATTTATGCCATTTTAAGAAATTAGTAATGAAATCCAATTTACTTTTCCACAAGACAATACATCTATACAGGTAAAGATAAGTCGTCAAACAAAGGAATGCTGTTCTTCGAAAAATATTTACATATGTATTTGAAGTGCCCGCATGTTCATCAGATCAGAACCCTATTGAGAAGCCCTCAATATGAAAGCGTAGATTACCTAAAGGAAGCTACTATAGATGCCTAGAGATCTATATCTAAAGATATGAGGATAATTTCTTGGCTAATTGTGCGTATTTTTCCATAAAACTCACCATGTATTTTTTTTGAGCACTGTTTTTGTGTTTTCCACTATAACTTAAAAAAACTTTTAAAACATTTGTACAATATAAATTTAGTCAATCTGTTGGCCATTACTAGCTAAGAACTTCTCCCATCATTCTGGCAGCACCAACATATTAAATAATAGTTGCTATATTCGATTAAGAAGAAGGGATACAGCGTATCTGAGCCGAAGACAAGAAAGAAGAATGCCAATTTAATAAATAAAATATATAATGGTCAAACAATTATCGTCTGGCACTGGCTGGACTAATAATTGAAATTTTTTAGATATAAGATTTGAAAAACTTATTGTTAGTTCGTTTTTAAGGAAGATACAATCAATAAATAAAAGTACAAAAAAAATTCTGGCAACATATGAAATCCGCGCCAAAAGAACTGCTCATCATTTGAGGCCAAGAACGAATCAAGCCTATTTCGGAAAACCTGTTCTGAGGTGAAGTTGTATCCCAGAGAGAGCTAAAAAAAGGCTAAACGGTAAATAAAAAGACTTAATCTAGCCTCAAAAAGGCTAAACTGACAACACTGTTGAACACCCACTTTTAACAAGTTCCGGTCTTAAGTCTTTTGTATGGGAGCCGTATTTGAAGTGCCCGCATGTTTATCAGATCAGAACCCTATTGAGAAGCCCTCAATAAGCGTATATTACCTAAAGGAAGCTACTATAGATGCCTAGAGATCTATATCTGAAGATATAATAATAAATCTGTTGAACAGGCATACTATTAAATTTTTGAGTTGTTTTAAAAAAGGAGACCAAACACATTACTAAAGTCTAAAGGTACGGTCAGATTCGGCATATATTTATTGAAAAAAGCGTAACCACTTGTTTTAACATAAATTTATTTGACATTGTTTACTCTTACAAGGGTTTTGCAAGATCAAACAGTATCGAAGAAATTAAAACTAAATATTAATCATAGATGGGCAAAAACCATTAAAAAAGTACTGCATTACTATTTCCATTACCAATAAACTTTTACTGGTACTGCAATTTTTCATTTAATTACCAGTAAATTTTTACTGGTAATGAAGATTGAATTCCAGTACCAGTAAATATTTATTTCTAATTAAACAAAAATTACATTACCAGTAAACATTTACTGGTAATTAAATGAAAAATTGCAGTACCAGTAAAAGTTTATTGGTAATGGAAATAGTAATGCAGTCTATTTTGTAATGGTAAAAAAAAATTAATTTTTAGAAAAAAATAAATAGTAATTTTGTTTCTTTTTCTGTTTTTTTTTTAATTTTGATTGAATTGTCTCAATATAATTTACATTAATATAAACTTCTAAAAAAATATATTTTTTTTGAATATGCATACATTTTTTTTTAATTTTATTAAATTTTTACTGGTACTGGAATTTTCATTTAATTACCAGTAAAAATTTACAGGTAATGGAATTTCATTTTCATTACCATTAAAAATTTACTGGTACTTGATGTTGATTTCAATTACCAGTAAAACAATTTACTGGTAATTGAAATTTTACTGGTACTGGAATGTGCCCAACTATGATATTAATATAATAATATAAATTTTTTTTCCGGCAAATATTTGCCAAGTGTGACCGTAGCTTAAGATTTTTGTGAATATTGATACTTTAAGTTATTTTAATTTCAGTGTATTTGTAGTTGTGAAACATTTATTAATTTCTTTATGTATTTTTAAGAGTTAAAATAAAAATAATGGTGGTTTTGTTAAATAATATTTGTTTTTTTTTTTTGTTCGTTTCACATTCTTAATGTGAAACTGTTTTACTTTTTCCTTAACTTATAAAACTGAGAAAAGTTTTATGTATTTATACATAGTTATGCCAGGCAGTGTATATATGTATATTTTCATGCAAATTGATTCATTAAAAGCGAAAAAGTACCAACAGAGGAAATAAAATAAAATATATTTGCTGTCTATATTGCTTCATTTAGCTTTAGTTTTTAATTTTATGCCATCAGTTTTTATAATGTAAAAATGTAAAAAATTACTAAATAAATATCTGATAATTTATAGTAGAATATAGTCTTAATTGTAGGTTTGTAGGCTTTTTTAATTTACACCTTAAACCAAAACTAATGCTTATAAATTGTTTCCGCCATGTTAAGTACCAATTAGCTAGGTGGAGGAAGAGATATTTAAATTTTTTACTAGTTTAGGTTACATGTATAAAATTGTATAATTTTTAACTATTCTTATACAGAGGGAAAATTAGTTGTTTTTATTTTAATTCTAAGCCAATAATAACAAACAGGAATGATCAATTCTGCACAAATGTACTTTTTACAACAATTTGAAATTAAAAACTAGTGACTAATTAAGCAGATTTTTCGATGTTCTTTGTCAATGTCAATAAAAATATTGGAGTCGTCAAGGTGTATTGTAAAAATATACATATGTGGTGTAACACAGAACATGATGCAATTACTTTATCGATTTTAAAAGGGAATGCAAGAGTTGAAATAAATAATATGCACAGGTTTTAAGTTAAATTTAAAAAAAGTTTAAAGTCTTTCTAATATTTAATGCAAATTAAAAACTTAGTCCTAATATAAGCAAATCATTTGACAAATATTATATATGCGATGTAATCGATTGGTTTTTAAGTAAAAACGAACGCTTTGTTATAAGTTGTGATAAAAAACAAACATTTTAACATTCCATTTTGTTGTTTAATTTTAAATAGTTTCACGTTTATTTTAAAAATTTAACCATGGTGTAACAATACAAGGTGAGTAGAGTAAAACAGCTGACTGACTTTATTTACAATTTATTAATTTCAAAAGTAATACTTTTTCAAGTTGTTTTGACAGTAGTACATTATTTGACACAAACAAAATGCCTGTTGTTTCTGTATTGTGTTGTATTTGTTGCCAATTTGCACTCACTTTGTATAGTTACACCATGAATTGAACATTCGTGTGAATTTCAGTCCGCTTTCACACTCTTCAATTCTGGCTCGTCAAGGCAAGTATTTTTGGTTGAGAAGGGAAAGAAGAATAAAAGCGGTACAAACTTGATGGTACTAGCCAGTTTTCTTATTTCCTTTTGTTTTTTTTTTTTTATTTAATACATATGGATTTGCATTACCAAGTACGAAAATTGAATTGACGTGTGTGTATGAAATGGCAAGTTCAAAAGAGAATTAAACAAAAACTGGTCAGCTAAAACTGGAGAATGTAATTAATTAAAAATGGCTTTTTCGCTATCAGCATCAAGTTTAATAAATAATTATTCAAAATAAGTTGAAAATGTGCAACGTAAAAGTCTGAGATATGCATAAAACCCATTAGATATTCCGGAAAATAGGTAAGAGCACAGCATAGCAACTTGAATAATTTGACCTGTTCTTTTGTAATTATTTTTATATAGTTTTAAGGAATACTTTCGTTCAAATAAGGACAGTTTTTCTTGGATATTAAAAAAATTTAATTACATGTGCAATCCACATCAGCCACATTAAGATTGCTAGCTGATGGCAGCTTTTAAAGGCCGGTGAGGAATGACTCTCTTGTAGCTATGCACAGAACTAAATTTACTAAATCATTGATGATAGTTGTTGTGGAAAAAGTGTTGTGCAAATATTGGCTAAAAATTTCTACTGACACATAATTTTTAAAAGTCAAAGCAAATTCCCGGCGTAGTTGGGAAACCAGGACTATTTACACTATTTATATTATAATAGAAAAGGTTCTTATAGTATTAATGCAATGATAGTACGTACATAGTCGAAAAAAATGTAGAAGGAATAATACATTTAATATTTCTTTGATTTAGGTAGATTTGAAAAACTTATTGTTAGTTCGTTTTTAAAGAAGATACTATTAATAAATAAAAGTACAAAAAAAAATTCTGGCAACATATGAAATCCGCGTTAAAAGAACTGCTCATCTTTTGAGGCCAATAACGAATCAAACCTATTTCGGATAACCTATGTATCCCAGAGAGAGCCTTTAAAAGGCCCTTTTAAAAATAAAAAAGGCTAAACGGTAAATAAAAAGACCTAATCTAGCCTCAAAAAGGCTAAACTGACAACACTGTTAAACACCCACTTGTAACAAGTTCCGGTCTTAAGTCTTTTGTTTTGGAGCCGCGTTTCTTGCTTTACTTTTCCATAAAAAAAAACAGAAATAACTACAAACGTTTAAAAAAAGTCTTTAAAAACATAAAACAAAACATAATTATTAACATTTAATTTACTAAAACTGATAAATTACAAACTTTTATAGTTTTAACAAATTTGCATTGAAATGATGACACGTGTGGGAAAATGCTGCCGCATATTAAAAAACCAACAAACAACTAAACAAAAGAAAATTATTTAAATAAAACCAAAAACAAATACATAAAAGTAAAGCAGAAAAGTAGAAACATGGCAACAGATTATACAATGTGCAATTAAAAAGATATTTATATGGCAGATTAACAAACATATTTTTACCACCAAATTGTATTTGAATGAATTTCGTGTTCAGAAACACACACAGAATTAGACAAGTGTATAAATTATAAAATAACTTTAACAAAAGAATAAAACAAAGTTTTAGACCAACAAAATGAGATTAGTGATATTTTTGTTTGAATGAAGAATTTGTTTAGTTATATAACTCATCATAATTACCATCATAATATAACACACAAATAAACAAACTAAATAAAAAGCCATTAAAATCTTCCAAACTGACTGACTGCCCTTTTAAAAGCAGAACTTCATTTTTTAAAATTTTTTTTTTAACTAATTCTTGCATAATTTTGTTTTTATTTTTGTTTCAACTGATTTCTTAATCAGTTCGTTTACCTTTGTTCTACTTTTGTGATTTTTTTTATTTATTAGCAAAATATTTGCTCATACCTCGTCATCAACTTTATTTAGATCATTTTCATTGTGGTTGCTGCCTCTAATGATGCAATTAATTTATATTTGAAAAGAATTTATGTGTAATGAATTGTTAGTTAGGCAACGGTAATAATAACAATATGAACAAACAAATAAATTCAATCTGTCTTTCTCTAAGTAACAAAAGAATATTTGAAATCCAATTCGAGAAATAGTAAAATCTTCTTATTTTTATTAAGGAGTGTGTATGAATTAATATATTTATTTCGTTTCGTTTGGATTTGATTTGATATTTTAATTACTATAGATTAAATGTTTTATGCTTTTAATTGGTTTCATTGTGACATTTAAGTTCGTTGACCATTTTTAGCTATTTTAAATGAAATAAAAACTTTATTAGCACAAAATTAAATTGGCAATAATTTAAACAAAACAATGTCTTTAGATACGCAAATGTGTCAATTTTTTATTATGTATTTCTAATTTAAATAAAGAAGCATTCACAAAATTTATTAAGTTTGCTACGAAAGTGTTTGGTTTGTTTAAAGTAACACGCTATTTAGGAAAGCAAGCACAGTGTTACGAAATGCATAAATAGTTATTGATGGTTGTAAGTGTCTACCAAGTTCGTATTGCAAACACAAAGAAATATTTTCTTAAAATAGAACAAAGTTTAAGCAGCTTTGCACTAATTAACACTCATGGCGAATATTTACTCAAAAAGGCGTAACCAAATTTGTATGACGTTGTTTATTCTTACAAGAGTTTTATAAACACCATAAAATAAAACTAAATATTTCTTGACTCTTGTATTAAATATTTGCCAAGTGTGATCGTGAATTAACTCTATTATTGAATTAGAACTTGCTCGATCGGTTAATTAAGTTTTAAAATTTTTAAAAATGATGTTAAATTTCTATATTATAACAAAATACACTTTAAGCATAAATAATTTGAAATCAAAAAAACCATTACACCAAATGATATAAATAAAATTACTGTTAGCGCTAAAAAAACACTGTAAATATAAACAAAAATATTCAATAATAAATTCTAAAATGCAAATGTTTTTTGTTTGACACACTTTTATTGTGACACTGGTTTGTGTTGATGATAAATTCTCTTAATTTATATCGAGCTTTATCAAATATTACAATTATTTGTTGTTATTAATGAAATCTCATCAGTATTCAAGGCTGAATCGGTGACACAGCCGGCTATTTAAAGCATTCCTTTACTTTCAACTTTAGGCTGAATCAATTGGTGATTGGGAAAGTGAGTCAACACATGAAAGATACACTTAATAATTTCTGAATGAGTTTGTGCGAATAGATTCGATATTAATACACCTAACACTCAAATGCACGACTGATCATTTCGTTTTATACATTTTTATGGGCTGTTTAAATATTATGAATTCTAGAGTTCTGTATTACTGGATTACTCTAGTTTTGTACGAGGGTGGTTTGGACACTTCTTAGTCGAGCACAAAAAGAGAATACATAGTTAATTTTTTCGAAAACATTTTTAAATTTTCAATATAATCTAATTAAACTTCAAAACACTTAGTCCAAAGTTTATCTAGCAATTTTCTTTCCCTTGATTAAAATAGTTTTCCTCAAAGTCTTTCAAATAGTGGTTTACAACTGTATTTGGGTCTTCATTTGAGGTAAAACGCTTGCCAGCTAGGAATGTTTTTGATTTTTTTAGAACAGGTAAAAGTTACTGGGAGAAAAAGGTGACTGGTCAAGCAACTCGTACTTAAATTCGTTGATTTTAGCCATTGTTAAAACACTCTTGTGCGCTCGGGCGTTGTTTTTTTGAAAAATTATTTTTTTGTGTTGTAAGCCAGGACGAATTTTTACATTTAATTCAGCCAAAATGTTGCAATAGTACTCTGAATTTATTGTTTTACCCTTTTGCAGATAGTCAAGCAATAAAAAAGCTTTAAAGTCCCAAAAAATCGTTGCCATAATCTTACCAGCCGATTGAATTGTTTTTGCTTTCTTTGGGTCACTTCCTTTGCTTAAACTGTTCTTTTGTCTCTGTAGTAGTGGATCCATGTCTCAGTCACAGTTATGAAATGACGCTTAAATGCCATTTTATTTTCCTAAAACGACCCAAACAAACTTGAGCAATTTTCATTCTTATGCGTTTTTGGCCGACTGTTAACAAATGCGGGACCCATCTTGCAGAAAGCTTTTTCATCTGCAGTTCTTCATACAAAATTAAATGGACTCGATCATTTGAGATGCCCATGATATTGGCTATTTCACGCACTTTTATTCGTCGATCATTTAATATCATTTCATGCACTTTGGCTACAATTTCTGTTGTTGTTGCTGGTACGACCACGTTTAAATTCAGTAACCCAATTTTTTACTTTTGCAAATGAAGGAGCATTTTCAATTAACACACTCACCATATCATTATGAATTCTTTGTCTCCATAAACCTTTTTGATTTAAATATTTATTGATACCACGAGTTTCTAATTTTTCAATTGTAAAGAAATCGCGGATGGGTCTTTTTTGAACACCTGTTGTTATTTGAATGACTTCCCAGATCGAAAAGAAATTTATCACGTGTTCATAGTAGAGATGGAAGTTTCCAAAACACTTACATTTTTTCTGTTTATATCACGCTTTCTGTTCTAGGCTAAGAAGTGTCCGTATCGCCCTCGTATGCTATACACGATCTTCATCAAGTGATTATTCATTACTAGTCGACATGACAGAATTCCTTTCTATCAATCACCTTTGTTGTGGATGCATAATTATATTATATATGTACATACAGTGGGTGGCCAAATTATTAGTTACACTTATTAATTACGATTCAACCGCTTTTAATACGTATATAAATTTATTTCTTGTACCAGATGTTTTCGTATTTTAATTCTGGTAATAGATCATTATCTGTCATTCGGCTCTGAAGTGTGAAATATGCAATTTTGATTAAATTGATTAAAATCTGGCATCACAATGAAGAACTAAAAGAAAATGTTCAAAAATGCATTCAGAGCATGCCAAAAAGGGTGCAAGCTGTAATTGATGCCATAGAAGGTTCTACGAAATATTAAGATTTTTTTTTTCAAAAAATTTTGTAATATTTCTTTTCCTCAAATATATATGTATTTTTAAAACAAACGAATTTATTTTTAATTGAATTAGAAAAACTTAATTTACCTAAAAGAACAAATAAGAGGATAAATTTCCACTATTTTAAAATGTTATACGGCTTCAAAGTAAACAATTTGGCATGTGTAACTAATAATTTGGCCACCCACTGTACATATATATATTATATTAATATACTTTGATAGTTTTTTTGATGAAATTTTCAGAGGTTGTCTCGGATTTTTGCTCATATCTCCGTTATATACGGACAGATTTTGCTGATTTTAAACAGCAAACTTCTCGAAAGCATGTCTGACAGAATTATTAAAGATTTAGATCCCGAAGATATCTGGGGACTTCAGAAAATTGATTTCAACAGATAGACAGACCGACTGATATGGCTTAATAGACTTCGCTATCTATAAGGATCCAGAATATATATACTTTATAGGGTCGGAAAATTATATTGTGGAAATTACAAACGGAATGACAAACTTATATGCATATACCCTTCTCATGAAGGTGAAGGGTATAAAAATTCTCATCTAGCGTAAAATGTCCTAGTTGAAACAACTTAAGCATCGGATTGAAAATTATAGTGTAAACAACAATTTTTGCTTGTTTTGAAAATGGCGAATTTTATGCCAACAAAGCACAATATTCAGATGTAAAAAAATAAGAGTAAAAATAAGTTTTTAAAATAAGATTAAAACATATTTTTTAAATTAATTAGAGAAGGAAATGAACTAATATTTTTAATTTAAGAGAAAAGTTTTATTTAGGCTAATAGTTCGAATAATCAAGAATACTATTGTAAAGTACTGAAACAATTGGCAAATTGGAATGAATTTTCTACCCGGCCAAGGACGTCATCAACAATCTTCATTGTCCACTATCACTCTGTAAAATATCATCTATTTAACTCACCGTTTTTGAGAAATAGAATATGAGAATTATCATATTTCTTTTTTAACGTGTTGTGAGTTAGAACGAAATTTAAGTACGTTTACAATGTGTGTGTACTCTTTATTAGTATTTATAAAACTTGTATTATTACAGATTTGTTTTTGCTTTTCTTGCTGCGTCTACTTTTTTTATAGATCAATAACAGCAATGTATGTATGTTTTTGTTGTCATTTCTCCTTTTATTTTCTCCTTTTGATGGATTATGTTATTTTTTTGTAACTCTTTTTTTAAAACTCTTCACATTTTCATAAAACATTGAAAATAATCGGGAACTACAACATTGGTATGAATCATCATCATAAACATATGTACATAATCTATAATAACCATAAAGCAAATTAGTTGTTTAAGTTAGATGAGAAGTTAAATACTGTAAAGTTTGGTATTCCCTTTATCAAACAAAACCGTTAAATAAATTAACATTTCAAACTAGTTGACAAATGATACTCGCAACACAATTCAAAACACTGTTACTTGGATATTGTGTGCATAAATTATTTTTAAATTAAATGACCGAAAATTCAAATAAAACAAAAATAAACCAACAATTTTTTTTCCAATAAAATTTCAAATATTTGCAGCCAAAAACCAGTTATACAAAAAAGTAACAAATTTAAAAAACAAACCTACCTATAGAATCATATTTATTAAAATTTACATCGGCAACATGATCACCACCAACATCAGCATTTTCTTCTGCTAGATAGAAGACGTGTTGACGTTGACGTTGCTGTCGAAGTCAGCAATTTGGTTTTGTGACCAACTTTTCTATTTATACCCTACACCACCATAGTGGGGAGAGTATATTGGATTTGTGCTGATGTTTGTAACGCCCAGAAATATTGGTCCAACACACACCTTAGGATCACTTCCTGAATCAATTTAACGCTGTCCATCCGTCCGTCCGTCTGGCTGGCTGGCTGTCCATGTGAAGCTAATATTTATATTCACAAAATTCATGATACTTAATTTCGGTCCACAATAGGTTATATCTCCCATATAGCGCCCATTTTCTGAAAACTGTTTTATACATATACTGGGTGTAGGGTATTATATGGTCGGGCTTGACCGACTATATTTTCTTACTTGTTTAACTGTAATTTTATTTATTTATTTACTGGCATTGTTGTTGTTTTTAAGTAAATTGTCAATAATTAAAGTAATTTATAGTTTTTTTTTTGTAGATTTTGTTATTTCTTTATTTGTTTAGAAAATATAATTTTAAGAAATAGTTCCCTTTAACATTGTCTAAAAGGTCAGCAAGATGTTCAATTTGTTTTTTCTTTTAAATTGTTGTTCACAATTTATATGTGTTTTTATATAAACTATTGTGAAGGTCATTTATATTAGAAGATCAAAAAAAAAATCGGTCAATTTGAGTTTTATTTTATTTTTTAATTAAATAAACTCTTGTGTTAATTTAACGAATTTCAAATGGTTTTTCTTATGTTTGTATTCAATCATAAATACATAAATTGAAACAAACAATCAATGAGTTATTAACAAGCCAGGTAGTTAAAATAAAATCATAGTTTTTTTTTATAAAATACAAATTTGTTGTATTATATTTGTTTAACTATAAAATAATAAAACTTAATTGTCTTAATGATGGGATATTTAATTAATAAAACTTTTTCTGGGTTGTTGAAACTCAGCTGGTATTTTAAGAATATTGATTTGTCAAGGCTGTTTGTCGGTTATTATTGGTTTACTACACGTATATTAACTTGTTAAGATGCCGTTTTCTAGAGACAAGAAATAAACAATAAGTAATAAACTGTTAAATTTAAATTTTATTATTATTAACCTGTGCTCTATGATCATACAATATATCGTCACCTAAAATGCTCAAAGACGTAACCCTCATTATCATAATGTTACAGGAGAAGCAAAAAACGTTATAAACTGAAAACTGTTTAATTGAAAATCGCGATTTTTTCACATCTTGTCTTAAGATAGACGACAAACTTCAGGTGACGATATGTACATATCGCGATTGTTAATTAAACCGTTTTCAGTTTATAACGTTTTTTGCTTCTCCTGTAAAATTCTGATAATGAGGGTTACGTCTTTGGGCATTTTAGGTGACGATATGTACATGTAAGTAGCTGCTCAAATTTATTTCAAGCAACAATTTCGTATATTTTTGTTTCAGTAATACCTGCATACATGGTGTAACTATACAAGGTGAGTGCAGTAGCACAGCTGACTGACTTTGTTTACAATTTACTTATGTCAAAAGTAATATTTTGTCAAGTGTTTTTGACAGCAGTACATTATTTTACACACAAGTATATCAAATCTTATATCTAAAAAAAAATTAATTATTAGTCCAGCCAATGCCGGACGAAAATTGTGTGACCATTGTTTATTTTATTAATTAAGTTGGCATTCTTCCTTCTTGTCTTCGGCTCAGATCTGCTTTTTTTTTAGTCGAATATAGCCACCATTATTTAAAATAAGTATGTTACGGGCTAATGGGTTTGGCTGTACTTCAAGCTTTTTTTAATGTATTTCTGCATTTTTTTGGATCTCAGTTTTTACCAAAGGCACGTCTAGGTTTTTATGGATATTCGAATTTTTTATATACCAGGGGACATTTTTATGTAGGATAACGGCACATTTTGCATTCTCACTCTTAAGAGAAACTATAGTAACAACATGTTGTTGTACGCAACAAACACCTCATAGCAACAGGGTTGTCAGATTTTTTTGAGCTTCGTCGCCAAAACGGATGTAAAAAATCACCAAAATTCGCCAAAATCCAATTTTGTTCAGTTTTTATTTTTTTTTATTATTTAAATGAAATAAATTTTGTTTACACAAAAAAAAAACCCAGTTCAATTTTCAAAAATCGCCAAAAATTGAGAAAAAACAAAAAAAAATCGCCAAAAATAAATTTTTTTAGTTTTTGTTACATTTTTTTATTTAATTCATTAATTGTTACTTATTAAACAATATTTTAGTAAAACATATAAACATTTATATCCGTTTTTGTATTTTTTACTATTTAAAAAATTTTAAAACTTTGTTAAAAGAGAGGTTTAAATTACATAAAAATGGAGATCATATTTAAAAAAAAAGTAAAATTAAGTAGATAAGTCTAAGAGTTCGTAAACTTCATCCTCAGCGATTTCATTACTAGAGTCTTGACTTTCATACATAGTTGAGTTGAATTTTTTTATCATTTCATTAGTCGGTGTAAACGAATTGCAGCATAATTTGTTTATGTTCATATGATTATTATTCTCAATAGAGCGTCTAAAAGCTCATATTGAATTTTATTACTTAGTCGAGTTTTTGTACAAATCATTATTGAAAAGACCCTTTCAACGCAGACATTACTGGTTGGAACTATCAATATAGTAAGAACGGCCATAGATATTTCCTTAAAATGGTACATACCTGCTGTATCGTGATAATCAAACACTTTTGGCCAAAATTCAAGTAAATTTGTTGGAATTTCGTTATTAAAATAATTATTTTAATTTATGAGCGGAAGTTTTCCCTATTGCGTTTCATACACGTCTATTGCTACATTTGGATCCATAAATGGTCTTAATGTTTCTTGAACAACGCCAAATTTAGTTTGAGATAATGTATTCGCACACTTTGAAATAGAAAATTGTCCAAAAACTTTAAAAAAGTTCATATTTTCTGGTAATCTGCTTATCATCTCTTTTAAAAGTTTTTTTAATTACACAAAACAGTTTTCTTTAAGTACGATTATTTCTACTTCGGTCAATTTCGCATTTCTTAATTCTTTTTCAAACTCTGCTCCAAAATCAATTACATTTAGAGGCAAAAATTAATTTGAAGAATCAATAGCTGCATGTAAATCATTGAAAAATTTTTCATTGTTTTCAGTATTATATAAAACAGAAGGTTTGAAAACTTTTGTTGAAAACATAAGAAGTGTACAATACATTTTTTCATGCATGCTTCCTGCATCCATGCTGTAAGATTGAAATTCCAAATTCAGATGATTCATTTCGTTGACAATTGGATTTATAAAAACCAAAAAAAGACGATTTTTTTCATCACATAATTTATTATAGATGTTTTGGTGAAAATCGCCAAGAAAATCGCCAGTGATATCAAAAATCGCCAAAAAATCGCCATGTCGCCAAACGGAAAATCTCGACGCCAAACACGTTTCAAAATCACCACGTTTGGCGAGAAATCGCCATATCTGACAGCCCTGCATAGCAAATAAGAAACACAGCAAATTAGTAGTTCTTTTATTCTCGCAATTATGTTCGTTTTTCATATAAAAGTGGAACTTTGGCATTACCAGTGGTATCAAAAGTAAGTAGTCATGCTTTTCGTATACTATTTAAGTACTTACTTGCGTTCAATGGTTACTGCCGCCTCTGCAGGGATAATATTTTCAAAAACAATATACATACATATGTGTGTATAGCAACATTTAATAATGATAATTTATTATTAGATAAATAAACAGTTCCCTAGAATCGTTGTCATTAAAGAACAATTTATCGCTCGCTTCTTTGCTTAGAAATGCCATAAATTTGAGGTGTCGTATATTCTGTTACAAAGAACGATTTTCTAGCTGAATTTTCAAATACTAACAAGCAATTTAAAAACCAATTGAAAATTAAACTTGACCCGACATAAATCAATTCTGCATTACGAATTACAAAATATT
Source organism: Bellardia pandia (assembly GCA_916048285.2). Lineage (NCBI taxonomy): Eukaryota > Metazoa > Arthropoda > Insecta > Diptera > Calliphoridae > Bellardia > Bellardia pandia. The sequence continues at coordinate 125,703,750 of OU696529.1, forward strand.
TAATTTTGTTTAATCTCTTTATTGCTTCACAAGTAAAAAATACAAAAAAAAACTAAAATAAATAAAAATTGTTACAAGTTACATGAACGCTACACAAAATTCATTCATAAAAGGTTTTGTTCCGTTGTTGTCTTATTATTGTGTCTTGAGTTGTTTTTTTTTATATTTGTAAAGAAAATTAAATGAAAAATAAAATTGTGGGAATATTTTTGGTAACAATTGTCTGTTTGTTGAAGAAAAATAACTAGTACCTATAACTATACGAGTACATATGTATAAACTTAATTGGTAGTGGAATGAAGAGGATATTTAAACACGCTTTGATTGCATTGCACTGCAATATGAACTTATTATACGATGAGAGCTGTATTAAAATTTTAAGGTCATACAATAAAGTTGTTTTGCTTTCAACAGTTTTGAAAACAATTTAACAATTATTATACCTTTCGACAAGCAATATTATGAATATAAAGTGTTAAGTGTTTAAATAACAATAAAAATTAAAGAGCACACCTAAATACTTAGCAGCCGCAGGAGTTTTATTTTGATTTTCAACTAAGAATTAAGTTGAACATTTTTACGTGTGTAAAATGAAGAAAATTATCTTTATTATCAATTTATCTTGGTTTTTGGAGAACTTTATGGCCAAATTTTAATATTTTTTTCCTCTAAATTTCACTTATTGGGGCATGTGTAATTTATTCCATTATCATTTTGAATATCAGTCCACGTTTACAGAGGGAAACATTTTGTTGGGGAGAGAGGGACGGGTGGGGAAGAGAATATGAAATTTGTTACCCGTTCTCAAAGGCACGCTTTGTGCTTTCATTATTATTGTTTACATTTGCTATGCTTTTTGACATTTGCTGCATTTCTTTATGGCGTGCTTTGTTGTCTATGTTTTATATTTGACTTTGTTTTAATAAAAATAAATAAAAAAATAAATAATGTAAAATAAAATAAATGTTTTTATAAATTTTATCTTTTATAATTTATTTATTTATTTCACAAATCAAATATAACTACATTAGCAAATCAAATACAGTTGAAATTAAAAAAACAACACTGCAAATGTCAAAAAAAAAAAAAAAAAAAAATATAAACTGGAATGTTTTCGACAACAATATTTCCCTGAATGAGCTCGAAGGAAAATACAAAAGAGAATTCCAGATGTTTCCCTAACAAATGTTTTCCTGTGTAAACGGGGACTCAGACTAACAATGAACATGATCACTAAACATTGCCTAGTTATTCACAAAAATAGCGATAACATGATTTCCTAACAACTCATAACTCGATAAAAAAAAACGCAGATTATTTAATACAAAACGCCAACCCGACATTACACAAATAATCACACCCTGGAAGCACATTGTTGCAAAAAATTACTTTGTTATGGTAAAAACCGTTTGTTGTTTAAGTGTAGTAAAAATTGGTATTTATAAATTATCTTCACGATATGTATGTTAAGGAAAAAACATTTCAACACACTCAGATTTCAGTCATTTCTAGTCTTATTCGCAAAATGGACCTTAAAGCATTGAAATCCCAAAAAGAAAACAACAAAATTTTACTTAAAGTAGATTAAATGTTACACGATTTAAATTATAAAGTAAGAAAAATATTTGTTAATAAAATCTACAACTGAAATCATTTACACCATCATCATCACCTAAGAGACAGTTAAAAAAAATTTTAAAAATAAAAAAAGTAAGCCTATAACAAGTAATTCTGTTTCAATTTACCATAATGTTTGTTACATGATGGCCGAGTTATTCAGTGGTTACGAGGGTGAGTCGTCAAGCTCATGATGTGTAAATGATCATGTTCAGGTTCACAACAATAAAAATCTGCACTTTTATATGATATCCACTGATAACGGTGGGTTCATAATTAGTCAAAGCTTTTCTATAGCATCCCCTTCGAGAATGCTACATCTGGCTCATCTAAACAATTTCGCTTCTTTCCACCTTGTAAGTTAATAATGTATGAAACTTTTAAATATGTTTATATCAACATAAAATTTAACACAAAATATTTTTATATGCACAAAAGTCATGCCACTAAATATTTTAATGATCGGCCTGTTTACACAGTCATAGCTCCCATATCCCTTTTAGACCTGACGCAAATTACCAGGAATTTCTTTATAAAATTTTGGAATATTTGGTCTCTACAGCGTGTGAAAATATAATCAATGATTAGGTTTTATCATTTGTATATCCTTTAAGAATTTTCAGGACACGCACAGTTGATGCATCTCTGTAGATTTTCATTAATATATTTAAGTAAAACACATTTTTATTGCATGAAACGATTTCAATTAGTTTGAAATATTGAAATTTATCATTTTTTTAGTTAATATAAGTGAACTTCATTATTTGTAAACGATTAATATTTTTGTAACCAAAGACACTTACTTATTTACTCATTTAGCTAAAACTGAATAAAACAAACAGAATAGAAATGTGAAAAACAAATATAAAAAACAATCTAGTCTTTTTCAAATTGGGCTAACAGAAGCAAAAATATTAAAACCGAAACCCACCCGCACAATCGATGCATAACGGTCTGAAAGGGATATAGAGCCCATTTCTGAAAAACAGTTCTACACATAAATATATATGTACTGGGTGTAGGGATTTTAAGAAAATAGAGTTTAAAGTTTTTGTCAAATCGGATGTCTATTAAAACCTCAATATCGCGGTAAATAAAATATCGGATTTTTCGGCGAATACCGTTTCTTGTCTTTAAATTGACCAATTTTTTTTTTATTCTACGCAACCTTTAAGACCATAATTATGTCATTCAAAGCGCAAGTCCTCCATATAGGCTATTTTATTTTTTAAGGAATTCGTATGGTGTATCAGATATATATGGTGAATTTCACGTCAATCGAACCAATTTTAAAAACCGATGTCTTCCGATTTGGATGAAATTTGCTTCAAGGTTAGTACTATTGGATAGTAGTCCAGAGACAAATTTTCAGCTCTATCAGTCCAGAAGTGCCGGAGTTAGAGATGGTCAAAGTTGGACATTTTGGTAAATTTTGGTCATACAGGGTTTTTTTAAAATAAGTGTAACTTTTCACCTATTGGTCCTAGCAAAAATTGTCCAAAGGACTTTAGATAGCTATCAAAAATATTTTTTAATTTTTTTTTCAATTTGGGCCATTTTTTTTTCAAAAGAAAGCTTATAATGGGATGCGAGTGGGATATCTATTAAAAAAAAATATTTTTTAACTCAAGAATAGGATTTTTCAATATTTGGCACATATGTATATAGCCAATTCACAATGTGTGCTATTCTGTCTTATTTGTCCTATTGACTAAAAATTTATGACTGTCATAAAAATGTTGTTGGTATTTCATATTTAAAATTATAATATAACATTACAACATTGAAACTCATGTTTTTTTGATATGCTATTTAATTCAGTGATGACAGACTCACATTTGAACTTTGTTTGTTGATTCTGCCATAAATGTATCCATTGCATATTTTTCACATAATTCCTCCATAATTTTTTCTTTTTCTGTTTTGCTGGCCATTTTTTATTTTAATAAAATGCGCCCTTAAAATATTTTTATTTATATTTGACGTTTGATGTTTATTGAATTTGTGTATTCAGTAATGACGTTTATGAAAATAAATAATAAATAATATACGACAGGCCGTTCACAATAGTGCTATTTGGCCTTAAATAGTATTTTATCTAAAGCCCTATTAGAACACATTGTGAATTGGCTAATACTATTTTATTTTGTATGGTATTTGATCTCAAAAAAATATCAATTTGTAACATTATAAAACAGTGATTAATTCATGGTTTTGTTAATAAAGTGGCACATATTCATTACTTTCCAATTTGTATTATTATAAACATAAAATTATAACAAATTAAGGTATACATTGCGTAAATCAAAAATAACTAGAAATTCATTCATCTTCTTTCTCTGCTACATCTGACTAATCTAAATAATTTCACTTCTTTCCACCTTGTAAGTTAACAAAAAATGACTGCAAGCCACGAGGAATTACATTCTTTTTGCACAAATTTTGGAGATAGAAATGGTCGGAATGATACCATTTCTCAAACAATAATGTATATTACTATAATCTATTTTGTGAGTTAAAGTTTTCATAAAATGGAGTATAATGCGCATACACTATTATTTTTTTAACAACTTTGGAGTGGCAATTTCAAGTAAAATAACGCATATGAGCTTACACACTTATTGAAGGAAAATTTTGAACAAGATTTTATACACTATTTTTTTCAACGACATTTTGACCCATTTTTTGGAAGTAGAATTTAACGAAATTTTGACCAGACATACAATCAATGATGGAGATCCTAAATAAGAGCGTATGAGTACATACGCTATTGTTATATTGAGGGGACGATATGTAATTGTTCCTATGGTCGGGTTTAGCCGACTAAACTACATATCTCACTTGTTATTATTAATAAACCCACTTGTGTTATTATAAAAAAAAAAATCCGAAATCTCGAGAATCACAAAATCCGGAACAATCTCGGAATCCCGGGATTTACATTTATAATATCCCAAATCCCGGTGTTTAAAAAACCGATTCCGTTTCGCATGCCTAGGTTAGTAGTAGCATTTTATAATTATATATTTTAAATTTGGAAGCCGATAGCCATTGATTCTAGTGCTTTTAGCCTTAGATTTATTGTAATTTTAATTATAATAAATTTTTTAATAAATAAATAAATATTTTAAATTATTAAGATACCACCCACCAAACTAGCAGAACTATAAAAGTTAACTAAACTGCAAATACCAACGAATCAAAAACATCCCTATTTCAGTATGCAAAAAATGCAAATATTGCTTCGAAAAACAATTTTGAGCTGGGAAAGAGTTCAGCAAAGTCATGGTGAATCGCTTAGTTTAATTATTTTATTCAAAGTAAAAGGGAGCCCATCCTGTAAGAGTGTAATTACTGAACAAAGAAATAAAAAATACACATGCATTTCAAAATTTTGTAAAACATAATCTTGGTCAGGCAAAAACTATAAATTTGAAACTGATGAATTTGCCGGGACTTAATTCTATGTATTTAAAGAGCAGTGATGATCGTGGTGGTGTAAGTATGAATAATGGTTTTCTTTTCTTAAGCGTTTTAGTTTATTTTGTTTTTGGGACTTTTAAGTGAATAGTGAAATTTGAATAGTTTTTTTTCGTAGCTCTTTCTTATTTAAGTTAAATACTCACGAAATGATTATGTATAACACCGCCTACTAACTTAAAATCTACATTTATTGTATGTATGTCTGTATATACCACCGTCAATTTGTCTGTCTACTTATGTATGTATTGTAGCAGTAGTTGGTTGGTGGTTGTTGGTTGGTGTTTCTTTGTAAAGTGGACTGTTGGTGGTACAATTTGTTAAGCTGTAATGAATCTGTGTTGAAAAAGAGCGCTGGACGGACAAACAGGCAACAATGTCTAAGACATTATTTGAGAAAGACGAAGATGCATAAGGCAACAAAAAAGTTAAGTAATGTAATTGTTCATACAATTACCATTCATGAGGAGTAAATGATGTGCTTAATATAATCCTCAACTATTTTATTTCTTTGGTTTCGTTTGATTTTGTTTTGTTTTTGTTTTTTGTTTTGCTTACGGATTTAGGAAGACATGATTTTGTAGTTTTTTTTTTTTTTGTTTCTTCTTAATTTTTTAATGAATTGATGTACTGGTATTTTTGAATTAATTTGTCTTTCAACAAATTTCATAAATATCAAATTAAACAAATACAACAATACTACTTAATGATTATTGTATTTTTATGTTGTTACTTAATGCCATGGAATGGAGTAGATTCCTGATTTAGCTAAATTACTTGTAAGCCTAATTGATGCTGTTAAACGGTCATGCAATTTTAGACTAAACAGCTTTAATTACTTTAATAGAAGTCTTAAAAGTACAAGACTGAGCTGGCATAGAAGTGATTAAAAATACCTTTCGATTAAATTTTCTACAATTAGGCCTTTTGAACTAATTACATACAGCTATGGACAGAGAAATAGCGCACCAATGTTTTATGAATTGCCAAACGTATTGTATTGAAAAATGTAATGATAATAACATGGAGTTCTATACTTTTCTTTTACTCGCTTCTGCTTTTCCAAACATACGTTGGAAATGTCCTGTTAAATTTTGTCATATTTTGTTGAAAATTAAGATTATTTTGGTTGGACAATAAAATAGCGCACAGTTATTGCGATTTTAAACAAAAATATTTGATGCTCACTTCGGTGGTAAATTCTTGTGTAATTTAACAAAAAATATTGTTTGTCATTAATTTTGTCAACCATACTGCTTGAGAAAAACATGTTAAAGTCATATTTCGGTTAGGCAGAATCTTTAATACAATCCACCATTCGGTGTTTTTTATGCAGTATTAGTTTTACGAAATATAAATTTTACAAGCTATAGTAGAATGCATTTCAAATGCTTTGAAATATTATTTAATTTTGACCATTTATAATTGATGTAATTAACAATACTTGCAATTATTTATAGAGGTTATTGGATTATTATAAGAATAATGAATGTAATTTAACAATTTATAAAATCAAACATTTTTATATTTACTACAAGTTAAGAAACAGATTATTAAAAAGATAATAAGATAAGGCTTCTTTTGCTTGACTTTGATCTCAATAACTTTATTTACAAGAGTTCAAATTCGGCTATCAGCCGGCTGAAAATTTGCATGTATGACAAGACATTTCAATAAGTACTACTATTGTTATAAATTCCTATTTACATCAAGATTGCTGTAACAGTATCGACCAATTTGATATTTTGATACGAATCGGGCCACATGGCAAGGACCAGGGCAATATTTGTTGGGCCATAGGTGTTTAAAAATTTCAATATTACTGCCAACTGGCTAGTCCAACCGAGTAGCATTTTGTGTTGTATGTTTTTGGAAATATGTACCAGTATATGTAGATATTTTATAAGTTTAATGAAAAGGTTATCGGGAACGAATACAAATTAATGAAATATTATAACTACCATACTAATTGATATTTATATTTAAATAAAAACGTGTGATTTAACCCCAGTTTCGATTCATTTTGTGCGCATACTTCTTCAACCCACTATATATTTAAATAATTAATATGTACGATATCATTTAGTACAATAACATAATAATGATCAAACACAAAAAAAAATACAAAAATAATAGTGACATTAAATGACTCAAGATTGAGGGCGTCATTATCTTTGACACCACAATATCAACCAAGCTATCTTCATTCATAAACATAAAACATCTACAGTGGCTCACATTGAAAGTCGGGCAAACTGTTTGTAAAATATTAAACCCTATTTGAAAAAAGAGAGCTTACGATTTTTTAATTTTTTTTTTTTAAATTATTAAACACAAAAACAAATATATATTGTATTCTACCATTAATATAACATAAACAGAAACAAAATATTTAAACAACTCTTAATAGTATGAGCACACTGAAAGTCGATCAGGTCATTAAATTCAATTATTTATCAGATATTTAGTATTTTGTTGCATATCCTTTTTGATTCTCACCAGCTTGGAGTCTTTTTGGAATTGATTCAACTAGTTGTTTGCACACATCAGGACTTGTTTGATTCCATTCTTCCAGTCCATAATCTATTTTGCATCCAAAGTCCGAGCTCATCTCATAAATGCTCGATTACGTTAAGGTCTGGACTTTGCAGGTGTTTTGAGGACTTTACGACAATTATATAATTATCTAGTTCTTCGCTATCAGCGATGTGGGCTTCGGGTCATTGTCCTTTAAAGTTATTGGCAATCTGCAATTTATGTATGAACACTTTGTTTAACATTTGCCTTCAAAATATCAAGATACATGCCTCTATCCATTATACTCCCTATAAAATGAGGATTTCCGACACCGGAAGCAGCCATGCAACCCCACACCATCACTGACAAGCAAGGGGGCTTTACAGTTTTCTACGCATTTTTAGGGCAAAACTCCTCATTAGGTTTGCGCCATACACAACGCCGGCCATCAAACCCAAACAAATTGAATTTACCTCTAAATTTTTAAAGTGCTGTTAAAGTATGGCCCACAAGTGTTTGTTGAAAGTAAAATTTTTAAAATCATTTTGCCCTACTTTGAATATGAGCCACTGTGCGTTTGTTAAAATAAAAAAATAAAACACAACAAACGATCGCCGGCATCACTATTCAAGTTAATTCAACTTGACACAATAAATGCGACAAAAAACTGAATTAAAGCAGAAAAACACAGCTAAATGCGTATGACGCCGTTTTATAACAAAAAAAAAATGTAAATGGCAAGCACTAGTTAGAGCATGTAAGACGAATTTTATTTACACTTTACATTGCGATTATGGAAATATTTACATTCCTAAGCAAATAAAATAAAGCCCGTTTGATGTGCTTGCTTTAGGAATAATAAAACTTATTATCTCTTATTTCCAAAACATTTTTAAACTAAATAAATTCCAATCTAAACATTTTCATTACACTGTGAGACAAATGGTAGGGGTCAGTGATCGGGAAGGGTTCAAACTAACGGGGAAAGATATATCGGGGAAAAAGAAGTTTTACGTGTCCCGGCGTTTCGCTGGGTCACATCTAGGAATCGAGATATATTGATTTGAAGGGGAAATTGTCACCTTTGGTGGTCTTTTTTTTTGACATAACTCGAGAACCACTAGCTCGATTTTGCTGAAACAAAATTAAAAAAATTAGAAATTACAATTCCTTTAATCTGTTCGTACAACGTTTTTCTATTCATTTTATGCCATCCCGATTTTGACTGTCGCATAGTATTATTATTTCCAAGCTAACAATAAACCAAATATATGCTGTCTTTATTAGTAAAGACTAAGATTACATCAGAAATTACATAAAAACTAAGTGTAAAGTAAACAATGACTTTACCTGATTTAGGATTTCTTTTCAGTGTCAAACAAAGTATTAAGATGTCACTTCAAAACAATTCATTTTTTTTTTGATTAAAATAATAAAATAAAGTGAGTTATGTAATCTATATGACCGTTCCTTTAAGTTTGTAACATTTTAGTTGTAAATTTTTTGCAGTTTTAGGTTGATATCCTCCTAATGTTTTTTGAAAAAAATTTCGTTTTATTTCTTTATTTGCGCAAAAATTTATAAAAAAAAGAACAACAAACAAATCTATAAATAAACTATAATGAACAATAACATATTGGACAAAAACACAATAAAATTTAATAAATCATATGAGTAAATTATCTGCAATTCGTATTAAAAAATAAAAAAGATTAATGACTTGTGTTGAAGAGAAGCAGGTTTTTAGGAGTGTGATGCCAAAATATTTGAAATCTATGAGTGAATACAATAAACTACTAATAATATGACTCAACATTTTAACACAAAATAAATGAAAATAAAACAAATGTTTAATCAGATCTTTGAAGCAAATAATTAGTAAGAATAAACAAATGCAGTTACAGTGGCTTAGAAAATTTAGCACATGGAAAGTGTTGGCCTTGTAAAATTTAAAACATTGGCTTAAGAATATTTTACCACAATTTCCATTTAATCAAATGACCCACATCTTTGAATAATAATAATATTAGCAATCATAAATCTTCTAAAAATTCATTGTATTAACAACAACCAAATTATTATAAATTGGATAACTAGCAAACTTTATATTGCTGTAGGTCATGTTGTTGGGCAACCATTTCAAGTCTCTTAACAATAATATTAAAAGTCTCGCATTTGTTAGCAGCCAAAGACCCTTACAATTTTGTCACTCACTGGAATGACAGCAAAATCATAAATTTATTTTGATTTATTATTATTAAAAAAAAACACCTGCAGGTTTGTCCAGCCTAAACTAAATATTTGAAATTGTTTTGTTTTAGTTTTGCCTTTAAACAAACATTTACAAAACTGCCGTTTAAGGTGAGAGCAGTTGTTGTGTATTTGCAATTAATTATGGCCTGAACTTGACTTTTTCATTTTTAATTCATTTGGATTTTTAACGACTTATTGTTAAATTATTTCAAGGTCATTTAAAGACTTCATTTCGATATTTATTTCTTTCTAAGTGTGGCTGGTGAGAATTTCTTTTGCTGTTTTATACATTCAAAGTTAAATTAGCAGTCTTTATTTCTAGCTGTTTTTTTTAAGTATGAATCACAATAATTTTTAGCTAAAACACCAAAAACACCGTCTTATTTTTATATCACTGTATTTAATTGTTATTAACAACAAAGCACCAGAAATATTTTTACAAAGTAATTTATTTTAAATTTAAGACATTCCTGGTAAAAGTATTGAAATATAACGCGCAATAACGCAACATTTATTATGAGAAACTAAAAGCTTAATGAATTATTGTTGTTTTTAATGCTAAAAATTTAAATGTTTGTCTAATCGCTTTATTGCCTGTGTATTATTATGTTATGTTAATTTCAATTTATCTATTATTAATATTATTATTAATAAGCATGTGCTGTTTTTGCGAAGTTAGCAAATTTTCTAATTTGATTTAGTTAATAACTCGTACAATGTTTAAGAACAACAATCTTTCAATTGAAACATTCCATTCCAACAGCAATAAAATGTAAACAAATTTGAATAGAAAAATAAATAAAAAGCTAAACAGTATACGCGTACATACAGTGCCGGCAAAAATAATAGCTGTTTTGCACCAGAACATTTAAACTAAATGGCGAAATATGTATTTTATGGACGGATATGTTAGACGACCCTAAATTCCATAAAATCCCAATACATTCCATAAAATCAACAATGAATCAACATAATTACGTCGATATACTAAATAATGTTATGCTTCCCTATGTCATGGACGAAATGCCATTGCTTTAGGTCTTCCAACAAAGTAACCACCCAAAATATCCAAGCAGAAAAGCACGTCAGTGGTTCATTGACAATAATATATGAGATGAATAGAGAATATTTGGGCTGACGTAAAGAAAAGTTTTTTTTTTTTACTTTTTTTATTATTTATTTAATCTGCCTTATTTCCTTAGGCCAAACAAAATAAGTATTCAAAACTTAAAACTAAAATTAATCTATCTAACAGAGCATTAATTTCTTATGGGCTGTTAAGCTCTACGAAGCCTCGACTCCGTCTGGCTCTGAGCTAGAATTCTAGCAAGCGGCTTCGGGTGGGTTTGCAGCTTTTTGATGTAGTTCTTGCGGACCCTTCTGAATTCGTCATTTGCCAATGGTACTTCTAGATCTCTGTGGATGTTTTCATGCGCCCGTCATGGTCCTAAGAAGTTTTGATTGGGCCCTCTGTGTAAGTTCAATACTGGTATTACTAGCTGTTCCCCACAATTGGATTTCATATGTCCAAATTGGTTTTAAAATGGTTTTATACAGGGTGACTTTATAGTCCAGGCTTAGCTTACATTGGTCACTGATTACCCAGTGAAGTCTATTTGCTTTTAATTTAATGTGAAGTCTGTTGGTTTCTATATGACGAGGCCAAGTAAGTCTTCTATCTAAGTGAATACCAAGGTATGTAACATAATCGGACTGAGGTCTATTTACATTGTTAAGTGTGACATCCCCTCCTCAATTTGAACGTAACATGTTTGCTTTTCAACTCATTTACTCGTATTCTCCATTTGTTTAACCATGGTTCCACACATCTTAGACAGCTATCTAGTACACTAGATGCTATATATATGAATTTTCATGCGAGCTAACAATTGCGGTGTCATCAGCAAATGTATAAATAGTTAGTATATCGTTCGTAGGCAAACCAGAGGTGTAAATCAAATAGAGGCTAGGTCCAAGAACACTTCCTTGTGGTACTCCTGCTCCAAACCTATATTCTCTTGTCATGTAATCGTTGTACTTAACTGTAAATAAGCGGTCCAATAGATAAGATTTCAATTGTTTATGGGTATATGGTGGTAGCAAGCATTTTATTTTATATACCAGTCCTTTGTGCCATACTTTATCGAAGGCTTGAGCGACATCCAAAAATATTGCTGAACAATATTTCTTTAATTCAAAGGATTTTCTCCGGTTATACGTTTAACTTGTTCAATTGTTCCGTGGCATTCCCGGAAACCAAATTGATGAACTGGGATTATATTTTTCTCAAAGAAAAGTGTATTTCAAATAAAACTGACTAACAATGAGCATCTTTGGGCTGTAGTGCAGGAGTCATGGGTGAAAATAAAGATGAAAGAAATATGTAAAAACTTAATTAACTCCATGTCGAAGTGCTGACCCACCACTATTTTCAACAAAGGCCATGCAGCAAAATATTAATAAGTTATTTGTTTCAACAGCTTCATTTTATTTGTATTGCATTTTATTTATTTGAAATATACAGCCATGTCACAGAACTCAATTCCGATCGAAAGTGTTTTTGAGAAAACGAAAAACGTATAGTTTTTTTGCAATGAAACCTTTCTAGATTTCTAAAGTGAAATTGTTATTTTTTTAAGAGATTATACTGAAAAAAAAACTCGTACAAATAGTTTATAATGACAATTAAATAATTAATTTTATTATTTCATTGTTTTTTTTGTTAATTATCTCTTTCACAGTTGGTGTCAGCAACAAGAAAATTTTTGTCGTTTTTAGATGCATTCCTTAAATTTCTTCTTCGTAGCTTTTCAACTGGGTTTTGATGTCTTTGTTCATTTAAAATAGCAACAATTGAAATTTCGTGCATATCTAAAAAATTTTGTTTCACTTTTACTTAAAATTTCTTTGTTAGCGCTCTTTTTGTTCGCTTTTGTTATACTTTTTATTATAAAAATCATATGATTTTTGTTTTGCTTTACACAACGTTACCATATTTAAGTTAAAAATCGACATTTAATATTTTTTTTAATATTAATAAAAATACGGAATTGAAACCATTCCAATGGAATTATGTGACATGCCTGATAGTTTAATTTGTTAAAATCTATAATGAATACTGCTATTTTTTTACCGTCCAATTTTGAATACTTCACCTGAAAATGTAAATCTTTTCAATAAAAAGTCAATTCAAGTTACACAAATCTTTTTTACTTTGAATAAATGATTGTTATATTTCAATTATGTGTCACGTGAATAACTAGGGAACTAAATCGAAGAAAAACTCATATGTACAGTTGAATCCTGCCTTCAGAGCTATTTTTTAACGCAACTGTACATATTTCATATCATTTTAAAATAACAAACTTAACATAACATAAAACAAAAGACTTAAGAAACAAACTTTTTTTTATTAAACGAGTCGCAGTGGCAACTAATTTTTGAAGCAAATCAGGGACTTCTAGCTGGCCAGTCTTTAAAATATCAATAGTACTAGAAAAATAATTAAAATTTAGACTAATAATTAAAAAGTGGCCAAATTATTAGTTACACTATATTAATTAATGGCGTTTTCTTTTCTGGCAAAAATTTTACATATAACACTTTTTACCCATTTCCCATATAAAAAGGAAAATAGTGTAACATTTTTGCCAGAAAAGAAAACTTTATAAGATTCAACCACTTTTAATACATATATAAATTTATTTCTTGTACCAGATGTTTTCGTATTTTAATTCTGGTAATACTGTTAGATATTTTGTGCAGTGCCAACAATGATTGGTGACATTAGAGTGCAGTTGTAGATCATTATCTGTCAGTCTGCTCTGAAGTGTGAAATATGCAATTTTGATTAAATTGATTAAAGTCTGGCATCACGATGAAGAACTAAAAGAAAATGTTTAAAAATGCATTCAGAGCATGCCAAAAAGGGTGCAAGCTGTAATTGATGCCAAAGAAGGTTCTACGAAATATTAAGATTTTTTTTTTTCAAAAAAATTTGTAATATTTCCTTTCCTTAAATATATATGTATTTTTAAAACAAAAGAATTTATTTTTAATTGAATTAGAAAAACTTAATTTACCTAAAAGAATAAATAAAAGGATAAATTTCCACTATTTTAAAATGTTATACGGCTTCAAACTAAACAATTTTGCATGTGTAACTAATAATTTGGCCACCCACTGTATATAAGATTTGAAATACTTATTTATTGTTTTCAATGAAGATACAATAAATAAATAACGAAATAAAAAAAATGGTTTACATGAACAGCAGCCAGCCAGACGAACATTCTTAAATCAGCTAAGGAAGAGAAACTGAGTTAATCGGTATTCTTTAAATTGGCGGCTAGATAAATATTTTTGAACGTTACAAACATAAGCACAAATCCAATACACTGCCACCAGAATAGTAGTGTAGGGTATACAAATACTTAAATTATCTTATAGAACTCAGATTACCTAACTACCTTAATACAACTCAGATTAAATAATGTTTTGGCAGCATAATAAATTTTCATCATTTTTTTTTAACATAAACTAAGCAAACATATTCCACATTCCTTAATTTTATTGGCTAGAGTGTTTAACAGTGTTCTTATTTACCTTAAACACTGTTAATAACATAATTAATACGAAATTGCTCTTCAGAAAAAAAAACATTAACAAATTAAACTCTTAAATGATAAACAAATGCTCTTAAAACAAAAAATAAATAAACAGCAACATTTGAAGATGCTGCAAACTAGTAAAAAAAAAATAATTTACTAATAAACTAACAAACTAACAAACAAAAGTTGGTGTAGTATTTCATTGTGTTTGTGGTTGTATGTGCTTTTGTCTTTACTGTGTGTTTTTATTTCCTTTCAAATGCAGCAAAAATATATTCAAAAATAGAAGAGGTTACAGTAAAATAAAAAACAAAACAACACAAATAACAAAAATAAATTAAACATTTATATCTATGATGTTAAACATTTGTAGCTACTTACACACTTACAAGTGTGTTTATGCTAAATAGTAATAACAACACTATTTTTATCATTATTAATATTAAAATATTGGTAATGATCATTACAAATAGTAAACACAACCTAGACAATACTGGAGTTTTCAGCAGCATTTCAGGCTTAATGTATCATCGTGCTGAAGTTGAAGATGATAATGATGAACTGCAACATCATCATTACCATCATTATCATCGTTATTAACTTTAACATTATGATTTTGTTCATTATTATTTTACCATCTTCACCAAAAACAACAACAACAACAACTAAATACTCGTACTATGTTAAATAGCAACAACTAATGTGTTTTATGATTTTGTCTAATGCTTCGTTTTGTTTTTGCCCCTTTTGCTGTTTTCGTCTTCTATATTCATCATTGTATTTCTTTAATTTTTTTTTGCTTCTATTTTTCTTGTTGTTAGTATTATTGTTTGTTAGTATTATATTGTTGCTTCTGCCAACAACAATAACAACAACAACAACTTTAGCAGCCAGCAACCCATCACAACAAGAAAAAAAGAAGAAAAATAATCACAAACAAACAACAACTACAATAACAATAACAACAGAAACAGTAATAAAAAAAACATTTCTTTGCACAAAACCAGGTTTGAAAAATCACCTAAAGTTGGATGATGTTTTTGCCAAATGATACATTCAAACGCGAATAACGAACGTGTACGGACGTCTTTCAGAAATACACCCCACACACACTTCTACTCTCGGGAAATCTATTTCCAGATGCAAATAAAATATATTTTTGAAATAAAGTATGCAAAATTTTTTCTACAATTAAAACAATAAAATAACAATAAAAGAAATTATTAAGTGTTGGAAAAGAAAGAAAAAACTAAAAAATTTTAAAAAACCAACCAAGAATACCTTTAAACACAAAATGTTATAAAAATTATAAAAACTAAGAATTGTGTTGAAAATTTTTGAAAATCTTGTTGTGTTTAATAAAAATTTATTTATGGGTTCAAAAAAAAAAAAGAAATTTTTAAAAAAAGTGTTTGCTATGAAATAAACGGTGTATAAAATAAAACATTTTTATATTTATCAGTTCTAGAGATCTTAAATTATTTAACAATAAAAATAGTAAGTTTTAATAAAAAAATTGTTGCCTTTAATAGTGTCAGTTCTTGTGGTTTAAATAAATATTCAGTTAAGGAATTAAGAACATTTTTTGTATATTAATAAAAATTTATATTAATTTTCTAAACTTAAAATTAGAAAATAATATCGGTTTAAAATCTATCGTTAACATTTTTTATATCATAAGTTCGTCAATAGTTTCTCAAAAATTGTTAAACAAGCAAACCGATTTTGTATTAAAATCTATGTTTCACCTTTTGGTTATTGCAAGAAAAACTTGATTGAAAGTATTTTGAAAATTACTTGAAAATGCTTAAATATTTCTGCAATATTTATAAACCCAATTTTTATGTTAAATTTTGTTTCAATAAGGTTTCAAAATTTTCGCAAATCTTCGATTATTTTTTAGAAAATTTAAAGAAGGGTTTTTGGTTTGGTAAATTGTTGACCATAACTTAGAATATAAAATTTGTATTTTCTTAAAAAATTTAGTACAAAGATTGTTGAATAACAATGTTTATGCTACTAAATAAATAATTTTAACAGATTTAAATCTGACACCCCCTCCCCCGTTGCTGAAATCTATAAGACAGTTTACTCAAATGCCATTTTCTTTTCTGGCCCAACATTTTGCGATAATTCTGTCTTCTTTTGCTAATCTGAATTCTGTTTTTACACGTCCTTTTTCTTTACACGGTTTTGATATAACACGGTTTAAAAAAAATTAAAAAATTTTACATTTTTTACACGATTTTGTTCTATTTAGCACGATTCAAAATCTTTTGGTCTTAAACTTTTTTGGTTAAATTTAGTTTTTGCGGCATATGTTCATATTAAAAATTTAGGGGAATTCCTTTTTAATGAATACAACCAACTGAACTTGTTATACACACATTTCTTATGCATTACTTTTAAGCTTAGAGTGCATATCTATTTTTCCTTTAAAATGCTTGTGTAAAAACACATTGTATATTTGTATTATAAACCTGAATAGTTGTTCTTAAAAATTTTCTGTTTTTCACTAATTTCAATAGGTTTTTATACGAAGTTTTTCGCAACCAATTACCGTGTAACAACAGAATCTGGTGTATATTATATCTAAGATATATGGATATATTATATTTAAGATATATTGTTTTAATTAAGTTTAAACTTCATGATTTAAAATAAAACCTTACTTACGTAAGTGACAGAAATACCCCTCAAAAAACATTATTGATTTGAAAGCAGTAGAAATTGTTATTGCTTCCATGCAGCTACTCACAATATTTAGTTTTCAAAGTAGAGCAAAATTTATTTAAAAAAGGCTAAGAAGTGCTTAAACTTAAATTAAGGCAGAGACTCTAAACGGTTATATTCCAATAAAATTATGTAGTAAGTTATATGGAAGCAATACCTATTCTTACTGCTTCAAACTAAATAAAAAAAATGTTGGATAGTTCCTTAATTCCTTTAAAACAGTGAATGCTATATCAATTATTTAATACAAACTCAAAACTCCACAAAATTTTAGTTTGAAACAAAAAAAAAAACTCATTGATAACTCATTGGATAGTTAAACCCTAAAACACGTTTTTACACATTCGTAACATATTGTTACAAAATTACATGTCAATGTAAATTTAACGGTTTGTAAAGGTACGGTCACATTTAGCAAATATTTACTCAAAAAAGTGTAACCACTTGTTTTAGCACAATTTGAGTTTTGCAAGATCAAACAGCATCAAATAAATTAAAACTAAATATTAATTGTGTTTTGGCCTAAATAAGAAAAGGTTTTTTTAAATAAATAAACGAGTTCAAATATGTGTTATTTTTCGGTATATATTTGCCAAATGTGACCGTACCTTAAGGACTGACATCAACATACAGCATGTTTAACATGATTATCAACATTTGCATTAGTAGAAGTTTCTTTCATTGTTGAAAGCACGCGGTATGGTAATATTAAGTTTTAAAGGAACTTGCGGTTGTCTTCTCCAGATGCCCCGGAAATTACTAGGCTCTAGATATTTCTAAGGCATTCGACAGAGTCTGGCATGGTGCTTTCTTATCGAAACTCATTGCTTTTGGTGTCGGTGATAACGTCTCTCGATTTTTATCGAGTTTCCTCAGAAAACGCACTATACGAGTTGTTATGGCTGAGATTTCATCAGACGAGTTCAAGGCTAATTCAGGGGTACCGCAAGGCTCCGTTCCTTCTCCTACTTTATTTCTCATCTTTATAAATGACCTTCTTTGTCAAACTTCAAACCCTATCTACTCTTTTGCAGATGATAGCAACATTCGCCATTCATACTCATTTAACCATAGACCAAACCCTTTGGAGATTGGGGAAATGAGACAAAATATGAATGATACGCTGAACCGAAATCTTGAAACAATCTCGGAATGGGGTTGTGCGAATAGAGTCGATTTAAACGCACGTAAGACTCAGTGTTTTTTATTAACGCACAAACGCACAAAAGATCATGTTGCTTCATCTGTTTTTATGGGCGGTGTAAATATTAAGGAATCAGACGCTCTTGACGTTCTAAGCATGAGAATCCAGTGTGATGTCCGCTGGACCAAACACATTTTTCAAGTGTCGAAAGAAGTGCTCAAGTTTCTTGGTTTTTTAAAACGTTGTAGAAAATACTTCATTCCATCTGATCTTCTTACTATTTACACCACCTATATTCGTCCGAAAATGGAATACAACTCTCATGTATGGGCCGGTGCTTCGAAGTCTATTTTGGAGTTACTCGACCGCGTACAGGAGAGGGCGAAGATGCTTATCGGTGACAGTAGGGTATCCAACTCTATTGATGCATCGTCGCAATGTGGGTTGTGTTTCACTGTTCTATCGATACTATAATGGAATGTGTTCTGCTGAAATTAGGGAACCTGTTCCTAAAACACGCAGTTTTTTACGTAATACACATTCTCAAGTCAGAGCTCATCCATCTGGGCAGTGGATCGCACAACACACTACAGGGAAAATTCGTTCTTTAGCCATACTGTCCGTATGTGGAACAAACTCCCAGCAGAAGTATTCCCTGCCACTTTCAATATAGGAAAATTCAAGTCAAATGTTCACAAACACTCCCTCCCATAACCTATTTTCCTAGTTCCAACACAATGCATTGCATAAGTAGGAGTCATCCCCTGAGTGCTGGTCCAAAAAAAAAAATGTCTCTAGTGTATAATTAGAACAAACAAAATTGTTTTGACATTGTAATTTATACCAAATTAATAAAATATGCTAAATTCAAATATTTATAAATAAAATACTGGAAGTCTTGTTTCACACTCTTCAGTTTTAGCTGACCAGTTTTTGTTCAATTCTCTTTTGAACTTGCCATATCATTTACACACGTCAATTCATGCATGAAAACAAAACAGAATGAAATAAGAAAATGGACTAGTACCGTCTATACGTTGCAACGTGTTGTTTCCCTTATCATCCAATAATACTTGCCTTGACGAGTCACAATTGAAGAGTGTAAAAGCGAACTAAGATATTATAAAAATATAACACAAGTTGTATTTAACATTATTTTTTTTATGATTTCTTATTTAAAAAGTTATAATTTATGTATTTTGATGTGTATTGTACGAGAGACTATATAAACTTGAATTTTTATGATTTCGTTTAAATAAAAATTACAAAATTCGAAATGATGATTTTTTTTTCTTTTTTTTTATCGGGATTTTAACGATTTTTTCTGAAATTCATCTGGCAGCCCTGATTACAGTCTGTAATGTTAGTTCTCAGGGATCACAGAGTTGCAAAAGATTCTTTCCTTCCTTCTTGTGAAGTGTAAGAATCGGTTACTATGCCCAAGGAAATAATCCAAAGACTAATTCTATGTTGGCACCCTGTGCTCTATAAAAATAAAAATTCTTTCTTTATATATAAGTATGTATGTATAACAAACAACCATTCAAATTTTGTCATAATAATTAAAAAAAAACCACAAAAATATTTTAGCTAAATATATCGATTGTCTTTAAAAATTAACAGAAAGCTTTATCAATCATAAAAAAGATTTAAACGCGCATAAATTTATTAAAACATAAAATAAAATTGCAATCAACAATAATAAACCTATTAAAATTAATATTTGATTAATCTATTCAATATAAATAACAAACAAGCCAATTTGAAATGCATTTCAAACACTATCAATTTCAATAATAATCAAGAACATCATGCAAAAAACAAAAGTAAAAATATTTTATACAGGAAATAAACTTGTTTTATATTAGACCTTTGCGCCACATTAAGGAAACTAATAAAACAATAGAGATTTTTGCAATAAAAAAAAACAAATTGAAATTAAAAAAATAAGCATTTAAATATAGCCTTATTTTCATAAACTATTTTGGGGATTTTGGCCTTTTAAAAGAAAAACGATGATGAAATAAAGATTGTCTTTTAATTTGGAAGTGTGCATTATGTGTATATTTAAATAAAATTTGAGAATTGAATTGAATTTTTAAATTGTCCATAGAAAATGTTGCTTAATATTTATAAACTTTAAAACAAAAACGCTAAAATTAATTTTGTATGTCTTGCAATATAATTCAAATTGAGAAAATGCTACTAGCATTTAATATAAACAAAGGCCACAGTTTGGCCGTAAAATAAGGGTCAGTTGTATAAAATTCAAGTTTAATTAATTTTATGAAAACCTCAATAATTTGATTAGTTGTTGATGTGATTAAACAATAGTAGTAGATATTTAAAATTGGGTCAATTAAATTTCATTTAAGCCTACTACTGCTTCTAATATTTTTTATATTTATTAAAGAAGAAACTTTAATTATTAAAAGCAACCTTTTAATATCTGTTTTCCAATGTAATATACCTATACAGTAGCAAATGAAATAAAATGATTAATTATCACAAACATTTACATTTTATAGCAGCACATACGTCAATCACATTGTACGAGTACATTTTGTTCACATTAAATCCGGTCGCCTAAATGTTTTAATATTTACGTCACAAACAAAGCTATTGTAAACTTTTCAACACAAACTCATACGAATCACCAACAGTACGGTCACACTTGGCAAATATTTGCCGAAAAACACGTAACCACTAAATAAAATATTTTTGAATTCGTTTATTTATGAGAAGACACAACAAATATTTAATTTTATTTTATTTGATGCTGTTTGATCTTGCAAAACACTTGTAAGAGTAAACAACGTCAAACAAATTTGTGCTAAAACAAGTGGTTACGCTTTTTTGAGTAAATATTTGCCAAATGTGACCGTACCTTAAAATTGTTTTATTGTCAAGAACTACCGCACCATTTCTCTTAGACTTTCTGTTGTTAATAGTCGAATGTTATTTAATTAGCCGAATCTGTGAGCAATAATTGCGGATCATATAATACTACTGCTCGTTGTGACACGTCGTCAGTTTATTCTCTTAAAGAACAATTTATTGTTTATACATGAATTTGTTTAATGTGGACATACCTAGTTGATGTTATGTTCTTTTTCGCACAACTATGTCTGACATAAAATTTAATTTTTACACAAACATAACGTCATTTCAAAAAAATGCATGAACATAAACATCTAAATTAACACGTTTTCCCCACACAGAAGAACATAAACAAATATTTTTGTGCTTAAAATATGCCATCTCGTTAAGTATCAACCTAATTTCTTTAATATCAAAATATTGCAGTTCGTTTAGATGGCAATTGAAAAATAATTAAGAAAGTGTATTCAGTCAAGCCCGACTATACAATACCCTACACCCAGTATATGTATAAAACAGTTTTTCAGAAATGGGCGCCATATGGTCATACACAAATTTAGTGCCATGACTTCTTTTAAAAAATGTATGGAGGAATTACGGAGAGGGTCTTATATGAGAGATTTGACTAATTATGTTCCGATCATCATAAAATTGTATCATACTATTTGAGAGGGTCTTATATGGGAGATTTGACTAATTATAGACCGATCATCATAAAATTATATCATACTATTTGAATATATACAAAACATATTTGTGTTCAATAGCATCTGGATAACATCATTTTTAAGAGAGTTATGCTCTTTTAAGTGATTTTCGACAGTGGGCCTTATATGGGAGATACGATCTATTATGGACAAATCTGCACAAAATTTGTATATGTGATTTGTCTTCATTTACCACTCATTTGTGATGAAATTTGTGTGGATACTTGGATATTTTAAAAATTTATGATCGCTAAACCTATATTCGAAAGGAAAGGTCATGTTAATTAATGGACTGATTTCCACCAGTTTCAATTCCATCCGTTCTTGGGTCGAAAAAATAACACATACCAAATTTTATCGAAATATCTTTAAAATTGTGACCTGTACTCTGCGCACAAGCTTTCAGGAAGTAATTCCAAGTCGGTCGGTATACTTTAAGGTGGATGTTGGATCAATAATTATGGGCGTTACAAACGTCAGCACTAATACAATGGTGGTGTAGGACATAAAAAGTTTTGCCTCCAATGCACAATGCTTTATATTATTTCCATTAAAACTAGAGCACTTGATATTAGACATAGACAGGAAACAGTCATTAGTAGACAACGACAAAATAAAAATTTACTTTAAGAAAAACTTACAAGACATGCGGGAAATTATTTCCGTTTTGTTGAAAACCTTTTTTTAAACATTTTTTACATACCCATAAATAAATAATGTGTAACACAAGCAACAAACTATGTAGTAAAAAGTATTCATTGCAACATTTATAAAAAAACTATGAAAAAGAAAACAATTCACATTAAACCTAATTGTTATAACAAAAATTATTTCATTTCATTAACAGTATTAAATATTTTTGGATTTTTCTTTTTTACTTTTATTTTTTTATTTAGATCCTCAAAAGTATATAAACAAATAGAAACGAGAGTAGCTACAACGAAGTAATAAAGTGCACACATACATATTTATTTCTTCATTAAGAAATAAAAAAACACAACCAAGAAACATTTTTTGAAAAAAAAAAAAATTTTTACAAAAAAAAAAAATATATTTCAAAACGTTCACTTAAAAAAAAATTGAAAAAAAAGAATACAAAAAGTAATAATAATCTAAAGAAGCAAAAGTAGTGGAACAAAAATAACATACCTACATAAAGAAATAAAAATCACGAAATTTAGTTTTTCAAACAAAACTAAAATTCAAAAAAAAAAAAATTATAAAAAACTCATCATCAGTAAGCCATCATCAACAACATTATCAACTGCTCTAGCCAGCAACGTCATAAAACTCGAACTAGAAGACATCTAAACTCAAGCACTCCAAGTTACAAAAAACAAAAACAAAATCAAAATCTTTGTATCTGTATCTGTATAATTTTGGGACAATATGCGGCTTTTTAAAAGTAAGTACAAGCAAAATTACCTAAAAATATTTGTAATATTTCAATGGTTACTAACTAATAATAATAATAATAATAATACTGCAAATGTATTAGTAAAATAGTAATTACATAGTAGTATTGGTAGTCTAATGCAACAAAATTTACATGATCCACTAACAAACCAATTGGTTATTAATATGTTTTTGTAGGCTTTTAATATTTAAAACTATAGAAATTCTTATGTTTGGCATTAATGACCGGCCATTCACTAATTGCTGCTAAAGTCTCTAATTATAGAAGATTAAAATCTAAATTTATCTACTTTATTGGTAATTTTTAGTATCGCGCTCTTTAAAAAACCTACTGACTCTCCCTGAATTTCTTATAGTTGTTGTCAAATGTCAGCAGCCCTAATCAACATTGAAAACTTCTGATGATTATGAAATTAATAACAGATTTGTTATTAAATGGCACCCTGTTTCAAATGGTAATTTTTGGGCAATTGAAACACAACCCCTTGGCATTTGAACCTCTTGGTTGAGGCTTTTGAACGAAATGTCTATGTGTTGTTAATGGAATGATTTAATTTAAATCTCTTTTTCAGTTAATTAATTATTACAAAACAAACACAACCCCTTGGCGCATGTACCCCAAAGTAGATTTTTATGGAAGCTATGGACAACTATGAAACTATTTTCAATTAAAATTAAAAAAAAAAAACCTGCAAGAAATTTATGTTCATGTGACAAGTGCAAAGGGAAAAGTGGGAATATCATTTAATTTGTGCCATTATAGCAGAGAGGCGAACATTTCTTTAAATTCATGGATCAATTTTAATAAATTTCAATTCAAACTACAAACGAGAGAACACAGGATCAGTTCTGAAGCGGTTCCCTTTAAAATCAAAAGTCAGTTTGAAACAGACCCCTAATTTCAAACATACGACAATATAGTAGCGATACCAACTAAGCCATTTTCGGCCTAGATTTAGCCCGATTTTAGTCACTCAAAACGCGAAAAAAGAAAATTGCATGTAGCTTTAAACGGATTTTAGCCCTTTTTTCAAAAATGTTTACTCGTTTTGAGTCTCAAAAGTTGGCATCACTGCAATATAGACTTTTCCTAAGTAGAACCTAAAATACTGAACCGTACATAAGAATTGTATTAAATTTTTATTAGAATATTCATAAAATAGAAAAATATCTGTTGAAGTAAAGTCAATCTCATACAGTTTCAAAATGCGAATTTACCTTAATATATTTTCCTTAGAAGAATTCTTTAAAAGTAATCAACCATCATGCAGCTAACTTTAAAAAATGTTCTTATTACATAAATCGATACATACTCGTATGCCATGAAATTGTGCCGAGCCTGTTTGAAGTGCAGGGCATGACTTGACTGTTTGGTGTGACATTTGTTAATGAATATGAATATGACTATTTAAAAATTTAATTGAATTCATACAAAAAGAAAAAAATCTTAAAATAAAGTTGGCAAGAATTTGATTTAAATATAAGAGTACATATTAAAATTAAAAGCCAATTTAAATAAATAATTTCAATAAGCATACATACATGCATACATACATATATTCTTTAAAAGCCAAACAAAACTTTAAGAATTCTCAGAATATTTGATTATGAGAACATTATTAATGCATGAGAATTGAATAAATTTTTGTAGTAGAAACAAAATTTTTATACACGTTTATTTGTAAAACACCCCCCCCCCCCCCCTCCTCCACGCCCCCTCTTCACTAGCAACTGCACAATCTTAGTTTTAAATATCATGTTTTTTTAGTTTAATGTGCGATATTTTGTTATATCTGAAAAGTTTGTGTTTCTTGCATTTGTTTTAAGAGAAGCTTAATCTAGCCTTGTATAATGCGTGATTACCAGTTATTAAAAAAAAAAATACAATAAAAAATTAATTTTTCTTAAAGTTTAACATAAAGTGAATGCGTAAAACCACAAGAAACAAGTATGAGTGAAATATAATATACAAAACTATAAATTAAAAAAAAGAGAAGTGCAGTCGTGTTAAAGTTTTTGGATATTTAACATTTGTTTTCTTGGCATTTTTTATATGGTCATTTTGTTATTGTCTAGGCCTTGTTGATAACGTCTTTTTTTAAAACAATTTAAGTTTGTTAGATGATTCTTCTTTTTTACTTTTGGGTAAGTTTAACCTTTCACAGGCAAAAACATTCATTCATTCATTCATTCATTATTCCTTCCATTGGAATTGTGTGTATGAACAAGATTTTTTTTGCTGATTTTTATTTCTATTTGATATCGAATCTGTTAGTTTATTTGTTTTATAAATGTCATGTCCACAAGTTTTTTAGAAGTAAAATAAACAATAAAAAAAAGTTAAATAAGTTTGATTTCTTTTTGTGACTACTACACAAGATATTTAAATTTAGTCATTCCTTTGTTAAAACATGGATATATTGGTCTTTGGCCCCCTGAAGCTAGGGGTTTTGTTTGTATTGTTAATAGTTAATTAGCAAAAAGATTTAAATTAAATAATTTTTTTTTTGTAAAACATGGTCAACAACATTAGTCATTGACCCCTTGGGGTACATGCGCCAAGGGGTTGTGTTTGTTTTGTAACAATTAATTAACTGAAAAAGAGATTTAACTTAAATCATTCCATTAACAACACATAGACTTTTCGTTCAAAAGCCTCAACCAAGGGGTTCAAACGCCAAGGGGTTGTGTTTCAATTGCCCAAAAATTACCATTTGAAACAGGGTGCCATTTATTAATTTTAATTATAAATGAAGGTGCTCCAGGGCCACTAAATCCTCGTTTACAACAAACTGATGTAAAAACTTCCGTAGTTAAAAACTTTATTCAACACATTTCTTTAAAATAAACATTCGAGTTTTATAATTTAAAGCGCACATATAGATCGACCCATTCTAATTGTTTTCTAGCCACAATACAATTGCTGTTATAACTTTAGTAATTCTGTTTCCCAAAAACCAATAATATCATTTAACTGAAATGATTAATTGATTAAATGAGTTGTAAAAATTTGTTATTTTTTTGCATTTTTAACTCTTTGTTGTATTATTAATTCTGTAATTTTATTTCAATAATTATTTTAATCAAAATCTTGTCTAAAACAAATGATAATTGGGAAGGCTTTTTATTATTATATTTCCATATTTGTCTATTATTTATGTGATATGTATGATGATTAATTGGCCCTATTCAAATAACATGATGGATTTTTGTAGACTTTTAATAAATTACACATAAAATGACAAGCAATTATATGCTGTAAACTTTAGCCCGCCTGGTAACTGGTGTTGTTTATATTTAATTTTGTAATTAAATATGTAATGTTGTTTAACAAAAATTAATGTATTACAAGTTTTTACAAAACTATGATTTCTACAGATTGAAAATTGCTTGAAAATCAGGTTGCAGCATGTTAAAACATGTTTTTAAAATTGCCTAATTATATTTATGGAAACATATTTTTATCACCTCAATAACACACATAATTTCCATTTTCTTGAATAGAGTTGAATATTTATACCACCTTTTTATAAAATGTTTTCCTAAACAAACATGATTTATATTGTTAAAACATAAATTCTTGGAACATTTATTCTCATCACCCCTGAGGTATCGTTTATTCCATCCAAACAATTGGTCCATCATCAACATTTAGTTAATTCTATTTATAATCATATTTCTAAACTATTCTTTTAGACACTTCAAGTTATTGCTTCAACAATTTATTCAAAGTTGTTAACTTGTATAAATCCGGCTTAAACACACACCGAACTATCAATATTGCTAAAGTAGCTGTTTAGTAGCTGTCATAAATAATAATTTATTTGAATATAAATAAAAATAATAAAACTGACAGAACAGCGTTTGAGGCAAAACTTGTGCACAAAGCATATACAATAGAAATCAATAGAAATATATGTTTGTTGTTGCATTCTAACAATAATTATACAAGGATTTTACTGCAATAGCAGTAAGGAATAGTTGTATTGCTTGTACAGTAAATATTATGGTATAAATTCTATTCATAACAACAAAACTTAAGTTAATTAATTAAGTTTGGCAATGTTATGTACTGGCAGACTCGTTTAAAATATTTCATGATCTGCTAAAGTGTGACTGACTGACTCGAACTTATAATTGTGCCTTGCTATGCCCATAAATATACAGTCATATCACAGTGGTTTTGATTCCATAAATTGAGTGTTTAGAAAACGAAAAACTAATTTATTTGTTCGAAATGAAACTACTTTCGATTTCGATAGTAGAATTGTTATTTTTTATGATTGTATACTGAAAAAAAACGCATACTACTAATTTATAATGGCAATTAAATAATTAATTTTATTATTTCATTATTTTTTTTTTTAATTATCTCTTTGATATTTAAATAAAATGTTAAAAATTTCAAAGTTGTCTTGTCAGCAACAAGAAAACTTTTGTCAAAAAAATACAAAAATTAAAAATATTTACACACCACTGGAATATGACAGAAGATCAGATGCATCCTTGAAATTTCTTCTTCGTAGCTTTTCAACTGCTTTTTGATGTCTTTTCACTTTCGTTCACTTTTATTAACCATTTCTTTATTAGAGCTCTTTTTATTCGCTTTTGTTATACTTTTTAATACAAAAATCATAGGTTTTTTGTTTTGGTTTACACAACGTCACCATAATTAAGTTAAAAACCGAGATTTAAAAAATGTTTGGGAGTAAACAAAATCGTTCGGAATCTAGAGAAAGCAAAATAAAAACGATCGATTTGCAAATATGGAATTGAAACCATTACAATCGAATTAGCAATGAAATTGTCGTGCTTGCCATGAATCACTTTAGCTGAAGTTTCTATTTTGAAGTTCAGTAGCATTTATTTTATTATTATTCACAAAACTGTTGTTAAAATTAAAAGTCAACTGTATTGGGGAAAGTAAGAAACAATAAATGGCTGTTTTAAATAGCTGTAAATAATAACATAAACTTCTCATTATTAAAATTAAAGAATACAGATATCATAGTTAAAATCATTTTATATAACACATGTCACACCTGGCATTTAGCTGGGTGGTTTTTAACTATGAAATGCATGTGTTATTGTTTTTCATTAAATTTTGCAATTTCACTCAAAACTAAAATCTTTTATATCTCAGTAAAAACTGGGTTTTTTTTGGGGAAAATTAGCTCAATCTGTGATCACTTGTATTTTAGATCTGTTTTGATATTTTCATACTAATTTGAATTTAAACTTAAAGGGGCAAAGTTCTTAAGAAATGTCTCAATACTTAAAAAATCTTATGTTTCAAGTAAGGTTAGAAAATAATGGACATATAATCTTTAAATTACACTCTACGCTGCTAAAAGACTTTATACAACTGTGATCGTTTTGGGTCTTCTTGATAAACTACCACAGAAGACAGGGATTTTTCATGTTTTGAGGATTGTTGGAATACAATTACTTCTGAAGAACCCATTTGATATCTTTACTGATGCCTCGACATCGGATGTAGTAAGAAGACTTTAAAATTACACAGCCTGATGAGCATGTTTTTTAAAACAATCGGACCAGTGTAATGTACTACTAACTGCTGGATATTGAGATTTACGTTGATAGCCAGTTAGTCTTGACATCTGTTACGCATGTCTACACGAAATTCTTTTTTAACTTTAAAATTCCGGGAATCTTTGAAAGAGAAACATTCTTTGGTTGGACTTTGGCACTTGAAAATTTTCCTGGAAATTGCATTTGGAATTTTTTGGTAAGGCAAGCCTAGGAGGATAGCGCTATTAGCAAATTGGCTTTCGCGCAAACGAGCAAGGTCTCTCAATGCAATTGTTTTATATGTTTAAAATGTTCTCTCTTAATACACAAAGCTCTCTGCTGCTTAACCAACACAAATATAAACATTATAGTATGTATTTGTCCACCTCTGGTGTACAATCAAGCTATTCATTATTCATAGCACAGACCGCAACATACTGAATAGCAGTGAATGTATCAAAAACAAGTAGAATGAATTCCAATTTAATGTTATCAGCAATGTATGCAAGTTTTTGTTAGTTCATTATACCTATACAATGAATATATAAAAACTAAATAGAATATAATATGATGTAATTAAATACTCCACAATAAGTTTAACAAATTTCCTTCAATATATTCGACTTATGTACCTCATTGCCTTCAAATATCATCCACTTCATGTTCACATGTTTTAGCAAACACAACTTTAGTTCTGTTCTGACTGTTGCTAATGATAAATAAGTCAATTATTGCGAAAATATGTTTCATATAACTTTATTTAACTATAGCTGGCCTGAATTTGTTTTTTTATTATAACTCCAATTAAAAGGAATACTAAATCATACAAATTATACTTAAAATTCTTAAGCCTTTTTGCAAAACAAAGGAATAACTATCCCAAAGCAACCTTGACCATTAAATTGGCAAGAACTTGAAATTATTTTTCTGCAGAATTTCTTTGATTCTAAAAATGACATCATACATATTTCAATTCTATTGTGTATGTGTCTCATTAAGACGCAGTTTTGCCTTGATTTTTACAGACATTTTTTTTGTTAATTCTTAAAATTAAAAAAATGAAAGCCGACAAGACAAACGCATTTAAATTCGAAAGAATTTACTTTTAGCAAGTTTGCGTCTTTGCTAAAAACCTCAATAACGAAAATAAAAACGAAATTGGCTGTGATGTCACTTATTGTTTAGAATTAAAACTGTATTAAAACAACATTGGTTGAAATGCAAAACAAACCCTAAATTTATGTCATTATATTATTTTAAAAATTTGTTTACCTTTAATTTTTTAGTTTATGGCTTTTAATAGTTTGTGTGATAATATTTAAACAAGTTTTTTAAACAATACTATGATTTGAAATATATTTAGGGTTTTTAACAATCAGCTTAATAATGTTTTTATGTTTCTATTGTTTGTTTTAAAATTAGCATCAAATATTTGTCATATTATGGAAATATAAATAAGAATTAATAAAATGTTTTACTAAGGGTTAAATATGGAATGAAAAGAAATGTCAATAGAAATTTAAAACTACTGGATTTTACGTTTGTTTTCAAAACGGGAGTTAATAATAAGAAACTTTTGCAATTTGCTCAGATTAAGTATAAGATTAAGAATAAAGATTTATAAGATTATCTCTCGAAAAACAAGCCATCTGGAAATTTTTAAATGATATTCACAAGCTGTCTTTGGATTTTTTTTTATTTAATTTATTAAATAAGTCAGCTTGGAGCTGAAAATTAACTGTTTGACTGTAAATACTGTTAAAATTTAACATTTTTAATTTCCCTGCTAAGTTTTAAACAAATCATCAATTTTTAACTCGTTTTTACTTGTGTTCTTTCACTCACTTTTTGTTTATCTTATGAAAAAAAACAAAAGATTTAAGCAACAAACCTAAAAATTATTTAACTTGTTTCAGTTCTATTTTTTCAGTCTATGTTTTCTTTAATCATTTCTTTATCCTCTGTTTGTATTAGCGTGTGAACATTATTTACACTTTTTGCCATTTAATTACGGTTATTTAGTTTACAAAATTTTATTTTAGCTTGTGTTTTGAAAGTCTGTCTAAGTTTTAGATTCTTTTTAGCGTTTGTCGTTGTAAATAAAGCTCTTTACGATTTGTAAGCTGATTTGTAAGTCACAGTTGACTAGACGCGAGAACTCAGTGTTTGGCCTAGCCGAACTTGACGATGTTTTCACCTGCTTTGTATGTGTTGGCGTGTAATTTTGCCAATTAATCGTAAAGAGCTTTATTTACAACAATGGTGTCTTTGGCGACCCCCACTGAAATTTTCCGCCAAACATTTTCGTAGAATATTTTAATCCTTAAATGTCCTTTTTTAAAGGATATTTTTTGATTTTATTGAAAAAAGGGTCAAATTGACCCATAAAGAGACCAGTTAGAGGGTTAAGATCTTCCACAAAAATAATCCTCATACAATTCCACAATACAACTCTGAACATAAGAATTCTCTCAGACATTAACTTACAACATTTTATTCATATAGTATAATGCTCCCTTCGACCAAAAAATGAAAACTTTGACCCACTGTAAAAAAAAACTCAGACGTGCTGGACCATAAGTTTGTTCTACAAAAATGATCTACTCAGCATACCCTTTCAGAATTATGGGGTCACTATTCTGTTCCAAAAATGGTGTTGACAGTGTAATTAGTATGTCTATTGTGTGGAGTCACTTTTGCGAATTATTTACTGGGTTCAATTAAAAGTTGTATTATATCTTTATTTAAATTAAAATTATGAAATTAAATATGAAATAATTATGAGAAGAGTAGAGTAATTATTTAAAATTGTTGTTAAATAAAGAAGGGAAATCTAATTTGAAATAAATATAAGATTTACATTATCCAGTTTAATTAGAAATCATATATATAGATTATAGTAATTAAATGCTACCATTTTTTAATTTACAGATTACAAGTTTCCACAATCATATAAATAATAACAGTAACCATTATATTTATATTTGTAAAAATATTGAAATAGATGTTTAATTTTTTTATGGGTGTCGATAAAAAAAGAACTCCTCAGGGTACTTTTACTTAACGATATGAATATTCTTAAAATTTAACAACAAATCCTTTAAAAATGTCCAAGATTTTTACAAATCACACACATTTTACAGAAATTATTTAGATTTCTTTATAAGTATTTGCCACTATTTATTTTGCAATCAAAAAATACTAAACCTAAACTAAATATTGATGGTGGCATTTATTATTATTAAATTCTTAGTTAGAAAAAAAAATGATGAACCTCTCGACTATAATAATGATGATCATGTTCTATCAATGTCTGTGTGTCTGACATTAAAATCAACAGACGGAACCAAACAAATTGCAAGAAAAAAATTAAAAAAACACACACAAAAAAAAAAAGACTAGAATACAATTTATGAAACAATGTCTAAGTTAAATAAACAAACAACAAATGTTTTTGCACATCACAGTCAAAAAAAATTGCAAATAAAAAAATATTGAAAACTGTTGGTAAATAAAGTTGCCAACAAGAATATCTAGTAATAAAGGCAAAATGTTGTTGTTGAAAACGTTGAACTTGTACGTTCACATTTGGAGAAAAAAAATAAAAAAAAAAGAAAAACTATTATTAAGAATTTCAACAGAACACAAGATACCAATACAGCCAACAAATTATTCATTAAGTAATTTATTGAAAATAAGTAATAAAAAAAGTTTTAATAATTTGGATAATTGTAGACAGATGATTTTCTCAGGGGCTTAACAGCAAATTGTTGGTGATTTTAACTGCACAAAGCGGCAAATATTACATATTTTCTTGAACAATAGTACTTAAGCCATAAAATGTGCTTTTTAATGTACAAAATTTCTAGACTTGAAAACATTATGTCTGTACTATATACAGACTTTCAAGGTCATTCTCAGTTGTTTGTAATTTAAGAGGATTTTAAGCTTTAATTGTTTAATAGAAAGTTTGTTTTTAGGCTGTTGTAATTAAACTTCTTTAAATATTGCTTAAACAATTGCAAGAAACTTGTTTAAATACTTAGAAATTACTCATTAAAGTTACTTTTACACAGTTTTGAGTTATCATCTAAGTAGATCAAGTCCTCGTATATGAAGATCAAAGAAAAGTTTTAACACTTTAGTGACTAACATAAGAACTAAAATACCGTGTAAACGCAGCATAACAACTTAAGTAATCTTATGACACATACACACAATAAGCCCTGCGAATTAGACATTAAAACTAATTGTTGTTTTTTTATACGCAACATTCACAAAAACACACTATTTAATATTTTGCAATCGTTAATAAATAATAACCACAAAAAAAATATTAACTAAATTAGTGCTTAAAAACAAGCATAACAACAACACTAAGTGTAGGGCTCATTATTTACACTTCATTAATTAACAGCAACTTTAAGAAACTACAAGGCGGCGATTAAAATTAACACCATTACAACAACAAATATTACCACAACAACAATAATAAACACTGCAATTGCAATTGCTACAGCAACAAGCACGAAAACCCTTTTAGTAGATAACACCAGCCAGCAATATTCGATGTCGATTTTGTTTTTGTTCAACATTCGAATAAAAATGATCAACCCAAAAACGTTTACAAAAAAAAAAAAACACTATCATCATCAACTGCGTCATTATGAGCTGAAGATGTTGCCATTAAAATGGCAAATAGTGAAGACTTAATAATAAATTTTATTTCAAATCACAACCGGCAATTCGTTAATAAATCGAATCAAAGTGTAGCATGTAATGACGGGTATTTGTTACTAAACGAGTATTTTTGAGTTTCGCATTTGTTTCGTAAATGGAAATTAAAATTTCAATGGTAAAATTGAAGAGAAAATAAGAGTTAATTATTTATTATTCCGAACAATACGTAATAGGTGACATTTTAAATACACTACAAAAAGTGGCAGCCTTCAAAACTGTGATGGCGAATTCAAAAAATGCCTAAATTTTGCGACACACATTCACATATGAATATTTAATTCACATCAGCTTTTATTCAACGTTATTGTCTCAATGAGTTTGTGTTAAGGAAAAAAAGAAGAAAGTCCAGTGTCATACTTAAGATTTTCTAAAGAAAAAACTGTTTTATTTTAAAATTTTTCTCTAGAAAAAACTGTTCAGCACAAGTTTTTCTAAAGAAAAAATTTTAAACACAAATTTTTCTATAGAAAAAACTGCTATACGGAAATTTTTCTCTAAAAACTGTTATACAGCAATTTTTCATAGAAAAAAAAAAACTGCCAGATTTGACGATTTATCGTCATTTTGACGATATTTTGTTTTAAAAATAGCAAACTGATGATTTTTTCATTGAAAGTGACGATTTTCTGAATTATTAAAATTTTCTATAATTTGTTTGTTTTATTAATGCTTTTGTTATCAAATGCTCTCTTTTTTAAGAGAACAATTATTGTTCTCATTTAATATCATCAATATTTTCAAATATTTCAAAAACAAAACGAAGTAATATTAGTTTAATAATTCCAAATAATAGTAGAAATTACTTATTTACCTGTAAACATAAAAAGCAATTTTAAATGCTGAAATCCATAAACTAAAATTTTTAGGGGCAACAATTTCTGAATTTCAACGGATAAATTCTACAAAAACTTTTCGTATTTTAACAAAACGTCGAAAGACTATTCATAAAAATTCAGATATTTATTTATAAAATACTGTAAGTCTTGTTTCACACTCTTCAGTTTTTGTTCAATTCTCTTTTGAACACAATTCAGTTTTCGTACTTTTTAATGTAAATCAACATGCACGACAAAAGGAAATAAGAAAATTGATTAGTACCGTCATGTTTGTACCCCTTTTGTTCTCTTTTCACTTTTTATCCACAAATACTTGCCTTGACGAGTCAGAATTGAAGAGTGTAAAAGCGGACTAAGATATTATACAAATATTACACAAGTTATATTTAACATTATATTTTTTGTGATTTCTTATTTAAAAAGTTAAAATTTATGTATTTTAAGTACAATTATTATTTTTAGTCGAACTGTTAATTTAAAATTTTTGATATATTTCTTTAGTCAGGCTCGAGTTCATTAAATTTAATTTTCATTAAATTATTATTTTTACTGAAGGCTTTGACAACATGAAATCTTATTAAAATTTATTGATAATTTTTCTTGGCTGTGCTGGGGATCGAACCTGGGTTGAATTTACATGTTTCGAGAATCACCACATTCTTTCATCAGAATTCTTTGCGTTCTAACCTCTGCACCACTGCGGTGCCTGCTAGCCAACAGACAAGCATCAAACTTTTAACCAGTCTTACCGGTGCACAGTGGCGCCCGTAGAGCAAACGAGGTTGCAAAAATCAAAATTTTCATGAGCGCCGACGAAGTTTTGAATAAACCCATGTTATAGGACACTTTTCAACGATTTCAAATATGCCACTCTTAATAATATCACATTTTTAGTTTAGAATATATAACCGTTCAAAGCTGACCGACTTTCGGTTTTCAAAAAAACACACAATTTTTAGTCAATTTGTTGCGATTTCAGGTGTAATATCACGAAAAATAGGTAACGAATCGCCATATTTTTTCTTTGTGTTGATTGATGTATTTATTAAATGTAGAATGATAAAAAAAATTACCTGTTTGCTTTGTGTTTCTCCTGGTCAAACACTATTTAAAAACTATCCGTTTTTCACTATTTTTCAACTTTAACGGAAAATAAAAAAATGTATATTTTTGTATATTTGCCATATTTGCAACACATGTTCTTTGATTATTTCTTTACATAATTCAAAAGGTTTTATCTGCCCGTACATGCCCGTTTGGCTTCTAAAGGTAAAAAAGTTTAAAAAGACATGGTTGCAGAAATTGTATGGCGCACATTGGCGCCATTTGCGTTTTTTCATTGCAAAAATCATATCTTTTGAACCGAATAAGATAATTGAACAGTTTAAACAGCATATGATAGATATTGTAATGGATGAATATTTTACAGAAAATTTAAAAAATAAATTTAAAAAAAAATGGCGCCACTGTGCGGTGGTTCGAAATTTGCTGTAATTATCAGTTTTCAATTTATTTACATGTTGTAAAAACCATTCCTACCTTCAGTAAAAATAATAATTTAATGAACTCGAGCCTGACTAAAGAAATATATCAAAAATTTATGTATTTTGATATGTATTGTACAAGAGACGATATAAACTTGAATTTTTATGATTTCATTTAAAGAAACATTTCCAAATTCGCAATAACGATTTTTTTCCTTTTTTATATGGATTTTGACGATTTTTTTTTAAATTCATTTGGCAGCCTTGCTCATGAGTTAAATTTGTTAAATTCAGGTTTTGTGATATTAATATTTTTTTTAATATTTATAATAACCCATAACTAATTAGTTAATAGTATAGAAGATACATTAGTCCCACTGTTAATAATTTGATAATGGTGTAGCTCAATTGGCACACTAACACTGGAAATATTTCTGCTTTCAACGTTTATTTCGGAGGGATTAAGTTGAGGGTTCATTGGTTTATTACCGCACGCAATACACATGCATTTTCCATGGAAAATTTTTAATTAAAAAAAAAAGAGAGAAAAAAACTGTGGATGTATTGTTGTGCTTGAATTGCCTTTTAATTTATTGCCCACACACCCACTCACTATGATGATAATGATGATGATGATGTGAATGCAATTCCTAAAATTTTTATACTTCAATATTTTGTCTTTAGTTTTTGCAAATAAACCCATCATTTCTAGCTACAATGGAAGAGTTTAATTTTCTTTTATGACCACAATTAAATATTTTATAGTGTTAAAGAGGTTTGAGGTGAAATGTTAAATTGAAAATAAGAGAAGAGAAACATAATTTATAAAACGCTGTTTAAAGAGGTTTCTTTCTTTATTTTCTTTTTACAAACAATTTAAAAGTCAATTAACTAAAATTACTATTATTGATGGTTATAAAGAAAATGCACTTTGAAAAGTGTTACTAAATTGTATACAAAAAAAGATAAATATATATTTCGATAGACCTTTTAACCAAACATGTTGCGGTGATGAGAAAAATTTGAAATAAATTAAGTTTTCAAGTGGAAATTTTTTTGTTTATTTATTTTAATAATAGAGGATTTTTGAGATGTTATTTA
Source organism: Bellardia pandia (assembly GCA_916048285.2). Classification (NCBI taxonomy): domain Eukaryota; kingdom Metazoa; phylum Arthropoda; class Insecta; order Diptera; family Calliphoridae; genus Bellardia; species Bellardia pandia. The sequence continues at coordinate 125,740,800 of OU696529.1, forward strand.
ATACAGAAAACTGTTTTTAAAGATTTAATAAAGAAACCTGTATTGTTTATTAGTTAATATGTAGTATTGCTATTTATATTTAACAAATTTTGTTAAATTTTCCAGCTACATTTATTATTTGGTTTCTTTAATTTGTCTGTAAATGTTCTACTCCACTTAATTTGAACACATCTAATCATAGATGGCATCAAATACCTTTAGGGCTTTTATTGCCATACCGCTGGTACAAGCACCGACAGCATACAATTTAACAATTTACCACCACATTGTTGCATATTTATGAATACAAATAATAATGAACAACAACAACAAAAACAAACAAAAAAAACAGCAGTATTAACATATTTTTTTAGAGCAAACATAACATGCAACGCACTATAGGCCCATAAGTATTAGAAATGTGAAACATCATTATTTTATTTACACAAAATAAAGTGTTAAACTTGTCAAGGATAATTAAAATAAAGCAACAACAAATAGTCAGTAGTAACAGGTTTTGGCAAAATGTATTAAAGAATTTGCTTGTTATAACCCAATGTGCGGCATTTCAAAAAACTATAGACACAATTTTCCAAGTATGCATTTCACATAAACACACTGTAAAGGGGGGTATTTTGCATAAAATATTGTTGCTGTTGAAGGCAATAAACATATAATTATTTACTTCACTACATGAGTATATAAAGTTGCAGCAAGAAGGTGTTGAGGTATGAAACTAAAAGTATAAAGTTAAATTGAAAATTAAATTTGTTTTGCAGCAACACTTTTCAGTTTTCTGCCAAGTTTCTTAAGACGTATTGTACAAAGAAAATCATTGCAAATATATTAAATGGAAGAAAGAAAAAACTAAAAATTTTCTTTATTTTACAAAAGCATAATGTACACTTATGGGGTTTTGTTACAAATTCAAAACGGACTTGACACTTTTGCATTTTAATCTAACCATATAAGTTCTCAAGACAAACATATAAATGAGGAGATAATATTCAGATTAAAAACTGCATTTTGAGATTCTTTTTAAGACCATTTCTAATGAATGGATTTGTAAAGAGAGAATAAATTTGATTCTATTCAAAATCAATTTATTCCAAAATCATCTCACAATTTCGAGAAACTGTTGCCTACAATCGTTTGAATAATAAAGGTATTGTACAAACAAACGAGTTTGTTTGAATCTGTTAATTTTACAATACATTTACAACTTGAGAAAACTTGTCTTACAATCGTTTGGATTATATTAATTTATAACAATAAGGTAAATATTTCTTGTTGGAACAAAATATTCAAAACGAACTTTAATAATTCAAATATTAAAATCACATTTGTAAATATTATAACACATTTAAAAGATTTATACATTTAACAATGATTTGCGAAAGGGGTCTTATATGGAAGCTATGAGCATCACAAAATTGGACCAAATGTATACCAACATTTTGAAGAAAGTTGTGCTCTTTAAGGTAATTTTCAGCAGCGTTCCTTATATGGGAGCTATTGGCAATTATGGACCGATATTTGAAGTTGTGACTAGGCTTCATATATAATTTACTTTTAGAGAAATTTGTTGGAATATATGCATAAATCGAATATTAATAAACCGCTATTTCGCGAGGACATTTGTATGAGGTCTAGGTGAAATAATTTACCGATTTCCACCAATGTCAATCCCAACCGTCTTGGGACCGAAAAAATAGCATGACCAAATTTTATGGAAATATCTTCAAAATTGCCACCTGCTGGCCCAAAAAAATCTCCATCTATTTTATAATTTTATGAATGCATTGTCAGCAGAAGCTCGTCGTCGCATATACGGCAATTTTTCTTTTTAACATGAATGGCATATGATTTTGAAAAATAAATTCAAGAATTAATTCTTTTGCGAATTTATCTTTAAATTATTGGGTCTATTTTTCAAAGCTAATTTCTTACCTCTTGAGATTGGTTTATTTTACTATAATAATAGAATAATAGACCGATCTACCCAAAATTTACAAATGTGTTTAGGCCTTACAACTTATTTTTGGAGAAATTTGTTGTTATGCGTACAGAAATCAGATGGACGCACATCGATAAATTGACTCAGAAAGCAATTCTGAATCGCTCGATATATTTTAAGGTGTTGTGAGTGGGTGTTGCAATAATATTTATATTTTAATTTATATATCAGTACAAATCAAATATTCGTTCAGCGGAAGGATAAAACTAATTATCTGTCAAATCAGACATGAGCTAAGTGTTACCATTCACGAAAGAAGTACTAGTTGAAAAAAAAACTATGGTAGTGTAGGGTATAAAAATATAAATACATTCGTTAAAAAATCTATAATTTTAGATAATAAAATCTAATGAAATCGAGAAAAATCTAAGATATCAAAATGTCCATCTCCACTACGTACACAGCAGTAAACAAACACATCTTCAAAGTCTATATTGACCACATTTTCAAAGCATAATTTTACATTTCATAAAAACTTTTTTATAACCTCCGGAAGTAGTAAGCTCAACAATTCATTTGTAAGTTCTACACTATTCTCAAACTTACAAAATATATAAAATTTCCAAAGCAGCCACAATAAAATTCAACACAGCCAAACTCTTACTTGTTTCAAACTGCATTTACCTTGATCTTTATTCTAAATTAATAATTATTGCTAAGTTAATACCCAAAAATGTATCTGCAATTAATTAAGCTGAAATTTTAAACTGTTTTCAATCATTTAAAATCACATCTCAATACTAAGTTTCTAGTTGTTCAAACAAGCAAATAAAATAATTTAAAATTCTAAGCAACGTTTTTAAATTTCAATAACTAAAACACTAATTTAGTTTAATGGTTTGTTTAAAAGACGCTTTCAGTTTTTAAAAGAAGAAAACAAAAATATATAAACTTAATGTTTAAACAAAGTATAATGTAGTAATAGTATATGTAGGTTTTGTTTTAGCAATGACATTGTTTGATTATATGGCTTAAGATACACTTAATTACCCCATCATTTACCAATTGATCTTCGTCTTTTGGTTTTGGTTTAATACTTAAAAAACAATAAACTTTAGTGCTTTTTTTTTGCAAACTAAAAATTAAATAAAAATAATAATAGCAGCAGAAAAAGTTTAGAAGAGCAAAATAAAACCAGCAAACATATGAATTGAATTAAGATTTTGACATTTTTCGTATTGAGTCACCTTGTAATGAGACAAAAAAAAAAACACACACACACACAAGAAGCAATCACCCAGCCAGTCCGCCAGTCAGCCAATCATCTGTATGAAATACTTTGCCAGCCGCATAAAAGCAGAAAAAAAGTGTTGAAGGAAAAAAATCAAAAGACTTAAACAACGAACTTGATATGTTCACATTTTAATTCTATTTATTTGTTATTGTTTTTTATGCATTACAACAACAAATTATTTCATACATTTGAATGTAAGCATATAAAAGTGTGTATATGTATGAGTGTGTGTGTGTGTGTGTAAATAACAAATCTTAATAGAAACTCTTACATACTAATGTCTGTCGAATAATGATGATGATGATGGTGGTGGTGATGATTGTTAAAGAAAAAAAAAAGAAGCAACAAACACAATAACAAAAAAAATAAGTAAATTAATAATGATGCTGATGATGAGTAGAATAACAATAATGTCTAGAGTGGTCATAATGATAATGACGTTTACGTTCATGATGATGAATTTTGTTTCAATTTTGACTTAAATGCCGGCTTATAAACAAAACAACAACAACCAATTGTTGTACAAAAACTACAAAAACAAGTTATTGGCTTTTGTTGAAATGTTGTCATTGTTTTTGTTGCTTTTTTTCATTATTTGTTTAAATGTTTTCCTCATATTTTGTCAATTAGTTGTGGACTTCTGAGTCGCTATTTAATACTTCTCCAACAACATTTATTAAAATTTATTTTGTTTTTGGTTCAAATTCTTAACATTTTATCGTTGTATTAATATTTGTCTTAAGAATTTATATTTAAAACCTCTAACGATTAATGTTTTCATTTAAGATTTTTATAACATTTAAACTTTTTTAAGTTTTTCTTTTTGTTAATAACTCACAGTTTTAATCGTTTTTGTGACGAGACGTTTAACTTGTTAATTATTTATTTTACGGCTAATTGTTTTTGAAAACATTTTAAGATGTTTTAAAATCTAACATTAATAATCATAAATATCTATTTACGTTATGTATTTAACAAACATATTATTTTTATCAATCCAGTTTGTGATTATATTTCTATAAATTTTTAGAATTGTTGTGTGATTATGTTCTTTTTTTAAAATAGCTATGATGGCTTTTAATGTTCCTGTTGAACTTGCTGTTTAGGTTTTTTTAATGGAATTATTTTTTAAATTTACTTTAAGATTTGATGTTTTAATATCTATTTTATGATTGGGTTGCTAAACGTTTGTCATTTTATATGAATATGAATACAATTAGATTTCATATGTTGTTGAGAAGAAAGAGTAATTTTATTTAATATTAATGCAAATATTCATTCATAGTTTCTTTGCTATATATATGATGTTTCAATCATTATATAATGTCAGAGATTATTGATATCGTTAGCTTAGTAAGTAAATGTGTCAAGTTGTTCTTTATTAAAAAAGAAATACAAAATAAATAAATACAAAAAAAAGTTTAGAATTAAATTTTTTCATTTTTCTAGTTGTTGTACTATGATATACAAAAGTTTTGAGTCTATTTTTTGTATCGCCAAGCTATTAATAAATTTTATGTAATTTAAAAAGTGCTAATACAATTATTTTTGTTCAAGTTTTATTTAGTCAAATGGAATTAACTAAATATACACTGTCGGACAATATAAAGTGCGGTTTCAAATATTTAATGTTTTTGATTAAATCATGTATTTATTACTTTCTAATTATAAATTATAATTTTGTTTTTAAATTCAGTTACTATTTTATCCAGGCCCCGTTTACCGCTCACAACACCAAGTATATTGATGTTGTATGTTGTAAACTGCGATTACGATTCATTACTTTACTTATCGGCTTAATTGTATGAAAAATGCATGTTGTGTTTCAGTCGGGACAACACAACAGTTTAGTGTTGTGAACGATTGCTTTTTTATATTTTTAGCTCATAGAAGAGACTTTTACATAGCGACAGTACTTTTTAGATCGCTTTCGTCAAGTCTTCTTTGGATAGTTCGAGTCGAAATATTTAATTATAGTTCCTCCTTTATAATCTCTGGCTGTCGTAAAAGAATTTCTTTTTGTTAGAATTGAAATATGATCATCATCTATAATCACGGTCTCACGTTTTCTGTCACAGGAGTTCTTTAGGCTTTTGTTTGACTTTCTTATTTTATACAAAGCAATTTGTTTTTCTGAACGCATATTCCGGAGATTTCTGGTGCACTTCAATATATTTATATCAGAAATATAAATGAGCAACTTTATAAAATTGCAATGTTTATGTAAATAATTCAGATACTCCAACAAATAACGTGATTGTGTAAATAAGTAGTAAATAATACATGTCGAAGAAAAAAGGATTGAAGAAGTTTACAAAACCGCACTTTATTTTGTCCGACAGTTTATATAGCACTAAACTTCTATTAATTATTGGTTTTAGTTTAAACAAAAAAACAATAGTTCCCATTAGATCATTTGGATATTTCGCTTACGAGGGCGGTTCGGACACCTTTTAGCCTAGCACAGAAAGAGAATAGTTAGTTTTTCAAAAACATTTTTATTTCTCAATATAATCTAATGAAACTTCAATACACTTAGTCCAATGCTTATTTAGCAATTCTATCCCTTGATTAAAATAGTTGTCCTCAAGGCTGTAAAACTGTAATTCCATCTTTATTTGAGGTTAAACTTTTGCCAGCTAAAAATTATTTTAGATTTGGGAACAGGTAAAAGTCACTGGGAGCTAAATCAGGAGAATAAGGTAAACGTTTATTATGACAGATTTGCATATAAAAATTTGTTAAATTTAATAATCGTTTTTGAATAAGGAGGTTAGCTTTTATCAGTTTATTCTGCGCTTTCTATTTTAGGCTAAGAAGTTTTCGACGCGAATAATAGCAGAGGCAAAACTAAGTTTATTTATTATAAAAATACTTCATTAAAGGCTTTCAAACATATTTAAAACAAAGAATTTAAAAACGTTGTTTGTCCATTGCAAATAAAGACTTGACTCATTAGCTAACTAAGTACAGATTTCAATGAAAATCATAGAAATCTATTTTGTATTAGAAAGAGTAAGGTTTGACAACTATAAATAAAAACAAGTAAGAGTTTATATTCGGCTGTGCCGAATCTTATATACCCACTATATAGTGATCTATGCTAGTGATCTATGTATCTCCCATCATTTAATAATTACAGGGACCATAATATTCTTAAAAAAAAACTTTTAAAATTGTTGAAATTACAATCGTAAATATGTATAATTATATTTTTCGCCTGCTTGTAAACATTACTAAACTACTTCTAAGTAATGCAGGCATTGTATTGGTAACTACTTTAGAATTAAATTGTATTTATTAATTACTTGTTGTTAAGCAATACTAGATTTACAACAAAAAGAGGTGTATTTTTCTCTAAACTCAAATTTAGTGTATAATTTACATAAACTACTGTAACATTTTAAATTATGACTAACTAATAAATATTCATAAACCTAAATTACACACAAAAATTTACAGACAGTTAGAAAAATATTAAGTGTAATTAAATAATGGTTATAAAATTATGTACACCAATACCTCAATTTGCGAAGCAAATTAAAATGACGCAAAGTTCGAAGATAGATTCTAGGGTTACGAAAATACTAAGTCGTCGGCTTTCTTTCACAAAAAATTGGTCCAATGTTTGCTGAATAGCTTTTTTTTTAACGTAAAATAAATTTCCTTTTAGCAATTGTTGGTATTACTACCACTAGCACTAAGGTAAAATTCCACACCAAGCGTTTACGCGTTTCTCGCGCTCTGAACGACTGTCAAAAAAGTAGAATCAATGTAGTCGTAATTTTTAAATTACACACTTAAAAGTGTTGACGCTTGTAAGCGAAAAGTTCGTTTACTTTCTACCTTTGAAAGCGTCGCAAACGTCGAACAGCTAATCAAAACAACTGAAAAGAAAATGTATTTTAAAGGTAATGTCACTACAAAAAATGACAGCTGAAAAAACATTTTTTATATGAAATTGACAAAAAAACTGGTAAAAAACTTCATATAAAACTAATCAGCTGAGTTAACGACATCACCTTTGAAAGTACATTGCCGCAAAAAACGTTCACATGTAACTTGAAATACTTGACGCTAAAAACGTTTAGAAAACTATAAACGCGCTGACGCTAAAAAGCGAGTTGTGGACCTCCATCGTTGTTTAATGCTTTACTTTTTACGTCATCAAATAAGCTTTTTGCTTGTGCCTGAAATACCATTTTACTTAATGGTATTCTCTGAGCAACTTGATTTTCATCCATATAGAAAGCAAGAAGTCCATTTCGATCATCAAAGCACTTCTTGTACGGTTCATCGTTTTAGCATCGAATAATATTGCAGATTTTGCAAAAATTTAAAAAAAAAATTTAAACACTCGAAACAACGCAATCTCGAAAATGTAACGACACACAGCGATAATTAAGCAGCGACGCAACTTCGAAAAAACGCAAAACGAAACGACGTCAAGCGAGGTATTGGTGTAATTTTATTTTATGTTTTGTATTCTATCAATTCTTGTTATTACGTATAAACAATTTGCAAATTTATGTTTAAATAAATCAAAAAAAAAAACATAAAACAATAAAACACTTGATGCTTAAATAATCATGATATAATTAATTAGATTCATGAGTGCCGCAGCCTTAAGTCAACTAAGTCAGTCAGTGGTGTCAAACTGTCAGCCAAACACAAGCCTCTAAGCAAGTATTTGCATACTTACGAGTACATATATGTATTTATAACTAACACTAGTATCTACATACAAACATATATTTATACTATAACAACTGGTTGTAATTGTTTGGTGGTTTTCTATTGCTAATACTTTTTGTAATTTGATTGTTTAGTTTTTATGCCATTTAAGTGTGTGTCACTGTGTTAATTTCATTATATTTGTAAAAAAAAATCTCTTAATTTAAAGCGGTTTTGCTAAATTATACCTGAACCTACTGAAACCTATTCATTTCGGCTTACAGTAAATATAATGCACCAGTTTTTTTCTTTTGTTTAATTGTGGTAAACAAATACAATAATTTCAACTATTTTAAATAAATTGTTGGCTTTCTTCCATGCGGTTAAGAGGGTGCAACACCACGAAAGACAATATAGATATTATCTGTTCATTATGATGATGATGATGATGTTGCTGATCATCATCAGCTTTGTAATTATTGTTAAGATTTCCACACACTTGTGCTGGGAATTAAACAGTTGATTTTGTAATGAGAAACTTATTTTATTTTTATTTTTTTGTCTGATGATGATGGTCTTTATTATTATAAAAATAAACATCAAAATAAATATAGTGATTGTCGTAATACATTAAAATCAAATGAAAATTCTCACACAGAGTTGTTTGCTACCTATTTAATGTTTCTATCACAGAGTAACGCGGCATTTTCATGCAAATTTAGTGTTTAAGCGTTTAATTTATTTATTATAATACAAATGTTGTAATTATGCAAAAACAAATAATTATTTTAAATTAAAACCTAGTTTAGTTTAACAATGGAAAACTAGCTTGTAGATTTTTTTTTAATAATATGTCTTAATCAGCCGTTAAATGTTAAGTTTAAATGGACAATTTCAGTCAATCTTATCTTGTTCCTTGCATAATGAATTTTGCTTCAAGTGTAACTGACAGCAAGGCAATGATGACAGGAATCATTTCGTGTTTACTAAAAAAAAAACGACCCAGAATTACGCACACTCATTTTTGTGTGTAAATGATATTTGATGGAAAATGTTCTCATAATGAACAAGTCCGCACGAGACACAAATTTATGTATGAACAAGAAATTGTTTGCAACATATGTTTATTGTACACTTGCTTGCCAATAGAGGTGTCATTCGTCAAAGAATCACTTTTTGAATCAATTTAACGATGCCCGTCCATCCGTTAGTCCATTTAGACCATTTATACACATCCCAAATTTGCAACTTCTTAGTCCCAAGAACGCACTCTCTTGCTATCGTTATGAAATTCATTACAGAATTTTCTATGAAATAACTTTATTACTCATGAATCTTTAAAGAAAAACTGTCTCTATATTAAATCGAATGATGATCTAACCCAAAATGCTGCAATATCTCATACAATTTGAAACGAAACAATAAATAAAAACCTGTCTCTAATTGATATCAATTTAAAGAGTAAGATTGACAATTATAAATAAAAAATCATGGTGTAATTATACACAAGAATGATAAAATAAAGATTACGCCATGCGCATGATTTCCCGGTATGTGACGTAGTATGGCCATTTTAAGGGTTACCAATAATGTTTCATGTGTTAGAATTAAAATTTCTTGCGAAAAATTTATGTTTTATGTGATAGTTGGCAACCTTGCAATTGAAGTCTCTGTGAGTTCTAAAATAAAATCTCTGTAAAAAAGAAAAACAAACAAAAACAAAACAACAAAAAATATAAACATGAAGAGTGCAGTGAGCAAATTCAAGCAAAACATGAGTAAAAAAACAAGTGAGAAAAAATTAACCAATAGAAACACAGAATGTGTGACGTCACAGGGCCTAAATGCGCGGAACATTTTAAAATTTTACGCGCGTTGGCGTAATCTTTATTTTATCATTCTTGATTATACAGATATTCACCACGTCCATGCATACCAGATATAGATTGTTTAATCAATATTTGCAAACACATTTTGATTGATATGGTGAGTCTATTTCGTTAATCACTTCACGAATTTTGATTTCTATGGCTATAATCAATTGGAAGCTCTATATAGACATGATCGGATATGCCAATTGACAGCTAAATTTTGTGAAATTATGCTTTAGGGAAATTTGTTCTGCAATAAACTCGTTGTTTCGGTGGCTGTGGCTTTTTCTACATGTCTGTGATTTTTATATCATCAATAATAGGCAAACATTTAGTTGTTAACATTTCTTGGAGTGCCATTGACACTTTTGATATTAATTTAAACGTTACAGCTTCTTATATGAAGATATAAGTAGGTCGACTAGGCAAGTATTTGAACCGGCATGAGATAATCTGCAAATTTGTGAGATTAATTCTCCGCTAACCAAATTTAATTTAAAAAAAAATTGTTCTGAAGAGAAAGTTTGTAATAACATATTATGCACTTTCTTTCTGTATTGTAATATGATCAGCTATTGGATACATAAATTAAAAATGGGGGATTTTTTAAAATTTTTAGCTTTTATTTTGAAACATTTAAATAATATAAATTTATTGAAAGTATTGGCCATTGTCAGCTGCCCTTTTTCCATCTTTCTGCCAACATATGAATTAAGCACCAAAAGAATTTATAATCTTTTGAGGTCGAAAACGAATCAAACCAATTTCGAATACCATATTTTAAAGTGAAGCGTATCCCAGAGAAAACATTTTGAATCAATTGAAAAAAATTGTAGTGAGACGGGGCAGAGTCTGAACCAGAGAACTGAAAGAGACCATTCACATTTGCTAACCATTCGCAAATTCATTGCTTTTGCATTGCTTTTACTCGACAATAATAAAAATGTGCATTGCTGTTTGTTTACTCATTCCTTATTACTGTTTGCTATTTTACATTCCCTTTTTGTTTTGCGGTTATACATCAAGCAACGAAATAATTCAATGCCACATGAAAAAACTAAAAACATTCGCACCATTCGTCCAGTATTCGTTGCTTTCAGTGAATGAAAACATAAAGAAAAACAATACAAAACCTAATGAGAAAATAAATATTTTTTGGTTGTTGCTTTATGTGCGATTTGTTGACAGTAAACTAGTAAAGTTTGATATTTTTTGTTAGTATGTACAACTTATACAATCAGCATTGAAACCATTCATACCAATCGTTAACCATTCGTACCAATCGTTAAGTATTCATTGCTTTTGGAAGTATACGTTTACATTTGTACAAGACATGCAATGCAAGCTTCATTTTTCGTTACACTCCGTTTTGTGAATAATGACATATATTGCTTTACAGAATTGATTTATGTTGTCAACATGAGGTTCGCTTTTTGTGATTGTATTCAAAATCTAAAATTAACCAATCAATCCGTTCTCTGGTCTGAACTATAAGGCGGCATAAGCAAAATGTCTCAACCACCTCTTTTTAAAAAGTTTTTAGCAGGTTATGCAACATGTGTGGCCGAGCATTGTCATGATGGAATATTACACTTTCACGTCTGGCTGAATATTCTGGACATTTTTCGGACAATGCTCGCTTTATATGAATCATAAATTCGGTATAGGTTCTCCGTGATGATCTCCTTTTGGTCCCACCAAACAAAGAGCATTCCGAAAATTTTTTTCGTTTTACTTTTTCTATAGAAGCAAAATATTGATTTAATTCCACTTCCGAACGGAGTTAAATATAAATATATGTACAAACTAACATACATAACTTAAGATTGTGTAACTCAAAAAAAAAAAAAAAAAAACACTTCCAAAAATGTTCATGATTGACTTATGAAATATTTTTATAAATTATTATTATTTATTTGAGTCATTCATTGTAATCAATGCATTGGTAAAACAATAAGAAACAAATTAATCATTTCCCGAGATAATAACATATTCATTCATAAAATTCACTCCTCAATATTCGATTTGGGAAAAGAGATTTTCGATAAAATATTGGCACAATAAGCAATGACGGTCATGCCATCAACATTAGGAAAACATTGACCTAAAAATTCCAGCAACATGGGTTGTTTGGTAACAACGGCGGCATAATCGTCATAGGAAATGAAACCGTCTTTGTCGACATCGAATTTGCGAAATAATAATTCAACCATGTCCTAGAAACCACAAGAATATAACAAACAACTAATCCTAAAATTGTTATATTTAAATATACAAACCGATCTTAATTCATTGACCTCATCTTCATCATCGCCGGTAAAAAATTTCTCCACAGCCAAAGTAACATTCTCGCGTGTCAAAGAACCAGTGGCGCCCACATTATAAATCTGTTTTTGTTTGAATATTTTATATGAAAACCGTATTTAAGTGAACTTTTCATCTTCTGTACGTATATACCTGATAGGTAAACTTAATTTTCTGCTCCAATTTATTGGACATAAACACCGAAAACAATTTCACCCAGGCTATGGGATCCACTTCCTTTTTCAAGTCCGATGTTATGAGCATTAAAATCCTTTCAATTATTTGCAAGTCGTAAACTTTAAACAGCACCAAGAATAAATTATGGAATTGTTTTTTGGTCATCGCTTTGGCCTTGGGCCCGTTGGCCAAGACAAACTTGTGATAAACCAAGAGTATGCTTTGCACTTCCATTTCAGTGAATTGAGTTTGCTTTGACATTTGTTTGATCAAATCATGGTAAATGTTGCTGAAACGTGTATTTTGCACATCATCTAATGTTGCATCAAGTTTATTCATTGTTGCAGTTGCACACACTCAATCATATAAATACAAACACACACACATACTCTCTCAATTAACCGCTGAGGTAGAGGTATTTATTTGCAGCAGTTATTTGTAAAATTTGCTTCTTGTAATGTTTCTGACTTTTGCAATTTATCTGGCCAGAAGTAAAAGTAAAAGTTTGTTTATTACTTTTTGATGTTTAAATATTTATATATATTTTTTTGTATAAATTTTTATTGTTATTTTGTCGTTGTCTTTTATGATAAATGAAAGGTTTTTCAATTGTTTTATGAAGTAAATATATATGTATTTAAATGTCCTTGTCATGGTGCAACTATACAAGGTGAGTGCAGCAGCATAGCTGACTGACTTTGTTTACTATTTACTTATGTCAAAACTACTACTTTTCCGAGTGTTTTTGACAGTAGAACATTATTTTATACAAAGAAAATGCCTGTTATTTATGTATTGTGTTGCATTTGTTATCCTCGATATGCACTCACTTTCTATAATTACACCATGGTTCTTGTTCTGTATTTTTTAAAATACGAGTACTTATTAAATTTAACAGAGTTTAATTGTGATAAAAATTTAACCAAATTTTTGTTTATGCAAAATACTTTGAACACTTTTTGCTTTCAAGCCACATAAAAATTTATATTTTTGGACTATTGACTTTTTACATAATTTAACTAATATATATGGATATAAACTTTAGTTTAAGTCTACAAGTAACTTATTTTTAGTTCGATTTATTTTTTTTTTATTTTTTTTAATGGATGAAGTCATTGTGTTCAAATGTGCTCCCCATACGGTGTAGTGTATCCAACTCTATTGAGCATAGCCGCAATGTAAGATGTGTTTCACTGTTCATTTGATACTATAATGGAATATGTTTTGCTGAAATTAAAGAACTTATTCCGCAAGCCCGTAGTTTATTGCGTAAGACACGTTCTTCATTTACGGCTCAACCATTCGTGGCCGCTTGGATAGTGGATCGCACAACACATTATCGGGAAATTCATTTTTTAGCCGTATTTGTCAGTATGTGGAATAAACTTACTGCAGAAGTTTTCCCTGTCACTATCAATATAGGAAAATTCCAATCAAAAGTTTACAAATACTACCTCCTCCACCTCCTTCCATAACATATTTTCCTAGTACCAACACAAGGCATTGCATGAATAGGGGTCATTCTCTGAGTGCTGGCCCAAGCCAACAAAAAAATAACAAGGTTCCCCTGACAGGGGATTTTTGGTTGAATTTTAGGAATTTTATTTTAATGTTGATATAACAAAAAAACTGCTAAATTTTCAAGATATGACAAACTGAAAAGTTTTTATAATTTCTGAATAAAAAGGGGTGTGGCGCATACGGCACACAATTAAAGGAAATATAAATTTCAAAATTATATAAATTACTAGAATTCTAAAATCATATAAAATAAAATACTCAACTTCACGTACAAATAGCTTTTCAAACGATTAGATTAAATGTCAACTTATACAACTTAATTATAGCTTGTTGTTCACTCAACAAAAATTTGTTAATAATAAACGATTATTTATAATAATAACATAATTAAACAAGAAATATTTTCAAGACCGGCTTAAAAATATTTTAACTTGAACCCACTTTAAGTTACCCAGTCTTTTGTACTAAACAAGTATTTCTATTACAAATATTTCATTTGATTTATTTGCCAAGAATTCTTGTACTACCAACCAGACTACTACTTCTAAACAATCTTACACAAATGACCTTATGAACTCATAAAAATGTTTTGTATTTTTTTTCTCTTCGGCATCTTTGTACAACTGAACTGAACAACAAATTGGCAGCTGTTGATTTAAACTCATGCTTCACAGTTTTCTGACATTAATTTCTGGTCAAGAATCTAAAGAAAACAACAAATTAGACTGCAACCAAAAAAACAAACCCCAGCATTCATAATAAAGCAACTACATACAAAGTATAATAAAAGAAACAAAAAAGAACAGCAATCTATAGGTAAAATTTTTTTGGTGGTTCTTTTGAAAACTGTTTGCTGCTGCTGGTTTTGTGGTTGTTTTTATGACCAGACATGCTAATAGATTTTGAGGTCATTGGTTTGGGGCTGATGCTGTAAACTTTGTAGGTACCGTGAGCTGAGGTTGTGCGTTATGAACAATTGTTTATGTAAACCACAACAAAAACAACTTTTTCGGTGGTTTTTTTGATTATGCTTTTTTGAAAAAAAAAAAAAAAAATCAGTCAGTTAAGATGCAACAAATATTTACATGGTTTTGAACAAATTTTAAGTCTTTTTTTTTTGCTGCCACTGCTGCTTAGAACATCCGCCATGCGTTTTGGGGGAATGAATAAATGAACGAAATAAAACTAAACAACATTTTTGTAAAGGTTTTTTAAAATGTGTGTAAAATTTGATGTTTCTTTCTTGTTTTACAGCAACGAAACATTTTATAAAAATTTTGTTATTTTTCGCTTCTTTTATTTTTGTGTTAACATGATTTTTTTTCAAGTTTTTAGTTTTCGTTCACTTTTCCTTTCTTACCCCGCTTAGAGTTTGCTTTTGAATGTTTTGAGTTGATTGTGTTTTGTGGCAGTAGCATGATATTTAACACCTCTTTGCCAGCATACAGTTTTCGATTTTTTTTCCTATTTTATTGAAAATTTTCTGCTTTGTAGAATGTTTTTTTCAAACTCTAAAATACTATTGGTGGTATATAAAAAATATATAATTGAAGGTTAATGATTTTGTGTCATTTTCCTTAAGTTTCTTAACATCTAAGCTAGAATTATTTTAACAAAATATATAAGCTAAAATACTTTTTAAGAATTAAATTGTTGAATATCAAAAAACATTTTAATTGCCATTAAATTTTAAAGCATAAATACTATTAGAAATTATATAAAATACTAGCGGACCCGGCGAACTTTGCCTAGCCCCAATTTTAAGCCTTCAGACAAACTTTAAGAGTAATAATATAATACAACAGGAATAATTTCACACAAAATTTCGTACAAAAAAAATCCATTTTCCAATTTATCCAATTTTCCGACTTTTGCGGAGAGATTTTCCAAATTTCCGCATTTCGCATTTTCCGCAATTTCCCATGATTTACACTAAGAAATTTCTATTTTTTGATTTGGAAACCAATTAAGGAATAATTTTCCACAAAATTTCATACAAAAACTCGATTTCCGACTTTTGATGTTCCAATTTTCCGCGTTTCGCATTTCGCATTTTTCATGATTTACACTAAGAAATTTCTATTTTTTTGATTTGGAAAGCCATTAAGGAATAATTTCGTACAAAAACTCGATTTTGGAATTTTCCAATTTTCAGACTTTTCCGCAGGGATTTTCCAAAATTTTCTTCCGTAAAAACCTTCTCATAGAAAATACGAACAACTGACAAGAAATTTTACGGAAATCAGCCCAGCCGTTCTCATTTTATGAATTACTATACATTTGTTACACCATTTTTATATATTGTTGTTTCTTTTCTTTAGTGGAAAGTGAGACCTAATCATTTGAGGAGATTTTTGCTTTTATTTTGAGAATTTAATATTTTTAACCAGACTGCAAAAAAAATAGTTTAAACATTTTTTTGTTTATAAAAATGCTTACATAAACTTAAAGCAATCCATCCATGTTGACAAATAAAATTTAAAACAAAAGATTTAAGACACCAACACGAGACCTGCATAAAATGGGAAACAAAAGATTTAGGACACAAACTTTAAATGTATGAAGCAGTAAATGATTTCATAAATTTTTGTACATTTCTATATAAATTCATAACTACTATTCTGATGTGCACAAATCTCATAACATTATTTTAAAAGAAATTAAGCTTTATATGTCAATTTTTAGATATATCAAATTTACACACAACTACCACAATAGAGCGCCAAAGTTAACTTCTTTCCTTCATTCTTTTCAATTTGTTAAGTTATTTGAGCATTTTTCATATTCATATAGCAACAATATTATGTGCACTATGGGAGATATGATTGCAAGTACTTCTGTTCTTACACGGTAATTGAATCCAGGAAACCCCGTGTAAAAAATTATTTAAAATCGTGTTTTTATAGTTATTAAAAAAAATATGAACTTTAAGCTTAAAAGTAATGTAAAAAAATGTATGACAAGTTCCTTTGATTGTGTGCACTAAAAGGGAATAATTCCACTAAATTTGTGATGTAAACATATTTCTCAAAAACTAAATTTAACCAAAAAAAAAAATGTAAAGCCTGCCACTCACGTAGAGTTTTAACTGTTCAGTAATAACTGACAGTTCAACTCAACTGTTCATTTTAACTGAGAAATTTAAAATTTTTATATTTTTTACTGACAGTTTCAACTGAAGTGAACGTGTATGGGGGTTCAAATGCACCGTTCTCAGTTCAATTTGTGTCGAGCGATTACAAAAAGTATACTGAGAGCGGCCAAATCGTCCTGCTCTTTTGAATCCATGTAAAAAATTGTATTTGAAGTATTGAACTGCACGCGAGTGTACATCTCAGTTCCCAGTTAAGTCTGTCAGTTATAACTAACGTGATCATACGTCCCATTTTGAACGGGACCGTTCCGTTTTCAGCTACTTTGTCCCGTTGTCCCAGACAACAACTCGGGGACGCAAAAATGTCCCGTTTTTAGAAATTCGAAAAAATAAATAGTTGAATTGTTCAAAAATGTAAGCACAAATCTTCAAATTCGTCAAAGATATTTTTTTTAATATATGTATGTATGTATGTATAAACATATATATGTATGTATGTACAAAGATCTAGAAAAACTTAATTGGGCAAATTTAACAGAAGTACCACACTGGAAAGATGTTCAAAAAGTTCGAGATATATTGTTCGAAAAAGAACATATCGATTGTAATAAAGATACGGCAGTATTCGTAACTAAATATGTAATATCGCAGAAAATTGATGAATGAAATCAACAAAATATTTCTAGGGAAAATCATTGAGTGAAAGTACTTAAACATTTTAAAAGCAATTACCAAAACCATGCAAATTTTAAAATTATCGTTGAATATATTTTATGTCTGCCTGGAACAAATGCGCCACTTGAACGTGTATTTTCTTTGATAAACAAGTTGTGGAGCGCAGATAAAACTCAATTGAGGGTATCAGTGCTTAAGACTATGTTAATTGTTAAAGTTAATATTAAAAAATCCTGCCAAGAGTTCCACAAATATTTGAAATCGTCACCTAAAATTTTGAAACAAATTTGTACCTCTGAAAAATATAACAATGTATAAACAATTTTTTTGTAGTGTAACGTAAAATAAATAATGCCATTCACTACGGACAAATAAAATATTATTATATTATCTATGCATTTTTATTTCATATAACCGAACCCATCATAATTATTCGATGTCCCCTTTTCAGATAAAAAAAATATAGTCACTTTAGTTATAACTAACGTGACCATATATCCCACTTTTCAAAACAAAATTCCGCTTTTTGCTAATTTGCAAGAAAATATAAAAACTCAAAACTGTTATCGTTGGTCTCTTCTTTAAACATTTTAATTTAATTATCGTTATTTTAGTAACAGATTTTAATGACCGTTAAAGTATTTTATAAGCAACAAAAGAAAAGTAAAAAACCAGTTGTTGAAATTTTCGTCTCTGAGTATTGCGAGGTTATTTATGTACTTGTGTTCAGATAGTACTCATCGGACATTTAAAATTGTCAAAAACAATTAAATTTTGAAAAATGTTCAGATTCGCATTTTTTGTTTAAATTGTCACTGGCTTTTAAATCAACGTTTTTTGTTTCAAGAATTTGGTAAATTTTACAAGTTCTAAACAGAAATATAAAAATATATAATTTTTAACAGTTTTTAATATATTAATTTGCTAGAATCCTTTTTGTAAAACGGATTTAATATTCAGCAGTGATTATGATTTTGCTCGTTTTAGAATAATTATTTTACAAAAAACATAAAAAACAAAAAAAAAAAAAAAGGTTTTTATTATCATCATTTTCAAAATCCCTCTTTTTCAATATATTTACTTCGCAATCCCGCTTTGTCATCCTAAACTTCCCACTTTTTGATAAAAAAAAACTCTCTGGACACTTTAGTTATAACTGAACAGTTGAAACTGACAGTTAAAACTGTACGTGAGTGGCCGGCTTAAGCCCAAAAGATGTTGAATAGTGCTAAATGGAATATCGTGGAAAATCGTATAAAAACTAAAAATTGTTTATTTTCAAATCGTGTAAAAAAAAGGCCGTGTAAAAACAGCATTAGATGTATTTTCATCAAATATTAATTGAGTTAAAAAATTAAATTACGAAAATAAATTCCAACACGCATTTATATTAGTTACGTTTATTACTTACTGTCTTTAAAATTTAAAATTCTATAAATCCAAAAATCATTTACTTGTATTATACTATATATTGTCTTAAGATTATGCCTAATGTTTAAAAATCCGCTAAAATTAATTACAAATACAGACAGCTACTTAACAATTCAATCAAATCAAATATTTACAAATGTAAATAATTAAACAAACTAATGCAAGTATTTAAACATGCTGCCAAAATCACACACAAATATTTAGCATTCACTTATACGATTTTTGATTATACTATAAGTATAAATTTGTTTTTTGCTTTTATCTAATTTATGCACAAAATGATACAAATCTAATCCAACAACTTTAACACCATTTGTTGTGAATCGATATACACCTTTATATCACCACAGTCACACTACAAACATATAAATTCTCTTAAAAACATTTACGTGTATGTATTTGCATAAATGTACCTGTATTCATACATTCAATCATTTATTTAAACATCTAAACCGACAGCCAACCAGTCGTTTAGTCACACAGTGGTTTGTTCATTCACTTCATACACCTTCGTTATTGTCGCAAGGAAAATCTTAAACATCGCAAAGAGCAATAGATAAATTAACCAAGTTTATCAGCATTGAAAAAAATAAAATAAAAACAAACATGAAAAACTAAATACAATAAATGGCAAAATGAACTGGTCACAAAAGGAGGGTTTCAAATCTCGATAATAACAAGAGACTACAGTGAAATGCTGCTAAAGCTAAAGATGAGTCTTCTCTGTTAAGTATTTAAATTTAATTTTTTTGTTTTGATAATTCATAGCTTCTTCCAATAGTTTTTACTGTTTTTGTTTTATATTGTTTAACAAAAACAAAACAATGTTGTTGATGATGTTTTGCATTTTGTATTTTGTATTTATTTATGTATTTGTTTTATGTTTTTCTAGTTAAGAGAAAAATAAAACCATTAAATTGCAAGTTAACAAACAACAAATACACACAATCTAAATAGGAAGTTGTGGGAATTCGAAAAAAATATATACACTGTAACATCAAAAAAAAAAAAAAGAAGATATTACCACGACCATGTGATGAGCAATAAATGAATCAATGAAGTTCACCTGAGTATAAATCGTAGTTATACAAACTTGATGTGGCAATACTTATTAAGTATCTATACTATAAAGAAAATTAATATGAAACTAATTTTAAAATAATATTCCATCAAATGTGTACATACATAAGAATGTATATGTAAAGGTTTGAAAGAAATATTAAACATTTGAAATTAACCGGTAGAGCTTGTTGAAAATACTAATATAATTACATAACAACTCCTACTATATAATATTTATTTATTACATAGCAAAGTATAATGGTTATATTTCGTCAACTCATGGACTACACAGAGGACAAAGGAATTCCACATAAAGTTTGAAATATACGAGTACATACACTTGTATATATGTATATTCAAAAATCAACTTGCAAAAATTGCAAATCAGAACAGAATATATAATAATATAACTCCTTATTAACTCCTTACTTCAAGCAATCCATGTTGACAAATAAAATTTAAAACAAAACATTTAAGACACCAACACGAGACCTGAATAAAATGGGAAACATAAGATTTAGGACACAAGCTTTAAATGTATGAAGCAGTAAATGATTTCATAAATTTTTGTAAATTTCTATATAAATTCATAACACTAAGCAATAAAATTGTGCTGTGTGAGCACCGAACAAAATCGGGGAAAAAATTGTATCAATATTTTTAATAAAAATAGCTTCGTGAAAATTGGGACTTAAAAACTAACACATATTTGTTTAAGATGACTTATCCTATGAGAAAAAAAGTCCTACTGAAGGAACCAATGAGATGTATAAGTGCATCTCAAATGACACTATTATATAAAAAAACCAAAAATAAACCAAAAAAATTACACTGAAAAAAAAACACGAAATTTTTTGGCATTTTTTTCAGTTTTTATTAGAGTTATAATGCACTTAAGGTGGATTCACCCATTCGTTCTGAACAAAATATATGTTCGGAAAAAGTTTTTTTTTTATATGAAGTTTGGCGTCTCTCTTTTTGAGAGAGAGAAAATATTCATATGAGAAAAACTTTTTCCAAACAAATATATTGTTCAGAACGAATGGGTGAATTTTTATTCTTTGCGTTAATTTAGAAAGATTTCAAAAATTATCCCAAGAAATTTTGTGTTTGTACTTTAGGGTTAAATTTCATTTGTTAATATTGTAAAATATACCAAAATTATAAAAAGGGAAAATTACCCAAAAAACTCATGGAAAATTTTTGTATTTTCATTATATGGGGAAAATTTTCGCCACATTTCATTTTAACATAGGGATAATTGTTTATAAGCTTTATTTTACTGTGTTTAGATATGCAACTTTATTGAGTCAATATTCGGTTAATTGACAATATTATTTTAAGTGTTCAGGCATACGCAATTTTCAGCTCAATAATCATTTGACAGCTGGAAAACAATACAAAAATACTCTAAATGGTTATTGTGTTTCTATGTAAACAAACTTGCCTTCACATTGATTTTTTAATGATTTCTTTTGTTGACATTTGCCATTTTATACAATTTTGCTCACTAAACACAGTTGCGAATAGTGTTGCATTCGAAATCTTACTCAATATTATAACAATTTCGTACTTATTGCGCAATAATTAATTGAGATTTTATATGGAATATTGAGCTCAGTAATGGCATATCTGAGTATTAGGGTGATTTTATATAAAAAAAAAATTGGGACTAAATTTCATAATGAAATGTGACCTCAAAATGTTGGCCTTTTTTCATTTTTTTCCTTGGGGCCATTTTTTCTGGGGCCATTATTCGCAGCGTCGTTTTATTGAGAATGTTATTCCTTCGTTGCAATCAATCACTTAAAAACTGAAATATTTTTTTGTAATTCTTTGTTTTTTTTTTATTTAATTTTATGAAATCGTTTAAATCTGTTAAGACAAGAAAAGAAGAGAAAAAAAGAAAATATAATCTATAAAACTAAACTCAAAAATTTGTTTCCAAAAAGCTGTCTTATTAATCATAAAGTAGTTTATTTTCTATGATGCAATTATCAAAAACATTAATCAAAATTGATGAATCAATTAAATGTAATTAATTACTTACTTAAACTAATGTCTACAAAAGTCTAACACAAACTTGACCAATATTTCTGTAATTAAAACACAAAAGTAAACATTATTAATAATAATTCCAATTTCATGGATTCCATTACTGCCAGCTAACTTTTAGACATTTGTATATAAATCAGTCAGATTTTCACTGCAATTTATGCATTTTAAATATTTCTATTTTTTTCGATTTTCATTTGTTTGTAATGCTCCATAAATTATTTGAGATAATGTGAAATAGAAAACAAAAACAAATAATGTTATGAGATCTTTAATGTTAAAACCCATATCTGGCATCCGGTTCCGGTTTTAGCAGCATTATTTTGCAGTTTTTTTCTGCTGCAAATGCGTTATAAACATTAAGTACTATTTGCTATTCACTTAGTACGAGTATAGAAACTATTTAAATAGAAATTATGTAAAATAAATGTAAACTAGACAGGACTTTTGCATCTTTTGTTTTGTTGAAACTGCTGCGCCCGCTTTGGCAAATAAGGAAGTAAGTAGTTTTCTTCTTTGTTTTTAGTTAGTTAAAGTGATTTGCTAACAATTTTTTTTAATATTGTGTTATTTTTGTAGTTTTTTTTTTGTTTGCTGTCTATAAATCGTTGATATTATGTCTGTCTTTCAGTCTGTCTTTTATTCATTGCTAATGTCTAAAGCAGGTGGCAGACAGTTGCAGTTAACCAACACGTCATTTATTAAATGTTTATAATGTTTTATTTTTCGTTTTTATTTTCTTTTCTTTTCTTTTGTTTTGTTTTGCCAACATTTAAAGGTTTTCTCTGGGTTTTCATTTGATATTTTCTATAATTTTGTTTGAAGTTTAACAGCATCTGTTAACGATCTGCCAAGTGATAAACAATTTTTTACTATTATTTTTCTAGTCGTGTTGTCATAGTTGTTTTCTTTTCTTTGTTTTTTTATTTGTATTTTTGTTTTTCTATAAACCATTTGTTAAAATATATTGTTGTAATTTCTTTAAATCATTTCGGTTAACTTTTCTATAATATATTTTACCAAAACATTGACAATGTTCAAAATAATGTAGCAAATCGCACTATGGGTTGTGGTGTTATATTCGGCGAGGCCTTCATTATCTAGACTTCACCATAGTATAATTGAAAAGAAGCATTTATTGGCAAAAGGTAAGTTTGGTGAGAAAAGTTGGAAATGTTTATGTACAAAACTACACAAATACATATATACAACAATACATTCTGCAATCGGGGTAGTTTGGGTTATTTGTTCATATCTCAGACATTTAGGGCCCGATTTTTCTGATTTTCGTTAACAAACTATTTAGAAAACTGACAAATTTTCTAAATGGAAAATAATTTATTTTTAAGTCGAACATTAGTCGTAAGCATGTTTTTCACAGACATAGTTAGATAAAGAATTTTATAAAAACCCAGAATATAACGAGGGCGGTTCGGAAACTACTTAGCCTAGCACAGAAAGAGAATAGTTTTTCAATGTAATCTAATGAAACTTCAATACACTTAGTCCGACGTTTATCTAGCAATTATATCCCTTGATTAAAATAGTTGTCCTCAAGGCTGTAAAACTGTAATTCCATTTTCATTTGAGGTTAAACGCTTGCTAGCTAGAAATTGTTTTAGATTTGGGAACAGGAAAAAGTCACTGGAAGCTAAATCAGGATTATAAGGTGGGTGGTCAAGCAAATCATAATTAAATGTTAAAACGCTCTTGTGCACTGGTGCGTTGTCTTTAAGAAAAATTATTTTTTTGTATTGTAAGCCAGGACGTTTTTCTAGAATTTTTACATTTAATTGATCCAAAATATTGCAATAGTACTCTGAATTTATTGTTTTACCCTTTTGCAGATAATCAATCAATAAAATACCTTTAAAGTCCCAAAAAACCTCACCAGCCGATTGAATTGTTTTTGCCTTCTTTGGAGCAATTCCTGCAGCTTCAGTTCATTGCTTAAATTGTTCTTTTGTCTCTGGAATGTAGTGGTGGATCCATGTCTCCATGTCTCATCTACAGTTGTGAAACAATGATTAAAATTAATTTTATTTTTCTTAAAACGATCCAAACAAGCTTGAGAAATTTTCATTCTTATGCGTTTTTGGTCGATTGTTAACAAATGCGGCACCCATCTTGCAGAAAGCTTTTTCATCTGCAGTTCTTCATGTAAAATTAAATGGACTCGATCATTTGAGATGCCCATGATACTGGGTATTTCACGCACTTTTTTTCGTCGATCATTTAATATCATTTCATGCACTTTGGCTACAATTTCTGTTGTTGTTGCTGTTTTTGCACGTTCATCCTCGATGCTTTTACGACCACGTTTAAATTCAGCAACCCAATTTTTTACTGTTGCAGATGAAGGAGCACTTTCACCTAACATACTCACCATATCATTATGAATTTCTTGTCCCGATAAACCTTTTTCATTTAAATATTTATTGACACCACTAATTTCTAATTTTTCTATTGTAAAAAATATCGGAGATGTTTTTTTTCTGAACAGCTGTTTCTATATGAAGGAGTTGCCAGATCAAACAGAAATTTAACATGTGTTCATAGTAGAGATAGAAGTTTCCAAAACACTTAACTTTTTTCTGTTTATACCGCGGCTAAGAAGCTTCCGAACCGCCCTCGTATACTTTATGAGTTAAAAGGGGAAACTTATAAAAAAAAATTAAACTAATGTAAAACCAACAGCCCACTGTGCATTGCACATATTCATTTGTATAGTTAAGGAAAATGTAAACAAACGCTTTAACCTTTTTGCCACTTTGCCACTTAACCTTTACATTTTAAAAGTTTCGAATATCTATTTATTTTGTTACTTCTTCTGCTGCCGCTGCTTCAGCTTCTTCTACAACCAAAACTTTAAATGTTGGCGCATTAAGGAAGTGTTTATATACAACATATAATTTGCAAATATTTAAAAAGAAATTTCTTTAACAATGACATAATTCGGGGAGATAAAAGTAACACGTATAACAAAAGAGCAAGAAAGCAAAAGAAAAAAATGTTTGAAATCATACATACACTTTACAAATCAAAAATATGGTTTGTAATACTTTTTTTTGTTAATAAAACAAATACAGAAATAACAAAGAAAATTAAATAATATTTAACCCTATAAAAACTCTGCATTTATTTTATATATCACAATAACATGACACCCACACTCCTAGTTTTAGTAAATTATAATAAAATTATTTGCCCTCTAGCGCTGCTTTTTACACAGTCGTGTTATCAAACTTTTAAATTGTAGTTATTTATAAGTTATTTTATTATTTAGCTGTTATTTGAAATATTTATGTTAATTTTTGTAAAATCATTTTAAAGTTGTCTTCTGTGTGATGATGTAATTGAACTTAAATAATTGTTTGAGCCAAACATGAAATAACTAAATAAATAACTAGACGTAAAAAATATTAATCAAAACTTTCTTTTATCTACTTGCAGGTATTTTTACACACAAAATGTTAGCGAGACGAAATTTTAAAGGAAAATTATTTTTGAGTGGTAAGTTAAACGAATGCTACTACTGGAAACATTTTTGTAATATATAAAGTTTAACAAGTAAGAGTTTATATTCGGCTAAGTCGAATTTTATACACCCCACAACCAAATATCAGTAGAGTGATCCATGAAAAATTTTTCGGTAACTTGTTATTTTATTTTGCGGATCCCTTCCGTGAGTGCTATCAACTATTATGGGACGCTTGTCATAAAATATTGTACGGTATTTCTATTTAAATTTCATCTTAATAGCAGCATTTACAAAAACTTTATGCATATTCCAGTTATTCCGCAAAGTATACAAAGATCTCACGAGACGGAAGATAATCACATTTTATATTTATTTATTTCATTAATTTTATTTTGTTTATATTTTAGCAGTTTGTAATGATTTACTTTGACACACAATAATTTAGATGCCAAAAAGCCTTAGAAAACTGATTTTGGCTTTTAGAAGCGTTAAAATTGTCTACTCTGTATAATCTGGGATTATTCTCGGAAATGGAAGTTGTATGGGAGTTGTATAGTATAATTTCTACATACTTAAAACTGATTTTAATAATAATAATTCTTAGGACTCTCAAGTCAGTTTGATTTAAACATTTTGTTTTAAAAATAATCATCAATAAAAACTAATAAACAAAATTAAATAAAATTCCCTTCAAATGTATTAAGGACAAGAATTAATTAACTTAAAAATGTATTAAGTGTAATTTGTTTTTAACAGTTTATAAACACTTAAGTTCAGTTTATTTAGTCGAACGGTTTTAATAAATATGTATGTGAACATGTGATCGTTCAACATTAAACCTTGACACAAGGCATTCATTGTTCCCATGGTGTAACTATACAAGGTGAGTGCAAATCGGCAACAAATACAACACAATACAGAAATAACAGGCAATTTGTTTGTGTAATATAATGTACTGCTGTCAAAAACACTTGACAAAATATTACTTTTGACATAAGTAAATTGTGAGCAAAGTGCTACTGCACTCACTTTGTATAGTTACACCATCATTGCTCTTTTATTAATAATGATGCGATATTGTTTATGCAAAATCGACACTTAAAGAAATATTTGTGAAATTTAAATTAATACCCCATGCGAAAATAACTCCCGGTTTGATCAAAAAAAAAATTATAATTAACTATAGACTACAAAAAAATAAAAAATAATTCACAAACAAAAACCAAAGAAAAAATAAAACATAATTAATTATAAAATTTATAAGCAATCTGCTTAAGGTTTAATTTATTATAAAGCCCAGGGCTGTTAAACATTAAAACGGCATGATATTTTAAGAAGATAGAGGAAGAGAAAGGTGTTGGAATGGTTTATTTGATTTGTGCGCTGTAAATTTCTATATAATTAACATTAATGTTTACGCATTATACAACTATATTTTAATGTTTAAATTCATTTTTGTTGTATACAATTTGAATTAAATAGTTGACTTGTTTTTAATTGGTTTTGTTTTAATAAAAAACAAATTAGTTAATAACTAAGACAACCTTCAAATCGTAAACTAAAGCATACTAAATGTATGTTAGACAGCCTTACTAACTGGTCTTCAAATGCTATTTTATGTTTTTTGAGTTTTTTTTTATTTGTTTATTTGTTGGGCGGATTTCAAATATGCATTTTTGCTCATAAATTAAAGAAGTGAGTGAACAAACACATGTGAATTATGATTTTATATAAAGGTAATTGTTTAAATGAGCTAAGGCACAATTAAATGTATATATGTATGTATGTATGTTTGTATGTATATAGATAAAGAATAATGTATAATTATAAATTGTTAATTAAACATAAACTTTACTCAGTGTTTAGGTAATCAAAATTAAATATGGTTTGGTGTTTGTGTACTTTAAGTATGAAGATTATTCATTTATTTATTTGTTTATAACTATTAATTATAAAACTGTATTTATTGTGGTTAGAATTGCATATTAATTTATTATATATTCTCTTCCTTTTCAGCTTTTGTCTTGATGGTTTTGTTGAATTTCACAGTTGCCGATTCGCGGGTAAGTTTTGGCGGAAATATACTCATGGTTGTCACAATAAAAACTTTTGTCAAAATTTGATTTCCGGTTAGATTAAATTTTATTAAAATTATAATCTTTAAGTAATTGTTTATGGTTTTAACTAAGCACTTACGAAAAGCTTTGGTATTTACATTTGCAAATTATAATTGTCAGTGACTTTATTTAAACATGGAAATAATGTTACACACAATTTTCTATAGAGAATGCTATATAGACAAACCACAAAACAGTTTTTTTAAACCAAATGAGTTGTGGGAGTTCTAGGGTACTGTTGAATATGAAATATGAAATAGATGCATGTGCGAAATTTCATGTCATTCGGTACAGACTTTTTTAATCTGTCCCACTATAGATACACTGCGTTTGGATACTTGCATAATTCAAACATTTATGATCGTTAAACTGCTATTTCGGTAGGTCAGTTGTATGGGGGACAGGTGAAATAATAGACCGATTTCCACCAGTTTCAATCCCATCCGTCCGTGAGCCAAAAAATTATTACGTATCAAATTTTATTGAAATATCTTCTAAATTGCGACCTGTACTCTGCGCACAAGACGGTAGGACGGACATCGTTAAATCGATTCAGGAAGTGATCCTAAGTCGATCGGTTTGAGGTGGGTGTTGGACCAATATTTATTTGCGTTACAAACATCAGCACAAATCCAATTCCCACTATTGTGGTGCACGGTATCAAAAATCATTATTTTTAATTTTACCTCCTAGCCCTGGGTGAGAAGGTCCCTGCAGACCTTTTTTATTTCTAAACCGAAATTACTCCTTGATGGTCCATAAAAATTATACCCGACTTACACATGTAGTCCAACGAAATTTTATCTTGATTCGACTAAAAAAAGTTCAAGGTGATCCGATCAATAGTGTAGTTTCTATTGACACTTACAAGTATTTATGTTCGCTGGTACTTTGTACTCAAATTTCACTTTCTTCCAAAACAAACAAAAAGCTCCCGAAATCATGAAAGAACCATTATTTTTTTACCGAAATGCTTGGTATTGAAAATCTAGTAGACTAAATTGGTCCATTTAATTTGTTCTCAAAAATCTGCACTTTAAATGTCATAAACAATTTATTGCATACACACTATTTAATAAAGGGCATTTTAAATTCAAATTAAAAACTTTCCAAAATTTCGGAATTAAAATACCAATCCTAGCAAAGCGAACCGTAAACTTCAGTATTCCAAAGACGGGTAGCAAAAGCATCTTTGATGCTTTACTTCAATTATGATCCAATTCAAGCTTAGTAAGTCTAGGTTCTTCAAAGTTATTATTCCATTGAAATGTACTTTATCACAGTATTTTAGTAGGAGTCGTTAATGGGGCTGATAAATTGAACCTAATAAGCTACATCCATTAAGACGAATTATATTCGTGAAACATTCGTGTTGTTGGGCATTTTTTCCATTTATTTTAAATAAAACTTATGTTGTAGAGAATTTAACTTTATTTTATTTTTGAAAAAACTAATTTATAATTTATTTACAAATGAACCAACAACCGGAGTTTAAAATTTGTTTGTCATATTCTGGCAGTACAGCATTTAATCACTTTTTTGGAGCCAAATACGGGAGTTACTTATATCATTTATTCCGATAATCTAAATATTAAAAAATCTAAAATATAAAAAATTAAATGTGTTGTGATCAATAAATCTTTTAGAGTTACATATTTTAATATACATATGTATCTACAAATCCAATACTTAGTTATTTTCTTGTTTCTTATTTTTCCAAGACCCATATACCCGCTCGTATATTGGCCAAACAAACCGGTGCTACACAATTCGAAGAGGAACAATACGAAACGCATCCAGATTGCAGTGATCACAAGCATCATCTAAAGAAGAGAGCTTCCGATGAAGATATCGACTATGAGGTCTATCAGGGTGTAGTGGGAAGGCCGGGCATTGATTTTCCCATATATCCACGCATACCCAAGACATCGTTCAGTTGTCGATCTTATGGCAATGGCTATTTTGCTGATATGGAAACAGACTGTCAAGTAAGCATTGAACTTGTTTTTCTGAAATTAACATTTTACTCAATTGTTTAATTCTTCTTCCAGGTCTTTCATATATGTGAGGAGGGACGCAAGATATCATTCCTTTGTCCGAATGGCACTATATTCCAACAGAGTGAATTAACCTGTGATTGGTGGTTTAAAGTAAACTGTTTGGGTTCTTCTGGTTTCTATGCTGACAGCACTGAATTATTGAACAAACAAAAGGTGCAACGTTTGAAACCCACTATACCTGTACAAGGTTTTAATATTGTAGGTGGCGGTTTGAATATTAAGCCACGAGTACCCGCTAAAGGATCTGCCCGTTCTAGAGCCAGCAGCATTAGTGCCAATAATGGAAATATTAAATCGGACAGACGTATTGATTCGGATGAGGCACCTTCTTTGGAAAGTGTAGATTTTGATGATTTATCATCTGAGAAGCAGCGTGGAGCATCAGTTAAGCCTGAAATCTCCAATATCGACAATAATGACAATGACAACGAATCCCAAGTAGTGGCCGAATCCGCCTCTTTTGTCAGCAACAGAAATCGCAATAATTACAATTATGATAAAGTAAAATTAGACAATGCACCCAAGACGAGTAGTTTGGTTAAACCCGACAATGGTCGCAGAGTAGCTGGAGATCGTGGTTCTCAAAGACATGGCTATACCGATCTCAATGGGGACACCACCGAGAGGGGACGCGGTAACCAAAGAGGTCAACAACGTTATCGTGATGACAAGAAACCCGAATCATATGACCGCAACGACAAAGTGAAGCCCACTAAGAAAGACAGAATTGTGGTAGACAATAGCAATGATAAGTTGAATAATCCCACAGTTACATATAATTCAGGTACCTATACCACCGCCAGAAGAATTGAATCTACTAGAACTACACCGTTTTATACACCCACCGTACCTTCTGTAAGTAAATCGAAATCTACTGAGGGGAAAGTATTCAAGGCAGCCATCGCTACCCCACCAACTCCTCATCGTTTCAATGTCAATAACAATGGTGCTGGTATATTTTTAGAATCCGCAGGAAGTGCAAAAACCACCGCCAATCCAATTGAATTTGAAATTACAGGACCCACTACTCTAAAACCTATTATTATAGGTATGCGTCGTTATTTAGATAAAGACTTCTCCTCCGAAGTTGAGCAAATAAAACCCAGGAAAAACAATAATTTGGAAATTTCATCAAGAAGTTCAAATCACAAATATGACTCTGATGACTATTTGCCAACATCTACACCAGCCTCTACTGGACCAACCTACTTGCCAAAATCCAAATCAGCTCCTAGGCCATCACTAGATGCTGCTGGCGACTCTTTCCTATTTGCCCCCATAAGTGTGCCACAAGAAGAGATTTCACGCAATGTTAATGACATGTTGAAGACGATAAACGTCTTGAAGCATAATTTCGATGATGTTGAGTTGATTAAAGTGAATGGCAAAAATCGTTTAGGTTTGGATATTCCACCCTCATCAGGTCCAGATGCTTTGATATCCTTGGCTCAATATTTTGCCACGGAACAGCACAATGACAATACATCAAAGAACTTTAATTCCTTGGAAGATAATGCCCGTAAAAAGACCAGTCATAAAAATAACAATGGAAATAATAGCGGTAACAATAATAAAAACGGTAGCGGTAGTGAAAACGGAAATGGTAGTGGAAGCGCAAGTGCAAGTGGTAGTGGAAATGGTGCTGATATTGCTAATAAAAGTGGAAAACCTACAAATACTTTGGCTCCTAAGGAGAAACTTTCCGATACAACAGCGAGCTTAACTACTGAGGCCACACCTAGTTTGGCTGTAAACAGCGATGATATTCATACTAGTTTATTAAGCAATGGCACTGTCAGCAAATACAATACTTTGTTTGGCTTGAATTCTTCTGATAACTCTCACGTAGATCCTTCTCAAGGATTGGCTGACACCAATGCTCCTAAGCCTAAGGATATTAGTACACCCTTTCCTCAAATCGGCACTACAGATGCCACTATTAAGGCTTTGTCTGAAAAACCAGAGTCACGCAAAATAGCTCAACAATTTTCTCGTGCTTTGACCAGTTATCTCAATGATCCTACCAAATTCCGGGAAAGTCTTGCAGCTGTAAGACCCACCGATCCTACTGTTGATAAGAACTCCAAATATGTTACTGTAACCGATTCTACGCTTTTCAACCAAGGAACCGCAGCCACATATTTACCAACTACAGCAACCCAAGGTCCCAATGGAGCTGATGCAACCACACAATCCAATATTGCCTCTGTAATCAATACAAATCTTATAACATCCACCTTTACACCAGACTCGGCCAGTACCACCGAGGATTATGATTCTACCACCTTCAAAAGTTCTTCGGAACAGAAATCTAGCTTAGAACTCTCCGCTGAATTGGAACCTCCCACTCCAGAATCAGGAGAAGGAGAGGAGTTCTTACAAAGAGAACAAACTCAATCTTTTGTGAAGCCCAGAAATGAGTTGTTGAAAAAGAAAGATAAATCTGGCAAAGAAACCACTGTCAAACCTTGGTCTTTTATAGAGGAAGATGACATATTAGATCCTCTTAAGATTAACGATGGTTTGATGAAATCCAAGACCACTACATTAAGTCCTTACGCCTACTTACCCAGAGATGAAACCACCTTATTGCCCAGATCCCGTCATAGTAGTAATTTCAAAATTTTATCTATCAACGGACAACGACAACAATTACAACATAGCAATTCGAAAGCATTAGAACCTAAACACAATTCCAGACTGCGCTCAGAAACACAATCTTCCTCAGATCCTTGGCAAGACATTTTCGATTCCTATGATTTACCTAAAGATTCTTTACCCTCAAATACCGGTTTGCAACGAATTGCCAATAAATTGTTTGGTGGTCTCAATGAAAACGAAGCCTACCACTTGAGAAACGTTATGGCCGAGGCTGAACACAACCGCCAGGTATTGCGTCTCTTGTTGCTGCTCATACAAACCTGTGACGATCAAAATGGCAGAGCTTTGGAAAGATCTCGCAAGCATTTAATCAACGCTCTCATAAATATGGATGGTAAAATTAAAGACGTAACAGTTCATGGTAAAAACTCTCATCACAAAGACAAACCTTTAACCACCACCGAACAACTGCCTGTAACTACCTACAGAAAAACTGGCAGTGGAGAAGAGATTACTACCACCACATTAACTTATCCCCCGACTACGACAGACTTGCCCACCACCACCATAACTGGCTCCATAACACACACCACCACTGATGGCGGCAGTAGCAATAGCGGAGAATCGACTACCACACCGAAATTCGTCATAAAAGTGGAAGACAACGATAAGGAAGCTTCGACTCTCTCTGCCGTAACTGTGGACACCGAGGGTAATTCAGATAAGAGAGCTTTGGAGTTATTAAAGTCATTATATTCATTAGCTTCCAAATTTACAAGTAGACGGTAAAAGGTAGTCCTACAATTTTCCATAGCAAAAGTGTTGTCAGCAAAACACAAAAAGCTACTTTGTCAAAGAAAAAGCTTTTTTCACACATCAACGATTCCTAACACTATTCATAGTGTTGCTAGTTGCACACAACTTTAAGCTTAAGCAATAAAACTTTATGCTAAAGCTTTCTGCTCAACACTATTCCTAGTAATAACATTCAAACCAGTGTTGCCACATTAAGAAACAAAACCTTTGAAAAACAGAGAGCTTAGTTTAATTTGAAAAGTATTTTGCTTCTACTAAACACAAATACTTGAGAAGAAAACACAAAAATTTAGTCAAAATTGTCTTTAATTATTCCGAAATATTTTTTCTACAAAAACAAAAATAGTCTATAAGAAACTTTTAACAAACACTCTGCTGTATTTCTGTATTAAACTGATTTTATCAATTATCTAAAACTCTAGACTTAAATTTTTATTATAATTTTATTATTTCTTTATTTTTTTTAATAAATTTAAGTTTATTCTTTTATTTTTTTGTAATTATTAAGTCTCACTAAACTGCCTTAATTGTATGTATATAAATAAATAAATATAAACAAAATTTATTAAACGTGTATCACAATTAAATTATCACAAATAAGTGAAAAAAGTATTAAATAGTGAAAATAAAAAATACACAAATTTGAAACACAAAATACTCAATTTACATGAACTTCTTTAGAGGAGGGGAAACCTTTTACCCTTAATTACTTTTTGTTTCTTTTTTAATTATATATGTATAGATACTATATCTTCTACTACGAAATTGTTCTAAACCTTTTTTTGTAAATATTTATTAATATTATGTCCTTGCCACTTTATTACATTTGTATCGTATATTTAATTAAAAATAATAAAAAAAAACTTAAAAAAATGCAAACAAAAACTTTGTATTTGCACTCAATATAGAATTGAATTAAAATGTGAGTATTACTTATTATATTAGAGAACATTTTTAATTAGGCTTTTGTTCATTTTTAATTAATAACTCGAAGAATATCACTGTGAAAACTATATTTTTCTAGACAAATGGCACACTGAAATGCATTTTCTGCCCTGCCAAGGTCGTCATCAGCAATGTTTATTGTCCAAGATCTACTTGTAAATATCATCTATTTAACTCACCATTTATTGGTATTACCTTCAAATTTATGGAGTTTTAAATCTTCGAGTCAACGTTAATTTTGCTGTCAAAAAAAAAACTCCGATTTTGAATGCCATTTGATTAAATTTTACAGCTTAGTTTTCTTGAATCAATTGCCTAAACCATAGTGTAACTATACAAGGTGAGTGCAGTAGCACAGCTGACTGACTTTGTTTACAATTTACTTATGTCGAAATTAATACTTTCTCAAGTGTTTTTGACAGTAGTACATTATTTTACACAAATAAAATGTCTGTTGTTTCTGTATTGTGTTGTGTTTGTTGCCGATTTGCACATACCTTGTATAATTACACCATGGCATAAACGTTCTGCTCTTACCAAAAACGTTTTCCCTAAATAATTCACATTATCTTCTAATAGTTCTGTATATATATAGTAAGAATCGGTCCGTAATTTAACCTAAGTGTAGATCTATTGCAAGTATGCGAGTACTCGTTGCCTCATTATGACAACTTTTGATACATATTATAACGATTTCGGTGTTTTTCGTAGAAACTAATCACTAGTGAAGAGCTGAGACAGTCCAGGGACCAAATTACCGCATTCGTGATCGGATGAGCTATCGTATCGAAAAATGATTTCGATATCGAAATTATGATAAAATGTACTAAATTTCTTGCTCGATATCGAATGCCATAATCTCAAATAAGAAAATTACGATAAATTTTACTCGATATCGAATACGGTAATTTGGCCCCAGATGATAAACTATTATATTGGAAATCCTATGTGCGTTCATACATATAGTGTCCAGTAAATTTACACATTTAACGTCGTTTCCTCTTTTAAATGATCACTAATTGCATGTATCCAATTACTACCTAAATAGAAATGGTCGTCATATCGAGATCAGATCGAGATATTATGATCGTATACCTATGACATTCTGTATAGGGAATAAATTATGGCAGTTGCTACAATATTAGTTCAATTATACCCCGATGCCATACTGCATCATTTTTGTTCCTTCTTGGAACAGCACTTATATCATACAATTTATTGCAGAGACAGATGGAGAAAATAAGACTGAAAATTATTGCAATTTGCTCTTAGCCACCAAAACTTTTGTGGAGTATAGTAAACTACCATTACATTAAATATTTAGAGTCCAAAAATTAGAGAAACTCTAAGGATCAGACTTGTTAGTGCTCCTGTCGGTCAAACATTGTCGTTTCATTCCCCGCAAATAGTTTTAGTATCGGTTATAACACCATTCGATTTATGTATATCAAGCTTTCTCAGAGATCGCACTATACGAGTTGTTGTAGATGGTATCTCATAAAGCCGTTCCGTTCTTTCTCCTATTCTATTCTTTATTTAATGTCCTACTATATCAAACTTATAACTCCATTATTTTGCAGGTGAAATGTATATAAGATAAAAGCCGACAGTGTCGGAGATTGAATGCAATTAAGCAAAACGCTGGCAAGATTGTTTTGCGACAGATCATGTTGCTGCCTCTGTATTTCGGTGTGCCCCGATGGATTAGGCGATAGTGTGCCAGACTATCAGTCAGAGGGTTGTGGGTTCGATTCCTGCCAAAGACTCTGGGTGTTTTCTGCAGACTAGCCAAAAGCTTCGCAATTTGTGTTTGTTAATTATGTATATAAAAAAAAAATTTAAGACTTAACGCTGAAAATTTAAGAAGCTAAGTTTTTTGAAACCCCATATCAGTTTCTATATGTGTATTTTGGAGTTTTACGAAAGCGTACACAATTGTCTTCTATTGTTCACTATTTTTAGTTATATTAGTCTATGGTTCAAGGAATTAATGTATCCCTAATTAGACACTACATTATTAATCTTCCCCAACTTAATAGAAAGTGCTAAAAAGCTTAAATGGCATGCCATCTGGCCCAGGGGGCTCATTTATGTTGGGATTCACTAAAACTATTTTAACAGCACGATTTGATCCTACTGTTTTAACTATTTTAAATGTCAAATGCTTTTTTATCACATGAAAATTTTCCCTTTTTGCGTATCGAACCAGTTTCAGAGCCAAGTTCCGAATGCCTGTTTTCTAAAACTAACCAATAAGGTAATGCTTCAGCCAATGATTCTTACTGACTTAATTGAAATGTGCCTTGAGTACTGGAACTCATCGCAACTGTAATTACAAAATTGATTTGTGGAATGGAGAGATTTTTTAATATTTAGTTCTTAACTGTTTTGTACATACATCTAATATTTGTTCCTAATTTTTGTATGAAACAGACGAACGTATTTCAAAGGGAATTTTTAAGTGTTGTCATTATAATTTCTATCCAATGTTTTCAAGTTCATCTTGTATTTACCGTTTTCAATCATGGTTAGGGCGACTTATGAATTCGAACCCAGTGGATGTTTAAGAATATCAGTGCCACTTTTATGGCCAATCGACTTGCATTTACCTAATTCTTTTTCCTATTATTAAAAACAAATTAGTTTCGTGCTGACATAAAAGTTTTATGCGTTTAACTTTTAACAAACATAAAGGAAAACGTCTTTAACATTTGGCTTAAATTTTTTTTAATTTACATGACTAAACATTCCAAATGCTAGATATCAAAATCCGATGTTATAATCCTCAAGGTGTTATTAGTAGCAGAACTCCGAAATCTTCGCTCGAATTCGAGTAGAGAGTGAAACTCGCTCGAATTCGAGCGCGAGTACTCCTGCGAGTGAAAAAAAAATCGAGTATACTCTATTTTTCTATGCCACTCGAATAAGAGCGCATATGCTTCGCTCGATTTCGAGTGCGAGTAAAATACACTCGAAATCGAGCAGATTATACTCTTGCCGAGTACTCTTTCAGTCTTTCTCATACAGTGGAAAATAGAAACTGTTCGTTTTTGCCAATTTGTGTGTGCGTGTGTAGCAAGTATAGACTATAGTGGGGAAAGGTGACTGACGAGGGAGGACTGGGAGGTCGAGAAGAGAAAAGCAGCAGAATGTATTGTTAGGGACCGGTGGTTTTTGTGTACAAAAATGCTCGCGAAGAAGATTTTTCGAAGATTACGATTCACTGTCATAACGAAAATATTTTCGTGTTTCATTATTTATGTCTTTATTGTTCATTATAATATAGAAAATATAAGTAAACTTTTAAAAATATAATACAACTTTTATTATAAAACCAACTAATTGCTCCGCACACGCGCACTGTATGAGAAAGACTGAAAAAGTAACAAAAACCACACGCACACATAAGTCAGCAAAGACAAACAGTTTCTATTTTTCCACTCGATTTCACTCTTAAGAGTAAGCTCTCACTCTATTTCGAAGATTTTTACTCCCACTCTTAATTTTTAAAAAGGAGTACTCGCGAGTACTCCCACCTAAAACAAACGAGTGGAGAGTAAACTTTTTGTAACACTCGTACTCTTCGAGTACTCTTCTTCGCGAGTGTTTTTCACTCGCGAGTAAAATCGAGTAAATCTGAGCTCTGATTAGTAGTCGTCTGCGATTTGGTCCTTATTAAGTATAATGCAATGCTCTCTAAAAGCCTATATTTAATGGTGTGAGCTAATTATCGCATATTTATGTACAATAATACCGTCCATCTGACAGCTGGTAGGAAACCCAAATTAATAATTATTATTTTCAGCGAAACGTTAACTTTCACCGAATCACTAGATCGATCAAGAGTAATTGTGAGCCATGTTATCTATTCTGGCGGATACATTATATTGTTACGTTTATTTCCTTTAAATATACTGGATTTACTATATACATACATATAAAATACGCATCTCTTCAAAATAGTCCCAAGTTATAGGTTTTTTGAATCTTGAACATTCATGGTCATCTCATGAGCATTATTCATGGCTAAACATTTAATAAGAGTTATGTATTAGTCGCCAGGTTTTGTTTGACATCCAGTTCTTTAGAATTGGATACAAACAAACACAGATAGATATTCCAATAGGTGTAACAAGAGATAATAAATATGGTCTATCGATGTAGGGATTATCATCCTCGGCAATTAATAAAATTACTTTCCCTATGTTGACTATTTGAAAAATATTTATTTTATTTATTTAAAGTATTGTGGTCACACACAACGCTATCTTATCTTAAGCTACGTCCAGACGTTTGTCAGATCATACAATGTTGTCTGATCTCCCAATGTGCTAGCAATGTACTGACATTCAAAAATTGTTAGCAAAAGGTAAATTGTTTGTTTAGACGATTGTAAGAAACCCATACAATTTCATTGGCACACAATTTTCACACAATAAATTTATCTGTCAGCAGAAATTGTCAGTTCTCACGGTTAGCAGATTGTTGAATGTCAAAAATTGTAAAATTCGTTGTCATTGTTAGAACTGTGTGTATGTTTAAAAATTTAAATATTGTCATGGAACAAAAAAGAGCAATTGAAACAATGTATGCATATGTATGTGCTAGAAAGTAGTAAGGCTGAATTCAATTTAATTGGCTCATAGCTGCACTCTAGGTTTCATTAATTGATATTTCGCTATTCATTTATTATTTTCTGCAATTTTCTTTCACCTTTTTTATAATTTTATTGAAACATACTTTTATTTGTTTATTTAGTTACATACATATGTATACAGATTTGCAAATAGAAATAATTTTTATGACAATGTTGCCATTGTCAGATGCATATATATTGAACATTTGACAATAAAAAAGTGTTTGACAATTATCTTTCAACAATCTTACAATGGCAAAAAATGTGTTCAGACGATTTCTAGATGTCTAATAATATTTTTGTATTGCAATGCACTGAAAATGCTTTTTCTGACAACGTTGGAAGACAAAAATTGTAAGTGCATACGGTTATTAGACATTTTCTAAGCATTTTTCTGACAATATCTGACATCTGCTGTACCTATATATAGCTTTACAAGTCTTTAACAATATTTGACGTATTTTTCATCAAATATTTATCGACCTGTAACCCTACCTTTAGGTTACTAAAATGTCCGCTTAAATCAAAGTTTTTGCACTTCTTGGATCAGTACAATTCCTTGTAAAAATAGCAGTGGTATTACTTTACCCGAACGTTCTTATTTGTCCCTTTTAGCTTGGTTTTATCTAAAGCAATGGCTGTAATAAATCCATTCATATGACCGTAACCGTATTTTCCGCAATGAGGAATTTAAGTCTACTATTATTACAGATATTCCAGCATTTAATTTCATGTTCGGTTATCTCAGTTTTCATTATGTTTATTCTTAGTCCTCAGTTTGTGTTATGTAATGATATTTATTTTAAATTCAATCATTAATTTATAATTAAAATTTTAACACTTGTTTTAATGCAAACTAAAGACTAGTACAATATGAATGTAGTAGTTTGTATCATTTGTTATTTCCCCGGTATTGTTTAAGATATTGAGCAATTTATTGATAAATATTCCACCTTAGACATCAAGTATTTAGTGCAATTAGTACAAACAACACGAATTTTAAATGTAAATACTATATGTTTTCAAATAAATACTTATTGCGATAATTGACTTCAATTATCCACGTCTTACAATGAATTTCTATTAACCCAAACTTAGTGACAATTCAAATCAAGCAAAACATCGCTAATTTTCAAACTCAAGGCTCTCTATTGAAATGAAGATTACTTCAAAAATAAATTAAAAATCCCATACGTCATTAAATGTTCTGAGGCTGAACAATGCAATAGTGAATAGTGAAAACAATAGTAAATTAAATGAATGCAATAAATGTTTGCTGTTCTTTTTTATTTATTTAAACAAATTTGATTAGTTTTATGACACACAACTTATCAAAATGGGTTAACAAGCTCAACCAACTCTGATGGTATGCAGCAAAGAACAAGGTTATTGACAAACTGATCAATTCAATTCACAAATTAAAGTTGTTCATACTTACGACACACTAGAGATACAAATATCCACTGTTAAGGATATAATCTGACCTTAATTGAGCACAAGAATAGAATTAAATGAAAGAAATGTGCAAAGCTAACAGAATAGATTAGATGCTGGTTAAACATTAAGTTTATGCTTGTTATAGGGTGTCTGTTCATTCACAGCCATTTGAAACAGCAAAACAATGGATAATCCCTGGTAATAAATCTCTTGAAACTTTTGCATAAAATTTAATTTAAGAATAATGTTGTTTGCAGTAGTTTGCATGTGTCGTTACTGCAACTGATTTGTGATGTATGATGTGATGCCAAAATGTGGGTGAAATAATACCCATATTGCTGAGTAGAATTTCTCCAAAATACCTATAGTAAATGTAAATACCTATTGAGGTGTAACCTTACCATTCTCAATTTGACTCTACTTTATTTCTTTGATATGATAGTACACTTCGAAAGGACTCCATTTTGAGAAAGATCACAGCTAAATTCAACCTGTAGCCGTAAGATATCTGGGTAGGTCATTAAGTCTAGACTCAGATCACTTATCAAAATTTGCAAGTACATAATTGTCCTGCAATCGGTTTCTCTTAACAGTTTGAGCAAAACATTCACAGAGAAATTGTACCGTAAATATTGTGTCAATAACGATATTTACAAGAATTTCAAGGGTATTCCTGTTATTTTTGGAAATGGATCTTTTATGTTTGCTATAGTCAATTATGGATTAACCTTCACAAAATCAGTTAATATAGTTTTTGCATACATACAAATGATCTGTGTAAATTTTCAGTTCGACATCGATATTTATAAGATACTAGCTAAAACCCGGTGTGCTTCGCTACCCGTATTTTTTAAAATTAACTTTGTATGGGAGGTACCATGCCCACTTAAAATTTCCAAAAAAAAAGTAGCCTATAGCTCCTTCCAGACATACAGAAATATACTGTGAAAATTTCAAGCAAATCGGTGATTTTTAAAATTAACTTTGTATGGGAGGTACCACGCCCACTTAAAATTTCCAAAAAAAAAGTAGCCTATAGCTCCTTCCAGACATACAGAAATATACTGTGAAAATTTCAAGCAAAGCGGTTCAGCCGTTTAGCCGTCTATAGACTTCAAACTAATAATAATAAACATAACGACACACATTCACTTTTATATATATAGATTTACGTAGCTTATTAAGTTCTTCGGAAGTAGTCCGTCCTCATATGGGAGTTATGACCTATTATGGTGCGATTAGATGTATGCACATATGTGAAAAATATCGATGTTGTCTAAAACTTTGGTCTATAATTCGGATCCTAATAGACCGATAAACATTCCGGTGAACAAATAATGTTCGGTAAAAATGTCATTGTTCGAAATCTTTGTTGCGAAACTCTATCGAGAAATGTATGAAAAATGTAACCAGATCCAATTCCACAGCTAAATTTAGAGTCGTCTGTATATATAGTCATCCACGAGATCCAT
Organism: Bellardia pandia; assembly: GCA_916048285.2. NCBI lineage: Eukaryota > Metazoa > Arthropoda > Insecta > Diptera > Calliphoridae > Bellardia > Bellardia pandia. The sequence goes on from OU696529.1 coordinate 125,782,459, forward strand.
TCACCACTCACTTGCGAAGTAGACTAAAACTTCTATCAAATTCTGTATGTCAGAAGATTGATTCAAGATCTGAGCTAAATTCCCCTAATAAGGAGATAATTTTGATTCAGTATTTGGATGTCCTTTTGATATAGATTGTAGAAATTTTATTCATCGTGAACTTACGATCGTATGCTTGTTTTTTATATAAATATGTATATTTCATAAACGTGGGTTTATTCTTAATTTATTTTTCAACACATGAAAGCAAATATATATTCTTGATACAGAAAAATTGGGGTTTAAGTTCAGTCGGACAGAATTTGTCAACGAAACCTCTCGAAAGAGACGATTCGAGGTATAATCGATAACAATCGCTCTGGGTTCAAATGATCACCGTCGGTCTTTTCTCAATGACATATACTGCAGGAACTTAGACTTTATAGAACTTTAAATCAATACCATCAGATCCGCAGACATTTCTATTTATATTGTAAATTAAATTTAAGATCTGGCAACCATTTCCTCTGGTCACTTACATATTTATTCCACCTACCACAGCCTACAAAAATGAGCAACTAGCAACACACCGAAATGATGATGATGTTTCTATTGATATTGAGGAGACTGGCTGACAATATTGACGTATTCAAACTATAGAAAAATATTTGATAATGCATCGAAAATCGTAAATTTTAACAAGATGCTCTAAAGGGAGGTTTTCAATACAATAACAGCGAAAGAAAAACAAAATCATAATAGAATTCTAAACTAAATGAATTGGAGAACAACATGCAACCGATGTACATTCGTACAGTAATGTAGTTACAACATATTTACTATTGAAGTATGCAATGTGTATTAAGCAGTGCTCCACCACCCAACAATGAGTGAGAAGATCAAGAAGCTTTTATGGAGGCACAAAAACTCATCCAGGTATAAAATGCTAGAACTTTACGAACTTTGGTTGCAGTCTTCTCTGGTTAGTGCGAACTTCAACATTGGAAAATTGAACTTTTGAAAGGAAAAAATATATTTTTTTTAAAACTTCTTAGAAAAAAGTGAAATTTATTAATAAATTTTTAAAAAAAGAATTCTGGAATATAATCGTATTTCGTTCAAAACGTGAATAGTTTATTAAACTTAAATGGATTTACATTTATTTGTTTTATTTCTAAATGGTGAGTTTTTATCCTGTTGCAGATAATTGTAACCTAAAAACCTTAACTCAAGTCAAGGTCTCAAGTTTTAAAAATAACAGCAACAAAAAATTAAATAGTAGCAATACCATAAACAACAAGTGATTAAGAATAGTGCTGTCAGTTATTGGAATAATCGATTAAATGTAATTTTATCTAAAACGGTGGAAATACATATTCCCATTATAAAACAAGAAATGAGGAAAATAATTTTAAATCTACAAAATTGTAGGCTTTTGTTATAATTTAATGAAAAATAAATTATTGGAAATAATCCCTTTAATATTTTAAATTTAAATATTTTTCTAAATACATATGTACATTAGGTTGTCCCAAAAAAAATAAAAATTTGGATTTTCTCGGAAGATCTTTCCTAATTTGGATACTCATTAGGTAAAGTTTTTTTGAGAATTTTATCAGATTTTTCAGAAGTGCTTTAGAGGTCGCGCAAACTGATTTTGTACCAAAAATCTAGCGTTTTTGACTTTTATTGAATTATTATTGAAAATTGCTAAAACAATCGGTATTTTTCGGCTTCTGAGTAAATATTCTTAAAGAAAATTTTCCGATCTTTAATTTTATGTGCATAAATAATAAGATTTGTCAGGGATTTTCCACATTTTGATACATTATATAACAGTTTTTCGTAAATTTTTAGCAAATATGAAAAAAAATGCTTTATAACTTTTAAAATTTGTATGAAAACTAAAAAAACTAATGATGCAGTTTAAAAGATTATGAAGTTTTAAATAAATTAGCGAAAAAAATGAATTTTCTCTCACCGTTCTCGAGTTATACCCTTTTAAAGCTTTGTACACATTGTATGAAATGTATAATACTATAAGGTGTGAAGTAGGTTTGCATCATACAATTGTTTCAAAAGTCTAAGGTCATTGAGAGGAGCGTATCGGGGACATTGGCATAGGTACCAATTTTTAATATATACTCTTAAAATAAATGAGGTAAACTCTAGCAAGGCATCAATTTTTGAATTTTGAATGAAAGGTTGTAGCTGGTTTCGAAAAATGCATATTTTTAGAGAGTATATAATTTTCATCATCCAGCGAGCTCGGTTAATGGCTCCAGGAGATTTTATGGTTGGATAGGGCTTAGGTCTATCACCCAAAAAAATAAGGCTCAGTTGCAGCATTTCTTTATAATCTTCCCTTGGTTGCATATTCTCCAGCTGCCCTTTTACAAAAATAATTAGATCTTTTCGTATGAACTCCGGAATAATTTTTCCAACAATTTCGTGGTTTATACAATCCGAAAATTTTTTTTATCAATGGAATCCCACCTTCCCTGAAGAGTGACGAAAATTTTAATTTGTGGGGATGTAATTTGATCCTCAATATTAAGGGCCTTCAACGCTGATCCAGCAACTAGTTCCATCATATGATGGCGGCATGCCAAAAATATCAGGTCTTTTTTTAATTTTGCCCACATACCACACATTCCTTGTATTCGACAAAGGCATATCTATTTTAAAAAAATATTACCCAATATTTCTTGGACTACTTTATGACAATTTCAACTTACCGGAGCAATAAAACTTCAGATTTTATATATATAGTGACTGCTAATTACTGCGAGAGGGCTCTAGCATAAAAGCTTTTATATTGTTTTTTTTTTTTGGTAATTTATTTACATTTTCTAAATCCAATTATTTAAAGTTTAAAGCAATGCAAACCTAGTACACACCTTATAGTATTATACATTTCATACAATGTGTACAAAGCTTTAAAAGGGTATAACTCGAGAACGGTGAGAGAAAATTCATTTTTTTCGCTAATTTATTTAAAACTTCATAATCTTTTAAACTGCATCATTAGTTTTTTTAGTCTTCATACAAATTTTAAGAGTTATAAAGCATTTTTTTTCATATTTGCTAAAAATTTACGAAAAACTGTTATATAATGTATCAAAATGTGGAAAATCCCTGACGAATCTTATTATTTATGCACATAAAATTAAAGATCAGAAAATTTTCTTTAATAATATTGACTCAAAAGCTGAAGAAATATCTATTTTTTTACCAATTTTCAACCAAAATTCAAAAAAAGCCCAAAAAGGTCGATTTTTGGTACAAAATCAATTTGCGCGACCTCTAAACCACCTCCGAAAAATCGGAAAAAAATCTCAAAAATTCTTAGCCTTATGAGTATTCAAATTAAGAATGATCCCCAAATTTTTTTTTGGAATGGGACACCCTAATGTACATAATAATATATATAATAATAAGAATTTTACAGATTTATTGTACAGTGTAATACTAAAGATAATTTATTATAACCGATTTGTTATTGATTAAGACTTCATAAGACATATGACAACCCGTTTTCATACAATTGCCCAATGTCCACAATCATGATTGCAAACATAGATGGCGCCATATGACAACCCGTTTTCATAAAATTGCCAACAATTTAGACAATTAGACAACAATTTGACAACAAAAATGACATAGTGAAAACGCGCCCTAATATGTGATTCTTTATTTTTACTAACTACCGATTACTTAAAAACCTAAAAGCACTATTCGTCTATTATACAGTTACTAATGCTGGTCAGTTCTGTTAACGCTTCAGCAGCACTGAGAGCTTTGTTTTGTTTGTTTGTTTAAGTATAACTTTATTAACAGTTATTTTTCTTTAGCACATTTTGCCAAAGTTGGCGCAAAAAAAGTGAGAAACAGACCAAAGACGATAGATAGTAAATAAAATTGAAAACGATTTTCAAAGATTTTTATCATTGACCGGAGACATGTGTACTTGGCCTTAAATATTTTGCCACAGTAGTTAAAAAACCGCACAAAGAATATGAAATATTTGGCAGGCACTAATGATAAAACTGTGAAAAAATTAACTATAGTTTCATTTTGCTACTATGGATTTTCAATAATGAAGTTTTTAAGAAATTTGGTTTATTTAATGTTATATTAAGCGAAAGCTTTTAGAACTTGTCAGTATTTAAGATTTAAAAAAAACTTCAGAAAAAACTGAACTCACTTAGATCATTGCAGATAAATATATTCTATATAAATCATCATTGAAGCTAACAATACTTCATATATTGACAAGTCAGTCAAGCGTAGCTTAATATATTTGTAAAATAATTGTTTAGTAATGACAAAAAAAAGTGCATATAAATTTTATTGATTTATTATTAAAAAATACCCATTTTTATGCATCAAAATAAAGTCATCATTCTTATGCAGAAAACCCTGTCATTATAAAAGTAGTGGCAATTCTTTTAATTTTTCTTTGTTTGAAAGTATACCAGTAAAATGCTGTTCAAAATATTTGCAAGTTTCATAATTTATAACTAAACAGGATTATGTAGTGACGTTAAGTAGTGAAAAATTTACAATGGGAAGTCAAACATCAATTGAAACTCGGCAAATCATAATAGACTTACATAGAAAAGGTAAATCCCATGCGTAAAATAGGTGAAATCGTTGGAAGGCGTAAATAAAAAAATTATAAACAAGTATACAATACCGTAAAAATTTTCCTGGCTCACAGCTTATTTTATACAAAGCAATTATTTACAAAGCTCCATAAAAAGAAAACTAACATGAACTTAAAAAAGAAATTGATGTCATTTAAAAGTTATGTTATAATCTAAAGGTACGGTCACACTTGGCAAATATTTACTTGTTTGTTTACAATTTTGTTTGACTTTATTTACTCTTACAAGAGTTTTGCAAGATCAAACATCATAAAATAAAATAGAACTAATATTTGTTGTGTCTTGTTCTAAATAAACAAAGTTTTTTTAAATAAATAAATGAATTAAAATATATTTTTTTTAGTGGTTACGTCTTTTTCGCCAAATATATGCCTAGTGTGACCGTACCTTAACACATGTCAAATATTTACTCAAAAAAGCGTAACCACTATTTTTAGAACAAATTTAATTTAGTGGTTTCGTCGTTTTCAGGTGTGACTGTAGCTTAACAAATATAAAAATTTATTGCAAAAAAAATTCCGTTTTCAAACTTTTTTTAACTAAAAAATAAAAAAAAACTTTGTATAATGTGCAAACCACTGTACTAATTTATTTTTTATTTCCTATTTGTTGCAGGTCTTCTTCTTTTTAGTCCTTTATGTTGGGTAAGTTTCCTTTTACAGCATTAAAATTAATCTAGAAATTACTATCAAAAACCATGCAATGATTTCAGGCTCAAAGTGGTTATAATTATGGTCGCAATGAAATAGCAGCCGGAAATATACCAGCTACTGCTGCTGCCCCTATAAGGCCATTGACAGCCGGATTTGCAGCAGGCTCAACAGCAGCATCTGCCTTTCCCACGGCTCCTACAGCCTTTTCAGGTGTAGGTGGTGCAGCATCCAGTCCCTCAGGACCATTTGGTGGATTTCAGGCACAAAATCAAAGAGGAATTGGTGGTTTGACGGCCAGTGGACCAAGCGCTTATGGTGCCTCCGCTGGTAATATACCAAAACGTCCTAATCTATCGCAAAGACCTAGTGCAACGGGTGGCACAGGACCTGGCAGTATATACGCACCAAATACACAATTTCCGAATACTGGCACTGGAAGAGCAAGTACTGGCACAGGCAATGGTATAGATAATGATTACGACGGCGATTTTTCTGCCATACCGGGCGTGCCAGGTGTTGATTACCCGATCTACAGCCAAGTGCCACAAACAAATTTTGATTGTGCTCAGCAGGCCTTACCAGGTTATTATTCGGATATTGAGGCACAATGTCAGGTCTTTCATATTTGTGCCTTAAATCGCACCTATTCTTTCTTATGTCCCAATGGCACGATTTTCAGTCAGGAGGTGTTGGTATGTATATGGTGGAATCAATACGATTGTGCTTCAGCACCCAGTTTATATGCCAATAATGCATTTATCTATGACTATGGAAATGAGAGAATACCCACAAATGCTGGTTATCAATCCAGCGCAACGCAACAGATCGGCAGACCACAAACAAATCTTTTATCATCTGCTGGTGGAAGAGCACCCACTGGCTCCTCTGGTCTCTTTTCAGCACAGCGAATACAATCCTCGGTAACTGGCGGTGGTAATTTAGCTGTACAACCTTCTTCCCTATCGGGAGTAGCCGCAAACGCTGGTCGCTTCAATCCATCGCCGGCAAATACTGCAGCTCAAACATTTCCAGCCACCCCGACGCCCTTTGGCTCAGTCTTACGACCCGCTAGTCCAGCCGTTGCCACCACACCTGGAGGCGGTGGCGGAGGAAGTGGTTACAATGCCAATATACCAGAAACTGCATTTGGAAATGCTGCAATTGCTACACCAACAACTAAAGCCAGAGAATACTTGCCTCCTCCCTCCCGTAGACAATAAAAGGTGAGATCTTTCTGTGAGCTGCTGTAGACGAATATAGACGCCTTCGCAATAGTATCCCCCAATCCAATTCATAACGATTTTAGGCTTTTGTACCCGGTTTAAATGTTCCTTATGACATTTCTGTTTTTAGCACATTTGAAATTATCGGAAATGAAAGTTATTCTGTAAATTTCAGTTTTATTATAAATATGTACATACATACGTAAAAATATGTATCTTAGGTTAGTTTTATTGAAATTTTTTTAATTATATGTACTTTTTGAAAAATTTGTTGAATAATACTCGCAAGAGGAATAATTCTCATTTAATATATGTACTTGCATTATACTATTGATTCATCATTAATCGAAATTTTTGTAGGCATGCCTTTATCTTAATTTTAATTAAATCATTCATTTATTATTATGTACAATATACATACTTATTTTTTATAGCAAATAAAGTATTTTTTGGAATGCAAACAGAATTTGTATAATATCGAGGGCTTATATTCAATACCCGCCATACACCAATTGTTGGAAAATGACTTTTTGATGGCAAATTGTTCACTGATGCTAGCTTTATCTCTGACAAAAAATTTCAGAAAAAAATTAATATAAGTCCATTTTTTAAATATTTGTGATATCGCTATCAACCGCACGATATTTATACCCTTCACCTTCATGAGAAGGGTATATATAAGTTTGTTATTCCGTGTGAAATTTCCACAATATAATTTTCCACCCTATATATATATTCTGGATCCTTATAGATAGCGGAGTCGATTAAGCCATGTCCGTCTGTCCGTCCGTCTGTCTGTCTGGATGTTGAAATCAGTTTTTTGAAGTCCAAAGATACATTCGGGATCCAAATCTTCAATAATTCTGTCAGAAATGCTTTCGAGAAGTTTGCTATTTAAAATCAGCAAAATCGGTTTAGGTCAACCAGAGTTATGAACCAATATGTGAGACCACCTCCATAAAAATTTGATATGTTTCGTCCATTTTATTGCAATATATTGAAATACATATATTGCAGATAATACCATGAAATTTTGTATACGTTGTTTGTATGATAAAAGAAGAAAGTGTGCGGAAAATAGTAAGAATCGGTCTATGATTTCTCATAGCCCCCATACAAATATATATATTCCCGAAATATGGCTTAATGATAAATAAATGCCTATAAAATTGGAATATCAAGACAAAATTCAGCAAAAATAAGTTTTATACAAAAAGAAATCGCAAAACGAAATTTTTTTTAGTTCGGTCCATCTTTGACCATAGACCCCAGTCCACTTCCAAAATTCATTTAAATACGTATAAAACAGATATAAATAATGCTAAACGGCTAAAATTTCACATAAATACTCCTCATAGGCAAGTAAATTTTTGTACTAAATTTTATGGTGGTCGGCCCAGAACTGGTCATAGCTCCCATACAAGGACCACATCTGAAAAAGACATTTTTCCATATATATATTTTATAAATATCGTTAGCGACTCAAAACTTTGTACAGATCATTTACATATATACAAAAATCATTCCACAAAATTTTGTTAATTCCGGTCTATTTTTAACCGTATGCCCCATATAAAGCCCTCTTCCGAAAATCACTTTAATACTCATAAATCGCTTATAAATAAGGGTACCAATCCAAAATTTTACATGGATCATTTACATACATGCATAAATCAAACTGCTGGATTTTGAGAATATCGGTCCATATTTGACTATATCCCCCACATAAGGTCCACTACCGAAATCCACGTTAATACTAATATATATCTTAAATATACCGTTATTATGTTGAAATTCGACGTGAAATATCCTCATATGCATGAAAATAACTGTTCCAAAATTTAAGAAGATCGGCCCATAATTTTTCATAGCTGCCATATAGAACCATTTCCAAAAAACAAATAAATTCGGGTCAAAAAATATTCTTTTCGGATTTAACCCATATTCTGTCCATATTTTATAATATATAATATTTTATTTTATATTTTTAATACCTTTTATTTAATGTATTACAAATTATTAGATACCCAGTAGTTCCCGAGATATAGGCCTATATATTTTCAACTTTAAGGGCCCGCCCCCTCGAAAATAGGCGTGACCGCCAACAAATTTTTTTTGCTGGTATCTCCTCTAAAAGCCCTATTTGATTTTGTTTTTTTTTTTTTTTTTTGAGCAAAATCACTAAAACCGAATTTTACCCCTTTTTATACTCTGTTTGTTAAGTTACACTCAAGAGTATTATGAACATCAGACAAACTCTATAAATTATGGTAAGAATTAGTAATTAAATCAATTAAAAATGGTGAAAATTAGACAAAATTTCAAAATATTTAACATAAATTATGTTGGTCGTAAAATTGTCTTTCAAACAATATATCAAATACTAATAAAATTTACACTAAGACTGAATAGAAAACACAGAATTAGGATATATGTATTGTACCTATAACCAGTGTAGTTTTTGTATTTCTTATTACGTTTAGGTGGAGGGTATTTAAGATTCGGCATAGCCGAATATAGCACTCTTAGAGCTAGTTTTTTACTTGTCAGTTAAACTCAGTTTAACACACTGTTATATTAAACCTCAAATATATTTTGCCGGGATTTAACTACTGATTGTGTTTCTCAGTAGTGGATTACCTCCTGTTAATTTTGTTAGCATTGCCGTACTGTTCAGTCAAAATACATATGACATTCCTCCTAATCTATATATATAAAAATGGTGTAAAAAATGTATAGTAATTCATCAAAGGAGAACGGCTGGGCCGATTTCTATAAAACTTTTTGTCAGTTGTTCGTATTTTCGAGGAGAAGGTTCTTACGGAAGAAAATTTTGGAAAATCCCTCCGGAAAAGTCGGAAAATTGAAAAATCGAGTTTTTGACTTAATGGCTTTCCAACTAAAAAAATAGAAATTTCTTAGTGTAATGAAAAATGCGAAATGCGAAACGCGGAAAATTGGAAAATCTCTTCGCAAAAGTCGGAAAATGGGAAAAATTGGAAAATTGAATTTTTTGTACGAAATTTTGTGTGAAATTATTCCTGTTGTATTATATTATTACTCTAAAGTTTGTCTGAAGGCCTAAAATTGGGGCGAGGCAAAGTTCGCCGGGTCCGCTAGTTTTTTATATAAATATGGCAATAACTTAAATTTTCGCAAAAAAGCAACCGCGTTAACAACAGTATTTGAAAACTTTAACTTTGAAAAAAATTAAAAAAATGGATTTAATGTGTGGTCCAATTAGTTCTAAAACATTATATGCGGATTGTTTTGTTAAGCGAAATCTTTGAAAGAATTCGGCGTCGGTATAAATGCAGAAATGATTTAGACGTGTCCTTATTGTCCGTATCTTTCTAACAATTGACATATTTAAGTTATTATATGTGTTTGAATCACTTAAATCCTCATCATAACTAGAATAATCCATTTTTTTTTTAATTTTTGTTAAAATGTCGTAAATTTCTTTTCAATTGTTGAATTGTTTATTTTATTTTTTAGCTGTTTGTAGAATTACCAAAGAATCACGAAAAACAGTAAAAATTAATGACACAGCAATTATTAAACATTCGATGACATGTATTTAAATTAGAGTATTTTTTAAAAACTTCAATGATGCCATACTTATTCGCTTTTCGAGTAAAATTGATCGTAATTTTCTTATTTGAGATTATGGCATTCGATATCGAGCAAGAAATTTAGTACATTTTATCATAATTTCGATATCGAAATCATTTGATCACGAATGCGGTAATTTGGTTCCTGGTTGAACCAAAAATGATCCAACAGTTTCTCAATTAAGATCACTAAAGTATTTGCCAAGTGGAGAAGTTCAATTTAAAGTTAACTTTAATGAAGAATACAATAACTTACCCAACAGAATTAAAAATTGTCTTTGCAAACTGCTCAGCTTCCAATTTAGCCTAGTAAATGGAAACATCTTCAAAATTTGAAACCGGTTATACCACTAGAATATCATTACTTTTATGATAATTTAGTGCAGATGGAGTCAAAGTAATAAGAAGCAATGTGACAATGTCCAATTTGAATTACCTTTTTTTAATTATGTTTATTTTTTGTTGTTGTTTTATTATTGAATTCTTTTTTGTTAGAAAAAAGTTAAACAAATGTTTAATTTAATAAAATTACATATTAGAGCAAGAAAACATATTTTATTACTGTGCAATAACCGCTATATGTCATAAAAATATTTAAAGATTTCAGTTGCAATACCCGACATCAACCATGTCACTACGAATAGAGTAAAAAGTTCTATTTTTTATAAGGGTGACTTATATTTAAAAAATATTATAGAAGAAAGAATTATTCATACCTTAAGAATTTTGGAAAGAAACAGTTTTTTCTCTCTCCTGAAAAATTATATTTTGGCGGATGGCGGGTATTGAATATAAGCCGTCGATATGTACATACATACATATGTATATGATTTTGACTGTAATAGGCAAAAATTTATCGGTTATTGAATTCGGTAAGCCCTAGACAAGGTGAGTCCAAAGTGTATTTATTTTTCAAGTGTTTTTGACAATAGTACATTATTTTACACAAACAAAATGCCTATTGTTTCTATATTGTGTTGTATTTGTTGCCGATTTGCACTCACCTTGTATAGTTACACCATACGCTTTACTCGTATGTACACCTTTAGACATTTAAATATTGTAATTTTGTTTCTGAATTGAACACCTACCAAGAATTCAACGATTTCAATATGAAAGTCACCAAAAGAACCATTATAAGTTTGTGCTTGTGTGCTGCCTTTATTATAATAAGTCTCATCCTAATAACTCTATTATCGGGATTTCGGTATGAATATAAAAAGTTTAAACAATTTATACTGACATTGGTGGTCACGCTGTTCATACGTTACATATTTTTGGAACACATTGCATTCGTTATACAAGCAGTAATTGTTACTCTTAAAAGCCAAAAAGATATCTTTGTACATAAGTCTCAAGATGAAGAAGAACTTGAACGAGAAAATAACGACAATATTTTCAATCCCATGATATCATTAAAATTACGTTTAAAGAGCTTGAAATCCGAATTGAACTTAGCACAACGTCATAAAGACGAAAGCCTAAATTTGGAATACAAACAATTGACGGAGGAACTTTGGCTGTTTGGAAAATATTTCTTTTTACTTTTGCTTTTAGTTGTTTACTCCCGTAATACGTATAGCTATTACAACACGGCCACAATGCGCAGGATATTAAATGAGAGTTATTTTTCCAACTATAAGATGGATAAGGTGGTGGCTATAACTGATTTATATTATTGGATAAATAGCACCTTAACTGCGACTCTCAATGAGGGATATGATTATGATGATAGAGCTATTGATGAACCTGGTTGGGTACATTTCCATTTAGCCAAACTATTGGGTGTAGTGCGGCTACAGCAAGTGAGACATGCCAAGAAGGAGAAAAGCATGGAACATCCACATTTTGACGAACAAGGCTATTTGCCTAGCTGGCAGAAATTAAATCGTTCCCTGCCTTACATCGGGAAATACTGGCGCATTTATTATCCCTGGTTGTCGAAACATTATAAAGATGCGTCCAATTGGTTAATGGCCTTCAGAAATATGGCTTCACTGTATAGCTATACCGAAAATAAAGGTTATGTGGCTGTATTGGCGCGTGATAGTAGAAATAGTAAGAAAATTTTAAATTTTCTAAAAGATCACAACTGGTTGGATGGCCGAACTGCAGCAGTTTTCATAGATTTTACTCTATACAATGCGGACTCCGATATGTTTACAATTTGTTCGATACTAGTAGAGAAGACGCCCTTCGGCAATTTAGTTTGGCAAATAAATGTGCATTCTGCAGATCTGTTGTGGAATATGAATGAAGTTTCCATATGGTGGTGGTTGCTTATCGTGATGTATACTTTACAAATGTTACAGTTTTGCAAAATATTGATTATACGAACATGGTTTATGTCAGGATTTTTCAAATCTGGTTGGAATTGTGTAGATTTTGCTATAGTTATTCTAAATATCATACTTTTATTATTTGTGGTTGTCCGGGAGTACTACGTGCTGCATGTGCTGAACACATTTGTATTGGCAAATAAACTGGACTATGTGGACTTTCATGTGGCCTGCATATTTAATTACGCGACAACTATTATATTGGGATTCTTAATATGCCTGGCATCAATACGAGTTTGGAAAATTTTACAATTTTCCAGTATTTTTCGTATATTTAATCGAACGCTGTATACATCAACAGTTCCGCTTATATCCACCATACTGGGCATTCAGATATTTCTAAGTGCAATTGGTATATCAGCCCAAATATTAAATGGCAGTCATACGGAGAACTTTTCGAGGTACTTTAAAAGTGTTACTTCCATAATGAGTTTTTCTTTTGGCTTTAATTCACGTACTAGTCCCAATGGCTTGGGTCATGGTGATGGAGTTTTGGGTTTTATCCTATATCTCATTCTAATGTTTGTGGTGGCCATATTCCTCATTAACATGTTTATTACTCTCATTTGCGATCATTTTGCTAATGCTCGCGAGGAAAGAGATCAAGAACCACTTGACAAATTAACCTATTGGCAATTTTTAATGATGGAATATTATTTTATAAAAGAATATTTTATTAAACTATTCCCGGAGCAATATCAAACTGTAAGTGGAAATATTAACGATCGCATTGATGAATTAGATAAGAAATTGCAGGATCAACAATTTATGGCAAATTCTAGATTGCAAGATACTCCAGAAAATCAGATATTTGATATAGAAATACAAAGAGCTGATCGTATACAGAATGTAGCTGCTATTTTGAATTTCCAAATGGAAATTTTACATCGACTTATTATGGTTAAGTCGCTGGAATGGGATTCAGACAGTGAATCGAGTAATCAGTAATCAAATAAATTATATCAAACAGAACAATATCAATCAGCCTATAATTTCTGCTTCGAGATACTTATGTATATACATAGGTATAACTTCCTACTTATAAAAATGTTAATTAAAATACTGAAATGATAAAAAAATAAATAATATTTTGTTAATTTGAAAGTCGAATTTTTAAATTTATAGTTCAGAAATTCCTTGGCCACTCGGAGAAATTTGAAAATCTGAAGAAAATTTGCAGAAAATGTGAATGTCTTAGGTAAATTTGATTTGCAAAAGTCTGTCAACAGGCCTGTCACACATTTCGTTCAGAAAGATTTTAATTTCGTAGTTATTAATCCCATACATTTTTATTTTGCTTCATCAGATTCCGTTTGATTTTTTAATTTTCAAAAGATTTCATTTTACGTTTTCTGAAAAACTAAATACGGAATTAATTCGGTTTTCGGTCGAAATGGAATTCTGTGACAAAGGTAACATTAGAAAAATGTGCTAAGTACTTAATTTAAACCGAAAAATCAATTGGATGATCTAAAAAATTCAGATATTCAGATATAGGTATATCAATAAAAATGTAAAACTAATGTTTTCTTAAGTTTTGTTTATTTGTACAAAAATAAAAAAAATGCCTAGAAATTTATAAAACAAATTATTAAAAATTCAAAACAGTTCAATTCTTTTTCAAATATTTAAGAGTTTAATTTAAAATTGTTTCCTTAATAATGCCGCGATTACGGAATGTAACCTGTTGCATACAAACGAAAAAACTGTGACTATAGTGGAAATGCAGTGCCAGCGCTGAGCGTTGGTCGACCAAAAAGATAAAAAATGTTTTGCGTTGCTCGGCACAAATCTCCTGAGAGACGACTACCCAATTGTCCGTATATAATTTTGGCTTGTGCAAGTGCAGTTGCGTCAAAAAAAGACCAGCATCACTTGCTATGCCTTCGTATTTGGCATCGAAACAATGAATAAATGGTGTAATATGTGGCAAACGAATGACCTTAAGCGATTCCATAGTCTTCTTCTGTACGATGTCTTCAATACAACGTGACAGACATTCGAATGCATACTTATTTTCACAGACAATGGTTATGTGACTGCTGTTGTTTGTAATACTATAAAAAATGGGCGTAGCCAAACCCTCCTGCTGGTACAAACCAATCCAGCCAATCAGTTCATTGCGTAAAAATTCAATTACATGATCCGGTACATTCGAATTGTTGTCTATGTAGATTTTAGCTACAATCAGCTCATTGTCATCGTGCAGTTGATTTAGAGACGCTTCTGCCGCCAAGCGCAATTGCATTAATTCAATTTCCAAACTTAATACCTGTCTTAGCGAGTGCAAAAATTCGGTTGTACAAGGATCTTTTACAGAGAATTTAACTTTGTCACTTTTAGAAATGGAAATAATTTCAAGCGGTGGAGCAGTTGTGGTAGCTATTTCCTGTTCATGTAAAGCTATCACTTGTTGTGGTAATTTTCTGGCGACAGCTGTTTCTAATTTATGCTTTACAGTTGGAGCCTGTTGTGGTTTTGGTGATATTGCTGGTTTAACTGCAACTGCCCGTGACTTCACTTTTTTTACCTGTTGTGGCGTTGCTACAACCACTTCTTTAGCTACTGCTAACTGTTGTTTGTTGTTTTTTTGAACTTGTTCAGCTGCTATTTTTGCTTTTTTGTTTTCTTTACGACGCATTCTTTTTCTTTGACTTTTAGACAATTGTTGAGTTGCTACTGCGCTGTCTGATTTCTTAGCAAGCATCAAGGGTTCTAATATTGCCTCGGCATTTCTGCCCAAACCTTTGCCATTTTCAACCAACATTTCATAACCTTTGTTACCCTCTTCGATTTTTGTTCCCAGACCTTTCTTTAAATTAGCCGCTTCTAAAGCTTTGCGTTTTTCAGCATCCCTTGCATCGACCAAATCATCGTTTCTTTTAGAACGACGGCCACTATGACGTCGTGGATCTGTGTAATATGGTTGTTGGTTGTAATTAACATTGTAATTGCATTCGTAACTAAATGAATTATAGTTATTATTGTAAGTTATACTTGAATTGTAGATATAGTACCCATTGGCATTGTAATCGCAAAACCGATTTAACATGTTTAAAGATTCTTGAAATAAAAGAAATATCAATGATTCTTGAAAATTTTACAAACAATTGACAAAATCCAGATCTAACGGTTTTTGAAATGTCAGTGAAAGGACGCGATAAAAGGGTTGCCAGATCATATCTAATCGATGAACTGTGGAGCCAATGGTAAAATGAAAGAATTTAAAATTAAACTCTTTATAAATCAACTCAAAATTTTCTAATTTTTTCGCCATCAAAACAAATTTGTTTTTGTCTTTGGACTGAGATATGGGCCACCAAAATTCTAATATTGAATTTGTTGTACTTAAGTATGTGCAACAATACCAGATCTACTAAAACTGTCACTAATAAGACCAATTAAAAAAAAAAAAAAAAACAGCACAAAAAATGATTACAACAATTATAGATTCTCCCGGTTATCAAAAAAGTTCTAGAAGAAATAATAGTAAAACAACTTACTGCCTTTCTAAGGAAATATAAAATTATAAACCCTAATCAATTAGGTTTTCAGAAAGGGAAAAATATCAATAAACTTCTTGGATATTTCTCAAATTGCACAAACAAAGGCCTAAGCGCAAAATTCACTGCCTAGTTCTGTTCATAGATTTTAGCAAAGCTTTTGATAGCTTATCACATGCAAATCTTATTAATATACTTGAAAGAAATCGTGTTAGAGGTAACGCATTGAGCTTATTCAAAAATTACCTTGATTTTCGAACATATCGTGTAAAAACAAACATCGTCGAACAACGGTGTTCCTCAGGGTTCAAAACTATGCCCTATCCTTTGAACTTTGCAGTCAAATTCCGATTTTCAGCATATTGTTTATACGGTTTTTTGGCTATAACTTGTCGACTAATTGATGTTTTTATACCCTACCCAACACCCATCTGAAAGTATACAGATCGACTCAGAATCACTTCCTGAGTCGATTTAACGATGTCCGTCCGTCCGTCTGGCTGGCTGTCCATGTAAAGCTTGTGCGCAGAGCACAGGTCGCAATTTTGAATTATTTATATTCACAGAAATCATGACACTAAATTTTTGGATGATCGGTCCATAATAGGTTATATTTCCCATAAAGCGCCTATATCTGAAAAACTTTTTATACATATACTGGGTGTAGGGTATTATATGGTCGGGCTTGACCGACTATATTTTTTTAAATCTGTAAAAGCCAAATTATTGCTTATTGTTGTACAGGTCTCTAGCAATAATTTAGCTTTTACAGATTTAAAAAACCGGAGCTTTTTTAATAACACGAAAACAGCTGTTTGTGTAAGCCAATAAGGACCAAAATCAGTATATGGGACAATAGCACTGCCGATTTTTCTAGGATGTCGAGGAGATAGAAACAATGGAGCACATCTTATTTCATTGTCTTAAGCTGGAGAGGCATGACATTACCTAGGCAGTCGTTTCTTTGCTGGGCTTGATGACTTTAAATTTTCAATGGAAATCAGGTGCATAATGACAGGAGTCTGTTAAGACTAGAGTAACAAGTTCCAAATAACTAGCTCTTAAAAAATTATGTAGAAGTACTTTAGAATCACTTAGGAACGAGTGGTATATCTGGTTGCATTATCACTAATTCCAAGGATGTCTTGGAATTCGAGCTAACTATAACTAGACACTTTAATTCTATTTCTAAAACCAATTCCCAAGTAAAGAAAAAACGAATATTTTTGGACTAATATTTCATTAATTCGAGTAAATAGAAAAAACTTTTTATCTAATTTCATATGTACATTACATATGTATGTATATACATACTTTAGCTTTATTTATTTCTCAAGTCCTTATAAAAATCAAAGTATGTTTGTTTCACTTTACTATTGCTATGGACTACATTGCGTTTTAACATAGATTGGTAGAAGGGTTTAAAATTCTTATTTATATAGTTATAACGACCTTTCTTCAGTTTAGGTTCACATTTTTTGGGCAAAGGTATAGTTGGATTGAAAACCATTTGAGTACTATCAAATTGTTCAAATAAATCAAAAGCAGATCTAAAAATATAAAAATAGATAATGAAATTAATTGCTCAAACTTGTGGAAAATCAACTTTACTCACAATTTTCCTATCTCCGAAGGCAAGCAACCTTCTCCAGATGCTGGCACTCCATTAGCAATATGCATTGCCATCTTACGCACTGTGGGATGGTAATGTCTCGTCAACATACTTAACTCATACAAAGCTGAACACGATGCATTACAATATTCTGGATCTTCTAATTCTGCATCGTATTTTCCTGAGCCAATACTATCATCTGTATCTAGTAGGATGTCCAAAACGGATGTCAATTGAAAGGTTGTTTTAATAGTACCCAAAGAGGCTAGTGTTCCATGGTGTAATAAATTCAAACTAATTGTTAATAAACGCTTGACAAATGCCATTAAACGTTGTTGACTCATGTTACGTCTTCTTTTTACAAGAACCTCATCGAGGGTCTCCAAAATTACACGAAAATCATCGTGATTTTTACCCGCATTAACAGCCAACATATTTTTATAAAAATGTTGATAGAAACGAATGGGATCGATGTTTAAGACCTCACCCTGGCCAGAAAGTATGACGAAAATTGTTTTAATGCAATGTAACTGCTCACGGTAGCCCAATTCTTCTTGTGTCTCCAAAATATTATTGAGAACTTCAATTAAATCGGAGAAGAAATCTAAATTAATGACATGGGCGAATCTGTAAAGAAGAAATGTAAAATTATTTTAAAATTAATATTTTGATGTGTGC
Organism: Bellardia pandia; assembly: GCA_916048285.2. Taxonomy (NCBI): domain Eukaryota; kingdom Metazoa; phylum Arthropoda; class Insecta; order Diptera; family Calliphoridae; genus Bellardia; species Bellardia pandia. The sequence continues at coordinate 125,800,730 of OU696529.1, forward strand.
TAGCTCAAATTTTCCAATTTAAAATTTATCGCTAGTTTCAGAATCTATCGATCGCTCAACTGTTTTTATTCAAAGCTTTTTTATTAAGAAAAAATCGTTATTCAGAATCAAACGATAGTTAAAAATGCCCTATTCATTTTCTAGTTCAAAATTCACAACCTTAAAATTTTATATTCTAATATAGTGCTAGCTCAAGCTTTCCTATTCAAAATCTATCATAAATTTAGCGCCGGCACAATATTTTCTAGTGGGATCTATCGCATTTTGAAGATGTCCTATTCATAATCTACCTTTTTGTAAATCTATTGCTTAATCACGATTTGCTAATCAAAATCAATCGCGGAAATCTTCCTATTGAAATATATCGCTTGAATATAATCTATCCTCTATATATGTAACGATAAAACAAGCTTTCCTATTAAAAACTCTTTTGATTGTGGAATTAGAATATTTTTTAAATACTCACTCTGCCAAACCCTCTAATATTGCACTCAAAACTTTCGAGGTTGGATCGTTCTTCAACACTCTGAAGTAAATGTTAAATAACATTTTAACAATTTCGGTCAATTTAAAATGTTTAGTCTGTTTGTTCTCCTCTGCTCTGGTCTCTTCCAATTCCTTGTTTAATTCAGTCAATTTCTTGCGTCTCTTACGTTCTTTCTTAGACAGACTCAAAAGTCGTTGACGATGTGCCTCTAATTTTTTTTGTTTCAATTCGTTTTCTTTTTCAGCATCTAAATTAACATTCTTAATTTTAAGGTCTTGAAGGCAGGTAATGCATTGCAAGTGGACGTTGTTATTTTTGGCTTTAATCAGGTGATTTATGCGTCGTATAATGAAAAGCGTCATGTCAAGTTTTTTGTCGTTGGCAAATACAAAACGGAAACATTTATTTACAGCATCCCGCATACGAGGATAATTACTGTTGAGCATGTACACCAATAGTTGTGCAATATTCTTGACATAATTGAAGTAGGGATGGGCTATGAGGAGGTCGCACATTGATTGCACGGCCACTTCGGCCATTTTAACAGCTTGCGGTGTTATGCGGGCATGCCCTTTACGATTAACACAGCCTGTAAGTTTTTCTAAACGTTGCAAGAATTTTTTAAATTGTTGAAGAAGAGCATTTTCGTAGGTTACTCTTTCTAAGGTAGCTTTGCGTACTTGCTGCATTTTAGTGTCAATCTGACCTACACGATATTCGGGCAAAATGTCTTTAAAGATTTCCGTCAGGGAAACTATGGCCACTTTACGCACAGTTAGTAGATTGGGTACACCATTGTTGCTGGTCTCATCCATAAGCTCATAGAGAGCGTTAAAATTACGCATTTTATCCTCAGGTTTCTCCAGAATACCAGAACAAATGATACCAATTCGATATTTTTGGCGTTCTATTTCTTGCTGACGAGCTATAAGCAAGTCGGTGGTGGAAATCATTTTCTTTTCAGCTGCTGCCTTAATGGCACTCTCCTCTTCATCGTTAACGACATCATCATCACTATCTTCATATTCTTCAGCGACTTCTTCATCCACATCTGCTTGCTCTTCGGTTTCTTGACTTTTCTTTACCTTTGGTTTTGGCTTATAGTCGACCTCTGCACTGCGTGCTATAATTTCCCCATCTCTACTTTTTATGGGCAATAAATTCACTTTTATTTTTTTGGTTTCCTCTTCTAGGGCAGTCTCCACAGCAAATTGTTTCTCCAAACCCATCGAGTGTTTCAGATCATCATGTTCTGCCTCATCCTCGGCAGCATGTTTACGCTTACGTTGTTTAACACCACGTTTTAATTGTAAAAACTCCAAATCCTCTCCATCTAACATATCGGCCACGTTGTCCAGCATTTCATCTTCATCTTGATCATCATCCAATTTCATAGGAAGACCCAGAGATTCACGCTTATTTTGTTTTTTCTTTTGGAACACTTCATCCTTTTTACGGGCCTTCTGTATGAATATATTAGATCCACGTTCCTTGGCTGCTTTTTGTTGGGCTTGCTTGTTTTGTTGTTGCTTGGTTAGAGGAACCTTTTTATTTTTCAAATGTGCCGATCGTTTTACGGAACTGATTTTCACCTTTTTCTTTAAAAACAAACATAGGTTTAATAAAAAATTTTTTATCTCTGTAATTACAAGTACTTACTGTTCCCATTTTTATTTATAATCTTTTCCAAATTTAGTTAGAATTAACTAATTTTTATGAAATTTACAAATTTACTACTTTGTTAACTCAAAGAAAAACAAATGAAATGACATTTCTTTGAGCACATGTTGCAGTCAAGAGAGTTACCAGGTAACAATCAAAATATACTCCACAAATGGGTGCGCCGTATTTAATGCAAACAGAAAGCAGGGAAATAATAAAATTTGATTAAGTTTCTTTATAAACGTAATAATAATACATGTTTAGAATTATAAAATGATTGTTTGGTAAACATCAGGTCATTCCAGATCGTATATTCAATTGTTGTGGGTGGTAATGAAAATTATTTATAAAACATAAGCTAATGGTGTTTTCTTTTCTGAAATAAAATGTTACACCTTTATTATGTACATTTTTATAATGTTTACCCCAAGGTGAATTTAAATACTAGGTGATAGCGTAGCGCCAGCTGATTATTCATGGTGAATTTGAAAATGCCAAAAAGTTATATAAAAAAAAAACTTTTTGACAGTGACGAAAGTTTTTCATATAGAAAAATGCCTGTTGTTCTTGCCTTGTTGTAATTGTTGTAGCAATGCGGTCACCTGGTATTTAATTTCACCATGGTTTACCCCACATTTTAAAGATGTCGCATTTTTAATGGTCAGAATAGAACATAAAATTACAACACTGTAACACTTTTTTTCATGTCCAGCTGTTTTTGTCAACTAGTCTCTATGATATAATACTATGTTTCCACGACGACTTGAACCACCTGCTTCGCTCTCTGAATCAGGTTTATGAATCATTCTGTTTACATGACAAAAAAACTTGATTCGATTTGACAGTTGTTTTTAATAAACAAACAGAATAAAAAAAACAGAATTTACAATTTGTGGAAAATATTTTTTTTAATGGACAAAAAAACTGAGTGGAAATTAGTTAGCATATTTGAAAAAAAACATACATTCGTACGTATTTACTTTCTTTACTTCCAGCAACAAGAAAATAATTTGCTTTGTTTACAATAATATTAAATTTTTACAGGTAGTGCAGATAAACTTGCGATAAAAATTAGAGAAGAGTGCAATTTTTCGTGCTTCGCAAGTAGATTCAATATGAATCTACTTGATTCGCTCTTAAAATTTTGTATGGTGAAGCAAGTTGTTTCGCACATGATTGGTGTGTGAAGCCTGAATAGAGAGCGAAGCATGTACCGTGGAAACGTAGTATAAAGTTTTAATAAGCTTCAAAAATTAATTGAATTTTATATAGGTGAAGAAAATTGTCTCTAAAAGTTATTTTTAATTTCTCGAGTAAAATATCTCTGTTTCCAATATTATTTTTAAAATATTATTCACAAATTTTACCAGACCAACAAATACCTGTGTCTTACGTGCTAGTTATTTAAAATCTCCAAATATTAAAATGTCAGTGAACGAGAGCATGCAAATACTAATCTGATTAATATTAAAACAATTCACGCTTGCAATATGTGAAGTTTGACAATTAGAGTCACAATTAGAACGGCAATATCTATTTCGTGGGAGGTTACCTTCAACTCAATTTTATCATTTTTCAACACATTGTAAAAAATATAGGAGAATAAATATCTCTTGACTTATAAATTATTAGAGGTTTTTTTGCGCCTGAGTATCAATCTAACATCCGGTAGCACTATCATGGAATTTGTTTTATTAATTGTGATTACTTGAAACGCTCTGTTATTTTGAGAAGTAAACAAACACACGTAAACAAAAACAAATTTTCTACCGAATTCCAAAAATCCTTCACTGAAATGTCTGACGAGGAAGATGATTATATGTCTGATAAGTTTTTAGACGGGTAAGATTTTAAAGTGAAAACCAAAGCTTTCAATAACAAAATTTATTTAAAAAGATTGCAAGATATTCGACCTAGTCTCGTAAACAATCGTGCAAAAAAGCGTCAAATTCAGGTGGAAGTCAAACATAAGGAGAACAATAAAAAACAAAAGGAACTGAATAAACTTACATCGGCTGTGGTAGATAATGACAGACTACAGGTCGCCTTAAGTACGCCACTGGCACAGGAAAACAAGGGATTTAAACTCTTGGCAAAAATGGGCTACAAACCGGGACAAGCTTTAGGAAAACCTTTAATTAATGAGGAAACTTCATCCTCAAGTACAAAGCCACATCGTTTGATAGAACCCATAGGTATTACAGTGAAAACCGATCGTCAAGGTTTAGGTAGAGAAGCAGCGCTGCAAGAATTAAAGGAAAGGCGTAAGAAAATACTCCAAGATCGCATAAGAAAGGAAATGGGAGGTGAAGAAACGAGTATTGAGGACTTTCGTCGACGAACAAATCAAAAACTTGAAGACAAATTTGTGCTTAATGCTATAAGACGCTGCCAAGTGACTTGTGAAAACTTGGATGTAGAATCTAAACTGGAGCAACCAGAAATGCCATGGTTTTGGCCTGAAAGAATAAAAGAAACTGAAGAAGAGCACAATAAAGATGAACAAGATATTGAAGGTAAAACTAATAAGGAAGAACAAGATGAAGATGTTGAGGTCGAAGAATTTTCTAATCAAGAAAAATTAGAAATGTTGACCAATTATGTGCGCACCTCCTATTTGTTTTGCTATTGGTGCGGTGTACGTTACAATGATGAGCAAGACTTAAGCGACAATTGTCCCGGCTTAACTAAAGATGATCATTAAATTCCTTTAATAAAGATAAACAATCATATATAATCAGGAATTATTGGTTATTTTTTATTCTTTTGTTTATACAATTTGGAATCATTTAATTAGTATAATTAATTTTATGTTAATTACAGTTAAGCTATACTTTTTACACATACAAATGCATTTCAAAAAAAGGGACAATTTTTTAAATCCTTTTTATATAATTAAACTAAATATGCTTATTTGTAATAAATAATATTTAAGGAAATTGATAAAGTAGTTAAAAGGTAATTAAAAGAATAAGAAGAACATATACTTTCCCGGAATGCTGCTAGACACGGCCTTCTAGTTTTTGTATTAAATCGTGACATTTTTCAATAACACTATAAATGAACGGTCTCTCCATAGGATCCATGCGCAGCATATAGTGGATTAAATCATTTATGTCCTGCAAAGAAGTATTTTTAATATATGTTCAATTTATTTTTCTTTCTTAGGTGGGTCATATTAATTTACATCAGAATAAATGGAACTTTCAGGTATATTAATGTTTCCACTCAAAACTGCTAAAGCAACACTATCGCCCTTTTCGTAAATGGGATCAAATGGACAGTGAAAAAAACACATGGCATATAAAACACAGCCCAAACTCTGTAAATAAGATAAATGTTAAGCATAAATTTATTAAACATTTATGTCTCCGCTGAAACTCACCCATATATCAGTTCTTTCATCTATGGTACAATATGATTTAACTGAAAACAATTCTGGTGCTCTATATACTATTGAACTACGCTCTTCGGCTTCATCTTGCAAACGTTGAGCTTCCGATTGGCCGCATATCTGCAGTCGGGCCTCTGTCATAGAACCCAAGTCGACTATAATGGGTTCGAAGGAATCCGAAAGGCAAATATTGGCCGTCTTCAAGTCCCTATGAGCCAAAGGCACTGGTTTCGCCTCATGTATTGCTCTTATACCTTCACAGATTCCCAAAAATATTTGCATTATCTGAGCCTCGGGCATATAGTCCTGCTTTTTAGCACGCAATTGCAAATGATCCGCCAGAGAGCCATGTTTGTAGTAGGGTAAAACAATGTACAGTGTACTCGTTGTGTTTATCACAATATCTGCTGAACCCTTGAGTTCATAGTCAATCACCTTGATGACATTTTCGGAGTCAATACGCCGACAATTTTCTATTTCACGCAATGCTATATTCTGATCGTCTATACTGTGACAGGTGATACGTTTAACAGCATATAATTTCCGTGTGATACTATTTTCCGCAAGGTCAATTAAACTGAAACCGCTGTGAAGAAAATCAACCACAATTTTGTGTGAAAATAAATCTTATATTAAATCTGTGGCTCTCATCACTAAATGATAAGATAATATTGTTATTTAAATGTGTTTCGCATCCTCTTACCCCTGTGCCAGCCTATCTTTAACAGTGTATTTGGTCCCACTTATTGTTAGTGTTTCTTTCGAGCAAAAGCATCCGCGTTTGATAATGAGAGCCCATCCTAAACTATTCATGTTGTTTCTTTATTTTTACTTTTATTACGTATATTTTCTTTACTTTAAAACTTAATGCACAATTCTATGAAGATTTATATTTATTTGAACCACAGACTAAAATTTGAACAATTTAAAATTATTAACAATTTTATAAAATTTTTTATTTTTGTTGTAAAAAAAAGTGAAATCACTTAAGAGACAACAAACCAAAATCCAAATTGTCATTTTTGACAAACAGCTGAAAGTGTGGATGATAAATAGAAATACACAGCTGTGCATACAGGATGTATCATGTAATATCAAATATATTGAGAAGTAACGGTCATATTTTATATTGAAAGTTTTGTTCTTTCAGCGTTTGCATTAGTTTGTTGTTTTATTTATCTAAAGAATCAATTTGTGTATATTATAGTATACGTCAATAAAACGTGAATCCATGGAACATTTTTAAGACTATATTCGTATGAAAACCTTAACCTATATATAAAATAAATTGCTATGTATTTGAGGAAATATGTATATAGTTTTTGGTAACCGTTAAAATAAGGTTTAGTCATATAATGGATATTTTAATGAAAGCATATTTATTGTCATATATAATTTTCGATTTATTGTTATTATGATTTTCGATCAAATTCGAAATTTGAAACGTTCCAATGAAACTGTGTACATAGTTTGATTCTGATATTGATGTATTATGAACCACTGTAATTGATTTACCGTTGTTTTTCAATACAGCTAAACAAACCTCATTTTCTGAGTCACCCAGTGTTCAACTATACAGCTGACTCAAAAGAAAATATGTTTGTTGCACGTTTTATCGTTTATTATTTATAAATTTTTACTACACAGTAAAAACAAATAAATTTTTTAAGCAATGGTAACAAATAATCAAAATGTTAGTACAAATACTGAAGATATTGAAAAAGGTGATAGTGTAGATTCATGGCAAGATTTACTAGGAATAACTGCCGATCCACCCGAACGTAGAGACAAATGTGAGCAATGCAAGTGAGTGGGTAAATCAATTTGTTAATCAAATATTTTATTAAATTCTTATTTTCTTAGACGCCCGCAAGTTGTTTGCTGGTGTGGCTCCTTGCCCAATCCCCCACTAGATATTGCCAGTTCTGTTATCATATTACAACATCCAGCTGAGGAAAAACGCTCATTGCGCACAGCTTTAATGCTGCAATTAGGCTTGAAACCCGGCAAGTGCACAGTTTACAAGGGCAAGAAATTTCCTACACCAAAAAATCAAGTAGAACTTGAACCGATCTTAAGTTCTGCAAATTCCTTATTACTGTATCCCAGCAGAGAATCAGTGCCTTTAGAGACAATAAAAGAAAAATCTCAAACACTAGACGGTACCATTGGTCCCTTTACTCTAGTGCTAATAGATGGTACTTGGCCGCAGGCAAAAGCCATATATGCCAGCAGTCCCATGTTACATCGTATGACACAAGTTAAACTAATAGCTGCCGGCTCTAGCGATTACATTATACGCACCCAACCCACAGAAGGTTGTCTTAGCACTTTGGAGACTGCTGCTCAGTCTTTAACCGTTTTGGAAGGACGCCCGGAATTGCGGGACCTCTTAGTACGTCCATTGCATACACTGTGTAAATATCAGCTCGAAAATGGTGCCGTAGAACATCAGTCTAAAGAATTTAGAATCAAAAACAATCAATATCCGAAACAAATTGGCAAACGCCTCAATCGCTTACTTAATTATAGCACGATTTGTAAACCAGATCCAAATATAGAAAATATACATGCCACTACATCCGATTTACAAGATACATGAAGAAGCAGCTCTTCTAGTTAGTCATTCGATGATTTTACTTTCATTTAGTCAGAAATTTTCATTTTGTCATGAACGTTTCGTTTTAATAGTTTAATATATACATACATACATACATACATACTAAACACATCTACATACCTAATTGCATACATATATATTAATCATATGAATTCCTAAATAAACTTTTAAAAAATTAAGATCTAAAAACTTCCTTTCTGTTGGGTAAAATTAATGTGTCTACTATTTTTATCAACTTTTCTGTATAGCTAATAATGTTCAGTAGAATGGTTCGCCTTCCGTACAAAAAAAGTTGTGTCAGTCAAACCCTAGGATTAAAGATAATGTAAAAACAATTCCAGAAATAATTTTTTATTTTTTTGCCACGCCTACAAATACCGCCCTTTTAGTATTTTGTTCACTGTGTCGCTATTTTTAGTCCGATCATAACATTTTCTATACCGCTGCTCATGGCTCTATAATGTCTCTACATTTCTGTCCTTAATCATTTTTAATCATTTGAAATCCTTGTTGTATTGGACCCAATATTTTGAACTTTATATTAAACATTAAAACTGTCAAACTCAACAATATTTATTTATTTTTTTATTATTTGTTAAATAATAATATTAATAATTAACTGACTATAGTTTAATATTATTATAAAATTTTCTTGTTACAAAATAGTTGTTTTTGTTACAAATAGTTGTCATCATCATGATTTTGAATTTCTGGCAATAACATTAGTTCCAAACTGAAGTTATTGCAGTGATGCTTGTTGGTGTTGTTTTAAAATATAAATATTTTTGACTCAAACAGGATTATTTCTAGCATCAACTAATGATCGTAATGTCAAGCATTTGGCAATGGCGTATGTTCGTACACAAGCATTCTTCTCTTTAGCTAGAAATAAAAATTAATGAAATTTATTAATAATTTACATTTATCAATTATAACTAGAAACAGAAAAACATTTAAAAGTTACAATTTAATTAGTCCAATGACAAATGATCGTAAAAACATTAAAAATACATTTTTATCTTTCTACCCAGCTCCCCAAATTCTGTGCCGGATAAACATTTTGAGAAATGGTCTCCTCAAACATATTAATGTATAACAATGTTTGTATACCTACTTTCCTGTTTTTCACAAACTTCTATGGTATCACCCATTGCTGGCCAAATGTTTGCACGTATTTTCTCCGCATTAAGCTTCCAATTTTGGATTAAGCCAGATTTTTCAAATACACAACGTATGAAACACTAAAGAAAATATAAAGTATATAAATAAACCAGTGTCAAGAGGTTAGAAACTACATAGCTTTAAAATATAAACTCAACAATTTAAAGGTAAATTCGCAAAAGAATTAATTGTTAATTCGTTAACAAGAAAAATTGCCGTATATGCGACGACGAGCTTCTGCTGACATTACGTCCACAAAAATATAAGATACATATTTCCATAAAATTTGGTACCTACATGATATTTTTTCGGCCAAAGGACGGTTGGGTTGAAATCGGTAAAGTATTTCACCCAGACCCCATACAAATGTTCTTCCGAATTAGCGGTTTATTAATAAAATTTCTCTAAAAATAAATTGTATATGAAGCCTAGTCATAACTTAAATTTTTGTACATATCGGTCCATAATTGCCAATAGCTCCCATATAATGACCCCTGCTGAAAATTACTTTAAAGAGCATAACTCTCTAAAAATTTTTGGTATCTAAATAATATTCAACACAAATATAATTCATATATACCAAATTGGTTCGGATTAATTTTATGATGATGGACCCATAATTAGTCATAGCTCCCATATAAGTCCCACTTCCGAATTTCACTTTAACGACCATAAATCTCTTACAAATGATGGTATTCAAATAAAATTCAACACAAATAAATTCCACATGATATGATGACATCTAATTTTGTAACGGTCGGTCCATTATTAGTCAAAGCCTTCTTCGAAAATCACTTTAACATGTACAAATCTTTTAATCGTGTTTATTTCGAGATAAAATTTAATATAAAAACTATTTATTTGCACAGAAGTAATGCCACGAAATTTTTGGATGACTGGTCCATAATTGGTGATAGCTTCCATATAACGCCCAATTCTGAAAAACTGTTTTTACACATACATATATTACAAATTCTATGGAATTAAATTAACAAATATTGATTAAAATTTTACTGAATTAAACCCAAATTGGATTAATTTTTACGATGTTTATTTAAATAGTTGATGTTATATTCAAATAAATTCAAAACTTACCATGCCCGTTTTATCCACCAGATCTGGTAATTCACCCGTCTTATTAAATTTTACATAATATTCTGAAATTTAACAAACCACTTTTAAAAAATATGTTTTTAAAAAAACAAACTGTAACTATTTACGCATTGGTATAGAGAAGCTAGTGTTACAAGTCGAAATCATGTCATCGAAATTAATTATATTAGAATTTCCCGGTGAGCTGGTGGTAGTAGTCAATGCAGCGTACTCTGTGCTTTGCTTAATATCCTTAAGAAACTTTTCCTCATTCACAATATATATGTCACCATTATCCTTGGCCTTTTGCAAGGTCCCAATAGTACCGAGAAATACTAATGAAAAATATATCAAATAAAAATGTAACCGATACATGGCGTATCATGGAGTTTCCGTATTGACTATTAGACTAAAGTTTTAAAAATGACAGTTTTATACAAACCATTCTGACACTTTAATTTTGTCATGCAAAACTAATTATTTTTAATACATATTTTTATTATTATTTATTTTCAATCATACAAAAATATATAATACATAAATACTTTAATTGTGTAATTTATTTTCTGTATTATAATTATAATATGTGTAGTAAAAAACATACTTAATATGTGAATAAGAAAAAACGTCTATTTTAAATGAACGTTTACAAATATTACAGTTAATTTTAAATTGTATAATTTAATTTATATTATTAATGCAGTATGCACGAACAAAATTTATTAAATTTTGAAACTTAAATAAGTTGGCAACAACTTTAATGAAATGCAAGAAAACTTTAAAATGATCAAATTTGTTGAATAATGTACTTTTTTAATATACATACATATGTACATAAATAATGTATGTACTTATGTATGTAATTTTTTATTTAGTACCAACTACATACATACATACATAAGTACATACATACATACTAAATAGAAAATTATTTTAAAACCATTTAAATTTGAAAAATATAAATTTAGACACTTTTTTTATTTTGTTGTTGATCTGTGAATTAATTTAATAATTGGCAAATAGATTTTAATTAAAGAAATTAATAAAATAATAGATTATTCTTAAAAAGCGGTAAATAAAAAGCAAACAGCCTTGCCACATCAATAGAATAGTTGCAAATAATTGCAATTTCTTTTTCTTAGAAAGATGTCATTCAATCTAGAATGGCATCTTAAGGGATATACATACATAGATAAATAGATTAATATTAAATAGCTAAATAGTTGCTTTATGAGGAATAAAATTAACTAAGTGTAATTAAAACGGTTAAGTGCAACAGTGAACTACTAGGCAAAGAGAAGGGTTATTTCCGAAATATGTAATTAAGTGAAAAAATATCATAAAGCCAAGAGAGGATAATTAGAAATTTAGTAAGTTGAGTAAGTATTGATATAAAAAAATCCACGCAATCAATTTTTGTTTTCAATAATTAAATTTGTGATCTTAAATTTAAGTATTTTTTTGTAGAATTTTTTAATTTTTTTTGTATTAATTTAAATTACTCTATGCAGTGTCCATGTTGCGTCCAATCGTCAGACCTTGGCGCCCCAGGCACGTTTAATCATATATACACCCTTTTCGGCAATCATTACAGCGGGAGCATGAGTATTACCAGCTGTTACTTTTGGCATTATACTAGTGTCTATTACCCTCAAGCCTCTTATGCCATGCACTCTCAGTTCATGATCCACTACAGCCATGGGATCGCGTCCGGGGCCCATTTTACAGGAACCAGCTTGATGATTTTCAGGTCCCGTATTTTGTCTCACCGCACATTCCCAGTAATCGTCCGAACCAAAAGTGAACTTCTCACAACCCTCTGCTACAGTGCGATCTAAACGCATGCCATATTGTTTCATGGGTGTGGTTTGTGATAATCTAATGGCAAATTTAATACCATCTACTAAAACTTTGACATCTCTTTCGTCCGTCAAGTAGTTGGCAAATATACGTGGTGGCGCCAAAGGATCATTGGAGGCCAATGTAATATAACCTCTTGATTTTGGATTTAATACAGCGGGGAAGATTTGTATACTACGTGAGTTATTCGATAGCAATTCACCCACTTGTCCTGTACGTGCGCAACTGGCCAAATAGCCACCAAAATAGTATTGTAGATCAGGTACACCGGGTTTGTCAGCAAATCGTGTAGCCATTTTGGCAGTAACATCAGAGATGCCAGTGCCAGACATTAAACCGTCGCGGAATAGAAGATATTCCATAGCGGTGGCCCAGTTGAGGGGAGCAGTATCGGCATCATCGATAAAGAAATTTGTAAAATAAGCAACATGATTGTGCAAATTTTTGCCAACACCGGGGAGATCATGTATGGGACGGACGCCAACCTGAAAGTGAAAAGATATATACATATGTATGTAAGAATTAAATAAAAGGAAAACATTACAAATTATATTTCGAAAATTTTGTTTGTCTATTATATGGAAAATACATATTTTTAAACATCTGAGCTTAACATTTCAAATAATCAGATAGAACCTATTCAGCTGAAGTAAAATAGAGACGAACCTAATATGTATATTCAATACTTTAACTATTTTTAAAACCTAACAATTTCAAGATCTTACCTTCATCAAATCCTCTTTGGGACCTACACCACTCAACAATAAAATCTGTGGTGAGTTAACTGCGCCGCCACTGACAACAACTTCCTTTTTGACCAATATTTTACGCATGCTGCCAAATTGATCGATGACCTCAACACCCAAAACTGTCTTTGTACCGGGATGTATTAAAACTTTTGTGGCAGTGGTATTCAACAGAATGTGTAAATTGTTACGTAAGCGGGCAGGTCTCAAGAAGGAGCGAGCCGAACTGTAGCGTATGCCATTGCGGGAAGTCATCTGGGCAATCATGAAGCCGGTAGAATTTTTACCATTCAAATCGTGGACGCTGAAACCTGGAATTAATGCGAAAATATAATATATGTAAATAGTTTTTAAAGAAAGAAAAAAAGTGTTATTATTTTTATGAGTAAAATTTGCAAACATCTTACCCAATTCCTCGCCTGCTTTCAAAATCGCATATGACAATGGTGGGTTATAGGGGAATTTCGATACTGGCATCAAACCACCTGTGCCATGCAACTCCTTGCCAACCTCATCAATTTGTAGATTATTTTCGGATTTCATAAAGAACGGCAAAACATCTTTATAACTCCAACCTGGATTACCCAAAGCAGCCCAATCATCATAATCTTCACGATTTCCTCGTATGTACATCATGCCGTTTAACACTGAAGTGCCACCCAATACTTTGCCTCTTGGCCAATAACAACGTTGACCTTCGGACGATAAACAGGCAGATTTTTCCGGTTCTGTATTGTACTTCCAATCAATATCACTAGCTATGAAGTTCAAAAACATGGAGGGAATTTGTGCACCTACTGGTTCATCGCCGCCTGTAAAGCACAAAGTAAAAAACATTAAATTTAGAGCAATAAATTTGAAAATAATTACAATTAATTTGCATATCATTGAAAAACACTTAAGTTTTTTTATTGTTATTTAATTTTTCGGTCAAGCCCGACCATATAATACCCTACATCCAGTATATGTATAAAACAGTTTTTCAGAAATGGGCGTTATATGGGAGATATAACCTATTGTGGACCGATCATCCAAAAATTTAGTGTCATGATGTCTGTGAATATAAATATTATGTATGTTAAATTTTATCTCGATATAAATACTTTTAAACGATTTATGGAGCTTAAAATGAAATTCGGAAGTGGGCCTTATATGGGAGCTACGACTAATTATGGACCGATCATAATAAATTTTGACCATATTAATTGTATATATATGAAATATATTTGAGATAAATATTATTTGGATACCAAAATTTTTGAGAGAGTTATTCTCTTTAAAGTGATTTTCGGAAGTGGGCCTTATATGGGAGCTACGAGTAATTATGGATCGATCTGCACAAAATTCGTAGATTTCAACTAATGGACCGATTTCTACCAGTTTCAATCCCATCCATCCTTGGGCCGAAAAAATATTACGTACCAAATTTTATCGAAATATCTTCAAAATTGCGACCTGTACTCTGCGCACAATCTTTACATAGACAGCCAGCCAGCCAGACGGACGCACGAACGGACGGACATAGTTAAATCGACTCAGAAAGTGATTCTAAGTCGATCGGTATACTTTAAGGTGGGTGTTGGACCAATATTTCTAGGCGCTACAAACATCAGCACTATGGTGGTGTACGGTAATAAAATAATTTATTAAGATTTCGTCTTTCGGTCAACTTTCTAAAAATCATTTTATCATCATTTTATTTTTTTAAAGACTAAATGTAGTCTTCAGTAACAGTAATTATGAGGCTCTTTTAGAATTAATTATGGTCCATTATAAGCTTTAGGACATAATTTGAGTGTTTTGCATACATAGGTAGTCATTTGTAAATATTTTCGTTTCGACTGATTGTTTTGGAAAAGTATTTTGAAGCAAAATTGTTCAGTGAAATTATTCTACTATAAGTTTAATAAATGCTGTTTACAACTGATATCAAGATTAGGATAGGTTACAAAAGCAGCTAGTGATAGCCCGCTCACTGTCTGTATGTGGAATAAACTTCCTGGATAAGTTTTCCCTGTGACTTTCAAAATAGGAAAATTCCAATCAAATGTTCACAAATACTACTTCCTCTATCCTCCCTCCAATAACCTATTTTTCTAGAGCAACACCAACAAAATGTGACCGTACCATTAGTCTTAAACTGGATGTAATCGCAAGATTTCTTTCGGTAAATATCTGAATATTTTAGTCATATTACAGCTAGTGTACCGCTCGATTTATATACGAGATTCCATCTTGAATAAGGCTGTATTGATCAGGGAGTCTAAAGCACAACCCGTCAACATCCATCTTATTCGAAGACTTTTATCCCACTGTATAGATCTCTAACTAACTATTACCCATCGAAAATATGGACCAAGTCCATAACGAGATAGAAATTGGTTAAGAGGGATGATAGTGGCACATATTCGTATGCGTCATTACAAACAGCGTTAAGACACCAAAGGTATTCAAGAATACTGAGGGTATTAAAGAATGTTAGAGATTTATTTTAGTAATTTGCACGTTGACCTTAACATTAAAATTCTTTAATGACTGCAAATAAATTAAAAGATTTTAATAAAAGACAATTTAAAATAGCAGATGAAATAATTAAATATCCTCACAGTTACTTAAACATTTTTTGAACATTTTTATATATTTCATTAACTAAAACATTGTTTATTATATTTAATTAAAATCAAAACATGCATATTAAATTTATCAAATATTTTTAACAGTACCAGTTTTATTGCAATATTCTTTAACATTTTATTAGTGTTTATTTCATTAATGACCAGTAATTTGTTATTATTTTATTTATTTTCTATTTCACGCCAGTTTAATGTTATTTTAAAATCCCACGATGATTGGTTGTCTCATTTATTTAAATTGTTGTTGGTATTTTGTTGTTTTATTTCGTTGTGTTCTTTCTGGTTAATTTGTTAATTTGTTTAAATGAAATTGTTCTTTTCACAGTTGAATGCAGACATGTCATTGATAACTGATGATATTTAAACTAATGCTTCCGTTATTTTGAGGTTAACAACAAAACGACTTAAAGAACGGTCACACTTGGCAAATATTTGCCGAAAAACAATTTTTTCATTGAAATTTTTTCGCTGTTCACACAGCACAATTTTATTACTTAAATTGCTCGTATTTTTATTTAAGAGTATACACACATTTGTATACACATATGTAAAAATAATAAGAGAGTAACACGAATTGTTAGTACAATCTAGAGTGTATTCGGCTAATCTTCCCCTCAGCCCGATGCCAAAAAGGTAATTAGCTAAGCTTAAAGAATTGCTTCGTGTAAATTGAAATAAACTATTAAATAAATAGTTTTGCTGTTGCGGCAATACTTTCATTATAGTAACTATTAAATGATGCATTTTATTATTTTTCTTACACAATAAACTTTTACAAACAGATTTTGTTGCGAATATCAGAAAAATAAACATTATTAATTAATGACCAGCACACAATTTGCAATTAAAACTTAATTTAAAAGAAATACAGTTTAAATAAAAGAAAAATGTTTGCAGCACTAATTAATACGTTACTAGTTGGTCTAGCTGGCGCATTATAAATTTAGTGGTTATAATGGGTGCTTAGTTTAAATTGCAAATGACTATATTGGTAATTTTTGTTTGAAAATAACTTTTCTTTTACATACATAATATCTGATAAATTTGTTCAATTAACATAGTATTGTATGAGTTGTACATTGTGTGATTTTACAACTGTTGTACAAATGATTTCGATATTTTATAGGCAAGAATTTGGTACAACACATACAACAATTTAATTAACATTTATCGAATTTATAAGGATAGGAAGTATATGATTCTATTGCATGTGTTAAAGACAAATAAATCTCGGTGGTCGAGTGTCGAACTGACGGCTGAACAACGCTTCTAAATTGTGCAAATTTATTTTGAAAATTCAGTGAATGGACCAACAAAATGTTTTAAAAAACGAAGCTGGCTAGAACGTTACGGTCAATGGTGACAGGCTATAGAGCCATGATTACTGACTTTTTCGTTCGTCAATTGAACAATCATGATGTGTTCGTGCCACAATTGATTTATTGAAGGAAACTTTTTTTAACTGCATAGTTTCACGTTTCGGACCCGCTTAACTATTTTCTATATAAAAATAAGTTATTATTTTTTTTAAGTGTAAGTGAAGTGTTTGCTGGGGTATATATAATTATCAGCTCAGACATAATATTATCATAATAACGAATATACTTTCTAATTAAGCTACAAATTCACTGTGAACACTTTTCAATTCTGATAAAATATTTTTATGAATTAATTTTCTTGAAATTGTTTTATTCTGAGATCTGTGCAAACAATGTTTTTTATTGCCAGTCACTTCAAAAAATAATTTAAAAACTTGCTTTCTTTGGCCAAAGAAATAAAAATTAAATATTTGAATTTATAAGAAATTAAAATTAATATTAAAACAAATCATTATTAACAACAACATTATTTACTTAATAAAATTATTTATTAACATGTTACAATTGTTGGGAATATATTTATGTGAAAATTGTATTTTTTATTTATAATGGAGTTAGCTTGAATAACGACAAATAAATTATTAGCCATTGATAATGATTTTAATTACTATTTTTTTATTGATAATTTGACCTAAATGTATTTGCGTTTAAATTTAAAATAAACAAATAAAAAATTAACATCTTTTTATATTTATTGTTTAACAATAAACCAATTGTTCAATTCACAAGTAATGTTGTAGTATTGTAGATGTTGTACGTCGTATGAATTTAGAATAGTTGTTGGTAATTTCTATATAAATATTTTGTACAACACCCACGACATTTTTACATACATATGTTTTTCGAATGTTGTATGAAAGTTTAAGTGTTGTCAACAGTTAAAATATGTACCTCATGCCGTACCGCTATGCCGAATCTTATATACCCTTCACCCATGTTGTTTATTATATTATATACATTAAAAAAGAGGATATAATAAACAGACAGTATTTTTACACATTTATATTACGGTTAAGGACCACGCTTAAAGTTTTCAAACACTTTGCTTAATCAACGCCATCTGTTGATGCACAATATTAATACACTAATATTAATACATATCTCCGTTATTTATGGACGGATTTTGCTGATTTTAAATAGCAAACTTTTCGAAAGCATGTCTGACAGAATTATTGAAGATTTGGATACCGAAGATATCTGGGGACTTCAGAAAATTGATTTCAACAGCCAGACGGACATGGCTTAATAGACTCTGTTATCTATAAGGATCTAGAATATATATACTTTATAGGGTCGGACAATTATATTGTGGAAATTACAAACGGAATGACAAACTTATATATACCCTTATTATGAAGGTGAAGGGTAGAAAAATTATTAAACGGTAACATTCGAATCATAAACTGATTGACAAATTTAAAACAAGAAACTAAAATTAATTAAACAAAACCTTCAAATAATGGAGATTGCTGAAAATACAAAGGTATGTTTTAATTTTGAAAAATATTTACAAGGTGAGTGCAGTAGCACAGCTGACTGACTTTGTTTACAATTTACTTTTGTCAAAAGTAATACTTTTTCAAGTGTTTTTAACAGTAGTGCAATATTTTACACAAACAAATTGCCTGTTGTTTCTGTATTGTGTTGTTTTTGTTGCCGATTTGTACTCACCTTGTATAGTTACTTCATGATTCATATTTTATATTTTACGTATTTGTTTTTAAAATATTTTACTTTTGACGTTTTGAATGCATGACAACATAAACATACGACTTTGAACAAAATTCTGTTTACAATTAGATAGTTGTATCATACAATGCCTGTGTCGTATCCCGTTGACCTTCACCATCCTCCTTTTGAAATTGGTTTATCATTGCCGGATAATGAACAATCTATGGCTAGAATACAAAATGTTATACCATTGCAATCTTACTGTTTTACTCGCACTAACTATACTGTACTTAACAGCTTGCTATCTAATGTCAATTGGGATTATGTACTTGCTGATGATAACTTAGATAATAATGTATCAAGCTTTTATAATATTTTGCATAATTTCATTAGTATCACAGTTCCAAAAAGTAAATTCTACAATAATAATGGGCCGCCATGGAATAATCAACACTTACGAAATGCTAAAAATAAGAAAAATAAATGTTTTGCTAAATATTTGAGAACTGGTGCACTGGTTGATTTTCGTAAATATGCTATAGCAAGATCTGAATACAACACTACTAATAAACTTGCATACAATAACTATATTTATCGTATTAAAAACAATATAAGAGTAAACCCCAAATCTTTCTATAAATTCGTAAACTCCAAGCGTCGCTCTTCATGTTATCCAAAGCAATTGAAGTATGGCTCCTTAACTGCTGATGACGATGTTTCAATAAGCAATATATTTGCTGACTTCTTTTCAACAACTTATTCTACCAAGTCCTATTCTAACACAACAAAATATCCTTATACTACGACTCATTCATGTGGGATTTACTTTCCATTTATAAATATTGATACTGTGCTTTCGAACTTAAAGTCGCTGAAGAACTCGTTTAGTCCAGGTCCTGATGGTATTCCAAGCAGTATCCTTAAAAACTGTGCAGCATCACTGTCCGCGCCTCTTACTGCATTATTTAACAAATCTGTTGTAGCGTGTTATTTGCCATCAGTGTGGAAAACATCATATATAATTCCTTTATTCAAGAATGGCAGTAAAAATGATGTATCTTACTACAGAGGTATCGCTAAAATTAATGCAATTCCAAAACTCCTTGAAAAAATTCTTACAGATTGCTTATATCATCAAATTTCTTCCCTTCTATCACCATGTCAACATGGGTTTCGTAAGTCCCGTTCAACTACAACTAATGTTTTGGAACTCACTACTATCGTCAATGAAGGTTTTACAAATAAAATGCAAACTGATGTGATATACACGGATTTTAGTAAGGCGTTTGATAAAGTTAACCACAATCTTCTATTACACAAATTATCACTTATGGGCTTTAGTTTCTCAGCTATAAAATGGTTAAACTCTTATCTATCACAAAGAACTCAACAAGTCAAATTTGGGAATGTTATATCAAAAATTATTCAAGTACATTCTGGTGTTCCTCAAGGTAGCCACCTGGGTCCAATTTTGTTCACGCTATTCATCAATGATCTTCCTACTGTTATTTTGCATTCTAATGTACTGATGTATGCCGATGATGTTAAACTTTTTAACTCTTTTAATGATACAAATGGACATAGTTTACTAAGTGCCGACTTTTACAATTTTTCTCAATGGTGCAGATTTAATTTATTGGAGTTAAATATTAAGAAATGCAAACACATGTCATTTTTTAGACACAATCCGATTGAGACTTCTTATTATATTGATACTGTTATTTTAAATAAAGTTCAAACCATATGGGATCTTGGCTTACTGTTGGATCATAGACTTGATTTTCGCGATCACATCTCTATAATGGTAAATAAAGCCTATGGGGTACTTGGATTCATGAAGCGCTGGTCTAAGGAATTTTTAGATCCTTATATTACAAAACTTTTATATACTTCTCTTGTTCGACCAATTCTTGAGTATGGATCAATTGTTTGGGATCCTTGTTATTCAATTCATATCAATAGTATTGAATCGGTACAAAAGCAATTTTTAATTTTCTGTCTCCGTGATCTTGGTTGGAATTCTTATGTCTTGCCACCGTATGAAAGTAGACTTGCTTTGATAAAATTGCCAACTCTAAATAGTCGACGATTGATGCTGAGTGCTTTATTTGTTCTGGGCATAATTCGTGGTGATGTTGATTCGGAGTTCCTGCTTAGTCAACTAAACTTCAATGTTCCTGTTAGACCAACCCGCAATTTTGAACTCTTAGCATTAAAATACTACCGTTCTGTATATGCTAATAACGATTCTTTTCGTCGTGCATGTGTTAACTTCAATAAATGCTATCACCTTATGAACATATCTGAGAGTAACGACGTACTGAAGAAAAAAATTACTTTATATCTAAATTGTTGAACTAATTATTTATATATATATATATTACTGTTTTGTCATTTATATGTAGTCAGTAAGGATGTAAAATCTATTGACCTAAATAAATAAATAAATAAATAAATAAAAAAATGTACAACATACAATATCACTAGTGAATTGAATATACATATATGTATGTATAATTGGATATAATAATAAAAACAAAAACAATACACATAAATAAATGTTTTGTTCATTATTAACAATAAATAATAAACTGAATTTATTTCATTCAATAAATGTGCAGTTCCCACTCAAGTGTGTTAATTGGCGTTGAAATGGTTAAAACAATTAGAGAAATATATGATAAAGTAAAGGTGAATCTACAATGCCCTACATAGTTTTTAAGGTTTTAAAAGAATTAATAAGAAACATTGATACTACTGATACTGAGAGAATTTATTTTATTAGAAACTTTAATACACTTAATTCTGTTTTTACACGGTAATTGGTTTCTT
Organism: Bellardia pandia; assembly: GCA_916048285.2. NCBI lineage: Eukaryota > Metazoa > Arthropoda > Insecta > Diptera > Calliphoridae > Bellardia > Bellardia pandia. The sequence continues at coordinate 125,822,267 of OU696529.1, forward strand.
ATATCTAAAACTTATTGAAATTAGTGAAAAACAAGGATTTTTAGGAATAATATTAAATCACATATACAATGTGTTTTTACACAAATATAGTTATTAAAGAAAAAGAGATATACACTCTAGGCTTAGAGTAATGTAAAAAAAATGTATGTATCACAAGTTAATTTGATTGTATGCAATTCCCCTAAATTTTTGCTATTTACAATTGCTCTGACCAGTAAATTTGATTGTATCAAAACCGTGTAAAAAACGACCGTGTAAAACCGAATTAGGTGTAAATTTAAAATCCTTGATCTTGCCAAAATTTAGATTTCTTTCGTTGGCTTTGTAGCAGAATATTTTGTAGCTTTTAAACAACCTTGTAAGAGATTTATCTTTTATTACTTGTAATTGCACACCATCAAGCGTAACCAATAAAAATTACAATAAAACATATTTAATAATAGTATATAGCGTATTTGATAAATACAATTATTTACAATCTACACATCCGCACAACTTTGACACAAACAACTGGAGAGCATTGCACCTAAAGTGTCAGATTTATGACATGACACCAATGCCAATTGACTTTATTTGTCATGATTTGGCAAATGAAATTCTAATTGCAAATATTTTAAGTCCAACCCTAAACAAATGTATTTAATTAGGCTATAAAATAATTAATTAAAGTTAGATGCAAAATTTAACAAGATTAATTAAACAGCAGTTTGTGTCTTAAGTCTTTTGTTTACAGTAGCTCTTTTACTTGTTTTGTTTATACAATTTTAGGGTTTTGTCTTTTGTTTATATCCGTGTTTAGTTGAAAAGTTATAATAGTAATTATAAGTTAATTACAATCATGATTTTATTGCCACGTCTTTAAGCCTTTTTAAAGCAAATAAACATTCATCAAAAGTCATTAAATTTCAGGCTGCGGTTTTGAAGTCATTAAAACAATATTAAGAAAAATAAACTATTAGCAACAATATAACGACAAAAAAAGGTGTTGCATAAAATAAAAAATGTGATATTGTTTTTATTTTTATTTTTTATTTCTTCCGATATTTCGCTACAACAATGTCTAGCATATTCAGGGAAACAATAACAAAATTTAAAATTAATAATTTTTGAAAAATATTTTTTTCCGTGAAGATGCTAGACATTGTTGTAGCGAAATATCGGAAGAAATAAAAAATAAAAATAAAAGCCATATTAGACCTTCTTTTCGAAAAATAAAATATAATTGTTTAACAAATAAAAATATCGAACAATCAGTGAAATAATCATAAAAAAATGTGTATTGTTTGGTAAGAGATATCAGATGGGAATGCTTAATACCAAGTATCTGATGATTCGTTCAACTAGCAGTATACAAGAACTTAATTACGGTTGTTATAGAATCCAAGTCAGAATTGTCAATTATCAGAATTGATAATCGAATTGGTGTCATGCATCTGTCTTGGTTTTGTCTTGTTTCCAGTTTACATAAAACGCATATTCGAATCAGCTGATTTGATTTGTTTAAATGTTGTAGTAATTTTTTTAACAATTTGGTGATGTATACATTTTTGTGGAAACAATTTTTAAACAAATTTAAAATGGTTGAGACTGTGATAACCTTTTTGTTGATGGAGAACGAGTGTAGTAAAAAATTAAAACGAAAATTATTGAGGGGTCACAGCAATCCATTGGAACTGCCAGAATTATTTCATTAATGTACTGTACATTAATGGCTCGCAGATTTATTGGACAGTATCGTCTAAATAAAGAGTTGTTTCTTCAGTTCGAGTTGAAGTTGTTGCTTTTTATTTAATTTTTTTTCTTGAATTGCATTCAGCATTCGAGAACTGATACTCACAAGTGCATCTTTTAAATCAGCTATGGACTCGTTACTATTTTCTATTGCTCGATATATGTATACGTCTCAGAGAATTGGCATTTTCTTTTTCTACAGCAATATTATAAATATTAAATATTCTTGTAAAACATTTTTTGAATATAAACTCTTTTATCACACTTAATTCTTTATTTTTACATTATGCGTCAATACTTAACCGCCTAATACAAAAACCAAAATAAACAATGCAAATCTGCCAGTTACAAGCTGATCGGATTGTTTTTGACAAAAAAAAAAAAAAAAAAAAAAAAAAAAAAAAAACGAAAACAATTGGATTCTATACACAAATTTTGACAACAATTCTGATTCGAAAATTATACAGATAATATTGGTTTCTATGACACCAAAACACCAAAATCATTTTTTTTGTTGATTTCAATTCAGATTCTGATAACAATCAGATTCCACATTTAGTAGAATATAAGCAATTTACAGCATTCCCTTTATTTCTATGATGCCTGCGGAAACGTCATTACTGCTTCATTATTCAAAAGCTATTGTTTGGTCATTATTAAAAATTAATTTATTAAATTTTGAATTATTTAAAAAAATAATTAATATCTTTAGAGCTCTTAAAAAAGTATTATAGTTTGAATTATTATTATAGTTTAATTATCAAATATTATAATGAAATTGTCAATACGCTTGGGATATTTTTATGTCAAATAGTTTTAAGAACCATTCATGGTGTAACTATACAAGGTGAGTGCAAAACGGCAACAAATACAACACAATACAGAAACAACAGGCATTTTGTTTGTGTAAAATAGTGTACTACTGTCAAAAACACTTGAGAAATTATTACTTTTGATATAAGTAAATTGTAAACAAAGTCAGTCAGCTGTGATACTGCACTCACCTTGTATATTTACGCCATGGTTTGAATAGTTTTTAACTTTGAAGATCTCAGATGTAAAATTGTGAAATGAGCAATATTTTGCTGAAACTTCCAACAGAAATCTTAAAAGTATAAATCTTCAAATGTCATGATTGCTTAATATAAATATTTGTTTAAAAAATTCTGTAATGATTGCAAAATAATTTAACATGACCAAATCTGTAAAGATCATCAAAATTGCCAAAAAAAAAAACAAACATACAAACACAGACTTTTTAATGAACAATCTACAAAAGATTTGACATGTTTTGTTTATGTTTAAATATCTTTTTAAGAAAATGATGTGACACAATGATGGCATCTTATTTTTGTGCCCAGTGATCCCTCTAAAATCTAAAAGTCATTTAAAGCCGTTTAAATATCTATAAGACGACAAATTGTTGTCAGCTCAAGTAAACTGGACTTTAATGAACGAGTAATGAAACAAAACAAATAAAAAAACAAAACACTGGCTTTTTATAACTGTTAATAAAAATTGATCTTTACCATATTTACAATTAAATATAGTATTTAATTATTTTCGCAATACTTAACAATTTATCAAAAAAAAAAAATAAAAATGTTAAACTTGTATGTGTATTAGGAGGTTTTACAAATTCTTAGCTCAGTTTAAAATTATCATACGTACGAACTTTAGGAGCTCTCGAATATCGAGGAACATTTTATGATCGATGAATATGAAACAGCTGATACAAAACGAATTTATCTATCTGGAATTTCTGCAGCTTTTTACTAATCAAAGATGTGGCTTCATTACCAAAATTAATAAGATGAGAAAGATCGAAACCGAAAAATAGAATTATTTATGAAAATGTATGGGCGAGAATTTTAGTTAATTGTTAAGACACGTACACACTAGATTGTACTAGCAATTTTTGTTCGTTCTTATGAGTATGTGTGTTAGGCCGGGTCGATTTGTGGGGAGGCAAAAAAATCGCCCATGGCTTAGTGAAAACCGTATTCTAGGGATCAAAATAAGAAACTTTGCCGAAGGAACCATACCTCTAAAACGAATTCTACTACCCGCCAACTGTTGACTTTTGTACCGTAGGGTCAAGTTTTGAAAAATCCCAATTTGACCCATTTAGAGTGCCCCAATCGAGTCCAAATGTATGGCCGACCTCCACTAACTTTGGAGGGCCGATCCACCCATGCCAGTGGCACACCCCCTGGAACTCCCCTGAGGGGTTCCCCATACAAACATTTAAAAAAATCACCATTTTGGCAAAAAATAAAGTGCCAAAATGGTGATTTTTTTAAATGTTTGTATGGGGAACCCCTCAGGGGAGTTCCAGGGGGTGTGCCACTGGCATGGTATGGTTCCTTCGGCAAAGTTTCTTATTTTGATCCCTAGAATACGATTTTCACTGAGCCATGGGCGATTATTAAATCGACCCGCCCTAATGTGTGTATACTCTCAAATAAAAATCCTAGTGATATAAGCAATACGAATTGTGCTGTGTAAACACCGAAAAAATTTTAAGGAAATAATTGCATCAATTTTTTTAATAAGGTTTCCGTCGTGTAAACTGGTACTAAGAAAAAAACTATTTTCTGTATATAACTGGTTATCTGCTAAAAAAGACCACAATTTATTTATAAACCTAATACTGATTATTTTGTGTAGACATATAAAACATGTCGTAAATGTAGACATTTAAAAAGATCATACAAAGAAGCGAAAAAAATAAAAACTTGTAAAACAGAAACGCAAAATAAAAAAATTCACTTACCGGCTTCAATCAATAACACCTTCCATTGTGCCACTTCGGATAAACGTGAGGCTGCCACAGAACCGGCTGAACCACCGCCAATCACTATAAAGTCATACTCATAATCAGGCTCTGAGCGAAACTATAAACGAAAAGTTTTTTCAACGTTAAGCGAATATGTATGTGTTAAAAATACACAACAAATTAAATTCAAATTGAATTGTTTATTTTGAAATTAAAAAAAAAAAAATGAATTGTATTTGTTGCCGCTGTTGTTGCTGTTATTGCGAGAAACTTACCCTTGAACTAGCACGACCACAAGGATCTTCAAGATCGCATTGTGAACGTATGAATACTTCCAAAAGACCCATAAACAACATAAATGCGCTGCCACCACAGGTGGAGGCCAGCGTTGGTCCAGTTGGCACCCCCACCAAACAATCACATGATGCTGTTGATGTGGCCATAGTTGTTGCTGTTGTTACTGTTGCTATTTTGATTGTGCAAATTAACCACACCACCGAAACACAGTTCTGTAGTTTATTGCCGTCTGTCTGTTTGTCCGTATGACTGTGTATTTTTTATTTATTTATTCCAATTACTGGTTTTTGGGGGAGCTACAATACAACACAACCAGTAGTTTCAATATTTGTGTAGCAATGTAAGGTATTAAAATCTGTAAATCAAGAAAATAAATTATTTATGTATGTTTAAAAAAAATCTATATCTATATATATAAAATTCAATGTATGTATGTATGTATGTATGTATGCAACGTATAGACTCCAAAACGGCTGAGCCGATTTTGATGAAATTTTCACAGCATGTTACTGTGACTCTGGAAGGAATAATAGGGTACTTTTTCCTTTACCACGCCCACTTTTACGCCCACTTTTTTAAAATATTGTAATTGGAGACCAAACCTCTGGACCGATATTCTTGAAATTTTCACAGCATTTAACTGGGACTCTGGTATGATTAATAGGGTACTTTTTTTGACCACGCCCATTTTTACGCCCACTTTTTAAAAATTATGTAATTGCTCCCATATAGTTTTTAACAGATTTACTTCAAATTGAATACACATTATATACTCCAGGCGAGGTAAAAATAAAGATTTCTTAAGCCACGCCCCTTTTCACGCCAAATTTTTGAAATAATAAATTCTTGACTATGCAAGTGGACAAAGGGGCATGGTCTCGCCTAAAGCATTGCAATAAATACATTAAAATTAAATAAATAAATGTTTGTAAATATATAAATACGTTTTATTTTATTTTATGACGAGGGAGGGGGGTAGCAAAGCACACCGGGTTTAGCTAGTATGTATATAAAAATGGATGGCTGTCTGTCTGTCTGTATGTTTGTGCTTAATAGTGTGACTCTGGAAGGAATAATAGGCTATATGAAGTTTTGATTGGACAAATGGGAGTGGAACCGCCCATATTTTGGGCATTTTTTGACGTATGTACGTCGATGATATTTATTACATATGGTATTGACATAATTAGGAATACGTACCACGAGAAAAGTGGGTGGAACCACGCCCCTTCTTAGGCAAATTAAAAATCGTAATATATTCTTAACTACTGGACCGATCGTTATTAAATTTTCACAATAGCATATTTGTACGAAATAATAAATTCTTGACTATATAAAGTTGTAAGTGAACAAAGAGGCGTGGCTACGCCCATAAACCCAAAATTTAAAATCATCATATCTTGGGCATTTTTTTGACCAACAGCGATAGTATTTGCTATATATGGTATTGGCACGAATAGAAATACGTACCAAAAGAAAAGTGGGCAGAGCACGCCCCTTTGTTTGCGATATATTAGACCTGTTAATCGATCTTAAATTATCACAGCGTGCAGTTTTGACTCAGGAATACTTATTACATGATCATATTTTTGACCATGCACACTTCTGCACCTACTTTTTTGCAACGTTTATTAAAGGCTTTACCTTAAAGGGGGGTAGCGAAGCACACCGGGTTCAGCTAGTATTATATAAATTATGAAATTACTACAAATATAGAAACAGTTAGTACTCGCAGTTTACTATAGTAGGCTGTTGAATTTGTATAAATGTATTTATAAATGTTCATACAACGTGTAGATTTTGGATTTTGCCAATTAATTGCCAGTAAATCTAATTATTTTGAAGGTTTTTTGTTTCGCTGAAATTATCATCAGTTTTTATAACTGTGTTACATAAATGAAAGTGAAGATCATCATTTTGGAATTTTGTAATAACATTGATCATTATTTATATTTTTTAAATAACATATGCCTTTGATATTTGTTTTATTTAGGCTCGAGTTCATTAAATTTAAATTTTCATTAAATTATTTCTACTGAAGGTAGGAATTGGTACATGAAAATTATTATTAAAATTTATTGATAATTTTTCTTGGCTTGGGGGATTCGAACCTGGGTTGTTGGTTGAATTAACATATGTTTCGAGAAACACCACTTTCTCTCATCAGAAATCAAACATCAATCCTTTAACCAGTGTTACCGGTGCTTCGAAATTTGCTGTAATTATCATTTTTTCATTTATTTACATGTTGCCTTCTTTTCTTCAGTTTTTTCGTATTCATGTCAAGACTTTGTCTCAAAAACCTGAATACATTTTTATTATGTTTGTTGTCCACTCTCGTCGAGATTTGTATGTGTACCACTTAAAGTACAACTACAAACATTAGCTTGTGCCATAGCTTATATTAAGAACAATTATTATTTTTATTTGAACTGTTAATTTTAAATCTTTGATATTTCCTTTATTTAGGCTCGAGTTCATTAAATTAAATTACAGCAAATTTCAAACCACCGGTAAATACTGGTTAAAGGATTGATGTTTGACTGTTGGCTTAAAACTCTTAACGATATAATCCAAATTAACGTTACCGTTATTTTTTAACGGTTTTGTATTCTAAACCCTAGAAAGAAACGTACGTCTATCAGACGTATGCCTTTTTAATTTTGTTCTCTGTCTCTGTCTTTTGTTATGAGAGAAAACCTTTATGCTCAGTAATCTTAGTTGATCTCAGTAGCTTGCTAGTGGTGGTTTTTTTTCGTGCAAACAATACGTCTCAGAGACGTTGTTCATTGATTTGAAAAAGGTTGTTTATGTTATGTTATGTTAATTTTTGATCTCTATTGAATTTTAATTAATTTTTCTTTATTATTATTTTAATTTACTAAGTTTTTGTGTTATCAAATAGAAAACTTTGCAAATAAATGATTTCAATAAAACATAAACTAATTTTTAATTACTTAAAGTCCTTAAAAGAACTAGAAATATTACGTCTTTCTGGTATAGCGTTATCTTTACCGTACAAAAGAATAACGTTATCTTTCTAGGGTTAAACATGGTAGTTTCACATAATTTTTTCCAAGTTTAAGCGATTGACGGGAGAGGTACTTGTTCTACAAATTTCATATCTTAAGCTAGAGGAATTATTAATTTTAGTTTTGTATTTTTTTGAGTTTAACACATTTTTTATTTGTATTTATGTGTTGTAAACAGTTACCGCCTATTAATTGATTTGTTGTCAGATAGTTTATTATTCATGCATGCTACAATTATTTTGCGCTGTGCACTTGTTTGCACACAAAACTAAATAAATATTTAAATTTTTTAAAAAACAGTTCTAAGAAATGTTATGATTGTTTAAAAGCCATGAAACGATCATGTAATACCCTACATACAAAATGTGATTACAATTAGCTTATTGAAAATTTAAATTTCCGTGTAGATATAAATTTATGTACATTAACTATAATACTCTAAAACTTAATAATTTTTGCATTAATGTGCAATAATTTATTTGTTTATAGACAATATGGAAATATTAAAGGGGTAAACAAACTAGAGTAATGCTTAGTTGATTTTATGATCATTTATTTCAGATTCCAATCCTAACTTGGTTTTTTTTATTTTATAAGAACAGGTACATATGTTATAAACTGCTTTAAAAGCTATTATATTTATTCATTAAATTCACCTAAAATATTTGTACAATGTCGGACTATAAGTTTGCTTATTAAAATTATTTCGTTCAGGAAATGCTACCAAGATCAAATTTGCATAAAACATCAAACGTCTGCTGTTTATTTTTAATACAATTTGGCATGTAGAGAAATTTTGCAGACCCACACTCAGTCATACAACATGGCGGTGCCATGAATTGAATTCCAGTATTTTTTGTGGATTTATAAATCTGCCATCTAGCAGAAAAGTGTTATATTGAATATTACTTGTTTTATGTTTGGTTTGCTCTCATCAAATTTAACATAATTCTCAATGGCTATAATTTTATAAACACATTCATATTAATTCATACTTTCATTCATTTATGCATTCATGCTTTAATTCACTCGTTCAAATGCAGATGTTTGACAGGTGAAAATTTTCATTTTGTAATTGATAAGAAAACCGGTCACTATTTTCCAATGTAAACACTGCAGCTTATTTTCTTGTTAGAAAAAGTTACCATGGGACTGACTAACTAGTTGTTAATGTTTGAAAGGAAAACGAAACAAAACAAAAACTAAACTTAATAATATAGTTAAAGAAATGAAAAATGTGAAAATTGTTAATTGATGATATAATAGATTAACACACTTTTTCATTTTATTAATTGCCGAAATGTTTATTTTTTTTTCGTTGCACTACAACATTTTTCTTCTTTAAAGTGGAAACTTTTTTTAACTGGTTTTGAAACGTTTTAAATACAAACTAATGATCTATGGGAAAATAGTGACAGATGTGACAGATCTACTTGAAATTATTTGATAAATATTAAATTTATTTCAAATAACTTCAAACAATTTAATTGATAAAGTCTCCTATTAGGAAGTAAGCTTTTCTTTTAGGCAACTTCACTAAAAATCAACATAAAACTGATTATTCTTCAACAAAAAATAAACCTTAACGAATTTTTAATTCAATTAATTACGCAATTATTATTAATTAATAGAATGATACTTTGCTACTCTTCTGTAAAATTATATTTCAATCAGACAAACGTTTTAGAAATGACAGATGTATTTCCTAGAAATTTCGCCATCAGCACAAATCCAATATACCCTGCCCCCTATTGTGCTGTAGGGCATAATTATTTTTTTTGCATTCTGTTTAAAATGTTTGCTGAATTACCACTACCAAAATATGTAAATAAATTATAAATATATATAAAAAATTCCCACAAATTAATCAAATTAAAAACGGTTTGTTTTTTGTTTACTAATAAATTGCAAATAAATTATTAACAAAATACATCACAAGCTACTTCATACTACATTTAACACTAAACTATTAAACAAAAAAAAAAAAATCTACAAAAAACTGTTAAAAATTTAAAAAAAAAAATTTAAAAAATGTTGTATAAAAAATGCCATATTAATGACTTACAAACAAACAATAAATAAACAATCAAATGAATTATTTATAAATCAAATCAACACAAAATTTACAGCAAAAGGTAAATATCAAAAAGAAACAAAAAACATTTGAAATAAGTTTCCGTTAAGCTTTTTTTGCAGACAAAAATAATATTTAAAAACAAAAATTTTGTTTTTGAAATTATTTTGTTTAATATGAAAAGTTAATATAGGTTACTGGTTACTTATATATCGATGGTCTCATGTAGAAAGGCCCTAACTCGCATATTTGAAACTTTACAGGAGAAGGTAAAAACATAATAGAAACTGTAATATTCAATATGTAACTTTTTTTGTACAACTGCTTATAAAAGCGTTATTTTTTACACTATTGCAATAAATTTTTGTGTGAGGAGGCGTATTTGCGTTAAATGCATTGGAATCGCAAAAAAACTAATTTCGAAAAAATAGCTAGTTAGGGCCTTTCTACATGAGACCAACGATATGTATTTTTTATTATTAATCATTTTTATTTTTTTTTTTTTTTGAATACGAAAATTTAGTTCATGAAGTTCATTCATTGTATGAAAAATATATCTCACTTTGTGGGGAGCATTATGAAATGGTAACTTTTGTTCATCATTGACGGCACACTGTGAATTACAGCAATACTGTTTCATTAATTGCTAATTAATTAAAGTAATTGTGTAGTTAGTCAGTTGGTTACCTACATACAGTTGTAGGAGGTTTTTACAGAAGAATTTTGGTTGAAATAGTGATTGTGTAATGGCTTCAGTTACTAAAAAGTTAGCTAATGCTCAACTGCACATTTTCTGAGAAAACTTTTAAATTTACACTTCTTTCAGTTAAAACATTTATAATGTTGGAGAATTGTTTAAGAACTTTAAAACTAAATTTATTTATCCACTACAAAATCCTCGATGACTCGCTAAATTTAAGCTGTAGGCAGTGTTGCCATAATTTTTTTTACAAAATCTGACAATTTCCAAAAAAAAATCTGGTTTTTTTGAAAAAAATCTGCACCTTCAAAACAAAATTAAATAATATCGTACATATTCTTCAAAAGTGACTCAATTCAAAATTTTTATTATATGACACAACTAAAAATAAATCACTATTAAATTGCAACTTTAAACCAAATGAAATATAAAGAAAGACTTAACTGTTTTTTATAACTTGTTAACTGTAACAAAATGCTTTGACCTATTTCTTATGTTTATCTATAAGAAAAATTAAAATTTTGAATTGAGTCACTTTTGAAGAATGTGTGCGGTATGTAATAAAATGATATTTGTATATATTTAATTTATTGAAGAAAAAAAGAAAACAAAATATAATTTTTATATCTATATATATAAAATTAAGTGGCAAAACTTCCTGTTCGCATACTCCTCCTAGACGGTTTGCCCGATTTCAATGAAATTTTCAGGGGTGATTGGGGTCTGTGTGGAGGGTGCACATAAGAAATTTAATGTGTATATCTTTACGCGTTTTGTGAGGGGGTAGCGAAGCACACCGGGTTTAGCTAGTTTGATATAAAATATACATATGTATATAAAATTAACAGTAAAAACATAACGTATAATACTTCATTTAAATTATCACATACATATGTATAGAGATCATAGTTGTACATATTCATATTAAATTTAGTTTCCATTTCTTTTGGTTGTACAAAATTTGTGCAATTGAATTTTTTTTTTTAAATCTTTGGTCCGCAAAATTCCACATAGAGTGGGAATAATAATATTGATTGCTTCTTTGTTTTATTCGAATAAAATTGAAAAATCTGCATTGATTTAAAAAAAACTGTTTTTTGGAGTAAAAATCTGCAAGCCTGTTTTGCACTTCAAAAAACTGCAAAAAACAGATAAATCTGCACATTTGGCAACGCTGGCTGTAGGTGAAGATTCTCAGTTACAAATATTTTTAAATTTAATTTTATGAAACAATTTTACTAAAACTCAAACTCATCAATTATGTATGTATGATGAAATACACTCCATAATAATTTTCATTGTGCTAAAAAATTTCCAAAAGTAGTTACAAAAGGCGTTTCTTTTACTGATTTGCGGTTTTTTTTTTAATAACATTTCATTTTGTTATTGGATTTTATGGTCTTCTTTTCACTTCGATACAATTGAAGATAATAAAGACCATCTAATACAATTTCTATGTATGTATTTGTATTTATCTTATAAAAATTTTCTTATTCGAAGATTTACTTCTAGTTAAATATAAAAGAATTTGAAATTTATATTTGTATATCTCTGTTAAATGTTCTACATAGTTTTCCTTTGGAAAACGTAAATGCAAAAACATACAGAAATATACAAAGAGACACTAGCAAAATGTAATGCATTTTCTGGCCTGCTATATTTAACTAGAAGTAAATCTTCGAATAAGAAAATTTTTATAAAAAGTTTTTACATAGTACTCGCAAGAGGAAAAATTCTCATTTATTTATCTTATAGTAATATGTACCCAATATGATGTATTACTGACAATGCAAACCCAAACAAACATTGTGTCAAAAGTTATGCAAAATCTGTGCTATTTCTTTTATTTCGGCTCGAGTTCATTAAATTTAATTTTTCATTATTATTATTTTTACTGTAGGTAGGAATTGTTACATGAAAATTATTATTAAAATTTATTGATCATTTTTCGGCTGAGTTGGGGATTGAACCTGGGTTGTTGAATTTACATGTTTCGAGAACCACCACATCACTCATCAGAATTCTTTGCGTTCTAACCTCTGCACCACTGTGTTACCGGTGGTCCGAAATTTGCTGTAATTATCATTTTATTCAATTTATTTACATGTTGCCTGCTTTTCTTCAGTTTTTTCGTATTCATGTCAAGACTTCGTCTCGAAAACCTGAATACATTTGTTTATTATAGCTATGGCACAAGCTAATGTTTGCAGTTGTACTTTAAGTGGTACACATAAAAATGTCGACGAAAGTGGACAACAAACATAATAAACAAATGTATTCAGGTTTTCGAGACGAAGTTTTTTTTTATAAAAAAAGTTTTTTTGGAACTCAAAAATTATGAATAATGTTCACAAAACTGATAGGAAATGCCGTGAGGTAATCCGTTTTGATTTTTCGCAATTATTGTTATTGATTTCGATTGATAAAATAATAGATTAATAAATAAGAACAATGATAATTTTCTTAAACAAATTTAAGTTTTATAAAAAAATTTTAGTTTTATAAAAAAAATTCATTTTTTAAAAAAAAATTTTTTTTTTCAAAAATACAAAGTTTTCTTCAAAATATTTATGGCAACGCTGAGAGCAGATACAATGAAATGTTGTGCAATAATTAATGCCATTCATCAAAACAAAAAAAGTTAAAGGAGAAAATTTATTTTTTTTTAATTTTTCTTAAAATTATTAAATTAACATGATCGGCCTCTATTTTATGTTACAATATATAAGTAACTATTGTACTATTAAGGTGGATTCACCCATTCGTTCTGAACAAAATATTTGTTCGGACAAAGTTTTTTTCATATGAAGTTTAACGTCTCTCTTTTTGAGAGAGAGAAAATATATTTTACGAACAACTCTCAGCTTGAATTGGTTTAATTTTATATTTTTTCTGGACAAAATTGAACTGACTTGACAATAGGTTGCATTTCTAACTATTCTAAAGCTGTGTTCACATTGTGTGTATTTGTCATGTGGAATGTCACTTTTCTATCCACATGTGTTTTCATGTGTATGCCAAAAATTGAGTTTCACATACGGTTTATAATTTACATGTTCAAATGTTGGTATGTCAATTACATTTGACATAACCTATCAAAAAAAAATCTTAAAACAGCTGATATGGTAAAACTTATTCCGCAGGTTATACAAGTATTCCTTCTCTTGCCACATTTCGATCAACTGTAGAACCGCTTCTTTGCTCCAGTCATACTTTAACAACATAAAAATAACTATAAAAATTGCAATAAAAAAATACATATGTACTTACTTTTGTTAACTACTTTTCAATTTTTCCCTCCATTTTCAGTAATAAATTTGTAGTTTTTTTTTGTATTTTTGTTTTACTATTTATAAATTATATTTATTAAAATTTTAATTAATTTTTGCCGCCATAAAGTTTTTGTTATAAAAAACAGCTGATGTCAGATGGTTTGTCACTTGAAAATAGAACTCGTTCTAAATAAAAAATGTCATGTGTATTGCACACATAGAAATAACACATGATATTGTTTGAAGGTGTTCAGACTATATGTACAAATTTGACATGCGAAAAAGTGACAGTCCACATGACAAATACACATAATGTGAACACACCTTAACTATGGTGTTTGTGAAATTAAATTATTCATTTCATTTATTCATTAAAAATTTTGTAAATTATTTAAAAAAAAAATTTAAATAATTTAATATGTATTTGTTTGTTGGCACTTAAAAATTAAAGCAAAATAAATGGCCGCAGTATTGCCACTTGTAAAACTAATAAATTTTGTTTACATATGGCAGCTATGATTTTCCAGAAAACTCGTTCGAAATGGGTGAATAGTACTGCCAAAAACTCGCAAACACTCCGGACCTTTATTAAATTATTTTACAATAGATTCCAGAGTGCAGCACATTAATTGCAGCACCATATTGATAGTTTAAACTGCGACAATATTATAATACAAATAACTAAACCCACCGGAAGTATTATAGTTTAATATATTTTATATGAAACTAGCAATATTTTGATTTCCACCGGACTTGAACACATCTACAATGTTTGACAGAAATTTAAACTGTGTGAATTTGTTTCATTTTCTTTTAAAAGTATTTTTATTTTAATCGCACTCTCAGACAACAAGATATAACAGACAATTCAATACGCCAAGTTGCAGATTTTATACGGAATTTATTTATTTAATTATATATTTTAAAGTTTGCTATTATATCTCAATTCTTTATCATTCATTGGTTTTAAAATTGAATGTGTTTGTGTGGTAGTTTTTTTGTTTTCATTTTGCTTTTATGGAATAAATTTAAAATTATAATTAAAACGTTATTATACAGTTACTTTTGTATAGCCAGAGAGTAGAAGGTCATGTGAAATTCACAACATCTTCTTTAAATTCAATCATTCATTGTTAAGACACCAGCAAAAGCAACCACAAGCAAAAAAATACAATGTTTAGAAACAGCAATAACTTAAAAAAAGAAGAAATAAAGATCACAATTATTTGTTGCAACCTCCTACTGTTGCCAGTGTATTGTAGCAACTGTTGCGTTTTTACTGCTGTGGCTGTTGCTGCAAATATTAACTTTAGCAGGCCTACATTTGCTGTCATAATTTCTTTTGTATTAATTCACGATTGCCTATTTTCTTTAAATACAAAACTAGCGTTTTTCGATTTTTTTGTTCATTTAAATAATTTTTATTTTTTGTTTGATTTATTTCTTGGAGGTTGTGATTATTAACTGTCGACACCGAGTTCAAGTAATTGTTTGCTTATTTTTTTTTCATTATTATTTCTTCTGTTTAAAAACTCATTTTTATTAATGAAAGGAAAAAAATAAAGAAACTTTAAAATGAAATCTTAAGATTTCTTTAGGTTCGTTTTAAAGGTGGAAGGTTAAATATACTATATTTTATTTTATATTCTGTTGCTTTGTAATGGTTTAATAATAGTTTAGTTGCAACTACTTACTAAATACTCGTGGTTTTAAGCGTAAAGATGTTGTTATTGATATTATGACGTAGTTTTATTTAGTTTTCCTTCTTTAGTGTTACATTAAATAGTTTTGTTTTTATTATTGCTATTTTTTTATCTGTTGTTTGTGAATCAGTCAGTTGGAACGTGTTTGTTTTTGTAATAAATAAATGTTCAAGACAATGTTTTAAAGTTGGTGTCTTAAGTCTTTTGTTTTAGGCTTACAACTACTTTGTTAAATGTTGGTTTTATTTGGTGAATTGTTTAGTTTAGTGCTTGGAATAAAGGAAAGAGACCACGCCTGCTTAATAAGCTATTAAATACACTATACAAGTCATTACATAGATAACAACTAGTTCCATTTAAGGACTATATAATCTCATTGATGGTAATGACTTATAAAAGTAGTTATCAGTGAAGACGGAAACTATGTTTGGTTACTGCGATAACATAGGGACACTGAGTAGGTTACTGATAATACGTACAGAAAAAAAATGTAACTACTCATGTGTAAACGTAGTGCTGTTGTGTTGAAGAACCTGAACTAGGGCTTCTATTTACCTTTAAAGGTCAGCATTGGTTTTCGAATTAGCAGCTGATTACAAAAATATTATTAATAAATTTATTTATAAACAAGTTATAAAGAACTAAGTATGTATTAGGGCATCCAGTCGAATAATCAAATAATTTCTTACGAATAATTATTCGAATAATTTTAAAATTACCATTTTTGAATAACGAATAATTCGAATAATTTTATGTGAAATAAAAGAATAAAAGGAATGAAAATAATGCTTTAAATTTATAGTTTTTATTTAAATTTTTTCATTATTTTATGATTTAAGCCATTCAAATATTTGTTGTCTCAGAAATACAATTATACGATTCTCATTTCATATCTTTGAGGGGTTTATGTCGTTAATCATTTCATTAATTTTTAATTTAAAGGTCACACTTGGCAAATATTTACTCAAAACTATTTACACTTATTTTAGCATACATTTTTTGACGTTCTTACAAGAGGTTTGCAAGATCAAACAACATCAAATAAAATAAGACTGAATATTTGTTGTCTCTTGTCCTAAATAAACGAAGTTTTTTTTTTAAATAAATAATCGAGTTAAAATATATTTTATTTAGTGGCTACGTCTATTTTTTTGGTAAATATTTGACAAGTGTGACAATACCTTAAGGCTGTAATCAATCGGTTGGCTTTGTATAGACCAGGGATGTAAAATAAGATTTTACAAATTGTACTAAATCATTGATATTTCTTTTATTTCGGCTCGAGTTCATTAAATTTACTTTTTCATTAAATTATTTTTACTGAATGTAGGAATTGTTACATGAAAATTATTATTAAAATTTATTGATAATTTTTCTTAGCTTGGGATTCGAACCTGGGTTGTTGGTTGAATTTACATATGTTTCGAGAAACACCACTTTCTCTCATCAGAATTCTTTGCGTTCTCACCCTCTGCACCACTGTGATGCCCGCTAGCCTACAGTCAAACATCAATCCTTTAACCAGTGTTACCGGTGGTTCGAAATTTGCTGTAATTATCATTTTTCATTTATTTACATGTTGCCTCCTTTTTGTTCAGTTTTTTCGTATTCATGTCAAGACTTCGTCTCGAAAACCTGAATACATCTTGACATGATCTCTAAGTTTAGATCCAAAAATATAAAATTTATTTTTATAAACAAATTTAAAAGGAAACATTAAAAGAAAGAAAAAATTCAATTCAGTTCACCTTTGTGGATTGTCACACTTTCAGGATAAAATATCTTTTTTGGTTATTTAGTACCATCAAGCGCTGATTCTTAGTACCAATTTACATGAAGTAATTCTTTAAGCTAAGCTGATTAAGTTTTAGACATCGTGGTGAAGGGAAGATAAGACCAGTACACACTTGATTGTACTAGTAATTCGTTTTACTCTCTTATTCGTATTACATACATATGTATGTGTATAAAAATGTGTGTATACTCTCAAATAAAAATATGACCGACTTAACAAATTCAAATTATGTTGTGTGAACGCCGAAGAAATTTCAAGGAACAAAATTGTATCAATCTTTTCAACAAAAATTGCTTTGTGTAAGTTGGAACTTACTTTGTCCATATGCATATAGCTAAGTTTATGACATTAAGTTCAATAATTTGAAATAACAAATCAGAAACATTAGAAATAAAAGTACCAATTTGTCTTTTTCCCCTTTCTTTTTTGAGAATACTTTGACTAAATAAATTCTAGGTAATGCAGAAGTTATGGATGAATATATTAAAATGTGTGTGACATATTTCTTTATGTTACTGGTCTAAACACAAACTAAGTATCATTCTGGAATGTCTGTAATTGTGTTAAGTTTTCAAGCTCAGTTTTAAAAAAGCATAAAATTCACAAAATTTTCCAATAAAAATTTATGCATTTGAAAGCTGCAAACAACGATAATGTAAATATTAACTTATCGCCACAAATATTAATCATGTAAAATATTAAAAAAAATTGATTTGAAACCACTATACTTTATTTTCAGATAAGAGCACAACCTGTTATTTTAATTTGTTTAAAGTTTTTTTTTTGTTAGCGGGATGTCACAACTAAAATGTGTTTTTTTTCTATTTGAAAAATTATAGACTTGCAATCAGTGATAAATTTTTTTGTGGTTACAAGTTTTCACACAGCCACAAATGTGTTCAATATTTTATGATTTTTCTTTTATTAAAAAAGAAGAAAAAAAAACAAACAGAAGCTAATGAAAACGAACTTAAACTTTACCCATATAAAAACCAGACAAAGTAAGTTACTTTTAGCTAATGTTGTTGTCTTTGGTGTTTTTTGGTATATGTTTGGCCAACTGCTATTTAAGTGTCAAAGTCTTTAAATGACAATAGAGGCAATTTGTGCCAATAGCACATAAACTTACAAACAAACAAAAGAAACAAACGAATCGAATCGCAACGAAACAAACAAACTGCTGAATGCAATTGTATTTTTTGGCGGTTGAAAGTGAAAATAGGAAGTTACATGCAAACACACCAGCCATCACAACAGTAGTAACATGAATGAACCCCACCAGAAAGCTACTAAAGCTGCTTTAGTATCCCCCTACTACTGCTGGCTGCCACTATATGATGTTGGCATAGATATGATACGCTTGTATGTCTGAATGTATTTCCATAACTGCAGGCGCTGCGTTAAAAGCCATATTACCTATGTGAAATAATGCAATTTGCCTAAAGCAAGTAAATAGAAGAAACAAATGAGTAAGATAAAGTTATTAAAGGCGTCACATAATGACATATATGTCACCCTACGTCCTAGTGTTTCTGCTAGAATATTTAGTGGATCCTATACATAGATAAAGTCAAGCGCTATATAGATTACAAATACTGAATTATGACTAAAAAAGTATATTTAGTGATATGTAATGGATTTTCTTTCTATATACACAATATTTCCTGGTATACAAGAAAGTAATCAATTATTAGTGAACAAAAACAAAAATTAATGAAAATAGTTTTGTTACTTTCGAATGTTTGTAAGACACAAAACTAGTTTCATTAAAATTAGAATAGATTTGTTCATGGTCCTTCGAGCCAGACTTTTCTAATCTTTTACCATAAAGTCCGATTTGGCTTGACTTCTTAGTGTGTATCTTAGACTGGCTTATCTCCTTTAGCATTCCTAATAGATTCTATTATTAAATATTAGCGCAGAGCTTTTAGTCTGTTTGGTTTTATTTTAACAAATTGAAAAGATAAAGATTTTTACGGAAGGACCATGAACAAAAAATAAATTAAATTATTAAATATTATTAATTATTGCGAGTGGTTGCAAACACTCCGTGAATGCTTGCCAGACACTCAATTTTATTTACAAATTAAAATCTCAATAACTAAAATCCAAATCTTTAAACTAAACTAGTAATAAGATAAGAGCTCTATAGTCTTGTTTACATTTGATCTTATCTATTTAATATTCCCATCACTCCGTGTGGTAAACACATGATAAGAACATCTCTTTTGAATGTGTGAAGTGACATGGTGCTCATGCCTTATCTTTCCGAAACACACATGCGTTTTAGTGTAAAAATATATTTAAACAATACAAAATATTTCATGAACTACAAGTACACTTTCATAAAATATAAAAAAATATTATAAATATCAAAAATATAAAAATATGTTCAAGTATTCGAACAATTAGTTTCGAAGCTTTAAAGTAGTGTAATTTTGAATATAATCGAGATATTTACTTGAATCTTTTGGAAAAGATCAGAAATTACTTTATCTAAACAAAAAATTGTTTCAGATATTTGTAAATATATCAAAACTTTAATAAAACCTGTATTTTTAGATGTTCAACAAAGCTTAAGGTCTAGGTCTTTTTTTAAATAAAGTCTTTATTCTCGATATTTCGTTACTTCGTAAAATGAAAAATAAATAAAAAAATAAAATAAAATAAAAAAAAAATTTCCTGCAGATGCTACGCAACGAAGTAGCGAAATATCGGGAATAAAGATTTTATTTAAAAAAGACCTGAAGCTTAAATAATTATCGGAATATTAAAGACACAAATTTAAAAAAAAATCACGAATTTTTTAGTTATACACCCGCTATTAAAAAGAGAGAAAACATTATTTTTTCTTTAAAATGTATTATTTGTGAAGCTAGAAATGATATTTTGAAATTAAATTTTTTCTCTCTGATGGATAATTGTATTGTTTAACAAACAACAAATTTGAGGAAAAACGGTTCAAAAATTCTGCCCAGGGTTTGAAAAAAACCATAAGAGGGAACTTTCAAAAAAATATACAAATTATAGAAATTGAATGAGAAGCATTTGCTCGTGTTTAAACAAATAACATCTCAAAGGTGACCTCTTTAGAGCCCTCTCAGCTTCGCCCCTGAAGGTTTTGTGTTTAACCATCATTTGTGCATTACTAAACTACTTCTAGTTAAATCCGATTTGGATACAGGGTTTTTTTAAAATGAGTCTAACTTTTCACCTATTGGTCCTAGCAAAAATTGTCCACTGGACTTTAGATAGCTATTTCTTAAATCATTCCAAAAATATATTTTTTTAATTTTTAATTTTTTTTTTTTTAATTTTTGTTTAAAAATTATAATTGTGCTGATGTAGGGTATAGAAAGTCAACCGTACAAAAAAACTAGTAGTAGTAGTTAGTATTACATGTTATTTTAGACTTTTTACATTTCATTCACATGTTTTTTTGCAACTATTTATTGTGTTTGTTTATATATTGAGACTTTTATGCTTGTAGTGCACATAATTTATGAGTTTATGTCTTCAACGTATTCGTATTCATAGTATTTAAAATGTTATATAGGTACTCGTATACTAACTGTTTATTAGTATGGCAAAAAAAAAAAATAAAATAAACATAGGAAAAAGATTCATTTGGTGTTGATTTGGCTGGCTGAATAAGTTGGCAAAACATTTAATAACAAGATCTTATTAAGCAGGTATGGCTATGTACTTCGTATATGACTATTAAATGTTTGTTTATTGGCCTAAACTGGTCATTGTTAATGTTTTCAAGTGTTTTTCTTCAATCAATTTCTTTTCATGTGTATGCTGGTTTTTTTCTTGCCAATATTATTAATCAACACAAATTTATCGTTAAGTGTATAAATCTTGTCATTATTAAGTATTTATTTATTTTTTATTGTTACAACATTTCAATACTGTTTTCTTAATAATTATGAAAGTGTTTGTTTGCAAATATTTTCATAAAAAAATATGCGTGTTTATATTTTGCAGATAATTGAACAGATTAGCCAGCCTGTTAGTGCGGCAATGTTTTTAGTAAAGTCCTGCTAAATTTACTACCAAATTAAGGAAGTGCAAGCAGACAACCACGACCCGTTTATACCCTAAACCATGATAAGAGCAAACGCTGATTTTTAGAAATGGTCACTATATGGGAACTATGACCTATTATGGACCTGTCATTATAAAACTTAGTGTTATGACTTGTGTGCCATATTATTCGAAATTTTTTTAAAAGCATTTCAGAATTAATACTTACAATTTTATTATAAGTTACTATTTTGGTAAAATAAATGTTATACCTACCTACGAGGGCGGTTCGGAAACTTCTTAGCCTAGCACAGAAGGAGAATAGTTAGTTTTTCAGAACAATTTTTATTTTTCAATATAATTTCCTGCAACTTCAATACACTAACGCTTATCTAGCAAATCTATCCTTTCCTCAAGGCCATTAAATTTAAATATTTAATGACACCAAGAATATCTAATTTTTGAACATCTGTTTCTATATGAAGGAGTTGCCAGATCGAAAAGATATTTAACACGTGTTCATAGCCGAGATGGAAGTTTCCAAAACACTGTTTATAACGCGCTTTTTGTTCTAGGCTAAGAAGTTTCCAGACCTCCCGCGTATATGAATGAAAATACAAAATCCATACATCCATAAATTAAAACCTAAACAGAGGAAAATCAAAAGTAACATTGTACAACTGAAGTAAACGGAACAAAAAAAATTAAGTTGCCAGCAAATGGTTGCTTCAATAAAAAACAGTGATATAAATTATTTTTCGTTTAGTTTGGTCTTAAGTTTATAACATTGTAGTATTTTGGTGGTTTTCTCTGCTTGTTCTCTATACTAAACACCATTCTCTAAGTAAAAGGTTTAAAATTGCAAAAAGGTTTTTTTTTGGGTTTTTAAAATTGAATGAATGAATGACTGACTGACTGACTGTTTGAATGAATACCTTTGATTTGAAAATTGTTAAATTCAAGCAAAGAAGTGACATTTTATTACCTAAATACAATAAAAATGTTTTTCAATGTTTTGTAACCGCAACAGCATCTGTTTGGTTGCAAATTATATTTTCCGCTTCTTTCGCAAAACAAAACTACTTTGTTCATGGTGGCTGTTACAATATTGTTTTATTCGCTTAAAATGTCTTTAAATATCTATTATTAAATGTTTAGAGTCAGCAAATAGATTTCAAAATATAATTTTATCATTTTTACTATTTAAAATGAAATTTATATTTTTATAATAATAATTTTATAATCTTTATTGTTGTTTAATAAAAATAGAGTTAAGGATAATAACAGTATTTATGTTTAGAGACTTCAAAGCGTTTAGCTCGTCTAATTTTATCTTTAATCGATTGACATTACCGAACAGTCGAAAATGCTGTTATTGCAATTTTAAATTATAAAAAAAATTATATTTTTATTTTTCAAAATTAAATTTATTGAAATCTACAAAAGTGAATTATTTAAGTCAGGTCGAAATTATTGTTACAGTAGGGCCTCGATTATCCTTGTTGTTTGAGACCGGATGCATTACGGATAATCGATTTTCACGGTTAATCGAATAACAATTTTGATTATACAGTTATTAAATATTTTTATTATTTAACAAGTGAACATTTGTGTACATATGTATATTAGGGTGGCCCCGTTTGTATGGAGAAAAAATAAGGTATCGATGTTCCCGACTAATATGAAAATTTGATTCATTTTAAAACTACGTTTCTCAATTTTTTTGTCCTGGGGTCAATATTTGGTGAGCTGGATCAAAGGATAAAAAGGTCCTTTTTCACATTTCCCCCAAGGGAACTATATGTAATTGTAGTATCATATGAAAGGTCTTTGAGAGGCGCATTGGGTTATCACAAATTAAAAAACAATTTTTTTTTAATTCAAAAATTTTGAAAATTTCAGACACAATTTTAGTGTTTCTTTATTTTTTCATAGAATTTACTTGAATAAATAGTTGAAATTTCTTGATTATAAACATCATGCAATTTAACCCAAATGGTTTTTCCCGTTTATTATATTTTCAACTATTTTTACAGCATTTGATGTTGGGTTTGCGCTTACTACTCTCTAGCTTTGCATATAGTTTACTTTATTTTGCGCATAAAAATTGGTCTATTTTAGTAATAAATCAATTAAATTTTTGTATACGCTTTTGTCTTTATACTTTTTCTTTATACTTTCAAACAAAGAAAAAATAATAGAATTGCTACTAGTACTTTTGGAATGACAGGGGTTTCCTTGAATAAGCATGATGTTACTGTTTACTTTATTTTGATGGGCAAATATTGTTAAATTATTAAACAATAAATTAATTAAATTTGTTAGCGCTTTTGTTTTTCCTCCTTTTTTATGTTAATTCAATTCTATTTAAATAAATTTTGTTCTATAATATTATTTATATTAATATAATTAAGCTTTTCGTTTAAAAATATGTAGTGTTGAGTTTATTTTGATGCTCACAGTACCGTGTGGCACCCAAAAGCTGGTCTGTAATCTAAATCGTATTGCAGCATTAACACTTTTAAAATACTATATGTAATACAGACTGATTCTTTGTCGGCACCTGACCACGAAATTACACTACTGCTTTTATTATCATGTTAAAATTCACTGAACCTGAAAAACAAACTAGCATTTTTGTGGTTATAAATTAAAAACAGTCATATATTGCATAAAAAAAAACTATCGATATTTTGACTATTGTCCCTGTAATTTAATGTTTTATTTTAAAAGCATTTTTATAATTGAGTGTATGATCTTGGAAACTTGTTACAAGTGTAAAATTGTTGCTTAGCTAAAAATAAAACTGCTGGCAATTTTTAGCTAAAACTTACAGCCAGTCAGGCCTCTTGCACTTGTTCTAAAAATGCTAAAAATGATGTTTTGACTTAATTTAGTTGTTTAGTTTAACCAGTAACTCTAATGAATGAATGATTTAACAGGGCAACAACGTATGTAACATTGTTAAAACTAATTAATATGTACAGATATTATCAAAATGTTGCTACTTTTTAATTAATTAAACCCAAATAAAATAAAAACAAGTTTAAAGTAATTTGAACATGAAGCAGTAAAGCTTAAAAACTAAACTATGTAAATTTTATGCCCGAGAAGAATGTTTCTTAACTTTAGTGTTTTATAATAAAAAAGTTTTTAAATAATAGTTTTTATTTATGTTGGCTTAATTTTGAAAGCAACTTTATAACATTGCAACATATTAAAGTTTAGTTAAATAAATCGAATCAATGTTAGAGTTTTGACATCTCCCAAACACATTCTAAACATTCAAATAAGCCACAGTATGAAGTCTTGACTGTATTTGAATATATGTATGTATTCACAGTGTTTCGTTACTTTTGTAACTTTATATACGAGTAATGTATAACGATTTCGTTCACTTTTTTTTTTGTACAAAAAGATGATCATTAAGACAGACTGACATTAAGTATTTGTCTTATATTTCTAAAGTTTTGCTAAAGATAAACTTTAGCTGTGTTGTTTATACCCTGCACCACTATAGTGGGGAGGGTATATTGGATTTGTGCTGATGTTTGTAACGCCCAGAAATATTGGTCCAACACCCACCTTAAAGTACACCGATCGACTCAGCATCACTTCATGAGTCGATTCAACGATGTCCGTCCGTCCGTCTGTCTGGCTGGCTGGCTCTCCATGTAAAGCTTATGCGCAGAGTACAGGTCGCAATTTTGAAGATATTTCGATAAAATTGTGTACGTGAAATTTTTTTGCTCCGAGAACGGATGCGATTGAAATTGGTGGAAATCGGTCCATTATTTCACTTGGCGCCCATACAAATGTCCTTTCGAAATTGGGATTTATCGATCATAAATGTTTGAATTATGCAAGTATCCAAACAAATTTCACCACAAATGAGTAATAAATAAAGCTAAATCAGATCTAAAAATTTTTTTGCAGATCGGTCCATAATTTATTATAGGTCCCATATAAGGTCCACTTCCGAAAATCACTTTAAAGAGTGTAACTCACTTAAAAATGTCGATATCCAAATAATATTGAACACAAATATATTTCATATATATACAAATAATACGGTACAATTTTATTATGATCGGTCCATAATTAGTCGTAGCTTCCACTTCCGAAAATCACTTTAACGACCATAAATTTCTTAAAAATGTTGGTTGCTAAATAAAATTCCACACAAATAAGTTTTATATATACAGAAATCATGACACCTAATTTTATAATGGTCGGCCCATAATTAGTCGAAACTCCCATATAAGACCCTCTTCGTAATTCACTTTAACCAACATAAATCTTTTAAAAGTATTTATATCGATATACAGTTTAACACAGAAATCATGCCACTAAATTTTTAGATGATCGGTCCATAATAGGTCATATCTCCTATATAGTGTCCATTTCTGAGAAACTGTTTTATTTATATACTGGCTGTAGGGTATTATATAGTCGTGCCTGACCGACTATACTTTTTTTACTTGTTTTGTTGTTGTTGTTGTTGTTGTTGTTTTTCAAAACTGTTGCACTTTAACGCTTTATAAATGACATTTAACTAAAGTTCAGAGCAGAATTTTGTAAAACCAAGTTTTATGTTTATTTATTTAATTTTTAACGTAAAAGGAAAAGTCAGTTAACCTGGTTTTGAAAAGAGAAGGAAGTGGTGAAGGGTTTTGTATTTGAATTGTAAAGATAAAAACTGGTTCGAAAAGAATTTATTTGTTTATTTATTTTGGGTTTAATAACATTTTTTATTGCTTTATTATTTTTAGGTTGCTTTGATACAATAAAAGTCGCATGTTTTTATTATACATTATTATGAATGAATACTAAATGAATTTTATTAAAGTTTATTGAAATTTAAGTAATTAACCAATTGTATGAGTGAAACCAACACAAAAATCCGATTTGTTACAATACAATTTATTGAAACCACTAATTAATATCATCATCAAGCACAAAATAATAAATTGCAAGATTTTATGGATTTCACTAAAGGAGTTCTTTAATCTCAATTTGAATTAAGAGCATTTTCCACATTTTAAATATGTAGCAAGGGATTTGAATGCACAGTGAGATACATATATCGCAAAAGAAAGAATAATAAACATGTAACTTCTAAATTACTTAAACTTAAAGCGCCAATAGAGAAGCTATTGAAAGTTCAGTACATTCACAACGTTAGTTCACTGCAGCGCCATCTGTGCATAGAGCTCATACCTAGTAAGACGGTATTCTAAAAATTCAACCACTCCAATTGAGCACCTGTGGGAATATCTGGAAAATAAATTAGGCAAAGATATATTTCTCGCAAGGATAAACTAAAGCCAGTAATACAGGATGGATTAAACAAAATTTGTCCTGATTTCACTAAAAGATTCGTTGATTCTATGTCTACAACAAAGATGGGCAAACACATACTATGATGTTTATATTTGTGTTGGTTAAGCAGCAGAGAGCTTTGTGTATTAAGAGAGAAAATCATTAACATTAAAAAAATTGCGAAATCTTGCTTGCACAAGTGCTAACCAGCAACTGATTTAAGCTTGATATCTGAGATCACAAAACAAAGCAAGACTCAAGTGCTCATTTTAGTGTAAACACAGGAGTAAGCTTATATTGTACGTGTGTGAATGTAGCGTAAGCAGAATTTTGAGGCCAATCACATGTGCTGGGGAATATCAATTTTGTTTATGACACGTCTAAAGGCAAAAGGACTACAAACAAAATATTAAGTACAATAATTTATATAATTTTAATATACCAGTTTACTTTATTTTGACATGAAAAATCTGGTACTTTTCGGGTAAAACTGCTTTAAATTTGTACTTGTAATATATATAATAAAACATTTGTTTAAATAATATTAGCTGTTTACTTTATATTGACGTTCTTAGTATATTTAAGTGTAGTATTATGTGCGATTTGTTATAATATTAATTAAGATAGAAAGTACCAGATTTTTCACATATGGGCAACACGGCGAAAGCTGGTAATGCTAATGTTGGCCATGCCCAGTTGAGCCGACGAGAGAAGAACAATTTTCTCATCGGATTGCATCCGTTAACAGACAGAGAGCGTAATCATTTATCTCGTTAGGGTGTCTAGTCTTTATTACGTTCTAGTTTGCCGAAGAGATCGAATTTATCTTATCAGATTGGATTCGTAGCGATAATGTTTTTAATTGTTTAATTTAGTTTTAATTTATTGTCTTTAGTAAAGAACAAAATAGTTTCATTCGAAGCATTATCAAATTAAAAAACTCAATGTAAAAGGCAGCTATTTGGTAAAATAGATTTCAAAGGAAGCATGTATAGACTAGATATTACCCAGATGAAAACAAAAACTGAATATACCGCCAAGCCGTTAACTTACAGATGCCGCGGTATCTAGAATAAATCATAAACCTTAAGATACGGTCACACTTGGCAAATATTTGCCCAAAAGACGTAACCAATAAAGAAAGTATTTTTGAATTCGACACACTGAC
This sequence comes from Bellardia pandia, assembly GCA_916048285.2. Lineage (NCBI taxonomy): Eukaryota > Metazoa > Arthropoda > Insecta > Diptera > Calliphoridae > Bellardia > Bellardia pandia. The sequence continues at coordinate 125,850,169 of OU696529.1, forward strand.
AACTGACACAGACACAAGCTGTTTGATCTTGCAAAACTTTTGTAAGAGTAAACAATTACAAACAAATTTGTGCTGATGCAAGTGATTATGCTACTTTGAGTAAATACTTGCCAAGTGTGGCCGTACCTTAAGGAGAATATAAATATTCACTCAGAATGTGAGAATCTGAAAAGCATTTGAGAAACAAACGGATTTCCCTGGCATTTCAACCTCTTCACTACCCTTAGAGGCAACTGGTCAAACGTAATTAAGAAAACCATACCCTCAATACAACAATCAAACTAAGCAATCTCTTATCTTTCAATAACCAATTTATTAATTTATTTTTATTTATTTTTGCAATATAATCGGTCACAAATTTCTACTTGAGTAATAGTTTTTAAAAAAGAAATTACACAAATTTCTCATAATCTGTATTAACAAGTCAACGCTGTTAGTTAAATTAATTGCAAACAAATTTCTTTACTACAAAATATTCAACGAAAATTTCTAACGATTGTTTTGACCTCAGGAATTTGACCTGTAAATGCAAATAATTATCAGCAGCAGCAGCATCTTTGCATTTGTTAGTAACACACTAACCCCCTAAAGCCAACTGAATAAGTTGCCACCAACAACAGCAACAACAAAGTATTTGCCACATTTGCAACGTGAGAAAGTAAACATTTTTTTTTATAAAAATTGTTAAAAAGAAAAGCCAACAATCAACAACTACTTACACTATAAATTACAATACAATACTAATAACATATACCGGGGGTACAACTTCAGTTAATTTGTCAGGAAATTTCAGAAAAAAACTACAGGAGTAGTTATTTTCACGACAAAATGCTGCAGTCAAAACCACAAGGTAAAAGAAAAAAATATCTAAACAGATAATACGAGTGGTACTTCTCTACACGTAATCACAATTAATCATGACAGATATTTAAATCTTTTGCTCTCACTCATTCAGCTGCATGAAAATCTACAAAACTTATGTGAAACAATCACTTAAAGGAAAGATATGTACAACATTAGGAATAAAGCTGTACACAAAACACATGACGATATTAAGATATTCAAATAATTGTACGTATTACATGCCACATGTAGATTCGTAGATACTTGCATGAGTGGGATTTTAGCACATTGTGATAATGATGAACAAAAATAAGATGGAGTTGTAAATGATGCGAATAAAGGTGCCAGCGGTGGGAGTGTTTTGAAAGGGGTGTTGAAGCGAGATGTGTGCTTTGCATGTGAGCAAAGGAGAATTTAGTCTGTGGGAGTTCAAGACAGAGGGCAAGGTGATTTACGTTTTTTTTTTTTATCCATAAAGCAAAATATTTTTATTATAATAGAAAACATAAATGTTTGAATTAATTTAAAATTTAATTTAAGGTTTTCCTATTTTAAAAAATGTTTCAAAAATTAAAATTGATTTCATGGAAATTTTGTGGGTAGCAGAAATAAGTACCTGAGAGAAACAATCAACAATTTGTATTTAGTTAAAAGATAACAGCCTATTTTTTATTACCAAAAGCCAAAAATTAAAAGTTGATATTTTGTTGGTCCTCCATTCACCCTAATTATAGCCTTCAGTCACAGTTTCATTAACTTTACAACAAGTTCAATCACAACTTTAGTAATCTAGCCCCACTTTTTTGTTAAAACTGCTCAAAGTTCGTCTTTGTAGATGTGATTTAGCTTCATTTATGACTGATTTGTGGTGAACTTTGTTTGGATACTTTCATAATTCAAACATTTATGATTGTTAAACTCCTATTTTGGGAGCACATTTTATTTGGGGACAGGTGAAATAAAGGACCGATTTCCACCAGTTTTAATCCCATCCGTTCTTGAACCGAACAAATATCACGTACCAAATTTGATTAAAATTAATTCAAAATTGCGACCAGTACTCTGCACACAAGCTTTACATGGACAGCCAGACAGACGGACGGACGGACGGACATCGTTGAATCGACTCAGGTAGTGATTCTGAGTCGATCGGTGTACTTTAAGGTGGGTGTTGGATCAATATTTATGGGCGTTACAGACAACAGCATAAATCCAATATACCCCACCCACTATTGTGGTGTAGGGTATAAAAAGTTTTGTTGTTTGCACTATAATGTTCAATAACGTAGTGGCAATAAATGACAGCTAAGTAACCTTCAAAATGACATATAAGTTACTAAAGACAAAAACCGCAAACAAAAGATACGCCATCTGTTATGAGACCCTAATTTTTATGTTATACAAACATTATCGCAGTTCACAATCTTGTGCAAATGGTATTGCATCATTACAATTGCAAAAAGTTTTAGCATATTTTTGCTCTGCACTAACAAAATACACAGCAAGAGCAAAAATATACAAAACCTTTTTGCAAATGCAATGATGCAATACCATTTGCACAAGATGGTGAATAGCGCTAATATTTTAATTGAAGCTGGTAAAATAAAAAAATTTAAATTAAATTTATTTTATTTATTTTTGAATTGATATTGTGCATTGTTTTGGAATTTCATCTATACCTAAATTTTATACACCACAAAACGCTCTTCTCTGTGTTGTTTGCTCTATAACTCTATGCTTTTGTTATCGAACATTTAAACTTGATGTTTAGAATTAGAAAACATTTTAAATTATATGAATATAGGTAGCAATTAAATTGTGTACTCGTATGTGTTGCTAGGTTTTAAAAGTTTATTGTTCTCATGTTGAGGAAATAAATATATTTAAATATTATTGTTTAGCATTAAGTAGTTGTGCAAAATCAGCATTTTTTGCATTTAAAGTCAATTTGTTAATTTTATAGCGGTTATCAAAGAGGTAGCAAAACTTGTCTAAATGTTTAGTAGACTGACAACTAACTACATCAAGGTGATAATTTTGGTGATATTTTTGGATGCAAGTTTGTATTTTTTTTTTAAGTTGAACACAAGTTTTGACTTTAATTAGTTTGGTTGCACTTAATATTTTCTTACTATTTATATTTATGTAAAATGTTTTAAACATAAATTTACTTTTTTCATAACTGCCATCACAAACTAATGAGCTAAATTATTGAATTACAAGAAAATTAACAAGTTGTTTTAAAGTGTTTTCTTTTCTTTTCAACATTAACAAGTTGTTGGTGTGTCTGTTGTTAAAAGTTGTGCAAATGTGATTTAATGATTTAATTAAAAGCGGATGCATTTAAAGGGGGAAATGTTGTAAGAAAAAGTGGGGGAAAACAAAAAGAAATTGCGATAATAAATGAACAGACAGACATAAGGATCATTAAAACTAATTGAATAAAGTGGCGTAGGTAGGAAAAATAAGGCAAATAAATAAATAAATAAAAATTAGTGTTTAATGAAATTAAACTGTTTCAAAAAATTACATAAAGTAACAAAAGCCATTTGTTATTGCTAGATTGGATTAAAAAGATTTTCCAACGATTTTAGTTAATGAATAAATAAGATTTTTTACACTGCAGAATATTTCACTTTCACTAGTTGTTGTGAATTTTTGTTTATTTGTTAACTAAACGTTATGTAAACTAAAAGCTTTGTGGACATACATTTTTTTTGTTAAATATTTTTAAAATCTTTAGCAAATTGTTAAAGACATTTATAAAGAAACCGAAAAAATTAACTCTTTACAAATTAATGTAATTTATTGTTTAACAAAATATTACAGAAATTGTTGTAGTTTTATTTTCCTTCTACGGCTTGTTTGAGTAGAAAAACCGCAACAAAAAAACCTAAAACGTGCTTTGGAATTGATTATATTTTGACATAAACAAATTAAACAAACAAAAAACACAGAAAATATTTCTAGGAATCATTATAATTTTTCTTTACTCGTAGTAGCGGTTAAAGAGGCTGTTGTTTTGTTTATTTGAGTTTTTTTTTCTAAGGAAAAGTAATGTTGAATTTTTTTTTTGGAAAAAAAAGCTTTTAGTTCCGTTTGATTGCACATTTAAGTTTGTTAGTATTGAAATGTTGTTGCTGTTGTTTTTGCATTTGTTTGTTTACAAATCTTCTCCAAAATAATAATCGTGCTTGGGTTTTAAGTCTTTTGTTTGGTTGTTAGAAAAATATTTAAAATTAAACCAAACAACTGCGTCATGGTTAAACCCAAATGATTTAAAATTATTTAAGACGTGAGCGTCAAAGTGAGTTGTTGATGATTTACATATTTTTTATGTTTATCTTAACTATTGTAAATTTAAATGATTTTTAACATTCATGTAATCTATTTTGAAATCCAGAAAATTTCTATTATTTTTCAAATGAATTGCGTGTAAGAAATTCTAATAAAATTGCCATTATTTTAAGTAAAAGTTTTCAAGTGTTTGCTATTTCTAAAATGATGATTTAGTGTTTTGATTATGATTTTAATAATATTTTCTAAATTCAAATAAGTAAAGTATGAGCCTTTATTTGAAATTAACATACATATGTATATTGCTAACTTAGTGATTAGTGGTAAATTTTTACCCTTTTTAATTTTTAAAATTTTTTGCCAAAAAAAATTTTTCTTTTTTTATTATTTTCAATTGGAATAAGAAAATACATTTTTAATAAAGTAATCAAATTAAAGGAAGCAAAATTAAATATTAGTTAAACAAAACAAGGAGTTTATTTCATAGTCACTTTTCTTAAAACTACAAAAACTGTACAAATATGTAAAAATATAAGGGTAAAGCATAAGTAGTTAAAGTCTAAGAAAACTTTTTTAAAGAGGTATACATGTTGATGGGCAATCAATTGGGATATACTCGTAAGTATATATTATAAATATAGGTATATTTTTATTGGAGTAAGAAAGTAATTTGTCAGGATAAAAAAAATATGCACGTTGAAAAGATTTCCGTAATGAGTACTAAAAGCACTCGAAGATTTTGAAGGCAAATCCCGGTCCCTCCCTTGAAAATGATGATGCTGGCTGGTATCAAGACCACATCAAGTTGCTGGCTCAGCTTATTTGTTAAGGCTGGCTATTTCGTCCCTAGGGGAAGTGTGGCCTGGCGCTCCACCTAACTTAGTGTCTATCTCCACTTTTTTTCTCTTCTCCTATTTCTTATCTTTCTTTCAGGCAGCACAAAAGAACCAGTCATATTGATCTAAGTGAACTGTGCCGCCTGTTTACCTAACCTAACTTAATCTAACCTACGAGGGCGGTTCGGAAACCTTTTAGCCTAGAACAGAAAGCGAGGTATATACAGAAAAAAGTTAAGTGTCTTGGAAACTTTCATCTCTGCTATGAACATGTGTTAAATTTCCTTTCGATCTGACAACTCCTTCATATAGAAACCGGTGTTTAGAAAAAAAACATCCCCGAAATAGAACTTCGTGGTGTCATTAAATATTTAAATAAAAAAAGGTTTATCGGGTCAATAAATTCATAGTGATATGATGAATGTGTTTGGTGAAAGTGCTTCTTCATTTGCAACATTAAAAAATTGGGTTGCTGAATTTGAATGTGGTCATACAAGCATCGAGGATGCTAGGCTTATAACAGCCCTCGTATGTTTATACAAATTTCTGTATACTATTAAATAAAAATACGAGTGATTTAAGCAATAAGAATTGAGCTGTCTGAACACTGAACAATTTTCAAGGAAAAAATTGTATCAATCTTTTAAATGAAAACTGCTTGGTGTAAATTGGGACTTGTTTATGTTTTAAAACTGATTGATAAATTTTTTGACAAAATAACGATATTAATTCTTTTTAATATGGAAACCCAGTAAAAAAAAATCGTGTTTTTTAAACACTTAAGAGAAAAAGTGCATAATCGAGCGCTTCAATAAAAGCGCTCTTTTGAAGCAGTAAATGCTTACGAATAAAAAATACAAAAAATATAATTTTTTAGTGCTGAAAACGAAGAAGGTTTAAAAGCGAAAAAATAAAAAATTAAATTATAGCCAACAGATTTACGCATGACAACGAAAGTAAATTACAAAACGAATATCGCGATTCTCAGTTACTATGGCCCATAATAATAGTCATAGAAAAAGCATACTTTAAGTAAAAGTAGACTTTTAAACAACAAAAACATATAAATTTTGTTCTGAATTTAAAACAAAAGCATGCTTTTGCTTAAAGTATGCTTTTTCTATGAATATTATTATGGACCTATGAATTTTTCTCAAGCAAAAACATTCAGATAGAATTTGTTCTGTGATTGGTGTGAGCGAAGTGACGTAAAACATTTTAGGAAAGTGATTTATTTGCATGTTTGATTAGGTTAAAAGAAGAACACCTCATACAAAAATCATGCATCCCATCAGCAGGTTTGAAGCGATTTGAGGTATGAATTCATATATAAAACCTGCTCCTTTTGGAGCAAATTTTTTACTGGGAAGCTAATGACTGATGTTATGATACATAAATTTATTTAAATGATTTGAAAGCTGACCAATATTTAATTTATTTACACAGCGTAAATAGATCTATTTGAATTCTGGATATGTTAATTTTAACCTAAAAATATAACTAAAATCAAGCAAAATTAATTTGAATAATTACGAGTAGAATTTAAAATTTAATTTAAAAGTTATTGACCTCTTTATGGTGGTTGGTAATTTTGTGGTTTCTTAATACCAAGAATCATAACTACAAGCTGATAGTTTTAGTGATTAAAAAGCCAAAATTAAACAATAATTAACGATGTATGTATGTTAAAAAAATTAACAAATTTGTTTAACAAAATTTTCTAATAAATAAAGCCAATGAAAACCATTTTAATTTAAAATATTTGTTTGTTGTTTTTTTTTGCAAAATTGTTGGTTGGCTGTGAAATTAATGTTAACGCTGTTCTTATGATTTGTGGCAAAATTTTTAATTATTTCAAGTACAAACATGATAAATAAGGTTTTCTTTTTTTTTAACAAATATTTGAACTTTTAAACTTATTAACAAATATTTACAACTAATTAAGTAGCTTTCTATTTGTTTTTTCTACTTTAACTACCACGAGCAATTCACAGCACCTTGAACGCAACAAACGACTGACTGACTGACTGACTTGTTTGATATTTTTCGAATCATCTATAGAAAATTTATCTTTACAAAATTCCCTACAAAATTTGCCAACGTAATTAATCAATTTTAAGTTTTAAAACAAACAAAAAGTCTTATAAATTTAATATTTTATTATGGTGATGGAAGTGTTAATGGCCAGAGATAACAAAAACTAATATTGGAATGCTCAAAAAATTAAAATAGAAACATTTTGTATTGTTTGCTGCAAGATTTACAAAAACAAAACAAAAAAAAAAAAAAAAAGGAAATAAATGGTTTTAAAAAAGTTTCAAACGTGTTGCATTGTTTGGTTTGGTTTTTATTATTAAAAGATCATAATGCCAAGATAAAAATTAAAATGTTTGACATTAAAGCTTAAATTCGAAAATGTGTTGGGTGATGATGGCTGTAAACAAAAGCCATTAAAAAAAATGTTTTTAAAAAGATATTTAAAAACAAAAACTAACAAAATTATGATGCTATATTTGTTTAAAGATTTATGGTTTCATTTGGCTATGCAATTGGCATTTATGTTAATAACATTTTAAATCTACAAACTTGGACAGATTTTAGTGATTGGCAGATATTAAAATCTTAAACAATTTGTTTTGCATTTCAGCCATTGAACGTTTTATTATTGCAAGTGTTAAAAAGTGTAATAACTATTTTAATGTCTTTTTAACTCTTTCTCTGACCTGTGCATCACAAACATAAAATGCACGGCCGTTAACTTTCATACGCTTGTGCTTCACATATGTATGTTTCATAAATTATATTTTATTTAAGGTTTTAAAATTGAAATTTTGGGTTAATAAAACCTACATATAAATTTATTTATATATTCACTGTAAGCATTTTTATTTGTACTGAAACTACTTCTTGGGTTTCAGTTTATTTCAGTTCTTTTTTGGCTAAAGGGTGTTCTCTTAGATGTATAAGACTTTGAAATGGAATAAAATACAGATGATTGTTTTAAATTGATATGAAAGTATAAAGTACATACTTATAATTTGACATATCGCTGGCTTAACATGTAAAGGCTTTAAGTCCATTTTTTTTTTTCAGAAATTGAGATTTTGATGCAGTTGTGTTCAATAAGTAAAAATATATCGATTACAATAAAAAAATACAGTTATCTCATTAGTTGTTGTTGTTTTGTATTGATGAGTAAAGGCGCATCTATCACATCTTTGTGTAATATCTCACTTCTTCCAATGTTGACATACATATCAACTGTTTCTCGCGGAATTGTCTGAGAGTCCAACCAATTGACATAATATTATTTCTCATTGGCTACACTCTCGTTCTTTTGACAGTCAGGACAATAATGTTACTTATTTATTCATTTTTTAAAACAAATTAATAATGTACAATTTTATAAAAATATTCGCCCTGGCCGTGGAAAACGCGATTCGAGGAATACAATACACACCAAATGGTGAAATTAATTTCAAACTTATTATTTCAAAATAATATTATTTATTGTACTTACATTAATTATTTTTCTATAAATTTACTCAGTAGTAATCTGAAAATGTAAATAGAAAAAATTATATTTTAAAGCATTATTTATAAACGAGGTAAGTTTAAGTAGACATAAAATAATTTCTAGTATACAAGCAAACAGTTCAAATAGACAATAAACCTAGAACAGCTTAGAAAAACCACTAAGGGAAAAACTCAAATTTCAAAGGGGCTTTTGAAGCTTTTAAAGGCTACAGTGCACTATGGTTTCTTTTCCGTTTATTTTGGCATAAACTCTAATTTTAAAGCTATTGAATTGAAATTTGGTTTGTGTACATTTTTTATGCTCCCAAGATGACCTACCAAGTTTTATATGATTTGGTGCATTATTTCATATACATAGCTGCTATATAGCCGATCTGGCCGCCATGCAACTAGTATGCAACTATTTTTAAATGCAACAAATTGGAGCAATAATGGTTAGTTATTCATTAATCTATACAATTTAATTAATAAGTTGCCATTTGCAAGTTTTTGCATTGGTTTGCTCTTTAAAAATTATAAACCACGAAACATAAATATAAATGTGATGTTCAATCTAATATTATTGTACATAAATAAAACATTGCACAATTGGACAACAACACATAATAATGACCAAATTGGTAGCAGGTAATAATTTAACATACCTCCACTAATAGTGGCCATAACAACACTTTTTTATTTTTATTCAACTTCAACTTTCACAAACACTCGAACTCAGCTGATGTTTACCGCCAGTTGTACCAAAACAAAGTGATATTTAATCAGCTGACTTTAAAAGCATGTCAGCAAGAAAGGTTTGCCAGCCAAATTTATATTTAATAATTTTTTTTCTAATATGTATATCTAGATTAAGGAAATCAGTTAAATTTTAAAATATGAATCCCAAAAAAATTGACTTTATGCCAAAAAAAAAACGAAAAAAACCACAGTGCAGTGATCGATATTTGTTTCTAAGTCCCAATTTACACGTAACAATTCTGTAAGCTTAGCTGATTACCTTTTAGACATCAAGGTGAGGGGAAGATAAGACGAGTACACACTCGATTGTACTAGCAATTTCTGAACTTGTTACATACGAATGAGACAGCAACACGTAAGTATGTGTGTCTACTCTCATTTAAATAAAAATACGTGTGATTTAAGTAATAAAATTGTGCTGTGTAAACACCGAAGAAATTTTAAGGAAATCATTGCATCGTATAAATTGGGACGGGAAAAACCTAATGTATTTTTTTTATAAAAGTATTTGCTTTAAAAGAAACCTTTTCAGTCTTCTGACTTCCTCTGTTTCATATAACAGAGATATTGCTAAAATATTTGCAATGATTAAAAAGGAGATGTAAAGAATGAGCCCAGGAAAAATGGCCCAAAAAAAGATATAAAAATAACTCCAAAAATTACACTGATTACAAAAAAAAGGAACTAAAAATTACATAATCAAAATCGTAGAATTAAAAAAGAACCCAATAAATTTTTTTTCCTTTGAGGCTAAATTTCAATCGTTAATATTGTAAGTTATTTATACTAAAAAACAAGAATAATATTCAAAACAAATACATACGTTTCATATACGAGGGGGGGTTTGAAACTTCTTAGCCTAGCACAGAAAGAGAATATTTAGTTTTTCAAAAACATTTTTATTTTTCAATATAATCTCCTGATATCTATCCTTTCCTCAATTCCTTAAAAATAGTGGTTTTCAACTGTTATTCCATCTTCATTTGAGGTAAAATACTTGCTAGCTAGGAATTGTTTTAGATTTGGGAACAGGTAAAAGTCACTGGCAGCTAAATCAGGAGAATAAGGTGGCTGGTCAAGCAACTCGTACTTTAATTCGTTGATTTTAGCCCTTGTTAAAACACTCTTGTGCCCTGGTGCGTTGTCTTGATGAAACATTATTCTTTTGTGTTGGGAACTAGGACGTTTTTCTAGAATTTTTACATTTAATTCAGCCAAAATGTTGCAATAGTACTTTGAATTTATTGTTTTAACCTTTTGCAGATAATCAATCAATAAAATAACTTTGAAGTCCCAAAAAACCTTTGCCCTAATCTTACCAGCCGATTGAATTGTTTTTGTCTTCTTTGGGGCACTTCCTCCAGCTTCGGTCCATTGCTTGGATTGTTCTTTTGTTTCTGGAGTTAAGTGGTGGATTCATGTCTCATTCATAGTTATGAAACGACGCTTAAAATTCATTTTCTTTTTCTTAAAACTATCCAAACAAGATTAAGAAATTTTCATTCTTATGCGTTTTTGGTCGACTGTTAACAAATGCGGGACCCATCTTGCAGAAAGCTTTTTCATCTGCAGTTCTTCATGCAAAATTAAATCCAGCAAGTCAATTTTTTACTGTTGGATATGAAGGAGCACTTTCACCTAAAACACTCATCATATCATTATGAATTTCTTGACCCGATAAACCGTTTTTTATTTAAATATTTAATGACACCAAAAATTTCTAATTTTTCTATTGTAAAAAATATCGGGGATGTTTTTTTTCTAAACACCGGTTTCTATATGAAAGAGTTGTCAGATCGAAACGAAATTTAACATGTGTTCATAGCAGAGATGGAAGTTTCCAAAAACTTAACTTTTTTCTATTTATAATAGTGCATTTACACCTACGCCATAAACTAGTTATAAGTTGTTTATGGTGATAAACTAGTTTGAGAAACTTGTTTATCCACACAAATTAAAAACAGGTTTTGTAACTAGCTTTTGAGATAAACTAGTTACAAACAATCAGTTTCTGCTAATGCAACTCTGTTTTTTTTTCAACAATTTTTTTGGCAACGCTGGACACATTTGACATTTGCTCAAAAATAAAAAAAAGTTTTCTTTAAAAAAAGAGACTGTAATTGAATTTTATTCATTCATCCTGGATGAAAAACACAAATTATTTTTTTTTTTTGTTTTATAACAACGTCCATATTTTTATTAAATTTTTAATATTAAAGTCAGCTGTTTTGTGACTTGTCAAAGATAAACCACTTAACTGTCAAAAATGCTGATGTAAACGGTATGGTTTATGAAAGTAGCTTATGATCATAAACTAGTTTGAAAATTACAAGTGTAAATGCACTATAACGCGCTTTCTGTTCTAGGCTAAAAATTTCCGAACCACCCTCGTATACGCAAATCAGTCGGTCTAATTTTATGATGATCAGTCCATTAGTTATAGCTGCCATATAAGGCCCGACCCGAAACGACCATAAACGACCATAAATTAAAAAAAAAACTAAAAGTATTGGCATCTAAATAAAATTCAACACAAATATGTTGACACTTAATTTTAATAACGATCGGTCTATAATTGGCCATAGCTGCCTTATAAAACTCCCTTTTGAAAAGCACTTTACAAGTAATGATATCGGGATAAAAATTATTGCAAATAATTTGTGTATATGCACAGAATTAAACTGTTTATACACAGCATACTCGGTGTATCGACGAGCTTGACTTTCTTACTTGATTTTTTTCTATATTTTTTTTTACAAATCTTTCTATTTTATTAGTTCGGCTTGAGGTCCCTTTTATTAAAAATATAAAAACTCTTGTTCGTTTTTAATTTTTATTATATTTTATTTATTTCCAATATTTCGACCAACTTTGTTGATCAGTGAAAGAAACTTAAAATATTAACATCGGACAACACTGTATTAAACATTAAATTATATTTCTTCCCTGAAGATGATCAACAAAGTTGGTCGAAATATTGGAAATAAATAAAATATAATAAAAATTAAAAACGAACAAGAGTTTTTATATTTTTAATAAAAGGGACCTCAAGCCGAACTAATAAAATAGAAAGATTTTTAACAATATAAAAGGTCTACATAGCACATAAAAAACAATCATTTTTTTTTACCATAAAACTCAATAGACTATATCATGAATCTTAATGTCTGCAAAATAAATTAAATATTGTTAAATACAAGAGCAAAAAAAAACTAATTGATTAAATACAGAGTTGGAAGGTAAATGAATATTTAAAAATAATAATTTATTTAAGCATAAAACAAAAAAAAAAAAAAACAATAACAACAACTGATAAGAAACAAGTTTAAATATTCATTTTTAAAGTTTAAATTGGAAATTAATTAAAACAAACTGTGGGAACTAATAAAATGGTTAAAAAAAAGCAATGAAACAGAATAAATAAAATTTCTCCCAATAAATTAAATAAAAAATTTGCATACAATTTTGATTAGAAAATGAAAAGATAAAACTTAAACAAAGTCATTATTTAGTTTTAGCTAATAGAAAAACGAAAAAGAAATGTTATAAATTGAACTTGTTAAAAACTGAATGACCAAATTTGTTTATGAAAGTCTGACTTATAAAAACAGTCTGTTTTTTTTTATAAAAAAAAATGACATTGTTTTTAAGCCAAAAGCCCAGCTTATTGCTAAAAAATCCTCTACGAAAACAAAGCTTATAGGTAGAGTGTGTAGAGTCTAATTTAAACACAGTTTTTGGTATTAAATTGATAAACTGTGTCTGCGCTTGATGATGGATTTTGTTTGGTTTTGATTTGTGGTATCGAGAAATAAATAATAAAAAGATTGATTGATAAAGACACTATTTTTATTAAAACAAAAACATTTAAAATATTATAACAATTTTAATGGATAAAAGTGCTTTGAACTCATTTTGTGTCTTGAATTCTTTTAATTACCCCACAGCTTAATATTACTTAAGTCTGGTCTGGCGAAAGTTTATTAATTTATTATTTTTCTTTCATTAATTAGAAGCATTTGTTTTTAAATTAAAATTGTTTTTAAATTGAACGTGTTGTTCACGTTTTGCAAAGTGACAGCTTCTTATAAAACATAAAAGCTGTGAAATAAGTCTACTTGCATATGACGTTTATTTATTAGCAAACATTGTGTCCTTTAGCCCGATTTATTTATTGTTTCTCTTAGAGGGCTTAACTATGAATACTTAAAGTCCTTAAATTCTGTCTGTTGAAATAAACTTTCAGCTCTTATTTTTGTCCATACCTTGGCAACATTTATTCGTCAGCTAAGGGTGTCCCAACTAGAACGCAATGGTGTCAATGGTGTTCGGTATCGTGAAATGATAACCAATTTTTTCTTGCCTAGAATTGAAGAAATAAATGTGGAGGGTATGTGGTTTCAACAAGACGGTGCAACATGTCATACAGCCAGAGAAAATGCATCAGTCATTTCCCGGTCATATTATTTCGCGTTTTGGAGACCAGAATTGGCCGCTATGCGATTGAACACCTTTTTTTTCTTTGGGGTTTTTTGAAATCGATGATTTGCGCGAATAATCCGATGACGACTCAAGCCTAAAAAGAGGAAATTGGACGCTGCATTAATGAAATACCGCAGCATTTATGCAAAAAGGTCATTGAAAATTTCATTAAAAAATCGTGTGTGTGCCAGCAAAGCCGCGGCGGCCATCTGCACGATATCTTATTCCATACATAACCTCATTCTGTCTACTTTACGATATAATAAAGTTTCACGATTTTTTTTAAATATCTGTGCTTTATTTAATATTTAAAAATTGCGTTCTAGTTGGGACACCCTTTATATGCAGAGCTACTCAATTTAAATTTTGCAGATTTTTGATCTCGTACAGAAGAGGACGACGATTGACAATCGAAGATATCCTGGCATCCAAGATTCATGGCAGCATCATTTTAATGAGAATTGTTTATCACAGATTTATAGCTAATGCTGTGAAATAAGGGAATTTGTTCCTGATACTCAAACATTTCTTAGTGTTCCACAAGTTATTTAATAAGAACACTTACATTTGTTTGCATGAGCTGTAGTTGGGCTGGCAATTTGAAAAGTTGTGAAATTCTATATTTGTTAACATAAACATTGTCATATTCCTAACAAAACTTTGTTAAATCTACAGCATCGCAATTACTTATTTGAGCCGTCATAATTATCTGCAATTTAAATTTATTTTTTTTTTTATTTATTTTAGGCTGGTTTTTGTTTTCAAACAGATAAAAAATCTGAAAAACAATTTCAGATTTTAAGACAGGCCATGCTAAATCGTAAACATGTTCCAAATCAAATAAGAGATCTTGCTGAAAACAAATCTTATTTTCACATGATCTGGTTGTTGTTTTTTTTTTCTTTATATTTGAGTTTTAACATGATTTGAATGTCTGGTTTTCACACAAAACTTTTACAGTCGTTTTACCTTTTTAACGATTTTACTTTTTTTATAATAATTTGTTAAATTTTTGCTAAAGTTCAAGTATTTTATTTCATTACTACATAGCTAGCGCATACTTAGCTGAGTTTATTTTTTGGCAAATAATTTATCATTGTAAGTAATCTGCTGTTGTTTTTTATTTCATATGTCAAATAGAATTTTTCATGGTTGTTAGATTTCTTTTTAATTCTACATACATACATATATTTTAAGCGGGTTTTAAGAGTGTTTTTTATGCATCTCGCATTGTTAAACTTTGCAAGATACTTTTTAATGATAATTAATTTAATGTTGTTGAAAACTTAAAATGTGTTGTCTTGAAGCTGCTTAAACATGATCTGGTATTTTATGAGTTTTTCTTTGTCTTATGCTATTTAGACTACAACATAGTTGTGGCATAAACGAGATGTTCTTAATTCATAGTAAAACGTGACCTAGACCTATATTTTTTTTTTGGCTTGTATTCATGCTTAAGCTTTTTTTTTTATTTAAATGGGGCCATGTATACTCACAATTTGTATAAATGTTTTATTGTGTAATGGAGAAACTGCAAATTCAGACAGTACAACAAACAATGGCAAGAGAGATGGAGAGCAACTGCAACTGGAAGATGGACGGTCCAACATAGAAAGATGGATTAAAAGGACTTTTGGGGAAGTCAACTATTTTTTAACTCAGTTTTTTTCTAATCACGAATATTTTAGAAAGTACCTATACACTATTTTCGAGTGCAGCAGATGGCATACTGAAAGTAACACATTGATAGAACAAATTGGTCCTGTCAGAGCCGAGAATATAGCGAAGAAAATACTTTAATGTGAGGAGAACTGAAATTCTGTAAGAAACTACGTAGAGCTCATATTACGTGACAAGAAAAGTAATCTCGATGCTATGCAATAAAACGAGTCATATGAACATAGGAACAAAATAATAAAACCACAAAAGAAGATGAGCCGATAGCTTGATACAGGCTTCAAATGTTGCATTCTCAGACATGGGAGAGTGTAAATGGTTCCTTTCAGGACGTCGCTCTGGGTGTTCTCAAAATAATGCAGAAAGCGGTTCCGAGAAGGCAGTCTCACCAAAGGAGGAGAAGGAATTGTTTTAGTGGATACACCACTCAATGTATTGGTGCTGACCAACTGTAAGTGCGAAGGCATATTAAACTCTACCTCACACGCAAGACCTAAATATTCAGCCCTATCGTGAATAACAATTCCACATGAAATTTGTTCCCTTTTATTCTTTTAATATTGAATTTAAATAGGAAAAGTGTGAAAAGGGAACAAATTTCATAAAGACTTTTTATTAACGATAGAGGTGATTATTATCATTACCAAAGTCATTACTTGGAACTAGTTTTACTGATATTAATGTAATGACACATTTATAAGCCGTTAAATGTTCTGGCCCCAATGCCACTGCCAAATGATTAAGTAGTGAAGTACCAGAATTAAACACTTTTACTAACTACTAAGTATTAAAAATTATTGCTAGGAATGTCTTCAAGTTAAATAAATGTTTGCATTTTATTTTTGGTTTTATAATAACTACATAAATGTTTGAATTCACTCACATTCATTAGCTAGAACATTAGAATTTGAATTAATTAATTTAGATTTTTAATTTTAGCATTTTGATAAGAAATTTCTCACATATCCAAGCTACCAACAATCTATTTCTTTGAGAAACTGGTCTAATAAAAATAAAATGCTAAAACAAACATTAGAAATCTAAATGAGCATAAACAACATCATTTCGTTTAATGAACTTTGTTCATATAATATCACATAATTATAATAAATTAATTTGTTTATAACACAAATATAGCCAAAAAAAAAACAAGTTAAACATTTCATTCCTTCGGTGGTAGAATAGATGAACTTAGTTTGCACTTGTTTGCAATAAGTTTTAAAGTTGTTCCTGGTAGTTTGTTTTAGTATTATTATTAGTTAAAGTTTTTCGTTGCTTTTATAATAAAACAAGCAGTTCGGAAAACTAATAAAAATTATAATAATAAAAATTATAATAATAAAAATTAACAAAGAGAAAAATTAGCTAGTTATGCAAAATGTTATTAAAAATTAAAACTAAAATTACAATAATCTTAAGAAATTTTAAACATTTGCTTTATTGCTATCATTATTAGTAATGCAAGATTTTCGTGAATATATATAACAAATAAGTATAACAAATCCACAAGTTAATTAAGGTGACTAGACTGAAAATTACTATTCATGTCAGATATTAATGTAAAATCTTAAAACACGTTTCAATAAATATATGTATATATATGTATATTAAACATTGATTTTATGAGTTTTACACATCTTAAGTTTTTAATTTAGCTTTAATTTTTTATTTCTTTGCAAGACCAACAAGAACAGCAGCCAAACAACAATATTAGCCATTAAATAAAATCTGTAAGCCAAATTGAACAGCATTGCAGAGCAATTTATTTTGAAATTATTTTGCCAAACAATCGTAGAACAAGAAGATGAAAGAAAACTGCTCAATAACAGTTTTTAGGCTTTAAAAGAAGGCAACAAGCTTTTGCATTAATATGTTAGAATTGGTTGCTTGTGTCTTGAGTCTTTTGTTTTGCTGCTTAATGAGTGTATTAGGTTGGCTCCCAAAAACAATTGCTGACGTTTCCAACTATAATAAAGTTTTGCTTTGAAATGACAGTAAGTAAATATTCTCTTATCAATTGATGATTTAGTAAGTATTGGCAGCTATTTTATTATGAAATATATGTGATGTGGTTTCTAACGCAAACTATTATTTTTTATTTAATTAAAGAGAATTCATTATAAAATCTGTAAATTCATTTCAGTTTTAAACATTTACACATATTTTTTGTTTGCTCCATGTACCTAAAAAAACCATGCTATTGTTTTAGTACCTACTGCAGATGCTGTAAACTGCCGTGCTTTAGTTAAAATTTATTATTATAATTTAATGTCTTAAATGCTTGTATTTATTTCAGTTTATCAAATACATATCAAAATTAACAGCGCACAAACTCATATGTATGTAATTTTACTTGGGTGAAGGCTTAGTTGACCACAAAAAAAAACCTGTATTTCAAAAATACTCTACAAAAAAAAAATAAAAAAACAACAAAGCACGATTAATGCTAAAACTGCAGCAGAATGTAAAATAAAAAAGCATAAACAAATTTAGAATGAAAATCCGCCAAGAGAGACATAAACATAAACAAATCTATATGGTAATCTAAGTAGAGTCCATGGTACTGGACGTGGCTTTGGAAATTGTTTGGAAAATATGTGTGCATGTAGACTTTGGGGTACACTGTAATAAGGGGGGAAAAAAAGTTATTCAAAAGATGTCTCTGTTACCAATATGACTGGTGATGCAACAACATTTAGTCAGCCATATGTTATAAATAACACCTTTTGCTTTTTATAATACAATTTCTCAATTGAAATCAAAATGTTGCCAAATCGTTTAAAAACTTACGAAAATGTTTGGCGGAAAATTTCAGTGGGGGTCGCCAAAGACACCATTGTTGTAAATAAAGCTCTTTACGATTTGTAAGCTGATTTGTGAGTCACAGCTGACTAGACGCGAGAACTCAGTGTTTGGCCCGGCCGAACTTGACGATGTTTTCACCTGCTTTGTATGTGTTGGCGTGTAATTTTGCCAATTAATCGTAAAGAGCTTTATTTACAACAATGGTGTCTTTGGCGACCCCCACTGAAATTTTCCGCCAAACATTTTCGTAGAATATTTTAATCCTTAAATGTCCTTTTTTAAAGGATATTTTTTGATTTTATCGAAAAAAGGGTCAAATTGACCCATAAAGACACCAGTTAGAGGGTTAAGATCTTCCACAAAAATAATCCTCATACAATTCCACAATACAACTCTGACCATAAGAATTCTCTCAGACATTAACTTACAACATTTTATTCATATAGTATAATGCTCTTTTCGACCAAAAAATGAAAACTTTGACCCACTGTAAAAAAAACTCAGACGTGCTGGACCATAAGTTTGTTCTACAAAAATGATCTACTCAACATACCCTTTCAGAATTATAGGGTCGCTATTCTGTTCCAAAAATGGTGTTGGACAGTGTAATTTATAAAATACTCTGAATACTGAGAATTACAGGAATTCGTTAATAGCAAGAAATGTTTAAAAATATCAAGTAAATATTTCAACGCCTACAAGATTTTTGTATCAAATAAAAATTGTACAACAATTCTTTGAAAGTTTGTGAAGATCGTGTTTTCCAAATATTGAAAGTTACAACATCTTTTAAATGCTGGGACCAAATTACCGCATTCGTGATCGAATGAGCTATCATATCGAAAAATGTTTTCGATATCGAAATTATACTAAAATGTACTAAATTTCTTGCTCGATATCTATTGCCATAATCTCAAATAAGAAAATTACAAGCAATTTTACTCGATATCGAATGCGGGTAATTTGGCCCCTGATGTATAAATTTTATTTGAGAAATGCTTGCCGCGATGTATTAAAAACTCTACAAAAAAATAAACAAAAAAACCTATAAATTTATATGATTTCATTTTATAAATTCACACCAAAAAAAAATCTCACGTTTGGACGAGTCGTAGTTTTGTGCGCACAAGAACACTACGTCGACAGAATTACAAACACACACACATTTCTTCATGTTTTCCTGCGTGCGAAAAACGTGTCGATGTTCAAAGTTTTCTGGCGGCCTGTTTGTGTGAAAATATCACTTGACAACGACAAGAGTTGTCCACACGAGACAAATTCCTGTCCGGGCAAGTGTACAGTGAGTATTGAATTTCAATAAAATTTTCTATAAAACTTTCAATAAACTTTACAATCAAAAATGAAAAGTTGATTATGAAAATCATTCATTTTATCGCTATTTTGAAATTTCGCATGCAACATATTCATAAAATATTTATAAACGGAATAATTTTCCTACAAATTTTAAAAATATATTTTTCATATATCGTCACCTAAAATGCCCAAAGACGTAACCCTCATTATTATAATTTTACAGGAGAAGCAAAAAATCGCGATATGTACATATTTTCACCTGAAGTTTGTTTGTCGTCTCTCTCTTAAGACAAGATGTGAAAAAATCGCGATTTTCAATTAAACAGTTTTCAGTTTATAACGTTTTTTGCTTCTCCTGTAAAATTATTATAATGAGGGTTACTACGTCTTTGGGCATTTTAGGTGACGATATTTTTCCGAATATTACTGAATGTGACAGGCTGTTAGATTTTGAATAGTTTTTAAAAAATTTTTACAAATAACGATAGACTTGCAGTTACACCTAATTCTGTTTTTACACGGTTTGAAAATAAACAAATTTTAATTTTTTTAAACGTATTTATTCCATTTAGCACGATTTAAAATCTTTTAGCTTTACAATTTTTTTTGGTTCATATCACAAATTTAGGCGAATTACCTTTTTGTGGATACAAGCAAATTTACTGGTCAGAGCAATTGTAAATAGGTGCATGCAATCAATTGTCATACATTTTTTTACATTACTTTTAAGCTTAGAGCGCACATCTTTTTTTCTTCAATAACAATAAACCTGAATAACTATTCTTAAAAAAACTTTGTTTTTCACTAATTTCAATAGGTTTTTAGAGATAAGGAACCAATCACCTATTTTGCATAAGATCAATGTCTTTTTTACACGGAATTTCCTGGAACCAATTACCGTGTAAAAACCGAATTAGGTGTACTGTTTTCTTCTGTATAACAGAACCTTGATTAAAAGTTATAATTAACTCATATTACAAACTTAGCGAGTGTAGGGTATAAACAAAACAGAAATAAGTCGTGCAAAAACTTTCAGAAAATCAAAACAATTGTTAAAATCATTCAACCACCACCATTTGAACCAACCGTATAATGCAAATAAAAAAAAAACAATCGAATGTAAAACTAAATAAATTTTTCACAAATAAAAGAACACAGGCACAAATTTAAAACTTACAAATTTTTTATATATTTTAAATAAATAAAATTTTCAAAATTTCTTTGTATTTATTTTAATACTTGTATCCACTTAATCCACCATTTAATATTTCTTTAGCAAATAAATTATGTTTTTATTTTCTTAAAAAAAACGGTAGCTCTTTTTTTGTCACTAAATAGGTACAAATGCACTTTTTGTTTGCAACACTTAAATTACCTAAAATTTATTTAGATATTTTTAAGAAGAAAAAATTTAAATTTAAATGTTCGCTTAAGCGCGTACCGTATACGACTAATTACTTGCACCGTTTGCTCTCAACTTTTAAATTCTTTTTAATGCTTTTTTCAGCAAAAAAAAAAAAAGGCAAAATCCAACGAAACCCCAATCTTAGTAGTATGAATGAATGAAGTAAATTTACTTTACTCACTGGTCTCGTCGTTTTCACACAACTTTAACTTAAAATGTAACGTTTATGCTGTTTTTAAGCTGCACAAAATGTGTGTCGGTCGGTCGGCAAAACTAATAAAATACAACAAATAAATACATAGTTTAGCTCTCAAAACGTACGCGAGTGTATTTTATTATGTATGTTATTACTGTGTTGTGCAAAAATCAAACGAAACCAATGAAAACGAAGAAGCCAACGACGAAAGATACGAAATTTACCGCTAAATAAATTTCATCTTCGATTTTGTTTTGGCATGAATAGATGGGTCTGTTGTGTTTGTACGGACTCACGTGTTTGTTAAAGTTTATCGCTTGTATAGGAGCTGCTAGATAAGTTTGAGGTTAATATCAGCAAATCTGGCAGACTTGCTTGTAAAATTAAGCATCGTGAAGAAGAAAATGAAAAGTTTTTATTTGAGAGTTAAGAAAAAGCTTTCTTTTATTTGTGAAACTCTCTTGTTTTTTTACACAAATTGTAATTTATTAACGTAGAGCTTTCGCAGTAGGTTTGTGGCTTTACTGACAAAATGTGAAAATCAGTGTTGTCAACTTGGTGCGTTTCGCAATATTTCTGGTGCGTTTTGAAATTTCAAAGTTGACGTTGACACCAAACTTAAAAATTCCCATATTCTTTTTTATTTTGAAAGTTCGCTATATATACAATGAACCCAGTTTTCTTCTAAGAATTTCACGATGACGACCGACGGAAGAAAAATAATATCTGAGAGTGAGTGCATGAATGAAGAGGAAGGAGGGAGAAAAAGAAAGAAAGAAAGGTTGTGGGTGGGGCTAGCTTCTTCTACCAGCAGTAGTAGCGCTACCGTAAATAGAAAAAATTTTTCTTTGCTCGTGTAGTGGTGAATTTACAAATGTGGTGAAAATATCGTGGTGAGTAAAAAATCGTGGTGAGTATAAAAAATCGTGTTGAGTATAAAAAATCGTGGTGAGTTTTTAGAAATTCACCACAAATTCCGTTATTCCAAATTTTTCAAGGTCATTGAAAATTTGTCATCTTAAAAGTAGGCAATGTACATTTTTAAAGAAAGTTTCTACAGCATAACTTAAGGCTGGCAAAAAATATTTGAGCCAACATGTAGCCAAAAAATCAAACAAGGTGATCCAAGTAATATTATGCTTGTTACTAGTATTGTCAATTCCGAATAGCATATATGAGTATTTTTGCTATTAAGCCTGTCAAAATACATGTTAAAAAAAAATCACATGAAATTTTCATGAAAAGATGTTGCAGAAAGAAGTAGTATACTCCGTTCATTTTGTGAAAAACATATGAAATGTATCTGGAAATACATATTATTTTTTCACAGCGAAATAATTAAAGTGCCAATCAATTGTTTCACGTCAAATTTTCAATAACAGTTAACTGTCATCCAAATGCTCTTCTGTCGCAACAATATCTATTACTTGTTGTGCTGCTGCACATGCGGCCAGTAATATTTGTTTATTCATTTTTATTTAACGATTTCGATTCAACACAGATTTTTAAATATTTTAACTTTTATTTATTTTCGATTCAAATTCACAAAAAATCAAAATATATGTTTTGTTTACAAAAGTACATTAGCTACATACACGTCAAATTTTCCGTATGAAATAATTAATGTTGCTCAACATTTTCCCCAAATTTGAACAGAGCAAATTTAAACAGTTAATTAACTAACCCTGCCTTTCTTTACACATGTTTATACAAGTTTTTTATTTTTTATAAAAACACACTGAATGAACTCTTTCTTGAAGACTGTTAATAATTAAGTGGCACAGTTTTTTCTCCATGTTGGTGCGTTTTGAAATTTCAAAGTTGACGTCGCTGGTCACATGAATATAATTGCTAAAGGTGAATAGGGTGAAAATCTTTGTTTGAAAATAAGATTAACATTTTTAACATGGAAATAAAAGCTTTTGTATATATAGCCTGATGGTTTGGTCTACTGAACTGTAGACGAACAACCAGGGTTTTATTGAAAAAATTTAAATAGAAGTATGTGTGTACATATTTTACTTAAAATAGAAAAACAAAAATAATTTAAAAAAAGTACCAAATATGTACTGCAATTAGCCCTTTTTTACCAGTTCCGAATAGCATATTATGGGGTAAATTTTGAGTGGTAAATGCTTATTTGAAATTTATTAGCTCGTTTATTAAAAAGAAGGCTTTTACTATTAATCGTTGGTAAAAAGTTTTATATAGTTGGATGAGAAGGGAAAAGAGAAGAAAGAACAAATAGAAAAGGGACGGTACTAGTCAATTTTCTTATTTTTTCCTCTTGTTTTTTTTTTATGCATGTTGATTTTCATTAAAAATTATGAAAATTGAATCGACGTGTGTGAATGAAAGGGCAAGTTCAAAAGATAATTGAATAAAACTGGTCAGCTAGAACTGAAGTGAGTGAAATAAGACTAAAAGAGATGCATTAATAACGTTTATTTATAATTTAAACAAAAAGGTTAAGGCAGAATCCACATTTGTTTTTAAATAAAATAGTAGCATACCAATATAAAACGAATAACAAAACTTAAAGAGGTATCAGAAAGTTTAAAACTGTTATGTGTATAAAAGTCCACAAAAAGTGACACTTTGTACATTATATATATAGATGATTCTAATATAAAAAGTGTTTCATAATTGTCAATAAGATATCGCATGTATTTTATATTTAATATATGCAGATAACAATCTCAGTTTATATAAATTTATGTTTGAGTTTGGATACACTCATCATGATGAATCATCCAAACTAGGCGAACCTTAATAAGTGGTGATTTTCATTTCATAAATATACAAAAACTCTTTTAAAGAATGATTAATTTGAATTTCACCAAAATATTTCATACGATAGGTTTATTTTTTTTTAAATAGAAAAATAACTAACTAAATAAAATATTGTTAAGAAACACCTAAACATTTATCATTAATATTTAAACATTTCTGATAATAAACAAATAAAATAGGGTTGAGTTTTTAAACACCCCCATTTCATTCTCTATCTAACAAGCATCAACAACCAAAAAAGTGTAAACAAAGTGGTGGATTATAGATAACGTCACGTAACATACATATGTCACAACTATGTTAGCTGTGGCGAATTAAATGCGCATGTGTGGATTTAATGATTTTTGTTCTGCTTGCAAGTGTGGTGACTATAGCTTCAAACACTGCTAAGGAAAACTTTAGATATTCATTTATCGTAAAACACGATACGAAGAAGAGTGAATACGAAAAATAGTTTTCTTTACAACAGGCATATCGTTGCAAAATTAAATAAAAAGTTTTTATTTTCTTAATACAAACAAATAATAAACTTTTAATTAAACGACATTTTCCAATGTGAAAAATTGTTTAAACATGTGAATTTTTAAAGTATATAAAACGCGAACAGAAACTAAAAAAATAATTTCGGTGTAAAATATACAGAAAATATTGTATGTAGACCTACCACACATACGCATACATACAAATGTATGTGCAAAAACTGAAATAGACATAAATAACACAAATTGGTGTATTGTGAAAATTTCAAGATAAATTAAAAGAATTTTCAAAATTTTATGCAGAAAATCCTTAAATTAACAAGTGAAAAGTTGAAAAAAAAATTCTTTAAATAAAGTTTAAATTACATTGAACTTGAAATTACACAAAACCCAGAATTTTCAAAGTGAAAATTTATTAATCATCAATTCTTTTAGCACACAGCAAAAAAAAAAATAAATACAGGAAAGACGGTCATAGTCAGAGGAGAAAAATATATAAAAAAACACGAACGAATGATTCATATTTGTCATTTGTAGAAAACACTCATTAAAATATATTACTACAATATCAAGTCCTTTAGAGAAGCAAAAAAACAAAATAGAAAATACACACTCCACCAGAAATCCTTTCAAAGTCATTTGTTTGTTGTTTGACTTTGCACACTGTACACAAGAGAACAACTGTGAGAGTGAGAGTAGTAGCGTATGTTTTCATTTGTTACTTGTGCATACTCCTTGCTATAGAGAGAAAAAACCTAGCATACTTTAAGGCATAATATCGATTTCATCTTGTTGAAGTTTTTTTTTTATATCGATACGAAAAAAAAACAAATAGAAATAGAACATTTGCACGTATTTGTATAGTGAGTGTTTGCCAGAGAACAAATCGAATATATTCGTTTGTTTCCAGTTTACTACGACGTATTTGAAAAATAATTAATTTCGTTCGAAATTACAAAAGAAAAAACAACCATAACAAAAAGGATAAAACCGATTTTATCTTAAATTAAACATAATGGGCGAAGAATACAGCCCAGATATCAGCGCTATGACAACAAGTAAGTTGTAAATTAAAATGACAAACTATTTTAATGTTGAGGTTTATTTTCAATTTTAAACTTGTTATATACATAATCAGGCATGTGATTGGAAATCGAATATATTTATATTTTATGTGATAATAGTTTTTCAATAAAGAAATATTACGAACAAATTGACTTCTAAAACTCATTCATTTTCGATTTCCATCACATGCCTGAATAATTAAATTTAGTTTCTTTAGGAAACTCTATGAATTAGTTAGTCAGATAATTGGTTGAGGGTGGTCTTTCTTACTTTTCATAAGTTTGTTTGTTTGTTATTGAAATGAAATTAATTTTACGTATTGGGAATAATGAAACTGCGTTGGTGTTACAACCAGATTTCTATTATTATCATTTTACTTAAAGTTCTTTGCCATATTTTTAATAGCTTCTGCAAATTTATTTCATTTATATGCTATGTGGTTTAAAGGGGGGGGGGGGGGGGAAATTAGATTGTATAAGAATCAAGGTCCTTGTATTTTAATTAGCATTTTTATGGTTAGTATGGTCTTAGTTTATATGCAGGAGATATTACAATTAAGTGGTGTGAATTTCACAATATTAGTAGCTAATAAAATTTGTTTAGGATTTTTTACCTCAACTAATTCTCCCACAAATAATGAGTTTATTAGTCACATTACTTTTAAATGAACAATATGTATATAAACTAAACATGGTTAGTCATATAATTTATGTATATATATTTAGCATTAAATTATCACCAGATTTAGAGTTTTTGGAGAAAACATTGGAAATGCCGTAGTCAAATGTGATTTGGTAAAGAAAAAAAGAAAAAAAAAAAAAATAAACGTTTTCTATAAATTCCACTGTCTGAAGCAAATTTCTCTTGGGTATAATATTAGGTTCCATAGTAATACCGTAAGTAAAGAATATAACATACGTAAAAATTCAAGGATCAATATATATGCTAAACCAAGCTGTGAATTTAAAAGAAGTAGATCACTGCTAATTTACACGTAATGCCAGCCCCATCAGTGAGCGTTACGTAACTAAAGAGTTTCAAGTTTAGGCTGGGTAATTGCAAAATCGGTGTCCGCTAACTACTTCTCTTTGTTTATACAGTTTTTGCACGAATACTGCAACAATGTTTTGTTTACCAAGGCGCCAGTTCGAACTGGTATTAGGTTCCGTTATCTGTGATAATCCATTTACTGGTTTCAGAAAGTTTGAAGAAATGACCCACTCCAAACTTTTATTGGCACTCTCCCGAAAAGCTAACTCGAAGTGGCAACTATTCTCAATCCAATTTATTGCAACTTTGCAAGCCCATTAGTTAGAAAATTACATTCAATGTCTTCATAGGGACGACCGCTGTATATCTCGCTTACTCGTCAAGAGGCATCCGGTGTGATATGCATCTCGTTCGTCTTATCATTAGTAAATATGAGAATAATCTATGATACTGAACCCGTTGAGCGACATCGTAAATTATTCTACAGCGATGCAGTAGTATTTTGAATAATTCCAAATTCAACTGTTGCCATATCCAAAACATTCTCCTTACTAAGTATGTCACTCCTTCATTATCGTCTTTATCAGACAACAGGGATTAAAGAGACACTTGTATTGTAAAGTTCAAAGGTCACTGAACATATTTCTGATATGTTCAGTGACTTTGAGGGGACTACTTTTTTGACTCTCGCCATATTTACAAATATTTTTCTGTACCCAGGTAGAAGGATTGGATTTTCAGTGATAGTGACTGGTTGTAGTTCTAACATTTGTATAAAAGAAATCAGTCACAAACGATGTGTTGCTCTAGGAGATAATAAATTGAAATCATTTTTACATTCTCTATTAGATTAATCTCCTTGTAAATAAGAAATAGGAATTGCAATTTCGCCATTTTAATTTTGTTCCACTTTTGGACTTTGTAAATATTTTTTTATAATATTTTGGGAATAATTGATATTTCTTTTATTTCGGCTCGAGTTCATTAAATTTAATTTACATTAAATTATTTTTACTGAAGGTAGGAATTGTTACATGAAAATTATTATTAAAATTTATTGATAATTTTTCTTGGCTTAGGATTCGAACCTGGGTTGTTGGTTGAATTTGGGAATACATAATTTAAATAATAGCTCGCTTCTTGAAATTAGTTCAGATTTCTTTTGTTAATGACATTGAGGTATTTTACTTCTAATCCTATCTAGCAACATATGTTTCATATAATTATAAGCTAATCCAGTTGTATATTAGGAACCTGTTACTTTAACACGGTATTGCCATAAAGAAATTTGTTCTGGTATTTTTCTCAAATTTTATTTAAAAAGAAACTCTCAGGATGTTTGCAATACCAACATTCGTCAAAAAATTCAAACTACTGTAAAGATTGGAGTATGAATGACTCAGAGTTAACTTTTATTTTAACATCGAAGAACAGGCAGTTGAAATTTCAAAATGATTTTTTGCTTTGTGACAGCTTTCTTGGATTTACAGTTTAAAATTTCTTTACAGTATAATTGAAAGGTTACAATATCGATAGTAGGCAGGACCAATATTTTTAATGCGTCTTGTCTGTATGATCGGTTACATCGTTCAGTAATACGATGTTATTTTAATGAGGAATCGTTAATCAGAAATTTGAGGTTATATTTTGTGATTCAAAACATTAAAAAAAGTTTAATTAAAGGTTTGATTTTGTTAAGTGAGAGATGAGTGTCTCGTCAGGGTTTGGTAAATTCTTATTTTTCAATCCAAATACAACAATTCTTCTTCATCTTCTTCTGTATGTCAGAATAAATCAGATAAAGATAATTTTGTTATATACAAACATATATTTAATTTACGAAATATTTTAGAAATTTCCAATTTACTTTTTTCAAGAATTGAAAAAACTCTACATGTCTTTAAGATTTTTACATGTGTCTATATGTATGTGCATATGTATATGTATGTATCTATTGTCTTAAAGCTTTATGTTTTTGTTTTCCAAAACTAAACAAACAATGCAAACATATTTATTTGATTAAATTACAACTAATCTTATTTTATTTCTCTTCTCTGCAGTACTTCCAGCTATTTTGGGTCTCATATCAGCAGGTGCCCTTTGGGCAGTTGCTTGCATATGTGCCCGTCAAATGCGTGCTCGCAATCGTAAACAAAATCAACATGACTCAACATTTCCCTTTCAACCAACACGTCGTCCGACAGCTGTTCGTTCGCCTAGTGGTCAACCACCCCATTATCTAAAGAAATCACCCTCACCAACTGGCACCAAACAATTGGGTATATTGCAGCCAATGCAGGAACAAACCGCCACTTCACCCATCTCACCGCAAACGGTCAAGTATATGGAGGAGGATGAAACCAAATCGACAAAACACAACAAATACAATGGCAATGAGAAACTATCACCCATGGAGGCCAAGCTAAGTCCCACTGGCGGTGGTGGCATGTCTGGAAATGGCGCCAAGAGTGTTCATGGCAATCAGGTGTCGGTGGTGCAAGAATCCATTCTGAGCCCCATGACTGTTAGCGAGCTGAATATTGAACAGTATGGCAAATTGGGTTCAATATTCTTTAAATTACGTTACTTGGGAGAGCGTAATGCTTTAATGGTCTCTATAATACGCTGCCGCGGTTTACCCAGCAAGAGTGGCAGCGGAAACAATGCTGGCAATTCGTCTAATGGCAACAAATCCCATGATATACCAGCTGGTATGAATGGTCGTACCCAGTCGGCCACTGATCCCTATGTCAAGCTCCAACTGTTGCCCGACAAACAGCACAAAGTTAAGACCCGTGTTGTGCGCAATACCCGTAATCCCGTCTACGACGAAGACTTTACTTTTTACGGCTTGAACATCAATGACTTACAGAATATGTCTTTGCATTTCGTTATATTGAGCTTTGATCGTTATTCTCGTGATGATGTTATCGGTGAAGTGGTATGCCCTCTTTCCTCCATTGAAATTGGTGATATTTCCAAGGAAGCCTTGTCGATTAGCAAGGAAATTCAGCCACGCAGCTTAAAGATACGCGCTCAAGGACGTGGTGAATTGTTGATTTCTTTGTGTTGGCAACCGGCTGCCGGACGTTTGACTGTTGTGTTGTTGAAGGCTCGCAATTTGCCACGCATGGATGTGACCGGTTTGGCTGATCCTTATGTCAAAATCTATTTACTGTACAACGGTCAACGTATTGCTAAAAAGAAGACACATGTCAAGAAACGTACATTAAGTCCTGTTTTCAATGAAAGTTTTGCTTTTGATATACCAGCAGCTGAGGTGGGTTAATTAGAAAATACCAATGATTGAATAAATATTAATATGGTTTTTTTTTTCTTTTGAATTTTATTTCTTCAGGGTACTGGCGCTACTTTGGATGGTGTGTCACTTGAATTAATGCTGCTCGACTGGGATCGTGTTACCAAAAACGAGGTGAGTTAATGTTGTGAGAAAAATCTGTATAAATATTTAGGTGTTCAGTAAGTTTTTTGTCCTATCTCGGATTGGCCGAAATAGATGAGCTGACATGTTCAATATTTATTTGAACAGGTACAATTGCCTAAAAAATCATTCAATTTAAATCAAACTTCTCTGATCTGAACTTCAGCTGTTGTTTTTGTTTAAAAAGAGTTATGTGGGTATGGTTTTATTTGGCAACTTATCATCTTCATTCGTGAGTGATAAATGATTTTTCAAATGACAGTGGGCAGCTGAAACTATTTATATGTTTAATATTCATGGCAAGCAGGAATTTATTTTAGTATTCCGATACTTCTACATTTTCAGTTTCAACTCTTCATATGATTGACTATACAATGTTTCCTTACAAATGATGTTTACATGATTAGTAATTTTCAAATTCGTAGGAAAGAACTTAAGGCAATAAAACGTCTTTTACAATAACAAGCAATATCAAATTGTTTCAAACTAATGGTAAATTCATTGATCTACTTGTAGAAGCTTCAATTTATTAAAACTGTTGAGCTCATTATTTGATTTAAAATCAAACATAAGGACCTATTTCTAGTTTCTATTTCTACTATTTCCATTTCAATTCAATACATTACTCTTTGTTTAAGTATGCCAGTTTTATCTATTAATTGATGACTTTTTTAACTCATTTCTTTAGATTTTTAGTCCATTTACTTTTACGTCCGATAATCACACCTAAAACTTAGTTTCCTTTGACAAACTAAACAAGGTGAATATACCTTGTGAATGCAACCATGTCTGTTTTCTAAGCCTTAACTTTAAGGCCAGAGCTAGTGGTAAATCTACTTAATTGTCAGAGAGCATTACTCCGGTGAGAGTATCCAGAAATATTTCATAAACTAATCGAACGACATAATTTGCATATGCACACTCTAATGTCCGAATTCTCGGCCATTAGTTAACCGTTGGTAAACTAAAATACTAACTATTGTTTAACTATTACTTGGTATTCTTATGGCAAACTAAGCATTGCGGCTAAAAAATCATTAGTTAAGCCCTTGCCATTAGCTAACGAAAGACTGTGAATTTAGCCATACGAGTGTTGAGATGCAGGACAATTCCATTCCACACCAACTTAGCCCTTTTCGGACTAGATTTAGCCCGATTATAGTCACTCAAAACGCGAAAAAAAGAAAATTGGATGTGGTTTTATATGGATTTTTTCCATTTAGCCCTTTTTTCAAAAATGTTTACTCGTTTTGAGTCTCAAAAGTTGGCATCACTGTTCCACACTGTAACCAAGGTTAATCGTTCATTGCACACATTAATCAACTGGTGTGTAGCCCTAGTTTTAATGACGTCAATGGCAGCTTTTGTCTTTATTATTTATTCAATCACTATCTGATCTGGACGGTCGAATAGTATCCAATAATGAATGCTGGGTCTCACAATGGGTGATGGTGTTGCGAATAGTACGCTCAGTAGGTCGATTATGTTGACCATAAGTTGAGCGAAGTGCACAAAACACATTCCTCAGAGAACATGAATTTTCCTAATAAAGTTGAACGATTTGTAAATGTTGTTCAGGCGTAAGTCTTTCCAAACAATACTTAACAAAAATAACATGACAGCATGACACAACTCACACGTGATTTGTCAAAAAAGGCTATTGAAAAAAGTATCTCTTGTTGAATCACCCGTTATTTTAATGTAATGTTATTACGTTTTTGAATAATTAATGGTTTATAAAATTTTGTTCATAAACTTTTAATAAATTTAAAACTTCTGGCCATAAGTTTTTGTTATTAATAAACCAATTTCTTTTAATGAATCCCAGGATTTTTAAAACCAGTCCAGTTTGGCATCCCTAGTATTCCTAGTATCAACAGTTTTCGTCATTGCATAAACTTTCTCTTATTGCCATTAGTAAGGTTTTAGTCCACTTTGCTTCAATCGAGTACTATTCCAAAATATATAACGTTTCTTGATATATTAATTTTAACTGAAAAATGGAGGGTTTGGTTGTTGGATTTTCCTCTATCATTTAATAAACCTTTCACTTTATTTCTACAGGTAATCGGTAGACTTGAATTGGGAGGACCAAATTCAAATGGCACAGCTCTTAATCATTGGAATGAAGTGTGCAATTCACCAAGAAGACAAATTGCTGAATGGCATAAATTAAATGAGTAAATAAGCTGATCTGAAATGAGCTGAATACAACAAAAACAGATACAGCTAAGAGAGAGAGGGATTTAGAAAGAGAACAGGATTTCAAATCGACACAAAAAAAATTATTAGAGAAAATATATAAAGTAATATAAGTAAACGATATAAATTAAATTGAAATTAATTTAAGATTGAGAGAGAAACCAAAACCAAAATAACAACATTATTAAACAAAAAACTAAATTAAATCTTTTACACAGATAAAACAAAAACAAACAAATACTATAGACAAAAAGCAAATAAATAACACAAACAGGAAATCTTAAATAAAAGAAGCTCTAACAAACACATTTTTATGTAAATTATATATGACTAAAAATTAAACAAATAATTTAAATAAAAAAGAAACATTATCTAATGATCATGATATTAAAATTGAAAAACAAACAAAAATTATTTTATTGAAATTTTAATTTCGTTAAAAAAAAAACAGAAAATTTAAATGCTGCTCAGTTTAAGCCATTTTGAATTAAGATTAAACTCTGTTCAAATAGCAAACAAAATCTTAAACTCACAATTAAGCTAAAGCTTAGAGAAAAAGCGAAATAGAAAGAAAGAGAGACACAGAGCTTAAACATAAAGTGGCTGAGTATTTAAATTGTATACAAAATTATACACTCAAAGCTTAAATGTTAGTACATATGATATTAGCTATTTTTGATTTCTGGAATAATATAGTTTTCATGATTTTGATTTATAATTTATAGTCGATTTGGTTTGTTATTTTGTCCCAATGAAAGGAAAGTATTTGTATTATAAATTAAAAAACCAAAACAATTGCTTAACTACTAAAAATAAAAAGTATATATATATATTAAATAATAATAATAATAAAACAAGAACAACAACAACAAGTATATTATAAATGTATTATGTTTCTACGTAAAATTTGCATAAAAAACCAATTCTCCCAAAAAAAATTAAGTGTTAGTAAACAAAACAAAAAACAAAACTGTATTAGAATTATATGCAATTAGTTGTAAGTACAACATGAACAGAATTTCACTTACTTTACTTTAGACCCTATTTTTTTTCCAAAAACACACTAACAACACGAGATACTCTGCAACATCATGTCAAAATTTTTAAAATTAATATTTGACAATTGAAATTTTCCGTAACTACAAATTTACACCAAATCACTCAAACTTAAATATTATTACTCGTACATACACAATCATTTAAACGAAATTTTACCAAGAAAACTAATTTAATTTTGATATAAAACAAATATTTGAAATTTATTTCTATTAGAATAATTTATTTTAATTATAAGAATATCTTATTTATTACTTATATATAATTTGCCAAAAAATTTTTTTTTGGTTTGGAGTTGGAAATGAATTGATGAAAAGACATTTTAGATATTATTCAGCCTAAATATTTATAGGAACTATGTTTAGGTTCTACCAACCCATATAATAAATTAACATAAATTACATAATGGGAAATGAAGAAAAGCTTTTTTAGAAATTACAAGTACGTTTATCACAATGTTACTTTTGAGCTAATTTACTTTAATTTAATTTACTCTTTTTATCTGCTGCTGCAATACAATCCGATTTGAACAAAAATTTATGTAAATACATTTTCAATATCTGTTTTTGGTCCTTCAAACCAAGTGCTGTTTTTTCAAAAACTTGATGTATGTTTCCACGTAAACATATAATAAGAAGTCCTTTTAATGCTTTGAAAACTCTATCAACAACAAATCTCTCCCAATTAGAAAATAAAGGATAGTTGAGTAGAAAGATAAAACTATCTGATAAACTAAACATGGGAAAGAATTAAAGTACGCAGTTAAGGCGAATTCACCCATTTGTTCTGAACAAAATATTTGTTCGGACAAAGTTTGACGTCTTTTTTTTTTAAAGAGAGGGAAAATATTCATATGAAAAAAACTTTGTGCGAACAATTATTTTCAGATTTCAGAACAAAGAGGTGATTCCATCTTTAAAAAACCGACTTGTCGCTTATGTCCGCATGTAGGGTACAATTTGCAAAAGTTACTACTTTCAATGAAATTTATATCCAATAGTACTATTTTATTAAAAGGTATTTTTTCTGCAAGAGTACTATTTCTATCATAAAGTACTTTTTATTAAAAGTACTTTATTAAAAGTACTTTATTAAAAGTACTTTATTAAAAGTACTTTATTAAAAGTACTTTTTCATGAAAATATACTTTTTATAAAAAGCTTTTTTTCCAAGGTAATTTTTATACAAAAGCACTTTTTCATCAAAATTGTTCTCAAATGCTACTTGTTTGTCAAATGGTACTTTTTTTATCAATACAAATGTTACTCCTTGGTACAATAAACAAAATTTGTAATTTTTCATATAAGTTATTCAAGTTCATTCAAGTTATTTTTCATATAAAATGTTATAACTAGGCAGTTTTTTTTAGATTCGAAGGACCAATTCCTTAATTCTTGATTTACTTAATCAAGAATATTATTTTTTAATAATATTAAGGTCAAATGAACAGTATTAAAATAAAAAAATTAATATAATACTCCTACCACTAGTATTGCTATTGAAATATAAATGTTATTATTTTTTGATTGCTTATTATTAGTTAAGGAAAGGCGATTATTATTTGTTAAGAGATTAAGAGGAGATTAAAAACAAACCTATATTTTCCGCGTAATTTACCTGTTAGTGTTGAAGGTTAAGCACAAAGTCGAGCTTAACTAATTATTAAAACATATTACACTATAGTTTATAACTGAACAAGGTAAGTTTCCTGCTCTTTTAAACTAACATATTTATGTTATTTTCAATGTTCTCCTGTTCATCAGTTCATTTCTCTAAAACCAAAATTTACTTTAATTTCTAAACAACAAAAAAAGAAGTACAAATAATTTACATGTAATTATTATTTTTCATAAAAACTAATTATAAATTTTTTTAATTTAAAACCAAAATAAGCAAATTGTTTAAAAATTATATATTATAAAAACACCAAAAAAATACACAAAATTTTTGAAAATAAATAAAATTTCCATATACATATGTAGTTATAATCAAAACAAAAAAACACAATCTTTTCAAATACAGCAAAAGGATAAACTAACGCTTGAAAAGCTTCTCAAAAAAATACACATCCATAAATTCTTCTACTAATTATAAGTATGTATGCTCGAAACACTCTAAAACCAAAACGATTAAGAAATTTTATAAAAAAGCAAAAAAAGGAAATAAAAAAAAAATAATAATAAATATTAGCTACAGCACCACAAAAATACAAATTACCAAACCAAAATTTATAAACAAATAAAATAAAAACATACCAATTTTACTACAGCTTTTATTGCATTTTTTTTAATAGAACACCAAAACAATTAAACACAATTTTTCTCACAAAAGACACCGTCAAAATCTGCTCTTCCTTCAATTAATAACACAAAGCAAGCAAGCTAGCTATTCAAGGTGCAATGGTTTAGATTATTCTTCAAGCATTTGATACTGAATTCAAAATGTATAATTTGTAGATCTTATCGTATTGTAAAACATATTTAAAGTGCAATAAATCTATTTCCAAATGGTACTTTTTGTGGTATTTGTACCTTTTTTTAAATTAAACTATTATTAAAATGCTTCTTATTTAAAAAATAGTACTATTTTTTCAAATGGTATCTTTTTTCTATTAAAATGAACTTTATATCCAAAGTATCAAATACATGTAACATTTTATCAACAAGTACTTTTTATCGATTGGTAGATTTTATCAAAAATTATTTGCTTTATTAACCAAAAGATACTTTAATAAATTAAATTTTTTATCAAATAGTAAACTTGAGCATAATGCACTTTTTTATTAAATAGTACATTGAATACAAATAGTACCTACATTTTAGCAAAAGGTAGTTTTTATCAAATATTAAATTTTAGCTAAAAATTGCTTTTGCCAAACAGTGCATTTTAACAAATGGTACTTTTTATGAAATAGTATGTTTTCAAATGGAGTTTTTATCAAATATGATTTATTATCATAAAATATTGTAACATTATTAACAAAAGGTACCTTTTAGCAAATAGTACATTTCAGTAAAAGGTACCTTTACTCAAAAAGTACACTTGATCAAATTGTATTTTTTTTGTCAAATAGTAAATTTTAACAAAAAGGTGCCTTTTATCTCATAGTACATTTAAACAAGAGGTAGCTTTGATCAAACAGTATTTTTCAGCAAAAGGTATCTTTTATCAAATAGTACATTTTAGCAAAAAGGGTATTTTTGTCAAATAGTACATTTTAGCAAGAGATACCTTTAAGCAAACAGCAAATTTGATCAAATTGTATTTTTTTCTATTAAATAGTACATTTTAGCAAAAAGGTACCTTTTGTCGCATAGTGCATTTAAGCAAAAGATACCTTTTATCGAATGGTATTTTTTTTTTTTTATTAAATAATACATTTTAGCAAAAAGTTACCTTTTATCAAATAGTACATTTTAGCGAAAAGGTACTTTTTATATAATAGTACATTTTAGGAAAAGGTATATTTTATCAAACGGTACTTTTTATAAAATAGTAAATTTTAGGAAAAGGTATATTTTATCAAACGGTACTTTTTATCAAATAGTACATTTTAAAAAAATGTACCTTCTTTAAGTAATAATTTTTTACAAAAAGGTTCCATTTAGCAAACAGTACTTTTGATCGTATAATATTTTTTTTATCAAATAGTACATTTCAGCAAAAGAACATTTTACCAAATATTAAAAATTTATTAAAAGTTATTTTTGTGCAAAATACATTTCAAAAGGTACTTTTCATGAAATATTAGTGCTTTATTAATTTTTATATCAAATGTTACTTTTATTTTCAATCTCTTACTCTCCATCAATCTCATACTCTTTCTACGAAATAGTACTTTTCTGCAAATGATACAATTGTTTATAAAATTTTACAATTTAAGACATGTATGTACGTAAAATTTCACTATTTGTATGAGCCCGATTACCTTTCTTTCAAGAATCATACCTGCAGCCCTACAAATGTTTTATCAATGACAGCTAAAATTGTTAATTTTTAAATGTAAATTATTTAAGCCCTAATAATTTTATAAATTAGATGAAATTAAAACTTTAAACACAATTTAAATCAATATTTAGAATTCGATGGGATATTCACTTCGCTTAAGGAACAGAGCGAATATTTGGATTTGGAATATAAATGTTTAATTAAATATTACTTTGGTCAGACTCTATTAATATTGCTTAAATATTTCAGACTTTTACTCTAATATAAGTACATTTTAACAAAAGGTACGTACCCTTTATCAAAAAGTACATTTGATCAATTTGTATTTTTATATTAAATAGTACATTTTTTTATGATAATAAACATCAACAAACCTCAGCTTGAAGAGCAGTTTAAATAAAATGTTTACATCCACACTTCCTTTTTAATTACAAACAAAATCAGAAGAAAAATCACATTTAACCAGCTCAATATTTAAAATAAAACACACAATTTAAAAGAAAATTTGCTTAAAATTTAAACAGAATTTAATTAAACAATTAAAACAAAAATGACAGTAATATAATAAGCGATCATAATGAAAGTATTAAGAAATTGCAACAAAAACAATATAAAACTCTAAAGAAAAACAAAAAAAAATGATCCCTCCAATTAAACAAAACAAAATTATATATATTTATGATAAATATAAAATAAAACTCAAGAAAAAGAGAACTTAACAAGACAAGGCTTAATTTCTGTAATTAAATAGTTTTCGAGTGTAGAATTTTATTCCTTTGTATAATTTTTACTTATAATTTGTTTATATGTAGATGAAAAACACATAAAAAATTTTAGTAAAACAAAAATAATAAAAAAAAACAACAACTTTGTAATATAAATTTATATACTGAACTGATTGAAATTTAAACAAAAAGAAATAATAAACCAAAAATTCCTTTAATAAAAATACTTGCGAATTTGTATAATTGTAAATTGAATTAAAGATTTTATAAAACTATTTCTTACAGTGCTTTAGTTAAATCAAATATACTCAGCATACTTTTAGGCTGGCCGAAATAGCATGAGACTGCTTGCTGTACATTTCCAGCAAAAGGAATAGTTTTAAAAAACCTTTAATTGCTAAAGTATTAATTAACTTTATTTCATTAAATTTATATTTAAACACAAATACATAACAAGTATTTTAAGGTACCAATTGAACATATATATATTTATTATTTCAATTATTATTATTATTCTTTAAAAATAAATTGTAAAATTATTACATATTATTAGTAATAAAGTGACATGTTTGTATTTGTTTAAATATTTATAAACATTTTCCTTCATTTACACACGTATTCAAATATATATAACACAAATATTTACACACATACATACATACATACATATTTATGTATTTGAAATTATATTGAAATTGCAAAAAAGAACTCATACCTATATAGGCATTTTGAAATGTGAAAACGTGTAACCATTTAAAACAAATTAAATCAATTATTATACTCCAAAGACAAGAAACAAAGAAGGAGAAAAAAATAAACAAAAATAAGGAACCTACATACAACGTACATATAGATTGCATATAATTGGAATAATGTTAATTTCCATAAAAATATATTATAAAATGAAATAATATTAATAAATAAAAAAAAAAAAACAAACAAAAAACATATAAACTGTTGTGTTTTAATTTAAATAAATACCAGCAGGAGAATGCAAATTAAAATCTGTAATAATAATATTTATAAGTACAATAATTTTTCAAAATAAATACCCACCAGCCAATTAAAGAAATCTACAGAAACGACACTGGTGTATAGAATAATGCTGGCAAATTTTACTACTTTCCATTACTCAATAATATTCAATACTTTTCATTTGGGTACTCAATACTACTCGATACTTTTAACGGATTTTTTGAAATTGTAACGCATAGTTTTTATCTGTAAATTGAAGTAGTTTCTTCAAAAAATAAAAATAGATCCTCAACTATTATTGATTATGTATGTCTTTTATTATTAAATTCAAAATAAATGTAAAGCTAACTTTTAATTTAACTTAACTTAAGAAATAATAGACAGCTTTATTTCGGCGGTTGGTATATTTTTGTAGTTTACATATTGTTGTCTTTTTATACAGTGATGTATTTTTATGCACTATTTTACCCACTCAACTTGATTAGATATACAACTCAAAAAGTATCGAGTAACTACTTTTGAGTATTGAGTATCCAAAAAAAAAGGGCAAGTACTCGATACTCGGTACCCATTACTCAATACTTTGCCAGCACTAGTATAGAATCCTTTATCTTAATTATTTAGGCTTAGCGCTAATTTTATTAATTATTTGTGTAGAATATCAACTTGATAGTCCTTTAAAAATACATAAGATTAAATGCTTACTGCCTCTTAGTACTCACATATTACTGAGTCTTAGCTATCGAAACGCTTATTTAGGGTTGAATGCAGTGATTATGTGACACTGTGAAATCAGTGCTGGAGTTCCATTGGGGAGTGTTGTCGGACCAACATTTTACTTAATATACACCTCTGATTTGCCAACGAGTGAAAATTAAACCATTTCTACATTTCCAGCTCACACTGCCATTCTTAGCGCACATGTGGATTCAAGTGTGGCATCTAAAAAACTGGATAATTATCTCAGACGTGTGGAGAATTGGTTAAAAAACTGGGAAGCGAAAAGTAGATAGGAAAGGAAATTGTCCATCTGTTTCACTAACGAATGTGAATATCCCACAGTCTGATCATGTTACACACATACCTTGGCATACATATGGATAGAGGCCTTGTCTGGCGTCTCCACATAGAAGCTAACAGGGTCCATATGAGACTTAAATCCTCTAATCTGCTAGCCACTGCAGATTAATGTCAATCTAAATTAAGCCTTGATTGTAAAGTCATCCCGTATAAGACTGTTTATAAACCAATTTGGACATATATACCTGTATTGATTGTATAAAGGGGGTCCAATTAAAAATTCTTAAGACCATGACAGAATCCCCATGATATATAAGGAATGAAAACATTTATAGAGATTTAGAAATTCCATTGGTTAAAGATGAATTCAGAAAAATTCGTGAAATCCGCTTGCGAGCTTACCTACTAGAACTCAAACAGAAACAAGGCCTCGTAGAGCTGATTTACCACCCTATTTATTTAAGGCCCATTTGTCCATTATGGCTCTTTCAACTAAGAGCAAATAGTTTTTAAGCTTTAGGTATAAGATTTTAAACTTATTCTAAGGCCTGTGCAGTAAAGGCAGATTCCATCAATAAATAATAAAAAAAAGTTAAAAAAAACTTGATAGTAATATTTAAAAGAGATTAATGCTTATTTAAGTGATTTTCAGAAATAGACTGTACTGGGGGCTAAATATCGTTTTAAAATTTTTTTTAGCATCGAATTAATTTTTACAGATATTTTCTCTAGGCATTTATGTACCATAGAGCGAAATTCCGAAAAGATCTTTATATTGGGGCTTTGACAAATGGTGGACCGATTCTTACCATTTTTAGTAGGACTTGACCTTTTATTTTTAAAATAAAGTGTGCAAAATTTGATGATATTATCTGCATTATATTTGCAGAAAATAGCAAGAAATCTCTGAAAAATATCCAGGTTGTCTGAAGCTTTCATCTATTACGCGGATCCTACTAGACCGATGTTGTTCATTTTCAATACCAAAAGAAACAAATAAATTTGTTCAAAGTCGTT
Organism: Bellardia pandia; assembly: GCA_916048285.2. Taxonomy (NCBI): domain Eukaryota; kingdom Metazoa; phylum Arthropoda; class Insecta; order Diptera; family Calliphoridae; genus Bellardia; species Bellardia pandia. The sequence goes on from OU696529.1 coordinate 125,891,011, forward strand.
TTTCCGAAGCTCTAACGTGGTTTCAACAGACGGATCGTATAAGGCCCCAGAATATGTAGGCTTTTTGGTTCTTCGATGAGTTACAAACAAAATGACAAACTTAATATACCCCCAATTTTGTTGGGTGGAGGGTATAAAAATAGCCTTCAAAAGGCGGTTCAAAAATAAAAGAGACTAAAAACCCAAAAGCTAAAACATAAATTTCGATACAAAAAGGTAAATAAAATGCTAAATCTACCCTCAAAAAGGTTAAACTGGCAACATTTAATAAAGGTAAAAGCTTTTATAATTCATCCGGTAGCGGTAACGATTATAAACAAAATGTCAATTCTAGTACCACACTGGTTTTATAAAAGCAAGTTCATGCCGTGTTATCAGAAATAAAAAAAAAAAAACAGCAATACATTTTTATTTAAAGCATTTATTTCTCTTTTTGAAAGAGTCTGAAATAAATGGACTAGACGCTGCTATAGAGACTTCACATGAAGCTAAAAGCTTCCAACCTATACTAGTTAATCAGCGTCTAATTAAAATAAAGCCTTGATCATAAAGTCATCCTGAGTAAAATCTTTTTAAAATCAATTTGAATTTGCAAATTTATAAATTTTTTTTATAATGCCCTTCTGTTGCTTAGCTTTACTGACACAATTTGAACAAAAGCTAATTGCTTCAACTTTTTCTAAATTTAAGCTGATCTTATAAGTTAATTTTAATACAGTCAAACCTAGATATAACGACCCTCACACTAACGAATTCCTCGATTTAACGAATTTTTTGTAATCCCCTACAACGCTCCTTAAGATTTAATACAAAATAAACCTCTCTATTATGAATACATTTGAAAATAGCCTCGTAATAACGAATTTACATTCCCTGCAGACTTACGAAATAGAAAGAATTATTTACCTCTATTTAACGAATTTTGTCCACTTACAACCTTTGCATTACGATTTCCATCAATTAGTACAAATTATTTGAAACAGATACACACAAAACAAGTAAGAAAATATAGTTGGTCAAGCCCGACCATGTAATACCCTACACCTAGTATATGTATAAAACAGTTGTTCAGAAATGGGCGTTATATGGGAGATATGAACTATTATGGAGCGATCATCAAACAATTTAGTGTCATGATTTCTGTGAATATAAATATTATATATGTTAAACTTTATCTCGATATAAATACTTTTAAAAGATTTATGGAGCTTAAATTGCATTACGGAGAGGGTATTATATGGGAGTTTCGAATAATTATTGACCGACCATTACAAAATTAGGTGTCGTCATTTCTGTATATAAGAAACTTATTTGTGTCAAATTTTATTTGGATACCAATATTTTTTAGAAATTTATGATCGTTAAAGTGAATTTCGATAGTGGGGTTATATGGGAGCTACGACTAATTATGGAGCGATCATAATAAAATTAAACCGTATTATTTGTATACATATGAAATATATTTGGGTGCAATATTATTTGGATACCAAGATTTTTGAGAGAGTTATGCTATTTAAAGTAATTTTCGGAAGTGGGCCTTATATAAGAGCTACGACTAATTATGGACCGATATGCTCAAAATTTGTAGATGTAATTTGGCTTCTTATACCACTCATTTGTTTTGAAATCTGTTTGGATACTTGCATAATTAAAACATTTATGAGCGGTAAACCTCAATTTCGGGAGGGCCCTTGTATGGGGGCCAGGTGAAATAATGGACCGATTTCCACCAGTTTCAATCCCATCCTACCTTGGGGCGAAAAAATATTGTGTACCAAATTTTATTAAAATATCTTCAAAATTGCGACCTGTACTCTGCGCACAAGTTTTACATGGCCAGCCAGACGGACGGACGGACGGACATCGTTAAATCGTCTCAGTGATTCTGAGTTTTTATTACCTCGTTATAATGAATAGAAATGCAACTTCACCTCATTATTATTCGATATAACGTTTTTTTTTTTCTAATCCCCTTAAGATTCATTATTCCAAGGTTCAACTGTATATAGATATGCAAAAACTCGTGATTGGCTCAAAACCCAAATCCAAATAAAATTACCTTCATATACTTTTTACCAGCTAGATTTAAATTTCGAAACACAATGAGAGAATAGTAACAAAATTTACAATAGTAGTAAATTGTCCATCCTTGATGTAGATTGCGACTGAAAAGTTCTACAAACAGGATTAACCGGCAAATATTTTAAATTAAAATGCTGTAACAAAAAACATCCAAGATATAAGAGAATAAAATACGGAATGTGTACCTTAAAAAACACACTGAATCATTTACTTTTATTAATAAAATAATTTATCAGCGAAATTTAGTTTTAAAAGTTCTCTTAAGCCGTCAGTTTAAATTATATTTTACACTATACTCTTTTAAATCTAAATCTGTTATCAACGCTTAAATATTATCAGCTTGCATTAAAATTCTAAACAATCTTAAACAAGTTTTACAATTGAGAAAATCAGTTCTAAAGAGATACTCGTTGAGTCAACTTAAAGCGGGGATTTATTAAAGCTTGTATACCTAATTCGTTAATAAAAAACAAAGATCTTAAAAATATAAAAAAAAACAACAAAAATTATATACCTACTACCTATCAAATACTTGCACTACATGTGTTTTTTGCTGTTGTTTTGCTTTAAGTTTGTGTCTTCTTCATTATAAATAATTTGCAGAATTTTAGTAATGAGAATTCTTAAAAATGTTTGTCACCGTTTACTACAAATATTTGTAATTTCTTTATGTTGGGCGAATTTTAATGGCGGTAAGTGATAAGACAAGGTGCTATAGGAAATGCCCAAAGAATAAAAATAAAAATTGGATTACCCCCTACCCCTTTCCAACCGCTAAATTGTTTGTTATTGCAAACACATGATTTTCCCACAAGATGTTGCCAGATGTTTGTAAAATTTGTTGCGTTGGATTTTTAGATGGAAATTAAAGTTTATTAAATATCTTGAAAATTATAATTAAATTAATTTAAATTTACTTTTCTGTATTATTGTATTTTAAAAAATTCAAATTCTGATTGCGTTAAATAAAAATCTTTGCAAATGGCATTTATAACCAAAATATCTTAAATGATTCTTTTTAAAATAATTTAAAAGCAATATTTAAATTTCAAACTTTAATATATGCAATATTAACACTGAAATATCAGATTATTAATTAGCCTAATATATATTTTAAAATATTTGCTTTAGTCTGGCAGCCATGTGTTAAATTCATAAACAGAGAATGACAAAGAGAATGCGTAATTCAAATAAATAGAGAGTAAGAGAGTGAAAAAAAGCTTAAGAATATGCATTTTAATGTGTGCGGTTTAAAAATAATAAGATAATGAAATGTCTTTCTTGGAATTATATTTAGGTATGAATTTTTTAAATTTAGAATATTCTTAAAAAATTTCATCCTGAAAAGTGTTGACAAAAATCTTTCAGAAAAAAAACAGCTTGATGTGAAAAATGTTTAAATGCAGAGGCCCGACTAGATTTGACGATGTTCGTCCGACTGGCTGATTGGTATTGAAATTGGTTGTTGTCAGTACATTATTTCCCATACAAATGTTCTACCGAAATGTCACAAATAAGAACATTAAAAAGGAAAGAAATCATTTTTGAAATTTTTGCGAATCGCTCTATTACACGTTGCGACAGTCCAAAAAACCTAGGACCGGATATTATTCTTCTTGTAGGGCTTGTCGAGTAAAACAAGATTCCAATAGTGAAATATGCCGCACACCTCCAAAATCCGGATTTACGGTTAAAAAACCGGTTTTTGTACCTTTGTGCTCTAAAAAGCCTGTAATTGTGTTGATATTGATCCAATTTTCAATTTCTTACTAGATTTGGAAAGAAGAAAGAAGATCTTTCAAATGATATATAATTTATTTAAGAAAACTTGAGAAAATTGGGTGTTATTGTCGAGCAAACACAAATTTTGTAGATTTTTCGAAAATTTTTCAACTTTGGTGACGTTTTTATACATTATTTTATTAAGAAACTATAATACTATTGAATTTATTAAAAAAGCACGTTTATTTACAATTACAACGCATAAATATATAAGTAATTGACTGAATTATTTAACTTTTCATGAAAATAAACGTTTAAACATTTTTAAACAAATTTTATTAATCAATGAATCAATATTATCCTAAACACAAAAAAAAATTGTAATGACAGTTTAAGTCATTCAAAAATATTGTTTTTTTTTTCGTGTTCTTTTTGTGCACTTTCTTTAAAATTACAAATCACTGTTAGCCTAAACACAATTTAAAATTACAACAAATATTTGTAAAGAGAGCTTTACTCATGTAAAATTATTGTTTTTTCTTTTAATATGACGTTTTGTTAATGTCTTCTTTTTCACTTTGAATCTATTGAATCTATTTTCAAATAGAGGAGTTAACAATTATTTGCCATATACCATATTCTGAAACGTCACGCCAGTTTACACACTAACCCACTTATTCATAAAACTTGTCAAAGGTTTATAACAGGCTTAAAAAGCAAATTTTGTATGGATATTTGCCTTATAAGCCTGTTATAATTCCTTGATAAGTTTTTATGAATTAGACTGTAAGTTTTTTAAACTTACATCCACGCATCATTACATTGGGATTAAATATAATTTCGAGTGGAAAACGTACTTAATGACACACAGAAGAAACCGGATATGTATTACTGATTTTGGAGTGATAAAAAATAAAAAAAAGCTGCTCAACTTGCTAACCAAACCCCGAATAATCAGATACATATAATAGAATTTATTCTGCAGATGTCGACTTTTCATTGTTTGTTAATCATTTAATCAGATTTCACTGGTTACCATGATACCTAAGCCGGGAAAAGATAACACAAAAGCAGAATCATCAGTCCATTATCGTATATATACCGAAACTAATTGAAAGGACACTCATGAACAAGCTGTACCCGATTTTAAATGAAAACAATTGTATTCCAAATCATCAATTTTGATTTAGAAGAAAACACAAGAGTATTGAACAAATTCATAGAGGTAGATTTCTCAAGCGTTTGATAACGTGTGGCATGATAGTTTAATATAGTTACAAACAGAAACTTACCTTATTTACCTGCAAACACACAAAGGTTATTGGAAAGCTACTAAACTGGTCGAACATTTAAGCTTAAAGAAGGGTACTTTTTAAGCTTCGCACAACCTTTTGAAGCAGAAGTGCCCCAAGGAAGTAGCCTGAGACCATTGTTATACTTGATACATACATCTGATATGCCAACAAACAATCGTACTTAAAATCTCGCTACCTACAAAACATATATGTATATGATTAAGAAAACTGTTTAAAGTAATGGAAAATAAAAGCTAATTAGCTAAAATAAACACATATCACCTTTACATTGCGTAGAGAATCATGCTCTCCTTTTTATATTAATAATCAAGCAATAACACAACAATCCGAAGTTAAATACCTCGATATACACCACGATCGTTGCCTTACATGGAAATCCCATACAAATGCAAAACTGACTCAAATGAAATTGAAATTAATCCAAATAAATTGGCAGAAACTCTAGGCTTAGTTTAGATTGTAAACTCCTACTTAATAACATGATTCTTACACTTATATGATGGGGAACGGCCTCAGCTTTAAATGCGAACAGAATTTAAAGAGTCAAAAGAAATTGCTACGAATAATCGAAATTAAATGTGCCTTATTTAGAAAAGCTTGAAGTACACCCAAACCCATTAGTCCGCGACATATTAGACTAAGCTACAGTGGATCTAAGCCAAAGACAAGAAGGAAGAATGCCAACTTAATACATTCAAACAACGGATGGATGAACAATTTACGTCCGATATTGGCCGAACTAAATAATAAAAATTAATTAGATTTTATGTTTATAAGATTTGTAAATCTTATTTATTGTTAGTTTGTTTTTAATAAAAATAAATAGAAGTAAAAAAAAGTTTTTTTAAACTGTCTTTGAACACACTGACCGTTCAAACATTTACACGATCACATCGAACTAGTAGGATACTGTAATTAGAATTATCACACATTTGTTGCCAGCTTACACTCTACCTATATGATGTCTAGTTTAACTGGTAATCTCACAATCTCTCTTACGCTCACTCTTTTGTCTCTCAAACTTGCAATAACAATTTCCGTAAGCACAAGCAATAAATAAGATAGTTGAAAGACAGGAATTCCTGTACATATTTAATTTTCCGTTCATAACCAACTAGCCCGTTCCCAATGCAGCAACAGTGAATGGGAATGCGACAATGGACAGTGCATAGATGATGATAATTTATGTGATGGCAAAGTGGATTGTCGTGACAGATCGGATGAAATTGCTGAGAATTGTATACAGTTTCATGAAAACTGTCAGAACTTTGCCTTTCGTTGTGCCTACGGAGCTTGCATAGATGGCAAAGCTAAATGCAATGGCGTGCAGGATTGTGCAGATAATTCGGATGAACTGATATGTAATAAAAGAGATGAATCAGATTTTCAAGGTATATGGTAAGTTAAACATTTTAAGCAATAGATTTCATTAAACTTCAATTCACATTCACATTTTGTAAATGTTTACAGCTCTGATACTGAAATACAATGTGTGGAATCTAGGGAATGTATAAGCTCAATTAATCTATGCGATGGTCGAGTAGATTGCAAAGATGGTTCTGATGAAACGCTGGATTTGTGCATCAATTATGGTTGTGTTTCTTTTGGATTCCAATGTGGTTATGGCGCGTGCATTAGCGGTAATGCTAAATGTAATGGCATCAGAGAATGTGCGGATGGTTCAGATGAAGCCTGGGAGTTGTGTCGCACACCAAGAAAGCAGGGTAATCAAATTGGTGTAACACCGACTCCAAGGCCAACACCCACACCCACGCCTACGACAGCAGCATTTGCCAGATGCATTATACCAAATTTACCAGACTTGCAAGACCTGACAATTAAGCTGCATCCTCAAAATGAAACAATTGCATTGGGATCATTCGTAGACGATTTTGAAATCATACATATTGAGTGTCAAAACAAATATACCTTGAGGGGAAAACCGAGTCTTTTGTGTCAAAATGGTGCATGGAATTCTGATTTTCCCTCATGTGTGGGTAAGAGTTTTGTTGAATATTAATTCATTAATTGGCTTTGTAACAGTGTTCTTTAAATCATTTAGGTTACTGCGATGGCTTAAATTTGCGGGGAGTTTCGTTACGTGCTATTTGTGATTATAGAACCCGTTTTGTGGAGTGCCCGAAAAGAATTCGACCTGGCACTGAAATTCAAATCAATTGCAACTTTGGTTACACTCGTACTCCGAATAATCCCCAGTTTATAAAATGTTTACCAGATGGCACTTTCGATAAAAGTCCGATGCCTTGCGAACACAATTGTGGCCGAGTTGCGCCCTATTCGGAAGCCTTGTCTAAAAATGGCATTCCAATTGCATCCAGTTCGGCACCATGGCATGTGTCGATTCATGAAAACAACAGCGTTTATTTTGATTATATTTGTGGCGGTTCAATAGTTTCTCCTCGCATTATTATAACAGGTGAGTGATTGTTAAATAAGCGGAGAGAAGAAACTCGTATTAATTTCTTTCTCTTTTCAGCCGCACATTGCTTTTGGGATGAGCCAACTCTAACGGTGAAAAACTATACACAATATCAAATTATTGCTGGCCAAAATACGAGCAACTATACAAATGTACAGAATGCGAACACGCAGGTGGTAGACATTGAGGAAATATACATTCCAGGAGAGTAAGTCAGACTTTATTTCTATTTTATAGCAGACATTAAAGCGATTGTGACTGTTGTTGTAACAGCATATACAATCATAGTTTTAGGATAGGGTTCTGCATCGTTGATATCAAGGCCGAGATGTAATGCCACTTTAGCTATGTGTGGCCACAGGCATTCACAACAGTGTTAGGTGGAATTGGCTGAACAGTCGAAAATATGAAGGTTAACCGCGTGCTGGGCATATGTTGGAGACTGCATGGTGCCTATCCAGATGTTAATTATGCTAAAAAATATATTTGTTCAGTTTCTGCAGTGGGCGCTGTATGATATTCATGAGATAACCTGCAACCTCTGTATTTACAGCATCCGTATGCTGCTTTGTACGACGTGTGATCAAGCACATGACATATATATCTTACAAGCGAGGATCGTTTCTGACATACCTCGAAGGAGAATCCAATTCTGTTATGTGGTGTGAAATCATGCTGTTGTGTTCCTTCGTTTTCTCATTAAAATGGTTTTCAGAGGACATCTGTAGGCATCCCGTAAAAGTACAGAGGGCGGAATATTGGCAGCATTGTACATACTGGTCAATCGTTTTATATGTAGGTTTTTAGCCATAAACCAAGTACTGCCGCAAAGTGCTTTGAGTGCTTTGTTCCTACTTAGCAATATTTCCAAAATTACTGTGACATGTGTGAAGGCAGTGAAGAGGTTGTACTCTAAATTTTTGATTGATTTTTGTCGGAATTCTGCCGCTATAGATGTCAACGTTCAGGTACTGCTGTACTTCCACCGTGCTGGTGATAAATAGTGTAGTTGGTGTTAATTTTAGGATAAGTTTAGAAGTGATAAAACTATATATCTCTGCGTCATATCTTCTATACAAAGTGTAGGTTCATGTAGTTAGCAGAGGTTAAAAAATAAAACATTAAACAATACACGAATCAGGATGTTTATGGTGTTTCGATCCGCTCACTCAAGTAATTCATAATTTATTTATAATTTAATAAGAAATTCTAAATAAACTTTACTTAAATTCAATTATTTATAAATTTTTTAGTTTCCAATATTGTAATTATATTTCGCATAGCAATAGATTTTTAAAATAGATACACATACATATATATATACGAGTATTTAAGGTATTGCATTATAATTTCAAACACATATTCATAAAATGTATGTTTTTCCCTCTCAGATATCGCGGTAGAAATGGACGCCAAAGAGAGGATATAGCGTTTGTAAAACTCAAAACTGCCTTAAGATTCACTGAAACTATTGCCTCGGTTTGCTTGCCAAAAGAAATTCGCAACACCGCCCAAAACTATGTGCTGTCCAATCGGAATGGTTTCATTACAGGCTTTGGCCAAAGCAATCAATTGGAGAGACTCCAAATGATAACGTTAGCCTTTCATGATTGTCTGAGTAAAAGTCCACAGGACGCGCCTGTTGCTGATGATAAATTTTGCATTTACAATAACGATGGTGGTGCGGTGTGTCGCGGTGACAGTGGCTCCGGATTTATTACGGAGAACAGGAATTCGGAGGACACCGAAATTATATACAGAATATTGGGTGTTATAAGTAATACGCCAACCACTAAAAACGATTGTACACGTATGGATGATGAGTCGTATGTTGCAATCACTAATATTCACTATATGGCTTCGGATTTAAAGAGAAAACTGTTAAATGCTATACAAGAAGATAAAGCTTTATTTTAAGTATTAGTGTAAGAAGTTTAGATTTTAAGTTATAATTTAAATTAGTTTTGTGCAATAAAGATAACTTAATACATTTAAATTATTCAGAAATTTAACATTGTGAGCGTTAGTGAGACAATGGTGCTATAAATTCAAAAAATTAATAGGAAAAATGTGTAATAATTGGATTAAAGAATAATAATTTTTTCATTATTATCGGTTGAAGACGTCAGGAAATTGTAAATAATGTTGGAAAATTTCTATGTTCAGATTATAATTTTATTAAACAATTCTTTAAAAGAAAGGAATTTATATTATCAAAAAGATCAAGTGGGAAATTTCGTCTTTGAGAACAATCGGATCAATATGAACAATAATATTTAGAAAATCGCGCAAGTCTAACCTTTATAAAGCCTCAGTTAGCCGACTGTAACGGTATGTTGTGTAATGACGTAAAAATGTAAGGAAATTCTATTTTTTAAAGATTTATACATTACGGTGTTGCGTTACTTTACATCTCCATAACAATTTGCATTACTCTACATATAACAATATCCATCAGCTGTTTCTTACTGTTGCAGTTACATTCCATTACAGTCGGCTAACTGAGCCTTAACGATTTATATAAAAGATTTACGCACATTTTGATAATTTTTTTTTAAATTAGTCCTTATACGGGAGCTATTCTAAAATATGGACCGATTCATATAGAATACAGTTATGTGATTTCTCTTTACTTAAAACTAATTTTTACTGAATTTGATAATTTAAATTGCAAAAAATTTTCGAAAGATGTCGAGGGTCTAAAATTTTACCCATATATAGGTTTCGTTAATGAAAGAATGTTTGTCCTTTTTTTGAAGCACTATCGTTCCTTCAATAGACGGATGGACATAGCTAAATACTCTGAGAATGTTATGAGATACCAGAATACACATACCTTTTGGTTCTCCAACCAATATTTCTTAATATTAGGATATCCATTCGATTAATGATTGTTAGAATAATCAAACAATTTCTTACAAAAATTTATTCGAATAATTTTTAAACAATAATTTTCGAAAAACAAATAAAGTTCGATTAACCCATTTGTTCCGAACACAATATTTATTGGAACAAAGTGTTTTTCAGATGAAGTTTGACAGCTGTCCTTTTGAGAGAGAGAAAATATTTTTTACGAACAACTCTCAGCTCGATTTGGTTTAATTTTAAATTTTGTCTGGACAAAAATTAAATAAGTTGCCAATTGGTTACATTTCTAACTGTGAAATAAAATTACCCAGCCAGCATTTACATATAAAAATAAGCGTTTTGTAAGCGTTCAAATGTAAGCAAAATACTTATAAAACTCTGCTGTTCAGTGTTGCCATTTTAGCACTTTAAGTGCTAGATTTAGCATTTTGTTTATCGAAAATGCATTGAAATTTTTAAAAATTATGCTAAATGCTTTTTAGCATTATTTGCTTGATAAAAAATATTTTTTTCTCAAAACATTTTTCTATTTTCCTCCAAAAAATACTTTTGGAGAAATAAAAATAACTTTTTTTTAATATTTCAACTAAATTTCTTTTGGTATGGTAAGTTAATGAACACGGAAATTTTTGAATTAATATATGAAATTGAAATCTATTAAAACAAGTCAACAATTGCTATGAACTAAATTAGAAAAAACTTTAATTTATATTTGTAACATTTGAAATAAAAATTGTATTGTTACATTGAAAAAACTTAGCACTTATTTTTTCTTCTGTAGAACATTTTAGCACTTAGTTTTTAAATTTTTGGTATATTTTGAAATTCATTTTCTGGTAACACTGCTGCTGTGACCTTTACAAACGACATCAAAGCAAGGGTTTAAAAAACACGTTTTGAAAATGCCTAAAAAACACGTATTTTTAATGAAATTAGTAAGCGTTTTAAACATTTACTTTGTTTTGGATATGTTTTTTTTATTGCTACATTTAAAAAATCATTTTTAATATTAAACGTTTTTTTTATTAATAGAAAAATATTAAATTAAAATATAAAAATAGAAACTTTATTGTTGTTTCATTTAAAAAATCATTATTTTAGTTTACTTTTCTTGTTGTTTTAATTTTAATACGATTTTTTGCGTACTGGAAATATAACTTAGAGGCAAATACAAAGTCCTCTTCCTTGCCTCCATATTCAGCGAAAGTTTCTGCAACAGAATTCAAATATGACTATAAAAATGTAACTAGACACCTATTAAACGTATTTCACTTATGACGAATGGCAGTGGTGACAGTGAAGGCCCTAATGCACTTATTATCTGCAGTTCCTCGCCAGGAAAAGCTCTCAGCAACGTTGTCAGTCATGATCTTCTGTCACGCTTTCGTAACAAATTTTCTCGAAAGTATCAAACACACTTAATTTAACAACTTTAACAACAATTTAACACTATTTATTAACACAACTTATTAGCCCATTTTTTAGCAGCGTGAATGACACGTTTTGCTTAAATTTATGAAACACTTGCATTTACAAGCAAATTGTCAACGACATTCGCAAAACTCTTATTTATGCAAACTTGCTGCAATCTTAATTTACAAAACGCTGAATCACTTTCTGAGTCGATTTAACGATGTCCGTCCGTAAGGCTGGCTGTCATGTAAAGCTTGTGCGCAGAGTACAAATGGCAATTTTAAAGATATTTCGATAAAATTTGCTACGTGATACTTTTTCGGCCCAAGGATAGATGGGATTGAAACTGGTCGAAATCGGTCCATTATTTCACCTGGTCCCCATACAAATGTCCTCCCGAAATTGGGGTTTACAGATCATAATTGTTTGAATTATGCAAGTATCCAAATAAATTTCATCACAAATGATTACTAAATAAAGCCAAATCACATCTACAAATTTTGTGCAGATTGGTCAATAATTACTCGTAGCTCCCATATAAGGCCCACTTCCGAAAATCACTTTAAAGAGCATAACTCACTCAAAAATGTTGGTATCCAAATAATATTTAACACAAATATGTCTCATATCTATACAAACAATACGATATAATTTTATTATAATCGATCCATAATTAGTCGTAGCTCCCATATAAGACCCTCTCCGTAATTTAAGCTCCATAAATCGTTTAAAAGTATTTATATCGTGATAAAGTTTAAGACATATAATACTTAAGGTACGGTCACATTTGGCAAATATTTGCCGAAAATGACGTAACCACTAAATAACATTTATTTGAACTCATTTGTTTACTTAAAAAAACTTTTCTTATTTAGGCCAAAGCACAACAAATATTTAGTTTTAATTTATTTGATGCTGTTTGATCTTGCAAAACTCTTGTAAGAGCAAACAACTTCAAACAAATTTGTGCTAAAACAAGTGGTTACGCTTTTTTGAGGAAATATTTGTCAAATGTGACCGTACCTTTATATTCACTGTCATCATGACACTAAATTTTAGGATAATCGGTTCACAATAGATTATATCGCCCATATAACGCCCATTTCTGAAAAACTGTTTTATACATATACTGGGTGTAGGGTATTATATGGTCGGGCATGACTGACTATACTTTTTTACTTGTTAAATTAAAATCTTAAAAACCTCTTTCAATACAAATGAAACACAAAACTAATTTTATTTGAAACAAAGTTCTCGTTGAAAATCTCTTTATTAAATTACAAACGAAATAAATATGTTTTGATAATTTCTTCTATTTAGAATTATTTCTTGATTGTTAGGAAACATGGGTGAATCATTAATTAAGCTCCCTGTAGACGGTATGTATTTTCACAGTGCACTTGTCAGTTGTACGATACATATGTATGTAATTGTGCATGTCTATCAAAATTGGCAATTTACAGGCAATTTATAATTTTTGCTTTCGCAAGTCGGTTTTTAGTTTCATGTGACATAATCCACAATAGAAGACAACAGCTGTTTTCGTTGTGAATATTTTCGCTGGAGTTTTGTGTTCTTGAAAATATAGTTTGAAAAGATGAAATAAAATATAAAAATAAAAAAAAAAATTAAGCAAGAGTTAAAGAGAAATTGTACCATATGGTGCCAAAAATTGTTATATTTAAGTTAAATAAAAATTAATATGTATAAATACGTTTTGTCAATAAATATTTTAATACAAATTTATTTTTTTGTTTCTTATTATTGTTTATTTGACCTTTTTTATTAAGATTTTAGTAATTAGTAAAGCTTTAGTTAGGTCTTTTTTATATTTTTTTTTTTTAATTTTAAAATAAAATTTAAAAATTTCTTATAAAAAAGACCTAAAGCTTTAATAATTACTAAAATATTTATTTTTTTGTTTAAATTTGTTTAATTTTTTTATTAATATAAATTTGCTGAATCACAAACACTATGTTCTTGGCGCCATAAACAATTGACTTGAAGAACAGCTGGTTGCAGGTGATTTGTCAGATGAAAATAGAACAGGTTCTAATTGAAATTTTTTTGCTTTTACACGACGTGTATGTATTTTGCAGTGGAAAATTTGACAAGCACATTGCAAAATACATACTGTGTAAAGGAGCTTTAGTGCTTCATTCTGACTCAATGAAGATCGATATTTTGTACTTTTTATTTAAATAAAAAACAAAATATTTGTTTAGTGCTGGTTATTCCCCATTACTGATAAGACTGCTCTCATTACCTAAAACCTGATTGTTTAAGAATATTAAAAGACACAAATCTCAAAAAACCTCTATCGTCATTTAATCACTTACCCTTTATAAATAAACTGTAAGATACAAAAACCAAGAGATTTTTATTTCCATAAAAAACGTATCAAAAAATCTTCTGCCATTTTTGGTATACAAGTATATAAACTGGCATCATTGTACTTATCTCTCATTAAGAATAAATGCGCTGGTGGCTCAATTAATGAATTATAAAGAGTACAGTTACATATTATCGATTTAAGAGTAGAATATATTTTATAATTCATTAAGAGTTTTAAGTAAGAGTATGCCTTATAATTTGCACAATAAACTTTTGATACCTAATACTAAAGAAAACATAATTTAGTCTATACCGTTGCCTGCTAGCGGTCAGACGGGTTTTAATATTGTTTTCAATAAAAAAAGTACTTAATTAGAGAAGCTTCTATTATAATTTGATATAAAAATAATAATTTGTGAAATAAAAACTGAATTGAGAATAAACATCGAAATGCAGCGTTTTTTTGCCAAATTTGTGCTTTTATTAATTTCAATACATTTGGTGTTCAGTGACTCTTGTAAGTTCTGTTTTGGTGTTTAATAAAAAAAATATTCGTGTATTTGGTTAAATATACATACATACACAAGTAGTACGTATGCATGTATGTATACAGTGTAGTGTATACAATCAGAGATGGGATTTATTATTTACTTTACTTTACATTCACACATCACATGTGTCATATATAACACATGATTTATTAATTTATCAGCCTTGTCACAGAATTTAATTCCGTTCGAAAGTAAAATTCAATTCCGTTTTTTCTTTAACAGAAAACGCAAAGCGTAATTTTTTTTCGGAATGAATCCACAGCAAAATACGGAATTAATTCAACTTCCGAACGAAATTAAATTCTGTGACATGGCTGTATATTTATATTAATATATGTACTTTTTTAGTTCATTTATAAAATATAAATACTATAAAAACATTTTATAGTTTTTATTAATCATAATGCCATTATTTGCATACACTCTGTACACAATAATAATATATATTAATAGATTATTATCTGTTAGTGGAATTGCTATCTACATTTGTAAAAACCCCAAACCATACTTAAGGTACGGTCACACTTGGCAAATATTTATTCAAAAAGCGTAATCACTTATTTTAGCACAAATTTATTTGACGTTGTTTAATTTTACAACAGTTTTGCAAGATCAAACAGTATCAAATAAAATAAAATTAAATAATTGTTGTGCTTTGGCCTAAATAAAAAAAGTATTTTTAAATAAATAAACGAATTCAAATATATTTTATTTAGTGGTTACGTCTTTTTCGGCAAATATTTGCCAAATGTGACCATACCTTTATTTAATATAATTTAGGTATGATTGCAAGTCCCCGTTTACACAGTCGAACATTTGGAAGAAAAACATTTAGCTTGCTAGAAAATTACAAATTATTACACAGCACGAATAAGAGAAAAGTCAAAAAAGCAAATAATAATGAAATGTGTCTGACAACATTGTTCGACAGTGTGACCGCGAATAAAAAAACAAAAGAGAATTCCAGATGTTTTTCTTCCAAATGTTCGACTGTGTAAACGGGGACTTATTAAGTAAAATCCAATAAATGTAAGTAATCATATTAGAAATTGAAAAACAAATTTTACTCGGCAAACAATTTCTTGTGTGCACATAAATTTGTCTAGTGTGCACAACTATTGTCAATATTATGTTTATGTTAAAACAACATTGTGCAGCCGTGTCTGCCACTAAATAACATTTTCACTCAAAAAGACATAAATTTTGTTAAAAAGTGCTAATAACTCTAACTAGAAGAATATGAACAAATTTGTATCCACAATTCCATTTGGCACATCGAGACGTGGGGTGAGGAATCGTTAGACAGCATTAAAGCTCTATTGTGGACAAATATTTATCCAATACATCAATTCTTACTTAATTATATGATTGTTAGAAAATGTATTGGAATGATTGATCACCTTATATCACTCAGGTCTAACATTCTTACAGCGACTGCTGAACAATTAAATTGGTGAACAGGCAATTTGAAGTAATGGGACTTTTTTTGACTCTTCCAGAGTCTGGTAGCTCTCATTGTTGGAACTAGTTTTTAAAACTGCAGTAAATAGAGCCTTCAACTGTAGCAATTTCAAAAAATATAATGGATAGAAAATTCATGCCGTATAAAATGCATTCCAATGTGCCAATTGCCTATAAAATTATAACTTTACAATTGTATTCTTCTAATTATTAAATATAAAATAAACTCAAGCCGAAATAATAAGAATTTTTCTCTAATTTAAAAAAAACTTGTTTTTTTTTTTTAGGAAAGACACAACAAATATTTAGTTTTATTTTATTTGATTCTGTTTGATCTTGCAAAACTCTTGTAAACAACGTCAAACAATTTTCTGTTAAAACAAGTGGTTACGCTTTTTTGAGTAAATATTTATCATATGTGACCATACCTTTACGCCTGAACAGCGTTTACAATTCACGTTCTGTGAGGAATGTGTTTTGTGCACTTCGCTCAACTTATGGTCAACATAAACGGCCTACTGGACAACGCCATCACCCCAGACCCAGCATTCATTATAGGCAAATTTTGTTCAGCGATGAGACCCATTTCTGGCTCAATGGGTATGTAAACAAACAAAATTACCGCATTTGGGACAAAGAGTAACCTGAAGAGATTCAAGAACTGCCACTTTATCCAGAAAAAACAACGGTTTGGTGTGTTTTGCAGACCAGTGGAATCATCGGTGCATATTATTTTCAAAATGATGCCGGTACTAACGCAACCATCAATGGCGACCGCTAACGTGCCATGATAACCGACTATTTGATGACTGAAATTGAAGCTCGTGACCTCAGCGACATTTGGTTTCGTATTTTGCTTTTAATTAATTATTAATTCCACTTTCGAACGGAACTAAATAAAATTTTGTGACATAGCTGATTATTTCATATAATGGTGGGTATGAGAAGTCATGCCGATTTCATTATGTAGTCTTATGGATGTTAACAGGAAATCGAAACCAAGATTCGGGTTCAGACACTTTAATTAGTATTACATTTACAAAAGAGTACCAACGTGTGCTTTGAAGTTTAAACTTTCTAACATTATTATTAACAATTAACAACGGCCATCTCTGCGAATTAGAGTTTGTTTACGCATTTTTTTTTGTTATTATGTGAGTAGGTATTTATTTAGGAGTAAAAGAGAGCACTTGTGAGAGATCATTGCGATAATAATGTTTAAAGTTTATTAAAATAAAAGCAAATTTTGTTTTTGTAGAATTGTTTATAAACAAAGCGTTTCGCGAAAGCGGCCAATAAAAATAAACAAATTGTTGGGTTAAACCCGTCAACGAATTTCAGCTGCTTCTATGGAAAATAATTGCGTGTAATCTTTAAGCAATTTTGTAAGCCTGTTCTATAGAAGTCTGTTGCATACTTACATACATATCTACTTAGAACATTTTCTAGCGTTTATATTTTTCTAGTTTTGTCTATAAGGATCTTCTTTTTTAAAAATGTTTAAATACCAGAAATTTGTTTAACCGGTTTTTTAAAGTTTTTAGATACATACTAAAAATCAAGAATGATAAAATAAAGATTACGCCAACGTGCGTAAAATTTAAAAATGTTCTGCGCATTTAGGCCCTGTGACGTCACACATTCTGTGTTTTTATTGGCTAATTTTTTCTCACTTGTTTTTTTTACTCATATTTTGCTTGCATTTGCTCACTGCACTCTTCATGTTTATATTTTTTGTTGTTTTTGTTTTGTTTGTTTTTCTTTTTTAAACATATTTTATTTTAGAACTCTCAGAGATTTCAATTGCAAGGTTGCCAACTATCACATAAAACATACATTTTTCGCAAGAAATTTTAATTCTAACACATGAAACATTCTTGGTAACCCTTAGAATGGCCCTTCTACGTCACATAACGGGAAATCATGCGCATGGCGTAATCTTTATTTTATCATTCTTGCTAAAAATAATAATTTCTACTAAAGAGAAATTTAGTCTAGTATAGACTAACAACTTGTTGTGATACAGCAAATAATTGCACACTACCAGTTTGTTATTTATTAAGAGTATATATGTATATTTTTAACAGCGAGTTAAAGATCACTTAAATCATCAATAAAATACATACACCAATACCTCGCTTTGCGTTTTTTTCAAAGTTGCGTCGCTGATTAATTAGTCCAAATTTTCAGTGTGCGTCGTTAGATTTTCGAGGTTGCGTTGTTTTGGGTTCGAGTTTTTAATATTTTTTTTTTAAATTTTGCAAAATCTGCAACATGCTAAAACTGGTAATGACCCGTACAAGAAGTGCTTTGATGATTGAAATGGAGTCTTTGCTTTCTATTCGGATTGAAAATCAAGTTGCGCAGAAAACACCATAAAGTAAACTGGCAATTCAGACAAAAGCAAAAAACTGATTTGATGACATAAAAAGTAAAAAATTATCCAACGATAATGCTAGTGCTAGTTATACAGACAATTGTTGCAAGGGAATTTATTTTACTTTAAAAAAAAGCTGTTCATCAAACATTGGACCAATTTTTTGTGAAAGAAAGCCGACGACTTAGTATTTTCGTAACCCTAGAACCTATCTTCGATCTTGACATAATTTGCTATAGAAAATCTTAATATACTTTTGTTTCTTTGGAACGTAACCCCGACGCAAAGTGAGGCATTGGTGTATATTTTATTTTTTTATTTTTCACTTAGTTCTTGATAAACTTGAATCATGAAATTCCCAACTGATACGGCTGGTGATGAGGTTAAGGATTATAGTGAAGTCTATTTATAACATTTTTTGTTATACAAGACTTTATTTGTGCAAAGTACAGTAAAAATTATTGTAATCAAACTTTCTGTGACGAGAACAATGTTTAAGGAACCGGTTGACTTCTTCAACCGTTAAAACACAAAAAGAAAGTTTTATGTATTGTATCTACTATAAATATACAGTGGTGGACACGAGGTTAGCACATTTGGCATCTGTTGCCAATTAAAGTACATTGACAAATATTTTCTCTTGTTTGTTATTTTTTAAAACCTTAAAATCACGCCACTCTATTTTTTATTTTATTAATTTGTTGCATTTCGGTGATTTTCTTACCAGAATACAACTACCCACAAAAAAAACTCTGGACATTAATTTAGCACTAAATAAAATTTTTATTCTGATAAGAGTAACAAAAAAAAACTTAATTTCATAAGTGTGGATGAGACCTGGATCCGCCACTCCAGAGACAGAAGAACAATCCAAGCAATGAACTGAAGCTGGAAGAAGTGCCCCAAAGAAGACAAAAACAATTCAATTGACTGGTAAGATTAGGACAAAGGTTTTTTGGGACTTTAAAGGTTTTTTATTGATTGACTATCTGCAAAATGGTAAAACAATAAATTCAGAGTACTATTGCAATATTTTGGCTGAATTAAATGTAAAAATTCTAGAAGAAAGTCCTGGCTTACAACACAAAAAATAATTTTTCATCAAGACAACACACCATCGCACAAGAGTGTTTTAATAAAGGCTAAAATTAACGAATTAAAGTACGAGTTGCTTGACCAGCCACCTTATTTTCCTGATTTAGCTCCCAGTAGCTTTTACCTGTTCTAAAACAATTCTTAGCTGGCAAGCGTTTTACCTCAAATGAAGATGGAATTACAGTTGTAAATCACTATTTTGATGGCCTTGAGAAAAACTATTTTATTCAAGGAATCCAATTGCTAGATAAACGTTGGACTAAGTGTATTAAAGTTTCGGGAGATTATATTGAAAAATACAAATGTTTTTGAAAAACTAACTATTCTCTTTCTGTGCTAAGCTAAGAAGTTTCCAAACCGCCCTTGTAGGTATAATCATATAAACAAAAATATTTTTGAAAGCAGCGTACATGAAGTGTTCCAACCTTATGTCCACCACTGTATAATCAGATTTTAACAATCATTAAATTTAATCAGCATCAAACCAAATATAGCTAAAATCGGCTCATATTTTGTCTTATTAAAAATAAGACTTCAATATTTCAGTGTTCTTTAAATCGTGATTTACACGTTTTAGTATCGGGTATACAAACCTGTTTTAATATACAATATCGTACAAATTGCGTCTTAAAATTGTTGTTACTGTGAGTATAACAGAGTCCACCAAGTTAGACCTATTTTAATGCTAATTTCATAATTATACCAAGTTGCATTCTCGTTGGCCAAATTTTGTTTTATAAGATTAAATTGATTAAATTTATATTTCATGTTATTGTAGGAGTCTTTTTTGCTTCTGAAATATCAAAACCAAGATGATAGTTGCCGCTATTTGCATGAGTTACAGTTTCTTTTAATAAGCGAATAAATTTTGTTATTAGTACTTTTATTTTTTAAGTTAGCCAGAGTTTAATTATATTTATTTTTCGCTTTTCTTCTCATATATCTAATAGCAATTGTCATTGCTCTCACACTTTCCTCTGCAGCAACCGGATGTCCTTTATACACATGGCAATGTAACAATGGCCAGTGTATTAAATCAGATGAACTATGTGATGGCAACTACGATTGTAACGATAAATCAGATGAGACCGTTGCGGAGTGTCTGCTTAGACCATGTCCAAGTTATGCCTTTCAATGTGCTTATGGTGCTTGCATTACGGGTAACTATAAATGTGATGGCATCGTCAATTGTGTTGATGGTTCGGATGAGACTAGATTTCTGTGCGATAGCAGAGTAAACTATGAAAAAGAAGTGCAAGGAAGATGCGAGTAAGTTTGTGGAGAAGTGCTTTATAAATGAAAGCTATAAAATATGTTTTTTTAAATTTATCTACGCATAGATATCCCTATAGTATGGAATGTAAATCGGGTGAATGCATTAGTAACGAGAGAATATGTGATGGACGAGAAGATTGTATTGATGGCAGTGACGAGACTGTTGAAGTGTGCAGTTTCCTTAAATGTCCTGAGTATTCATTTCGCTGTGGTTATGGAGCCTGCGTTACGGGTACGTATGCGTGTGATGGTATCAAAAATTGCAGGGATGGTTCTGATGAAATTGACAGCATTTGCTCAAGTGTTGCCATTGCAACAACCACAACGGTCCGACCCGACCAACACGTACCAACAACAACAACAACTGTCAGGCCAAGTACTTCAACCACAACTACAGCAAAAACCACTGTCTTGTATCCACAAACTACTTCGAAGCCTACCATTTCTAACAACTATTGTTCATCTTCCACTGTTATGCGAGGTATTTCCTCATTGGCAACTTGCTATTACCACAATAGGCCAGTAAGTTGTTATCAGGATGTACAAGCCGGTACCATAGCCAATGTTACCTGTGCTCCCGGTTATGTTGAGAAACAAAAAAAGAATAGTTCATCAATCATTAAATGTGACACTGATGGTGAATGGACTCGTTCCAAAAGGAAGTGTATGCCCGATTGTGGCACTTTAACCGGCGACCAGCAAGAAAAATCCACAAAACCGTGGGAGGTGACAATATTAAAGCGAGACTATGTGCCCATCTATAATCCCATTTGTAGTGGCGTTATTGTTTCACCCAAAATCGTACTGACTTGTAAGTTTTAGCGTGTAGGCTTTCAAGTTTGTTGCAATAATTATATATTTTTTGTTTCTATTTGTAGCTGGCAATTGTTTCCTCGTTCACAATAGTACTTACAACACGGATAATATATTTTACAGTTTGATTCCAGGTTTCTATAATCAGTCCTATGCTGAGGGCTACTATAGTTCAAATGACGAAGTTTATAACATTTCCAGTATTAGTATGTAAGTAATAAATTAATATTTACCCAACGATTGTTTTGATAGCAGCAAAATGATAATAAGAAATAGTATTAGGATCTTTCTTAGTTAGAATTATCACCCTATACCAAAACCAAAAAGGGGAGAACCGTTTTCCCCCCTAACGATTTCAGATATATTATGATAAAGAATGTTCGAATTATTCGAAAACCGGGTTTTTGAATATTCTTTCTACATTGAACTCTAATATTTACTATACATAATAATATCAAAATTCAAATTAATTCTTCCGAGTATTATTACTGGTTACTGGATTTTGAAGATATCAGTCTATAATTGGGCCACTTCCATGGGCGTAATTCTATAATAATTTTTTTTCATGCATACAATATAAAATTATTAAAAATCCACTGAACTAGCTGTTTATGCAAAGAACAATAACTGGATGTGTACACAAACACGTTTCTAAAATTTTCCGTCTTAATTTTATTATATTGCCGATTTTGTTTTTTTTTTTTTTTTTTTTTTTTGTTAAATGTTAAATAACAGAAGGACGAATTTTTGGAAAAAATTGTAGAAAAATTTTTAGAAGATCCACGCAGATTACTCCTCAAATAGATCGAAATTGTAATCAGGGCTGACAGATGAATTTCGGAAAAAAACGTCAAAATCCCGATAAAAAATCGTCATTTTGAATTTCAAAATTCGTCAAAAAAAAATCAGATAAATAAAGTCACTATTTTTATTAGTATCTTAAATTTTTATTTAAACCAAAACATAAAAACATATCAAAATAAATAATTTTTAAATTTTTAAAAAGTAAATCAAAAAATACAATGTTAAACACAACTTGTGTAATATTTTTATACATATGTTATTCCGCTTTTACACTTTTTATTTCTGACTCGTCAAGGCAAGTATTTTTGGATGAGAAGGAAAAGCGAACAAAAGGATAAAAACTTGACGGTACCAGTCAGTTTTCTTATTTCCTTTTGTTTTTTCTTTCATGCATATTGATTTAAAAGTGCATATGCATTAAAAAGTACGAAAATTGAATTGATGTTTGTAAATGAAATGGCAAGTTAAAAAAATAATTGAACAAAAACTGATCATACATATACATATGATACAATATTTTATAAATACATATCTGAATTTAGCATATTTTATTAATTCAGGTAGGTTAGTTTATTAAGTTTAAATAATATTTTGAGTATAGCATCCAATTCATACCGGTATTAATTGTGAAAAAAATTACGTATTTTCGTTGTTTAAATGTATTTGTCAGAATATTCTTTTGTCATTTTGTTAAAATAGGAGAAGTTTTCTTTTGACATGTTGTTAAAATAGGAAAAGTTTTAGTTCATGTAATTCAGAATTTAAAATTGTTTTTTATGTTTAGAGATAATTAAGTAATTTCTAATATTATTTAGAATTATTTTACTTGAACTTAACAATTGTCAATAATTAAGAAAACACTACTTAATTTTTGAACTATGTCATGTTCTTATTAATATTTATGATATTAAATGAGAAAAATAATTTTTGTCTCAAAAAAAGAGAGAATTTGGTAACAAAAACATTAATAAAACAAACAAATGATAGAAAATTTGAATACAAATTTTAAATAAAATCGTCAAAATGACGATAAATCATCAAATCTGGCAGCTATGATTGTAATATGTAATCATAAAAAATCATAATTTTCGTGGCACCAACCTATTTCATATTCTGGCTACGCCCTTGGCCACTTCCATCGTTCCTATAACACCTATAAACTCTTGTAAATAGTGTTATTGAGATGATGAAAATTTTGGTATTTTGAGTTGTGACCCTTTTGTATTCAAGGTGCGATATGTAGCACTCTAACTTGTTTTTATTTATTAATTTTCTTTTTAAATATGTCTTCATTAACAGTTTTTCTTTTAATTGCAGCAAAAACATGCACAGAACTCAGGACTTGGCCATTCTAGTGCTGGTTAATTACTTTCAATTATCGCACCACCTGAAGCCGATCTGTTTGCCAACGGCTCAAAGTAATATATTTCCCTTTTACAGTGATGATCAATTGAATATCGGCCGTCCAATTATACGCGACACTTCCAAAGTCTATTTGGAGTATTTAATTTCCAGTCTAGGGCACAAGAGCAATGGTCGCAAGAGCATAACTTATGTCAACATTTATCACTATATACAGTTTATTAATCGGGAAATTAGGAAATACGATTATTTACTTTAAATTAAAAAGACCCAGAGAGACTGAGCGTGCACTCTGTTAAGATTTCAGTTTTTAATATTTAAGACATTTATTTAAGTAACTTTTTTTTGTTCATTCTGAATTATTATTATTTTTTATTTTTATTGTATTTTTTTTTTCTCTTAAGTTTTTCTTTATATAATAAGTTTAAATTTAATACTATTAATTTATAACTTACATAAAAAATATATTTATATATGCATTGTATTGTATTTGTATTTGTATTTGTGTTTATTGTGAAATAAAGTGTGATTTGTGTGTGTGTGTGTGTTCATGATCAAATGAAATTTTACATACATAAAAATTACACAATTAATCATTTATCAATTCAATTGAAGTTTTAATAAAAAAAAAATTTACATTAGAAATTGTTTGTTTTTGTTGGGTTTTAATATACAAGTGCTTATTTGTTTTTATTATTTATAGTTTTAATTTAATTAAATTTATAATTATTTTTATTTTATTCAGATTTTTGTTTGTTTTTTTTTTTTGTTGAAGATTTTCTTCTTTGTTTTTGTTTTTGTTGTTTTCTATGTAATACAAATACTTAAAATTTTTAATTTTCTAAGAAAACTACATTTAATTGTTAATGTTTCTTTTTTTTAGTTTAGTTTACTAGTTTATTTTCCTTCGTTAAAATTATTGTTAAATCCAACAATAGTTATTCTTTTCCTTTGCTAAGTATTTGTTTGGTTTAAAGGTTTTTTATTTTATTTAATTATAAATGTATTTTTGATTTAATTTGTATTGTATAATTGAAAATATGTATGTAGGTATGTATGTAAAAATGATTCTTTTTCATATCATTTAATTTTGTATTAGTTATTAATTTAAAATTTAAATAGTTTGCATATTTAGGACACATTGAGTTCTTACTTCTTTTGGATGATTATTTTGTCTGTTTTGAGATTTTAGTTATTGCGTTTTAGGACTTTATTAACACTTTTCAGAAGAATTTTTTTGGATTTTTAATTACATGTTAAATGTATTGTAAAATTGAAGGATTGTATTTGAGTAAATTTCATTCCTTATTAAAGTAGTGCATTAGGGAATTATTAACTTATTCAATTATTTAATAGATTTAATTGTATATTCAAATATAATTCTGATCAGGCGAAAAAAGGAACTTTTTTTTGAAATCTTTTAAAAATTAAATGTAATTTTGTAATTGATTAGTTTAAAATCATAAATTTTATGTTTCAATAATGAACTAATTCTATTAAGAATGAATTTTTCAAGTAATGCATTTAAAAATTACTAAGGAATTAATTCGAAATTATTTGATTTGTTTAATTCATTCGAATTGTAATCTAGAGTATTTTCCGTTCCCTATTCATTTATTTTTACACACTGCAAGACATATACAGCCCGATTATCGTTCACAACACTAAAATATTTAGCCTTATTATGAGTGTCGTTTTCTTTTTAAGACAAGGACTCTTTCGTAATAGATTAAAGATAAAATTAAATTTGTCTCTTCAATCTATTACGAAATAGTCCTTGTCGTTTTCAAACTTAAGTTATGTACATATGTATAACATGTTAACAATTTTTACTATTTCAAAAATTTCCACTAGTTAGCAATGTGTCATGGTGCCCCGTTAGACTAGGCGATAGAGTGCCAGACTATCAGTCAAAGGGTTGCGGATTCGATTCCCGCCAAAGACTCTGGGTAGAGGAGCCAGACATATATAGACCAGTCAGACACATGTAAACTAGTCAGACATTTGGTAGAGAATCTAAGGCATCGCAATGGACCATATTGGTCTCTGGGTGAGGGTGTGAGGTGACTCACACCAGCTTTCCTACCTAACCTAACCTAGCAATGTGTCATCATAAACACTTCAGTTGTTATGTTTTAAATAGTGGCTATCATTGTATTGCTGCATCTATTGCCATTTTACTGATGATCCTCTTTATATTCATCCGTATCGTGAATAAAAATTCCACATGTAATTTGTTCCCTTTTATTTTTTTACCATTGAATTTTAATAGGAAAAATGTGAAAAGGTAACAAATTTCATGTGGAATTTTTATTCACGAGAGGGGTGATTATAACTAGCTTTTTGTACCCAACGTTGCCCGGCATATTATTGACCATTTATGCCTGGCCGCTGATCATTTAGTATTTTAGAAATCTTCTTTAGGAAAAACACTTAAACGAAGCATATTTGATGTCTAAAGTGGCAGTTGATTTTGTAGATGAAGAACGACATTCATGCAACTCATGAATCAAATAATAAAGATTGCACAAAGAATGTAAACACTCAAATCAAAAACTGATTGACAAATTTAAAACAAGAAAATTAATGTAATAAACAAAAAGTATTAATAATAGATATTGCTGAAAATACAACAGTATATTTTGATTTCTGTAAATATTCATATTTTCTATTTTGTATATTTGTTTTTAAAATATTTTTCTTTTGTCATTTTGAAAGTTTGACAACATAAACATACGACTTTGCTCAAAATTGTGATCACAATAAAATAGTTGTTTCGTACTATGTACAACATATAACATCAGGAATGAATTGAACATATAACGGGTCCGCCATCCAACGTCTTTTTTCAATTAGTGCTTATTTCGTGAATGGTAACACTTAGCTCATGTCTCATGTCATATGATTACATTAATATGATACATTAATAATGAAGAGGTCATTTGTTGCTAGATCCACTGCTTTATGGAATTCTACAATTCCTTATTCAGAGAGAAAATTCTCACATTCTATTAAACACTTTAAAAATATAGTATTGGAAAACTTATAAATCATAACTTGTTATGAAATTTATTGTGACTGCTGTCTAGGATACCCAAATTGTCTTCTTCTTTTTTGTTTTATTTTGCTCTTAACATTTGTGTATGGGGGGTATTATGAATTTGTAAATTCATAATTTAATTTAAATTTTATAAAATATTTATCTTTAAATTTTTAAATTTGTTTTTCTTAATTTAATTGTATATTGTATATATTTTTGTACCGGCTTATTGGCCAATAGGCTTAAAAGCTATTGAATAAATTAAATTGAATTGAATATGGTTGTGTAATACACAACCAGAGGCATAATTGGGCCATTTTTCTTCGTAAATGAGCATGGAGTGGCCGTTACAGTCAATGGCGATCGTTATTGGGCCATGTTGTACGAATTTTGTTCACAAAAATTGAAGAGGAGGATATTGGCAACATTTGGTTTCAACAGGACGGCGCTACGTGCCACACAGCTCAAGCTACACTCGATGTTTTGCGCCCTGTTTTGGAAGATGGCATTATCAGCCGCAGAGGTGATGTCGTTTGGCCACCTCGGAGCTGCGATTTGACACCGTTGAACTATTATTTGTGGGGTGCCGTCAAAGATAAGTGTTACGCCGACAAGCCAGAGACAATTGACGCTTTAAAGAGCAATATTCGTAAAGCCATTGGTAAAATACAGCTGCACACAATCGATAATGTGCTGAAAAATTGGACCGATCGTGTAGGCTACTGCATGGCCAGCCATTATTTTCCATTATTAACCGGAAAGATTGCTCTTTCAAATAAAAAAAGAAATTTGAGAAAATATTCAGTAGCTTTTTATAGCATTTTCAAAAAAAGAAGTTATTTAGCGGACCCTTTACATATATCTAGGACATTTATTATTATATTTTCCGAAGGAGACTAACAGATTTTGTAGAAATATCAGAGAACATAAATAAGAAAACATAAGAAATTTCATAACACATTTATGCCATAATATTTGGAAATAATCTAATTGTAAGTGTGCATCTCAAAATTATCTTAATACTGACTGGGTAAAATTGTATTAATAACATATTGTATTAGTTCACATACAGTGGGTGGCCAAATTATTAGTTACACTTATTAATTAAGATTCAACCGCTTTTAATACGTATATAAATTTATTTCTTGTACCAGATGTTTTCGTATTTTAATTCTGGTAATACTGTTAAATATTTTGTGCAGTGTCAACAATGATTAGTGACATTAGCCTGCAGTTGTAGATCATTATCTGTCATTCTGCTCTGAAGTGTGAAATATGCAATTTTGATTAAATTGATTAAAGTCTGGCATCACGATGAAGAACAAAAAGAAAATGTTCAAAAATGCATTCAGAGCATGCCAAAAAGGGTGCAAGCTGTAATTGATGCCAAGAAGGTTCTACGAAATATTAATTTACCTAAAAGAACAATTAAAAGGATAAATTTCTACTATTTTAAAATGCTATACGGCTTCAAACTAAACAATTTTGCATGTGTAACTAATAATTTGGCCACCCACTGTACAAAAACAAAACACAATTCAAAACTCAATACCGAATTCCAGATCTCAACAATTGTCAGTTAAAAAGAGGCTGTTTGCTAGAGAGCTCGAAAAACTTAAACAGTCCCTTGGCGGTTCGGTAAATACATTAAAGTTTGCTAAATGTCTTCGTTACTTTTTCAATGTATTCCTTAGATATTATAATCCAAAATCTCTAATTCCTTCCGAATAGTGTTAAAGAGTTTAAAACTTTATACAGTTTAGTGTTTCGTGTGTTATTTAGGAAATTATTTTAGTGTTTCTTGTTTAAAATTAAACAGTTTTAATTTCACTTTCACGTTTTTTTTTGTTTAACATTCGGTTCAGTCTTAGTTAAATAATAATTTTTATAATTAATGGCAAAAAAAAATTAGATTTATTTAATATTAAAACAAATGAAAAATATACGTACGTATAAAATTGAATTGAATTTGTAGCAAATACTTTGTACAAAAAACTATTGGATAATTTTTTTTTTAATTTCTTTCAGAAATTTTGTTGTCATAAAAATGGGGTTTTCTCGTAAATGTTTTTTTGTTTTTTTTTTTGTTTTTAATTTAAAAGCTAGTACTAAGTTTTAGCATTTTAGATTTTTGTTTTCATAATAAGTATAAAAAATGAAATTATAATATAAAAATTATATACAAATATATTTATTTATTATAATTATATTAAGTAATAATACATACAAAATTTGAAGAGCGGGTTTATAGAATTCCAAACTTAATTGCTTTTATTTCGCTCAATACATTTTGTTTTTAATCATAATGTTTGATTCTCAATTTATTTGTTTATTAACTTGTTTATAGTTTTCAACAAAACATAAAAAATAAAATATTTATAATTATAATGAGTGAGTGTGTGTGATGCTTAAAAACGAAAGTGAAGCGAAAATATAAATTGATTATTTTAATTAACTTAATGGACGGTTTTTATACAAATTATTGTGCTTTTGTGAATAAAACATATATCTGAATTATAACTAAGAAATATTAATACTGTACACTTAAAATAATTGATTGCAAGAACTATTTATTTAAAATTATAAAAGTATTTTAATGAAGATTATTGAAAATGCAACAAATATTTATACTGAAACATTGGTATTTAGCGGGGAGAACTGTAAACTGTAAACTGGTTAAACTTTACTTTTACATCTTGAAAAAACATGTTAATAATTACTGCGCCACTTATATTTATGGCCCAATTTGTTTTCAATAGAGTGATTTCCCGTCTTGATGGGCCATCAATTTCTTTACATTAATTTATCTCGAGTAGACAACTCTTGTTATGTTATGTTATGAACAAACATGTCATAACATTTGTTCTCCACCGAACGACAGGTTTACGCAAAAAGAACGCCATTTTAAAAACTACAAAGAAAGTCAAGTGATGATGCAAGATGTTCAACTCTTTTTCCTCACACAGTATAACATAACATGACATTTCATTAAGATATATCTATTTGTTCCACATGCATTAGGGCAACATAAAATTATTCCATAACTTGCTTCCTGGAGCACTAGTTTCTTTAGCGTGATTAGTTGTTTGGTTGGATTCAAGAGAAATCTTTTGATTCCGTTTGAAAAGGATCACACCACTCATTGAAAAACATAAATTATAAGACTAGATCTTATTCAGATGCTAGTATGTAATGTAAATTATATCCATATACAATATTGGAAACCAAGGTACTGCTTAAAGTATTTAACAAAATACACTGCTTATTTTATTTGATGAGTTTCGTAGGTCATCTCTCTTAATATCTCAATTTCTCGAAGCAAGGCACCTGAATAGTTGCTTGACTATTATTATAGTTTCGAACTTGTGAGAATCTAAATTCTGTAAATATGTTATTAAGGCAAATTAATTTCAGTGTCAGAAAATAATGCAACCATTAATGGTTTTATTAGGTATACGATTTAAAATATGCGCCGGAGCACAAAACAAATACACTCAAATCAAAATCTCTTGGTAGAGTGAGAAACATGCTGTCAACTTTGAAATTTCAAAACGCACCAAAATGGAGAAAAATGCGCACCATTTACAAAAAACACGCACCAAGTTAAGAATTTCGTTTTTGTTTCAAATATTTATTGAATTAATTTGAAATTTTTTAATATCATAAATTCTATAAAAAGCTTTTTATCAACAATTATTAGTAAAAGTAATAATAGAAAAGCCTTTTTTTAATAAATAAGCTAATAAAGATAAAATAAGCATTTAACCACTCAAAATTTAAATCACAATATGATATTCGGAACTAAAGTACTAATTGGTAAAATAGCTAATTTCGGGACATATTTGGTACTTTTTTTTATATACATATTTTTTGTTTTCTAGTTGATGTTTTGTTAGGATTCCACTGGTACTCTCATCCTGGTTGTTCGTCTACAGTTCAGTAGACCATACCGTCAGGTTATACAAGAATTTTTATTTACATGTTTGAAATGTTAATTTCAAACAAAGATTTTTGAAGAATTTGATTTCATTTATCATACATTCGCATTTAAAATACATTTTTTTCATCGTATAGCTTTCATGAGTTATGAAGTATTAAAAATTAGTAAAAATAAAGATTTCATCACATTTTCGAAAAAATTAAAAAAGACTCAAACAGGCGTATTTTATTGTAGAAAGATTTTTTCTCACACTGTAACAAAAAGTTGTGTTGAATTTGCTTTGGTGCCACCAAAATTTATAAAAAGCGCACCGCGCACCAACTAAAGAATTTTTCGCACCAAAAATTTTAAAAAGCACCAAAAATAGTGCGAAACGCACCAAGTTGACACCGCTGGTAACGATAACAGCTATAACAAGAGAGAGTTTATAGTCGGCTGTGCTGAATCTTATATACCCACCACCTACTCGTATATATCAGTGGTGGGATCTATGCATGTTATAGGACCATCGTCATAAAATATTTTATGAGCAGCCTATCTCAGTCAAAAAACATGTGCAAATGTCAGTTTGGTCTACTTGGCACATGCACATATACGAGTTGGTATTTGGATCAATGTTTTCAGAACTTATTACAACTAATGGTTTTAGAAGAACAGGAACAGGATTTTATTTCGAATAAAACATTGAAGAGCACGCATATGTATATGAATGTATTCTTTAAAAGTTTTATCTCGACATTTTGTTAAACATTTAAAATCGCTAAAGAAATAACTGCGTTAAAAATCCTGTAGAAAATTTGTGTCAAATATTTCAAACGCACTTGACCCATGACATGTCAAAAGAATAACTTAAAGAATTTAAAACGAATTAATTGAAACCAATTTTATAAAATATACTTCCTCCCCAAAAGTTTAAAATCCTCTTCAGCTATTTGTTGCATACTCTTCAAAATTACAATTAATCTATTAAATAATTAAAACTCAAGCAAGTAAATTATTTAAAAAATATAAGTAATAAAGAAAATAAACTCTTTTTAATACGATAAGTAATAATAGAAGCTATAAGAAATGAATTTAAAAATATAGCTATCCCTTATCTTTACCAGGACCCACACTAACACCCAATAAATGTTCACCGGCCATCGTTAGACCAGCCGGCTGATGGGCATAGTTGCGTATCTGATGCAGCGATATCAATTGATTTGGAAACGAATTCGAAGCATTATTCTGATTGACATTTTTATTTTGAAAACTAATGGCGTCATACAAATATGGCCGCTGGCTCATGGCATGATGTGACAGGGTATTCAAATGCGGTGGCATCGAGTTGATCGGTGTAAATGCTGAATTTGTGGTGGTTTTTGTAATACTGGAGGCATCGTACGGGCCCACAGTTGAGGGTGTTGAAACTGTACAAAAAGAGAAAGAGAGTGTTAAAATAATGAGATTAGTGAGAAATTGTGTTGAATTAAATCGGAGCTAACAAATGTTTGCAAATTTAAAATATATAGAAAATCAGAACTACACCTTTTCAAATTGAGAAAATACAATTTGAAATTCAGACATCCAAATTGATATTGAGAAATAACAAATTGAAAATGAGAAATAAAAATTGATTTACATTTCTTAATATCAATTTGTTATTTCTCAATATCAATTTGGATTTCTCATTCTCAATTTGTTATTTCTCAAGATTAATTTCTAAATTTCAATATTTTGTTTCTCCATATTAATTTGAATTTCTGAATTTAAATCTGTTAATCTTCTTTATATATATAATTCTACTGTACGTGTGTTGTGACTGAACTCGTCCTAAAAGGCTGGACCGATTTGCATAAATTTTTTTGTATGCGTTTGGGTGGCGCACCAGATGGTTTAGATTTACAATTCGGTCCTATTGGCCAAAGGGGCATGGTACCTCCCATACAAACCACAAAATAAAAATCTATTATTTCTACTCCTGATAACTATATTTGAACTAAATTTGCTACGTCGGTTTGGTGTGCATTTTTTAAGTGCTGCTGCAAATATGGGCGGGATTATACAAAGGAGCGTGGTACCTCCCATACAAAACA
Organism: Bellardia pandia; assembly: GCA_916048285.2. NCBI lineage: Eukaryota > Metazoa > Arthropoda > Insecta > Diptera > Calliphoridae > Bellardia > Bellardia pandia. Next base: position 125,923,979 of record OU696529.1, read on the forward strand.
CAAATTAAAAATCTACAAGGACAAGCTATGTCGATTTGTGGGTTAACTCCGCAGGAGTTAACTAAAAATATTGTTCATAAAATCGCATTATGATAAAATTAGAAAACTTAATGTTATTTCAAAATAAAGAATTTGAAATTATTTTATTATTTGTCTTTCATTTCATACTTTGGTTAATATCCTAATCACTTGAATTTTAATGCAGGACAACGTCTGCCATGTCAGCTGGATACTATACATCTTAGGTGGATGTAGGCAGCCACGCCCCTTTTCAAAAATGCCACTGGTGGCCTTTCTTATAATAATAGAACGAATGGCATGAAACCTTTCGAATAAAAATAAAATCAACGTTTGCCGGGTCAGCTAGTTTTCAATATAAATTTGGAATTTCTCAATTTCAACTTGAAAAGTTGTAGTGCTTAAATTATTATAGCATGGTGTAATTATGCAAGGTGAGTGCAAATCGGCAACAAATACAACTCAATACAGAAACAACAGGCATTTTGTTTATACTACTGTCAAAAACACTTGAGAAAGTAATCACCCCTATCGTGAATAAAAATTCCAAATGAAATTTGTTCCCTTTTATTTTTTTAACATTGAATTTTAATAGGAAAATGTGAAAAGGGAACAAATTTCATGGGGAATTTTTATTCACGATAGGGGTGATTACTTTTGACACAAGTAAATTGTAGACAAAGTCAGTCAGCTGTGCTACTGCACTCACCTTGTATAATTACACCATGTATTGTAGATTATCTGTCATAGTAAATCGTCAACCATTGTCGGATTGATAGTTGATTTACTGTCATAGAAAGTCGTGTGTTCGAAACTCCTAGAGATTCCTGAACATCTGTAACAATTTAACTTTAAGCTCCTTTAGTTTATATCTAGCTAAAGCACATATATTCATGCATACATACAAGGTGGCGCAAAAGTAATCCTCCTATCAGAAAATTCTATAAATTTTGCGAGGCCCCTAATGTCAGTTCTGTTTTGACATTTGTGTAGTAAACACATGCGAAATACACGTTAATAAACAATGTTACGCTACACTGCTCCAGAACGCGGAATATTGCTGACAGAATTGACATTAGGGGCCTCGCAAAATTTATAGCATTTTCTGATAGGAGGATTACTTTTGCGCCACCTTGTACATACGAGTATGTATGTTTGATAAATATTTTGGTTACGGTGACAAGTATTTATGACGAAATACAACACTATGTTACCAAAATGGGCTCAAACATTGTCCTTAACTCTTTGATCGTTTAAAGCATAACTGAAACTGAGAAATCTTCATCACATAACTATGTAACTCACCTATATCTTCTCGACCATTGTCGTTCATACGATGATGATTTTGCAAATCATTGTGTGGATTGGCACCAGTCGCCTGATGATTCGTATAGTCCATATGAGTTTGGCCTTGTTGTTGTGTCGGAGGTTGTTGCTGCTGTTGGGGGTTCGTCTGTTGCGGATGATGATGCTGCTGCTGGCCCGTCGGCTGTTGTCCATTGAGAGCTTGTTGCTGCTGCTGTTGTTGATGGTGTTGCTGATGGGGATGCTGCTGCTGCTGTTGTTGGGGTTGCTGCTGATGCATGACATCGTTCATGTTGGCCGCCGAGTCGGGACTGACTTTGGGCCAATATGAATTGTCGGTGGGTGCTATAGTTACCGGTGGTAATGAGATATTGTTACGGTTGTGCTGATTTCCAGTGCCAGGATGACCTCCGCCTCCTACACCTGCTGTGGCAGTAGCATTATTAATGGTTGTGGTATTAGTTCCTACTGCTGCATTATTGTTACTATTACCTGTTGCTGTTCCAGTTCCTGTCCCAGTTCCAGTGGCCGAGTTACTGCCCGCATTTGTTGCCACAATGGGCGGTCGTTTGTCTGTTCTCTCCGAGTGCTTTTGCATATGTTTGTTTAGATATGTTTCCTGTGTGTACGATTTGCCGCAGTATTGGCAAATGTGCGTCTTCAAATGCTTGGACTCTTTGTGTTTGGGTATGTGATCCAAGAGAGAGGCCTCGTCCGAGAAACATTTATAGCAAGAGTTGCATTTGAAGGGTTTGTCAGTTTGGTGGCACCTGGAGTGAGATTGCAGATTGGAGAGTTGTGAGAAGGCCTTTTGGCAACCAGGATGTCGACACTTGTACGGCTTGTCACCGGTATGCGTGCGTATGTGCTGTTGCAGATGCGAGAGTTGGGTAAATTTGCGTTGGCAAATCTCACAGCGATACGGCTTGATGCCCAAATGTATTCTGGTGTGCTGTGAGAGATACGACGAGTTGGCAAACGCTTTAGAGCATTGAGTACATTTATACGGCTTGGATTCACGCATATGCATTTGAGTATGTAGTTGGAGATCAGCTTTTGAAGTGAAAATCTGAAAATTAAAAAAAATTAATATTAAATTCTAATGTATGCGAGTATGTAGGTACTAAAAAAAAAGAAAATAAGTCATTATAATGTACATAAGTTTGATACAAGTTGTTTTTGGCAATTTATATGGATATTTGTATGTGTTTAGTAATAGGAAAGGTTTTCTATTGTTTTTTAGACCCAAAAATACCTTGGTATCTTTTATATCTTGCATTTGCATGTGATGATGAGGTGATGAAGTTGACGATGATATTCCATTATTATTATTATTTGTTTCGTTCTGTTGCTGACGATTCTGTGCCCGTGTTCCACCATTGTCCACACTATTGCTGGTCACAATTATATGCTGATTGGGATTTGTGTAGATTTTCGATTTACGTCCTCTTCCCCCGGAAGTCGGTTGGCTGGAACTTACAACTGCACCTGTTGTAGAATCCGCCAATTTGCCATCCATGCAGCCGGTCTTGGTATGTTGCATCTGGACATTTTCTGTGCCCGCACCGTTGTTGCCCGTTGTTGTTGAAACTGCACCCTGTAGCTGATATTGAGGTTGTTGGTGCTGCTGATGGGGCTGATTGGTGTAATTCAAGACAGATGTTCTTAGGTCGGCGGTATTGGAGAAAACACTCAACGGTCCCAAAGTGACGCGTTCATTAAGCGTGTTGCGTAATTGATCTATGGAACGATGTACCGCTTGCGAGTAGTCCCCGCCCGGTGGTATTTCACCAATCAGTGGTGAGTTGTGATGATAGTCAAGACCACCGCCAATTGGCCGATATTCAAGTAAACGACTTTCCATTGTTTCTTTTAAGCAGTTCATATATATTTTTTAGCTTGCGTTTTAGTTATTTAAGGTTTTACTTTTTCTACACTTTTAACTTTGAAGTTTTAGAAACATTTTTTCTGGATTTGACGAAATTTGTATGTACTCGTAGTATATTATTATTATTCTTATTAGTTTAGTTAGTTTAGGAACCGCAATTGTTTTTGAAGCATTTTAGTTTTTCAATTATTGATTTTTATTTTATTTTCACAATTATTTTTAGGACATTTTACTTAGTTCTGTGTGCAATTAGAAAAATATTAATAAAATTAAAAAATTATTTATAACGAAAGCTGGTTGTAAGGATCCAAATTGCATGTAATTTAGTTTGTAGTAAAAAATCTCATTTTCAAAGAGTTAGTGTTAAATACAATAAATTCGAAGGTGTTTAACTATTACATTTATGCACTAAGGAACACGTTTCGTGGGAACAAGAGTATTTATACCACGCTTCGGTTTCTATAACAACTTTTTGAAAAAGTCCGCTTTCACACGTTTCAATTCTGACTCTTAAGGCAAGTATTTTTGGATGAGAAGAAGAGATTAAAAGGGGTACATACATACTTGACGGTACTTATCTAATTCTTCTTTTAATTTCCTCGTCTTATTATACATGAAGCTGAAAAAGTAGAAACTTTAAGGTAAAGATTACGAAAATTGAAAATACGCATGTGAACGAAACGTCGGTTCAAAAGAGCATTAAAAAGAAAACTGGTCAGCTAAAATTAAAACGTGTAAAACAACACTAAGTCTTTTTCTTATAATAGCTGACCTTTCAGAAGTTTAATTTCTGTTGATGTGCGAACATTTTAAAACGAAATTCAATTTAAATGCATCAATAATGTACGCTCCAGTGTAGACTTATTTTAAAACTAAAACTATATAATTTAGATTATAACCGAAACTATTTAAGCTCTCTTTCACTGACCATTACCGTATCGAACCTTAAACGTAATAAGATTAGACCCCCTAATATCATAAATTAAAAAGCTCCCGACTTATATTCATCAATACTAATTATATTAACTTAATTTTTTATAAAGTTCATAATGTATCCCTAAATAACCAGACAAAACATGCATTACCTCTACACAGTAATAAGTTGAATTGTTAGTAAGGGAATTTTCAATATGTTAAATTGATGTTGAAATGTAATAAAATACGTTTGTCTACCATTATGTATTGGTAAAATGTCTACCGCATCTTCACAAGGCCCTATGGATCCGAAAGATCAAATTTTCAACGGCAGAATTATAGATACCACTGAAGTTGAGCGAATGCTAGGGTTATATTGACTTGCGGTCATCGCTCGGTTGCAATTTATTCTAATAGATCTGCGACTTCTGAAAATATTATAGGAATAAGTTTATCGACCTCAAATCGCACGATCTAGGTAGGTGTCCTATCTACATCAACTCTAACAGAAATTCGGTAAAGATGCGAATCGGTAATTTGGTTAATGTGTTTTTAGGGGTTCCTAGAATGTTTTCTATTTAGACAATCAGGAGACAAGGATGACTGAAACAATGTCATACAAGGAGAGGGCAGTCACCTACAACCCATAGACGTCCAGTGAACACGAGACAATCATTTATACAGCCTTAAGCCTCAGTTAACCGACTGTAATGGAATGTAACTGCAACAGTAAGAAACAGCTGATGGATATTGTTATGTGTAAAGTAATGCAAATAGTTATGGAGATGTAAAGTAACGCAACACCGTAATGTATGAATCTGTAAGAAATAGAATTTCCTTTCATTTTTACGTCATTACACTACATTCCGTTACAGTCGGCTAACTGAGGCTTTACGTCCCACATTGGTATTTGTTTACAGTTATTTTTTAGAAATCTAATGATGCAATTCAATGTATCATTAGTAGAAAACCATGATTTGTTTTCGAAAAAAATTAAATTTTGTATAAAAAAGAGTGTGAGTGTATACAACGAAAACTAATGAAAAATTTACTACATTTCAGTTGTTTATACAATAAATATGGTTCAACTACCAATAGTTTTAGAGCATTTTTATTAAAACCTGGTATTTTAAATTTAATAGGAAAGAAAAAATATTTAAATTACATATACAGTTTCAGAGATCTGAGCAAATCAAAATGACTCCAAAAAATTTAGCATTTGCAGTTTTCATTAGAAAAAAAAAAATAATAAGTTAGCTCGGTCTATCTCCGTCTTAGCACTACTTCTAAATGTAAGCTTGGAATATTTTCTTTCATTTTATGTAAAAAAATGTTGCGACTTTTTGCGATCGCTGAACAAACTTATAAATTTTGTGATAAAACTCACGTATTTTTTATGAATATTTACAATAAAAGCTATTTTTAGGCTTTTACTTTTACTTTTTCTTTTACATGTATTGAAATTTATTTATAAAATAATTAGTTTTGGTAAAGAAACAAAAAGTTGTGGGAAAAATATAATATAGGTTATATGGGCAGTAAGTGGTGCGCGTTAATTGAGCTAACCAAAGGCTCTGTGCCAAATTTCAACAACTTTGGGCCATAAATAAATTTTGGGTTCTATGGGCGGTGGGCAGAGGGCGTGCCCAATTTTGATGAAACTTTATATTTTGCTTAATTAACATAACCAAAGGCTCTGTGCCAAATTTCAATATTCTACGAGCACTTCTTATATTTTTTGCAAAACATTGTATGAACAAATCCCTCTGTGCGTCCGTCTATTATTCCTGAGCGCCAGTGTAGTGCTTAATGTTGTATTTAAATCGTTGTAGTAGCCAGGCACGAATAATTAAAATGTGGACAAACCCAGTGGAAGGAACCCCCCACTTACGGCGAGCTCAAGCCGTATCTAGTCCTTTGCAATGGAGTCATTAGGGTGGCACAGTGTATAATTATAATCCTTCAAGGTACAAAAGTTATTACTGAAATTTTAATATTTTTTAACCCTTAAGCGAATATCAGGGCATGGCCAGGTATTTTTGAACATTTTTATAGTTTTTTACTTAGATATCTTAGGCGGAGCCCCTTAGCTTTTTATGAATTCCTCAACGAAGGCGTTTTGTAAAAAAAAAATCAAATAAAACGTAAAATTTTTTATCTGCAGGCATGGTAATTACTCTTAGCATGTTTGTAACACCAGGGCCCAGCCAGGCCCTATACTATTATGTAGAGAATGCAGCATATAAAATCAAAACAAAAGAGAAAGAGATTAAATCAATTTTGTACAATATAGAGGCCATTTACACGATGCAATTTTTCATGCAAATAATTGCATGCAATCGATGTTTGTAGGCGAACGGGGTAGAGAAGCAAGAGGGGTAGAAAAAGTTGCACGACTTTCGTTTTTCGTGCAATTTTTTGACATTTTCTTTTACCATCGTTTGTGTTTTACTTATTTTGTGCGTTATAAAAATTAATGTGCAAGAACATTTTCAATTACTTCTTCTGTATTAAAATCTTCAATTTTTTATATTTTTTAAAATCTTTTTCAATTGTATTTATATTTTCAAATTTTGTTTTTTTTTTTTTTTTGTTGCGAATGAAAAACTAAAGAGGAATGTGTATTTAAACGTCAAAAAATTTCATGATTTTTTGCATGTAAAATTTCATCATATAAATGCACAACATTTTACGTAGCAATTTTAAAAGAGAATGGAAAAAATTGCATGCAATTAATTTCATCGTGTAAATGGCCTCATACATATTTTATGTTTTGTATAAAAATCAGAATCAATGTGGTTTTAAGATTCAGAAATTAGTTTTTTATTATTGTGTTGGCAGTTAATAAGTGTATAGTGTTACAATGACTACTGAAGTGGGGAAATCTTTGAAACAGTTTCAAAATCTGACCCTAACTATTATGGCAGATTGGTAGAGGCAATTGCCAATGATATAGAAAACGAAATTCAGAATGAGGTTGATGGAAATGAAGACGATGCTTCTGATATTGGCAACGAGTTAGAAGTTGATAATGAAATTGAAAAGGTTTAATTTAAATCCATAAAAAATATAAAAAGTTCCAGCTAGGCCCTGGGGTAAGCTTATGTAAACACATTTTGATGTTTGCTTAAAGGTTAAACATTATTGTGGAAGCTTGTTTAGTTACTGCAATTACTTGACGAAGAGTGTTTAATTAATCTTCCTAATATGTATGTTGGAGTGATAATCCTGAGTCAGTTCGTTAAAGATTGTAGGTGCATAAAATTGTTGATATCTAACAAACTCTTCAGAAGGGCAAATCTATACATGTAAAATAATTCCGCAAAAGAAACTTTTTTTTATTATTAATATAAAGCATCATTAAGTCGACCTTGACCCCGGCAAACATTTTAACTGATTCTCTTTTAAACGTGTTAGTGAAATCCTCTTTAACTGATACTTCTATGTATGATGCCAAAAAAAAAAGAGAAAACTTTACAAAATGGTCAACTACACCAAGAATATGAAAATAAAATAGGAAGAAAAATAGCAAGAATAGAACTGAACTAGATAATCAGCAGCAGTGCAACGTTATGGCAGCCATTAGAACTTTGTCAAAAGGAAAACGAAAGAAGTGTTTTCAAAGAAATATGGAATGAATGAATGAACAAAAAAAAAATAGTGAAATGGTGCAAATATATTTAATAAAAAAAAAAGAAATAAAAATTGTAGCAGCTGAAAAGTTCGATTAGGTTTTATTATTTTTCTTTTGGTAAAAATTCTACTTAAAGTGGGGGAGAATTGGTTTTATATTATTGCATGAATGAATGGATGCTTTAGACGATTTGTCTGACTCAGTGTCTAATGCAAGTATCTGTATATACAATACATGCATACAATATGTATGCATGTACATATGTTTGTATGTATGTGTGATATGTTTTTTTATATTTCTTTAGTTTTTTTTTCAATTTTCATGAATTTGTTTTTATTTTCCATTTTTATATAAATTTTTTCCAATTTGATACGGATTTTTTGCTAGACTATCAACCAGACAGTCGACTGCATGGCTAAAATTGCATATATTCACACATATGTATATATAGATATATTTATATATGTATTTCTATATGGTCATACATACATACATAACTATTCGAAAATATACGAGTATGTAAGTATAGGAAATATGAACCAGAGATGTAAATTGAAAATTCCAAAATGAAAATTGTGTCCCCAAAATGTATTAACACAGCCTATTATACAGCCATGTCACAGAATTTACCCCCTGGCCCACGATGTCGAACGATAACGTTCGCTTAGATAAGACTTAAGACACAACCTTGATTGTGGAATAAACAAGCTTGATTGAGTAAAAAAATAGATACGATAAAAAGTTTGTGTCTTAAGTCTTATCTAAGCGAACGTTATCGTTCGACATCGTGGGCCAGGGGGTAAATTCCGTTCGGAAGTGGAATTAATTCTGTATTTTGTTTCTATAGAAAAAGTTCAAGGAACAATTTTTTCAGAATGAAACCACTTCTGATTTGCTATGTGAAATAGTAATTTTAAGCATTTCTAGGTTTCATTCGGAAAAAAATTTTCATTTTAATTTTTGTATAAAAGCAAAATATGGAATTAATTCCACTTCCGAACGGAGTTAAATTCTGTTACATGGCTGATAATTAGTTTTCGACAAAGTTAGAAATATAATCAAAATTTTTCTAAAATCTGGTTATTAAAGAAAACAGGGGCCAAATTACCGCATTCGATATCGAGTAAAATTGATCGTAATTTTCTTATTTGAGATTATGGCATTCGATATCGAGCAAGAAATTTAGTACATTTTATCATAACTTCGATATCGAAATCATTTTGCGATACAATAGCTCATTCGCTCACGAATGCGGTAATTTGGCCACAGTTCAACATAAAATATGACAAGCTACATTAAAAAATTATTTTCTTTAAGCTCAAGGTCAAAATTTCTTTTTATTTATTTCTTATTTATTCCAATATTTCGCTACAACAATGTGTAGCATTTTAAGGGAAATAAAATTTATTAACAAATTTATAAAATAACAATAAAAATATTTTTCAATATAAAAGAATTGTCAGAATGAAAAAATTTTGTGAATGCATATGACAAAAACATGAAAAAGTAGGAACAAATAATTTAGTTTCCTTTTCCGGTTTTTATCAATTAACGGTCTAATTCATAAAAACTTAAAGTAGACTTCAAATGTACTTTAAGAAAATTTTGTCTAAAAGCACACTTCAAACCTACTTTACCACTTATTTTAGCATAAATTTGTTTAACGTTGTTTACTGTTACAAGAGCTTTGCAAGATCAAACAGCATCAAATAACTTAAAACTAAATATTTGTTGTGCTTTGGCCTAAATAATCGAACTTTTTTTTATATAACTAAACGAGTTCAAATATATTTTATTTAGTGGTTATGTGTTTTTGGGCAAATATTTGACAAGTGTGACCGTACTTTAAGAACAACACTTTTTAATGGAGTCTGGAAAACCTGCAAAACTGAGTTAATTGAATTGCTTTATGTTTTAGTATTGAATTTTTTTTTTGTTTATGTGACATTATCATTACTTTCAATATTATATTTGTTTGCTAATACAATAAAGAATAAATGATAAAAATTTGAGAAAATTTTTGTCTTTATTTATCATTTTATAAACCTTTAAATAAAATCATATTGAAAATGCACTCGCTTTTGCACGCCAGTGTATGTAGAAAATCTGTGGTAAATTTAGATTCAGAGATTTTATAATTTAGAAGAAAAAACTTGTTGAGAAATAAAAACGAGAAAATAACATATATTCTTCTATATTTGAAATTGAGAGGTAGGTAAGAAGGTAAAAAGGCTGGTGTAAGTCATCCTGACACCCTCACCCAGAGACCAATATGGTCCATTGTGATGCCTTAGATAGGAAGAGAAGTAAGAAAGAAGGTGAAATAAAAGCGAAAGTAAAACACAAGTAAGGAATAGTAGAGTGCAAAGAGAGAAAAGAGGAATCTGACCAAATTCTACTCAGACATATGTCCTCTACTTGTGCGACCAGCAGCCAGTCTACTGCCGCGTAGCCAGGCCATTCCCATTACGAATCTCCAGCCCACAGCTCAATACATCCCCTTATTCGCCCAAGAATCTATTACCCAGCCACCTCAGCCTACTGCCCTGCAACCTAGGACAATGGCACATAATGTGCTCAACCGTCTCCAGCTCATCCGAGTCCTCACATAATCTGCACATATCCGACAATTCCGATCCCATTCTAACCGCCATCCTGCCTATCATGCAGTGGCCCGTGATAATGCCCATCATGGTCCTAACGCAGACCCTACTCCTGCTTAGCAACGACTCCGAATCGGACTTCCTAAGCACCGAACACAGCGTCCGTGACACCTGGCAGTCCGTCCGGTTTCCCCAGGCCTGATTGGTCGCACTTAGGACCCATTCCCTAATCCTTCCACAATAGAAGCCTATTGGAGACCCAACTGCCTCCATACGGCTTGAAATTGATAAGTTTTAATTAACCAAAAGTACAATTCCACTAACTTTTGCATCCCTGATCTACTGCTACATACTCCCCATATATGTACATGTACATATGTATGTAAATACATACATACATATGTTTGTATATGTATATGTGTGAATTACATTTTTCATTGTGCATATATGCATGGACTACAGTTAGTAGTCCTTTAGACTGTCAGGTGAAAGTTCATTTTGATTCAATACATATTTTTTTTCGCTATTCCCCCCAATCTCTACCATGCTCTACTTCGTTTCTCTCTTTCTAACACTCTTGATTTAGTCAAATGCATTTAGTATTTGAACAAAACAAAAAAACTAGTAATAGAATAAAATATATTTATACTGCTATTTTTTCATCCGGGCGTTTTTCTATTCACATGCACTTTATTTAGAAAAAGAAAAAAAAAACTGAACTGCAACAGAAAAAAATCTGTAAATATTTATAAAAATAGTGGCGATGATGATGTTTTTTGTGTGTTAGTAGTGGTTGTTAGAATTTAGAATAATTTTATTTAGGTTTATGACTAAATTGACCTTGAAAAATGATGTTAGAAAATTTAGAAAAAAATTTTGTTTTTTGCTCAAAATAAAAAAAAAATTTATACGACCATTTGTTTTTATTGAAATTTATACATGACAGACTTTAGCCATTAAATCATCTTGTTGAATAAATATTATTTATGTGTTTAGTGTTAAAGGCTGACAGGGGGGATTGGGGAGGAAAAACTATTTTATTTAATATTTTGTATTTTCTTTTTTCAGCAGACATTTTTACTACTGAAATTTGTTTTAAAAATTTTGCAAACATTTTAAATTCTGTCAAGAATTTTAAGTCATACGGGTATTGCACTTAAATTCTAAGAATTATAGGACATGTATGTAATCATATACACATAAAGTAACTTAAGTGAGCTATAAGCAAATAACGTTTAGTTTTAACACGTGTGAAGGTCAACCGATTTCGGTGTCTGTTGGTTTCTTATTTAGAACATCATAAAGTTTTTTTTTATAAATTTCATTTCAAAGCCCCTTTTTGGACTAAATATAATAACCCTCTAACTTTACAACTCATATTTTATTAAATAATTTTCCATTCAATTTATTCTGCTATAAAGGAATAATATTCAGACATATACTCTTTTCAGTTCAAAGTTTTACAGCCAAGATAACCTAAATATTTGTGTCCTGTTTAATATTTATTTAATTCAAACAGCCAGTTTTAGTGGTGATTTGAATTTAAAAAAAAATAAATACAATAAAAACTCAAACTCAAATTTGTAACAGGCAATTGCAAAAAAAAAACATTCAACAGAAATCAACTCACACATTCATAGTAACAGTCAGTGGTTTATTAGAATAATCGTTTTGTGTATGTGATTAAATAAAATAATATGAAAACAATTACATAAAAGCCTCTATATACATAGTTATAGGCATATACATACTATACATACTTATGTAAATAGCTATTTACATACATACATACATATGTACGTATGAAAATGGTTGCAAAATATGACAAATAATTACACTGGTATGATTATAATATAATTAACCCACAAATGTTATCAACTCCTGTAAAATCAATTCTAGAACAAGCTGTAACAAGTACTGATGACAATTTTGATGCCAATTTGACTACCCAGAAGCTATTTGGTAAGTTAAGTAAGAAGATAGTTGGCTCTAAAATGAAGTCCTGTGAAGGCAATAACTTACCAAAACCGCTTACAAAGAGAAAGCTAAATAAACCATTACATTGATATAATTTAAATGTCTAGTCACATATACAGGCTTCTTTGACTTGCAACGAAGTCCTTATCAATAAAACGAATAAAGTGTTAGACAGATAGACAGGAATATAATTTTAATAACTAGTTACATGTAAAGCCTGGTAGAATTACAGAAAGAAGTATTTATTAGGAAAGTGCAAGATGGGACAGACACTTAGTTCCAATTTACACGAAGCAATTTTTATTGAAAAGATTGATACAAATTTTTCTTTGAAGTTTCTTCAGAATTTTTATTGCTTAAATCGCTCGTATTTTAATTTGATAGTATACACATATACACATTTATATACACATACATATGTAATCCGAATAAGAGAGTACATGAACCCAGCATACCATTCTAGAAGCGCCCCGTAAAAAAGAGTCAGAAAAGAGTCCAACTAAAAAGCATTTTCGGAGCGAAAGAAAAATTTGCTTGTTACTGTCCTTAATCGACACGCAGTATGACTCAGAAATTCCACTTAATTATGTGTGTACCTAAGCGTTGTTCTCCTGTTATTTGTGCTTTGAACAAAAAAAACATAGCTGTACCACACAAGAATGATAAAAACAAGATTACACAGACCCCAAAAAAAAACTCACAATAGATTCTTTTCTTACATTATCTAAGAGTCCTTTCTGACGGACCATTTTCGAAAGTAATGACCCTTTTTTCTGAAGGTTTTCGGAGCAATTATGATTGGTTTTTGGGCTCATAAAGAGCGTTAACGCTGCGAAAAAGGTGTCAGAAAAGACTCTTTTCGGACTCATATGGCTTGCTGGGAATTGCTGAAACAATGAAGTGTATGCCCGTCTTATCATTCCCTCACCCCGATGTCTAAAAGGTAATCAGCTTAGCTTAATGAATTGCTTCGTGAAAATTTGGACCAGCGTTGTCAACTTTTAAATTTCAAAACGCACCAAAATGGAGAACAAAACACGCCATTAAAAAACACACCAAGTTTAGAATTTCTGTTTTATTTAAAATGTTTATTGAGTTCATTTCATAAATTCAATATAAAACTTTTTAAAAACAGATCAACGATTAATAGCAAAAGTAATAATAGGGCGATTCTATTCTAGACAACTTTTAACATCAATTTTCAATTCACACTATTTGATACTTTTTTTGATGCAAATTTAAAGTAAAATATCTATATTTTATAATAAAAGAATTTTTTTAGACGTAAGCTTAAATATAAATTTGTTATGCACTTCGAAGTTCGGCTCAATTTTTACGGATGTTTTAGGCATGAAACGTGCGGCAGCGAAGATTGTTTAAAAATTGCTAAATTTTGAGCAAAAACAACGTCACATGGACATCGCTCAGGAGCTGTTGAACATCCTCAACGACGATCTAGATTTCCTCATAAAGGTCATAAATGGTGACGAATGATGGGTGTATGGCTACGACATTGAAAGCAAAGCCTAATCATCCCAATGACGTTTCCAGAAGAGCCAAGAACGAAAAAATCACGTCAAGTTCGGTCAAATGTGAAGGTTTTGTTCACTGTTTTCTTCGACTGAAATGGCATGGTGCATTTTGAATTCTTGCCACAAGGTTGTACGGCCAATAAGAAATACTATCTTGAAGTTATGCGCCGTTTGTGCGCAGCAATTAGTCAGAAACGCACAGAATTGTGGAAAAACCAATCATGGATTTTGCACCATAATAACGCACCAGCTCACACATCGTTGCTTGTGCATGAGTTTTTGATCAAAAACAAAACCCTTATCCTGCCTCAACACACCGCATTCAACGGACTTAACCCCCACTGACTTTTTCTCTTCCCAAAACTAAAGACACGGATGAAGGGAAAGCGTTTTGCTACGATTGAGGAGATAAAAGAAAAATCGAAACAAGAGCTGTTGGCGATGCCAAAAAGCACGTTTCAGAAGTATTTTTAGGATTGGAAAAACGCTGGCATAAGTGTATTATATCTGAGGGGGATTAGTTTGAAGGGGACAAGATTGTATATTGCTGAATAAATAAATAAATACTTTTTGAAAAAATTTAAAATAACGTTTAATTTTTGATCAGACCTCGTACTTTAACCAGGGTGTTAGACTGATATTTTTGAGCGTTACAAACATCAACAGAAATCCTTCTCACTATGTTGATGTAGAGTATAAATATTAACAAAAATTAAAAATTTTTGATATTTCTTTTATTTCGGCTCGAGTTCATTAAATTTATTTTTCATTAAATTATTTTTACTGAAGGTAGGAATTGTTACATGAAAATTATTATTAAACTGAACTGAGAAGTACCGTTCTTATTAATTTTTCCAACAGCCATTTGTGTCATTTTGTCAATTTCTAATAGCAAAACTATCACAGAACACAGCTTGGTCCATACGTTCCAGCTGTTGTAATTTAAACATTTCTACAAGTTATAAAAAAATTTTTAGAGCATTGGATGGTTAGAGGGCGTGGTTTTATGTCAAATTCAATTAATAGAAAATATACAAATGTCTGCAATATGAAAACGTTGCAAAATAATGTTAATCAACAGGTATGAGTTGTTAACAACAATTTCATTTTTTAACTAACTAACCAGCACAAACAAATGGTGGGCGTGGTTAACAATTTGAATGGTAATTTATTTTATTTGTTTGTTAAAAAAAAAGACAAATAAAACTAAACTATAAGCCTGCATATGTCAAGTAGAGTATAAATATTTAAATCGAATGGCAGGAGTTATTAACCGTTTAACCATTTTCAACAGTTTAGGGCGTCAGGAGTGGAAACATTTGAGGGTTAACTTGTATGTAAATATTCACACCGTGCTCGTACTTTATATAGAAGTATAGAAGTGTGTATGTATATAAGTACTATTTAATATTAAATGGACGGAGTAGTTATTAAAAGAAGAGTTAGAGTTATATACAATACAAGTACTACAACAATAAAAACAATGATAATTAATGACATTCTATGCATAAAATAGATTAATTTAATCACAAAAGCACACATGCACATTTTATTATTATTAGTTAGTCGCTGCTGTTGTTGTAGTTGTTGTTTTTAAAATGTAAGTAAATAATAAAAATGCATTAAAATTAAATTGTTGTATTTGTTGTAATTGTTTATGGTTTTGTTGTTTTGTAGCAAATAATATATAGAAACTTTACGTTAAAATAAAATTGAAACTGAAACAGTATTATACATACATATGTATGTATGTATGTATGTATGTATGTCTGTATGTATATGTAGGTACATATATAGTATATACTTGGCGGTTTTTTAGTTGCTGTAGTTGTTGGTTTGTAGTTTTTAATAAATTTATTTTAATTTTTAACTTTTTTTTTCATTTGTAAACTTTAATGATTTTTTTTTATTTAATAAAAAATGATTAATAACATGCCATAGGCTAAAAAGTTGTTGGGTACACTTTGGTCTGTAACTGAAACTGGGTGTGGGAGGTTGGATTTTAACTAATTAACATTTAGTGGTTTATAGAATTTTTTTATTTTATTTTTTAATTTTTCATTATATTATTTTGTTTATTAATTAAAAAATATAATTAATTTTTTTTGCAGTTATTTTTCAGTTTCAGTTTTTTTTTGCAATATTTCAATAGAATTAATAAGTTTTTTTTCCGCTCGGTTTTGTTCATAAATAATTTAATATTTATGATTATTTTTCAAGTCGTTTTTTTTTTAATAAAATTTAAATTTGAATTTAATTAATATTTGATTAAATTAAAATTTCCTTTGTTCAACATATATAAAAATGTTTTACTTTTTTATACTAATCATTAAAAACACAAAGTCCTTTTTGATATCTTTTTAAATTTTTTAAAGTTTTGTTTATTATTAATGTACATATATTTGTTGTTGTTGTCTAAGTTGTTGTTAATCGCGCCCTTGTCTTTGATTTACTGATCTTTTAACTTTCATAAACTTTGCAATTGAGCAGAGAGTCTGTTGTCTCTACATGCATGTTGTTGACTTTTTCTTTTTGCCTTTTTTTTTTCATACATTTATACATTTTTATACATGTATGAATGAACATACATATATGTATGTATGTATGTTTGCATACAGCGAGTGTGTGTCATGTCATCATACCATTGACAAAATCGTAAAAATTAACTCACATTATATTGATACAGGACTGTGACACACTCACAAGCACACTTACTTTTTGTGTGCATAAATTATATCCTTATTATAAACTAAACTCAACTTAACAAATACATACACCATTTCCTCTACCCATACTTACACACACCAGTGCTTAACTATAAACAAGCACGTATCTATTAGTAACCCTTTCTTATTCATTTTTAATTCATAATAATCTGATGAACGAGTGTACATATGTATTGTTGTGTTTGTCAGTGTAAGTGTGAGTACACTTGTACATCTAAATACAAAAACAAACACATTGTTTACGTTTCAATGGTCAAGCAGTCTGTAAGAGAGTATTTTAATCCTTGCTCAAATGGGAGTTGGTATGGGCTTGAAAGTATTTATACATCGCACTATGGTTTTTTCCCGTTTATTTTGGCATACACTCTAATTTTAAAGCTATTGAATTGAAATTTGATTCGTGTAAATTTTTTATGCTCCCAAGATGACCTACCAAGTTTTATATGATTTGGTGCACTATTTCATATACATAGCTGCTATATAGCCGATCTGTCCGACATGCAACTAGGTTTTACCTTAAAAAAGCGATTATTTTCAAATGGAGCAAATTGGAGCAATAATGGTTAGTTACTCATTAATCTACACAATTTAATTAATAAGTTGCCATTTACAAGTTTTTGCACTGGTTTGCTCTTAAAAAATTATAAACCACGAAACATAAATATAAATGTGATGTTCAATCTAATATTATTGTACATAAATAAAACATTGCACAATTGGACAACAACACATAATAATGACCAAATTGGTAGCAGGTAATAATTTTACATACATCCACTAATATTGGCCATAACAACACTTTATATATTTATTCAACTTCAACTTTCACAAGCACTCGAACTCAGCTGATGTTTACCGCCAGTTGTACCAAAACAAAGTGATATTTACCCCCTGGCCCACGATGTCCAACGATAACGTTCGCTTAGATAAGACTTAAGACACAAACTTTTTATCGTATCTATTTTTTACTCAATCAAGTTTGTTTATTCCACAATCAAGGTTGTGTCTTAAGTCTTATGTAAGCGAACGATATCGTTCGACATCGTGGGCGGGGTTTAATCAGCTGACTTTAAAAGCATGCCAGCAAGAAAGGTTTGCCACCCAAATTTATATTTAATAATTTTTTTTCTAATATGGGTATCTAGATTAAGAAAATCCATTAAATTTTAAAATATGAATCCAAAAAAAAAATTGACTTTATGCCAAAAAAAAACTACTTTTTACCCACAGTGCATCGTAGCAGATTTGTCATTTTGTGGACTTTATTAGCATTGAAACCTAAAGATATTATAAAGATGAGGTGTATAACTTAAAACTGCTCGATTCCTAACAGATAGCGTGTCTTTTAAACGTGGTTTTTGTCTTTAGTAACGTAAACACGAGGTTAGCACACTAGTTTGCACCTGTTTGCCGAATTAAGCAAATATTATATCTGATGTTCGTATATTTATTAAAATTTTGTTATTCTTTAAACGTATAACATGTCACCCTAAGACCTCGCCAGTCTACTTTAAGTTTTTATTAATTTGTGTCATTTTGATAGAATTCTTTCAAGAATACAACTATCCAAAACAAAACTCTAGACAGTAATTTAGCACTAAATAAAAATTTATTCTCATAAGAGAAACAAAACAAAAAAAAAACTTCAAAACTTCGTATAGGTAATTTAGAAGGATGCATATCTGTTCTTTATTATCATTTAGTTATTGAAGATTTAACATGTAAACAAAACATTTTTTGCTCTGAAAATGTCGACAACAATTTTGGTTGTCATGATGCTTAAACTCTACTAAAGAAAATCAGTTGTGCACCAAATCATCAACAAATAACCAGCCGAATCGACACAAAAGCTAAATATACATGACGCTAAGGTCTGGCTCTGTATTTGGTGGCACCAAAAAGGTTCATTCGTTTATAAGCTGCTGAAATTTGGCCAGGCAATAACAGGGAACCAATACCGTATGCAGCTAATACAGTTTAATGAGAGTATTGGCCGAAAAATGGCCAGTATATGTGACCAGACGTAATATTCATCATAAAAATGCTCTACCAAATGTTGCAATAATAGACTAGGCGATACAGTGCCGGACTATCAGTCAAAGGGTTTGCAGATTCAATTCCCGCTAAAGACTCTGGGTGTTTTCTGCAGATAAACCAAAAAAAGCTTCGCAGTTTGTGTTTGTTAATTATTGAAAAAAAAACTATTTAGAACGACATGGTTGGAAAACCATTCAACCGACTACTATTTTTTACTATCGAGACAAAACTCTATCAGCATTTTTATGTCATATATGTACATACGAGTATATTGTCATTCCGTTTAAAAACACATTAACCCTAGGATGTTCAACTGGGCTTTTCAAGGCCCATTTTGATTTTGAGTAGTCGCCAAGTTTTTACCTTTGCTCTGAGCGAAGTAATATTTTATGTCAACTACCGCTAATGCCTTCTGAACATAATGAATTTAGTAAAATATTTTTAGTATTGATTTCGTAGAACAACCTTGTCTGTTTATGTAAAAATGTGGTAAGTGTTCCTACTGGGTCTCATGAAGTCCCTATGGAAAATTAATGAAAGCTGATCCACATTCAACACAGTTGATCTTCTGATTGACGCGTCAATTTTCTAATTTTTTCGCCGATGTTAAAAGTTGAATTTGCCAAACAAAAGTATGGAAAAACTTGAAAAAAATTGCATTTTTCAGAGGTTGGATTAGTTATTCTAGGGAGAACTTTTTCCTTTATTTATTTTTAACACACATTTATGTCAAGTTTAATTGATCTAGGGGCACTCAATAACTTTTAAGAAGCAATTTAAGCTAGATTGGCAAAAAACCCCTATGGGTGACGTTAAGTTGCAAAAATGTGAGTATTTTAAGGCATCATGTAATAGCGTGTTCAGATATGACCTTTAATTGCGTTAATCGCAATTAACGCCATTATTGAGCTCAATATTCCATATAAAATCTCAATTAATTATTGCGCAATAAGTACGAAATTGTTATAATATTGAGTAAGATTTCGAATGCAACACTATTCACAACTGTGTTTAGTGAACAAAATTGTATAAAATGCAAATGTCAACAAAAGAAATCATTAAAAAATCAATGTGAAGGTAAGTTTGTTTACGTAGAAACACAACAACCATATAGAGTATTTTTTGTATTGCTTTCCAACTGTCAAATGAATATTGAGTAAGCTGAAAATTGCGTATGCCTGAACACTTTAAATAATATTGTCAATTAACCGAATATTGACTCAATTAAGTTTCATATCTGAACACAGTATAAGACAACAACCGCTTAAAAAGTTGATATTTTTCAAAAAAAGTTTAATGTTTTCTTCAAATAAATTGCAGATAAGACTATGAAACTTCACGTCATGAGGTTAAGAATTTGTTTTCAATAAAATATAATAAAAATTAAAAATGAATTAATAAAGTAAAAAGATTTTTAACAATATAAAAGGTCTACATAGCACATAAAAAAAACAACACTTCACGTCATATTTATGACAAAGGGCCAAACTCTGTTGCGATTGGTAAGAATCGGCCCATAATTTATCTCAGCCTGTGAAAATATCCTTCCTCTTTCTACGAAAATTGTGGCTTTCCTAATATCCCTGATATTATCGGTCAAACTTATCGTCAAGAATTTGTTAGATAAAATTTGTGTTGTTGATCGTTGTGGACATGTGCCCGATAGTACTTTTCATTTATAATTGTTAAACCTTCCACTTTATAGAATTCCATGTTATTATCATTCCATTTTTCAATATAATACGTTTGGCACTTCATAGAAAATTGGTGCGCTATTTTTCTGTCCATAGCTGTATATCGTCTAGCGTGAATTCCACAAGGAATCGGAGTGTACTGTTTTGCTTTCTGTGGATACTGGCTCATGATTGAACCAGTATTATCCCTATAACCTAGCGTGATGTAAATGTCTTTTAGTTTGAAAATGAACTGTGATTATCCGATAAAATTCTTAAGGTACGATTAAACTTGGCAAACATTTGCCGAAAAATGCTGTTTGAACTTGCAAAACTCTTGTAAGAGTAAACAATAAAGTCAAACAAATTTAAGCTAAAACAAGTGGTTACGTTTTTTTTTTCAGTAAATATTTGCCAAATGTGTTCGTAACTTTAGTAAATTAATTTAAAAATCTAAAACTGTTTTTGTTCCGACATAGTAATGGAAAAGCTCTTATGTTAATATGTATTCTTCAGCACCTAAATTGTTTATAATCAAATAAGAAATTCAAACTGGACGTTTTCATCAATTGCCACCTCTGTTCTTGGGGAATATTTGCATGTATCGGGGATTTATCATGTTTTGACTTGAAAAAAAAAATTATCACATCTGTTTTATTAATTCTTCATTGATGGGAAATTTGTTAAACTCCAAACACTCATACCACCATGAACACTGGCAACAACACCAACACTAGCGACACTACAACTAATACCACCTACAACCTAAAAAGTATCGCCAATGAGATTTAATATACATGCATACAAACATAGATAAAAACACACATTCACACATACATGTGTATGGAAGTATGGAGTGTATCCGTGCGTGTTCAATGTTTAGTGTCTGAGGAGAGTAAAATTATAATTCATAAATTATCTTCCAGCTTTTATGTTTTTATTAACAGGTTTAAATATTTTCTCAATATATCAAATTACATGCACAAAAATACTCGTTAGTATACCTAAATTTAATTTTAAACATTTTTTAAGATGATGATGGGTGGGTGGTCAGTTATTTAATATTTGCGATTTATTTACTCTTTAATAAGGCAACATTTTAGTTCGTTAAAGTCGATACACACATTACACATTATAACAAACATACAGATGAAACAACACACAGATGAGAAACACAATGTTTGCACGCGTTTTAGAATTTTAAAGACAAGTAGCTGGAACATCTGTTAAAGTGTGTATTTTTTTTGTTTGTAAAGCCTATCGTAATGTAGGTAAGTGTTATTATTCGTAATTGGTCAAGATGTCATTACAGATTATTAACAAGAGTGCTTTAATTATTTATGGCTTCACTGTTTGTTTAGTATTTGCGTTTTGTTTTGTATAAGCATACTGTATTGAAATTTCGATACTGCATCGAAATTTCTAAAATAAAAAAAAAAAAAAGATAATTCACAACTGATGTTGTAGTGTCATAGCCTATGACTCATAGGAGTTGTACGTCGTCTGAATTTATAATAGTTGTACAATTTTTATATAAATATTTTGACGTATGTTTTTTAAATGTTGTATGAAAGTTTAAGTATAGCCAAAAAAAAGGTAACACCCACAGCATAAACTGATTTACAAGTTTAAAACAAGAAAATTCAATTAATAAACAAAAAAACTTTTAATAATAGAATCGACAATACAGCCAAATATTCATGACACTAAGGTAAGGCTCTGTATTTTGTGGGACCAAAAGGGCCATATCTATTATGTGCTGCCTTAATTCGTCCAGACTATCACAGGGAACTTATTGCAACTGATTCGTTTGATTGAAAAGCATTTACCACACATGAAAGGGTTAAGCTATGAGTAGACGGTCGTCAGATATTACAACGTTGTCAGATCTAACAATGTGCTAGCAATGTACTGACATTGAAAAATTGTTAGCAAAAGGTAACCTGTCAATGCTTTTTCTTACAACGTTGGAACACAAAAATTTTAAGTTTACACGGTTGTTAAGCTAGATTTACACGATTGAAATTTAATTCAAAATTTCTCTTCAAAATGCTTTAAACTCGTGTAAACAGCAAAATTTCTTCAAAATTTATTGAACAAAACTTTTAAAGATTTTATTGATGCCATGTAAATGAGCATCAAAATCGCATCTGACAATATTGCTAACAATAAATAATTTGACAGCATGTACATTCTTTTGATTCCAAACCATAGCAATGCATATGCATGTGCTGGTGCTATAATATTGATGTGTTTTCCATCTAATGCCGCGATTATTTATACTTTGGGAAATACTCTCCCATTCCTCTTCTGTTGCTGGCATCTGTACCAATAGATATTATTTTTGATATGTTTTTTTTATGTAATAAATTAGGTTTTACCTTTAAAAATTCATCTTTTAATACTTTATGTAATGCAGCGCAGACTTCAGGCACAATATTGCATATCGATGATCTTGATCTTTTAAACAAGAACATCAGACTTGGGTAACTGTCCCCAGTCGCTAAAAATCTCAAAGTAATTGCCAGACGTTTTCCGGGGCATAAAAATTCCCGCATATTAGTATTGGCCTTTTCTATTGATGGGATGACGAGATTAAGCAAATAATCAAAATCGTCTGGTGACATTCGCACAAAGTTTTTGTATAAGTCAGGATCATTCCTTATTATCAGCTACTTCTTCCTCCAATAGTAAAAATGTTGATGCTATGATGATTGTGTCGCCGTCCATACTTATTAATTGTTTTTTATTTTATAATAATAAATTATTTCACAAAAGAAGCAAAACAGCTGATCAAAGTCAATATTTTCAATATAAAAAGTGTAAATTAGCTTCAACAAATTTTGATCAAATTTTTATCAAAAGATTTTGAAATATATTGAAAGAATATTTTGATCAAATTTTTGAAACGTGTAAATAGAACATCAAAATAAATTCTCAAAATTTTGATAAGACTTCAAAATACCTTCAATCGTGTAAATCTAGCTTTAGACATTTTCTAAACATTTTTCTGACAACGTTGTAAGATCTGACAACTGTGTATCTGTACCTTAATATATCATCATGACAACGCACAGTCACACATTGCAATACCTATCAAAAACCATTTAGAATGAAGTGATTGGAAAGTTTTGCCTTTCCCGTCTTATAGTCCAGACTTTGTCCTGTCCGACTACTATTTGTTTCGATCGATGCAGAACGCTGCCTCTGGTATAGGCTTCACTTTAAAACAGGGTATCCGTAATTTGTTTGATTGGTTTATGATCTCAACAGATGAGCTGTTATTTATAAGTTGTGTTATTATTTATGTAATTAATAATTTTTGTTCAAGGGGTTAAAAAAATATATTTTTGAATTGAATGAATTTTTAAATATTGATCTACGATATGAAAAGACAAAAAACTAATCACCCTTTAAAAAAATTCGTGTTTTTTGAAGCAATTAAGAGAAAAAGCGCATAATCGAGCGCTTCAGTTTGAAGCTCTTTGAAGCAATAAATGCTTACGAATAAAAAATACACAAAATATGCTTTTTTTAGTGCTGGCAAGAAGGTTTTAGTGCTGACAAGAAGGTTTTAAAGCGAAAAAATAAAAATGAAATTATAGCCAACAGATTTACGTATGACAACGAAAGTAAATTACAAAACGAATATCGCGCTTCTCAGTTACTATGAATTTTTCTTAAGCAAAAATATTCAGATAGAATTTGTTCTTTGATTGGTGTACGCGAAGTGACGTAAAACACTTTAGGAAAGTGCTTTATTTGCATGTTCGATCAGGTTAAAAGAAGCGCTTATTGTCAGCAGAAAGTAGTCCTCCAAACCGGGAACATCTCATACAAAAATCATGCATCCCATCAGCAGGTTTGAAGCGATTTGAGGTATGAATTCATATATAAAACCTGCTCCTTTGGGAGCACATTTTTTACTGGGCAATAACATTTGGGAAATTCAAACTAAAGGGCTAAAAAAGTTTACTTTGGCATTTTTATGCATCACAGTTGCCCTCAAATATTTATTTAAAAAGTACTTTTTTCATAAAATCTGTAATTTTAGAAGGACTTTTGCTATTTTATTTTTAACAAAATTTGCGTTATTTTTTTGCAACCACTGGCATATTTAATAGGAAAGAACTTTTTCGATACTCCACCTTCAAGGATAAAACATTTAATTAATGCTTAAACTTTTAAGTAGAGATTTCTTTTAAACAGCAAATGTTGGAAAATTCAAGTAAAATTTGTTTCACAACTAAACGGCTAAAACGGTTTTATTTGGAATTTGATCATACATAGATTCAAGCTTGGAAGCATGATGACACCTTTGTTTCTTAAACACAAATTTTGTTTAAATTAATAGATTTGGTACAGTGCTTCTTATATTCCTTTTGT
Source organism: Bellardia pandia (assembly GCA_916048285.2). Classification (NCBI taxonomy): domain Eukaryota; kingdom Metazoa; phylum Arthropoda; class Insecta; order Diptera; family Calliphoridae; genus Bellardia; species Bellardia pandia. The sequence goes on from OU696529.1 coordinate 125,948,673, forward strand.
ACATATATTCTCTTCCCCCTTTATTGAAAAATTGTGATGACATTCCGTTGTCTAGCTCCAGGTAAGCCCTGATGACCCTCATATTTTCTAATTTTAACCATATCTATGTAAACGATAGTCTTGCGGCAGATAAATACAAAACTTATTAATGTTAAATATAGATTTCTTTTTTAGCCCAACATTTTTAGTGGAAATTGGGTGCTTATACACTATAAGCAAAAGATGCAAAAAATTCAGATTGTACAATGTTGACTATTCACATTCTAAATGTAAATTTAAAATTTAAAAAACAGTCAGTGAAAGACATTAACGTCGGACAAAATTGTATTAAACATTAAGAAAATGGTTACAATTATAATAATAATTTTTTTAGATTATATTTCTTCCCTGAAGATGATCAACAAAGTTGGTCGAAATATTGGAAACGAATAAAATATAATAAAAATGAAAAACAAACAAACAAGTTTTTATATTTTTAATAAAAGAGACCTCAAGCCGAATTAATTAAGTAAAAAGATTTTTAATTTAAAAAACAATTCAACAAATATACTGTTTGGAAAGAGTTCAGTAGAACCAGACCTGGGGGATCTCAATTACATTTCAATTACAATTACAATTACAATTACAATTACATGTAATTTGTAATTGAGGTAGTCTAAATTACAATTACAAGTAATTGTAATTGAAAGTAAGGACTTAACTCAATTACAATAAAATGTAATTGTAATTGAAAAATGTCAATTACAATTATTTGTAATTGTTAATTGAAAAAAATCAAATACACATTACATGTAATTGTAATTGAAAATGTTCAATTACTAATTACAAGTAATTGTAATTGTAATTAATCAACAAATAATTACTTGTAATTGAACAAAATTCAATTACATTTTTAAAACCATAAAATAAAACTTAAAATTTTTAAAACGATTTTCTAAATTATATGAAAAAAAATTGTTGGATGTATAAAAAAAATTATAGAATAATTATGAATTTATTAAAATGTATTGTACAAAGTTCGGTAGAATGATGAACGTTTGAAATTTTTTTATAATATGTAATTGATAATTTTTGTAATTAAATACTTTTTTGACAATAAATACTTAAAAAAGTAATGATTACTTGTTTTTTTTTAAATTACTTAATGAACAAATTTTTTTTTCCAATTAAATGTAATTGTAATTGGATTTTTTCCAATTACAATTACATGTAATTGTAATTTAAAAATCTTCAATTACAATTACATGTAATTGTAATTTAAGAAATCTTCAATTACAATTACATGTAATTGTAATTGATTTTTACTTCTTTTTCAATTACAAAAAAAATGTAATTGTAATTGAAAAAATTCAATTACAATTACATGTAATTGTGTAATTATAAGTGTAATTAAATACAAAATGTAATTGAGACCCCCCAGGTCTGAGTAGAACTCTGGGAATACTAATCAATGTTGAATGTGGAAAAATACAGAAAACATAACTCCTTAACACAGATTGAAAATCTAGATTGATAACAATATAATTTTATCCCAAAATTAGTTTTCCGAAATGGCTAAATAAATTCTTTCGAAAAAATATTGTCGTTTAAAAGAATTTTATATTTTTTTCAAATAGTTGCGTTTAAATTTTTAACTACATATAAAATTTAATAGGCAGCCAGTTTTTTTCTTTTCCTAGAGAATGAACAGTAAGTTATTTAAAAAAAAAATTACACAAAATTTAAAATCAACAGCGGTCAGGAATAAATGCCAAATAAACTATAATAAGTCCCAATTTACACAAAGCAATTTTTATTGAATTTTTTCCTTGAAATTTCTTCTGTTTTCGCACAGCACAATTCTTATTCCTTAAATCACTGGTATACATGCATTTGTTTACACATACGTATGTAATACGAATAAGAGAGTAACACTTCAGCAAGCCATATTAGTCCGATAAGAGTCTTTTCTGACACCTTTCTCGGAGTGTTAACGCTCTTTATGAGCCCAAAAAATAATCATAATTGCTCCGAAAACCTTCAGAAAAGAGGGTCATTACATTCGAAAATGGTCCATCAGAAAGAGCTCTTAGATAATGCCAGAAAAGAGTCTTTTATGAGGTTTTCTTGGGCTCTGTGTAATCTTGTTTTTATCATTCTTCTGTGGTACAGCTATGTTTTTTTTTGTTCAAAGCACAAATAACAGGACAACACTTTGGTTCACACATAATTAAGTGGAATTTCTGAGTCATACTGAGACTCAGGACAGTAGCAAGCAAATTTTTCTTTCGCTCTGAAGATGCTCTTCAGTTGGACTCTTTTCTGACCCCTTTTTTCGGAGCGCTCCTAGAATGGTATGCTGGGACGACTTATCTTCCCCTTCTTTACATTTGACCGAACTTGACGTGCTTTTTTCGGTCTTGGCTCTTCTGGACGTTTCCATTGGGATGATTGGGCTTTGTTTTCAATGTCATAGCCATACACCCATGATTCGTCACCATTTATGACCTTTTTGAGGAAATCTAGATCGTCTTTGACGATGTTCAACAGCTCCTGAGCGATGTCCATGTGACGTTGTTTTTGCTCAAAATTTAGCAATTTCTAAACAATCTTCGCTGCCGCACGTTTCATGCCTAAAACATCCGTAAAAATTGCTTGGCATGAGCCGAACGATATGCCAACATCATCAGCAACCTCTCTGATAATGATTCGAAGATTAACCAAAATCATTTTCTTCACTGCTTCAATGTTTTCATTGGTTGTTGACATGCTCAGGCGACCAGACAATAATTGACATCTTCTCGACCTTTCTTAAACCGTTTATACCACAATTGAACTTGTGTTCTGCTCATAGTAGACTCGCCAAACGCCACAGTCAACATTTCAAATGTCCTTGAGCATTTAATTTCATTTCTTACACAAAACTTAATACAGTTTCTTTGATCCATTTTTTCGAATAGTCAAAAATCGAAGAGCACACCAAAACACGACTAAACTTTTTATGTGTCAAAAACAAACTGACAATTCAAAATGGCTTACATTACATTACATAACAGACATGTGTACCAACATAACAGAAAAAAAATGCGAAAATCGAACATACGTAACTCACGAAATTTGTTGATCAGACCTCGTATATCCCTTTCAGACCGTGATGCATCGTTTGTGCGGCTGGGTTCCGGTTTCAATATTTTTGCTACTGTTAACCCAATTTGAAATAGACTGGCACGTATCGATTGTGCTGATTAATTTTTATATTTGCTTCTCACATTTATCTTCTGTTTGATTTAGAGTTACTTGAATTATTGTGAAATTTTGCAGCCACATTTCAGTGAGCCGTGAAAGTAAGTAAGTGTCTTTAATTACAAAATATTGATCCTTTAAAAATAATGAAGTGCACATACATATATTAATTAAAAAAAATCGATAAATTTTAATATATAAATTATAGAAATCGTTTAATGCACTAAAAATGTGTTTTAGTTAAAAATATTAATGAAAATCGACCCAGATGCATCAAGTGTGCGTGTCCTGAAAAATCTTTGAAGGATATAAAAATGATAAAACCTAATCATTGATTATATCTATATTCATACCGGTAGTTTTGCGTCAGATCTAAAAGGAATATTTTACTTAGTGTTTGCGTCTTTTTCATCAAATATTTGCCATGTGTGACTGTACCATTACACACACTTGATTTCTTTGTGCGAGAGATTTATGAAATTAGATGACACTTTTTTCATAGAAGTAACAAATGAGGAAAAATCTTTAAGAAAACGAATCCTTATACTAAAAATGAGAATAGCTTTTGTTCTAAGGCCAACAAAAATATACGAGTATTTGAAACACCTATAAATACATAATGTATAAATATTTTTCCAAAACTTCAAATTCTTTATAAATTTAATAATTCAAAACATTGCTAAAAGACCTAATTAACGTCCAAAATAAATCAAAGTGAGATTTTTTATATCTTGAGAACGGCTGGTGGTAGCTCGAGAGGCAAAACAGAGCAAGGTTTGCTGGTCATGTATCCCTTTATTAAGAATTAAAAACAAAATTTGTTTTGGTTCGCGCATTATCAAATTCTAAAGAAATTACAATATGAAAATTTAAAGAAAATTTTTATTAATTAAATGAGAATTTGTAAAATTGTAAAATTTTTTATAAACATTTTTATTTTGAACGAGATTAAAATATTTTCTGATATCCGATAAACAATTCAAGTTAAATGAGATCTCTCAATCACTGTATATTTCTCAATTGGTAGTTAGTACCTTCTGCTAATATAGCAATGTTATTGTGAAAAGTTATAATTCTTCAAATAAATTTAAGTTATTTTTAAAAAAAATATATGAATAGATTTTGAAATAGATTTCGAGGAGAAGAATCGCAATTATGTATTAACTATTCTACATATTTCCAATTTTTAATACAATTTTTATTTAAACAAAGAAAACTAAACAAAATGTTAATTTAAAAGTCAGAAGAAAGTCATATAAGGAAGAAATATGAGTGAAATTGCAATTCTGATGGATTATACCAAAACAAAATTTGGTATAATTAACAGAAAAGTAAAACCAGTGACAACAGGCAGGAAGCGAAAAGCAAGGATACGGTTTGATCAGTGTTTAACAAGTAAAATCTAAACTAACCTATTTTGGTCTTCTAAAGAGCTCAACATTTATTTATGTAAAAGCCCGGAATCCAAAAAATCCTTTATTGAGCAAATTGAATGTTAAGAATAGGTTTGCCAAGAAACATGTACATTAGGGAAATTAGGGAAATTTTCTATGGTCACGTGAAGCGAACCTTCATTCTAAAAACATAAAATAAAAAATTTCAACTGAGCTATATTGAAAAAGACATTGAAACAAGGAGAAGGTATGTTAATGCTATGGAGCTTTGTTTTTTCTTCATCAGGTGTTGATCCAATTTTTTGGATAGATGAAAAAATGGATTTAAAAAAAAATGCCATAATAAACCCAAGCACACATTTAAAATAAGTCTTGTTTTAAACAAAATAAATTGTATGCTATGAAGTGGCCTCCACAATCCTCGGAATTAAAGAAAGAAAGGAAAATCAAGAGTGAATGAAATTCTAAATGTCCCGAAATATGTTCAAAACTTGTTGGAAATATGAATGATAAATAGAAGTGTTAAAAGTGGATAGAGGTTCAATTAAATATTAATATTGAATAAGACACAAAGATCAACTTGTTTCTTTAGTAGCCAAATATCTTTATATTTTATGTGAAAAAAATTTTTCAATACAGAAATACATATTAGGAAAAAATTGACTTCTAAAACTCATTCGTTTTCGATTTCCCTCACATGCCTGAATATTATATTTTGATAATTATTTTCATTTTGCCACAAAGAATGAGAACTTACTTTCGGGGCTGGAGATAGTTGTAATTCTAGCATTTTATATGAAAGGTACCTGTCGCTATTAACTGTTACCTATAGGCATAATGTAACAATTCTGGGAACCAATTCAATTTGTTTTGTTTTGAATATTACAATACAGTTTATAAAAGTGCATTCGAAACAATTATCATAAATTTTCGGCAGTGCATGTGAACGCAATTTAAATCACTCTACTGAATAATAAATATCCAACATAAATTGATTTTAAGATCGTTTTATATACTATATTGTTTATTTTAGAGTTTTTATTTATGTTTATTTATTTAGTGTTTCCTTTATTCACAAAATATATTTGGAAGTAGCTTAATAATGGTAATTTTTTTTCTTGAAATTAAAGAAATATTTTATTTAACGATAAATGCTTCAGTTTATTATCAGCACCTTGAGGTATGCAAATATTATTTATTGATTATAAGAAATAAACTTAATAAACAAGCAACAAATGAAATATATCTTTAATTGATTACAATAATCAGCTGTTTAGTGTAATTCGAAACTTTTGCACTCACGCACACACACTGACACAGACTCACATGGACTCAGATTTATAAACAAACCAAAAACATATATAGAAAAACATGCATGCGTCTGGTCTCGTAACAGTAACAGAAACAGGAACAAAGAAAAGCATTTACTTTAAGAAAGAGAGAGTTGAAAGAAATCGCGTAAAAACCGTTAAGAAAAACACACGAGACGTTCATACATATGTACATAAACAAACATAGACATCCTTAATCTCACACACACACACACACACATAGCAGCCACTTGAATTCAGGGACACATACAACCAAATGTCTATTTGTATGTAAGTATGTTAAAGGAATTGGCTTCGAAAAGGAAACAAAATACGAGTTCAACAAAAAATCTATTGCACAAGGATGTGAAAAATAATAAGAAATTAAACTTTTTTTCTTCCACATACAGACGTATGCACATACATGTATGTATGTTTACCAAGAAGAATTCCTTCTATTCTATATAGTGAATATGGTTTTTGTTGCTTTTCTTTTCTTCTTCGATGCAGCCAGCCATAACTCTCATACACACACACACACACACACACACACACACACACACACACACATATGTTGTATAAGAAGTTAAAAAAAAAATAAAAAAATATTTTCTTTTATTTTTATATATATTTTGTTTGTTTGTTTGTTTTGTATTTTTTTTAGATTTATTTTATTGACGACAACAATGACGATGATTACGAGATTTTCTTGCAAGAAACACACACACACACACAACACGCCGCACTGTGAATAATGAATGAAGCGCGCGTTTTTGTTAAGGATACAACGGCCATCGCAACACACGTGAGCAAAACGGAAATTAGCGATTGTTCCGTTTCCTTTGTTATGCCATCTGCACAATATTGCAAATTTCAAATACGCGAATTTCTACGTTAATAAAAAGAACGCAGAAAATACAATTTCAGTGCCACTAAATCATTAAAATAGCAAAGAGTTAAATGTATTTATGTATGCATGTGTTTTACATTATTTTCTTTATAAATATTTTTTCTTTTTTTTTTTTTTCTTTTTTTATACTAAATATTTGTTGAAATGTGTGAACCAACTCCAACGTTTAGTTGTATGTAGAGTATAGAGCGAGCGTTAACGCGAGCAACACTTGGCAAGCAGCACGATCCGTCACCAATGTAAAAACTCAACTAAAAGCTGAATGTTGGAAAAAAATCTGAAACAATATATACTTTTTTTTGGGGGGGCCAAAACAAAAATACAAAAAGTGCAAAAAGGAATGAAGGAAAGAAAAAAAATAATTTTTAAAAAACAGCAACAGCAAAAAAAAAAAGTAGACGCAGCAACGTCATGAACAACATCATCATCATGATGATGCTGACGACGTTGATGAATGGTACTACTGCTGCTAGTTGGTTGTTATTTGTTGTCGCAGTGTTAGTGGAGTAGTAAGTATTTAGCAGCAGATGCAGCCGCCTCAGTTGGAGCAATAGCAAGCAGCATTAACTCGTACGTAACTTGTATTTTAGTATGATACTGACTGGATTTTTATTTAGTATAAAAGCAACAGACAACCAACGACTGTAGCAAATAGACAGCACAAAAATAACGTACAATCATCAAAAGCAAACAGAAAACAAACAGCACAATATCTAACCAACATAGAAAACACAACAACAGCATTAACATTACATTCGTCACCAGTACCATCTCCATATCCACCAGCAACAACATCATCATCATCATTATTATGATGTTGATTCAGCTCATAATGATAGTAAACATAATGAAGCTACACCAATACCAGCACACAGACTCCCTCCCACCACAAACCGCCTCCACCACTCCCCCCCCCTTTTCTATTTCAAACATCTGCTCTCACCAACACTAACTCACTTGCGTCTCCCTGCATCCTTCTGCTCCTCTCACATTCTAAAGAGCGGCAGTGTTGTTGGGAAAAAGCATAGAAAAAATTGCACTAAACATCTTATTCAAACCAAGTAACTTTTTTTCCAATTTTTTTTTTTTGCAGTTTCCAAGTTCTTTTTTTAGCCAACATTTTTTTACAACTGTATTTTGTGTGGTGGCAGAAAAAACTGATTTCCTCCCCAAAAATTGTACGCCCTCTATAACCGGTATTCAAAACAAGCACTTCTGTCTGACAATCAACCCAACAACGGCAACAACATCTACGTCATTGAACACTAACCTTTTCTTCTTTCCCCTGCTGCTGCATGTTTCTATTGACTCATTCACCACTTTGCGACGAGAAGGTTAGTTGGGAGAATTTCGGTTTCTTTGGGGTGGTGAAAGTTCTCAAAAAAAAGTAAAAAAAAGTTTAGTAACAATTTTTTCGCATTTTTTAAAAACGTTTTTTTTAGTCCTCAGTTGTTGTTGCTATTGTTGGGATTTGGTTTTCAAAGACCTGGTAGGAAATGTAATGTAAAGGAAATGTATTTACTTAGTGAAACTAGAAAAGAATTTGTCTCGCAATAGGTTTGCCGTTTTAATTCACTTTATATGAAAACAGCGTTCCGCTTTAACACGACGATGTCCTAGAAGGGGGCTAAATTGAGACTTTTCATTGGAACTTGTGTATTTAAAAGAATTGACACCTTTCCCGCAGGCTAGTTAACTTAAATACTTATATATTACCAACATTAACATATTTAACATTACAATGCCCTATGACTTGTAATTATTAATTGTATTCATATGAATTCTCATAAAAATCGGCATTTCTCTACTAATATGAAAGACTTGCGCAGCACATTTATTGCAATTTCCTTTCGCATTTTTATAACAAAGCTTGGCTTACGGACCTAAGGTTACAACGAGGACTTATTAATTTTGGTAATATGGAAAAATATATCTTTGGTTGAATCAGAGTATGTCGGAGAAAAGTTTAACTTATCTAGACTGCAGAGGAAACCCGCAATAGTTGCTATCATTCGAAATGAGCGATTTAAGAATACTTAAAAAACTATTTACTGATACCAGCAATTCGTTTTGTCGGTACAAATTATGTGACTGTCGAATGTTGGTCTTATGTAGAGTAAATCGACAGTTCTTTAATTATTTTTTGAAAGCTTTATAGCTTTTTTTGCATTCATTGAACCCGACAATGATGGAATTTTTCTAAACTTTGCTTTATCTACTTAGCATAACAAGCACCCTTATTATACATAATTATCATTTGTGTCCTTAATATTTCCTATTGGGTCACTATCGTGTGTACTTTTAAAAAATTCTATGTTTGGTGTTGTTTTTTTTTTTTTGTAGAATTTTTTTCCGTTCCTTTTTATGCCATTCATGCAACATTTTTTAAACCAACATTCGCACAGAGGCACAGACCACTCACACACACACACACACACAGCCACAGATCCATGCATATACAGCATAAAATTACGCCTCATACAATTAAAAAAATGAAGAAAGAAGAGAATTATAAAATAGACATCTATAGTATGTATGTATGTACATTGCTACACACACAGCATTAATCAGATGCACTACTACCTCCAGTATCATCAAGGACTCCTCCGCACACAAACACAATCACAAACGCACATATCCAGCCATTAACTCCCCGTCTCTCTAATTTGAAAACATTATTTAACTTTCCTCATCATCAGTCTATTCAATGATGAGCAGTTTTTTCGGTTACTGCTGTTGTTAAACAGGCTTAATGAAAAATTGTAAAAAACAACATCCAGTAAACAATTTTTCCACAAGTTTTTATTTGCAACCTTTTTCCTTTTTTTTTTTTGAATGCTGAGTTTTCCTTTATATCGCTTTGGAACTGTTTTGTTATTTATACCTCAACACCTTTCCCCTTTTGGTGCTGTTGTTGTTGTTGTGGCTTTTGTCTCGTTTGGAGTTGTGGCCATGTAGGATGATTTAGCTTCCAAATAAAACAAAAACAAAACAAATCAAAAAGCAAAAAGTAAAAATAAAACCAATAAAATCAAACACACAAACAAGCATACTGAAACTGAAACTGTGCCTGCTTACCCAACGTTGTTGGGATTTATTTGTTGTGTAAACAATAAAATAAAATTAAACAAACAAAACAAAACAATAACCAAATAAAACACAACTAAAAAGCGGCCTTAAAACATACAATAAATATAAAATACAACAAATTATAAATTTTTCATAGCCCGCCATTTGTTTTAGTTTTATTTTTCAATATTTTGTTGACCGTCCTTTTGTTCTTTTTATTTGGTTTGTTATTGCTGTCATTGTTGTTGGCCGTGCAAACGCAAACGTAAACGCACACTCGCACGTGTTTGTTGTTATTACCTTTTTTGTATTTGTGAAAAATGCTCCATCATCGTCATCAGCATCAGTATCATCATTAACATCAGCCGACGCTGACGCTAACGCAACAGAGCAAGTAACATCATCACGTACATACACACATACATATGTACGTATGGATGTTTAATAACGGCACACAAAACACAACAACATTATTTCATTTTTGCCCATAAACTTGTGTGAATTTGTTGTTGGTTTATTTTGTTACATTTATTTGTAATTCACGTGTTTCAAACCAAACCAAAACATTCACTCATTCTCCCTGCCAGCACACGGCCGCAATACACTCACCCATCCTCACCTTATAACAACAACACAACTTTTTAAAATTCTCATTTTTTTCAGCTGCGAAAAAAAAATCCTTTAGAAATTCTCTAACTGTTCACAAAAAATAATAAATAGAAGGCAAAAAATACTGGTCATATACATATGTATGTAAGTATATGTGCATGTACTTGATGTATCTTCATAAACCTTAACGTTTGTTTACTTGTATGCTTTTAATCCCCTTTAGCCCGCACTTCCAGAATCTTTCTTACACCTCTCTGGCACACAAAAGGATTTCTTTATGGTTTTCTGACTTAAAAATGTTACGCTCTCCTGTTTTGCGGCCCCTGTACAGAAACAGGAGTTTGTAAATGTGTGTTTATATATTTTTTAAAAATTTTTCTCTCTCTCTCTCTCTCTCTGTCAACTCTCAATTTGTTTGCCTTCTATTACCTTCCCCTGTGCATACTTGACGTTTTTTATTTTTATATTTTTTTGCATGTACCAACATGTTTTCTTAGATATTTTTGAGGCCCCCTTTTAGATTTTTTCCAGAATTTTTTTTTTTTCAAAACAAAAAAATGCATTGAAAAAATTGTTTTGCGTATCTTTTGCTGATTTTTCTGTTTTTTATGAGTGCCGCCTTCTTCCCAGTGTTATTGTTGTATTTGTTGTTGGCATAGACTTACTGTCGTTGGTAGTATGTATGTATGGAGTCGTCAACATCATCATCATCAGCCGAGCTGTATGTAAATATGTATACATGTATGTATGTATGTGTACTTGTGTTTTGGTCCTCTTTTAGATTTTTTAGTTTAGTTTGACTTTTTTCAACACACAAACACCAGCAGAGTTGCTGTGTTTATTTTCATTAGGAAATCATGCCGGACTTAATATGAAATATGACAATGAACATGTGTCCAAATGGAAAGAGAAAATTGAAATGGATCTGGAGAGAAATTTTACATTAGAAGAAGACATGCTAATGTCTAACACCACAAAATAGGAACCTTACAATATAATCCGGTTTCGTAGTGACAACAGAATATGTTTTTCCTGGAATAATTGTTCATGTCTAGTTATGCCTACAAAATTTTAGTTGTGTCAAAGGTAATTTAACAATTTATCTTGAGAAAGAAAATTTCTGTCAATAGCACCGAAAATAACTATGATTGAAATGACAATAGATAAGTTCACTGGGACCTCCTGAACACGAAAAACGCTGTATTTTTTTAAGAACCGTTTTTTAGATCCCACTCAAACCCTTGTGGAGCCCAAGCGTTATCTATCTAAACGTCCGATCGAGATAAATGGCATATCGTTGGAAAGGTAATTGAATGCCTTTTCCGTCGATATGCTGCAAATAGCTGAGATATGTCACCTCAAAATTCAAAATTTGCCTAATTTTTACGTTTGTTTCAAAATTTTTAATTTTTATTTCGTTTTTTTCTACGTTTATTCCAAGTTTATTTAATTACCAACATTTTAAGTGTAATTTTACAAAAAAAAAAAAAAAAAAACGGAACAGGATATTCAAAATGGATTATTAAACTAAAAATATCAAAAGTTCTAAAACTTTAATACATTTTCATATAAAAGTGATCGTTATATGACTTTTCTACTGATTTTGGAGTAAACATCACACATTCGTTAAGGCAAGTTCACAATTGGCAAATATTTGCTGAAAAAAACCGTAACCACTATATTTAAACTCGTTTATTTATTAAAAAAAAAACTTTTCTTATTTAGGCCAAAACACAACAAATATTTAGTTTTAATTTATTTGATGCTGTTTGATCTTGCAAAACTTTTGTAAGAGTAAACAGTGTCAAACAAATTTGTGCTAAAACAAGTGGTTACGTTTTTTAGAGTAAATATTTGTCAAGTGTGACCATAGCTTTTGCAATACGACAGCTGTAGCAATAATGTAAATGATTACAGATGAAAAAGACCGCAAAGAGAATTTTTATTTAATGTTTGTGGTAATACCCAGCAAACCATATGAGTCGGAAAAGAGTCTTTTCTGACACCTTTTCCGGAGCGTTCATGCTCTTTATGAGCCCAAAAAACAATCATTATTGCTACGAAAACCTTCAGAAAAGAGTGTCATTACCAGTGATGCCAACTTAGCCCTTTTCGGGCTAGATTTAGCCCGATTTTAGTCACTCAAAACGCGAAAAAAGAAAATTGGCCCTAAACAAAAAAAAACGCGTAAATCTAGCCCGTTTTACAATTATCTTTTAGCCCTTTTAGCCCGTTATTACTTTTTGCTCGATATGGCTACATTTTAGTTTTTTCGTACTCTTTCTTTCTTTAATCTAATAATATAGAAATAATGTTATTGGTAATAACCCATTCCTTAAATCATAGATTAAACTTAAACTGTCCAGTTTTGCGGTACACATATTGACATATCCGTACTCAAACGCAGAAGTTGAGAGGAGTGTCATGAGTTTATTCAAAAATGTCATTAAATAAGTGTAACAGTTTAATACACATTTAGACAATTCACAATGTGTGCTATTCTGTCCTATTTGTCCTATTGTCTAAAAATTTATGACTGTCATAAAATTGTTGTTTGTATTTCATATTTAAAAATATAATATGACAATACAACATTGAAACTTATGTTTTTTTGCTATGCTATTTAATTCAGTGATGACAGACTCACATTTGAACTTTGTTAATTCTGCCATAATTGTATCCATTGCATATTTTTTACACAATTCCTCCATAATTTTTTCTTTTTCTGTTTTGCTGGCATATTTTTTATTTTAATAATTGCGCCCTTAAAATATTTTTATTTATATTTGACGTTTGATGTTTATAGAATATGTGTATTCATTAATGACGTTTATGAAAATAAATAATATACGACAGGCCGTTCACAACAGTGCTATTTGCCCTTAAATAGTATTTTATGACTTAGGACTTTAGAACACATTGTGAATTGGCTAATTAAATGTAGCCTAAAAAGAGATAATGTATGTTGTTAAAACTACAAAATACCTGACGAAGTGTGCTCAAAAATTAATTCCAATGAAACATATAAAAAATCGAAATATTTTATTGAGATATCGAAATTTTGTTCAGTAACGACCAATTTTAAATGTAAACTATTTAATACTATGTATTTAATCTACGTATGTACTTATTTATTAAAATGTAATATGAAATGTATCTCATGGTAGTAATTTTTTTCTAATAAATTATTTTATTGTTGGTTTGATTTTTAAAAGAAACATTTTATAATTTAGCTCCTTTTCGCACTTTATCGAAAATTTTGACAGGATGAGGCTTTAAACGGATTTTTTTTTTTCAATTTAGCCCTTTTTTCAAAAAAGTATACGCGTTTTGAGTCTCAAAAGTTGGCATCACTGGTCATTACATTCGAAAATGGTCCGTCAGAAAGAGCTCTTAGATAATGTCAGAAAAGAGTATATTAGGAGGGCTCTTACATCATGTCAGAAAAGAGTCATTGCAATTTTAAATAAAAAAATTAAAATTTCACATTTATTATGTTTTTTTAAATTGTTTTTACTTAAACAAAAAGGGAATTCATTTACAAATAAATTAAATTAGAAATGGAAAAAAATTAAATAAATTGTATTTACAGTAAAAAAAATAAAATTTAAATTTATTTAAATAAAATATATAAAAATGAAAAAAAAACAATTTTTTAAGCAAATTTTTCTTTCGCTCGGCAAATACTTTTTAGTTGGACTCTTTTCTGACTCCTTTTTCAGAGCGCTCCTAGAATAATATGCTGGGTATATATGTTTGTTAGAAAATCGTTAATGGCAACCCTGCTTACGTGTTTTGCCACACTTTTACATTTTTTAGTATTTTGTTATTTGTATTTTGGCCGCTTTTTTTTTTTTTTTTTTGCTGTGCACAATATAAAAAACCGAAATCGTTTCATTAATTTTTTTCTCGTCGTTCACGCTTTCACATGGATACCAACAACCACACATGCAAACATATGCACTCACACACATACACAAATGTACACAAATGTATGTATGTTGATGAGTGTGAGTGTGTGTGTATGTAAATGAGAGAGAGTGCAAATGCATAAGTATATGTGAAATTTGAAAAAAAAACGCAGAAATTAAAAAAAAATCAAGTAAAAAACCTAACGAGTAGAGTCATGATGTGTGGGAGTAGTGTTAGTGGATGAATGCGTTTTTTATGCGTGTATAGAACAACAACGATGACAGAAATTGTTGTAATTATTGTTAACATTCGTACGTATGTGTAGGTGCCTGCGTGTGTGTTTGGGTGTGTGCCTATATGTTTGTGTTGTGTGCAAGCATGAACAGGAAATATACACAAAACGTTAGAGATGAAACTACACAATAAAACATACAAAGCCACTAAAAAATGTTTGTTTTCTATTTTTTTTTTTTTTGATTATACAAATATTGCATTATGGGTTGGAATTGCATCTAAGAATTTAATTTTTCTTTTTTTAATTTTATAATTGACAGCAGAAGTAAAACAATGAGGGGTTGGGATTTTCAGCCATCAATTTGAAATCTTTATAGATATTGTCATCTTTACCTAGAAAGAAATCTGCTGAAACATTCAAACCTGTTCAAAAGTTTAATTATATTCTAGCTGGACAATGATTATTTGCTAAAGTTGATAATGTTGTCTTGCTAAAATTTGTACATATTTGATAGTATATCATGAGTACAGAACCATGGTCATGAATTTTTCTCAATTTCTGCCTGGGCCAATTAGATGTGGAACACCAATGCTGGATGTTGTTTTCTTGGTGAAAATTGCACAATTGTTGCTGGGATTAACAGCCCTTCTGAATAACCGAGTCAGATTATTGCAGTACGTAGAACAGATTGCCGTCGTTTTGACAGTGTCACGATTAAGTTTGGAAATAACTCCTTATCAAACACTGAACGATGTTTGCTTGCCTTCGACCGGCTTTGAGACTGGATAGAGAAATAACTGTCTCAAACACATCTTATAAAATAACTAAAATTGCTGATATTGCAACAACTTAGCAAGTGGAAAGATGAGCACCTAATAAAACTTTATAATATTCAGCAGCCGCATAAAAAAGTGGTTCTGGAGTAGCAGATGTTTATTGGCCAAAGTTATAGTGTTTCCAGCAACTTAGTTTCTTGGAAACCCACACAACTTCCATTGTATACACCAAATTTCAAATCACTTTCACAATTACAATGAATACAGAGAATTCGAGCATAAGAAAATTAAACTTGCTCAACCATGATGCTGGATGTGAACACAAAAGCAAGTTCAAAAGAAAATAATTAAAAATTAAAATTATACTTGCGCAATTAAAGTTGTCTAATCTGAAAGGGGCCTTATTCAAGTGGCAGGCAGTGTATAACAAACAACGAAACAATAAACCAATTATTAAAATAAATGCTATTTTAAGTTGACACTGAATTAAAAAAAAGGCTAATTTTCATATCAAACTCGAGAACGTATCAAAAGAAAAATATTTATTTCGTATAGGGAATTGATATTGGTAACAGCGATAGAAATATTGTTCTCTTATAACGATTATACTGGCCATGATTTGCTTCAAAATGCTCTGGATAACTTTTTCCGTTGGTGCGAATATAATATGACGAAGCTAAATCTAAAAGAATGTAAATACATGCGGTTTTATAGAAATAATTTCTTAGCGGTCAACTATTACCTCGGTAATCATCATTTGGATATTGTCGAATCATTTAGTGATCTTGGAATCGTACTTGACATAAAATTAAACTTCATACCTCATATAACTTTAACTGTGAACAAGGCTAGAGGTGTCCTTGCTTTTATAAAGCGATGGGCTAAGGAATTTTGTGATCCATACATAACTAAACAACTGTATGTAACGCTAGTTAGGCTCATTCTGGAATATGGATCCATCATATGGGATCCTCATTATGAGATTTATAATGCAAAAACTAGTTTTGCTTTTTTGTTTAAGAAGTTTTCAATGGAATTACTCTAATTTACCATCTTACGCGAGCAGCTTGGCTTTAATTAAATTACCCACCTTGAAAAGTCGTCGTATTATGTTAAATGTATGTTTTATGTTGAATATTGTAAATGGAAATATTAATTGTGAATATCTTTTAAAATTTGTAAAATTCAATGTTCCACGTCATAATTCTCGATACTATAAGCCTTTGCATGTAAAATTCTGTAGCAAAAATTATGCTGATGCAGACCCATTTGTTAGAATATCTAGACAATTTAATGATTTATACCAATTTGTTGATTTTAGTCTTATACGATAACGTTCGCTTAGATAAGACTTAAGACACAAACTTTTTATCGTATCTATTTTTTTACTCAAGCAAGTTTTTTTATTCCACAATCAAGTTTGTGTCTTAAGTCTTATGTAAGCGAACGTTATCGTTTGAGATCGCTGAACAGGCTATTAATTCTAGTATTATGAAATGTAAAATTATTGTCTTCCTCAATTTGTTAAGTTTCTTTTCTTTTTATTTTCATATTTCTAATTTAAGTGAAAATAAGTTTCTTTTGTTAATAGTCTGTAAGGATTTATATTCATAGACTAAATCAATAAATAAATAAATAAAAAACAGCAAACTTAAAAGTATAGAACAGATTCTCCTGAAATTGGAAATATGCCAGAATTTCAATTATATAATTAGCTAAAAATTTTTTAGCTAAAATAAAACTGATACCTGAGCCATAGTGCTTTGCAATTTTATAATAGTGTGAGGGTGTATACGTGTGTGAGAGGTGTATGTTTTGAATGCACATGTGTATGTTAATGTATAAAGTACATGTGTAGGCATGTTAAATTCTAGCAACAACAGCAACTACTACTAACTACCACTGCCACTACTATTACAAAATACAATTTCAAATTCATTGCGTATGAGAATATGAATGTGGCATGAGAATATGAATGTTAATCTATACTGGCAACCAAACAACCATTCAAGCATTCATCTATCCATCTACTCATTCAGTCATTCGTTGTTGTCCATATGCAGGAAATTCGCAAAAATAGAAATGAAACCAAAAAGAAAAAACTTACAACTTACACAAAAAATAAAACGCCAAAAACAAAAACAAAAAAAATCCAGTAAATAGCAGTAACAGTTGGAAGTAAAATTTAAATTTTTGCCTTGTCAACGGCATCATAAGGTTGCGTTTTTAAAACATGTTCATCATGATTGTCCAATGTCGAATATTGAGTTCTTTACTAGTTTTCCTTTTCTTTTGTTTTTGTTTTGCTACATTTTCTATACACCTGGTAATGGCGACACTATTACAAGTTAAAAACAGTTTTAAGCTCAAAGATGCCAGTAACTTTTGTTCTTGTTACTGGCAAAACAATAGTCCGCTTACTTATACACACACATGCAGTTGTATTGTATATCCTGCCTGTATGCATTTGGTTTTATTTTATACTTTATATCCTTTATAATTGCTGAGTCCGTTGTTTATGCTACAAGTAGCAGCAGCACCAGCAGACGTGGTGTGAGTTTTAGAAGGTAGTTTTCAGTTGATTTTCTTTTACAGCCAGCTAGCTATTTTTTCCAGGATTCCCTACATTCTTTCGTTCTATGTTTGTCATTTACTAAGTAAAAAGACGTTTCATGCTCAGCAAACTCCCATTTACACGTTGGTTTTTTATTATTTTCTTTTCTTGTGTGTGTTTTTTTTTTGCTCGCCTTTCTTTTCATGTTACTCAAAGAGAATTTACTTTGTTTTTTTTTCTCTACTATATACAAATAAACATATGTATATGTACGTACATATGTATGTATGTATGTATGAATGCATGTGTATAAAAGTAGGAACAAAAGCCGTAATGTTTTGTTGTTTGTTGCTGGGAGAAGCAACTTCATAGTAAGTATATTTTACATACGTGTTTCTATTGTAAACACAATATATATCCACACATATGTAGTATTTATGTCGAATAGAGAAAAGAAATAAATAAAAGACAAAAAAACATCAAGTCCTTTTTTTGAAAAAATACACTTGTTTTTGTGACGGTTTCTTTTATTACTCTGTACTTTTTGTTTCATATTGCATACAATAACTTGTGTTGCAAGTGTAAAAAGATGCTAAACATGCCAGTTTTTTGCCAGTGTTTTATTTGCACGAAAAAAAATGCCTTTCCAGGCATAAAAACTCTATATATTCTGCTAAACTGCTTCATTTAGAAACATTCCAATTGCTGCTTTTCTTTTTGAGCTTAGAACACACAAAAAAAACACACTTTGACATTGAAATTTTGTTTAACATCCTGTAAATAAAATGCTTAAGGATGCATTTTATATACTGCTTATATGTTTATGATGCCTTGCTTTCTTTTATTTTCGTTTTAACGGTGTTAAGCAACGAAAGCGAAGAAACTATTTTACAAGTTTTGGTCTTTGACAAAAAATTCCATATTTATGCTTCAGTTTACCAACAAAGGTGGCCATATAATTATAATTAAAACATATAAACTCCAATCTCACCCAATAAAAAAATTCAACATTTTTAATGTTGTTAAGTTTGTAATTTTAAAACTTTATAGTTTTAAATTTTTACAATAATTTTCTGTTTTATGTCTTACGCTCTTAAGACACGAAGCAATTTTTGTTGAAAATATTGATACAATTTTTTTCCTTGAAATTTCTTCGGTGTTTACACAGCACAATATAATTGCTTAAATCACTCGTATTTTTCTTTGAGAGTATACACACACATTTGTATACACCCAGTAAAAAAAATTCGTGTTTTTTGCAGCACTTAAGAGAAAAAGCGCATAATCGAGCGCTTCAATAAAAGCGCTCTTTTGAAGCAGTAAATGCTTACGAATAAAATATACAAAAAAGATGCGTTTTTAGTGCTGACAACGAAGAAGGTTTAAAAGCGAAAAAATAAAAAATGAAATCATAGTCAAAGATTTACGTATGACAACGAAAGTCAATTACAAAATAAATATCGCGCTTCTCAGTTACAAAGAACAGCTCATACAAAAATCATGCATCCCATCAGCAGGTTTGAAGCGATTTGAGGTATGAATTCATACATAAAACCTGCTCCTTTTGAAGCACATTTTTTACTGGGTAGATTTATTATTAAAATAGACCAATTTCTACGCGTCAAAATAAAATAAACAATGGCATCATCCTTATGCGAAAAAATGTCTGCCATTCCAAAAGTAGTTGCAATTATTTTTATTGAAAGTTTAACGGTAAAATGTCATTCAAAAAAATTGCAAGTTTTATAATGTATCATTAAAAAAGATTAAGTTGTGACGTCAAGTAGTGAGAAATTTTTCAAATTTTAAATTTTAGCAATTTGGGTTTTTTAACGTTTCTTAATGTCGCGAGAAAAAAAGCATATCGCTGGCTTAACATGTAAAGTCCATATCGTTGGTCTCATGTAGAAAGGCCCTAACTAGCTATTTTTTCGAAATTTGTTTTTTTTGCGATTCCAATGCATTTAACGCAAATACACCTCCTCACAAAAATTTATTGCAATAGTGTAAAAAATAACGCTTTTATAAGCAGTTGTACAAAAAAAGTTACATGTTGAATATTACAGTTTCTATTATGTTTTTACCTTCTCATGTAAAGTTTCAAATATGCGAGTTAGGGCCTTTCTACATGAGACCATCGATATATTCCAATATTACAGGAGAGACAAAAAACAATCAAACTTTTTTTTGAATAAACATTTTTGAAATCTGTAAATGCAATTTGTTTTTGTATTTTTCTTTGTTTTTTATTTGCGTAAAAGCAAAATGAAGAAATAAGTATTTGCCGAGATATAAAAGCTTTTTTGGACTTAGAGCTTTTTCTGTTGCTTAGTTTGTATGTTTTCATGGACTTGGATCTTTTTCTTAAAACTTGTCTCTACTTATATTTCTTACTTGCCACAATGAAAGTGTACTTTTGTTGCTTTTTTATTGTTGTTATTTAAAAAGCTAATAATATGTAAAAAGTTAAAGTTTGTTTTGTTTCTTCAAAATTGCTCTTCAAAATGCTTCAACTCGTGTAAACAGCAAAATTTCTTCAAAATTTGTTTATTTAATAACTATTAATAACTATTAAATAAATAAATTTTGAAGAATTTTTGCTGTTTACACGAGTTTTTATTCGTATGGCAAATCGTCATAAAATTTCTGGTGTTTTGTAGGCAAAATGGATTTTAGATATTGTAAGTTTTTGAACTTTCCAGTCTTTATTTTTCTTCTTTCTTGATGAAGTTGGTGTAAATCCCACTCTAGTGCGACTACATTTTCATTTATTTTTTGCTGGAGATTTTTCCATTCATCGGGAAATCTAAGTTTGAAATTAATTTCACCATTTGGTGTGTATTGTATTCCTTGAATGTCTGTCACTTTAAAATCGCCTTTTCCAAGGCCAGGGCGAATATTTTTACAAAATTGTACATTGTTAAATTTTTTAAAAAAAGAATGATTCAAATAAGTAACATCACGACGATTAATGTCCTGACTGTCAATGGTGTTGATACTCAAAACAACGAGAGTATAGCCTATGAGAAATAATATTATGTCAACAACAAATGAGATAACTGTATTTTTTTTTTTTGTAATCGATGTATTTTTACTTATTGAACACAACTGCATCAATATCTTAATTTCTAAAAAAGTGGACTTAGAGCCTTTACATGTTAAGCCAGCGATTTTTTGAAAGTTTCAGCTTGTTTGCCATCATTAGCAGTAAAAACTTACTTTTCAATGACTCTACTACCTGAACATAGTCTTATGGTGTCTTATTTATTTCTATGTTTTTCCTGATAAAGGCTTCTATGTGAATTAGCTAACAATTTGTAAATATTAATATAATGGCATATTTTGTAATAGTTTGTAATTGCCAGAAATTAACATTTTAGCTCTCGTTACTTGATAATAAAGTTGGTTGGTTATACCCTTCAATGTTGGATTTCCAGGGAATTGGTTTCCATTTCGACTGTATAAATTTTATCACACAATAACGGTAACTGTGTTTAAAAAATAAATTATTAAACAAATCGCAACATCAGTAACAGTTTTAAAAAAATCTTCTGTACTCTGGCTGGATTTTATGTGAACAAACAAGTTTTTTTCTGAATAATATTAAACATAAATTTAAATTTTAAATTCCAGTAGTTTGTTATTATTATGGTTCAATTAATACAATTTTCTTACAAAATTTTGTAGCAAATTAAAAACAATATTCAAGGAAGAATAACAAGTCAATTTTCTATTTAATTTTTGACTGCCAACAATAACATGCGTTACAAAAACCAGTGAATTGTTAATGAATTTCAAGTTTAATTTACACATAAAACTAAATTGCGTAACTCTTTAATTAGCCCCACCCCTAGAGTATTTTGTAAAAGCAAAAAAAAAACACACACACACAAAAACATATAAAAAGGAAATAAAAAATACGTAAGTATGTAAATTTATGTTGCATATACTCACGTTTGTGTAAAAATAATTATTAAAATTTGTTGATTTCGAGAATGTTGTGTTCAAAATAAGCGTCGGCTTTCGAAATAAGCCAACTACTTTGATGACAAATAGCCAGGCGAAAATCCAAAAGAAGGCCAACAACAAAAAACACACACACAATAACGTGGTTAATAACACACTCTATAGATACTTTGTGCTTGTAATATCTTTGAAATAGCCACACCTACTGTTTGTTAAAATATAAAAATTTCATATTTTTAACAAAATTTAAAAAGGACACAATTTTTGATGCCACACAAACATAAAAACACGCAACTATAGTTATACACAAACGCACACACACACACACACACACATACTCTCCATTATTAAAAAATGGACTGCAGCAACAAAAGTATGCAGGATAAAACACAAAATCAAAATAATAAAATAACAAAAACGGGGCAACTGCAATAATAGATGCAAACAAGTGCATCGCATCTATTGCAAAAAAGCATTGTAAGGCTGATTAACTCAATGCATGAAATGCAACTGAAAGCCTATACACACACTTACACATTTAGCTAGTTGTAAATGTGTGCAGGGAAAGATGTGTGTGTGTGTGCGTGTGCACGTTAATAAAACAAATTACATATAAAAATAAACTAAAAATGTTGGCAAAAATAGACAAAAACCTAAAAACCCATCCATCCACTGCAAACAAACACTCAACCAGCGTCCATAGACAGACACGGACGCAGCCACACTTGCCTACTCGTAAAATAACTGGAAAACATTTTAAATTGTAGTCGAGTGTAATGTTTTATATGTGTGCGATTGTATGTTTGATTATGTGTACGCATATTTAACACACACACATACAAATAAAGATTAGCGGTCATGCCTAAAAGTTATTTAGTTTTAAGTTTTTGTAGGATAATTTTTAGAACTTGTTCCAAAATCACGACTATAGGTTCTATGATACCAACCGACCGTTTTTTAGCTTATAAAATTTACGTTATTTTAATACCCATAACGAATTGAGTTAACAGAGATTGTCAGATAGGGAAGAATTAAGGTTTTAAAAAGAAATTAATAAAAATTGAAATAGGTTGAATTTTAAAAAAACGGGAAAAACCATTGGGGTTAAATTGCATGATGTTTATAATCAAGAAGTTTCAACTATTTATTTAAGTAAATTCTATGAAAAAATAAAAAAAAACACTAAAATTTTATCTGAAATTTTCAAAATTTTGAATTTAAAATTTTTTTGTTTTAATTTTTGACAACCCCTTGAATGCGCCCATTGAATGACCTTTCATATGATACCAAATTTACATATAGTTTCTTTGGAAGAAATGTTAAAAAAAAATCAAAAAACCTTTAAAAGGACATTTTTATACTTTGATCCAGCTTACCAAATATTGACCCCACGACCAAAAAAAAAAATTAAGAAACGTAGTCTTAAAACTAATCAAATTTTCATATTAGTCGGGAACATCGATACCTTATTTTTTCTCCATACAAATGTACATATGTCTGCCTTCATGTTTTTAAAGTGAATTTTCAGCTTTGCCTCGTTTAAGCAAAAGCTTTTTTAATTTACTATTTTTTTAATGGATGAATAAAGTTTTGTTAAAGGCCTAAGTGTTGGCAGAGTATAAAATAAAAATTACAAATAAAAAAGTAAACAGGCACTTCACTTGTAAATGGATTTACAAAAAGCAGCAGCAACAACAAGAACCCTTGTCCCAAAACTACTACAGCAACAACAACAACAACAACAACAGCCACTAGTACTAAAGTTTGTTTTTATTTTATAAAAATTGGCCACTACTCTTTAACTATAAATACAACCAAACATACGCATAAATAAACCAACCTACACTAACACTCATTCTTTAATCCCCCATAAGTATGCTAGACTTTACTCTAAATATGGTCCAAACTTCTCACACAAACGCACACAAAGGCTGAGCTCATGATCATGCTCATGCACAAACGCAAACACACTGACATTTGGTTACAATAAAATTAATTAGTGTGAGTTCTTGTCATATGCATTTCAGTGTGAACTTTTATATTTCTGTTTTTGTTGTAGTTGTTGGTTGTTTTCATTTATTTTGTTTTTTATAAGTTTGTGTTAGTGTGTGTGTGTGTGTGTGTGTAGAGCCGATGATGGGTTATTTGTGTGTGCATTGATGAGCAATTTGTGGCCTGACCATATTATTTTCTTTTTTTTTTATGTGTACACAAACTCAGCTTTGTTGTTGTTGTTTTTGCTATTACGTTTTTGTTTTTGTTAGACAAAATCTACCTACATTTAAACACATAATAAGCTTTTGATTTCAACTTTGCGTGGGTTGCGACCCTCAACAAAAAGATATACACACACTTTTTATGGCAATAAAATAGAAAAAAGAAATTAAATAAAAATAAAAATAAATAAACAAACAAAAATACAACTAAAACCCGCATAGAGACAACATTGCAACATGATATGCGCATAAAAGCGCATGTTAATGCATATTTTTTAGACTTTTTAGCTTATTTTTATTATTAATTATATTTTTCTGTTTTTTTTTTTTATTTAATTTAATTTTGTTCGCTTATTTTCCACTGCAATTGTATATTGGGTGTCAATAATATTACGCTAAATGTAATAGAGTAATTTAGCAATTTAAATGTGGTTCATTTTTATTTGCAATAGATGTTTTCAACTCTATTAATTGGAATATTATTTATTCTTATTTTAGTTAGAAATGTGAAAATGTATGTAGAATTACCTGAGTGGAATTCGACAAAAGTTTGTACTGTAATCTCACTATTATATATTTAAACAATGAAAGCAGTTATTTTTTATATAAAATTACAAAAACAGAAATTTTATTTGTAACACAAATTGCAATAACTTCTACGGATACTTTTTTTTAACTAAAAAAACTTAGACAAGTTTTTCTGAATTAGTTACTTACTTCTTTATAAAATATCGCTTTTTCGTAATGTTTATTTTGAAGACCCGCTTTTTGATAAAAAACAAAATCATCTGGTAACGTTAGAATAAACTAATTTAGGATATAAATCATCTCCCTGGTTCAGATCCCTTTTCGTACGACAGAGAGAGTTCCTTCTTTTACTCCTATAACCAATAAAAAGCATTAGAGAACTGACCAACAGACGTATATTTATATTTCCAATTGTAATATGATTCCTCTTACACACTTTATTATGCATGACATTATTAAACTTTATTTATAATTTGTATAATTATTCTAATAAATTATGCAATTAATAACACAAGCATAACAAATACAAACGTGAGAACATATGACACATGAATACAATGTTAATTTAAAAACAAATATGTAACTATTAACAAATACGCTCTTCTAATCACAATTTTAAGTTCTTATTCATATTGAAATTTTCATCTTATCAAGAGTTTATGGAACAAAATTTTCATACAAATTTTGTTTTTTAAATACAAAGGCTGTCAGTTTTAACAGTTTATAAAATCAATATAAGTAAATGATTAATTTGTTTAGTTCAAGGCATATCAATAAAAAGTACATGCAACGGAGCAGCTAGTTTAGGTGGATTCACCCATTTTTTCTTAACAAAAATTTTTTCCAGAGACAATTTTTTTTACTGAGAGTTTTTTGCAGCACGATTCAGCCATTTCGAACGATTTTTCTCAAAAATCAAAGCTGCCATATGTAAACAAAATCTATTAGTTTTACAAGTGCGGACATTGATTTATTTTGCTTTGGGTTTTAAGTGTCAAAATACAAATAATAAATTATTTTAAAGTATTGTGTATTCAAAATCACAGATATAAATTCAAAAAGAATGAAAAAAGAAAGTTGCTTTTGCTGATGGCCATGGAAATACATAAGACTTGTTATTTGTATGAAAAAAAATGCAACCTATTGGCAACTCAATTCATTTTTGTTTAGAAAAAATATAAAATTAAATCACTTCAAGTTCGTAAAAAATATTTTCTATTTCTCAAAAAGAGAGACGTCCAACTTCATATAAGAAAAATTGTTCGAACAAAATTTTTGTTAAGAATGAATGGGTGAATAAGGTGGATTCATTAATGCGCTGTGAAATAATGAATCCATCTGTCAAACTTTGTTTTGTTTTTAGTTGTTATTTAAAATTAAAAACGAATTAAGGAAAAATAAAATTATTTAAGTGTCTGAAAAAGTAAAGAGTGTATGTTGTTTTGGTTTAAAAAAATTGTGAAAATAAACGAAACAAATCGTATTAATCTTGTTTATATTTCAATTCGCCTGGATTTTGACATTTCACATACATTTGAACAAAAACAAAATGCCTGTTGTTTTTGTATTGTTGTATTTGTTGCCGTGTCGCTTACAAGATGTAATAATTAATAGTCCCTGGTTTAGTTTAAGTTACTTAATACATATGTATGTATGTATGTAAATATATGTATATGTCTATAGTTAGCTTTTAGTATTAAATATTTTCAAATAATCAAGATTCTCTGAGGTGTTGCTGGGAAACAATTTTTAAATATTATTACTTGTTTTATCAGTTGGCGCTTGTTTTGTTTTTGTTTAAGTTTTTTATTTTATCATTTAATAATAAATAAAAGTCAGAAATAGTTTAAAAATTTCCTGTAATAATAGAATACCTTTACCTCTACCTCTAACTCCATAAACTTATATATATATACAACCCATTTACATATACATATATACTAATACATAGAGGTACATGAATATGAATGCACTATATATTTGTGTATGTATATAAATTAATAGCATGTATTTATGATGTATTGTATATAAATGGGTACATTTACATACTCGTATTAATAAACATTTGTATATATATATGTAATATTTTAATATATATGTAAAGATGCATGTATGTAGGTGTATAGGCCTGGATTTATGTCTATATACTAATTATTTTTGTTTTATTCAACTTTTTTTTTTCAATACAAATAAAATATTAAAAAAAAATTGCTACCCATCAAATAAAATGCGAATACACTTGACAAAATACAAGCTGCTGTATTGAAAATATTTTTATTTAATGCATTATTCACATAAACTCTGGTGGCATTTACGCTTTTTTCCAGTAATTTGTCCCCTTTTACAGTTGAGAAATTGAAAGACAGACAGACGAAGTTTGTAGGCGATAGGAAGAGTGTGCGGTAGACCTCTAATGTACTGGACCAAGGCATATTGATTATAATAAATATGCCTTGGACCAGTACAGTAGAGGTCTACCGCACACTCTTCCTCCTCAATACATCGCCTACAAACTTCGTCTGTCTGTCTTTCAATTTCTCACCTGTAAAAGGGGACTTTGGTTTCTAAACATTGCTTTTCAGTGCTGCCATTTTGACGCTTTTCGGGTATTTTATGACGCTTTTTTGGTCTCGTTACCCTTTTATTTTTTTCAAATACCTTTTTCTATTTTTTCTATTTTTTTTTGTGCAGTTTTGGAAGAAGCCCAAAAAGTAAATCTAGCTTTCGAGTCAGTCAATGCGGACCATGTCAAGCTATACAGCGATTTGTATTACCTGATTAAAAGTATTACAAACTTTGATTATCTAGAAGGTAATTTAGATGAAAGCGTTAACGAATTTTGTTATCTTGGCTATCATTTCGAAAAGTCTTGCAGAGAATATAAAATAATTGAACAATTTAATAGAATTTACACGTAGACGTAGACTTCCTTCAAATTTTATATTGCTTCAAAAATATCGTTATTTAGTGTTGACAATATGTTTAAAAATAGCCAAGCGGATATTATTGATTTCATATTCGTCATGATTCGTCTCTAATTAATAAAATAGAAATTTCCCTAAAGAATATAATGTTGGAAAAATGGAAAAATATTGAAAGAACTGATGAATTTGAGATTGAAGTCTTCAATTTTTTAAATTATTCGGGAGAAAATCCTTTTCATGAACTAGCTGACTTTGTTATTCGTATACTTTCTGTTCCGTACTCAAATGCCGAAGACGAAAGAACGTTTAGTTTAATGAATTTTTATAAACAAAAGATCAGAAACCGACTTTCTTTAAACTCAGCCAAAAGTTTGCGGTTGCAATTACAAATTACCTTGCCACAGGAGCTTACAAAGAAAATATTACGTTCAAAAAAGTAATGCAAGCAGATAAGTGATAATGCTGGGACCAAATTACCGCATTCGATATCGAGTAAAATTGATCGTAATTTTCTTATTTGAGATTATGGCAATTGATATCAAGCAACAAATTTAGTACATTTTATTATAATTTCGATATCGAAGTAATTTTTCGATACGATAGCTCATTCGATCACGAATGGGGCAATTTGGCCCCTGGTTTTCAAAACTAACGTGAAATTAAATATCCAAATTGTATTTTAAAGCAAAAATGCGGTTACTAAAAAACAGACAAGTATTCTTTAGGACAGAGTTTTAATAAAGTAATTGTTGCTGATGAAAGGAATATACAAATGGGGAACAACGGCAGGATGCAGAATATACTTGTGTTGACAACTAATTGGAAACACTTGCCAACCTGGGGTGATTTGCAAACATTTTACTTTCAAAAATTTGTTCATTCAATACAGAAGAACACTTTTGTTAAATTTTAATTTGTACAATCACAACAGTATTTCTCTGACTATACTAAATAAAAAGGGCAACACTAAAATGAAAATAGACATAGACATAAAATTACACATGCATGTATGTACAATGCATATGAGTACAATGTGTATTGGTTTCATTTGGTTTGGTTTGGTTTGGTTAACGATAACAATTGTTGTTCAAAATGCAAAAATTAATAAAATAAATAAAATTAAAAAAACTAAAAAAAAAGAAAAATTTGCATGAAAAATATTTAAAATAATAGTGTATGACTATTTGATTTTTTTCATGGCAATTCACAACAAGCAGCAACAATGAGGTTAAACACTGGCTATTTGCTAAAGCAAGAAGAGAAGTAGGATGTTTTTTAAATTCTAAAAAATAAAATAAAAATTTTTGAAAAACTAGGCGGATATTTTTAATTTAAAACACGCAATATTTTTTATATTGAACTCACACACACACACAGTCTGAATGTAAATATGTACATGTACATATAGAAATGTATATCAGTATGTGAGCATATACGAGTAGGTACATAAATGTATGTATTGGCCATCAAAACAAAACCACAAAACAAAGTGTATGTTGGGTACTTATGTGCTCGTTTTATATGTATGTATGTTTGAGTATATATAACAGTATGTATGTATGCATATATATTCACATACATTTAAACATGTAGGCTGCATACGATTAATATTACACACATGCACACACCTACTTATTTTATATATATGCACATATATACTTTATATAAATTAAAAAAAAAACTCTTATACAAGAATGCATATATGTGCATACATATGTATGTATGTATGCAGTTTAATGTATGTGTGTGTGTAAGTGTAACGCATTTATTATACATACATAAGTATGTATTTACATATAAAACGTTTGTTTTATTAATTCTATTTTTTATTTAAATTTTACTTTTTTTTTTTTTGCATTTCATTTAACATTTAGCATTTTGGTTAAATTAAAACTTAGAGTTGATTTGATTTTATTATTAAAGTTTTTTTTTGTGTGTTTTCCACTCCTTCCTCCTTTTTTCCATTTAAATAAAAATGGCTGCGTTGCTTTTTCCACATTTGTTTAAAAGTTGTGTTGAAATTTATTGCAACAAAAAAAAAAAAAAAACTACATATTTAATAAAGTGAAAATTATAATAAGTCATGCATACGTTCTCTGCTAATTATACTTTAATCATAAACATTTGTTTTATTATAAAAACAAAACAAATAAATACCAATTTCATTAATACAAACTCTAAAATTTAGTTAAGATTAACGCAACAAATAGCTAAATCATTTAAACATTTCCATTCCATTAAAAAAACCATACAATTTAATCTGATTTATATAAAATAATAGGATTTTCCTACTCCGAATTTGAATTTTCCACAAAAATTCCGAAACCTATAAAACGTTATCTCATCCTCAATGGAATTTAAAATCTGAAACTATTGACTCGTCTCTGTCAGTCTTATAGAAGAGCAGACACTAGTCTACTACAATATCGCTTATATTTTCATGAAATCATGCACCATAATCGCGACAGTACATGGTTCTAAATCTAGAGAATCTGTTTCTGTTCAAAGCAAAAGAAAAATTTATTTTTACATCTTCAGTTCTGTTTTTACGGCTGAAATAATAGCAATCTATAAGGCAATTGAATGCTGTCATAAATCTGGCAATTTCGCTATATGCACCGATTCACTATCAGCAATTCACGCCATTGCTAATATTAACAACACCATTTTTTACGCAGTCCACATTAGAAGCTTCCTTCAGGTACGGTCACATTTGGCAAATATTTACTTAAGAAAGCGTAACCACTTGTTTTAACACAAATTTGTTTGACTTTGTTGTTTACTCTTACAAGAGTTTTGCAAGAACAAACAGCATCAAATAAATTAAAGTAAATATTTGTTGTGCTTTGGCCTAAATAAGAAAACTTTTTTTAAATAAATAAATGAGTTCAAATATATGTGACCCGGCCTATGAAAAGGTGGCTTATGACTCAAAAAAAATGTTTTCACTTTTTTTTTTGGTTTCGATAGTTTTTGAGACGCTCTTTCACGTGGTGAAAACTAGAAAGTCCTAACTTGCTTAGAAGTGTACTAAAAATGTAGAGAAAGAAGAGCACAAATGAAAGAAAAACAGAATTTTATTGAAAATCCAGAATCAAGATAATAAATGGAAAATTTAAAAACAGGATTGAACGCTGCAAAAACGCATCGCTCTTAATATACACACAAACGAACTTATCTCATTTATGTTCTTTTGCCTTTTTTGGTTGCCTTTTGGACATGACTGTTCATAATGCAAAAGAAAAACTACTAAGAAACTGAATGCATTGTTTATCTTTAACAGCTGTGTCTCAGTTTTTCAGTTGAGTCATAAGCCAGCTGTGTCTCGCAATTTCTTTTTTGAGTCATAAGCCACCTTTTCATAGGCCGGGTCACATATGTTATTTAGTGGTCACGTCTTTTTCGGAAAATATTTGCCAAGTGTGACCGTACTTTTATGCAATATTTTCCAAAAGTAGTAATTTTTTGGGTGCCTGGACACGCTATGATCCCAGGCATACAACTCCCCCCCCCACTTATTATTAAAATGAATAGGATTTTTTCAGACATTAGAAAAGATCAATGGCTTAATATAAAAAAGACCTAACTCAATTTTTTTCAAAATAGCTTTTTTTTTATTCTGGAAGACAAATGTCAGATAAACCTTGCCTTAAAAGGTGGATATAATTGTAAATAACAGATTTATAACGATTTCAAAAAAAAGGCCTAAGTCAAGTCAAAGATTTCTTGACTCGTTTTTTATTTCATTTGATTGCTTTTCTCCTGAAGTTGTGCGTTTATATTTCCCAAGTAACAAATTCGCATTATCCAGATATAGACTACAAGTTTGCCGTAATATATTTTATTCAACGCTAGGCATAAAATCAAAGATGGTTTGGAATTGGATAAGCGGGCCAGTAAACGTAGTATGCAAGAAAGTCCAAAGGTCCAAAGAAGAAAGGCGTAAATTTATACAAAAATGTTTAGATGAGTTGCCAAAAATGGAGACCCATTATTGTCGAAGGACAAGGATTTAATTAAATTTTTTAACTGCAGATTGTCATATTTTTTATGATAACTTGTCTTCTAAGAACTAATCTTTTAACATTTAAATTTTGACTTGACTTAATTTCATGAATTACTTCCGTTAATTATTTAAACCTGGGGGGTTACTGTGTATTTCGATTCGAAAGCAAAAGCTTTCGAAATACAATGTAAAAGGTATACAAATTCGAAAGATTTTCTTTTCGAATCGAAATACACAGTAACCCCCCTGAATTATTATAATAATATTATATATAAGGTGGCGCAAAAGTAATTCTCTTATCAGAAAATGCTATAAATTTTGCGCGGCCCCTAATGTCAGTTCTGTTTTGACATTTGTGTAGTAAACACAAGCGAAATACATGTAAATTTTGAAGATATTTTGATACAATTTGGTGATACTTTTTCGGTGCAAGGACGGATATGATTGAAACTGGTGGAAATCGTTCCATTATTTCACCTGGCCCCCTTACAAAAGTCCTCCCGAAATTGGGGTTTACCGATCATAAATGTTTGAATTATGCAAGGAACCAAACAAATTTCATCACAAATGAGTGATAAATAAAGCCAAATCACATCTACGAATTTTGTGCAGATCGGTCCATAATTACTAGTAGCTCCCATATAAGGCCCACTTCCGAAAATCACTTTAAAGAGCATAACTCTTTTAAAAATGTTGGTATCCAAATAATATTTAACACAAATATATCTCATATCTATACAAACAATACGATGTAATTTTATTATAATCGATCCATAATTAGTCGTAGCTCCCATGGAAGTCCCACTTCCGAAAATCACTTTTACGATCATAAATTTCTTAAAAATTTTGGTATCCAAATAAAATTCGACATAAATAAGTTTCTTATATACAGAAATGATGACACCTAATTTTATAATGGTCGGTCCATAATTAGTCGATATTCCCATATAGGACCCTCCCCGTAATCAACTTTAACCTTCATAAATCTTTTAAAAGTATTTATATCGAGATAAAGTTTAACATACACAATATTTATATTCACAGAAATCATGACACTTAATTTTGGGATAATAATAGCTCATATCTGCCATATAGCGCACATTTCTGAAAAACTGTTTTATACATAAACTGGGTGTAGGGTATTGTATGGTCGGGCTTAACCGACTATACTTGTTTTAAATTTTCAATGAAAAAAAGGCCAATCTTAGATAACCTCCCCACTATGGTGGTGTAGGGTATATAATTTTTAATGATTTTTGTTGGATTGTTAACATTGCATAAAGATTCCAAAACAAATAAAAATGTCTGTTCCTGGATGACCTTGAATTCGATTATATATACATATATGTATGCAAGTATACGTAGGAGTGCATACAATACATTTTTTCATCCACAAATGAAATCAATTTATAAAACGTCTGCAGATGCAACATATCGATGGCATTAATTTGACACACAAAACGTTCAATGGAAATGCCGCGTAAGATTTAATGCGATTAATCATTGAAGAGTGTCCGTGTGGGCAGTGGTGTTGGCGAAGAGAAACTTTACAAATATCCTCTGCTTAGTAGCCTGCAAAAATGTCCTTCATGGAATGTTGTTTTTAAATATACTGAACTGTTATTGCTAAATTATTAATAGCAATGTGTGGAGAAATGTGGCAAGGACGATGTGTCTTATGATAGTATGTAAATAAATACACATAATGTGTGTGTATTTGCTGTTACAACACAAGCAACATGTAGTATAGCCAGCCTGACATCAACATCAGCAACACTGCAACTGACATACAAACACTTTACTTGCATTTGTGTACAAAGGACTTGAGTTTTAAATATGAAGCCGTTATAAAATTCATGCCAATAAATTTATTTCGCAGGTATTCCCTAAAAATAAATTCGAAACCAGTTTCAAGCGAACGCATGTAGATGACAACAGACGAGTACGATACAAATATGTACGAGTAGTTATATCATTTAAGTGCCACCGACGCTAGTTGCACAACTTTGTTTTTATTTTATTTGTTTATTTATTTTTTATGTTTATGGAATTGTTAAAATGAACAGGGCCCGTTAAAAAAATTTTTAAAAGACACAAAAGTAACAACACACTCTACTTTTGTAGTTTTTTTTTTTATTGTTATTGAAATTGATACAGTTTTTCCAATTGATTACACTTTTGGTTTTTAGTCTTTAATAATCATTTAATGCCATAATTAATTCCCACAAATACTTGAAGAAAGATAAATAACCGGCCACATTGGTTGGTTGCCTTTCTCTTAAGGTTTCGTGTGCTTTACTCAAGAATACAGCAGGTGTCACAGGTGTTTAAGGGCTGTTTTTTGTTGAGATTATATGATTTTTATTAAGACTTTCAAATAGTTATCTGTGGCTATGTGTGATACTCTCATCATCATCATGTGTATCGTAACACATTTTCGAAACTCTAACAGATGGTTTTCAAAAGATGAAATTAATACGCTGTAACGGTGATTTTATTAAAGATTTTGACTGCAAAAAAACAACTAATATGCGTGTGATTCTTACTGGGAGGTGGAAAAAATCAAAAAGTTTTTCGTTTATAGTCAAGTTTTAATTTTTTAGTGCAGCAATATCTTGCTATTCCTTTTACTTAAACAGGTTGACTGTTAATCTAGTAAGTTCGCTGTCACACTCTACAATTCTGACTCGCCAAGGCAAGTATTTTCGGATGAGAAGGGCAAAGAGAATAAAAGGGGTACAAACTTGACGGTACTAGTCAATTGTCTTATTTCCTTTTATGTGTTTCTCTTTCATGCATTTTGATTAGCATTACAAAGTACTAAAATTAAATTGACGTGTGTGAATGAAATGGCAAGTTTAAAAGAGAATAGAACAAAAACTGGTCAGCTAAAACTGCAGAGTATGAAACAAGACTACGTAAATACAGATAGCACGAATAAAAGTTGAAATTAAAGATTTTGCTCTAATAACTGACACAGATATTTGCAGTAAGAGTGCAAAGGCTATGACCATAGCTGACAACTACTGATATTAGGTACTTGAGAGCCAAAAATGCAAGTCTGTTGTCACAAATCTTATTCATGAAATTGCCTTGTCATGTATTTTATTCCTGAATCAGCCCCATATTTGAAACTTTAGTATTTTTGAAGGCATTTTTTCATTGACATTTATCTCTCCTTCCCTTTCTGCGCATGTATTTACTATATGACCATTATGGCCAAATCAAATATGAAAATGGAAAATTTAAAATTTCACATTCTGAAATTGTGCCTCTTGTACGAATAGAAAATCTTTTAATATATTTGCAAGAAATTGTTTCAATAAGTTTGTTTTCCTAATCAAATGGATTAAACAATCACTACACACAGAGAAAAATTATAGTTGTGCATGTTTACCACAACAATATCAACATCAATTTACAAGTTTTTAAACAATGTAATGGTCACTGTAATTATTTTTATGATTGTGGTAACCATAATATGGTTAAGTTACGATTCATATGATTACTACAATCATATATAATATTGTATGTATGTATGCATATATTTTTTGCAATCATGTTTATGGTGAATTTATCATAATTTGTTGCTCTTTGATTATGATAGAGAACAATATAAAATAATTTTTCATCATAAAACTGATCACCATAAACATTATATAATTGGTACAATCATATATATGATTGCTATAATCATGTGAGTGGTAAACTTAACCATATTATGGTTACCGTAATCATAACAATAATTGCTGAAAAACTTGTAAAAATGTATAAATAGTTGCGGTAAACATACACAACCATATTTTTTCTATGCGTGTAGAAGCAAGGCAGCGTTTTGCTTTAAATCTTTTGAATCCATTAAGGAAATAGCAAAGTTACACAATTATTACATACATAGAAACTATATATAAAGGTGCGTCCGAGAAGCAGCCAAAGTAATTTAGAAGTTTCGTTATATACACTGTCGGACAAAATAAAGTGCGGTTTTGTAACCTTCTTCATTTCGTTTTGATATTTTTCTTCTACATGTATTATTTACTATTTATTATTTACAAAAACATTGCAATTTTATAAAGTCGTTTATTTATATTTCTGATGTCAATATACTTAAGTGCACAAGAAATCATGACTTGATTGAGTGCGGTTTTCTGTAAACCTTAAAATAAGAGTTGTATTCTTAAGTTTTTTTTTTTTTTTTTTGAAAATTTGTGTTAAGTTATCTTTTAAAATTAAAGTGAAGTACTTAGTATTTAAATTCATATTACTTAAATAAAGACAGGCTAGACCCAGACTTTTTTGAAGTGAGGACTTTAACTTTAAAAGAAAAAGATTTGTTGATCTGATCGTGATCGCGCAAATGAAATGCAACAGAAAGAGAAAAGAAAAGAGTTCTAAGTATAAGATATCGGAATCTGCGGTCAGAATAATAACACTGTCCAACAAATTAAGAGTTTTTGAATGGAACAGAATAGCGACCCCATAATTCTGAAAGGGTATGTTGAGTAGATCATTTTTGTAGAACAAACTTATGGTCCAGCACGTCTGAGTTTTTTTTTACAGTGGGTCAAAGTTTTCATTTTTTGGTCGAAGGGAGCATTATACTATATGAATAAAATGTTGTAAGTTAATGTCTGAGAGAATTCTTATGGTCAGAGTTGTATTGTGGAATTGTATGAGGATTATTTTTGTGGAAGATCTTAACCCTCTAACTGGTCTCTTTATGAGTCAATTTGACCCTTTTTTCGATAAAATCAAAAAATATCCTTTAAAAAAGGACATTTAAGGATTAAAATATTCTACGAAAATGTTTAACGGAAAATTTCAGTGGGGGTCGCCAAAGACACCATTGTTGTAAATAAAGCTCTTTACGATTAATTGGCAAAATTACACGCCAACACATACAAAGCAGGTGAAAACATCGTCAAGTTCGGCCGGGCCAAACACTGAGTTCTCGCTTCTAGTCAGCTGTGACTTACAAATCAGCTGTGACTTTCAAATCGGGTGTGATAAAATTAAGCATAATTGAGCTACTAAGCAGTACATATCGGGTGTGATTTTTACTAAAATTAATATAAAAAAGAACAATTAAAGCTTAAATAAGCATGGCGGATTCTGTTTGCAAATTAAGAGATTGGTTTTGTTTTATTTGTGGACATTTTACGCACCATCAAAGCAGAAGAAAGATATGATGTTAAATATTTCGAAGAACGTAAAGAAAATATTATTGGTGACTTAAATGTAATCCATGAATCCCTTGTCCCAAAAGATAAGGTCATACTACCACCGCTGCATATTAAGTTGGGCGTGGTAAAAAATTTTATTAAAAGCTTAAATACACAAGGAAATGCTTTCAAATGCATTCAAACAATTTTCCCCAGATTATCTGCAGCAAAATTAAAAGAAGGTAAAATACGGTTTTAAGAAATAATTTATTTCATTTAATGTAAATTACCTTTTCTAGGAATGCTCGTTGGACCCGATATAAGAAAATTATTACACGATGAAGAATTTTATGGTCATCTGTCGGATATGCAAAAGACAGCATTTGACTTTATGCAGCTAGTTATATCAGAATTCCTTGGAAACTCAAAAGCACAAAACTATGCAGAAAATATTGAAAGCATGCTAATCGGTTTTAACAATATTGGCGTTAAGATGTCACTAAAGCTGCATTTTCTGCACTCTCATCTCAATTTTTTTTAAGAAAACCTTGGAGCGGTTTCAGATGAACACGGTGAAAGGTTTCATCAAGATATAAAGGTATTGGAAGAAAGATTCAAAGGGAAATCCCAAAGTGTAATGCTTGCTGAATACGTATGGGGCTTGT
This sequence comes from Bellardia pandia, assembly GCA_916048285.2. Classification (NCBI taxonomy): domain Eukaryota; kingdom Metazoa; phylum Arthropoda; class Insecta; order Diptera; family Calliphoridae; genus Bellardia; species Bellardia pandia. The sequence goes on from OU696529.1 coordinate 125,986,131, forward strand.
ACAGAAACCTTGACCCATCGGAATATTCACGTCAAGCTAAATGCAGGAAAGCATATTAAGTTTAATCTTTAATCCATTGTCATACTAGTGCTATTTCCCATTTCCCTTTTACTCGAAAATTTGAAAAAAATAAATATGTACATACTTATGTACATAAACCACTATTAAAACAAAATTATAATTTTTTTATAGAAGTTGGCGTGTAATTTTGCCAATTAATCGTAAAGAGCTTTATTTACAACAATTGTGTCTTTGGCGACCCCCACTGAAATTTTCCGCCAAACATTTTCGTAGAATATTTTAATCCTTAAATGTCCTTTTTTAAAGGATATTTTTTGATTTTATCGAAAAAAGGGTCAAATTGACCCATAAAGAGACCAGTTAGAGGGTTAAGATCTTCCACAAAAATAATCCTCATACAATTCCACCATACAACTCTGACCATAAGAATTCTCTCAGACATTAACTTACAACATTTTATTCATATAGTATAATGCTCCCTTCGACCAAAAAATGAAAACTTTGACCCACTGTAAAAAAAAACTCAGACGTGCTGGACCATAAGTTTGTTCTACAAAAATGATCTACTCAACATACCCTTTCAGAATTATAGGGTCGCTATTCTGTTCCAAAAATGGTGTTGTACAGTGTAATTGCTTTGTATAAAATAAGAAAGTCAAACAAAAGCCTAAAGAATTACATATGTGGCAGAAAACTTAAGACCACGAAGGTAGACGATGATCATATTGCAATTCTAGCACAAATTAATTTTTTTACGACAGCCAGAAGGAACTATAATTAAATATTTCGATTCGAATTGTCCAAAGAAGTCTTAACGAAAGCGGTCTAAGAAGTACGTTCGCTAAGAAAAAGCCAAGATAAAAATATAAAAAATCGGTTAGACTTTGCAAAGAAATACTTAAATATTAGATAAAATAGTAACTGAATTAAATATAATTAATTAATAATTACACAGTACAACAAAAAAAATTACGGGGTTCCGACGATTGAATGTTGTTAGGGAGACCAAAAAAATATACATGTGTCGGCGTTTTGATAGATCACATTAGAATTTAATTTAAGAAGAGGTTAAAAATTCCCAGCTCTGGCCTGTTCTTGCAGCATATCGGTATGTTTTCTTTACGTCTGAGGTGTAGGGTATGTTCAGCTTTTTTGTAGACAATGGTATGGCAAATATTTTTTTAGAACATATTAACCCTCTAACTCCCCCCTCATAATAGCAATTTTGGCTTTATTCTAAGAAATTTTAAAAAACACCCCGAAAAGGGGGAAGGGCGGGGATGAAATGTTCTACAAAAATGTTGGCCATAAAATTTTACTATATATGTCAGAACACACCAAAATCCAAAACTTAACACAAACACTAAAAACCAAGTAAACTTTCTATAAGTAAGTGTACGGTCACACATGACAAATATTTACCCAAAAAAGCGTAACCAATAATTTTTGTACAAATTTGTTTGACTATGTTTAATCTTACGAGTGTTTTGTTAAAACAAATACCATCATATAAATAAAGTGATTTGTCCTTAGTAAAATAAGTTTTCTAAATAAAGATAATGAATTAAAACAACTTCTAATTAGTGGTTGCATCATTTTCGTCAAATATTTGCCATATCATCGTACCTAAAGTATTGAAAATTGTCAGGAGTTTGAAAAAGTCTAGTATTGATTTCAAACAAGTTAACAAATTCAATATTAAATAAGTTTTGATTAATAGTTTTAATAATTTTTCATACATATATTCATGTTACTAGTCTTACCATTATTTAAGTGTATAAATCAATACAAATTAATAAGAAAGAGGTAAATATGGCTCAAGGAGCTTATTTATCTCTCGTCATCACATTCGTTATTATACAGGCCAAACGTACATACGCTGGAAAATTATTTTTAAGCCCAAATTTGTATTTTGTTATTGGTTTTGAATTTTGTCTATACTTGGGTAATTTTTTTTAGATTCATTTCCGTTTCATAGTTTTGTTACTCCATTTTGTGGGGGCTTTTATTTTAACTATTCTGCTATGTTAATATACACATACAAATTTACAAGTACATATGTATGTACCTACACTACTACATACATACCTACATATGTATGTACATAAATGTATGAGCGTATGTGTGATTTGGTTGGCATACTGGCACTCACATATGCCATCTAGTATATCCTGGTATCCTTAAATGTATGTATGTTTGTATTTAAGTAAAAACCCATGTCCAATTTTTTGTATCGTTTTCGATGGCGTTGCTGTTGTCGTTATCGTTATCGTTGTTGTAGTTGTTTTCAGTTACTACTCATTTGTTGTTAAATACACGCACTGTCCCTACACTTTGTTATTTTGCATTTTTAATAGTATTGTTGTTGTTATTTTTGCTGTTGCTGCTATATCTTCCTTTTAAATTTGCTGAACAAAAGAGTTCTCTTCATTTATTCAACCATGCATGTTTGATTTCTACCAACCAACCAACCAACCAACCAGCCCGCCCGATGTTACAACATGAACCAGCAACAACAACAACAACAACAATAATATGGACCGAAAAAACATTAGCAGCATAAAAAAACACGAATAGAAAAATTCCAAATAATCCCTGTATTTCTAGCCCATAGTTAAAAATTTTTGTTCATCTTATTTTTAATTACCCACACACATCCTTCCACAGCTCTAACTTTTGTTACCACTGTGGCGACTAAGTGTGTGTGTGTGTGTGTGTGTGTGTTGGTGTGTGAGGATGTGTGTATGGATGGGACCATGCTCGTTTTACATTCGGGTAACACAAAATGTTGGGGGTAGTCATTTGAAAATAATGGGTTAAAAATAAAAAACCTTTTAATTTTTGTTGGTTTCTCTACTACATCTTCATATGCTACTGTTGTTGCTGTAGTTGTCATAGTTGTTGCCTTCAATACTCTCTAATATAAATGTATCTACATGTAACATGCATCCACATAGTTACACATAGATGGACTATAAAGGTATTAATTCATTTACAGCACGAAAACATTTTCTAAGACAATTCATTTGCCAACATAAAATATAATCAATGGGCGTCTCTGGAATATCTAAAAGGGACCAATAAGGTGCCTATTATGAGCTAAATTCGATTTTCGACTGTAGACGAAAATGTTTATCGAACGAATTTTCATTTGGTATTTTGGTGCACATTCGATGAAAAAACGCTATTTTGAAAATCACTCTTTGTGGATTATTCACAATAGCACATTTTTATCAGCTGGTGCTATATTTGTTTACAAATTCTTAAAGATTAAACTTTACGATTTAAACTTTATATATAGGTAATTTGAATTGTTGCATTAAAGTTATTCGGATGAATTCTGAATGCGTGTGACAAAATCATTTTGGGTATATGACTTTCAATCTCATAAGTAAGGACTGATTCATTTGGATCCATTTTTATTTCAAATAAAACTCTTGAAATAGAACTGGATGTGCTAATATGTATTATTGCCCGAATGAACAATCTTTGAATCGTTGACTGCGCTGAAGTTTCTTCCATTCGGAAGTTCCAATTTTCGAATTACATTAGTAATGTTAACTTCAAAGTGTTGAATCGTAGCTGGCTTATTGACGAAGACTTTTGGCTTTACATAACGCCAAAGTAAAAATATCCAGAGGAGTGATGTCACACTATTTATGCGGCTATTTGAAAGGTCTGAAACGCGAAATTTGCTGCTCACCAAAATTATTTTCCAAAGCTGCTATTTCGCATGATGTTTCTGCCGTAGCATCCCAGCAAGCCATATGAGTCGGAAATGATTCTTTTCTGACACCTTTTTCGGAGCGTTCATGCTCTCTATGAGCCCAAAAAACAATCATTGTTGCTCTGAAAACCTTCAGAAAAGAGGATCATTACATTCGAAAATGGTCCGTCAGAAAGAGCTCTTAGATAATGTCAGAAAAAAGTCTTTTATGAGGGTTTTTGGGCTCAGAAGGAGCTCTTACATCACGTCAGAAAAGAGTCATTGCAAAATATTCATATTTATTATGTTTTTTTAAATTGTTTTTACTTAAACAAAAAGGAAATTCATTTACAAATAAACTAAACTAGAAATGGAAAAAATTTAATAAATTGTATTTACAGTAAAAAAAAAAAATAAATTGGAATTCATTTAAATAAAATATATAAAAATTAAAAAAAAAATAAATTTTTAAGCAAATTTTTCTTTCGCTCCGAAAATGCTTTTTAGTTGGACTGTTTTCTGACTTCTTTTTCAAAGCGCTCCTAGAATAGTATGCTGGGATTGTCTTACTGAAACTAAATGTTGCCGGAAGCAGGCGCTCAAATTTCAGGCAACAATAAAAAAATACGTTATCATGATGAGAACGGAATTTTCTTTGAGCTCGTTTTAATAGCAAACTTTAATGAAAAGATCATCTTGGATCACGAATATTAAAATCTCTAATTATTTTAGAAGTTGTTGTTACTATTTTTAAGAGTCTTGACTGAGTTTTTCAATATTGGAATACCTTTCTCTTTCCTTATACAATAGAACATGTAGCGCAAATCTAAGGCTAATAGTGGACAAATGAACCAGATAATTTGCACAGATTTCTGATAGTTTAGATCTAATTTGGAGGGCATATGTTAGCAGGCGATCAAGATAGAATCCACAAACAGAGAAAAAATATAGTTGTACATGTTTATCACTATAATGTCAACATTTTTACAAGTTTTTCAACTGTTATTATTTATATGATTGCGGTAACCATAATATGGCTAAGTTACGATTCAGATGATTACTACAATCATATATACGATTGTTGTAACTATGTGTATATTTGTTGCAATCATGTTTATGATGAATCCATAAACATAATATGCTGTTCTTTGATTATGATAGAGAACAACATTTTTCATCATAAAACTGATCATTCTTAAACATTACATAATTGCTATAATCATAAAAATGATTGCTATAATCATGTATATGATTGCTATAGTCATGTAAATGGTAACATAGCCATATCATGGTTGAAGCAATCATATAAATAAAATAGTCGCAATAACATTTTATAAAATGTTTAAAAATGTTAAAATAGTTGTGGTAAACATGCACAACTATATTTTTACTCTGCGTGCTAGATGTTTTACATGATTCTGTTTGGGAATTGTAAAACAAAATTGATGGCCAGGAATAGCAAACTCAGTGAGCAAATGTTGCATAAGACTTTCAAGTAACAAACTGATTGGTCTATATGACCTCTTTTTCGGTCTTCTAAAGAGATGTGCAGTGATGGGGCCATTGCTATAAAGTTGCATTTCAAATGCTTGATTACAACAAAGGTGACTCGATCGTGAATCTTATTGAGTTCTTTAGACAAATAAGCTGGTTGGTCAATAGATTTAGTTTGTTAGACGATACTGCTTCCAACAGATACAAGTAGTAGATTAATTTCCTGTAATTGTGGAAACTGCTGTGCTTCCACTAGTATTCGAGAAACATATCCTTAAAGCGTCAATTTTGTATTTCTATTCTATTGCATTTATATTCAGCATGTGTTCTTTGAATGATATTCTCAATAGAGTTTTGAGAATCGGACATTGCTAAATGTTCCTTTAATGTATGAGCTTATAAAAATGGTCGAGAACTATTTCCATTATTCGAGTTTGTTTAGTTTATTTTATTAGTGGAGGATGATTTTGATTTATGCAGGCCTAGCAGCCTTTGTAGATTTTCTGATAGGCAGCCGGTTTAGTGTAAAATAAAATGAAGTTGATTTCTTGTTCGATAGCAAATTCCATAATTTCAGAAAAGAAAATAACTATCAATTCTACTCGATCACGAACGAGTTTATTTGGTTCGAGTATTAAAATATTCACAGCAAGTGGCTGATTTGAAACTTTTCTCCACAGACTAGCAAATTAAAACCCCTACAATGATTTTCTTCACTAAAATATTATATTTAAGTTTAGAATCATCAAAGCTGTATTTCAATTTAATTCCTTAAAGACTCTGCTTTTTTAGTCTATTCAGTTTTGTATATGAAATTGTTTTTAGCACTTTGTCTTCTTCTCATCTACAAATATACACATACATACATAGATTCATACATGCAAATAGTTTTAGTTTCTCTTTTCTATAACAAACACCAAAAGTAGGGTGTATATTAAGTTTGTTATTCGAATTGTTACACATTAAAAATTAAAACATTTAGTTTTATAAATTTTGTAAGTAGGCTATTGATCTTTGTTAGGCCGCCTAGAATTTACATTTGTGAATGCACTTAAAAAAACTCAAAGCAAGAAAGTACTTCAGCATTATCACGACACTATGTTCCTCGGCACTTTTAAACATAGTATTTCAATAAAATGTGGTACATTCTTTTTTTCAGCCCGATGTCGATTGGGTCTCCTTGTAATCAAACGTCTATAGCCCAAAACCTTTAAATGTTAGCAAGTATTATGCGTGTTATGCTTGGTTTTCACTGTCAACTGCATTAGCATTAGATAGTGCTAGAATTTTGCGTATCGTCACCTAAAATGCCCAAAGACGTAACCCTCATTATCATGATTTTACAAGAGAAGCAAAAAACCTTATAAATCGCGATATGTACATATCGTCACCTGAAGTTTTTATAACGTAGAATTATGATAATGAGGGTTACGTCTTTGGGCATTTTAGGTGACGGTATGAAGCTTAAAATGCGCTGTTGCCGATTGTGATAGTTCTGTTTAATTTTAACTTTGTTTGTAGGTGCTAGATTGCCTCAACTACCTAAAATATTTATGCAAGTATGAATACATACATACATACATATTTACATATGTACTAAATACGTACGTATGTGTGTTTGTGTGTGTGGTATTGTGTAAGGGTGTATGTATGCAACTGAGTGAGTGAGTGTTACTACATTTACGTAATTGTATGTGTTTTTATGTAAAATTCATGTATTTAAGTCTATATAAAAGTAGTGGTAGTAAATTTTGTTAGTGTAGCCTCAACGTATCGTATTGGTGCAATTTTTTTCCTTAATACAATATATTAAGTACTATAGATGTGTGTGTGTGTGTGTGTGTGTGTGTATACATAAATAGTTTTCTATAATTTCGTCCATTTTGTATAGTGTTCGTTTGCTTTGTAATCAAAATCTGCTTATGAGCCTTTCATAGGGATACAATTTACACATACACACTCCAAATACATACGAGTACACACATACTATGTATAAACTAAAAAAAGCTTATGTTTGATAGCATTATGGGTGTGTTGTTGTCAGTTTTTTTTTTTTTTGGTTTTCGTTCTTAATTTTAAGTTCATCCTTTTTTTTGAAATTGAAGTTTTATTGAAAGAAATGTGATCAATTATTGCTTATTGCTTATTTAGTTAAATGATTTTAGAGTTTTGCAAATTTAAATACTATTTACAATTTAACGCAAATAATATTTTATTTTTTTTCCCGATAAGAATTTTGTTTTTTCAGTTAAGAATTTTTATAGAAAAAGTTGCTGATGAGAAATTTATCATTTTAGTAAAAGTTCCCGATGTGAATTTTAGTTTTTAGAAAAGTTGTCGATAAGAATTTTTTTATAGAAAAAGTGCCCGATTAGAATTTGTTTTTATAGAAATAATTCCTGATGAAAATTTAATTTTTTTAGAAAAAGTACCCGATAAGAATTTTGTATTTTCAGGTGAGAATTTTTATAGAAAAAGTTCTCTGGTTAATTCCTCTATAGAAAAACTTCCCGATGAGATCTTTATCGTTTTAGAAAAAATAATTCTTTATATAAAATGTTCACGATTAGAATTTGTTTTTATAGAAAGAGTTGCTAAAAAATATTTTATTTTTTTTAGAAAAAAGTTTGCGATAAGAATTTTGTTTTTTCAGGTGAGAATTTTTATAGAAAAAGTTGCCGATGAGAAATTTATTTTTTTAGAAAAAGTTCCCGATGTGAATTTTAGTTTTTAGAAAAGTTGTCGACAAGAATTTTAGAATAAGAAAATTAGAATTTGTTTTTATGGAAAAAGGTTCTGACGAAAATTTAATTTTCATAGAAAAAGTTCCCGAGAATTTTTATAAAAAACCTCCCGATGAGATCTTTATCGTTTTAGAAAAAATTCCCGATGATAATTCTGTATATAAAAAGTTCACAATTACAATTTGTTTTTATAGAAAAAGTTGCTAATAAATTAATGAGAATTTTTCCTCTTGCGAGTATTAATTGTAAAAATTTTTTATAAAATTTTTTATTCGAAGGTTTACTTCTAGTTAAACATGCAATTTATTTTTGTATATATATATAAAAGTTGCTAATAAATATTTTATTTTTTTTTTAGAAAAAAAGTTCCCGATAGGAATTTTGTTTTTTCAGTTAAGAATTTTTATAGAAAAAGTTGCCGATGAGAAATATATTTTTTAGTAAAAGTTCCCGATGTGAATTTTAGTTTTTAGAAAAGTTGTCCTGATGAAAATTTAATTTTTTTAGAAAAGAATTTAATTTGTTCAGGTGAGAATTTTTATAGAAAAAGTTCCCTGGTAAATACTTCTATAGAAAAACTTCCCGATGAGAACTTTATCGTTTTACTGCTTAAGATGTTATGACACTTGCTATTTTTTGTATTGGATTTATTTAGGATTGATTGAATGAAACAACAAATGCGAGAAAGAATAAGAAATACAATAAAATAAAATGTAAACAAAACAAACAATATTGCCCACGTTTTGTTCCCACAAAAACCCGTCAAAAAAAGCAAAAAAGCTAAAAATCGCAAAAAAATAATTAAAACCGCTACTTTCGATCAAAAACTAAAAAAAATAGGCAACAGTGCTGACATTTACTCTCGAAATGTCAATTTTAAGTTAAACATTTTTGTATTTTTTTTTAAGTCTTGGATTATTTATCGATAACACACGTATATTTGTTACCATTTCAAGATTTTTTATGATATACTCATACTCTTTACACTTAGTCAGTTTTCCTATGCAAATATATTTGTACTGTTCTCCAATATTGGAAAAATACAAAAAATAGCAAGTGTCATAACACCTTTATGCAGTAAATTTACATTTCTTGAGGAAATGATATTAATAAAACTTAAGATATGTACACATACATATGTATTTATGTATGTAGCATCAAATGAAATTAAACTATCATTAGTATTTACTGTGATTTGTTGGCAGTAAAATAAATTTTACAAATAAATATTATAATACAACTTTTTCATCATATATTTGACATGTGTAATTATTAGCTTTCGTTTTTCTAACTAGCAACACTTTTTTAACTGGCTGTAAGGTTTGACATTTGAGAAATATTTACTCAAAAAAAGTGTAACCACTTGTTTGACGTTGTTTACTCTTACAAGAGTTTTGCAAGATCAAACAGCAAATGAAAGAACTAAATAAATATTCGTTGTGATTTGGCCTAAATAAGAAAAGGGTTTTTAAATAAATAAACGAGTTCAAATATAAGTATGTATGTATATATTAGTGGTTACGTTTTTTTTTTTTACCAAGTGTGACCGTACCTTTACTTAGGAATCGATTCATTAGCTGGTGGTTGTTAATAAAGTTATATTTTTATTACTTCAATTAAAAAAGTACATTTGAGCGGAAATAATTGAGACATTTTAAAAGGGAATATTGTAGGAATCAATATATAAATACACAAGTATGATTAAATATAATATTACCAAAAACAATTGTATCAATATAAATGTAATAACCAAAACTTAAACAGTCACTTACCTGAGGACACATTTTACATTGATATTTTCGGCCTGTGCCAGCACCGCCACCCCCGCCGGCACCACCTAAAGAAGAACCGATTTTCGTGGCATTAATGGGCTGAGGCACAACAAGCAGAGCAGCTGCAGAGGCAGAACTGTGATGACCAATGTGATTACCATGATGACCAGCACCTGCAGAGCCCAAGACACTGCCACCTAAAAAGACAAAAAAAAAAAAAGAAATATAAAGAAAAAGGAATAGCTGGACAACACATCAACAACAAAGGTAAAGGCCCAGTATTATTTTTAGCTCGTTACTTTAAGACTCCTTTTAAGTAACTCTCAGCCTCACCATAGCCAACAATAATGATGGGCCTGGTTAATGATGTTAGAAATTGTCTTAAATATTTTATGTTATTAAAACATATTTGAAATTATTTCCAGTCATCATCATCATCATTGTCATTGTCATCTCCTCACACCTCATTACTTTATCCAAACAACGGGTTTAAAGTCGTTTGTTTTGCACTTACCTTGTGGTGTTACAGCATGATGTTCCAAACGATTGTCGTCTATGAAATGACCTAAAAGCAAAATGAAAACATGTTGTTGATAGATTTCTATACTCATACTTATTGCAACAATTAATAATGATGTTATTTCTATAAGTTTTGGATTTAGATGATGACTAAAGCACACAGAAGAGCGAAAAACAAGCCAGCAATAAACAACAAATACTTAATAAATATAAATCATGGCTGCAAAGACAAGTGAGTAGAGCAATTCCTAAAGAGCTGCTGCAATACGAACGATGGCTATAAAGTGTGTCAGAAAGATATGATAGTTTGTTAAACACACGAATGACCATCAATAGTGGCGCCACCTATTGAGCACCCATTTTAGTTTGTGTAACAACAATTTTCAAATACAACACCAAGTCTTTACATACATTTGTCTGTCCGTCCCTGCAGTTAGTCCTTTTATGGTCTTTAGTTAGCTTTGCAAAGTTTGTGTCGGCATCTTTTTGCGCGGTGCAACTTCTAATGTCGGCAGTGATTGCTGGCGGTGATGGTGATGGTGTTGGTGGTGGCGTTGGTTGGTGTATCTTAAGTTTCAATGCCAAAAAAATTACTCAAAAGCTGACACGTCTTGTACGTGCATCGGCAAATTCATTTCATCTGTTTGGTTGGTGTTTTAATTAAACTTACTCAAAATTATAGATTAGTTATGGTTTTACAATCGGAATTTGATTGACAGCTGGTATGTGCCGGCAATTGTATTTTTTTTTGCTTCTTTTGGCTACTGCTCTCTTTTATATTGTCATGCAATAAAAGGAATTACTAGAAGTGTTTTCAGTTTCTAGTTTCCATTTAGTAAAAACAAACATTTTCAATGCAGCTATTTGTCATCAATTGTGTCTAGACTTTAAAAGAATTAATAATTAAACTTTGAAATTCGAAATTTTATTTTAGAATTTCTTTAAAAGGCAACTTTAGGATGACAGGAATATTATGTGGCACATTTTATAAATATTTTAAATAAATTCTAATGTAATTGAAAGGGGGTTTTCCAGCAACGCTCATTAAATATTTGAAGTATTGTAACCTTTTCGTACGCACTTCCTACATTAAGGTACGGTCTCATATGGCAAATATTTACTCAAACAAACGTAACCACTTGTTTTAGAACAAATTTGTTTGCCTTTATTTACTCTTACAAGAGTTTTGCAAGATCAAGCAGCCTCTAATAAAATCTAATTAAATATTTTTTGTGTCTTGTCCTAAATGAACAAAGTTGGTTACGTTGTTACGTCTTTTTAAGAAAATATTTGTTAGGTGTGCCCGTACCTTTACTCTTTGTTTATAAAATATAGAACTCCTGCTTTAAAAACTGATTTTTCAAAGTTTTTCTTCCCTATGTATCACTTGCTAGCTGTCCTTTTAAAAGAACAACTTTCTTAAATGGACATTTGTAAGCTGGATAAGAAAAGCTTTATAAATGTCCAAAATTTAAAAACACATTCATATCTATAATGTAATTGTATAATTTTCATTATTTCTGCCAGTTAAGAAATTAACTAAAACAACTTTTTTAGTTAAGTTTTACTGCAACTTTTCTGTTAAATTCATAAGTGCCAATTTACACGAAGCAATTATTTCAGCTAAGCTGATTACCATTTAGAAATCGGGATGAGGGTAACAGAAGAAGAAACAATTCGTATTACTCTCTTATTTGTATTACATATGTTTACACAAATGTGTGTCTACTCGCAAATAAAAAATACGAGCGATTTAATAAAGGAGAATGGTGCTGTGTGAACACAGAAGAAATTTCTAAGAAAAAATTGTATCAATCTTCTCAATAAGAACTGCTTCGTGTAAATTGGCACTAAGTTAAATCTTAGTTTTGTTTGGTGAAAAAGAAAATATCTTTGCTAACTTACAGCTAAAGTACGAGGTCTGATCAAAAAATAACCGTTATTTTAAATTTTTTCAAAAAGTATTTATTTATTCATCAATAACTATCAATAAGTAATCCCCCTCGGCTATAATACACTTATGCCAGCGTTTTTTCTAATCCTTGAAACACTTCTGAAACGCGCTTTTTGGTATCGCCAACAGCTCCTGGTTCGATTTTTCTTTTATCTCCTTAATCGTAGCAAAAAGCTTTCCTTTCATCGGTGTCTTCAGTTGTGGGAAGAGAAAAATCAGCAGAGGCCAAGTCCGGTCCGGTTTTGTTTTTGGCCAAAAAATCACGCACAAGCAACGATGTGTGAGCTGGTGCGTTATCATGGTTCCAAATCCATGATTGGTTTTTCCATATTTCTGTTCGTTTCTGACGAATTGCTTCGCGCAAACGGCTCATAACTTCAACGTAGTATTCCTTAGTGACCGTACGACCTTGTGGCAAGAATTCATGATGCACCACGACATTGCAGTCGAAGAAAACAGTGAACAAAACGTTCACATTTGACCGTACTTGACGTGCTTTTTTCGCTCTTGGATCTTCTCCCATTTTTTAAAATTCTACCTATTTCAATTTTTATTAATTTTTTTTAAACCTTAACTCTTCCCTATCTGACAATCTCTGTTAACTCAATTCGTTAATGTAATGGGTATTAAAAAAACGTAAATTTTATAAGCTAAAAAACGGGAAAAACCATTTGGGTTAAATTGCATGATGTTTATAATCAAGAAATTTCAACTATTTATTTAAGTAAATTCTATGAAAAAATAAAAAAAACACTAAAATTTTGTCTGAAATTTCCAAAATTTTTGAATTTAAAAAAATTGTTTTTTAATTTTTGATAACCCATTGAATGCGCCTCTCAAATACCTTTCATAAGATACCAAATTTATATATAGTTCCTTTGGAAGAAATGTGAAAAAAAATCAAAACACCTCTAAAAAGGACCTTTTTATCCTTTGATCCAGCTCACCAAATATTGACCCCAGGACAAAAAAATTGAGAAACGTAGTCTTAAGAATCAAATTTTCATATTAGTCGGGAACATCCGTAATTTTATTTTGGGCCCACCCTAATGTACATACATACATAGTTAACTCCATGGTGTAACTATACAAGGTGAGTGCAGTAGCCCAGCTGACTGACTTTATTTACAATTTACTTATGTCAAAAGTTTTTGACAATAGTACACAAAATGCCTGTTGTTTCTGTATTGTGTTGTATTTATTGCCGATTTGCACTCATCTTGTATAGTTATACCACGGTTAACTCTCTCATGAAAATATCAAAAATTCTTTTAAACGAAATTTGAAAAAAAAATTAAAATTTTCTTTTCTCGCCTTTTTCGTTAAAAAAAAACAAGCCAATCATCATAATGTCCAACCCAGAAAGTAGAATAAAAAAATTACGACTTTCAAAGAAATTTAAGAAAGGTATCAAGGCGTATTAACAACATGCAACAGATCAACTGATTATTAATTCGCTGTAAAACGATGTATTTATCCATCTGTCAAACTTTGTTTTATTTACATTTGTTATTTAAAATAAAAAACAAAATAAGGAAAAATGAAATTATTTAAGAGTCTGAAAAAGTAAAATAAATAAATTGTGTGTTGTTTTGGTTAAAAAAACAAACTGAGAAAATAAACGAGAACGAATCGAGTTAATTTTGTTAATATTTCCATTTGCCTGGATTTTGACATTTCACTGTACATATCGCATCCTAAATACAAAAGGGGCACAACTCAAAATTTTCCAAAACTGACTTTTTTCCATAAATTAATTCAGAGTGCACATCTCTAACTCCTGCACAAATTTCTTTCACATCACGATCATTTTTAACTGGAAAAATGCAGTTATAGTTATGTCTATTTTTATGTTCAGTGTGTTGCAGGTGTACGATGAACTTTTTTTTTTGTCTCTCCTGAAAATTTTACCCCCTGGCTCACGATGTCGAAAGGTAACGTTCGCTTGCATAAGACTTAAGACACAAACTTTTTATCGTATCTATTTTTTACTCAATCAAGTTTGTTTATTACACAATCAAGTTTGTGTCTTAAGTCTTATGTAAGCGAACGATATCGTTCGACATCGTGGGCCAGGGGGTTAGTATTTCGAGTTGTGACCCTTTTGTATTTAGGTTGCGATATGTACATATTAACAGAAACAAAATGCCTGTTTTTATTTTGGATTGTGGTATTTGTTGCCCTGCCGCATGCATCTTAATAATATGCCTTCGCTTTTGTAAATTTTAAAAATTTCATGAACATTTTAAGCTAATTTCGTAAAAATCTGCCCCGACCCGAATTGAAGTGTTTAACACATATTGCAGTTTATGTACAAATGTTTGTTAATTCTAAAATGTTTAAACAATTAAAAAAAAGACAACAAACAACAAACTGGCCAACTAAAATTAAGTTTCTAAACATTCGAGACATGTTTTTTTCCCGAAATTCACAGTTATGATGTCTTTATTAATTGTTCTTATGACATGCATACCTAATTTGCTCTTGAAATATGCAAACAAAACTTTAATTCGAAATACAAAATCCTCCTCTTTCATTTAATACCCATATCGTCATAGCAGGGCGAGCATTAATGTTTAAAATAAAATATAAAGAGCTGATTATTTATAATTGAAATTGTATAGTCCTCTAAAAAGGACAACAGGACAAAAAGTTTAAAAACTTTGTATGCAGTCCCACCACATACAGTGTGTACTTTCATGTACACACATATGTAAGTATATCTCTACTCGTATGTATATGATGCTTGTAAAGGGGCACTATAGGTTTTTTGTTCATTTCATGACCTGGCAAGGTCAAAATTGTTTGAAAGTTATAAAAACTAACCCTTCCAAAAGCTAATTTTTGAATTGAAGTTGCATTACAGAATGTTTTCCAAAATGCTTTTCGTTAACATTATGTAAAATTAGCAAATTTAGTTGATTGTGTTTTAGATTGCCTGACAATTCCACTGCACTTTCAGCCAGCAGGAAGGCGAAATCTGTGCGTTCATCGGGAAATATTTATATATTTACAAGGCAACTATTATATTCTACATAATCTCTACATCTCTATTGACCAACGAATACCTGATCCTGTGTACGAGTTATTAAGATATGCGAATTAAACGAGATTCGCTGAACGACCAGTTGATTGGTTTTCCACAAAATCCATTGAATTTTAAATTTTTATAAACTGAGATGAGTTTTCGAATCCCCATGGCGAGTGCAAAGCGGTAAGTGGCCGATCATATAGTTTTTCAATTTTCTCGTGATTTAATCGGGCGTCTGTCGTAACAGGACTCTGTGTTGTTGTTATCTTTATTACCCTATTGTCTCATCCAGGAATTCTGCATTGAAGTGCATGCTAAAGAATTGCAACAATTCTACAGGGTTAGTTAATTAATTCATTTGACATCAGAAATGTCATAGGGGATATCATAGCGAATATCAAGGTGAATATAAATCGGTAAAGTGAATGTGGGACCAGTAGGCATATTGCTTCATCCCGAACACAGTTGTACCAGAATCATTTTTGTGTGCCACGGTAGTTTTCCAAGTATGCTGTTAGCAACATCTATGAGTGTCATCCAAATTTCCAATTAATCCTTCTGATAGGTCTAGTCGGATTAATTGGGTTGAATGTGATGACTTTTTCGAAGACAACCCAAAAGGAACATGACGCAAAGTGGGGCAGTAACAATTGAAATAAATAAATTTTAGTACTTGATTAGTAGATTTCATATCGCCATCGAAAATCCAAAAGTACGTATCATCAAAAAAAAACCAAAATCTAGCTTTTGATTGATTATTATTCGTTAGGTTATCCTTACATAACTCTACCAATTTTAAGATATTTGCGACCAAAAATAACGCCTTTATATCCATAATTCAAAATAAAGTATCAACATGTGCATTACTTTCTCAAGTCAAATGAACGTATCATCATACTTGGGATAAGAAATGAAAATAAAATATTTGAATTTTTAAACAGCAAAGCAAAAATTATGATGATACGTCATTTTGTATTAGAAAACACAAATACAAGACAACGTAACAGATCTATATATATATATATCTATATAATTTAAAAGATATTTTAAAAAATATAGTTTTTTGGCTTAAATTAGTTTAGTTGTTCTGTTTTGTTTCCACATCTCATCAATTGTTTCTATAGCTGAAGTATTTTATTTATTTTATAACAATTTTTGCTTTTCCTGTAAAAATTGAAAAAGTGATGTTACGTACCTTTGGATTTACGACGACTATATATGGTATAATGTTTGAATTCGTATTATAAACGAAAAATTGGGATAGTTTTTAATTTCTCGCATAACCTAGGTGCTCTATTTTAGGGACCTCTAGTACTGTCCCTGGTGAGTTTATGTGATAGCACATTTTAAACTTAGACTCGGCAACACTTTCTCTTTTGGCTAGTTACATTTTATTGCAATCGTACTTCCACTTATAAATTACAGATTTGTTTCCCTTTTTCAAGAATCCTAAACTGTGTGACGTAATATTACAAGACTACCTTTATTGGCGCATGTAGTCTGTGAAAGTCCTTAAGGCAGCATTTTGGAAGCTTGGACAAATTGTCTACTGGGTATCACTTATCACAGCTGACCACAGTAAAAGCTTACAGAAGCAGGGACGTAAAGAATAGATATTACAAGCATTTCCTCCTATAATTTTCTTTACCTGATAGGGCTGTGAGAACCTGGTTTCTACTTGGCAATATGATCATGATTACAGTGGCATATTGTAATGAAGTGAGGAAGGTGGCAATTTGTTTGTACGGTTCACAAGCGGAATTTTCTCCATGTTCTTCTGTTCTTCTCTATCGTAAATTATGATAAAAATATTCATCATAAACATAATGGCCACAAACATATAAATAATTACTGTAATCAATATTGATTGCTATAATCATATGAATCGTAACTTTAACATTTTATAGGTGGCCGAAGTAATAGAAATATTTACATTGACCCTAATATTGTTAAGAAAGCGTGTAAACACTTTGAAATGGTTGTGATAAACATGTACAACTATACTTTTTCTTTACGTTGCAGATGGTGGAAAGATGAATCCTATAAACGTTGCTAGTGATAAATGCAGTTTACGCGCAGTGAAGGAAGGGTACTGGGTGCAAGACTTATCAGGGATTAAGCTGGTGTATACTATACTCATTTATTAGCCTAAAGGTTGGATGAGATGGCTGATGGTTTGGAGATGTTGGTTAACAGCCAGAGCAATATTACTTGACTGCGCTACACAAACTATGCTAACACAATGCTATTGATAATTACACGAACTAAAATATTTTTTGCCAAAGGATTAAATATTATGGTCACTATAATTATTTATATGATTGAGACAAACATAATATGGTTAAGTTATAAATCACATGATAATAGCAATCATATATATGATTACAGTAATTATGTCATGTTTGTGGTGACCAATTTTATGATAAACGATTATACCATATTATGTTTTTTGCAATCATAATCAAAGAGCAACATCGTATGGTAAATGAATTCATTACAAACATGATTGCCACAAATAGATACATAGTTACTACAATTTCATATATGTATGATTGTATTCATCATCTGAATTGTAACTTAACCATATTATGATTACCGCAATCATATGAATAATTACAGTGACCATAAAATTTTTAAAAAAAATTTGTAAAAATTTCAACATGATCTTAAATCAAAGTAGTGTTACAACAAACGAATTGAAATATAATCACTAAACTTAAATGTTTAGTTTTATAAGGCCTAATAACAATTGTATATTAGCGGTATTCACACCGAGCTTGTTAGTTTGTTAGTCGGTAGTTTGTTAATTTGTTAAAGTTACCAACTGTGTACGACCCCCTTTTTAAAACTTTGTTAGTCTGGTAACTTTCGTAGTAAAACAGCTGATTTATTGTTTTGACACAATTTATTATTCTGGAAAAAATAAAACATGCCACGAGAAAGTGTAAAAAAAACAATTGTAAACCATTGAATTACTCATTTTTTCTTTTGGTTATCCACTACGAGAACAGTTTATGATTTATTAAAATAAAATAAAAAATCATTTATTTAACATACTTACTCTCAATGTACACAAATATTTTTTAGAAATGTATCACAAATGATTTTTTAAATATATTTATTTAGAAACTGCAACAGCTGATTGTGAGTTACCAACTAACAACTATTTTATCAGGGGTGCCGTGTCGTTAATTTGTTAAATGTTTATCCGTTAGCGCGTTAAATATACAAAAACAAAATGCGTGTAAAAAAGTAACGATTAACGACTAACAAACTAACAAGCTCGGTGTGAATACCGCTATTGTTTTGTGTGAATTAACTAACTCACTTTCGAATTTTATTAAATTTTCACAAAATTATATTATCGTCAAATAATGACACTTAACCTCTTATCGATCGTTATTGAAGGCATTTTATCTATGTATAGTAACTTAATACGATACGCTCCCACAATTATATGTGAGTATAAATATGTTAGCAGATTGTTGTTGTCACTAGAGACTATCTATGCAAAACTAGTTAATATACCAAACTACTCGTACGTACTCATAGCCAATCTCTCTAGCATAAAATATTCATTCTTACATACTAGAATTATGTTGTGGTTAAATTAAATTAAACGAGACATGCAACAACATCGTTACAACGTTGTTTAACATAAATTCCCAACAAATGAACAGACACACAGCGAGTAAAAGAAAATGCAAACTACTAACAGCAGCTCATGGCTACAAGACAAAACTTTTCATTTAAGAAGCACTGCCGCACCACACTCTGCTGCAATTGCTGCACAATGACAGTCAATACTGGCAAGACCTCCCGGATGGGACAAAAGAATTCTTACCTATGTATACAGTTTCGTTTGGTTGGTTTTTGTTTTGTTTTCTTATTTTTAGTTGAGCTTGTTAAATTTAGTTTAAGATTTTTCAAAAGATTAAATCACAGATACCAACTCTTTGTTCTTAAAATTCTGCAAGTTCTACTGGCTGGCTGTCGTTGTTGCTTGCAAAGATTGTATCAGTGTTAAACACAATGAGTTGGAGGATAAAAGTAAAATAAAAACAGAAGCTGATTTTAATAACAACTAAATACATAAACTCACATACCAACACATTTCAGCAGGAGATGTTATAAAGATTAAAACAAAAGCATCGATATAAAGAACAGTTAAGTATCTGTAAGATTTGTTTTCTGTCTCATTTCAAAATACTTGCTATAACTGCATCGAGAAAGTATGTTAATCATTTAATTATAAATTGTTGCAATGCAATTTATTAAGTTGAATAATATTAATTAGTTTTTGTATTACCTTTTTGCAGATTGTTATGATGGTCATTCATTTTGGCCTAAAAAGAGAGAAGGAAAAAAACATATAGGCTTCCTTTATTATATAAATTATATGGTTTTGTAAATATTAAACTTTGGAATTTATGCATTGTCGTTACTTTTCTATAACAAAATAAGTGTCTTTCACACAGAGAAAAAATATAGTTGTTTTGGTCACTGTAATTATATACATACAAGAATGTGTTAATCATAATATGGTTAAGTTACGATTCAGATGATTAACACAAGCATATACATATACGATTCTAGTAACTATGTATGTATGTGTGGCAATCATGTTTATGATGAATTCATTTATCATACTATGTTGTTTTCTGATTATGATTGAGATCAACAGAATATGGTATAATCTTTCATCATAAAACTGATCACCACAAACATTACATAATTACTATAATCATATATATGGTTGCTATAATCATGTAAATCTTAACTTAAACATGTTATGGTTGCTGCAACCATATAAATAATTACAGTGATCATAATATTTAAAAACAACTTGTAAAAATGTTGGAATGGTTGTGCTAAACATGCACAACTATATTTTTTCTCTGCCTGTTTAGCAGAAACTCGAACATAAATTTCATACCCCCTTATTCAAAAACGATTATTATATTTAACAAACGTTTATTAAGGCAAATTTTATATGCAAATCTGTCATAATAAACGCTTGTTAAATTTAATAATCATTTTTGAATAAGGGGGATAGTCTTTTCATAGCCCCATTAGCAGATAACAGAATTAACAAACAATTGATGAATACCGATACGAAATTATATTTCAATTTAAATTTAATGGCTTGTACAACATACAACATGATTATCAAAATTTGCATCAGTAGCACTTTCTATTTACAAACATTGTTGATAACACGCTGTTATAATAAATAAATAATAATAGATAACTGGACAAAAAATATTAAAAAACAGCAAGAAAAATGTAAAAAGCAGCATTTACAATAAGAAACTATATATACATATGTGTCTAACCAGACCCATGTGTTACAAATGTGATGTGTGCAGTAAAATATTCTAATGATGGTCCTTCTATATCCTTTCCAGGATTTCCTTTTTAAAGATTTATAGCGAACTAAATTGTAGAAGGGTACCTGAAATTTCAAGTCTCTAACTAAGTGTTAAATATATTATAACATTTCAAATTAAAAAGGTCTGGCCAGACTCATGTGTAAGACGAAAGTAATCATAATATGATCTGCAGACGGACGGACGGACATCGTTAAATCGACTCACAAAATACTTATACTTAAAGGTGGATGTTGGATTAATATTTTCATGTGTTACAAATATCAAAATCCCACTATAGTGGTATAGGGTATAAAACGCTAACATTACTTAACAAACCTAAATTAACCTCATACTTCAATTAGTGAAATTCCATTAAAAACTGTATATCTAAAACAAATGCATTCCAGCAATATTCCTTTACAATTTAACAGTGTTTTTTTTAACAAAATTAATGATTTGTGTAAATATTATTAAAATATTAAATCAAGTGTGTGTAAAAATTCTATAAATAGCAAATGCCAAAATGACTAAACCTGAAAAACATTTCAGTATTCAATTGTTTAACAAATCTATAAAATGTCTATTACTTCAATAATTTGCAGAAAAAAAAATTGCTCACAAACACAAACATATGCCAGTATTCAATCTAATACAATCAAAACATAAAAGGATATATGTAGGTTAAAATTTAGTTATTCCAACAACAACAACAACAAAGACGTTAGAAAAAAGCGTTTATTTTTTGTTTGTTGTTGTTGTTGGTTTCTATATGAAATCAATTCTAACAAATTCCAACTAACCAGCCAAAGCCAAATATTACAAAAGCAACAAAATAAAAAATAATAATAAAAATAAAATAGAAAACATGAACATGACCTAGGTTTATATATTGTTACAATAAAATCTAAAAAAAAAAAATCACATAAACTTAGAAAAAAAACAGAAATAACATGGCCACAATAAGAAAAAAATACTTCATATAGAAAAAATCGCTGGAATTCCCCCTGTTGATGGCTGTTTTTTCGTCCTCGTGAACAAAAAAAAAAAAACAAAAACAAAAAAAGGAGGAAAAAAAAATGCGCTCAACTAGACGTTGTTCGTTTTTTGTTTCTTTTAAATGTTTAAGTCGTTTTTTTACGTCTGTAGCATTGTCCATGTTTTTTTCTTTGTTTGTTTGCAAATCTTTTTACTAACATGAAGAACAAAAAAAACAAACTATGAAAGAAAAAATTACAGAAAAAAATAAAGAAAACAGTAATAAAATTCCACAAAACAGAAGTAGACGATGAAGGATAAAAAAGAATCCTTGTTTTATGGTTATAACATTATGGCAATGTACTGTAGTAGCTTGTGGTTTTTTTTTGGATAAAAAACTATTACGAGTATGTATAGCAAATTTCTTATTAATTTATATAATTTGAGTTTCTTGTTAAAAAAAAAATCGAAGGTTTTAAATTTTCCTAAAAAAAAAAAAATTAGTTTAGCAGTTTTGTATAAAATAAAAAAGAATATGTATTTTTATTCGACCTTTATTATTATTAATTTTATTACTAATTTTTCAAAAAATTTGTAAAATTAGGAAGAAAAAAAAACTTGACGAAGGCACTCAAGGAAGTGCCGAAATATTGGTTTTAAATAAACGATAAAAAGTTTTTATATTTAAAAGAAAGACCTTAAGCTTGAAAAATTAGTAATAAAATAAAATAAAAAAGCTTTTTCGACCTCGAGGCTCGTTGTGCAGCGTTGTGTGTGTGTTTAAAAATTTTAAATATTGTCATGGAACAAAAAAGAGCAATTGAAACCATTTTATCTGCACTCTATGAAACAGGAATCATCAAAAGATATGTCGCTATCCATTTTTTATCTTCTTTAATTTAATTCTTTAATTTCCTTACACTTTTTTCAAAAAATTTTTTAATGCACATTTGTTTGTTGCATTTAGAAATAATTTCCATGACAATGCTGCTGTCATTGGCAGATGCATAAACTTTGCACATATGACAATGAAAAGTGTTTGAGAATTGTCTTAAAACAATGACAATGACAAAATTGTATGTTTACACGATTGTTAGATGTCTGACAATATTTTTGTCTTCCAATGTACTGAAAATGCTTTTTCTTACAACGTTGGAACACAAACATTTTAAGTTCACACGGTTGTTAGATATTTTCTGAAAATTTTTCGGACAACGTTGTAATATCTGACGATCGTGTATACATAGCTAAAGAAAACACATTAGCCGATACTGGATTTAGAAGCTGTCAGTCCATAAGCTCTTGTAAATAATGTTTTTGAGATCAAATTCAACCAAAAGAAGCCTCATCTTATAATCTTGCTCTTTATAATAATCTGCTTCTTAACTTATTGTGACTAAGGAAAAATATTTTTTTAATTTTATAAATTGTTAAATTACACTCTAGATTATTATGAAAATCACAGTAAGAAGCTGTAATCACGTCAATTTTAAATGGTCAAAATTAGATAGAATTTAAAAACATTTAAAATAAATTGTGTTGGTCGTAAAATTGTATTTTAAACAATATATAAAAATTTTCACTAAGACTGAATAGAAAATACAGAATAAAGCTCGATTTACACGATTGAAGGTATTTTGAAGTCTTATCAAAATTTTGAAAATTGATTTTGATGTTCTATTTACACGTTTCAAAAATTTGATCAAAATATTCTTTCAATATATTTCAAAATCTTTTGATAAAAATTTGATCAACATTTTTTGAAGCTAATTTACACTATTGGTAAACTTTTTATATTGAAAATATTGACTTTGATCAGCTATTTTGCTTCTTTTGAGATAATTGAATTTATTGTTATAAAAAAAAAACAATTAATAATTATGGACGGCGACGCAATCATCATAGCATCAAGATTTTTACTATTGGAGGAAGAAGTAGCTGATAATAAGGAATGATCCTGACTTATACAAAAACTTTGTGCGAATGTCACCAGACGATTTTGACTATTTGCTTAATCTCGTCACCCCATCAATAGAAAAGGCCAATACTAATATGCGGGAATTTTTATGCCCCGGAAAACGCCTGCCAATTACTTTGAGATTTTTAGCGACTGGGGACAGTTACCCAAGTCTGATGTTCTTGTTTAAAAGATCAAGATTATCGATATGCAAAATTGTGTCTGAAGTCTGCGCTGCATTATATAAAGTATTAAAAGATGAATTTTTAAAGGTAAAACCTAATTTATTAAATAAAAAAAACATATCAAAAATAATATCTATTGGTACAGATGTTAGCAATAGAAGAGGAATGGAATGGAGCGATTTTGATGCTCATTTACACGGCATCAATAAAATCTTCAAAAATTTTGTTCAATAAATTTTGATCAATAAATTTTGAAGAAATTTTGCTTTTTACTTTTTGAAGAGAAATTTTGATGAAAATGTCAATCGTGTAAATCTAGCTTAAGGCTATTCTAGTTCTACAACCAGTGTAGTTTTTGCATTTCGTATTACGTTTAGATGATTTTTCAAAAAAGTCTAAATTACTCAGTTTCCAAGACTATTCCTTACACCACTTCTTCTATGTAGGGACTCAATCTGTGATCACTGACTAAAAATTGATTTTTCATATAATTTTTTCAAACCCTCAAATGATGAGAAATGGCAAGAGTTGGTCTCTGTTATGTGAATATGAGCCGAAAAATAATATTAATGACACATTCGTTAATTACTCTAAATTACATAAGATTGGGAACAGCTACGATTATTGCATGCTTATAAATATTAACTGATTCTTGGAAATAGGATCGTGTGAGGCATTGGTTATATACCAGGAATCTCAATTTCCGTATAACAAAGTTTCCATGTTTGACTTTGATGGCCAAGAGATAACTAGGAGATATCCAGGACAATTTAAAACCTTATCCCCTAAACTAATGGATAATAGGTAGGTGTAGATCTTGGTCAGTTGGATTTATAATATTTTGCTAATAGAATTATCTGTGAATGTGACAAGCAAAACAGCTAATTGCATCTTCTCTGTATATATAGAATAATGTGTTTCAGAAGGACTGATTTACAAGTCATTATCTTGTGGTGAATTCCGGAGAAAAAATACCAGTTCAACTGTGTGACGTTTATGTCTAGAGAAGGACAAAACTACGATACACATTCTATGCCAGCATATTGTTTTGTGTAGACAAGTATCTTGGAATTTTGAATTCTTAAGATATTAAATGGCATTTACTACCATTAGGTATATAATGAATAACGTTCGCTTTGAAATAGTGTGATGAATTTTATAAAAATAAAAAAGCTTCTGTAATAAGGCAGAATTAATTAAAAAGTCTACAATCTAAAGGCCATTAACAGCAAATATCAAGTTTTTATTCACATTCCTATAAACATTTTAGGGTGGGTTCGTAAAACAAACGTTTGTTAGAACCACTGATTTAAAAAAACAGCCAATTTATTAGCAACAAATCTGTTTGTAACATAAAACTAATAACCCAGTTATTTATAAAAAAAAACACAGTATAATAGAAAAAAATTAATATGAATACATCACAAAAGCAACAATTTATTGGCTCAAAAAATCATAATAAAAAAACCGACGGTCATCTAAGTTCACAGCTGACAAAAAAAGAAATAGTAATTAAAGGTGACAGAGTCAAACAATTTTTAAGTTCATATAGTTTGTTTTTTTGCTAAATTCTTATTGCCAGTCATGCAACAAACAAAAGAAATAATAAAACGCAGGCATATAAAAACCAATAAACTCCTAAAACAATTTAGACTCTAAAAAATAGTGGCAAAGGAAAAAATAAAATTTTATTTGTTTTTTCTTTTTTTTCAAGAAAAAAACTTTGTGTATAAATAAAAAATAACTGAATTGTATGCAAAAAACGTCCGAAAATATGCCCACACCGGTGATTTAGAGAATTGAAGAGTTCTAAACAAAAGAATTGTTATTTTTATTTGTATTTGTATTTTATTTATTTTTATTAATGGTTTAAAGGTCTGGCGGTCTGGTCGACTGAATTTAAAAAGCCAACACCAAAGCAGATAATTTCAAATGCTGGCAAAATTTAAATAAAAATTAAGAGACATAGAAAAACCGGAAATAGGAAGTGAAAAAAGGACAACAGTGGTATAATTAACATGAACATGAAAATCTATGGCGTTTTTTATTGTTTATAACATCCTAGCCCTTCACTACCAACACTTCTAGGGTTTTGCCAGAGAAACGCACGGCTAACTCACACCCAGCCCAAGCCTCTGGGGGTTTAAGGATGTAAGTAAAGGGTTAGAGATTTGACCATGGTAAAGGTTTGAAAACTCACACTTAAACACAACAAACAACAAAACTCTCTTACACACAAACACACACACACACACAGACACATATACACTACTACAATTGCATTTGCAAAGCCTTCTCAAAACTACCTTTTTTCTCAAACTCGTACACACAGTGTCACAACGAAAACCTCACACACACACCAAAATAAAAAAAAAATATAAAAAATCCAACAACAACAACAAAAACGCACTCTCACACACAAACACAGAAAACAACTTAAAAATAACACATTCATAGAAAGAGAGCAAGAGCGAAAAAAAAACACATTCAATACTCAAACCTTTAGACAGGACTAAAAAGGAAGATCCAGCCAGTCTGTGTGTGAGTAAATACGGGTGGCAGAAGAACAAAAATTCAAAACAATTTTTTCCACTTTTTGCCAGTTTTTCTGTTGATTTTTTACTGTTTCTGCTTGTACTGTGTACATGTCTTTGTGTAGTATCCTTTTTCGTGTGTGTGTGTGTTTTTTTTTTCTTCCTTTTTTGTAACCCCTTTGGCAAGACCAAACCTATTTTGAAAATAATTTTTTTTTTCAAGTTTTATACAAAGCGCGAAATGTGTTTCATACACCGATTCTGTTTAACTACATCAACGCAGTCACATAGTAGTATTTTTTTGTTTGTTTCTTTTTTTTTTTTTTTTGTTGTTGGTTTCTTTGAATTTACTAGTAGAGCGTCATGATGATGCCACCTTAACAAACGCTCGCGCTACACAATCGTACGTACGTGTTCAGCGGCAGACCTTATAAAATCTAAAAAAGAATGTATGACTGACTGACTGAATGGATGGATGGCTGTTCAGTTTGGTTAAGGGTTCTATGAACTAAAACAACAAAGAGAAAAAAATAAAATATAAAATGAAATGATTGTATGTATGGGTTTTTTGTTGCGAAGAAAAAATACTAGAAGAAGTAACCCAAATATGGTGAAGTACGAATTCGTAAAGATGCTACCAGAAGATCCTCCAATAATGTCTATACGTCTTTGTGGAATTGTATTATACCACATCATTTTATTATCAAACCAAGGGTCCTGCAGAGAAAAATTATAGTTGTACATGATCACCGCAATCATTTCTGAGAGGTACATGATTATCATGAACATAACTGGCATAAACGTTTTCGTATACATATATAATTGTTACAACCTAATTGATCGTTACTTAACATATTATGGTTGCTGCAGTCATTTAAATAATTAGTGTTATTGTTAAAAACCCAAATATGGTGAAGAACAGATTTTTTTATTATAAGTAACAAATACATACTGCGAAGCTTTTGGCTTATTTGCAGAATACACCCAGAGTCTTTTGGGGGAAATCGAACCCGCAACCCTTTCTCTGATAGTCCGACACTCTATCGTCTAGTCTATCGGGCCAGTCATTCGTAAAGATACTACCAGAAGATCCTCCAATAATGTCTATACGTCTTTGTGGAATTGTACTATATTTTATTATCAAATATAGTTGTACATGATCACCGCAATCATTTCTGAGTGCTACATAGTTATAATGAACATAATTGCCATAAACATATACATTATGGCTACAACCAAATTTTTGGCATAGTACCACGGAGTGGCCAAGAATGTTTTAGTAATGAAAACCCCTGCCTTCTGTTATTTTGCGAAAAATAACACACGCAGAGAAGTAAATTTGTAAAACATTCCAAGAAACTTCGGACACCTGCTAATCCGGACAGCGCGGTAATCCGGACATTTAATTTTTTACCATAATAGACTCTATAATCCGGACATCATCACTTTTTTCTCCCCCAATAATTCGGACAGCATTTATTCAACTGCGTAACATTAGTTTTGTTTCTAAATAATTCTCTACTGTTAGTTTAAAAAGGTATCTCAAAAAAAAAACTATCTAATGAGCACTTTTGCTGGTACACAACGCAACATGCCATCTAAAGTCACTAGCAGATTTGAACAATTATGTTTTTTCCCACCTAACTGCACAGCACTAATGCGGCCACTGGATCAAAATGCTATTTGAATTTCAAAAATAAACTACGTATCTTAAAAGATTTTTGTCCGCAATTATATCAAGTTTGGAAAATTTAATGGACGCTCTTAAGACCTTTTCATTGAAAGACTTCGTCTTTTTGATTTGCAATGCTTGGGATGATACTGTTTCAATGTTTTTTATGATGAAGAATGGGACTCAGAGGATGAAGTACCTCTGACAAGACTAAGACGCAGCGATAACGCCGAAGTTATTGATTTACTTGTTGAACTAGCACCTGATATCTATAATTCCAATGAGGTTAACGATTGGCTTAATGATGAAGTTGAAATCACAGACGATGAGACTGCAGAAGATGATGAGGTTGAATCACATATGACAATAATGTTCCAAAAACACAGCATGCGGAAGCCATATCTGCCCTTAATATTTGTATAAAATATTGCGAAGAGCAGGAACTTCCAGCTGGGGATATTTTAAAACTTATAAGCCTCAGAGATATTGCATATAAAAAGAAAACTTAATCCAAACTTCACCAGATGAAAATCTCTAACTATTTTTGCAACATGTAATATACCATCATACATACACGCACACATATGAAAGAATTTTCAGAAAATTGATATCAACTTGAATATACGAGTATAGTATATATGTATATAAAAATTTTATTTTGAAATGAATTTATTTTAATAAATAAAGGTTTTAATATGTTTTCAGAAGGTTTCTTAAATTATTTCTCTTGTCTCGGTAATTCGGACATTCCGATATTTCGGAACCACATGGTTTTTATTGTCCGGATTATCGAGATTACTGTATTTGAAAACTTATTTGCATCTAGATTACTAACGACTTTAGAAACACAAAAAATAATACCTGACCATCAATTTGGCTTTCGTCAAAAACATGGAACACTGGAGCAATGTCATCGAATTATCAAAGTTATAACGGATTCATTTGAAAGAAAAATGTAGCAAAAATGTAGCATTTGATAGAGTATGGCACGAAGGCCTGTTATATAAACTTAAACATATTTTACCAGCACCACTTTATTACATACTAAAATCATATTTAAATGAGCGAACGTTTTATGTAAAGATTGACGATGAAAAATCAAGCACACATCAAATATATGCAAGGCAGTGTTTTAGGACCCATATTATATAATATTTACACTTCAGATATGCCAACAACTGATAATGATACTTTAGCAACGTACGCAGCTGATACGGCTATAATATTAACAAACAAAATACCAGTTGAAGCGTCATCTATAAGTGAGGAATGAATGCATTTACTCCAAATTTTAAATCTTTTTAAATAGGAGGAAATTTGGAATAAATTAAAGAATTAATTTAAACCCTGAATTTAGAATAAAACATTATATTTCTTTTTTTTAAATTTAACCAAATATTATTATTAAACAAATAATAATTTAGTAATATTCTTTAAAAAAAGAAAATTGATCAATTTTTTTTAAACTAAACATGAAAATAAGTTTCAAAAACAAAAAGAGAAATGTCAAGTTTGAAATTACTATTAAAAAATTTTTTTCTGATTTATTAATAATGAATTATTAATATTAATTTGCACAAAAAAAAAAAATTAAATACCAATTTTAAAAGAAATTTCCTAAAATTAAGAATAATGATAATTACAATTTTTTTTATAATGAAGTCTATTTTAAAACTTGATTCAAATACTTTCTAAATGAAATGGCCTAAAAAAAATAAAATATATAAATATAATAAAAAAGTACAAATCAGAATGAAAACAATTTGACTTTAAGAATATATATATATTAAAAGTAATATTGATAATATATATCCATACTATTATATTTTCTTTATGATTACAAGTATCATTAAGATTTTTTTATAATAGTTTTAGTGTAGTTTCTCCTTGAATACTAGATTAATAAAATTACGATTGTGTGCTTTTGTAGATTAAATAAGATTTCCTTATGTATTTACACATATTTCGTATTTAATTATAATTTTTTTAAATTTGTTATTAAAATAAATATTATATTTTAAAAGAATTATATATATTGAATCATGAAATAATCTTCTAATTATTGGTTGATATGTGACTAACTTGAGGGTAATGTGGTAAGTTTTGTTAAGGGGCGTTACTTAAATTTTCAATTTTGAATACAGGCAAGAGTAATGTCACGGATGGTTATGACCAGGGGTGGGCCGCCTGTCCAGGACACTACCATCTAATCCTGAAGACCCGAGTCTAGGTTAATAATCTCCCAAATAAATTACTTTCCTATCATTAAATAGCTACAGTTGTTTTGTTCAGTGTTCAGTGTTATTTTGTATGCTTCGTTCCATCTTTGGCTGATTCCACCGGCACGTATTTAAAGATAATGTGAGCACCTTTGATGGGAACGAACCCCCCATTCCCGGCGAGCTAAAGCCAAACACCTAAGTGCCTTTTCCCATCGCGAAGCAAGGTGAGAGGAATCAAAATTCCATTGATTTGCTATTCCACCGTTTAAAGAACTAAAAAAAAAACGAAAAAAAATCTATATAGCTTTTCAATCGTGAATGAAAACAATATTTTTGAAAACCGTAAGGTTATTATAAAAAAAAATTTATATTAGAAATTTTTTTTATTTTCTCACATTACAACGAGAATTAAATGTTTTACAACAAATGGAAAATTGAAACAAATACAGAAAACTCAAATCATGTCACATTTACTTATTATAAGTATCCAACACAAATTGTGTCAAATATTTAGGAATACATCTCGACAAACGACTTACACAGCAAGACCATATTAAAGCTAAAAAGGAACAAGACTTAAAAAAATGTATTGGTTACTGGGACCAAAGTCTCAACTTAGCCTTAAAAACAAAATCAAGTTATACAAAGTTATTTTGCAACCGGACCTATGGTATTGAGCTGTGGGGAACGGCCAGTCATTCAAACGTGGAGATATTGCAAAGATATCAATCCAAAAACTTTAAGACGAATAGTAGATGCTCCATGGTTTATGACCAACAAACAAATTCATAGAGATCCTCAGATACCTTTTGTTTTGAATGAAATAAATAAATTTTAGCACTCGATACATTAATCGACTTAGTAATCATTGTAACATATTAGCAATTTCCTTGTTAGATGAAACAGATGAAGTTAGACGACTGAATAGGTTGTACGTATTAGATCTCATTGTGTTCTATCAGTAGACATAATTTTCATTTCACTCCAAGACACCTCATGCTCGTTCAACTCGTTCTCAATTTGGCGTCTCCAAGTATTTGCAGGTCTGCCAGGTCTTCTGGACCCTTGGGGGTTATATTCAACGGACTGTCGAGTCAAATCATTCACTGGCTTTCTCATTGTGTGTCCAAGCCAATTGTATTGACGTAATCGGATATTCATGTTTAAAGGAAATAGTATGTATGTAAATAGTTTATTGGGCTTTTTGAAGTTTAATAACGCCTGCCTGTCAGTGTCATATAACATGAAATAATATAAGGATTACGAGGAGACATAGAATAAGCAACCGTAATCAACAGAGTAGTAGTAACTTCGATCTTTAATTACTTCAAAATCATAATCAAAAATGCCAAAAGAGCTAATTCCCAAAAATCCATTAATTGTTGCAAATACCACAACAGAGTAATATTACTTTATAGTTCACTGTGGGGACGAGTAGAAAAATTGTTTGGAGTTGTTGGCTCAAAAAAAAAAAGAAGAGTATTAGGAAATATATTTGCTTTTTTTTCCTTTTCTCCGGCAATGGACATTCGTTCGCGTTTATATTGATGCGTTGGGTGGGCAACTCGGCCGCAGTCATTAAGAAATAAAGTTGAAAAAAAAAAATTCCGAAAAAATGTATTTGAAATAAAAAATTGAGTATGCGTTTAAAAAAGCCTTCTACAAACACACGTATACAGAGAAATGTAAACAGGCATGCACAACCCGACTTCCACAGAAAGACTTGTGCTGGTGTTAGTGCTAGGAGTCGTGGTAATGGCAGGGTGAGTTGGGGTGGCTCTGGTGTTGTTAAAAGCATTTGGAGTTAGTGGCATTGTGCATGAGTATGCAGCAATATTAGTTGTAGTGTATTCGTACTACATGCACACAGACAGACAGACATACATACTTGTATTAGTAGAAGTTGTACTAGCATTTAACATCATCTTCATGATAACTACGATGATGATGATACTGTTCACTTAGATGATGATTATGATGATGATGATTTTTTCAAAATGATAATGATGTTTTGCAATTCGTTTGTTTTCTTCTTGCTTTTTTGCTTTCCTACAATTTTCATTTTCAAATCCTCAAACTAGGTATGAATCTATTTCGTATCCTTTGCCATCGCTACCAATTTTTCGTTGATGTTACTGTTCCTTTATTCTCCGGCTTTCGCTTGAATTTTGTGTCTTCTATTTCTTCTTTTTTTCACGTCGACATACAACAACGTTTGCAAAACGTTTCAAATTTCTTTCTTTTTTTTTTTTTTTTTTCTTGTTCAAATATTTTTTAGCTTTTACTCACAAACTGCATTTTTTTATTTGTTTGCTTGCCAGCTTACTTGAGTATGTGTGTGTGTGTATGTGTGTTTGCGTTAAATTTTTTGTTACGAAAATTTTGTTTTTCTCGATTTTTTTTTTGATTATTTTGTTTTGTTGCTGTTGTACTCTTACTTTGTCAATTTTGTTAACCTTTTTCTAATTTTTTTCTCATTTTGTTTTTAAAAAAAATTTTTCATCGCATTTTTTTCCCTCTGTCTGGTTATATTGATTTTTTAAGCTGCTGTATTTTTTGTGTCCGTTTTGTACAGATTTTTTTTTAGCTTTTTCCAAAAATTTCAAATGTAAAATATATATTAAATTGTAACCATCAAATGCTAGATTTGCAATAGTATTTGTTGTTAACTGTTTTTTAAGTTGCTTCCTTCTATTTTTTTTTTATATATTTTTATTTTTAGCTGTGGTTTGAGGTTGAGCTGTATGAGTGTTTGTTCGTGTATTTTTTTTATTGTTGGTTATTAAAATGTTAGAAAATTTCGTTAACAAATTTATTTAATTGTATAATTTTCTGCACATTTGAAAAAAATTTGTATTGGTTATTGGTCTGTGGCGGTTTTATGAGGATGCTTCTTAAAGATTTGCACCAAAAATTAAAAATTTAAAAATCGAAACAAAAAATATATTTATCATCTTTAAAGTTTGCTAAGGATTTCTCAAATTGGAAAAAGTTTTGGACAAAATTTAAAGCATATTTTAGGCTTTAATGCAATTATTACATTTCATACTTTAAGTTGCGCAAATTTGTATTAAGTCAGTGGGGTTACTCTCTATTACGATGCGAAAGCAAATTCGATGCATAAGAGTATCAATTTGTATGCTTATCGCATCGAATTTGCTTTCGCATCGCAATATAGAGTAATCCCCCAGTTCTTACTTTGAAGTAAGATTGACCACGTTGCTTATTTGTTACTTTAGGGGTTTGTGAAATTGTATTTGTCATATAATAAAGAATCTTTTCTATATTTTCAAATATATTTTAGTTCGTAGACACTTTATGGTAAACACTTATGGTTAATATTGTAATATTTTGAAAATATCTCAGCTACTTCTGACTGCCTGAGGACTGTAAGTTATGGATTTTAATACAAACGTGTTAATTAGGTCCACGACAATTTATGTTAATGCAATATAAAGTATAATATAATATAAATACAATCATTTGATAAATTCCTACAACCATAGTTCTTCCATATAACTATCATCAAGAGTAACTTAAAGGCGTTTTCAATATATGTACACCTGATTCTGTTTTTACCGGGTAATTGGTTCCGGAAAACTTCGTGTAGAAAAAAACTGTGTAAAAAAGACAGTGATCGTATGCAAAATAGGTGCTTGCTTCCTTATCTCTAAAACCTATTGAAATTAGTGAAAGACAAAGATTTCTTAAAAACAACTATTCAAGTTTTTATATCAAATATACAATCACCCCTATCGCGAATAAAAATTCCACGTGAAATTTTTTTACTTTTCACATTTTCCTATTTAAATTCAATGTTAAAAAAATAAAAGTGAACAAATTTCACGTGGAATTTTTATTCACGAATGAACGTATTTTTACACCAGCATAGTTATTAAAGAAAAAAGAAGATATGCACACTAAGCTTAAAAGTATGTAAAAAAAATGTATGACAAGTTCATTTGATTATATGCACTAAAAGGAAATTCCCCTAAATTTGTACTATTTACAATTGTTCTGACCAGTAATTTCGCTTGTATCCACAAAAAGGAAATTCTCCTAAATTTGTAAATTTGCAAAATTCAAATTTAACCAATTTAAACCCATACGATTTTGAATCGTGCTAAAAGGTATAAAATCGTGTAAAAATATATAAAATTTGTTAATTTTCAAACCGTGCTATATCAAAATCGTGTAAAAAAAGACCGTGTAAAAACAGAATTCGGTGTAATAGTCTTTCAAAAATTGGTAAAAACTAAAAAAATATTTTTTTGTTAAAACTAAATATTTTCTACTCATATAAAACTAACAAGTTAAATCAGCTCTAAATCTCAAACTCCACAGCAAAATTTACCTACATACATGTATGTATCTCTAAAGACACACAAAACGCTTAGTCCCCGTTTACACAACGAAACATTTGGAAGGGAAACAATACGGCTAAAGAACGAATTTTCCCTGTAGTGTGTTGTGCGATCCACTGTCCAGTCGACCACAAAAGGATGAGTCCTGACTGAAGAACGTGTATTACGTAGGAACAAGTTCCCTAATTTCAGCAGAACACATTCCATTATCGATAGAACAGTGAAACACAACCCACATTGCGACGAGCATCGTGAATCAATAGAGTTGGATATTCTACTGGCACCGATAAGCATCTTCGCCCTCTCCTGTACGCGGTCGAGTAACTCCCAAATAGACTTCGAAGCACCGGCCCATACATGAGAGTTGTATTACATTTTCGGTCGAATATAGTTGGTGTAAATAGTAAGAAGATCAGATAGAGTGAAGTACCTTCTACACCGTTTTAAAAAACTAAGGCACTTGAGCGCTTCTTTCGACACTTGAAAAATGTGTTTGGTCCAGCGGATTCTCATGCTGGATTATCATGCCTAGAACGTCAAGAGCGTTTAATCCCTTATATTTACACCGCCCGTAAAAGCACACAAAGCAACATGGTCTGTTGTGCGTGTGTGCGTTAATAAACAACACTGAGTCTTACGTGCGTTAAAATCGACTCTATTCGCACAACTCCATTCCAAGATTGTTTCAAGATCTCGGTTCAACGTATCATTCATATTTCGTCTCATTTCCCCAATCTCCAAAGGGTTTGGTCTATGGTTAAATGAGTATGAATGGCAAATGTTGCTATCATCTGCAAAAGAGTAGATAGGGTTTGAAGTTTGACAAAGAAGGTCATTTATAAAGATGAGAAATAAAATGGGAGAAGGAACGGAGCCTTGCGGTACCCGTGAATTAATCTTTTTTTTTTTTTTTTTTTTTTTTTTTTTTTTTTTTTTTTTTTTGCAGTTAATTATTTATTGAATCTTCATATTTGAAATGACAATAAGTATTCAAATCTTAATACTAAAAAGAAAATAATAAGCCCAGCCAGTGCTAGACAAAAATTTTTATGATACTAAAAAAATTTCACATCAGCTGATCCAGTCATCTATTTTGCGCTTGAGTTAACGCAAGGGTATCCCTCCTTCTCAACCGATTGTGGCCACTAAAGTTAAGGATGTCTCGTGCAAGTGGGTTTGGATGGTGTTCGAGTTTGCTGACATACTTTGACGCATATTTTGTAAATTCGACTTTTACTAATGGCACGCCTAGATCTTTGTGGATTCGAGAATTTTTAACATACCATGGTGCTGCAGTAATTATACGTAGAATTTTATTTTGACCCCTTTGAATTTTTTCAATGTTTGATGCTGAAGCAGTACCCCATAATTGAATTCCATAACACCAGATTGGCTTTAGAATTGCATTGTACAACAAAAGTTTGCAATCCAATTTCAATGTAGAGTTTCTGCCGATTAACCAATTAAGTTGCACTGCTTTTAATCTCATTTGTGTAAGTTTCGCTTCAATATGAGACTTCCAAGTTAAACGGCGGTCGAGGTGAATGCCGAGGTATTTGACTTCATTATGTTGAGGAATAATTTGATTATTTATTCTGATGGACGAGCAGGTATCTTTTCGCAATGTGAAAGTGATATGAATACATTTTTGTTCATTTACCCTGATTTTCCAAAGCTCTAGCCAATTCTCTAGTTTATAAACATAATTCTGCAAATTCCGTGATGCCACTTGGTGGTTCTTATGGACGCTGACAAAGGCTGTATCGTCTGCAAAAGTTGACGTGTGGATTTTGGGTCTGACGGCATGTCGGAGGCATAAATCAAATATAAAGTAGGGCCCAGTATGCTACCCTGTGGCACACCTGATTCAATTGGCTGAGCGGTACTTAAAAAATCACCTTCTTTGATTTTAAATTTGCGACCGTATAAATAACTTTCCATGAGTTTATGGGTGTTAGCAGGCAGAGTTGATTTTATTTTGTGCATTAAACCGTCATGCCAAACTTTGTCAAACGCTTGGGACACATCAATGAAAAGGGCGGAGCAGTATTTTTTATCTTCAAACGACCCTCTTATCACATTTACCAATCTGTGAGTTTGTTCGATGGTACTGTGTTTAGCTCTGAATCCGAATTGATGATTTGGAATACATTCAGTGTCATTCAGAATTGGAGTCAATTTAGTCATTAACAATTTTTCGAGCAGTTTAGAAATTGTCGGCAGTAGGCTAATTGGCCTATATGACTCCACTTTGGTGTGGTCCTTCCCTGACTTAGGAATCATAGTGATCATAGACACCTTCCAATCTGCAGGATAGTATTCTAGGCGTAAAATAGCGTTGAAGATAAAGAGGATAATCTTTCTTGCTACACGAGGTAACTCCACAAGCATTTTATTGCTGATTTCATCCATACCTGGAGCCTTTCTAAGGTTCAGAGTACCAATAGCGTTTTGGACATCACGAAAGTTTAGTCTTAGAGGTACAGGAGGTCTAATAACGAGTGGAGGCAAATCAGATGCATTATTTGAGTTGTTTATAGTAAACACTTTTCTCAAATGATTAACAAATAAAGTCCCCTTCTCGGAATCATTTCTAGCCCAGTCACCAGTCGGATTTCGCAGAGGAGGCTTTCCTCTAACTGGTCTTTTTAAACCTCGTGCCGCCTTCCATAACGAATAGTCAGATTGTGGGGTACTATCAAGACCCTCCAAGTAAGATTTAAGTGAAGCCATTCTTTGGGTTTCTAAGAAATTTCTTAGTATATCTCTGCATACCCGTAGCCTAGCTTTCAGTTCAGGAGACCTGTGGATTTGCCACTCTCTTCTAACTCTTCTTTTTTCTGACAGGAGATGATCGAGTTCAGCGAAATAAGTTCTATTTGTCCCACTTCTGCACTCAACGTCGTATGTGGAGGCGTGATGTACAGCTCTTCGTATGTCCTCAGTAAACTTGCCAATCGACCCATCAATATCCTCGGTAGTTCTCAACACTACATTTTCCGTGCAGTGGGAACTTAAATACTTTTTATACTTTATCCAACTTACTCTGGTTTTAGATATGTCCCGAAATGGAGAGCCATTCCCTTGAAGGAAACGCATTGAAATAATAGAAGGAGAGTGATCTGAAGACAAGTCTAATGAAGGCTCCACTTGTATCGATTCTACAGGGATATTTTTCACTACTCCGAAGTCAATAACATCGGGAATCTTCCGTCGGTCCGTCGGCCAGTAGGTGGGATGCCCGCTTGAGAGTACATCTAATCCCATTTTGGCAATGGTGTTGAAGAGTTCACGACCCTTCGGGGTCACCAGACGTGAACCCCAAAAAGTGTGTTTGGCGTTAAAGTCACCAGCAACTAAAAATCTAGCTCCAAGGGAATTGAAGAAGCTGTAGTATTGGTGTTCTTTTATTGAAAATCGAGGCGGCGAATAAATTGATGATAAAACAAAATTGTATTGACAGAATTCAATACAAATGTTTGTTGCTTGTAGGCAATCCTCACATATGTTGTTCATTAAATAATGTTTTATTTAATTAATCTGTGAATTAATCTTGAACTCGTCTGATGAGATCCCATCTATAACAAGTCGTATAGTGCGATTTCTGAGGAAACTCGAAATAAATCGAGAGAAGATATCACCGACACCAAAAGCAATGAGTTACGATAAGAGAGCACCATGCCAGACTCTGTCGAACGCCTTAGAAATATGTAGGGCCACCACTTTACTTTCGCCAAAACGATGTATAGTACGACACCATTTTTCCGATAGGAAGGCCAATACGTCACCCGTAGAGCGTCCTCTGCGGAAGCCGTACTGGCGGTCGCTAAGTAAATTGTTGGACTCTAAATATTTCACAAGATGGTAATTTATCATACTTTCCATGACTTTGGAAAGTGCAGAACAGATTGCAATTGGGCGATAATTTTCAGGGTTTGTAGCCTCTCCCTTTTTAGGAATTGTTGTTACATTAGCAACACATGGGAAATTCACCGGCACGGTATAAGGTGCTGAAAAGGTTAGCTAATGGACGAGCTAGCGTCGAAGAACACTGCTTCAAGACCAGTGCTGGTATACAATCTGGCCCAGGAGACTTATTTATGTTAAGATCCGCTAAATTCCTTTTAACTGCTCGCATGCGGAAGAATATATTTGGCATAGTTACAGATACTCTTTCGAGCACGGGCAGTGGTTGATTTATTTCCGGTAAGATTGATTTATTTGCAAATAATTCAGCCAAAAGGTTAGCTTTGTCATTCACTTTTCTTCACTGTAAAATGACTAGGGATTTAGGAATTTAAAACTAGTGAAACACTAAGACAAGCAACTGACAATGATCAACTGAGAATATTGAAAATATTTTTGCTATTGGCAACAAAAACAAGCTAAATTTATCCAAAATCGATCGGCTATGTAGTGATGTCGATGTCTCTATATGGGAATTATCATTAAAAAAAAACGAATTCTTGTCTAAGTACAAGTATGTATGTACAGTGTACATTGTACACGTATATTTTGTTTTAGAAATTTTCCAATTTTTCTCTAATTAATTAAAACAGAAATACAATTTCATTCCTTTATTATGTTTCGTTTAACCCAATCCGTTTTTCTTTGTTAATACAATCTAACATACCCCAACGCCAACCCCCGTTTGTTTTGCCTCATTTAAATTACAACAAAAAAATGATTGTTATAACCGCCAGCAGCAAACCTGTAACAATGAAAATACAAGAAATTTACAAGAAACAAAACTTCATTATTTTTCTGAGAAAAATAAGGGAAAATAAGGAAAAATTGAATGAAATTAATTAACTGTACTTTACAAAGAAATGAAAAGACAAAATGTAAAGAAATAAATTGGACACAGCCGAAAACCCACCCCCCACACCACAGTATAGCTACATAGTGTACAGAGAACAAGAATTAACTAAGACACAGGCTCAGCAAAGGCACAAGAATCTAAAAAGAATCCATAAAATATTGTTTAACAAGAATTTTTAACAAACTCTTTGTATATACAAAATATTTTAATACCGTTACAAAAACGATGTAATGAAATCAATACACAACACACACACACACACACCCAATAATGTATAATACAATAAATAAAGTAAATGTCCTTGGCAACCATCAATCCTTTTTCATTTCAAAGTGTTTGTAAGTTTATCTGTGTAAATGCAATGCTGGTTCAACAGCAAAATTCAATAAGAAACACTACTACGTGCTTATGCACCGACACACACAAACGACAACAACAAGATATTGTGGTGGCAAAAAAAGATTTAGATCAGTGATGTTCAAAAATAAAATGTAGATGTATTTGTGAGAGATTTTGCACAGCAAACATATTGTCAAACGTTTAAAATCAGAAAAAAGTAAAGAATTTTTTCCAAATGCAAACACCTTATGAAACAATATCAGGGACCGTAAATAACAATTATCAATATCGAAAACCAATTTTAGAACAGTTATTTTGATAAAAAACAAAAATAAGTCTATCTAAACCAGTTTTTTATTTTTCGTTTTCAATTGTAATTAAATAGCGTGTGTTTGCTGTGCTTCGATCAACAAGAAGCAACAACAATGCTTAACAAATTTCTGAAAAAAATGACGATAGTCAGTCGCATGTGTTCTCATCGCTTGCTGAACGACGAGTGAATGAATGTTTTTAAAAGAGCATAACAAATGTGTGTAAATTTTTCAAACAATTGTTGTATGGGCTGAACATCACTGATTTAGATTCTTTTTTTTTTTTTTGTATTTTCTTTGGTTCCCTGTTTTTTGATTTTATTATTGTTGTAAAAGACAACGACCTACAGAAATATTGCTTAAGAACACTTGTTTACAATTCAAAGGCAACTCAAAAAACATACAAAACACTTTTTTTCTTAAATTGGTGGAGGCAGGGGTCCTCTAGCTTCCTTTTTTTTTTGCATTTTACACAATCCAAAGCATACTGAGAGAGTCTCTGAGAGTAAAAGTGTTAAATTAGCCTTTATTTGCTTTGATGTTGTTTATATCGTTGACAAATAACTAGAATTTAGTACCAAATATTGTACTTTTCTTGATAGTTTTTGCGCGACTTTTTGAGATTCTTTAAATACAGGGGGGTTATTATGTATTTCTATTCGAATCGGAAAATTAACGAATTCGTAAAAATGGGATTACGTATTGCGATTTTCGGAAATTTATTTCCGAACGTTCGTAAATTAAAGAAATTTTTTAATCCCATTCGGAAACCAAAAAAATCCCTTTCGAAATTGCAATTATGTATTACGAAAGCAAATGGCATATGTGTTATTAACGTATACAGATATTTCGAATGCTATTTTGATTGCGGAAATTTTATATTTATTTTTTTACATACATAAAAGAAATTAAAAAAACAAATTTGAAAATGTAAGTATATACCTTTAATATTTAATTAATAAAAAAGTTTATTAAATGTTTTAATTTTAAAATTATTTAAAGGGAAACGTCTAAAAAAAGTTTGTATACGAAGCCAAGGCAATATGAAATAATGGTGGAATTCATGACATTGCATGCTGATTTGGCAAAAGGACACCTCAATGTTTCTAATGCCAAAAGCAAATGCAGGGAGTTATGGCAGATACTATCGCAAGATTTGAATGCTGCAGGTCCACCTTCACATGAGGTCGAAAAGTGCACATACATATATACAAAATAAAATAAATATGAATACTTTAACTTACAATATAACCTTTTTTCACATGAATTCCAAGGTATGGGCGGATTATAAGCAACACATAAAGGTAAAGTCTCGCCGCAACAAAAATAGTATTTCAGGAACTGGAGGTGGACCAAGTAATTACTGTTCCCTTTCACCGCTGGAGCAAAAAGTTGCAGAACTGCTTTCAATTAACGAATATATTGAAGTAATGAGTGGCACTTGTAGATATGGAGCAGAAATAAATATTCCTACTACAACAATAGTGATACAACCATAAATACAACATATACTCCACATCGATATACCCGTGGTAGTTTAACATTTTTTATAAATCTAAGAAATATTTTTGCGTTAATTCAAGCATATGTACGAATTATTTATAAAAATATATTACTCACGAATTTTCACTGAGATTCATAATGTTTGATGTATCTCATAAACTTTCTTTGAACTCTCTCTGGAACAAAATCATCTTCATCATTTTCCCACAACAAAACACTGTCCATTTTAGTTATTTAAATCTTTTAATTTGCAATTTGAACTTTTATTTTAAACAAACTTCACGTTTGTATAAAATAATGCAAAGTGCTGCCAAGTTTTAACATATAAAAAACTGTCATTACTTAAAATTTCCCTTAAAATTGCAAACACAACTCTGCTAGCTTTTCGAACGTACTACATAATAGGATTTTCCTTTCGATTCGGAAATTATTTTCGAAAGCCTTTTCGATTCGAATAGAAATACATAATAACCCCCCCAGAAGCGTAGAATAAATATATAGAAGGTAAAGAGTGTGAGAATTGTTAATGAACAAATTGAAACAGAACAAGTAAGAAAGTATAGTGTCGATCAATCCCATTCCTATAACACCCTACACTCAGTATATGTGTAAAAAAAAGTTTTTCAGAAATGTGCTCTATATGGGAGCTGTGACCTATTATGGACCAATCATCCAAATATTTCGTGACATGACTTTTGTGCATATAAATATTTTTTGTGTTAAATACATGTTAAATGCGATTTGAACATCTTAGCGGGCGAATCGTGTTTCTGAATCTTGGGATTGTACTGAGCAAAAAAGTCCACTATTTTCACGAAAAATTTGCACTTTCACAAGGCCAAAACCGCCTGAAGGAGCATTCCAATGCTTTTGCGAAGTACTAGAAAGTTCTTAGCCATTGTCTTGGCTACAATTTTTGTCATAGTATTGGATCGCAAATCTGAAAGGTTTGGCTGTTATAGGCCAAAATATCCAAAAAAAAACGTGACAAAAAGTGGTAAATTTTCTACATTTTTAACTTTTTGACCATGAAAACGAAGTTTTTTCTAAATAATATGTTCAGAGAAATTGTAGCCCGACTAGCTTTTCAAAATAAGTAAAAATTTCAAATAGTTTACGAAGTATGAGCCCAAGAAAATTTGCAAATTTTCCAAAAAAATAAAGTCTGAGAAAAAATTTCAAGTCAAAATCGGGAGGCTCGATTTTCACCGGACACATATGGTCAAATGGACTTTTTTGCTCAGTACAATCCCAAGAATCAGAAACGCGATTCGCCCATTATGATTTTTTTCTTTCCATACAAATCGCCCCACTCTAGTCATGATATCTCTATATGTGAAATTTATATGTGTTGAATTTTATTTGGATACCAAGAGATTTATGTTCGTTAAAGTGAATTTCGCAAGTTGGACTTATATGGGAGCTATGACAAATTATGTACCGATCATCATAAAATTGGGCCGAAATATTTTTGTATATATGAGACATATTTGTGTTCACTATTATTTCAATACCAACATTTTTAAGAGAATTATGCTCCTATATAAGGCAGTGAGGAGCTATGGTAAATTATGGACCGATATGCACAAAATTTGTAGACGTGATTATGAAGCCTAAAACTTATTTTTAGCAAACATTTTATGAATATGTATGTGCATAATTCAAACATTACTGACCGATAAACCCTTATTTCGGAAGGACATTTGTATGGGGGCTAGCTGAAATAATAGATCGATTTCAATCAATTTAAGTGCCAACCATCCTCGGGCCGAAAAATATCATGTACCAATGTTTATGTTTATTGCAACGTGTACTCTAGAGTAGTTCGCCTTCCATACAAAAAGAAAAAGTTGTGTCAGTCACCCCCTAGATAATGTAAAATATATTCAAGAATTTTTTTTTTCATTTTTGTGCCACGCCTACAAATACCGTGTTCTTAATATTTTTTTCTCTGTATCGCTACTTTTAGTCCGATCATAATAGTGCATTTTCAAACT
Organism: Bellardia pandia; assembly: GCA_916048285.2. Lineage (NCBI taxonomy): Eukaryota > Metazoa > Arthropoda > Insecta > Diptera > Calliphoridae > Bellardia > Bellardia pandia. The sequence goes on from OU696529.1 coordinate 126,029,625, forward strand.
AGTTTATGATCATAAGCTACTTTCATAAACCATACCGTTTACATCAGCATTTTTGACAGTTAAGTGGTTTATCTTTGACAAGTCATAAAACAGCTGACTTTAATATTACAAATTTAATAAAGATATGGACGTTGTTATGAAACAAAAAAAATTTTATTAATTAGAGATGGAAAATTTTAATTTGTGTTTTTCATCCAGGATGAATAAAATTCAATTACAGTCTCTTTTTTTAAAGAAAAGCGTTGCCAAAAAAATTGTTGAAAAAACAGAGTTGCATTAGCAGAAACTGATTGTTTGTAACTAGTTTATCTCAAAAGGTAGTTACAAAACCTGTTTTTAATTTGTGTGGATAAACAAGTTTTTCAAACTAGTTTATCACCATAAACAACTTATAACTAGTTTATGGCGTAGGTGTAAATGCACTATAACAGTTTGTATACTGATTTGAATTTTCCTATATTGAAAGTGGCAGGGAATATTACTGCTGGTAATTCATTCCACATATGGACAGTACGGCTAAAGAACGAATTTTCCCTGAAGTGCGTTGTGCGATCCACTGTCCAGTCGACCAATAATGGATGGGCCCTGACAGAAGAACGTGTATTACGTAAAAAACTACGTGTTCCCTAATTTCAACAGAACACATTCCATTATAGTATCGATAGAACAGTGAAACACAGCCCACATTGCGACGATGCTGTTATGAATCAATAGAGTTATTTTAAAGTGTTTCACTGTTAGTAGTTTTTAGTAGAGTTCTTTGCAAACGTTTAAAAATTGTATGAGTTATAGCTTAAAATACTAAACAGGTCATAATTAATATTAATCATACGTCAAGTGCAATAAAACTTTAATTTTTTGATAAATTACGGGAGAGTCACAAAAAACTAAGACAATTTTTAATAGAATGAGATAACTTAGGATATTAGTTAAAATATATCTATACAAATATCCCAACTAACGTCTATACAAATACAACTACTACATAAGTATCTGTAGACGTAAACAAATTTCTATGCAATTTTTATAAGGTCGTCTATGAATTGCTTTACAATGCCTACTGCCCAAAAATTACAATAGTTAATCTTAATCAAATGTCTTTTGTTGTCAGAGTTAAGTGCGTCATTGTGATGAGCCCAGAAGCTTCTAATAAACTTGTCCATTAAAAGCTATACTACCTGCAATAGTTGTAAAGATGTAAGCAAATAATCATCTCCGTGTTATTTAGCAAGATTTTGACAGTAATTAAATGCATATTCATTACTTCAGCAGGGTATTTGACAATCGGCAATTTATAATTGTTTAACTTCTTATTTTAATAAAAAGTTTGTTGCCTTTTTTCTTCCTTATTATTTTAGTTTACTCTTCACTGATTCTTAAAAAAACTTTACTCACTTTATTTTCTCAATTTTCACTTTCCTACACAAATTATAATGAACAAACAGCAGTAAATGATGAAAAAAAAAACGGGGCAAAAAAGGATCTTAAAAACAATTAAGAAGTTGCATCCTTCGCTGTTAAACACATACAAACACAACAACTGGACAAAAGCAAACAGCAAAGTTTTTAAATTAATAACGGAAAGAACATGAAAAGAGTAGAATAGAAAATCTAAAGAAAACTCAAAAAATAAGAGCAACAACAATAACAAGACCAACAACAATAATGGTATTTAAATTTTAAACCTTGTTAAGGAAAAACCAACAAAAGAAAAGTTTATGTTTTTCGCAAAGAATCAACCATTTTCTGGTCATTTCATATGATGTTGTTTTGCAATCATACTTACATCCACATTGCCATTCCACATGTAATGCATGCCCACTGCTGTAGGATCATGATGCGTTTGCCCTGTCATGTGCTCAGCCATAACAGCACTCATCCAATGCACCAAACCCTGGGTAGGATTCTGGCCCTGTACTCCTCCTATAGGCATATTGGAGCCGTTACCAAGATGATGTTCTGACGCAGACGATGAAGTACCTGCTGCTGCTGCTGCTGCTGCTTGCTTATGCTTGAGGGATTTGTGACTTTGGGTTATTTCTTGATGTTGTTGCTGCTGCTGCTGCTGGTGCTGTTGTTGTTTAATTACTTCCGATTCATCGATAGGTTTTAGAGAGTTGTTGTAGGATTTCGAGGGATGTTCGAGATTGAGATGTGTATCGGGCGGCGGTGTGGGTGGTGTAGCAGGATTTGTTAGATGTGCAGAATCTGTGATGGAATTATTGTTGGCTTCAGCTTCGGAGTTTGCTATAGGCCAAACGTAATTGGTTGGTTTCTGAAATCATTAAAAGAATTAATAAGAAAATGTTAGTAAATACGTTCTTTTGAATATAAAAAATAGAAGTAAGTCTAGTCTAGTTACTTGTTTTCAATAAAATCTTTTCAAAAATTCATATTGAAAACTAAAGAATAATTTTTAGCGTCATTAAAATAAATTAAATTAAAATTATTAGAGACCTTTTATTTGGCTTTTTTAAGTAATAAAATCCAATCATGTTATTTTTTATTACTTAATAGTTTAAATCGTACAGCTGTAAAAAACAATTTTATACCTTCTGTTCTAAAAATCGAATTTGAGTAGCGATTTTCATGACTTTTGATTGAACAGAACCGTTTCAATTTAAATTTGGTTTTTTTAACATCGCTCGTTTTGCAATCACTTGATTTACAGAACATAAGCCGTAGACAAGTGATTTTTAACATTTTCATATTTTTTTTTTACAAAAATTAGCTTTGAATACAAAATTTTCAAAAATGTATTTTTTGTTAAATAACATTTTATTTGTGTAAAGTAAATATATTAGGGTAGGTCAATTTGTTCGAGTGAGACAAAACGTGACAGGCGTATACCAAAATCGAAATCTACACAATATTCTAAAAAAATGGTTCTAAAGTTGTATATAAACCAACATTATTATCCAGAAATATAAAATGTTATTTTCCTATAATAATTAAAAGCAAAAACAGTTTTCTTAAAATTTTTTTGTTTTTGGTCATCACAAAATGTTGTCCCATGATTTGGTTATATAAGAAACTTAAGCTATGTATAGACGGTTGTCAGATCATACAATGTTGTTAGATTTAGCAATGTAATGTATTGTAGTGTATACACGTCACGCCATGAAGTGTGACTCAAACTCATAAACACAATCAAAACACATAGTGGATTTAGGTTACAAGAATAACACAAAAACTGCATACTCAATAACACCCAAACATGTAGAAAGAAATATATGGAAAATATGTGTAAATAACACTAGTTTACAGCCAAAAAATACCAAGAACGCCACATGCCTAGATAAGTTAATTGGGACCTCCTGAACACGAAAAACGCTGTAATTTTTTTTCTAAGTACCGTTTTTTAGATAACGGTACTTTTGTGTTTTTCGGTATATGGTCCCATTCAAACCCTTGTGAAGCCTAACCGGAGAGACCGATCGAGATGAATGGCATATCGTTGGAAAGGTAATCAAATGCCTTTTCCGCCGATATGCTGCAAATTTTTATGTGATAAGAAATAGCTGAGTTATGGCACCTCAAAATTCGAAATTTGTCTATTTTTTACGTTTTTTTCAAAATTTTTCTTTTTTATTTCGTTTTTTTTTTCTACGTTACAGTTAATATCTGGAATGTTTTATTTTTTATCCAAATAGTTTATTTAAAAACCAACATTTTAAGCGTAATTTGAAAAAAATCGGATAAAAAATAAAGTTTTTATTAAGGATTTTGTGGAACGACAATATTTTCATCTTCATTGGGTACTGTATAATTGCGGTAAAGTCAGAGATGCACCTGCCCAAAGACCGGATTTAAATCCGATTGAAAATTTGTAAGTTTATTTGAAAAAAAGGGTAGCTAAACGCCAACCAACTAACATGACAGCTCTTAAAGCAGCAAACTTGGAAGAGTGGCAAAATATACTAGCACACTATGACTTGTGAAAGTTTATTCAGTCGATCAAAAAGAGAATACAAGAATTCCAAATATTCGACTGTGTAAACGGGGACTTGCTACACACACTTTGCTTTCGATAAAATTTAAATGTATGAATTTAGAATCTATGTAAAATTTACTTTTGATTTCCTTTGTTGCAAATGTTCATAAAAATGTTAATTAATTTTCCTTTGATAAAACAAATATAAATATTACAGCTAATTTGTTTCAATTGTGTTTTGGTCACACTGTAACTAGTAGCGACACAAACTTTTAGTTGGCACCAAAAACACTTTATAAACAAAATCAACAGTGATTAAATTAAGAGGCGTCATTCAGTCATTTATTTACCTTCTCATTTGCATGAGAACGTTTAACAGATTCAGCCATGGCAGCAACAGCAGCTGCCGATGATGAAAACAATAAATTGCGTGGAAAATGCGTAGAGTCGGCATTGGCAACAGCTGAAGTGGCTGTTGATGTTGTTGTTGTTGTTAATGCTGATGTTGATGTTGAGGAGCAACTATAAGCAACAGGTGTTGTTGCTGAGGATGCTGCTAATGCATGTTTCAAATAACGTGACTCTGGTAAATGAGACTGAGTGTGCGTGCGATTACAATTGTCGGGATTAAGATGTTGCTGTTGATTGTGATTGTGAAGATGAGTATGATGATGATGGGCATCATTTATGTTGTTGCTGTGATGTAAAACGGCTGTGGCAAATAGACTTTTATAAAATTCCGCAGGCATAAGAAATGGCGAAGCAGCTGTTGTGGAGGCTGTATTTGCTTTGTAGGAATTATACAATGATTTTTGTGTTTTTAAGGGCATTTTGGTGGGATTTACTAAACAAGAATTCGAGCAATTTGAGTGAGATTGAGATTGAGAGCAGGGTGACAACATGTTGAGAAAATTTCTTTGAACTTTTTTTCTAGGAACTATGAATTTAACACTTTCACTTGAATTGAATTATTTTTTACATACAAATTTTTTAGCCATTTTTTTTTGGTATTTTTTGTGTTTTTTTTTTAATAAATAACATTAAAATTGGGTTGAATTTGTTGGTATTTTTTGTTGTTAAGCCATTAGTTGAGGCTTTTTATTTGTTTTGGTAATTTTACAAATAAAATCACACACATTCACAAATAAAAAAAAAACCAAAAAACTTTAGCACACTTCCGCTTCCGGCTTGTTACTTTTTCTTTTCTAAGTTGTGTCAGTGATTTTGCTATTGTCGTTGTTGTTGTCCTATTTTGGTTTTTGCAACCAGACACCCACACAAACACATTTTTTTCCTTTTTGTCTTTTTTTTTTGTATAAAAAAATATTTGATCTAGTTTTAAGCCCTTTTACACTAGTACGAGTATTTCATTTATTTATTTATTTATTCTATTTTATTTAATTTTTTTCACTTTTTTCTAGACATTTTATTTTGTATTTTGGTTGTAGAAAATTTAGTTTTATGTGGCCATTATTTAGTAGAGGGAGTAGTAGGTGGGAGCGTTACAATTTTTTTGTGTGGCACTTTTGTGTGAAGGTCTAAAATCGTTTTTGTACAAATTTTATTTAGTTTTTATGCTATTTCTATTTATTTAACGTTTCTTTTTTTTTTTCTAGATGTCACTGTGCAACAACCTTGAACATGGATGCATTTTTGAATTGTGTTGGTTGTATTTTAGACGTCGTCTGTGTGTGTGTGAGCAGCCATTTAGTTTTGTTTATTCTATTGCTGACACTGATGATGGTTGATTTAGAAGTGATTTTTTGTATGGCTCTTATACATTTGGTAAGTTTTTTGTTGTTTTTCATTATATAAATTAAATTGATATGTGTGTGTGTGTGTGGGTTTAAAGTTAAATACAGATTATAAATGATTTACTAATTTCGTATTTTTTGTTTATTCATACACATTTTTTTTTTGTTGGCTTTTGTTTACAAATTTTTTTTTAGGAACTTTTGTTACTTTATTATCAGTTTGTTGTTGTTTTATTAGTTTTATATATTTAGGTTAAATTTTTGGGAATTTGCACTTTTTTTAAGCTAAATCTATTAGGAACTTTATGGTTGCATAAATGTTTATTTAAATTCGTTTTTCTTTTTTACATATTTTTAATGCAATATGTTGCGTATTTTGGTCGGTTTTTTCCAAGTTGTTATTTGGCGACTAGATTTAATTATATTTTTATTTCATACACAGATAAATTAAATGCTATTAAAATGCAATTTGTTTGATCAAAATCATTTAAATATATTTATATATATTTGACAATTATAACCTAAATACTAGAGCTATAAAAAATATGTTTTTAGAGTTTTTTTTATATGTATGTAGATATTTTATAAATATTTATTAGAGATTAGAGTTAGAATTAAATATCTAAATTAATGGTTTATTGTTAAATTAATAGGAAACATGTATTATTTTACAATTAAATGGTTTATTGCAAATACAAAAATACCACTGTGAATCAGTAACAGTATGTTGAGCTGCTAGCATTATAATAATAAGCAAAATCGTTGCACAGTGGGCAAAATTTGCAAAATAATGGAAAGATATCTAAAAGTTTTAAACAAAGGGTGCTACATGTTTACTTGATGTAGCTATAGTAGATGTATATTTTGAATATTAAGCTCTGGTGCCCAATTACCGCATTCGATATCGAGTAAAATGTATCGTAGTTTTCTTATTTGAGATTATGGCATTCGATATCGAGCAAGAAATTTAGTACATTTTATCATAATTTCGATATCGAAATCAGTTTTCGATACGATAGCTCATTCGATCACGAATGCGCTAATTTGGCCCCTGCTTTAAATATGTAATACAGTGCTAGAAGAAATAATAAGAACTGCTGCTTCATTTTCAATGATGCGAAATAGAAAAATTTTAAAACGCATAACTTTGTTAATTATTACTGTCAACTACTGATGCCCCCAAATGTGACCTAGTGTTGTTATGTCCACCACCCTGACACTGTTACAATCCTTGGCGACACCGCACACAGTGGCCGTGTAGTGTATTTAATGGCCATAAATCAAGCAGGTTGCGTAGCTCCATGAAACTTTGCGCACATTTATTTTAAATTTTTTAAGAATTTTAATTTTTTTTTACAAAAATACGCTCACTTTTACGCCCACCTTCCATACAACTTAAATAGAAAATGTGCCATAACTTGCATGCTTTTAAATATATCAACTCAATTTTCATATAGCATTAATATTATAATTGTAGAATGAGCTCCTGAAAATATGAACTTAATCCGCCCATTTTTACGCCCGCCTCCCAAACAAATGATATTTCAAAAATGCCATATCTTCTGTAAATTAGTAACAATTTGGACATATGGAATTCAATTATGGGGAACTGCAAGTAATACCAGTATTGATCTTATATAGAGGAACCAATTAAAAATTCTTAGGACCATGACATAAGCACCATGATATATAATAAATTAAAACATCCACAGAGACTTAGCAGCGCCATTGGTTTAAGACGAATTCATTAAAATTCGTGAGAGATATGTATGCTCGTATATTGACACACCATTCGAAACTGCTTACAAATTTACTTGCTGGAACATAAACAGGAGCAAGGCTACGTACAGCTGATTTACCAGCCTGCTAATTTAAGGCCCATTTGTCCATTATGGCTGTCTTAATTGAGAGCAAAGAGTTTTAGGATTTAAGATTTGAATACTTATTGTAAAACCCATGAAGTAACAGGCAATTTCAATAAATAATTAAAAAAGTTCAAAAAAGTGTTACTTCTTGTCTTGACATCAAGATTTCAATTTGTTCACTCAGCACATGAATATGTGTACGTAAACAACTCTTGTCGATGTTTTGTTCTTGCTCAAACAATGTTCTCAAAACAAATTTTCGCATAGCTACGTCTGCCACTAAATATTTCCAAAAAAAAAAAAAATTTCCAAAATTAAAAATATAGAAAACGACACAGAAATTTTTGTATTTAAACATCGACATGTTTTCCCCACATATCGACAGTTCAATTCAAGTTTTTTGCGTTTTTGAATTTAGAGTTTTTGAACTTAAATTCTGTCAAATTTTGGTTGTGATTGGCTAGTTCAATCAATAGTTGTATACAACAAAGTTCTACCTTATATGGTTTTTTAGATATCGCCTGTAAAGTTTAGGAGCTTTTCCTGCAAAACTCACTTTTTCGACTTGGCATGTTTTGGAATTGAGCTGTCGATATGAGAATATGTACAAATTTGTTTGTGGGAGTAATCCTGCCTACGTTTTGTTCATGTTCACACACAACGATGACTTGTCAAGACGTAGATTTATATTACGTATCGTTATAGATAATTCAAAACCAATATTCCTTTTTGTGGACTCATTAGTTAATCTAAATCCTTAAAACTCCCGACACCTTAATTGATTTCATTTAAAAAACAAGTAAGATACCCTACACCCATATGTATAAAACAGTTTATCAGAAATGTGCACTATATGGGAGATATGACCTATTATGGACCGATCATCCAAAAATTTAGTGTCATGATTGTGTATGTTAAATTTTATCTCGATATAAATACTTTTAAAAGATTTATGAAGGTTAAAGTTGTTACAGGGAGGGTCTTATTTGAGAGTTTCGACTAATTACGGACCGACCATTATAAAATTAGGCGTCATCATTTCTGTATATAATTTGTGTTGAATTTTATTCAATTACCAATATTCTTAAGAAATTTATGCTCTTTAAAGTGATTTTCGGAAGTGGGCCTTATATGGGAGCTACGAGTAATTATGAACCGATCTGCACAAAATTTTTAGATGTTATTTGGCTTTATGTACCACTCATTTCTGATGAAATTTGTTTGGATACTTGCAAATTTCAAACATTTATGATAGGTAAACCCCAATTTCGGGAGGACTTTTGTATGGGGTCCAGGTGAAATAATGGACCGATTTCCACCAGTTTCAATCCAATTGGTCCTTGGGCCGAAAAAATATCATTTAACAAATGTTATCAAAATATCTTCAAAATTGCGACCTGTGCTCTGCGCACAAGCTTTACATGGACAGCCAGCCAGACGGACGGCCGGACATCGTTAAATCTTTAAGGTTGGTATTGGATCAATATTTCTGGGCGTTACAAACATATGCACAAATCCAATATACCCAACCCACTATTGTGGTGTAGGGTATAACAACTTATCTATACATGAATTTGTATGTGACTAAAAATACTGAATAGTAAATGTTTGTTCTTCAATTTAACTCTGTATCTGATAACAGCATAACAAACAAATATTTTTGGGAATGATGTAGTACGATATACGAGTACATATATGCTATTTTTTTTGTTTTTTTTTTTTTTTTTATTCCCTACAAAAGTGGACCTCCTAATATATGTAAGTTTTTTCATTCATCTAGCAAGTTTTCTTAGTTGGAAAGTTTTATGAATTTCGTAAACACTTTTAGTATTTTTATATTTATATTTTGCATATAATTTTATAAATGAGAGATCCATTCATATTTTTGCTCACTCTTTACTCATTCTCTTAAAAAAAAACTCGTTGTGCTCTTTTTCATATTTATTTTCACAATTAATATCACTCATACGTGCTGTATAGCAGTCATCACATTGAACAAGGGAATATTTTGATGCAACATATTTTAAATACATACATACTTTTAATGAGCATTTTAAGGCCATAAAATTTAAGCCAGCATGACCCAATTATGCACATTTTAAAGAAAACACTTGCACTTGCACAAAACAATATTTAAAGCCTTTTACAGCAGGCATTTTTGAGATTTGAACACTTTTATGCGGCTGTATATGACACTTGTTTTATTTGATATATTTAATTATATTTATTATTAATTATTACAGCTATTGTTGGGATTATTTGTATGATTTATTTGTACAATTATTTAGTAATTTATTTAAAACTTTTTTATTAAATAATGTGTATGTGAAGTGATGGTTTTTGAGGAATGCGCGCTATTTTCTTGTTTTTGTACAATGGCAGCCATCTCCACCAATATGTGAACATCATCTTGGCTACGTATGCTGGAAACAACTGGAGTTTTTCAAAAGGCATCAGCAAACCAAGCGTTACGTTACGTTTCCATTTTTTTTTTTTTTTTTGCTCTTGTTTTATTATTTTTTTTTTTTTCATTTTTTAATATTGTGTTTTTTTTTTGTACTTTTTTCGAGGCTCTATATGTTGTGAATGTTTTGTAGTGGGGATTTTTATGTGTTTTTTTCCTCATGTTATTCTTGTTGTTGTTGTTTTTTTCAGTGCTTCTTATTATTTTTTATTTCCACTGCTCGACGACTACTATTATTACTACTACTATTTTTTCTTTCTTGTGTTTTTTTTTTTTTTTTTTTTTTTTTTTTTGGTTGTTGTTGTTCATCTCTAGCAGTTTTTGTTGCTGTTGTACAGCTGGATTTTATGTTTTTTTTTCATTTCTTGAAAGCAGCTGCAAGCAGGGCTTTTTAAGATGTGAACCTTCCACCGTGTACAACAAACGGGCTAAAGAAAAAATAAAATTATTGTATATAAAAAAAAAAAAAATAACGCCATGAAAAAAAAAAACGGAATTGTATATCAGCTTTAGTAATGTGCATATAACATACAAACAGCAGCCAGCAGCGGCAACGACAACACAACGGAATAAAAAAAGGAAGAGATTGATTTTCTTTTATACGTTTTTAGCGTATTTTTTTCCATTCAACAGCGACTAATACAACAGCAGCACTAGCAACATCTTTGAAATGTATTCTATTTCTATATGTTGTCGTTTTATTTTTTTGTTCCTGCAACCATGTCCTGTTTTTTCTTTCCTTGTTTTCATTTTTTTTTTTTTTTGTGTGTTAACTTACATTTTTTCTAAGAATTTAGTGGGGTTTCCATTATATTTATTTTTTCCTGCTGCTGCTGTTTAACTGTAACTACGTACGTATGTGTATATTTTGATCCTTTTTGCAAGTGTATGTGTATGTGTGTTTGTGTAAAAGTTAAGGTCCTTTAAGTATAAGTAGACCTTAGTGTGTTTAGTTGCTAGGATATTCATTCATTCATATGTACATTGTAGTATGGCAAAGTATTGCTTTCATTCTACGTCTTTTAGTATCCATGCAGCTTTAGCTAAAGGTTTTTAGTAAGAGTTGTTTCTTGGCTCGCTCGTATGTGTAAGATGTTTATTTCCCACATTTGCAATAACTGAAATCGTTTGTTGCTGTACTAAGATGTTGTTATCCTTACTGTAGTTGTTGCTGTTGCAGAGGTTATTGTTGTTGTAATGTGGGACCATTGCAATGCCAACGTCTTTAAGAGGAGCGAACAACAGCAACTTATTTGACGATGTCATTTCCATTGCTAGTTATTTTTTCATCTCTTTACTTGTCCTTTCCAACGGTTTCCTTTTTATTTGTTGTGGATAAATTTTTTTTTTTTTTTTGTTGTATGTTTTAAAGGACATTAAAACTCATACAGTGTTTTCAGAGAAAGTGAATGTTAGATGGCTAAAAACTTTGCTGTTAAGAAATTTTGTGTTTCTGGGTCAATAAGACTCCGTTATAAATAGCAAAGGTAGTACTCAAAACTCAAATTGAAAGAGATGCTTCACTGATTTTCGAATTTGCGAGGTTGAATCGATTATTGCTCAACCCTAAGAAAACCAAACTAATTCGCTTTAGACCAAATTCTCTGAGTATTAATAACAATTTTAATGTATATGTAGACGGAAAAATTGTGAATGAAACCCATTCGGTAAAGTATTTGGGAATTACTCTCCAAAGCAACTTATCTTGGGATCTTCATATAAATGATGTGAAAAGGAAGATAGCTCCAGCACATGGAATATTATATAAATTGAAAAATAAATTGGAGAAAAGATCAAAGCTGATGATATATCAATCCTTGATTCAATCACACTTAAATTATTTGGCCATTATATATGCTCACAATAAAAATAATACATTACTTAAATCTCTGCAATGTATGCAAAACAAGGCGTTAAAAATTATATACAATTTACCATTGTTGTATTCAACTATTGCTTTATATAAAGAAGTAAGCAAATCAATATTACCAATTTATGGGTTGCATGAATACCAAGTTTTAATGTTTGTTTTTAAAAGTATTAATAATGTTGGTTACCACACTATACCATTTTCGCAAAATCAAATAAATTTTAATACACGAAACAGAACCAACTTTAGAGTTCCTAGATGCAGGTTAGAAACATCCAAGCAGCGAATTGATTATATTGGTGGAATCAAATTTAATAACTTGCCACCAGCTTTAAAACTAATTGATCGAAATTCCATTTTTAAATCCGCTTGTAAAGAACACTTATTTAATAAAATTGAAACGCTTTTGATTTAATGTCTTAAGTTTTTTATAAAATTATTATATGTATTATAAACTAATTTTTCTTTTTTTCTAAAAAAACCTATTATTTTATTTGTACAGTTATTAACTAATTTGCCAACTTGCCTCAATTATGCCTTCTTGGCGCTGAGGCCAAATTGAATTTTGTAAAATCAATTTTGTTCAAATAAAATAAGCAGCTACATAAATAAAAATATGTGGTTGCGAAATAATGAAAAAAAAAAAAAAAATACTAAATTAAATTTATGTCTTAAAAAACTTTTAAGCTTGATGTGACTTTTTGTTTTTTATTAAAGATTTTTTATTTTTATATATATGTAATTAAATTAAATTAATTAAAAATAAAAAAAATTTTATAAAAAGCAAAAAGTGACCTCAAGCTTAAAAATTATTTAATAAAAATAATACAAAAAGTTCGAAGAAAATAGAATAAAAAACAAAATTTTAAAAATATTTATTATTCTCAAAATTTGAAGTTTTCCTTTGAAGACAACAAGAGAACACAAATTTACTTAAAATAGTAAAAAATATCTTTTCAAATATAAAGCCCACTGTTGCAACATATGCAGATGATACGGCATTTTTATGTACCCATCAATCTCCTTCAGAAGCTTTTAGAATCATGCAACTACAACTTGATTGTTTTTATCATTGGCTCACTAAATGGAATATTATAGTTAACACCCAAAAGTCAAAACAAATTACATTTACAACAAGAAGAGAAAATTGCCCACCACTATTTCTCAATGGCTCTACAATTCCTAATAGTGACATCGTAAAATATTTGGGTCTACATCTGGACCGACGATTTACATGGAAAGCCTATATGATCGCTAAAAGGAAGCAATTAGACAAAAAATTTAAACAAATGTACTGGCTATTTGGGCGTAAATCCCAACTCAATCTCGATAATAAAGTTTTACTACTAAACCGTATAGTGGTGCAAGGGGTCAGAACGCAAAAAAGAATTCTGATGAGAGAAAGTGGTGTTTCTCGAAACATATGTAAATTCAACCAACAACCCAGGTTCGAATCCCAGTCAAGAAAAATTATCAAAAATAAAATTTTTTCAAGTTGTGAAACAATTCCTACTTCAGTAAAAATAATTTAATGAAAATTAAATTTAATGAACTCAAGCCTAATTAAAGAAATATCAAAAGTTAAATATTAACAGTTCAACTAAAAATAATAATTATTCTACTAAAAACTGTATTAAAACCTATTTGGACTTATGGCATAGAATTATGGGCAACTGCCAGCAACTCGAACATAGAAATACGGCAAAGATTTCAGTCACAAGCATTACGAGCAATAACAAATGCTCCTTTTTATATAACAAATAAAAATTCCATTTGTAAAATCTGCAATAAAAAAATTTTCCAGCAATTATTTAGAAAGACTTAGTATACACACAAATATATTGGCAATCACATTATTAGATGTGACTGATGAAGTAAAAAGACTTAAACGAAAACACGTTTTAGATCTCCCTTTTATTTAATGCAATATCGTTGAACTTAAAAACAATAACAATGAAATTATGTAATTGATATGCAAAAGATAACAGAATATTTCCAACTAATTTTTGGAAAAACATAGTGGAGCAAACGAATAGCATAGAATGTTATTAACATTACATTTTTCAATATAGAACATTGCTGCGCTATTTCTCTGTCCATAGCTGTATATAAAGGCTAATTATTTAGGAGCCTAACTCTTTCTGCATTTATAAAATTATTTTCATATCCCACTAACAGTTCAGAAAATTTGATTTTTATATGAAACTAATTGAATTAAAAAAGGAGGCGGTGAAGTGGGCGTGGTTCATAGTTATATGGCAACGTTAACCGTATTAAGAGCAATATACTACTAAATAAAAAAAATACGTTGGAAGAAACAAATTTGTAGAGAGAACAAAAAGTATAACCCCCTGGCCCACGATGTCGAACGATAACGTTCGCTTAGATAAGACTTAAGACACAAACTTGATTGTGGAATAAACAAATTTGATTGAGTAAAAAATAGATACGATAAAAAGTTTGTGTCTTAAGTCTTATCTAAGCGAACGTTATCGTTCGACATCGTGGGCCAGGGGGTAAAACTGTCAAACAAAATTTGGTGTGAAAAGAGGTGTGAAAGGGGGCGTGGCGTAAGAAATGTTTATTTTTACCTCACCTGGAGTATATAATGTGTATACAATTTGAAGTAAATCTGTTAAAAACTATATGGGAGCGATTACATACTTTTAAAAAAGTAGGCGTGGTCAAAGAAGTACGCTATTAATCATACCAGAGACCCAGTTAAATGCTGTGAAAATTTCAAAAATATCGGTACAGGGGTTTGGGCTCCTATAACTTACACAGTGCAGTATGAAAAATTGATTTTTCCACGCCCCTCCGCCCACCGACCGAAAATAAAAAATCAGAGTTCAAAGTCTCCCTCGCCTAAATATTCCTGAAAAATTCCCTGAAAATTTCATCTAAATCGGCCCAGCCGTTTTGGAGTCCATACGTTACATACATACATACAGATATTTCCCCTGGCGTATGAGTGATATTTAATATAATTTATTTTAAATATTAAACATACGTTGAGCACAGATTTATAAAAACAGATAAGATAAAAAAAAAACATTATTTGAAAGCTAAAACTAAAAAAAGTTTTAAATTTATTACAAAGTAAATAGAAATTTCTACATAATTTATGCTGCAGCTAAAACACTGTTTTATACAGTCTCCCTCCAGTATTATTTTATTGTTCAAGCACTTTTTTTTTTTGCAATTTTTGTAAAATAATAAAAACTCATATACGTGATGCTTGTTGTACCTTTTGGTTGGCATCACAAAACACTACTCGTCTACATTTCAGCAGAATCTTATAAAAACCAGTGAGTATTTTTTGCTACATAGATGCTTTTCTTTAACATAGAGTTCTTGGCTGGCAATTGGTTTTTATTGTTTGGGGGTGTATAAAGTGCAATAAAAATCATGTATTATTTCTTTTGCCACATGCAGACGAAACACAAAAATTACAAACATTGATATAAAATTCAATTTTCACGCGGTTTATAGCTGAAAATCTTAGTTTGAAATAATAAATATTATCTACTGCTGGCTCAATAAAAACAAGGCATACACACATGTGATCTATAACTAATCATTAGAGACTAAATGCTGAAGCATTAATATGACTGTCGAAATAACTAAGGAGAAAAAATAATGAGTTTGCCAAATTAGAGAAACAATATTAAAAATGTATAAAGAAATTGAGGTTGTATCAATACAACTAAATAAAAAACAATATAAGCTTGACAAAATCTATGATTTTAGCAATTCTATTTTTATACACGTATATATTGTTATGGAAAAAATAATTCATAGCGTCAGTGCTAATACAAAAGGACATAACTAATTGTTCTATTATTAGACAAACGAAGCTTTAGGAACTTTAAACTGTAAAATTTCACCTGCGGGAAATACAAGTTGTTTATTTTTATCTTTTTGGAAACATAATCTAATTTGTTAACCCTTATGTTAGTGTCCAAAATAAACCTTCAACAGAGTGACAGGGTGCCCGGGTACCACATACAATATATACAAATGTTTTATATTATATTACAATATATATAAAAGATCAGTGCTAGAAAATGTAAAATATAAATTTTTTTAATGTGTAACATCAACACTAATCTGGGGATTTCCCTCTGGCTTTGTGTTTAATCATCATATTCATTTAAGGTGGATTCACCCATTTGTTCTTAACAAAAAATTTTTCTCCGGAAAAGTTTTTTACTGAGAGTTTTTTGCAAAACGATTGACCCATTTCGAACGATTTTTCTGAAAAATCAAAGCTGTCATATGGGTAGTTCCATGAAAATGTCAACCACGACCAAAAAAATAAGAGTATTTGAAAAATGTTTCTAATATGATATATTCGATTTTTCATAATATGGAAGCATTTACAGGTTATTGGATGTTTAAAACTCAAAAATGGAAGACAAAAACTGAATGTCTTTTGGACTCAGTTTTTGCAAATAAAATAAATTATTTTCTCTTTGCTATTAACTAAATTAATAGATTTGAAACATTACAATTGCATCTTAAAAATTAATTTGCAATAACAAATAACTATAATAATGAGAAAAACGGTATTTTTATTTGATTTGCTTTTGATGGTATTCTAGTGTCACGTACGTTATGCAAAAACATTGTTTAACTATGTAATATGTCATTTGTATACGGGGAGTTGCAGATAAAGAAGATCACAATTCTAAATTAAGACTTCTTCAAACTAAAGATATTAACTAAAATTTCCTTTTCAAACGAAATAAAAAAAAAAGTTATTACCTTTTAAAGTTTGTCGCATACGTTATTGTAAGTACGATAATTTAAATTAAATGCATTAAAATCAATATTAAATGCAAATTTTCTCTATAGATTATTTTAAATAGTCGTAAAACCATGAAACGGTGGTGGGAAGAGTTAAAAAAAAGACGAAGTAAAACTAAAAGAGCACCAAAAAAAGAGGCTGAATTAATATTAATAAACATTTTATGAATTTTATATTATTTTTATTAGCACACCGTTTTTTTAATTAGTAAACACTTTTATTTTCTTTCAGAAAAATTATAAAATTAAACCCAAGGATTAAACCAATTCAAGTTCGCAAAAAATATTTTCTCTCTCTAAAAAAAGAGAGACGTCAAACTTCATATGTACAAAAAAAAATTGTTCAAACAAAATTTTTGTTAAGAAAAAATGGGTGAATCCACCTTAAGTTCATACATGAATAAGTTCGGTAAGCGCAAGATGGTAAAGTGTTATACAAGGGCTTCTTGTTCTAAAAAAGAACGTTTAAATTCAACCGTTATAAATGAAATATTAAATGAGTGTGCGAGTGATGATGGAAAATTTATATCAGACGAACATATGCTGAATAATTGCGACATAATATCAGAAGCAAGCATGCAGAAAATATAGGATATATAGATGCTAACGAGGATTCATATGATTCTGACGAGTGTGAAGAATTTGAAGAAGCATCTGAACTCTGTGAAAAGGATGGTACGTGTTGGCATCTTGATCCCTATCCGGAATACCAATCTATTAACAGAAATGTGTTACGGCTACGTAGAGGTCGACTTCTGGCCTAAATATAAGAACACCGAAGACTATATTTAAAACTTTGTTATCCAAGGAGATATGCGATAAAATTTTGCTTGAAAGTAATAGAAAAGGAAAAAGAGTGACTGCTGACTATAACAACAAATTAGAATTAAAATATCCAGACGCTTGCCATGGGACAGAGAAAAAACAATTTGAACCATTTTCAGAAAAAGACCTACATAGATACTTTCCTGGGACTATTGATATTTGGTGGCGTACATAAATCACCTAACAGAATTATGGAAACCATACCATTTGTTTTCCTGATATTTTATATAGTGAGGTGTATCTTATTTCTAATATTTTTGTGCTTTACTCAAGCCTTTTGCTTGAATAAGTAAAAAACGAAATATACAACGGTCTTTTTATTCCTAATTTTCATTAATGTCAAAAATAAGAAACTATTGCAGATTGAATAAACCAACATGATTTTAAACTCATTTTCATTAAAATAAATCAAAATAATACTAATAAAAAAATTTCATTTTAAATATTTTCATTAAGGTACCCGGGGCTCTATCACTCTGTTATACGTGAAAAATGTAAGTTGACAGCACCCTCTCAAGTTAAGAAAGTAAGCTAATGTTTAGCCAAGTATATCTTGAACATAATAATAAGAGTTCTCAAGAGGTTCCACTCCCTCAAGAAACTTGAAAACAAAAAAAAGCCATTAAAGTTTTAAAAGTTAACCGGGTACCCTGTCAATCACATAAGGTTTAAAGTCTACTATTGTTGTGTCCTTGAGCATTTCAACTGACGTTATACTGGTAAGTCTTGTGCATTATTGTTTAAAATGTTTTTTTTTTTACTAAAATGAAAACAAAATGCTTGCGCCCTTATGTTGATGGCAACAAAATACAACGAAATTCTTTGTCCATCATGAGCACATTTAAAATACACTAAATTTGGTTGTTAACAAAAAAACATACCTTAAGATGTTATAAATATATTAAAATTATTTAAAAATTTGACATAAATTTAAGCTGGCAGATTGTTCTACTTTCTTTCTAATCATTTAACATAGTTCAAGTAAAAATAATCCAAATTTAATTCTTGTAATCCTTATCAAATATCCTATACTCCCGATTATAGGAACAATTCTTAAGTAAATGCCTTAATTCAATCATCTTTGAAATACTCCATAATTTATCATTTAGATTGTAGGGTATTCTTTACACAGCACTGCATTTTCGCCGATATGATTGTTTACACGTTTGTATAAAGTCTTCACAAAAAATTTAACATGCAGACACACTTACTCTCAAACAAGTAAAACTTTATAAGAAAAAAAATTTCACAAAATAAATATAAAAAATAGCGCGCCAATATTTTTTTTTCTTAAAAACTCAAAAGAAAAGCGAAAATTGTACTTCTAACATAGATTTTTATTGCTAAGAAGGCAGCAAAAAATCTCTCAAACACTCAAACATACTCACACACACAAACAAACAGTAAAAAGGAAATGAAAATAACTGTAGAAAGGATAAATGTGACTGCTGCTAATGTTGGCAGCGTTTTTTTTTTTTTTCTTTATATTTCCTCTACATATTTTTTATGTGTGCTAGTGTTTTTTTTTTTTCTTAGAGAAACATATGAAGTAGTGTCAATTACTTTAATGTTACTGTTTGCCTTACGGAAAAGGAAAAAGTCTGAGATTATTGTACACCGTTGCTTGGGTAAAACCAAACCAAGTAAATAACAAAATGTTCAGAAATTAAACCGAATTAAATATAATTAAACTATTTAATGTAACTATCTGTATAAAACACAATTTTCAAGTCGATTTTTATGGCTGCCTTATCTTATGTTTAAAAGTTTGTTAATATAAAATATTTAAAAAGTCATCCCTTATCTTTAATTTTATTTATTATTATTGTTACATATTAGAACGCAAAGAGTGCTGATAAGAGAATGTGGTGATTCTTGAAACATGTAAATTCAATCCAAGTTCGATCCCTAGCTCAGCCAATAAAAATTATCAATAAATTTTAATAGAGATTTCATGTTGTAAAAACAATTCCTACCTTTAATAAAATAATAATAATCGAGCCTGACTAAAGAAATATCAAAAAATTTAATTTATTGTTACATATTATTACATATTTCAATTACATTCGGAAGTAGCTAGTGCTGTTTCTAGAATAAATAAAGAGTATCGCTGGTACGTTCTTAATGGATTCCTACTTCAGTCAGTATCGAGTTAAAAACAATAAAATAAAAAGTACCATTACAAGTTCCATTTAGTCCTTCTTCGTAGTTACTCACTTATTATGAAACATATGTTTATAATATTGTAATTCCCCTTGTTAATTACATACTTGTTGTAATTTGTAAAAGAATGATTCAATAATACAAAAAAAATACAAAAAAATTATTACCATATACTGTGCGCAGTGCTTTAGAAACGTTATATTTTGAAAATAATTTGGCATCTCGGAAGCTATTACAGATATTGTAACAAAATTTCACATGGTTGGAGCTGAGTTGTTTTTGAGTTGATATTTTACATTTTACAGTTTTTTGGCGTCGTAGGCGGAAGAGGGCCCATAGGATGACGGCTTAAAAATCGCCACCTCGGATCAAACATTGCTTAAAATCTATTTATGACCCGAATGAGCTGGAATTTGAAATATAAATAATCCTTAAGAAGAATACGCTTACATATGTATGTTTTTAGTTCCAGAGATATGTATATACATTAGGGTGGCCCCAAAATAAAATTGCGGATGTTCCCGACAAATATGAAAATTTGATTCATTTTAAGACTACGTTTCTCAATTTTTTTTTGTCCTGGGGTCAATATTTGGTGAGCTGGATCAAAGTATAAAAAGGTCCTTTTTAAAGGTTTTTTGATTTTTTTCACATTTCTTCCAAAGGAACTATATGTAAATTTGGTATCATATAAAAGGTCTTTGAGAGGCGCATTCAATGGGTTATCAAAAATTAAAAAGCTATTTTTTTTTAATTCAAAAATTTTGAAAATTTCACACAAATTTTTAGTGTTTTTTTATTTTTTCATAGAATTTACTTAAATAAATAGTTTAAATTTCTTGATTATAAACATCATGCAATTTAACCCAAATGGTTTTTCCCATTTTTTAAAATTCTATGTAGGTGGATCAAAGAATTTTCTAAAATATCAGCTCTATTTGTAACAAAACTCTAACTAAAGTTAAAAAAAAACATGCAAGCAGTTATATCTTCCCTATAAAAAGTTACACACATCCAAAATTGAAGTTCATATTTTTTAAGTTTTTCCAGAGAAAGTATTTTCAATAGAAAAAAAATGTTTTTTGAGACTATATATAATTT
This sequence comes from Bellardia pandia, assembly GCA_916048285.2. Taxonomy (NCBI): domain Eukaryota; kingdom Metazoa; phylum Arthropoda; class Insecta; order Diptera; family Calliphoridae; genus Bellardia; species Bellardia pandia. Next base: position 126,050,410 of record OU696529.1, read on the forward strand.
TTTTTATGATCCAGCAATAGAACTTAATGCATAAGCGTGTAAAATGAAATTTGACTCATTTAAGCGGACAAAGGCATTACCAGCCCTATCTAAACTTGGCAAAGCACCGATCCTCTAAAAAGTTCCATACTAAATACACAGAAAGTATTTTTACTATCACACGAAAAATAACGTCACAGTGGTGTTCTATGTGGAGTCCATCACAAAAATTTAAAAATGAATTCTCTCTTGCTACTCTCATGTAAAATTGTATCTCGTTTCGAATTCGAATCTTCCCCATTGTGTGTAAATACATTTTGCATGCAATATATGAAAAAAAAACATTAATATTTGTTGAAGAGGGCAAGGTTTGTGGATCTTCTGAATAGTAAAAATAAGCTTTTTGTATAAGTATTTGGTATTGGTGACAACCTTAGCACTAGAAGATTGATCATTTAGTGAAATTAAATAATTTTATAAATTTTTTACTTTCATAGAAGAAAAATATAAAATTGTATGCCCTTATTCATAAAAAATTAAAGTAGACTTCAAATGTACTTTAAGAAAATTTGGTATGAAAATTTTGTCTAAAAGCACACTTCATACCTACTTATGAATACGGCAGTTGATGTTTAAAGATATAATTTCAAAATTTAAAAGATATGTTCCCAAATTAATGGTATTGTAATTATTGTCATTTTTAATTTTCAAATACCGAAATTCCTAAAACAGGGAATATGTGTTCCAAATTAATTTTTTTTTAATTAAGTGCCCACTGTGACGTTATTTACATGGTGATAGTAAAATTAATTTTCTTTGTATTTACCCACATATAGGAATATACAAATTTGGAACGCTTTGGAGGATCAGTGCTTTGCGTTTTTTGAATTTTTTACTTTAGCTTAAATTTTATTTTCTCAATTAGTTAAGTTTCGATAGGGTTGGAGAGGCCTATATCCGCTTAAATGTATAAAATTTTATTTTGCACACTTATAATTTAAGTTCTCTTTCCGGAGCATATAAAAATTATAGAAATACTCGTATAGTCCCGAAGAGGTATAACATTTTTTTTTACAAAAAACATTTGGTATATAACAACATTTTCTATAGAAAATACTGTTATACGCAAGATTTTCTATAGAAAAATTTGTTCTAAATTTGTTTGTAAAAAAAACTGTTATACATCTACTGTTATACAATGTTGAGTATACCAGTATTTTCTATAGAAAATCTTGTGTATAAAAGTATTTTCTATAGAAAATCTTGTGTATAACAGTTTTTCTATAGAATATTTTGTGAATAATAGTTTTTTTTTATAGAAAATCTTGTGTATAACAGTATTTTCTATAGAAAATCTTGTTTATAAAAGTATTTTTTATAGAAAATCATGGGTAAAACAGAATTTCCTATAGAAAATATTGTGTATAACAGTTTGTCTATATAAAATCTTGTGTATAAAAGTATTTTCTATTTTCTAAATTTTGTGTGTAACAGTTTTTTCTATAGAAAATCTTGCGTATAACAGAATTTCATAGAGAAAATCTTGTGTATAACAGTTTTTCTATATAATATTTTGTGTGTAACAGTTTTTTCTATAGAAAATTTTGTGTATAACAGTATTTTCTATAGAAAATCTTGGGTAGAACAGAATTTCCTTAAAAAAATTTGTGTATAACAGTATTTTCTATAGACAATTTTAGGTATAACAGAAAATCTTGTGTATAAAAGTATTTTTTATAGAAAATCATGGGTAAAACAGGATTTCCTATAGAAAATATTGTGTATAACAGTTTGTCTATATAAAATCTTGTGTATAAAAGTATTTTCTATTTTCTAAATTTTGTGTATAACAGTTTTTTCTATAGAAAGTCTTGGGTATTTTCTATAAAAAGTCTTGTGTATAACAGTTTTTTCTATAGAAAGTCTTGGGTAAAACAGAATTTCCTATAGAAAATTTTGTGTATAACAGTTTTTTTTTAATAGAAAATCTTGTGTATAACAGTATTTTCTATAGAAAATCTTGTGTATAAAAGTATTTTTTATAGAAAATCATGGGTAAAACAGAATTTTCTATAGAAAATATTGTGTATAACAGTTTGTCTATATAAAATCTTGTGTATAAAAGTATTTTCTATTTTCTAAATTTTGTGTATAACAGTTTTTTCTATAGAAAGTCTTGGGTATTTCCTATAAAAAGTCTTTTGTATAACAGTTTTTTCTATAGAAAGTCTTGGGTAAAACAGAATTTCTTATAGAAAATTTTGTGTATAACAGTTTTTTTTATAGAAAATTTTGTGTATAACAGTATTTTCTATACAAAATCTTGGGAAAAAAGAATTTCCTATAGAAAATATTGTGTATAACAGTTTTTCTATAGAAAATCTTGTGCATAACTTGTGTATTTCAGCAATAATTTTATATAGCTGACAAATTATGTTTATCGAACAAAAACAAAACTAATTACAATGTACATCCACATGTATATATTTTGTAAGTGTTATTTGTTATTATCAGCCACTTTGCAATAACAAACAACAAGACCAACAAAACTACAATCAAAGGCTTAAAGGAACACCTTGTTATCCCTTATAAACACTTCTGCACATACCTACAACTGCACAATTTCTGCAAAAGCACTTCTAAAAAGAATTTGTTTATAGACACCCTGTGATTTTCAAAGGAATGTCTTTTGTTGGAAAAATACTAGTAAGGACACAATCCTTTTTTGCCATTTAGCATTTTCTACTGAAACTATAAAATTCTTCAATGAAAAGCTTTGCTACATTAGAAAAAGCTTTTGCAAAAAATTCTAAACATATTTACACTCAAAAAGAGTGAATTTCGACTAAAAACTAAACCAATATTCTCTTACAAGTTTAGAACTTCTCTTTAATTAGCACAGTACTAAAGAGAACCTTTAGCTATTTTGCTTAAATTATTGGTGACGCAAAAACTTTCATTCATTTCGTATAGTGGGCGTGTTTGTTGTGTGTGTGTGTTTTTTTATTTCAGTTTGTTGTTGCTTTTACTAACTGTCTACCATTTTTTTTGTTAGTACAATCACTTTATTTGTTGTTTTTTGTTGAAAAAATACAGAAACATGTTTGGTTATTGTTGTTGGCCGACAAACTGCTGCTATAATTTAAATTGTTATGATAACGCCCTTTTTTTTGCACTCGTAGGTACAGAAGTTCTTTTACGAATGTATGAATGTGGTTTTATATGTCATTTTGATTCGTTAACGAATTAAAGATTAATTTTTTTCTTGTTCGTTTTTGGCATGTTGATTTGCTGTTTGTTGTTGTTTTTTTGTCTTTTTTTTTTGGGTTGATATCAATGTGTATCATTATTTTTATTTTATTTTTGTACAAGTTGGTTTGTAATTTGTGCGTGTTTGTGTGTTTATTTGTTGTTTTGTAGATATGTATGTGTATGTTGAGTTTAAATTAATTTTAAATTATGTGTTGGTATGCCGTTCTTCAGACGACGGCTCGTCTGAGCCAATTTAAATTGTTATTTTTTCGTTTTGTTTGTGATTAATAATTGTGATAAACCACAGTTTTTGCGGCATTTATTTAAAAATTAACTGCAAACACATACATATGTACAGAATGCAGTTCATTGATTGCAAACTAAGTTGCATAATTTAGCCGTCTGATTAGTTGGGAACAATTTATGGTTGTTTTTAATTGAGCCGATTGTATTTTTAAGTACGTCAGAGAATTGTTGTGTTGAATTTTATACTAATTAGTGGTCCTATTAAAATATGGGCATTTCCTCGGGTCACGAACGTATGCTCGTACGCTTTTAATGTACAAAAGATATAGAGAACAAACCTTTTCCTAATTTTTTTTTTGCAATTCGATAGCATTTTAGTAGCTCTATGTTTAATACAAAAGATAGATTTTATACAGTGTAAGTTTTCATAATGATAGTTATAAACATGTGGTCACGAACGTACATAAAATAGAAGTCAACTTTGGTTGACAGTAGTAAATTTTAAAAATCTGCGAAATGGAACGGAATATTCTAAAGGGATTAATTTATTTTAAAAGTGTATTAATGTAGGTCTCTATCCATTATTTACACAATAAAAGATCTCGATTGGTTTTTGTTCAATTGCCTTAAGTAACGGTCGCGAACGTACGGGTCGCTAACGTACGATTTTTCCATATGTTATTTTTATTATTATCACCATGCATTTTCCCATAAATATTCTCAAATTTCTTTAACAAAATACGTAAATACGTGGCCTCAAACTCGAAACAACTTTTTTTATTTTATTGAAAAAAAGGTCGAAGAAATCAAAACTTAATTTAATTCAAAATACGTAATACTTAATTTGTATTGTGTAGTAGTACTTATAACAAGAAATAGACTATTTTATTTCATATAAAATATTAACAGTATTTATAATTTTGTTTTTATGGAATAGAGTCAGTCAAAGTTATTCTATCGTTTACTTTCCGCCAGTGTTGTCATTTTACAATTTCATCCATTTTTGTTAAGTATAATACTGGAAAAATAGATTTCACATCTTTTGTACAGTTTTCGCAATCGTTGGTCATACAGCTTTCATTTTTAATATTGCAACAGGCTAATTGTAAAAAACTTTCGAAGGTTTTGGGGAAAGACTGTATAACTGTTGTGCAACTATTTGGTATTGAATACATACGCACATGTTATGCGGCATTTTGGTCGAGAGTTGAACATGTTTGGGTCGACACTGAAAGAATTTTGTCTTGCTTACGCATTCTCCAATTGATTCATTTTTATAAACTTCGTAAGCTTCCGATACAGTTAGCAGCATATATCGTTTAGCAACAATTTGTCCATCAACAATGAGGGTGTCCTTTTTGGCTGCCGACTGAACGCTAACATCTTCACGCAAGTAAATATCTTTCACTACTTCTAACTTCCTGCCCCATTCAACTTGCGTAGATGTTTTATTCTGCTCGTTTTCCGGTTCGACATACTTACTTCTGAAATAGTCCTTTAATAACTTCAATTTTTTTTTTTTTCAGATCACTTGGTAATGCCCTTTCAGCCCAGAGTTTGTCTACACGAATACGCTTCATGATCGTCTTCTTTTTCTTCTTTTGTCGGTATTCTCTCAACCTTGCACGTTCTTTTTCTTGTATTTGTTTTAAAACCTTTTTATTTTTTGTTAATGCTAAGCGTCGTTTTCGCATCCTCTCAGCAGGTTTTTCGCGTAAAATTTTTAGCTTTTGTAGATCGCTTTTAATTTTATTGATATAACGCTTTTGTTTTTCGTTTTGCGATTTATCACATATTTTAACCATCTACGAAAGTAAATTTGCGTGTTAAGAAAATAAATGCATTGCCTATGCAAAAATTTACTTACGGTCGCGAACGTACGAAATTTTGCAAATAAAAAAGATTTTAATTAATTGTTGCCCAGAATTTTTTTTTTAATTATAAATTAGTGACACCGTACTTGATTAAAATTTGTAATATCTGACACCTGTTGACAGTTAATGCAAAGCAATTAAAATAAAATGATATTTTCGGTCGCGAACGTACGATTAAAACATAGATAAGAAACAAAGTAAAAATTTACCGTTAATCGAACTTTTTTGTCCTCGATACACTTTTATCTTACGAATTAATTGTAATGGAGAGATTTTGAAGAAAGAGTGCATAAATAACATATTTTTGCATGTAAAATAATTAAATATACAAATTGGTTTATAAATAGCATAAAGCAAAATATAAAATTTTCCATTTTCCAGCCCAATTTCCTCATGTAAAACAGCTGAAATATGATATGAACCCATTCTATTATAAAAATATAGACTTTTTTTATAATCATAAACAATAAAACACGATGATTATCAACATTTTATTTTTGGATCCTGGTTGACGATTTGCAGGAAATGCCCATATGTAATTTTAATATTAATTTTTTGTAAACAATTTCTCTAATTAATAATTATTCAGTTAGTACCTAGTAAAACTTTTAATCTGTTTAAGAACACAATTTTTTTATTACAAATGACATTTGACATTACAGTTATTATAACATAAGAAGCAAAATAAAATGTTGTTATTAGTTAATGGGTTTTCAACAAGAACATTGTTTTTCAAAATGGTTATTGCCCATAGTTTGAAACTAACATTTATCATGTTTATGAACATTTCTATTAATGTAGCCTTTTACTTAGAAATAATGTCATTAAACCGCTGCTATTAATATAGTTGTGGAGTATGACAACCTAAAAGCTCTGGAGATCATTGTAGAAATAGAACATTCAAGTATCTCCTCTAGCTAGAAGATGTACCTAGTCAGTTTGTTGTGAATCTTTTAAGTTGAATTCCCCCATATTTTGTTCGGACAAAGTTTTTTTCATATGACGTTTGATGGCTCTCTTTTTAAGAAAGAGAAAACCGTTCGAATCGTGATGTAAAAAACTCTCAGTAACAAATGTTCGGAACAAATGGTTGAATCAACCTTTATAAGTGTCTGATTGTAATTTTTGGTGTTAAAACACGAGTATCTATTTAAATTCTTGTTGTATGTGCCCAAAAACCGGCAAAGTTATACATAGCACCAAAACTCTACCGAAATGTTTATTCCATTCAAAAAGGAAATGAAAAAGCAACAATTGCAGTTCTTTTAGTAAATGGCAAGACATTGGAACCAATGGTTGTTTTTCCATATGTACGACCTCCACAAGATGTAATAAATAGTCTAATAGAAAATTGATTTCTCGGTAAGTTCGAATCAGGATGGATGATAAGCGATACGTTTTCTGAATACATCGAAAAAAGACCCATTTTATCATTTGTTGATTTGATGATGATAAATCGCCTATGACTTTACAGCTAAGCCAGTTTTGTGACGGTAACGCTATCATTTTGTATGCTCTTCTGCCAAACACAACGCATATCTTACAACCTGCTGATGTTGGCGTATTTAAGCCATTAAAAATGGATTCCGAAAGTGTGGATTGCATCCTTTCAATCCAGACAATGTAGACTTCAGCAAATGTGTTGAAAATCAGCTGGAGTTAATGGAAATAAATCAACAAGAAGAGAATTTTAAACTTGTAGTAAATACAATCAGCCGTATAGCTCCTAATTTGCTCAAGCGTGGAATAGATGTAAATAAAGTTATTAAAGAGATAAACAATTTAAAAAATGTAAAAATGAGCAATCTATTCAAAAATATTAGCAGTCATTACCATTGAATCAGGCAAATATATTATCAACGATGAGAATGTAGTAGAACCAACGATTTTGGCAAAAGAAAAGGATAATAATACTTCTGAAAATAATATTTCTTTAAAAGCTGTGTAGCACACATCTTCAAATACAGAAACAAATAATAACGACGTTTATTTTCAACCATTTAACCGTTCTAGTCCAAAATCATCAGGAACAAATAATAAAAATTCATTTCTTAAGTCCCTTGGGTGTTCTTGTTTTCAATTTAAAAATTGCGTAGGCTCGTCGCTTATTACACCTGATTCCATGTCATCAGCCTTTGAAAAGCATTTATATTTTCCTAAAGTTTTCTTCAAAGTTGTCATTAAAGCCAATGGCCCCTAGAGCTATATATCTGCTCTTTTTTTTATTAAAAATACACTATGAAAATGATCTGTGAAAGTAACATTTTGCAAAATTATTGATATTTTCCTTCATAATTTAGATATCAATTCATAATTCGGTCGTAATTCAGATACCGCCATCAAGAATTTGTCCAATAAAATTTTGCCACATTTTGGTCGCCTAAAAATTTGATATAACACACTATCGAGAGATATTAGCAACTAATTGTTGGCCTATTATTGATGATATGTATCATTAAAATCATTTCTCCATGGCATATTTTCACAAAATGCAGCTGTTAATTAGAACGCCCTGTGGAACTATGTATGTTAAATATATAGAGTCTATACAGAGCCAATCCCACCGATGAAAGCCTTTAAAGTCAAAATCAAAAGCCGCCATTTGGCTAAATCTTATTGAAAACCCCTTTGGTGGTAGAGTAAAAAATTGAATTCTTCGAAAATAAATACCTGGATGAATGGATGAATTGGATTATATGCTCAAAAGTTAATAAACTAAATTGTTTGGACATTGTAATTTAATCTGCATTAATAAAATATGCTAAATTCAGATAGAGTTTTTCTTCAATTCTCTTTTGAACTTGCTATTTCATTTACACTCGTCAATTTAATTTTCGTACTTTTTAATGCACATCAACATGCATGAAAGAAAAAAACAAAAAGAATAATACTAGTACCGTCATGTTTTTATTTTCTTTTCCCTTCTCATCCAAAAATACTCGCCTTGACGAGTCAGAATTGAAGAGTGTGAAAGCAGACTAAGATATTATAAAAATATTACACAGGTTGTGTTTAACATTATAGTTTTTATGATTTCTTATTTAAAAAGTTAAAATTTATGTATTTTGATATGTTTTGTACAAGAGACATATCAACTTGAGTTTTTGTTTGTTTCCGTTGAAATAAAAATTTTAAAATACTAAATTCGAAATAACGATTTCTTTTTATCGGGATTTTGAAGATTTTTCTCAAAATTCATCTGACAGCCCTGATTGTACCTACATATGTATATGTGATTTAATATTTTAAACCTGAATAGTTGTTGTTAAAAACTCGTTGGTCTTAGAGATAAGGAATTAATCTCCTATTTTGCATACGATCAATGTCTCTTTTTACACGGGGATTTCTGGAACCAATTACTGTGTAAAAACCAGAATAAGGTGTATATGGAGCTGTCACATTTTATATTTAGCTCGTTATTTCAGAACTGCGCTCGGTTTATATTTTTAGTTTAGTCGTTTGGGCTTGATTGTTTAAGAAATAAAGGTATGCACATTTTTATCGGGTTTTAAACATTTCTGGTCCAATTCTTAGGGAGAAAATATGTATCTGCGTTCAATATTTCAATAAAATCAATTCAGGCGTTACGGAACAAACAAAGATATTCATATTGTAAAGGTACTATATGGATAATTCCAAGCAGGTTTTTCTTGTCGAAATAACCTGAACTATAAACTCAGCAGCAATAATTGAATTGTTGTAGCACTTTCCAGCAGATACAGCTTTACTCAAACGTAATAACATACCGAGGATAGCCAGGTTGTGAAATGGCACATTATGGTCTACAATTTGATCTATCTCCAACAATGTGGAGAAGGATGATATGATGGCGAGAATGTTAGCAGATACCACAATATCTGTACATAAACTTTGCGCACGCTTGTACCTGGCTTTTTCTGAGCTTTCCCACATGGGGAAAAGCATTTTCAGAAAACATCAACGAAGTGGAATCTTCCAAGGCTATAGTACTTGCTGATATTGAGACACGCTTTCGATCGCGAAATAGAGAGCGTAAACATACCCAGCGCCCAGTAAATTGGTTCAAGTAATTTCGTTGTGACGAGTAGGGAACATCGCTCAGGCCAATATTTCTCCTCAGTCAATCGAAGCTCTTCTCCACCTCAGCTTGCCGGTCAACTAACAACAGCTCGTTACAGTCATATTTGCGCAAGATGAATTGTTAAGTATAGTCACTCTGATTTCATAGGTCATCAACTAGTAGTGACCCTATGAACTGATTTACCTAGTGTCACTTGATGTGTCGACTGTCTTGGGCAGAGTCAGTTAGACATTGCTTTTCCAGGGAGAATAATGCAGTCCACAATGCCCTATAATGTGAAGAGATGGGTTTTGAATTAACTGAGTTGCAGACATTTGTTTGTGACGTTAAGAGATGTTTTCTCAATATCCCGTATTGCACTCTGTCTAAAATTTAGACTCTAAATTACTGGCGTCAATATAAGGTGTGCAGTTAATCATTAATATTGACGACACCATCATGGCAATGTGCCACTACGTTCACAAGTTAAAGTTATTAACCTGACAAAATCTATGTAACCTGTAGTTGTCACCAACTAAGTCAGTGGTAACAGACAAAATTACTAGAAAGGATTTAAATTTAATTAAGCATATGATGCCGACGGAACTGTGTATATTCAAGTACTTATTTGTTGTGAATTTTATACTAATACCTAAATTAATAAAATAATATATGCCTTAGAGGGGTTTCCTAGAACATATGCGTGCTATGACCAATTAAGTGCCGATCGCACAGTGGACGAAATGGCGAATCTAGCTGTATTTAATTATTATCTCGGCTGTTTCTTATTTGATCTTAGTCACATTTTCAGGGAAAGTTATTTATATATTTCCTAACATATTTCCAAAATATCGGACAAAACGGGCGACTATATAGTATATTTTCCATATATACAAAAAACAATTTTTTGTAATATGAAAATTTTTTTATTACAAAATTATTTTAGACAATTCAAGAGATAACTAAGTTAATACTGTAATATTATTCAGAGTCTGAGCTACTATTATCTAATATTTCAGAATCTAAATCGGTATCTAAAAGGACATCCAATATTTTTTTCGTAAACATCAAAGATGCACTTTTAGATAAATAAGATATCAGAGGATCAGATGAAACTAACAGAGCGTGCATTAAGTCCACAGCCGAAAATTTCGGCAATCCTTGTTCTTTGATTCTAGAGCCTTCTCCGAGAACATGCCAATCGGAAGTGTATATTATGTATATTATGTCTGCACCAGCGCTGCCAGAAGTAAGATTTTACCTTATTTTTTAAGATTTTTAACCGAAAAAAAATTTTAAGATTTTTTCCCCAAATAAGAGATTTTTTGTTTTGTCTACACGAAGGTTAGGTTCAATTAAAAAAAATCTTCTTTGTTCCCATTTGAAAAATTTTAAACTAATCGATCTCAAAAAATGTAGGTACAATTTAGTATAAGAATATGAATTTTTGTTGTTATTTTTTTGGTAAGTGTTAAATAAAATATGAATTATTTTTATTATTTATAATAAAAAAAAACTACTTATTTTCCTCAAAAATAAGATTTTTTCCTCAAAAATAAGACTTTTTTTTGTCGAAATTAAGATTTTTTGCTCAAAATGTCTGACAGCCCTTGTCTGCACCATGTATTAAAGTTTTATGCAGAGGACTAGGCATGTAAAACCAATGATATTTTTCGTCCAGTATTAGTTGTTGGATCAACTAATAAAAGTGGCCCATCCAGCCATTATTTGTTTTTTGTTTCAAAATTTTTAAGAGTTCTGTTACTCGCTTTCCATTTGTCCACCAATTTCGTGATCAAATTTCTTAACCTTTTGGCACTTTCTAAGTTTTGTTCCGCTGTATAGTTGTTCCTATCAATTATATTGGTAAATATATGCGACTCCACTGCAGAAAACGTTTTTAAAGGGCCAGACCCTTCCTGCCACGTTAAAAAGAGGCTACGCTTGTGAAAAAAACATTATGCTCGTGCAGCATCATATGTTACGTTTAGAAGCTCTTAGTTTTTTAATTATCGATTTTACTGTCAAACAGTGAGTACTGACTTGCTACAAACAGTCTATCCGAAAGGTAGACATATGTGAATCAAACAAACAAAAGCAAATATTAATTATTTATTTTAACCTCTTAAAAATGTACAAAGAAAGTAATTAGTGTTTCATAACTATGAATACACTGAAATTAAAATAATAACTTCAAATACCAATATTCACAAAAAATTTAGACTTGAAGATTCAACAGATTTATTCTTATATATTCATAAAGCATAACAGCTTATTTTAGTTTATCAGCCATGTCAAAGAACTCAATTCCGATCGAAAGTGGTTTGAATACCGTTTGAATTTAGAAAACGAAAAAATATTTTTGTTTCGGAATGAAAATGCTTTAGATTTCTAAATTGGAATTGTTATTTTTTATTATTTTATACTGAAAAGATAAAACTCATACTACTAATTTATAATGACAATTAAATAATCAATTTTATTATTTCATTGTTTTATTTTTTAATTATCTCATTGATATTTAAATACAATAATAACAATTTCAAAGTTGGTGTCAGCAACAAGTAAACATTTGTCAAAAAATTACAAAAATTAAAAATATTTACACAGCACTGGAATATGACAGAGGATCAGTTGTATTCCTTAAATTTCTTCTTTGTAGCTTTTAATCTGCGTTTTGGTGTCTTTGTTCATTTAAAACAGCAACAATTGAAACTCCGGGAATTTTTAAAAACATTTTCTCACTTTTATTGAAAATTTCTTTGTTAGCGCTCTTTTTGTTCGCTTTTGTTTTATTTTGCACAACGTTACCATATTTAAGTTAAAACCCGAGATTTAAAAATTGTTTGGGAATAGAAAAAAATCGATCAGAATCTAGAGAACACAAAGTAAAAACGATCGATTTGCAAATACGTAATTGAAACCGAATTATGTCACATGACTGTACTCGTACAAGGGTTAACACTACTGAAATCTCTTATTAATGGACTTGAATTTTCTAAAAAAAAATGACACTAATTTCGCATTTAGTAATTCTCTGTAACTACTAGAATTCATTTTGGTGCTTGGAAACGCCAAATCAAGCATCTGTCTTCTCATCGAAAAAAATTACCTTAAGCAAAAATGCATATACATACATTTAAATAGTGCAACTATTAACAGTTAATTCAAGTCTAGCAGTTTTGTGGCAGAGTAATAACTTTGGCACACACAACAGCTTTTATCGAGTAATAGTCTGTAGGTATTTATGGTTGATTTACATTACGTTTATTAATAATCTGACCAAGACTCTTCATTGTGTTGCTGGCACAGTTTATAATTCCGCCATCGTCCCATTGAGAAAGCATTTCATTCTGGCTGGCACTTTAGTGTTATCATAGTAGTGGCAATAGCTCGAAAACTTAAGCCACTTTTTATATAAACTGAAATTTTACCTTTTTGAAAATCACTAAAAGGTACAAACCACGCGGCATTTTATAGCAAACTGTTCAAAATTGTACAAAAGTAATCCTCCTATCAGAAAATTCTATACATTTTGCGAGGCCCCTAATTTCAGTTCAGTCAGCAATATTCCGCGTTCTGGATCAGTGTAGCGTAACATTATTTATTAACGTGTATTTCGCATGTGTTTACTACACAAATATCAAAACAGAACTGACATTAGGGGCCTCGCAAAATTTATAGCATTTTCTGATAAGAGAATTACTTTTGGGCCACCTTATATAATAAGAATAAACAACAGTTATACTTTTGTTTTTCTAGTATTCTTTTTTGTTTATCATAAAATGTAATTATAGTTGTGAAACACTAACAAAAAAATATAATGAACAATTTCTCTTTTTAATTAATGAAGTGGTCTCCCAAATTGTGGGGAAAAAATTGTACACGTTTTAAAAAACTTAAGCTAGATTTACACGATTGAAATTTTCTTCAAAGTTGCTCTTCAAAATGCTTCAAACTCGTTTAAACAGCAAGATTTCTTCAAAATTTATTTAATTAATAACTATTAAAAACTATTAAATAAATAAATTTTGAAGAAATGTTGCTGTTTAAAAGAGTTTGAAGCATTTTGAAGAGCAACTTTGAAGAAAATTTCAATCGTGTAAATCTAGCTTAAGTTTTTTAAAACGTGTACAATTTTTTCCCCACAATTTGGGAGACCAATGGCATCTCACGTGATGCCATTTCATTTATATATATATATAGATGATCAATATTTTATATTCAAAAGTATATTCGAAAAATGTTCAGGAGTTTATATAAAGAAAAGTTAAAAACGACCCAATATTAATTAAAAGGAAATAGGATGTTTTTTATTTTTGTAACAAATTGTTAAATTGAAATACATATATGAAGACATATTTCAATTTAACAATTTTTTACTCAAAGAAAATTTTGTTTAGAACAGAACTTTCATAGAAAATTTGGTGCAAAATAGTTGTTTCTGTCAACAATTACATATGTGTAACTATTCCTTCTTATACATAAATGTTTTGTATAACAGTTTTTTTTTGTAACATTTTGTGTATAACTGGTTTAAATATAGATAATTATGTGTATAACAGTTTATTTACACATATAAAAATTTCTGTATAACAGTATTTTCTATAAACAATCTGTGATCTGTGGTGCAGATCAACGCTAATATTAAAAAAATTAGAAAAATTAATTTAAGTCTTGGTACTTGGTGGTAAATTTACTATTTGGATATTATAATGAATACCAAACATCAATTTAATTTTCCATCACTGAGTAACAAGATAAAATTTACAATTTACTAAAGAATTTGAAACAAATTTGATAAACAAAATAAATCTTAACTTAGTTTTGTGAGTAGTAATATAAAAACCAAAACAGAACAAGTTCGTTTTAGTTAGTTCCTTGTCCTATCAAAAAAACGTGTCTAAAATTTTGTCAATTTAGCCTTTAAAGTTTTAGAAACTCTTCATTTACGATTTTCTCTTAATCCAAAAAGGTATGTAGGAAGGTATTTCAAGACTCACCTTAAATGTTGTACTATCTACAATGGAACAATCCAAACCATTGAGAGTGTAATCCTCAACGCCATCCAATGATGCTTGTGCTGGATGTTGCGATTGTTGGTGATGTTGATGATGCTGATGATGATCACTGTAATTCTGTTCGATTTTTATGGTTGGACTTAGAACGGTTAAATTATTGGACGTTTGAACACCGGTAGCGGTAAAAGAACCCTGTACCAGAATCGGGGCACTCGGAGCACTGGGTGCTGTGCAATTGGTTAGAGCTGCTGCAGCGGCCGCTGATACTGCCGCGGATGATGTAGAGGAGTCGTGATAGGGCGCAACAACGAAAGAGGGATATGAACGAAACTGATGATACTCGCTGTGAGAGTGTGGATGTGCCAATTGTGGTCCTTTATACCAAGTACCATGCATAATCATTTAAAAATTATGCAAATGGTTTGGTTGCAACAATGTGTTTGATTGGTATTGTTAGATGTAGATATTCTCCTTTTTGCATTTAGTTTTGTATAAACAAACACTTTTTTTCTTGTATAGCTAAACAGGCGCTATTTTTATTTAAATATTGAGATAATAATTTTTATAAAATTGTAAATTTTTATGACAATTTTTTTAAGATTTCTTTCACAATTTCACTTGCATTATTTTGATTTATTTTATTTGATTTGAATTTTTGCTTCATATTTTTTTGAAGGTATAAATGACTTAAATTTTTTTGTGCTGCTTTTAAAATCACTTATTTATAAAAAACACCTTGACTTTATTTCTTCGATTCTGCTTTAAACCGTAATTGAAACGGCAACAACCGAAAAAAATTTTTACAAAAATTTCACGTTTTTTTTTTTTTTTTTTTTTTTTTGTAATATTGTTGTAATTATGACCGGCTTTTTTTCAAATATTTTTGGTCATCAAATTGTTGACATTCAATGTTTCGATGTGTTTTACATTTAAACAGAAACCTGCCTGGTTGATATTGTAACGATTTTTAAAAGTTGATTGTGACCAAAGAGGATCGATCCTCGCTTGTGCTTGAAAATACCTAGATGAATGCACTGAATTTAAAACTTACAAGTGGAACAAAAAACTGCCATCGTCAGCAAAAAGAAGACTTATTAAGATGGACTTGCAATACGCACAGTAAGTAGAAAACACTTGAAACACATTCAAACATTTAATAAAAATCGCGCGCGCGTTTTTGGTCACAGTTTGCAAAATTTTTCGCAGACTTTTTGCTTTGTCTTCAGTTTGTTTTCAAAGTGTGTGCTTTTTTTTCTTTTTGTTTTGTTCAACAGCGAACAGTGTCTTGTTGTGGAAGCAGCAGCAATTGGCAAAAGATACAGACAAAAAAAATTGCTGCCAACTCGCAAGAATTCCGCACACGAATGCTGAGTATGAATTGAAAAAAATATTGAAATGCCTCGATGGCTTTTGCTACTGTTGGCTTTTTTCTCTAGTTTTTCTTTCTTTTGCTTTGCACACAAACAAATACAGAAAACCTGCCACAAAAAACAACAACAACAACAGCAACAACAAATTTGTGAGAGACACCAATAACAACAATGAGTAGCAAGTCGTATAATGTGCTTTTACTGCCGCCTCTTGATTAAGTTTTTGTTATTGCTTTAGTCGGGCTCTTTTTTTTGTATTGTGTTGTTGTTGTTGTTGCTACTGATTCCCTACATTTGGTCCATGCCACTGTGAGTGTGTTTCTGCGGTATCCACATTCATCTATAGCTGCCTCAAAAACATTAAGAGTTCAATACACACGATAACAACAACAATACCCACCTCTCAATGTTTTGGGTGCATTTCAGAGTCAATTTGGCTACAACAAAAAAAGTACTCAACCACTTTTTTCCTCTGTTCGGCTACTGTGCACAACTTGTTTTTTTCTTTAGTTCTTGTTTTTTCTTTCTGCTTTTCATTGTATCTCCCCTAAATGTTGCTCCCAAGCAGTAGCCAACATTGCGCATGCTCACATACCGTGTTAAAGAGCAAAAACTCTTTAAGCCATTAAGAGTTGTTTGGGCTCCAACTAAAAAAAAATAAACAAAACAAATTTAGTTTTATACTCGTTGGTATAATGAGTTTGGAAAACCTACAAACTCTAGCCAGACATTTGATTTAGCTTTGACATTAAAATGAGCAACAGATTTGAGTTTTTGAGTGCTTTTTTGTGGGACGTTATTAAAGTGGGGATATTTTTGCTTTAGTCATTATATGTAGGTTTGTAATGAATTGTAATTTTTGGCGGGAAATTTAAAGTAGTGTGTACATATTTAATTTAATCAATTATTATGAAAGTTAATAAGCGTTACACTGTTATAATAAAAACAATTTATATTCGAAAAAATGTGCTTATAATTATGTATGTAGGCAGTTTTATTATGCCAATTGCTTTTGTTATCTATAATGCATTTAAATGATTAAAACCCCAATGCAAAACATTTAAAAACATACAAAAATAATTTAATTACAAACTATATATTCATATATGTATGCATGTACATTAGGGTGACCCCGTTTGTATGCAGAAAAAATAAGGTATCAATGTTCCCGACTAATATGAAAATTTGATCCATTTTAAGACTACGTTTCTCAATTTTTTTTTGTCCTGGGGTCAATATTTGGTGAGCTGGATCAAAGGATAAAAAGGTCCTTTTTAAAGGTTTTTTGTTTTTTTCCACATTTCTTCCAAAGGAACTATATGTAAATTTGGTATCATATGAAAGGTCTTTGAGAAAGAAGCGCATTCAATGGGTTATCAAAAATTACAAAAAAAAAATTTTAAATTAAAAAATTGTTTGTAAATTTTGTTCGGCATAAGGTCATAAGGTAACAAATTTTTAAATGAAAAATATAAAAATATTTTGTTTTAAAATTTTTTTTTTTTTTTTTTATTTTATTTTATTCCCAATATTTCGGTCAGCTTTGTTGACCATCTTCAGGGGTTATTTAAAATAAATAAATGAAAAACAAATTTCACTATGTTGAGTTTGTTGTCCAGTCGTAAGCTTATGACCTTATGCCGAACAAAATTTACAAACAACAAAACTAAAGGTCAACAATTTACAACTTTATACAAATTAAAAAATTTTGAAAATTTCAAACAAAATTTTATTATTTTTTTTTTATTTTTTCATAGAATTTACTTAAATCAATAGTTGAAGTTTCTTGATTATAAACATCATGCAATTTAACCCAAATGGTTTTTAACGTTTTTTAAAATTCTGCCTATTTAAATTTTTATTAATTTTTTTTTAAAACCTTATTTCTTCCCTATCTGACAATCTCTGTTAACTCAATTCGTTAATGTACATAATGGGTATTAAAATAACGTAAATTTTATACGCTAAAAAACGGGAAAAACCATTTGGGTTAAATTGCATGATGGCTATAATTCTTGTTATAGTATTGGATCGGAAATCTCAATTATAGGCCAAAATATCCCAAAAAACGTGACAAAAAGTGGTGACTTTTCTACATTTTTGACTTTTTGACCATGGCAACGAAGTTTTTTCTAAGTAATATGTACAAAGAAATTATAGCCCGAGACAATAGCTACAAAATAGTTTACGAAATATGAGCCCAAGAAAATTTGCAAATTTTCCAAAGAAATAAAGCCTGAGAAAAAATTTCAAGTCAAAATCGGGTCTAGTGGACTTTTTTGCTCAGCACAATCCCAAGAATCAGAAACGCGAAGCGCCCATTAAGATTTTTTTCCTTCAATACTAATCGCCCCACCCTAATGTACATATATACATATCGATGGCTTAATATAAAAAAGGCCTAACTCAATTTTGTTTCAAAAAAAAAAAAAATCAATGAAAAAAGCCTTTCTTCGATACCTTTATTAAAACAAAAATAAAAATAAAATTAAATAAGAAATAAAATGTGTTGCTTTTTTTTATTAAAAATTGTATTAAAATATTTGTTGTATCTAAAATTTTACGAGTTAGGCCTTTTTTATATTAAGCCATCGATATGTAAGATCCTTTTATACTTGTATTAATATTATTTTCTTATGGCCATTAAGGATACCAGTAAAAAATGTTCATGTTGACATGGATTGGGCAAACTGTTTAAATTTCAATTTTAAATGCTTATAACTCGAAAACTATAAATGATAAATATTACAAGAAAATTTCAAACGTTTAATAAAATTACATGTCAAAGATGTCCTATTTTTAGAGCCCACACTTGCGCCTCTGCAGGTCCATCATCAATTACTAAACACGAATGCTTCTTTGAAACTTTTTTTTTTTAATACAAATAAATATCGATTCTGCCCCATTGTGTGTACATAAATTTTACAGGAAATTTGTAAGTATATGAAAAACGTTCAAATTTGTGAAAGGAACTTTGTCTCTTTGGGGACCTTCTGAAGAGTAAATAAACAGCCACGTCACAGAATTTAATTCCGTTCGCAAGTGGAATTAATTCCATATTTTACTTCTATAGCAACAGTAAAACGAAAATAGTTTTCGGAATGAAACCACTTTGAATTTGCTATGATAAATTGTAATTTTAAGAATTTCCAGGTTTCATTTCGAAAAAAATTTTTGTTTTACTTTTTCTATAGAAGTAAAATATGGAATTAATTCCACTTGCGAACGGAATTAAATTCTGTGACATGGCTGATAAGTTTATTGCATAAGTATTTGGTGTTGGTGAAAAGATTACGACTTGAAAATTAATAATCTAGTGAAATGAATTATTTTATAAATTTTTTCGAATGTCCTTTGCCTTAAATGATAAAAAAATTATAAATTGGCTGATTTTCATTTTTAAATTGAAGAAAAATATAAAAATTAATGCAAAATTTTAACGGTTAAAGATGTCATAATAGAATTTAAAACTTATAAAGATCCAAATGTCCTTCAGTTGCATTATAATTTTTGTTAATATTTATTTTCAAATACCGAAATTCCTAAAAGGGGAAAAATGTGTTCAAAAATTTTGTTTTGTTTTTATAAAAGTGTCCATTGAGACTTAATTTACCGTGTGATAGTAAAAAATGAGTAAATATTTGCCATATGTGACCATACAAACCCACCCAAATCCGCTTGCTAGAATTCTAGTTCAGAGCCAGACAGAGCACAGTGGTATTTTTTTTGGCAAAAAGTCTATTTTTTTACAGTTATTTTTTAGAAATCTAATGATGCAATTCTGTTGAGAAATGTTTCATTAGTAGAAAACCATGATTTGTTTTCGAAAAAAATAAAATTTTGTATAAAAAAAAGTGTGATGAAGTTATCTAAATATTATACAACGAAAACTGATGAAAATTTTACTACATTTCAGTTGTTTATACAATAAATATGGTTCAACTACCAATAGTTTTAGAGCATTTTTATTAAAACCTGGTATTTTAAATTTAATAGGAAAGAAAAAATATTTAAATTACATATATAGTTTAAGAGATCTGAGCAAATCAAAATGACTCCAAAAAATTTAGCATTTTCAGTTTTCATTAGAAAAGAAATAAGTTAGCTCGGTCTACCTTCGTGCTAGTACTACTTCTAAATGAAAGTTTGGAATATTTTCTTTCATTTTATGTAAAAAAATTCTGCGACTTTTTGCGATCGCTGAACAAACTTATAAATTTTGTGATAAAACTCACGTATTTTATATGAATATTTACAATAAATTGCAATGCATATTTACAATAAAAGGTTTTGTATACTTTTAGGCTTTTACTTTTTAATAATTGATTGACAGCAATATCGAAAAAGTGCATAACCAAAAAAGAAAAACAAAACCATATGATTAATTAAACCGTTATTTAAAATAATAATATTTGCAAAAAAAAGTCTAAGAAAATTATTAAACGTAACTAATTTTTAAAATGAATTCATTTTGTTTTTTTATATAGTGAATTGTGCAAGGAACTTATAAATTGCAATAGTAATGTGGATTTATTAACTCATTTCATAAAAACTAAAAACATGGTGCTTACTATTAATGAAATTCAAATTGTGAAAAAATCAGTTCAGAAGCGATTTCTTAGTCAGTTTTTAAAACGTTGGGCCGAATGTCACAGAAACAAATCAACTTTTTTTTGTGACCAAAATTTTTGGTTCTATGGGCGGTGGATAGTGGGCGTGGCCAATTTTGATGAAATTTTATATTTTTCTTATTTGAGCTAACCAAAGGCTCTGTGCCAAATTTCAAAAACTTTGGACCAAAAATAAATTTTCGGTTATATGGGCGGTGGGTGAAGGGCGTGGCCAATTTTGATGAAACTTTATATTTTTCTTAATTAAGCCAACCAATTTTTCAACATTCTACGAGCACGCCTTGTATTTTTTGCCAAACATTAAATACCACTGTGCGGAGTCGAGGCTTCGTAGAGCTTAACAGCCAATAAGAAATTAATGCTCTGTTAGAGAGTAATTAAATTTATTTTAGTTTTAAGATTTGAATACTTATTGTTAGGCCTAAGGAAATAAGGCAGATTTAATAAATAATAAAAAAAAGTAAAAAAAAATGTGTGACCATAGCTCAAGTCTTACAAGTTTTACACACTAAAACAGCCTCCTGAATAAAACCCTACATTTGAAATGTTTCGAACTCATACAACCTGCCGCATTTTAATTACCATCATCTAGAAATAATTACACATATTTTTGTAAATTTAATTTAAATGCAATATACAATTACAAAGAGTTTAAACAAAAAAAATTCTCTTTTTTCCGGTAATTTTCAAGAATGTATCTCTTTAGCACCTATTTGTAGTTTTTACAACGACCCTCTCATACAAAGGAACCAAAATATACAGGCGCTTTAAATTTCAGAGGGGGAGCAAATGTCATGGTTGTTAGTTTTTTTTTTTCTTCTTTGTAACTGTTTTTGTAAACATCCTTTGCCATGATTTGCACAAAATTTGCAAAAACAAGTAACATGAATATACAGACAATCAAACCAAAACAATTGGGAATGCTTGACTAGACTTGGGAGTGAGAATGTGAGTACGAATGCATTGCAATTTTATTGCACACTTTTTTGTTGTATCCATGCGCTGCTAAAATATTTATGCTACACTACAATTTCATTTGTTGTTACTGTTTTTGTGCTCGTTGTCCGTCGTCTTTATCACCAAAGTTTAAATGCATGCGCATCAATTTTGCCATAAACCTGATGCCTCGCCTTATTTCTTAATTTTTTTTTTTTTTTTTGTTTTTCGTTTTGTTCGAGTTTTTTACTGGCGATTTTTATCAAAAAAAAAAAATAATGTATGAAAATAAAACTTTTGTTCATTTTAAAGTTTGTGTAACTCCTTGGAGACATTTGTACCTATAAATACAAATACAAGTCACATGAATGTATTACAATAAGAAAAACATACACAGATACATACATTAAATGCACGAAAAGGTTGTAAAATGTCTACGTTTTTATTTTCAATTCTGATCGCATAAAATTAAATAAAAATCAAATTTTAAAAAATCAGGAAAAAAGGCTGCAAACCAAATCCATATGTGAACACAGGTGCGACATAAAAAATAGCGGGTGTTTGAACTAAGTTCAGAATGACATGTCCAACAATATGCTATCAATTAATATTTTAAATTTAATTTTGTTTCTCAACAAAACAAAATTATGCATCACAACTTTAACGTTTTTCATAAGATTTTGCTCTGTTACGGATTTGATATAAAGATGTATAGTACAGGGTGGGGCAAAAGTCACGAAGGGGGGGGGGGGGGGTAAGTGCATAAATTATTCGTTCTTGGGAATCTCCTGGCTTTAGTTCTTGCACTAACTGCACCTTATATGGGAAAAGATGTAAATTTCCCTTTAATATTCTGCGTAAAGACCGCCGAGACATTTGCAGCTCAGCAGAGCGCCTTCGAGTTGATGTTTCAGGATTCTCCTCAACACTCTCCAGAACGCGTTGAATATTTGCTTCACTAATTACAGAATGTGGTCTTCCGCTTCGTGGAAGATCCCTCACTGAGCCTTGTTCCTGAAAACGTGTCACTAAGCGTCGAATCATTGATTCGGATGGTGAATTCCGCACATTAAAATGACGACGATAGGCTCGTTGAGTTTGAATTATTGATCGATGATGTTCAAAATAAAGTTCTATGATTTTGGTTCGCTGGATAACGTTGTAACCTTCCATAATTAATCTCCCAGATTTATTTTACAAGTCCTAAAAAGAAAAAAAAAAATTAAATTAGAAAAGTTATGACTGTTTCAAATCCCTTCGCGACTTTTGCCCCACCCTGTATGTTGCTTTTAGAATACTGCCCTTTCTAATTGCTATTTAAGCAACCACCACTGTCTGGGCCCATCTATAATAATCATAATAATATTGTTGTTGTGGTTGTTTAATTTTTATTTGACAACAACATGTTTTGGTGTCCATGTCATGTTGTATGTATTTCTCTTTGGTTTTTTCGTTTCATTTCTTAGTTGGACGATATTTTTTGTATGTGTTTTTATAATTTTGTCATCCTATGACGACTGTAGCGTTGTACTTGTTCTTGTTGGAGACTCTTCAAAAAACGTCCACTACTGCTGATGCCACTCTTGTTGTTGTTGTTGTTCTTGTTGCTAGAGCTGATGCTTGCTGCCTTTGATTTCAAATCCAACAATGTCCAAATTGTCTTTAGAGAATTGACATACATTTCTGTTGTAAATCATCTCATCTTTTGTAGTTTTTATTGCTGCAGTTGATTTTTTGTTACGTTTTCATTTTTGTCAAAATTGTCGTCTGTTTCTTGATCTCAAAAAATGGCTGACTTAACTGAGCAATGTATTTATGTATGTACATATGTTAATTTATGTTTATTTTGGCTTTAACGAACGCCATTTTTTGCTGCTGCCCTGAGTGCTGAATCCCAAAATGTCAAGGACAAATTATGGATTGGTGCAGATCATCAACAAAAAAAAGCAATGGCTTTTATAATTTTTAACAACTAAAATGATACAAGAATTAAGTTTTCTTTTTTTTTAAGTTGAATTTAAATTATAATTGAGAATCCGAAATGATAGTTGAAGTTTTGTTTTATATCTCAAAGTATTTGAAAGTAACAATGAAGTGTACACCCAATTCTGTTTTTACACGGTCTTTTTATACCCTTCACCTTCATGAGAAGGGTATATATAAGTTTGTCTTTCCGTTTGTAATTTCCAAAATATAATTTTCCGACCCTATAAAGTAGGGGAGTGGGGGGCACCTTTTGAACACTTTTTGCTTTCAAGGCAATTTAACTAATATGTATGGAAATAAACTTTAGTTTAAATTTACAAGTAACTTATTTTCAGTTCGATTTTCATTTTTTTTTATTTTTTAATGGCTGAAGTCATTGTGTTCAAATGTGCCCCCCATACGGGGCAGCTTTGAACTAGACTGGGGCAGCTTTGAACGGCAATTTTTTCTTGTAGCGCTTATGTCCAAAAATAACACAAACAGTTATATTTATAAATATATATAATAATAAATTCGTTTTATTTATTAAGAAAAACATAAACAATAACAATTAAAAAATAAAAAAAATTCAAATCAAAAATAAGTTTTATATTATTAAGACGGAAAAGGCCTTGCGATTTTAGGTGACATTACATTTTCCTTTCAAGCATCATGATCAGCATTGGATTCGAGAGAATCAACAATGTTTGGTACTTCGCTAGAAAAATTAACATGTTCAAAGGTGCCCCCTTTTTCTTTGTTCAAGCCTGAACTGGCTTGCCATTTCACGGAAATTTATATTAAATATTTTTTTTTTACATAAATATCAAATAACTTACCTTTATTTTGTTTGAAATGAATTTTTGACTGCAATAAATTTATTTCACGAAAGAAAACGATCACTGAATACTTCTTACACTCTTACAAAAAAATAAAACATTTACAATGGCACTGCGAAAACTTGTTCACCCAACTACATTCGGTCGACGACTGAAGAAACTAACAAAAGTTGTTGACGTTGCTAGAAAACAAGGTTGGCATGTGAAAAACTCGGTTAAGGGTCGGAAAAAATGTTAATCTGATATTTTATTAACATAGTTCAAAGGTTCTCTCCTATATATATTCTGGATCCTTAACCAGTTTCGGCAAATTTATCCATTAATCTCTTTACAGTTGACTCTTTTGGAGCATTATTGTGATCCCAAATTGATCGCAATTTGCGAACTGTAGCCGCAAAACTTTCACCATTTTGGTAAAACAATGTCACAATCAGAATGCGTTGTTCATTCGTGTAGCGCTCCATTTTTACTAACCTCGTACCTTCTACTAGCAAACAATAACAATTGTTCAAACGTCAAACAATGACACTTCGAATGGCGCCAAATTAAAAAATTGCGTTCTAGTTGGGACACCCTTTATTTAGTCTCTAATGGCGTTTTCTTTTCTGGCAAAAATGTTACACGTTTTTCCCATTTCGCATCTTTTTTAATTTTTTTGTGTTCTTTTCTGAAAAAATGTCAACACTGCTAAAGTGTAGTGTGTTCTTTTCTATAAATGTCACATTATAAATTTAAAAAATGGTGCACCTTTCACACTCTGTATTTTTAGAGGGGGAGAATCGCACGTTAAAACAGCTGACCAGTGATGCCAACTTTTGAGACTCAAAACGCGTAAACATTTTTGAAGAAAGGGCTAAATGGAAAAAAATCCATATAAAACCACATCCAATTTTCTTTTTTTTTTTTGCGTTTTGAGTGACTAAAATCCGGCTAAATCTAGCCCGAAAAGGGCTAAGTTGGCATCGCTGCAACTGACATTAGTTTTGTTTATGAATGTGTATTTGTGTTAAGAAAAAAAAAAATATACAAAATGGAAAATATTACTATGTACTTTTTTATGTGCTGAAAAAATTTTGGATGACTTGTTGGATTTATCTTCATCATCTGATGATGATAAAATATTTTATATGATTATGATTTTTATAGTATAAGAAGAATTTGCGTATTAGTCGGGAAGGTGCCATTGGTCTTTTTGATAAAAATTATTATCTTATTTCAAGCGATCTTACCAGGGAGCTATCTGCTTCTTCTTTTTTAACAAAAAAAAAACAAAAACAGCTGGACATGAAAAAAAGTGTTACAATGTTGTAATTTTATGTTCTATTCTGACCATTAAAAATGCGACATCTTTAAAATGTGGGGTAAACATTATAAAAATGTACATAATAAAGGTGTAACATTTTATTTCAGAAAAGAAAACACCATAAGACTAAGGTAGCTAATTTTATTATTTTCCTGGTTGGAATTTACGGCATCGCTTGATGTAAAAATAATTTCAAAGATTGATTCATGTTAGGTTTCTTTATTTTATTTAACATAAAAACTTAAAATGCACGTAGAAATCTTAATTATGACCGGAAAAGACTGCGACTGGCTGGTTCATGCGGAAGCTCCAATTTTCGATCAATCTTTCTGGCATTGCTAGGTACCTTGCGAATTACGCGTATTGTTGAGTTTCCACTGTGTAATAGTAGCTAGCTTATCAAGCAAAATTTTTGCAGACACATAACACAAATGAAAAAAAAAATGAATAGGTGTTTTAACAGACGATCTAGGCGGCACCGAAATGATCGAATAATTCGGAGACTTTGTTGTGGTATGAGTCTTTCTATGATGAATAAAAATAAGAAGACAATATGACAAAAATCAAGTGTAATGTGTACAAAACAAATGAAAAAAATCTAAATTAATCAACATTTATATGTAATTCAATCTGGTGTCACCGATGTCTATCTAAATAGATAGTCATAGAGCAATCTAGACTCTTAAATGCAATATAAGGAGTAGTAAATGTCCTTGACGAATCGGTTCTGCAAAGGATATTAATATTCCGTTGTTTTCGATGTCGAATATAATCAATGGGCGATTTACAGAATCATTGCATGGACCAATAATTTATTGTTGAGAACTCGGTCAGACTTCTTACATACATAAAGGGTGTCCCAACTAGAACGCAATGGTGTCAATGGAGTTGGGTATCGTGAAATGATAACCATTTTTGTCTTGCCTAGAATTGAAGAAATGAATGTGGAGGGCATGTGGTTTCAACAAGACGGTGCCACATATCATACAGCCAGAGAAAATGCATCAGTCATTTCTCGGTCGTGTTATTTGGCGTTTTGGAGACCAGAATTGGCCGCCTAGATTGTGCGATTTAACACCTTTAGATTTTTTTCTTTGGGGTTTTTTGAAGTCGATGGTTTACGCGAATAAGCCGACGACGACTCAAGCCCTAAAAGAGGAAATTGGACGCTGAATTAATGAAATACTGCAGCATTTATGCAAAAAGGTCATTGAAAATTACATTAAAAGATCGTGTGTGTGCCAGCAAAGCGACGGTGGCCATCTGCACGATATCTTGTTCCCTACATAACCTCATTCTGTCTACTTTACGATATAAATAAAGTTTCACGATTTTTTTTTTAAATATCTGTGTTTTATTTAAAATTTAAAAATTGCGTTCTAGTTGGGACACCCTTTATATGATTGGAAGTATGTATGTATTGCACACATAACAATTTTTGCAGAAGGTGCTGAATGAAGTGCAGGATGAATCAGTAACACATCATTTACAAATCGCAAATTAAGATAAAGTCCCTGATGGATCTAATTAGATTCTTTAGAGCAACTGGAATTACAATTCAAATTCATTTAATTTTGAGCGAGCGATTTTTATGTATTCGCATTTAATTTACACAAATTATTCAAAGGATATTACTAAAATGTACTAAAATTAAAAAAAGTAGCAACTTTAGAATCAATCACTCAGAACAGCAAACGGAAAAAGGAAAGAACCTTAAACAATTTTCGTTTCTAAATGAATTCAAACATTTTGTTGCCTTTCAATTTGCCTAAGGCTACACATTCTACTTAAAGTTGTTAAATTTTTAAATTTAGCAACCATTTTTATTGCATTAAACCCTTTCGTTCATGTACATATTGTAAAACCACAAAATAAATTAATTTTAAAAACTTAAATTGTAAATTTTTAAGAAAAATTTAATGCAAACCTCACACCCATTAAATGAAATGGCAAAAAAAAAAAGAAACTTAAACCAACAACAAATATGGAAACATGGAGATTGTTTTGTTTTTTTGTTTTTTTGGTAAATAAAAATAGGAATATCAAGCAATCAAGCAAACCCAACAAAGCTGAAAGAAAACTCCATGCCAGGGCATTCCATGCAAGTGTAAAGTGAATAATGGTTTTAAAAACGTCAAATCTAAATAAATGCAAGAAACATTTGCAAGAAACCAGCAAAATCAACAAAAACATAATACAACCGCACGCATGCAAGCGAAACGTCAAGTCAAGTTCTTCTTCAGCAATGTTGTTTGTTGGCTTCCAATCATGAGGACAGCAGCAGTGGCATGGATGATGATTATCATCATCATCATAATGACGTTGCACATTGTTATAAAAACAGGGAGTTTTAACTGCCACTACAATCACAAAAACATTGATGACGACGATATGGTTGGTCATGGACGCCATAGAATAAATGGTTTTTTGATAGACAGTTTAGAAAAACAATAACAACAACAACAACTGCTACTACTACAACAATCATACAAACGAAAGCAGCAACAATCAACACAACTTTAACATTCTCAGCATGAACTTAAATTTGTTGTTGCTTTTTTCGTCAAATTTTTAACAGAATTTGCAAACTATAATACGAGACCCTCAAATGCAATGAAGTATTATGTCAGTGCTTTAAAGTGTTTGATTCTAAGCGGAATAAAATTTCGCATTTTTATGCCCTACACCGCCATATATGCAATTCCTATTGTAACGATTGTTAGACTTATGTCCAAATATAACGGGAACTTGGCTACCTATTAGATCGGCCGTGCGTCGGTGGAAGGGGTTTAATAGTGTTCCCAAACTTAAAAATGTGTTATTACGTTACCGGAGAAATTAAAATTTTAGGCAGCAAATACTAAAAGTAATCCAAAACAGAGAAAGAATAAATCGTCCTTATTGTGAGTGTCGTTTTCTTTTTACGACAACGACTGTTTCGTAATAGATTAAAGAAACAAATTTATTTTTATCTTTAATCTATTACGAAAGATTCGATGTCGTAAAATGAAAACGACACTCATAATAAGGCTGAATATGTCAATGATTGACGTGTAGCTTAAGGTCTTATTTGTTCCTTGCTGACATGAAACCATATTAATTGTCAGCCCAATTAGTAAAGACTAACAAATAAAGCACCCTACCCCATCTCTATAAAACCTTTCGCAAAACTAAATATAAGCTTAAAATTCCATGTTTTGAAACATAATAAAAATATAATATTTATTTATAAATAATTAAAAAGTATTTCATTAAATGTGTAATAGCGTAGACAGACGACACAGTTAATTTGCATTAACAGTCTTAATTCAAA
The DNA here is from genome assembly GCA_916048285.2 of Bellardia pandia. Classification (NCBI taxonomy): domain Eukaryota; kingdom Metazoa; phylum Arthropoda; class Insecta; order Diptera; family Calliphoridae; genus Bellardia; species Bellardia pandia. Next base: position 126,079,178 of record OU696529.1, read on the forward strand.
TTAACTCGTGAATTATCCTATCTTAATGCGCATTAAGTTAGACGTAAATACACAAAATCAAACTGAATTTATACTGCATTTAGCTATTTCAATATGGCAACATCGTCGAAAATCAATAATATGTTATCAAATTGTTTACTATTCTAAAATAAGAAGAAGACAATTGTAAAATTAAAATAATAAAAATAGATTTCCACAATTGCATTTCTCTTATTTCAGAGTGTCCCACTGCGGTCCCCACATGTAGCAACACGTTCAGATTGATGGTTGCTAGTGCATGAACAAGTTTTGCATTATGGAGCAGTTTCAGCAAAAGTAATTTCAGCTTTTTTTCAAAGAAATACTGTTTTTTCAGCAAATGCCAAACAAATTTGTTCATAATTAAATAGTTGTTGACAAACAAACAGCTGTTACCTAAATGCAGTTAAAATGCAGAAACTGTCGTCTGTCACGGTAAAATCTTAATTCAAATTAGTGAGATTTTAATGCGCATTAACTCTGTCGTCTGTCTACGGTATAAGAAGGAATTTAAAATTTTCATTGAAAAATGACCACCTTTTAAAATTTGGTTATTAAAATTGAAAATATATATCAAGGTATAACAAAATTTTAACAAAACAAAAAAATGTATAGTTCAAATATTTGACCAATAATCAAGAAAAGTGTATGTAACAAGTGTAGAGTGTATTTAATTACACTTCAATATGAATATTATAATTCTGAGATATTTTTCTCATACTAATTTGGAGTATGATTATATGTTAATATTCATATTACGTATACGTTAATAAAAAATTTAAGTATAAACGTATCGAACATATGTACACCATTGTCCACACGCATACAGATATTAATTCAATTATATTTTGGCAAAATGACAGGGTCTATTGTCCTAATCACATCACAGATTTTGAGTTATAAGGCTGAAATCGACTGTCTTTGCTCTGTATATACTATATCTGTAACATAGTCCTACAAAAAATAAAACAATAACATTAAATCGCATGATTAGCTGGATTTCGGGAAATTTGGTTTGTGAGTTCCAATTAGTTAACTGGATTTCTGATTCTGAAAAACAACTTCCAATTATGGAAATCTTAATTTATCCCAACTTAGATCATAATATGATTAATTTAGATCATAATATTATTACTTTAGACCATAATATGATTATTATATATCATAATATGATTAATTTATATCATAATATGATTGCCTTAGATCATAATATGGTTAATTTAAAACATAACATTATTACTTTATATCATAATATGATTATTATATGTATATCATAATATGATTAATTTAGATCATAATATGATTATTACATATCATAATATAATTAATTTAGATTATAATATGATTAATTAAGATCATAATATGATTACTTTAACAATAATATAGTGACGTTGGGTCATAATTTAATCATGTATGACAATTTTATGATCATCTAAGGTTATAATATCAAATTATGATTAACAAGAAAATATAATTATGAAATATTACGATGATAATTGATCATAATATGATATTACATGGCATTTATATTCATCATAATATGTTTTGACCGACAATCATAAATCATAACATAATATATTGCTCTTAGATTATGCTTACCACAACTATGTTTTTTCTCTGCGTGTGCTATAGCTCGGATATTCCTGGACTGGTAACGACGATTCTTTCAACAAAGACAACAATTTAGAAAATATTTCTGATAGATTTTCTAGTTCAATCCGTTATTTGGGCAAATTTTGTGCAAAAAGTAAAATTTGTCAAGTTTCGGTATGACATTTGTATGGGAGGCAGGAAAAATAATGTACCGATTTCAAACAATTTCAATTGCAATTTTGTACATTGCGCACAAATTTTACATGAACAGTTGGCTGACGGACAAATGAACGGGTATCGTTAAATCGTCTCAGAAAGTGTTTCTGAGACTCTCGGTATACATTTGAGCGTTATATAGTATATAAACATATGTGACCCGGCCTATGAAAAGGTGGCTTATGACTCAAAAAAATTTTTCCACTTTTTTGGTTTCGATAGTTTTTGAGACGCTCTTTCACGTGGTGAAAACTAGAAAGTCCTAACTTGCTTAGAAGTGTATTAAAAATGTAGAGAAAGAAGGGCACAAATGAAAGAAAAACAGAATTTTATTGAAAATCCAGAATCAACAGCTGTTTCACGCAATTTCTTTTTTGAGTCATAAGCCACCTCTTCATAGGCCGGGTCACATATTTCCTTTTACTACCGTTTATTACATCTAAGTTTCGATTGATTTACAATGACAGATGCAAGAACTACTTCTTTTGAACGTCTGCTAACAAAAGCATAAAATACGTTAAACAGGCACTATGCCAGACAACCAGCAGAGTTGAGCTAAAGCGCAAACGCGTTTTTGTGCTGTAAAATCCACATAAACACTTGTTATGCACACACACACACACCTACTTATAATTTGTTGGTATCTATGTTTTGGCGTACTCCGCCTTTTTTTCATGTGTATGTGAAAGCTGTGGCAAATGTGTGTGTTGGTGTGTTGCACAGCATAGACAGACAACTTTTTTGTTATTGGCCAAACTTGAACGGGTTATAAAAGTGCTGTTACATTCAACACATTCAACTCTGTGCTTTAAACTGGTGGCATGAGCATCAGAAAGGGAACACAATATATAAAAACCATAAATTGGGGATACAAGACAGAGGCAGTTGCTGCTGGTGTTGCTGTTGCAAGACAAAAAAAAAAACACTCGTTGCACATTTAGAGTACAAGAACAAAACCAATGATAAAGAGAAAAGTTTATTTTGTACCTCGAGTCTCCCCAACATTAAGGAGCACAAAAAAAAGAGATGAGTGATTTTTTCTGGGCTCTTCGTTGGAACTCTTTTTTATGTACACACATACATATGTATGTATCTTTAAAAAGGGGGGCAAAATCTCAGTGTATCCAGTTATAGTTGTACTTTTTTATGCTGCTGTATGTTGTTGCTCTCTTTGAGTGATATTTTAAACACGTGCTTCATTCAGTTTTATGCACAATTGCAATGTTTAACAACACTTCTTCTCTATTTGCTTGCTATTGTGTAGCAGCTAGTGCTACTGCCAATGTTGCTGTTGTTTTTTCTCTTGTTGCAAGTTAATAATTCCAACCTCTTTTTGCTTGCTGGCGTTATAAACATACATACATACATACGTATGTTAAATTTCTACCGATTCCTATTTTATTACTGGCAACAACAGCAGCGAAAAAACACTGTTATTTTAGCAAAAATTACTTGTCATAGTTTTAATTTTTATTACAATTTTTATCGCATATTTATATTTCAAAAGTTTTTGTTAATTTTCCTTAAACATTTTTGTTGTTGTGGCGGTTTTGGTGTGTGTGTGTGTGTAATTTCAGTTTTTCCTTTTCTCAGTTGTAAAATTCATTTGTTTTTGGTTTTTCATGCCACATTTACAAGTGGCAGTCAACATTTTGACGCATGAAAAATATATTGCATTCGTAATCATAAGAAACGCTGAAGCAGAACAAAAAAAAAAAACAGAAATTGCAACTACAGCAATCGTAGCAGTCAGTCGGTCGTGTTGTATTGAAATGTGGAACACTTGGCGTATTTCATTACGTGTTTAGGTTTTTCTTACTTTTCAGTTTAAATTGTTCACACTTTTTTTTTACTTTTTCGCCCGTTTTTTCCGCTTTTTGTTTCCTTTTCGATTTGCTTCCATTCAGAGCTCAGCTCAAGTGATTTTGTTTTTTTTTGTTTGTCAAAGTGTATGAATTTGTGTTAAATGTATCAATTAAATTTTATTTGTTAATTGTTGCACTCCATTCAATTGTGTTTGAGTTTATTTTTGGTGAAATCCGACAGAATATTTTTTTTTTTGAAATTTCAACAAATTATTTGAAATTAATAATTTAGTACCTTCTTAATTATAGATTCTATTAGCGAAATTGTAGATTAATTGCTTTCAGTGTCAATAACCTGGAATTCTATTAAATTTACGGTCTGAAAACTGTTTTTGTTTCGAAATCATTTTAGTTTTGTTTTTCAATTTCGATTGTTATCTCATTTTATTAAATTAATACCAATTTACACGAAGCAATTCTTTAGGCTAAGCTGATTGCCTTTTAGACACCGAGGTGAGGCAAGATAACACAAATACACAGCAATTCGTGTTACTCTGTTTCTCGGTTTAACCAAAGACGAACAAATAAAAATCAAAACGTATGGAGATTGTAGACTTTCTGTGACCGAAATATCCAAAAAAGTGAAATCTAATTTTATTAAAAATGTGACGAAATATGGAAATAATATGCAAGGTCGTGTAAGTGGTGTGCTCTCTGACGCAGATAAGAGGCTTCAAATTCGCACGATCTGTTGATAAAATTAAGGCTAAAGTAGGTGTCCATGCAAGCAAGACCACTGTGAGGCGTGTTATTTTAGAAGAAAATCACTTTAAACGACTCAAATTAAACAAAAACCACCACTTAACTCTGCACGGAAAGAAATGCGGTTGAAATCTTGTCGAGGTAACATGGCATAAAGCAACGAGTGGAAGCGCGTTGTCTTTTCTGACGAGAAGAAGTTTAATTTGGAGGTTTGAATTAAGGAAGGAAACTCACTAGTTGGATCGTTTACACAGTCGAGTCGGCGGAGAAATGGTGTGGGCTGCGATTTCTTATTATGGCACCTGTGAGCTCCAATTTCTACGTTCAAATATGAACGCTAAAACATATCAGAGTGTTTTACAAAGGGCCTTTTTGCAACTAAAAAATCTTTTTGATCCATTGCCGTGGACTTTTCAACAAGACAACGAACCAATACAAAATGCCCGTGTGGTCAAATCGTGGATAGAGTCAAAAAATGTCAACCTTTTGAATTGGCCACTATAATCGCTGCACATAAATATAATAGAGAATATTTGGGGATGGCTGGCCAGAAAAGTTTACGAATCTGGAAAACAATTTTCAACCAAAACCGATCTTATTGAGGCCGTTCAACGGGCATGGACATCAATTTCTCTCGACTATTTGAAAAATTTGTACGAGGCTCAACTCACTACTAGAAATCCATATTAAAATTTTAGTTTTTATAAAAAAATAAAAAATATGTATAAAGTTGTAAATTGTTGACCTTTAGTTTTGTTGTTTGGAAATTTTGTTCGGCATAATGTCATGAGGTAAAAAAATTTTTTAATGAAAAATATAAAATATAAAAATTCTATTTTATTTTATTTCCTAATATTTCGGTCAACTTTGTTGAACATCTTCAGGTTGTTAATGTGTATTAATTTTTATTTATTTAGATACACATACGTTTTTCAATTCACATGTACTTATATACATATGTATGTCATATCAGTCTTATTTTTCACAGATATTTAAATTTTTTATACATGCATAAAATTTTGTTTATAATTTTCAAACAAAAAATTTGTGCAAAACCCACATCTTCAGTATTTGCCAATGAATGTTCGAGTTGATAATGTAAATGAATGCATTCATTTGCTAATGTCTCTTCTAGATCACCAGGATACTTTTTGGCGAGTTTATTTGCCTGACTTTTAACCTCAGTTGTATCTATTTTATATAAATTATCAAAAAAGCTAAAGTTTACAAAAAGCTTTTCATATGCGTTTTTACGTTCGGATAAACTGTAAACTTAGAGTATCCAAAATGGGATAATAAATATTTGTATTAAATTTTTCTTATCCAGAAAATTGTCGTCTTTCATTGACCCGTGATTCATCTGACTGAAGTTTTTTTTGGTTTTTCTGCGACGATTATCAAAATGATAATAATCCTGAACTCCAGATAGCGCTTTGGCTTTTTCTTCAAATTCTTCAAATTGTTTATTTCTTATATCCTGAAGAAATGAGGCTAGAGAACCGTAAATTTGGATAACAGATGATAAATCAGCGTGTAATCCCTGTAGTTTCTTAATAGCAGCATTAAAACGGTCTAAAATTACATTCCAAACAATGACTAGAGCTTCTATGGTCCAAACAATTATTGAGCCCTTCATTTATGAAAATCGAGTCCAGAACAAAGACAGAAAGGCACAAAATTAAATGTTTAATGTGCTTATCATGCGACACATTTTAAGAAAAATAACAGCAAGTCCTGACTTGGGAAATCAATGTTGCGTTGAAACTGTTTGTCGTGTCTTGCGAACATATGATTTTATTGGCCCGAAAAACAGACTATGCCGGCTAAATTTCGCCAAAGAATATTTTTACAAGAAATCTGCATTTTGGAATTCGGTCATCTTCGCCAATAAATCTAAGTTTAATATATTCGGTTCAGATGGCAAGTCGTATGTTTGGCGGAAACCAAATACAGAACTCAACAAAGAAAACGGAAAGGCTACAGTAAAGCATTGTGATGGCAGTGTCATGGTTTGGGCATATATGTCAGCTGTTGGTACTGGGAATTTAAATGTTTTTTGTGTTTATTTAGTTTTAATATATTAAGATGTACTATTTTTAAATACATTGTTTCTGTTTGATGGACTATAACATTATTGCTTTTAAATGACCAATATATTTTTTGAGCTTTGAAAACAAACAATAAATGCACTGCATAATATGAGCTGTGAGGCACTGTTTTTAAATGAAATTCCTCTTAGCTGGCTTCTATATATTTGTTATTCTATATAGAAAAAATACTCTGCAATATTTTTGGACATTAGCAATCGGCATCCAAAACTAGTGACACCTTTAAGCACTGCAACCAATAACACAGTGCTACAAAATCGAATTTTCCGAATGGGAATGGGATGATACCAATTGCAAATAAAAGTTAACATTATTCATATTTTCATAACATCCTTTCCAGGATAATAAAAATAAATAAGTATTATTTTATCAAGTTTTCAATGATCATTCCTTATTGGACAGCGTTTCTAAATCACCGATTTCAAATTTACTGAACTAAAAAGAACCTTTGAAGGTTTTGTTGAGTGCATTGTATGCATTGTAATACACTCATGGACCATTTTATTTTCAAAACTGAACAATTATTCGTACTTTAATGACCGTAATGATTGTTGTAAAACATTTCAAGTAGTTACAAGGAGTAGTTCTGGGACTAGTCCGGTGTTATGCAAAGTTGGATTATATGGCGCAGTCCTAGGACATCTTAATGTTAAATGGACTAGTTTTTTTCATAGAAATGGATTATGTTTGGAGTACTACTGGTCCATTGCGAGTAGTCCATACACACATGTAGGAACTATTTGCGTTTTTTGCAGGGATAATGTCAACTTTCACTTGCAATCGCTCTCATCTCATTCCCATTTTGTTTGTTGCACTGTGTAATTTAAGATATCAATAAAATTACCTTAGTATAATTTTTTAATCCAAATATTTTCCCAACTATAACTGAAAGTAGTTTGAAAAGTAATTTGAAAAAAACGAAACATTTTATCTTTAAAGAAACATTTATTACAAATAAATTAAATATGTAAGTATGTATAAGATACATTAGTTTCCCTTTTTGATAAATAACCGGACTCTACATACATGCAAATATTGAACCAAACTAATAATTGTGTCTGTGTCTTTAAAATGTCAACAGTTGCCGCTTTAAGCTGCAACAAGCGGAAACGGATGAAACTAAAGAAAGTTACCAAAGATTTTTTTTAAAGTTCCATGTTATTAAAACAATTTGACAAATAGAGAAAGATAAAGGCGGGCTCCAATGCAGGCTGCAGTAATTAATTCAAATATTAAATCTTTTGTTAAATTGCAGAAGAGGATTTTGCAAATTCAATATATTCGTGTCTGGCCGTTTGGTGTGTTCTTAAACGTTATCTTAATAATGAATTTATGCAAATTAGAATTGTATAATTTAGCGGAAAAGATTATGTAGACGATAGAACGACACTGGCTGTGTTTTATAAAATTTGTAACTAAATGTTTATTTATTTGTTTATGTGCCTTTAGGTCTGTCTGTCCGTTCGTTATGTGTTATAAATAATTGCCTTTGTAAATAAACAAACGAACAAACGAATTCACAAGACTTTCATGTACGAGTACAAAAGAAATCATTTTCATTTGCCAAACAAACCCTTTTTTTCTTGAGTTTTCTTCTGTGTACAAAAAGAAAAAGTCAATACGAGTGTAGGATTTCTTGTAATACATTTTTATCTTTCTGCCAGAATGCTTGAGCAACATATTGTCTAATCGTAGTCCATGGTGCAAAGATAAACGAACATAAACTACAGATTAAGAAGTCATTTAAACACATTTTGGTATGAGTGTTTCATGTTTGTTTTAAACCAAATATTTTATCCAAGAATTTTATATGTTTGTTCACTGGCATAATTTCACACTCTTACGAAATTATGTGGAATATTTAAAGTGTTTTTTTTTTGTTGTTGCCATGAGTAAAGGAAAAACTCTATATTATATTCTTAATTACTGCGAAATTTTAAGATGAAAACAATTGTGATCTTTAAAGGAAAAGTTTTTAAATTATAGACATTTTTTGTTTGTTTAAAATATTAAAATACTGAATAAAGTCTTGCTGCAATAACATTGATTTTTTAATAAATAATAAAATAAGAAAAATAATGACTATTATTCAGGATTTGATCAATGCGCCTACTCACCACCAGAGGCGCTGCAATACTGTACTATTGACAAACATAACGCTCAATAACAGTGTTGTCATATGAAAAGCTTTTCTCTACTTTCACCACCTATTCTTCTTCTACCTATCCCTTTCCAAAGAAAGTAACACAATTAATTAATTAATTTAAAGGCATATTAATTGCCTGAGTGTTACTTCTCTTTAAAAAAAATTCCCCCTGGTATAGAAAAAATTCGAATATCCATAAAGACCTAAACATGTCTTTGGTAAAAACTGAAATCCAAAAAATGCAGAAAAACACTTAAAAAAGCTTAAAGTACAACCAAACCCATTAGCCCGCAACATATTAAATAATAGTGGCTATATTCGACTAAGAGGAAGGGATACAGCGGATCTGAGCCGAAGATAAGAAGGAAGAATGTTTACTTAATACTCATAACCAACAAGGGTCAAACAATTTTCGACAGGCATTGGCTGGACTAATAATTACAATTTTTTAGATATAAGATTTGATATACTTATTGTTAGTTAATTTTTAATGAAGAAATAATAAATAAACAAAAAAATTATCTGTAGAAAATAGCAACAATTTGGAGATTGTTTCACATATTGGTCCATAACTCTGGTTCTATTTAACCGATTTAGCCCATTTTCAATTCCAAACAGCCTCGTTTAACAAAGAAAGTTACATCCCCCTAAGTTCTTGCCTCAAGACCCTCTCGTAGACTTCGAATTTTATAAAGACCCAGAATATGCATACGAGTACATATGTATATACTTTTTAGTTCTACGACCAATATTTCGATGTCTTACAAACGGAATGAATATTGATTTATCTTGGACTTGAAACTGCTGCATGGGAACCATTTCAATACTTTTCCCAGCAAAAGCAAAACCAACAATATCTACATCCCCAAAAAACAATAAGTTTTCTACCATTTCCAACATGCACTTTTTTTTTATTGATGGATAAAGCAGTCAGACTTAACGGCTCCGATGCAACCATTAAAAGCAGCGAATGAAGAAAACACTTCTGCCAAAACTGTCACAAGTGTCTGGCTACCGTTTGCAACAAAACAAAGAAACATAAACAACAACAACAACAACAAAAAAATAATAACAATAACAACAACAATCTCAAAATAAAAAAGCGTTATTATTGACACAAACGATGGATTAACGAACAAACGAACACGGTGTCTCAAAGGTTAACTCCAGCATAATAATCGATTTTTAATCGTTGTCTGCAAATGTCTTCAGCAACAGCAACAACAAAAGAACCCCACCAAAAAACAAATATTGCTGAAAATAAAAAACAAGAAGCGTTTTAGTGAAAAATGAAATGAGAACAAGGAGAAGATGATGGGTAAAAACAAACAAACAGAAAAACGCGAACTTGGTAGCAATTATTGACAGCCAACTTCAACGCACATCCATCGTCTCACAGTTGTCAGTCATTCAGTCAGCCAGCCAGTTATTCATTCATTTCCTCATACTGTACTACTAAACATTAAGTAAAGTATAACAAGTACGACAGTATAGTCGGTCAAGCCCGACCATATCATGCCCTACACCCAGTATACATATGTATACAAAGTTTTTTCAGAAAAGAGTTATGATCGTTAAAGTGATTTTCGGAAGTGGGCCTTATATGGGAGCTACGACTAATTATGAACCGATTTCCACGAAATCTGATTTGGCTTCATTTACCACTCATTTGTGGTAAAATTTGTTTGGATACTTGCATAATTCAAACATTTATGATCGTTAAACTCTAATTTCGGGAGTACATTTGTATGAGGGACAGGTGAAATAATGGACCTATTTCCGCCAGTTTCAATACCATCCGTCCTTGAACCAAAACAATTTCACGTACCAAATTTTATCGAAATATCTTCAAAATTGCGACCTGTACTCTGCGCACAAGCTTTACATGGACAGCCAGACGGACGGATGGACATCGTTAAATTGACTCAGGGATCAGTGATTCTCAGTCGATCGGTATATTTTAAGTTGGGTGTTGGATCAATATTTTTGGGCGTTACAAACATCAGCACAAATCCAATATACCCTCCGCACTATTGTGGTGTACGGTATAAAAAAAAACGTTTTTAAAAGGTTTTGAACTACGAGCAGGGTTACAATTACACTACTTCCATACACGCTAAAAAATTGTAGTTAAGGAGAAGAAAACCTTCGGTTGTAATTACTGTTACTGACAGCGTTGTCAACTTGTGGGTTTCGCACCATTTCTGGTGCTTTTTTAGATTTTTTGTGCGAAAAATTTCTTAGTTGGTGCGCGGAGCGCTTTTTTTAATTTTAAATTTTTCCGAAAATGTGATGAAATCTTTAGTTTTACTAATTTTTAATATCAGGTTTTTAATAATTCATTGTCATACAATCTATACGATAAAAAAGGACACCATTAAATTACGAATGTATGACAAATGAATACGTACTATCAAATAAGCCACATGAAGGTTATTGCTAAAGGTGAAAAGGGTGAAAATCTCTGTTTGAAAATAAAATTAACATTTTAAACATGGAAATAAAAATTCTTGTATAGCCTGATGGTTTGAACTATAAACGAACAACCCAGCGTTAGAGTCCATGTGGAGCCCTAACAAATTTTATTGAAAAAAAAAAATCAAATAGAAGTACTTAAAATAGATAACAAAAATAATCGGCCCAATCATGAATAAAAATTCCGCGGGAGTTTTTTTCCCTTTTCCCATTTTTCCTATTCAAATTCAATGTTAAAAAAATAAAAAGGGAAAAACTCGCGCGGAATTTTTATTCATGATTGGGCTAAAAATAAATAAATAAAAAAGGCTTTTACTATTAATCGTTAATCTCTTTTTAAAAAGAATATGTATTTTTATTCGACTTTTATTATTTATTTTATTACTAATTTTTCAAGCTTAAGGTCTTTCTTTTAAATATAAAAACTTTTTATCGTTTATTTAAAACCAATATTTCGGCACTTCCTTGAGTGCCTTCGTCAGGGTTTTTTTCTTCCTAATTTTACAAATTTTTAACAAATTATAACAAATTTAATAATAACTGACAAATTAAAAAATTTTTAAATTTTTAAAAAGTTTTATATTGAAATTATGAAATTAAAAAATTAAAAATTAATTCAATAAACATTTTCAAAAAAATAAAAAATTCTAAACTTGGTGCGTATTTTTCTCCATTTTGGTGGGTTTTGAAATTTCCAAGTTGACAACGCTGCCAACGCCAAAACCAAACGACCAAACGAATCTAGTTTAGTGCTTGGTACAAGATGTCGTCTTTTCTTAAAAACGAAGTGATGTTCAAAAGACCTTGGCGCAGAGGCCAATGAAACATTTCGACACTGTTCGTAATATTATTAATTATTTTCTCTCAGTGCTAAATACTAAATACACATAAAGAAATCAACAACAATTCCAATGACAATATAAATTGGACAACAATAAAAACGGTGTCAGTTACTTTTGATTGTTAATGTTTCTCATCAGTACAAACGAGAGTAGCTACTCGTATCTGTTCGAATATGTATTCTAGTTAGAAAACTCTATATAGAGCGAGGCATAATTGCCTGTGTGCTGGAACGCATTAATAATTCGCGCCTTTAAATACAGTAAAAAAAATTTATATATATCAAACGAATCAACAATACAACTCAGCAGTATGCCATCAATAAAATACTCATACTTTACAAATAGTTAATAGTGGCTGTTTAAACGAGAAGTACGAGTAGATATGGATGCGTGTTTAAGTATCTTAAAGATGTTACTGTTTTTTTTTTTGTATCTGTCTGTCTGTATGCTTGTCGAAGTCTTCCACATCGATGACAAAAAGTGTGATTATGATGATATTTAAGTCATATTTGGTACTTTTATACTTTAAGTAAGTAAATACGGAAGTACAAGTTGATTTTTATTATTATTATTATTATTTTTTTTTTGCTGTAAGTTTTGTAAGAATTTGTGTTAATACCTGATTGGCATGTGCTTCAATTTTATTTTGTCTGACCGCTACCATTTTCATTGCGGTAGTAAATAATTAAAGATGCATGTGCTGCCACCAAAAGAAATGAGAAAACTCTCTAAAATTAAGGAAGTGTAAAGTTTGGACTAAATCATGCAATTGTGTCATTTAAATTTATTTATAGCAAAAGAAACAATTTTGTTAAAGACATGAAATAAGTTAACTTGGTATTTTAAGGAGAATTTCGTTAGAAAAGTAAGCTTTTGCAAAGTCTTTTTCTAGGCACTCTTACATGAAGTCTAAGGTTATTCAGCCGTCTTCTAATTGTCGTTGGGCTTATGGGGTCACCGCGTGTCTTAGAAACTATCTTCAGCTAATTTGACTGCGCTAGAGTTTGCAGTTTTCTTGACCTCTCTAAATATTTTTCGCTTTTGTTCACAATTTTAGAAACATCTGCGAGAGATTTTCCGTTGCTTCGTTGCAATACTATTAAATATCTCACCTTAACGTACGATCTACTCATAACGGTATTTGTTTTATTCTATTTTAATGTTCTGTATCAGTGACGGAAAATGGGTTTTTAGATATCGTACCAACTATATAAATGAAATGTACTTTTTAGGCCTTCACGGTACCATTGTTAAAATTCGCCACTTATTCCTAGTTTTTGTGGCTGAAATCTGTTTTTTTGGATCGTTTAAAAAATTAGAGATCGTATTTTGATGCCGGTAAATTGCACTAGTGATCTCACCACTTGGTTTTTTAACAAGCCGCATTCCTTCAATTTTTCCGCTTTCCTTGTCAGTTATTCACCCTTTTCGTAAATAAAAATTCCACATGAAATTTGTTCCCTTTTATTTTTTTAACATTGAATTTTAATAGGAAAAATGTGAAAAGGGAACAAATTTCAATTTTATTCACGATAGGGGTTATTTATTTATTATTATTTATTATTATTATTGTTATTGTTATTGTTTACTGCAAAAATTTACAATTAAATTCGTATGAAATTAATATATAGGGTGTTTTTTTTAGATGTAAAGAACATTAAATCGGCAACACTTTTTTAACTATCGGCCATTTTGTCAGCTGTCAATTGATTTATAATGGTGTAAGTTTATTTTAAAAATAATGCTTCTGTTCGAAAAACGTACCGAGGGTGTTTTTTTAGAAGTACTCGTATAGAACTTTGGAATTGAATAAAACAAAGATGATATTTTTAAATTGACTTGAAATGTACTTTATGCAAAAGATAATCTTCTGACATATAACCGCCATGGAGGGCTCTAATCTGGAGATTTAATTTTCGATGACCTTGCAACATTTGTGGCCGTATATCAGCAATAACGCGGCTTATCTTGTCATCCAAGTGGTCTAGCGACTTCAAATATAAATCACTTGACAGCTGACAAAATGGCCGCCAGTTGTTGCCAACTTAAATTTATATACATCTAAAAAAAACACCCTATATATGCATTACTTACATCGATCACAAAACGTAAATATATATTTAATTAAAACCTGGGAAAGATTATATGTCATAACTTTACACCATCTGAAACTCGACTGTTAAGCAATGCACCTACATATAAATATTTTTTATGAATGTATGTTTTAATTTAAAAGCAAATATTTTAAATAACGGCTCAACAAGTGAAGTCCACAACTAAAACAAATATATGATTTCAAGAGATTACATTACAGCAATAATTTATGTAAAGTCATAATTAAAGTATACTTACGAGTACGTTTATTATTAAATAAAGAAAGTATAAGTATGAAATCGCATAAATATTAAAACGTTAATGCGACTGGATTTTAAGTGAACAATGCTTTAAATATACATACATACATACATACACACAGTGGTGATATTCGAAACAATTAACAACCGGTTCGCTTAAAAAAATTATATTTTTGCCAAATTTTGATAAAAATAGCGAAACTTTTAAAGTCGCATCCCAGTAACAGACCACAAGCCTCTTGAAGGAAATGATATAAACTTTCGTTTGATAAAAAAAAAAGTTACGTTTTTAACAAAAAATTGTTTTGATTTTGCAAAATAAAAGTAAAAAAAAATTGTTTTATTTTTTTTTTCTCAAAAGATTGAAGAAAACGCTATCGAAAACATCATCATCCAAGAATCCAATGTATAACCAAAATAAAATCATTTGTTTGTACTTTCGGACAATGAACAACTGAACAATATTGTGTTTGTTGCCGAGACTATATCACCTTGATAATTACACGTTCAGGCAAAAAACATAATCACCCCTATCGGGAATAAAAATTTCACATGAAATTTGTTCCCTTTTCACATTTTTCCTATTAAAATTCAATGTTAAGAAATAAAAGGGAACAAATTTCAACCGGTACGGAAAATTCTAAAAATTTTAACAACCGGTTCGAGGGAACCGGTCCGAACCGGCTGAATATCAGCACTGCATACACACCTGATATGATTTGCTTACGACAAAATCTTAAGAAATTCCATAATGAAATATTTCTCTCCAAATTCGGCAAAAACTCACAGCATTTTGATTAAAATTTATTGTATATGACAGCTTCGAAGAACGAAGAAATCAAAACAGTCTACATATAAAGTTTTGTATGTGCTTTCTGCACCCAAGTATTAAAATCTTACATATTTACAGGGCATACACAATGTAAGTGAGTTAAAGGAAGAACTTCATCAGTCAGTGTACGTGTGGTTTGTACAATGGATTCGTTGTTTACTTTTATTTATAATGGTCACCAATTATGGTAATTTCCTTATGTGTTCTTTAACATCTTTAACAAACCAGCAAGTAGCTACTTACTGCCAGCATTACATGTTAAAAGTATGCAATATAAAACTGAAGATGGCTGGTTAAACGAACAACAGGTGTTGCCAAATTTAGTTGGAAAACAAAAATTTAAAAAATTTTTTTTTTTAATTTTTGGAAATAATAAAGACTTGACAAGTTGGATTTGTATAAATACATATTTTTTTTTACTTTGTATGCAACAGTTGGAAGTTTTATACATATCGGCAACACTGGTTAGAATGATTACTAGATGTTTGTTCGTTAAGTAGATGGATAGATGATGGCTGCTAGGCAGAGTGACTGACTGACTGACTGTCTGTTGGTGCCTGCTTAGCAAAAGTGGCTAAAAAAGGCCATTGTTGTTTATTGATTGAAAATTGTTTTGCAATTACCAACTCTAAATTGCAGTCGTACTCGTAAAACATCCATAACTATGGTTATTATTACTATGGGCACATACATCTATATAGTTTTTATTATTTTTATTTTATTATTATTGTTGTTGTTATTATTGTTGCATACAAAGTCCATGCAACATGTACAATTATGGTAGTATTAGGTGCTGATATTGACACTCGATTGGCACGAGCCATAGTACTACAACACATCCTCCACATTTATGGAGTACAAACACAATTTTGTGTCTGATTGCAACAAAAGCAGCCATAAACCATAAACGGATAAAATAATGAAAAATCCATTAAACTGTAAAAACTAACAATTGTTTAAATTCAATTTTAGCCAACAACGTTTAATTTTTCATTTATCTTTTAGCCAAAATTGTGAATATTCGTATGAGCAACATCCAACACAATTGCTGGCGTAGTGAGTGAAACATTGTTGAAACACCTGTTTATTAGTCAGCTTGTTTTAAAAGATAGTTTGTTTGTTTTGTTTGTTTTTTGTAACTAGTTGTTTAATTGAAATCATTTAACCCAACTAAAAATTGTATTTATACAGTCAAACAGTTTACCTGTTGGTTCGTTTTGCTCTCAAATGGAATAAATTTTAATTTTTAATTTACTACGAGTACCAGACAACCAAACATCAGGCAACTAAACCAGCCAGATGATGATGTTGTTGATGTTGATGTTGCAGTTGCTGATATAAAATAAAATTTAAAATAAACTTTTAAACCTCAATTTATGCCAAACTTAAGAGAGCACAGTGGAATACTAGTTGTTTCAACTTAATATAAAACTTGGGTTTTGACTTTTACTTGAAATGATGGGCATGTGGTGACACAGCTAATGAATGGGAAATTTGGTAAACTTGGTTAATAATTGAAGGGCTGATGTTATTGGAAATATCAACATGTTGTAATGAAGGGCGTATCTGAATTTATTATTAAATTATTTTTTACAGTTTTCCTTTATTTTTCTTAATGAAACAGTTTTGATCTTTTGATATTTAATATAATTGAGAAAATTTTATTCGGCTTGAGTTCATTTTAATTTCTTAGACAATTGACTTATTGGAATGCATTTTCTGCCCTGCCAAGGGCGTCATCAGCAACGTTGTAAACATCATCTAAATAACTCACCATTATTAAGAAGTAGATTTTGGAAATTAATATTAATTCTTTTTTACATCTTAGCAAGCCATATAAGTCCGAAAAGAGTATTTTCTCACACCTTTTCCGGAGCGTTCATGCTCTTTATGAGCCCAAAAAACAATCATTATTGCTCCGAAAACCTTCAGAAAAGCGGGTCATTACATTCGTCAATATTCCGTCAGAAAGAGCTCTTAGATAATGTCAAAATAGAGTCATTGCAATTTTAAATACAACAAATTAACCCCCTGGCCCACGATGTCGAACGATAACGTTCTCTTAGATAAGACTTAAGACACAAACTTGATTGTGGAATAAACAAACTTGATTGAATAAAAAATAGATACGATAAAAAGTTTGTGTCTTAAGTCTTATCTAGGCGAACGTTATCGTTCGACATCGTGGGCCAGGGGGTAAAATTTCACATTTATTATTTTTTTTTTAATTGTTTTTACTTAAACAAAAAGGGAATTCATTTACAAATAAACTAAATTAGAAATGGTAAAAAATTAAATAAATTGTATTTACAGTAAAAAATAAATAAAATGTAATTCATTTAAATAAAATATATAAAAATGGAAAACAAACCCCTTTTCTGACTCCTTTTTCGGAGCGCTCCGAAAATGCTCTTTAGTTGGAGTCTTTCTGACTCCTTTTTCGGAGCGCTCCGAAAATGCTCTTTAGTTGGAGTCTTTCTGACTCCTTTTTCGGAGCGCTCCTAGAATGGTATGCTGGGATGTTATGAGTTAGAACGAAATTTACATACGTTTACAATGTGTGTGTATTCTTCTTATTACCCAGCGGGAAAAATTGCAAGTGCTTCCATTTGAATGCCTTATAGAAAGTTCTGTTTACACATTGTAAAAGATTCGATACTCATTCCTCTATGCCTTCTCTAAGAAGGTCTTCTAGAAGGCGTTTCATACACATTCAAAAAATCATGATTGCAATAGCAAACACGAATTATTCCTGTATATCGGCACTACAACAGCAAGCATTATTTTGCTCTCTTTGTTATACGAGTAATAAAAATGAATAAAGAGAGCGTCTATAAATTTAGTCTTTTATGAAAGTATTTACATGTGATTTTTAAAATTAATTTAAAATCAATTAAAAACCTTATTTTATTGAAAACCTAATAAAATTAATAATCATACTGAGGAAGGTAAAGGACCTTAGTATAATTAGAAATTTAGCAGACGTTTAATTACGTCTTGTACGAGGCATTAGTTGGTAGACCTTCCAATTTCCCTTTTCAAGTAAGCCTTCTAGCAGGCATGTAACCAGTAGCGAGTAGACAAGGCCTTGACTAACAATAACACGCTATGTAAAATTGAAACGATTTGGCAATGTGGCTGGAAGTACTTGTGAGTGCCAAAAAAGACCTTCTTAAAAGCCTCTTTACAGCATCTTGCGTCTTGCGTCATCTTGGTTTAATGTATTGTGGGGTAAGCCCGGTGAAACGTGTTCTCTCTTCATTCTGCAGGTTGAAAGTGACTTGGGTAATTCGTAAACATCAACATAAACTACCAATTCTGGCAATCATGCCTTGTGCACGTCAGAGAGGAACGTATTTGCCAATAGACGGCCAAAAATGTTAAAAAAACAATTCATCGAAAATTGGACCTCCAAATTAGACTACGTCCCAGCCAGTCATATGCCAGAAGTCATATTTAAATTATACTGCCAGAAGATTTTCTTTCGAATAAAGTAAATTTCATGTCAATTTAAAAACATCATCCTTGTTTTATTTAATTTCAAGTTTCATCTAAAAAAAAACACTCTTGATAAGTATTTCGAATAGAACCATGATTTTCAAAATAAATTTACAGTTGGAAGCGTTGTTCAGGCGTCAGTCTAATTATATTGAAATGCCAAACCAAACTAAACATAAACCACTTGACAGTTGACAAAATGGCCGCCAGTTAAAAAAGTGTTGTCAACATCCCTATACATAATAATAGTACTTTCGATGAATCGGTAATGGCTACATAAATTGCTGAACTTCAAGACATATGGGAATAATTGAATACCAACGCTTTTAATGGTACAAGATGATACATTTTATTATTTACGGGCATAGATTATTAACCAATTCAGTGAATATTTCATCATCCTTTATAAGAGTGAAATTGAAGAACTGACACTAGACGCTCTTCGCCATATTGTGAGACTTGGAGATATATAAACAATGTTGGGGATTTTAAAAGTCATTTCGATGGGAGAGAAAATTTCGTGAGAAACTCCGTATACATGAGTTTTCATCTTGAAACCATAAAGTCGCTTTATACCACGGTGCAACTAGCAGAAAAGAAATGAAATATTATCAAACCAAACTACTAACTGAACTGACATTCATTCGTTCATTCATCCAACAACATTCTATATAAAACGAGTGTATTCGGAAGTTTGTATTTTATTCCTTATTATTATTGCTGCTGCTGTTATTGTATAAATTGTAATTTTATATTATTTATTTTCGCTGTACAATCATCTACTACTACATACATAACATACTTGCAAAATGAAAAAAAAAATGGGGAAAAAAATAATTGCATAAATAAATATTTGAATAGTCAATGTTGTATAAACTTATACAAGCATACATACATTGATATGAAAGCACACACCAAATGTATCTATGTACAATACATAAAAGTACATTTCAAAGATACACATCACATGTTTAAACGACCAGTGGTAGGCAGTACGAGTAGTATTTGGAAAACCTTTTTGCAACTAAACCAAGAAGGTACAACATACATACACATACATACATATATTATTTGTATTTTCATTCTTTAATTTGTTGTATTTTTGATTACAATCAGTCAAGCGACAATCGATGAAGGACTGGTCTGAATGGTGATGACTGTCTTGACTTGACTTGACTGACTGACTGAGTGGCTGGCGAATAAAACAGCATAATTTAAGATTCATTTAAGGTGATTATTTTGGCATAATTTAGAAGAGACAGACCCAGAGAAGTAGTCAAACTGAAAACATACCTACATATCAAATCATTTTAAATGAATTAATTTTGTTTACAATTTTTAAAGCAAATTCAAAAAGCTCCCAACCTTTTTGGCCATCAACGGACGTTGACTAACACCCCATGTTTTGCTTAAAGGAGCCTGGCAAACAGACGTGTATAAGTTGTATAGAAATTAATTCTAAACACATACGAGACTTATATATAAATCATCAAAAATATTGAAATCATTATGAGTATGAGACAGGGATTACAAAACTACCATGTCATAGTTTGTATTGTACAAAGTACATTTTTGAAAAATAACAAACATAAACAAAAAATTCATTCATAGAAATTGTAGTAAACTCTAACAAAACACGCAAAACTTACATTTGTCATAGAGCTTTTATCCTTTTTCAAAAGCTAGTGGTGCCTTCACTACAGGCACATTTGATATCAAATACAACTAATATAATTGTACCATCATTTTTACTCGTTCCATTGTACCTTCAGTTGCTTGTCTGTATTTTCTTGACAGGGATTACGAAAATTAAATATACAAAATTATTAAGCACCAACTCTAAATACTGAGGCTTTTAAGAGGATACAGTGAAATCTGTATTCAAACAATTTGTTGTCAAAGATTTTAATGGCTTGATCTAATTGTTCACATAAAATTCGGTTACATTAATGTTTTAATTGAAAAATAAAATAGCCTTTTATAAAAATCCGGGTTGCAGATTTGCAATAATGACTGGCAACTAAATATGTCAGTCAAAACATAAAATATACACACAAATATGTAGTTTAAGAAATGACTGGCTCATCCCCACCAATACGTACCTACACTTTGCTGAAATCTCAAGACTGGCACTTTTGTTGTTGTTGCACTTTTTTGTGCACCATTCTTGTTGCCGTTATTTTTATTTCATTCATGCCGCAGGTTTACGCCCACAACTTTTTAATTTATTACTTACGTCTTTATTTTAAAATTTTATGGATTCCTAAAAAAAAAGTAAAACAAATAGCACGAATGAATTTGAATGCTCATTAAATAAATAATAAAATCATTATTCAATCAGAAACGTTATTAAAAAATCATATAAAAAAATTAACAAAAAACACGTAAGAAAGTATACACGGTCAAGCTCGACCATATAATACCCTACACCCAGTATATGTATAAAATAGTTTTTCAGAAATGGGCGCTATAAGGGAGATATAACCTATTGTGGACCGGACATCTAAAAATTTATAGTCAAATATTATGTATGTTGAACTTTTTCTCGATAAATACGTTTAAGAGATTTATGGAGCAGAGAACGGATTGATTGGTTAATTTTAGATTTTGAATACAATCACAAAAAACGAACCTCATGTTGACAACATAAATCAATTCCGTAAAGCAATACATGTCATTATTCACAAAACGGATGAATTAAAAGCAATGAATACTTAACGATTGGCACGAATGGTTAACGATTGGTATGAATGGTTTCAATGCTGATTGCATAAGTTGTACATACTAACAAAAAATATCAAACTTTACTAGTTTACTGTCAACAAATCGCACATAAAGCAACAACCAAAAAATATTTATTTTCTCATTAGGTTTTGTATTGTTTTTGCTCTTTCTTTATGTTTTCATTCACTGAAAGCAACGAATACTGGACGAATGGTCTGAATGTTTTTAGTTTTTTCATGTGGCATTGAATTATTTCGTTGCTTGATGTATAACCGGATAACAAAAAGGGAATGTCAAATAGCAAACAGTAATAAGGACTGAGTAAACAAACAGCAATGCACATTTTTATTATTGTCGAGTAAGAGCAATGCAAAAGCAATGAATTTGCGAATGGTTAGCAAATGTGAATGGTCTCTTTCTGTTATCTGTTAAGGAGGTTAAATTGAATTTCGAAGAGGGTCTTATATGGCAGTTTTGACTAATTATGAACCGACCATTATAAAATTAGGTGACATTATTTCTGTATATAAGAAACTTATTTGTGTCAAATTTTATTTCTCAATAATGTTGGTATTATTGAGAGAGTAATGCTCTTTAAAGTGATTTTTCGGAAGTGGGCCTTATATGGGAGCTACGTCTAATTATAGATGGATCTGCAAAAAATTTGTAGATATCATTCGGTTTCATTTACCACTCATTTGTGATGAAATTTATTTGGTTACGTGCATAATTCAAACATTTATGATCGGCAAACCCCAATATCGGGAGGACTTTTGTATGGGGGCCAGGTGAAATAATGGACCGATTTCCACCAGTTTCAATCCCATCCTACCTTGGGGCGAAAAAATATTGTGTACCAAATTTTTTCGAAATATCTTTAAAATTGCGACCTGTACTCTGCGCACAAGCTTTACATGGACAGCCAGCCAGCCAGCCAGACGGACGGACGGACATCGTTAAATGATTCTGAGTCGATTGGTATATTTTAAGGTGGGTGTTGGACCATTATTTCTGGGCGTTACAAACATCAGCACAAATCCAATATACCCTCCCCACTATGGTGGTGTACAGTATTTGAAGATGTTACTGTACTAAAATAATAAAATAAGTATGTATACCTTTTCTTAGTTGAGGTTTTGTACCTCTTAGCTCTTTAAGAATAATTATTTAAGTATAAGTTTTAGTACTTTTTAAAGTCTAAACACTGCAAGCGAGTACCTATGTATATTGGTATTAGAAACAACTTAAGTACATATTTGTATCTGCATGCAGGGTCATAAATTAAACAGTTATAACGGCCAAATGGTAGTAACGGCAACATTTCATTTCATAAATACAACTTTGTATTTGAACTTCTATGTATGCAGTATGAGTATGTTTGGGTGAGTTTGTATTTGTATGTATTTGTATGAATGTATTTAGTTTTAATTTATGTAGTTGTTATTTTTTAACGGACATTTTTAGTAGCAGTTGTTGGTTTCTTTTTGTTGCTTCTTATTTACTATTCGATTTTTTACTATCGTTTCGATATGAGTATTGTGGTTATTTGAAACATTTTATAATTTAAAACTAAATTTGCATTTGCTGGGAAAGTATGCCACTGCAAAGGTATGAAATCTTGTCAAACTGGCCATAATCGTAAAGATCATATTAAAATTACAACTGGATAGTGGTAGATAATAGTTAACTGGTTAAAAGAACTCATTCAATTGCAATATTTGTTATTAATTTGAACTATCCGCTTATTGGGCCTAATTCTTTGAAATAATATATGTATTTTGTTTTTGAAACATACTTTCAAATTGCCTTTTCATCAACATTCAAATCAATGGCATACTTCACTCTAATATTCAAATTAGTAATGGAAACTTTTTGCTTACAATTGACAGTCTCACAAACCAACCTCAACTATGGTTCAGTTAGTTTCACTACACTTTTTCTAATTCCCCAAGTAAACTTAATTAAGCAAAGAGATTTTAAATGAAAAATCCCAAGTTTTTGCTTCTTTGTAAAGCACAAACAAATTGTGCACTCATTTAGACAACACAAATAAGCAACAACAAACAACAACAACAACAAGCAATTTAAGGATATAAATCTTGACCAATGGTGTTGTGGTCATTTAATAATAATTTTAAAATCAAATACTAGTAACAATAGCACTCAGGAACTACAATAAACTTTGCTCTTTGGTTATGAAAAACTAATGGTTTCATGGGCTCCTGCAGGACAAAATATGACCAAAATATGACCAAACTACAAACCAACAGTACGAGTAATAAAAACACAATGTATGCATAGCTGCCAGATTTGACGATTTTTTGTTTCAAAAATAGCAAAGTGACGATTTGACAATTTTTTCATTGAAAGTGACGATTTTTTGAATTATAAAATAAAAAAAAAAAAAAAAAAAAATGACAAAAATGAATTATAAAATTTTTTATCATTTGTTTGTTTTTGTTACAACAACTATTTTGCTCATTTAATATTATAAATATTAAGAAGAAAATCACACAAAACGAAGATACATGTTAGAAATGTTACATATCAATAATGTACCATCAGAAAAAGGAATAAATTTTAAAAAAGACACAGAAAACTTAAATTATAAAATATAAATGTTAACAATAGGAGAAATTACACAATTTATGCAATTAAAAAAATTTTATCATTCCAAAATGTTATTATTCAAAATGTTACTAACTGTCTGTTAAAATTATTTACTTTTCAATATTATTATTGAAAATTTAAAATTATTTTTCTGTGTAAAACATATTTTTCAATTTTGTCAACCCCTTACAAATTTATACCGTAGACAGACGACAGAGTTAATGCGCATTAAAAACTCACTAATTTGAATTAAGATTTTACCGTGACAGACGACAGTTTCTGCATTTAAACTGCATTTAGGTAACAGCTGTTTGTTTGTCAACAACTATTTAATTATGAAAAAATTTGTTTGGCATTTGCTGAGAAAACAGTATTTCTTTGAAAAAAAGCTGAAATTACTTTTGCTGAAACTGTTTCATAATGCAAAACTTGTTCATGCACTAGCAACCATCAACCTGAACGTGTTGCTACATGTGGGGACCGCAGTGGGACACTCTGAAATAAGAGAAAGGCAATTGTGGAAATCTATTTTTATTATTTTAATTTTACAATTGTCTTCTTCTTATTTTAGAATAGTAAACAATTTGATAACATATTATTGATTTTCGACGATGTTGCCATATTGAAATAGCTAAATGCAGTATAAATTCAGTTTGATTTTGTGTATTTACGTCTAACTTAATGCGCATTAAAAATGGATAATTCACAAGTTAATTTGAATTAAGACTGCAAATTAACTGTGTCGTCTGTCTACGCTATTATATCAAAATATTTATTTACACATAGAAAATTTGTTATAATATTAAAATAAAATAACTACTGAAGAAGATTTCCAAAGGAAATTGAAATATCGAGTAATTTATATATAAAAATAAAAAATCTTTTATAAAAAACAAAAAGTGACTTCAAGCTTAAAAATTATTTAATAAAAAAAAACAGAAGAACATAACATTTCCAAAAACAAAACTAAGTTATAGTAGTGTTATCTTAATTATTGACGGATTTAGGCCTGCTCCCTTCCCAGGCAGTTTTTCAATACAGAAATCTTACGAAAAAATTGACTTCTAAAACTCATTCGTTTTCGTTTAAATAAAAATTTCAAAATGCTATTAGAAATTGTGACTTTTTATTTTTCCGATTTTTTGACGATTTTTAAAATTCGAAATGAAGATTTTTTTCTTTTTTATTTGGGATTTTGACGATTTTCTCCGAAATTCATCTGGCAGCCCTGACTGTATGTATTTATTTAATTAATTAAAACAATACGAAATGAAAACTAACGAGTTGAACCAACACTCTCCACTACAATACTAATCGAGCATAATGTTTTGTGATAACAACACGATGATTTATGAGGGGTAAATGTGTTTGGAGCTGCTAAACGTTTTAAACTTGTATCGCATTCATAAGAGTTGGAGTTGGAGTTGGAGTAGAAATGTACAGTTTGAGGAGAAGCTTTTGCAGTTTATGATTTAATGTGGGTTTGTTTGTTTGATGATTTGTCGCTGTGCGGTAGTGGAATTTAAGTAGCAGCTCTTCTTAAATGGATTTTGCCGCCTTAAATGGAATGTTAGTGGGTATGTTTTATATGTATCAGTAGAAGAGTTTTATAAGAATCAATTCTTAATGTGTTAAATACGTTTTGTACCTAATTAATGTTTATGTTGGAGTTAACTAATTATAAAAGTTTTTTGTAGTAAAACAAAAAACGTCTGAGAAATCATTTGAATTTGAACAATGTACGTTAACAGCCGGCCTAGATATAGAAGACTCCAAGAACTTCTAGGTTGCGTATCTAGGGGTTTAAACAAACAACCAGAAACTTTTCTGGAATCAGCAAACTACAGAAACACTTTAAAAACAATCAGCCATATCAGAAACCGAATGACTGTGATAGAGAAATCGGGTTAAAATACCTCTGCTATACGAGGTCTGATCAAAAAATAACTGTTATTTTAAATTTTTTCAAAAAATATTTATTTATTCATCAATATACAATCTTGTCCCCTTCAAACTAATCCCTCTCAGATATAATACACTTATGCCAGCGTTTTTCCAATCCTAAAAACACTTCTGAAACGTGCTTTGTGGTATCGCCAACAGCTCCTGTTTCGATTTTTCTTTTACCTCCTCAATCGTAGCAAAACGCTTTCCTTTCATCGGTGTGTTCAGTTTTCGGAAGAGGAAAAACTCAGCGGAGGCCAAGTCCGGTGAATATGGTGGTTGAGGTATGATAACGATTTTGTTTTTGGCCAAAAACTCACGAACAAGCATCGATGTGTGAGATGGGGGCTAATTATATCAGTCGATACCATGCGAAATTTACTCGAATATGAGTTTTTTTTTCATTTTGGGATTCTCGCACTCGCTATCGAGTAAGTTGTATCGAAATTTCTTATGATGGCACTCGATAGCGAGTATTCTTATTGACCGTACGACCTTGAGGCAAGAATTCATGATGCACCACGCCATTGCAGTTGAAGAAAACAGTGAGCAAAACCTTCACATTTGACCGAACTTGACATCCTTTTTTTGGTCTTTCTGGACGTTTCCATTGGGATGATTGGGCTTTGTTTTCAATATCATTGCCATACACCCATGATTCGGCACCAGTTATGAGCTTTTTAAGGAAATATGGATCGTCGTTGACGATGTTCAACAGCTCCCGAGCGATGTCCATGCGACGTTGTTTTTGCTCAAAATTGAGCAATTTTGGAACAATTTTCGCTGCCGCATGTGTCATGCCTCAAACATCCATAAAAATTGCTTGGCATGAACCGAACGATATGCCAACATCATCAGCAACCTCTCTGATAGTAATTCGACGATTATACAAAAACATTTTCTTCACTGCTTCAATGTTTTCATCGGTTATTGACGTGCTCGGGCGATCAGGACGAGCATCGTCATTGACATCTTCTCGGCCTTCCTTAAACCGTTTATACCACAATTGAACTTGTCTTCTGCTCATAGTAGACTCTCCAAACGCCACAGTCAACATTTCAAATGTCCTTGAACATTTATTTTGATTTCTTACACAAAACTTACAATACAGTTTCTTTGATCCATTTTTTCGAATAGTAAAAAATCGAATGGCACACCAAAACACGACTAACCTTTTTATGTGTCAAAAACAAACTGACAATTCAAAATGACTGACATTACCAACATATAAAATAGACATTTGTATCAACTTAACAGAAAAAAAAATTCGAAAATCGAACATACGTAATGCTTGGTTTTCACTATGTCAGTTTTGTTGTCAAATTGTCTAAATTGTTATGAAATTACCAACAAAATGGACAATTTGACAACAAAACTGACATAGTGAAAACCAAGCACGAAATTTGAAAATATCGGTCATTTTTTGATTTGATATATTGGTAACTATGTATGTAGTTGGAATGTTTAATAGAGATTGGTAAACTATTCTAAAGTTACATAGAAGCAATAGAATTAACATTGTTAAAAATCACTGGCGGCAATTTAGCTTTATAGTTTATAGTATTTGAAACGAATTACGAATGAAATTTCAAAAACTGAAAGGCGAATATTAATCAGATATCACCGTTTTACTGCAATGACATTAATAAGAGAAATTGTTAGCACTTGCCGGCATTGTCAAAACTTAATCAATACATTCCTTTAATACCAACTCCTCTAAGTTAAAAAAAAACACGATGTATGATTTAGAAAACTGCACCAATTTTGAAACATTATTTGTTGTGATCCAGCAATAACAATAACAAGAACTACTACATTTATATTTTGAAACTACAAGCCTGTGAACTGAACCAGCCAACAATGAAGGCGGCAAAATATCAAAAGGATCATTTTCATTTATAGCGGTCTCTGGCTATTTGATCTCGTTAAGGGAATACCAAGTCTTAGACTCCTATAGCGATCAAACAAACCAACAAACTACTTGGTTACATTTTATACGCTTTCATTTTCAATACAAGTGTACGGGTGCAGTAGTGTAACACTAGTCAACAAACATGTGTGCTTACAAATTAATTCTCTGTCAATTGATAATTAAAGTTTTGCTTTTAAAATCTTTTGTTAGTGACTCTTTTGGTGTGCCCCATATTTGTTTGATTGTTTGTTTGTGCTAGATTTGTTCATAATAGTTATACCTATTTGTAGTAAAATTTTAAATATTTTATTGTGCTCCCTAATTCCCTTTAACAATTATTTATATATGTATGGACGTGTATACAATGTTGTGAGCTAGTAGATAAATACATATTTACTTTTTTATCTGATAATTACACACTTTATATATATTTTATACTTTTCATATAAATCGTACATAATTACATTTTAGTGGCTATTTTGTTTTGATCAGTGTGTTTTTGTTGCTTTTTTTTTTTTTTTTTTTTTTTTGATAATGACCAAAGAATTTTTATTTCTCACCATTTTAACTGGTTAATTGTAATAATTTAGCACATGGGATTTTCAGTGAATAATGGCGATACGCACAGATTACAGAGTGAGTTTTAAGGTACGTTCACACTTGACAAATATTTACTCAAAAAAGCGTAACCACTTGTTTTAGCCCAAATTTGTTTGCCATTGTTTACTCGTACAAGAGTTTTGCAAGAACAAACAGCATCAAATAAATTAAAGTAAATATTTGTTGTGCTTTGGCTTAAATAAGAAAAGGGGTTTTAAATAAATAAACGAGTTTAAATATATATTATTGAGTGGTTACGTCTTTTGCGGCAAATATTTACCAAGTGTGACCGTACCTTTAGTCGTATCGAGATCGGATTGCAAGTTTTATAAAAAACATTTGAACTATTGAACTCTTTAAAGGTATAAGAATTATTTTTATTAAATTAGCCGAGCAATAACACAATTTACTATAACACAATTTTCTCGACAATAACACCCAAATTTCTCAAATTTTCTTTGATAATATATATATTATTCGAAAGATATCAGTTTCTCCTTTCCATATCTAGAAAGAAATTTTTTTTTTTTTTTTTTTTTTTTTTTTTTTTTTTTTTTTAAACAAACACAAACTGCGAAGCTTTTGGCTTGTCTGCAGAAAACACCCAGAGTCTTTGGCGGGAATCGAACCCGCAACCCTCTGACTGATAGTCTGGCACACTATCGCATAGTCTATTGGGGCACCCTAGAAATCGGGTCATTATCAACAAAGTAACAGGCTTATAAGTGCGCAAAGGTACAAAAACATTTTCCTTTATTCGATAATCCCTATAAGAAAAATAATATCGGGTCCCAGGTTTTTCTATTTCATTCAATTCAATTTTTTTTGCCTACAATACTTTTGAAATTTATTAAATAATCAAGTCTTTGGGTGAGAATTAACGTTTTCTATTAATTGTTAACCTATCTATGTTAATAGATTTACAAATGTATTTACATAAAATGATTTACTGTGTGTTTTATAAGACTGTGATTAGCCTAAAGCATTATTACTTGTTTGCCATCAAGTATAAAACCAGTCAAATGTGTCAATTTCCGTTATATATTTTTATAATATTCATTATTTATTTAGATAGCTACACATATTCGTACGGTCTATAGATTGTATTCATAATTATTATTAAGTACCTGAGTTGTGCATAATTATAAAATGTGATAATTTTCCAAATAGCACTTATTGCAACAATAAATCAAAGAATAAATAGTAAAAGTAAATTAACCTGTGTACCCAGTTAGAAATTTGTCATCACACAGCCAATCATAGAGTTTACACAAGTACCAATGTCGTTATATACACTTCAACATGAATGGTAAGTTTTTTATTTGTTTAATTTTTCAATACTTTAGTGGATATATGTATACAAAGTTGATGATTCATTTAAACTTTTTTATTTGAAATAAAACCCTTATACCGTGTTCACATATGAAACTTAATTGCGTCAATATTCGCTTAATTGACAATATTATTTTAAGTGTTCAGGCATACGCAATTTTTAGCTTACTCAATAATCATTTGACAGTTGGAAAACAATACAAAAAATACTCTATATGGTTGTTGTGTTTCTATGTAAAATCATTTGACAGTTGGAAAACAATACAAAAAATACTCTATATGGTTGTTGTGTTTCTACGTAAACAAACTTACCTTCACATTGATTTTTTAATGATTTCTTTTGTTGACATTCGCATTTTATACAATTTTGTTCACTAAACACAGTTGTGAATAGTGTTGCATTCGAAATCTTACTCAATATTATAACAATTTCGTACTTATTGCGCAATAATTAATTGAGATTTTATATGGAATATTGAGCTCAATAATGGCGTTAATTGCGATTAACGCAATTAAGGGTCATATCTGAACACGCTATTAAGCCCCCAACACTAAGTATTTTGGTGTCGTATGTTGAATCACTTAAATTTGCTTAAATATCTTATGACGAGCTAAAATTTTACGCAGATTAAAATTAAGAAAGGCAGATATCACAGCCCCACTGTACACTGTTGTGATGACTTATTGAAATTTTTAATGTAACAATTTTTAATTTTAATATAACAAAATTAATAAAAAAAAAAACAAGTAAGAAAGTATAGTCGGTCAAGCCCGACCATATAATACCCGACACCCAGTATATGTATAAAACAGTTTTTTAGAAATGTGCGCTATATTGGAGATATGACCTATTATGGACCGATCATCTCAAAATTAATGTCATGATTTCTGTGAATATAAATATTGTGTATGTTAAATTTTATCTGGATATAAATACTTTTAAAAGATTTATGAAGGATAAAATTGTTACAGGAAGGTCTTATATAGGAGTTTCGACTAATTGGGGGCCGACCATTATAAAATTAGAAGTCATCATTTCTGTATATTATTTTTGCCCAATTTTATTTCATTACCAACATTCTTAAAAAATTTATGATCGTTAAAGTGATTTTCGGAAGTGGGCCTTAAATGGGAGCTACGACTAATTATGGATCGATATAAAATATATTTGCGTTCAATATTGTTTGGACAACAAAATTTTTGAGTGAGTTATGCTATTTAAAGTGATTTTCGGAGTGGGATCTACGACTAATTATGGACCGATCTTCATGAAATTTGTAGATGTAATTTAGCTTCATTTATTACCCATTTTTTGTTGGCATACTTGCATAATTCAAAGATATATTACCGGTAAACACCAATTTCGGGAGGAAATTTGTATAGGGACCAGGTGAAATAATGAACCGATTTCCTCCAGTTTCAATATCATCCGTCCTTGGGTCGAAAAAAATATCACTTACCAAATTTTATCAAAATTGCGGCCTGTACTCAGCGCACAAGCTTTACATAGACAGCCAGCCAGCCAGACGGACGGACGGACATCGTTAAATCGACTCAGGAAATGCTTCTGAGTCAATCGGTGTATGTACTTTAAGGTGGGTGTTGGACCAATATTTCTGGGCGTTACAAACATATGCGCAAATCCTCCCCACTATTGTGGTATAGGGTATAAAAATTCGGTTTTTAACGAACTGAAACCGTTACAAAAAAAAACGATAACCATTTTTTCAAAAAAAAAGAAATCAGGAAAATCTGAGAATTGATAGAAATCTATTTTTTAAAAAATTTGACGTGATACAGACATTTCCACGAGTCTGCCTAAAAAAGGTTAAAAATTGATCCAAAGTGTTTCACACAGGCGGACAGACGGACACTACGTGTACATGAAAATCGTCGATACACGTGTAGTCTTATTTTTTCTCCGTTTTGCGGAAAAGTAAATTTGGTCCATGACAGTATGACATTTATATATTACTTGTATATTTTCGCGCCAAAATATTCAACTCTTGCATTTTAGAATGTTTTTAAATTTCTGCAATGTAAAACATTTTTGTTGAATTATTTTATTTGCAAGTGTCTTTTCACAAAATGACTTTATTAGTTTAAGTTTAAGTTTAAGTTTAAGTTTAAAGTTTTTGTGTTGTTTATTATTATACTTTTCCCCCCATTGAATTATAATTCATCAGAAAATATTTATTTATGACATTTCATATTTATCACTAGTCAACATCTTCAACAACATTTCATCACATTTACAATATCAGTCAGTCAGTCTACTTGTTTGTATATTTATGAATTTTATTATAAATTCATAAATAACCATTTGTAAGAACGTCGTCTGCCTGGTCCTTTATTTATTTACAATATAAATGAATTTGGTTATTTATAGGTTTGAAAAACAAAACACTTTTATTGCAAAGTCTAGAACGAACGAGTGAGTGGTAGTTTGTGGAGGCACCTGGAATTATGAATTTGTATTCTTTAATTGGGTTGTTGTTTTCAACACGTGTATCTGAGATACATACCTGTGCCTATTGCTGAAATACATGTCATCATTAATGAAGACATTTAGCAAGTTTTTATTGATTGTTTTCCGTTTGTCTGTTTCTTTATACATTTAAATTATACTCGTACATAATTCCGATAATAAATTTAATGGCATGAAGTGTTTTGTGGAAAATTATTTAAAGTTTATATTTGCTAAAAGTTTGTTACAACTTCAATGATACAGTCTAATGTTTTTTTTTTTCTAAATATAGCTATTATTGTAACCTTTAAACTCAAAATATGTTCTTAAATTTTTTTTATATTGAACAACCACCCTAAACTTTATGGTAATGTATTGACCTGTTAGAAAAACTTTAAAATTCCCCAAAAAAAAAACCTTAAGGAAACTTAATATTAATATCACTTTAATAAATTTGTATGTTTAGTTAAATAAATTTCTTAAATCATTTTAATTTTTGCGTTTAACATGTCATCTCTTTTAATTTCTCTTTAAATGGGTGGAATAATTTAACATTTTTTTATTTGAAGATTGATTGTTATTATATGTAAAATGAAAAGAAGTAGGAAAAAGAACAAATTTATTTTCAAACAAAATTAATCAATGCTAATGACACAACAACAGCCAAGATTTTCCCTTTCAATTGTCAGCCATAAGAATGACAAACACAACACCAACAACAACAACATTAAAGAACATGCTGTAGTTTGAAGAGAGTAAATTTTTGTAGTTTCAGTTGATCGCCAGACAAATGACACCGGATTCAGGAAACGGAAATACCAAAATAACGAATGATTTCTTTATTTATTTTGGTTGTTTTTTTTTTTTTTTTTGTTGTCTTTAAATCAATTCTGTTGCTGTCGTTCCACATTTCGTTGGAGTTGTTGTTGTTGTTGTTGATGAGGAAAATTGTGATTGAGTTGTTTTGCCAAACAATATTGAAAATCTACTGAGTTCTATCAACATCTTAAGGGTAGTTACGAGTAAAAGGGAAAATTCAATAATAAATTCATTTTTTAAGTGCTGCTTCAAAGCTAACGATTAAATATTGCCAGTTTATGTGCAGTTCAATAATTGCTCATGGTAAAATAAGTTTTAATTAAATATTTATTTAAAATTCGTTAGAGCTTTATGTGGAGTAAATTCTACATGTTTTTTGTAACATACCTTAAGTTTGTAAAAAATTTCGTGTCAATTGGAAAAACTAGTTTAAAATGGGCTGTTTCTTTTAAATATTTTGATTGTACTTGATTGTTGTAGTAAACATTAAACAAGTTAATGTGTAATGCGTATATGTTTGCTTTAATTATTAATTGTATTGTTAAGAAATTAAATGTCAATTTAAATTTAACGGTTTGTAATGGCTGGTATTAACATACGATTATCAACCAACAACATGATTAACAACATTTGCATTACTTAACACGCTGTTAATAACAAACATGAGCAGTAGGACAACATTAAGTCTGAACGTCTTCAGTTAATATTTAACTTTTTTAAGAAATATCCCCTTATTCATAAAAAACTTACAACAGGTTTATAAAGCTAATTTCCATACAAAATTTTCTTTATAAACCTCTTATAAACCTGTTGTAAGTTTTATGAATAAGGGGGATAAACTTTACAGGCATGTGATGGTAATAGCAAACGAAAACGAATGAGTTTTAGAATTCAATTTTTTCGTAATATTTCTGCATTGTAAAACTTGTATCATATAAGATATAAAGATATTGGGCTATTAAAGAGAATCTTAAAACAAAAATTTTAAAAATTAGATTAGAAATGCATTAGAATGTACTTCCAAAACTCATTCGTTTTCGTTTTCGATTTCCATCACATGCCTGTTAGATTGTCACCTCTACATGCCGCCGGAAATTAATAGAATATGGCGCTAATGTATTTTAACAAAACAAACAGGGCCACTCAGACTAGAGTTTATTGTGAGTCATCGTTCATTATCATCAATATCAAAGCCTTCTCAAACTATAATTTAAGTTTGTGTTTAAAGTAATTTGTAAAAGACAGAGTGATTATTATTTCGAAAATTCTTTCAACTGAGTTTAATCTACAAAAAACCAATGCAACACGCACATTTCAAGATCTAAAGCTATGTATAGACGATCGTCATATATTACAATGTTGTCATATCTACCAATGTGCTATTAATGTACTGACATTGAAAAATAGTTAGCAAAAGGTAAATTGTCAGTTTACACGACTGTAAGAAAACTAACAATTTCATTTGCACACAATTGTCACACAATGAATTTATCTGTCAACCGAAATTGTCAGTTTATATGGTTGTCAGATTGTTGTGTGGTATTGTCAAATTCGTTTTGCAGCTCTGTGTGTGTGTTTAAAAATTTTATTAATGCACACTTTAATTTAATTATTTAATTTTCTTCCAATTTTTTCAAAAATATTATCAATGCACACTTGTTTGTTTATTTATGTATATATAGAGTTGCATTTAGAAATAATTTTTATGACAATGCTGTCATTGCCAGATACATAAACTTTGCACATATGACCATGAAAAGTGTTTGACAATTGTCTTAAAACAATGACATAATTGTGTGTTTACACGATTGCTAGATGTCTGACAATATTTTTGTCTTCCAATGTAAGGAAAATGCTTTTTCTTACAATGTTGGACAAAAATTTTAAGTTTACACGGTTAGATGGCCGTTAAAAAAGTGTTGTCAACTTAAAGTTCTATACATCTAAAACAAAAAACACTCTATATAAAATAACTGATAGAAGACATTTTCTAATTTTCTTTATTAATTTTTTTTTTATACAATAACAAGTGCACAAAGCACATACGAGTACATTAGGGTGGCTCCAAAATAAAGTTGCGGATGTTCCTGACTAATATTAAAATTTGATTCATTTTAAGACTACGTTTCTCAATTTTTTTTTGTCCTGGGGTCAGTATTTGGTGAGCTGGATTAAAGGATAAAAAGGTGCTTTTTACAGGTTTTTTGTTTTTTTTCACATTTCCTCCAAGGGAACTATATGTAAATTTGGTATCTTATGAAAGGTCTTTGAGAGGCGCATTCAATGGGTTACCAAAAAGCTCACCAAATATTGACCCCACGACCAGTGTTGCCATATTTTTTTTTACAAAATCTGACAATTCCAAAAAAAAATCTGTTTTTTTCGAAAAAAATCTGCACCTTCAAAACAAAATTAAATAATATCGTACACATTCTTCAAAAGTGACTTAATTCAAAATTTTTATTATATGAGACAACTAAAAATAAATCACTATGAAATTGCAAATGAAATATAAAGAAAGACTTAACTGTTTTTTAGTAACTTGTTAACTGTAACAAAATGCTTTGACCTTTTTCTTATAGATAAACAAGTGGGTTGTGTGTTTTTTAAGCATTCGAACCCGAAAAATTAAAATTTTGAATTGAGTCACTTTTGAAGAATGTGTGCGATATGTAATAAAATGATATGTGTATATATTTAATTCATTTTTATTGAAGAAAAAAGGAAAACAAAATATAATTTTTATATTTGATATAAAATATATGTATATAAAATTAACAGTAAAAACATAACATATAATATTTTATTTAAATTATCACGTACATATGTAAAGAGATCATAGAAAATTAATTAGACATACTTTTCTAGGTACATATTAGTTGTACATATTCTTATTAAATTTAGTTTCCATTTCTTTTGATTGTACACAATTTTTGCAATTGATTTTTTTTTTTTTTTTCAATCATTGGTCCGCAAAATTCCACATAGAGTGGGAATAATAATACTGATTGCTTCTTTGTTTTATTCGAATAAAATTGAAAAATCTGCATTGATTTAAAAAAACTGTTTTTTGGAGTAAAAATCTGCAAGCCTGTTTTGCACTTCAAAAAACTGCAAAAAACAGATAAATCTGCACATTTGGCAACGCTGCCCACGACAAAAAAATTGAGAAACCTAGTCTTAAAATAAATCAAATTTTCATATTAGTCGGTATCATAGATACCTTATTTTTTTCTCCAAAGAAACGGGGCCACCCAAGGGTACATATCGACACCTCAATTCCAGAACATGCTAAGTCGAAAAGAGTAGTTTTGCAGGAGAAGCACTTAAAGTTTACAGGTTATATCTCGGAAACTATAAGTAATAGAACATTGAATCTTTCACTGTTTTTATTAAAAAGCTAATACAATTTTTTTTGCATTATAAAATTTTTAAAATGTTTAGGCTGTCATAGGTAAAAATGACATAGCATAGTTTACCGCGACCAACAACGTAAAAAGTGGTCGTGTAAGTATACTTAGCATGTTTTTGATGTTTCTTTCATTCTTTGTTTGGTCGTCTAAGTATACATAACATCTTTTGGTTTGCAACATATCTAGCAAGTGAAATTGAATTTGCCTACTTAGACGACAGTTGGTTTAAAATGAAATAAAATTTTTAAAAATTTTATTATTTTATTAATTAAAAAGTAAAATAATATCAATTCAGTTCAAAAAAAAATATTAAGATAACCTTAAAAAAAATTCTTTTTATAATAAAAGTAAATTTAAAACCTAAAAAAATAAAAATAATACACTCAGAAGAAGTTTTAATATTTAATTATTAATTTTATATTAAATTATGCGTGTTAAAATGTTTTTTTTTTGTTTTAATTATAAAGTAAAATAATATCAATTCAGTACAATTCAGTTCAAACAAAATATATTAAGATAACATTAAGAAATAAACTTTTTATATGTTAAAAGCACTTTTAAAAGTTTGACGATATTGTGCTAATGTTGCCTTAAACTCGACATCATGGGAATTTTCAATGAACCATTCTTCGTACAAACGATACATTTGTGCTACTGATGAGATCTCGCCATCTAAGTACATCTTTTTTGATCTTTTCCGGCAATAATGAGATTCCACTAACGGAAATTCGTTAACGTGCAATTTTACAATTTTTTTAATTTCAGTTATTTGTTGATTTGGCTTAGTTAATTTTCCTCTTTTATCGGGTGATATGAACCCTGAATTTGAATGCATTTTTTGTATTACAGTTTCAACTGTTTGGTGTGTTATTGAAAGAGTGTTTAAAAACATAGGTTTGCATACTGGTATCTTTGTTTCTATGTTATCATTTTGAAAAGACAGAAAGTACTTTCTTGATTCTGTTTTACGTGAGTTTTCACTATTTCTGCAAAGCTTTTTTGGATATAATGTTATTAAGTTTGAAATATAAGCCCATTTAAGTTCTTGATTGCTTAGTTTATAAAAATTCTCAAAAATTTGAATTCTATTTTCCTCAGATACTTTTTGGGAACATTTCATTCTACAGTACTCTCCACAACCCTTTTTTAATTCTTTTCGTGGTTTTAAACTGCCACTTGCATTTAAATACTCCTTACCTTGACATTTTAAAGCTTTTGCTTTATTTTTACGCCAGTCTGATGGTCTTGGTTTCTTGCAGAAGTTCTTTTCAAGTGGTGTATTCAAATCTGGGTTTAGTTGCTTATTTGCCATTTTCGGTGTGATAGGGCTGAAAGCTGGTGTCGATTCCAATGAATCTGTATCAGATGTATCACTTGTTGGGTCATATTCGCTGGCACTCTCAGGGAACGCTTCTAAAAGTATTAGGTTTTACTATAAATTATATAAATAATACACAATTTTACATACCGAAACTGGTATCACTGTCTGCAATATCCATATTTGGTGATAATGTAGGTGACAAATTAGGTGACAACAAACCGAATGGTCCAACAGATTCCTGTGCATACCCTAATTAAATTATAATATATAGAAGGAAATTTTAATTTCAAAATTCACACAACTTTTTATTAACTTACCAATGTTTCCTTCATCACAGGTATGTGTCATATTATTAATTTTCGATTCTTCTGTTTTACAAAAGATAATAGAATAATTTTAACTTTTAACATTAAATATAAATAAATAATACCTTTGCCCATATTTTGGGCAAGTTTTAGCATTTTTCTTGACCGAGAACTCATTTTATCCGTAAAAACACACACAATTTTGATACTCTTCCGATGACTACTTTGTGCAAACTAAAACATTGTAAGTATACATAGACGATTAAGCTATTTTTTCAAGTTAGGGGAAAACCCTGCTAACTATACATAGAAGTATAACAAATTGTGTGTTGATCATGGTAAGTATACATAGAGAACATGACACAAATAAATGTTAATTCCATAATATGTTAAGTATACATACAAATCTCTCAAATACAAAAAGTTCCAAACCAAAGTATGCTAAGTATACTTGGACCGTTTTGGAATTGAGATTTTTTTAACAGTCATGTATATGCTAAGTACATGTTTGCTTATAACTTTTGACTGGGTTGGACGATAGACAACAAAATTTGACAGAATTTAACTTTAAGAATACTGAATTCAAAAAAGGGGAAAAATTAAAAACATGCTAAGTCGACATAGCATCCTTTGGAATTGAGGTGTCGATATGTTCCCCACTGTACAAATAATTATAGCGATAAAAAAAAACTTCAAACAAATGCAATTTATTATGGCAGACAGAACAAAAATTTATATTTTCCCCTTAAACACTGTATAATATTTTAACTTGCTTTTTCATAATTTCACAAAAAGGAGTGGAAAATCCAAAAGACAATTGCTGGCGGCATATTTTTTTTTTTTTGAAAATATTTCTAAAGGCTTTTGGGTAATAAGGTTTCATAAAACATTTGTTTGTAGCAAAATTATGTAAGCATTTGTAACTTAGAAGTGTTAATTTTTCACACCAGGAAATATTTGTGTTATTTAAGAAATGTTTAACATACAATAAATTGATTGATTCATTTTCCCATCACTCGTACCTGCCTGGACTTATTCCCTTTATTCATTAATGATTTGTTTGTGTTGCTGATAAATGGCCACAAAATACTTTACAATGATTGTTGTCCAGTAAATTGCAAGAGGTTAAAGTTGCATACATTTAATATCGCTAACAATCAAATATTGGCGATGCTGTTTTATAACAGAGTTGCCAGGTGTGTGTGTGTGATTAAGGTGGGGAAAATGTTGCAGGCCAACTTACAATTGTCAGTCAAATTATTGGCATATTACTGGTAGCGATTACGAGCTTAATGAAATATGGTTGCAAAATGCCTCCAACTTATTGGAATCGACTCAATTTCTGGGAATTTTAAAAATATACCAGCTGTTTTTGATAACTGCCACTGCCAACGCTCAATTTCAATTTGGGTTCTACTTCATGTTCTTTGTAATCATATTTTAATTATCTGTTATTTAGGAAATTTTCCTATCCATCCCAAATATACCGCATAATATTGGGAAAATATTGTCTCTTAACTTCTATAACCACTGAGTTTCCCTCAATAGCATAAAAACAATTTGTTTATGCCACCTTGATGTTAAATCATTTAAATTCTTCAATTGTTTTGTGGTCAGTACATACACAGTTAATGGAATGGTAGCAACTATTTACATCTTTAAACGGCCAGCACCATTATATTGTAACTACCAGCAAACCGCAGAGAAGAGTGGAGCAATCAGTAAGATCAGTGAAGCGCGTAACTGAAAAATTCACAATAAGAATTGAAAGAAAGAAATCAACAATTTAAATATGCGAAATGTGAATTGTGAATTTACAAATAGCAACAACAATAAAAACAAAGAGGCAATTGGCAGCGGATGCTGTTAACAAAAATCTTGAGCAATAACAGTTGTTGTTGTTGTTGTTGCTTTACTAACAGATGTAGATTTGTTGTTGATACAATGATCAACAATAGCAATCATGATATTATTGATAATCATGTTGTTGTTGCTGATAATACACAAACTGCCCAGATGACGATGTTGATGATGATGACGATGACGACGTATGTATTTGATTGTGATCAATTGTAAAAATTGCAAATTTTTCATTCAAGAAACTTGTCTTCTTTCATCGTTCGCTAGAGTCTCATTCCAGTTGTTGATCATTGTTTGTACTAATTTTGTTGTTGATGTTGTTGGTCCACATCGTTTTTAAGAATCGTTTATGTAAATGTTGCCCTAATAGCCATCATTAGTAGCAAATATGAGTACCAGTAAATACACTTAGACAAAAGAGTTTTTGGAAATATTAAAAACGCTTTTATGTGCAACTGTTGTCATACCTTTAACCCTCAGAATTGAAGAACAATTGAGATGACATCTATATCGCCGTCGAAAATCCAAAAGTACGTAACATCAGTTTTTCCATTTTTACAAGAGAAAGAAAAAAAGTGTTATAAAATAAAAAATACTGCAGGTATAGAAACGTTTACGCTTAGAAGAGGAAATTGTCCACCTGTTTTAATCAAAATTGGGAATATCACACAGTCTGATCGTATCACATACCTAAGTCGCCGCATAGAAGCCAAGAGAGTTCGTATGAGACTGAAATCTTCTAATCTGCACTGGCTAATTAACGACCAATCTTCATTGCAATGTCATCCTGTATAAGACTGTTTTAAAACCAATTTGTATATATGGAATTCAATTATAGAGAACTGCCAGTAATACCAGTATTGTCCAATAGAAAATTCTTAGAACCATGACGGGAGCACCATGCTACATAAGAAATGAGAACATCCAATTAGATTTAGAAGTGCGATCGGTTAAAAATGAATTCAGAAAGGTTCGTGAAACATATAACTTGAAGTTGCAAAACCATATGAACCTGCTTGCGAGAGAGCTTGCTAGAACTCAAACCATAATGGACAAATCATTATGGCTCTCTCAACTGAGAGCAAATAGTTTAGAAGGTTTTGGCATAGGATTTAAATACTTATTGTAAGGCCTATGAAGTAAAGGCAGATTAAATAAATACGGGCCCTTTCAGATTAGGCAACTTTAATTGCGCAAGTATAATTTTCATTTTTATTTATTTTCTTTTGAACGTCAAAAACAAATAAATCTCCCAAGACAAGAATGACAGCAGCTACAGAATTGCCAAGTACTCAGCAATTCGGCAATTCTTTCCCCTTCCAACCGACCTTTCCTCTCACACCCACAAATACAAGACTTGCGCAAAGAAAGTTGCCGAATCTGAAAGCGGCATAAATAATAAAAAAAAAATTAAAAATAAGTTTTATATTTGTTACTTTCTTTTGTTATTCTGTTTTTTTTTTTCAAAAAAAAAAAAAAATGACGTATCATCATAAAAAATTTTAACAAAAGTGAAAAATTAAAAATATGAAATATGTAATTTTTTAATTCCTTTTATTAACGCTTTAAGTTTAATAAAATATTAAAAGCATTTATTTTATTTTTTTCATTAATATCTTTTGAAAAGTTAAATACTAAATACTAACAATAAGATTAATAATGGGTCTTTTCGGAAAGACGTCACTTCTCTTCGGAAAAGCAACAGTTGACATCACTGCAAATGTATTAGCGCAATTCACCATCTTGTTCAAATGGTATTGCATCATTGCATTTGCAATAAGTTTAAGCATATTCTTGCTCTACACTAACAAAATACACAGCAAGAGCAAAAATATGCTAAACATTTTTGCAAATCCAATTTGCACAAGATTGTGAATTGCGCTATTGTGTTCTAAAATACAACAGTGAAGCAGCTCACTTACACGACGAAAATAGTGCAGCAAAATTGCTTAACTTTTTGGCATGGGAGGGTGGGGAAGATAAGACGAGTACACACTCGATTATACTAGCAATTCTTGTACTTGTTACATACGAATATTTGTATAAAAATGTGTGTCTACTCTCACTGAAATAAAAATACGAGTGATTTAAGAATAAATGTGCGCTGTGTAAAATAAAAGAAATTTTAAGGAAATAATTGCATCAATTATTTTTTTAATGTAAATCGGCACCAAGCACCACAAAAGTGGTTGATGCAATAAACGAGCATCAGCTAATTTGCATCAGCATCGCAAACTAATCACAGATGTGCATCAAATGTAGCGTAAAGCCAAATGTTATAATTTTAATAATACAAAACTTCATTATGTATGAAATTCAAGTTCATAAAAAATTAGTGTACAGAAAGCAAAGCAATTCAATTATATCGAATGGCATATTATCATAAAAGTAATGACAGTCCGAAGGAAGCAATAATTTAAAGTCCTCTAAATGCTGACTTTTCTTTTTAGAAATTTTTATTCTTTCAGTGTGCACGAGGGTTTGATGGGTGAATTTATACTTTTAGTCTGCCTATTAGGGAGGAACCTTAAAATCATCTTTTATGTAAGTTTTAAAATAACTTGTTCCCGCTGGATGATAAGCTAAAATGCGCATCATCTCGAATTTGTTCCCCTAAATGTTTAAATAATTGTTTACTTGGATGAGTATTGCTTAGGGAACAGCTTCTTAATCAAGAAAATAGTCATGTTTAAGGTGTTGAACGGAAATGGGTTTTTGCGGGAATTTTTTATTATTTTTTTTTTCGAGTACGCTGAATTCAGTGATGCTAACCGTTTTTACCAGTTTTTGAGATAAAGCGTTATTTCAAAAAACGGCTACCACCACTTAATTAAGCATATTTGCTTTAGCTTTAACCACTGGATGCCCCGCTTTTTGGTTTTTTCAACTAGCACAGTGTAATTAATCAAAAATTAAATTTTGATTTTTTTTTTTTTTTTTTTTGATGATACGTACTTTTGGATTTTCAACGATGATATACAGATATCAGTTACACATAAAAGCGTTTCTATATTTTCTGGTACTCATATTTGCTACTAGTGATGGCTTTTTTTTATTTTATTATTATAATAATGCCAGCCAAAGCTGTTAGTCAATCTATGTCAAGACTTCTTCAATTCCATGAATTATTAAAGATTTCGACTACTTCAAACATAAACTAAATAAATGCTGCCAAACTATTTCTGCAAGTGTATGTATGAATTAACAATGTTGTTCTCAAGCTGTTCTTGAGCACAACGATTTGGCTATAAAGTGCTGCAACAATCAAGGTCGCTGCACAAATTTGTATTTAAATCACTTCCAAATCGAATGTTCTTTTTTTTCCTTTGCCGTAGAATGTTTGTTTATTTAGTTTTACATTATTTTTTATTTATTTTTAGTTTGTTTTTATTTATTTCTTTTTTTCAGATTTTTTGCCTTAAATTGTTCGTTTTAGTGTATTAAAGTTGACAATCGACTGTTTACACACAGGAAATTGATTTTAGTGGTTGGGTTGGTGTGTACACAGACAGTAGATATTTACAAAAAGGTACATTTTTTGCAATACTCGCTAACACAACAACTAATCATGTAATGTGATTACGAATAATATCAATATTGCGTTTTATATTTATGTGCAGCACTGGCAGCAGTCATTAGAATACAACTTGTATTGCTTTAATTACACTCTCTATGTTTTCTATTTCGTTCAAATTTAAATTTAATTCAAGTAGTTGCAGTTGCTGTTGTTGTATTCGCAGCGCAGTAGTTTTCTATTTCTAAGCTGTCTGTCTACTCAACTTCCTTTTTGGATAAAAAAAAGCAAAAAAACATGTTGTTTAAAGTCACAACTGCATTTTATATTTTTATGAAACTGGTGTTAAATGTAAAACTGGTGTTTATCTTAATAATATTTAGGTACAGTGTGGGGCGAAAGTTGTGTGCAAATGACAATGAACTGAAACTTCAGGAACTCTAGAAATGTTGAACAACATTGTTGTTTATGAATGTTTTTTATGAACATTTATTCGCGTACTCCATCATGGTCGTTATTCATTCAAGATTTTTAAACTTAATAAACTTTTTCAAATTTGTACACGATCGATGCAGGAAATCACAAGACACTTATTTAATTTTAGAAATACATCGACAACTATTGCGATGCGAAAGCAAATTCGATGCGATAAGCGATACTCTTACGCATCGAATTTGCTTTCGCATCGGTTTCGCAAACCAGACGTTACAGAGTCACTAACAAATAAATCTTCTACTGGATTGTCTTGTAATAACTAAAACGAAATTTTGTTTTAATCCGGTGGTTAGTCCATAATTCCATTTGTTATAGAAATCTGTATTTGGCAGGTTAGTTTAATAACACTGTGGAAAATTTTTGGGATTATTGTCTGG
Source organism: Bellardia pandia (assembly GCA_916048285.2). Classification (NCBI taxonomy): domain Eukaryota; kingdom Metazoa; phylum Arthropoda; class Insecta; order Diptera; family Calliphoridae; genus Bellardia; species Bellardia pandia. The sequence continues at coordinate 126,123,520 of OU696529.1, forward strand.
GGGGTGAGAAATTCCAAGTCAAATGACACTTTTTTGAATAAAAACAAAAATGGGATACCTTCACTTAATTGTAAATAAATAAATTCTTAATTTTTCTAAATTTGTTTCATCAAAATCGGACAAGTGGTTCTCGAGTTATGTTAAACTACGTTTTTGCCAAAATGTTACAACTAAAGGTGCTATCAGACGGGATGTATTTTACATATGTACTGTCACTTTTCTTACCCATATGTAATTCCGTATGTATGGCAAAATTTCCATTTTACATACGATTCATAATTTTTGCTATCACACCTGCTTATGTTTTTCCGTATGACATAACCTATAAATGTAAACAAAAGCTGCCTTTTTAACGTTTATAAATTTCAAGAATTGCTTCTTTTGGCCAATCTAACTGCAATAAATATAATAAACATAATTTAATTTATTAAAAATCGAAAAATTCATTTTCTTTAATTTTTCTTTCCAAAATATTCTTTCAAACAATTTTGTTTCAAAACAAATCAGCTGTTTTGTTTATGTTTGTCACAGGAAAATAGAGCGTGTTCTAATCGAAAAAATTACATATGTATTTCCACATGTATTTTACACATGCAAAGTTTCATATGTATCACACAATGTGTACAACTTTTACAGATGGAAAATTTGACAGTACATATGTAAAATACATCCCGTCTGATAGCACCTTAAGCGAAAAAACATCAAGATAAGGAAACAATTTAAAAGGTCATAAAAAAACTGACACATACGAACGCCAAACCCTTTGAGGGTTTTACTATACTGACCTAGTACCATCACCCTGACTTGGAATTTCTCACCCCCCAGATTGGCTGTTGTACTGTGTAATGGAAACCTTGATCACCGATAGCAAATTAAACAGAATCAGTGGCCCTTAAGTCTGTAACTCTTGCCCTACCTCTATTGTGCCTAAACTACTGCTGTTGCTGCTTCTTTTTTTAGCTGCAAGTTAATCTCTATAATTATTTCAGATATTGATAGACCGCAGAATTGATGACGTCTTGATGAATATCTTCTAGATGTGAAATGTACGTGCCACCATCGAGATGGTTAGAATAGCGTTGATGGCCTCTGTAACTTCAATTGGCATGTAAATCTATGTTATGTCAGAGATTAGAAGCTTACAAAGTTTACGACAAGATCAAAAGTTTACTTTGTTTCCCATTATCTTTGCCAGGTTTCTCAAATAGCTGACAAAACCAATGTGAACAAAGTGGATTGGTCAATAGATTTAACTAAAAAAGCAGCTCCCTACCACTATACTCGTATACCAGAGCTTATCGGCACTCTAGAGCTCCCTAAAGTTTAGACTTCGGGTAAGTGGTAGAGGGTTAAAATGCAGGGATCACTTCATTGAACGGAATGAGTCGGTCATTTAACTGAACGGTTTTCGTTCAATAGTGTACGAAGCAATTTCGTTCAGCTGCTGTTTATCAGAAGGCAAGAAGAAAATCACATTCAATAAGGGTTGTATTCATTCGTTCAAAGTGAACGATTGAACGAATTCAATGACCGGTCACTGAAATGAACGACCGGGCACAAGTCTAGTAGGTAGGCTGGTTAATGGTCGTAATGATCGTAGACTTTATAGAGTTCTAAGTCAGGTGGAAACTATATAAAAAAATATTTCACAAAACAGGGAAAGTTGTAGATTGTATTAGCTTCCTTTTTCCAGCGTATGGCTGAAATATATTTTCCAACAAACTTTTCACAGTTTTCCTGGTCGGCAGGGATCTAGACCAGTGATGCCCGTACAACAATTGTTGAAAAAATTTACACGCATTTGTTATGCTCATTTAAAAACTTTCATTCAGTCGTCGTTGAGCTAGAGCTGCAAAACTATCGATAGTCGGCACCATCGATAGTTTCGATAGTTTTAGTAATGATTCATTCAGAAAGAATCATTCTTTTACAGCTCTGTCAGATACTCAATAATTTTTGTTAATAAATAAAAGTTATCAACAGCAATAACAATAAATAAATTTTGAAGAAATTTTGCTGTTTACACGAGTTTGAAGCATTTTGAAGAACATTTGAATCGTTGAAATCTAGCTTTAGTTTTGTGTTTTTTTCAAAATAACTGTTCTAAAATTATTTTTTGTTAATTGTTATTTACGGTCCCTGATATTTTTTCTTAAGGTGTTTATATCTGTCAAAAACTCTGTCTTTTTTTTTATCTTATTTTAAGCGTTTGACAATATGTTTGCTGGGCAAAATCTCTCACCAATACATCTTCCTTTTTATTTTTGAACACCACTGATCTCTATATACAACAATCTTAAATTGCACTTAACATCTCGTTTTGCTTCTACGAACTTGGCAAAAGAGATTATGCTAAATCATGCCAACTTCCTATGAATGAATCCAAAATTTATTTTAATTGTATTATTATAATCTAGATGATCTTACACTTTTGTTTGACACTGTCCATCCTAAGTGCTTACAATCGTTAACTCTCGAGAGTCTTGTTGCATTTTACAAAACGGTTTCACTTTCGTTCAACGAAAGGAAATGTTGACACAAACAGCAGAGACATACAGAGTATGATTTGATAAGTATATATCAGATTAGGTTTATGGTGTCAACTGTCGATAGAAATTGCAATATTTGCATGTGAACAAAAGTGAAAACCAGCATGTAACCTTTGTATAACCAAGAGATTTACTAACTACCAATTAATTGATTTTAAAGCAAAGCAATGATAAAATTGGAAGGTTTTCAATCGAAATTATAAAAGTAAAAAAGCATTTTTTTTAATAGAAACTCTCATTGATTAAACTGATAATATTCATATTCAATGGTACTAAGAATAAATAGGCATTCACCGTCATCAGAGAGCGTTACAGATCAAAAATAATCAATTTATTTTGTCCTTAATTTAAATAAATTTATATGTGACTCCAGCCTTATGATGCTAAAGCAGACGGTAAAATGAAAAGTTTTCATAACGCAATTCACAATCTTGTGCAAATGCTATTAAATCATTGTATTTGCTAAAAGATTTGACATATTTTTACTCATGCTGTGTATTTTGTTAGAGTAGAGCAAAAATATGCTAAACCTTATTGCAAATGCAATGATGCAAGACCATTTACACAAGATTGTGAATTGTGCTATTAACTACGTGATTCATAAAATGTACCTCACATTGACAAATTAACAGACATTTTTGGGTAGATGAGAACAAATTTTTGAAAAGAAAATTCTTGTTAAATCAAGATATTGCTTGCCTCTTAATATTTATCTCTTACAAAAACTGATATTTTTGTATGACGCTTTTAGCACAAACAATCTCTTCTTTAATTAAACAAAAAAAAAACCGTCTTAACTGATTTCAAATTGCTGAAAGTTATTGGAAAAATAAGAGTCTATTTTTCCAATGACAGCCTCAGCATCTTGCATGTTCTGTCTATAACTCTAGCATGAATATGTATCCAAACAAATCATTTCATAAATTCAACTTGTTTGGCATCGAAAAGGAAAACTAAACTCTTTAAATGACTCGTTACATTTTGTTTTAATGAACTGTCAGACAAATGACACATAGACCAACCAAACAATCATCTATCCTTCCAAACATCCATCCAACAGACAAACCCAACAACCATCATAAATACAAGATACAAACAATATCAAGTCATTCCTAAATAAAAGACAACCATAACAATAGATACAATAGTGACTTGGAACGTGACTTTCCATCAAAACAACAATAAAATTTTGCAAAGAAAAAAGTACGGACGGACGGACAGACAGACAGACAAATAGAAAATAGAGTCTTTTAGGCGTTGATGCCAATCAAAAACATACCAACAAACCGTGTTATTCGCGTACTACTTTTTTTCTAACCCAAAAAACAATAAAATGATTTATGATCTTTAAAGATACTCGTATGTATGAGTATTTTTGTTATATTTATTTTAATTTCTGCTTTATATTTCAAAGCTACTTGCTGCAAAAGAAAACGAAACTTTATAATTTTAATTGTTTCATATTAAACTGACATTTATTTTATCCTACAAGTAGGTATGTATGTATGTATATGGCAGCGAGCGTAGCATGCCACCACCAACCACCCTCTTGAATATTTTCCTTATTCGGATTTTTGTATTGTTGAAGTTTGTTTTTTTTTTTGGTTTTTGTTTTAGTCTTCTTTGCTGTTGTTGCTCCAGACACAATATTAATTTATGACCTTTTTAAAGTGACACACGTTTTCTTGTGGTATCAACAAGAATTTGCTGGTTGCTTTCTTAAAGCACCCTATACTCCAGCATACGTTAAATGGTTTAAAACATGCAGATTTACACAATGTTTAAGTGCTAAACTTCCAAGACCTGTGAATTATATACATATTCCACATTCGTATCGTACGGTTGCAAGTAATACTATCAAATTTCAACACAGAGAGCATTGGACTGATTCAAAGAATTTTGGATTTTGCAACCTTTTAAGTTTCTTATTTTATATATTCATGTGTCTATCCGTCTTCTTCGACAAACTTCCTTAGTCGCAAATTACACGAAGCCATTTTTGTTGAAAAGATTGAAACAATTTTTTCCTTGAAATTTCTTCGGTGTTCACACAGCACAATTTTATTGCTTAAATTGCACGTATATTTATTTGAGAGTATACACACACATTTGTATGTAACACGAATTGCAAGCAGGGCTGCTAGATTAATTTCAGAAAAAATCGTCAAAATACCGATAAAAGAGAAAAAAAAATCTCCATTTCGCATTTTAAAAATCGTCAAAAAAAATCGCAAAAATAAAATGTCACTATTTCTCATACGGTCCCATCATGGTTGGTTTACGTGGTGGTTCACAACGTGCGAACACTTAAGTAGAGTCGAAGGAACCCCGTTTAATGTCAGATTTAATGTCGTTGACATCACAATGTAACTAAAGATGTGTACAAAAAGTCGTGCTTGCTAGACCCAACCTGTAGATGTGAGATATCTCAGTAGGTCATTGAGTTTTGACCCGGCTACCTCACCAAGGTTGTTCAATGTATAGTTTCCCATGAATTTATGTCTCTTGACACTCAGGGCTGGGCATTCGCAGAGAAGGTGGAAAATCGTTTCCTCTTTTTTCCTATCCTTACAACTACGACAATGGTCGTTAAAAGGGAGTCCCAGGCGATTAACGTGCTTGCCTAATGTCCAGTGTCCCGTTAATATTGCCAGCAACTTGGATATATCCTTTCTATTCCGGATTAACAGTTGCATAGTACGTTTCTCGTTAGATGGCCACATCAACTTGGCTACCCTACATGTAAGAAAATGTCTGAAGCTGATGCCTTTGATAGTCCCCAGTGGAATTGCTATGGAGAGCGCATCGGAGATATCTAAGGCAGATCCCATTCTGGCTGGTTCGTCTGCCCGTTCTTTGCCGTTGTGGTCCCTGTGCACAGGCACCCAAACCAAAGTAATATCAGATAGACCACCTAGTCTTGACAGAGAATTCCTATATTGCCTAATTAGTGAAGATGAAATTGTGTTGGCATTCAGTGAGAGGAGTGCCGCCTGACTGTCGACAAAAATACCTATATTGCCGCGGATATTATGATCATGTAGTGTATTACAAGCTGCCATGATTGCCCAATTTTTTTTTAACAATAAATTTGAATAGGAAAAAGGGAAAAAACTCTCGCGGAATTTTTATTCATAATTGGGTTGATAGTATTTTTTTAATATAATGTTAAACACAACTTGTGTAATATTTTTATAAAATCTTAGTGTGAAACTCTTCAAATTTGACTCGTCAAGGCAAGTATTTTTGGATGAGAAGGGAAAAGAGAACAAAAGGGGTACACTAGTAAATTTTCTTATTTCCTTTTGTTGTGTTTTCTTTCATGCATGGTGATTTGCATTAAAAAAAGCCAAAATTTAATTGACGTGTGTAAATGAAATGACAAGTTCACAAGAGAATTGAACAAAAACTGGTCAGCTAAAACTGAAGAGTGTGAAACAAGACTTGAATTAATTCACAATTATTCGGCAGGAGCTGTTATAATTCTTTGTTCATTTCGCGGCATTGGGAAACTTATGTTTTAGATTTCTATGATACCATTTCTACCACAGTCTCTCTCTCTAAACTATCGTACATGAATCTCTTTAGGTTAATCTCAAATCCATCAAATGACTTGAAACTCACAATTCTCTCCTTCGTCTTATCTATTCTTTTGAAATATATAACTCATCCTTACCTGTCTCTCCATTCTTCTCTTTTCAGGCATCACCAAGATATCAGCTGAATGGACAATATGAACGCATGTTAAACTAAACTGAAGCTGGAACAATACAATTGTTTTTCAATGAACTGTTTAGTGCTTCTCATGATGATATACAAACAAATAAAAAACAAAAAAAACATTGTCATAGTCTTACCAACCAATTGAATTGTTTTTGCCTTCTTTGGGGCACTTCCTCCAGCTTCAGTCCATTGCTTGGTTTGTTCTTTTGTCTCTGGAGTATAGTGGTGGATCCATGTCTCATCAACAGTTATGAAACGACGCTTAAAATCCATTGTATATTTCCTAAAACGATCCAGACAAGCCTGAGAAATTTTCATTCTTATGCGTTCTTGCAAAAAGCCTTTTCATCTGCAGTTCTTCTCGATCATTTGAGATGCCCATGATATCAACTATTTGACGCACTTTTATTCGTCGATCATTTAATACCATATCATGCACTTTGGATACAATTTCTGTTGTTGTTTTTGGACGTCCACTACGTGGTTCATCCTCGATGCTTCTACGACCACGTTTAAATTCAGCAACCCAATTTTTTACTGCTGCATATATAAAGGAGTTGTCAGATCAAAAAGAAATTTAACATGTGTTCATAGCACAAATAGAAGTTTCCAAAACACTTAACTTTTTTCTTTTTATATCGCGCTTTCTGTTCTAAGCTAAGAAGTTTCCAAACTGCCCTCGTACATATGTCTCTAGCTATTCATTCTATATACATACATATATTTATTTGACCGACTTGTAATTCGGCTGTAATGTAAATTCAAAGTCGTCAATTACCAGTCACAGCTCCCCTAACTTTAGAAAATTTCGTCACTAAAGTTCATACATATTTATGCAAGTTTTCACTTACACGTGTTTATCATATGAACAATGCTGCTGGTGAATGTATGAATTGAAATGAAATTCCTTTGGATGTGGAAATATTTTCACAAAAGTTGGCAAAATGTTACGCCTTTTACATTGACATTTGTTGGCTGTGTTGGCTTCATAATAAACTGACACTTGTGTTGGATATTCGGTTATTGCAGGAACTGCTGTTGTTCCCTGTTGTTTTCGTAAACATTTTCTTTTTCTTTTTGTTTTTGACAAATAAACATAAAACATGTGTTTATTGTAAACATTTTTGTTAATTTTTTTTATTATTTCTTCCGTATTTGTTCAATCTTTCAGAAGCTCCTTATTGATTTATGGCAGTTTAACTATTTGCTTTATAAATCTCTTAATAAATACATATGTACACACATACAGTGGCTCACATTGAGAGTCGAGCAAACTATTTGTAAAATATTAAACCCTATTTGAAAAAAGACAGCTTAGGATTTTTTTAAATTTTTTTTCAAAATTAAATTAATATTACATTAAATAAAAAAAACCTTAATAGTCTGATCACACTGAAAGTCGGTCAGGTCATTAAATTAAATTTTTGATAAGATATTTACAGTCTAATTCATAAAAACTTATCAAGTGTTTATAACAGGTTTATAAAGCAAATATCCATACAAAATTTGCTTTATAAGCATATTATAAACCTTTGACAAGTTTTATGAATTAGGGGTGAGTATTTTGTTACGTATCGTTTTTTGATTCTTGATAGCTTGGAGTCTTTTTGGAATCGATTCAACCAGTTTTTTTGCACACATCAGGACTTATTTGGTTCCATTCTTCCAGTAATGCAGCACTGAGCTGGTCTTTACTGGTACATAATCTATTTGGCATTCAACGTTCGAGCTCAACTCAAAAAATGCTCGTTTAAAAAAATATACCAGTTCTTCGCTATGAGCGATGTGTGCTTCGGGTCATTGTCCTGGTAAAATTTAAAGTTATTGGCAATCTGCAATTTATGAGCACTTTGTTTAACATTTGCCTTCAAAATATCAAAATACATGTTTTTATCCATTATGGCTTCTATAAAATGAAGATTTCCGACACCCAAAGCAGCCATGCAACCCCACATCATCACTGACAAGCACCCGTGCTTTACAGTTTTCTTAGTATTTTTAGGGCAAAACTCCTCATTAGGTTTGCGCCACACATAACGCCGGCCATCGGACCGAAATAAATTGAATTTGCTTTTGTCCGTGAAAAGAACCTGTAAATTTGTAAAATGCTGATAGGTATGGCCCACAAGTGTTCATAGAGAGTAAATTTTCAAAATCATTTTGCCTGACTTTGAATGTGAGCCACTGTATGTGGAATAAATTGTAAAATGTTTAAAAGTGTCACAGTATATAAAAAAGTTTATTTAAATTTTAATTTTAAAGTTATGTTTGTTAATAGCGAAAAATTCGATATTTACAGTTAGGGACGTAAGTTTTCGTACATACCAAAAATTTCATATATTCACTAATCAAAGAGTACCAGAACAAAATGTTTTTAATCAAAGAATTACATTCCATTTTAATTACTCTTCCAAAGCAAAAAAAAAAACTGAAATAAAGAGAGACACATGTCAGCGTTGTCAACTTGGTGCGTTTCGCACCATTTTTGGTGCGAAAAATTCTTTAGTTGGTGCGCGGTGCGCTTTTTTAAATTTTGGTGCCCTTTATAATTTTTGGTGACACCAAAGCAAATTCAACATTCAGCTTTTTGTTTCAGTGTGAGAAAAAATCTTTCTACAATAAAATATACCTGTTTGAGCACCATTTCATTCAACACTGCAAAAATTTTGTTGTGTATTTCGGTGCGTTTTTTATTTTTTTCGGAAATGTGATGAAATCTTTATTTTTACTAATTTTTAATTGCAGTTTTTTAATAATTCATAACTCATTAAATCTATACGATGAAAAAATGTATTTTAAATACGAATGTATGATAAATGAAATAAAATTCTTTAAAAATCTTTGTTTGAAAATTAAATTACCATTTTAAACATGTAAATAAAAATTCTTGTATAACCTGATGGTTTGGTCTACTGAACTGTAGACGAGCAACCAGGGTTAGAGTACCAGTCGAAGCCTAACAAATTTTATTGGAAAAAATCAACTAGAAAACAAAAATATATAAAAAAAGTACCAAATATGTACTGAAATTAGTTCCGAATATCATATTGAGTGAGTTATTTATCTTTATTAGCTCATTTATTCAAAAAAAGGCTTTTACTATTATTAATTTTACTAATAATCGTTGATAAAAAGGCTTTTATAGAATTTATGATATTAAAAAATTTCAAATTAATTCAATAAATATTTGAAACAAAAACGAAATTCTTAACTTGGTGCCTTTTTTTGTAAATGGTGCGCTTTTTTCTCCATTTTGGTGCGTTTTGAAATTTCAAAGTTGACAACGCTGACAAAAGTGTTCATACACTTTTCTTCTGACTAATTTGTAATTTAAAAAGAGTTGCATTTCAAATACCATTAGTTTTAGAAAAGTTTACGTGACTGCTGAACTATTTTCTAACATTTTGTTAGTGAATAAGTTGTTACAAATTAACAAGATGAGTACGCGTAAAAAATATTGTTATTCAAGATGGCAAAAAGGTAAAATCTTACCGCGCAATCAGTAAACATTTTAATAAACCTTTTACTGCAGTTGAGAGCATTAAAACAAGTTCAAATAAACTGGCTGTGTAGAAAATAAGCCAAAATCAGGACCCCCAAAGAAACTCTCCAGGCGAGATGTCAGTCTTATTTTAAGAGACGTATCAAAAAAAAATCCTAGAATTTTAGCACCAAAAAGAATCGAAAATTCTACGACTAAAAAATTCATCCAAAAACTATTCAAATGGCATTACGGGATCAAAGGTAGGCTAGCATTGATTTTTGGAAACGAGTTTAATTTACTGATTATGCGTGTAGCAAATAAAATAGAATTGAATTTTTGATTTAAAAAGTTTTCTTCTGGTACATTTTAATTAACGAAAATATGAAATTTTGGATATGTACGAAAACTTAATTCCCCAACTGTATGTGTAGAAAATCTTTTTTCTAAACACTTGCTTTCAAAACCTAAAAATTGCAATAGAATTCTGCATGTTTCAACAGATATTCAACTTTTTGAAATAAATTTAGCTGGACAACAAACTCCATTAAATGATATCAAACAATTTTTATTGCAAATTGTCTTAATTTCCAACCACGAAACTTTTCCATTAATTACATCAAGAACCGACTTGTGGAATTTCAACTTGATTTCCGTTGATGTAGGAAAAACATTAGAAATTATGAACATACTCGTACATACGTTCATAAATTAATTCTCAAATGTTCATTACATTACACACAAAAGTAGACTTAGTATTTCATAATTTATGTTTCAACAATTTCATGTTGCATTTTCACACAAGTAAATGGCAAAAAACCCCAAGAGAGAGAGAGAGACAAACTTGAAAAATAATAATAATAATGAAAAATTTACATAAAATTCTTCAACAATCCACGGACGAATGCAATTTGAAAAGAACCTCTTAGATAATTTATGTCCATCATTCGTGTACTACTTGTATGGTGATGGTATGTGCTCGTTTAGACATTTATTTGTATGTTGCAAAGGTACACAGGTTGCTGCAAGAAATTTAACATTGTTATACCAGTTTTCCGGCATTAAAACAAATAAACAGACAGACAGACAGACTAGCCGACCGGCCAACACACATTGTGGAATAATTGTGTTGATTTATTAAATTTAGTGAAATGAAAGAATAATAACAAAAAAAAAACGGCAACTTAAATAAATAGCTAAAGCAACTAAAATAGCAAATTCATACTTTTTGAACAGCAGTACTTGTAGTATTTAGTAGAAGCAACTGGAGCAGCAGCAGCAGTATTAAGGTTTATAAAAGAAAAAATGTTGTTCTAGCAGCCATTAAAATTATGCAAACAATTAAAACATAAAAACGTTGAATTCTTTCCATTTGCCCACGGAACAATGGCAGTTATATATATCAAAATGAAAGGTATGTATGGCCGCTTACGTGCCACAATATGCGTCCCAAAATTCGTTTCATTTAAAAGGGGTGAGTTGGCAGCATAATGAACGTTCCTGTCAAGGTAAATATGAAAGCGCGAAATTTATGAGTTCATTTGTAAGAAAAACATTTAAATTTTTTTTTTTAATGATTTTTTTTTTCTGACATTTTCTTAGCAAAATTTAGTTTGTTTTTTCCTATTCAATTTAAATCCTTTAATTGTTGATGAAGAGGACAGCATTGAGAAAAATTTGTCATTCTTGTCTTAAGGAATTTATGCCAAAGTGACACATTTGATGGGATTGGATTCATCTTCTTACAAGTTACTCTGTATCACAAATTCGTTTTTGTGTCAGACAGTGGTTCCCAAAATTGTATGTAAAAGCCAAACATAATCTTGGCTTTTTTACTAATATGAATTGAAAAAATATTCAGGCCATTTCATTGGTCGATTTAACAATGATTTCAAATGAAATTTAGGTTTGAGATAAAAATTATTGTTTAAGTAAAACATAGTGGTTGAAATCATATATTAGTGAATCACCAAAATGCCACAATCCAAACGGCACATTTACAGAAGAATATGTAAAAAAGAAAAGTTTTGCTAAAAGCGGCAAGACCAAACTAGTGTCCATAACCCAACAAATCAAACGGACGTGCAATGTGCAGTTTGTGCAATAACAAAGCAGAAATTATTAAACAACCTCTACTGTAGTAGGAGCAATATGTCCTGGTTTAATTCCATCAACTAGTCGCTGTTTTAGTGTATTTACACTTGTAATTTTCAAACTAGTTTATGACCATAAGCTACTTTCATAAATCATACCGTTTATATCAGCATTTTTGACAGTTAAGTGGTTTATCTTTGACAAGTCATAAAACAGCTGACTTTAATATTAAAAATTCAATAAAAATATGGACGTTGTTATGAAAAAAAAATTTTAAATTTATGTTTTTCATCCAGGATGAATAAAATTCAATAATAGTTTCTTTTTTTAAAGAAAACTTTTTTGTTTTTATTTTTGAGCAAATGTCAAATGTGTCCAGCGTTGCCAGAAAAATGTTGAAAAAACAGAGTTGCATTAGCAGAAACTGGTTGTTTGTAACCAGCGTTGCCACGAACCAAAAAAAATTGTAACCAAAATGTAAAAAAAAAGTAACCAAACGCAAAAAAAAGTAACCAACATTTTTATAGTATATTTTATTTATACTTCAGCTAAAAAATATATATGTAAAATATAAATTAACCATTGCATTTCAGTTTGTAGTTCAGTCTTATAATTAGGTACAATTGAAAGAAAAAAATAATTCAGCAATAACAATATTAATAAAACCCAAATGTAATTAATTTCATTACATTTGTTACAAAACACTAGTAGATAAAGTTTAAATAGATGAGGCTAAAAATCTGTCTTGAATGTTCTTAGATGATTTATTCATATAGCGAACGATTAGAACTAGTGATTTCTTTGTGGATACGTCTGTTGTTTCGTCTACTATTAACGAAAACTTTGTCGTTTTTAGTTTGGAAATTAAATTTGCTTTATATTTACTTCCTAACATTTCTGTTAATTGAGTTGCTGTACCTGCCACATTTAATGTGTTTCGCAATTTGAGAGTCGGGACAGCGCTCCTCTAATAAGCCTGGTAGATAGTCCATTAATAAAAAAAAGGCAAATTGTGGTCAATAAGAAACATTAGTAATGTTAGCTCTGTTTGATGCACTTGCTTATTAAGAGTTTCTTTTTGAGAACTTGCAAATGTTATTTTTATTTTCCACATTTTGCTTATGAACACTTTTTTAGTGTGCTTTCGTAAATAACTTACGTGATTTGCAATTTTTTTCACAGGCAGCGCAGAAACAACATCCATCTTTGTTTTTTAGCCACGGAAACTCATCTAACCACAATACACGGAATTTTCTTTTCGGGCTGTTTTTAATATCACTAAACAACAAAATATTATTTAAAAAAAGTTAATGAAATTGAATGCAAATATACCTATTCTCATCATCACTTCCAGAAGATAACTCGACATTATTAGTTTTAAATAAAAATTTAATAAAAATAAAAATTGTGCTTAAAACCAATATTATTATTTTTTAATTCGAAGTACATACTTATCCATCTTTTACGAAAGAAACCCAATCTTAACTATATAAAAACACTTTATTATTGAAAAATTAAATAGCACGCTAATTTGTAAAAAGCTTTTTTTGGTTTTCTGGTAAAAAACATAATTTATGAATGTTTATTAAGGTCCGTTCATGTCTAAAACAAAAGAAAAATTAACTTGTTCCGATGTCAAACATCAATATGAAAATGCATTTATACTATGTTTCCACGACGACTTGAATCATCTGCTTCGCTCTCTGAATCATGTTTATGAATCATGCTGTTGACATGACCAAAAAACTTGATTCGATTTGACAGTTGTCTTTAATAAACAAACAGAATAAAAAAAAACAGAATTTACAATTTGTGGAAAATAATTTTTTTTAATTTTCGTGCTTCGCAAGTTGATTCAATATGAATCTACTTGATTCGCTCTTAAAATTTTGTATGGTGAAGCAAGTTGTTTCACTAAAGATTGGGGTGTGAAGCATGAATAGAGAGCGAAGCATGTACCGTGGAAACGTAGTATTAGTAGCATGTTTTTAGATGGTTTTTGTGAAGAACCTTTTACTCTTTCAACAACACAATGATTGTGTTATGTTTGGAGACAGGCATGTATTTTTTTGTAATCCTGTGTTTAGTGTTTTATTTTTATAAAACTTTTAATTGTGGTAGTTTAGTTTATCACCAAAATTAGTGGTGTAAATTAAGTCAAAGTAAAAACAATGTAAAAATGGTTACTTTTGTGTTAAAAAAAAGTAACCAAAACGGAAAAAAAGTACACAAGTACACATTGGAAATAAAAGTAACCAATTTTGGTTAAAAGTAACCAAAACGGCAACGCTGTTTGTAACTAGTTTATCTTAAAAGCTAGTTACAAAACCTGTTTTTGATTTGTATGGATAAACAAGTTTATCAAACTAGTTTATCACCATAAACAACTTATAACTAGTTTATAGCGTAGGTGTAAATGCAATATTACAATCCGACGCCTGTTGTATAAGCTTGCACCGACTTCAAACCGTTCTCTCAATTAAAGTAAAATTTAGTTGTAAGTAATAAGGAAAAAAAAGTGTCAAAAAACAAATTGTACTAAAATTTATCCCTGCTTCGGTTTATTCTTATCCGAAGCTTTGCTATTTCACATTATAAAATAATAGTTACACTCTCTTACAATTAACAACTCCACTCACTCCACTTAAAATCTCCAATAAACTTTACTATTGACAAAGTGACTTGAGAGTAGTTACTTAAGAATAATTGTAATTATCGTCTCTAAAAATTGTTTTCTTTTTCAGTTGCCTTATTAAAATGAAGCTTTGACTATAAAATCATCCTGTATAAAACCAACTTGGGCACATGGCATCCAATAACACAGTGCAACAACCAAAATCCGAATGGGATGAGACCAAATACAAATGATAGCTGGCATTGTCCATAACAAAACCTCCAAGGGATTTTTTTGGTTCAGTGCTAGATTTTTTTTATAAGCATTTGAAATTTGTGATTTTGGAACCCTGGCTAACGAGAAAAACTCATTACAATTTTGATAAAATAATGGCTATATATTTTTACTATCCGGGAGAAATGTGATATATTTATGTTTATGGGGTCGGGGAATCCATTTCTGATATTATGTTTTACCTAAAACTAACGCTAGGTGGCGCTGTCATACAATTTGCGTTATTATTTGTAGACTTTCATAGAAAAAACGATGCATATGCTTTCTTGAGGCTGAATAATCAATTTTTGTTGTTGGATTTATTTTAAAATATAATTATAATGATTTTACAAAGTACATTTTATTATTGCCAGTACGTTTCTTTAAAAAAATGCTGGTTTCATGGAAAAAATTAGTTTTTATTGCAATTACCTATTTTCTATCACAAAAAATGTTTTATTAAAATGAATTATAACTTATTATATCTATTATATTATTTTGGATCTACATTACTATCACTGTCAGTTTGTATTGTTTGAAGAAGTAGAGGGTTGTGGATCTGTGTTTATATCTAGTTCTTGCTCTTCGTCACTATTGGGTTCATCTGTGGTTCTCTTTAACCACAAGCATAAATCACCTAACATAGCGTCTTGTTTTTTTCCTCTATACCTGGTTTCCATTGTTAAAGCCACTTGATGAAAACGTTCACCTTGCTCATCTGATTCAGTTGAAAGTTGGTTTTCAAACCAATCCATATGTTGACGGAGAAAATGAATTTTTAAGAACATGTTTACTCCTAGTTCCTCAAAGGCCTGTAAGAGACGTTTTACTCTTTGTGAACTGTCTGCTTCTCGTTTTCTACCAAGAACATTTCCAATAACGTCCTTAATTGCATTCCATGCAATTAACTCATTTTGATTTAACGAATTATCAAAATCACTATTTTTCATCAAACTTCTAATGTCTGGACCATTAAACATACCTGTAAAATTAGAAAACTTGTATTTTCAAACGAAATAAATTAATGAACCGATTATATATTTTTTTTTCTTTGCAAATTTTAAAAGATAAATAAAGTAACATATGTACATTTTTATAAAAATATAATAGGTACTTTGAAATAAAACGTTTTTTTTTTGTAATAGAAAATAGGTAATTCCAATAAAAACTAATTTTTTCCATGAAAACAGCATTTTTTTAAAGAAACGTACTGGCAATTATAAAATGTACTTTGTAAAATCATTATAATTATATTTTAAAATAAATCCAACAACAAAAATTGATTATTCAGCCTCAAGAAAGCATATGCATCGTTTTTTCTATGAAAGTCTACAAATAATAACGCAAATTGTATGACAGCGCCACCTAGCGTTAGTTTTAGGTAAAACATAATATCAGAAATGGATTCCCCGACCCCATAAACATAAATATATCACATTTCTCGCGGATAGTAAAAATATATAGCCATTATTTTATCAAAATTGTAATGAGTTTTTCTCGTTAGCCAGGGTTCCAAAATTTCAAATTTCAAATGCTTATAAAAAAAAATCTAGCACTGAACCAAAAAAATCTCTTTGAGGTCAGCTATCATTTGTATTTGGTCTCATCCCATTCGGATTCCAAAAGTTTGATTTTGTGTCACAGTGTAATTAATAACAGTACTGATGTTATGCAGAGATGATTACATCCAATATATCTTGAAGCTAACTAGAGTTTCTATGGGGATCGGTTAATATCCCGAGGATTTAATGATTGGGACACAGATCCCCTAACTGATAATCTGTAGTTTAATCATTGATAATAGGTGAGGTAATTTTGGGGTACATGAATTGACTGCGGTTAATACCCAAAGCGGGAAGAATGCCAGTTGATTAAAAGACTGTTGTTTGTTTTAGCAACAAACTTTGGTCCTCCAATTTGTCTCTAAGCGCTGTTGCTGAAACAACAGAGCCATTAAAAGTAATGGTAACACTTAGCCCGCTGCTCAGGAAATGTATGGGAATTGTGGATTTCGTGGCATTTGTGCTGGCGATCCGCTATTGGACGGGCTTAGAGAGTGAGCTCTGGCAACCACAGTAAATTCTAATATCTGTCTTTGATAGTAGTGGTCGGTCGGTACGATTGCTGCTTTCCTAGTAATGCTAAATAACTAAGCTATGGCTGACAGGGTTTAGCCAGTCCAAGTGCTCGGTACATTGATCGTTGCATGTACGAGAAATTTCAAATTGTATGTTCCTGACAAGTTCATACAAGTATGGTATTTGCAAGATATACATTAGTGTGTTCCTACTGGACATACAATGCGCTGGTGAGCCTAGTTTACCCTGCGTTTGAGTGCGCCCTGAGGTTAGGCCAAAAGGTTACTCTTGACACATCTGGTCGACCATTAGCTTAAGTAGATAAAAATAATTATATAAATTTATATGGCTTTGCATCTGAGAAGAGGTACACATAATTGTACTACCATAAAATACAACCATGTTATCTTGTTATGTTGTGCTGATATATAGTATTTGCAAGCTTCACACACACACTTCTTTATATACACCAATTCAGTCAAGTGTTTTCTAATATTATAATTTTGTCACTAATAAATAAATACTTATAATTTGCAAAGCGCATTTTATTATTTACATGGTGCCGAAACCCGTAGTGGTGTAATCCAAATTAAAACGTTTCACAAAAATAAAATAATCAAACCAAAATGGCAGATACTTGCAATTTCTTACGGCCACCGAAGCCGTTAGTAATAGAACACGACAAAGATATGGCCAAGGAATGGAAGCTGTGGAAGCAGCAGTATGAATATTTTGAGGTCGCAACAGGCCTTAACGCCAAACCACAAAACATACAATTTGCTACATTCATGTCAGCTATCGGCTACTCGGCAATACAAATTCATAATTCGCTGCCGGGAGTAAGTAATGAAACGCTAGCTGCCGTTAAATCAAAATTCGAAACATATTTTACACCAAAGCTAAACATCACATTCGAGAGATATAAATTCCACAAAATTGTACAAAATGATGGCGAAACAATAGATGAATATATAACCAGATTAAGACTGCAGGTACAAAATTGTAACTTTGAACAACTAGCTGACAGCCTCTTGCGGGATCAACTCATTCTTGGTATCAAAAGTGATACACTCCGTACTAAACTACTGTCAGACGACATAACATTAGAAAAAGCCCTTCAAATCTGTCAAGCTACTGAACTGGCACAAAAACAAACTGCAGAAATAAACAATGAAAATGAAAAAATTGTGAACATGGTACATAAATTTAATAAAACAAAAAATTTTGATTGTCGTAATTGCGGTAAAAATCATACAGCGCGCAATTGTCCAGCTTTTCGCCATGTTTGTAAGATATGCAAAAAGAAAAACCATTATGAAAGTATGTGCAAAACAAAGGCAAAAAATAAATTTACTAAAAACAGGGATGTTGCATATTGTGAGCAAAAAGAATATTCAGAAAGCAGCACTGACAGTGATCCTGAATTATTTGTTGGTTGTGTTACAAACAGCAATAGTAGTAGAACTGAACATTTTACGGAAACTGTAACTATTGAAAACACTAATTATGAGATCAAACTGGACACGGGTGCTCAGTGTAACGTTTTGCCAAGAAGCGTAATAGATGAACTAAAAATCGTTAATAAACAAATAACAATTAACCCTTGTCGCGTTAAACATCTCGTATCATTTGGCAACCATAAAATGAGAGTTGTGGGCGAAGTTTTATTAACTTGTAAAATAGCTCAGAAAAATTGCAAAATTAATTTTAAAATTGTCAACGAAAATGTCAAACCAATCCTAGGGGCAGACTCTTGTGAAAAACTACAGTTAGTTAAAAGAGTACAAGAGCTAAAAATTAACGAAAATCTGTTCGAAGGCCTTGGATGCATAAAAAATTTTGTTTATGATATAGATCTAGTTGAAAATCCAAAATTTGAAATTTGTCCAGCCAGACGGGTTGCATTTAAAATTAGAGATCAAGTAAAAAATGAACTTGACAATATGGTAAAAATAAAAGTAATAGAGCCAACAAATTTGCCCACTCCAGCGGTCTCTCCAATGGTGGTAGTACGCAAAAATGACAAAATTAGAATTTGTATAGATCCCACCAGTGTCAACAAAAATATTAAACGTCGACACTACCCTATGAATACTCTAGAAGAAATTAGTGCTCAGCTTAAAGATGCAAAATTTTTTTCAATTTTAGATTGCAAAAAAGGCTTTTGGCAAATTCCGGTTACAGAGCGCACAAAACAAATACTAACCTTCTCTACACCTTGGGGTCGATATTCATGCAAAAGACTACCATTCGGAATTTCGTCAGCACCAGAAGTTTTCCAAAGCGTCATGCAGCAACTTTTTTCACATTTACCAAACGTAAAAGTTGCCATCGACGATATTTTAGTGCATTCTAGCAATTTAGATGAACTTCGTACAACTACAGCCAAAGTTATTAATATTATTGAAACAAATGGTTTAAAATTAAATAAAGAAAAATGCAAATTCGAACAAAGGAAAGTAAAGTTTCTAGGACATGTTATAAGCGATACCGGATTATATCCTGATCCTGACAAAATAGATGCAGTCAACCGACTTAAGCCACCAAAAAATCGAAAAGAACTACAAAGGATCTTGGGTAAATTCACATATTTAAGTAAATTTATTAAAAATTTCTCTCATATCACAGCTCCATTACGGTCACTGCTAGAAAAATCAAAATCATTCTCTTGGGATATAACACAACAACATTCATTTGATACATTAAAACAACTCATTAGCAAACCACCAGTATTGAAATTGTATGATGTCAATAAAGACGTAAAACTACAAGTTGATTCTAGTTCTTATGCTATGGGTGCAGTGCTTTTACAGGATGATCAGCCTATAGCCTACGCTTCCAAATCATTGACAGAGTGCCAGTCTAGGTATTCGCAATTGGAGAAAGAGGCTCTTGCTGTTAAATTTGGGTGCGAAAAATTTCATCAGTACGTTTGGGGTAAAGATATTATTATAGAATCAGACCACAAACCTTTGGAATCAATTTTTAAAAAACCTCTACACTCATCACCTACACGACTACAAAAAATCAGGTTAAGTTTGTTAACATACAACCCAAAAGTAATATACAAACCAGGTACTAAAATGTACTTGGCTGATCCATTAAGTCGAGATTGCATAAATAAAACCAATAAAGAAGAAGATGAAGAAAATCTTGAAATACAAATGATATTGTCAATTTCTGACAACGAATTGGAAATCTTGAAAAATGAAACAAGAAATGATAACACTTGTCAAATGCTAATAAATTTTATTCGTAATGGTTTTCCAAAATCAAAAGAGGAACTACCTGTCGACATAAAAAAGTTCTGGACCTTCAGAGACGATCTATCAATAAATGAGGACGGTATAATTTTTAAATCCTCAAAAGTATTAGTACCTTTCAAATTAAGAGAAAAATATTTAAAAAACATTCATGTCGGTCATTTCAGTTATGCCAAGTGTGTAAGAATGGCCAGAGAATCTGTATTTTGGCCACAAATGAGTCAGGATATATTTACCTTTGTACAAAAATGTGCGGCATGTCAAGTTTACCAACGAAAAAATAAAAAAATTAAAATCGGCGATAAGGAAATTCCAAGCCATGGATTCGATATAGGTGCAACGGACTTGTTTTACTTTAACAACAACGAGTATATTGTTTTTATTGACAGCTACTCAGGCTATCTTAAGTTTAAAAAACTAAGCGAAACAACAACTAAACAAGTAATTTTGTTCTTAAAGGAAATTTTTTCCACGTTTGGGCCGCCTCTTACTTTGGAAACCGACAATGGTCCGCAATTTTCAAGCAGTGAATTCAAAACTTTTTCATCCACCTGGAAATTTAATCATCGCACAAGCTCGCCATTCCACCCCAATGGAAATGGATTAGCAGAAAGGGCAGTGCAGATTTCAAAAAACATCCTAAAAAAATCAACCTACGATAACAGCGACTACTATTTAGGACTCCTTAATTACATGAACACCCCACGTGGTAATCTTGGTTCACCATCACAACGTCTTTTTGGACACGGAATAAGAGGTATATTACCAACATCAAAAGAGACACTATTATCACCAGAAAGCAAAAGAATAGCTGAATATTTAAAACAAGAAAGAGATAAACAAAGCGACTATGCAAATCGCAATGCTAAAGTTAAGCCTCACCATTTCGTCAAAGGAGATACAGTGGTCACACGAACAGAAAACCAAAAATGTTGGAAACCAGCAGTGGTGAAAACACAAATCCACCCTCGTTCTTACATAATTGAAGACATGAATGGTAATCAATATCGTAGAAATACACAAAACATTCGACCATCTCAAGCTAAAATAACACCACCACAAGAAGTCGTTGCTGAAACCGAACAGGGTGGGTCCGAAGATTTAGCCAACACAACACAGTCCTCGATTATGTCAAAGGAACCACATTCTGTTCTGAGACGATCGTCCAGAATAAGAGTTCAACCTCAACGTCTACAGTATTGCTGACTTAGTCCAAAAGAAGAGGGATGAGAAGAGGTACACATAATTGTACTACCATAAAATACAACCATGTTATCTTGTTATGTTGTGCTGATATATAGTATTTGCAAGCTTCACACACACACTTCTTTATATACACCAATTCAGTCAAGTGTTTTCTAATATTATAATTTTGTCACTAATAAATAAATACTTATAATTTGCAAAGCGCATTTTATTATTTACAGCATCTGAGCTTTAAAACAGAACATCATTGTATTTTTGAGAAGGGCCCACTTGTACTGGAGCAAGTTAAATTCGGTAATGATTAAAAGTCAGGCATCATTGTAAATCACATATAATCCCTACAACGCAACTAAATTCTTCAATAATTAATGTTGCACCGATATCCAGATGGATGAATAACAAGTAGAAGTTTCACAAACTTTTCTTAAGAAACGTTTACTTTCCGATTTACAATTCATTCAATATTGATTGTTAATCCATACCACCAGATTGATCTGAAGATTGATTAGTTTCATGATTTGAGGAAGGAGACTCACCAGTTGGATTGACAGTCGAGTCGGCGGGGTGATGGTGTGGGGTGCGATTTCTTATTATGGCACCTGTGATCTCCAATTTCTACATTCAAATATGAACGCTAAAACATATCAGAGTGTTTTATAAAAGGCCTTTCCACAACTAAAAAATCTTTTTGATTCATTGCCGTGGACTTTTCAACAAGACAACGGCCCAATACAAAATGCCCGTGTGGTCAAATCGTGGATAGAGTCCAAAAATGTCAAACTTTTGAATTGGCCACTATAATCGCTGGACCTAAATATAATAGATAATATTGGGAGTGGCTGGGCAGAAGAGTTTGTGTACGGTGTGCTATTCAAATGAAACGCAGTATATTTAAACTCGTTTATTTATTTAAAAAAAGAAAACTTAGTTAATTTAGGACAATCCAGCAAACCATATGAGTCCAAAAAGAGTCTTTTCTGACAACTTTTCTAAAAAACCATCATTATTGCTCCGAAAACCTTCATTCGAAAATGGTCAGTCAGAAAGAGCTCTTAGATAATGTCAGAAAAGAGACTTTTATGAGGGGTATTTTGGGTTCAGAAAGAGCTCTTAGATAATGGCAGAAAATAGTCATTGCAATTTTAAATACAAAAAAATATAAAAGTTCACATTTGTTATTTTTTTAAATTGTTTTTACTTTTAAGGGAATTCATTTGCAAATAAACTAAATTAGAAATGGAAAAAATTAAATAAATTGTATTTACAATAAAAAAAAATAAAATGGAATTCATTTAAATAAAATATATAAAAATGGAAAAAAAATAATTATTTAACAAATTTTTCTTTCGCTCCGAAAATGTTTTAAAGTTGGACTCTCTTCTGACTCCTTTTTGCTCTTTAATTGGACTCTTTTCTGACTACTTTTTCGCAGCGCTCCTAGAATGGTATGCTGGGAAGGAACAACAAATATTAAGTCTTAATTTATTTGATGCAAAACTCTTGCAAGAGCAAACAACGTCAAATAGATTTGTGCTAAAACAAGTGGTTAGGCTTTTTTGAGTAAATATTTGCCTTAAGTTTATTTTGCACCAATAGAACATCGAATGTGACAGTGTGTTTAATCGGACAAAACTCTGAAAGATTTTTTTTAAGTCATGTTTTGAGTCGCATCCTCTGAAAAGCTAATATAATAAATACTCATATTTAACATGATTTTAAATATATCAAATTAAATTTCCAGCTTAAGAACCTCTGTTTAGTGATAAAAATTTTGCATTTCCGTTTCAACCCAAAAATGTTGACAATTGAAGTGAAAATTCACTGTCATTAGCATTGATTAATACATTGTTAGAAATTCGTTCGTTTGTTAGAATGTTTCCAAATAAAAAAAAAAATAATGATATAGAAAAAAAAATCAGCATTACCACCGCCATCATTATCGTCAACCCAAACACCACCACTTACTATCAGCATCCTCGACATCATCATCTAGGACATAAAGAAGAACCACTAGCAAAAGAAACGCAAACAGAAAAAACAATCAATCTTCACGTGGTGTGTCATGGAAATGTTCAAAACTACATTTTCACTGTTTCTGTATTTCGTCTCAGAGTCCAACACACACACACAGCTACAGAAGCAGATAGATAGTAATCATCAAACGGATGGATGATGGTACATGGTAAATGGTTTTAATGTTCAAGGTACAATATATAGATTAAGAAAATGACACAGATGAAGAAACGAAGGCGAAACAGCAGCAGCAGCAGCAAAGAAGATCTCTTAATTCACCAAGATTTCCTTGAACTTAATCCAAAGTTACTGTGTTAAGTGTCATTAACATTGTGTATTGATAGTAAGTGTGTGTGTGTGTGTTAGTTTTGTTGTGTGTTTGTTTGTTACAATAAAGTATTACATTAAACACAACATTCACCACCAAATGGACTTGCAATGTAAGTCTTACATTGGCTGGCTCGCTGACTGATGGACTAGCTAGCTGGCCGTCTAGCTAGATGGGTGGCTGTCTTGTAGTGTTTTCCAGTGTTATAGTGTGGAGGTTGCTGCCACCACACAACAATGACATTCGTTGAGAAGTGATTATCATTAGTGTTGTTGTGCAAATGATGCTGCATTATATTTATTTATATTTGCTGCTGCTGTTTTTTTTTTTTTTGTTTTTCTTGCTACTCAAACAGAAAATAAGAAAAATTGCTTAATTTTTAAAGTTTTGCCAGGATTTCAGATTAACGTAGAAAACTTCTAGTTTCTGTTTGATTTAAAAGCGAGATATTTCAGAGAAAGTTAGTTGTAAAATAAATTTTAAAAATGCAAAAATTCATCCGGGCATCCATGCGATATAGAGACAATGGTTTAATCTAATAGCGTTATTTTAATTTTGTCATTTGGCCCTAATTGTTTTTGTTTGCTACAAACCCTATTCAGTAGTTTAAGAAACCAGCTATTTAATTGTGTTTTTATGGGAATTTATGACCCATTTATGGGTTGTATAACTTAAAAAGCGTGATTTATAACTAGTGTGACCACCTCAATTTTGAGCGAAACCGGGACATTTTTCGAAAAAAGTACTAAAATCCGGAAATCGGGCCATTTTTTTTATGGAAAAAAAACTTTATTATTCAAGTTCAATTTAGACAATTATAATGTTATAAGTAATTTGAATTTAATGTTCTGTCACGTTTTGTTTAAAATCGTATTTATTCTGTGATGAAATGATGCTTCAGCAATGTTGGGGATTCTTTCAAAAAATTGTAAAATTCAACGCATTCGTACTTTTTTGTCCATAATTTTGCAATCACCGAAAATATACGCTCTACACTTACAGATGTTGCTGGCAAACAAATATATGTATAAATTCAATGTTTCGCGCGAAGCGAGTGTACGATACATTGTTACTTTGAAAATGTTTGAAACATTCCACCCAACGTTGATGTGGTTTAGTAGAACGTGATTTTGTCTGGGGTAATAAATTTCAATATGTAACCAAACTCGTCAAACAATTCTACATTGTTGTCTTCAGGTTTTAATCATTTCTTTTGAACCATAAATTTGATCGTTGTTTCTACATCTTTCCAGTTCGGTGCAGCAGCGAGTTTAAGTAAAAATAATTTAAAAAAAATAATAAAGGTCGCATATATTATTTAAATTTGTTGTATTTAAAATTGCAATGACTCTTTTTTGACACGATGTAAGAACTCTTTCAGAGCCCAAAAAACCCCTCATAAACGACTCTTTTCTGACATTATCTAAGAGCTCTTTCTGACGGACCATTTTCGAATGTAATGATCCTCTTTTCTGAAGGTTTTCAGAGCAATAATGATTGTTTTTTGGGCTCATAAAGAGCATGAACGCTCCGGAAAAGGTGTCAGAAAAGACTCTTTTCGAACTCATATGGCTTGCATAAACACATGATATTAAAATGAATCATTCAAAAGAATTAATTTCCATTAAAATATGATGCGATTGTGCCAAATTTCAATGAACCAGACTGTTTTGTTGCTCAAGTCCACATATTTTTTATTTAATTAAATTCAAAATAAAAATCCGGGCCATCCGGGGGATTTCACCGGGAAACCGGGCCATTGGTTCTAAAACCGGGCCATGTCCTGGATTTTCCGGGCCAGTTAATCACACTATTTATAACAGATAGCGTATCTTTTGAACGCGATTTTTGTCTTTAGTAACTTTTATTTCATTTTGAAGGGTACATATTTTTTGCTTCGAAAATGTCTAAATGCAGGAAGCGTCACATGCTGTGCTATATTTCTTTACTACCGATTGCCCAACTAAGCCATCGGTTGCAACGTGTGCAAGCTGGTTTGTATGGTTCAGAAGCGATGATTTTGGCACGGAAAACAAACATCGCCTAGGCCATCCAAAAAAGTTTGAAGAATTTTAGTCATTATTCCACGAAGATTGTTGTCAAATTCAGCAAGAGCTTGAAAAATAAAAAAAAAATAAAAAAAATACTAAAAAATTATTTAAAAAGAAGTGATTGGGAAAGTTTTGCTTGTGTTTCGATCGTTACAGCACGCTTTCTGCGAGAATAGGGTATTTAAGATTCAGCACAGCCGAATTTAACTTGTTTTTTTTGTATATTTTCAAAATTATCCTTAAATAAGTTTGTAATAAACCCACTAAAGAATTCATTTTCTCAAGTATCTTTTCAAATTTATTCCTGTTTAACTTAAACACTTCAAAATTAGTGACGTTGTCCTTTATGTGTGATACGACGATACGCTTGCGAGTATTTTAGTGGCTTAAGTGGCATAAAAAAATTTTTTTTTGATTTTATGTTGATGTTGTTGTTTTTATATAAAATTGACACCCTTGCCAGCCTTTTTATTTTGTACAAATGTTTGTAAACACACTTGGCCATGTTGGTTTTTATATGTTTTGTTTGGTGTTTTTTAGCTGCATGTCTATTTTGTTATTGTTGCTGTTGTTGTTGCTGTAGCATGTTTTGATATGCGGCATTTAGTTTAGCTCTCTGGGGACTACACCT
Source organism: Bellardia pandia (assembly GCA_916048285.2). Classification (NCBI taxonomy): domain Eukaryota; kingdom Metazoa; phylum Arthropoda; class Insecta; order Diptera; family Calliphoridae; genus Bellardia; species Bellardia pandia. Next base: position 126,149,824 of record OU696529.1, read on the forward strand.
GCCCAGCTAGTAAGTTTATGGTTGTAACATGGTGTGACATGTCTTTTGTTGCGGTCAACTTGTAGAAAAAGGAATAATTTACCAGCCTATAAAAAATACTCATGTTACAGGACATACAAACATACATAAACACATACATGTGTATATAAGACGCTTACACAAACCAATATTTAGACTTACATGTCAACTTTTGTCAACTGACAAAGTAGGAACAGCAACAATAGACTTTCACACACAAGTGTTCTTATTAAAAAAAAAGGTACTTAGAGTTTCTAATGTCACACACACAACCAAAAAAAAAAAAAGGTTTAAAGGTTCGGCAGACAAGTAAACAAGTCTGGTAAGTTTTATGAATTAAAACCATGACCTTTTGTTAAACACTTGAACGTTTCACTTCCTCCCTTCTAACTATTTACACAACTCTGCCACTTGCTGTTGTAATTCTCAATCCGCAAATTAGATCTTTAAAATTCAGCAGCCCAACAACAACAACAACAACAACTCAAAAAATACATCATCCATATTTGAGGTCATTAATAAACCCAACACATGACCTGTTTGTTCTTGTAACAAAGAAGTAGGGGGTTACATACAGTATTAAACAACTGACAGACTTACTATAAGTTTCCTTGTGGATTTAACCCTAACCAGAAATGTTTGTTACCTTTATGATGGATGACTTGTTAAGCCCTTTTCCGTTTAACATTGCTTTTGCTGCTGCCTTTTATTTTCTTTAATGCCCCAACATCTATATAGAGAAACCTTACGGGGCTATCTCGTGGTATTAGGACATTAGCTTGAAGGATTTTCTCATTGTATGTGTTCTTATGGTTGATGTAGTTTATGTTGCACTGAATATAATGGATGATCCTATATAAACAACTTTGTGTTTATTAGAGATTTACAAATTATTTCATTTGTAAAAATGTTAATTCGTCCTTAAACAGGTAAACAAACACACATGTGGTCTTATAAAAAGCGCTACATGCGGCAATTATTAAGCTACTGTTAAATCGTTTTGAAAATTTTATAATATTTTGATGTAAACAGGATGTTGTCGATAGTATAGTGGACTTCCATAGAAAAGAAAGTTAATATTGTAATATGAGGAAGCTCTAACTGCCACTATATTTATGGTAATGGGATAATGACTTAATAAACGTGTAAAAAAGTTCAGGCTAAATACTGCATTACCATAATACCAGAGGAGTAGGGAATGACCATGGAACCGATATATAAATAGATGGTTCAAAAATTGGCGACCGAATAAGACTCGGACTGGAGACAAATGATGTCGTAATATACAGTGGAAAGCAAAACTGTCGGATGTTTTGCATTAAGGATGGTACTTTTGGATGCGCTCATGCGGCCTTTGCTACTACTACATACTACTGTCTACTGTTCAATTTTTGTGGGTTTTTTTTAATAGAGAAGTAACACTCATTCAATTAATATGCCTTTGGATAAGGGAATAGCTGAAGAAGTAAAGGTGGTGAAAGAAGGAAGCTTTTTTATATCACAACTCTGCAATTGTGTATAATCAGGTATGTGATGGAAATCGAAAACGAAAACGAGTGAGTTTTAGAAGTTAATTTTTTCACAATATTTCTGTATTGAAACAGTTTTATTGCACAAAATATAAAGATAATTTGCTATTAAAGAGAATCTTAAAACAAAAATTTTAAAAATTTGATTAGAAATACTTTAAAATGGACTTCAAAAACTCAATCGTTTTCGTTTTCGATTTCCATCACATATCTGTATGTTTGTTTTTAGTGCAGAATTGCAGCGCCTCTGGTGGTGAGTAGGCGCATTAATGGTAAAGCTTGATTTTTTTTAGCCTTTCTGCGCTGTGATAAAGACCTATTAGTTATGATGGATAGAAAGAAAACTAATATAATTATCAGAAACTGATGTTGTACAAATACCAACGCATGCTGAATCAAATGGGTTTTACCGAAATCAAGGCGTTTTTTCACAGTTCTATCTGTCTCTTTCTCACACTGGCTACTAAACTAATTATATTTAATGCGTGTCTAACCGTCCAGGCACTGACATCCTTACCAATACTTTTTGCAGCATTTTTCGGGGTCTTGATATCCTTATTATGTAGCAAATGTTTAATCTGCCGGGCATCACCATCAGAAAGCAGTCTTGGTCGACCCCCTTGGTTATTAAGTGCAAGCTACATTACGCCGTTTTTTTATATGATTTACCATTAATTTATTTAAATTTTTAGCAATTTTAAGGCATGAATGATTATTTTGCAACCAATTTATTACATTGTTTTCAATATCAGTTGGCGTTTTGTTTTTCATTTTAAAAAGTCTTTTAAATTTTTATTCTTTTGAAGTAATTTATGTGAATTCTTGTGCTTTATAATTTAGAATAAGTTTTAATTAAATAAAGAAAAATACATGTATATGATAATAAATATGCATTATCTTACTACTGTAATGCAAAACATTCGGACAGTTTTGCTTCCCACTGTAGGTAAATACTTTCGTCTCCCAGATCTTTTAGTCCGGGATAAAGGCGTTCACAAAGACTATTAAATGATTGAAGGGGATTGATAACAAAACTCCAACTCGTATCTTTTCATAGTCAAATGTTTATCAAAACCTTAAGAAACGACATGTTAGTCACGGACAAACAATTCTAGATGAAATCATGTTTGGTTACAATCACCTTGAAAAATGTCCAACCCTTTCCAATGTCTAATAAAGAACTTAAGGAATGGGCAACATGAACGTGTCAAACATTAACATAATTCCAAAGTCGGTAGAACGGCTGATATTTTATGGAAAAGATGAAAGAGTTTCAGAACCGTAACAATACTTAAGGTACGGTCACACATGGAAAATATTTACTCAAGAAAGCGTAAATTGCGCCCGACTCCAATGGCATGTTTTCGAAGTGAACCCGCAGATGATAACCTAGAATAACATGTTGTACTATCTTAACATTTGGTTTGCTGACCGGAAATTAGAAATAACTTGCAGTTTGCCTTTAAGATTGTTTTTTTGTCATCTCTGAGTATTCCTCCAATTTGTCAGAGATTACAGTGACAAATACTAAGAATATAAAAAAACTTTTATGTCGAAATATCCAAAGATATTCTCAAACTATCTATACATATATCACTGATATTAATTTGAATGCTGGTGAAGAACAGCAATTGAATGGTTTACTGGGTAGAAGAAAACCCCTCAAACATCTTCGTATTATATGATTAGGGAAATATCGATCAGTTAAACCATCATTTATTAAGATTTTTTCATGATTTTGCATCGGAAACACGAGCTTCACTTAACATGCATTGAGTTTTACTGGGCTCTCATTGTTTAGTTAAGATGTTTGATGCTCTAATATCTGCTCGAAATAACATACATATATAGGGTCGAATTATTCATGCCGTTCCACGATTACGGAAAGAAATTTTTTGTGCAAAAGCCTTTTTTGAAAGTATTCATTCCGTTGCTGTGGTATTTTTCCTTTTTGCGAAATCAGCTCTACACTAATAGTATTACGGCATGCCGCAGGAATGGACAATTTAATTTTACATATCGATCGATATTTCTTTTCGCTTAGTTTTCCTTTCCGTGCGGAATGGAACAAGCATTTCTTTGCCATGATTCAAGACTTGTCGAGGTATGTATGTATTGCTATTATCATCATACTCTCAACATTTCAGTGTCAATATAAAAAGGTTTGCATGGAATACAATCTATTGTAGTGTACTAACAAGTCGGCTTCCCTAATGAAATGTCTAAACAAATTATTGTAAATGTTTATTTTGGGTTAATTTTCCATTGTTTCACAAAATTATTACATGATTGTGATGCTGCTTATTAAATGTAATTTCATCTTCATCATGTGTTTTAAGTTTTATTTATCTGACCATTTTGAACAAGAAAAGGACAACCTAGATAAACATTAACATCATTATATTAAGGTGGTTATCAAATGAAAACTGAATATGAGAGTATTTTTTAAACGACCCTTAAACAAATGAAGTAATTTTTAAAGATACCAAAATGAATTTCTAGGTCATTTAAAAGATTTATTTAAAAAAATAATGTATGACTATGAAAACATAATTATAGGTATATGTAAACTTAAAAGGTCTGAGACATAGTAAAGTCCTAAAAAGGGTGTGGAGCTTAAAAATGTATTTAAAAAGTTAAATTTTTTTAGGAAACGTGAATGACATAATGTTAAAAATATTGTTACTGTTTACAGTTCTTTAGAAAATGGTTTACTAGGTAGGTGGGAAGAGGTTACTAAGTGCCTCATGACACTCTTTAACTTTTATTGTTTACAATTTAGTCATATCTAAGACGGTATATTTTGTTAATTTTTATAAAAATACTTTACATTAGTTGCAAATAAATGAAAAAATTATTTATGATTATGATAATCACAAAACAATTTTTGCTGTTGAGCAGCATAAGTGAATTTAGCATTACGAACAAAAATATTGCGTCTGAGACTTTTTGCAAACAAAAAACAATTACATTTGTCGCCATTGACACTTTTGTGATGAGTGACTTGAGGCATGCTTAAGCATTAGAGGGTTAAAACTTACATTAGACATATTTCAATAAACTTATACCTATCACGAATATGCATCGTATATCATAGAAAAGTATTAACCAATATTACTTTATAACACTTTTAAAAATGAGAAATGAAACAACTTAAAGTCTCACTAATAACAACAATAGTTTTTTAAATCCTCTCAGACATTATGAAAAATTTAGTTTGTCACCGTACTACAAATAATATCTGCATAAATATTGTATGAAAATTATAGAGTTATTATAACCTCCACCACCACAAATTGCTGGATTTTGAGAATATCGGTCTATATTTCATCAAATAAAAATCAATGTTAAAAAAATAAAAGGGAACAAATTTCATGTGGAATTTTTATTCCCGATAGGGGTGATTATGTTGAAATTCGACGTGAGATATAATCATATGCATAAAATTCTCTGTTCCGAAATTTAAAAAAATTCAAGATGAAATATAGTTTTATTCACACTATAGAAATTGGGCATGTCAGCCTTGCCTCCAAAGATAGCATCACTAGTTTTCTTAATGATCTTAGAAAGCCCTAATCCACACCATGTCGATGTTGATGAAATCTCAGTTTAAAATTTTTTCCGACCCTTAACGGAGTTTTTCACATGGCAACCTTGTTTTCTACCAACGTCAACAACTTTTGCTAGTTTTTCGATGGAATGTAGTTGGGTGAACAAGTTTTCGCCGTGCTATTGTAAATTTGTTTATTTTTTTTTTTGTAAGAAAGAAATTTATTGCATTCCAAAATTCATTTCAAACAAAATTAAGTTAAGTTATTTGATATTTATGGCATGCCAGTTCAGGTTTGAACAAGGGGCACCTTTGAACAATGTTGATAAAATTTCAGTTTAAGATTTTTTCCGACCCTTAACCGAGTTTTTCATATGGCAACCTTGTTTTCTACCAACGTCAACCACTTTTGCTAGTTTTTCGACCGAATGTACAGGGTGGGCCAAGTTTGACTGAATGATTTGAACTCTATTGGCATATTGTAGCCGTTGTGGTGCATCCCTCGGCAATAATTCTTGGGCCAATTGAATTTTATATGGAAACATCTTCAGATAAACTTTTAGAATACGTCGTAGCGATGTTCTGGAGATGTTCAATTGAGTATTAAATTAAAAATGCAAAAGTTATAAGCATTTCAAATCAGTCAGTCCAAGTTGGCCCACCCTGTAGTTGGGTAAACAAGTTTTCGCAGTGCCATTGTATTCAGTGATCGTTTTCTTTCGTGAAAAAAATTTATTGCAGTCCAAAATTCCTGCCAAACAAAATTAAGTTAAGTTATTTGATATTTATGTATAAAAAAAATATTTATTATAAATTTCCGTGAAATGGCAAGCCAGTTCAGAAAAAGGGGGCACCTTTGAACATGTTAATTTATCAACCGAAGTACCAAACATTGTTGATTCTCCCTTATTTTCTGAAAATGACGAATCCAATGCTGATCATGATGCTTGAAAGGAAAATGTAATGTCACCTAAAATTGCAAGGCCTTTTCCGTCTTATTAATATAAAACTTATTTTTGATCTGAATTTTTTTTTATATTTTAATTGTTAATGTTTATGTTTTTCTTAATAAATAAATCGAATTTATTATATATATAAAAAATATAACTGTTTATGTTATTTTTGAAGATAAGCGCTACAAGAAAAAGTTACCGTTCAAAGCTGCCCCGGCCTAGTTCAATGATGCCCCGTAAAATAAAAAATGAAATATATAAATCGAACTAAAAATAAGTTACTTGTAAACTTAAACTAAAGTTTATTTCCATACATATTAGTTAAATTATGTAAAAAGTCAATAATTCAAAAAAAAAACATTTTTATGTGGCTTGAAAGTAAAAAGTGTTCTAAGCTGCCCCCCTCACCCCTACACATTATGAAAATTATTAAAAGAGAAACAAATGGGAGATTGTGCCTCAAAAGTAGTAAAAAAAATATCAAATCTATTGTTTGCTGTTGAAACTTCCTCTAAAACTGATTTATTAGCCCAAACTTGATGTGTTTATTTATATCTAATGTTTTCTTTACACTTAATTTCACTTTCAAATATTTTTAAATTTCAATTATTCCAACAATAAAACCTGCTGAAAATTTACAATCTCACCCTTAAGTTACAAACCGAAAAACTGACTTCTAGCCATAAAATAATAACGGGTTCCTTACACAGGACACTTTAACAAAAGCGAAAGAAGGAAAAAAAACGAAAAACAAAAAGTGGGTTGTACTTAGTGTTTACACTAAAGGTGACGTAATTATAGATGTACTGCTCTTTGCCTGAGAAAATTTGCAAGCGCCTTTTTGAATTGTTGTACATTAAGAAATGCACTTTAAGGGTAAAAGCAAGCAACTTGCAAAACAGGACCATAAATTTTGCCAATAATTGTAGACATGCGAATTTGCTGCCAGACAAAGCGGATTTCAGAGTGCAGAGAGGTTGTAAAATCCGGTTTTATATATTTTGTTTTCTGCACACCAGAAGTAGTAGTAAACTTTAGTAGTAGTAGTAGTGGTAGCAAACGGAACAGACGTCAAGGTAGAATTTCATGAAATTTGTTGCAACACCAAACGAGGGCAAAAAAGATTGCAAACAAACTGAAAATGTAAATACATATATAAATGAAGGAAAAGGTGGTAAAGAAGTTTATTGACTTAAATACATTTGTAAAAGCACATTTACATGTTGTCAGTGTCTGTTTGTGTGTGTCAGCAAATGCAAATGGAAATGTGTGCGAACTGGTATAATGTGGCATAAAGGGTGTTTATTGTCATGGTAAGAGTATGATATTCACAAGTCTGAATGGATGGCTGTATGTATGTTTCCTTTTCAGACAAAAGGATTAAGTCTTTGGTATAATCTTTAAGAAAATATGCAAAAAAGATAAAAAGAAATAAAAGGGCTAAATATGAGTTTCTTTGTTTTCAAAAGCGTTAATGGGCTTAATGATAAGATGTGTGTCTTTTAAATACCCAAATACCACAAATGAATCTGGAAAGGAAGTAAATAAAACAATTTTAATCTGTGAGAACTTTTTTTTTTTTAATTTATACATCCAAATGTTTATAAAAATAAACGGGGGGAAATATATAAAAAAAAGAAAATATTTATGAAATATTAACAAGTAAGAAAATATAGTCGGTCAAGCCCGACCATATAATACCCTACACCCAGGATATATATAAAAGAGTTTTTCAGAAATGGCCGTTATATGGGAGATATCACCTATTGTGAACTGATCATCCAAAAATTTAGTGCCATGACTTCTGTGAATATGTGTTAAAAGATTTATGGCGGTTAAAGTGAATTACGGAGAGGGTCTTAAATGGGAGTTTCGACTAATTATGGACCGACCATTATAAAATTAGGTGTCATTATTTCTGTATAAAAGAAACTTATTTGTGTCAAATTTGAATACCAACATTTTTAAGAAATTTATGATCGTTAAAGCGAATTTCGAAAGTGGGCCTTATATGGGAGCTACGACTAATTATGGACCGATCATAATAAAATATATAGCATTATTTGTATACATATGAAATATATTTGTGTTAAATATTATTTGGATACCAACATTTTTGAAAATTTGTAGATGTGATGAAATTTGTTTGGATACTTGCAATTGGACCAATATTTCTTGGCGTTACAAACATCAGCACAAATCCAATATACCCTCCCCACAATGTTGGTGTAGGGTATAAAAAGGTACGGTCACACTTGGCAAATATTAGGCGAAAAATACATAACCACTAAATAAAATATATTTAAACTCATTTATCTATAATAAAAAAAAAAATTCGTTTGATTTATTTTATTTGATGTTGTTTGATGTTGCAAGGCTGTTGTAAGAGAAAACAACGTCAAACAAATTTGTGCTAACACAAGTGGTTACGCTTTTTTAGTAAATATTTGCCAAGTGTGAACGTACCTTTATAGCCTGTTCAGCGATCTCGAACGATAACGTTCGCTTAGATAAGACTTAAGTCACAAACTTTTTATCGTATCTATTTTTTTACTCAATGAAGTTTGTTTATTCCACAATCAAGTTTGTTTCTTAAGTCTTATCTAAGCGAACGTTATCGTTCGAGATCGCTGAACAGGCTATTAGAATTACATATTTCTGTAGTTTCGCATTTTTCAAATTCTTTTCTAAAAGTTACAAGTAAGTACAATGATCTAAAAAAAACTTTTCTACAGATCTTGAGTTAAGTGCGAAAATGTAGACTATACTTCTATTCAGGGAGAGATTTAAGATGTTAACTGGCACTGTCAAGAAAAGTCATTCTTGGCATCATTTGTTTTTTTATTTATTTGATACACAAATCACCATGGCAAGTAACACCAATGAGCTGTGCACTTTCCAAATTCTGCGACGTAATTTTTTTTTGGTTGAATTCTTTTGTTATCTAACAAAATTGCCATATTTAAAAGGATACCATACGAGTTTCACCACTTGACAATGCACCCACAAAATTCTCATGTTTGGTATGGATTTATGGCCTGCAGCATTTGTCTGCTATATTTTATCGTTAACGATGTCACCGTCCGAGGACAGAGCGATTAATCAAACCCATTTTTTGTTGGTCCATATTACACAATATGAACGTGGAAGATATGGGTTTCTTGTTAGACGGCGCTAAGTCTCACATAACGAACTTTACAATGAACATTCTGTATGTACGATTTGATTGATATATAATCCCAAATGAAAGCGACATGTCTTGGTTACATAAATATATTGGAAACGTACCTAATCTTCCAGATAACATTGACTACTGCACTCCCAGGCCCTCCTTTTCAAAAAACTTTAATTTCAACATTCCTAATGAAATTGAAATGAACGTGAAATTCGTCTACACGGATGGCTCTGGAAAAGGGGAGCGAGTTGGCGAAGGTGTCTTCATACATGAATTTTTAATTGGGATGACCGTCCGCATCCCAAATGGATGTAGCATTATTCAATCTGAAATATCAACTATCAAACGAGCAGCAAATTGACTAAAGATATAATAGAATGTCAGAAAGGTATATTCATATATACTTATACAGATAGCCATTCTGCAATATAATCTCTGACAATTACACAACATCTAGCTTGGTCCTGGAATACCAGGGGCCAAATTACCGCATTCGTGTTCGAATGAGCTGTCGTATCGAAAAATTATTTCGATATCGAAATTATGATAAAATGTACTAAATTTCTTGCTCGATATCGTATGCCATAATCTCAAATAAGAAAATTACGATCAATTTTACTCGATATGGAATGCGGTAATTTGGTCCCAGGTGTCCTTGAATAGGATGACGAGACATTCGAGTGTCCCACTCATATGGGTGTGTAAACACAGAGGTAGTACACGTGCAGGCAACTGCATTGTCTGATGAACTGGCGAAGAAAGAAGCAATGCTACCTTACAGGGAAACAGACTTCCTATGTGGTATCCCGTTATCCATATATAAAAAGCTAATTGCTAACTTTAACAATGACATCGCTCAATCAAGATGGTAACGTGATCGCACTTGCATGAATACGTGACTAATTTGGCCTCGGGTAAATCGAGAATGCACGGCTTATCTGCTGAGACTACGACACCCCTAACCATGTTATTCATGCTAGAAGAGTGGGATTACCCTATCATGCCTTCTGCAGAAGCTGGCCATAATGAAAAGAAAGAGGAGACTATCTCCCACTTCTTTTGTAACTGCCCAGCATTGGAAGACTTAAGAATTAGGTTTCTGGGACAACGTTGCCATAATAATCTCTATGAATGAATCAGTAATGAAGTTAGAGGCCTTTATAAGGATTTGTAACTGGTTGAGACAACCAGTCATCTCGTATCCCCAAACGGTGACTTTGAACCAATCGGTCAACTTATACGGAGTATTTTTTTCTTCGTCTATCACTATTAAACTATCTCTATCCTATACTCTTCCACTCGTTTGTCTACAGTCCCTCTATTCGTCACAACTATCTCGGTTTCATTATATTTTCAGACAACACAAAGGGACCAAACACTTGGACACCACCTTGGCAGCCTGCTTAAACTGAACTATGATTTGATACGCTATAACTTCCCTTGTTTAATTTTCAGAAGTCACAGTTTTATACAAATAAGCTGCAATCGGTCAATATAACCCAAGTCATTGCTCAAATTCAATCTGGTAGAGTCGTTGAAAATTGGATTTTTAGCATCCATGTCATTGTGTCAAACCTAAACTGCAGTTTGAATTATATTATATTGTATACATAAATAAAAAAGAACTTTATTTATGATTCACATACAGTTAGTTTTATGCCATTTCAAGAAGAAAATATTTTACATATTCTCCAAAGTTTCACTAATTTCCCCTTGATAGCGTGACAAACCATTGGCTGAATACGATCATCAGTAAAGAAATTCCGATTCAATTTAGCAACCGTAAATGTCCATACTACCTATATATTCACTGGAAAGCCGCAGAAACATTCTAGCTCTGGGCTTTACAAAACAAATAAACAAGTTTTGTAAATGACTTATTGAAATTATAATTAACCATGCAAAATTTAAAGGAAGTGTCATTTTCAAAGGCTCAGAACTGATAAAATATTTGAGTGCATTCAATACTGTACTAAGAGACTGTTATATTGCCTTTTGCGAGAAATATTCAAAAAATATATCCGCCATAGGAACTTTTGCCTTGGTTCACTGATTCATTTAACCTTTGAAACGTCTAAAACCCGCAAATGGCAATTTTATGAAGCTTTTCTGAAGCTTTTACATATTTCAAAAACTGCCACTTGGAGTTGAAGCTTAAACTTGTTGTCCACTGTAAATCTCGGTGGAATGATTTAGCTTAACTGTCTTGATACTTTAACTTATGACCACAGATATGGCAATTGCAGTTGAGCCATGTAGATCAAATCGATCTTCCACTATTCCTGGGTCATATAATTCACTTTCACCTCTATTCACCCTTAGGACAATGTAGAGCTTGTTGGATGTAGAGTTTTGTTTGCTTTATTGAGCCAAAAATATTTTATTCATTGGCATCAGAGTTTGTAGATTTAAACGTTTGCGGGTTGATTTTAGACTTTTCCTCATTCGTGAGTATAACTACCTCAGTCAAGTTAGGAAACAATTCCACCATTATTGCAATAACAGTTTTAATATCCAGAGTTTATCAGCCTAATCATAAATAAAAATTCCGCAGGAGTTTTTTCCCTGTTCCTCTTTTTTCTATTCAAATTCAATGTTAAAAAAATATAAAAAGGGAAAAAACTCCCGCGGATTTTTTATTCATGATTGGGCTGATAAACTCTGAGTACTACAGTGAGGTTGAAGGTGATTTAATAAAATACCATTTTCATTCTAAAGCCCATAAATAAAGAAGAGCAGAGTATGATCTGGTCCGGTCGGATGACAGTTATTATCACAGCTTTTTATGCAGCATACAATTGGCAGAGGCATTGTCTTCAGAATATAACTTTCACCAATCTTGACCGGTTAATGGAAGCAGAAGAAAGCACGTTACTAAAACTAAAATTTAAGTACCAAATAATTAAAATAAAATTTTATTATTCGCCATTTGTTTTATTTTTATAATAGAGAGAGAGAGAGAGAGAGAGAGAGAGAGAGAGAGAGAGAGAGAGAGAGAGAGAGAGAGAAATTAATATTGAAAACAAATAATCGGTTCGTGTTCTTTGTGCCAATGTGATCGATATTAAATAGTTCAAAACAAATTCAATACAATGCATTTAGAAAGCTCTGTCTAATTTTTTTTTCTAACTTATTAAAGTATACTTATGACAATTATTTATTAATTTGATCCTTAAAATCTTTGAAATTATACCGCCAACAAAGGAATGGAATTTTCTAAATCATAACAACAAATATTTTTATTAGAGCGGCATTTTACTTTTACTTCTACCGAATTAATTTTTTCACATTTCAGAGGTATTAAATGCAGACTGCTACTGTTTGTTGACCAAGTTATGTTCTTAAGCCAAAAATAGCGGTTTTCAGAAATATTTGTGGCCTACAAGGAATGAGAAAAAAAAACAAACAAAACAAAAAGGGTCATTGTCAAATCATTACGACAATGATGATGATGATGATGATGAGGACGAGAATGAAAGTGGCTGTGATGGTGGTTGTTGGTGTTTTTCGTTGATTCGTTTGTTTGTTGTTCTTGTGATGATTAGGCCAAAAACGCTAAAACAGGCAGCTGTCTTCTTGTGTGCATTAGCAAACCAACATTTTGATGTTTTGATGGATTTCTCCCAAAAGAACATCAACAACTTGAAATAGTTGTGCCGCCTCTGTTTAAGGAAAAAGACAAACTATTTGAAATTAAAAACTGGGTTTTGAACAAAAACAACAAAAAAAAAAAGCATTTCAAAATATTTGAAATTCCTTAATTTCGAATGAATCAGAAAAAGGAATGAATGTTTTTTCTTACTTCTCTTTTCTCTCCACTTTAATATTGCAAATCATTTACTACTTGATTTTGTTAATAAAAAGTCAATTTTTTTAAATGATTTAAGTCAAATATTTCAAGGTTATATTTGCAGACACACATCCATCGCATCGTCCGTCTTCTACCATGATCGTGAGTGATAATCACAAAAAAGGCAAGAAATACAGTTATAAAGATTTTGTTTATTGCTGCTCTTTAAAGATTTAAGCTTCCTTTAGAATTTGCATATTTAATATAAAAACGCTAGTCTTTAAAAACAAATTCTTTAAAATTGGCAGCTTGGTAGCTTATTAGTCAAATTATATGTTTTGCTTAGAAACGCTGCGCAACAAAAGTGTGCGTTGGTATTTGAAAAGAAAAAAACTTTAAAATTATGATCATTTAGCGTGTTTTTTAGACATTTGCACAAACAAAAAATTATTAATAAAGTTGGTTGGCAAAGTCGAATTTTGTAAACACTTTACATTAAAAATTATTTAATAAAAATCATTAAAAAGGTCGAAGAATATAGAATAAAATTATTAAATTATGTATAAAAATTAATTTCTGTTTGTAACGCCTAAAAGAGTGGATTTTGATAAAAAAAAAATATTTAACCAAATAAGTCCAAGATACTTGTAAATCTAATTACAAGCTTAAGAGCTTTATTTAATTATGTATTATACCTACCAGCTGAACGGCAATTGTATTGTGATTAATTTAGTTCTAAATAAAACACTTAAGGTATGACTGGATGACGGAATCTTCACTATTGCTCTAAAGGACAATCTTAAAGGACATAACCACTAAATAACATATATTTGAACTCGTTTATTTATTTACAAAAAAAAAAATAACTTTTCTTATTTAGGCCAAAGCTCAACAAATATTTATTCAGTTTTAATTTATTTGATTCTGTTTGATTTTGCAAAACTCTTGTAAGAGTCAATAATGTGCAAAATATTTGTGCTAAAACAAGTGGTTACACTCTCTAGAGTAAATATTTGCCAAATGTGACCGTACCTTAAGTATGAAGAGGCACAGAGGAAGAGCTGCTGTTAAAGGTTTTTGGTGATTTTTTTTTTCAATTAAAACAACAGCGAGATTATTCTACTGACAGGGCAAAATCAATATCTTTTCTGAATACTAAATTAAGCTTCAAATTGAAAATCATGAAATGGGTGAAATATGCAATAGTTGCTTTTTACTACTGGGCACAAAAAATTATTTTCACTAGATGATCCTGCAATGAATGGTTCTTCCAATTATTCTGCAAATCTACTGCATTTAGTTGGATAGGAAGTGTTGATGAACTCAGCAGCTGATGATAAACTCGTTGTAATCCACAAAGGTGCAGAAAAGTTATAATGTTCAAAATATTAAACGATCGAGATCGATTCATCGATCGATCGATCGCACCTTCCCCGTACTGCTACGAATGTCTGCAGGAGTATATTATATTAATATCACAAAAGGACGCTTCTTTGTGGCCTCGAAAAATTCGTTTCTGAGAAAGAAAACAGATCTTGAATGCTGCACATATCTTTAACCAAAGCATTATTTGGATTCTGCTTGACAGACTGGTTACTACGTTATGTTTATTAGTAGATTTGAACTGTATTGGTGTAATCTTACTCTATTGCAAACTTAAGCTATGTAAAGACGGCCGTCAGAAAAAAGTTCGGGAAATGTATAACAACCGTTAAAACTTACAATTTTTATCTCCCAACGTTGTCAGAAAAAACAGTTTCATTAAATTGTAAGACAAAAATATTGTCAGACATCTAACAATCGTGTAAACACATTTTATGACATTGTAAGATTATTAACAAACACTTCTTATTGTCAAATGTACAAAGTTTAATAATCTGACAATGGCAGCATTGTCGGTTGAAATGCTGGTTGTGTTGAATAACAACTTCTCAAAGATATTTCAAAATTTTTTTCTAGTACATACATACATACATACATTCATATATATGTATGCAGCTAAAATAGTTTCACTGTTTTCTTTTTTTGTTCCATGACAATATTAAATATTTTTAAAGGGTCACACAAGTCTGGCAATGCCTGACAATGTATTTGACAATGTTTGCCATACAACAATCTGTCAACCGTATGAACTGACAATTTTTGTTCACGGATAAATTCATCGTGTGAAAATTTTCTGCCCAATTGTAAGACAAAAATATTGTCAGGCATTTAACAATCGTGTAAACACATGTTTTTACTGTAAGATTATTGTAAGATAATTGTCAGACAATTTTTATTGTCAGTTTATGCATCTGACAATGTCAGCATTGTCGGTTGACATGCTGGTTGCGTTGAATAAAAACTTCTCAAAGATATTTTATGTCAAGAAGTCGCAGATTCCATGCAGTTCTTTCACCCACACTTTGCGGTTTCAATTGCGTTCTTTTTTTTTTTTTTTTTTTTTGGTGCATGACAATATTGAAAATTTTTAAACACACACACAAGTCTGGCAATTCCTGACAACGAATTTGAAAATTTTTGCCATACAACAATTTCACAACCGTGTGAACTGATAATATCTGTTGACAGATTAATTTTTTGTGTGCCAATGAAATTGTAAGGTTTTCTTACAGTCGTCTGAACTGACAATTTACCTTTTGCTTAACGTTGTTTATTTTCAGTGCATTGGGGCTAATGCTTTAGACATCAATTTGAAGAATACGTTAATGCCCACCAGTAATTCTGGCAGCATAAGCAGAGACTTTACACCCGCATTACTTGCAATTTGAAGTTTAATTGTCAGAAGATATGATTATAAGGATTATAAGGAATCTTGACTCCTATTCAAGTAAAATAGTATTAAAAGTGAATTTATTCATCCACAAATTTGGAATAATAGTAGAGAGACGACTGAATATTGTTAAAGTGATTGTGGGTCGATTGGTATCTTAATGTATTAGACTAACATTTTTTGGCATTACAAACAAATTCAATATTTCCTTCCCACTATGGTGGTGTAGGGCCGAAGTTTCTGGGTCTTTAATACTCTTATCTTTATTATTAACTTAAATCTTGTAAAAAATCGTAGATAAACTATTAATAATGTTTTCTATCTACATATACTTTAAAAAGCTTATATTGTAATATTGCAAATATCTATGGATGCAATTTAGCACTTTTTTAAATTTCTACAGTGCTACAGTTTTTGTGCTCAAAGCAAATACAACAAATAAGCCTCGTATACTTGTTTTCCGAAAGTAGCGTAACTAATTGAATTAAATAAAAACTGCGTGTTTATTTGATTTATTTTGATAATTTCAAGTGAATCCCTTTTTCACAATCAATACCAATTTGCAGGCCTAAATTTTTTGGTTCTACGCATAATATATTCGGGTATAAATAAATTTAATTATGAATTTTTGATAGGAATATAATAAAGCTGGTTTCGTAAATCTAATATCTGCAAAACAGTAGCATTAATTTTAGCATTTAATAGCAACGAAAATCTGCTTGTCTTGCTACATTTTCTGTGTCATAATTAACTGTCTGCCTGGTAGGGATTGCATGTGCAAAACACTGACAAAAAAACATACATATATATTAATTTAAGCAATTATTTGCTTATAAATAAAATGAAATTATAAGAGAGAGAGAGCCAAAGAACTCAGGAATACTTATTATTAATAATTTTCATTGCAAACTATTAAAAGTCAATCATTAATTTATGGGCAGGTTAAACAAAACGCACATCACTTGATTACTATGTATGTATGATTATGATTTGTCTACTAAGTTGTTTGTGTTTAAAAAAAATGTCTAGATTTTAGAGATCTTTTTTTTTTAATGCAACGAAACACACGAAGGTACTTACTGATCGCACGAGTCTATAAAAGCGTGTAAGAGATCAAGTTAATGTAACTCAACGTTGATCACAAAGTACTTGCACAATGATGTAGGCGATTAGTAACTGCACGCTATAAGAAACTTCCGTTGATATGTTTTTATTTCCGCTATGATTGTGTAACCCGGAGTTTACACATGCAAGTGCAAGTTCGAAAAAGTCAATATATTGTATACATTCACACTTTTTTACTAACACAATCACACATGCAGCCACTTGCAGCTCACTTGCAAGTGAATTTAGCTGGACAGTGATTTGTTGACACTTTCAGCAATAAAGTGACAGAAAGGTAAACAGAGTTGCCAAATAAAAAAATACAGAATAAATGTAATGGATTGTGGTAAAATAATTAATAAACATTTAACTTGTTTTATGTATATTTGTAAAAAAAATATATATTTTTTTTTCAAATATGAAAATGTCATTTTAGAGCATTAAATAATAATTAAAATAATAATAATAATAATAAATTGTAATAATTATTTCCCTACAATTATACTCATGTGAAGGCCATGGCAACTCTTGGTAAACAAATACAAACTTTGTGCGCCATTTGTTAATTTTAAAAATTATTTTATAAGAAATCTGACTTTTTAGAAAAAAAGTAGTAAAAAAATTTATAGAAAATATTCTTACATACAATTTATAGTTTTTGCTGGAAAAAAATGTGAGTAGAAATAGTAAAAAAATTTGGGTATGGAATTTATGAATTTTTTCGTTTTTTTATAGTTTTACTGGAACTACAACGTTCAAAATGGATGCAAAATTAAATCTGCAAAATACAATTAAACCTTTTTTATACATTTTTCTTTTTCTTTTTCATTTAATAACTCTTTTAATTTTAACAAATAACTAATCTTTTGATGTTTAGCTTTGACAACATTTTGAAAATGAACTTTCACTGTCCTGTGTAAACAGTAATACTACTTGCAAATGATTCAAGTTTTTCGAATACGTTTTCGTATATAATACGTACACAGCACTCGCATGCAAGTACTTGTTACATGTATTCGCATAGTTGCTTAAGTTGGCTTAAGCTAGTTTATGCACATTATGGTTGGGCCTTAACAATTTGTTTGATGGCGTTAAAAAATTAATTTGCCATTCCTGGCGTATAAGTCTTCCAATTCATATTTTTTACAAATTTCTCTTGCTTTAAAAAAAATTTAATAAATTTAGCTTCTCACACATTTAATGAATTTGCATATTATTCGTGGCTTCAAACAACTCAAAGATGTTAAAGACATTTTCTACATTAAATAAAATTAATGACTTTTAAATTTTTAAGAAGTCCTAATTGCGTTATGTGAAAGAGTTAATTAAATTTAAAAAATTGTTTGTTTAGTCCCCATTTACACAAAGCAATACTTTAAGCTAAGCTGATTACATTTTAGATATAGGGGTGAGTGAAAGATAAGACAAGTACTCATACACACTTGATTGTACTCAGCGTTGCCATATACTCGTATGTATAGTTTGAAGAAAATTTTTTATTTTTTATAGAAAATAACTTTTTATATAAAACTTAAATTTGTTTAAGAAAATTATCAATGTTATTTATTAATGCAATCAAAATCATTTAATAATAATTGCGAAAAAACAAATTATATTATATCACGAAATTTCCCATCAGTTTTGTGAACATTATTCATAATTTTTGAATTCAAAAAAACATGTTTTTTTTTTATAAAAAAAAAAACTTTTTGACTCTTTTTAAGATTTTTTAACCGAAAAAAGATTTTAAGATTTTTTCCCAAAAAAAAAAGATTTTTTGTTTTGTCTAGACGAAGGTTAGAAATAAGATTTTTTCTTAAAAAATAAGACATTTTTTTGGTGAAATTAAGATTTTGTGCTGAAAATTTCTGGCAGCCCTGATTAGCTCGTTGTGAATTGAGAAACGTAAAACCAACTCAATTTTCCAGATAATTTCCGGATAATTCAATGTTCAATAACTCATAGAGTTCATCGAAGACATGCAAACCAATAAAAATCATCTGTTTGTTTTGCACTAGATCTTTCTATATTAAAGACCTTCATTCTATAAAGTAAACCAGGCAGGTATTTATGTATAAGGCTGGTTTAAAATAAAACGTTGAACCTAAAATATAGACAGGCTTCAGTGATTAGGTTGTTGATGTAAACGCTGGCGGCTCAAATGAGGGAGAGAAGATTTAACTCTGTCTCTTAACAATGATCATGTTAGTCAGATTAATTTTTTAAAAGTCGATAGAATGAGACAGAATAAGAATGGTGAATAGAAATGGCTGAAGTTTTTACCTTCCAAACAAAGAGCTCTTGATCAAGTCATGAATTCTGAAAATATACATAAATATAAGTAGTAAATAAATGCCTCTAATGCATATGTAAACTTGGAGATTATATGACAGGTCGCAATGAGAGAATAATAACAAACATACACAAGACATATGCCCGAAATATATGTCGCACCCTAAATACAAAAGCAGTGGTGCAGAGGTTAGAACTCAATTAATTCTGATGAAAGAATGTGGTGATTCTTAAAACATGTAAATTTAACCCAGGTTCGATCCCCAGCTCAGCCAAGAAAAATTATCAAAAAAAATTTAATAAGATTTCATGTTGTAAAAACAATTCCTAACTTCAGTAAAAATAATAATTTAATGATAATTAAATTTAATGAACTCGAGCTTAACAAAAATTTTCAAAAATTGACAGTGTCTAGTTATGTCAAAATAAGAAAGTATAGTAGCTCAAACTCGACATTTTATATGGTCGTTTTACTCTACACCCTCTCTACACCCAGTATATGTATAAAGCAGTCTTTCAGAAATGGCCGTTATATGGGAGTTATGGCCTATTATGGACCGGGGCACTTTTGAACAATGTTGATAAAATCTCAGTTTAAGATTTTTTTCTACCCTTAACCGAGTTTTTCACATGGCAACCTTGTTTTCTAGCAACGTCAACAACTTTTGCTAGTTTTTCGATGGAATGTAGTTGGGTGAACGAGTTTTCGCAGTGCTATTGTAAATTTTTTAATTTTTTTTTTTAAGAGTGTAAGAAGTATTCAGTGATCGTTTTGTTTTGTGAAAGAAATTTAGTGAAGTCCAAAACAAAATTAAGTTAAGTTATTTTATATTTATGTAAAAAAAAATATTTATTATAAATTTCCGTGAAATGGCCAGCCAGTTCAGGTTTGAACAAAGAAAAAGGGGCACCTTTGAACATGTTAATTTATCAACCGAAGTACCAAACATTGTTGACTCTCTCGAATCCAATGCTGATCATGATGCTTTAAAGGAAAATGTAATGTCACCTGAAATCGCAAGGCCTTTTCCGTCTTAATAATATAAAACTTATTTCTGGTCTGAATTTTTTTTATTATTAATGTTTATGTTTTTCTTAATAAATAAATCGAATTTATTACATATATAAAAATATAACTGTTTATGTTATTTTTGGACATAAGCGCTACAAGAAAAAATTGCCGTTCAAAGCTGCCCCGTATGGAGGGCACATTTGAACACAATGCCTTCATCCATTAAAAAAATAAAAAAAATATAAACCGAACTAAAAATAAGTTACTTGTAGACTTAAATTAAAGTTTATTTCCATACATATTAGTTAAAATATGTAAAAAGTCAATAATTCAAATATATAACTTTTTATGTGGCTTGAAAGCAAAATGTGTTCAAAGGTACCCCACTCTACCGTACTCTGCGCACAAACTTTACATGGACAGCCAGCCAGACGGAAGGATGAACATCGTTAAATCAACTCAGAAAGTGGTTCTGAGTCGATCGGTATACTTTAAGGTGGGTGTTGCACCAATATTTCTGGGCGTTACAAACATCAGCACAAATCCAATATACCCTACCCACTATGGTCGTGTAGGCTATAAAAACCTCTTAATACACCAACATAAAAATACACTTTTGTTAACAGTCCAATAATAAGTCATTACAGCTTCCGTTTATATGCGACTTACATACATTGTTACTAAAAATTACGACACATCATGCGATTACATTTAGTTGTATACTCGTACATACCTAGAATAATATTAACGAATATTGGGTGTGTGAGTACGATTATCTGAGTAAAACGGACATGCACTCTGCAATAATTATTACAATGTTAACTTGGCAAAACGTCAGAGTGACAATCATACACAAAACGTACAGACAGATACAGATAAAACATTAACAAAATCATTAGCTGGGCCAAAGCTACTAATAACAATTTATGAGTTTCAGTCAGAGTTCGAGTGCGAGTCATTTTCAAGTTTCCAAAAGGGCTGTAATAAAAATATGTCCATTAAGACAG
The DNA here is from genome assembly GCA_916048285.2 of Bellardia pandia. NCBI lineage: Eukaryota > Metazoa > Arthropoda > Insecta > Diptera > Calliphoridae > Bellardia > Bellardia pandia. The sequence goes on from OU696529.1 coordinate 126,171,027, forward strand.
TGAACGCATAAATATTAAAAGTTTAAATATATTTCGGACTAAACCTGGTTGTAATTTGCAAAGAAGATTTGATGTTTTTGCTGTGGTTGTTATTGTTATTGTGAGTACATGAGTTGGGGAAACGGAAAATCATTTGCAACTTAACAGCAACGACAATGACAATGACAACAACAATAATGTCATTTGCTACTGCAAATATTAAATGAACGTAATGAGTTACTTGGAATGACATGACAAGAGAGTTGCCAAATTATTTACGCAGATTCAAGCAGCTGGATTGCAGTTATTTAGATTTATTATATCTGTGAACGAGAACTAACAAATAACAGTTTGTCAGAGAAATGCCAGGACATGGGTCAATCCTTCCATCATTTCAATCAGCTACACTCCAATATTGAGTAATCCGTACTTAAATCAATCCGTAGCAGTGTCAATAGTAGGGTAAGTACGGATTTTCTTATACCGAGTACAAATTACTTGATTCAAGTACGGATTCATCAAGTCAAAAAATCTTAATTTTAGCTCTCCTTAAGAATGGCTGAGATTGAATTAATGCCTAAATAAGCTTGATTCAAGAATTATAAACTAGATTTAAGCACGAATTCGTACTTGATGTAATCCAAAAATGAGACTGATTTAAGTATGTCGGAGATATAATTAATCCCAAAATTAGCTAAATAATACGAAATAAATACTTCGGATCCCGGTCGGCTAACCACGGTTACAATATTATGAAGTAAGAACCAAGGCCTCGTCTGGTTATATTTTGTTCGTTCGGAATAGATTATAACTGGATCGGTACTCCTATTCTTACTTGCTTTATTGTGATATTCTCATATATCTTATATTAAAATTCACATAGACTATTTGAGAATTATAATAGTGAATTTTAAAGTAGGAAGTGTGTGTTTTGTAACAACACGTTATATTAGGGGGGAGGTCTTATATGGGAGTTTCGACTAATTACGAACCGACCATTATAAAATTAGGCATCATTTCTGTATATTATTTGTGTCGAATTTTATTTGATTACCAACATTCTTAAGAAATTTATGATCGTTAAAGTGATTTTCGGAAGTATTGAGAGCAACTGAAAGAGTAAATTTTATTGCTCGAATTTTTTTCTCAAAATATAAGTTTTTTTGTCTTAATTCAAGTAAAAATAAGTCTTAGTTTTCGTTTTAAGAGTTATCTTCTTGATTTAAGAGCAAATTAGACTTAAAGTAAGAATTTCTTACTCAATAAATTATAAAAAATGATTTTGAGAGCTTCTGAGAGGAGAGTAAGTTTAATTTCGCTCATTTCTTCTCTGGGATTGACTTAAGATTTTTTTTCTTAATTTAAGTAAAATAAGTCTTAGTTTTCGTTTGAAGATTTATTTTCTTGATTTAAGAACAAATTGGACTTAATTTAAGTGTTTGTTTACTTAAATCAAGAACAATATTCTTGTTTTAAGAAAATCTGCGCTTGATTTGTCAAATCAATCCCAATTTTTACTTATTTTAAGTATGAACTAGTAAAAACGTACTTGAAAATTTCAGACTAAAACTGAGAAAAATAAACTTAATTTTAGAAGGCCATTTTTCTTTCTATGTCCAGTGCACTATATATGATTTGTTGTAGGCTGTCTCGCTATCACATTAAGAGATAGCCGGATTTTGTTACATATCCTTCAATAAAAAATGTACCGTACAAACAACCTCATGACATCTTTGTCATGTAATCCCAAACCAAAACAAATTTACTCAATATCTGGCAACTACTAACAACAAGTGACAACAACTTGGCAGCGAGATGAGCTGATGAAACAATCATACATACACGCAGTCGCATGTATGTATATAAGTTTAGCTTAGGTAAAGTAATTAAGGCGCCAGGTCATTAAAAGAGGTGTGACCGTTTACATACAACAATAACTACAAAAATAACTGCAGTGAATAGGAAAAAATCACAACGTTTTTTTTTACGTTTCGATGGTCTTGCGAGTTGGCCTGCTAGCGGCGCCCTAATGATGATAAATCGGATTTAATATTTTTTGAAAACGACGTGTCGTCATTTTCCATCTTAAATGACATGTTTACATTTGGGAGCCGTACGAGTAGCTGGCAAAGATTAAGTACGTTTAAGTAAAAGACTTTTCAAGGTTTCCCAAAACACTGTCAAACGTTCTTATCTGTGACTATTTTTAGCAGTTTTTTTCATGTGCGAAAAGTGTAAAGTTTTCTTGAGGAATTTCTTTAAAGGTGGCCAAATACGTTGATGCGAATGGGATGCAGCGTCCATGTCAGCTAGACTTTGACAAATGTTGGGTCATAATTACTAGAAAACTACTGAAAAATTTACTGGTTCAAAAGTATTTATCTTGAAAATATGTGAAATAACTTTTATATTGTTGCTGTGATAGTTAAAGAAATAATGAGAATATTTGGGCTTTTGTTGGCATAGAGGAAATTATACAAATCTTACAAAATGGCTGATATCAGACTCATACGAACCCAAATGTTCCAACGAATCCTAATATGTGCAAATTTAATTTTCTCCTTAAGCAATTTCTGCACATTATTTCTTAGTATTTCGTTTGGTAAAGGAGACAAAAAAAACAACAAACTGTTTAGCTGTCTGTACGATTGCTGTTGTCAACAACATGTCACTGTTAAATGTTGCATGTTGTACGTATTCGATCGCTCATATAAATGTTTGGGGTTTAATAGTTGCTAGAATATATGCATGCATGTATGCATGCATGCAAACCGAACAATTCCTTTTATGGTGTCACTATAAATTTACGTTTTAATGTTAAAGTTGGCCATCGCCAAAAACTAAAATACAATCAAACAACTTTTGCAGCCATTCAGCCAACTAAAATATCCAGTCAACCATCCTAATTTAACCATACCATACCATGCCACACCATACCAATCCATACAATTGTTGTCATCGTCATCACCATCATCACCATCATCATCCTCCTCGACCACAAGTCTGTCAGCCAGCTTGGCTGGGCTAAGCACAAACACTTTTGCACGTACCACTTCCACTTCTGCATGCCACACAAACAATACACAAAACAATAATGAAAATTAAACCACAAAACAATTTCAATTTTTGTCAGCCATTTTTGTTTCGTTTTTGGTGTTGCAGCAAAAGCAATTTTTGTATGAGTAGCAAACGGCAAATAACACTAGCAGCACATTTGCAATTCACACTTTAAGAAATGTGTACTTGCTTGCTTGACTCTGCATGTCTGTCCAGCTGACAGCCTGTCACTTTGACATATGCAATGCAAAGACATTGAAGAATTTATGTTTTAAAACTTGGGCTGGGTTTTGCTTTCGTTGGATTGGATTATGACCGAAAGGATAAAAACTAATATGCAAAAATTATTTTTTTTTATATACATATGTATGTACTTACTTGTAAGTATAATATAGCATCATTAGTTTGTTTTGGAAAAAAATAATTTTTTTTTTCATTTGAAAGTCAATTAAAATTTGAATTTATTTTTTCCATAGAAGAAAAAAACAAGTAAGAAAGTATAGTCGGTCAAGCCCAACCATATAATTATATGGGAGATATGACCTATTGTGGACCGATCATCTAAAAATTTAGTGTCATGATGTCTGTGAATATGTGTTAAAAGATTTATGGCGGTTAAAGTGAATTACGGACAGGGTCTTTCGACTAATTATGGGCCGACCATTACAAATTTAGGTGTCATCATTTATGTATATGTGACCCGTCCTATGAAAAGGTGGCTTATGGCTCAAAAAAAAAAAAAATCCACTTTTTTTTTTTGGTTTCGATGGTTTTTGAGACGCTCTTTCACGTGGTGAAAGTATTAAGTCCTCGAACCAGCCGCCATTGCAGATATGATATCATAACATTATTCTTATTTTGTCCAACACACACTGACGAAATGCATTGTTTATCTTAAACAGCTGTGTCTCGCAATTTCTTTTTTGAGTCATAAGCCACCTTTTCATAGGCTGGGTCACATATATGAAACTTATTTGTATTGAATTTTATTTAGATACCAACATTTTTAAGAAAATTATGCCCTTTAAGCTATGACTATTTACGGACCGATCATCATAAAATTGTACCATTTTAATTTTTCCTATAAGAAATATATTTGTGTTCAATATTATTTGTATTTGTTTTTAAGTAAGTTACGCTCTTTAAAGTGATTTTCGAAAGTGCGCCTTATATGGAAGCTATGATAAATTATGGACCGATCTTCACAAAATTTATAGATCTCCTTTGGCTTCATTTACCTCCCATTTGTGGTGAAATTTGTTTGGATACATGTTTTTAACAGTGTCTAAAATAGAATACTAACAAGGGTTTTGCCTAAAAGTATTGTTTCAAATCGAAATGATTTGGTTTTCTTTTTCAAAGGAATATTGGAACACAAAGGAATATTGGGATGGGGATGTTTTTGTCATTACAAATAAAATACTTGTGCTGTAAGTTTTAGCTTTTCATAGCTGTCATCTTGGGTATTTTTCATGAATTAGCAAACAAAAACTGTTATACATATGGGTATTTTCATACAGCCGTACGTGACATTCGTACGCATATGGAGTAATATAAATCTCACAAAAATAGAAGTTAATGAAAAACCATGTTACAGTTATGTTGCAGCTAAAAGCTTGTATGTTTGAGAAAAAAATGAGCAGCCTCGAAACTTTGGTGTCGAAAATAGCCGACCAAAATAAGGTGATAACGTACGTGATAAAAACGGAAGTGGTTTATATATGCGAAAGTCTGCGAATCATGGGAGTTTTTCTTTTCTTTAAAAATCCCTAAAATAAGCTAAATAATGTACCTTTACAATCCTTACAATATTTAAAGAGAAATTATCTCTGGTTAGTTTTATATAAAAGAAAAACTTAATAACGTATGTGACATAACGTACGTAACAATTTTTCTCGTATATAAATAATGAAATGTATTTTGTAGACAATTTTAAACATAAATTTTTTTTTGTGCTCTTTTAGTTTTGCTTCGTGTTTTTTTAACTCTTCCCGCCACCGTTTCATGGTTTTACGACTATTTAAAATAATCTGAATAGAAAATTTGCATTTAACATTGATTTTGATGCACTTAATTTAAATTATCATACTTACAATAACGTATGCGACAAACTTTAAAAGGTAATAACTTTTTATTTATTTCGGTTGAAAAGGAAATTTTAGTTAATAACTTTAATTGGAAGAATTCTTATTTTAGAATTGTAATCTTCTTGACCTGCGACTGCCCATATACAAATGACAATTTGTTTGCATAACGTACGTGACATTAAAATACCATCAAAAAAGTACCGTTATTCGAACTCTAACTTCTCGTTTTCTCATTATTATAGTTATTTGTTATTGCAAATTTATTTTTAAGATGTAATTGTAATGTTTCAAATCTTTAATTTAGTTAATAGCAAAGAGAAAATAATTTATTTTATTTGTATAAAATATTTTTGAGTTTTAAAATTCCAATAACCTGTAAATGCTTTCATATTATGAAAAATCAAATATTTTTCTCTTATTAAATCATATTAGAAATATTTTTCAAGTGCTCTTATTTTTCTGGTCGTGGTTGTTATTTTCATGAAACTACCCATATGCATTAATATATAACGGCACAGTGGGTCAGATGATAAAATAAGTTTAAAACATTCATAGGCATTATTTGATCAGAATTTTTTGTATGCCTTTCATAGGCTTTACCAGCGAAAGGAATTTGGATTGACAAGAAGTCAATTTTGGAACAAATCGTTTTTAATCGGTTTGAATAAGTTATCTGAAAGAAACATTTACTTAAGAGTCCTTCCAACTAGTCTTACATTACACCTTATTTCCAATTATCTTATTCATATTCACCACCGTTAAACAAAAAAACTAAAGACAACAAATGGAACTAAATATAATTTTTTTACTCAAAACGAAAATGATAGTGGGTATATTAAGTTTGTCATGCAGTTTGTAATACATCGATGCTAATACATACAGCAGTGTCAGCCCATCTGTTGTAATAGATACGATGATAGGGATGCAAATCTGTACCAAAATCTGAGACAATTATCCAAAAGATTACGAACTAACATTTTACACAGAAAAGTTTTATGTATGTGAAGAGCAAACTACTGGGGTTCGTGAATATTCGAATTAAAATTCGACATAAATTTTATATAAAAATCGCTGTACCGCAGCCTTCATAAAAGGAAACTCATTAAACAACTTATAAATATCGATATAGAATATCACAATACACATTTGCTTTTGAAATGCATCAATCCAAAATTTCTATATAAAATTCAAAAGACGAGTGTATGATTCGGCACAGCCGGCTATTATTATTCTTTAACCAAAATTATTGTTGAGACGCATAAATCGCTAGCAGTCATCACATCAAAATGACACAAGACTCAAACAACATGCAGACAATTTGACAAAGAACAAAACCAGAGCAAAACAAAAAAAAAAAAAAGGACAACACAAACGGAACAAGATTCGTTAAGGACATTTAAAACTAATGTTGAGCACTTTGTTAACAAAACAAATCCCAACGCAAAAATAAAGTCAACTAGAAACAAGAGGAAAAAAATAAATGGTCTTTTTGGTCATCAGCTTACAACAACATGTAAATAGGGGTTGTGTTTGTTGCTGGGCTAGAAATAGTAAAAAATTGTACTTTTATATTTTATGCTTTTTTAAATTATTATAAATTGCAAACGATTAGTTTTAGAAAATTCTTGTGAGACCCAATTGTAAAAATAAATTATGTAGAGGCCTAATTAAAGTTAAATTTAAATGGTCAGTAAACGTTGATAACGGTTAGATAGATAGAGAGACAGACAGACAAACAGGTCTGGATAATAATATATAGAAATGGTGTAAACTAATTTGTAATTTTCATTTGCAAGACCATAAAAATAACTTACGAGTAATGACTAGCTTGTAATGATGTAGCTTGCCAACAAGAAAGAGTATTATAAATTATACATAGCTCAGATCTACATTAAACATTTAAGAAAAAAATTAAACTTGTTAATAAAATCACATGATCTCAGATAAGATAATTTGCCTTAGATCAGTGACTTCAATTTGTTAGACGGAGTATACGCCAATATACATAGACATTAGACAACTTTTTGGACCAACTCTCTTTAAAATATTTAGCAATTATTTAGCTTATTTAAGTTTAAATTACTTGCAAAATTGTGCATTTAGCATTTGGTGATTTTTTCAACATATTTTAATAAAATATTTAGCATTTTCTAGCTTTTTAAAATTTAAAAAATACGTTAATACTACATTTACACCTACGCAAAATCTACTACTTAAGGAATTTTGAGCGAAATCTTGTTCATTTCTATTAGATTTCCCATACAAAATAAAATCTAGTTCGTCACCAGATTTTGTGCAAAATCTCACAAAATCTTGCACAACAACAACTCTGAATTTCATACTAAAGTACTAAAAAATACAGCACTGAACAAGCAAAATTTGACAGTTCCCCAAAAATAAATTTAAAAAAAAATAATAAAAAGAGCGGGATATAAAATAAATTTGCGGCAAACTACACCGTATACTAAATAAATAAATAAACATTTCTTTGTTTTGTCTGTTTTTGTCGATCAGCAATTGAAATGTTTGCCGGCTCATTTGAAAAATTTCTATGAACGTTTCTTCTGGCATAATAGGCACATCTTCCTCATAAAATGAGCTGTGGCGAGTCTATAATATTTATAAATGTATTTAGTTAAATTACGCCAACTTATTTCCCATACTTGCGTGTATCCATTCCAACCTCCTATATAATAATAGCGTGTAGTACATTTGCAGAAAGTTGTGAAAGCTTATGTTTAACAAATGCTGCTTTTTTTTTTTACGCAAAAATGTTAATTACGATTGTTTTTTTTCAGATCTAGATGTAAAATAAAATTTGTTTTTGTCTCTCCATTTTTGTTACTAAAAGTTTACAATATACATAATTTATTTTCTTTTTCAATCAGCTGTTTTTATTATGAAAATGAAATCCAACAATATGTCAAAAAGTAGTACATAGTGTGTGTAAACGCCAAAAATTTTCTTTAATAGTTTAATTAAAATCTACTAGTAGTATAATATATTTTCTGTTAAAGTATAATAGTATAATATATTTTCTGTTAAAAATAGATTAAACATATATAAAAGGAAAATTCTATATAAACATTTTAAGAATAACTGACAAATTTACAAAGAGATGATTTTACAACCCTTGGCCTACAATGACAAAAATTAACCGCATATGAGTGGGAAAATCAAAACTAAGAGTATGGTCACACACAACAAATATTTACTCAAAAAAGCGTAAAAACATTTTTTACCACGAGTTTCCCAGTAAAAAAATGTGCTCCAAAAGGAGCAGGTTTTATGTATGAATTCGTACTTTAAGCCTGCTGATGGGATGCATGATTTTTGTATGGGGAACACGGTTTGGAGGACAATTTTCTGCTGAAAATAAGCGCTTCTTTTAACCTAATCAAACATGCAAATAAAGCACTTTTCTAAAGTGTTTTTTTAATTCTATCTGAATGTTTTTGCTTAAGAAAAATTCATAGTAACTGAGAAGCGCGATATTCGTTTTGTAATGGATTTTCGTTGTCAAACGTAAATCTGTAGGCTATAATTTCATATTTTTTTTTTCACTTTAAAACCTTCTTTGTTGTCAGCACTAAAAAAGCATATTTTTTGTATATTTTATTCGTAAGCATTTACTGCTTCAAAAGAGCGCTTTTATTGAACCGCTCGATTATGCGCTTTTTCCTTTGAGTGCTCCAAAAAACACGATTTTTTTACTGGGTTGTTAGACGCTATTTGATCTTACAAGTGTTTGGTAAGATCAAACAGCATCAAATAAAATTATATTGTAACTTGTCCTGAATAAAACAAGTTTTTGAAATAAATAAAGGAATTAAATTATATTCTTTTTCGTATAATATTTGCCATGTGTGACCGCACCTTAAGTCATCTTTTGTTATGAAGAATTTAGTTTTGACATTTATGGCCGAATTCTCAGTCATTAGTTAACCATTGGTAAACTAATATACTAACTGTTCTTTAACTAATACTTGTTATTCTTATGGCAAACTAATCATTGCGAATAAAGAATCATTAGTTAAGCCTTTGTCATTAGCTAACTAAAGACTGTGAATTCGGCCATTAGTAATTCAAAGTTGACTGTGTAATTAGTGGAATAATTTTAAATATCATGAAATCTCTCCACTAGATGTGAATTAAAACGATTCAGAAAAACTTTAAAACCTTTTTCCTGAAAATTTGACCAATGATCAGTGAAATAAGGTTTATAATCCGAGATCATGGTTGTTGTATAATTGTACGCATGTTATAAAAACACCATAACAGAGTCCCTATGTTAACCCCATCGAAAAATTCTGCGGTTACACTGTTGGACAAAATAAAGTGTTTTTCGATTAAAATATGTTTTTCTTATTTTCTAATAATTATAAATTATAGTTTTATTTTTTATTTCAGTTACCATTTTATCTAATATTTATGCATTTCTTTGCAAAGTCTAATCGCTTATATATGCAACTCGTAGAAGTAGTTTTTTCTTAGCGAAAGTACTTTTTAGACCGCTTTTGTTAAGTTTTCTTTGGACAGTTCGAGTCGAAGTTTTTAATTCTAGTTCCTTCTTTATATCTCTGGCTATCGTTAAAGAATTTCTTTTTGCTAGAATTGTCACATAAGTTCATTAGGCTTTTGTTTGACTTTCTTATTTTATACAAAGCAATTAGAAGCAACACAGAACTCAAAACTTTCTGTTTCATTTTATTTTCACGGGTATATTGGATTAGTGCTGATGTTTGTAACTCCCAGAAATATTGGTTCCACATCCACCTTAAAGTCTACCGGTCGACTCAGAATCACTTCCTGAGTAGATTTAACGATGTCCGTCCGTCCGTCTGGCTGTCCATGTAAAACCATTATTTCAACTGACCCCCATACAAATGTTGAATTAGCCAGTTCATCATATCATTTTTTATGGCATAGATCATCTCGTATCTATAATTAGAAGTGCTGAAATTCGTATGACCATCACAAACAATCTTAAACCATTGGTGGATTTCAAAGCTGAACCTTCTCGTCTGACTTAAAAAACTGACGAAGAGCCAATTAGTGTTGTAATTAGTAATGTACATTCTAAATAATTGCACTTGCCTATATTCATGAAAAAGCCAACTCACATACATTTGTAAAAAGAAAATTATTAGTTAAACCTACATACACACATTTTCTAACTCACATAAGGTAAGATGAATAAATTTCGACATTAATCAGCTGCCAGTTAATGAAGTTTAAGTTGTAAAAATTCACATACAAACCACATTCATACAAAAGTTTGATTGCTTAAATTAGTTCCAACTAGTTGCACACATGTTAAATACCAGTGCGTATAAGTATGTATACGAAACTGAGGAAGCCTTACAGCTTTCAAAAGTTATAAATACTAATCTTTGTAGTCCAAGTAGTTTCAATTGCACCATCCATGCTCATAAATTGAGAGTTTTAATTTGACTGACTACCAACACAAGTTTGGAGAACGTCAAGAAAAATGAAAATAATTTAAGCAGCACCACACAGTAGCTGCCCCTGAAATGCCCATAAAATGTTGAGAAAACTTAATTGTTTTTCTGTCTCATAAACTTTTCAAGTTTACGATTTTGATGTTTTTTAAGGACAGAGAACTTAAAGCAAAAAAAAAAAAAAAAGAACGAACAACAGCAATCTAAATATCAAAGTGATTGATTGTTAAAAATATTAAGTTTTTAGAGTATTTAAGCATTGTCGAATTATATGGAACTTAATATTGCTTAATATTGGATGGATCATGGATATTATTAAGTTTTAGTACCTATATATTTAGCAGATAATCAAGATTGTCCATTAAAGGTTAATTTAGTTATTGTTCACATATGTGGGTCAGTCATCCCATCTCTGGCGGGAAGGTTTGACACTCCAATACTGAATTTGATTAGTTTTTAGTGTTTGTGTTAAGTTTTGGGTTTTGGTGTGTTCTGACATATATAGTAAAATTTTATGGCCAACATTTTTGTAGAACATTTCATCCCCGCCCATCCCCTTTTTCGGGATGTTTTTTACAATTTCTTAGAAAAAAGCCAAAAACGCCGTTATGAGGGGGGAGTTAGAGGGTTAATATGTTCTAAAACAATATTTGCCATATCATTATCTACAAAAATGCTGAACATACCCTACACCTCAGACGTAAAGAAAACATAGTTTTATATACCGATATGCTGCAAGAACAGGCCAGAGCTGGGAATTTTTAACCGCTTCTTAAATGAAATTCTGCTGTGATCTATCAAAACGCCGACACACGTATATTTTTTGTTGGTCTCCTTAACAACAATCAATCGTCGGAAACCCCGTAATTGTTTGTTTGTGTTGTACTGTGTTATGATAAAACTGATCCCCATTAAAATTCCATAATTGTTATAATCATATATATGATTGGTACAATCATATGAATCGTAATTTAACCATATTATGGTTGCCGAAATCATATAAATAATTACAGTGACCATAATATTTAAAAACTTTTTAAATCGTTGTGTTAAACATGCACAACTATATTTTTTCTCTGCTTGTATATATATAAAGGGTGTCCCAACTAGAACGCAATTATTGAATTATAAATAGAACACAGATATTTAAAAAAAAATCGTGAAACTTTATTATATCGGTAAGAAGACAGAATGAGGTTATGTACGGAATAAGATATCGTGCAGATGGCCGCCGCGGCTTTACTGGCACACACGCGATCTTTTAATGAAATTTTCAATGACCTTTTTGCATAAATGCTGCGGTTTTTCATTAATGCAGCGTCCAATTTCCTCTTTTAGGGCTTGAGTCGTCGTCGGCTTATTCGCGTAAACCATCGACTTTAAAAAACCCCAAAGAAAAAAATCTAAAGGTGTTTAATTGCACGATCTAGGCGGCCAATGCTGGTCTCCAAAACGCGAAATAACACGACCGGGAAATGACTGATGCATTTGCTCTGGCTGTATGACATGTGGCGCCGTCTTGTTGAACACATGCCCTCCACATTAATTTCTTTAATTCTAGGCAAGAAAAAACTGATTATCATTTCACGATACCGAACACCATTGACACCATTGCGTTCTAGTTGGGACACCTTTTACATATATAGTTACTACAATTGCTTATAAGATTGTAGTAATCATCTGAATCGTAACTTAACCATATTAAGATGAGCGCAATCATAAAAATAATTACAGTTACCATAACATTGTTAAAAAACTTGCAAAAATTTTGAAACTGTTGTACAACTTTGATATTTTCTATTAGTTAGGCTTAAGTTCATTGAATTTAATTTTCATTAAATTATTTTTACTGAAGAAGGAATTGTTTTAACAACTTGAAAAATTTTTATTTTTGATAATTTTTCTGACGAGGATTCGAACCTGGGTTGTTGGTTGAATTTACATATGTTTCGAGAAACACCACTTTCTCTCATCAGAATTCTTTACGTTCTGACCACTGCACCACTACGGTGCCTGCTAGTCAACAGACAACATCAATCCTTTAACCAGTGACTGGTGGTTCGAAGTTTTCTGTAATTATCATTTTTTATTAATTTCTATTTAAGTTGTTGTTTTTCCTTTTCTTCAGTTTTTTCTTTCGTATTCATGTCGAGACTTCGTCTCGAAAACCTGAATACATTTGTTTTATTATGTTTGTTGTGCACTTTCGTACACATGTAAAAATTACGGCTTGTGCCTTAGCTATAGGATAATTAGTAGTATTTTGTTGAACTGTTAATAATTCAATTTTGATATTTTCTATTAGTTAGGCTTAAGTTCATTGAATTTAATTTTCATTAAATTATCATTGAATTTAATTTTCATTTAATGAACTTAAGCCTAACTAATAGAAAACTGAATTATTAACAGTCAACAAAATACTACTAATTGTTGTACAACTATATTTTTTCTCTGTGTATATACAAGTAAATTTATAACAAATGGTTAGAAATATTTATAGTTTTATTATAGTTGTGAAACTTAAATTTGATATCAATTGCAAACCGTTTATGGCTGATTCAAAATTGTTTCACTTCATTTTGAAAATCATTAACAAAATAGAATTTATGAGGGTTTTTCAATTATAGAAGATGTATTTTGATGGTAATCAATAAAGATTACACAGAATTAGGTGTAATCGTTTTTCACACGAATGAGGGAAATATACGAATTTGGTCCAAAAGGCAATTTGGGTTATGTCCACATATGAACATCGCTATGTATAGGTATGTATGTAGTTCGCTAAAGGCAGAATAAAGTTCATACGATATTTTAGCATACAGGCAGGTTTATACATGCTCTTTGGTGTATCTAAAATGATGGTTGAATTTATAATTGGACATATGACAGAATGTAGAATTTGTCGGGATGAAGAGGAATCTTGAATGAAACTCTACAAGAGTTTAAACTGAGAGATCTTTGTGCAACCTTATGCATTATCTGGACTGCCTAAAAGATGTGTCAGTGAGGGATCTAGTAAAATGTATCAGTAGCACCTGTTGATTCATATGGATATATGTGAATATTTTTTTAGGATGTCACCATGGCCATAAAGTTCTTCGAGACTACTCGCCAACTACGAGTGATCCATGTTGTCTATTATTTAATCTAATTTTGACAAGTCTTATTGGTGTTATTATATAAGTAGGACAAATCCTGTAAGTAATGTCTTCACCAATAACATTAAATATTATTTGAAACACATTTTTTATCAGAAGGAGTTTAACTAGTTCATCATCATAGATTTTATATTTTAATAATTAAATAGATTTTCGTTCATCATATAATAATGCAAAAAAAATATGTTTGTATGTAAAGTTGCTTACCTTACTGATCTACATTGTTTACAACTAACTCATCGAAGATAAAAAGAAAACTTAAAGATTAAACCTACCACAAGCGAATAGTAATGAGAAGCTTAGTACTTTCGTACGTAGTTGCAACAGAATGATAATGACCTAAACTGTACGAGTATTACACAATAAAATGATAAAAATCTAAATCACAGACTGGCGCTTATAGAATGAATAAAATACACAGATTTTTATCAAAAACACAAGATCTTAACATAGTTAACACGATCTTTAGTTGTAGGACGTTTTTTTTTTCTTTCTTTCTGGGCTTTGTTGCACTTTTTTTATTTTCATATTATTATTTTAGCCAAGTTGCAGAGCGAGTGATGTTTTGTGATGGTATGAATGTTGGTTGCAACAAAACGACGATCGTAGGTAGTATGCACATGAAAGATGCATGTTTAAATTAAATGGTTGTTACTTATTCGACATGCTTACATTTTTAGTATTTAAACATACATGCGGGAATATTTGTTTGGAGTCAAATGATAGGGACATTGAGCAAGTGATTAGGCCTGAATATACCTCAGCAGTTTAAAAGGCATATTAGAGGATACTAGTTTTCGTAGGACTTGATGAAGAAAAAAAACACATGTTATGATATAATCGAATTAAACGAACAAGTTACAAAGTATTATTCGAATTATTCGTTTTATTCGACAAAGAAAGAAAAATCGAATAATTTGGTTACCGTCACCTAAGAATTTTTTTATTGAAGTATTCAAACCCGTCTGTTAAACACATGACATTGTGTTACTGACAGAGATAGAGATACAATACAAATCTTGGATTAGTGTTGTACTTAAAATGTAACTAAGAATATGAAATATTTGAGCACTTGGATTAAACAGTAAAATCTCAAACAGCACTAGAATATAAGAATGAAATATAAGAAGGAAAAATTGTAATGTCAAACTGTCTAATAATTATTGTCTTGCCTATAACCAACGATGTCCTTAGAGTCCATGCTTAGAGTCCATTTCCTAATAATTGACATACATACGTTTCCACTTAAACAAATACCCAGTACTGTATTGTTGCACTTACAGCAACATGATGTTTGCATTCAAGGTATTCATGTTTAACATCTTGTTATTGTTGTTGGCCGTTCAATCGTTTTGTTTTTGTGAATTTTAAATAGTAAAAGAAGAAATTTTTTGCGCGGAGATTCTGAAAGATTTCAGTAGCAGTTGTTGTGTTTTTTTGTTTTGTTTTTTTTTGCATTGAAAAGTTAAAGATCTTGTTAAACATGTTACAGTTAAAGGTTAATTGCAAAATAATGTTTAAAATAATGTCAAAATAGTGGCGGTGGTTAAACTTTTCCTAAAATAATCGTATTCTACTAACGTTAAGGCTCATATGCTTGCCTGGATTCATGTTTGGCATTCATGTGGGAGTTATGGTAAGTTGGTATCCATATTCATAGACACATCTTTTAAACATTCAATAAAGTTTATCAACAATAAATTTTATTAAAATTGGACAATGCCATTGTAAACATCCATAACCATTTGTGGTTTTTGGAAATAGTCATTAGAATGTTGCATTAGAAATGTATTTTTTAATGGCAGCTGGATTATAAAAGATGTTATGTTTACCCAGTTGAAAAGCATTGTAATGTGTGGGGTCTTTCTACTTGCAAACGAGTATGTATGTATGAAGAGGTATAAATATGTCAAATATCAAATATTACCTCAGCATCGGTAAATGGATATATTAGACGATAATGTGCAATACAACCAATTCTGGTTACATCTGCAGACATTATCACCCCTAACGGCAATATTTCTTTCCCACGAAATGTTTTCCCTTTTCCCCAAATTGCAATCGTGAATAATATTTCCCATTAAATTGTTTCCCCTTTTTTAACAATTTACTGGGAAATGATGTTTTTTGAAAAATTTCCCATTCAAACAAAATTTCCCTTATCGTGAAAATATTTTTCCCTCGAAATATTTTTCTTATTTCCTTAATTTTGTTAATTTTATTTTAGCTGGGGAGTTGAATTCATCATGTTGGTATTTTTTTTTTCTTGGACCAGCACTCAGGGGATGACCCCTACTTATGCAATGCATTGTGTTGCAACTAGGAAAATAGGTTATGGCAGCGAGGATATTTATTTGTATTTAATGATGAAAAAGCTGCTTTATTTACCATGTAATGTTGTGTAAATCTAATACAGAAAATAATTTAAAATAATTTTTTTATTAAATTAGTCACAAGGCATTGGGTAGCACAACCGAACCGTTCGTTGATGCCTATTTTCTTGCTCCTTTAATAAAATTATGGCTCTAATTCTAAACATTTGTTTTATTCAATTTTGATATTTTCTATTAGTTAGGCTTAAGTTCATTGAATTTAATTTTCATTAAATTATTTTTACTGAAGAAGGAATTGTTTAACAACTTGAAAAATTTTTATTTTTGATAATTTTTGACCAGGATTCGAACCTGGGTTGTTGGTTGAATTTACATATGTTTCGAGAAACACCACTTTCTCTCATCAGAATTCTTTTACGTTCTGACCCCTGCACCACTACGGTGCCTGCTAGTCAACAGAAAACATCAATCCTTTAACCAGTGACTGGTGGTTCGAAGTTTTTCTGTAATTATCATTTTATTAATTTCTATTTAAGTTGTTGTTTTTCCTTTTCTTCAGTTTTTTCTTTCGTATTCATGTCGAGACTTCGTCTCGAAAACCTGAATACATTTGTTTTATTATGTTTGTTGTGCACTTTCGTACACATGTAAATATTACGGCTTGTGCCTTAGCTATAGGATAATTAGTAGTATTTTGTTGAACTGTTAATAAT
Organism: Bellardia pandia; assembly: GCA_916048285.2. NCBI lineage: Eukaryota > Metazoa > Arthropoda > Insecta > Diptera > Calliphoridae > Bellardia > Bellardia pandia. Next base: position 126,187,816 of record OU696529.1, read on the forward strand.
TCAATTTTGATATTTTCTATTAGTTAGGCTTAAGCTCATTGAATTTATTTGTTTTATTTTAAACTTCTTTTCTTTATTATATTATTATTTATTGATAGTGGTGTTTATTTTAAACAGATATGCAATGAAGGGAACAAACATTTCACGGGAGATTCATGATACCATTTTTCACTTCAAGAGAAATAAAAATTTCATGGTAACAAAAATTCCACTTGTTATTCACGATAGGGGTGTATGTTTCACAACTTGTTTGCTTACAAAAAGCAATTGCTAGTTATGTTTCATACAGATTTCATAATTTGATCAAACAATTTTATTTATAGGAAATCAATAATGTTTAGGCACACCATGATTTTCAAGAGAAATCTCCATTTACTTGTTAAAAAAAAACAATTTCATTCAAATTTTGGTTGCTGTAAATTCGAATGATTGGTTGTACAATCGGATGGCATAGGATGATTCAAGTAGAGAGACTTTTTTCAATATCCTTTTTTTGGCAGATCACGTGTGAGTCGTGTCATGCTTTCATGTTATTTTTGTTTAGTATTGTTTGGCATTTCATAATGTAAAGATTTACGCCTGGACAACGTTTACAAATCGTTCAACTTTATTACGAAAATTCACGTTCTATGAGGAATGTGTTTCGTTTACTTCGATCAACTTATGGTCAACATAATCGGCCTACTGAGCGTACTATTTGCAACACCAGCACCCATTTTGAGACCCAGCATTCATTATTCTACCGATTAGACCACTTCCAGCACGCTGTGAAGAAAATATAGCGGCTGTAGATGAGAGTGTATACGAAGACCGTGGAGAGTCGCTTCAGCGCCGTTCGCAACAACTCGCACTGACGTATGGAAGGACTTGTTAAATATTTACTCAAAAAAGCGTAACCACTTGTTTTAGCACAAAATTGTTTGACGTTGTTTACTCTTACAAGAGTTTTTTTTGTAAATAAATAAACGAGTTCAAATATATGATATTTAGTGGTTACGTCTTTTTCGGCAAATATTTGCCAAGTGTGACCGTACATTTAGTGTGTCAAAATACTCGTATTGTTCTGACAAAGTCTGTTGGAAGTTTATCTTTTGATAAAGGCCAAATAATAACACAACAAATCTATTTTCTAGATTTTATACAAAATGTGTTCTTTATTCAATAAATAATTTTCAGTAAGATGACAAAACAATATTTTATGTTAAAGTATGAAACCAAAACTACATTGATTATAAAACTAAAATTCTAAATCTATAAACAAAGTATTTGTATTGCAAAGTACAAAATCAGAATATTTCAACACTTCTCCTCAATAAAAAATACCTTCAAAAATATCAATATAATCCCATTAAATCGGTGAATTTATAATGTTTAATTTTTCCTAAATTCTTTGTTAAAATATCAGCGATCATTTCATTAGTTGGTACATACTTTAAAACAATATCATTATTTTTAAAAATATCGCGGATAAAATGATATTTTATATCAATATGTTTACTACGCGCGTGATATACAGGGTTCTTTATTAGTTGTTGCGCGCTTAAATTATCACCATTTACAACTATAGGTTCTTGCATATTACTTAATCCAAGTTCCAGACACAGTTTTTTCAAATAAACGGCTTCTTTAGCTGCGGCACAATAAGCTATATACTCAGCTTCAGTACTACTGAGAGCTACTGTTGTTTGTTTTTTAGATTCCCACGAGAATATACATCCTGCATAAAAAAATACGTATCCTGTGTATGATTTGCGTTCTATCGGATCACCTCCCCAATCTGCGTCAACGAAAGCTTCGATTGGGTTACCAGTTTTATGGTAGTGCAGTTTGAAATCTTGAGTCTTCGACAAATAACGAAGAATATGTTTTGCTGCTGTTTCATGTTCGGTATGAGGATTTTTATTTCTTTGCGAAAGCTTACTAACTGAATGCAATATATCTGGTCTTGTTGTAAGGGCAAGGTACATTAAAGTACCTATTAGTGACTGATACTCGGTTTCATTTACCTTATCGCAGTTATCACTGGAACATTTTAACTGAAATCCTTCATTTAAAGGTGTAGACATTGGTTTGCATTGTTCCATCTGATATTCGTTCAAAAGTTCCTTAATATAATTTTTCTGACACAGTGTAATCGAACCAGTTTCTCCATCCCTTTCGATTTCCATTCCTAGAAAATAACTTAAGGGACCTTTGTCAACAATTTTCAACTTACTTGATATTTGTTTTTTAATTGCAATTAATTCGGTTTTATCAGAACTTGCTACGATAATGTCATCAACATATACTGCAATATAGTTGAGTCTTTGATTGTGATGTCTTGTATATAAACAGGGTTCACTTTGGCATGCTACAAATCCAAAGCTTTTTAAAACACTATCTAACTTGAAATTCCATTCCCGACCAGACTGTTTTAGTCCATATAAAGATTTCTTGAGTTTAAGAACTGTATTCTTAGAATTTTCATTTTCAAAATATTCTGGCATTTTCATAAAAACTTCATCATGAAGATCTCCGTTAAGGTAGGCTGTTGTAACGTCCATTTGATGCATATGAAGTTCATGTTCTACAGCAATTGCGAACAACAATCTTAGATTTTCGTATCGAATTACTGGAGAAAACGTTTCTGCGTAATTAATTCCGTACTTTTGACTGCATCCTTTTGCCACGAGCCTTGCCTTGAATCTTTCAACTTTATCATTTTTATCTTTCTTTAATGAAAAAACCCATTTACAACCAATAGCCTTGTCAGTTTCTTGTAGCTGAACTACGGTCCAAGTTTCATTTTCAATTAGAGAATTATACTCTTTTTTCATGGCTTCTATCCATTTTTCCGCATAAGGTCCACTCAATGCTTCATTTACAGATTGAGGAATGATGATTTCTTCTTCAGTCATCATATTTAGGGCATTGTTCTCTTTTCTTGGCCTCCCAGGCTTACCTGTTTTTATTAATTTTGGCCTTCCTCTCCGTTTTCTGATATCAGTTATTCTGTCAAATTCTTCAATTTCAGAATCACACTCGGAGTTTGCATGACAACTTGCATCTTTTGCTTCTGTATTAGAGGAGTTTTCTGTAAAATTTGCTATACCATCATCCTGTTTTGAATTTATTTCTATCAAAATGTTTTCACGTTCATTATTTTCTTCTCTTCTTTGGAATTCAGTTTCAATAAAAATTACGTCTCTTTTTACTACTACTTCCTTATTTTCAACGTCGTATAATCTATAGGCTTTTGATTCTTCGGAATATCCTACCATTATGTATTCCTTGCCTTTCGGACGAAACTTTTTCTTTACGGTTTTGTCTAAAGCTATTGCTGTTGATCCAAAAACTTTAAAATGCGCTACTGTTGGTTTTTTACCAGACCATATTTCTTGAGGCGTTTTATCTCTATGTATTTTTGTTAATGATCTATTACGAATGTAAACCGCGGTTGATATAGCTTCCGCCCAAAAATACTCTTCTAAATTGGAATTTACTATCATACTCCTAGCCATTTCTACCAAAGTTCTGTTGGCTCTCTCAGCAACGCCATTTTGTTGTGGTGTATGAGCTACGGTTAACTGCCTTTTAATGCCATTATCTTTCAAGAAATTATCAAATTGATTACTAATATATTCACCGCCATTGTCGGTGCGAAGAACTTTAATCTTTTTATTCAACTGATTTTCTACCAAAGCCTTGAAGTTTTTGAAAATTTGAAATGCTTCACTCTTTTCTTTCAAAAAATATACAAACATTTGTCTCGACATATCATCGATGAACGTAATAAAATATCTTGAACCTCCAATCGATTTTACATTCATCGGCCCACATACATCGCTATGTATTATTTCTAACAAATTATCTGATCGAGTTTCAGATTGCGGAAAAGGTTTGGAACAAATTTTGCTTTTAGCACACGTTTTACAAATTATATCTGATGGAATTGTTTCTACGTTAAGACCATAAACTATATTTTTTGCAGATAAATCTTTCAATGCTTGAAAATTTACATGACCATATCTTTGGTGCCATCTTTCTGCGGTTTCATTCGTTGAACTTGAATAAAAACTCGAATTTTCGAACTCTTTTACAATAAATAAATTATCTTCTCTTCTACCTTTCAAAATGACTGCCTCATCTTCTATAAAAACAACGCTTTTGGCATCAAATACTACCTTTACTCCATTTTGTACAGCAGACACGACAGAAATGAAATTGCCTTGCATATTAGGAACATACATACAATTTTGTAGGTTTATGGTAAAATGTTCACTTTTAAAAGAAACTTGACCTCTGCCTTTAGATTTTATAGTGTGCTCACCAACTAATTTTATGGTTTCATCGACTTCTTCGAACGATGTAAACAAATTACGATTACAACACATGTGTGATGTAGCACCACTATCAACGCACCAAGTATTCTTGTTTAATGGATTTGTTCCAAATGCATAACTGGCTAATGCTTTTTGATCAGACTTACTATTTTGATCTCTTTTTCGTTCACGACACTGTGCAGCATAGTGTCCTTGACGACCACAATTAAAACATTTACCTTTTTTCTTGTTTGTGTTTGATTCTGGTTTGTTTTTCTTCTTAAATGCAGAAAATGCATTTTGATCGGTACGCTTACCATCTGATGCTCTTCTTTGACCTTCTTCTAGCAACTTGACTTTAAGCATGTTCAGTGTTGGTAATACATCACGAGTTTCAACAGCAATGACAAACGATTCATACGATTTAGGAAGACTCGACAATAAAATGATTACAACCAATTCTTCGAAAATAATGACACTTATCTCGGCTAGCCTTTCTACTATTCCAAAAAATGTATCTAGAAATTTAGAAACATCATCATCCTCTTCCATTTTGAGTTGCATTAATTGTTTGAAAAGTGTTACTTTCCTTACAGGACCGCTGGGAAGAAAAATTTCCTTTAACTTACACCATGCTTGAAACGAACTTTTGCAATTCTTGATGTGATTTATTTGCGATGGCTTGACACACAGCATAATTGTTGCCAAAGCTTTTTCGTCTCTTCCTAACCATTGATCCAATTCACTAGCATCTTGAGGTTTTGCCAATTCACCATTTGCAATCTTCCATAATTCGGCATGAATTAATATACTCTTCATTTGAAGACACCATGATTCATAGTTGTTTGAATCCAATTTCTCTATTTGGAATCCGGAACTCATCTTGAATAATTCTTTGACCTTTTTTCAAAGATTTATAGGCCCATAACCTGTTGGAAGTTTATCTTTTGATAAAGGCCAAATAATAACACAACAAATCTATTTTCTAGATTTTATACAAAATGTGTTCTTTATTCAATAAATAATTTTCAGTAAGATGACAAAACAATATTTTATGTTAAAGTATGAAACCAAAACTACATTGATTATAAAACTAAAATTCTAAATCTATAAACAAAGTATTTGTATTGCAAAGTACAAAATCAGAATATTTCAACAAAGTCTAACAATATTTTCAAGATGAGAGACTTTAGATGCCACAAAAGTCTCTTTCCAACCATTGTGTAGCTTTAAAAATATCATTAAATTGTAATAAAGTGTTTAATGAATAGCTGATGATTAGAAATTAAAATAACAACCAAATAACAAAGAAATCAGGTCTAAAATAAATTCATAAATATCAGCTGTGCAGCCAAACAAAAACGATCATCATTTTAGATCTAAAACTCATTAAATGCAACAACGGTAGCAACTTTAAGTGAAACGATTAATAAAGTAATTTTAATTTTTATAGGGATTTCTTGCATTATAACAATAAGAATTTTTAATTACCAGTAACAGAAAGCAGCTAACAAATAATAAAAAAAAAAAAAACTCAAGTAATTTCTTAATGAAAACTTTACTATTCTATTTTTTTTTTTTTGCTACAATTGTTCCCGGCTTCTCTATCTCTGCATTCATTCATAAAATACCAACGCCTTAATGGCGCCTCGCGTTTTTTAATGTTTCTTTGTATTTCTAAAAACTACTTAGTCAGTCAGTCAATCTTCCTAGCAACCTTCCAACGTTTATTGGTTCTTCTACATTGGCAATAAGTGTCTAGTAGTGAGTGCAATCAATACAATACAATACAAAACAATAAAACCAACAATTGTACTCATACTACACTTGTATTTATGTATTTGTATCATCCTCATTCTCGCCATCATCAGCACAATTGTCATCATCATCATCAGCACCATCATCACCATTGTCATTTAGCAAATGCACGAGTATACTAAATAATGTATGTATGTTTATCTGCTGCTCAGTTTGGTTTGGCATGGAATGGTGACATTACATAAATTTCTTATTGCCGCTTTTAGTTTTAGATTGATTTTTTCCGTACCCTACAGGCCAACATTACTACTCATGGCTTCAACAAAAAACATAAGTTATTGTACAATATACACCCCTTATGGTTAAGACAACATGTTACTGCATGTAATATTTTAAAAAGAAGTCTTATTACCTAAAAGCCATTTTACATTTGCTAAAGAAAAAAATTAGAAAATATAGGAGTAATAAGGATTTTAGTTTTTAGGTTATGAACTATTTTCTTATTTTGATACTAACAGCTCCAAATATGGAGCTGTCAAAAGATTGGCAGTGCCCCAAGCTTAAAAACATGTTAAAAATAGCTAGAGCGATCCATTAAAGAATAGAAGCGATATACACCAATACCTCGCTTTGCGTCGTTTCGTTTTGCGTTTTTTGCGAAGTTGCATCGCTGCTTAATTAGCACTAACTTCCATGATTTTACATATATCAACTCAATTTTTATAAAACATTAACTTTATAATTGTAGAATGAGCTCCTGAAAATATGAACTTAATCCGCCCATTTTTACGCCCATCTCCCATACAAATGATATTTCAAAAATGCCATATCTTCTGTAAATTTGTAACTAGAATGTTTATTTTTCGCACAAATGCAGATAACATCTATTAAATGCTGTTTTTAAAATATGAAAAAAATCCGCCCACTGTAACACCCACCCTCAGTACAACTCCAATACAAAAATTTTGTCAGTTTCCCTCTATTTCATTTATTAACAACTTTTTGACAAATTCGCGATAATCTAATTTTTTAAACTTCAATTTCGTTCTAAATTTAATGGCGTTTTCTTTTCTGGCAAAAATGTTACACGTTTTTCCCATTTCGCACCTTTTTTAATTTGTTCGTGTTCTTTTCTGAAAAAATGTCAACACTGCTAAAGTGTAGTGTGTTCTTTTCTATGGAACACTATAAATTTAAAAATTGTTGCACCTTTCACACTCTGTATTTTTAGAGGGGGAGAATCGCACGATAAAACAGCTGACGTTTGTTTTGTTTATGAATGTGTATTTGTGTTAAGAAACAAATAAAATACACAAAATGGAAAATATTACTACTTTTTTATGTGCTGAAAAAATTTTGGATGACTTGTTGGATTCATCTTTATCATCTGATGATGATAAAATATTTTATATGATTATGGAAAGAAATCCACAACCGTGAGTGAAAGGCTTTGTAAAGAACGTAATTAATGAATACTCTGAAGTTGATGTATGTCAATATCTCCTACTTCTTATATATGTAATGTATGTATATATATATAATTTTTATAGTTTCAGAAGAATTTGCGTATTAGTCGGGAAGGTGCCATGGGTCTTTTTGATAAATATTCATTGTCTTATTTCAAGCGATCTTACCAGGGAGCTATCTGCTTCTTCTTTTTTAACAAAAAAAAAAAACAAAAACAGCTGTACAGGAAAAAAAGCGTTACACTGTTTTGATTTTATGTTCTATGCTGACCATTAAAAATGCGATTTCTTTAAAATGTGGGGTAAACATTATAAAAATGTACATAATAAAGGTGTAGCATTTTATTTCAGAAAAGAAAACACCATAAGTTTTTCCTATATAGCACACATGGAATGAAATTTTCGTATTTCTCGCTTCCAAATTGGCAACGGCTACGTGTACGAGTAGCAAAGAATGAAAGAATGCGCAGTTGTTTTTGCACGCGTAAAATAACGCATAACGCATATTTTTTACTGTAATTTTTTGGTTTTTCATTGTTTTTTCATCGGCGCTCAAATATGCACATGTTTTTTTTAGTCTGTTAGCTGAGACTCTCAGCTTTAATTTGGTATAGGACTCCATGTGTCGCACTGCTTCGCACACAACTAAAAGTCTAACGGAAAATCATAATTTTTTTTTTTTTTGGCTCAAAATATATTGTCAAAGGAAATTTTTATTTTTAAATTTTTTAAAATTTGTTTTTTAAATTACATAATGCTAATGTCTATTTTAAGTGAAAAAATGCTTATAAGGAACATTCGGTGTATAGTTTATAAGTAACAAGCTTTTGAATATGACATAGAAAACTATCACACTTGAGACTTGTTCACATACTTCAACTTTGCGCTGCTTGAGACAGAAAACCAATGGAGCTATTTGCATGAACTTTTCCACACATGACCTTTAGATAGTTTTTAATCATCTGTGCAAAAATCATCAAAATCGGAGAGCAGGTCCAAATTGATTTATTGCCGCAGTGGATACAGTGTGCGACGCAAAGTGAGGTATTGGTGTATTGCGTTTCTTAATAAAACAAAAGCGCTGACTATATTCTGTTACTCATCATATGTCGTGTATGAACATATTTTTACACAAATGGTTAATAAGGCAAATTTTTTTAAATATCGTTCCACTAAAGGATGTAAACCAAACAAAAATCAAACCAAATATCGACACCTTTTTGAAATGCTTTAAGGCAGGACTAACCGAGTCTATGGAAACTAAAACTGTGCCTCATTCCGAATCTCTAATAATATGATATTTAGATTATAATTTTATTGCTACCTTTGCTTCGCTGGTAAACTGTCTCACCGATAAAGTCATGTAAAATGTTTTAGGACGCAGGCATTGAAGTTTCCTTCCAGCAGCTGGAATTGGTAGAACCTAATCTTTAAAAAAATTACTGCAGTATTTTTCAATATATAAACATAAATAAGTTTGTGTTACTTTCCTAACCAAGTCTAATGAAGGCGATTGTACTCTGTAACTTCTTCAAAAATGATAGATAACATTATGTCTGCTAGCTTTCCTTCGCTAAAAGACTGAGTACAGCCGAAAGAAATGTGTACAAGACTCAACCGATAGTTTGAAAACTATTTAGGGCATAGGTTGTAGAGTTTACTCCAAGGAGCTTGAATTGAAAGATTCCTATACTTTGAAAAATTACTGCAGTATTTTTCAGCTATACAAAAATAAATTTTACCAATATTTAGTTGAAATATAGAAAACAGTTTAGACTTGCTCAGGCAAAGTGATCGAATGAGACGACTTCTTCTATATACGGGTCCATTTGGCCGAACCCGGGCTATAAATAACAACTCATGCTTAATGATCAAATGCGCTAACCAATTAAGCTACACACTTTCTGATATTCAAGCTATTAAGATTTCATATGCTCTCCATCTTGCGCATGAGTCCCTAAACGATATCATTTATATTCCGTCAACAATTCACTTCTTCCAAATGCCGATTTCTAGCTAATTTCTTAAGTTTATTAAATTCACAAATTCTGGTCTTTAATTGTGGATACACAATCATCCACTGTTCAAGCCTAGCTTGAGATTTTCGTTAACAATATAAGAAAATAATGTGAAAATGTACAAGAACAGTCGAAGAAAGTCCAAAAAAGATTATTATAAAAACCGGTTAACCGATAGAAAAATTAGTTCTGCTGAATAATTAGAAATTATAAAATATTCGCTAACGGTTGGGTTTTCAAATAGGCAGAAGCGGTTAACAGGTATCCGGTTCCTTTTTTAGAATGCTCTTCTGTAGGATCACTTGAATTTCGCATAGGACACGAACATATTAACATAATTAAACACACAGTTTAATCTGTTAGCAGTAGTGGCATAATGATAGGTGATAGCTAATTTTAATAAACCTTTTAAATATAGGAATACCCAAATTCCCGAACAATAATAAACTGTGTAGCTCAATTGCGGCAGTCGTTGCTCGCCGACCCACAATAAGTAAATATTTTTGCATTTTTCGTTTTTCCTTTGATTTTTCTATTTTCAAAGTTAATGAACAGCAGATGCCATCACATACGAAAACTAAAATGTGAAACATTTTGTAAATGTTGCAAAGTATTTTTTTTTTTGTGTTATTCATTTGTTTGGCTTGTGTGTAGAGTGTATGAGTATCTATCTATCTATATGTGTGTATCTATGATTGCCTGGATATGCATCTGTGTTTGTATCCGTATCCATTGTACGTGTTGTGCTTTTATGGGTTTTCATTTGTTGTTTGGATTAATATTTGTATAATAATTTGTTTTACTCCATTGTTTTTTTTTTTATTTTTGTTCTTTTATTTTTATTCTTCGCTGTTTAATTTTCTTTATTTAGTTTTTAAAAATGTTTTTTTTTTATTTCATATTTTTTTCTTAACAATTTTAAATCTACAAGTTCAACAATTGCAACTACAACAAATAGAAAAACACGAGCACTTACAATTTAATTACTTTATTTGGTTTTGTCGTTTTTGTTTAAGTTGTTTTTATTTTCCCATTTATTTTCATTATTTTTTTTGCGTTTGTCTCCATATTGGGCGTCTACGGTAACAAATTGCAATTTGTTAAAAATATCAGAGTTAGAGAAAAACTATAAACTAAAAACTTTGTTAATGAACGTTATTTCATTCCTTATTGCTTGTTGCAGGGTTAAAGTTTTAATTGATTTTATAATGTTGTTGTTTTTTTTTTGGGGGGGGTTTATCAATTTGTTGTACGAGACACAATTTATTATTAAATTCGTGACTTTTAATTTGACAAATTTTAATTATTGAAATAAAAAAAAATAATGTTAATTATTATTATACATTTATTATAACCTAAGGGAGTTCAAGTTCAATATATCTAGTGGATACTCTAAATATTTTCAAATAAAAATTGAAACGTGTGAAAGCGGACTAACTCCTCTAAATTTATTTATTTGAAGTGAATTTTTTGAATTCTATAAGTATGATTATTTTAAGATATATGTTCATTAGGGTGGCCCCAAAATAAAGTTGCGGATGTTCCCAACTAATATGAAAATTTGATTCATTTTTCAATTTTTTTGTCCTGGGGTCAATATTTGGTGACCTGGATCAAAGGATAAAAAGGTCCTTTTTAGGGGTTTTTTTGATTTTTGTTCACATTTCCTCCAAGGGAACTATATGTAAATTTGGTATCATATGAAAGGCCTTTGAGAGGCGCATTCAATTCAAAAATAATTTTTTTTAATTCAAAAATTTTTAAAATTTCAGACAATATTTTAGTGTTTTTTTATTTTTTCCTAGAATTTACTTAAATAAATAGTTGAAATTTTTTGATTATAAACATCATGCAATTTAACCCAAATGGTCTTTTCCGTTTTTTAGCTTATAAAATTTACGTTTTTTAATACCCATTATGTACATTAACGAATAGAGTTAACAGAGATTGTCAGATAGGGAAGAAATAAGGTTAAAAAATTTAATAAAAATTTAAATAGGCAGAATTTAAAAAAACGGGAAACCCCATTTGGGTTAAATTGCATGATGTTTATAATCAAGAAACTTCAACTATTTATTTAAGTAAATTCTATGAAAAAATAAAAAAACACTAAAATTTTGTCTGAAATTTTCAAAATTTTTGAATTTAAAAAAAAAATTTAAATTTGATAAGCCATTGAATGCGCCTCTCAAATACTTTTCATATGATGCCAAATTTACATATAGTTCCCTTGGAGGAAATGTGAAAAAAATTAAAAACACCTATAAAAAGGGAATTTTTATCCTTTGATCCAGCTCACCAAATATTGACCCCAGGACAAAAAAATTGAGAAACGTAGTCTTAAAATGAATCAAATTTTCATATTAGTCGGGAACATCGACACCTTATTTTGTCTCCATACAAACGGGGTCACCCTAATGTGCATACATAAGTAATTATGTAATATATAATTAGAAATACAAAAAAGTGGCGAATAAAGCTCAGAAATAATGAATTCTGGTAGTCATTTAAATTAAGAATATAAGTAAAGTTTTTGCTGGGAAATTATCTTGAAAATATATGGAAAAGTATTCAATAGCTTTTTTCGTTTCGTAAATAATAAAACAATTATGTGGACCTTCAAAAATGTTTATTTTTGTCAATGACTTAAATTAAAGGGAAAATCAAATATGAATGTCTTAATAAAAACAATTTTGTTGCAAGTTCACCTTCGTTTTCATACCAAACATTAAAACACTAACTGTTACACACACACAAAATAAAACATACAATTAATTTTCGAAAACATCGACTAATAATACCCACTTAACAAAAATAAAATCATGAATAAATTAAAATTAAATTTTGCAGACGCCTAAAAAAAATCAAACCCTAAAATTTTGCACACGATTGCAAAAACTGCAAACAATTCAGCCTTTTTCCTTCCATTCAGAGGGAATCAAATACAAACTAACTGTAAAATACCAACAATATACCTACATACCTATACATACATGCTGTAAAAACATATAAATACAAGAGTAAATTTTATGGGGTTTTCTTAAAAAGATACTCCGATTACGGTGGCTAATAAAAAATACATATCTACTACTTTTGCTACTACACTCTAGTAGGCAACTGCTGCTAATAAAAACGCGTCAAATGCACTCCGCCTACTTTTGCAGACAAGTTTTTATCGTTATTGGTTGGATGAATGGATGGATGGATGGATGGAATACATACATAGACGGATAGATGGATGAGTGCATGTACATACATACTTGTACATACATATGTATGTTAAGAAATAAATAAACGAACGATACACAATCAACTGGTATCAAATCAAACAATTCATACATAAATACAAATATTCTTGTTCAACATGCAAACATACACACATGCATTTGAACAGCTCTGATCAGTGTTGGCACACATGGTACAATTGTACTTTTCTTGATACACGAGTCATATGGTACAATTTCAAAATACTGTTGAATTAAAATTTGGTATTTAAGATGAAATAGATAAATATGGTGAATTTCACGTCAAGAGACCCAATGTTAAAAATCGATTTGGATGAAATTTTCATCAAGGTTAGTACTATTGGATAGTAGACCAGACACAAATTTTCAGCTCTATCGGTCCAGAAGTGCCGGAGTTAGAGGGGGTCAAAGTTGGACATTTTGGTAAATTTTGGTCATACAGGGTTTTTAAAATGAGTGTAACTTTTTACCTATTGGTCCTAGCAAAAATTGTCCAAAGGACTTTAGATAGCTATTTCTTCAATCATTTCAAAAATATTTTTTTTTTTAATTTGCAAATTTCATCCAAATCGGGAGACATCGATTTTTAAAATTAGATCACTTGACGTGAAATTCACCATATTTATCTATTTCATCTATTTCAATTCACCATATATATTTCACAAGGTTAACTTTTCGCAAATAAATAATATTCGTAATATTCTTAAAGATTTAAAAATAGCCGTCTAACCCGGCGTTTACACATGCAAGTGCAAGTTCGAAAAAGTCAATGCATTTACACTTTTTTACTAATACGCTCACATTTTTTCACCTGCCGAGCTAGTCGAGTTTTTCGAATAAGTTTTCGTATATAATACGTACACGGCACTTGCATGCAAGTTCTTGCATGTGTAAAGGCAGGGTAACTATATATGTAGTTATCTACTAAATACAGTCATATCCCAAATGAAGATAATTTACAGGAAGCATTTTATTACGAAACGAGCTCTGTGTATTTGTCTTTCCAAGAAGAAGTGCTTTAATTTTCTTTGATTCAGATGCATTAAAATAAAATTGTTAGAGTCAGCGTTACCGTTGATGCGACTAAAGTGGCAATTTGACCCTTTTACAGATGCCTTGCCACTTTTTTTGTACTTTTGTTTTGTTTTAGTTGATACATATTAGTTTTTTTATTAATTTTTTTATTATATGCATACGTAAACATACATCATATACAACATTTAAATAAAAAAAATACGATTTTTATTTTTGTTTTGTTTATTTTCTATCTTTTTAAAAGTGGTGCCCCTTTTTTTTAATAAATCTCCTTTTTGTGCGACTTTCTCAAATTTGCCAACGGTAACGCTGGTTAGAGTATGCTTTGGTAACTTTCTTCCTGGAACACTAGTTGCGTATCGTGAACAAACGCTTTATCTGAGAGCATTTTCCACTAGAGACCAATTTTATAGCATTTATAATATCACCAGAAGTTAGATAATGATTCTTTGAAGAAGTCTTACACCGTGTTATTTTTTATCACTTGCAATAAATCAATAGCAATCGAGTATAAAATTGTTTGCTATAAGATATATCGAATTTTCGATAAAGTAAGTTTTTGATAAAGTTTTATTATTATTTAACAAATATTGAAAATGGTACCGTGGAGGTCTAAAAAGTACATTTTATTTTTATAGTTGGTACGAAATCCAAACAACCATTTTCCATCACTGGTTCTGATACCAACAAAAGCACAAAATACAACAACTACATGTACATAATTTTATAAATATTTGTGCTTTTGAGTAAATCCCATGCTTGCAATAAAAGAGGAGAACAGCTCCAACCAGAGATGGAAAATCGAGATTTTAAATAATTCTGCAAAATAGTGGTATAATAATTTAGTGGTATAAATAATTTTAATAATGCATTGTGTTGCATAGAGTCTAGGGTACATAAATACAATTTCCGCAGCAAACAATTACCATTCTCCGAATGCTTTATATCAGTACTTTATAGAACATAACAAACGTTAAATGGATTCCAGAATCAATAATCGAAAATAATTGCCTTTATTATTTTATTTTTCATATAATGCAAATAATATTAAATGATCCAAAACTGTTTCTTTCAATTAAAAGTTCCAAATATGACAATTTTTACCAAACAACATGATTTTAAAACAATTCTGAAAAAGGGGTGTTTAAAATTTAGCGCTTTCGTATAAAAATATTAAAACAGAATCTGTGTTTAGTTATTGCGTAAAATTAATATCAGATTTCAATTTATAATTAAGATTATCATGTTTAGTTCACAAATTATGAACTGTATTTAAAGCATTAAGATAAAAAATATTAAGATAAATCCAAAGGATACAAATCCAAGATATTTAAAGGTTATTCGTCTGACGAAATTAAATACAAATAGTTTTTCTATGGCATTGTGCTTCTCTGTGTTTTTAAAGATATACCAACATTACGAGTAGAGTAACAATTATGTCAGTCCTTTTAAAAGCCGAATATACTTCTGAATTAGAATATACAGTTTTTTACCCAGTGAAGTATTAATGGCAATTAAATAAAAATTATCTTGAGATATTTAAAAACCAATTAAAATTGCTCAAAAGTTATTTACGATTTGAAATACATAATTCAAACTGTATAATTATTTTAATTTAAAAACGAAACATTTTATTGAAAGTTTGTTTTTAGGATTAACAAATATGATCTATTTATCAAGGTTTTTAAATGTGGTCTTCTAAAGAGCTCAAATCTCAGCTCTTTATATGAAATAAATAACATTTCAATTACAACAATATTGATGTTTTTTAACATATTTACATTAACATAAAGTTCCGGGATTACAGAAATACCCCAGGATTTCGACATTGAAACTCCTGCATATCGTAATTTATAAAATTTAGTCTCTATGCAGTTCCATAATACTTAGCATAATAATAATTAACAAACACAAACTGCGAAGCTTTTTGGCTTATCTGCAGAAAACACCCAGAGTCTTTGGCAGGAATCGAACCCACAACCCTCTGACTGATAGTCCGGAACATTATCGCCTAGTCTATCGGGGCACAGTCGAACATTTAGAAGAAAAACATCTGGAATTCTCTTTTGTTTTTTCATTCGCGGTCGCACTGTCGAACAATGTTGTCAGACACATTTGTGGTATATTCCATGTCAACAAAGCATGTTCACCGAGTACCGAACACAAAATTGATTCACTCTTCCCCACCCGTAATTTTCTACCAAGCTAAATGTTTTTCTTCCAAATGTTCGACTGTGTAAACGGGGACATACAAGTAATATATGTAGAACTTTCAATCAGCGATGCCAACTTAGCGCGTTTCGCGCTAGATTTAGCGCTTTTTGACCACCCAAAAAGCGCATTTTTTAATCTAGCGCGTTTTTTAAAAAAGCGCAAAATTGGCGCGTTTTCGTTTTTCATTTAGCGCTTTTAGCGCCTTTTTCATACAATTAATCACTTTGACAAAAAAGTACATTTGATATTTTTTTTTCATACATACTCTATTTTTGCAACTAATATTTAAAAGCATATAAAAAAGAAGTGTTAACGAACTTTATATTTATATTGAATGTGTTTTTTTTTTTGCAAAGGTAAATACAAATATATTTTGTTAAACAATAAAATAATGATTTATACATATTTTTAGATGGAGCGTTATGTACAATAATATTGAAAAATGTGGGAATCTGATCCTTTGCTTAAAAAATGGATAAGACCATCGAAAGATGATACAAAAGCTTTATGTATTTATTGTAATTGTCAAATTGCAGCAAAGCGTTCTGATCTAATTCGACACTGCCAGACATTAAAACATGAGAATGCGATGAAACCATTTAATAATGTTGAACTTACTCAAAGTGAAATTTCATTTGAAGCTTTACAAAATCCAAATGAAAAGCAAAAAAGTCAGGCAATAATTGCTCTTTATACTGCTGTTTATAGTCCATTTTCTACTGTGGATCATCTTGGTGAATTGTGTTGTTCAGCATTTACAGATAGTAAAGCTGCAAATTTTAGTTTTCATCGGATAAAATGTCATAGATATTTTGACATATCCATACTCCAATGCTGAATTGTAAAAAGTATTTAGCGTTATGAATTATTTTAAAAACAAAATTCGGAACAGAATGTGTTTAAATACCGTTAATTCTTTGATTCATATTAAATACGCGTTAAAGATGGCAAATTCATGCTGTGTAAGTTATAAAATTCCTCCACATGTTTCTACAAAAATTAATTCAATTGAAAAATTTTATATTAAGACAGTACTTTGACCAGACGATGAAGAGGAAAATTCTACATTTTTGTTCGAAAATGAAAAGTTTTAACTGAATTCGCTAAAATATTTTTGTGCTGATATACACTTTAAAATAATAAAACAAATTTTTATATAAATATTGAATTTAAAACCCATTTTATTAAAATTTATCTTAGCGCTTTTTGGCGCTTTTAGCTTAATTAAAATTTAGCGCTTTTTGAGGCACTGTTTTGCGCGTTTTACTTTTGAAAAGTTGGCATCACTGCTTTCAATTCCAATAAATTATGCTACAAGCCATTTCAAAATCTTAGTTTCCCAGTCCTGATAGGAAAATAGAGTCACGTTTTTAACTTAACTCAATTTGTAAATAAACCTGAAAGAGATTTTTAGTCTATTGCAAAAAGTCTCTTTTAAATTCGTACTCTTAAAAATCATTTTAAAAGCACTCAATTACTCTTTTATATGGAAGTAGTTATTTTTAAATTTCATGAATAAATTTCATAAAAAATGTTTGCAGTATTTTTTTCCACATTTTCATGCACTTTTTGTACAGCCGTAGTTGTGTTTGTTGTTGGAGTTTATTGTTTTTTTTTTAAGTGTCATTTTATTATTGTTTTTGTAACTGCTAAACTTCTGCTACTCGTACAATGCTTAATTGAACTGGGTTTTAATTGAAATGTTATCCATGCAACGATCCATCCATTCATTTGTTCATATTTTTGCTGCGCTCATTCTTTAAATGCATTTTTATATATTTTGCTGATTGTCTATCTGTCCGTCCGTTAGCCAGACCGTTCATCTGTCTGCATTTTATTTCATTACATGGCATAATTTTCAATTTTATTTTACTTTTTTTTTTTTTTTGCTGGCATGTTGTTCAATTTTGTCTGTCCGTTTGTCTATCTGGGTAAAAACTTTGAATAAACTTTTTTTTTAATAAACAATGAATGGTTGTTTGTAGTGGCAAATACATACAAGTATTACTATGTTATCGTACATATTGTATGTATGTATGTATATTCATACATACTTGTACATTACATTCATTATTGTTTATGTAGTTTTTTTCAGCAAGTTTTTTTTATGTTTTTACTGTATTGTCATTGATGATGATTTTTAACAATATAATTATTGTTATTTGTTTTTTCTACCTATAATAATTTTGAATTAACTATAGCTAAACTTTAAACATTATGTTAAATTACTTTAAGTTAACAAAAAAAAGACAAGAATTGTATTTATGAGAGAAAATGTCAAATGAGAGACTTGCGATTATTTCATATTTGTGTTATAATTTCTTAGAGCACCAAAAATAATTCTATATAAGAACAAGTAAGAATGTATATGGAAGTTTTGACTATTTATGAACTGACTAGTATAAAATTAGGTGTAATCCTCTTTGTACATTAGAAACTAATTTTTGATAAATTTTATTCGGATAACAATATTTTTAAGAGATTTATGGTCCTTAAAGTGATTTTCGAAAGTAGGAATTATTTGGGAGCTACGACTAATTATGGACCGATCTTTACGAAATTTGTAGATGTGATTTAGCTTCTTTTTTTCAGGCAATTAATATGCCTATATATATAATTGCGTTACTTTCTTTGGAAAGGGGATAGATTGAAGAAGTACAGGTGGTGAAAGAAGAAAGCTTTTGTATATCACGACTCTGCAATTGTGCATTATATTTGTTTTAGTGCAGCATTGCAGCACCTCTGGTGGTGAGTAGGCGCATTATTTTTAAAACTTGATTTTATAGCCTTTGTTTAATTATTTTACTTCGGTGACATTTAAATGCTATACCAACGAAGGAGGGCGCTGTGATAAATGTTAGTTATGTTAGATAGAAGAAAACTAATAATTATCAGAAACTGAAGTTGATTAAGTGGCAGCGGCTGGGAATCGAACCCGGTCTACAAATACCAACTCATACTTAATGATCAAATGCGCTAACCAATTAAGCTACAGTACTCATTTGTGGTGAAATTTGTTTGCATAATTGCATAATTCAAAGATTTATGATCGGTAAACCCCACATTTGTATGGTGGCCAGGTGAAATAATGGACCGATTTCCACCAGTTTCAATCCCATCCATCCTTGGGTCGAAAAAATATCACGTACCAAATTTTATCGAAATAACTTCAAAATTGCCACCTGTAGTCTGCGCACAAGCTTTACATGGACAGCCAGCCAGACGGACGGACGGACGCACTCAGAAAGTGATTCTGAGTCGATCGGTATACTTTAAGGTAGGTGTGGGACCAATTTTTCTGGGCGTTACAAACATCAGCACAAATCGAATATACCCTCCCCACAATGGTGGTGTAGGGTATAAATACTAGAAAAACAAAAGTATAACTGTTTTATTGCAATTCTCAACAATTTTCTATAAAATGCCGTGTGGTTCGTACCATAGGGATTTTGAAAAAGGCCAGCACCACAAGGAGTTTGACCTACAGCAGCTGTGCAATTAAAATGTTATGGGACTAATGCTAAGTCCTATTTTACACAAAGCAATTCTTTAAGCTAAGCCGATTGCATTTCAGACATCTTGATGAGGGGAAGATAAGACGAGTACACATAGTACAGTATTCGCTGTATATATGTGTATACTCTCTAATAAAAATACGAGCGATTTAAGCAATAAGAATTGTGCTGTGTGAACACCAGAAAAAAAATTCAAGGAAAACTTGTATGTATCAATATTTTCAATAAGAATTGCTTCGTGTAAATTGATACTAAGTTTTACAGTAGCACAGAGTACAAATTCTGAACCGCCTCAACTTTGGTATTTTATATCAAAGAATACCTGCAGATATGTTTGCTGCCTCGAATTAGATGTTATCACGACTCAGTAAAGTTTTGACTCCATGTATCTGACTGTCATTATTCAAAAGCTACAACAGATTGGTATCGAAGTAATCTGCTCGTCTTAATACAAAAATCTGTATGTATTTTGAACATATTTTAAAATATTTTTATCAACCGCTTTGTAATGTATTTTAGAAGTAACGGTAGACAGTCTAGGTAAATATGAAACTATTTATGAGAAAACATAATTTTACTTAACACAGAGCCTGATCTAATACCGTAGACAGACGACAGAGTTAATGCGCATTAAAAACTCACTAATGTGAATTAAGATTTTACCGTGACAGACGACAGTTTCTGCATTCAAACTGCATTTAGGTAACAGCTGTTTGTTTGTCAACAACTATTTAATTATGAAAAAATTTGTTTGGCATTTGCTGAAAAAACAGTATTTCTTTGAAAAAAAGCTGAAATTACTTTTGCTGAAACTGTTTCATAATGCAAAATTTGTTCATGCACTAGCAACCATCAACCTGAACGTGTTGCTACATGTGGGGACCGCAGTGGGACACTCTGAAATAAGAGAAAGGCAATTGTGGAAATCTATTTTTATTATTTTAATTTTACAATTGTCTTCTTCTTATTTTAGAATAGTAAACAATTTGATAACATATTATTGATTTTCGACGATGTTGCCATATTGAAATAGCTAAATGCAGTATAAATTCAGTTTGATTTTGTGTATTTACGTCTAACTTAATGCGCATTAAAAATGGATAATTCACAAGTTAATTTGAATTAAGACTGTTAATGCAAATTAACTGTGTCGTCTGTCTACGCTATAAGACTATTAACACAAATTCATTTTTACTGAAATTTAAAAATATTGGTTTAATAATAAATTAAATTTTAGCACAAATATTAATGTTCTGTATACGAGTATCAGCTTTAATTAGTACTTCTCAAAAACATTAATTAGCAAAGCAAAAACTGTATAAATTACACACACACACATACATACACTCATTGGCACACTCAACCAAAACAACATTTAAGGATCATTAACGATTTATTTATCTACGGACAAATGATACCAAATGATTGCCTAATTCAACTCACATCATTTACCCTACAAGTGGCCAAAAAATAAAATTCAATCTTCTCTTGCTGCCAACAACCAACCAACCAGGTTCAGTCGAGCAAACAAATGACCTTAAATGAAAAAAAAACAAAGAAAATAAATAAAAACAATTAAGATTTTAGGTTAGTTTTAGTTAATTTAAGCCACAAAACATTATAACTAGCGCAAAAAAAAGCATAGAAACATAAAACCTATTAACACAAATACACGGAGAAAATCAATTAGTTATTGTGGAAAGCAAAATTTTGTTGCTAATAGAAAGATTATACTGCAACAACATAGAAAATCGGCTGAATCCACTTGAGATGAATTTACTTCCAGAAACATAGAGCAATTCCATATGAAAAAGATCAAAATTGGCAAATTTTTGGACGACCCCTCTCCGATTTTAAAATAAATAGTCTCAATCGATAGCCCAGCAAAAAATAATGTACCTACATATTTTTTTTTATTTTTTTTTATAGTGACTGCTTTAGTGGTGGTGTACACCACTGTCATGTGACAAAATTGAAGAATTCTTCATAAGGGACCTCATTGAAAGTTGTTTAAAAAAAACTACTAAAGCGATCGCAACGAGTGATAGCTCGTTGGAAAGGTATTGAATCAGGCTTTAATTGAAAAATAAAATTTTCCTAATTTTTCTTAGAAATTTACCTTTAAATTTTCCCATGAAAATTAAATTTTCCGATTTTCCACAGAAGCTCTTATGTAACTTAAAAATCTCTCATTGTCTCAATAAACTCGTTTTCTCTGTGTGCATGAAATTGTTGTATACTCGTAAAATTGCTCATACAACATAATTAGTAATGACAACAAAACCAATGAAGTTTCACCCTTGGCAGAAAAAAATTTACTGTAACTAATGATAGTCCGAGAGCCCAACAAAAGCCAATTGTTTATGGCCAGACAGTAGAACTCAGTGTGTTGCAACACAATTGTGAAGTAAGGGAGGCGAAGGAGTATGATAATGATGGCACTATTTTTTACAGCTGTATGATATTAAAAATTTTGAAATGTAAACAAAACTTTATGGCTTAAAAGAAGACATTAGTTTCTTTAATATTTAAGTGAATACGAATACATATATTGACCATAATCCTTTTTGGTTCTGTTGCTTGAAAAGTTGGTTTCCATTTTTTTTAACATTAAAGCTAAAGCTTTGTATGAAATCATGCTACATTAGGTAATGATGTACTGGCACATTTGGTGCCCCGATAGGCTAGGCGATAGCGTGCCAGACTAACAGTCAGAGTGTTGTGGGTTTGATTGCCGCTAAATACTCTGGGTGTTTTCTGCAGATAAAAGCTTTTATTAAAACATTTCTATAGATACATGAACAATATTTATAATTGTATATCAAGAACAAAAAAATCTTTAAAAACTTTAATTCAGAGATGAAAAATTGGGTTCAATAGTTGGAATGCCAAATGGGACTGATTTTGTAAATCCTGGAAATTGGGATTTTCAAAATGTAATCTAGGGATCCAGGGATGTTTATTATCTAATAATAAAAACTATTTATTTCAAACAAGTAACTTGCATATATTAAATATAAATATGTTTGAAAACAAACATTTCCCGTACTCATGTCTATAATTTTTAAATTTATCAAAAGTTTATAAAACAAAAAAGAGAAAAGTTTTTCTCGGATTCTATTTCTCAAAAAACGATGACTTAAATAGATGATGTTTACAGATTGATCGTGGACAATGAAGATTGCTGATGACGTCTTTGGCAGGGTAGCAAATGCATTCCAATTTGCCAATTGTTCCAGTACTTTACAATAGTATTCTTGAAAAAGCTTTTCTCATAATAACATTACATTTGTTTAAATCACAAGTGATGTTGTATGATACAACTACCTGATTGTGAACAACATGTCAAGCCTTTAAAATTTCAGAAGTAAAATATCAAAATAAATTTTAAAAAAATTAATAATACAAGTAAGAAAACAAAGTAGTTTTTGCATTGCGCGAAAAATGTAATAATTCATACATTTAAACAATTGATACAAGTGTAAAAATTAATGATTGTTTTTAATAAATTAAATACAACAATTTCCATTATTTAAATTTGTTGTTTATTATACCCTACACCATCATAGTGAGGAGGGTATATTGGATTTGTGCTGATTCTTAAAGTATACCGATCATCTCAGAATCACTTTCAGACGAAGTACAACTCCTACGACACTACAACATTACTTGTGAATTGAACAATTGCAATATTAGACTGACAAAATAATATGTCATTTCGGCTTTTATTTCTATAGTGATTTAAAAGCAATAAAATATTATTGTTTAATCTTAAAAAAGCTTCCTTAAAATAAGGAAAGAGAATATTGATTTGATCTTGTTACCAAATCAATTTTTTTAATAAATTTCTAATAACAAACATTTTAACCTCATTATCAAATTTTCCAATTATGGTTTTTTTAATATATCACTCCTAGTTGTTTGATATATATTTAAGCATAAATAAAAGTTCAACATCTGCAGAATTTAATGTCACTGCAACAAAGGGTTTTAACTAGATTTAAAATGATCAAACTCTTTTCATCTGTCATCTGTTGAGCTTTTAAATAAATTAAAGCTATTTCTATAGAAATTTTCAATTCCAAAACTGTAGACATATCAAATAATTTTAAGTCTGCCCCCTTTATTTCTGCGACACACTTTTGTAAAATAAAAATTTTTATTTTTTAAATTCTTAACTGTCGTATATATAAAAAATTAAAGTAGACTTCAAATGTACCTTAAGAAAATTTTGTATGAAAATTTTTTCTAAAAGCACACTTCAAGCCTACTTTGTTTTTATAAATACGTAAATGTGTCTCTCTCATCTTTTCAATTAGTGATTTAATGTGGAATCTCTCAGTAATGTGGAATCTCTCTTTTAAAATTGCTAAAGAATGTGTATGTAAAAGAGCATATAAAGAACAATTATACTTCCCTGGATCTTTTACACAAATACTAATTTGTGTGGGATTTATTAATCCCGAAAACTCTAGGATATTTTAAAACAACATCCTGTCAAATCTCAAAAATATCTGGATTGGCATCCCAATTCAGCAGGTTTCATTCGCAAACAGTTACTGTTTTAACTTTACAGAGGCATGTACTTAGGTCCAGACATGGTTACGCCACAATGAACTTTCTGCTGGAAAGATTTGACGATATGATTATCTCTTGCGGAGCTGGAATATATTGAACTTTTCTGAAGTCGCTGGCTTTTGTTAATAATTTGGAATCGAACGATGATAACAAAGTCAACATAACCCATGAAATGTTTTTTCTTCATTGACGTGTGGCTTACATTTGACACTTACTTACTGGAAATATTCCAATAAAAACAGAATCAGCGTTGTCTGTTTTCGCATTCAAGTACAGAAACACTTTTTTCTCCCACATCGAGAAACGATGGAATTTTTTATCTTTGATATTTCTTTTATTTCGCCTCGAGTTCATTAAATTTAATTTTCATTAAAATATTTTTACTGAAGGTAGGAATTGTTATATGAAAATTATTATTAAAATTTATTGATAATTTTTCTTGGCTTGGGATTCGAACCTGGATTGTTAGTTGAATTAACATATGTTTCGAGAAACACCACTTTCTCTCATCAGAATTCTTTGCGTTCTAACCCTCTGCACCAAAATTAACAGTTCAAATAAAAATAATGACGAAATTTTTTTTTTTAAACTTCATGTGAGGAATTTTACAATGCGAGAAATACAGAAACGGGCTACAGGGCTTGGTCACATTTAGCGGGAAAATTGAGGCGGTGATTAAAAATTTTACTTCTTCGATTTGTCTGACGGTGGAAGACATTTGAAAAATTGCATATATCATAAATATTAACCCCGTGGCCCACGATGTCGAATGATAACGTTTGCTTAGATAAGACTTAAGACACAAACTTTGTATCGTATCTATTTTTTACTAAATCCAGTTTGTTTATTCCACAATCAAGTTTGTGTCTTAAATCTTATCTAAGCGAACGTTACCGTTCGACTTCGTGGGCCACGGGGTAAATAAAATCATGCCCATTTTACAGAGTAGATTGTTATTGAAAAGCGCTCCATAAATGGCTGAAGTAAACTCAAAATAGAATACATTAGATTCTTTGTATATAAAACTACTCGTATATACTTTTAGTGTACAATGAAGCAGCCTAATAGTTTATAAACTCCTTGATCAAAACTTACCTATACGATAAATAACAAACCAAATAGCTATTAAAAAGTTCGTTGCTTTTCCAACCATTTATACCGCAAATAAGTCCCAATTTACACGAAGCAATTCTTTAAGGTAAGCTGATTACTTTTTAGAAATTAGGATGAGGGGAAGGTAAGACGAGTACACACTTGATTGTTTCAGCAATTCGTGTTACTCTCTTATTTGTATTGCATACATATGTGTGTGTATACTCTCAAATAAAATTACGAGTGATTTTAACAATTATATTGTGCTGTGTGAACACTGAAGAAATTTCAAGGAAAAAATTGTATCAAGCTTTTCAATAAGAATTGCTTCGTGTCAATTGGAACTAACTCTAATACAAGCAATTTTCAAGAAGCAAATTTTCTTGCCAATAAACTTAGTATTTCGTATGTGTGATTTCTTGTCAAATACATTATTAAATAAACTTCTTAGTTTTTGTTATTTCTCTAACAGTGATTTATGGTTTTTATATAAAATATTCACCATGAAAAACCCGTAAAAAAACATCAATGGTTTGCTATGTTTGTTTGGGCAAAAGTTTTCTCATAATAATTTTAAATCTTTTTTAATATTCTGCATGTCTGTAACACTAAAACTGATGACCAAGTTGGTATTTTGCAACAAACAAACGTCCTGCCATCCCTTAGCCTAAAATTCATATGATGAGAGTAGAAGATAAAGTAGTTTGTCCGTTACGCCAACAGTTGCTGCTTAACTTGACCGCAACATTTGTTTGTGATTTTTGAGATTTTTTTTTTCGTTTTAGCCTCGTAATAATTTTCATGAGTTTGAAGTGTGAAATTTTTCTATAAGTTTTTTTTTCATTCATTCTTACATTATGGATGAGTCTGGATGGACACAGATGTTACAGTTTGAGTTGGATTCTCTTGTTTTTTTTTTTTTTTTTTTTGTTATTCCTTTTAGCCTGCCTTACTTGTAAGCGTGAAAAGTTGCTGCAGCTGCTGTTGGTGTAATGAAATTTATTTTTTTTTTTTGCTAGACATAAGGTTTTTTTTTATCTAGTAAATATTTTGACTCTGTTGAGGTTTAATTTTGATCACGTTTTATTGAAGTTGTGTACAGATGTAGTATTTATTTTTTATTTTCGTTACATGTTGCCTTTTTTCTTAGATTTGGTTTATTAATAATGAAATTATGTGAGATTTTAGGAATTGGGTCATTTTATTTAATACTTTTATAAGTTAAATTGAATTGCTGGATATTAAATGTTTTATAATTTAATAAAAAGATATTTAAAAAACTTGAATTACAATTGCACATTATCTTGTTATTAAAGGAGTGCAAATTAAAATATTAAAGGACTAGGAACCAGATTTAATCCTGATTAAATTGTTGAAAGTCGGAAAGTTCTGGAATTTGCTTTATCTTGGCAAGTTCCTGATTTATTTTTATAACATTTTTGCTTTCCTTGAACATGACAATGTCCTGCACTGTGGTTTTTAAGTTCTATTGCTCATCACTAGGGCTAAGATTTTCATGCACTAAAGAATCGAAAATATTCATTTAAAATGTGCACTAAAAAATCAAAAATATGCATTAAAACTTGAACAATTTCAATAAAAATATGTTTAGTTTTTTAATTTTATTAAAAACAAAAAAACAAAAAATTCAGTCTATTGTTATTTAAACGTAAATCTTTTAAAAACTAAAATATGTAACTAATTTAAATTTTTGTTTGTATAAACAAAGAAATACTTTTTTATATTATCAAAAAAATTTTGTACATAGAAAATGATCTCTCAACGTCAACCGAAATTATAGAAGCATACTTGAAGGAATCCAATTCATTTGGATTCATTTCTAATTCAGAGCCCACATTTGATTCCAGATCAAAAATCTTTGAAATTTGTTTTATTTTTTGAAATCCTTAATTTTTTTTGCAAAACACTTTGGATGTTTGTGTTAATTTGTTGGACTTTTCTTCCGTCCACATTGTTAATTTTACTTTCTGCAATATTAATTAATTTGATTTGAGTATTAAGTGAACCAAATCCCTCCAATTTAGTTATTGTCTCCCGAATATACACGTAGATGGAAAATACAAATGCTAATTGACTTTTGATGTTATTTCAATTTAATATTACTTTTACTTTTTTAATTGCATACGAATCGGTATCAACAAGCTCGTCAATAACATTCTTAAATTGTTCAAAGTATTTTGAATAGTATTCTACAGCACCTAGCCAGCCAGGTTCCTCATCTCGTGGAAGGGGTACCAAGGGATACATTTCTTTAAAAATTGCAACTCGTGAAGGAGCCTTTAAAAATATTTTTTTTCCGTATGAAATCAATAAATCAATACTATCGAATTTGCTTCTAATTTCCTCTGCAACGCGGTCTAACCTATGTGCCAAGCAGGTTATATGTAACAGTTTTGGATAAAAGAATTCAGTTTTTCTCAAAAATTCGTTGCAAAAAAATGAAAAATTACATTTATGTTTTTATTTGAAAATTGAATGTGAATGTGTTAGTATGCCATATCAAGTTATGTAGTATATGCGTCTTCTTCTAATATAAAGTTGTATTTTAAGCAGAGCACTAAAAGAATTTATTGATTTTTTTTGTTCATTTAGAAATTTTTTGAAAAATAACTCAAAAATTCCAATATATGTATTAATAAATTTATAATATGCAAAAAATATGCATTTTAAATCAAAATATGCAAAAATATGCATTTGCACCAAAATATGCAAAAATATGCAAAAACAAATCGATGCCATTTTAACGCAAATTGCTTGATTCTGAAAGATAATTGGTCGACATCGCTCATAGATTATCGACAAAAAACATGCATTTGCATGGAAATCGCAGCCCTACTCATCACGATTGTACGATTACATTGCGACTGATTAAATTTGTTGGCTGAACGTTTTGTAAAACCAAACATTGGAAGAAAAGTTTTGCCGAAAGTTTTTTAAAAAATGTTTAGACTCATATTCAATTTATATCTGGACTAAAAATCAACCAAACATTTAAAAATATTAAAACTTTACAGCAATTCAAATTCTTTAAATGAAAAATCTGATTTGCCTTAATTTAACGCTAAAGTTTATTTTAACATTCCCCTGATTAATCGTAAAAACAATAATGTTATTCATCAACTGCAACTAAAACCTGTTATAATTGCAAAATGATCAGTTACCAAAAACCAAACATAAACTTAACTGAAATTATTTAAGAAAAAATTTAGCTTTAAAGAAAAACCATCAAACAATACAATGTACTGAAAACGGTTTAAACAGCAACAAACTCTCATCTGCTTTATTAGCCAAAGTCGAAAAAGATAACCTGAAACAATAAGAACATCATCAACTTCAACCATCGCCATCATCATCTGTATTGTTGCTTTACAAGTCAGTTAACGCTTAATGACAACGCCTGCTTTTTCTTCGTTTATTTTCTTCTTTTGTTTTCTTTAATGTATTTTGCAGATACAAAACCAACCAGAAGTAAACAAGGGTTGTATGTATGTATTTTTAACTGCGAAATATACACCAATTTGCAAATTACCAAAAATGCAATCCAGTGTGTGGTTTTAAGTAATTGTCTAGTTAAAAGTATAAATGCTAAATAAATGCTGGGAGACTTTTGAAAAACTCTACAACCTAAATATATAAAATACGATGATAACTGTAACTGTTTAACGGGAAAACAGGGCTGTCTACAATACTTCGCACAATGGTTTTTAAAATAAAATAGCATCTGCAAATTTTAAATAAAGAACATTTTCAGAAAAATCTACTGAAATATCCAAAACCCAATAATGCACAACAAAGGCCATCTTTCACATTATTCAGTTTTAGCTGGCTGACCACTTATTGTTCAATTCTCTTTTGAACTTGTCATTTCATTCACACACGTCAATTCAATTTGCATACCTTTTCATGCAAATTAATATGCATGCAAGGAAATAAGACAATTTACTAGTACATACCGTCAAGTTTGTACCCTTTTTATTCTTTTTCACCTTCTCATCCGAAAATACTTGCCTTGACGAGTCAGAATTGAAGAGTTTGAAACTGGACAAAGCTTTTTTTATTTAAATGTTTACTTGGAAATTTACGATTTTTTTTAACTGTTCTAAATTTGCTTTATTTTCTCTATTTCTGTGATATTTTAGTATTAATATAAGATCCATAGACACATTCCAGCCACTTAAATATTTCATATTATATACAAGGTAAGTTTTAATAACTTTGCGTCAGTTATAATCGATTTCGTTTGCTTTTTGAAGATAGCCCCTATATACAAATTTTCATGAGTTTCATGTGGCAAATAGAAATTTTATAATCCCAATCGAAGAAGTTTTTTTCTTGGCCCGACTTGATTTTAGATAACTAAAGGATCTAATGGATTTTCTTTTAAGATCGGTAGTGTCAATCAATACATTGCATGATATATAATTCTAAAGCATTTGATCGGTTTTGGCATAATGCACTAGTTTCGTTCGGTTCGTTCGTTTCAAGATTTCTTAGAGGTTAAAATTAAATAGAAATTGTCCCGCGAAATTATAGATTGCAGTAATAATTGCCAATCATATTCGTTTGACCGCAGAACGACTCTTTTATACCCCACACCACCATAGTGGGGAGGGTATATTGGATTTGTGCTGCTGTTTGAAATGCCCAGAAATATTAAAGTCTACCGATCGGCTCATAATCACTTTCTGAGTCGATTTAACGATGTCCGTCCGTTTCGATAAAATTTGGTAAGTGATATTCGATTTATATCGGCCCAAAGATAGATGGGATTGAAACTGGTGAAAATCGGTCCATTATTTCACCTGGCCACCATACAAATGTCCTCTTGAAATTGGGGTCTACTGATCATAAATGTTTGAATTATGCAAGTATCCAAACAAATTTCATCACAAATAAAGCCAAATCACATCTCACAATTTTGTGCAAATCGTCCCATAATTCCTCGTAGCTCCCATATAAGGCCCACTTCCGAAAATCACTTTAAACCGTATGACTCTGTCTAACTTACTGAATACTCATAATAAAATTAGTTGGGCAATCAATTTGATTTAGTGTTGGCAAAGTATTGAGTAATGGGTACCGAGTATCGAGTATTTGCCCTTTTTTTTGGATACTCAATACTTAAAAGTAGTTACTCGATACTTTCTGAGTTGTATTTTTAATCAAGTTGAGTGGGTAAAAGAGTGCATAAAAATACATCACTGTAAAAACCAACCGCCGAAATAAAGCTGTCTATTATTTCTTAAGCTGTTGTTAACGTTGAATTAAAAGTTAGCTTTACATTTATTTTTGATTTAATAATAAAATACATACAAAACGAATAATAGTTGAAGATCTATTTTTGTTTTTTGAAGAAATTACTTCAATTTGCAGATAAAAACTATGCGTTACAATTTCAAAAAATCCGTGAAAAGTATCGAGTAGTATTGAGTACCCAAATGAAAAGTATTGAATATTATTGAGTAATGGAAAGTAGTAGAATTTGCCAGCACTAATTTGATTCCCTAGTGAACTTTCCGACATGAGGACAAGGGCAGCATGTTATGCATTAAAACTTCAAATGACCTTAATTATCAATATGCTTTAATAACCAATTTTAAATATTTTCTAATTTTCTTCTTTAAATATTTAGGTTGTTTTTTATATTTTGCTTGGCAACATCTGTATTGTTGCATAAATATTTCAAGTCATTTGCGAATATTCATCTAAAGAGTTACGCCCATTTTGCATGTGCTGTACGTTATCGTATTAGGGTTTATTTTCATCACACACATCTCAATTTCTTTTTAATTTTTGAATATGAATATGTATTGCATGTAGAATTTCTAAAAGTTTTGTAAAGGGGAATTAGTCTCCTTAAAGCTTGTAATTAAAATGACATTTCGTCAACAGATTAAACTGAAAAGGAAACAGAAATATGTTTAATATTTGAATTTTTGTAACTTGATGACAATTTAATGGATTTTACTGACTAACAATGTTGCCTCAAATAATTTGCTCATGTCCTTCATGCAGTTGAGTGAATAATATTCGGTGAAAATATGGCATCAGCTGCAAACAGTGAGTGTTGAATTTGACATTAATTAGGTGTGATTAATATCACAAGTTTTTTTTTAAAGAATAAAGGAGTTTTTTTAGCAGCTTTATATTTTGCTCGTATAAAGAATGGTAAAGAGTTATAGATCAACAAATTCAAAAATTGTTGATGACAGAAATCTTCAAATAATCTCGTATTGCGGTTATTTATTTACTAAAACTAAGGTTCATATTAAAGGCAAATAAATATTTACTCAAAAAAGTTCAACCACAAAGCACAAATTTGTTTGACGTTATTTACTCTAAAGCAATAAACACATTCGAGACATCAGGGGCCAAATTACCGCATTCGATATCGAGTAATATTGATCGTAATTTTCTTATTTGAGATTATGGCATTCGATATCGAGCAAGAAATTTAGTACATTTTATCATAATTTTGATATCGTAATAATTTTTTGATACGATAGCTCATTCCATCACGAATGCGGTAATTTGACAATTTAATAAAAAATAAATGTTTTCTTCGAACTTTTTAAATAACACTAGCTGCACCCGGTGTGCTTCGTTACCCCTTTTAAGGTGAAGCCGTTAATAAACGTGGTAAAAAAGTAGTTGCAGAAGTGTGCATGGTCGAAAAATATCATCATGTAATAAGTATTCCTGAGTCAAAGCTGCACGCTGTGAAAATTTAAGATCGATTAACAGGTCCAGCCTCCAATATATTGCAAATAAAAGGGCGTGCTCTGCCCACTTTTCTTTTGGTACTGCCGCCATTGGTCTCAAAAAATGTCCAAGATATGACGATTTTAAATTTTGGGTTTATGGGCGAGGCCACGCCCCTGTAGTGTGCATATGAATTCCATAATTCATAAATGCACCTAAAACTTAACAATAGCCAACACATCTTACTTGGTATAAGAAGATCTAATTACATGACCCACATTTTTCACACTTTTAAATGACACACATATTTCATACACTTGACATAAAAGGAAAAAATGTGAATCCAAACTAATAATTGTAAATGGACAATAATGTAAATAAACTATAAATAATAAGAATATGTATGAGTTAACCACGATATCGAACGATAACGTTCGCTTAGATAAGACTTAAGTAACAAATTTTAGGAAGATCGGTCCAAGGGTTTGGCCTCCTATTAAGCACAAACATACAGACATTCATTTTTATATATGGTGAATTTCACGTCAAGTGATCCAATTTTAAAAATCGATGTCTTCCGATTTGGATGAATTTTTTTAAAAATTAAATTAAGTTAAAAATTAAAAAAAAAATATTTTTGGAATGATTGAATCTAAAGTCCTTTGGACAACTTTCATAATATATATAGGTAGTTGCTTGACGTCGCCTGTATTCCATGAAATACGAAATCCCATATTTGTCTGACTATTTTCAACCAACTTTTCTTATAAAATATTTTTTATTTTTTTCAATTAAATTAAAATTTAAATTCTGTTCTGAATTCCTAATGCTATTGTTTGTGTTTTTATGATTTTCCATTGAAATACTTTGCGTATTTTTAAATTCCCATTTTTCTGAATTCCCAAAATCACTAATATATTTTGGCGTTTTCGACGCTAAAAATCGACGCTATCTTTGCGCACGTGATACTTTTAAGATTACCAAATTAACACAGTCGTAAAATGTCATGTAAGATTTATTGAATTTATACCATCGTGTTCCTTACTTAGGACAAAATTTAATTACTGTTGATAAAAAATTTAAAAATATTTAATTATTTAGTAGTTTTTGTGCATTTTTAGAAATAAGTAAGTGCAAAATGTAAACAAGTTTCATCGATAAAAAGAGTGGCAACTTTGTTATTTTTATATTATTTTTTGTTTTGCTAACATTTATTTTTGTTTATACAAGGTTTCACTTGTATCCATAGGATTTGATAAGTCCCGTAAATGACGTTTTTTAACACGTTCATTTTTTAGCTCCCGGCATTTTTATTTACTAAATTTTCACTTTTTATTTTCATTAATATACATACCAATGTAAACAAACAAAGCACAGCTTTAAAAAGTCAGCTGTTTTCTCGTGTTTTCGAAAAATTAAAACCACGCCGAAAACCGTAAAATCACGTGATTTGCAGAACAGCATCAAATCGTCGGCGTGATTTAAAAACGATGCATGATTTCAAATCACGCGGTTTTCAGAACACATCGCTTTACAAGAGTTTTCAAGATCAAACAGCATCAAATAAAACTAAACTAAATATTTCTTGTGTCTTGTTCTAAAAAAACGACGATAAATAAACGCGTTCAAATATATTGCCCAAATTGTTGCCCTTGAATGTAAGCCCTTGCTATAATAAGTTAAACAAGATAAAAATAAAGACGAAAATTTACTATAAAACAAAGCTAAACAATTATTTTGATACTAACGCCATTACATCTTACGGCAGACGCTTAATTTTAATAAGTCGTTCTTTGTGTTGCTGTGGTTTTCCGCTAGCCGTTCCCATTGTAATCACGCTGTTAGTTACACAAACTAAGCAACAGTAAAGCCATCTTAAATGTTTAATTATATTTAATGAACCGATTATATTTTTATGCTCACAAATCTCATCATATTAAAGTGAACTGCCATTTATGTGTATTTGTTTACTTAATCTAGAAGGTAAAAAGGTATTTTCCTTCTAACAAAACCTACAAGTACGAAACATTTATTTCATATCAAACAACAACAATTTACATAATAAGGAAATGCAAAAAGAAGAACAGAGAAAGAAACATAAATTTTAAAATTCCTGTATATAATTTACTGACACTTGGAGGAATATAAACTTACATACATATTTTAAGCGCTAAAGCATTTCATAGCAAAGCAAATATTTTAAAGAAAAACAAAAGAATTTTCAAACTGTTTTTGAAAAACACATTAATAAATACAACACTCACACATACGAAGACAGACCACATATGATTTTCTACTCTAGATTCCTTCCTCCAAGTGGCAATGTTAGTTTTATGACAATGGTGACGGGTAAGGCTGGTGGATAATAAAACATTTTCCTTGGGCTGGTTTGAAAGAAAAATGCAATGAAACTGTTTGTTTTCTTTTTTTTCTGTTTTTTGTCTTCTTATAAAGTGAAAATGGCAAATATTTTTGGAGGTGAACCACATAAATTTTACACGGGAGACGGTTTTATCAACATGTTTGGTTTTCTTTTTACAGTCTGCCTTTCATTCATAACTGGCGGCATAAATGGAGGTAAGTTAAAGAAAAATTCAAGTTAAGTTAAGACTTGAGTTTATATGAGAATATTTTCTATTGAAAAGAAATCATAAATTTAAAATGTGTAAAATTACTTAGATAAAATTACATGTGTATAGCATGTTTAAGGGGATTGTGTGCTAAGTTTTTGTCCCGTCGGTGGCCTGATATTGTTTGTAATTTTTATAATTTATAATTTTTAATAGTTAACTTAATGTAATTTTCTTATAGAAATTAATGAAACTTAAAGCGAAAGAAAGCAGTGTTCAAAGAAGAATATCATATAAATATTTGGCAGTATAAATAAGGGTGTCCCAACTAGAATGCAATTTTTAAATTTGGCGCCATTCGAAATGTCATTGTTTGACATTTTAACAATTGTTATTGTTTGCTAGTAGAAGGTACGGGGTTAATAAAAATAGAGCGCTACACGAATGAACAACGCATTCTCATTTTGAAATTGATTTACCAAAATGGTGAAAGTTTTGCGGCTACAGTTCGCAAATTGTGATCAATTTGGGGTCACAATAATGCTCCAAAAGAGGATAAATTTACCGAAACTGGGTATGTTAGTGATGTAAAGACAACAACGCGCCTTCGACCAGGTCGATCGACCGAAAATTTCGCAGCTGTACGTGATGATGTCGCTCAAACTCCATCCACCTCAATTCGACACCGAGCTCAGCAAATTGGTGTCTCCAAATCCACTATGCAGCGAATTTTGACGAAAAATTTGCATCTTCATGCATACAAAGTTCAATTGACTCAGGAACGAAAGCCATCTGACAATGGACAGCGAAGGGAGTTCGTTAATTGGGTATTGGACAACATGAAAATGCTGATTTTGCCAATAAAATCATCTTCAGGCCCATTTCCATCTTGATGGCTTCGTCAATAGGCAGAATTGTCGCATTTGGGGTGAGGAAAATCCTCGAGTGATTCACGAGACGCAAATGTATCCTCAACGTGTCACTGTATGGTGTGGTTTTTGGGCTGGAGGAATCATGGGACCTTTTTTTATGAAAATGGGGCAGGTCAAGCGCAAACAGTCAATGATGTTCGGTATCGTGAAATGATAACCAGTTTTTTCTTGCCTAGAATTGAAGAAATGAATGTGGAGGGCATGTGGTTTCAACAAGACGGCGCCACATGTCATACAGCCAGAGAAAATGCATCAGTCATTTCCCGGTCGTGTTATTTCGCGTTTCGGAGACCAGAATTGGCCGTCTAGATCGTGCGATTTAACACCTTTAGATTTTTTTCTTTGGGGTGTTTTGAAGTCGATGATTTACGCGAATAAGCCGACGACGACTCAAGCCTTAAAAGAGGAAATTGGACGCTGCATTAATGAAATACCGCAGCATTTATGCAAAAAGGTCATTGAAAATTTCATTAAAAGATCGCGTGTGTGTCAGCAAAGCCGCGTCGGCCATCTGCACGATATCTTGTTCCCTACATAACCTCATTCTGTCTACTTTACGATATAATAAAGTTTCACGATGTTTTTTAATATCTGTGTTTTATTTAAAATTTAAAAATTGCGTTCTAGTTGGGCAACCCTTTAAATGCATATAAAACTTTTATCAATTTTGCAAGCTAAAGAAAAACTTAAACAGTATGTGAAACGAACAAAAAAATACAAAATATTATTTAACAAAAAAATCATTAGTTTTTATTTTGTCTCTTAAAAGTTTATAAAGTAATTATTTAGTGTTGCATAACTATAAATACACTACAACTTAAATAACTTTAAATACCAATATTCACAAAAAATGACGACTCTAATAATGTGCAAGGCCTCCTTCTTTTTGAATCAACTTAAAAATTCGATCAGGCATACTATTCACCAGATTTATTTATATATCTTGAGTTATAGATCTGCTAGCATCTATAACAACTTATTCTTAGGTGATATATGCCTTCATATTGTCGATTTTCAGCATAAATTCGTGGTCTTAATATTCCCAAAATGTTCTCAATAGGGTTCTGATCTGTAGAAAAAGCATTAATATTTTTCGAAGACAACTATCTGTTTGTTGTCTTGTTAAAAATAAATAGATTTTCATTACTACATATTTTCTAAAACTGGCACTAATTTCTCATCTACATCTTTTCAATTTGAAATTGAGAAATTCCAAATTAATGTTGAGAAATAAAAAATTGATGATGAGAAAAAACAACTTGAAATTCAGAAATGTAAATTAATATTGAGCAAATACAAATTGAAATTGAGAGCTAATAACTTTTAGTAGATTTGTAAAGGTGGATCACCCATTTGTTCTTAACAAAAAATTTTTCCGGAGAAAAATTTTTTACTGAGAGTACGATTCATCCATTTCGAACGATTTTTCTGAAAAATCAAAGCTGCCATATGTAAACACAAAATCTAGTAGTTTTACAAGTGCGGACATTGATTTATTTTGCTTTGGGTTTTAAGTGTCAAAATACAAATATTAAATTATTTTAAAGTATTGTGTATTCAAAATCACAGATATAAATTCAAAATGAATGCAAAAAGAAAGTTGCTTTTGCTGATGAAAAAAATGCAACCTATTGGCAACTCAATTCATTTTTGTCCAACCAATTCAAGTTCGGAAAAAATATTTTCTCTCTCTCAAAGAGAGAGACGTCAAACTTCATATAAAAAAAATTGTTCGAACAAAATTTTTGTTAAGAACGAATGGGTGAGTCCACCTTAACTCAAATTGTAATAAAAAAAGTATTTGAAGAATTTCATGCGAATTTCTATTTCTCAATTACAATTTTTATTTTCTCAATATCAATTTCGATTTCTCAATTTTAATTTGCATATTCTCAATATTATATTTTATGCGAATATTTATTTCTCAATTACAATTTTCATTTTCTCAATATCAACTTCGATTTCTCTATTTCAACTTAAAAATTTTGCAATAATTTTGTGTAATCAAAAGAATTTATTTTGGTGCTTATAAACGCCAAATCAACAACACTGTCTTCGCAAAAATTCTCCTAAATCATCAAAGAAACGCCTTCGAAATTTATTTTTGCGAAATATCCGGGTTTATTTCGTAGGTCTCTCCAATTGGTGTTGAAACCATCTGGACCATTAAGATTGAATTTTTTCTCATCAAAAAAGTCAACTTAAACAAATTTATGTTTAATAAGTGCAATTATTAACAAAATTATCGGATTATCTGTTTCCAGTTAGTTTTTAAGTTTCTTTTAGCGAATTCAAGTCTGTGGCAGAATAATAACCTTGTCACAGACAGCAGCTTTTGTCGAATAATATTCAGGAAGTTTTTAGCAGACCACTTATGGTAAATTTGGAAACATTTAGCACACATTAATTAATAATCGGCCTAAGACTTGTCATTGTGTTCCTGACACAGTTTAAATTTGAGCAATTGTCCTGTATAGAAAGTTTTTTTCAGGCCGCCAATTTCATTTTTACCAAATTTCTTACAACAACATGTGAGCAGTTTTTTTTTTTTGGCAATTGCTCGCAAACTTAAGCCACTTTTTATATAAACTGAAATTTCATCTTTCTAAATCTTTCAAGGTACGAACCATGCGGCATTTTATAGCAAATTGTGGAAAATTGCTTAATAAGAATAATTTACTTTTAATTTCCAGTATTCGGCTTTGTTTATCATAAAACGTAATTATTGTTATGAAACACTAACAAAATATTAATGCACAATTTCTCTCTTAAATTAATGAAGTGGTTTTCCAAATTCAGGATAAAAAGAGATCATTAACCATACGGTTAAAAAATTTTGAAGATTACCTCATGAATTCGCAATTGAAGACAGAGTTTTTTCATTCTTACATTGTAAAACTTTCCAAAAATAAACGCTTGACTATCCGTTTTGTTATGTATCCTATTCAACTTTCTGCAATTGCCATTATCTCAGCCTCAATGACAGTATTATGCAGATCACTTGACAGCTGATAAAATGGCCGCCAGTTAAAAAAGTGTTGCCAACTTAAAGTTCTATAAAAGAAACACCCACTACATACTAAACATTCTTTAAAAGTAATTTCCCATTTAATTTCCTTCAGTTGTTTACATTACATTCACGTTCCACTAATCTCAATAGAAATAGACTGTACAGAATTTTTCAAATATATTTTTTTATGTTGGCATTTTAAAAACTTAGTCATTTTACTGCGAGTATAATTAAAAACTTTATCAATTGTACAATATGAACATGTAGTCGCAACAATTTGTGTAATTACTGGCAATTTAACACCTTGTTTAGTAATGTTTTGCTCTAGTGACACTACAAATACATGAAATAAATAATAATATGTAATAAAAACGAGTAAGAATGTATAGTCGGTCAAGCCCGACCATATAATACCCTACATCCAGTATATGTATAAAACAGTTTTTCAGAAATGTTCGTTATATGGGAGATATAACTGTTCATGTCTGAAGGATGGTATTGGTGTTTCCATCTCTGTCCTGTTGGGAGATGATGTTACCATCAACAATATAACGACAAAACATAGGGCGCTGCTATTATATATACTTTAGCTTAAGTTAGTTTTTCGTTAAATTTTATTTTAACATTATGTTAGATTTTCGAGCCATTTTTGTTTTTTATTCGTTGTTTAGACTTTGAAGAATTAAGTAGCTATTGATTTGTATCGAGCCCTTTATTTAATTGTCAAATAAACCATCAGTTTGTACCACTACAATATTGGAACGAATTTAAAGGAAGGTGTTTTCTTTTTATTTACAATAAAAAGCTAAAATTTCCCATAATTAAAAACTACCCCTTGTTTTATTAACACAAGCCAAGTTGTTTGGAAACTTGGTTAGCAAATTTACAGGTCCCACAAAACCATTTCAACACACACTTGGTGAAGTTACAATAACCTATTGTGGACCGATCATTTAGTGTCATGATTTCTATGAATATAAATATTGTGTATGTTAAACTTTATCTCGATATAAATACTTTTAAAAGATTTATGGAGGTTAAAGTTGATTACGGGGAGGGTCTTTTATGGGAGTTTCGACTAATTACGGACCGACCATTATAAAATTAGGCGTCATCATTTCTGTATATGTGTATGAAATTTATTTGTGTTGAATTTTATTTAGATATCAACATTTTTAAAAAATTTATGATCGTTAAAGTGAATTTCAAAAGTGGGCCTTATATGGGAGCTACCACTAATTATGGACCGATCATCATAAAATTTGTAGATGTGATTTGTCTTCATTTACCACTCATTTGTGGTGAAATTTGTTTGGAGACTTGCATAATTCAAACATTAATGATCTTTAAACCCTAATTTCGGGAGGACATTTGGTTGGGGGCACCACCAGTTTCAATCGCATTCGTCCTTGATCCGAAAAAAATTCACGTACTAAATTTTATCGAAATATCTTCAAAATTGCGACCTGTACTCTGCGCACAAGCTGTACATGGACAGCCAGCCAGACGGATAGATGGACGGACATCATTAAATCGACTCAGAAAGTGATTCTGTATCGATTGCTATACTTTAAGGTGGGTGTTGGACCAATATTTCTGGGCGTTACAAACATTAGTACAAATCCAATAACCCTCCCCACTATGGTGGTGTAGGGTATATATATATTAAACAAAACAATAAATTTGTATTAAAATATGTTGCTCAGACTTATAGACACTTATGGCCTTATTCATAAAACTTACAACAGGTTTATAAATCAAATTTTGTATGGAAATTTGCTTTAAAAACCTGTTATAAACCTGTTGTAAGTTTTTATGAATAAGGGGGTTAATTTATAAAAACACAAAAACTAAAAACTAATATATTTTTCATATTAATATTTTTGTTTGTGTAATATTTAAATTTTGACAATTACTGTTATTTTTGAAGAATATTTTTATTGTTATTAATTTTAAATTTTGTTATTGTTTCCCTGAAGATGCTACACATTGTTGTAGCGAAATATCGGAATAAATAAAATATAATTGTTTATTAAAATATGTATTTAAAAAACGTATTTATACATATTAATTTTTATTTAACTTAAATACAACAATTTTTGGCTCCACATGCCACATTTTCTCTTTAATTCTAAATGAAACCATATAGTATGCTCAAGCAAATGACTTAAAAGTAAGCAGTTATCTAACATATTATAAGTAAGTCATTATACGATTACTTCCAAGTAATGCACACGTTATGTAGTAGTCATTGAAAAGTAAATTATTGAATAAATGTTTTTGCTAAGTTCTTTATCTAAAATAAAATTCAGTTACAATATACAGAAACTGTTCAAATTAAATATTATTAAACCACAAAATTATGAACATTTAATTTAATATAAAATTACACCCTCTTGTAAAAACCAAAAACAAGAAAATCCAAAACAAATAAAACACTTTAAATTATGTTAAACAGACACACACCAAAAAAACACACACACACACAGAATTCTATACTTAAACAAAAAGAACAACAACCTCCAGGATGCGAGGATAATAAACTCACTAAACAAACTCTTGTAAAAGGAATCATCACATTATACCACAATCGACAAAAACACAACAGAAAAAGGCTAGATTTCATCATACACCAACAAAAGTTAAATTGAGCATCATTAGCCAGCACTGTGTGTGTGTGTGTGTGTGTGTGTGTGTTTTTTTACACAAGTCAAGAATTTGCCAACAATTTGTTCAAACTTCCCTTCCCACCAACCACAAATAAATATTTGGCAATTCCACGTTTGTTTTAAGGGCGGCTGTTCGAGCGTAAAGTGATTTAAATGTCTGTCTTTATAGACATTTAATATTGGAAAATTGGAAAATTAAATTGAAATTGCGGCCATAAAATCACAATTCTCGTACTGCGAAGTAAATATAAATAGACGATAAAATATTTTTATTATTTTATTGAATGTTTTTTTTTTATAAATGTAATTTATGCATAATTATTTAAATGGTAGGAAATTATGATTAAATGATGCTGTTTTTGGTGGTTATGGATTTAAAAGGAAACGTTTTTATTTAATTTAACTTAATTTAATTTGTGTAAGAAAATTGAATAATTGTTTAAAACAGTAATTAAGTAAGCAATAAAGTAAGTTAACTATGTATGGACAAAATAATAAATCTAGATTATTACAATTGACTTTACTAAAACATTCATATCTGCATAATTATTTATTTTAGAAAAATATTTTAAAACTGCCACCCATCTATAATACGAATGACAATCATATCACTTATTGTATTAACTCTCTATAACATACGAGTACTACTACAGGCAACATACTGGTCATCTGTTACCCAGCATACCATTTTAGGAGCGCTCCGAAAAAGGAGTCAGAAAAGACTCCAACAAAAGAGCATTTTCGGAGCGCTCCGAAAAAAGGAGTCAGAAAACAGTCCAACTAAAGAGCATTTTCGGAGCGAAAGAAAAATTTGTTGTTACTGTCCTGAGTCGGCACGCAGTATGACTCAGAAATTCCACTTAATTATGTGTGTACCTAAGCGTTGCTATTTGTGCTTTGAACAAAAAAAAAAAACATAGCTCTACCACACAAGAATGATAAAAACAAGATTACACAGAGCCCAAGAAAAACCTCATAAAAGACTCTTTTCTGGCATTATCTAAGAGCTCTTTAAGAGCCCAATAAAACCCTCATAAAAGACTCTTTTCTGACATTATCTAAGAGCTCTTTCTGACGGACCATTTTCGAATGTAATGACCCTCTTTTCTGAAGGTTTTCGGAGCAATTATGATTGTTTTTTGGGCTCATAAAGGAGCGTTAACGCTCCGAAAAAGGTGTCAGAAAAGACTCTTTTCGGACTCATATGGCTTGCTGGGTATTAACAGCCACTGTAACAGTTACTATGGCCTATCAGATTACATACATACGTGAACTGTAGTTAACATTCTGTTCTTTGCATCAAATCAGAAGTTGCATACCTATTTGATAAAAGTAAATAATTCAAAAAAAAAAGTTTTTTCACATTTGTTTTGTTGTTTTAAGTTCATACGCAAGGTAAGTGTACAATGATTATTTACTAATCCAGTAATTTTTGAATTTTATAATTATTTTTGTAAAACATGAAATTTAGTGTTTGCGTCTTGTGAGCTAGAATATGCGAAAAGGTACCTACATTATGAAAATTAGGAAAATTTATATAGGAGTATTATTTTGTTTTAGAATGACTCCTCGACATAGGCTAAATGACGAAACTATCGGCCGAATACTTCAAGCAGGTGAAGAAAGTGAAGATGGCATTTATTTCGAGATGACAGCTTGGATGATCCTGACTTTGCTCCGGATTTATATGAGTTTCTTTGAAGTGTGTTTGGAAAATGAAATCAATCTCTCGATTTTGAACAATAACGACATTGTTTCTTAAGGTCCAACCATAATTTGCATAAGCTAGCTTAAGCAACTGTCAAAAATGAACGAAAAGTCTCTGAAATGCACAAGTAAATTAAAGACGACTTTTAGGTGGCCATAATGTACTTACATGATGCATGTAACCCTTGTTGCATATTTGTGCATATTTCATGTTTTTGCGAGTACTTTAAATTAAAAAGTACCAAAAATTACAAAAATTATATATAAATGAACTTTTTTGTAACAAATTTCAAAAATATTTGTAACAATTTTTACAAATTTGTAAAAGTTTTTAGTCACTAAACAAACCTATTGTTTTTAGCAATTTTTATATGTTTCTTTTTTATTAAAACTTGAATTTGTTACAAATAAATGAATAAAAAAATTGGTTAATTTTTCTCCAATTTGGTTATTTTTTATTTCAGTGTTGGTTACAAATTTTTTTTAGTTGTGGCAACGCTGATAATATCACTTATTTTCTTTTAAATTACAAAAATCTCACTTTTTATAAACGTTTCTTTTGATTTTCTTTTGTTTTTATTTTTCTTGCGCCAAAGCTGCAAAAACATATGGTTTTGTTTACAAAATGTAAAAAATTTAATGAAAGTATGTATGGCAATATGTTGAGAGGTATCTTAAAGTGAGAGCATAATAAAAAACGCTGTCAAAATAAAATAGATTCTATTTTCACGACCGCATTCTCTGGCATAATTTTATGTCAAAATGTATGGAAAAAATACGTTCAGCCCCAGTTCTGTTTCATCATTTACATGTGTTCGCACAGTTGCTTAAGTTGGCTTAAGCTAGTTTATGCACATTATGGTTGGGCCTTAACTGATAATGAAGCAATTACCTTTTTTTTATGGATAATTAAATTCAATTAGGGCGTTAATTAAAAATTTCAATTAAAAATGCATTTCTGAACACCATATTAAACTGATTAAAAAAGTTTTGTTTTCAGTCTGCCAAATAGCAAAAAACCTATTTTTTGTACCAACATAAGCAAAACAAAGATTTATAGAATTTGTTTCTTTAAGAAAGTTCAAACTTACTTATATAATAATAATATGTAACAACAACTAACTAATACTTTTGCTACAAATAAAATTTTAAATTGTCTCCATAAATATTGTTTGCTAGATCTTGCATTGGAATACACACAAGAAAAGATTTATTTAGAAAACAAAAAACTATTTGATAATTTATTAACTTATTGGAATTTCTGCTAAATAAATCAAGGGTAATATTTATGATAGAAATGCAAAAAAAAACGATATTTGTATAAAATTCTTCTTTAAAACAAAAATTAAGTATGTGACCAACAGTTTGGCAAATAATCATCTCTGGTGATAAAAACAACAATATAACAACTGCATTTTAATACAAAGCAAATATCATCTGTCAATTTAACCAAATAAACTTACCTTCTTAGTTAGGCTTTTATAAAATCTCTATACATAATATGTATGTAGGTAGATGCAACTGGCAACAAACAGCATCAAAGTGCCTAATATTAAACCACTACACACACAATATTCTACACATGTATTTTATCCACACATTTTCACTACCGCACCGTACCCTGCCAACATTTTCTATTGCGGAAGTGACTCAGAAGTGACGCTAAGAAGTTGAAACTCATCTTCTGCGATACCATTTTCTGATCGTAGAAGTGTCTTCCGTATTGAGAAGTTGTACCCCCCGGAAGTAACTTCAAGAAGTCACTTCAGCGTAACTTCAAAAAGTCACTTCAGCGTAACTTCAAGAAGTCACTTCTGCTTAACTTCTTTTGCTTTTGATTTTTTTTTTTGC
Source organism: Bellardia pandia (assembly GCA_916048285.2). Taxonomy (NCBI): domain Eukaryota; kingdom Metazoa; phylum Arthropoda; class Insecta; order Diptera; family Calliphoridae; genus Bellardia; species Bellardia pandia. The sequence continues at coordinate 126,232,500 of OU696529.1, forward strand.
CTTTACTGATAATACACTCATATTGACTATGGGATAACAAATATGTAAAAACTACAACAATAACAAAACAAAACCACACTTTATCACTGACCGACCACAGCAAATGACAAAATAAAACTAATTTCGATGATGTCGAAAACTTCTTTTTGGCATTCTTTTCATTTCTTTTATAACGGGACATGTCATTTTCGGCTGGTGTTGTAAACAACAAACAATCTTCCAAACGTCCTCTGGATGATTAAAAGACGACTGCAATGTAAATTGTTATTGTTATCTTCCAATTAACGTCTGGAAGTGAGTAAGACGTAACGCCTTTGACGATGGACGATGAAAGAAACTTCCAATTGCTGGCAGGGTACACACGCACAAACAATAACCACCGTTTTGCTTTAACAACAACTTCTTATTTTTCTATACATACATTTTCTGCATTTTTATTTCTTTGATTTCTTGCTTATTTTCAAACTTCAACGCTTGCAATTGCACACAATGATTAACAACACTTTATATATTATTTATTTACTATTAGATATTTAATTAACACTTTTAGATATTTTTAATTAATATTCTAAAACTTGACTGGCAAAACACTTGTTGACGGAACGATTTAATATAGCGAACTAAATAAGAAAAGGAATAGGAGGAAGGAAGATTAGAAATATAAAAGCTTTAAGGCTAAAAGTGATATGTAAGAACAGAGCTTACATTTGAAAAGCAAAGACTACAACCATTTTGCAAACGGCTTTAAGTAAAGCTTTTATTTAAAAACTTATAGGTTGGTTTGACTTAAGTAATTAAATCTAAAGTGAGCTTTAATTTGCGAAATGTTAAAAAATTGAAATTGGAGTTAATTCAGTAATTTTGTTACGTATTTTAATTTAAATGTAACGGCCAGTAACAACATTCAGCATTATTATTATTATTATACACCACCGTTTCAACATACGCAACATTAGCAACATTTGCATTCGTTAAGTTTTTCAACTGTCATTTGCTTAAGCAAAAAGCGGAACTGATCGCATATTCCGTACGGAATCAGATGTTTGTTGTTTGTTTGTGTTTTTAACAAATGGAATTTCGCAAACCAACCTACAAGTTTTTAAATAAAAGCTTTACTTAAAGCCGTTTGCAAAATGGTTGTAGTCTTTGCTTTTCAAATGTAAGCTCTGTTCTTACATATCACTTTTAGCCTTAAAGCTTTTATATTTCTAATCTTCCTTCCTCCTATTCCTTTTCTTATTTAGTTCGCTATATTAAATCGTTCCGTCAACAAGTGTTTTGCCAGTCAAGTTTTAGAATATTAATTAAAAATATCTAAAAGTGTTAATTAAATATCTAATAGTAAATAAATAATATATAAAGTGTTGTTAATCATTGTGTGCAATTGCAAGCGTTGAAGTTTGAAAATAAGCAAGAAATCAAAGAAATAAAAATGCAGAAAATGTATGTATAGAAAAATAAGAAGTTGTTGTTAAAGCAAAACGGTGGTTATTGTTTGTTCGTGTGTACGGTGCGGTAGTGAAAATGTGTGGATAAAATACATGTGTAGAATATTGTGTGTGTAGTGGTTTAATATTAGGCACTTTGATGCTGTTTGTTGCCAGTTGCATCTACCTACATACATATTATGTATAGAGATTTTATAAAAGCCTAACTAAGAAGGTAAGTTTATTTGGTTAAATTGACAGATGATATTTGCTTTGTATTAAAATGCAGTTGTTATATTGTTGTTTTTATCACCAGAGATGATTATTTGCCAAACTGTTGGTCACATACTTAATTTTTGTTTTAAAGAAGAATTTTATACAAATATCGTTTTTTTTTGCATTTCTATCATAAATATTACCCTTGATTTATTTAGCAGAAATTCCAATAAGTTAATAAATTATCAAATAGTTTTTTGTTTTCTAAATAAATCTTTTCTTGTGTGTATTCCAATGCAAGATCTAGCAAACAATATTTATGGAGACAATTTAAAATTTTATTTGTAGCAAAAGTATTAGTTAGTTGTTGTTACATATTATTATTATATAAGTAAGTTTGAACTTTCTTAAAGAAACAAATTCTATAAATCTTTGTTTTGCTTATGTTGGTACAAAAAATAGGTTTTTTGCTATTTGGCAGACTGAAAACAAAACTTTTTTAATCAGTTTAATATGGTGTTCAGAAATGCATTTTTAATTGAAATTTTTAATTAACGCCCTAATTAAATTTAATTATCCATAAAAAAAAGGTAATTGCTTCATTATCAGTTAAGGCCCAACCATAATGTGCTTAAACTAGCTTAAGCCAACTTAAGCAACTGTGCGAACACATGTAAATGATGAAACAGAACTGGGGCTGAACGTTTTTTTTCCATACATTTTGCCATAAAATTATGCCAGAGAATGCGGCCGTGAAAATAGAATCTATTATATTTTGACAGCGTTTTTTATTATGCTCTCACTTTAAGAGACCTCTCAACATATTGCCATACATACTTTCATTAAATTTTTTACATTTTGTAAACAAAACCATATGTTTTTGCTTTAGCGCAAGAAAATAAAAACAAAACATAATCAAAAGAAACTTTTAAAAGTGAGATTTTTGTAATTTTAAAGAAAATAAGTGATATTATCAGCGTTGCCACAACTAAAAAAAATTTGTAACCAACACTGAAATAAAAAATAACCAAATTGGAGAAAAATTAACCAAATTTTTTTTGTTCATTTATTTGTAACAAATTCAAGTTTTAATAAAAAAGAAACATATAAAAATTGCTAAAAACAATACGTTTGTTTAGTGACTAAAAACTTTTACAAATTTGTAAAAATTGTTACAAATATTTTTGAAATTTGTTACAAAAAAGTTCATTTATATATAATTTTTGTAATTTTTGGTACTTTTTAATTTAAAGTACTCGCAAAAACATGAAATATGCACAAATATGCAACAAGGGTTACATGCATCATGTAAGTACATTATGGCCACCTAAAAGTCGTCTTTAATTTACTTATGCATTTCACAGACTTTACGTTAATTTTTGACAGTTGCTTAAGCTAGCTTATGCACATTATTGTTGGGCCATAAATATTGCTTTCTGTTTTGTGCTTTTGGTTGCACAGAAAAAGTACCGTTACTTTCTTGTTTTTTTTTCATAAAAAATGCATTTATTTTCTTTCGTTAAACACACAGTCGCAATAACACTTTCGAGCCTTTGCTAAAAACGAGATCACAGTGTCATTAATAAATCATTGGCGTCAATTTAGCGAGAAATTTTGAAGTATAGATAATTTCTCGAACATTTTTGTTTCGAAATTTTTTAACGAAAAAAAACGTATTTTTTTGAAATTTTCGATATTTTCTCGAACATTGTTATTTCGAAATTTCTGCATTTTAGTTAATAATATTTATTTTCGAAACTCAGGTCAGGTGGATATTGTCGGATCAGATCACCTTATCATCACTGGTTCACTGTACCATCACTATATTTGTTTACCGTTTTTTTGTAATTGTCTCATTCCCTATTCCACTGTAGTTATTTTGTCTCTTGCATTGTATGTATGTATGTATAAATGTGCGTAATGTTTATTATATTGAATTATAATACAACAAATATGTACATATATATATTTAGTAATTTTTTTGTTTAAGTTCTTTATACTCATTTCCAATGAGCATAAACTAACTGTCCTTTTTTTTATAATGCAATTTGTATTGTTTAGTGGTCCAATTGTTTCTTGTAGGGAATTATTAAAACAATGTCATTTATATCGTTGAAAATAAAACTACATTACTTAAAATTAAAGGTCGTTTGGTCTTTTTTATTTATTAAAATAAATTTAAAACATCCCAGCGAACATTTTGGCGACCGTGACAGGACGGCCTGTGCGTTATTGCAAATTAAATTAATTAAATAATTTAAATCGGTTTTTTAAGAATTTATGGCCCGTAGAGCCACTACAAAATAAAAAATATAGTTTGTTGAATTTGTGCTGCTGCAGAGTTTCATCGTTTTTCAACACAACATAACCCCTGCTACTACAGTTCCTGCACAAAACATCATTTTTGGAATTCTTAAGGCCGACATTAACCACTGCCGTGAATTTTTAGGAATAAAATTAAATTTTTGGAAATTTGATTCCACATTTACAACATTTGTTCGTGGTTCATCATAGAAATAATTTAGCTGAAAAATAATATTTTTGTGGTTCATAAGTGCATTAAAAATACAAACCAAACTTAATCATTTTGCAACCGTGCTGAAAATACATTTTGGTTTTTTATTTTTTTGCAACTACATTTCTTTGAAAATCATAAAAATACAGTGTGCTCAGTGTATATAAAAGTTGGCTCTTTGCATTTACATATATACAAGTGTTTCATATCAAGTGGTCCCATAAATTTTTGGTTTTAAAAAATTTTAGTTTTTGAAAAGAAAAATGGCGAACAATAATGATGATGTTTCTGAAATTGGCGCCGCTGACATGGCGTCATTAAAACAACAGAGGACCACAATGAAACGAAACATGTCTAGCCTACAAGCGAAGACAGAAAAAGATGGCGATAAAGTTGATTCAACAATTTTGCAATGTCGTTTGGAAATTTTAGAGTCATACTTTAAGCAAATTTGTAGTATTCAAACACAAATTGAAAAATACAATTCAAACGATTCTGGCAGAGGTGCTATAGAGGAAATTTTTATAACAGCTAAGGCGAAGGTGCTATCACTTATTAATAAAAGTCGGTCCTCATCTGCACTGAATCAAAGTTTTTTGAACACTTCGGTTACTGGTGGCTCTAGTCAAGGTCGGTTGCCATCTTTAAAGTTGCCTCGATTCGATGGAAAATATGCTGATTATAAACGGTTTATTACTACGTTTAACAACATGGTCCATGATAATTTGTCGATTACGTCAGTGGATAAATTCACTTATTTGTTGAATTGCCTCTCTGGTCCAGCGCTAGCAGTTGTGGAACCTTTTCAAGTAACGGAGGAAAATTATACCAAGGCCCTAGAGCGTCTTCAGGAACGATACGATAATAAGGTACTTATCTTTTTAGAACACATTACTGCTCTTTTTAATGTTTCTCAAATGTCTAAAAGTGATTGTGTCTCGTTGCGTAATATCATCGATACCGTTTCTGCAATTCGTGGTTCGCTTTTGTCACTTGGCTCTGAGAAAGATGTCATGAACGCAATTATTATCCATATTGTACTTTCAAAATTGGATGAAGGATCCAGAGAAAATTATGATGAAAAACAAGACTTCAAATCGTTGCCCTCTTGGGACAATTGCTACAGCATATTGAGCCATCGTTGTCAATTTTTAGAAAGCCATGGTAAGAAAAGTGAGCCAGCAAACAAATCAAGTGGTACAAAGCCAAAATCGACAATCAACCGATCAGCAAACACGTTTGTAAATTCAAAAGCAAATGCAACCTGCACTTATTGCAACAGCACTGACCACTATATTGCTACGTGTACTTCATTTTTGGCGCTTTTAGTTGCAGATCGTTATCATCATGTAAAAAGCAATGGTCAATGCATTAACTGTCTACGAAAGGGTCATTTTGTCTCAAAATGTCTTTCCAAGTCTCGTTGCCGAGTTTGCCAGTCAGCTCATCATACCATTTTACACATTTTTGAGGTTCCTAATCAACCAGGACCATCTACATCAAATGCTAGGCCTAATCAAGGGCCCTCAACTAGTTCAGCAAATCCTGTTTCGTTAGTGGCTCGTTCGTTTAAAAGGGCTATTATTCCTACTGCTGTGGTGCTGATCAAAGATAGTTGTGGTTCCTTTCATCCGGTAAGAGTATTACTTGATTCTTGTTCTGAAATTAATTTTATTACAGAAGAAGTTGCAAAGCGACTAAAGCTACAATTTCGACCTAATTGCCAAGACGTTTCTGGAATAGGTGAAGTTCGAACAAAAATAAAATTTGCCGTGTCAGCTACAATAAAATCTCGAGTGACGTCATTCCAGTGGTCCTCAACGTTTTCAGTCACAAAATCGATTGCCGCCCAGCAGCCTGGCGAGTACATCGAAACATCTGATTGGAGTATTCCTGAAACTATACAATTAGCTGACCCGTTGTTCTACAAGCCTCAAAGAATTGATTTGCTCATTAGTACCGAGGTATTTTTCAATTTGTTGCTCGATGGACGCATTTCCTTGGGAAATGGCCTACCTTGTCTTGTCAATACTGTGTTTGGCTGGATTGTTGGTGGTAAATTCAACGCTGAATCAACGTCGCCGGCTCTTACCTGCAACTTAGCAATTGAATCTTCAACAGAAGCCTTAGACAACACTTTAAGAAAGTTTTGGGAAGTCGAAGAATATGTCAGTGGTTCCAAAACTTTTACTGAAGAAGAGCAAACTTGCGAAAACCATTTTGTTGAAAATGTTAGTACTACAGATGAAGGTCGTATTTGTGTCAGATTGCCTTTTAAGCTGAATCCTGATTGTTTGGGTGAGTCTTTTGAAATTTCTCGTAGAAGATTTTTGTCACTTGAACGTAGACTTGAACGTGACCTTAGTCTAAAGTCTATGTATGTCGACTTTATGGATGAGTATATGGATCTTGGTCATATGTCACCCTACAATCGGCCTATAGCGCACCCATACTACATTATACCGCACCACTGTGTTCTGAAGCCTCAAAGCTCAACAACAAAACTTCGTGTGGTTTTCGATGCGTCGGCTCGTACTTCGACGAATCATTCCTTGAATGAAATACTAATGGTTGGCCCTACTATACAACAAGACTTGATTACAACTTTATTTTCGTTTCGTTTGAATAGATTTGCTCTCACAGCAGACATATCTAAAATGTACCGCCAGTTTTTAGTCGATGAACGCGATCGTAAATTCCAATTGGTTCTATGGAGAGCTAATAAAGAAGACAAACTAAGCGTGTTTCAATTAAACACCGTTACATATGGGCTTTCAGCAGCTCCTTTCTTAGCAATTCGAAGTTTGTTCTATATCGCTGACAAAAACGTTTTGTCATATCCAATTGGCTCACAAGTTCTACGTGAGGATTTATACGTGGATGATGTCCTCACTGGCGCTGATGATATCGACTTGTTACTTTCAAAGAAAACTGAAATTGTAAAAATTTTAGAAAATCATGGTCTTCAGCTGGCCAAATGGAACAGCAATTGTCCAGATGTCATTTTAAATCCAGATGAAGAAGTCGCAATAAAGAATGGTGAAGACGATGTCACTAAAACACTTGGTATGTCCTGGAATCCTAGACAGGATACATTTTTGTTTCGGTTTGATTTGCCCGATGTAAGTAATCCCACTAAACGTTCAATATTGTCGATTGTAGCAAAGATTTTTGATTTGCTTGGCCTTTTGAGTCCAATTGTGATTCGTTGTAAAATGCTGCTCCAAGAAATATGGGTGCAAAATATCGGTTGGGATGATCCCCTCAATTCAAACCTGTTGAAACTTTGGTTCCAAATCAAAGAGGATTTGTCGAACATCCACCATATTAAAGTGCCTCGATATGTTTTAACCTCGACAAGCACACTTGGCGAAATACATGGCTTTGCAGATGCGTCGCAACGAGCGTTTGGTTGCTGCGTTTACTATCGAATTTTAGAAAATGGCTCTTATAAAACGACTTTGCTCATTGCCAAATCGAAAGTAGCTCCAATAAAGGCTCAATCGTTACCTCGGCTCGAATTGTGCGCTGCGGTGTTGCTCAGTAAAACGTGGTCTAAAATTAAATCAAAAATTTCTAAATATGTTTCATCTGTTTTCTTTTGGACAGATTCTAAAATCGTTTTGCAATGGCTTAGATTGCACTCTTCAACACTTAATTGTTTTGTGGGAAACCGTGTTTCAGAACTTCAAGAAGAGACAAGAGGCATTCAATGGCGACATGTTCCCTCAAAAGGTAATCCTGCAGCTATCGTATCCCGTGGTTGTAGCGCAGCTGAATTGCCAGAAACGATTTGGTTTACGCCTGGTCATTTACTTATTGGTTCCTCGTTAATTGCCATTCCTGATGAAACCTTTGATTGCAAAAAGTTACATGTTTTGACTCGATGGCAACAAATTTCATTCTTAAAACAACAATTCTGGCAGCTGTGGTCCCGTGATTACCTGTTATCACTTCAACAACGATCAAAATGGTTCAAGCCGCAGAAAAACATCGAGGTTGGTCAACTAGTCATCATCCATGAAGACAATACTCCGCCACAACAATGGCTCCTTGCACGAGTGACTCAAGTAATAGCGGATTCCGACGGAAAAGTTCGTGTAGTTGAGCTGAAATCCAAAACTGGCACCTATAAAAGGCCGATACATAAGGTGGCTCCTGTTCCTTCCTCAGAGGACTTTTGAAAGCTGGTCCTTTCAACGGGGGGAGAATGTCGGATCAGATCACCTTATCATCACTGGTTCACTGTACCATCACTATATTTGTTTACCGTTTTTTTGTAATTGTCTCATTCCCTATTCCACTGTAGTTATTTTGTCTCTTGCATTGTATGTATGTATGTATAAATGTGCGTAATGTTTATTATATTGAATTATAATACAACAAATATGTACATATATATATTTAGTAATTTTTTTGTTTAAGTTCTTTATACTCATTTCCAATGAGCATAAACTAACTGTCCTTTTTTTTATAATGCAATTTGTATTGTTTAGTGGTCCAATTGTTTCTTGTAGGGAATTATTAAAACAATGTCATTTATATCGTTGAAAATAAAACTACATTACTTAAAATTAAAGGTCGTTTGGTCTTTTTTATTTATTAAAATAAATTTAAAACATCCCAGCGAACAGATATAAAATAAGATGTATTCACAACATAGTTGCCAAATGAAATAGGTGTCAATTCGTCAAATTTCGAACGGAAAATCGTCCAAATCGTCATACTAATCGCCAAAAATAGAAAACAAAACATTTCTCAAACAAAATATTTATTTTTTTTTTAACAAAAACAAAACATAAACAAATTCACAGTTTTTATATAAAATCAACAAAATACAGATATCAACTATATTTTTTAACTAAAAAGTATAGTCAAATTTTTTAATAAATATATATTTAAAAGACTTTATCAACATGTATATAAAAAATTGTATGTACATATCTTAAAACAAGTAAGAAAGTATAGTAAGTATAGACCATATAATACCCTACAGCCAGTATATGTATAAAAAGTTTTTTTCAGAAATGGGAGTTATATGGGAAATCACCTATTGTGGACCGATCATGGAAAAATTTAATGTCATGACGTAAAATACGTTTAAAAGATTTATGGAGTTTAAAGTGAATTACGGAGAGGGTCTTATATGAGAGTTTTGACTAATTATGAACCGACCATTATAAAATTTGGTATCATGATTTTTGTATATGTGTATAAAACTTATTTCGGGAGCACATTTGTACGGGAGACAGGTAAAATAAAGGACCGATTGCCACCAGTTTCAATACCATCCATCCTTGGACCAAAAAAAATGGACAAAATGTTATCGACCTGTATTCTGCGCACAAGCTTTACATGGACAGACAGCCAGCCAGCCAGACGAACGGACATCGTTAAATCGACTCAGAAAATACTATAATTTTCAGAAGAGACAAAAAAGTTCATCGCACACAAGCAACACACTGAACGTAAAAATAGACATAACTGCATTTTTCCAGTTAAGGAAGATCATGATGTGAAAGAAATTTTTGCAGTAGTTAGAGATGTGCACTCTGAATTAATTTATGGAAAAAAGTCAATTTTGAAAAAGTTTGAGTTGTGCCCTTTTTGTATTTAGAGCGCGATATGTACATTACTTATTCATTTACAGAAATACAGACGTTTAGCCTAAATAACTGTGAAAATATATATTCACCAATATTACTTTCATTCTATTTTATATTTTTAAATAAAAAATAACAATATGTCCATAAATAACGCCTACATTTTCTTGTTTGTTGAGAAGTAAACAAATAGTATTTAAAATATACAAGACAAACAGGAAACGGATATAAAAACATGTAAGCATTACTAATCACAGCATGTGGTTTGAATATCTAATTTTCAAATCGAAAACAAATAATTCAATTCTAATTTCAAACCCAAATGGCAAAACACAAACAACAAACACATTCTAAAGTCAAAAGTCAGCAATTACTTAAAATGCAACTATTTGAAACTATCAAATGAGGGAATCTTCTACAAAGCTGGAAGAAACACACAATGTACACAAACACAAAACCGGAAAAACAAAAATGCTGAGACAACATTCAAATAAAACGATTGAATGAGAACGAGTAGGAACTTTAAATGTTTCAACTGACAACCGAAGCCACAATAGAACGCATTTAATTTAAGGGGTGTAGGAAGTAGGACAAGAACTTAGGACTTGGGACAAAATAAACTTACTTACATACTGGTATTTATGTTTAGATGACACTATTTGTAAACTGAAATGTCTACAAGTACAATCTTTCATGTATTAAATAGGCTGCCAAAAAAGGCAAAAAGTCATAAATCACATCAACCAGAAAAGGAACAAAAAATCGTAACGAAAACTAAACAGGACTGAAAAAAATAAAATAATAATAAGAACAAAATAAATAAAAAGGATGTTAAATTGTATACAAATAATTTGACATGGTTGCGAAAATGTACAAGTGGTAAACACAACCGAATGTATTCACAGAAATTGAATTTCACTTTTCCTTTAAGATAAAAGTGATTACAGTGTGATTCAGTCAAGCAAATTTACTCGCACAAAAACATTTTGAAAAGGACCTTTTGTTTGGCCTTAAGTAAGGCGTTTTACAGCGGGGAGTAAACAGTCTATGATGTTGCCTTTGTATTTTACTAGATTTTTTGTTAAGATGTCTGTATGTATTTTGAAATATTCGATTTAATGTAGCAAATATTTTTAAATGTCACCAGGGTTATGGAAGCATTTTGAATTTCATTTCATTTCATTTGTTTAAAGTAGATAGCACAATTTACAGCTGCACAATAAGATCTAGAAAACTTCTATAAATAATTTGCCAATGAAAACTTAAATTATTAAATTACCTTTTAAAAGTAAAGTAATGAACAATATTGTTTAAATGTCTTAATATCTAGTGAAATCAACTGAAATTTCTCTTGCATTCAACTTTCATTTCGAATCAATTGACATTTGACAATCTGAGCTGGAATTAGTTTTGAAACAATATTTATAGATTAGGCTGGTGATAACAGCTGACGATAGCGGTGCTGCCCAATATATCCATTGATATTCAAAATTCAACAGCCATAGAGCCGGACCAAAAGATCGTACAGGATTCATGCTGCCGCCACTTAGATTAACCTGAAAATAATTGAACAGTTAGAAACATATTTATGTGAGTGACAAATAAGCAACATAAAACAATGTTCAACTAAAATCTGGTCGCATTAACTTTTGAATACTTTTGAACCACAAATTTAATACTAAAGCAAAAAACTTCAATTCATTTCCACTTATAAAAAGTAAGAGTTTATATTTGAATGTTGCGAATCAATATATACAAGTACACCAATACCTCGCTTTGCGTCGTTTCGTTTTTTTGCGTTTTTTTTCAAAGTTGCGTCGCTGCTTAATTAGTACTGATTTTCACTGTGCGTCTTTAGATTTTCGAGGTTGCGTTGTGTTGGGTTCGAGTCTTTATTTTTTTTTTTTTTTTTAAATTTTTGCACCTTCATTAGATACTAAAACGATGATGATCGAAATGGAGTCCTTGCTTTCTATTTGGATTGAAAATCAGACAAAAACAAAAAGCCTTTTTGATGACATAAAAAGTAAAACAATATCCAACGATAATACTAGTGGTAGTGCGAGTAATGCAGACAATTGCTGCAAGGAAATTTATTTTACGTTGAACAAAATGCTGTTCAGCAAACATTGGACCAATTTTTGGTGAAAGAAAGCCGACGACTCAGTATTTTCGTAAACCTAGAACCTATCTTTGATCTCTTTACATGGTTTGCTTTAGAAACTTTTAATTCACTTTGCGTTGTATTCTAGTTTGTACAATTTATAAGATGCGGAGATGATTTCTGTTTATGGCAAACATAATTGGTGCAAACTTAATTTGCAACTGAAATATTAAAGAGATAACGCAGCTTTGTGAACATAAGCTTCCAAAATACCAAGAAATAATTTCGATTGATAAGAATTTTGCTTGGTGCGAATTTAAAATTGTTATTAAGATCTTGGTTAATTGAAAAATTCGTTAAAGTGAAAATAAAAAGATGTCATCATGTCAGTTCATTAAAAGCTTTATTCTGTGAATTTCATTTTGATACCAAAATGCTTTAAAGATTTGTGCTCTTTAACCCTTTAGCGCCTAAGACCGTCTATAGATGGTCATCAGTTGAGTATTAAAAAAAACCGACCGTCTACGGACGGTCTTCCTTGTTTTTTTCCTGGAGCTTTCCAGGAGTATTTTTTTCTGAATTGGAGCTGAAATTCGTAATTTGCAGATGAAATACATGCTAGAACAAAAATTTATTTCTGCAATTGGAACGTATTTTCAATTTCAGGCATTTAAAGGTTAATAAAATTTTTGGATGTGGGTCTTATATTTTTTCATAGACCAGCACTCAGGGAACGACCCCTACTTCTGCAATGCATAGTGTTGGAACTAGGAAAATAGGTTATGGGAGGGAGGAGAGAGGGAGTAGTGTTTATGAACATTGAACTTGAATTTTCCTATATTGAAAGTGGTAGGGGCATACGGACAGTACGGCTATCAAAAGAATTTTCGCTGCAGTGCGTTGTGCGATTCACTGTCCAGTCGACCAAGAGTAGTTGGGCCCTGACTGAAGAACGTGTATTACGTAAAAAACTACGTGTTCCCTAATTTCAAGAGAACAAATTCAATTATAGTATCGATAGAACAGTGAAACACAACCCACATTGCGACGATGCTCCAATGAATCAATAGAGTTGGATACCCTACTGTCACCGATAAGCATCTTCGCATTCTCCTGTACGCGGTCGAGTAACTCCAAAATAGGCTTCGAAGCACTGGCCCATACATGAGAGTTGTATTACATTTTCGGTCGAATATAGTTGGTGTAAATAGTAAGAAGGTCAGATGGAGTGAAGTACCTTCTACACCGTTTTAAAAAACCAAGGCACTTGAGCGCTTCTTTTGACACTTGAAAAATGTGTTTGGTCCAGCGGACATCACGCTGGATTCTCATGCCTAGAACGTCAAGAGCGTCTGATTCCTTAATATTTACACCGCCCATAAAAGCAGATGAAGCAACATGATCTGTTGTGCGTTTGTGCGTTAATAAACAACATTGAGTCTTACGTGCGTTAAAATCAACTCTGTTCGCACAACCCCATTTCAAGATTGTCTTAAGATCTTGGCTCAACGTATCATTCATATATTGTCTCATTTCCCCAATCTCCAAAGGGTTTGGTCGATATGGAAGTTATGGAAAATTGTGGACCGATCGTTAATTAGTTGTGTCAAAGTTTGCGTGAACATCTATATAAGATATTTGTTTCAATAAGCTTCGTCCTTGGTACAATCTGTGGTTTGATTACAAGACGAACGGGCATCGCTTAATAAACTACGAAAGTGATCCTGAGCAGATTGGTATAAGGTGGCTGTTGTGACATTACTTTTTATACGTTACAAATATCTACGCAAACCTAATACATTCTCCTTTCTATGATAGTGTAGGTTATATTATTACAGTCTAATTTAATAATTAGACTCGCACGGATTAGATAAAATATGTCTGTTAGTATAATATTATACATATTTTTGTTATTACTCAAATGCCCTTCATCGCAATGATATTTTATTAAATAAAACACTTACCGCCGAAAATATCAGACATCCCACCGTTAGACCCAAACGTACTGGCAGTGAATCTTGATGTTTAACATTACGTGAATCCCAAACCGCACAACAAACCAGCACCAACATACTCGTTACAATAAATTCTACAACAAAGACTTGCAACTGAGTTATGTTTCCAGTGGGCAAAGTCATACAGAATTCGTCTGGCATTGGAGATGAGACGGCCACTAGAAGACCAAAACCGGCAATGGCACCAAAAAACTGGCCAAGAAAATATACCAACAGCAAGTGAAACTTTAACACATCATTTGTGTAGGCGGCCACTGTAACAACAGGATTGACATGAGCTCCGGAGATGTGACCAAAACATTGCACCACTATCATTACAACCAGGGCCATATTGAGACTGGTTTGAAAATTTGTGTTTGCAAACTGCACGGATTCCCAGTGGCCCATGCAACCGGCGAACATCATAAAAGCAGTGCCAATAAATTCCGAAAAGAAACACTGAATTATTTGCTTATACGCACATGGCATTTGTGAGGTCATTTGTTTTTCTTTTGTTTTCTTAATAAATTTTATTTGCAAATTTGCACTAGATAGATATTCACAACCATTCACATCAAATTGCAAGTAAAGACTTGGCGTTTTTGGCTTGATTAAAAACCATTTCAGTATTATTTTGTTAAACGTTTTCATACTAAACGCAACTAAATAATTAAATTTTTATGTGCAATCATTAAATAAATATTTTAATGTGGGAATGCTACCTTGACAGCAAACACCCAGTGGTTTTATATTGTCTATTATCTTGCAGTTGGGCGATAACAATTTTATTACTGTTACTGTTTTTGCTGATACCACGAATACGTTCTAGATATCTCTATTCAGAGTACCAAATAAACTGCTGCTAATTTTTTTTTTTAAATTTTGATTGCATTGTTGCCTGTCATATTCAAAGTGCAATTATTCATATTGATTCCCCATATACTCGTATATGTTTGTAGATTTAACAGACCTTTAGGTTAGGTTAGATTAGGTAGGAAGGCTGGTGTGAGTCACCTCACACCCTCACCCAGAGACCAGTATGGTACATTGCGATGCCTTAGATTCTCTCCCAAAATGTCTGCCTGGTCCAAGTATGATAAAATAAAGATTACGCCAACGGGCGTAAAATTTTAAAATGTTCTGCGCATTTAGGCCCTGTGACGTCACACATTCTGTGTTTCTATTGGCAAATTTTTTCTCACTTGTTTTTTTTAATCATGTTTTGCTTGCATTTGCTCACTGCACTCTTCATGTTTATATTTTTTGTTGTTTTATTTTTTGTTTGTTGTTCTTTTTTAAACAGATTTTATTTTAGAACTCTCAGAGAATTCATTTGCAAGGTCGCCAACTATCAAATAAAACACACATTTTTCGCAAGAAATTTTAATTCTAACACATGAAACATTATTGGTAACCCTTAGAATGGCCCTTCTACGTCACATAACGGGAAATCATGCGCATGGCGTAATCTTTATTTTATCATTCTTGGACTGGTCTATATATATCTGACTCGTCTACATATGTCTGACTGGTCTATATATGTCTGATTGGTCTACAAATGTGTGACTTATCTCCATATGTCTGACTGGTCTACCCAGAGTCTTTGGCGGGAATCGAACCCGCAACCCTTTGACTGATAGTCCGACACTTTATCGCCTAATCTACCGGGGCACTTAACAGACCTTTAAGTATTCTGTCTTTCCTCCCATATATTCAAATAATCAACTAACTCTACTTCAGTTCAGCGACGTTATTGTAGTCTTAATAATAATGAGAACCAAGAATGGTAGAAATAAAGATTACGCTATCACGAACAAAATTTTAAATCGTCCAAATGACGTCACGCAAAAAGCAATCCTATTGCACGCAGAGAAAAAACATAGTTGTGGTAAGCATAATCTATGTTATGATTATAGTCAAAACATATTATGATGAATATAAGTGCCATAATAATGTGTGTGAAGTTAAATGCGAATTTGAGTAGCAAAGACAAAAACCATATTTGCTAACATTGATAATGTTACAGTCAACAGACCACTGTTAAGCACTTAACAGTCAAATTTACTTGCATTTTGAAAAATGTAGCTTTTAGGATGAAATTCTCTAGACGAATTTGGACAAATATCGAGTTGCACACGTATCCCACTATATAGAAAGGGTAGTCCAAAGGGTCCTAAATGAGACTACATTAGTCGAATTTCTGAAATAATTTTGGAATTCGAATAAATCGAATTTGAAAAAAATGTATTTTTTGAAAAATTAACTTTTAGGATGAAATTCTCAAATTATTTCAGAAATTCGACTAATGTAGTCTCATTTAGGACCCTTTGGACTACCCTTTCTATATAGTGGGATACGTGTGCAACTCGATATTTGTCCAAATTCGTCTAGAGAATTTCATCCTAAAAGCTACATTTTTCAAAATGCAAGTAAATTTGACTGTTAAGTGCTTAACAGTGGTCTGTTGACTGTAACATTGTCAATGTTAGCGAATATGGTTTTTGTCTGTGCTACTCAAATTCGAATTTATCTTCACACACATGCCATAATATATCATATTATGATCAATTATCATCATAATATATTCTTGTTAATCAAATTTTAATATTATAACATCATATTATAACCTTATATAATCATAAAATTGTCACACATGATCATGTTATGACCCAATAAAACCATATTATAGTTTAAAGTAATCATCATATGATCTAAAGAAATAAATATTTATGCACTTTCAACGCATATAAAAAATTTACATTTATTTTTAGTTATTTTGTGATATTTAAGATTATTTCTGTAATGTCGTCTAAATTGGGACTAAGTAAAAAAGCCAGGGTCTCCACCCCAGCTGTTCTTATACCCATACCTGTATATAGGTATATCCAAAGCATATACAATATCCAGTCGTTCACTATTGATACATTCCCACCTAAAGGAATATATTATTAGAAAGTCCTATCCATAGGCTATAACAGAGCTGTCACTTCGGTTATATGTACATATATGATGTGACTGACTGTGAGGAATTAAATATATTTTTTTTTTATTCTTATGGGGTCAACTTCAAATCATTTCTGTTCTATTATGTTCCTGGTAAATAAAAATAATAGCACATAACTTTTGGAATTCATTCCCCTAACAAACCACTTCAGTTCAATATATAAAATAAAAAAAAACAAAAAACCTTTTGTATTAATTTATAAGTTTTATTATCTAGTCTATTATCGTTACTTTCAAAATCTTTGTGTCAATAGTCTTCAACTTGTTGCAATTTATTTACAAATAAAACGTAGAAATATCATTTGTATTTCTGCAACAAATGTATGAGACTTTTTCAAAGCAGACCATCAGCATTGTAACCGTAGAATTCACATGACCACCCGAGACATGACCACAACATTGCACAACGATAATAACAATGAGAGCAGTATTAATGCTGATCTGCAAGTTGATATTGGGAAATATCATTGACTCCAAGGCACCCATGCAACCGACGAACATTAAAAAACATTAAAAATTTCGAAAAGAGCAGGTTAGTTGAAAGTCTAATCATTTTGGGGGCTTGTTTGTTTTTCTTTTATTTTGGCACTTAATTAAAATTAATTACTAAAATGATTTTCAGATGGTTTTTTTTCGATTTAAACGATCCAACTCACGACGAGCAGTTACAGCAGTAACCACTTCTCTACTCAAGTTTCTTCGCTGGAATTAATATAATTTTATTAAATATTTTTTGGGGCACCGGTGCCAGTGTTTGTAATTATTTTTATAATGGGAAGGTTACCTAAGCAACCAACTAGTAAATTTTCTGTTTGGCATCATAAGAGTTGTCTAAAGCTTTGTTTCAGATATAAAAGCTAAATAATTTCTTCGTAGCTCAACCATCTTTAGATCCCACCAAAATTACGACCGGCAACTCATTCTGAAAATTGTTTCTAATAACAAAAAAAAAACATATGTCAGATTAAAAGTAAGTCATTATTAGACTACTTCTAAGTAATGCAGTCAGTTATTAGTAGTTCTGAAAAGTTTAGTTAATAAGTAATTAGTGGCATGTTATAACAAGTTTTGAACACCCTGACAAAGACACTTACTTACCTTAGAATTCTTGCCCCAGCTGATCAAAATCAGTTCAGTATTTCGAAACGCCTGTAATAGTTTCAAAGTACAAGGTGATTATTTTAGTGTTAGTTATTATCTAAACCATTATTATCACTTCTTTAAAAATCACTACATAAAACAAAGCTCGCACATTCTGTTTTAAACGAATTCAAGAACAAACAAGTAAGAAAGTATAGTCGGTCAAGCCCGACCATATAATACCCTACACCCAGTATATGTATAAAACAGTTTTTCAGAAATGTGCGTATTTTGGGAGATATGACCTATTATGGACCGATCATCCAAAAATTTATTGTCATGATTTCTGTTAATATAAATATTATGTTTGTTAAACTTTATCTCGATATAAATACTTTTAAAAGATTTATGGAGGTTAAAGTGAATTACGAAGAGGGCCTTATATGGGAGTGTCGACTAATTACGGACCGACCATTATAAAATTAGGTGTCATTATTTCTGTATATTATTTGTGTCGAATTTTATTTGATTACCAACATCCTTAAGAAATTTATGATTGTCAAAGTGAATTTCGGAAGTGGGCCTTTATGGGCCGATCTGCACAAAATTTGTAGAGGTGATTTGGCTTCATTTGTGATGAAATTTGTTTGGTTCCTTGTATAACTAAAACATTTATGATCGGTAAACCCCAACTTCGGGAGGACTTTTGTATGGGGGTCAGGTGAAATAATGGACCGATTTCCACCAGTTTCAATCCCATCGGTCCTTGGGCCGAAAAAATAACACTTACCAAATTTTATCGAAATATCTTCAAAATTGCGACCTGTACCTGCGCACAAGCTTTACATGGACAGCCAGTCAGACGGACGGACATCGTTAAATCGACTCAGAAAGTGATTCTGAAGGTGGGTGTTGGACCAATATTTCTGGGCGTTACAAACATATGCACAAATCCAATATACCCTCCCCACTATGGTGGTGTAGGGTATAAAAATAGCTAAACAAGCAGAGATAGTAGCAAGATATTAGAGACCATTAAAGCACAAGGATTACTGCAGTTGTTTATTTTGAAATAAAAATAAAAACGCCCTCAAAATAACATACAAATAGATGCTTTGAAATAAGCACTTCAATATGTCAAATAAACAATCAAGATTAAATTAAATTAAAGGTAAATACTCGTACGTTAAATGGCTTATCAAATTATTAAAGTTAGGGCGAGTTAGGGTGGGAGTTAAGACAAAATATAAAAGTTTAATAGAAAGATTAAAATAGTTTTTCAAAAATCTGTAAAATCAAAATATTTATAGAATGAAATGTTGCGTTAATAAATGAATACCAAACAGGCAATAAGATATTTGTATAAACAGCTTCTTTACATTTATGTTCTTAATTCTCAATATTTTAAAATTATTTTCTATGTCTGTCTATCTTATAAGGACTTCTGTAGAAGTTGTCATGGTGAAGGACAACTTGCTGACCTTTTTGCCTGACCCAATGAATTTGTCGCAGACTAATCGCAAAATCTTGTATGCCAACAGTTTAGTTAAGAACAGATCTTATATTCTCACATATTCCCACAGGGCATATAAAGGAACTTTTTATATTGTTATTTTTTATTTTACTGAACTTAATTCAACTGATTCTTTCAACAAATTTCTTAAGACTGAATAACTTAAACGTAAAATAAAAGTAGAATTTAGAATAGTGATAATCGTATGATTTAACGGTAAAAACTTGTTTTAGTAAAAAAGGAATAATTGATAATTATTAATTAGAAGAAATGTATGATGAACTTAAGTAAAGGAATTAAAAGGAAATTATTAAGAGTAAATTATAATAAAGAGAGGAAAATAGGGCTATTCGCAGAATACATAACTCTAGGTTGGCTTTCCATTGGGCAGACAGCTAGGTACATATATACTTTTAACTGTTTTTTGTTGAAAAAATCTAAAGTTTATTTAATAATTTTTGAAAATCATTCATGCACTTCACGCCAAAAGATCAGCTTATAAACATATGTACTAACGACAGCTGCACTTAATGGGCCAATCCAATAAACTCCCTGATATTTGAAATTGTTGTTCCACAAAGCAGGTGCCAACGAACGTGCTGGATTCATGCTGGCGCCAGTAAAGTTGCCCTGTAAGAGATAAAATAATAAATCATTTAAATAATACAAACAACATGATTAAAAACATAAATATTAAAATAAATCACAAAATTTAGGAATACAATATTATTTTTATACCCTCCACCACCATAAGTGATGAATGAGGGTATATTCAAGGTGGCGCAAAAGTAACCCTCCTATCAGAAAATGCTTTAAATTTTGCGAGGCCCCTAAGTCAGGTCTGTTTTGACATTTGTGTAGAAAACACATGCGAAATACACGTTAATAAACAATGTTACGCTACACTGATCCAGAACGCGGAATATTGCTGAC